>OW026362.1:10244912-12861162 GCA_932273835.1 Sarcophaga variegata
GATCATAACTTTTACACTTTAACCAGAGTTTAGTCAACGTAACTGCTTAATTGCTTTATGTTTGCTTTGAAATGTTTTGCAGACCCAACTTGCTTTACACAATTGATCTAGCAAGCGAACGGCAACTTCAACATACATTCACACATAATATTCCATAACAGATGTACTAGAGGTATGTTGCCAATGTCCAGTAGGCAGTGTGTTGCCTTATTAGACGTTAGGCCACGGTCCAAACCCCAGGTCAAACATTTCCAACAAAACGAAATATGAAAAAATATTTCTTCGACGACTTCCTCTTTGTGTTTTCGCAGACCCAACATATTTTACATAATAATTGATTCGTTCGAGACGTCTGAGCTGGGGTCTGAACTACAGGCTCTCGTCCATTAAGCCGACATATTACTTACCAGACATAACATACCTTCACACGTAATATTCCATAATGGATGTACTAGAGCAGAACCCGACGAAAATCAGGACGTGAGTTACTCATTACCATTTTCCACAAGGCATATGTAATCTGGAGTCGAATTTCAAAAATTAGTCTATTACATCAGTACGAGTTTTTAATCCTGATGATAATTTAAATCAATTTACTGCAGTTTAAAAAATGAAACTAGATGCCAAAACAAAGTTAAAAATTCCTGTGCCATAACTACTGTTAACCAGTGTATTAAAAAAATTAATAAAATTCTATGATTTGTTGTTTTATTTTCTCTTTTTTTACATATTAATTGTTTTGTTTTTGTTATTATTAAACTTAATAATAAATATTGTTATTGTTTCTATATATATATACAATATAACACATCTTTTTTTAATTAATTATATTTATATATATATACATATATAGTATATATGTATATATACATATATATTTTATATATAAATTATTATAAATATTTTATATACTTTAATTGTTGTGTTGTCTTTTAAATGTTTCGATTTTTGTGTAAAACCAAACAAAATTATTTATAATGCAGCCTTTCCCGCCGTTTATGGACATATTCCACAAGCTTTACCACCACCAATAGCGGCGGTTGCACCCGCTCCACGTGAAGGTAAGCTTCTAACTTTTGATACTTTTTTTAAACTAAATTTTTTTCTCTCTTTTTTTGGAATAACTTTTTTTGTTCTTGGTTTTCAATATATAAATATTAATAAGTTTTAAATGTGTATTGTATTGTTTTTAAATTGTTTTTTTATAAAGATTTTTTTCATTAAATTAAGTAAAAATTATTTTTAACAAGAATATTATAATAGAAGAAAAAAATGATTTGGAATTGAGAAGCAAAAATATAATAACAACATGAAATTCTAAACATTTTATGAGAAAAGATTCCACTAAATTGGTGCAATTTGTCTAGCACTAGGATAGGCAAGAGAAGGTTCTGTGCGCGAAAATCTTTGCAAAAATTTCTTTTTCTCTCTCAACCCACATAACTATTCAAGATATGATGGTATGTCGACAAATTTTTCCTATATTCTTAATGTACTTAAAATCGTTAACTGCCTAAACAATAAAGTAGTCCCCCGGTTGGAGAACTTATAACCGAAAACCAGCGCCAGCTTGATTACTCACTAGCATACAGGAGTTCTAGCGGGCAAAAGAGCTCTAGAATGAATTATAAACAATGGGAAATAGCACTTATCAAGTTCAAAGACCAATTCACCATTAAAATTATTAATAATCGTTTCAATGCTGTATTTAACTCGTTGCCTGCTCTACAAAATTGCGTCTTTAGATTTGCAGCAGCTGTAGCACACTTGGTAATTTCAACAGCGTTTGCTTTCAAGGGAAAATATTGACATTGTCAAAACCAATGCATTTTTTCTCCCCTTACCATATTTAGACGTTGTTCTCGACTGTGTGTTACAGCGTGTCTTATGCATGCTGAGGGATATAACCTGGCAGTGAATATTTTTCAGGTAGTTTTCACGCAATATCTCGACCATAACTTGAAGAATGTTGATTTTTAAATGGTCCAATTCTATGGAATTATATACAAAACACGATATTTAACGTCGCTACATAAAATATTTATAAAGGCTTCATATCTCATATCCTAGTGAGCAATTGTTTCACCAAAATTGCTTTTTATGGAAACTTTTCATACAATATAGTTAAAAGCGGTCGGGTTGTGTGGCTCTCTGAATCGTCTTATTGAAGTCAAATACCAGGCAGCTACTTCCTTGCTTCCGTAAGTGGCCATTACGATCGTTTGGTTACACTATTGATGCGATGATCTAGGGGGTTTCAAGTTGCCGCCACCACCCACCCTCCAAATACAATATATTTTACTTGTGCTTAAATAGTAATGAACTAAATGAGAATTACTTTTACATTTCTTCAGTAAGCTTTGTTAATTGTCCGAACGAATGACTATATATGTAATTAAGTACACAAAGTTGATCGTAACACTTAAATAGAATTCTATGTGTGCGTGTGTGTAAAAATAAATTCAACAATCCAATGTGAAGATTAACAGAGTTTTTGCCAAAAGACGGCTGAGAGAAAATCGCTGAAAGTAAATTTTGTTCATATTTCGTTCTATTTGAGATGTCTGAAATCGGGTTTGAACCAAGGGATCTTTTCTAATAAGCCAAATCACTACCTACTAGAATACGACAACTTCAATGCAGTTAATAATCTTATCATAAATTGCAGGCGGTTATCATAAGGTTATCATACCTTAGCGTCCTGAATTTGAATTCATGTTTATAACTTTGCCGAAAAATTACAGCCCATTGACACCTCCACGTCACAATATTCTAAAAAAATTTACTTTTTACCCTTCGTACTCCATATATGACCAGTTCACTTGCTGATGTAACCACTAACTAAGGAATCAGTTTCATTGCTGAAGTAAATTTTGTTTTAAAAATCAACATGGGAATGCTTTTGTGCTGCCATCTAAGCAGCATATGTATGGAGTTGTGAATGGTCAGCCGGCTTTAACTAGTGGATGTCTTGGACTTTATATGGGTGGTAGTGCAGTTCAAAATGCAAAATACTGTATGAGCCATAAGAAAGACTTACTCGCTCACAATTTTTTTCATTATTTTTTTATTCCCCATATGCAACCAGTTCACTTGTTGAAAAGGAATCGAAAAATTCAAGTTAATCTCCAGGTTTTTCGTATACGAAGCAATACTTATTGGCATTGCATAGAGAGCGATAACTGTTTACAAGTGTAACGGTTTTATTCTCCTCATTCTTTCTTTAATCTCTTGCCAATTCCTTGCATAATCACCTCATAATGCTTGATTTAACTATGTTTATGTTAATACTCGTAAACGATTCAAAATTCAATTTAAATTCCAAATCATTTTTTTTAATATGAAAAGAAATAAAAAATATGAAACCACTTTAAAAAAAATGTCATATAATTGCGCAAATATTTTTTAATAATTTTTTTCTACAATAATTTCTTTTTTGTTGAAGGAAAATATTACAAAATGAAAACATTTTACATTTAAATTATTAAATGTTTCAATTTCCTTTTACATAAATATTATGCATAATAAATTTTCTAAAGCTATTTAAGTTCCTTTAATGCATAAAAAAATCTACAAAAAAAATTTTTTTCAATTGTAATAAAAAATAATGCGTTTTATAAATATATTTCTGCTTTATTTTGTTTTTTGTTGTTTTTGTAATAAAAAATATAACATTTGTTTATTGAATTGGAAATAAAACCTATGCTTTAATGGTCATTAATTTTCGAATAAAAATTTTTCAAATTGTCGTACCATGCAAGGACACTAAAGAAAGAAGAAAAAAATGCTTAACAGCGGAGTAGAGTTGGGCATAATAATAAAAAAAAATAACTCATTATTTAAATGTTTTGTGCAACTTTATGAGGCACAACTTAATAAACATTTCATTTTGTGCCATAAATGTATGGTAGTATTAACAAATATGTAAAAAGGTATTTTATTGAAAGCAAACATTATATGACGTTTTTTTTTGATATTTTTCATTAAAAAAAGCAACAAAACAAATCGAAATCAACATTAACAATTATTTAATGTAAGCTTGTATGTATTGTTAAATGTATGTGTAGACATTTTAATGTATGAGTGTTTTTTTTTCTTATTTTTATTTATTTACTAAAATAAATATAATTTTTTTTCTAAATACAGGGTGCGTTGCTTGAATTTTCAATTAATGAAATGCTAAAATTTATAAAAAAAATTTAGTAACAAAATATTAGAAAATATAGGGTCCGATGGCGTCATCGAATCCAAACAATACAACCTAACGGTACCTTAAACATTTCCCCTTCTTTAGGCGATAATTTCTCCTCCAGCATGATATGAAAGAAGTATTTCTCCAATCACTTTTTGTTGTTATTAAGTCAACACGATAGTTTTAGACTTCAGGGATGGAGAAGATATCTACAGCCATCTGTAAAATATACAATAAAATACATGTCTAGTGAGAGCATTCTCCTCCAAATTGTAAATTTACCGCTCAAGTGTGCTCAAATAGCAAAATAATAGAATTTATTGTGTTGTTTTAGCGCTACTTCTCATTGGATTAAAATCCAACATTCAATCTACATAAGTGTCAACAGTTGTTCAGATTCTTTATAAAGTCAGTATAAATTTTTATCGAATTACAGAGTCTTTTCTTAAGGCCTTTAAATCTTTAAAGTGCGTGTAAGGTATCATCGGGGGTTAAATCGTGGCCTCACGTCTACTAAGCTAACACACTAACTACTAGACTACAGCGACTACTCCACATATATACGTGGAATGTAACATCGTTTAAATGTTCGTCATGTCTTCTCTGAAATGTCAAATTTTCCATGACTATAGCACACAAAAAATCAATGTCACTGTGGTTTATGGCTTGTTCGCACTCCCCTGCTATTTAAGAAAACCCCTCAAGAAACATTCTAACGCAACCAAAACACACAATCTCGGTAGCCAGTTCAGATCAGCCATATGTAAGATAACTATGCCCTCACATCGTATGTGCGGAATGTCCAACGTGGCATGAGTTATGAGACACGTAGCGTCTTCGTGTCGTTGGTGTCCAGACCATTCAATTCAGGCCAAAAGATCCACATATAACGACGTTCTCAAAGATATATGGAGTGATAATGCCGCCAGCCCAAAATTCACACTAAATAGTAAGTTGTTAGGAATCTATTGAACGCTTTTGGATCTCACATGGATTGGTATCTCCCTAAGTTCGACAATTTTGTTTCTTCCCGTATCCTTTCATTCAGAAATGGGCCGCATTGCTGAAAATAATTTCTCGGTGAAAATTAGCCCATTCAGCGAACACACTTCATTCTCTATGACTATTTGCAGGGTCTACATTTACTGCAAGCAGTTTTTAACCACAGCTTTTAATTAATTTCCTTCTTCTTCTTTCGTCTTGCAAAAAGAACACTTAGTATAATAGAAGTAGAGAAACACTTGCTTATGCTTGGAGCAGGTCATTAGTGTACGAGGTTGGTGAGACTGAAATAATTTTCTGCGTAATTTGCTTGAAGCTTGTGAATATTATAACATACAATAGCCATTAGCTCGCTGCAGCGATAAAAAAATTGTCAACATTTCAAGCAGTGCACCCTGTAAATTTTTATAAAATATTGTAAAAAACAACGTAAATGTTTCATTTTGTTTACATACTTCTTATATAAAAACTAAAAACAAAACAAAAATTAATCTTTTTTTAAGCACGTTTCCGCATGTCGTAAGTTATAGGTTTAGAATACAAAAAAAAACAATCGCGTATTTTATTTTATAATTTATTTTAAGTTTAAATCTTATTAAAAGAAAATCCAGAGAAATATATTATTATTATTATTATTATTATTAATTATTTAATTATGATTTATTTGCCACAAGAAAAAAAATTTTATCATATCTAAAAATCTAAAAAAAAAACAACCCCCTGATCGATCAATCCAATCAAAGCCCCCCATATTATTAATCATTTCACATAAAGACTTGATTTTGGTATCATTTATGATTTTCTCATCATTATTATATGAAAACGAATTTCGTTTGTTTGTTTTTTTCTTTTTTCTATTTTTATATGCCATGTGTCTCTCTGTCTGTCCCCCACCTTTAAAGATTTTCTGATGTTCCCAGGATGTTCGATTTCGGGTCCCGAGGGCTGTAATCTATTTATATATCATTTGCCACAAGAATTTGGTGATGCTGAGCTCATGCAAATGTTCCTGCCATTTGGCAATGTGATCAGTTCTAAAGTATTTATTGATCGTGCTACAAATCAAAGCAAATGTTTTGGTAGGTTATCATTAAACAATTCGAAATATAATAAAAAATTAATAAAATTTTTTTCTTTTTTTTTTTGCAAAGGTTTCGTTTCATTTGATAATCCTGCCAGCGCTCAAGCTGCCATTCAGGCCATGAATGGTTTTCAGATTGGCATGAAAAGACTGAAGGTACAATTGAAACGACCAAAAGATGCCAGTCGACCCTATTAACAATCGGAGTTCCTTAAAATGTTACATTATGTTCACAATTCTTTGAATCTACAAACATTCACTAAATTATTGATGCAATTCTATGTTTTACAAATTGATTCCTCTTATGCCTCCTCTTCTAGTCCTATTATTCAACAACAACAACAACAACAACCCCGCCTTTATCATCACAATAATTTGCTTCCCTGGCAACGTTAGTTAAACAAAACAGCAACAACAAAAAAGTATCAAAAAAAAGATGACAAAAAAAATTTAAAAAAAAATTATAAAAAAAATACAAAAAAAAATACAAAAAAAAATTCGAAAAATTAAATTTCTCAAATATTGAAGAGGGGAAGTCATCATAAATTTTTATTCTTAATTATGATTATTAAAAACAAACAAAAATATAAAGAAAAACAACAACAACAACAACCACTAGAAAATTTCATCAATATAAACACAAAATAGGTGAGTTTTTTTCCTTTTTAATGGTAAAGTAGGAACCACTTAAAATCTAGACGTTCAAAAATGATCATAGCATGTGTATGAATAAACAAATATAACAACAATAACCTCTTTCTGCTTAGATATATTGGCTGTTCAAATTAATTACCATCAAGTCAATGTCCATTTCGTCGCAAAGGTGATAGATTGTGTGTCCTGTACAATTCTATACCTCTTGGCGAGGTGTAGTCTATAGCTACGTTACTGTATGCTTACGGTTATCGTTCTTCTACCCCTCAGATGACCATGCTTTAGCAAGAGCAGAATTGTGATTCTGCGATAAAGCGAATTGACCACAGTTCAGAGCTGTTCTTTTGCTTCGTTGGATTTGATGAACCAGAACACTTCTGGGTTTTAACTGTCGACTTCTTAGGTCTACTATAACTAAATGTAAACTAAGCGGTTTCTCCTGACAATTGGAGAATGACGCCAACGAAATACTGATGACTTGAGGATCCTAAGGGAATTTGAAAATTCTAAAGTAAAGATGTGGGAAAATAGTGTAACATACCTTATGAACGACTTCGTTTACATTTTCATGGATAATCCAGAACAGGTTGGTTCACTCGATAAGGGCGCCGGACTATTACAACGGCTTACAGGTGTCGCCATACAATATACAGTAAGCATTACTAAGAAAAAAATGTCTCTATGAAGAATATTTTTAGTGGCCTAGCTATTAGAGCATTAAGTTCTGAAGTGACCGCCTCTAAGACGATTTATGGTTTACTGACTACTACCGGAACATATTGGCATTTCAAGAAACTGCGAAGCGGAGGAAGTGATCGGTTGTAGCACAAACGCGGTTACTTAATGCAATAATGGATGGAGACAATGTTTTCTGGTCTTTTAAGGATATAAATCCCCCAGCACTGACATACATAGGTCCAGATTGTTGGATCCTGTCGGAAATATATCCCCGATATTCCCGATTATGGCCTCAATTCTGGATGAAGATTCGCTGATTTCATAGCATTAAGAGATAGTAGTTGTTTCACTTGCAACTAGAAAGTATTACAGGAGACTTAAAGGCAACACAGAACAAGATGTCTCTTTAACACATTATTCGACAACCTATTTGATACATACATACAGGGAAACATATGAGTTCAATAATAGCCAATAATGTATTTATGGATGTGTGCATACATATATAAATGTTATAAAGTTATAATTGAATTGCTCTTCTAAGAGTCTTGATTTTAAGTGGTTCAGACTTTATCCATAAATAATTGAAATAGGGAAAGTAAATAGAATTTAAAATTATATTTTAATAATATTTTTATTTTTTTCTTTTCCAGATGAGACTCCAGCATATAATTATAATTCCTGACATAATTTTTTCTACACATACCGAAAATTTAACACACTTATTTAAACTACAAACAAGTATTTTACACACAATAATTAACAGATAAAATTTATAGAAAAAAAACTAAAAAAAAATTACAAAAAAACAAACAAATTATATAAACTTATATTTATTCCGATTATACAACTTTAAAATGAAGTAAAATCTTTAAAAAATAAATTTAAAAAAGATGGAAAAACACTGAACTTAAAGATGAAAAATGAAAAACTAAAATGTTTTTGCCAAAGTATCGTAAAAGTATATTTATTTACTAATAAAAATAAAAATAAAAAAATATTACAACTTAGTTTTGTTAGAGATTATTGAAAATAAATAAATAAATAAATGAATAATAATGATAATGATAATGATTAAACCAAAAACAAGAAAAACAAATCTCAAAAATATATTAAAACTTTAAAACATTTTTATTTAAATAAACAAAACAAAAATATTTATATATATGAAATAAAAGAAAATATGACTGGCAAGTGACCAAAAACGATCTGGGTTTTCAAAAACAAAAAAATATTTAAGAAAAATATTACAAAAAAAATAATTTTTATACAAACAACAAGAAATTATAATGGGAATTTATAAAACAAATAAAACACGTAGAAAATAAAGATAAAAATTCAACTGAAATTTAACTAAAGAAATAATAATAATAATTTCTTAAAAATTATTATTACAAAAACAATATTAAAGAAAGAACAGAAAATCTTATCAAAAAAGAACCTAAATTACTGGAAAATAAAAACAAATTGTTGATTTAAATTAAAGAAAACTAAAGAAAACAAGCTGAGGATGCTACCAAAACCAAAAGTAAAGTTTAAAAACAAACAAAACAAAACAAAAAATTATTACTAAATGCAGTAAAAAATATTATAGAATTGAAAAGCCGTTATTAAGCAGCAGGAGTAAAACTTTTTAGCATTTTAGCTTAGTAATTAAATAAAGTAAATAAAAACAAACAAATACAATATAAAAATAAAAACAAAAATAAAAAATTAAATTTAAATTTACTATATATAAATAATTAAAAATGATGAATGAAAAGAAAAAAAATATTAACAAAAATTTCGAATTTAATTAATGATTAAGTCAAAAACAAAAATATTATTAAACAAAATAACAAAAAATATATATTATATATTATTACTATTATTATATAGCATGTAGGCAAACAAACCAAAAACCAAATAATTATATAAATTTAAATTTAAAAATGAAAAACACAACAACAACAACAATATTATTAAATATTAATAATAGGAAAAATATATATATACATATATATATATTATTTATTAATTATAGTAAAAAAAATTGATATAAAAAAAATCATTTTTTAAACAAAAACCTTTTTATTAAAAATAAATTTAAAAAGAAAACGTGAAACCGCAATAATTAAGGTTTAACAAACAATATATCATTTTTCTATTATTATTAAAACTAAAATATTATTAACAATATATAAATAACTCTAAAAAAACACTTATTAAATTTAAAAAAATTAACCTAAAAAAGAAGGAAAAGAAAACTGTTATTAAAAACTATTTTGTTATATTAAACAAAACTCTTTGAATGCATATAAAAATAAATTATAAAATTTTAATTTTTAATTTATTGATTTAAAAAAAAATTTAAAGAAAAACTATAAAGTTTTGTATATTTTATTTATTTTGTAATAATAAAAATATAATATTTTTGTTTATTTATTTTGTAATATAAAAACCTTCTTTAATAAGTTAAATTAAATTTTTATTTAATTGTTTTTTCATTTAATTTATTCCAAAAAAAGTTTATTTGTTTTGTATTTTTTATGTTATCTTGTATTTATTATTATTATATTTTATTTCATTCTTTATATGTATTTATTGTTAAAAAATTATATTTTGTAGTATTGTGTTGCATGTAATGAGAGGTCTTACCAGTTAGCTGTGAGATATCACTTTATTTGACATCACCTCTTATTCTGTACTATCATAACTGTAAAACAGTTAAACTCGACAGAATTAGAGATCGATCCATATAGCTTATCCCTATCAAGCCTATTGCCCTGACATACTTCAGAATTGTGCTCTATGTCCACAAGGAAAACTCCCAGCCTAGCACATTATATGCAGCCAGGTAATTCCTTCCTGAGATACATTAATACCTCACATGTTCTATGTATATGTATTCTGGTGATTCAATTTCATCACCATAGAAAGGACATCTTGACTGAATAAGTATCCAAGCCAGATACAAACCTCATATTATTCCTGGATAATCCAATTAATTTTAGATAGCCTCAAATCTATTTGGTTTGAGAAGAAGAACTACATCTCTCTCGCTCTATCTACCCTTTCGCTTATTGCCGTGACATCGCACTATATTGAAATTGTTGTCCAAAGGACGCCTAATAGAATCTAAACAGTGAATTTTTGATCATATCATATGATCACATGTATACCGTGTATTCTGTTAAGTAACATATAACATTGCTCTATTCAATGTTAATATTAACATTGAATGTTTTGTCAAATTCATCTTCACACACATTCGCACACATAGAATTCTATTTAAGTGTTACGATCAACAAAAACTACAATTGTTTGTGTACTTAATTATATAGTCGTTCGTTCGTTCGTTCGGACAAATAACAAAAACCCCTAATGAAAATCAATAGTAATTCTCATTTAGTTCTTTGCTATTTAAGAATAAGTAAACAATATCATGTTTGGAGGGTGGGAGGTAGTGGCAAATTGTAACATGATTCAACTCAAATATAGTATGATAGTGTTTAATAGGATTACTACAATGCTTATGAGAATAATTACTAGCACTCTAGGAAGATGCTGGAATATACCACCCCTCACAGAACCGCACCCTTAATATCCATTTTTTGTTTCTTTTTTGTTAGGCTCAATTTTACTTGTTTCCTATGGTTATATTTAATTTTTGTTTTTGTTTATTAAATTTTGTTTGTATTCATATTTATTTATTTCTGGTAGATTTATTTATTTTATATTATTTAACATTTTTATTTAGTTTTTTATTTATATAAAAAAAATTATTTTAAACAAAAAAGAAGCTTTTTTTTTAATATATTAAAATAAATAAAACCTTAAAAAATAGGTTTTCTTTTTATTTACAAAACACTTTGTTTGTTAAATTACAAAAACAGTATTTTGTTATATATTCCAATATTTTTTTTTGCTTAGTTTTCATTTTGTTACCAAAAAAAAATTATAAATTAAAACTAAAAGAATGAACTCTTTATATTATAATATTAAACCAAAAACAAAGTAAAACACTTAGATATAGCTGCTTACAAAAATAAATATTAAAAAATAATAAATACAGGTATTTGCTAATAAAAATAAAATTAATTTGATATAAAATAAATAAATTATAATAAATAATAATTAAATTATTAAATTAAACTCTTCAAAAATAACAAAACCAAAAACAAAAAGAAAATTAAAACAATAATTATATTTGCACATTGAGACGACTTAAAATAATTATTGTTACTTTTATTATTTTTTTTATATTTATTTTTTAATTTTTCTTATTTTTAACTTTTTATTTATTTAATTTTTTATTTTCTTTAATTTTTTATTTTTTTAATTTTTTATTTTTTTTTAATTTTTTTATTTTTAATTTATTTCTCTTTTCATGTTGGGTATTGCAAATATAACTTGAAATTCTACAAGCGAAGACAGTAATGTTTTTAACATGATAGAAGATTATACAATTTCTAAAATGATATAAAGTATGGCTGACCTTCTTGGATTTATGTCTAAGAGTCCAGCAATCTGCTTCATCTGATATTTTCATTGTTCTACCACAAGATCATAGCAACAAATAATGTTATTTGAATGAAGTTATTGCTCAGGATATGCTTCTGCACGCTTATGTCGAATATTCAATGCTTTTTAGAATGCTTTCTTAAGGAGTAGAATTCCATTACATGAGTTTATATAAACTTTGCTGAGATAACAATACGTTCTTAATAAGTGCCTCTTGAGAGTAGTCAATCATATTGAATTTTTACTGTTAAAAAAGATGCATGAAAATCACTTCAAATTCCTCTTAACTATACATATACATCATCCATATGAGTTTCAAAATGGATATTGAAGACACATTTAAATGGAAAATTGGTGGTGGCGTATGCAATCTATATGTGGGTAAGTGACTTATTTTTTCTTATTTATCACAATTACTACGAAATTTGTTGTATCAAGGGAATTTGTTCCCAACAACCCCATATTTCTACATGGTACTCGCGGTGTAGATACAATCTCTGGCCGTTTTTTGTTGTTTTTTTTTCAAATTTCCTTGTAATGACCAATTATGTATGTATATGTATGTATGTATTTCCAATTTTCCTTGCCACGTAGCGTTTCGTAGAGGGTAGTTTCCTTTTATAATTTCATTACAAAAGGGGCATATAGTAGATTGAAAGGTTCATTGATTATTTCAAATAGGAGCTGCTGTTAGAATATCCTTAAAATGGCACAGTTTTTGAGAAAATATTTAAATAGAAGAAGAAATTTTAGAAATGTAGAACGTTTACACACCCTTCTTTTGAGAAGAAAATTTTTTTTATTTTTTTACTTTTGTTTTCTTTTCATTAATACTTCGAAAAGTAAAATTATAAATAATGTACAAAAAAAAATTAAAAAAAAAACTTTTTTTTTTATTTAATAAAACAAAAAACAAATCTACAGCTAAATAAGCCAAATATAATTAAACAAAAATATAATGAAAAAAATATAACAAAATAATAATAATTCAACTACTATTTATGAATAATATAAATAAATAAAAAATAATTTATGATTAGTACTTAAAACATACACAAAAAATATTTTAGATTATTAATTATAAAAACAAAAAAATAAATTATTATTAAATATTTGAAATAATCAACAAAATTCTTTTTAAATAATTTTTTTTTGTTAAACCGTTGTTAGTTTTTTATTTTTTTTTTTTTTTTGGAGCGTTAACAGCTTGTAATATTTTGTTAAAGTGCAATAATTATTAAAAAAATTGGTTTTTGTTTCATATTTCTTAAAAAAGAAAATAAAAATTAAAGCAAATCAAAAATAAAAAACCTTTAAGCAAAGGTTTCCGTCCGTTAAAGAAATTTATGATTTGGGTAAATGATTAAAAATAAAAGAAAAATAAATTGATTTGAGTTCTGTTTGAAAACAAATTTTTTAAATAAAGCTTTACGAATTTAAAACACACAATGTTTTTTCCTTTTTTTTTTTGTTTTGGTTAGCTTGTTAAAAAAAATAATTTAAAAAAATTATTTAAGAGTTCTCAAACGATAACATTTTCAAAATACTATTTCTGTAATCTGCTTTAAATATCTGGCAAATATCTGTACAAGCTTCCGAAGCAGACATAATCTCACTATTGAAGTTAATAGCCGTGCTTATATAAACTTTAAGGTTAAAAAATACCATACCTTAGCTCCATACATTATTCATCTTTTCCTCAACTTTCAATTGCACCGGATTGATGGAATTCGTAATAAGTATTCTGACGATATTTCTATGTTTCTGAGTTTTAAAATTTAAAATACTTATAAAAAAGAATTCAAATCGTATAGAAATTGTGCTCTAAAAAGCTGTAAATAGTGTCATCATCTTTTGTCAGAATTGCAAACTGGTTCTACTGGTTGGAACATAGACAAAAATACTTGACTGATCACCTGGCACCATTGTGTTGCAAACTTGAGCTTGGATACTGTAAACTGATCTTTTAAGCATGAAGTACAGACTAACCAGCTTAGGTTGTTTTATTGAAGTGTCTTTCATGTAAACCTGTAATGGTTTACTCATCTATCTCTTTGGCTGTACGTGAAACATGGAACCAAGCAAAGCTTAAAATAAGACTGTCGCAGTCCTGCAATAAGTAATTCGTCTTAGAAGTGGGATTGCAATAAAATAATCTTAGGATACAGCTTGCAAAACAGCTGATTTTCTAAACTGTATACAGTTCCAGGCCATACAAGAAGTCAAATGAATAGAAGATTCATGAAGGATTTCCATTAACGAGTTATAGAAAATTTTACTTACTAGTTCGCATAGCAATAGGAAAAGATATGACGAACAATTTAGACCTTTTGAGCGATATTGGCTGCCATTAGAGAAGCCGAAGTAGCGAACAAAACGAATACAGATGGCATAAAAAAAACCTAAGTAATGAATAGAGAGCTACCATAGAAAAAAGAGTAGAAGGGGTCATGAGAGCAAAGCTCGAATAATTGAAATACAATTTCTGTATTACCCTAGGTCCATCTAAAGTTGTGCAATCTAACAAACAAATTTCAAAATGTTTCGCTTTCTTAGCTAAATTGAAATAAAGTTAGAATTTTTATAAAAATTTTAACAGCTCCTTGGTTACGACTAATGAGCTTATTAATAGTTTTTTATTCCTTCAATTTAAAAAACTTTTAAAACATTTCTTTATCATTTTGAGAACTTTTTTAATAATTATTTTTTTTAAGAATTTTTTCGAAATATAATTCTTTTTTTTCTTTCTTTATGGTTCTCTATATGGTTGAGTTTTAGTAAATATAATAATTATTTATAAATTTGTAAATATATTTAAACAAAAAAAAAAACTGAAAGGCGGATGAAAGTCCCCCTAAAAACCACCCATAAGTAGCAGTAAACTCTTTAAAGAAAAAAATTAAGAGCAACAGCATTCAATATGTTGTAAATTTTTTTTATTTAAGAAAACTCTACACAAACGGCAAAACAAAAACTATATATTATTATATTATTATACAATTTTATATAAAATAATAGATTATAAATTACAACAAAAAAAACAACAACAACAAATATATATACACTTACTTAAAAGAAAAACAAAAAGTATAAAATTATTTAAGAAAATTATTTAAAATTATTATAGTAAACCAAAACAAACAAATAAAAAAAGAAACAGTAGTTTTTTAGACAGGCCTAAATAAAAGAAAAATTAAGAATTTTTCACAAAAATATAAAATAAAATATAAATAAACATATTAAAGGCCCAATTATAAACAAAATATTATTAAAAAAAAATAAAATAAAAAACTAACACTTTACAGACACTTACACAAAACAAAAACCAACTAAAAGTTATACACTCTAGTCAAATTCAAGTTAATTATTATAAAAACACGATAAAAAATAAGAAAAAAAATTAAAAAATTATATTAAAAAAATTTATTAAAATTATAAAAAAATAATAAAAAAAATATTATTTTTCTCTTTGTATTTTAAATACTGAAAGAAAAGAATTTTCAAAGAATAACTGATTTTGGCAAGAAAAATAATTTATAAAAATTAATTTTTAATAACAAATAGAAAAAACAAAACCAAAAAACGTTATAATTATTTTATTTATATTGAAAAGAAAATTATTAAAACTTACAAACAAAAACAAAACAAAATAAAAATAAAATTTTAAAAATAAAAAAATAACAAAATTTTGTTTTATTTTTTCTCTAACGAATTTGGCTTTAATAAAAAAAAATTAAAAAGAACGGTTTTTTTTATTTTTTTATTTTATTCATTTATTTTTTATTTTTTTTTTTTATTTTTTTTATTTTTTTTTTATTTTTTTTATTTATTTTTTATTTATTTTTTTTTAACACATTCTACTGTAAAAAAGAAAAAGAAAATATGGGAACACTTGAACTATACTTTTATATAGAAACAATTGGTTTGTATATTTAATTTTTAATTAATGATTTTCTTGCATTTAATTTTCTAAAATTAAAATGGGAAAACAAAATTTTAAAAGAAAAAACACCTAAACAAATGGGCTGTGATTTGAATATTATAAAAATATTAAAAGAAAAAATAATTAACAAAAGAAAAAATTTACCCCAAACAAAAAATAAAAATCCAACTTAAAAACAAAATCAAATTAAAACATAACATTCAAAAGCTATTAAAAAGAAAATTAAACAAAATTTCATTTGAAATCCTTAAGGATTAATTAATATAATTTTGTTTTAATTAAATAATAAAAATTAAATTAAAAGAAAAATTTAAATATATTCAAAACACACACAACATTTGTTAAAAATCTGGTTAATTTCAACACTCTTCTTAGCTTTCACTTTCACCTAGACACACTAGCTCCTCCTCCCTTCGTTAACTTTAACTTTGCACACACACAAAACTTTATAATCAAAATTTCAAAAATGAAAGAAAAAAAATTTAAAAATATGGAAAACATTAAAAACTATGAAAATTTTTGCCATAAATGTTGTTAAGCTCAAAAAAGATTTAAACAACTAAAAAAAAAACAAAAAAAATAATAATAATAAAGGAAAAATATGTGATTAAATTAGAAAACTAAAGAGAAAAAACTATATAAAATGATATAAAAAAGTACCTTAAAATTGGACAAAATATGAAATGAAAACTTTATTAAAAATGTATTTTTTCTTCTTGTTTTTTTTTAATAAAATTCTTTTTCTCTCAACTAATTGCCAAATTCAGTTATTCTTTCAAACTTATTAAGTATTTAAACAAAACTTTGAACTTTCATTTGTAAAGCCAAAAGGAAATAAAAACAAAATTATAATAAAATTATATCATATCAAAAATTAAACAAATATTAGAGAAAATTATATTGTTTTATACTGTTTTCTAAATTATTTTTAATAATTTTTATTATATTTTTATTACAACAAAAAAATTTGTTAAATTTTATTCTTCACTTCAAAACTTGTCCCCTTTTTGTTTTTAATTTAAAGCAAAATTTTTCCCTTCATTTTATTTAAATAAATAAAGAATGTTTCACTTAAAAAGAAACCTTAATTAGGTTAGTAAAGTAAACTCACAGTGACACGTTCCTCCGTAAAGTTTTTCCAATTGACATTGAAGCATCAACATTTGCTATTGAGATCTTAAAAAGAAGCACTTTATCCACTCCAGTCACTCTGGCTTCTATATCCTAGACACGATACCATGATCGAAGGCTCAAGATCGCCAGCTAAAGCACTGACTTTGGAAAACTATTTACTCCATCTGTTAAACTTACCAAGTTTCAAGTTTTTAAAAATTTCCAGATTTGGTGACACTACCAGGAAATATACTCACATTTATAAATTTCGAGGATGCCTAATTTACAGTAATGACTAGATTACGGATTAAACGGGAGACAAACTTTTTAAGGCCTATACTTCGAGGGTGACCTCTACGCATGCTATGCTGTGCATTGGATTATAATTCGGAAAAGAGATTATAATAGTAGAGAAAGAGGCAGTAGGGAGTGGCAAACAGGCGACCTTTTGCAAAATTGTGTGGCTGCTTCATTAAACAAAAAAATCTCATCCTAAGTACATACAAATCCACAGGTAAAGAGGATGTAGTGAGTAGCAAACAGGCGACCTATTTAGTACTTGTGTGGCTGCTACACAAGTGCTAACAAATTCGCTGCTCTTTAGCTCTGAGAGAACATAAACCGAACTATTTGGAGATTAGTTGCTTTGTGAGCTTCATAATATTCTAAGAATCATCAGCTATCTTATATCAGCAGTATATGGTCCAACTGTCACTTCTTAGCGTTATCAGATATTTTCACTCAGAAGGACAGATTAAAAAAAAAGTTAAAAAATATACAATGAAAAGCTTGGCTGAACAAATTTTTCATGATCTCCAATATATTTCAAGCTGGACCGTGATAATCGTTATCAGATATCGGATATGAGATGTACAGACGAGTTTAACTCTCTATACATATGCAGTATATACCAGATTTAACAGAATATAAACATAAATTTTTGGCAGATTATTATTATCATGACAAGCAATATAACATCTCTCAGATCTGCTAATAGCGGTTTACTCATCGTTTCACTTGAAACCTATCAATACATCTGAAAAATCTGATAAGATCTTAAATACTGTCAAAGTTCAGCAATTAACTATTAGTATTAGAAGTAAGGACTACAATAAACAGTAACATGAAATTTCCAGATCTTAAGGTGAATCGGCTAACGGAAGGCTCCCAACGATTCAAACAGAACTAGGTAAAGGAAATTTACACTACCCGCTTAATGACGAGAACTTTGGATTTTTCAGCGATACTGGCTGTCATAAAAGAACCCCAAGATGCGATAAAGCTGTCATAAAGTAAACAATCGAACCGAAGAATATGCCACTGTTCAGTCAGATCAAATAAAGTACAGGAATCTCATAGTTATTAAAGTGAAGATCAATGATTCTGTCTGTCTCGCTCAATTTAAAATCCCAATAGGAAGAGCTGTTGACCTTATGCATCTCCAAGGTGTCGAGGTCAAGCTGTAAGTTCATTGCTTCTGTCCCGGCTGGACCGAAAACTGTACAAAGAACGTATAATTCTTTTGCCAAACATTGTCTTGAAAGGTGTTAGTGAACTGGAAATTAATTATTTTGTCTAAATACCTTTTTAATATCCTTATAAGCATTGAAATCTTGTACGTTTATTGCTTCTGTCCCGGCTAGGCCGAAAACGGTATAAAGAACGTATAATTCTTTTGCCAAACATTGTCTGGAAAGGTTTTAGTAAACTGGAAATTAATAAATTTTGTCAAAATACCTTTTCAATCTTCCTAATGCCTAACTATAATTGATTTAAATGGAACATTCTTTATTTATTATAATCATTTTTAATAATTGGCATTTTGTGTCGATGTCTCAGCAAAATCTACAGCATTTGACATCTGATTTGAAAATTTTAGATTCAATTCTAAGCAAAATAACAGCTAAAACCTTTAGGGTTTCCATATAGACTACCGATTTTTTTCATACTTTATAAAGATTTTTATATAAAAAATTTGTTTTTTTTAATTAAATTTTTTTTATAAAAGAAAAACAAAATTATTTAAAATATAAATCTATTTGTAAGTTTGTATATAAATAATAAACAATACAGTTATCTTTGACGTTCCTTGAAAACAGTGTTGACGATGATCTTAGATTACATTGAACTTAACGCCATATGGCTAAGGAAACTAAGAATTTGTATTTTTAGGTGA
Organism: Sarcophaga variegata; assembly: GCA_932273835.1. Classification (NCBI taxonomy): domain Eukaryota; kingdom Metazoa; phylum Arthropoda; class Insecta; order Diptera; family Sarcophagidae; genus Sarcophaga; species Sarcophaga variegata. Next base: position 10,264,255 of record OW026362.1, read on the forward strand.
AAAAGAAAAAGGAAAACTGCTTTAAAAGACTTTAAGATTTGGTTTAGTAGATATAAAATGTTTTACAGAATTTCTTAGTATCTTTAGCACATATGGAGCAAGTTTAATAATCTTTTAAAAACGCGATATACTTCAACACTGTTAATGTACACATAAATTTTATTAAAATTAAAATTAATAATAAAGAAAATAATTAAATAAATAAGTAAACAAAATAAAATAATTTCAATGTTATTTAAATAATTATAATACAATATTAAACAAAAAAAACTTAGTTTAAAATTTAAATTAACATTCTTATAGAATGTTAAAACAAACAAAAAATTATTGAAAAAAAATATTGAAAAAATATTAAAGAAAAATCAGCAAACTAGTCCATTTTAAAATTTAAGATTTAATTTGTATATAAACTATTAAAAATTATTATTAAAAATAATAATAAACAACAAATCCTAGTACTAAATTAGCATTTTTTTAGAAAATAGGAACAACAACAAATAACACAAAAATAAATAAAACAAAAAATAAAAAAAAATTATTAAATAATAAAATACAATATGAAAGCCTCTGAATTATAAGGTTTACAAACTATTTTGCACTTTATATAATAAAGATATTAATTAACAATTAAAAAGTACATAATTACTCTTAAAACAAAATACAAAACAAATTTAAATTCTTAAAACGACAACAACAACAAATATTTTTTGCATCAATTTAACAACAACAACAAAAAAACAAAAATAATGCATTAAAATAGTCAGAGATTTTTGCCTTTTTTTATTAAGAGCAGTTAAAGAAAATCACCACACATACTAACAAGGCTTTTGAATTAAAAAAAACAAGAATATTAAAAAAATCATAGACAGCTAGCTACTTGGAGAAATATATCAAAAAAAAAATATAAAACAATTTTATTTTATTATATTATATTATATAATTATATAAAATATTATAATTAAACAAGAAAAACAAAAAAACGAGAAAAAAATAAAATTCAACACAAGAAAAATCACATAGGATACAGGGTACTAAATGCAATTATTACATATACATGAAAACATTTCATTTCTCTTATAAACTTTTTTGCAAGTCAAAGTTTTAAAATTATTTGAAGATTTTAAGGAGAAAAGTTAAAAAAAAAATTATTTATTCATTTTTAAAATATTTAAACAACCAATCGTCTTAACAAACTCGATCTGGCTACCATTACTCTCGTTCGTCACGGATACATCCTTTGACAGCTTTTTCTAGAGCAGACTACGATCGTCCTTACAATCTCGGCCTGACTACCATTTCGCAATAATTATTTGCTTTTCAGAACTCAGATGTGAGAATTCCAAAGCTTAAGCTTGGAAGGCCGCTATAAATATGTATCCAAATACTACTACTATCCTTCTATTAGAGAAGAGACGTTTCTTCCTCTTTCTCGTCCTAAGAAATGTGTAATCACAAATTTGTGTAATGAGTTCATTCCGGACGCTGTAATGTTAATAATCATAGATCACGTAGATTTCCTTTTCAATAAACCCTTAAAATCCGGATATTTTTAGTTGAAGCTCCCATACATTAAGAAGAACATTCTAACCAAAGCTTCTAAGACTAACAAACAATTCCGTAAGGCAAGACGCACGCATCCTCTCTAGTGCCGTATAGTTACGCGTTAAGAGCAAATTCTGCAGATTTCACGTGAGGGGTCGTCTAGCTGACAGGAAACCGTCTCTATGATGCAACATCCCGTAAGGAGCGAAGCCACATAATAAATATCCAGTGGTAGATGTGTAAGATTCCCTTTTTCACCTTAAAAGTGGTAGGAAGGAAGTGGGTTCTGTCTCTAATTTCCAGCCTAAATTTAGTCAAACGTGAAACACAATCCCATCCGCTGATCATTTGCAATCTTTTACCCGTTCTGGCCACTATATTAGCAGCCGAGTTTCAGAGAATTTTTCTATGCAAAAAGTCCTAAATAATGAAGAACATTCGTAGGAGAAATAGGCGACAATCATAGACAAGAGTGGAACTTAGAAGAAACTTTATGAAAGCCTGCCATAAAAAATTCGCTGAAAATATTCTGCTATTAGACATCCATTTAATCGATATTAGGGCAGCCATAACTTTTGCATTGAAGATACAGCAGTGATCCGAGAGTTTGCTAATATTGTAGTCCATAATATACACTGAGTTTGAAATCAACTACTACGATGCAATGATTGAGAATCATAAGCTCCTAATTTCATGCCTGAAATGTATTTTTCTATACTCTAAGATTTAGGCGAATTTATATTGTACTTAGTATTGATCTTCGTCTATATAGGAATCGTATTTTATTAGAAAATAATAACACGCTCAGCTAGTATTTAAAAATATCTATGGTGACATGGGCCGTGTTAGTGTAAATTCAAATGACACAAAACGGAAGAAGTTTTTACTGTTTAACCATTAAATCCATAGAATCCTTATTAAATCTTCATTTAAATTTAAAACTCTAAATAAATTTAATTTTAATTTCCTAGTATGAAAGTATTGAAAAGTAAAAGAATTTAAAATATGTTGCCTAGTTTTGCTTAATAATTTTATCTTTAAAGCAATTAATATTGTATTTAAAAAAAAGAAAAGTAAATAAACTATTAATAATAATAAAATAATAATTTTTTTATTTAGAAAAAATACATTGAACAATAATTGGTAGTGCTTGTATTGAAGTTATAAATAAATAATAAAAAAAATATTATAAAAAAATAAAAACAAGCTAAGAAAGTGCATTTATTAAAAATTAATAAATAATTAAATAAAAATTAAAAACAAATGTTAAAATATTATAAATAATAATAACAAAAAAACAAACATTTCATTAAAAAAAATTTAAATATTCTTTTGTTTTAAAAATTAAATAAAATCTCTACTAGATATGACAGCATAAGTTATTACAAAAAACAACCAACAACACTAAATACATAATTTCTTTTATTATTATTACTATTATTTGTAAATATTAAAAAAAAAGCAAACAAATATAAGGAGACCCCCACAAAAATAAAGTAGTTTTTTAAAAATTAAGTATAAAAGAAAAAAAACAAGAAACAGTAAACGAATTTATACTGTAAATAAACAAAATAAAAACAAAAATAAAAAATATATTTATTATTAAAAAAAATATAAAACAAAAATAAAATTAAATTAAAATAAAATATTAATTATTATTAATATTATAAACAGTTATTAAAAAAAAAAAAACAAAAAAAATTGAATTATAAAATCAAGCAGTTATTAAATGAAAACAAAGCAAAGCAGGTTTATAAACAATATTTTTCTAATTTTTTTTTAATTATATTCATTTACAAATCCTCTAACCTTGATATGGTTTAATTGGTGTATTGATTTTATAAAATTCCGTCCGTGTTCTAAGATACAATATTTCTTTTAATTATTTTTAATTTTTTTTAATTGATTATAATTAAAATTATTAATAACCATATAGAAATGAAAAGGAGTTAATAAATATTTAAAGAGCACCTTTAAATGAACAATAAAATCTAGAAATTGAAATCAAAAACCCAAACTTGAAACCAAAATCATAATGGAAAAAGAAAAATATACTACAAGAAAAGAAAACAAAACATATTTTAAACAACAATTAAATACGTTTTAAACTTATTTATTAATTTCCTTTTTTTTAATGAAAAACCAATTTATTTTTTAATTTTCAATAATTTTTTAAGATTTTTTACAACTTATTATAAAAGAAAATATTTTATAAGAAATTAAAGTACAGAAATAAACCTGGCCGAAACACTGGCTCAAACACAATTGCAAATAACAGCAGAGGAGACGAGTGATTTTTCCGTTCACCATTGTAACATTTGTGTCCTTAAAACCACTTTTTAAGTGATTATAACGAATGTAATTGTTGTGCATTTCCCTAATGTCATGCTTCTCTAAATGCTAATAATAGCATAAGAACTGTTCCCATAATAGAGGAGCTGGACGTCTATTGGATATTCTGCTTTGGCATGAAATACTATATGTATACAACGCTTTTTCAACCATTATTTATAGTCCTAGTCTAGAATGTAGACAAATTGATGCACTTGCCAGCTGGTCAGTATTCTAGATCCCCAAAAATATTTCGTCTCAGTTGTCCATCTATCGGACAGAGAAGATATGCCGTGTGTATAGACAGTAATTTGTTTCATAAAAGTGTCTGTACAGTCACAAGCGTGGGGAGTTGGAAGGCATCAATAAACATATCGTATATAAGCCAGTATGGGGCTATGGTTACATTCTAGTAGTCAATCACGAATGGCACCTTCTCTGAAGTAATCCCAAGACCATTAGTAACAAGAAACCAAACTGAACTCAGCAGTATCTCCTAACAACGGTTTTGAAAGACTGCCCTAGAGGATATCATTCCTCTAGTCATAGGTTGCGTTGTAAGTTTTGTATACATCTCTTGGATTTTCTGATCCAAGTCAGTTAATATATCACAGTCAAGCTGGTAAGCCTGAAATTATAAATTTTTTAGTGAAAAATACTAGATTATGGCGACAGTTTATCTTGTCATTAATTTCATCGGGTTTCATTGTAGAAAAATGCCAATCTCACGTATGAATTCATACGATTTGCCTTGTTGTATCAGACTTAGTAAATGCATCAGCATTGTTGTTATCTGAAATGTCCAAGATACGCTATCTGATACCAAGATTTACATAGCGGCAGTCTTCATAACTATTATTTCGGTCTGAATAGTACTACAGTAATATGGTTGGAGCAAGAGACAACTGTTCCAAAGAGATTCATATTCGAATCCGATGCTTTAAATTTGAGCCCAGTTACCAAAACTAGTATGTATTACAATAAATTCTTATAAAATATTTTCTTGATGTCCTTTTTCAAATTTATAATTAAGTTTGCTAACTGTTAACAATAACCGTAAATTAAAGATGAATTGAAAAAAAGTATATAAATCCTCTAAACTATAACCCACCTACTAAAAGATCATAATATATGCACTCTACAACCATAAAACATAAAAATAATTTATTTTTTCTTCCTTTTTAAAAAAAAATTAATTTCATTCACAAAACCATCAGAATACTTAATACTGAAAACAAACTTAAAATTAATAACAAATAAAAATGAAAATAAAAAGCTAAAAATTAATTAAATATTGACAAACAAAACAAATTTAAAATATTTGCACTTTTTGAGACAAAACAATAATATTTTTAAACAAATAAACAAACAAAAAATAAAAAATAAAATTAAAATAAAGCTAAAAATAAAAATAAAAAAAGGAGAAAATATTAGTAAAATGGTTTCAAAATAAATATTTAAACAAAACAAAACAAAAAAAAATAGATAAACAAAACCAGTAGTTTTCGATAAAAACAAAAAAAAGCGGAATATTAAACCAACAAAAAACAAATTAAAAAACAAATAGTTTATATAATAACGATTATTAACTAAAAACAAAGACAAGAAATAAATATTAAAAATAAAATTATATAAAATAAAGACACAGGGACGCAAAATAAAACAAAAATAAACTCTTATTATTAATTACAATTCAAAACATAAAACAAAAATATTTCATTAAAGTTTAGTTTCTCTCTTTTTCTATTTCTCTTTTTCTTTAATTATTTTTTAACAAAACAATGAAAACAAATAAGAAATTTTCATAAGAAAACAAAATACACTTCTTTAAAACAAAATACTGCGGCTTTTATAAAACCATATCAGCTTATATACAAAAAAAATTAAAAAATAAAAATCTTAAATTTAAAAAGAAAAAAATATTTGAAAAAAATATTTAAAAAAAAGAAATCAAATACCACAATAAAACACTTCACTAAACTATATTAAAAAAATAAAAAAAAATAAATAAATTATTATGATTATAAAAATAATAATAAAAAAAACTTTTAGAGTTTCTTCAGCGTTAAAATATGAAAACAAAAAACAAACAAACATATTTTGTTTATTAAAAACTTATATTATTAAACGTAACAAAATTTTAGTATTTTATAAAAATATAATTCATACAACTAAGCAAAATTATACGCTTGTAAAACAAATAAACAAAAAACAACAACAACAACAATTAGAAAATTATTATTTTTTTATTTAAAAATTTTAATTAATTTTCATTAAAAACACTAATTAAAATGTTAAACATGTGAACAGAATGCTCTTCCTATTAATTTACTTGTATTTGTTTAAAACAAAAAAATGTTTTTCAATACAGTGTAGACCACTTTAAATCTGGTCCAACTTAATTTAACTCTTAAACCTCTCTTAAAAGCTTTCTTCTGTTTTTAAAATTACTTGTATTTCGTTCACATTTAAATTTGTTTCTCAATATAGTGTGAACCATGCAAAACACGGACAATTTAGTTTAGTTTTGAGAAGCTATTTATCCAGCTTTCCATTTACACTTCATTTAAATGGCAAATTTGTTATATAAAAAGTTAATTATTTAAACAGATTAAATTCGTGCAGTTTCTGCTATTCTTTCTGATGAATTCAGATCTAAAACTTCCTAAAGGAATACTCAAGGCTAACAAAAAATAACCATGTCCTGTAGTTTCCGTATATTCCACAATTTATTCTGTTCGAGTACCATTCTAGTACCATGAGCCACTCTGTATGGCTTGTTTGTCAATTAAAGACATTGCACGAGTACTGTTGAGAATACAGAGGAAACCAGTGTGTTAGTAAATGTTTATCTGCTGACGCAGTCTGTGAAGCTAATTTGTCAAATGTAGTTATTAAGCGGGCCTGTTTAGGACACACTGTTTTCTGACTGAGCATTGCTACTGCATTATTATCTGCAGAATGTAGGAGAGAACCTAAGGCTGATTTAATGATTCCAATCAGTAAAGACAACAAATAAGAGGCCGAAGCTTTAGTCGAAATGTAGGCGGTCTTCTCTTCCTCTTCAGATTCCCAGCTTCTTCAGAAGTCATGAGAGGGAGTTTCGATTATCTCGGCATACGTTTTCATAGCGCAATCAACTCTTAAAACTCGAGTAGTGGTATGAATAATCGAAACAACATTGTTAAGTAGTAGTCTAGAACTTGCGGGTTCTGTACACGCTTTTGCCAGTTGCTCAGGAACGCAATTCCTAACGATATCCACGCACGGTTCAAAATTTACCTGAGAAATAGGAGAAAATACCATAATCATAATAACTCACTCCAGCATTTTGGACCCGTTAATATAGGTTAGGTAAACTTTAGAGTATTGCATCCACAGCTCCAGACCTTCACCTAGAGGCCCGTTAGTCCATTGCGACCTCTTATAAAAGAAAATAATGAAGAAAAAAATTACAAGAGATCTTTAACTCGATTTGAATGTATTTATGACTAGCAAGTATTAAAGTATATCCACAGTCCAGTTGAAGCAGGGTTTAACTCCATTTGAGCAATCTGCCCATAATCTCAGACCTCTACTTTGATAGAAAATTAATTCAGTTGAGTATAACTAAACCTAAGGCCTTATTTAAGTGAGACAGCAAACCGTCTCCGTACTGATATTAAGGTGTGGATTTAAAAGGAGGAGAAATATAAATTGAGTTCAGAATTGAACTCAGTTTCTCCACATTATTCTAAAATTTATAATTTCAATATAATTTATTAAATAGGAAGGGCATTAAAAAAATTAATTTATAAATTCCCATATTATTTAAAGATAATCGATTGAATTTCTTCTCTAATCCTAATTTAATTTTACTTTTTAGTAAAATATTGTTTTTATTTATTTTATTGTTAACTTGAATAAAAATTTAAAAAAGTCTTATAGTCAAATGCATAACAGAAAATTAATTAACAACGTATGTATGACAATTTGTTTTTTATTAGAAATTATTTATTAATTATTTAATAGTATAAAAAAGAAAACATAATCTAACTTAATTTAAATTTAAAAAATGAAACAAAATAATTATAAAATAATTATCAAAAAAATAAAACATATATTTGAAACAAATACAGAATTCCATTCAAACATACAAACACATGCATAAACACAAACACTCAAACATAACAAATATTATTATTTAAATTAAAAGTTTATAATAATAATTAAACAAAAAGAAGGCAAGGGATATTTGCAATTAAAATTTTTATGTGTAAGATTTATATATACATACATACTATACATACTTATATAGAAAGTAAAAGTCTAGGAGTTTAAATCTTTAACATTTTATAAAAAAAAACAAGTAAAGTAAAATAAAATAAAATAAACAACAACAAAAAATTAAATATAAAAACAACTTAAATTTTAATAATATACATACATACATACATACATACATACATAAATACATACTGAATAAACTTATGTATTATGAAATAATTAAACTGAATTTTGTTTTTTCCAATAAAATTTGAATTTTTGGTTAGCATTCTAGTATGGAGATGAGATTTAGTAGAAAATAAATGAAATACAGCCCCCCTCCCATAAAAATAAAAATTAAATTATTAATAAAAAAAGAGAACAAAAAGTGTCAAAACTCATTATTAAAGATAATAAAAACAATTAAACTTTTAAAATAAATTTATGGTAAAGGAACATTTTTATTAGAAATAAAATATTTTTTATAATTTTTTTTTATTTCAATTCAATTATTTTAAAACAAATAATTTTATGATTATTAAATTAATAATATTTTTATTTAATTTTTTTAAATTTTTTTTTGATAAGAAAAATATTTAAGAAATTCTTTTAAGTTATATTTTTACCAATTTTTCAGCACTGAATTAATACAAAACAATTTTAAAAGGTTACACTCAAATTCAAATATTTACAGAATTTTAATTTAATTTTAATAAATTTAAGTATTTTCAATCATTTTTCAACAAAATTTAAAAGCATTCAAATACAAACGAATACAGTTACCACCAGGATTAAAACTTACTATATTTGATTTAATTATATTTTTATATTCATTCATTCATTCTATTATTTTCTTTTAGAAAATTTTATCGATAACTGCAAAATTTAAAAAGAAAATTATCGATTCCTATACAAATTTAAACAAATTTAAATTTTTTAAGGAAATGTTTCATTGACTTTAAAGAAAATTTATCGATAACTGGTGTTTTCCAAAACATTTCACTGGTAATTTTAATGTTCTTGTAAAAATTTAGCGAAAACTACAATTTTCGTTAAAAATATATCGATAACTATATTTTTCTTATTTCGTATTTCTTGTTTTTTTTTAATTTTATTTATTTTTTTCGTGTATTTTTATTATATAAAATAATTCAATTTTAATACTATATGAATTATTTTATAACAGACAACATAATTTCATGTTTTTAATATTTTTTAAAAAAACAATTGTAACCAACCATTGTGTAAAACTTAAAACCTTCACAAGTGCAGCTCCTCGTTATCGTTGTCATTGTCAAATGAACAGTAAAATTTTACATAAGATTGTCAACATAGCATGATATTCATTTTGGGTAAATAAACACAAACAAACAAACAAACAAACAAACAAAAAAAAACCAAAACAAAACAAAACTGAACAAACATTATTTAAAGAAGAAGAAAAAAAAAGAAATCTTACATTTTACCACAGTCTTTTATTACTATTATAATAAAAACATGTCCTTAGGGAAAATAGTATTTAAAATCTAAAGATATAAAGAAAAATATCGTATTACAAAAATAACTTAAATAATAGACTAAAAAACAAAATAAAATTACACCCTCATAAAAACTAATAAATAATTAAATAAACATTAAAAAATAAATAAAATAAAGTCGGAAAGAAAAAAAATTTATTAAACTAAAAATAATAATTACAAGTTATATTATTATTAATTTAAACAAAAAATAGTTGAACCAAAAACAAAATAATGTTATAAAAACAAATAAAAAATAATTAAATAAATAAAAACTGCATACGAATGCATGTGTGTATAGGCAGCATTCAAAAAGCAAAAAACAAAAAATGGATGAAAGCAAACACCGAATAATACAAGTATTTAAAAATAAAATATTGGTCAAATATTTTCTACTTGTAAATAGAAAAAAAATATTAAAAAAAATATAAAATAAAACAAAAAAATCAAGGTAGAAAAGTTGGTCAAAATAACATTTATATAAATTATAAATTAAATATGATTATCATTATTATTAAACTTATAAATTCAATTACAAAAATTATTAATTATTATTACGATTATTATATTATTATCATTAACAAAATGAATTTTTAACCATTAACCATAAAAACATAACACACATAAATTAATAATTATTTTTTATTAATTACAAAACTATAATAAATAACAAAAACAATAACAAGAAAATATAAAGGATAAGAGAAAGAACAAAAGGACATGATGTATTAAAAAAGAATTAATTAATGATAGGAAATTATAAAATTCAATGGAATCCAAAAAGTTAAAACAATTTGAAACCACAAGAACAACAAACAAAAGTAAATAAAAAAAAATAAATAAATTTCAAAAATAAACAAACAATATATATTAAATATAATTATGAATCATTATTATTAAACCATAAAAAAAAAGAAAAAATTAAAAATAAATAAAACAACCAACAATTATTCCATTAAATTCTATATATTATATATAGTCAAACCTAAATACAATTTCATTTTATTTTTTAATTTAACAACAACAATAATAATAATAATATAATAAAGTTTTCTTAATTTAATTTTTTTTTATAAAAAAAAACATTTAATTTATTAAAATATTATTTTTAAAAAGCATTAACAAATACAAAATTTCACTTTATTAAATAAATACATTATTATTAAACAAAATAATAATAACAATATAATAATAATAATAAACAAACACATGAAAATAATAATAAACAAAAATATTAATTATACTATTATATACAACAAGAAAATAAATAAAAACCCATAAAAATGCAAAAAAAAATAAATAAAAATAAATAAAATAAAAAATATTAATTAAAAAAAATGCAGATTATATATTATATACTTTATAGAAATTTAAAACCAAAATAATAAAAATGAAAAACAAACAAAAATGATGAATAAAGTTATAAAAAAAAATAAACTTTTAAAAATATTATAAAAAACATTCTGTGTTTTATTTAAAAAAAATTCAATTAGTGTGACTGAAAACTTGTGGATATCTGGTAGTGTTCATAAAAGGTAATGTGACTCAACAAAAATGATGAATAAGGTTATAAAAAAATAAACTTTTAAAAATATTATAAAAAAACATTCTGTGTTTTATTTAAAAGAATTCATTAATGTGACTGAAAACTTGTGGATCTAGTAGTGTTCATAAAAGGTAATGTGACTCAACAAAAATGATAAATAAAGTTATAAAAAAATAAACTATTAAAAATATAAAAAAAAAACATTCTGTGTTTTATTTAAAAAAAATTCAATTAGTGTGACTGAAAACCTGTGGATCTAGTAGTGTTCATAAAAGGTAATGTGACTGGCTAGGAGAATAGCTTTCGCAAAGTGCTTATATCGATCGGATAATTTATTAACTGCATCCTATCTCTAAATTTCAATTAAAAAAGTGTGTATGAGATAACATTGAAATTGTTTATTCGTTTAAAAGACCTATTGATGCCATTATATTCAGAATATAAAATCGTTTAAATATTCATCACGAAATGACAATTTTCCATGGCACGATTTGAGCAGTGACGCCGGCATAGACGAGAGCAGCGTAAGGTAAGGAAACTTATGAAAGGTTTGCGGGAGGCATTTTACCCACGAGAGTTAATCGCTACATTAATAGTTGGGCTCATAAGTTTGTAGGCTAACATAGACAAAACTAAATATTCCCACCCATGAGACCACAGCTCACCATTGTGTGGTAAGTGTTTCAAAAAATTATAATTATGTCACTAAATTTTGTTTATTGATTAGGTGTCAGAGGCTGAACTTGGCCTTAACTAAAACTTGCAGCTGTGATTGAGTTATTGAGCTATTCCCGCAGTAAGTATAAAAAATTATTATTATTATTATATTATTAGGAGATCAAAATATTCTCTAGAGAAATAATAGAACTAATTTTCTTTTTATATTTTAAATCTTGTTTTCTCTGACAAAATATGCTTAAATCTTTATTTACAAAACTGTTTTAAAAATGCCTATTTAACTAACAATTATGCAGTTATTTTCTTCACCAAATCCTTAAACGTGGCCGCTGTGACAGATTCAGGCAATTCCGTCAGAACAGATCGAGTTGTACCATTCAAAACACTTACACGTGGATCTATGGGTACAGTACCCAAATGTGGTACACCTGCTAATTTTGCCAGTTCTGCACCACCCTCCGATGAGAAGATATTTGTACAATTTGCACAGTGTGGACACACAAATCCACTCATATTCTCTACAATACCCAAAATATGTATGCCAGTCTTTTTGCAAAACGTTATTTCTTTGCGTACATCATCTAAAGCTACACCCTGTGGCGTAGTTACAATGATGGCACCATCACAATGCACCTCACGCATACATTCCATTACGGTAATGTGTTCATCGGATGTACCGGGTGGTGTGTCTATGATTAAATAATCCAAATCCTCCCATTTAACATCATTAAGAAACTGCTTAATCATCATGGTCTTTTTGGGGCCACGCCAAATTACGGGATCATTACGGGATTTTAATAAAAAGCCTATGGACATTACAGCCAACGATTTGCTGTCGTCTGTATAAATGGGCACCCAGCCCTCATCGCACTGATAGATGTCGCGTCCTTCTAAGCCTAATAGGTAGGGTACAGAGGGGCCGCATAAATCAATATCCAGTAATCCTACCTAGAAATAGATGGAATATGGTTATTATTAGTGTTGTGAATGTGCCATCCAAGAAACAAACTCACTTTTAGGCCGCTTTCCCTTAAGGCCAATGCCAATTGTGTACTGACTGTTGATTTTCCAACACCGCCTTTGCCCGATAGCACTAAGATAACATGTTTAACTTTATCCAACATTTTGTATTCCTTATTTATTCTTCAATTATTTATTTCTGCAATTATTGTTGTTATCAATCACAACAAAAAATTCAGCAGATGTATTGGAATACATGACTTGTATTATTTTCTGGGTTTACACAAAAACAGTTGTTGTGAGTAAAGTTGCAATAAAAATACAGTGTTGTCGTCGGAAAGAAAAAGTACGTTTATGCTCATGCTAGCCTGACATGTCGGTGAATGCCTCCGGTAACGGAGGTGAAAAGTACTTATTGTAGACATGCACCGCCCATTTCATAATATACAATACATTGGTTTATGGTAATACCGTACTATTTCGAATAACGGCACGTTGGTGAGTTTCGATTTTATTCACCACACTGGATACTCACCACAACAAAATTCACCACACTTCAAAAAAATTAAATATTATTTATCACTACTCAGCAAGTTGTTTGTTCCAACAACAGCAGAGAGCAACAACACAACCACATCCAACAACAAACACGTCCCCCCACAACACCCACACACACCAATTTTATTATTTTTATTTATTTTGATGACATCTAGGGTTCATAAACAAAGAGGCACTAAACTCAGAAACTTATCGGAAACGGAAAAAGTGTGCGAATTTTTTTAAAGCACAAAAACGAATTTTTACGTGTTGCCCAGAAGAAAAAACTTTGGTGTTCAGTGTTGCCAGGAAATATTATAAAAACTCACTAAAGCTGAAATTTTGGAATGGTACTTGCATTATAACTGAAAAAGTACTTTTTTGCATCAAATAGTAGTTACATAGAGTTTTTGCCAAAAGCCCCTGGATAAATATTATGATAAAAAAACCCCATTTAGCCACGTCGATGGAATGTAATATGTATATATGTAACATTTAAAGAGCAATGAAAAAATGCTTATCTAAATTACATTACAAGCGTTTTCATTGCTTTTCGTATTTAAAATTTTTCAACACTGATTATATATTAATACAAAACAGCTAACAAAAAACGTCTCTGTTTTAACAGACAACGTTGCATTTGTGTTTGACATTTCTTTTTGCAGTTTACTTTCTTCTAGTGAGTTGTAGTTTGTTTTCAATAAAAATGACGTGTCATTTTCACTGCAATTCTCTACACTCAAAATAACATTTTTCTCACAACTGGGAGAATATATTCATTTTACAATTAAATATCGACGCGTGAACATCGTTGTTGGGCCAAAGTCAATAATATTTTAACGCGCTTTAAGTAATTTTGTGTAGGTTTTTTATTTGGTATATTTTTTTAATTTAAAAGAATATACAAATTGGAAAACATTAAATTCGGAAAAAAGAAAAAATAAATATGAAATTCTTATTGTGTTCGCTCTTATTGGTGGCGACCGCCACATTGGGTGTCTACGCCGATGAAATCAAAACCGAAGATGGTGTTTTAGTACTGACTGTGGACAACTTCAAGAAAGCCATCGAAGATAACGAATACATTTTAGTTGAATTCTGTAAGTAAATCTAAATATTTATTTATTTAACCATAAATAATTTAAGTAAGAACTATGCTTTTGAAGTTAAAAAAATTGTCTGCGTGTACAAGTTTTATTTGTGTAGCTGTTTCATTATCTTTTATTCTTCCCATTGTGTGTGTATGTACAAATTGTTTGTCAACTCGTTTCCAGTCGTGCCTTTTTCATTTTTTTTTTTCATTTCTTCTTTTTTAATTAAATTTTTCTGTTCACATACAATACATAACCTTTATTATATTCATTCTTCTTGTTGCTTTTGCCGGCATTTTCCGCTGTTCATTCTTTCTTTTCTCTCTTTCGCTCTCAGTGTTTTGTTTAATAGAAAACAAACAGTCAGTTAATCTTTTTATTTTTTGTTGAGAAAGTTGGGATAGCAATGAGAGTGAGAGAGTAAGGGTATACATTTAGTAATGTTGACGTGTCAATTTTGTATTAAGATGTTATTTATTTTCTTTACTGAAATTATAATATAATTATCATTATATATTTATAACAATTATAAACTTTAAAGTGCATTAAGTCTGTCACGCTTTTTGTTAACTTACTGACCTGACGTGTTTGTTGTTTTACAATACCGTTTTTGCAATGTTTTGTTTTTGCAAATATAGTGTTGAAAACAGTTTGGAATTTTTCTTAATACCTTGACATTTAACAGTGGTCACACTCAGTTTTTTTTAGTTTGGCATGAACAGATGTTTCATATTTCAATAATTTATTCTTAATAATTATAAATTTAAAAACTTTTTATAGCAAATTCAAAATAAGGCGCTTGGTGTTTGCGGTTAACCAAGTATATGTAGATAGACAAGACGTAATTCAGGCGTGCTTATTTCTATTAGTAATCGAATCGAAGCCGATTTAAAAAAAATCAATGATTCATACTAATTTTTGGTAACATTATTCACCTTGATTCATAATTTAAATAAATTTGATCTGAATTAAAAATTAATGAATTCATTCGAATTTAGACAAGATATTCCAAGATTTTGCATTTTGTCGCCTGTGATTTTTTTTTTTTTTATATTTTAAAAACCAATTCGTCTTGTCATCTGAATCAAGTAAGGAATCTTTATGGGTTTGCAAGATAATAGAAATCTTGCTAGAGGATCTAGAGGTCCCAAGGGAACCACTTAGAAAAGCAAAGGAAACTAAGGAACATATGGAGGAACTTAGGCTTATAAAGTTTATACAGAACATGAAGAAATTTAAATACAATTAATTTTGGTTTTTTCTTGTATTTCAAATCTAAAAATTGCTTTTTTTTTATCATCATTTACTTTTTACTAAACCAAAACAAAAATTAATTCTTATCGATACTTTTTTAATTATAAAACTTGTTCATAAATTATTATTAAAAGACAGATAACGTGTCTCTTTTTCTTTATATTTTCTTTTGTACACTTTCCTGCCATTATACACGTTTTCTTTTCATAAAGCTATATTTTATTTATCACATCATTGCGTTTCTAATGTCAAAAACAAAATTAAAGTTTGATTGCTTATCAGCCGGCAGTTATTTTTTATTTTTCTTTAATTTGGTGGTGTTGAAAACCACGTCCTAAGAAAAGAAATCTTAAAAGACCTTATCACCGGGCTAGATAACAGCACATCAATTTTATAGTGTATGAGTGCACTTATGCACTATTATAGTTGATAAACAGTTTTGTTTATAAGGTACAAGACACAATTTAAATTGTATGAGGTCAAGATCTTTTGAGTGCTAAACAGATAGGTAAATTGCAGCTTTAATGATAGAGATATGATGCTGCGTGTTGACGACAATAATTGCCAAATAATTAACATCCGTAAAGGCACATTGATAAGATATTTTTTTTAAAAGGAAAACATGCACATTATTTTCCAAATGATTTCTTAATTTTTTATCAAGGAAATGTTTTTGTTTTTATACAAATTTTTAAATTTATTTGTTTTAAATAAAAGTTTATAACAAATATAAAAAACTGATTAGAATTTTAAGAAGTTTTATTAGAAATTAAAGTCATCTGTTGATTGAACTCAAGCTTAAAATTAAAATCAAATTACGTGTGATTATTAAAATCAAATCGTTTAATTGGGTCAAATCTTTCTTTCTTTAAATTTTTTTCTTAATATTATCAATAGAAACTCCATAAATTAATTCTTTTTTTTCGCTTCATTATTAACATATTTTTTATTTATTTTTATTTTCTTATGTTGTTTCTTATGTGCCAACATTTTTTATGTGTCATTATTAGGCTTACGCTGTCAAAAGCCGTTATTCTCTGTTGAGTTCAATAAACTTATAGGCGAAATCACACTTCTCTACATGTGTGCCAAGCTTATTGTCTCTTTATAAAAAGTAATAGAGGTGAAGAGTACATAAAACTTGTTACACGTTTATTTGTTTTGCTGTTTACTGTTGATTCGCTTAATGCCGGTTGTATAATGTTTAAGAGTAGTGTGTTATGGAAATAAGATGTAAAATCTCTTGAATTTTTGTATTTGCGGAATAAAATCGACTTGAGTAGACTGATGTTACGGTAGATAATAATGAATGTAGAGCAGGTGTTGAAGCCATTGAAACTATGGAAGTCTTTTTGTGTCTTTACCTAGCTTTTGTAAGCTCGACTTAGGCATAATAGATGTTAGCCATGTTAGCTATTACAATCTATGGCAAATAATATCTGTAATGCCTTTTATTTGGGTGGAATATTATAACACTCATCTTGTAATTTCAAGGTTTTGTTTATTTTGTTTTATTTTCATAAACTAACACACAAAAGGGAACCAAAATTTTTCATATTACGTGGAATTCCATACCTTCTAACTAACAATCTGTTAAAAAGGAAATAAAGCACTTGAAATAGATTTGTTTCAACTTATTAAGTTTAACAAATTGATTTCCCCAATATAAATACAAGGTAATTACGTATGCCAACTCACTACACTCGTATGGGACACGTGTTTTTAGGTTAATGATTTCTTTTTTTTTTATTTTAAAACATATGTTTCCTTTGTTATTATCATTGCATATTAATATACCACAAAACCAATAAAAAAAATACATTGTAAACAAATGGTTTATTTATAGCCTACTCTGTTAAGAAGGGTTATTGATCTCAATAAACCTTGCATATGTGAATAGTCAAATATTGAAAAATGCATTCAGACTTCCAAGACAATGTTTATTTTTAACAAAATTGTATTTATTGTATTTCTTACAAGTGTTTTTTAGGTAGTAAAGGCAAATATAAGAAAAAATTGTTTACAAAAATGTAATTAAAACACTTGTGTTGACACAAACACTTTATTCTTATCCTTAATTGCCAATGACTTAAGATTACGTACGTGTCAAACTTTATTTAAAATACAATTATTTTGACACACATGTGCCTACACATTTTGTAAATGAAGTAAATTATTTAATGCTTATCTTTAACGTTAACTTAATTTGGGATTTTAACAATTCATTTAGTTTTTATGTGTTCTACAATTTCTTTATGATAAGTTTGATTTTATTGCTTCATCTTATCTAGAATTCTTTAAAAACTAAACCGCAAATTCTTTATAATTCGACACAAATTTGGGATTTAAAGAAAAGGAAATGAATGGTCTTTGCATATTGTTAGATTTTCATACAGCAGCAAACGCCACGTACGTTTCTTATGCTTCCTTTCTTTTCTCTCTTTCCCTTTTTCTTTCTTTGTTTTTCTACATTTCTATAACGCACACTGTTACGTTAAATAATACGTCATTCTATTAACACATAGCATGGAAAACATAATCGCAAATTCACTCCTACTACTACCTACTCTACTATAAAGCTTTTTAACTGTTTGACGACAAAGAATCTATTTTGTATGTACGTGGCTTGTATTACGTACATAGCCCAGTCTGCCCAAAACTTGTTACTATGTTTTATTTAAATTTTAATTTCATAATTATGTATATTACGCTGTGTTCAATTGGCTGCAAAATAGAATAATTGACACTGAATGATTTTGCAACAATTGTAGCGTGTATTGCATGCATTATAAATATTTAAATAAAAAGTAAAATATTTGCAAAATATGTTGATAATTAAATAAACTTTATTTAATTATTTCCTCCCGCATTACTTTTTAAATTTTAATGAAATAATACTAATTATTATTTTAGATGCTCCATGGTGCGGTCACTGCAAATCTTTGGCTCCTGAATATGCTAAAGCTGCCCAAACATTAGCTGAAAAAGAATCCAACATTAAGTTGGCTAAAGTTGATGCTACTGTTGAAGGTCCTTTGGCTGAAGAATATCAAGTACGTGGCTATCCCACATTGAAATTCTTCCGCAACGGTGCTCCCGTCGAATATAGTGGTGGTCGTCAAGCTGCCGATATTGTTAGCTGGGTAAACAAGAAGACTGGTCCTCCCGCCAAGGATTTGACCAACGTTGAAGAAGCCGAGAAATTCTTGAAGGACAATGAAGTTGGTTTTCAAACTCAAATGAAATCCTGTAGTACCCTTTATTAATTAATGAAATTATCCTTTTTAGATCGCCATTATTGGTTTCTTCAAGGATCAAGAATCCGAAGCTGCCAAGACTTTCATTTCTGCTGCTAACGCTTTGGACTCTTTCGCTTTCGGTCTTACCAACAGCGATGATGTCATTGCCAAATACGAAGTTAAGGATGGCGCTGTTGTCATGTTCAAGCCTTTCGATGACAAGAAATCCGTTTTCGATGGTGAACTCAATTTGGATAACCTTAAGAAATTCGCTCAAGTTGAATCCTTGCCTTTGATTGTTGAATTCAATCATGAATCTGCTTCCAAAATCTTTGGTGGTCAAATCAAATCCCACTTGTTGTTCTTTGTTTCCAAAGAAGCCGGCCATATTGAGAAATACGTTGAACCTTTGAAGGATGTCGCTAAACAATACCGTGATGAAATTCTCTTCGTTACCATCTCCTCCGATGAAGAAGATCATGCTCGCATCTTTGAATTCTTCGGCATGACCAAGGAAGAAGTACCCACTATTCGTTTGATTAAATTGGAAGAAGATATGGCTAAATACAAGCCCGAAACCAGTGACTTGTCCGCTGATACCATTAAAGATTTCTTGCAGAAATTCATGGATGGCAAACTGAAGCAACACTTGTTATCACAAGAATTGCCCGAAGACTGGGACAAGAACCCCGTTAAGGTTTTGGTTGCCACCAACTTTGATGATGTTGCCATGGACAAGAGCAAGGATGTTTTGGTTGAATTCTATGCTCCCTGGTGCGGTCATTGCAAACAATTGGCTCCCATCTATGACCAATTGGGTGAGAAATACAAGGATCATGAAAGCATTGTCATTGCCAAGATTGACTCAACTGGCAACGAATTGGAACACACTAAGATCTCATCATTCCCCACCATCAAATTGTACCGCAAGGGTGACAACAAAGTCATTGACTACAACTTGGACAGAACTTTGGATGACTTTGTTAAATTCTTAGACGCCGGTGGTGATATCAAATCCGTAAGTCCTAACATAACCTATCCCATGAAATAATATCTAATGATTTGTTTTTTTTTTTTTCTTAATTGAAGGCCGATGAAGAAGAAAAGGTTGAAGAAGAGGAAGAGCACAAGAAGGATGAATTGTAAATTTTTTAAAAATACCATGCCACACACCACCCTTTCCTTTGTATAACTCCTCTCTATAACTTTCTTTCCTCCGCCCACCATTGTATTTTTTTTTTAATTCATTTAATTTAATTCCAACGAAACAAAAATACATCATCAAAAAGAAAATACCATAAGAAGAACATTCTGTATGTTTATTTAACTGGTTTTTTTTAAGTTTCAAAGATTTGCATTTTTTGTTTTCATCTTAATGAACAACAACATATTAGTGGGAATACTGGTTAGTCCTGCTAATTTAATTAAATAATAATAAAAAGAAAATAACATCTGACGGTTATTTTTGTAATCATTAAGAAATAAATTCTTGCTTTCCGTTTTTTTTTTTGTAATAAGTTGTAAACAAGTTTTAATTAATTCTATTTTTTATATGTAATTAAATTAAACAAACAAAACAATATTAAATTTATATGTTAATATGACTTTTTATTGCTTTAATTACGTTGGGTGTTCTGCTTAACGCATAAAGTTAAAGCCTTGATGTTTAGGAATGCGTTAAGATGCATACCTCAGTACTTCCTTTTTTAAGAAGAATTCCAGCTAATCTTAAGCAAACAATTTTCCTTTTTTACGATACTTATACCACACATATAACTTTATTTAAATCTTCCATTTAAAGTGAGAGTAATTTTTGTAATGAAAAGATATTTTAAAATGTATAATAAAAAACTGATAAAATTGGAAAGAAACGTACTTTCAAATGTTTTCATTTTGAATAACAAAAAAAAAATTTACAAGAGTTATTTAAACCGCTGCCCCTTCCACTTACAGAGTTCTATTATAACCTTCAACCATGAGATGCCTGTAATCGATTCCGCATTCTAGTCCACACAGCCATATAGGCATATAGCGGATCCATCATGTTGGGAACTTAAACGAGGTAAGATTTTTTGTTGTGGTGAAAAAAAAATTAAATTCACCTCTATACCGTTACTAAAAATGTACGGTACTGCTATTGCCACTACATTATCAGCTGTGGAGTATTTGTCTGGACTAATTATAATTAATTAGTGGAGTCACAAACATAGAATAAAAGAAGTACACGCGACGAACGTAGTGTTGCCATGTATCAATAAATCTATTTACTACGCATCTAAAAATGTTTACTTTATTAAATCGCTAAAAAGTTTAAATTTTACATTGCCAACCATTTATGCTTATTATTACTGCTTAAATTACCCTCTACTGCAAGAAGTATGTCTCTACTACACCCTAAGCAAATTTAATAAATATATGGCATGCCTACAGCAACAAGGGTTTAATACCACATAGTGCAACGCTTCTTTTCCACGAGTACGTTAACAAACAACTGTGTATAGAAAAAATAGAACCAGAAAGGAAAAAATTTTATACTCACATAAAAAATATAAAATTGTAATATTAAAATAGTTTAAATAATTATAATCATTTAATAAAAAAGTTCAAAAAGTGCTTGTGCATCTAGATTATATGAAAGTTCAATAAGAAAATGTGTTTGTGCATGGAAAAATGCCGATTGAAAAATGAAAATTACTCTTTTTCACTGGGGTCGCCATTTTTAATTTTTGTGTATTAAATTACCTCAAAGAAAAAGCATGAAAAAAAAGAAGAAAATTTCTAAAGAAAATAGTTTTATACATAAAGAAATTTTTAAATAATTTTAAACACAACACATCATATAACATCATATAATAAAAGTGTTAAATAATTAAATAAAGTGTTTCACAATAAAAAATTGTAAATAAATAAATTGACAAAATAAGAAAAGTAAGTTGGTAAGTTAAGTTGTGTGCCTAAGTTGTTTTTTTTTTCTGTATTTTTTAACCTTTTTTTTGCATAACTTTCTAAGTGGTGGTGTGGTGCTTTTTTTCTTCTTTGCCATCATCATCATGGCTTTGCTTTTGTTATACAGTAATTTTTCCTGTAGACCAACTTTGTATGTGCGCTGCAAATAAACAACACACTGTCAGAGTTGATATTGCGAAGGCTGCTTTGTTTTTATTTAGTTTCGTTTATAGATATTGTTGTTGTTTTGTTACTTATTTTCTTTTTCAAAATTTGGCTTAGCCTAAAAACAAAAAGAAAAGTATGCATAGTGTGTGTAAAAGATAAAAAAATGCATTTTTTAAGATAAGAAAAACACAAAATAAAAAGGAAAATAGTGATAAAAAAAAACATAATAATGTGTTAAAAAATGCGTGAAAAAAGAAATTCATGTCTGCTAATTTAATATACAAAATGAATACAGATTTCCGTTTTTCTTTACTTTTTAAATCTTATTATTGTCATTTGCCTAAAACGGCGCGGTAACAAGCCAAACGATAATATGCATCATTTTTGTATTGCATTATTATACCCCACAATAAGAAGAAACTCTATGGAGACGCCAAATGCCATGACGCTGCAGTCGAATTATACGTTCATACACACATACATACGTATGTATGTATACATATATATATATAGTTGTATAGAGAAGTAACATTTTATGTTTTTTAAGTTATTCTTCTAAAATGCTGTCTGAAAGTCTATCTATCTGCCTGTTGGTTTACAAAAGAACAAAATAACAATAAAAAAAACTTTCAATATAAGCAATGCGTGAAAATGTCTAGAAATGTACCTGTTTTGTTGTAAAGCGATCGTTTTATTGTTATTGCGATTGTGGTTGTTCTTTTTTAGTTTACAGTATTGTTTAAAAGAGTAGTAACAAATTGTGATTAGTTTGCTCATGCAGATAGCTGGCCATATTTTCAAATGAAAGCCAAGCAAAACAGTGTAACTAGTCGCGACTTGCAGCCCAAACATCTTAACATCTAACATGGCCCCTTTTGGGAGCATCGTGGTGACTGTGGTTTGAACCCAAATCGCGGGAAGAGTCTAGTCAGTAGGCTCGGTGTGGAGTTGCATTTTCAACCGGGTGCCAAGACCCAAAGATCTGAAGGAGTTTTAGATAGGCTCCGCTCCTAACCAAGGGGGAAATCATGTCCAAATACATGGTTTCGAATTGGTACTCAGGTGTAGCAGTCTGCTACATTTGGGGGCGTTGGTAGACGCATTGTATTTCACCCTGTGCGAAGAGCACCATGGGATTAGGTCCACGCGGACAGGTACCCATGTAAAACCCATCGTCGTTGTACCAATGTCGTAGAAAGCCCACTTATGTCTGGTCAATTGACATGTGCCTAAGAGCCATTGTTTCCTAGCGCTGCCCACATCAAAATGCATAACACCAACTAATAATTCCTAAACATACATCCACAATATATTATATTCCATCAATTTCAGGAGTAATTTCTCGACAGCAACAACAAAGCTGCAACAATATGATCTTTGTTGACATTCAGGGTGCCCTGAGGTCTATTGGGTTGATTTTGGTGTAAACCCCGAATGATTCCTGATTGTATGGAATCCATAAAAGCCGTACGACCTGAACGGAACTGCCTCAAATGCAGAAACTTATGTAATATTTGTTGGCGGTCAAGCTGGTTTTAGGCCTCTTATGGTGATTTTGTGTAAAATCCATTCAACTAGTTTCTGATTGTATAGAATCCATAAAAGCCTTTAGATCAGATCAGATCGGATCTGTTTCTGCTGAATTGCTTCACTTTCTGAGGGCGACTTGATGATTGACTCAAAATCTCCAATTTGCTACCATTGTGGCTTTATCGGAAGATGGATAGGATAGATCGGTTTGTTATTTGTTCACGAATCTATTATCTACTGTAATTAAATCCAGTGTAAGACTGGTTACTGGTTTTCGTACGGGCCTTTGCTAAACATCTGGGACAAGAGTCGGGATAGATACGAGCCGGATTTTTACAGGATATTTTGCAATGAGGAGCTAGTTGAAGAGAATAAAAAATAAATAGGTATGCGAACACTAGATTTCCTAACTACTGGCAATCGCCGTTGAGATAGTGCTGGAGATGTTATCACAAAAATTCAGTGAGCTGGCAAGAACGAACAGTCTATATTACTCCAGCTGATTGTGCGTCCAATAGAAAAAGCCGAAGATGTAAAGAGGGGCATTGAAAGAAATGTAAGACATTCAATAATCATCATGTCCAAGGTGACATAATATACCATGGATAAGTATCTTTTTAATGATATCCTTCTCACCAGTCAATTCCGTTTACGAACCTTATTAAATCCTATTGTATACAGTCCTTTAGTGCCACCAGTTTGTCAATAAATTGACCGCCTAGATATTTCAGTCCACGTATAACTTTCCATTATTTCTCTATTATTACTAATTAATGACTATTTTGGTTTATTGATGTCACTGGTCTATTTTTCTTTAAGCCTATACCATGCACTTACTTTCACGAATAGCGATATGATAAGTGTATGTCGATGATTGTGGTTTCACAAGATAGTGTGAAGAAATACTTGCAAATGAAGTGACAGGGGACAACATGTCTAAAAAAGAAATTTGTTGTTCAAACGAAAAATTAACTCTTACATACTATTTGTGTCTTTCGTTTGTTTAATTAGATTTCGTTTGTTTTATTTTTCTTTTGGCAGCAATTTTCGCTAATTTGACAATTCCTTAAAGAGTGTCTCCCCATTTTTGCGCTCACCACTGTATGTATTTTGCATTTTCGTTTGTAATTCCTGTTTATTTACAATTTGCATTGCTGCTTAATGTTGTTGAAACCTGTTCTTTTCGTATTTTTTTTTTTATTTGGCTGTGTTTATATCTTTTTTCTATTCTTTATTTTTAAATATCACTTGAATAAATTTCTTAGGAAAATTTTATTTTTATTATTTGGAACCTTATAACGCGCTACATATTAAACAGACAGGCCAGGCTAAGGTTTATAATTACATACTCTAGACAATAAATGTAATTTTTCAAAAATGCTTATATCCTTCTTAATTGGATCATCATGTATACAGTACAGCTATATTAATACAAAACCAGCCTGCTGTTTGGATTAAAGTATTTCTAAACTCTTAAGTGTAGAAAAATTCTCAACCATATTACAATTTTATTTTTCTTCCTTTTTCTATGAGAAATGAAACTTGTTATTGCTTATTTATTACAGTTAAATTGAAAAAGTATTAATTTATGATGCCTATTTAATAGACAAAACATTATTACATACATACATACATCCATATATGCGTGTAAACCAGATTTAAGAAAACTATCCAATCATACTAACGATTTCTTACTTACGTACTACAATCGTTTGTACACTTCACTTACAATAAACATTTAATACCGGTATCATCCATTACAATTTTTATGGCAGTACTGTACCCAAAACTAATCAAAACAATAAATTATTAAGAAACAGGCATTTAAAGTCTAGACTGCAGCGTATGATGCAAATTTTCTTTTCTTTTTTTTCGCTTATTTGCGTAAGCCATAACATTAGCTTGAAAAAATGACAGACCAAGCGGCTCTGGCTTCAATTTTTTATTTACAGGGGGAAAATTAATTTTTAATACATACACTATATAGCTCTTTTTTAGCCTTTTAAGTTTAATACCACATGGTGATTAAATTTAAAACATTTTAAAGTAATTTTGTTTTTAAATGATAATGAATTCAATGTAAATCACACTTCTTATTGTAATTTTTTCGTTTTATACTGTCTGTTGTTTACCACTAGGGAATGTAAAAGTATTTCACAAATTTAGTTTCAGATAAATTATATTAAAATATGTGTACATATGTATGTAATGTAGTTATATTTTTATTTCTAAATCAGTTTGTTTAAGTATTTCCGTTTCTAAATAATTATAATGCTATTGTTAGGGGTGATGTGATTTGGTTAACATACAATTTATTTTAATCATTTTGTATCATACATAACGGTAACATTAAAGTTGTAAAGAAATATTCCATTTTTTTATTACTTTGTAAGTTTGTCGTCTTTTAAATGATATGAACATAAATTAGTCATATTGTATTGAATACTTGTAGAGTCTTAACCAATTTACTGCCTTGTCTGTTTCCACCTTATTTCCCAACTTGTATTTAACTTTTTTTTTTCATTTCTTTTCTCCTTTCGCTCTTCTTTTTATGTCTTTCTATCTCTTAAAACGAATAACTTCTGGGTATAGTACTGGTCTCAATAACAAGTACATATCAGCTAGCCACAGATATACTCCATAGTAAAAAATGATGGGGTGGTAATAACATGATATGCCCAATTCTTCTATTAGAATGAAACTTTTCAATGTTGTTAAGAATAACTATGAATCTAATTTACAACTTTATCATCAATTAAGCTTTCTTTTATGAAAACACGAAGGAACAAGAGTGCACGAATATTTCTTTTTTTCCTCTCTATTAACGGCAACAACTCTTCAATGTGACGTGATCAGCCTATTAAGTCTATTGGAACGCTAGACTAAATATAGAAGTTTTTCAACTTAACATTTATTTTCCTATGTTGATTACAATTAAAAATTTTAATTATTATACTAACAGCGCATTGGAAAATATGCCCAGTTTAACTTTAATCTTTTTCAATATTCTCTTGATGTCTCTAGTTGTGATAATATTTCTGAAATTGTACTGAACACAAATGAAATTGAATGTATGTATGTACTTGAACTATGATTATGGGGTTCTTAAAGATTTTTTTCGCACTCTCACTTCACTATCACTCTCCATATAAATTAATGTTGTTCGAATGCACTGATAAATATATTATAAATATGCATACATACTGTACACTTATGTGGTACACTGGGAGCAAATATTTCGAACAAATATGGCCTAATTTTAAACAATATTGTTTGAAAATCAAGGGTATACCAATCATGATTTCTATAGGAAAACTGCATATTGTACAAGCTTCCTAAGGTTCTTCTAGTTGCCATTTCTGAGACGAGTTATGTCTAGTATAGTATCATCCCTAGCATATTGGAATCTGGAGCCTATGAAACTGGGCAAGGGAATAAGTGTTGCATCGTTTCCATGTCTTTCTTAGACGCCAATACGGTTCAGGTGTACGTAAAAGGCAGAGTAAACCGTGCGTACGCTCTTTTATATATGTAAATCAATATGTACTTCTATTTCTATTTTATATACGAATTAAAAATTCATTTTGTTTTTCTTTTTTTTTTTTAATAGCTATCCATAGGTCCTTACTTTTGTTTCACACTGTATATTGTATTTGTCTTTCATGTACTTGATATAATGACAGTAGCGTCATGAATTTTATCACAAATCTACAAATTTATATGTATGTATGTATTTGCATTGTGCAACTTATTTTGAATTTATTTTTTGCTTGATGTGTCAGCAAAAATTAAAAAAAGAATGAAAAAATATCTTATGAATGAGATGTTTACAATACTAAACTTATTAATAAAAAGATATGTAATTAATAAAGTAGCCCCTCAAACCATATGATGGGCATTGTTGTTGGCAGTTGCTGTTGATCTGGCGTTGATAAGATTATTTGTTTGTACTGAAGGCACTAAATAAACCAATCAGTAGAAATATTCTTATATTTTCCAAGTGTTCAGATTTATAGATTTCATATAACAAATTTCGAGCAATACTGTCTGTGCTTATGGCGTAATTTTATTTTTTATTTATTTTCTAGAGCGTATGTTTTCAAATACCTTTGATATTTAATTGGTCATGTTCTATTTTGGCTTGAATGTTTTGTATTAATTGAACTCTTGAAATTTAAATTTGGTTTCCATTTCTAGCCATTTCTTACTAAAATAAAGATAAATCGGCATGCAGACATTGTAGATCAGCGAGTTTTTGATGGACTAAGAGAGGCAGATATTAGATTGCAAGTTTTAGATATTCCTCACATGAGCTATGTCCCAATTGCCTCATTTAAAGCGGGGTTATAGATTGTCCTTATCAATTGGTTTATAGTTTTATTCATCTCATTTATTTACTTACTTAATTTAGCTTAAAAAACACAAATTTCTTTACTGCTTATTTTAATATCATTGAACCTATTTGTTTACGCTTTCACTTTTCGTTTCGCTTAGGTATTTTTGTACAGCATAAGTTGTTATTCATGTTTTACTTTTGTGCTTCTATTCTAAAATTAAAATCTTAAGTCGAATTAAAATTCTTTTATTTTATTGCCAAAGTGCTGGAACTAATTAATTTATTTTATATTTTTCAGCATGATGTCCTTTAATGAATTTAAAGCATCACTTAGCACATCTAAAGTGGCCGGACCACTGCAGCAACAACCCACAACATCAACATCAAAACATTTAACAACAGATATCGCCGCCAAAGAAAGTTCAAAAATGTCGTCACCAACGCCATCCACATCATCAACGACATCATCAAATCAGGAGCCTACAAGTATGAAGATGGGCAAATTGTTTGGTTTCATTGATGATACCTATCGCGACATAAGACGCATACATTCTGGTCTACACAAAGATGTCTACAATACACAGTTGATGCAAAGTATCAATAAATATAAAAAGTATGTTAAATTCTTTAAACAATTTTGAGTATTTGCTAATGTATTGCATTTATATTGCTTTCAATTCAAGCGGTTGTAATAAAATCTTTGAAGATGTTCTGGAATCACATGCCATGAGCAAGAAATTAGCGCAAAATATTGTACGAACAATAGATATTTTCAAGGAATTATGTACATCATTAACGGATGTAAGTGCCGAAAGAATGTTTGTAAAATGTTGAAAATTTATTCATAAATCGTTTATTATTTTCAGTTGGAAGAATACCAGCATAGAGTATGTGAATTAATGGCCATATTTATTGCATGTGAGCTTAGGTTGAGTGTTGATAGTACAATTCAAGATCAACTTTTAATAGGCCAACGTATTGTCTTTATAATGCGTCGACATTTAGTACAAGAGGTAGAGGTATGTATGCGTTGAATGTGTTTAAATGATAATGTTGTTAATAAATTTAAATTTTCATTTACACCACCATTTAGGAGGAAACTCGATACAATATATTAAAGACTTTGGTCTATTTACCAAGACTTTTCAATGCCCGGGATATAATGTGTGCAATATTTGGGTAAGTTATGTGTATTTATGTATCGTGTAGTAAAAAGAAATTCATAATTTTTTATGAAAATTAGGACGGAAATTTATTATTGCCTTTAAGTCTTTCTTATAGAAATATTTAAACATTCTAGGTTAGCCGTTTTTACAACCTTTAATTCGAGCGAATTTTTCACAATAGGTAAGAACAGGCTAACTAACGCAGTTTCAGCTAAGCGGCTATCGGTATATTACGCCTCAACAAAAGTCTTCTATCAGGCAATGTAGCTTAGGAAGCACCCTATAGTCGATCATGCCAGGCTAATAGCACGAAACATACAAAATCTTTTTGCCTTGATAACAGCTCTCACGATTCGACTTGCCCTTGTCACTTTAGTTAGTTTAGCAGTGGCGAGTAGCTCACCCTATAGAACATCTTTAGGCTACGGAACGAAAATATAAAATTTTCTTGTTACGATATTAGAATTCCAAATTCAAAAATATTGAGGCAGACAATAACATTGACAACGACATTACAACATTTACATTTTTTGTTTTGTTTAGTATAATAACAATTACAGACTACTAAAGCCACTTGTTAGTCAAGCTATGGATTTCTTTTTACTACGAGTGTAATTAAAACTTTTTTGCAATTGATTCAAGCATTTCTTCTTAATCATAAAAATATTTCAGTCAATTTATACCCATGAAACCTGTATCGGATGTCAATGTCTTGCCCGATAAACTATACATGTTATACATCATTGTATTCTATCGTTGGATGATGATGCAAAAGGATGATGATGATAAATTGCTGATTGTTAATTTTGCAGAGAGCTTTATGAAACCATCAATAACATTGTGTACAAATCAATTATATGCCACACATTTGCCCAGATACACTACGCATAGTACAGCCACACGTACAATTTTAAATAACATGAAATTTTATCGTGACATCAGAAACGTATGTATACGTTGTTTGTGGATTTTCAAACATTATTAATAAGAAACAATTTTTTTCTCTATCTACAGGCTTCCATCATAGACAATGCTTTGAAGAAAATTGGTCCCATAGTGGTATGTTTGCATGAATATCTAATTTTTTTCTTCTAATTTTAAGTTTAAAGAATATATGATGTATTAGTAAAAGGTCTGATGTTTTTAGAAAAATTGATATATTTTACTGCACAATTCAGCAGTTAATCGCTGTAACTGTGTGTTAAGTAAAAATATCCATGAGTATCTAGAAATAAAATGACAACAAATATTCAACTGAATGAATAGTTTTTATTGTGTTTTATAAAATGAATGCAAATGGAAATATTTAATAAGTTTTCTTATCTCATATTTTAGGATTTATGTGATGATGATGAAGACGATGCTGACTTGGTTATTTTAGATTCACCGAATTCAACAGATTTTATTGAAATATTTTCCGCCGTACAATTGGAAACTTTAGGTGATAGCATGTCCAACATAAAACTAGAAGAAAAAACTATAGTTGACACAGTGGACCTAACGGAGGAGGAAGATGAATCAACAAATCCTCCCAATACAATTTGTGATAGACATGAGAAATGGTTGAATAATTTCCAACAGTTAGCCAAACAATTTCGAGAGTCTCAACTAATAATGGAGCGGCAACAAAATAGCCAATTGATCTCAAACAATCAAACTGCGGCAATCATATGCCTCGACAGTGATTCGGAGAATGAAGATGAAGAGCTAACAGCTGCAAACGCTAATAACGCTAGTAAAACAAAAGAAATAACAAAAAATGCAGATAAATCAAGAGAATCAAGTGAAGATTTGTTTGTGGACAATTATCCACCCACGGTAACACCTATTAATTGTAGCACAGATTTGGAGTCTTCCGATGTAGAAGATGACGATGATTCTACAAAATTGTCATCACGTTTCTTGTCTGGTACTATACGTACTTATCAAGTCAAAAGAATGCATCAAATCGAATCTCAAGCTAATACTGAGACAGCTTATCGTAGGGATAGCATTCATATATCTTCAACACCACCTGATAGATTAGATGATGAATATAGCGATAATCAGGACGACGAAGGCACTGACGTTCAAGATGAACACGATCAAGAAGAAGATGAGGCCGAAACATTTCCACCGATAACGCTACAGAAATCACGACCGAGGGGTCCCTATCCTACTTATAATAGTATGCAAAACAATAAAGTCGTTTTCTCACAATCCATTACACGTTCGCAATATGATAAGGAACAGCAGAATCACCAACAAACACAGCAATCGGAAGTAAAGGTCAGTAATTGGACATCAAAAAGTGAATAAAGGCGAACTAAATCCATTGTTTCAAAGAGAAGATTTTCTTTTAAAGTAATTTGAAAAATTTAATTTGGCTCAAGTATGTGTAGTTTTATTCGACAACTTATGTCGTTTTCAAAAGCCTTTATCGAGGTGAATTTTCTAGCTAGTTACATATATTCCACTCATTGTCAAAATGATGGATTTATTTTCGATTTATGTAATATATGTTGTATTCATTTATATTTCTTTGTAGAGTCCTAAAAAGCAAAAGAAAAAAGTACATTTTAATACCAGTCCGTTGGGGCCAACTATAATACAAAATAAACCCCTTAAACCAGCTCTTCAACAATCTAAATATAAGGCTTCTGATGCTCCAGTCTATTTTCATTTACGTGGTTTTGAGGGCTTAACAACCAGTGCGCCCAGTACAACCGGATCAACATCTACATGTGGTTCCGCATCTACGACATTATCCCTAAACAAACAACAGGAACAACAAGGTAGGAATTTTTTAACAATACTTATGTTTTATTTTCAAAATCCTTTTTAAAAAGAAATGCTTGATATTAAAAAAAGACACCATATGGGTGCATAATAAATTTAACAAAACAAAAATATATATGCAAATCAACCACCAACAGTTTCTAATATAATTGTTTCTACTCAAAAAACTGCAGAACTTACAAGTGAAAATTGTAATGAAAATCAAAATAACGAAAGTAAGAAACGTGAAATTAAAAGATCTTTTAAATTAAATCACAACAACAATAATAAGTGTTTAAAGAATTTGTCAGTTTTTAATCAAAAATACTTATTTAAACAGAAATCCTTTAAGAATGTTAAAATAAATTTGAAAAAATTAAAACTAAATAACGATATTTCATTAACCAATTCCAAAAGTAGCTTTAGTATAGAAGAACAGCCACCACCACTGCATACAGCACTAAATCTACTTAATAATAATACCACATATCTCAACTACAAACAAACTGTAACATCTCAATTGAAAACTAAACTAATTGACACCATCACCACCGCCACCGTCTGTAATTTGAAAAACAATGTGAATGCTATTGATGATGATGCTATTTTTAAGAAACCTCTGCCAGTGACTAGGAAATTTGTGAAATCACCAAAACCTATTAAAATTGATAAAGTGGTTTCGTTAAGATCACAGCCGTTTTATTTTAAAACAAAAACTCCTGCTGTATCATCAGAAAAAGATGGTGGTACTAAAGGCGATGATGAACTTATTTTGGAAATACCTTTAGTAACCCATATAGAGAAGCTAGAAGAAGAAGAAGTTAAAATGGAAACAGTTAAGCCGTCATTATCACCAAGTTTCGAGAACAAAGTCAATGATGCAAGTGCAGAGCAGCCATTATCAAAGGAAGCTGAAATGGACGATTTGTCGAAAATAAGTAAATTTTTAACTGAAGAAATCAACAATCTTACTAGTGAGCATAAGAATACTAATATAGAAAAAACAAATGTGGAAATGATGCACATTGAAGACATTAAAGAGAAAAATATGAGAGAAGAAGAACCCGATAAAATGATGGAAACTAAAATATCTCACGATGTAGGCAGTGAAGCAGATAATGCAAGTTCTGAAAAATCATTAATACGTTTAGCGAGTGATATAAATCAGAAATCAGACTTAGTAATGGAGAATTCACAGAATTCAGATGAGACATCTTCTATAAATAATAACGAACAAGAACCTGCTGAAAATATTACAAGCCAAGCTACAGAGCAAGGAGATTCTGAGAATCAGAATGGCAAAAAAGAAGATGAAAAAGAAGAGGTCTCTGTTGAAACTGATCAGCGAGAAAATACTGTTGAGAAGACTGAAACAACTAGTAAAATCCAGTCCCCTGATGATAAAAAAGAACATGAAAAAGATGAGCAGGTCTCTGTTGAAACTGTTCAGCAAGAAAATACAGCTGAGCAGAGTAAGAAAGCAATTAAAAGTCAATCTCTTGATAACAAAAAAGAACATGAGAAAGACGAGGAGGTCTCTGTTGAAACTGATCAGCAAGAAAATACAGCTGAAAAGTCTAAAACAATTGCAAAAAGCCAATTAGAAGAAAAACAAGAGGTCTCCGTTAAAATTGATCAGCAAGAAAGTACAGCTGAAAAGTCTAAAACAACTGTAAAAATCCAAGCCCATGATGAGAAAAAAGAAGATATAAAAGAACTCGTCCATAATGAAACTGATCAGCAAGAAAATAGCACTGAAAGGCCTAAAACAACTACTAAAAGCCAATCCCTTGACAATTCAAACGAAAACACTTTAGTGAATAATAAAGAAATTTGCGACATCGACAAATCTAATTTAAATTCTGCACCAAAAAAGAAAGATGGAAAGTCTTTGGAAATATCCGATCAGGATAACATAACAAATAAATCTAACGATGATACAAGTTCTACAACAGATTTAAATAACACTGAGGACTTTAGTTGCAATGAACTACAAGAAGTTGATGCTCTAAAACCAGAAAACCAAACTGCTAGTAGTCCCCCGTTGGTAACGCATTTTTGTGCAGAATTTTTGGCAGGCCTACCAAATGAACGCTCTTCGACTTTAAGAAATGTTAGCAATACTGAAAATGACGCCAGCAGGAATGATAATGACTTTGAATTCGAAAATAACTGTTCTACACCTACAATGTGTCGTTTCGATTTGGATTCTATGACGGAAAATACTTCTGATATACCCAATGTAATGTCTGGTACTAAGTTAACAAGCGAAGCATGTGAAGCTGATAAGCTGTTAGGGGATTTCAATCATAAAAGTGAAGACATAGTCGATACAGCTTTGAGTAAGAAAACGAATCAATCAAATTCAACAGAAGTAAGAGTTTGTCATAATGAAGAAAACGACCAGAATACTTTAATTTCTACACATTCGCATGAGTCATTGAAACGATCACATGAAAATGAAGACATTTCGGACAATACAGGGGAACAAACACACAAAAAATTTATTACAACGATATCGCATAATGAGAGTTCACAAGAAATGGAAAAAGCAGTTGAAAAACAGGAAGCAGAATGTGTTACCAAAAAGTGTTTGCAACATGAAAATAAACAGATAGGTAGTAGTAAGCAGGTGGTTGTTGCGAACTGCTGTCAACCAGATCAAGAAATTCGTGAAAATTCAAAGCCTGATAATCAAGCTAATAAACGCATAAAGTTAGAAAATAACCAATCTGAAGTTATACCACATAATTTAGATAGTTTTACGGATATCAGCAACGACAGCTTACATAAGATGGAATTCAAAACTCAGAAATCCTTAAAATCCCATAGAAAATCAAAACATAATCATGAAAACTATCATGGGACCTCTTTGAAAAAAATGAAAAAATCCCAGAAGCAGCAGCTAAATGCTGAAGCAAAGATTCAATCGCTTGTACGAAAAACTTCAGAAGATTGTAAAACATCTAATGATCTTACAGAAAGCGTTAGTTGCAGTAGTAGTAGTACGGAGAAGTTAGAAAACAATACAATTGCGGATAAAGAAATTTCAAAACAA
The DNA here is from genome assembly GCA_932273835.1 of Sarcophaga variegata. Taxonomy (NCBI): domain Eukaryota; kingdom Metazoa; phylum Arthropoda; class Insecta; order Diptera; family Sarcophagidae; genus Sarcophaga; species Sarcophaga variegata. The sequence goes on from OW026362.1 coordinate 10,299,156, forward strand.
ATGGAAGCGTCAATTAATGACAGCGAACATATGACTTTAGAGTTGGGAAATTGGAAACAAAATACACGAAATGAAAATAAGCCTAATAACCCGGAATCGGGTGGAGTATCGGCTATATTTTCATTTCCCAAAATACCTATTATTTCGATATCTATATGTACTACACCCAATAACAAGACATATTTTAAGATTTCAAAAAGGGGAAATGATGACACTCAATCTAAAGAAGTAGGGAAGACGAAACAACAAGAATTGAATGTAAATGAGTCCAAAAACGTTGACACATTAGACAAAACTGTTTCTGAAGATTTAAGCTGTAAGGATAAAAAAAATTCAACTTCAGATTCAACTGATGTTAAAAAAGTGAACCCATTGACTGAAGAAGAACAAACTACAGAAAATAATCTGGAAGAAGAGGATGAGGATTATGAGGAAGAGGAAGAAGAGGATGAAACCGAAGCTGATAATATAGAAATTGAAAAGTTTTCACATGATTCCAATTCAGCTTGTTCGTTACCGTTAAAAAAACGACCCACGCAATCAGAGCCAAACGATGAGACAGAAACAGAAGACTCTCAATCCACTGATGTGGTAAACTCGGAACAACCTGAAGAAATTGCGGCCGAAGTTGTGATAGAAAATTCTGCTAAAGACAAACAAATATTCGAGCATAATTCTTCAGAAATTGAACAAATATTGTCAGAAAATGAAGAAGAATGTAATCGTGAAAATATTGAAACTTCTTTGAAGAACATACCGCCAGAAGTAAGTAATATTGATGATAATGCGTTTATGCTTAACGATTTTGATGACAACAAGCCGTCGACAAGTGCAGCTTGTTTCAAAAAACTGAATGATCCCTCTTCGGCTTTCAAGAGACGTGTTAAAAATTCCATACGTTCAATAGGGCAACCACCAGTACAAATTGTAACACCACAATTAAAAGACAATTTACCTTCACCGTCTCTGGATTGCCGAACTGCAGATGCTCAAGTTCCAAATGCACCACGCATGCTTACAAATACACAACCATTGCCGGAATCCTATCCCGCAACTCCTATGTTAAGTGTAGCAAATGTGGAAAAACTAATGGACTTAAATCGCTTCATAGAAGATCTCTTGGCCTCGCCGGATGTCATGACGATAATCGATAATGCCAATGCCTGTGGTTATTATGCTGAAGGCCAGGCTTACGAAATGGAACGTATTGCCATTTTGGAACACTATAACATTGCCAATGCCAAAGGCAACACTTCAGTAACAAAGCCTTTATATTGGAAGAAAAGTGCTGGTGATACCATATCTATTTTTAACGATAACGACAATGAATGGATTGCATTGCCACCATCTACCGCCAAGCAATTATTGAAATTATCCTTTGTTTTGTCTATACTGCAACAACAATATAAGGTAAGTGACGTTAGGCAACGCATCAATATTGCGTTGACATTCTTAATACAAACGTCTTGTAGTTCGAAGTTTAAGTCTAATACAAATACCAGCTTGTTGCAACAACGTATGCAGGTATATTCCAGAACGATCTCTGATGTCAATATCAACAACAATAACAACAACATTCCACAACCTTTGCCGTCAACATCGTATTTTCGTATTGCTACCAATAATGATGCCCTCAATACAAACTTTAATATCAATTCTAATATAGATACTGCACAAGATTTGCAAACGAACAATTATTCAAACGCACAACAACAGCAAACAGATAGTGTTTCAATGCCACAAGAACACACGAATAATACAGGCAGCAGCCAAACTTGGAACAACATAGTGCAATTTGGTCATGGTACGGATCAGATGGCAAACAGCAGTGGCACACATCACGTTAATGCCAATAGTACTGAAAATGAACAACAACAGCAGCAGCAGCAACAGCAGCTGCAACAAGATAAGCGCACAACTACTTGGGATGAACTTACTAATGATCAGTTATATATTAACCCGCCTTGTGCAACTAGTCCCCAAAATGAAGTTATTGTTAACACCAATGGCGTTCAGCTGCATGAAATGCCGCAAAACTATCAAGATCAACAGAATATATTCATATCAATAACTGATGAGTCAGGTCCTACGATTGGTGGCAGCTCAGACTCTACACACAAGTACAATACCAGGCAACAACAGCAACAAAGAACACTAGATGAACGGGAACAACATATTTCTGCTCCATCCTCAACGTCACCAGCAACGCAATCGTACAGTACTAGACAATACTTGGGAAGCTCTAATGCAGCTTCTTTAATACAAAATAGTTTGAGCAATAATGCCAATAATCGAAATAACATCATAACAGTGTTTGGTAGTCAAGAAATTAACTTACAAAATCCCTATCGAATGCAACAAAATTTCCAACAGCAACAACAGCAGCAGCAACAACAACAACAATTACAATCACAGACAAGCAAGCTTTTGAATACAACAAATCCGCCCAGTACATCTTTTCAACAACAACAACAACAACAAGGAAACATGTCTTCACAAAATTTACCCATAAATATGAATAAAAACGTTAGGGCACTCAATGCTTTGACACCACAGCAAAAGCCTCAACCACGTATGTCAACAAGATATACTTCCAACTTTAATTCTCAGCAGCAGCAACAACAACAACAACAACAAACTGCAATACATTTACAAAATAGTCAAACTAAAGTGAATGAAGCAAATTATAAAGAAATATTGCAACCCTATATAACCTACTTAATAAAGGATCATGAAAAAACCTCCAAACATTTACTACAAGTCTTCGAAGAAGTATCGAATTCGAATCCGCCGTCGTCTACCACCAATATAAATACAAATAACTTAGCAGTGCAACAACAGCAGCAATTCAATGACATATTGCCGCCTTTAATACGAAATCCCCAACAAAATCATATGCCTGGTTTTCATCTAATGCCAGGTGAGCGTAGTAATATGAGCGGTATACTACCATCATTAATAAGAAATCCAAATCCAACTGTTAATATAACCAATAGAGATTCGGGAGCTTTACAAGTGGTTCAATCTTTCATAGATCAAAGCCAAACAGATTGCCAACAACAACAGCAACAACAACAACAAGAAAAAAATTTGGCAGAAACATCTTCAACATTTCTAAATCCAGGCTTTGCTAAAGAGTATGTTAATTTTGTGGGATCACGAGACGAAATTGTATACAAACAAAAATTACATAAATTTAATGCCGTACAACAAGAATATCAGCAACAAGAAAAAAGACAAGATCAACTCATACAGGAAGCCGAAAGACTTAATTATGTAAAACGGAAATGTCAAGAAAGAAACGATAAATTGGCTGAGGATTTAAAACGTAAAATTATGGAATTCTCACAGCTTAAGCACAATGTGCAAATAAAATTGTTGGAAAAACAAGAGAAGGAGGAGGGGGGAAATATTAAACGTCGCGGTAGGCCTAAAAAGAGATTATCGACGGCAGCGGACTCTGTTGCATCACCAGAAGGTGGTAAACAACGCCAAACTAATGCAGTTAATCGCAACAAGCGCAAACAAGTAAGTACCGATTTGCCAAGCGGTTCCACTACTACGGTGGACCATGCTTACTTTCGACAACGCACTTCCGCCCGTGAAGCAGCAAAACGTATTAATGCTGTAGTCAATAATAGTTTTCAATAAACATTTTTCAGTTTGTTTGGTAGTTGAGTTGCAGACAAAGTTTAAAAATGTTCGAAAAACGGAAATCTTAAAAAACAAGCTCGGTACTAAATCTATGCTAGTGTATGTATGTGTATGTATGTGGTTTTGTTTTTAGTTTCTTTTAATCTAAAGAAATTAATTATACGATGGCGAAAGGCTTTCTTTCTAAAAACATGCATAACATTTCTTGATAACTCTTCAATTTTTTTTTTATTTAATTATACAATATTGTTTTGATTTGTTTTATTTGTATTTATAAACATTTTATGTATGCATGATTTTTATCTATATACATAGTATATATGAAAATTTGTTTATATGAGAAGACTTCTCTCTCAAATTTGTTGAACAAAATACTGTTGTCAGCCTTGTAAACAAATTTATTCGTATACATTTAATAATTGCAAAAGATTGTTATAAAATGTTATGAACCATCACACTTTTAAACACTACGGGGCTTCATGCATTGTATTAGTTTTATTTATTCGAAAAAAAAAACTAAATATAAACAAAAAAAAAAGCAAAACAACAATCAACATTTAAATTCCTATAAATGTTGAGTTTATATTATAGGATTTAGTATTATTAATTAATTTATGCGTGTAAAATAACAACAATCAACATACAAGCACAAAATAATGATGATGATGAACAACAATCAACATACAAGCACAAAATAATGATGATGATGAACAACAATCAACATACAAGCACAAAATAATGATGATGATGAACAACAATCAACATACTATGCTAAAGGGATTGATAATGAACAGCAATCAACATTTTTTATATGTAATAAAAAACAATACGGAGTGATCATCACAAGCAACTTGCCATAATTGATGACAGCAAACAACAATCAACATACTATAATCGATGGGAAACAACTACAATCAACATACCAACATTATCAACTTTATTGGGCATATGGAGGAACTCTAATCAGTCATCAATCAACATACTTAAGCAATATGGAATTGCCATCAATCAACATACCATTAATGAATATTGGGGAAATTCAATTAAATCTTCAATCAACATACACATATTTAAATTTCATGAAGCTAGTCTTACAAAAAAAAATCTAATTTTTCTTTTCATATCAATACTTATTTCACACAAAAAGTATAAATTCTTTTAATATTTAAAAACTGACAAACCATTAATTGCAAAACAAAAAATATGGCATAAGTATGTAACTTATACGTAAACATAGTAATTTAGTACGTAAGTTAATTTTAAAGTAACTCAAAAACAAACAAACAAACTATCAACTCAACTTTTCCACTATCCATGGAACCAAAAAGTCGATAATATTTTTTTGTCTAACAAAAAATATTAAATCTTACTTTTCTACAACTAATTGGTAAATATATAATTAAAAAAAATTGTTAATAAGGTAATTAAATGGTGTTGTGCTAAGTTATCCTAATATTAATAATAGTTACATAGAAAAAAAAATGCTTTTGTTTGGTTCCATAACATTTTACAACAACAAAAAGAGAAGCGTAAATTTCTTTAAAAAATTTAGCCTTTAAGTTTTCTCTTTCTAATCACTTTCATTACATTCGAATTTGTTTTTTTTTTTTTTTAAGAAATTATTACTCTTTTGTACTTAGGCCAAAAAATTTTTGCCTTAATTGGTTCATGAAATATCTTTTCAATGCAAAGCAGAATATATTTGATTTGAATAATTACCAATAATTAAATAAAATTAAGTTTAAATTATATATTTTTTTCGGCAGTGAGTAGAAATAATATTCTGAACTGAAAATACTGAAATACTAATAATAACGCCTTAATTATTGTTCCCTCCCCCTGTTCAAATTGCCATAAATTAACACCTTAAAATTATTTCTTCATCGCAGACATTAACCAAATCACCCCTTCTTCTTTACTAAATTTTTCTTTTTTTTTTTTATTAAAACTTTTTTACGTGTTTTTTTTTTTTTTTTTTGTTAAATGTTATTACATCTCTTCCACCAGTCTTTTGCAATTATTAAAAGTTTTTTTTTACATGAACCGTAGCTAGCTAATGTTTATGAATCCAAACAAAAGTATTTTTTTTTTGTTAAATAATAGAACGGAAATTTACCAACCTGTATACATTTTATATTTCTATATAAACAGATTTTGAAATGTTATCTCAGCAAATCGTTAAGTTTAGGATTTTATTTTTAGCATTTGACGTTTCACAGTAACATCATTCTTCTTGAATAATTGGTTACTTGGTAGGTTACAGGATTCATTCTTGCAATTAAAAATATAATGGAATTCGCCAAATATAGCTGATTGTCATAACTCCACGCTGGAAGAAGGATTCACAACAAAACCTTACATTAAGTTATGATCGGTTTCGGCTACGAATGGATGTTATGTATGGTCTTTTGATGACAAATATTTCTGCAGCTTAGTTTAGCATGAAAATCTTATGCGTCGAAAGCTTTGGCAAAGGAAATGGAAATCTTCATTCTACACCTTGTGTGTTATTCCACTTCTTTCCATTATATCTTCTTCATTCAGTGTTATATCTCTCATAAAGTCTAGTATTGTATTATTGTCAGACAACCTTATCTCATGTACTATATACAGTGTATACATATCTCCATCGATCCTATACGAAGCAGCGGTCCTTAATAAATTTGCTGAGAATTCTCTTATCCTGTGCGAATTATCTTACTTTGCCTCATATTTTACCCATACCGGCTAGCTCTTTATCAATTTGTCTTCTCGACGTTTAAACCGAACGTTCTCTTAGGTTACTATTGTTCCACTCCATGTCATCTACCAGTTATTTCCGATTTTATAAGTCGTTGAATTAGATTGTTCTCAAAGCCAGAATATTCACAAGAAAACTTGTGAAAATTTTTTTCTGCATGTCTAGAGAGATAGCGTTCTACATTTCACAGCGTTAAGGAAGTTCTTCCTTAAATGAGGGAATCGTCTTATTGATTTAAGTCTGATTTTGTCATCAGAAGAGAATTATTTTGATTTCTTTTTACTTTTGTTTTCATTATCCTTAAAATTTAAGTTAAACTGGGGTATCTGGTATCGGGTTTGCCGATGGTAACGTACATACATAACTCTTTAACAACTATGTGTCGAGTCTTTTAATAAGTTATTCTCAACTCGCAGTAGCTAAGGCAGTGGCGGCTTCCTCATATTTAAACTAGGATTTTCACTATCTCACTATCCGAATGTGTTGACACTTTGTCTTGCTACTCGGAGCAGTAAGTGACTTGTGTTATGTTATTTGATCCCATTTAGTCAACACAGCACAGACCACATTTTTTAAAGTGCCTTAAATAAAAACAAAAAACTAAATGAATGACATTTATTGCCTATAATTTCCTGAATTAATTTAAACGAGTTTTAATTAATTATGTTTACACTTTATAACCGATGTATTTGTATATAAAATTAATATATTTTTCGTTTTTTCTTCTCTAATTCCATTATTTTCTATACGTCGTTATAGAGCACTTAGCAGCAGCACCAACTTTATTTCGTAATATTCTAGGCTGCTCTTATTCTGCACCATTTTCACCATCATCGTCATCAGTGTCATCTAGATCTGTAAGCTCACCGGCAACAACAGTAACACCGACTAAAACTCGAAAAAAATCAAGAGTTCCGAAAACACAAAAAACATCAGTTAAAAAGAGAAGGCCAACCGTGGGAGCTTTAGAAGACATGAAAAAGAATGATGGCGAACTAAACAGCGAAGGGGAATATTCAATTATAAGAAGCTGCGAGTCTTTAAAAGACGTTTACAATTCTTCAGGACAGGTGGAAAGAACGAGTTTTACCGCAAAAGATGATAGCCGTTTTGGGGAGTCATCTGATGACTATTATGGTTCGACTTCAGATGCCGATATTATAAAAAATGATGCAAAACTTAGGAACCGTTGTACTGTGGTAATAAAGCCGACAAAAGAACTCTTACAATACGAACGTAAACGTGATGAATTGTACAATGAAATTTTACAGAAACAAAGAAGAAAGCTCGAATTGCGAGCTCTGGAGAAGCAAAGGGAAAAAGAACGCAGACGGCAGAGTAGGCGAGAAGAAAATGGAGACAGCGAAATATTGAGCGAAGGAGCTGAGAAAGTTTTGCCAATGCTTACAGATAAACGTGAAGCGAGACGTAGTTGTTCAAGAAACTACAGTGACATATGCATGAGCAGTGAATCAGAAATTGAAACCAATTTTCAAGTGCGTACTCGAAAGCAAAAGCAACAGCATGTTAAAGAAGTACAACCGCTAGCATCGTTGCTTAATGAAATCGATACCTATTTGGATAAACCTGCTAAAGATAAAAAAATAGAGGAACCAAATCAACAGGATAAAAATAATGATGTTCATGCGAGTGTCGAGGTCAAAGTGGCTGAAAACGAGAAGCAGCAATTATGTGATATTAATACTGACACAGGTCAAACAAAAATGAGAGAACTTAATCTTTTAGCGGATATAGCACAGCATTTAACTCCATATCAATTAGACTTACCTGAATGTAATAAACCACCTCAATCATCGTCATCATCACCATCACCACCACCAACACAAACACCATCACCGACATCGCCAATACAACCTTCAATAAACACTCTAGAAAATTCAACGGAAAACAAAGATGCAGCAGAGTCTAAAGGTAAGGCTATCGTTACTGAGCAGCTAATTATACAATCGTTTGACAATCTCTTAGAGAAATCACAACAAATAGATAAGAATGAAAAACAACAGCCAGAGCAATTGCAAGAAAATTCAAAAGAAAATCTACAACAACCAGACATTCGCGATTATGCCCATGAGCCAAAACTCAATGTAGCAGCTATTTTCAATTCTAGTCCAGCAAGTTTATTGAAAGATCAAAATAAACAACAGAACAATACTCCAGTAAAGGACGCCGATGTAAATACGTCCAACAATCAAACCAACAACACCTCGTTGGAACAAATTCTTGAAGAATCTATAAAATCTGTAACTATTCCCTTCAATTCCAATAACGAGTGCAATGCTTCCAAAACGACACAGCCACAACCACAACCACAAAATGAATCTAAAATTCCTCTGTTAATTAGTAATGTAGAGTCATTAAATCATTTGCAGCATAACACACTAACAGGTGACATTACGTCAAAGAGCGATGGTGATAGTGATGACGCTAAAAATAGTAAACAAAACTTAAATGAAAGAAAAAGCAATGAATTTAATAGTGAGAACGTTTTCTTTATGAACAAATCAACAAATGCAACCAAAGATGTCCCGGAAGAAAATGCAAGTGATAATACGACCTCAAGGCTAATAAGTGCAGTTGAATCTTCAATAATTTGTGGCGATCTTTCAAATATGTCCAATGAAATGGAAATGACAAATAATACACAGGTAACAGCTCTAATGCCTGCTGACTTGTCTGATATTTCCTTAGAATCCGAACTTTCGAAACATTTGCCAGAAATAGCTGAACCTTCCCCCGTTGTGACTGATATGTCAGATAATTCTAACGCGTCTGATGTATCGAAAAGTTTTGTAATCAATAGTGCGCATCATTCAACATCTGGAGCATTGGAATCAAACGACATACCAGTAATATCATTGCCTGATTTACCATTGATAATGCCTCCAATACTACCACCACCTCCTCCTCTACCACTATCACAGCAGACTTCGATTTCAATGTCTTCATCGACAACACCTCAATTAGAAAACGATTACAATCCCCTTGATACGTCTTTAAATACGCCTATAAAGCAACCATCGCTGCCTACGGCAGACGTATGTTCTGCACAATCTAGAGGCGATTTAGTTACTCCATTAAAATTTGCTCTGCAAACAGATTTAGAATCAGATAACTCTCCGCTTAAGAGCACTTTAGAACCGGAAAATGATAACAATGTTACGAAATTTCTTGATCTTATCTTAAATAAAACTGTAACAGATGCGGAATCAGAGACAAGGGATAAGATTATTAAGGAACTTAATGCTCTAACAGGAGATACTTCAGCAACGGAATCGGTTGAAAATATACAAAAAGATGATATTGATGAAGCAGGGAGTAAAACTCTCCCTTCTAATGCAACTGAAGATGATGCAGATGCAGATGCAGATAAAAATACAAACAAAGTACAAAATCATGTGGAAGAAATTAAATCTTTAGATGCTGATAAAGATAAATTGTCTAAAGATGAGAAAGTGAGTAAAAACAAATCTAAAAATTTTTCAATGAAAGATGATTCCCAAAATGGTTTTGAAGAAAATTTCGACACCAACCAACAGCAATTCGATAAGCCAATTCATGGTGATGAATCTGTTAAGAAGGATACTGAAACATCCGTTGAAGGAAATGAAAAGCAAGAACAAGCCCCGAAAAAAGATATTTTAATACCAGAAAGTCCTGAGATTTTCCCACCAAAAGTTAATTCTTTTAAAGAATCTACAACAACTTCTATTAACACGGAACTAATTTCCACCACTACACCGAATAGTGAAACCTCAAATGCCAAATTAAAAATATCTCCTGTAAAGCAAACCTTCAATATCAAATGTCGCGTAAGACTTAAACGTCTTAATGTAACGAAGCATTGCAAGAGTAATAAAAAAGAAACTTGGATGGCTATACCGATTACCAAACCAGAAAAGTCTGAAGTAGCATCAAATGACCCAACAAACTGTGATAATAGTAAAAACGATGCAAAGACTTTGTTAAAAAAGCCTTGTTTAAAATACAATAGCAAACGTGTTGAGGATGTACTGGAACGTAAATTTAGTGAAAATTTCATAGAAGTAATAGAGCCAACCGCAAGAAAAAAACCAAAACTTGAGATCGTCGAACAAAAACCGCTGGATGCAATACAAACTCAAACTCCAGGCCAACAAGAAACAACAAATTTATTAACTGCAAATACATCTAATAATGGGGTCGCGCTTAGCAATAATGTGAGCTTATCAACGAAATCCAAATCGAAAAATTCGAAAACGGTTACATTCGATTTATCTAATTTGAATGATGAACTTAAGGATACCACTTGTAGTCACAAGCAAAAAAGTAAGGGTTCACCTATAGCTGGGGGCTTAGGCTATTATCACAAGAACACTCGACACCCAAGAAAATTGCCCGATAACACTTTAAGAGCAGCTGAAACGCTCCAAATATTTGTGAACACCATTAATGATTGCGCTCGCACGCCTCCTCCATCTGAATTTAATAGAAAACGAAGCCCTATTAAGAATAAATGTATAGCAGAGGATGAAACACCTCGTCCTCCTTTGGCGTCAACATTACTAGACACTCAATCTTCTAAGAAAGTTTGCCCCGAAAAGTCTCGTACCCAGATAACGTCATCCAAGCTAAAAGACCAACTGGTGTCGTCTCTTGCCACACCTTCCATATCAAACATAACTAATGATATAACCACAGCAAGAATTTACACCTCCTCTCCTTTAGATCAAACCTTACCCGAGTATGATGTTGATAACGTTGACACAGTGGCCGATTCAGAGCTTATTTTGCCTACAACAACTGGCCGTTTAAGGCGTAAAGTTAAAAGACCGAAAAAATCATTGGCACGTCCTGAACCGGTGGACGATATTAGCACCGATGATATTAGTAACCAGCCTGAATGTAATGGTGACGATGAGACCGATGCTGTTGTGGATAATGAAGACGATGTATTTGCTGAAGAATTGTTGCCAATACCAGCAGCAAATGAGCATATTCTGGAAGAAATCGTTAGTGGCAGACCACCCACTCATATTGGCACTGGCACCGTTATAAGGGATGATTACATGAACATCGAGGCAACTGCCACCGTGCCCGTTTACTTGTTTAATGATGAAAGCCGTGATTTAGCTACACCCGAACCTATACAGAGCAGTGATGCAAATGTCGTGGATTCGTCGTCGTATTTAAATACTCTATCAACAGCAAATGCAGCAGCGAATGCATCGGCAACAACAACGTCGACCATAGGCAATCTAGAGAAGTCTATGCTATCACCTTCTGAGCATGAGGTGTCTTCAACTCAAGAAACATTTTATCAAACACCCACCAAGAGTAAGCAAATTGATGCATTTGGAGACAAATCCATGGCAAATAAAGATAAATCATCAGGTTCATTAAATGCCATTAACAACAATCAAATGAAAAACGATGATAAAACATTTCAAAACAAAGAGGATCATCCAACTTCATATTCCTCTGGTCTACTACAGAACAATCAAGTAGACACCACCAATCACTCGCCTGAAATGTGCTCGCTAACATTAGGCTCCACTACGACAACTACTACAACTACGACGAGTAATCGCAAGATGCGTAAAGCTTCCACTCACGATGAGATTCTATTTAACGAATTGCAACAACAACAACAGCAGCAACAACAACAAGTTCAATCACAACAACAACAGCAACAGAGCCAACAAAAATCATTGCAACAAAACAAACGAAAAACAACAATGTTTTGTGCTCAGTCTACCAGCGATAATGGCAATATTGTGAAAAATAAATTGGTAACGAGCAATTTGGATGATTTAAAAAGCAATGGATCTCTGGGCAGAATAGAAGATAAATTCAAAAAACTCTTAAAGGATGGGTCAAGTAAAAGAGATAAAAGTGAATTATGTAATGATGGTAGCAGCGGGTTATGTGCGGGTAACACGAGCACGGTTGGAGGAGGAGGAGAAGGAGGTTCTTCACCATCGACTACGACCACAATTATTGAAGAGAAACCATCAAAATCGAAACGAAAAAAGCTGAAATCCTCAAAATCCGAGAAAAACAAACACAGTGAAAGATCCACTAAGATTGTGTTAAAAGCTTCAAAACTAGCAGCTCATGTACCGGATAATCCGTTAAAGATTACAATACCAAAATCAAGATTAATAAGACCGCCACCCACATCTACACCGCCAACACCAAATGAAGATTCACATGATGGGGATACAAATTCATTTTACAATAATAACGCTGACAAAATTGCTAAAGACAAAGACAAATCCTTAGCAGTTCACAATCATTGTACAACGAAAATAGAAACTTCTGATTGTGAGGTGAATTGCAGTGGCAATTCTGCTGGACTGCTATCAGGCGTCATTGATACCCCGAATATTGTGATTGATTCAGAAAAGGGAAAGGTGGTACTTAATGCAATTACAAGTATAGTTACGAACGATAAAGAGAAGATAACTAACAATACTTTGCGCACGAAAAGGAAAAATAAAACAACTCATAATACAGATAATTTATCCGCCTCCATCACCATTACTCCCACCACTAACAACAATTCAAACTCCACTTCCACCACCATCACCACTGACTGTATAAATAAAAATAATAATAATAGCAATAATTCAATGTTTGTAAGAGATAAGTATGATTTAATAAAAACTAAAGAGAAACACCAGCATCAGTTACAAGAGAATAAAGAAAAATCTAAAGATAAAGATAAAGATAAACTAAACAGTGAAGTGAAAAAACACGATAATCATAACAAGTCAAGCAGCACTAGTGCCACAAGCCGACACCATAATAAGACCGCAGGCAAAGAAAAAAATCGTAAAAAAGATAAGGAAAAGCATAAAAGCATGGATAAAACATTAACGGCTCAACATAATATTTTAAAATCCATTACACAGAAAACCACAAGCTCTAATTTAAATACAATGACCACGTTAACACTCTCGCCTTCAACCATCGTAGCGACATCTAGCGATAGCAAACAAAACAACAGCAACAGTTCAAGTAAATCGAGTAAAACTAAAATGCAGGATACAGCAAACGGCTCTACTTCCTCAGCTACCACACAAGTACTCAAATCTAAAACGAATCTCTCAACCTCCCAAACATCCTTGTCCTCATCTTCGGCTGCGGCTGGCCTAACAACACAAATTAGCACATCGTCAACGGCATCGATGTCACCGTCATCAGTGACAATATCTACAAATCATGTGCGTAAAAAATTGAAAACAAAGTAGCCAATAAAGAAGGATTGGTTAGCACAGCAAAATGCCAGAATGCCATTGAAAAAGAGAAGGGTGCTCAATTATTGAAAGCAAGAATATTAAAATCAAATATAAATAAAAAAATAAATAAAAATCACAAAAAAAAATAATAATAATAAAAATAATATTTAAAGATTGAGTAGATTTATTTTACTAAACTATACGAGGCGGAGACAGTAAGAGAGGAACGTTATAACAAAAACTATTTAATTAAATTCTTCTTACCCAACAAAATAGTTTGTGATAATAAATGTTTAAAGCTAGAAAAAAATGTACATTTTCTGTTTTCAAAACCATTTAAACGGTTTTTGTTCTCCTGATCTCTCTTTCTTTCTCTCTCTGCCTGTATACGCTTTGAAAATAAAATCGTGTGTTTTTAGTATTTAATAATTTTGTTAAAAAAAAAAAAAAAAAAATTATTTATTTAAGTTTTTAGAACTGCCTTTATAATTTATAAAAAAGAAAATCTAAACAAAACCCGAAATAATAATTACTCACTTTGTGTTAATTAAAGTAACGAATTTATGTATAAATCTTTCTATAACACTGTTACAAGTATTTCTAATTATTTTAAAATATGACAAACATACATAATATGTATGTATGTATTTCATATTAGTTTTGTAAATTATTTTGTTATATAGAACTAATTATTTTTTAATCATTTTAACCTAAATATAGGAAATTCATTATAAATGAAATTTCATTTTTAAGCTGCTTCAGACTGTATAAAAAATAACAATAATAAACAATTATTTTTATTAATTAATTTATAATAAAAAAAAGGAAAAATACAAAAAGAAGAAAACATAAATATATTACATTTAAAATAGATACAAATCTATAAATTTACATCTAAGTTATTCTAATTAAATAATAAAAATAATTATACATTTATTTATAAATTAAATAAAAAAGAAAGGAATATATATTAATTTAAAAACATATATCTAAATATAATAACTTTGTACAAATTATAAAGAAACGGTAAACAAAAATTTAAATAAATGAAAACCAATAATAAATAAAGCAACAGTAACTTAAAAATCACAACGTATAACATAATTAAAGTAAAAGTTAAATTAAAAAAAAACAAATATTTTATGACAATTATAATAAAAAAAAAACATTAAATTAAATACTTACATTACGTACGTACGTTTAAATGAACTAACAAAACAAAAACAACAACAAATATATATTAAAAAAGAATCTATGTATGAAAAAGAAAATATATGTTTTTATTTCAATGTCAGAAAAACTTAGCGGTTCTTTTAATTAACTTAAATTAAATAAAACCATTAGAAAAAGAAATTTTAGTTTCTTTTTATTCAAATTTAATGTTTTGTAAACAGTTTTTGAAACTCCTATACAGGTAAATTACGAAGAATTAATTTTTTTTTATAAAATTTTATTTTGGTTATGGTATATTTTATATTATTTTGTTTAAAATTATTATTGTTAAAATATAAATGTTAATTTTGTTTCTATTCACTTTGATACTTCAGTTTGTAATTTATTTAATTTATTTTGTTTAATTTTTGTTTTTTATTAATTTACTTGTCCTTGTAATTATTTTATATATTTTTATTTTTTTATTTCATTCTATATTGTTTTTTATCTTGTGATTGATATTAAAATTGTTCTTTCTTAATTCTAGTTGGAATTGATTGTAAAGCTAATAGCAGCTTGAAGCCGGTATAAGGTGCAAAAAAGGTCGAGAAAACTCTTGGGAAAACAAAATATTTTGGTATACACTACTAAGGTAAAATTAAATAAAATAATAATAATTTTTATCTTTATATATTTTATAACAAAGTACAAAAGCTAAATGTGACCCATAATTTATTTTAAAAGCAAACGCGCCCTATTCCTTTACCAATTAAATATATTTTATACATATTAAAATAAAGATTATATATATCATTAAATAAACAAACAAAAAAATATTTAATAATATATTGTTACATTCGGTGTGACCATCTAATGCGTCATTCCGACGCTCTAAATAATTTTACATATTTGAATCGTCTGTGCTTATGTAAATTTTCAAAATCCTTACTGTTAAAAACCCGGTGATTTTTTTTATCAATATAAAGTTATAAACTTGCATTATAGTTTGATACTGCGAAATAATATTTTCTTAGCAACTCTTTAAACCAAAAAAGTGCTACCAAATTTAAAAATATCTTATAATGAATATGGCATCCCTAATTGAAAGCTTTTATATAATGTCATATTTAGTCTTTATATTTCAGCCAATTGAAGTGGAGCTCGTTGCTGAAAAAAATCATAAACAATTTCTAATAATATTTACCGTTTCTTTTTATAATTAAGAAAAAAAAAAGCAACTTTTTGTGTTTAATACTCTCGAAGTTTCTTTTTATAGCGACAAAGTATATATGGAAATAAACAAAGTAATTTAGTTAAGGAGTATTGTGATAATATATTAAAAATTATTTAAATCAGTTGTTTATGAACCTTTGAAAAATGCAAACTAATGAAATGCAAGTACCACCACAAGAACAATTGGAAAATTTGGTAATTGTAACGGGTTTTGGGCCTTTTATTGGCCATGAAACGGTAAATGCTAGTTGGGAAGCTGTAAGTAAACATCTTATAAGAATTTTTCCAAATCCATCTAAAAATCCTTTACAGGTTCGCTTACTGCCCGATAAGATTTTTTACAAAAACACCGCCTTCAAATTAGACAAAATTGAAATACCTGTTGAATACGAAGCAGTTGATAATGCCATAGAAAACATATGGTCACGACGGCCAACTTTAGTAATACATTGTGGCGTCCATGGCAACGCAACGTGCGTCAACGTAGAAAAATTGGCGTACAACAACAATTTTAAAAGACCTGATTATGCCGGCAAGCATTTGACAGATGGCAAAGCTTGCTTAAAAAATTGTCCCGTTAAGAAATCCGCCATTTTCTGTAAGCTCAATCTGAAAAAAATTATTGATGTTATAAGTGAAAATTGTGATTGCACGCCGGATTATGTTTCGGGAGATCAAAATAATAAAATTGTAAAAATGTCTAAAGAAGTGGGTAATTATTTGTGCGGTTATATTTATTTAAAATCGTTGGATCGTGATTGTAATCGTAGTTTGTTTGTGCATGTACCGCCTTTGGATAGGCCTTTCAGTGGTGAGAAACTCAGCGAGGTGGTATTGAAAATTACCGAAGAATGTTTAAGACAAGTGCTGGAAGAAGGTAATGAAATAATTTCAAGTAGTTAGATGATAATCTCTGTCCAAATGGAAGCATAAACAATTTCTAATAAGATTTACCGTTTCTTTTTATCATTAAGAAAAAAAAATGAAACTTTTTTGTGTTTAATACTCTCGAAGTTTCTTTTTCTAGTGACAAAGTATGTATACAATAATTTAAGGAAGAGAATATTCAAAGAATTTATTTATAGAAGGTAGCAAATAAAATAATTGTTTATGTTCCATTTCCGTAGTTTGGTATTGTATTGTAAACAGTATTGTAGTAATTGATGTAATAAATAACTTTATAAAAAAAAAAGATAAAACGTTTCTAATTCTTATACATTTTTTAACTAAATTTCTGATTTGTTACACGCATTTTGATTACTTTCAGAAGTGTATGACGGGGTAAGTGATATTCAAGATACTAAAAATATTCAAGATATTAAAGAAGTTTTATAATGAGAAACCACGTGTTTGCAATGACATAAAGAAGCATTACTTGGTAAGTGAGCTTTTAATTTGAAAAAAAAAATTTTTCTAAGCTATTATATTGTAATTCAACCTTTAAAGCCACCCGGTAAAGGGGGCAATGGGATTTTGTGTTCACATCACAATTTTCAAAGCTATTTTACAATTTCCGACGTTGCTATATTTCTAACCTCACAAACATTTTGAACAAACTGTAATAATTGGAGTAATTGGGAGTTCCTACACTCCCACGTTAGGGACCTAATCGCAGCCTGATTTTCCACCGAGTAAATCAAGAGATTTTCATGGAAAATATATTACAATATAAACAAACATTGCGTCTCTTTCAAAATGATCTTGATCTCCACCTGGAAAGCTGCAGGCAGCTTATACGAAGGTTTATTATCAATTATAGCTGTACAAATGATAAATATACCACAGCCATTCTGTTCTATTCTTATTTTGGAGCCATCGGTAAAACCTCAAGGGTCCAATTGCTACAGATCTTTAGGCCAGAAGTGCATAGTTATAATTCTAAATTCAATACAAGATAGTAAGGAACTATATAATCAATCTGGACTTGTTTTTCATGTTCATAGTCGAGTTTAGGCCTGGAGTTAATTGCATTGCGCCTTATCGGCGACTGCCAGCGTACTCTGTCAATAAATTGAACTGCATACCGTTCACCATATGTTAACACCGTGAAACAAGGTTTTAACACCATGGCGTCATAGAGCCAGTATATCGGCGGGGTTTAGCAACCTAAGTTGCATTTTTTACTCCCTCAATTATATCATTCCTCCACGAGAGTTTGGGATCTAGAATAACTCTGCTGGAGATAGTTGAATTCTATTAAGGATTGACCAGGATCTTGTATAGTCTGATGAAAAGCATCAATTCCATATGGACACTTAAATCATATTCTGTTAGAAGCTGTAACACCTTGTTGTATTTCAAAGAGAGGGTGTGTGGATCAAAGCCCGATAATATAACGCCTAAATTATCCGCATAAACATAGACCTTAAAACCATATCATGTCAGATCTTCTCTGCCGGAATATCCGTCTTTTATTGTACTTCTATTTACTGCTCTTGCCATATGAAACTTGTCAATGGAGGTAGTAATGGCCCTTCTGGCCCAAAGTTTCAAAACGAAATTAACAACGGGGTCGTTAATATTGCGTATACTACTATGTTTGCAATATCTTGTTTGACTAGTCAATATTAAACAATGTATATTATGAATGGCATCCAAACCTCAGTTGCCATCTGCTAACCACTTAAACGTTGATTGTCTGTTGTTGTCTGTAATAATTTTTGACAATTCCACATTCCAAGGATCACATTCCATTGTTGTATAAACAAAACATTAAAGTGTTCTAGAAACCTGAAAAGGATGGCCTATGTTGATAATTTTATTATTAGATGAGAGTAGTGTGTTGCTGTCTTCTACAAAATAATACTTAGGAGTGAAGTGGGAGATAGAAGATTTATTCGTTAAAAATTTAAGTGAATTGTAATTGCAAATAAGTTAAATCACAAGCTATTCAATTTTTTCTTTCTTGTGACACATCAGGATTTTATTATATTACTTTTATTATTTATATATTATTATTCTATACCTCTATTATTTTTTATTATTATTTTATTCTTATAATTATTTTATAAAATTAAATATTGTTTTGTGTTATATTTTTAAGAATTGTTTGTGCTTTTAAACATTTATTTGGTTGCCCATATTTAATTTCACTGGGGTTGCAAGTCTAAAATTTTTATTTGGCAGTTCTTAGAACAAATCAAAGTACATAAATTGAATGTAAGAAACAAAAGAAATATTCAAAGACTCAGTCTATATAGAGTCTATTTAGTCGATCTCTTTTTTTTGAAATTCTAACCTAAATTTTCAAATTGTTTTTGTGTTTAAAAATTTATTAGAAGTCTAACCTAAGCAATATTAATGCTTACGTTTTTTAAGATAATAATAATAAAATAGAAAAATTATATGAAATTTCCTATTAGTTACAAAGTCTAGTTATCTTTTTCATTTTAGCGTACGCTACTTAAGTGTTTACAACCCTTTTGCATTTAGAAATCTTACTATGAGGAGGGTCTCTTTTTCTATTTTTGTTTTATTTCATTAACTACCATTAAACGCATTCCATGCTAAAACCCTTGTGTACAGATAAATCTGAAACCATTTAAATGCTTCGTCTTGCCCAACAAGACTGCATATTACAGTTATTTTGTATAGTGGGCCAATTAAGTGTTTGC
The DNA here is from genome assembly GCA_932273835.1 of Sarcophaga variegata. Lineage (NCBI taxonomy): Eukaryota > Metazoa > Arthropoda > Insecta > Diptera > Sarcophagidae > Sarcophaga > Sarcophaga variegata. Next base: position 10,318,790 of record OW026362.1, read on the forward strand.
ATTTCTTTTCCTCGAACTTTACAATGCAATGTGCCGTGCTTTAAGCTGCCTCTTTAAATGCCTATTAAGCTGGTCGTATTTAGCAAAATACAATGACCGCCATGACAAATCCAAGTCAACAAATCCAACAAACATGTTGAAAGAAATCTTAGGAAATGCCATTTTATTTCTAAAAAAAATCAATGGCAATAGAAGAAATACAAAAAGCAAAAAGAAAAGAAGAAAAAGTATTGAATAAACTAACCCTTAATTAAATACTATATATACAAACGGTTTTGAAATGTTTGCATGTACATAGGTATATATGTATGTTTCCGTTAAGAAACATTATTCAATTAAAATGGCAAAATATTTTAAATGGTTTAAACGATAAGAAAGTTCTACAAGTACGGATTTATAAAAAGAAACAAATCTAAAGGCAAAATATAAAAGAAGCCTTTTGAATGTATATGTTAATATATTGTACATACAAATGGATATGAAGGCATATTTATTTAAATACATTTAAATGTATTTGAATTTAAAGAAAAGCATGTTTGTGACATTCTACAGTACATAGCGTGTTGTTTTTAGTTAGGCTTCTTAAATCTTAATTTCTGTAAAGATTGAAGATTTATAATATTCGTGAATAAGGATCTTAATCTGACTTTGTTTTCGCACCTAACTTAGTAATGTAGTCGCTGATAAGCTATCAAAGAGAGACACCAGATTGATTGTTGCAAATGTCGATTATATCATTGTGGCTTCTCTGTCTTCACTTAAAAAGTGTTCAAAGAACCTGCAAATTTGATACCATTATGATCACAAATGATCTTTGCACTGAACAGTACTCATAGAGATCATGGCGGTTAGGGTGATCATTGTTCTCTGGGTTGTAAGCACAATAAAGAGATTTTGGGAAATTCAGGGCATTTCCATATATTTTCTAAGAGAGTTAGGCATGTATAGAAAACATTCTTCGCACCTCAGGTTATTCGTGGATAGCTTGATGCATGACTCAGATCTCCTTTTATTGTAATTTCTCTAGTTTTGATTGCCTTAAACCCACTGTTTTGAGAAGAGTCTGACTCTATATATTTTAGTTAAACATACTTTCCGAAACATCCACCCCAACTACACAGAAGGTTTCTGGCTATATCAACGGCGTGGAAGCTCCCCTCCTTGCAAATAAAATATTTATTTATTTATAAGCTTGGACCCAGTGGAGGGTAACCTTATCTTGCCTACATAGACGATTCACTCTCTCTAGATAAACACATACTATCTTCGATTTATCCTCATAAGAGTGGAGTGCTCGAGTAGAAGCCTGACTGTCGGATAATATCGCTACGTTATGCCTTTTGTACTTCATATCCAAGTTGAGGTAGACTAGTTGGAAGACAAAATAAAATATAATTTTTATCTTTATATATTTTACAACAAAGTACAAAAGCTAAATGTGAACCATAATTTATTTTAAAAGCAAACGCGCCTTATTCCTTTACCAATTAAATATATTTTCTATTAAAATAAAAATTATATCATTAAATAAACAAACAAAAAAATACTAAAAAGTATTTAATAATATATTGTTACATTCGGTGTGACCGGTGTGCGTCATTCCGACGGTCGAAATAATTTTACAGATCTGAATCGCCGTTATTTTTTTTTTATCAATATAAAGTTACAAACTTGCATTATAGTTTGATACTGCGAAATAATATTTTCTTAGCAACTCTTTAAACCAAAAAAGTGCTACCAAATTTAAAAATATCTTATAATGAATATGGCATCCCTAATTGAAAGCTTTTATATAATGTCATATTTAGTCTTTATATTTCAGACAATTGAAGTGGAGCTATTTGCTGACCTCATTTATAATATAAGTGAAAAAGTTTGTTTATATCGTGGAAATAAACAAAGTAATTTAGTTAACAAGTGTTGTGATAAGATATTAAAAATTATTTAAATCAGTTGTTTATGAACCTTTGAAAAATGCAAACTAATGAAGTGCAAGTAGCACCACAAGAGCAATTGGAAAATTTGGTAATTGTAACGGGTTTTGGACCTTTTATTGGCCATGAAACGGTAAATGCTAGTTGGGAAGCTGTAAGTAAACATCTTATAAGAATTTTTCCAAATCCAACTAAAAATCCTTTACAGGTTCGCTTATTGCCCGATAAGATTTTTTACAAAAACACCGCCTTCAAATTAGACAAAATTGAAATACCTGTTGAATACGAAGCAGTTGATAATGCAATAGAAAACATATGGTCACGACGGCCAACTTTAGTAATTCATTGTGGTGTCCATGGCAACGCAACGTGCGTCAACGTAGAAAAATTGGCGTACAACAACAATTTTAAAAGACCTGATTATGCCGGCAAGCATTTGACAGATGGCAAAGCGTGCTTAAAAAATTGTCCCGTTAAGAAGTCCGCCATTTTCTGTAAGCTCAATCTGAAAAAAATTATTGAGGTTATAAGTGAAAATTGTGGTTGCACGCCGGATTATGTTTCGGGAGATCAAAATAATAAAATTGCAAAAATATCTAAAGAAGTGGGTAATTATTTGTGCGGTTATATTTATTTAAAATCGTTGGATCGTGATTGTAATCGTAGTTTGTTTGTGCATGTACCGCCTTTGGATAGGCCTTTCAGTGCTGAGAAACTCAGCGAGGTGGTATTGAAAATTACCGAAGAATGTTTAAGACAAGTGCTGGAAGAAGGTAATGAAATAATTTCAAGTAGTTAGATGATAATCTCTGTCCAAATGGAAGCATAAACAATTTCTAATAAGATTTATCGTTTCTTTTTATCATTAAGAAAAAAAAATTGAAACTTTTTTGTGTTTAATACTCTCGAAGTTTCTTTTTCTAGTGACAAAGTATACAATAATTTAAGGAAGAGAATATTCAAAGAATTTATTTATAGAAGGTAGCAAATAAAATGATTGTTTATGTTCCATTTCCGTAGTTTGGTATTGTATTGTAAACAGTATTGTTGTAGTAATTGATGTAATAAATAACTTAATAAAAAAAAGATAAAATGTTTCTAATTCTTATAAATTTTTTAACTAAATTTCTGATTTGTTATACGCATTTTGATTACTTTCAGAAGTGTATGACGGGGTAAGTGATATTCAAGATACTAAAAATATTCAAGATATTAAAGAAGTTTTATAATGAAAAACCACGTGTTTGCAATGACATAAAGAAGCATTACTTGGTAAGTGAGCTTTTAATTTGAAAAACAAAAGTTTTCTAAGTTATTTTATTGTAATTCAACCTTTAAAGCCACCCGGTAAAGGGGGCAATGGGATTCTGTGTTCACATCACAATTTTCAAAGCAATTTTCAATTCCCGACGTTGCTACATTTCTAACCTCACAAAAATTTTGAACAAACTGTAATAATTGGAGTTGGGTGCCTATGTAATAAATATCAATTACATCTCACTCTTTAATATTAATAATACAAGGAGTGCTTCCTTCACTTCCACAATACATTTTCTTGAGACTTCAAAAATAAAAGTGGGAGGGTAGATTAAATTATGTGGCTGATAGTTTTTGAAGACCAATGTGCCACATGTAGATTAGGGTTTAGATCCAATTAATATCAAACATTCCCTAAAGGCAACCAATCTGACTCCAGAATAAATCCTGTTATAGCAGAAAGCTTTATATTGCAGAATTCAGTCAATAATGACAGAAACTAAGAGGATATGAAACTCAACCATTTCATGGCAAGAACAAGGCACTGATACATGAGGTTTAAGATGGTAACTTTTTCCTCCATATGCCCCCAGCTCCTGCATAAGTCGTTTGATAAAATGCCAAGTTTATTGGCATGCCTTCTAGTAATGGAGGCCTGTGAAGATCGCAATTTTGCCATGAATGGCCATGCGATTTAAGAACAGAAGCGAGATAGGTACTTCTCTTGTCCATAAAAGTCCAGCAGAGTCTAACAATGTTACATGTACTCCCGGAGAATATCTAGTCTATCAGAGGCATTCGGAATACCTACGGCATGTAAGAAGTCGGAATATCTTCACTTCATTTTGTTTATTATCAAATTATAAATATATCACAGCCCATTCTGTTCTATTCTCATTTTGGAGCCATCGGTATAAACCTCAAGGGTCCAATTGTTACAGATCTTTAGGCCAGAAGTCCCTAGTTATAATTCTAAATTCAATACAAAATAGTAAGGAACTATATAATCAATCTGGACTTGTTTTTCATGTTCATAGTCGAGTTTAGGCCTGGAGTTAATTGCATTGCGCCTTATCGGCTGACTGCCAGCGTACTCTGTCAATAAATTGAACTCGACGTTGGTGTTTGCATACCGTTCACCAAATGTTAACACCGTCATAGAGCCAGTATATCGGCGGGGTTTAGCAACCATATCTTACCTAAGTTGCATTTTTTACTTCTTCAATTATATCATTCCTCCACGAGAGTTTGAGATCTAGAATAACTCTGCTGGAGATAGTTGAATTCTATTAGAGATTGACCAGGATCTTGTATAGTCTGATTAAAAGCATCAATTCCATTTGGACACTTAAATCACATTCTGTTAGAAGCTTTAACACCCTGTTGCATCTCAAAGAGAGGGTGTGGATCAAAGCCCTATACTATAACGGCTAAATTATCCGCATAAACATAGACCTTGAAACCATAGCGTGTCAGCTCTTCTAACAAGTTCTCTGCCGTGATATTTCGCAACAAGGAATATCTGTCTTGTATTGTACTTCTATTTACTGCTCTTGCCATATGAAACTTCTCAATGGAGGTAGTAATGGCCCTTCTGGCCCAAAGTTTCAAAACGAAATTAACAACGGGGTCGTTAATATTTCGTTTACGACTATGTTTGCAATATTTTGTTTGACTAGTCGACATTAAACAATGTATATTATGAATGGCATCCAAACCTCAGTTGCCATCTGCTAACCACTTAAACGTTGATTGGCTGTTGTTGTCTGTTATAGTTTTTGGTCCACATTCCAAGAAGCACATTCCATTGTTGTATAAACAAAACATGAAAGTGTTCTAGAAACCTGAAAAGAAAAGGATGGCCTATGTTGATAATTTAATTTTATTATTAGATGAGAGAAGTGTGTTGCTGTCATCTACAAAATAATACTTAGGAGCCAAGTGGGGGAGATTTATTCGTTAAAAATTTAAGTGAATTGTAATTCAATTATTTCTTTCTTGTGACACATTGAGATTTTATTATATTACTTTTATTATTTATTTATTATTATTCTATACCTATATTATTTATTATTATTATTTTATATATTATTTATTATTATTATTTTATTCTTGTAATTATTTTATAAGATTAAATATTGTTTTGTGTTATATTGTTTAGAATTGTTTGTGCTTTTAAACATTTATTTGGTTGCCCATATTTAATTTCACTGGGGTTGCAAGTCTAAAATTTTTATTTGGCAGTTCTTAGAACAAATCAAAATACATAAATTGAATGCAAGAAACAGAAGAAATATTCAAAGACTCAATCTATATAGAGTCCTTTATTTAGTCAATCTCTTTTTTTTTTTTGAAATTCTAACCTAAATTTTCAAATTGTTTTTGTGTTTAAAAATTTATTAGAAGTCTAACCTTTGTTAATATTGGTTACGTTTTTAAGATAATAAAATAGAAAAATTATATGAAATTTCCTATTAGTTACAAAGTCTAGTTATCTTTTTCATTTTAGCGTATACTACTTAAGTGTTTACAACCCTTTTGCATTTAGAAATCTTACTATGAGGAGGGTCTCCTTTTCTATTTTTGTTTTATTTCATTAACTACCATTAAACGCATTCCATGCTAAAACCCTTGATAGATAAATCTGAAACCATTTAAGTGCTTCGTCTTGCCCAACAAGACTGCAATATTACAGTTATTTTGTATAGTGGGCCAATAAAGTGTTTGCATTTCTTTTCCTCGAACTTTACAATGCAATGTGCCGTGCTTTAAGCTGCCTCTTTAAATGCCTATTAAGCTCTTCGTATTTAGCAAAATACAATGACCGCCATGACAAATCCAAGTCAACAAATCCAACAAACATGTTGAAAGAAATCTTAGGAAATGCCATTTTATTTCTAAAAAAAATCAATGGCAATAGAAGAAATACAAAAAGCAAAAAGAAAAGAAGAAAAAGTATTGAATAAACTAACCCTTAAATACTATATATACAAACGGTTTTGAAATGTTTGCATGTACATAGGTATATATGTATGTTTCCGTTAAGAAACATTATTCAATTAAAATGGCAAAATATTTTAAATGGTTTAAACGATAAGAAAGTTCTACAAGTACGGATTTATAAAAAGAATGAAAAAAGAAACAAATCTAAAGGCAAAAAATAAAAGAAGCCTATTGAATGTATATTTAATATATTGTACACATATGAAGGCATATTTATTTAAATATGTACATTTAAATGTATTTGAATTTAAAGAAATCCATGTTTGCGACATTCTACAGTACATAGCGTGTTGTTTCTACTTAGGCTTCTTAAATCTTAATTTCTGTGAAGATTTATAATATTCGTGGATAAGGGACGTTGTTTTTGCACCTAACCTAGTAATGTAGTCGCTGATAAGCTATCAAAGAGAAACACCAGATTGATTGTTGCAAATGTCGATTATATCATTGTGCCTTCTCTGTCTTCACTTAAAGAGTGTTCAAAGAACCTGCAAATTTGCCAATTTCAGATCATGGCGGTTAGGGTGATCATTGTTCTTTTGGTTTGTAAGCACAATAAAGAGATTTTGGGAAATTCAGAGTATTTCCATATATTTTCTAAGAGAGTTAGGAATGGATAGAAAACATTCTTCACACCTCAAGTTATTCGTGGATAGCTTGATGCTTGACCCAGATCTCCTCTTATTGTCATTTCTCTAGTTTTGATTGCCATAAACCCACTTGTTTTGAGATAAGTCTTTGCCTCTACTTATTTTAGTTAAAACATACTTTCCGAAACGTCCGCCCCAACTACATAGAAGGTAACTGGCCATATTAACGGCGTGGAAGCTCCCCTCCTTGCAAACCCGTCTGCATTGCCGAGAATATTTAAATGGGCTGGGACCCAGCAGAGGGTAACCTTATTTTGCCTACATAGACGATTCACTTTCTCTAGGTAAATCCATACTATTTTCGATTTAACCTCATAAGAGTGGAGTACTCGAATTGCAGCCTGACTGTCGGATAATATCGCTACGTTATGCCTTTTTTACTTCATATCCAAGTTGAGTTAGGCACATCATTCCGTGGCATAAACCTCCGCTTGGAAGATACCTTCGAGTTGCCCCAGGGGTTTTAAGTATTTCATGCTGGGACCAAAAGCTTCAGGCTCTTGTTCCAAAATTTGTACTTGACCCATCTATATACCATAAAATATTTCCTCTTTTGAGAGAGTATGTTGCTTCCAGATTACTCCATTAATTTTTGTTACTGAGTTTCAATGTGGAGCATTACCCAAAGTAATAGAGTCTACTGGTTCTGTCCAGGGGACAATTAAGGAGGGAAAGTTGCCAGCCATTCGATTCCATAGGCTACAAAATCCGCTAATGAATTTCATATTAGACTTGTTTTGTGTGCACTACCATGTGCAGCGGGCTTAAATGCAACAAAGCATCCAGTGAAACTGTAGGATAGATTCTCATTGCCACTATTATACCGACATACGCTAGAGTCTGTATCTAATTGAGCAGATTTGAAACTCATTCAGTCTTCTGTGACAATCAAGTACATCATACGTAATTCCTGGGTTGCATCCCCAGAATTTCTCTGCAAGCATTGTGCATATCATTAAGACATTGCTGACCTTTTCTAAGATGACCTGTTTATGATCCCTTCATGTTAATTTGTTCTCCATTGATATTCTTAGATATTTTACCTCCATTCTCGGTGATATTGTTTCATCCAGAAAGAAAAGAAAAATTTTTTATGGCACGAGTTAGCATTATCCATAGTTTCCATGGTTTAATGAATCCTTATTTATATTTATGTCCTTTGATATCTTGTCTCAATTATTCACCAAAAATAGCACATAAATAAGATCGTTTATTTTTAACAAACAAATACAGAACTATTGCGCACTTTAAGTTTCCACAATAAAAGTTGAACGAACTTTATTTTGTTTTAAATGAAGTCCTTTTCAGCCTGCTGAAAACAATTTTGTCCTTTATATAGAACTCTAAAGTTCAAAAATTCTTCTAACAAAGACAGTTGAGTGAACTTTTTTAATTGTTTGTAAATGTTCGATACGGAGATCCTTTTTTTGTTCTCAATTATATTCGATCAAAATATCGTAAATAACCGTTTTCTGTGCTCTTATCTTTAAGATATTTATGGAGTAGTTTAAATTTGTTTTCATTTCATTAAAGGTTGAATAAACTTTTAAATTTAGATCCTTTACTCCCCACTATAAGCCACTTTAGCTATAAATATCCTTTTTTTTTTTTTTGAGAGAGAGAGAAAGCTGGTCAAACTCAATTTTTTTTAACAGGTTTATTGAACTTAGAATTGAAAAGCAACGGTAATTGAAATAAAATTTATTTGTTGTTGTTTCTGTTAGCCATAGCTAGAAGGTGTTTTTAAAAATATTTGAAACCCCTATTTTTGTTTTATTTTGTTTAGTGTGCTCTCTAACAGGTCTTTGACATCTCTTAACTCTACAAAATTGCAAAAACAAATACCGAAAACCGTCAAGAAGGCAAGAAAAGTTCAATAAACCTTTGATTTCAAATATGTGGCTCGAGAGTCTGCCAATGAAACACAACGTAAATATTTGAAGGAGGACATAAAGAACAGCTAATCGTTTGACAAAAACCCGAAAAAAATATGGCAAAACATTTCATCTAATTTGAACGAGAAAACTGTCAAAGGATCCTACGTATTTGGCTTACTTTTGTGCGGCTTTTGTTCGCACATTTCGGCATGCTCGTGTTTATTGTTTTTGTTTTTTGCTGAGCTGTTTGTTGATATTTTGTTAGAGGGTTTGTTGTAATAAATAAAAAAAAGGATACCATCGTTCCAGAGAATATGTTATGGCACGAACTGAAAAGGGTTCCCTTTTTTAACTGTTTGTATACGGAGAGCCAGTGATGACGACAACGATTTTGAAAATGAGCTTAAATTAAATGCAATCTTTATATAGTTAGCGGCTGTGTTTGAAAGAGTATAGAATATATAAAAGATATATACCTAGATCCTCTTTCTCATGCAATATGGCCAACATCAGTCATGTTGTTTGGATTGTGACACTGTCTTATTAAAATCACATATCGTCCAGTTCATAATCTTCAAAAAAAAAAATCGCTTATCTTATGGTCAGATGGCTCTGAATTGAACTGTTCTTTCAAATTCATTTTCGCATCCAAAAAAGCCACTTTTTCCAGATGGAATGACTTTTTCACAATGTGATCTTAGTTCTGCGTAGCCCGACAATTCTGTTTATTGATTTATCCCTGCGAATGTTGTTCGTAAAATTAGGATTGAAAGCATGCTGCTTCAGCACTCAATGGAAGGATTCATTTTTTGTGTGAGATGGACTTTATATGGATGGAGGAGACAATCTGGAGACAAAATACAACATAATAAGTCGTAAGGTAGGCCTAATAGCTGAGCGAGCATTTGTTGGAATCTACACACATTCATTAACAGAAGTGAAGTCTTTGCTAGGTGGCATATTGCTATGATGCACTGATCTGACACACATCTGTAAAATTCTGCCATAAAATAAAAAGTGCATGAAAAAATATACAATTTTGTTTGAAAAAACGTTTAGTGGGCCATACTGTAAACAACTTGTGAGGCTCAAGCAACGAACACCACTGCAGAGAATATTGTTTACGAAGAATATCAGGATGATCGTCGTCGACAGGAATAAACTAAACAACAATAACAACAGTAAAGCAGAACTATAGAAAACCCTTACAAAACAATAAACGACATGTGCTGGGTCTGTCCATGCGACGTCTGTCTGTAGGTTTGTGTAGAAATCCAGTGCAGTATGCACACAATCCACATCATTAACATGCATTTTGTGTTGGTCGATTGCTTGCATGGAAGGAAGATTGAATGTATGGATGAAGAATGTTTGTAGATAGAAGATACTTAAGTGGCAGGGGCAATAGTAGTTATAGAAGCTTGTGGCTTGGCTCGTGTCATCTGTTGCCGCTTTAATATATTGCCAAGAAATTAATTTTGCACCACCACACAGCACAGCATAGTTTCGGTATGTATTGTGAAACGCAAAGCCAGACTTGAACGTGCGCACTTATTCACGACCAAGTGACTGTCAGTCAGTCTGACAAAGTTATATGTGAATAAAGCAACCAATTTGACCACTTTGTGTTCTTTAGGGATACTTGTTTTATTGTCTTTTAAGCTTTAGTTTAGTGATGTGTGTGTGTATGAGAGAGTTCACTTCAATCTCTTTGAATAAATCCTTAAATGACGAAAGGACACGAATATGCCATCGGCTATTTTTTTTAGAAACTAAAACGAGAAATGTTAAAAAATATAAAAAAACGTATAAAAATGATACAAAAACATTTATAAACGTTTTTTTTTTATAAAGGGATGTCTCAACTTGCATCACACCTGTCGCAGTTTTTTTTTTATTCCACTCGCTTCCATTGTGTATCGAAAAAAAGGTGGTCTTGTGATGATTTCGTTAGTGTCTCTTCATTTAGTTTTTTTTTGTTATAAAAATCCTGTTGCATGGTTGTTTTTTATTTTATTTTCTTGTATGTTTAAAGATTTAATTTTAATTCAGAGATTTTCGGTTTTAAAAATTTTATTGCTTTTAAGAAGTTTTTGTTGATAATGGCGTGGATTTGCATCTTCTCTATATAAAGTACAATTCGTGCAATAATTCAATAATTAATGCCGCCTTATGACTAACAACGCCGTAGATATGCTGATGTGCTACTAGATCGACAGACTTTCAATGCGTAAACAATGCTTTACTGCAAAGGATTCGAATAAATGGTTTTTCAAATTGAAGTACTTCATAACTACCATCTATTTTTCGAATAAAATTCTCTATGAAGCTTCGCAGTTTCAATCAAAATTGTCGTATATAGACCTTCGGGAACCCAGAATGGGGTTTCATTGCGCTGTATTTTTTGAACATAACCTCTGGAGACCCGTAATCTTCAACTTAGAGCGATATTATAATAGACTTTTTTTGTTTTGTTTCTAAAAGTAATGAAGTAGACGGTATGTGGATTCATCAAGACGATCCCAGGACCAATTTTAACTTTATTGCTTGAATATAATTTCATGTTTTCAAGACGTCAATTGGCCAACAAGATCATGCGATTATATGCTGTTAGACTATTTTTTGTAGGACTATGTCTACAAAACCGTACTTGTAGTACGCAAAACTCTTTCGAACTTGAATAAATTGGCCTCTGAGAGTTGTTCAGAATCGGCTTTAGATTGTAGGTCCTTACAACATAATATATATGTATGAGATATCTCTAAACTGATTAACAAATTATCGTATCAAACGATGGATATTTAACCTGAGGTATTCTATACCTCTTGTACAAGTCCAAACTCTCTTATTTCCTCTTTTTTAAAAACCCTTTACTTTAACACTACATGTGTACATACATACATATTTATGTATTTTATTTCTATCTTAGAATATTTTCTCTTTTCGTCCTTTCCTTTCTAATAAATTTCTTTGAAAAAAAAACTTATTCATAAATCGCTAATGTTTGTGGTGGTGCCTTCCATAGATAGGGGCTTTTATAGCAACCAACCTCTTAGTCATGCATTGAAAAAATATTTTCTACTCTTCATTCATTCTGTGTTTTTTCCTCTTTTTTTCATTTCTTTTAAGTCTGTTTAATTGTAGTTATTTGACAAATTATGTGGGTTCAGGTGTTCGATTTGGTTTTTGAATTTTCTTCTTTTTATTATTATTTATCCAAGAAGAAAGGGGGTTAATTCTAATTTAAAACGGTTAAAGACCTTTTAATGTGATAACAGTCGCTAACTTTATCTAATTTTATAGCTGATACATATGGATGTACATATGTATGTACATATGTGCTAACCTATGTATATTTTTGTTTGTATTGTATTATTAAACGAAAAACTTTCTGACTAGGAATTTCTCATAATGCTTGTAATTATTTTCTTGAAAATTTTTTGCTGCCATGTTATATATTAAATTAAGTCGCCGTAGTCTAGTAGGTAGTGTGTTGGCTTATTAGACGTAAAAGCCAGGGTTCGAGCCCCAGGCCAGACATCAAGACAAAATACAAAAAGTATTTCTACGGCGACTTCCTCTCAGCAGAGTTCTGTCCAAAACTCAGAGTAAATAGAATTGCCATGAAAAATTTCTCAAAAATCTGTCGTTCGGAGTCGACTTTAAACTGTAGGTCCCACCACTCACGTATAAAATAAACACTAACAACATAAGTGGTGTGAGAAACTAGGAAGTTGTAGAATGGGTCAATTCGACCTCCGGGTACTGTACTTGTCTTAATTGACAAGTACACGTCCTCTAACCTAACATAACCTATATATTAAATCCAAATAAAGGTAGTTTATACTACGGTTTTCTGGCCACCAAACTAAATAACTATCTAAGAAAAATTTGAATGATCCATTAGTCCATTTATAACTGGATAGAGTAACACTAGATTAGATATCAGAATATTTAGGTTTTCAACAGAAAAAATTATTGGAATATTTCACTCTGATACCAAGATTCTTTTTTGGCCCGTCTGTGTACCATAAAATGAGTCCCTTTTAAGAGGCTATGCAGCTTTCAGATTTCCCATTTAATTTTTGTTGCTAAGTCTGATTACAATGCACTTTCCAAAATAATAGACTATATTTCAGTGGGTATTTTATGTAAATATTGCTTATGTATAGTTGGCCCATCTGATTCATTCACGGATGGTGAACCTTAATTGTGGCATACTCTATCCAGTATTTCGACCTGTATGTCACCAATGATAGCTGTAATGTTTTCTTTCAGGGATGGAATTGTAGCCGGATTGCCTATGTATATGAGAGACTTTTTGCACTCCCACATAAAATAGTCTGGTGGGGTCTGCTCTAAAACGTGTTACTAATTGCATGTGACAGTGTCTTGTCTAAACCACTTGTCAACCAATCTCTATTCTTTCATTTTGACCAAAACCAAAAACCAGTAATTATCGCTCGGTGCCTTTGACCCATTAGCTGTAGTGTTGAGAATTTCATTTTTTTTAAACAAATATGAAACAGTGATGTCGCATTTCACGATCTCGAATATCAGCTGTTTTATAAACACGAAAAAACTGGTTTGAACTCTGTTGCAGTCACACTTCCTTCATCGGTAATCACAACCCTTCAGTCAGGATTACGACCTAGCTTCTCACACCACTTATGTTGTGTGTTCTAATTTTATACATGAGTGGCAGGACCTACACTTTAAAGTCGACTCCGAACGACAGATTTTTGAGAAACTTTTCATGGCAATTTTTATTTACTCAGAGTTTTTGCCAGAAATCTGCTGAGAGGAAGACGCCGAAGAAATACTTTTTGTACAGAACAGAAATGTCGTCTCCGGTAGACAAACCAAAGGAAACAAAGCATTTCACGATCTCGAATATTAGCAATTTTATAAATACGAAAAAACTGGTTTAAACTCTGTAGCAGTGACACTTACTTAATTATTTCCTTCATTGGTAATGACAACTTTTTAGTCAGGATTACAACCTAGCTTCTCACATCACCCATATTGTGTGTGATAATTTTATATATAAGAGGCGGGATCTGTAGTTTAAAGGCGACCCCGAACGCCAAATTCAGGGAAGTCGGCAAAGAAACATTTTTTCATATTTGAACCTCCGCCTTACGCCTAATAAGCCATCATACTATCTACTAGACTACGGTATCACAATTGGCCCAATCGCATCTAGTAAAGCACCTTACCTAAGCTAATCTAGTGTGCAAACTCTCATTATAGCTAACCAAGGTTATGTTATTTGATATCATAGATTTACATTTCCATAGGCCCCCGAATACATTCTTCAATAATACTTCTCTTACTAGCTTAGCGTTAAAAATAATTTCTCTTTTGTAATTGATGGCACAAGTTGTAAACCCAGGAATTGTTAGATCCCCGAAAGAATATAACAATGTGATGGAAATATTAGATCACAATATGTGCCAGATTAAATTTAATAAAATAAATGCTGTTTCGTAATTTCTTAAGGTTTGCTAAAGAGCTGGGTGTGTCTCTTCACTCCCTCCTGGAAGTTTTTTTAATTTTCCAAAGTAAATTGTAAATAATTTGTGTAAGCTTAAATATATACTGACATTCTGCAAATACTTCTTTTGATTACATTTTTGGTTTCATTTCTTTTAATTTTCTTTGCAAAGACTCTCTACAAAATTGTTAATTGAAAAATTAAAGAAAGAAAAAAAAATAAACTAAACTGGCGGTATATTGAAAATGCAGGTGATTTTTTAAGTGTTTGTGACTTTAGCTATTAATAAAAATTGAAATAGTTTCCAATGAATTATAATAAATGAAAACAAAAATACGAACAACTACAACAACCTGCAAATAACAGAAACCAACCCCATATAGACCGACCAGTTCATCAACACTTTTTTTTATAAAATTTTTGGTTTTGTTTTTTTTTTTTTTTTTCTTTGAGCTGAAAGTCAAAAAGACATGCTCAGAATCTTCAATAAAACAGGGCTATTGGAAAAAAAGATGTCTTAGGTCAGGAATTGTGCCTCCTTTTGTTGTTCTTGTTGTTATTTCTTTATTTTATTATTTTTTTCTTCCCTTTCGTTCGGTAGTGTTTGATTAAAGTTAAAGTAAACAGACGCACCTTTTACATCGAACACACATACGCATGCATATCATGCAACTACTTGCTGCAACAACATTATTGTTGTCATTACCATCATTATTATCATCATCATGGTGCTCATCATCATCATGATCAAGATCATCATCATCAGCATTATGATCATTTGTAGGTAGTGACAGTGGCAAGCGTCATCAGCAGCAGCAGCAGCAGTATGTCATAAAATTGAGTAGCATCATATGAACGAACGTACCAATACGCATATGTAACAGAAAACCTCATATATGTACACTGGTAGAGGAATCACACTGATAGACCGACAGACGTGCAGATCTGGTTGGTAATCAGTCCTCAAAGCAGGTGAATTGGT
Organism: Sarcophaga variegata; assembly: GCA_932273835.1. Lineage (NCBI taxonomy): Eukaryota > Metazoa > Arthropoda > Insecta > Diptera > Sarcophagidae > Sarcophaga > Sarcophaga variegata. Next base: position 10,333,990 of record OW026362.1, read on the forward strand.
TGAAAAACAGGGTAATTGGCGAAGTAGTGTTAAAACGTAAGGCAGTATTGCGATCTACTTAAAATTTTATTGAATAATTGTTGAATATTGGGCTCGAGACAACCTCTATTTTGAATAGGTGTCCTGAAAAACACCAGTTTCCGAACCTCAGGTTATTTCTTAATAGTCTGATGCATGATCTCTCTCAGATCAGCTCTTATTCTCCAATAAAATTTTTTATTGATTTAAACCTACTTGACTTGAGAAGAGATGAACTTCTCTTTCATTGAGCATAATAATCCAAACAACGGCTCCCCCTCCACAGAAGGGTTCTGGTCTCATCAGCGGCTTGAAATTTCTCCTCCTCCTTGGAAGTTTGTTTGCTTTCTCATTGTGGGGAATTCCCCATATGATCTGGGACCCCAACAGAGTGTAACATTAGTTAGTCCACTTAGCTGATTCAGCTTTCCCCTAACACTTCCATGCTATCTTCGATTTAACCTCATAAGAGCCGAGTGTTTAAATGGCGGCCTGTCAGATAGTATTGCTATGTACCACCAATCCTCTTGTACCTCCTATCTACATAAGTATGTTGAACTAAGCACATATTTCGCTGGCATCGACTTCCACTTGGAAGATACCCGCGAGCTTCCTGATGGGTTTGGAATATTTTACTCTGAGATTAAAAACTTCTGCTCCTGTTCCAAAATCTATTCTTGATTCGTTTGTATACCATAAAATAGTCCTTCTTTTAAAAGAGCTTGTAGTCTCCAGATTTTTCTGTTCATTTTTCGTTACGAAGCTCTACTGAAAATCATAGAGCTTACTAGTTTTGTCCAGGGGACAGTGAGGGATGGAGCTGTCAGCCATTCGATTGATGAGGTCACGAAATCCTAATCGCATCAACCTAATCATAGTCCCCAAAGTTTTTGTCTTCACTACCATGTCCAATGGTTTTGTACAGGGGACAGTTAAGGAGTCAGCTGTCAGCCATTCGATATTCCTTCGACAGGTTTAGGTCATGAAATTTCCAAAAAATTTCATATTAGGCTCGTTTCCTATTAACCTAGCCACAGCATTGATCTCTCCTACCATGTCCAATGGAATTGCTTCCAACACCGATGTAGAGTAGCTTGTAATTGCTCTTGCTAGCCTCTGTATCTTCTCCCACTTCAATTGACCCGTTTTCAGATTCTTTCTGTCATTAGGATCTACAAATCTTTATGACGTCAACAGGATTGTAAGAGAAAAAAGTAGTTCCTGATACTAATTCTATTCCGGATATTTTTGAAGAATTCAAATCAATTCTGAAATCAAATCTCAAGTCTTTGCCTTGTGTTTATAAACAGAAAATAACTGCATTCAGTAATATACCCTTTATAGGACAGAATCCTTTAAATATTTCTTACAATACTAACGCTAATGATCATTACCACAAACATAATTATAAACAAAATGATCATTTAACAAAAAAAAAGGATGCTGTTACTGTTTAACGAAAATTACGAAAATCAAAAAAAAAAAAAGAAAAGAAACCAAAACTACAGGAGAGGTCTATAGTTAAAGGCACCTGTAAAAATGTAATCGGGTGCTGTAATAATGGCAATGAGCCCTAAACTTAATATACGTGCGCAGACAGCGATTTTATATCCTTTTTTTTACTACAACATGTATTTCTGTTGTTATTGTTATTGTTGAGGCATCCCTTAGCAACGAAGCATTTAAAAGGAGCAGTAAGCGTAAGAGAAAAAAAACGTAAAGATTTTCTTATTAACAAGAAGAAGCAGAACCCTGCTGCAATCTTGGCTAAAAAAATAAGCACCTGCTATAGTAGTTTTTGGTTTTTTATTTTTCTTCCTTGCTCTCCATCTCCTCTTCTACTGATGCTTATGTATCTGTAAGAGAGTTTTTTGTTTTCTTGCCATTGTCCTAAATGAATCCTGTAAACCAGTATGCTGCATGAAAGAGAGTGAAAAAAATTGAAATAACGTCAGCAGGCTTCCTTTAAACGTTGTTTTTCGTTTATTTTTTTTGGCTCACCAAACCCTACTAACTGCATTTTTTTTCGTTGGATTTATTTGTTTGTTTGTATTGTATTTCTTGAGCCATGAGCTTGGCCCTTTAAAAATAAAGTGGCTCAAAAGCCATGCAAAAAAATAAAAACTAAACGGCAGCCGGTTTCATTAAGTTGAGGTATTCTTGAATAAAAAAAAACGAGGATGGCAAACAGACAGTAGAAAGAAAAAAGAAAAAATAAAAAACGGCACAATCCTTTTGCAAGACGTTTAATAAAACACATGCTATTACTCGTATTTATAGCGGCTTTTGTAATGAAAATTACAGCAGCTTGCTTGCGATTTTTGCTTTTTTTTAGTTTCTGTTGTTCTTTTTCATTTTTATACTCCATATAGACACACATTACCAACACCATCCAATGATCTACTTAAACGGCTAAGGATCCTCTATAAATTATACAAACTGAAACAATGCCAACTAAACAACTGTGCATCCTTAACTGGGTACTTTAAAAGGATTCTCTTACAGTACATTTCTTTAAAACCATTGCATAGTTGTTTTTTTTTAAGATAGGTCAGCATACAAAAATTTGAATTATTAAGGAATGTGGAACATATAAATTTCTTTATTGGAAAGAACATGGAAATAAGCGAAGAGCTTCGTAGAAGTTACGGACGCCAGCATGTTTTCGTATAAAGAGGCAATAAAGAAGGAGCAGGTAGCAGCTCTGTAGATTTTCATTGAGGGCTTTCGTAACCTAATGAATCGATGAGTGTTTGATAGCTCTCTCTTTAATTGTCCCCTGAACAGACCCAGTAGATTTTATAACCATGAGATTTGGTAACAAAAATGAACGCAGTAGTATGGTTCCGAGGAAAAACCTGAGGCTGATGACCTCACATAGCACTGTAGACTCAGAGTACACCAATTTAGTTGCCTCAATTTCAACATGAAGCTTCTGTGACGATGAGAATCAATCTTTGAAATACATCTTTGGAACCTGTAAAGCATTGATGCATTGCGCAAAAAATGCCTGGGTTTATATATTTGTTGACATCGAGCAGCATCCTGAAGTTTCTCAGGGCAATAGCCTTGAAGTCTTCGTAGTCTAGTATAGTAGGTAGTGTGCAGGTTTCTGGCAAACACTCTGAGAGAAAATAAATTTGCCATGAAAGGTTGCTTAAAAATCTGTCGGCTCCGACCTTAAACTGTAGGTCCCATCACTCATGTATACATTTAACACACACAACATAAGTGGTGTGAGAAGTTAGGTCGTAATCCTTGCTGAGTTGTAATGACCAAATATGTACACATGTATGGAATAGGCTTGGAGGAGGTACTCTATAAAGAAGGTACCCTATAAAGTCTAATTATAAGCGTACATGGTTGTGTCTCTCTTTGTCCTGTTTAGCGAACACCAAATTTTTTAGCTCCTCTAGCTACAATCAATCGTAGTTTGTCTATCTATTTTAACCTGATTTATGATTTTGTAATCGATCTTTTCTATCTTGTTAATGAAGATCACTGCAGCTGGTTTACATCTCTTAAACATATAACCAGATTTCAGGCTCCATGCAGAACTTAATTTCAACCACATGATAAGGCTTAGAGTATGTCATCTCCCCACGATGATTTCTAGGCTTGGAGCATGTCATCTGTCTCCGATGATTTGTAGGTTTTGAAGGACTTTTACGTATTAAAGTTCCTTAAATAGTAAATAGACCTCAAATCTTTAAACAAAATAAAAGCGAATAACGTCATTGAAAAGTATGCCGAACTTGTAAGTGAACCCCTACTACGAAGAAAACATACTTAGACTTTCCACCAACAAAACAATAATTCTTCTGTAAAACAATATTAACCCACAATAAAAATAGGATTTAAACACTCTGCAATTTAATCCCTATGATATCAATACCACACAATCAGATTTTTAAATCCCTTAAATCCTTGTTTGTAACACCTAAGATTGCAATTGATGTACTAATGTTATGCTCAATTGAATTTTCCGAAACATTACGAACACTGTGTTCAAATGAAGTGTTATTTTGGCCAAAATGTTCGAAAATTAACCAAAACTAAATTGCTTACAAAGCCTGGATATATACGCATACGCAGAACTCAAGGAGGCTGGCTTTTCTTTGGAATTTTTTAAGGCCTCTACAATCAAATTGTATGTGTGTGTGTGTAAGAGTTTTTTTTTGGTTTACAGACATTCAGTCAGAGAGTGAGCAGAAACAAAAAAACCCCAGCAGTGGAGTAGAAAATTAAAGGTTTCTTACATTGTATTCCAAGACATGCAACATAACAGCCGATAAAAAGTGAAGGAACAAAAAATAAAGAAAAGAAAAGAAAGAAGAAAAAAACAAAATCATTTAAGCCGATTTCGATTTTGTTTTTTGGTTTTTTTTTTCGTCTTTCCTTTTTGGCCAAAATCTTCTACAAATTTTTTTTGGCTGCTGTTACCACTGCACCTGTCACACACTCTTCACAATACATGCTCAATAATAATCTTCCTTTGTGCTCTTTCTTCTCTTCTCTTCTCTTGTAGTTATTTTGTTTGTGTTTTTTTATATACAGTTTCCTTGCATTGACCCAATTTTTAATGCCTCTTCATGTACTTCAATTGACTTGTGAGCTCGATTTTTTTGTGCTCATTGTCTGGGATTTAACGATCATCGTTTGTTCGCTCCTTTTTTAGTTCTTTTGCAGGTTGCTTGTGTGATTTTGTTTTAAACCATTGGCCTCATATTGAGCCTTTGTTGAATTACAAATGATTTGAAATGGAGAGTTTTGTTTTGTTCTGTTCTGCTCTGTTTTATTCATTGACAATAAATGTTTTTTTGATTTTATGACAAATTTATGTCTTTCTTTTCTAAAACAATTGTCTTTTACTTCTAGACTGAATGGTTTTCCAAAGAGATTTTTGATTATTTTGTGTAGAAATTTAGAGAGGATAGTGTTCAAAATTAAAGTTAATTGTTTTTAAAAAGTACAGTAATATAGTGATTGAATTTGAAACAAAAAGGTGTTTTTGATGTTCTACTATTAATGCTAAGAAAATGTTTGTAGGGCTCTTCTTAATTGCATTAAAATTATTTTCACTGATTTTAAAAGACTGTTACCGGTGCCGTAACAGTTGAAAACTGTTTTAATAAAGCCTTTTTTCCTTTCTGCCAGCTTTACCCTTGTTTAACCTTTCGAAGTAGAATCTATACTCCTATAAAGTATTCAGTTTGATGTACCTCAAAAAGATAACTTAAAGGTTTCTAATAAGGTGTCTCCATCTTTTTCGAGCTGCCATTATAACTTTAGTTTCTCCAATGGTACTGAAAGACGGCAATATGGAATTATTTCTCTTAATGTAGATGACTTTAAGCACATAGGAATGTGCCTCAACGTATTGTCTTGTTTTAGTTTTTCTTGTTTGCTTCGTCTATCAAACCAAGTTGTAATCTACGAAGTTCAAAGTAAATGTCTCCAACATATGTTCCAAACCATAGGTTTTCATTGGCTATTGTGAAGAATCCAAATATTTTAAGGCTTCTTTGGAGACGGAGATTAACAAATACTCGGAGTTTATTTCGAATATTTTCTTTAACAAACCACAGGATTTGAAGATCATTAAGCAAGTTTTAAGTAACCCCGCCCGCCATTCGGATACCAAAACTCAACGTTTTTCCCTTCATACTTGTAATATAGCGTATGCCAATCGGTTTAGATCTATATATTCCATTCGAATAAGATCTGAATACCTTGTGACTGTTAGAGATGATAGAAATGCTTCATATCCCCTATTACTCAGGATCAGTTCGGTCATTACCTCAGTCTGAAATAACCTACAATAGTGAGGGAGGCGGAGAGATGTCCTAAGGTTAAGGCGTTCACAAACAATGTCACCGTCTTTTTTCTCTAGGATTAATTTTCACACTATCTCCGGAGCTAACCATATCAGAGCATCACTTTATCCTGCATGGAATTCTAGTGTAAAATCTCCGATCAGGACTAGGTTTAGATAAAGAGAGAGAGGTATGAAATCAAATTGTTCATGCTTTCACTAGGTTTAAAAATAACTAAGTTTTCTTCATCAACTATTTAAGAGCAAAGTTTACTTTCATTATTTATTTAGTCCAGCCTTTCTTTATGAACAAACCTTTACCTAAACATTTAAAGAAAGTAGGTGTATATGATTTTAGGGCTTTTGTTGTACACTAAACGCTGGCCATTAAGCTAATATGCGGCATTTTATCACGTGCTCTTCTGATAGTTTCGATACGCTAATAAACGCTTACCGACAGCTTTGTCGGCTACTCAAAATATTTTCTTTTCGGCCGCTCACTGTCAACTTAAGAAAAATGAAAACGAAAAGCGAAGTCCTTGAATTACATGTGAAAATTTTTGATCTTCTAAAGAAAACAATAAAAAAATACAACTGAACTGTCGTAAGAGTTATTGTGAGTGTGTGTACATATGTGTTGGCTTTTTTAATTTTGGTACGATCAATTTGTTAAATAGTTGACGTAGTTAAACGTACTCCAAATGAATCCATTCGCACTTGAGCAACAACACAAAACATTAAAACAAAATTGATCACCATTGATCACATCATCTTTTCGATTTTAAACTTTTTTTTCGAAGTTTTTGTTTTAACGATGATAAATGGTTGGGGATAATTTGAGCAGCAATTGTTAAGTTGAACTTGCCACAGATTTTATGAACGAGATTTTTTTAACAATCAACTCAGAAGGCAGCTGAAATTTTTGGTAATTGTCATCTTATCAATACGATGGAATACCAAAAACAAAAAAAAAGGAACTAAAACACAGGGTATTGATTATTTTAAAGCCATGATTAGTGCAACAGTTTAAAGTGTTTTTGGTGATGATGCTGCTGATGATGACGATGATGTATAGGAATCAAGTGCAATAATTTCGTTTTATTGTTGTTGCAGTTTTTAATATAATTTTACACACATACAACTGCAGCAACGCATGTAATTCAAGTCCTTTAATAGGGGTTTTGTAAACAAGCATTTGTTAAATAGCCGTAGTATGGTAGTATAACATGCGGCTTTTTTACAAAAAGCTTAATTATTGACATTCCCACCAACAACTCTAAAAAAAATTATAAATAAAGATCAAATAAATATTGCCGAACTACTTTTAAGTAAATTCTCCTCTCTTTTTTTCAATAAGCCCGCCGCTTTTCTTTTATTGCTCTGTAAACCTGGCCTACTAGCATTGAAGTCCCTCAATCAGTCCTACTCATTGATCGATATTTGCTTGGAAAATTTTGGTTTACCAAATCAAGTTTGTAAATATTTGCTTTTGTTTTTTGTTTTTATTTACATTTTTTCAAAACAATTTATTTAAAATGTTGTTAATAATTCTTTATTATCTTTATTCATTCACTCATTTTCATTACAAATATTTTAAAACGAAAAAAAGTGTTACTTTTTCTGTTCCACGTTTAATTGCTTTTGTTGTGTTGTATTTAATTTGTTTAATAATTTGTTTTCTTTGTTGTTTTTTAAGAAATTACTCATTGAAAAATTTCAATTATTTTCCACTCTTATTGGTATTTTCAAGCATTTAGAGCAGCGGTTTTAATCAAACAGTTAACCGCCTTTGATCTTACAAGGTCAAATGTTTTGAATTCCTTATGTCCTTAAGATAAACATATTGATCTTCTTATTAATGAATATAGTTCAGAATTAAGATAAATAGATTAAAAGAAATATTAATTTAACGAATATTATCATTATTTCAAATATCTTGTATATTTTGCTGCCATAATGCCTCTTTCGAAGCAATTCGCTTCATTATTAACTAAAAAATCGCACCAATTAGTCAATTTTATAATCGTATATTCAGGAGCATTTTTCACCTTCAAAATAAGACTCCATAGACAGAATACTAATGGCTGGGTGCCAGACCTGTAATGTAATGTAAACCAACTCCCATCTGTGGTACATTTTAAGTTCACCAAAAAACAAAAATATTTTATTGATAACAGTTACTACGCACAATAACAAAGCACAACACAAAAAATTTTGCATAATGCAGTTGTTTTTGTTGTGCTTGCTTTTCATAAAATTGGAGAAACACTTGTTCAAGTTCACCAATATCATGCTCTTTTAATTACATTGTTGTTGTTTATTTTTATGATTTACTTACGGCTCTCTATTCTCAAATTGCAATGTCTATTGAGTGTGTAAACAGTGTTACCGATTTAGCATACTTACTAAGATGCTCAGCAATTTCCGTACATTTTTTAATGTTTGGGTAGTGGATATATGTCAATTACATATGTAAACTATGATTGTACTTTTAAATTAAATAATCCCTTTTTGTACAAATGTGAAGATGGCAATACTAAAGTTTACATTGTTTGATTGTTTCTTAGTCAACCGCTTACTTAGAGTATAACTGGCATCCAGAGTGTGAAGAGTGACTTCTAAAATAATTAGCTATCGTGAAATAATTTTAAATCGTTTAAATGAAATAAATAAATTTAAAAAAAGTGTAAAGTGTATAGTGTATAGGGAGTGTGCAAAATTGGGTTAAAAAAACTTAAATTATTTTCAATATTTATTTAAAAATAAAAAATAAGTTAAAAAAAATTAAATTATTTTCTTCAATATTCATTTAAAAATAAAAAATAAGTTAAAAAAAGTAAATTATTTTAGATATTTATTTAGTAAAAAATTAAAATAATAAAATAAATGCTAAATGCATGAGGGAGGGTAGTTTATAAGTGTAAGTGCATGTGTTTATATATGATAAAAGTGTATGAAAAATGTATGCTAAACGGTATCATCACTCTGGATTGTTCCAAAATTTTTCTTCAAAGCTGAAGGGGGAAAAGCATAGGCAAATGAATAATGCATAAGAAAACAGGTAAAACAATAATAAAATTTTAACGCCGTTAAGGCACGCAAATTATATGTTTTTTTTTTAGAATCAAAAACAATAATCATATTAAACATGATTATTCAGGCTTTTGTTAGACTCTCTATTTTTAAATAGCTTTTTCTGTTAATTTCTCTCTCATTCATAAACTCTCTCCCTCTCTCACTATTACCGTTTGCATATACAGTGCTGGACAATTCAATGGAACAACAACAATTTCTGAAGAAATTTAACAATTATTTAGGAGTTTTATTTTAAACATTCTGTTTGATGTATTAACAAACAAAAAAGAATTGCATAAAAATAACATTATTCTATAATTATAAAGAAAGTTTCCATTGTTTTATCAATACCTCAAAATTGAATACTTTTACTTTTCTTTATAGTTTTAGAAGAATGTTATTTTTATATAATTTTTTTGTTTCTTAATACATCAAACAGAATGTGTAAAATAAAATTCCTAAATAACTGTTAAATTTCTTCAGAAACTGTTTTTGTTTTTCGAATTCTAACAATGGAAAAGTAAATTTTACGAAAAGTTTCAATTGAATTGTTCAGCACTGTATGTGAGTTTTTTATAACAACAACAATTTGATTATTTTTTTCCCTTGCTTGCTATAAACATGATTGTTCATGCTTTTGTTAGGCTCTCTATTTTTAAATAACTTTTGCTTTCGATTTCTCTTATTCATAAAATTCTTTTTTTTTTCTCTTTCTCTCTCTCACTATTGCCATTGGCAAATGTACTCTGTTTTATTTGTACTCTAGGTTTATTGATCTCTGTTTTGTTTTACGCATCTTCATTAACAGTAATTAGCGTCGTAAAGGGGGTTTCTCTATCATAATCATGTTGTAAAATAATGATGTTCATCTGTTGCTGAGGGTGATTTTTTTTATCTTTTTCTTTTCTTTTATATCGTCAATGGAGGTCGGGCACAACTGTAGTTTTCTATCCAGTACTTTAGTACAAATAAACCAATTAAACATTTCCCTGATAACAAAGTCGCTTACATACAGTAATCCTTCAGTCAGGATTACCACTTAGCCTCACACCACTTATGTTGTATGTATTAATTTTATCCATAAGTGGCGGGCCTTACTGTTTAAACTCGACAGATTTGTGAGAAACTTTTCACGGCTATTTTATTTATTCTCAGAGTTTTCGCCAAAACACATTCTGTACCTCCTGATACTTTTTGAAAGTCATTTTTTCCAGTTTTTTTTGCATTAAATTAAAATTGTTTAATAAATTTCTTTGTTTTTTTTTTCATCATAAAAACTTTATTATTTTCCATGTTATATTTTTTTTGTTTTCAATATTTTCACAATAATTTGTTTCTTAAATTTAGAGAAAATTATATAAAGAACGGTACATTATTTAATTAATTTAAAATTAAAAATAAATTAATAAAAATAAAAAATTAAATTACAATAGTTTTTATTTATGTTTCAAGTTAATGTTTAACCAGTAATGTTATACCAATAAAATAAATTGTTTAAACAAAATAGAAGAGAAAAATAAAATAAAATAAATTATAATGATGAAAAATAAATACAATAAATATTGTCTTTGGTACATTTAGCTGCAATTGAATTCCTTTTTTTCCTCTTTTTTTTTCTTAAAAAAATTGAAAAATAAATATTAAAGAAGGCCTAAATAAAATGGTTTTTAATTAATTAATTAATAAAAAAGAAACTAAATAATTTTACTAAATAATTATACAATAATTAAAGAACTAAAGTTTAAGTCTTCCAAGTTATTTGTTTAAACAAAAATAAGTCTATACACACGCAGACGCAAACACAGTTTTAAAACTAACAAATTAATTAAATATTAGGTGTAGTAAAAAAAGAAATCCATTGTTTTTCTAATAAGTGGTGTTAATAAAGGGTATAGGCTAGATAGCGTTTGAAGGATTATTTTACAGTTTTCTTAGGCAAAAGGTGACAATTCAAAGAAGGCATTAATTTATTGCCTATAGACCGCATCTGGCATCAGATGATTAGCATTTGATTCTGTTTAATGGAAATAATTTTGTTAGTGTACAATTCGTCTCAATAGAAGCTTTTATAGAGAGAAGGTGTTAACGTTTTTTTTTTTGTTTTAAACACAAACATTTTTTGTAATAATTTAAGCTCCTTCAGCGTTAGAGTTATTGTCCTTTGTTATTATGAATAAAAAACCTCTTATGAGGAGCAATTCATCGAAGAGAGAGGGTAGTTTAATTATGGTTGTGAGGCTGTGTACACTCCAAAAAAATTACTTACAATCAATTGTTAGGGCATTTAAATACCATGAAATCTATGTGGAACTTTCTGATGTACTACAATGCAGTCGTTCGTCAGTGAGCTTTTTTTTTTTGGTTCCTCCTGGTTTTTCCATCGAAACCTTTAGGTTTTTTTTGTTTACCTGGCCCGCTCAGCACATCAATTAGTGTCGAGAGACACAGTGTTGATAAGTACCATTGTATACTATTGTACTCACGTGTAGTGGCGTGACTCTCTAACCAATTCATTGGATTGGTGATGCCTGGCTGCACCATGTACTACAACATAAATTAGAAAAATAATGGATTTCTCTCTTATTTAGGAAATAGAAGGTTAAAGAGGGTAGTAGGGAATAGGATTTGTTTGTTTTGCTTTTAAACTTAAATTTTAAATTAAAATATAAAAATTTTTTTCCTTAAAAAATAAAAATTTACTTTAACTTGACTTAATTAATTTATGTTATAATAGTATTTTGGATTTCTAGTTTTGTTTGTTTAGAAAAGGCATTAATTTTTCTTCTTATTTAAATAAAAAATGGGCTTAAAAACTTTGGCTTAAAACAAGACTTAGCTTTATATTATAATTTAATTAACTGGTGGTGTTTCTTCTTCTTTTTTGTTTGTTTTGTTTTTGTATATAAAAAAATAAAATCTTTTAACATTTTTACACACAGCTTACAAGTTTCAACAACTGCTGGTCACCTCCATTTTCAGCAAAGTAGCACCGCTGGTTGTAGTATTGTTGTTATTATTTGAGGGTGTTATAGTTAGATCTTCATGGCGACTCTCACGATGTCTTCTTAGGTCGACTTTACGCTGGAAGGCTTGGTCACAAAGACCACAACCGAAAGGTTTATAACCCGTGTGTTTACGCATGTGGGTAATTAAATTCGAACTCTGGCTAAAAGCTTTCAAGCACACCGTACATTTGTGCGGTTTTTCACCTAAAAATGTACAAGAAAACAAAGGAAATCAAATTATAAAATTTGAAATTTTATTATCAATTCATTAAAAAAAATTAAATCCTTTTAAGTTATTTTTCCCATCACCCCTTTCCTTTTTATTACATTTCAATTATTCATACACTCGTCTATTAGTGAAATTAAATCAGATATTATTGTTGGCCATGTGATTTAAAATAAAGTGGTTTACAACAATAGCAACAAATTGTTTATAGTTGTCCCTCCAGATAATACTGCACTTATATGTGTCTACGTGTATGTACATCCATATTAAAAAAGGGGGAAATAGTTACGTTTAACAAAAACAATGTGTTATAGTCACGTGACGTGTTAACTTTAGTTTTTTGCCTGTAAACTTTACATGCATGCATCCAAGGCTTGCAAGCAATGCATTCCTTGCTACTCTTTGGAATGTGTGTGCATAAGTGCGTGTGTATTCGCGTGTATGTGAGTGATTGTTATGACAAGTGTTAATTTAATGGTGTTCAAGCAACAAAGGCCATAATATAACACTCGTAGGGTTGCCATCGCTATCAGGTGGCCATCATCATTTCCCTAAAATCCACAAAATTATACACGTCGACATAATGAAACACAGCGACTATATCGATTGGTTAGTTTGGTCTTATTAGACGAGAGCCCGGTCTCGAACAAGAATACGAAAAAAATATTTCCTTCAGTGACTTCCTCTTTCAGTTCTTGTGGAGAGTAAATAAAATTGCCATGAGAAGTTTCTCTAATCTGTCGTTCGGAGTCGAACGTAGGTCCCACTACTCATGGATAGCATTAGCAAGATAGGAAAGATTACAAAGTAATTCTCTCTAAAGGTCATCGCCCAGTTTTCGTAAGCTTGAGATCTCTATATTTTTGTGATGACGCCGTATCAGACGTAATTCGGTCCCAGAGGAGTGAACTGGAAGAGTATAGAAAGTAAGTCGGTATTCGTAATGGTGAGGGCACTACAAGCCTACATGATGTCGATAGGCATGAGACTCTTGGTTGTTCTCCACTCCTTCAATCTACCTATCTACCAAGCTAAGTAATTTGAAATGTAACGAAATAACTTATGGCGGCCGCCCTTAATTGTAATAATTTTTATTGCCAACTCTCTATCATAAGTAAATAACAATTGATTATGTCTCCCACATTGCCAACTTGTAGAGATTTTTTAATGCTGATAACAAATGTTGTTTAAGCTTTTTGTCGTTATTTTCCTAATGTATTTATTGCTTTTTTTGCTTGTTTTTTGAAATTTAAAAGATTTGTTTTAATAAATTAAATTAGTTTCCAACTTACCGGTGTGTATGTAAGTGTGCTTTTTCATATCCGACTTTTGATGGAAACGTTTGCCACAATACTGACACGGATAGGGTCGTGTATCACTGTGTATCAACAAATGGGTGGATAATGTTGAGGAGCGTTTAAAAGATTTGCCACATTGTTTGCACTAAAAAACATAGGAAAGTTTTTAAATTTTATTTATTTATTAATAAACAAATTTGTTTTTATTGTTTGCATTAATACTATGTTGGTACAACATACAATAGAAGTTTTAATTTTAAAATCAATAAAAAGAATTTTAAATATCACGAAAATTTCTCTTATAAATGTTTAAACAGTTGGATATTTCATGATTTCTGAGTTATTTTAAATTTAAAAAAACTAATCAAAGTCTAGAAATTCTTAGATTTGAAAATATTTAACAGTGTTGTCATAGAAAAAACCAGGTTGAATTTTTAATTAAAACAGCTAAATAAATAACAAAAAGCTTTCTGGCGCAAAAATCTTATACAGAAGACGTTCTGCTTATGTTCATGTTTAGAACTTTATTTAAAAAAGTGAAGAGAAAACCATTAATTTTAAACGAATTATTTAGATAGTCAGAGTGGTCTTACTCAGGTCTAATCTAATTCTTTGATAATAGATTTGTATAAGCTGCCATAATTATTCACCGCGGGCAGGAACAGGTTGGCAATTCTTAGTGTCAGATACAGGTTCAAACTATATCTTTTCTTCCTGCAAACAAAGTTTCCGGGAAATATAGCAGGTCACTTTCGATGTTCTAGGTTCGACGATGTCCTGTGTCAACACAACTCTTCTTCTAATAACTAAAACTTCCTACTTGCTTTAACCAGAAAAATTAAAAGTAAGATCGCTATATAGCGGAGGTGTGGTGTGTTTAGCAAAGTGCTCGACTTCACACCTATTTAATGTAGGTTGGGAATCTGGAGGAAGCCAAAAATTCTTTATAATGGTTTTCGAATTTATAAAATAAAGAGACTTCAATATCCTTTAAATAATCCCTTCAGGAAGTCCCTGATTCCTGCCTCAAAAAAATTATAAACGACCATTTTAGGAAGGTCATGCATAACCACCTTTTAAGAAAGAATAGGTCGAGTTCGTAGATGTCTTAGTTTTCCTTGTCAGCTTTAATTGGCTAACTTATCCTAAGGCCTGCTTATCCAATTCCCTGCTTAGCTTGTTAAAGATGTTTATGGAAAATGAAACAAAAGTAAAAAATTTAACAAACAAAAAACGGGGGAGATACTTGGCGACAAAGCTATATTCTTTGAAGAAACAAAGGACTACAAAACTGGTGTAATAATCGTTAGTTCTAAATCTTCCTTTCTTCTAAGGGTTTTTTACCACATTAAAACTGTTTTCAAATTGCTGCATGGAGGCTCTCGGGTTGCATATTTAGCCACATGACTTTATTCCGCTTGTAGACAATCTCGCTGTGTTCACATTCTCCTTGCAATAGCTTCTCACAAAAATTTCCCACACATAATCCAGTCCTCTTCTTCTATCATTTCCCCACTATGTTTTTGGTGTTAGTGGTCTTATTCTTACTTCCATGGTCGCTCGTTTACTTTTCTGAAGTAATGAAGAAGAATTAAGCCGCCATAGTCTAGTCGGTAGTAGTGTGTGTTGGCGGTAGGCATGAGGCCACAGTTCAAACTCTAGGACAGACATTTCCAATACAACGAAATATGAAAAAATATTTCGTAGGCGACTCTGAGATTGCCATGGAAAGTTTCTCAAACATCTGTCGTTCGAAGAAGACTTTAAACTGTAGGTTCCGCCACTCATGTATAAATTTAACACACACAACATAAGTGGCGGGAGAAGCTAGGTTGTAATGAAAAAACTATGTATGATGGCTTCTAAACGAGTCAGTGAGATTTAAAATTTTAGTTCAGTCATTTGAAAAATATTACTTTCGACATCTTTTTCTAAGCAATGTACTGAAAAAACTTCTGAGAGCAAATTGCGTGAAAAGCCACGCAGAATGCCAGACTAAACGGTTGTAATACCAAATATGTATGTATATACGTATGTAAGTTTTGTTAGATGTTGCCATTGTAGGGCGAGAAATCTGTTGCTGCAGTCAAGCTGCCCCAAAACTAGTATTTATTATTAAAATATGGCCTTAATTTACTTTTCCGTTTCCTCCGTTACCAGTTAAAATGAAAGAGATTGGAATTTTAAAAATCACCAAAGCTTTACAGACTTTGTTTTTTTTTTAAACTCATATGCAAAACAAATAAAAAATAAGATCTTTGACTTGCATATCAACAACAACAGCAACAACAAAGAAAAATAAATAGAAAAATCCAACCAATAACACAGAGTCATTTTCAGAAAAACACTTGTGTCACTATTGATTTTTAAGAAAAAATATAAAAACAGAAAACAAAATCAACAACAACAACAATAACAACAACAACAAAATATACAGAGAATAAAACCATTACAATAATAAATGAAAAATTATTAATGATTAACACGTACAATATTAGACAAAAGACCACTAACTAATGGTGACACATTTAGAATTTAGAAAAAAAAGTGTATGAAACAAAAATTGTTACATTTTCAATACAAACAGTCAGTAGTCGTCGTCTGTCATCCATCCATCTATTCAGTCACAGTCCATCCATACGCCACCACCAAGTCATATAATCAAACTGTTTAAATATTGATAGAGAAAATTAAATAAAAAATAATAAAAAAAAATTTAAATGAAATAAACTTCAAATAAATAAAATAGAATGCATTCAAGATTTTAATTTTTTTCCCAAATAAAAAAATATAAAAATAAATTGATGTCATTAAGGAGTTAATTTCTCTTTATATACGTAAAAATTAAAAACAAAATAAAAAAAGAATATAAATTAGCTCAGCTGTATTTAAAAGAAACATGTAAAAACAAAAAAAAAAAAAATAATTAATATTTGCTGAATGATATTTTCTTTACCTAGAATATCTTCTTTTTAAGATTTTTGTCTAGAAAGTTATCTTAAACGTAACGTGTAGTATTTGTTGATTAATCAAAATATTTCTCAATGTTTTCTTGTTGGTGTAAATTTTTTATCTAGAATTCTCTATTATCTAGGTTTGATTGAAACCCACTTTGAAGGTAAGGTCGCTCTTAGGCCGGGGACGTTTGGTTGAAACCCACCTTGAAGATTAAGGTCCCATTTAAGCCAGTAACGTTATGATAGACTCGTTGCGATAACACAAATCAATACCCAAGTCGAATCCTCCCACCCTGACTCCAAAATAAATCTCTCTATTGCAGTAATCTTTCTTATAAAGAGTTCAGTCAAGGATGACAGAAATCTAAATGTCAAGAACAATTTCGTAGTAAGAATAGAGTTCTAACACATTAGATGAAATATAGCTCCTCCTCATTTTTAAATTCATAGCTCCGTCAGAAATTAAGTCCCATTTAAGCTAGTAACGTTATGTTAGGCTCATTGTGATAACACAAATCAATACCCAACTCGAATCCCACCCTGACTCCAAAACAAATCTCTCTATTGTAGTAGTATTGCTCCGCCAGAAATCATGTCAACTGTCCTGTGAGAACCACATTTATGTGATACATTACATACATACATACATTATTGGGCATTACAACCCTGCGGTCAGGATTACGACCTAGCTTCTCACACCACTTATGCTGATTAGGGCGACCTACCTTAAGCTGACAACGAAGTTTAGTCTCCCTGTACAACCACCGGAGAATAGCCAGTTTAACTGACGTAATCGATACGCCTATGCTTCTATTGCTATCTGCTTTAATAGAAGGGCAGAGGTGGGTGTATACGTCCATTTTAAAAATGCTATCTTGGAAAGTTTTCGAGGTCAAAATGCGTTTGTCGATAATTAGCTATGGAGTCTTTAGCAAGTGTGACTGGTTACTACACTGGCAGGCCCAGTACTAGTTTAGGAAGCTATAGACCAATTACCTACGCCCCCGAAGTCATATAGAGCAAAGTCCCTGTTGACGACAATTAACATGAAGTACACATAGCCACAAAAGTATACATACGGATAACAAATTTCAGAAATTTTTTTAACTAATCAGTTTTCGTTAAAAACCTTTGTAATTGTCTGACAACTTTCCTCGATTTTAAGATGGTTTTGGTTAAAAAATTTCTGAAATTTGTTAACTTTTGTGGGCCTGATGTACTGTGCAGGGCCACAAAAGTTAGCAAATGTCAGAAATTTTTTAACCAATCCGTTTTTTTTTTTTTTTTTTTGAAAATATTTATAATTGTCTAACATCTTTCTTCGATTTTAAGACGGTCTTTTGCTTTGGTTCAGAAATTTGTGAAATTTGTAAATAGGATGCATACCTTTGTGGGCCTTTTTTAACCAATGCAAAAGACCGTCGTAACATCAAGGAAACTATAAAGATTTTCAACGAAAACGGATTAGTTAAAAAATTTCGGCAATTTTTTAACCGTACGTATAATTTAGTAACTGTGTTTATATGACACTGAATGAAGTGGTCACTGCCATTGTATCAATTAAAAATTAGGTTAAGCATTCAATAAAAAAATTCGGTGTAGATTTTGTGACTCAAAGGCATTCGTATGAGCTCTTTCGAGATTCTTTCACTAATTAATTAACGCCCCCAGCGCCAAAGCCAATCAATCTTTGTATTCGCTGTATCAAATTCAATATTTTTCGAGGGTTTCCATCCATATCAATTATCCATAGTTCGATTGTTCTGAATTAGCCATTATTCCTATTCTAACATTTTACT
Source organism: Sarcophaga variegata (assembly GCA_932273835.1). NCBI lineage: Eukaryota > Metazoa > Arthropoda > Insecta > Diptera > Sarcophagidae > Sarcophaga > Sarcophaga variegata. The sequence continues at coordinate 10,352,183 of OW026362.1, forward strand.
GTAAGAGAGCATTGGAAGTCATCCTTTTTCCACTGAATATATTGCTCCTCAAATACAGCAATACAAATTTATGAATCTCGTGTAAAATTTCCTTAAACTCAATTGATAATGTTATCAAGGACTCCTTTTTATTCATCTCTTTTTTGTGTGTAAGACCACCCATTTCTCATGAATATTATTTTTGTTGTCTTAAAAATTTTCAAAACTGTAACAGATGTAGTACCGTTTTGTTTTTCCTTAAAGCGAAAGTAATTCTTAAAAAAAATACAGTATTTTGTTTTTGAAGACAGTTTGTAATCGTTAAAATCTTTCGATAAGCATTTAAGCCATCTGTTTTTATTCTTAAGAAGTCACACGCACAATATTAAAGAAAAAAACTGATCGAACAACCAAACGGCCAAAAGGAGGAGAAAAATATATTTATACACAGGCTGTTAAGCAGTTAAACCCGGCTGGCTGCCAAAAGGTTCGCTCGGCTCCCTCTGTTGGTCTTCCCTTAAGAAACCTTTCAGGCATATCAAGTTGCATGTTGTACAAGCGACATACAACCGTATATTCGTATGTAAAAGTAACTTCTTTGGCTCTCTCAGAACATTACAGGAGACCATGTGCCACACATTATACAGCTATTTAACAATAATAAGAATGAGAACGAGCATGAATGAATGTGTGAAAAAATTGAAAAATGATATTCCCTCTCTTATATTGTTTTTAATTATAATTAAAATGAATCAAAAACAAAAAAAAAAAATAATTAAACCTTTAAAATGCAGCACACGACTGTTACGAGGATGATACATACTAGGTTGCCAGGTTTTCAATGAGATTTAAAAATCTCAAAATAGAAATTTCTCAAAGGTTTTTAAGGAATTTTTGGTTTTTAAATTTATATACAAATAATTTAAAAACAGAATATAAATAAATTTATATAAGTAGGGATTCTCAAATAGTAATTATCTCTTAGAGGAAGTCGCCGTAGTCTAGTAGGTAGTGTGTTGGCTTATTAGACGCAAAAGCCTGGGTTCGAGCCCCAGGCCAGGCATCAAAGACAAAATACAAAAAGTATTTCTTCGGCGACTTCCTCTCAGTAGATTTCTGGCAAAAACTCTGAGAGTAAAAAAAAAATGCCATGAAAAGTTTCTCAATAAATAAAAATCTGTCGTTCGGAGTCGACTTTAAACTGTAGGTCCCACCACTCATGTATAAAAAATTAACACACACAACATAAGTGGTGTGAGAAACTAGGACGTTGTACAATGGGTCAATTCAACCTCCGGGTACTGTACTTGTCCTAATTGACAAGTACACGTCCTCTAACCTAACCTAACCTATTCTCTCTTAGATGTACCATAATTAATACTCCCTGTGTATAGGAGGTGCATCTAGTCTAATCGGTAGTGTGTTGGCTTATTAGATGTGAGGCCACCGTCTTAACCCCATGTCAGACATCTCCAACGAAACGAAATATGAAAAAATATTTCTTAGGCGAGTTCCTATCAGCAGATTTTTGGCAAAAACTCTGGGAGTAAATAAAATTGCCAATGAAAAGTTTCTCAAAAATCTATCGTTCGCAGTCGATTTAAAACTGTAGGTCGCGCCACTCATGGATAAATTAACACACACAACATAAGTAATTCTAACTGAAGGGTTGTAATAATGACCAATTATGTACACACAGTTACTGAATTATACGTACGGTTAAAAAATTTCCGAAATTTTTTAACTAATCCGTTTTCGTTGAAAATCTTTATAGTTTCCTTGATGTTAAGACGGTCTTTTGCATTGGTTAAAAAATTTCTGAAATTGAACTGAACTGTGGCCCTGCACAGGCCCACAAAGGTATGCATCCGATTTACAAATTTCACAAATTTCTGAACCAATGCAAAAAACCGTCTTAAAATCGAAGAAAGATGTCAGACAATTACAAAGATTTTCAACGAAAACAGATTAGTTAAAAAAATTCTGAAATTTGTTATCCGTATGTATACTTTTGTGGCTGAGTGTATGTATGTAGTTTTCGGTTAGATGTACCATTATATCCCGAGATATCCGATAATCAACATTAACTGTGCGGAAACCGATTCCATGACCATTTTTCAATGATTCTTGTTTTGTTCCAATATGAAGAGCTCAAGTGTAGTTTTTGCTCTACACACGGTAATAAATAATTCATTTTAGAAGGTGCCACGCCTACTTCAAAAATAAAGACATTTTGTAGTCTATAGTTGCGGAAAATAAATAAACTTCATCTACTGATATCTATTTGGCAATCGTAGTGTCTGTCTTTTCAGCGATGTACATTCGCTATCAGGCCCTGTCAGGCTGGCGTTTGAGCACTTAACTTATATGAGTAGTATGGGACTGTCTGGTCAAGCGAAATCACATACATACATACATAATTGGTCATTACAACTCTTCAGTCAGGATTACGACCTAGTTTCTCACACCACTTATGTTGTGTGTGTTAATTTTATACATGAGTGGCGGGACCTACAGTTTACAGTCGACTCCGAACGACAGATTTTTGAGAAACTTTTCATGGCAATTTTATTTACTCTCAGAGTTTTTGCCAGAAATCTGCTGAGAGGAAGTCGCCGAAGAAATACTTTTTGTATTTTATTTTGATGTCTGGCCTGGGGCACGAACTCTGGCTTTTCGTCTAATAAGCCAACACACTACCTACTAGACCACGACGACTACAATCAGGTTAAATATAATCAGCCTCTGTCGGAACTCAGATCATGTGAGAATTTACAGAAATGAGCACGTTGTGGGGTTTATGATGAGTTGAGCTTTCACCTTTTTGTTAACCTTCTTTAGAGTGCTCAGAGAAAGACGTAGATTCTAAACTTTAATGTGATCAAAATTTAATTAGTTTGATTAACAATTTGATTAAATAACAAATGTAAACACGAGTTAAATACCACGAAACTATGTGTTTAAGATTCAAAATTTAAACACTAAGAAATCTAGTTTCTTAGAATAGAAACAAAAAATCTATAAAAATCTTTGAATATAAAAACAAAAATATTTCAATCAAATTTTAATTAATTTGATTAACTAATTGCGTGTTATGAGATTTCTATGTAATAGTGGCTCTATTTTATTTGTCTCTGTTTGTAAACAGTAATAATAATAATAAAAAAACAATATTTCTATGAAACTTTTTATCTATAAAATTAGATCATTTCCATAAAGTTGACGTTCTTTTTTAGAACACACGCGGCCAGAGGGTAGAAGGTAGAGTGAATGAATGAAGAGTCTAGCAATTAAATTCTGTTATAAAATCGTAAATAATGGCAAAACAATTAACACAAGTTGGTCAAAAACCAACACGCATTGGTAATGTTATTTTGTTGTTCTTGTTGTTCTTTTTTCAATTAATAATATTTTTTTATATATTAAAAGAAGGGGCTCATTTGTGAACAATTGTTAAACAGAAAAAGAGAGAGAGTGAGAGAGAGAAAAGGTATAAGATACTGGTTGTTTTTATTTCAATTAATTGAATTGAATGGAGTTCAGTTGAGTTCTGTTTTATGAAGCAAAATTTTCTTTTCTATTTTTATGGCTGTTGGTCAAATCTATTGATGGCACGATATTAAGCAATTAAAATCATTAATGAATGTGTACAGAAATAAAGGATTTCAATCAAATATATTATAAACCTAGTTTTGTTAAAATAAACATTTGATTTAAATACGAAAAATTAGGCAGAAATCATATTCAAAATCCTTTAAACATACCCACCCCCTCCAACATAGTACAAAAAAAAAAGAAACGTTATAAAAAAGTGAAACGCACTTACCTGGAAATTTCTGGCTGTTCTTTTTTCACCCTTAATTGTTATGGTGCCATTACTGCCGCCACCATCACTATCCTGATATCCTGTACTCGAGGTTAAACGAACATCTGTTAGACTGCCTATTAAGGCTGTCGAATCAGGATGTTGCTGTTGTTGTTGTTGCTGCTGCTGTTGGGAAATAAATTGTTGTTGTTGTTGTTGTTGTTGCTGTTGTTGTTGTTGATAGTCATCATTGCTCGCCAAATCACCATTATTACTATCATCATTATCACTGTTTTGTTGTATGAAAAGATCCACTCTTTGCTGCCTCAATAATTCCAAATCTCTTTGGGTTTGTGCCTTTAAATGTTGTGTTAACAATTCCAAATTATTGCCCGCCAAACCTGCCATAAAAGCATTACGATGTGCATAGATTTGTTGTTGGGCCAATTCCATATCGTTGCTGCTTTTCGTTGAGGTGCGTGGAAACGTTGCAGGTCCCGACATAGACGACAAAGGTGTTAAAAGTCCTGAATCCTGCAATTGTTGCTGCCGCCGACTATGGGAATTACGACGTTCGTATTTGAATTTACGCACTATGGGATCCATATCTGATTCTTCCTCCCTATTATGGTGTTGTTGTTGTTGTTGATGTTGTTGTGGATTTTGATAACGCATAGATTTTTCACACATACTAGCCGGTGACCAGATATGTGCACCATGTGTTCTTCTTTTTGTTGTACGCTCATACTCTTCCTCCTCCTCGTTATCGGGTGTACGCGGGCTGGATTTAAGGCTTATCGCTTTTAATGGTGGTGTATACGCGGATTCCATGGAATTATCTTCACGTTTAATGGATAAATTTAAGGGCATATCTTGGTTATGGCATTCATCTTGTGAACAGGCGGAAATATCTTCTTTTTCGGGCGTTAGGGCATAATCCCGATTATTGGTTATAGTCAGCGGGGATTTCGGTGTAATGGGTGTATGTGGAGAACCGAGTGTTGAGGCGGAGGAGAGCAGAAATTGTGGCCACAAGAGAGCACTCGAATAAAGCAGTGGATTGTAAAATATAGAAGATAGGTCTGAAAAAAACAAAAACAAATAGAAACATTAATTTGAAAAACTGTAAAAGTTTTAAAGTTTATAAGGTTATACTAATTTTAAGAATTCGTGTCATAACATACATAATCGTTCAATCTACTATTTAAAATCCTTAGCAGATGTAAATGCTTGTGTTATTAAGCAATCTATAAGACTTGTAAATACCGCCCAATGGTATCCCCATTGGATCATTCTGATTATTTAGAATAATTGATAAGCTTGGTATGTACTTGCGCACTGCAATGAATACGGCTAGATTTCACTAGCGTCGCTCCAATTGGGCTCAATATGATATCCTTTGAGTTTCGTTTTCAAAACGCTTGTGAAAATATTGTTTAGAACTTTCCAACTCTTCCACATCCAAGTGAGTATCTAGCAAAGGGTAACTGTTAAAACTTACTTCTGTTTTTCCAGAGATATAAGATCTGCGATATAAGCTATGGGGCATTGCAGAGATTAAATCTTTAAATTTTTTCGTCCTAAAAGCAAATTCGATTACAGGGCCAATTAGCTACGTACAGATACGTATAACATAACGTATTCATGATCAAACATTGAATTGTCTTCGGAAAATATAGAAAAAGGACTTGGCAGTTAATGTTACAGGATCTTGAATTACAACCTTTATCTCATCTTATTAAGTTGTTCGATAAATATCGAAAGTAGAATTTATTTTATCTTTTTAGTTGTATCACAATGGTGAACCCGGCAATCAAGAACTATCTACGAAAGCTAGCATAACCTTTTTAATTTTGCATTTAGTTTGAATTAGAACAACCTTATTAGACACATCTTTACAAGGGTACTGTATATATAACTGACACCACGGCATACATTTTCAGTCAGAAAATGTAGAATACATCTCGTTATTAATATTACTATCACTGCCGTGTAGAGATACAACCTTTTTATCTATTGTGCTGCCTATATCTATATAGGGTACACCTATTATGCTGTCACTAATCTAGTTGTGAGATGCCAGTAAGGATAATTCTGTGCGTAGAATTTTATAAGCATCAATGGGTTTCCATTCCCAGGTGCATATATTCCGCGTACATATATATTGTGATGATTTATTGTTCTAGTCACTGAAGCTATGTACATATTCGGGTTGAGGCGATACCTATTTTGATCCCCTACAAAACCCCGTTTATTACACTTCTCAATAGTCTGTTGTACAACTCAAATCTTCTGCCATTTTTAATTACCCAGCAAAAATTTATATTACGTCAAACCAATTTCGCTTGAGAAGAGTCTCCGCCTCTTTTTCTCTACTCTTTCGCCGCCTATGCCCTATCAAACTTCTCTTCAGTTTGGGATTGTTTTAAAACTTAAAGTTTTTATTCTTAAAAGTCAAAAACATTCTTTGATCCCTACTTTAGTAGTGGAATCGTACAAAATAATTTTAATAGCTTTAAAGTTTATTAAACCATCTGAAAACTTTTTTCGCTAACTCTAGGCATTTTAAAAGCATTGAAACTTTTTTTATTCAATTCAATTCAACTGAAATAGTCTGAATTAAGAAAACATGTTGTGCTCCATCATGACAACGCCAGACTACACACATCTTTGATGATGTGATCGTAAGATAGGAGAGATTGTCTGGAAAGTTTTGAGGCATCCATCACATAGCCCAGAGCTTGCTCATTCAAATATCGACGCCTCCATTCTATAATGTTCTGTATTAATGTTCGTAAGATAGGAGAGATTGTCTGGAAAGTTTTGAGGCATCCATCACATAGCCCAGAGCTTGCTCATTCAAATATCGACGCCTCCATTCTATAATGTTCTGTATTAATGTTCTTGCATTTTTAAATTCTACGTTCTCTAACTTAAATACTGTCAAAATTTGGTTAAGATACGCCGGTCCGTTCCGAAGTTATAGGGTAAAAGTCGTATGTCGCGCGAAAACTTTGAGAGCTCATAAGTCAAAACACACTTTTTTCGGCTTAGAATGTTATGGAACGGAGGCGTCGATATTTATTAGTTTCAATCTGTGCAGAACCCAAAAATTCTACACTGATGGAATCACGGCTTTAATCCAAAGCTAGCAAAATGTTAGGAATCAAAACGGGTCATACTTGGTTTCTAACCTAACTTTTTCGAACACGCAAGGTTTTTAGATTGCAATTTCTATAATTTTATATAAAATAAGGAAAATTTGAATGGGCAATGTTTGTCAAAGATTAGTTATGAAAATTTAGCTTGAACGCACATACATAATTGGTTATTACAACCCTTCAGTCAGGATTACGACCTAGTTTCTCACACCACTTATGTTGTGTTTGTTAATTTTATCATGAGTGGGGGACCTACAGTTTAAAGTCGACTCCGAACGACAGATTTTTGAGAAACTTCTCATGGCAATTTATTTACTCTCAGAGTTTTTGCCAGAAATCTGTTGAGAGGAAGTCGCCGAAGAAATACTTTTTGTATTTTGTTTTGATGTCTGACCTGGAGCTCGAATCCTGACTTTACGTCTAATAAATCAACACTCTACCTACTAGACTACGGCAACTACTACTAATATATTAAAGCTTTAGGATATTTTTATTTGAAAGATTTGGCCTTTACTTTGCTTTTTATAAGATTTTCAAATCTTACAACTTAGAACTTTTTAAAAGTTTTTAATTTTTAGTTTTTCATTTAAAGCTTATGGCATACATTTTTAAAAACACTTTCCTTGACAAAAAAGTTATTTCTGATCTGAACATTAAATCCTTTAAAATTTTTATATTTTTAAGTCAGGTTTTTGTAACAATTTTAATTTAAGAAACTCAGCTTTTGTGATTTTAGAAACGGTTGATATAAATATTTTGATTTTAATTTGTATTAAAAAATTATAAATAAACAATTCAAAAACTTCACAGTTTTAATTAAGTTTCCACAATTTTTTAACGTTATGAAATTATAAGTTTTATATTTTGAAAAAAGTTACAAAAATTCACAAGTATTCAAAGCTTAAACAATTATCCTCTAAGCTTTTTTAAAATTTACCTCTATTATTAAACTTTTGAGCTGCTGCTGTTGCCATAACGTTATTAAAAGTGGAGGCTCTTTGTATCCAATTTTTCGAATTGGTCAAATTCATATCCAAAGCTGGATTATTAAAATTATTTAATGACGGGGGTTTCGATTGAGGCGAAGGTGGCGGTGACAAGTGATTCATTTTTATATGATTTTTTTATAATTTTTTTTCTTTATAAAAATTATTATTTTTTTCTTTCAAATTTAAACACTTTTATATAAAATCATGAGAGAATTTTTTTTGTTGAATTTCAGGCACTAAATATATTTTTTTTAGTAATAATAGACTTCTTTTAATAATTTTTATTTGTATTTTAGCAACAAATTTTATATTTTTTTGAGAAATTTTATTTGCAATAAATTTTCGAATTATTTTATTTATTTTGAAAATTATAAATAAACTTTGTTAAATAAGGCATTTGTGAATATAACGTCCATTATTATACATATAATTTTTTTGTATTAGAAAACACTAATTTTACATATAAAATATCCAAAAACAAAATTATATTTTTTTCAATATGCATGTATATAGGCAATAAGAGAACACGTCCGTTCGGTTTGGTGCTTGGCACCTGACTGAATCTTTCGGTAATGGCCCAATGCTCAAAACACTCTAAAGCGGTGCACGGTGTAGTTAGTTAAGTTAAGAGCATAATACGATGGCCAAAATCGTATACAAAACAAAACAAAAAAATACTTGTAAAAAAAAATCGTAGCCTTATAAACCAAAACCAAAGTAAAGCTGCATATAAAGCAACAATAACAATGACCACTACTACCAATATTTGTATTAAAAAAAACAAAAACAATAAAAAAAGGAACGAAAAAAAAAATAATCAACCACCATGTGTAGTATCAACCAATGTTTGGCTGCTATAGGCCAACGAGTGTATGGTTACCACACTAAGAAATTATATTAACAACAGCAAGAGAGTAAAAACGAAGGTGAAACGAATCAAAACGGTTTAAAAACTGTTGTTTATACGTAAAATCCAACAATCAAACACCAAAAGTGTGTTGTTTTTAATATCGGTATTCTCAGTTTCCCATATGTTATGAAATTTCTATACATTTATGAAAAAAAAAAATAACAACAACAAACACAAAAATAAAATAAAAACAGAAGAGAGTTTTACTCTTAAAGCCCTTAAAAATTGAGCGAAAGATCCGCATTCTACGCTCTTTCCTGTAAAGGTCCTTTGAAAACAAATACTTCAAAACACAAACAGTTACTTTAATACTCTCATCCTTTACTCACATACATACATTTTATGCTCTCTCGCTCTCCCTCTGATTAAGTTTTTCTTTGCTTTTATTGTTGGTTTTTTGATGATGATCATCATCACAATTCTTGTTTATTTTTATACAAAATACGAGAAGTAATCGTACTCCTCGTACTCGTTATAATCGTTGTAGTTGTGCGACAGCACGCGTTCATCGTTCTTTTACTAATTGGTTTTGTTTGTGCATTTGGCGGGCGTTATTTCTTGTTGTTGGATTTATTTCTTTTTCTTCTGCTTGCAGCAACTGACACTTATTTTGGGGAAAAATAACAGTTTGAGTTGCGTTTTGATACAAACGTTAAAATAAAATAGGGAGATTAAAAAAGAAAAACCGTTGAAAAAAGATTTTTTTTTTACCAATTTCTGTTTGTTATAATTCCTTTTGTTATAACCGTAAATAAAGTGTTTTAAAAAAGTTGTCTTATCTTTAAAGTCTCATGGGTTAAAGTTTTATTCAAAGCCGTTTGCTAGCAACAATTCAAGACATTTACATATGTCTGTCCCTTTCCCATATGTACGAAATACAATGTCTATCGTTTTGAGTTAGTTATTCATCACTTCTTCGCACATTTCCGTCGGTATCTTAACGAAAACTAGAGGAATATTGGCTTTCAAATGCTCCAACTATTGGAGAATCGTCCGCGTGGCTTAACCCCACAAAAGAGAGTAATTGGATGGCAATTGATGCCGGCAAAATGTGTATTTATTCTTTCTTGAGACTTCTCATACAATAAAGTCAAAATCGGTTCGTGGAAAAGTCTTGTTGAAATCACGTAACGCCCGGTTCGCACAATCGCAGGACTAAAAATCGGTTATCAAAGTCGGTTATAGCGATTTGACTTGGCGGTAATAGATTTTCCTGGATAATTAACGAAAAAAAAAAATATTACGGCGGAATGCCGTCTCCAGGCGTCACCTTTCTGGACGCAAAGTCGCTTCCACAATCACTTCTGATTTCTACAACCAGCGTATGCGACAACTTAACGTAAATACCGAGTGAAAAAAAAGCTTATTGCTGAAGTCGACATTGAAAGTCTGTTCCTCTAGCACATAATCAGCATATCTACGGACAACCCAGTTTACTTGAAATTAGTATAAGATTGTCTGGGTAAGTTGAATTAGCTAGACAGGGGAATAGGGTAGTGCTCCGCTGGATTCAAGATCCTGTCTGTAATTATGGTAATGTTTTGACAAATGAGCTTTCGGGGAGAGTTAGTTTGAAGTCAAAATTCAATCAATTCTGTGAAGAGGAAATTGAACCTGTAAAACATATACTTTGAACCTGTATTTCAAATACTAGAGGTAGTTTTCTGAAGTCTGTTATGACAACAGGATTGTGCGAGGCATTATAGGAATAAACGCCTCTACGACGATAATAATAAAGCCGAAAAAGAGTATTCTTTGGCATTACTATCCTTAGATTAGATTAGGTGGCAGACCACGCTTAAAGGCCAATTCTGATACCACAGTCAATATTCAACCCTGGGATCAAATATTCTCTTGAGAAAACCAACACGAGTCCAAAATAAATCCTCCTGTGGCAGCAATCTTTATATTTGGGACTTCGTTTAAGAATATTCAAATGTATCTTCTTATGACAAGAGCTCTGGCACAGCAGGTAATACACAGTGGGTCCCACTTCTCCTCAGACCCATAACTGCTGCAGAAGACATAATGCCAAGTCTTTCGGCCTAATTACCAAAGTGGGATGGCTCAGAAAATCGGTATTGTGCGAAAGATGGTCATGCGTGTAAAAGTGAATAGGTTCTCTTCTTAAGGATATGTACGTGTCTAGCTGAGTCTAGCAATATAGCATGTAGCTACTTGCTGTTAACAAGATTGAGCTTTCCTGAAAAATAAGTGGATAATATCCAATTTAATTAAGGCAATCGAATATCTGAAGTCACCGTAGTCTAGTAGATAGTATGTTGGCTTATTAGACGTAAAAACCGGGTTCGTATCCCAGGATATTTTTTCGGCGACTTTCTCTCAGCAGATTTCTGGCAAAAACTCTGAGAGTAAATAAAATTGCCATGAAAAGTTTCTCAAAAATCTGTCGTTCGGAGTCGACGTTAAACTGTAGGTCCCGCCACTCACGTATAAAATTAACGCACACATCATGAGTGGTGTGAGAAGCTAGGCCGTAATCCTAACTGAAGGGTTGTAATGGCCAATTACGTACATATGTAGGTATGTAATCGAATAGCCTATAATATGTGGGACACTGCAAGCTCCGTACCGACTCTGGCCAGCACATCAGCTATGCAATTTCCAACGGCATCTCTGTTTTCCGAGTACTGGGCTCCTCCTATGAAGGTTAAATCGAACATAGTGTGGAATTATTTGGGGAAGCTGAATCGATCTGCTTGGCTGAGTCCCAGGTCATGTAGGAACTCATGGCAATGAGCAAGCATATGAACATGCGAGAAGTGGAGCCACTAATTGGGGAAGAGCATTTCTGTGGAGTGGAGGCAGACATTTTGAAAGGGGAGATGTCCTAGTTGATATCGAACATAACGATGGAAATTGTCATCGCAATAGGCTTGGCCCAGACCTTATAGGGATTCTCTAAAAAGTTTGAGAAGAGTGCTACAGCTCGCATGGTCGCAGTACCTTTAAATGAATCGAGATTTCCCCAAGAAATATTCTGCATTCAAGTACGTTAAAACTGCGTTCGTTAGGGACTTATTCGCAGCCTTATTTAATAAATTAATATAATTTCTTAAATTAAATTAAAATTCCTATTCAATACAAAGTGTGTTTTCTTATTCTTATTTAAAATTAATAATAAATCGCAAATCCCATTAAAAATGGGAAAACATACTACACAAAAATTTCCCTATGTATGCATAAATTCTTAGAAATTATGAATGAAATTCCTACACACACAGTAGAAATAAAACAAATCCTACCACATGACTCAGTCTGTTTGTTAACCTTGTTTTTGCTTTTATTGTTAAGTGTACACAGTCATGTGTGTAAGAGCAAAGTAAACGCCTTCTCTTTTTGAACGGCCCAACAGCCAATGGCTGCTCGCAACGATAATAATAAAACAACAGAACATACATGCGCTCAAACGCATAAAAAGACGTTTATATGTAGAGGTATTTCAAAGAGAATAAGGTATATAAACAAAACCTAAATACTCACCACTAATGGTAAATGCTAGTATAATAGTATATGAGGTATTTGATTGTGTACGTTTGTTTTTTTTTCTTTTAACACTTTGTAAACAATGGAAAACAGAGGGAAATTTGTACAATGTAAACAATCTTATTGTTGTAAATACATACACAAGTAAAGTACATACTTTTGTAAAGAGAATATTGCGAGTGTACAGTGAGTGTTCCTTGTAGGTTTAACACATGAAAAGTAGCTGTGGGTTGTGACTAAAATAACCGCCACTATTTTTTTAATGATTTTTGTTGTTGTTGCTTTTTATTTGAAATTGTATATTTAAGTTGCCATTAAATCGTATTGATGTGTCTGTTTTTTTTTTACCTGTTAACTTGGCTGGCAATAAAAACATACAAAACCGAACTGAATGTTTAACTTTAAATGTTGAAGCCTGCTTTTGATGACGGCATACGGTGAATCCGTTACAATCATCAGTAAATGTAGGAGAGTGTACATACATATGTATGTAAATATGTGCGCGTGTAAGAGTATGCGTAGAGAAAGAGAAATGCTTTTTTCTTTAACCCCTACATTTGAAAGATCCTTCAAGCATGATATTTCTTAAAACAACAAAAACAATAAGAACCTTAAATTGAGGACAACACAAGCCAACTGATAATAGCTGAACTGTCTGTCTTTCTGTCAAGTGAGCAACAAACAAAAAAAAAAATTGTACATTTACTCACGTGCCCTCATTTTCAAATAAACCAGGAGCGATAATAAAAAAGTGTTTTAAAAAATAGCGCGCGCCTGCGCATTATTACAAAAAAAAAAAAGAAGGAAAGACAGAAAAGAAATGAAGAAAAATAGGGGGCTTTTCGTGTGCTATGTGACGCGTGTCACTGCAATTTTTATATTATAGCTGCCCGCCAATTGTTTGTTGTTGTAAGTCTGTATATGTTTTCATAGGAAAATTGTCCGTTAATGTTGGTTTAAGTTGTTATATGGTGCCATCGTCTTCATTTAGCTTAGGGGCTGAAGTTTAAGGCTAATTTATTATGTATGCCTTATGCACGTGAACTGTTTTACTATCCCTCTCTAATTTGTAGAAAATGGTTGTTTGATCTTGTATGCATGTATCTAAATGAGGGCTCAAATCAACTTGAAGTCTTGTAAAATGTAAATTTTGATTAAAAGAGGCTTAAATGTAACCATAGGCTGAAAGGCAGGTGATGTTGTAGTGTGCCATCAGTTTTTTTTTATATCTTTTTTCTAGGAGGGATTTTTTATGTTTTATTAACACTGGATGGATTTTTCTTTGTGTTTTCAAGGGCTGGTCCTTAGTCGTGGATTTAAAGAAATTAAATAAATTAATATGTATGTATGTATTTATTATTTGTGAAAAAGTTCTCTCTGCTCAAATACGAAATTAAGTTTGCTTACTGCATTGAATCATGGCAATAAAATAGCCCTGATTGAGCTAAAATTCCAATTGCTTGATAATAAAAATAGCTTGAAGAAGTATTTCAAAACCGCCAGTTTGAAAAATTATTATTAATCTGAAGTTTCATTTGCGAATATGGAACGTATAACAACCGAAGTGGTGATTCAAACGTGGCTGCTTTTTTAGTATTGTGTGGTGTCATAATCCACATACTGCGGAAGAAATTTGAAACATAAAGAAATTTGACGAGACTAGACGGGTTAGAGATGTGCTTTAGAACTGCACATCATCGCTGTGCAGCATACTCACTGTCGAAAATATTACTTCCGTTAGAGAATGTTAACCATAATTAGTCGATCTCAAGGTTTCTTCCCGATTTGAGCCATCTTAAGCGCATCCCATCTTTCAATTTAAATAAAACAAAGTGTCTGTGCGATATCTTTAGTTTATTTTATTTTTTTAAAGTACCTATTGATGCCATTTCGTGTGAGATATAACTTCATTCAAATTTCCGCCACGGTTTTTCTGGGTGCAAAGTATCTGAAATGGCAAATTATCCATGACTCTGCCGATGAATTTGACCGTGGCATGTTGGCTTTGAGGATCGGTTTGATATAAGGCGACTTACAGAAACCCTATAAAAAAATCAAGTTAGGTCAAATCTCACGATCTTGGTGGCCACTTCACATCACCTTCACTTGAGATAAACATGTTTTTTCGATGCTAGACCATCTAATACAGGCCAAAAGAAGTTGGTATTCATCCACCTATGTATACTGCTTATCGTTGATAATGATGGCCTGACCAACGCCGTTCTCAACGAATTATGGCCCCATGAAGACGCCAATCAAAAATCCACACCAAACAGTGACTTTTTCGAGATGCATTAGACATCCAAAGAGGGTCGTGGATTTCTAACGTTCCAAATTTAACAAAACTTATTTGTTCACGTGCCCAAATGGGTAAATTCCAGAAATGGGTCTCATTGCTGAAGCTGATTTTTCGCTGAAAATAAGGGCCACTCGCCAAATGCTCTAGAACCCATTCAGCGAACACAAATTCTTGTCTATGATTGTTAACTTTCATTTCGTCGGTCAGTTGCATTCTCTATGAGGGCGGGTCCAACATACGACGTAAAATTCGCCAAACTGCGGTTTGCGAAAGGCCGACTTGTTGTGAGCAAACTAAACTCTCCTACCTCAGGTTCTCAGGTTCTCCTGCAAACTCTCGCTGACGTAGGCGATGTTGTTTTTTTGTAGATCTTACTTAATAGTCTTGGTCGATTGTTTCCTGAACCAGTGGATTTAAGTTTATCCACTATATTGCGAATAGTCCTCTTTTAAAGCTGATTATGTTGATCTTAAAATGGGGGAAGCGTATAGCATGCGCATGTCATGCCCAAACAGAACACCCATCTTGATAAAACAATTTTATTATTTGTACGTGTTGTTGAATGCTATGTATTTCCGTTCGTGGTGATTTGGTAAAGCAGACTGAATAAATGACGATTATTTTGACAGATACAGCTTCTGCAAGATGGCCGTTGTCTACTGTCAAAGTTCGAAAGTTCTTGTTGTTCAACATTTCTGAATGTAATTTTTTAAAAACTTTTGAAATGATTTGTGAAAATCCCCATGTATTCATAAATTCTTTAAATTCCATGCTTTTTGGTTTACTGGCAATAATTTATAATCTGTTCTCTGGCAAGTACGCTTAAACAAAATAGTTCAATAAATGTCAAAGAACTAAAATCACAATAAAACAGAATTTTAAATCAAAATTTAAACACAAACCTGCAAATAGTTCACTCAAAAGGCACTTTATAATGCGATGCAACAACTTTTGACAGCATTTGCAAAGGATTTGACAATATTCGTTGCAATTCATTCATAAATCGCGTTGCCAATAAAAATTATTATGAGTAGGTATTCCTATTCTATTACTGTTGTTGTTAATGTTACTCAAGAACATTTATTATACTCCACACACATACACATACACGCAGATACTTTCATACTAGCAAAGAGAATTTGTAAACTCTACTATTGCAGCAGCAACAACAACAACAAGGACAACAAAAATGAGGAGGTAAAAATAAACGAAACTCAAATCTAACTGTCACTAAATGATGCCAAGAGAACAATAATAACACAATCACCGCTCTAAACGGTATATTTGTATGGTCAACTTCAAAGTAAATTTACTCGCAAAATGTTTCTTTTGTTTTTTTTCTTCTAAATTTCCTTTTTTCGGTTTACAGACAAACGTTTTGGATGGACATAAACAAATTCACAGTACAATTGTGAGTTTTAAACTCTAGTTTCTTTTGGTTTTTTTCTCCTTTTGTTGTTGTTGTTGTTGCTGTTGCTATTAAGGAAGCTTAATCAAAGTATGTATATATTACAGCTATTGTTGTTGTTGTTGTCACTGGCTTAGAAGTTAGTAGAATTCTTAATACAAAGTTTTCAACTCTGTTCGTAGGCAAAGAACTTGGACAAGAGCCTTTAAAGAGCCTGAGTATGGCCAAGTATGTAGCATAAGTTGTGGTGTTGGTAGCAGTGCTTTTGGAAGCGCCATGATGGCTATTTAATAGTAAACGACAACGACAATATTTTGATGCCACTGGCTATTTGTTTGCTTTGGTGGTAGTGGTGGTGGTGGTGGTGCATACAGGCCAGAAAGTATTCAAAATATAATAAAAAGAGAGTTATAGTATCGCGCACTGTTTTGGGTTAGACCTCCTCGGGAGTTGACAACATCAGCGCAATTGCAATAAAACAATCTACCAAACAAGACCATTTTGAATAGATATAAATGTGTCCAACTTAAGAACATATTAAACTTATAGGCTGGTTTTTCACCATGTGTGCAGAGTGGTGGCTGCAAGGAGGCCATGAAGTTGTAGCTGTTTTCTGTATAGGGAACTAAGAATTATAGACCATTATTGCTTTCTTCCTTTCTATTTGAAGTTCTGGAAAGACTTATTTACTTATATTTGAGGTTAAACAAGGATTGGTCACAACATGCGTACATTAACGGTACGGTGCTCATCTTGCTTAGGAAAATTTAGCCTTGTCGGAAATAAAGGGAATCTAAATCCTTTCCACGTTCTTCGACTTCTGGCTACAAATATCGTTCCAAAAACAGCTGCAGCAGGAAAGCGTTACGCTGATTCTGGCAGTTATTTTTGTGGAATTTTAGGGCCTGCTCTTTGGATTCTATGCTTAAATTCCATCTAGACGAAATTTGGGCCATTAGGGTATCGAAGTTAGGTAGTATCGAGCTTTCACTCTCCTCTTAAACCAATTATCTCGGTCTTATTCTGAATAGTAAACTGATTTTGAAGAAAAATATCGAGGAGAGGCTAAAGGATTGTCCGAACCCTTTGTAACTATGCCGTCACTTTGTAGGTAAAAGCTGGAATCTCACGCCTAATGGCCACCAGTTGAGTCTACACGACGATTGTCAGATTAAATGCCTTCCATCTCTCTAAAACTGTCTACCATATACATATATACCGGGTTTAGATTAGGATTGTGAGAGGACCAAGATATAACCCTCTATACCATTACCTATTCAATCCTGGGAATCAGTTCAGATTCATACGCCATTGAACAGTTTTCATAACAGTGAATTCACGTCTTCCTTTTGTGATCCCCTTTTACTTTTTCTGAATAAATATTCCCGCCTTTGGTTATGAATTTATTTGAAATTAAACGTTTAATTGTGTTGGGTACCTACCATTGGCGCTAGAGAACATTTATCATTTTCATTTATATTGTTGAAGTATCAAACAAGAAGACTAGGTTAGGTTTGGTTTTTCCCTTAAAAAATACTACAACAATACACACATATCAGCGTAGAAAAGCAAAGATGAAAAAAAAGAGATGTAAAGGTGCGTTTGGTAGGCAAAAATATAAGAAAATTCTTTTACGGCGTCAAATAGAGCACACACACATACAATAACAAATAAATTCAAAACTATGGATCACTTATTACTGAACTCTTTCTTTTCTTCTTCTTTTTTCTTTTTAGCCATAAACGAGTAACAGCAAGCAAATGATAAACTTAAAAGTTAAACTCTGCCACCCGTACCAAGAAGACCAACAAATTTTGGTTCGATAATAAATACATGCCATCACACACACGAGTAAACAAAGCCAACTCCGATAGTGCAATCAATGGTATCGGAAGTTTCAACAGCAGCAGATAAAACAAAAATTTTTCAAAAGCCCAAAGTTTTCTTTACTGTAAAGATTTCTTTTTTCAATGGGCTGTGTTAAAGTAAAGAAGAATCAACAAAAAAAAACGAAAATATTTACACAGATTTACTACCAACTTGTTGCTAACGAGACGTGATGTATAAAGCCAAACCAAACCAAGTTTACGTTTACTTCTCTTCTAAAAGCCGGCATAGCAGCCAACATTTATTTGCCTACGGAAGTGATCTAAACAATGCCATGAAATGAAATGAAGAATTGAAAAACAACAGTAGCCAGCCATCCAAGTAGCCAAGTTCAGGCCAAAAGACCACATCACCACTATGTAAAGAAGTTATAAAAAAAAAAAACAGAGCAGGCAGAGGGGAAAAACTCCAAAGCCTTAAAGTCATTCTTATTGCTGTGCGAGAAGAGACAGAGCGCGAGATGTGGGATTTAAGTTTTCGGTAAGTGTACATGTATCGTTGTATATTTCATGTCAACATGAATACTGCTGCACAGTCAGTTTATTATTGAGTCCCGTTTAGACGGAGCACTGTGACTTTGAATAGTCAGTTTTGCTTTATTTTTTTAATTTTTGTGTTTGCCGACATACGGCGACGATTTGCATAAAAGTGTATTTTATTTTAATTTTTCTTGTATATTTTGTTTTATTTTTTTGTTTAATTTTTGTTTACAATGACAAAAGATCTCATAATTGCATGATTTAACTGGCTATTCATACATAAAAGCTTCAGTAATTTGTGAAATGTAACACTGAGAGAAAAATTTAGGTAAAAAATATTTTTTTCCTGCTGTATTAATCAATCATATCCATAGGCGTACAGGGTGGAAATCATCAGGTGTTGATACTACCTCTCCCGGTAGGAGTTGAGTATTGATCTTTAACCAGGTCTTAGTCAGCGTTGATCTTTTCCACTTGGGTAGGACCGCAGTTTGCTATTGGATGGTCGTTAAGCGGGCATCCATGCTTTGCATCTATTTCTCTGTTGGTGTAAATGTCAGTAAGCATCCCTTGCATGTAGATAGAAATTACTTTGTCAGTAAGGTTTTATGACTGAAAGTATTTTGTTTTCCTCATGTGGATCATTTATGTTGATTATCTTGACAGATCTAGTCGCGATCCTGAGATCAGGCGTTTAGAAAAGAAGTCCAAATGGGATCTGCATAGTTCGGTATCGAGCAACTAATTGCCATACATAAGGTCGTTATGATCTCCTTGATCATTCTGCCAGAGGAACCAGCAGGCGCCTTAAGGACTTTGTTTCTTATCTTCACCTTCCTGCTTCCATTTGCTGTCACTTAGGAAAGGAGCCCAAACCGGCGCTGTACAGCTCTGAATCGAGTGAATAATTACCTTATATGTGGTCGCTATGATTTCTTTGGTCATTACGTATTAGGAACTAATGGACTTTGTTTCTGCTCTGTATAATACTGATGAATATTGCATTCGGGTAAAAGTATAGAAGGTTATAATATATTCAGTCTATCCAGCTGGCCTTCCATCGACATGTTAAGCTCCATTTTCATCTCTTTCGTCCAAAATAGTGTTTTTGAAGGAGACAAGTGGAGTTTTCATTCCCTATCTGTATTCATTCATTTATCTATTATCTGTATTCACTCCGGATGAAAAGTTTAGTCTTTCTCATAGGATACCAATTTGATATACTGGAGAGAATCATGAAATTTAGTCAGGTAGTCCCTCCTCAGGTACATCTATTCTGAGTTAAGAGTTTAAATTTTTGCCTCTGAATTCTGTGGATATTTATTTGTGTGCCACAAAAGTAATTGACAAGTCAGCGTTTGATGTTATCGACTAGATTGGAGTTCAGTATGCATATTTCCGTTAAGTGTATACAAAACAAAAGACTTACGAAACGAACTTTGTCAAGTGACACAAGATGAGCAAATATTTAGCATGACACAACGACGAACAGAAAGAGAGAAGGAGACACAAAAAATGAAAACAAAAAAAAAGACACAGAAGGTGTGAATAACAATCAACCAGTTGAACATTAAAATGTGGGGGAGTTTCAATACAAATAACGCCAGACGGCAGACGACAGACGGCCAAAAATGCAAAAAACTAGAACTGTCAAGAAATAAAAAAGTGCGTTAAAGAGCAATTAATAAATGTCTTTATAGGTTGGGTTTGTTTTTTTTTCTCTTTTTTTCTTTTTCTAAGGACAATAATTTATAAAATTTAATTTAAATATTTAATGCTTAAAGCCAACTGTTTGTTGGACTTTTCTCTTAACCTTTGGCTTTTAATTAGAAATGAATTTTTATAGAAGCAACTTGATTACGATTCTGGTGTTCTAGCAAGTTTATTTGTTTGATTATTTTTCGTTTTTATTGTTTTCGTTTTTCTTGACATTAAATTTTATTCGAATATAAAATAAAATAAAAGCAGAGAGAAACAGGTGCTTTAGCGATAACGCCTAGATATTACATACAATTTTACAATTTTTATTGTATTTCTTTTGCTCTCTTTTTTGTTTCTTGTGTTTTTATAAACCTTTGGCTCAAAGTCTACAGCCAGCCTATGCATGATTATGTTCGATCATATAATTCTGGTTGTCCTTACGATGTGATGTTGAGCTCCTCCATACAACTTCTTTTGTCTGGGCGGTTGCTTCCTTTTTTTTCAATTCGATTTCTTTTTTCTTTAGTTTTAGTATCTTGTAATCGATCTAGCAGGTGGCAATGTAAATTGTCCACACTTCCACATTGACTGTCTTCGTTTTTTCCCCCTCTGTCTCTGTTTTATTCCTCTCCCTCTGTCTCTCTCTGTCTTTTATATATCGTTTAGTTTTTGTTTTTTTCTATCCTTAATTTAAGGAACAATTTATGTTTGGTAAGCTATTTGGTATAAATAAATCGAATATATTGTGTAGGCCTGTGTCCGTGTCTGTGTACTGTGCAACAGCAGGTTGAAAGGACATCATTACATAGAACAATTATTTGGTTATGTTAAAAGAATTTATTAATTTTCAACACACACATAAATAAAACTACCAAAACAACAACAACAACCCCAAACAACTCCAAACAACCGATTGTAGAAAAACTGAAAAAGCAATTCAAAGATGTTTTCCTTTAACGTTAAAGGAAAAGGAAAAGAAAAAAATTGTAGAATATCGTTAAACGCAAAAGTCATGTAACACATGTTTAAGGGCCGCAAAACACTGACATCTAAAAGGAATACATAAATGAAAATATTGGAATTAAAAAAACGTATAAAATGATACATGCACCTGATCTATTGGTTTCAGTTAAGCTGGTGTTTCTTTTTGTCTATTTTTGGAGGGAAAATTCTTCAGGTTAATAAACGTTTCAACGGCTTTTATAATGCATATTAGTTTTTATATTCTTTTTCTTTAGTGAAGTGGTAGGAAATTATATATAAGGATACATAAATATAGGAAATAAATTTGAATTATTCAAGAATTTAAGCAGCTGTATGGAAATCATGAAAAACAAAAATTTGGATAAAAATAAGAAAAATCTTGAAAAAATTCCTTTCTTTATTGGTTTATAAAATTTTTTTTGATACAATTATTGTTACTAAAAAAAAGCAATGTGGTAGATTAAGTTAGGTTACAATAGATAGTTCGCCTTTAGCTAGTTCACTTTGATCTATTTTGATGGACTTAGGAGAAGCAACATCTCATCTTAAGTGTGTGTGAGATATTATCGAAACTTTTAATTAGTTTGAAAGATCTATCGATGCCATTATGTGTGGAATATAACATCGTTCAAATGTCTGCTACAGCTTCTTTGGATGGAGCGCATTTAAAAATGTTCTATTTATCATTACTCTGGAGCATAAATTATGATCCATGCCGTTGACTTTGAGAACCGCTGTGGTTTGTGGCTTATTCGCTTACATGTGCAACTTAAGAAAAAGCCACAAGAAAGAGTCTAACGAAGTTAAATTGCGTGAGCTTGGTGGCGCCCGTACACATTTACCCCTACATGAGATGGCCATGCACTCAAATCGTTGTGCAGGATATTCAAATTCAGGAAAATTCAAACCTAAAAGTGACTATTTGAGAATGTATTGAATGCTCGTGAATGTCAAGTGAAGTGGTATCGTCCCAAATGCGACAGTTTTATTTGTTCACGTACCCATTCATCCTAAAATAGGCCTCATCACTGAAGAAGATTTTTCGATAAAAATTAGCGTCAGTTGCTAACTGCTCCAGAGCCTATTCAGGGACCACACGTCGTTGTCTATGGTCGTTTACCTTCAGTTGAATTTTGTACGGTCGCGATCCAAAATTTTCCAAGTTGTGTTCCCGCAAAAGGTCGAGTTCCTGTGACCGACGCAAAATCTAGTGAATCAAATTCTTTTAGACATTTTCGCGGACAGTGGCGGGGTTTTTCGCAGATCTTATATTTAGGGTAAGGTAAGGGTGTTGGTTGCTCGTTTACTGAACCAGTGAATTCGAATTTATTCACCACGTTGTAATAGTCCTCTCCTTAGAACGATTATGGTGAACGTAAAATGCCCGAACAGAACACCCTTTTGTTAAAAACAATTTTATTATTTGCACGTGATGCTGAATGCTATATCCGTCCATGGTGATTAAGCATAATATATTGAATAAATGACAGATATAGCTTTAACAAGAAGGCCGTTATCGACTGTCATACCTAGGAAGTTTTTTTTTGGAAGATTATAATTATTATAGAGAGACTAGCTCTCTATTACTTTTCCTTTATTTTATATCAACCTTCGTATGTAAATACTAATTTTTTGTATTTAATTTAATCTTTTTATTACAATTTATTTTAAAACTAGTATTTAAAGCAACATTTCAAACAAGTGTTGTAAAGAAATTTACCAAAAGAAGAATTTCAAATATTTATTTTAAAATTCAAACAATATACACACCAACTACTATATAAAACTAATCTTGAGAGATTTTTAAAATGTTCCAAAAACGTCTAACGACGACAACACAACAACACAGCAAAATGGGTAACAAATACTGGCAGTGTGTTGTTCGTTGGAATTAATCTTAGAGAAATACTTTATTTAACCTCTATTCCATGCTGTATGTTGTTGTTTGGGGTATGCTTAGTAGCTATTGTCGTATTGTCACCTTTAGAATGTTGTAAATACATTTAAAATATTTTAACAATTATACACCTTTAGCATTACGACTGCGATGACTGCAGTTACTTCTGTATGTGTACGTCTCTCCGTTTATTTATACGATTTGAAATGATTTCGTTTTTTTTTTTCTTTTTTTGTTCTTTTTTTCGTAGTGAAAAACTGCTTTAAATTCTCGTATTTAGAAAACAAAACAAAAGCATTTAATGAATTGTTAACAATTTGACCATAAATGGCTTAAACGACACGTTCTTGTCGAATCGATACGAAATTTTGTTTGCCACTGCTTCTAACGTAATTTAATTGAAACAGACAACATGGCAGCATTTTAAACTAATTTCAACTTCAAAATAAAAATAAAAAAAAACAGAAAAAACTATCAACCTCATGGAAGGAAGTTAGATTTGGAGTTGAAGCAAAGCTTGTAAATGGTAGTCGGTATTAAAGCTGAGCTTCATTTTATAGAAACCAAAAAAAAAAGGGGAAACTGGTGGAGTAACAAATTAACAATGTTGTTGCTGTTGTTGTTATACATACACACACAAACGTCTAGTATGTGACAAAACAGTGCTGCCAGATTTGTCTTTATATTGTATATGTTGCTTTATAACAATAATAATAACACAGAACAATAACAACAACAATAACAATGGCAATAATAATATTGCAACGGTGCCTTATTTGTTGCAAATTGATTGTAATATCACATGTAATTGTTTTTATTGTTTCATTTTTTTATTTGTTTAACTCGAGTTGTTTGCAATTTTTGTTGCTATTGTATACACAACTGCTTGGGTCTTGCTTTACAAATGCGTTTGTAGTTGCTGTTTGTATTGCTATTTGTACTGTTGCATGTTTTAATAAAAAAGGCGCCATCAATTTCACATGTGTGTACATTTCTGTAATGAAGAAAGAAACAGAGTCTTTTAGTGGAGAGTGTAAATACATAACTCAGATCTCCTCAAACCCACTTGATTAGAAAAGAGTTTTTGTCTCTCTTTTTAACTTTTGAAACATCCACTCCCACTCTACAGAAGGTTCAACGGCATCAAAGCTCAACTCCTTGCAAACTCGTCTGCATGCTTTATGCCGAAAATTCCCACATGATCTGGGGCACAGCAGAGGATGTGTTTTAACACTCTGTCTCTACTGCAATTTGTTTCCGAATCTCATATGTTTACGTTGTAATCGTTTGTGTGCTCGTCGCGTAACGCATAACAGAGAACACTCGTTCTTCAGCCGCACTATCTTTATGTGGAACGTAGAAAATTTTGCTTTTACCTATGATATAGCACCTATATCTTCCCTTTCGTACCTCTTCTCATTCGCTATCTTCTCTCCTTTTCTCTTCTAGGACGAATTTAAAATGGGTCAATTTAACCCCTGGGTATTGTATTTGTACAAGTGCGCTTCCTTAAACCTAACCTAACCTATACCATAGTAGGGGCCATCCTCTTAGTTTCTAATGTTTCAACAAATAAGTCTTATTTCTAAAAATCTAATGGAATTCTCATTTTTATTTAAGTAACTCATTAAATAGGTCCCATAAGCTAAAGAGCTTCAATCTGTAAAAGAAAACAATAACCTACCAAATGCAGAGCACTTTAATATATATTCTTCTTTTCTTTTTTTCAGTTTGGCAGCTGTCATGTAAAAAGCTTACAATTTACCAACAGCATAAAATATGCATAAAAGAATAATAATAAAAAAACCCTACCAACCCGTGAAAACCCGCTTGCCTACAAATCCAATCATTTCGGATGGGAGTACAATAGAAAGCAGACAAGGACAATGAAGTTCTTTCGCCTTTCTTGCTCCTGGGCAGCGATATCGTCCTAGAGCCTATTTAAAGTAGCTGATTAATAAATTAGTGAGTTAATGAAATGAGTGAAATATTGAAATTAGTGAATTAGTGAAATTAATGAATAAGAAATAATAAATATCGTTCAACTAAAGACTGGAATATGAAAAACTTATCCAGAAATTTATACCGGCTATATGCATAACATAGAATCGACGGCAGACTTTCAACGTTGCAGATGATTTTCCTAAAGAAAAGAGAATTGTCCTAAGCAAAGCTGTCCAGTAATATAAACACATATTATCAACAACACATAGAATCAACGTAAGAATATTCAACTGTTGCAGATAGTTTTCCGGAATAAAAGAGCATTTTCTTAATCGAAGCTGATAACAATTTAAAAAGGGGTAAGTGCATAAACAATTTTTCTCCATTATATTTACATTTACAATTATATTTACATTTAAATTTACATTTACATTTAAATTTACATTTACCTTTATACATATTTACATTTCCATTTACATTTAAATTTACATTTACCTTTATATTTACATTTACATTTAAATTTACATTCCTCTCGAGCCAATGTTTGGCTTATTATTTTACTAAAATATTACAAGGATGGGATCATTTAATACAAATCATTTTAATAAGTCCGCAAATTTTTTTTAATTATTCAATATTTTTTTTCTTTCAAAGTCATAAGACATATACATATATTTTACACATACTATACATACATTATTGGCCATTATAACCTTTTACCCAAAATAATGGCCTGGCTTCATACATAACTCATATTGTGTGTGTTATTCGTAATCGTCAGGAGAGTAGGCGGGTCCATCAAAACTTTTGTCGACAGAAAAATATTTTTTTTTCATATTCTTTGGAACTTCTTTTATTCTTTTTCTAGTTCTTCTTTTCAAGTTTCTACTTGAAAATTATTATCCAAATTGCTGGTGAATTATTAATTATTGTTCAATCTAGGCTCCACAAATACACTTTGTGCAATGTCTGTCTTATGTTTTTGTCTCCTTTTTAAAACTCTTAACTCGATGTTATCAAAACAGATTTGTTTGCCATCATTATAGTCAAATCCCTTACTCATTGCAACCATTTAGTCAGGAATGCAACCTAGCTTTTTACACCACTCATGTTGTGTGTGTTAATTTTTCCAATGAGTGGAGGGGCCGATTGTTTCAAAGTTGATTCCGAATGACACATTTAAGCGGCTTTTTATTGCAATTTTATTAGTCTCAGGGTTTTTGCCAGAAGGCTGCTAACAGGAAGTTGCCGAAAGAAATATTTTTTCATATTTCGTTTTGCGCGAGATGTCTGAGCTGGCGTTTAAACCACGAGCTCTCGTCTAAGAAGCCAGCACTCTACCTAGTAGACTACGGTGACCTATAATCTCAAAGGTCCTACTGGTTTTGTTTTGGTCTATCCCCGAACAAAATAGTCCGGACTTGTTCAATTCTTTGTTCAAATCACACGGTAGCCTGCTTTCAGCAGATTGAAGTACAAACAATTTACAATCTGTTCGTGGAAATTCAAAAAGTCTTTGACTTTCTAACTCACTATCGTATGATTCATAAATTGTAGACTTCCCTTCAGCACAAAAAATTATTGCTTGAAAGCATCATGAAAACCTTTTTCATACGTTAACTTTTTAAAAAACCCTGTATTGTCTATTACAGCTTTAAAATTCCTTAAGGCCAGAAATATTGTTCTTATTGCAGCAATAACTACGACTGTAAGTAGCAGCAACAATAACAAAAACAAACAATAACAGCAAGAGTTTAACTTCTGTTTTTCTTCCTGTTGGCTTAAAAGTTGTTGTTAACAGCTGCAGGCCACATTGAATACAATTTACAATATATTCGATGATGGCTACTGGAAAACGCTTCAACTCCAACTTCAGCTATATTACAATACACCATTACAAGTATATTGTAATACACAAAACTTACGTGTGTATGTACTCTTATGTATAGACTTTGTTCCTTAAGGTTTTTATCTTCACCACTGGGCATATCTTGGTCTGTTCTTAAGGCTCTAGTTTTTTCCAAAAAAAAATTTTTTTTATTAAAAATCTTTGAATAGTTTTTGGTTTGGTGCATTACTAACGTCTATTTGGTTGGCTGACTGTAAGGTTGGTTTGGTCAATTGAATGGTTGATTTTGTTGGCTATATACGCGCAATTAATATCAAATAAAATTGAAATAAATTCACTTTGAAATGCAAATTATGGCGATTTGTTTTTTTTTTTTTGTTGTTGTAGTTATTGTTGTTGTTGTAACAAAGATTCACATTCGATTTAAAGTACGTCTTTTTTCGATTTTTTCCCTCTAAATTTTGCATATCGCTTGAAATATCTTTTAAGCCATATTGTAGGCTGCCAGGAAGACATATAAAAGAGCAAATCTCTACACAGGATAACGTTAGTGATTAGCTTTTAATTACAGTTTTAATAAAAAGGCTTATTAAGATACTCCAACTGAATATGTAGATGCGGCTAAAACGTTTTTATTTTTAAAGTCTGTTTGAAATCAAATCAATTTTCTTTTCTGTTAAAGTAGCAATACTTTTTAAAAAGATAAATAACACTGTGCTACGTAGTAAAATATTTTAGATGGAACTTTGAGTTATTGAATAACGATGTTTTCTAATAAAAACAAATACTAGAAGCCATAAATTGTTACAAAATATATGTATATAGTCTATCTACCAATCATTTTGCCCTGACAAACATTAGGATTTTTTTGCTGTTGGTTAGGATAAGTCACTGCCTAATATTTGGTTTGAACCCCGGTATTTCTTTTTGGCACATGTTTCAAGTGTGTTTTCTCATGACTATATCTCATCATCACAGAATCTGCATATTGGGCTTGAGGTGATCTCTATTCTGAACAAGTGTTCTTTGGCAGCTCCTGGACAGTCTGATGCATGGATTCAAACCTTTTCTCATTGTAATGACACGATAAAAGCGAAGATTGTCTTAGACTCTTTCGCTAAGTATACCCTTCCAAACAATTCTTCCCATTCCACAAAACAGTTCTGGCTTTTTAGCGCCGTTGTTGCTTCTATCCTCGAATCATAATCAGCTGCCAACTCACTGTAATGGTTTCCCAGATGCCCTGGGACCCAGCAATTGAGTGGCCCTATTTCTCCTCCCTCGCTGATCCTTGTCCAATTAGTCCTGTACTAATCTCAAGTGCTCGGACTATCAGTTAATAAAACTGCGTTCCGTTCCAATTTGAATTTCCATCTGATTTCCGTACATTTTACAATCGAATGTGCGGAATATAACATCATTCAAATGTACGTCACGGCTTTTCTGTCTGAATTTGACCGATGGCATGAGGCGTGTTGGCTTTGAGGGCCACTGTGGTTTGTGGCTTATTCGCATACACCTAAACCCCACAAGAAAAAAGCTTGACCATGCCCTCAAAGTGCAGAAGTGTGGCACCTAGCGCCTTCCTGTTGAAACTAAAGAGACCAAAAGAAGTTAGTAATCATCGACTTATAGTATTGTCGTTGACAGTGATGGCCGGTCAACATCGTTCTCAAATAAATTCCTCTGCATTCGAACCTGGTATTCTTGGCTTTAGGTTTTCTCTCCAAAGTGACGTAATAAATAAAAATCACTATTCAGGTCAGAATTTGTTTCAAAATGCAAACTTAAAAGATGTGAACTAACTTTAGACTTTGCTTTAGAAACCTTTTTAAGTGTAAAGGAGCTGAAAGCCTCAATTAGTGTGGGATTTTAATACTAAAGTCACAGAATCCGTTAGGCCTCCGTCCAGAGCACTATACGCAATCGTTATGTTCATTACAGTTGTTTTGTCTTGTCTTTCTGAAATATCTGCCGGACCAGCTGTGAATATTGTTGTAGCTTCAGTTGCTGCTTCATTCTGTATTCTCTCCAAGCACCAATGATCTGTATGTTGCTTAGTTGTAATGCAGCAACTGTTTTTTAAAAAAATACATTGGGGTCTAGTCTTTCATACCCTTAATAGTATATGTACGTATGAATATATTTTGTTATAAAAGCATGTTCCCGATTGTATTCACTCAAAATTTGCTAAGAACAAAACTTTCATATAATATTACCGCCACTCGCAAGGGGGCATTCAAAAGTAATGCCTTAATCTGTGACAAAATGTCCATTAATGATGATAATTTGTTGATACGGAAACGTGTGTCTCAAATTTAAATCAATTTGTAACATTGTCTCTGTGAACTTTCAGTTCTCTTTTGTTTTTCAGAGAATTTACTCTGTTATCGATATCAATCATGCGTTTGTCGTTTGCAGTAACAAATGTTACCAAAAAATTTCTTTACAGCTCTCTAGACCACATGTGGTCTAAGGCACTCTCATTCACTCACAACTCAACACCAGGATTCTTATGGTTAGCCAAAGTCAAAAATTTTTTACCAAAAACTATCAAAAACCTTAAGAAAAAATACAATTTTTGGTTGCAAACCAAAAAAGAAATTCAATTTTTTTGTCTTTCTTTATCATTTTTAAGTAGAAAAAAAGAATTTTTTTTTGCCACAAGAAAAGAAAAAAGAAATTTAATTGTGTGTGGTAAAAACACGAGACAAAGAAATATTGGCCAAAAGGTAGCAACGACAACAGCAGTAGCTTTTATTATTTTTGTTGTTGTATTGCCAATATAATGTTGCGCATTGTTGGTACACATGTTGGAAGGTTTTCAACAGTTGTAATAAAAAGTTAAAGGTTGGCGGGTGGTGTTACGCAGAATATCTGTCTAAAGTCGTTTTGGCGTATTTACTACTACGATTCCAGCATTAAGCGTTAAGCGGCAATATTGCTTCAACAAAATGAAAATAAAAAAAAATTGAAAATAAATGAAAACTGAAGACACAGCACATAAAAATAGCCACAAATTTAAGGAGGCAAGACACACAAACTGGCATTTTATCTTTTCACTAAATTAAAAACAAATTGTCAAACAATTGGGCTGCTGCCTAAACAACATTTTAAGTTTATGAGGGGTTCCCAAACTTTTTTTAAATGAAAACTATATCACTATATGTTAATCATATTGATTCTCCTTGCTATTGATAGTATTTTCTATCAAAAAGATTTTTTTTTTTTTTTTTTTTTTTTCAAAACGTTCTCTTAAGGCTTCAACTGTGATAACACAATGATTCTTATGTGGCCTAAGTGTGTCTATCCAAACCCTTTCAGTAGACTGTCACTTCTACCTATCCACCTACCTATCTTTTCTAAATATTTAAATGAAGAAAAATTGTCCTTTTTTTAGCAACCAACACTAACGTGATGGGGTCCTACTCATGCACTGCATTGTGTTGAATATAGGATTGATTGACTGAGAAAAAAAGGAAAGAGGTTGTAGAGTTTGGGGATGTTAGATATGAATCTATGTACGTATTTCGTAAGAGACAAAAATAACTTCTGCAGGAAGAGCGTTCCACATACGAACACAGCTGCTGAACGTCCAATGTTAAGTGCATACCTTTAGCCAATCGGCTACTAAGAATTGTGTTTTGCGAGAACGAAGAGTTCTATATATGATTTTCGGAAAGAAATCCCTTTATTTCGCTAGAGCACAATCCATTATAGTAGCGATAGAATAGTGAAACACAAGCCGCATTTCGACGGTGTACTAATTAATAAATAGAGTGACAGTCATTTCGACTCTATCTCCAAAGGGTGCGTTTTACTGTCATAGGAATTTGAATGACAAAGACGTCTAATGGTATCCCATCTATAGCAACCCTTACGGTGCGATCCTTGCAAAAGCTTGATATAAATCTAGAGAAGCAGCTACTGCTGCAAAATGTTATAAGTTTAGATACAAGTGCACCGTGTCACACTCTGTCAAAAGCTTCGGAATTGTCTCACCAATTCGTTGGATATACTGCTTCCATCTTTCTGTCCCTAATCAGATAGTTAGGCTAGATATTGCACATGCTGATGATCCAGCTTGAAAAACTGCGTAACATATTACTATTGAACGCCAGTTTGTTTCGCTTCCGTTTTCATTCTTTTTGGGGATTACTGTAGCAACTTTCCATAAAGATAAAATAATGCGGGCAAAGTATGACGCACTCAAAAACGACGCACTAATCCACAAAGCGTCGAAGAGCACTGCATCAAGACCAGTGCTGGAGTACCACACGTCCCAGAAGATTTGCTTATGTTGGGATCCATAAGAACCTTTTTAACTGTGCAATCTCGAAAGCACACTCTTGCCATAGTTAAATTCAAGTTCTGGCAGAGATTGATTACTTTGTCGCAAGTATAAATTTCTTGTATACAATTCAGCTGAATGACTGGTTAGCCATTCATTATAAGATTAGCAACCGAACTTGCATTGTTGCTTATCCTTTGAATGAATAACCAAAAGCTCTTACTACCCCTTCCGTTGCTGCTGCAATTTTGTTTCTATTTGGTTTTAAATTCAGATTTTTTTCTAAATCTACAACTAATTTGGGAATCTCTGGCTTTAGTTTTACTGTGTGTACTATTATGATAACCTATTGAATTGTAGAATTTTTTTTTCTCTTTTTTCTACTAGTTTTTAACTCTGTGGGTTTTTTCCGTTGTTGTTGTTGTACGTTCGTTGTATGTTTTGCTAATATAAAAAAGGTCCTTTGATGGTCGTCAATTGATAGCCAGATTTGTGCAATTATCATTTTAATAATTGCCAACAATCTTCACGATATATGAGACGCAGCATGGTTTTGGTAAAAAAAAAACACAAACAAAACCAAACCAAACTAAACCAAACCAACATAAACTCTGGTTACCGTTTCACTCCTTTTTGCATACCACATTGGTAATGAAGAGAACCTTGTTTGTTTGTATGTTGGTTTGGTTGGATGGTTGTTTTTTGTTGGTCTCTCTACGGCATGCAATTGAATGAATTGAATATTTTCTTTTTCCTGTAAGTATGTAGGCCTGGCCTGGCCTGGTCTAAGCGCTCTGTGGCTCTCTACGGTTTGGCCTGACTTGGTTTGTTTCTTTTTTTTTCTCTGTTTTGGTGTGTTTTGGTTTGGCATCCTGCCTGCAAGCGCTCATAACCAGTAGCTTAAATTGTAATAAATTTATTACTGATTTTTGTCTGATTTTTTTTCTCTTTTTTTACTTTTTACAACGTTTTAAACTTTTGGCTTGGCTTTGTGTTGTTGTTGTTGTTACAGTTGTTGTCCGTCTTACCTTTAGATTATGGAAGCTTTTCCTTTTTTTTTTTTTACTTTGTAACAAGATTTTTATTATATTTATTGTGAATTGTTGTTGGTTTTGTTTGTTATAAATTTATTTTGCTACTTGTAGCACCACCATCAATTCATTTATCCATGTAAGACCCCCCTCTACTATTTATTA
This sequence comes from Sarcophaga variegata, assembly GCA_932273835.1. Taxonomy (NCBI): domain Eukaryota; kingdom Metazoa; phylum Arthropoda; class Insecta; order Diptera; family Sarcophagidae; genus Sarcophaga; species Sarcophaga variegata. The sequence continues at coordinate 10,384,469 of OW026362.1, forward strand.
GACTATAGAAGTTATAGAGAATCTATAATAAATTTTTCATATGATTATTCACTGTAACAGAAAGAAGAAAGAAATCTTTTATCTGCGGCATTGACACATGCATAACGATTATAAGAGAACGCGAACGCAAACATTTATTAACAATTTGACGGGATTTTAAATCAATGTGATTGTGTTAATTAATAATAAAAATCATAACCATGTAAGGAATTTTTTGTTTGTTTGTTGTAGTTTTTTTGTAACAGGATATGTTGCCATAATTTTCATATAAAAAAAAAACTTGCGAAAATATTCCAGTTGAAGCAACTGAGCACCAGTAAAATTCGTATTCTCTATCATTTTCACAACAATCTTACTAGTATAAGGTGTAAAAGTAAACATAATTGAAGAGTTACAAGCAATTACCTTCAAGACCCAATATGCAATTTTTTGTTTTTTGAACACTTGTTACCCTTCCCACAGAAACCATTGCTTCTGTTGGCAAAATACTTGAACAATTGAAATTCACACAAGTTTCAATTATTGTCTATAAACAAGAGCAAATATGGCAATCACTTGATATCAGCTGTAGACTACAAGCAGGACTCATAAGAATCTTCCATACAAGCTCACGAAGCTTAGGACCCTATCACCAGCGATGTGTGTGAGGCTTAGACATACACGAGTCCTTTTAGTGAAAATTCACCATTGTTTCGTACATACAATTCAGTTGCTGACAGTTAAGGTATGAGTCAGATATTGGTAGTATAACTGCAAAAACTTCTCAATTATATTGGAAATCAATGCTTTATTATGTAAGTTTTTTGTAAGAACATGTTCTTGTCCATCGGAAGCTGAAATTTTATTCCAATCTTTTTGGCAATTCATGCATTTCGTACCTAGAAAAGCGCCCATCTTTTTAAGACAAGTATGAGTCGAGCCTATTTTCTATATCTTGTTCTAAAGTGAATCGTATTTCAGTGAGAACGTTCTGCATTGAGCGAAAAAAATAATTATGGTCAGAGCAAGGGCCAAGAGCTGGGCTATTCAATAGATGAGGTACATAAAACTTCTCATCCACTGTTTTCCAAATGCTTTTTGACCGGTATCGTGTCTTACGTCTGGCTACATTTCAGGGCATTTTTTGGCCAATGCTCGCTTTAAACTACTTGTCTGTTGTCCGTACAGGCCTCCTGTCTGGCCTGCTTTTATCGGCTCATAATAGATCATAACCTTCTGATTTCACCAGATACATAGCATTGCCTACGACGAAATGGATTTTCGGTTTCGTTATAGTTTTTACTCGTTGCCTGCGCTTTTAATATGTTTTCTTGTGCTTGAGGTTGTTGTTATGATTTTATTTTCTTTTACTCTCAGTGTTATTGCCAGAGATCTGCTGAGAGAAAGTCTCCGAAGAAATATTTTTCGTGGCCTCGCGTCTAATAAGCCAACACACTTCCTACTAGACTACACCGACTTCATTGGATACCCTTATTAGTTACTCTGGTCCCGCGCTTTACGTGCTCCAAAAACATGGAAAAATTACTTTTTCTTGTGGTGTAACCAAGGCCCTAATATTCTCCCTCTAATGAGTACCTATTATAAGAGTATAAACGTACATACGTGCACATCATTGTGATTCTTAATAGCAGCCATAAATTACATTAAAACTCTTATGAATGTCGTCCATCATCGATAGATTTTGTTTGAATGCATAATAAAAACCAGAAACGGCAAATAAAAGTGCGTCAGTTGTTTGGTCAACAATAATGAAAGCAAAAAATATAAAACAAAAAAATAAAAATCCCTTATAAAAGAAAAGTGCCAAGAGTCAATATATGTATGAATTGAATGCATTGTTGCCAGGACCAGTTTATAAGCCTGGTAACATATGGTTTGCCTGCATGGCTTTAAATATACATTTTCAATCACTCAATAACAAATTTCAAGAGCCCCGATAATAATAAAAAGTAAACAGTTGTACACATTGAAATGAACAAAAAGGGCATAATTATAAAAAAAAAGGATTTTTTTCTGTTCTCTTCTCGCCAAACTGAACACCGGAACTGAAATTTGAGCAATCTCTACCGCACGTAAACTAATAAGCAAAACTTTTACGTTCCTGGCCAAATTATTAGATTTTTATCTAAAATTTTTGACTTCCTTCCGTTGGCTTTTACTAAGGATCGCTACAACACAACTGTGTTTAAAGAAAAGCAATTAAAAGCAAATAAAATTTTTTTAAATGGGAATTTCAACAGATTTTTTAAAATTTCAGCCACGAAAAAAACCGAAGTTCTTCCTTCCTTTTTAAACTGAAATCCTGAAACAGACTCTTAAACTTTCTAACATTTTTTTTAAATTATTTTTAAAGCTTTAATAAATTAAAGATTCTTCTCTTTGATTAATAAAAACTAAAATGTTTTTCTTCTTTTCTCGTATTAAAATTCAGTACCTGCTGTCCTTTCTTCTTACCTGGGCGCGTGCCGGCTGTCGTCATTTAGGGTTTCTTTAATACTGGAAAAAAAGAATAAATAAATTCCCTTTTTTTCGTGCTGTTCCCTTTTAGTCGAAGGGAACATGATTTCATGCTCTCCCTCTTTCTTACGTTTCGTATTTCATAACGTAACAGTTTCTAGTGTGTTTATATCAGTCGCCGTAGTGGTTATTATCCTGTTTACTGTCATTGACTTTTAACATCGACAGCTACAGTAACAACAACAACACTAGCAAGGCATGATATTTTCAAAACATATGACGCTTACAATTATTACGGATTTTTTCCCCTTAAGGTGGTTTTCATTTGCTTTGGTTTTCAATGGAATTTTGAACTGAAATTATAGAATTTTATTTACAGGATTAATACATGTTTTTCTCGAAGCACCAGAGCTATGAACAGTTTCATAAAAAATTAATTTTGTTCCTCGTAAGAGAAATCTTTTAAAACTCTAATCAGCATTGAGATATAGTTAGCACCAATCCGCATTTATCAAAATTTTTCATTTTCATGATGCTCATGATCATGTCAAGTATATAAAGCCTAGGACATCATCCTACACAGGATGATCCATTAATCAATTGTAAACGAAATTCACTCTAATTCAATTAGTTTCTTTAAAAATTTTAATGCCTAAGCATTCAAACTAACCTCAGGATCTCTCTTGAACGAAGAGGCCCATTTAGGTCAGCATTTAGGTCCTGTGATCAAACAATCTCTAGAGGAAACCAACCCGAGTACAAAATAAATGTTGCTATTGCAGCTATCCTTATATTAGGAAAGTCTGTCAGGGATGTCATTAGATAGATTGAAAACCTCCGTCGACACATGAATCCATTCGTGCTCCTCAGACCTACAGCCTCCTGCAGACTTCAATGATCGGAGTTTTTTTACCAAGTTTTTCGACATGCCTACCAACTGGATATGCCTACCAATAAAGTCAATATGTGATGATTGGTTTAAGACGCCAGATACTGCTTACAATCCTTAAGCCTACAGCCTCCTGCCGACTTCATTTGTCGGAGTTTTTTTTTGCCAAGTTTTTCGCCATGCCTACCAAAAGGATAGTGGGCACTATAAAGCAAGAGTGGTTCCATCACGGCCCAATAAAGTCATATGTGATGATTGCTTTAAGACACCAGATACTGCTTACGGTCCTTTGGCATGTGTAAAGCTTTATTGTAGCTTTCTTTATCCTCTCAGTAATGTTGTCCTTCGATGAGAGCTTAGGTTCAAGGATGGCCTCTAGAAATTTAAAGAAATTTGAATATCCCTAATGATTTTCGATAACAATAATCGATAGATTTTACAACCATATTAGAATTTGAATAACATTATTTTTCAGCGAAATTAGTCAATTAGTAGTTTTATTTTAGTCGAAAAAACCCGTTTAAGTTGCGCGCTCCTGGAAGCGTTGTACTATTTTACATTTTTCTCCTTTTTATATCGTTTGAGGGAAAAGATGATTTCTAACTTAATTCTATGGCTCTAAGGTAACTAAAACCAGGAAGAAATCGAGTTTTTGAAAATAAGGAAGTGTACTAACCCCTTAAAGTAGCATTTTCGATAACAACATTTTCGATAACAATAATATTTTCGATAATAATAATATTTCCGAAAACAATAACATTTACGATATAAATAACATTTCCGATAACAATAACATTTCCGATAACTTTATATTATTTTGGATTATCGATAATTTTATCGAAAATATTAAAAAAAAAAAATTTGCTTAAATAATTATTTATTTTATTTATGCTATTTAAAAAATATATATAACTTATTATTTATTAAAAATAATTTAAAAATCATTAGAAATGCGTTAAGAATGTTAAAAATTTGTTCTTTTGTTTTATTTAAATTTTTTTTCAAAAGGATCTGTGTGATATATTCCTTTTATTTCTTTTCATTCAAAACATTTTTTTCTTTTTTAAAAATGTGTTTGTTGTGATGCAATATTCTTATACAGTCTCCTACAAAAAAAGTAGAAAGAAACACCTGCTATTTTTAACTTAAAAAACGATTTAAAATCCCTACAGACATGAAAAGCAAAAAAGTGAATTAAAACTGTGCCTACCGTTAACCACAACGAAGTTTTTTTTTTTTTTGAAGGGTGATCTTAGGTACTAAAAGTTTTAAATAAAGAAGTATTTTATTTAGATGTGCTAACACCATATTGTTGTTTTGTACGAAAAATTAAAAGTAAACTCTTAAGGGTTAAAATTATGTTCATAATTGGCTTAACAGTTTTTGTTTTTATTTAGTGAGAAGAGTACGCAGTTGATGCAAGAATTTTTAAATTTTATGTACAGATTTAGGGAAGTAAAACAATTATTTTTTTTTGTGAAAGTACGCTATATTCGAAGGCCTATTATTAAAGCGGCCATAATCTAAAAGTGACGATTTTTAAATACTCCTACATGCGAAAATTATTGAGATTTCAGTGATTACGTTTTCCAAGTATGTACTTACTTGTTTACTTAATTGGTTTTACTTTTTTCGTTTCACACCAAACAAAATTATGAAGGTGTCAATGATTATATTTTCCAAATACTTGCTTACTTGAACTTGAAAAACCAATCTGCTTGTTTTCCTGCTCAGTACGTACCTTCATTACACGGTCCAACCAATCGATTGCAGGACTCTTTCATGACTTGGTTTTTCCACCACATACAAGATAGACAAGACAGAATAATAAGCTGAACAATGTTCGTGTCGTTTAAAATCTCTTACAACTCATTGTTGTCTCATACGCAGAAATCATCACCACCTCTTACAAGATCGAAGTTTTGAATACTCATAGATAAGCTTAGATAAACATAGATAACCGTCATAGATAAGCTTAGGGACAACAAATGACCTGCACAGCATTAATTTAATCGCCCAATCGAACTTCCTATTCCTCAATTGCCTATTGAGATCATAGTATTTACTATTGACGGAAGTGATACTTCGCCTGAACTCCAGACTGACATTATTTTTGCTGGTAGCTAAATAAATTCCTTAACTACAGCGAATGCATTGTTTTCGGACATAATCTGGGACCCGATATGCTGCTTATTCCTACTTGTCAACAACATATAATTCGTTTTGTGTTAATTTACTGACACAACCATCTTGACGTTTACACTCTACTTTGTGTGGCCAATGAAGTCAGTTTTAACGCATGTGCAAGGGACTATAAACACTTTTGCACCATTGTTCTCGCATGTGCAAGGCACTAAACTCTTTTGCACCATTGTTCTAAATATGACGGAATTGGAGTCGTCATTGCCTTGCAATAGCGTATCAATACCTGCATTACCATAGCATTCCTTGAGAACTTTGTCACACTTCTCTTGCAATTTTCGATCAGACACTTGATCCGTTATGTCTATTTGCCTCTGTTGGAGCGAGACATCCGATTTTCCCAAATTTCTTCCCAGTACATTTTTTTTCGGAACAGTTCGTTATCATTTGCTGCTGACTTCGGATTATAACGTGGATGCAAACCTAGATTTAGGGGCTTAAGGCAATTCACAATCGATGTAAGTAATCTGGCGTTGTCCTTATCATAAATTCTTCTCCAATTGGCCTAAGTTGGATCTACTTTTCTAGACAGTTTAGTTGCTGATAGTTTTTGGACTCATTGGGGGCTCATAAATGAAAACTCGGTCCGTCTTATTTTTGCTTATCGAGTCGCATTACTTATCAATTTTAATTTTTAAAAATGTTAACCTTTAGGTCAACTTTGCTTATCTTATTGTAGGGGTTACTCCACATCGTATTTAATACGATCTGCATAAGATTTCTTTTTTTATTGAATGAATTGAGTAGCGTTTTGGCAAAGTAATTTCGTTTATAACCTGTTGCCATCACATTAATACCTGTTGCAAAAGTTTATTACAAAAGCGTGCCAGTTTTAATTTTTTAACCGAAAAGAAAACCAAAAAATCTAAATTCGTCCCTAAAACCGCATACAACACACTTCAGCATGTGTTGTAGTGTCTGGTGATTTGTTTCGAATGCGTGTTATAGGGATTTTTGTTTAAAACTCCTGTTTTTTTTTGTTTTGTTTAATTTTTGTTGTTTTCTTCAATAAAAGTGCTATTAACATACCCTTTCCGTAATTAAGTATGATGTTGTTGTAAGTGTATGGAAACGTTTTTATTTGTGGTACTTTTTTCTGTCTCTCTCTTCATTGATTACTTGTACTTGCGAATATTTAAATGCGAAAAGGATAAGGAAACCACTTTCATTTTTTTATTCTGCTTTTGTTTTAAGGCGAAGATCATATTAAATCTGGAGCAGGGTCTTTCAAGTTCAAGTTTCTTTTTCAAATGTAAATTAAACACAAGCAAAGCAATATGAAATGATTTTTCACTAGAAAAATGCTGTAAAAATTCCTAAAGTGAACAAAGGCTGGACCCAAGAATATAAAATTATGATTCTACTCCCTTATAGGGGTATACTTCAGTGGTCAGTTTGGTGTCTGCTCAAGAGATTTCCCAGAGTACAAAAGCCAAAACACTATTGAATTGAAATTTGAAAGATCCTGTAGTTTACATGATTGTATGTGTTTTTGTATACCAAAAAAAAATTCCTTTTTTTATTGCAATAACATTTGTTCTTGTGGCTTAATTTTGTTGTTAACTTTATTTTTTTATTTTTTTTTGGATTTTCGTAAATTGTTTTTAGATTTAAAACATTGATCGAGTACCGTTTGTTGTGGCTCCGTGGCTTCGTTTATAAATAAATTTAAATTTCCAAAATTAAGTGGATTTTTTTTTTGTTTCAAAACCAAAAGGGGTTTTCATATGTTTTGCTAACCTTGTTTGCATTTTAACCCTTAAATTTTTGTAGGCCGGCTCTCTTTTTCGCTCTCTTTTTTTACGTGCCTTACCTTAAGACATTGACCGATTGTCGGCCAGGTCAACAACGTAATGAATTGAATGGTTGGCAAAAAATATCAACAGTTGCAGTCAGTTTTCATTGTGTTTTATGACCGTTTTATTTTGCTACGTTTTGTTTTGCTGTAGTTTTGTAAAATTGGCACAAAATCGTGTGCTTTAACCACGTGCCACCAGATCAGTTTAAATGCAACTGTTATTTTGCGACTGCATCATAAAGCATCGAAGAAAAAACGCACCTTGCATTTGGTTTAGCGTATGCTTCATCGTTCATCAAACCCCCTCTGTTTTATTGTTTGGCAGTGGATTTTCATACAAATCGACAGGTTTTTAATGTTTCATTATGTTTTTCATTCTCCCCCTTTTTTGTTTCCCAATTCCATTTCATTCATCGTTTAATGAAAAGTTCTTGTTTTTTTGTTTTGTTTTTGTTGTTTTCACAAGTATATGCAACAAGTTGTAAATCAATGATGATCAATTTCAACACGAGACTAATTCACATGATATATTTTATTTACCTTTAGAAAAAAAGTCCTTTTTATTAACCGTTATATTTAAAGAACAGAAATAAAAAACAAACAAAAAGAAAAGGTGACAAGTATACTCATTAATTTATTTCCTTTCACATTGCATTACTTTATTACTTTAACTTATATTTCTAGTTTTTCTCCTCCGTATTTTTATTCTCTAATTGCTCGAAAGCTTGTCTTAACATTTGATTGCATAGCGCTGCAAATGGATTGATTTTTACCAGTTGTTGTTTCGCAAATTTACTGCCCATTTTGGCAGCCTCTTCAAAATCATTTCTGGCCTCATCCAGTTTCTCCTGCTTCCTAAATAGTACTCCGCGTTGGCACAAAGCATGACATCTTGTCTTGGATGGTTTAATGCTGTACGCCAAGGCTTGATTTAGGTCTTCGAAGGCAGCTAAAAATAGAAATAAAGTTTTTCTGTTATATCAACACATAGTATAGGACACATATTTTTTTGATAAATAAGTAGAGCTTTAATAGTGCCTGCTATACAGCACTGTTCAATTAAATATAGGCTGTACAGGCCAGCTTATTATTAAGACACTGGGACCTTAAGAATCTATTGTATTGTGTCCCCAATCTTTAATATTTTTATTTTTTTTCTTACTTTTTCCTCATTATTCTTCTCTTTGTTTCTTTCGTTACCTTTTCACTTCCCTCCTCTGTCAACATATGAGTCTGTTTTTCGCTCTTTTTATCTTTTCTTTTCTAAATTGCGTTTTAACAATGAATCAATGGATCTTCGAGTGAAGGCTTGCCACTGCTAATACAGAATATCGTACACCGTACACTTTTCCTAACCTAAGCTAATCTAACCTATTAGAGTTCTGTATCAGAACTCCAAAAACCGATTCCTGCATGGACGATTGTAGAGCCGTTACTATAGCTGTGAGTACTGTAGCATGTCAGAGATGCAATTTATCACCGCTTTTCGTTCTGGACTCGATTATATGGCAGGCTACCCGCGTTAGAAGGAACATTACTAGGGTTATGAATAGAAAAAGATCTAGAAAGATCTAGTTTACGTCGTTGATATTTGTTTACTTGTTACACCTTTTTCAATATAACCGCCAAATTGTCATGGAAGTAGCCAGTGATCCACGTTGGAACAAAAATTCGTTCTTTCTCTTTAAACGTGAGATCTACCCTGACTCTTCCTATCAGCGTTTAAAATATTACCGCTGAAAATAAGGCCTAATTGAAGTAAAATCAAAGCGACATTTGTCTTTTTAAATCAACAACAAATTCTTTCTAAATTACTGACTCACCCTCATCTCTTCCCGATAAACGTAGTGCTTGCGCTCTATTATTGTATATGGAGGCTCTGTTCGGTGTTAATTCCAAAGATTTTGAGAATTTTTCTAAAGCCTCATCCAATTTTTGTTCTTCAGCTAACTTTACCGCTTCTATTTCCAATAGTTTGGATTCTTTTAACACTTCAGTCGAATAATTTAGTTCCTCATCATTATTGTCTTGTAAAGGTTCTGCTAAATCAGGATTTATAAGTTGGGCCTCCAAAGATGAAGTCAATTCCAATGGATTGAATATGGATTCCAATACTTGCTGATCATGTTCACTTAGACATGCTTTTGTTAAAGGCATTTTTATTTTTTTTATTAATTTTTTTCTTCTTTTTAATGTTATCACTTAGAATTTCGAAAACAAACTGAATGTTAGTAGAGCAAAATCTCTTCTAACAGGTGTTATTGTTGCTGTTTTTAGAACAGCTTAAGATGCAAATGAACGTGAAAAACTGGTCCATGTGTCTTTAAGTGAATAAAATTTAAATTAAATAATTATAACAAAAACAATCTTATATTTCAGTTTAGATTATGGTTTAACAGCATTTGAGTTCGTTTTTTCAAAGGCATGGGTGTAGTTAGAAAACTTTTGATAAAGGGGGGCATTTTAAAAATTAATTTTAATTTTCAATATGAGTTAGGAGATGTCGTGCCAGACGAAGCGTAAGGCCTTAACAATACTGCTATATTTACATTTTTTATAATGCTAAGAAATATTCAAATATTCAAAATGAATTGAAAGTAGTTATAATTATTTATGGATTATGGATTATTTTGTATTAATCGTCAGTAATTCTGATTATTTTTGGATTACTTGTAACCTTAATCAATTAGTAATTAGAAAAAAATATTCATAGAATTATATAATCATTACGATTTTGTTTTTAAATAATGTAATTGATTGCTAATCGTAATCGAGATTTAACAGGTATGGTTTCAATACTCCAGCACTTATGTGTTTCGTAGCTCAGTGTTCAAGTTTAAACAAAAGGAAATTCTACATAAAAACAAATATTAGCCAAGACACTTAATGTACATTTTGCAACGTGTAGAAATTTCCATAATAGTCGCCGTGAAAGACATCTCCTAAAGTCTGTTGTTCACACAACTTAATAAAGTTTTTGCCTTGACTAAGTATTGGTACATTTTGCTCTTATCATAATAAATCATCCCTTGAAGTCAGCAATGGTAAATTTTTTAATAGGATTACTAAAGCTTCTGTCTCGACTAAAACCTTCGTTATTAACACAAATTATTTACTCGGGTAACAATATCAAAACAATTGAAATTTACTTATTAGAGTAGAAATGTTTGTGTCTCTGCTACGATTTTAAAGGAATAAATAAATCATTGTTTAGAAATTTCCCAGTAGAAGGCTTTGTGAAACACATTTCCTATAGTCGGATGCAGTAGTACCTTTATACACAACTCGTGACTTGATTGTAAAATTTTCGGTTTACAATGTTTAAAGGCACTAATTGATGTGTCCGAGATAGTAATTTTCCAATCAAATCAATAATGTTTCTTGCTTGAGTTCAAATGAAAAATATCCCTCTTTTCCTTATACTCTACTTTAAATGCAACGCCTGAAGTCGGAATAGTAAATTAACCACTTGAATTTGTTTGTGTCTTGGCTGTATCAACACCGGAAAGGAAATGTAGTAAAATACCTTTTCGTATGAAAGTCAACATTGTTTGTGTCTTGAATAAGAATAAACAAAATTCCCTTTGTTAGTCAAGACCAAAAGAAGAGATAAATATACCATCTTTTATTGATGTTTGTGTCTTGAATATTCATGAACAAAATTTCCTTTTGTTAGTTAAGACCAAAAGGGAAGATAAATTTATCATCTTTTATTGAACGCAGTAGATAAGATAAAAAATTTCTTATATGTTAGTCAAGGCGCATAGTATATTCAAACGTGTAGAATTAAAATTAAGGCGCTATGAAGTTATGCTATAGACTTTGTTCGAATAAGAAAAGGTTTATTATGATTTGTAGAGATTAAGTCTGATAAGGAAATTAATAGGCAATGTTTGAATTGACGTATGGCTTTCTCTTTCTGCTTTATTTGTGCTAAAAAACAATTCGGAGTTTTTTTTTGTTTATTTTTTAAAAACAATTTTATTAATATTTTTTGTTTATTTTTTTTGTCTTATTTTAATTCTTGTCTTTTTTATAATATCATTCTTTTTCGGTTTTTTTTAAATATTTTTTTTTGTATTTATATAATTATAATATATATTTATTTTTGTTTTTGTTTTTTTTTTTGTTTTAATATTATATATATTTTAATGTATATGTAAATATTAAGGACAATATTATTTTTTTAGCCGTTAATTTAAATTAAACATTTTTTTTATAATTAAATAATTTTTATAATTAATATAATATATATAATTTTCATAATAATAAATCAGCATGTTGGTTTATACTTATATAATTTTCTTTTTTATATTTATATAATATATGTATTTGCTATGCTAATGCATATTTTTTTTTAATTTTTTGTTTAATAATATATTTGAATATTTATTTTTTTTAATATAAATTTTAATATTTCTTTTTCAATTAGCTTTTTAAATGTTTAACCTTAAATGTTTTTTTTTTGGTTTTTTTTAATAATTTAATAATAATAATATTTATTAAAAATTAATTTACACAGCTGTTTAGTACTAATAATAAAATTTTTAATTGTTTTTTCTTAAAAAAAAAAAAAAAGATTTTTTTATAATTTTTTTTTTAGTTTTTTCTTCAATAAATGTATAGCTCGCTGATTTTTTTTGTCTAAATATTACTCCTTTGTTTAAATCACCTAAAATGCATAAATCCTAAATTCCACTGGTGTTTTTTACGTTTTTTTTTATTTAATTTTTTTTTACTTTGTCAAATCCAAAAAAAGCTTGCTTTAAATTTCATTCTAAAAATATATTTATTTTTACAAAAATTTAATTATTTTTTAATATTTATACTGTTTACTGTTGTGTAGAAAAACGAGTCTCGCCTTGTGTGTATTGAAGTTTAGGTTTGTAAAAAAGAAATTAAAAAATTAAAAACATTTTTTAGTATTTGGTGTGTGCATGTAAAAATATGATTTTAAACATAAATGTGTGTGTAGGATTAAATATAAAAAGAAAATGTCTATTTAAAAGTTATCCTTATTAAATAATTATTCTAATATAGTTTTATATTAAAAGTATGTTGCAAACACAGTGGACTAGTAAATATTTTGTCATGAATCTTTTTACAATAAAAGTTCCTTTTGAGCTAAACAAACATTTGAACAACAAAGTTTCTAGCATTACAATGACCCATTAAAAAATATTTTTTAACTGAAATTTACATTGAAGTAAATGTCTTCTCTACTTTCAAAAGCAAAGCCGATAGTTATAGGGCGTAGCAAATATGTATAAACATTTGCAGTGGAATATCATTTGGTTAAAAATATCAATAAGTACCTTGAGAATAAGGCTAAATGAGATCATACTTCTGTTGTGCCGCAGTTAGAGAGGCAACCGAGTTAAAAAGACTCGTAGAATAGTTTGTGCCACTACTGCTGAAGTAGGGCCATTTGTACAAGATGTGAACATTGTCCTGCAGTAGTTTGCTGAACTTATGTGGACTTGTCTTCTGTTGACCTACCCTCCATAAAAATTGCAGTTTGAATCTCCTCAACAAAGTGAGTAGAAAAACAATAGCCATTCAATCTGGCTGGTACATTGTTCACTCAGGGCATTCCTCTATTCTATCTGAAGCTTCCTAGACACAGAGTGTGTTTACCTAACCTTAATTGAAGAAATCAAAACCTAATTTCAAACAGGAAAGACTTGTACCCTGTAAAGGTTAGCTCCGGTGATTCTGGTGAAGTCTACTCTAACGATTCTAAACTTGAGAATAAGGTTGACTGTGGAAGTTTTTCAAAAGGCCTTAAACTCTTTTGCCTTCCTAACTACCCTGTGCAACTGATTTTGTATAAGGGATCTTTAATTACTAGCATATCTGCACTGTGTGACAGTCAAACAGCAAATAGCGTGGAGCGAACCTCTAGCGTAAGAGGGAGGATACCCGATCTATCTAAACGTTTAATATTTTGAACGTTTTAAGTCTTAATATGAACCAGAAGCTATTCACATCTGAACCAAGGTTTCTTATAGCAAATGAGAGTAGAGTTTACGCCAACAGAAATTTTAATTAAAATTTTTCTTTGCCCACTGTGCTTGCTTTATTCTACTGTACAGACTAATTCTAAATTTATTTTTAAATCTAAATTAGGTTTTGTTGTTGTTGTTGTTATTGTTTTACTAGTACTCTTGCTCTAAAATCTTAATGTGGCACGTAAATTTTGGTTTAAATTTTAAAACTATTATTTGTGGTATGATTTTTGTTGTTATTGCTATGTTTCTGTTATTCTATCTAAACTACGTGATGTTTTGGGCAGAGAGAGAAATTAGTGGTATTTATTGTATGTTGCAGATAGAGGAAAATAGCGGTAAATGATTTCAAATTTAAAACAGAAAAAATTATTATAAATTCGGTTTTAATAATATATAGGGTTTCCCAAAAATAAAGTTTACGAGACATTGATGAAGTAGACAGTTGAACATTTTCTGTGTTGTTGTCTTTTCGAGGCGAATCTAAAAATGTGATTCTTAAGTATATTTTGTCAGATGAACAGATATGAAAGGAGGCTATTGAAAAATATTAAAAAATTATAAAATAAGAGAAGCTTTTAAAATTTAAAAAACTATTTGTTTTGAGCACTTTTGTATAGTGTTTTTCTGGCTAACACCGTGAGTTAAAGCTCCAAAGTTAGCTAACACCTCTCTAACTTTGAAATTAAAAAATTTAAAAGTTTTAAAAATTATTATCTTCCAGATTTTATTAGCTTTCAAGCTATATGGTTTATTTTGAAATAGTAAGCTTTAAAGCTTTTATTTTTTATGTTATTTTATGTTATTTTTGGAAAACCCTGGCCACATAAAAAGCTTTTAATAAGAATATTCTTTTTTTTTGCATATGACATATAAAAAGCTCTCCCAGATTAATTTAACAATTTATAGTAAATTTTTATTTTCAGTGCATTTTGGTTGTTTTTGTGGTAAATTATTTGTTTTTTTTTTCGTATATTTTGGCAAAATATTGTAATTTCAAGCTCTTCAATTATTTTGTTTAAAATTTTATTTAATAATAGACCTGTTTGTTGTTTTAATTTGTTTGATTTTTATTTTTAAACAAACGATTGTCAATTAAGTTCACAACCTCTTACAGGAGACGACTTTCCTATTATAAACCAGTGTTTTTTATTTTCTCTTCAGAAGTTTTACGAATGCATTAAAAGCTTTTCATTGTGGTGGTGGTAAAAATTAAAGAAAAAGGGCTTTTTAGAAAAGTAAAATTAAAAATTATAATAAAATAATAAAGCAAAAGGAATAAGCGAGACTGGAAAAAACCTAGGATTTGCTTTTTAATTGAAAATATATTTTTTTTAATTTAAATTTTATAAATTAAATCAAAATGCAAGCTTTCTTCTTTATCGTTTCTAAGAATTTAAATATTTTTTTATAGCAAATTTACACAATATCTACAACATGTTGTCTGTCTTTTTTTATATTTTTTATATATTTTTTTTTAAGATTTTAGATTTGTTATATAACTACGAAAATTTAATTATTTTGCCTATAATAGTTTAATAGTATTTAATAACTATTTTACACAGGTTTAAACTGTAATTGCATTTTTTTGTTATAATTTAAGCCTTTTTAAATGCCATTTTTATTAAAGTTATAGTATATATATATTTTTATATTTTACTTTATGTATAGATTTTTTAAGTTTTTAAATATAAACAACAGCTTCATTTTAAAATTTTATTATAATTTTTTTTTTTGAATTACAGTCCAAATTACTTTCAGAATAAGGTTTCTAAACTAAATTTTTATGTCAATTTATTTTTTTTATTCGTTTTTAATATTTTAATAAATATTCTTAATGAATTATTTTTTTTAATGCATTTTTATTATTTTATGAAATTTACACCCATGTTTTTAAAATGTTTATAAAATAATGAAAAATGTGTATGATTTTGTTTTTCTTAATTAATGAAAATTCTCATAAATTCTATTTATAAATTTAATTATTTTACAATTGTTGTTCTTCTTGTTTCTAAGTATTTAAAGGAGCATTTTTAATAATATTAAAATCTTGTAATGAAAGCTTTTAGGCAAAAAGGAAAAAGTTGTATTAAAAATAAATATACGCCACTGGTCTAAGGTTTTTAAAAATATTTTCACACTGAAATATTTAATAAAAATACACGGGTAGCCTGCCGTTCATAGGCAAGTTCACTTGGCGGTCCATATTTCCCATTGTGTTACCCAGTGTAAGGTAAGACTCCTTGTCATGAACCGTTAGTGGTGGATTTGGACCACCTAAATTTTCGGCCAGTTCCCTTAGTGGCACATTCGCCACCATGCCCAGATCTTCAAACGTTTTGTCACCCAAAAACCAATTAAGTTTGTTTTGAAGTGCAGGGCAAATAAATAAAAGGTTATTGATACTGAATTCTGTATTAATTCTGGTCGGTAAGACCGAGTGTTTCAGCGAAACTACCAATAGCAAAATATAATTCCTATTCGTGTTTTCCTGCTGTCCAAAGCTGGACATAGCAGTTTTAGTTTCAACAGCCAGGTATGTTGGACCGCCTACGTTTTGTTATTGGCAGGTATGGGTTATAGTAGGCTTAAGATTTTAATTCGCATTCAAATCTAAATGTCTTATGATTTAAAGTTAAGTTCGTTAATTTTTAATTTAACAGTTACTAGAAAATTGTTTCAGTTAAAATGTTTTAAAAGATATTGAGAAGCGAAAAGGCCTGGAACCAATTGCTATCGATTGCACTTTGAATTGTAAATAACAAACAGAAGTTTAATACTTATAGTACAAATGCAGAATTACACAAAATTAAGAACTAAAAGTTAGGCATGAATTGCTAATGATTTGCTTAGTCAGGTATCAGAAAAGTTAGGCTTTGAATGAAATATTCGTTTAAACACAGTGGCTTAAGAAAGCCGCATTAAGCTTTTAAAATTTATTTCTTGGTTTGCCGTATTAAATTAGCTTTGAATTTGAAATAATGTTTGTAATATAAAAAAAGATTCACTCACAACGATAGATATATACTTTTTTTTCTTTCTTTCTTATTCATTTACTATAAAATAGCCACTAATTTCAACAATAGGTTTATTTGCAATTTTTTCTTTTGTTTTTATATAAATTTTTATATGTATATATAGATTTAGTTATTTTTAATTTATTTATATTTATTTTTTATTGTTTTTTTTTTTATTCTCAAAAAAAGAAAGGTACTAGCATTGTTTTATTTTATATTTAATTTTAATTAATTTTATATTACATTTATTAAATATATTTTTTACATATTATTCAACAAGTTTTTATTATTTTTTAATTTTTAATAGTATTTTTAATTAATTTTTTTTTGCTGTAATTTAAAAAGTTTAACAAAGTTTTTTTTTAATCAATTTTATTTCTAATTTTTCTTTTGAACAAAACAATATCCAACATAATATTTTTTAGCTTTCCTATCACACTCATAGCGACTCAACAACAGCTGGCCAAGTATTTTTTTTTTGCTTTTAGAAAATTGTTAATAACGATTAAACGTTAATGGGTTTTTTTATTCCATTATCGTAGAGAATAATTTCAAAGTGTGTTATTAAATAAATATAATAATATTCTGTAAAGTTAATAAACAATTTATAATTAAGAAATTGTAGAAAAAAAATAAAACTATAATAAATTGTTAATAAACATTTAAAAATTGCTGCGACATTGTTTGAAAACTAAATTATAGTACTGTAAAGTTTAAAAAAAAATATCAATTAAAATAAGTAAAATACATAACTATTAAATATTAAAAAATAAAAAAAGTTTAGTGTAATATTAATAAAATATTATTGATTTTTAATTAATAATATAATATTAATTGTTATTTTTTGAACATTTTTAAATATTTTTATTTACTTGGCCAACTGTTACTTTTTTAATTCAATATTATTTTACGTTTTTTTTTTTTAATAATGCATAGTTTTAACAAAAACAACAGAAACAAAATGATATTTAATTTTCAGGTTTTATTATTCTCTTTTAACTACAACCAGGTTTTTTAAATTTAAGTTTCTCTATCTTATTTGGAAACGTTTTTTCAAATGTTTTATTTTTGTTTTATGTAAATAAATTTATATTTTTTTAATTAAAAAAAAAAATGGGATCAATGAAATAAATTAATTAAATATAATTAATTTAAAAGTAAAATTAAATACAAAAGACAAAGTAAATAAAAAATATAAACAAATATTTCAGAAAACAAATTTTTCTTTTGGATTTAAAACATATAAAAAACATTTTTAATTTTTTTTAATTTGTAATCAATATTGTTTTGTTTTGTTATTGTTTATAAGTATAAAAGCTTCAGCTATTTTGTTTTTGTTGTTGTTTATATTGCAATAGTAGTTGTTGTTGTTATTAAATAATAACGAGACATTTGTTTTTGGTTTATATTCAATTAATTAATGAACATATTTGAGCTTTTGTTTTTATTTTTACAATTTTAACTGTACATTAGCACAGATAGAGAGAGAGAGAGATATAATTGAAATTAAAGAGATTTTCAAGAGTGTTGAACGAAAGTAAATTTTACAAGAGTTTAGCGGTTTTTTTAAGTAAAAAAAGTAAAAGCGTTTTTATTTTAGAAGTTTTGTTGTTGTTTTATTTGTATATTACTTTTTTTGTTGCTTATTTTGAAATATCGCGCCCCGTCGGCCATATTTAACGTCATTTTGTTTGTTTTTTTTTGAGTTTTAATTTATTTAATGTTCGTTATATTTTTCTCTTAAACTTGAATGCCAATCAACCGTTATTTGTAAGCTTTTAATTTTTTCCTCTTTATTTTTAAATTTTTGTAAGTTTTTAAGTGTGTTTTTTTTATTAAATTTTTTTTCACGAAACTATTCTTAATGGAATTGAAAGTTTGGAAAGTTCTTAAAGCGAATTTTTATTTAAATTGGAAAATTGAAAAGAACGTTATAATTTTATTTGTTATTAAGAATAGTTTTTGCTTTTTGTTTTATAACTCGTTTACCAAGTGAAATTATTTTTTGTATTTTTTATGTTGCAATATTTTTGGAAAATAATTTGTAAATTTTTTTTTTTTGTTTTTTTGTCTTAGATATTGTTTGCAGTGTATTTAACAGTTAGTTGTTGTTTTATTTTTTTGTTTTGTTTTAATTGGAAAAAGTAGTGCTCGGTGCATAATTGTACTAATACATATTATTTTATTTATTTTTCAAATTTTTGTTGTTTTTATTTTTGTAATATGTTTTGTTTTAATAATATTTTGCTTTTTGTTGTTCTTGTTGTTAAAAGGTGTTAATTTTTTTGTTTTGTTGTTTTTTTTTAAGCTAAACATTTATAATAATTATTAATAATGATGCTCTCTACATAATAATTATAATTTTTTTTAATTTCTTATTTATTTTTTTTATTGTTTTTGTTATCTATGTATGTAAAAATGTAAGTGTATTTATATATATACATATATGTATATATAAATGTTGCCTATGTGTTTGTTTACTAGTTTTATTAATTTGTTTATCGTGTTATGCATTTTATAATTATTCTCAGTTGGTTCATTCTAAACTACATGTTTTGTATTTTGAGGATTTTTTTTTTTTTTTTTTGTTAAAAATGTTTTATTTTTTTTTTTTTTTTTTTTTGTTGGTTTTGTATTTCTAAATGTCAACTAATTTGTAGTGTATTGAGTTAGTTTTAACGACTGTGGTATTTTGTTGTTGTTGTATTTTTAGGTGGGTTTTTTAATTAAGTTTAGTAGTATATTTTAATTTCGTAATCATTATCAACCATTATTAAAGAAAAAATATTTTTTTCTTGACAATAAAGTTTAGTAAACAATTTTTAAAAAACTATATTGCCTCGAAAAAAAAAAAAAATTTTTTTTTGTTTAATAACAGCTGTAGTGTGTAATAAGTGTAGTGTTTGATTTAAAATAAATAAAATTGTATTAACAAAATCCTAAAATAAATTAAATCTTTATTAGCTAACACAATGCTACAACAAAGAATTTTTTTGAGAAATACGTATAATAGGCACTATAGGCCAGTCTTGAACCTAGCAAAATGGTCATTACAACCATTTAGTTAGGATTATAACCTATCCACGTTAAGTGTTTTAATTTGTGTCCATAAGTGGCAATACCTACAGTTTAACGTCGACTCCAATCGAAAGATTTCAGAAATTTTCCTTGGCAATATTATTTATGCTTAAGAGTTTTTTTCCAGAAGATTACTTAAAGCAGTCCTTCTTCAACCACGCATCTCTTATAAAAAGCCAATACACTATCCAATGGACTACGACGACTTTTGCCTACAAGCAAGTATTTAAGAACGTTTAACTTAGATTTCATTTGTCAATTTCTAATGGTTTAAGTGTTCTAAAGTCTCGTCCTGACCTATAGTGCATACTAAATCGTTTTTCAAGTACCTTTCCACTGTAGCACTGTGTAGTTTATTATATTTTTCTTAACTACTCTAATAAGCCATAGTTATCATCATGTAATAGTTAGTGTTTAAAGGAAATGAACTCAATTCATATCATAACAACATAGAAATTTTATTAAGGGTTTTAGATATCGTTAGCGAAACTACTTGAGTTTTATAGTATTTATAAAGGAGCCACAGCAGCAAAAATAGGACCTGGTATTAAATTCTGTATGAAAATATTTTTATATTCTTCGGTTGTAATGTTTAAAATTAAGAAATTGAAAGAAATTTCAAATTTAAGTCTTCCTTTGCTGTAATGACTCCTTATATTGGCAGTGTTTATTTTTTATATACTTTTTGATATTTTATAAAGAATTAGTCCTTTAAAATTTAATTCAATGGGGGGTTTAAAGCATTTTAAAAATAATGACTTTCTAGTCGAATTGATAAACAAATAAGTTTTTAAAGCCAAGCAGTAACGAAAGTTTAGCAAAACCATTTCTATGTAAATTGAATTAAAACATTTAATCGGGATTACAACCTAGCTTCTCGCACCATCCATGAAAAGTGGAACCTATAGTTCAAAGTTAAATTCGAAAGAACAAAGAATATAGGAATCAGTGAAACATCTGATTTGTGACTGTTGGATGTGCAATTACAACGCTAGTAAATTTTGTTGAGAATACCGGTTGGCTTCCACGTGAACTACGTAGGCAGCCTACATTTCTATAATCGAACTTATTTTTTACTTCACCACAAAATTCAAAAAATATTTATTTTTCATATTTACACAGGTTTTGCTAAACTTCTACGTCTTAGTATAAAATTATACGATATTTGATTACATATATACCTTAAAATTAGCGTTATTAAAAGAAATATATTAAAAAATTTAACGTATGTTTAAGGTTCGGGACATGTTTAGCTTGTAGGGTTTGTAACTGTATGGCTTAAAACTATCTTAAGAGTGTAGCAAACTTTAAAATAACAAACCTGTTGATAATATTTTCAGTCATTATAATGGTCTAAGAATTATTTTACGTCTGTTCTTAATTTTGAAATGTTTCAATCGAACAGAAAGTTCGCTTAATTTGAAACACATAGTTATGCATTTGAAATATTAATCCGTTTCGAAAATTACATCAAAGTGTTCTCTTTTTGATGAATTAGTTATTCATCATCGAGCAGAATATCCAATATGGCAGGAACTGTGTGACACGCTGCGACATCGTGTTAAACCCACACATCTTTGGGCATCTACTTATAACCCTCGCCCATGACAGTGATAGTCTGGTCAACGTCGATCTCTAAGAAACAGGACTTTATGGGATGCAAAGGGTCTTTTAAATTTTTTTTTCATTTTGGTTGAAATTAAACTAAGGTTTTGAATTCGGGCCAGTTTCTCCCATTCAGTTTCACCTCCTTACGGTGTTATCGGTTCCATATGGGTCCATTCTATGTTATCAGGGCTTTTTTATGAAGATATAACTTGTCTAGTTCCATTTTAAGTATTCGATTTTTCTGCTGGATTTTTAATTTAAATCTTCAAAAGTAATTAAAGAAGCTTTAAATCTTTTTATAAAAATTTAACTTTTCTTTTAGCGAACAATTCTTATACCATTTAGACTAAAAGCTAGCTCTACTGACTGTATTGCATTCTCTAAGGATGCTTTGAAGCTTTGATTATAAAATGGAGGAGGGTAGGAGGGGGTATTTTTTTTGTTTAATAAGCTTAGCACAATTGACCGTTATTGTTAGTATACAATAATAAGCGTAGAAGCGTGTTACATTTTAGCGATTTTTCTTTTTCTCTCTTTAGGCTGCTAACGCTTATAATTTAGCACATAAATCTTTTAATTTTTTTTGTTAAATTTTTTTTTTCATGTTTTTTTTTTTTGTTTGTGAAAGGGAAAATCAAAACATACAATACATACAATTTTCACAATGTTGTTGTTAGTTGTTGTTGTTGTTCTAGTTGCTGTTGTTGTTTGTTTGTTTTACGAAAGTTTATTGGTAAACGGAATCATAAGTTTTTTTGGTGTAGACTTGATGATGATGCTGATGCTGATGCTGATGAAGATGTGTAGGCGTATTGTGTTCACTAGATGAGAGTGGTGAAATTAAAGTTTCTAAAGTTGTTTCCTGGTGTTGCGTATGCGTATGGTGGTGACCTTTGTGTTGATGGTGTGTTGAGTTTTGTAATTGGTGGTGTAATTGTTGCTTTTGTTGTTGTTGTTGTTGTTGAGTGTTCGCTGGTGTAAATATACCTGAGGATTTTGTTTGTTGTTGTTGTTTGCTGGTATTTGTTGGTGTTGTTGTTGTATTAATTGTTGTTGTATTTGTATAGGTGTTTGTTTTAGCGTTGGTGTTAATGTTGTTGTTGTTATTGTTATTATTTATAATGTTATTGTGTAATGAGTGTGAATGTTGGTGTTGCTGTTGTTGTAATAGTGTTGGCAGTGGCGGTGGATTTTTAGCTTTAGTTAGTGGTATTGGCGTTGGCATTGGTTTTGGCGTTGTCGTTAAATCTATACCCCATTCGTATAGAAACTCAAGTTTCTGCTGTTCCAATGGGTCATCAGTAGCCGGCAGGGCAAGCAAATGTTAGGCTTCTAAAAATATTAAAGCAGTTGGTTTAGGTTCCAAATTCGATTTTTTTGCTTCGACAACTAGAAAGGTTATATCAGCCTTTTCACGATTAGCAAAACATTCAGCTATAAGACGGGCAACCTCCTGTAAAATAAATTTCCAAACCAAGAAAAACAAAAACGAATTAAAAAAATTTCTTTCCATACAACATCCTTTTACCTGATGATGTAGACCCTCAACTTTAGTGCCGTCTACTTCTAGTATAAGTTGACCCACCTCTAAGCCTCCCGCTTCAAATGCTGCACCATTTTCCTTAAATGACGATAAAAAAAAATAGTTTTTTTTATTGATTGACATTAAAGCAGAGGTGTGGGGGTACTTGTACTCACATGTATATTTATTATTCTAGGAAGCGGATGTTTTGTATTAGCACCACCTTCGATAGCAATACCTAAAATTGGTTTGGTTTTCTTAACGGTTACATGTAAGTTGCCTCTATGATCAGGTACGACGTTTGGATTGTGTTCATGAGTTGTTTGTTCAGTCGTTGAACCATTTTGTTGTTGCTGTTCTGCCGATAATCTTTGCATAGACTGAAATTGTTTTATTTTATATTTTTAGTTGATATTTTTTAGATTCTTTAATTACGCAAATTATTTATGTTTCGAAAAAAATTTTATAGATTTCCTACAGTAATTTCTAATTTTTGAGTGTAAAATATGGTATATTTGTCGTCTTCATTTAGAAATAAAGACTAGGCGTCTGAAAATAATGTCTGTTAAGCATTGTAACCAGTTGTAGGCAGTTTTATCTTGAATCCACCGATAACCCCTTCACAATAACGTTGTAGCACACCTTCGAAAGAAGTCTTTCTTCAAGTGGCAGTTAACCACACAGGATGAATCAGCGATAAAACCTCTAAACTGGTACGGAAGGAAATATAACAATTGCCAACGCACATCGAATGAAAAATCTTTATCACATGGCTCGACTAAATCCAATTGAAGACTTAATTACATTCGAACAACAACAGTTGAAGCTATAGGAGGAATTCTACAAAAACATATTTCGGTACCTGCTCCCATATAGCAGACAGTATGCGATTGAGAATCAAACTCAGGAAATGCAAATATTCTCTCTAGTTTTAGAGGAAAACTCAACTTCGTTGGAAACAGGGAGGACACATGCAATATTACTAGACTGTATGGATAAGAAGAGGAGTACTATATTCCTCTCCATAAACTCCTTTTAAGCACTCTGGTGTCAAAAGTTTTGCTGATAATTATTCAAAAGGGCTTGGAATGGCTAGGCTAAAGTGGGTGCGATCATCAGGGAATACGATGGTGATCTTCGTAGAAAGTGAAGCTGTTTTAGATGCTCTGACTTGGACACTATGTTGGCTTGAGATTGTTCTCAACCAGCGATAAGGCACTCACAATACTTCTGGAAAGAAAAACAAGGAGGTATTGTGTTGTTTCCGAGTCAGATGTGTGCCAGAAGCACCTCTTTTTTGTACAGAGTTTGTGGTAATGTGAGAGAGACGAAGTGTGTAAAGCATATTCTGTGTTTCTACCCTAGCATTCACAAATGAAGTTCAAGATTCTTGCTTGATGTGTTAGTCCCTCCTATTATTTTTTGGCTTTTTATTTTTCTTTTTCGCGGGAAGGATGGAAAATGCTTTATGCATTCATGAAGGTCGTCACCATACATGGTATGTCGGACTCTCCCACTGGCTATACCGACTAAAAACCCGCCTTATCTCCTCACCGGGGTATCATTCCACCTTTCATATCTGATAATGGCTTATAAGATGACTCTGTTTCTCTCTCTTCTCTTTTCATTTTTTTCCTTCTTTATTTTTAAATAATTCTAATTTTATTCTTTGTATGATTTTACCGCTTCTCATTTCTGGTCTCCGATTGAAGGTGCTTCGCATACCTTCCAAACCTAACCGTAGTAACTCTACTGTATTACTGTAAATACTCTCAAATAAGTATCTAAATATATACAGTCAAAGAAAAAAGTCTACATACAGTGGTGTATGTAGACTTTTTTCTCATTAATTTTTAAAATTTTTTTCCCAATAATCTCTACGTTATATTTGTTTCAAATTCGCTTTTTCTTCAGACATTTTTAAATTTGGAAAAAAATAAAATCAGCGGAATGGTGCTGTATGTAGACTTTTTTCTTTGTTTGTAAGATTTATTGAAACCTGTATTTTACACCCAATACTGCTTTTTAATTTCTTTTAATTTTCTTCTCATAAATCTATAGAATTTTTTATTAGAAAGAAAAATAGAAAAAAAGAACTCAATCCTATAAATTTGTTAAAAAGGACTTTTTTGGTAAGAATAAATGTGTATTTATACATTATATATTAAAAAGTACCAGTTTTTTTTAACGAAAAAAAGAAACAAAAGAAAAGATTTAAGGTGTGAGTGTTTTTATTATTATTAAAAAAGAGAGGGGTGGGTGGGGGTTTTAAAAGAATTCAAAAATAATTTGTATTTATAAACAATATCTAGCAGGCATTTTTTATTACTCGTTAATTAATCAAAAATAAGAGGAAAAATTCAACATAACCAGTTTTGTATTCAGGTATTTATTTGTATTTTCTTTTTTTTTTTTTGTAAATATAAATGAAATGTGTGTGGTTCTTTTTAAGTTTTACGCTTAAACGAAAGTAATATTATGGCTTCAAATATAAATTCAAAAAATAATAGAATAATACAAAAAAAAAAAAAATGAAAAAGAAAAACTTTTACCAACAAGCCAATTACTAAATGACCAAAACTAAATAGAGTCAACCGATTTAAGGGAAAACTTTTATTATTTAAATTGATTTGATTTGAATTGAATTGATTGAAATTGATTTGATTTGATTGGATTTTGTATAGTATAATGAATGGAAGAATGTTTGTATTTGAATTTGAGTATGTCTGGCTTTGATTTGTAATGGATTTCTGTTTGAGTTTTAATTCCTTTTTGTTTAGCATTTGAAATTTGAATATCAGTTTTTTGTTGTTGTTTTTGTTGTTATTGTAATAGAATATTTGAATTTTTCTTGTCTGTTGTTCAGAATCGTTTGCTGTTTATTGTTTATACATTATTTGTTTATGTTGTTTGTTGTTGGCTTGAATTTGTTTTGTTTTTCATTTACTTACCTGACGTCTACGCACACCTTTATCGCCTAATAGCGTACCGCCTTCTTCCTTCATATCGAAACTTCTTGAAAGTTTTGTAGCCAACTCCTAATCCCATTGGATTACGATATTTTTTTCATAAATTTTTTTTTTGTTTTGATTTTTAAAATATCGATTTTGTTATCGATTTTAATTTGTTTTTCAATTATTTTTAATTGTAATTTAAATTTTTTTTGGAGTGTGGTTTTTTGAAGGAGCGAGCCCATTTAAGAGTTTATGGTTAAAATTGAAAGAAATGTTTAGAATTGTAGAAAAACAAAATAAAATTGTTGTATTTTAAGGAAATTTTTTTGCTAGAGTGTTGATTTAAAAAAAAAAAATTTTAAGAATTTTTATTTTTAGTTTTTGTGTTATACAGGTACATTTAGATTTATTTTTTCTTACAATACAATTAACATTTCAAGGTGCTTTTATAACAATTTGAATAGAAAAAACATTTAATTTTCAGGCCAGTTAGAGATTGTGAAAGAAATTTTTGAAATGGTAACATTAAACTAAAGAACTTTTGTGGCAATTAATTGTTAAAGAATTTTAGTGCTGATTTCTAACATAATAATTATAAATAATTATATTAAATATATACAAGTATGTATCGGCTCTTCCAGCGTATCTTCCGAACTTTGACAGTTAATAGCGGCCATTTTGTTGAAGCTGCATCTGTCAAATTACTTATAATTTATTCAGTCTGTTTTGCCAAATGCTTATGCGTACAAATAGTATTTTTTATATCAAAATGGTAGCTCTGTTCGGGCAAAGTACCTCCCCTTCTACGCCCATGAGTTTAGTGTAGCCTATTCTTGAATGCATGGCTACGTGAACAAACTAAATTATCGAATTTGTAATGATATTTGAAATCAAGACTTTTACATCTAAGGTATGTCACAGCTCCACAACAAATAACATTCCTTCTACGTCAATAATGTTCAAATTAAGGAGGTAGTAGTTACAGGATTAAAAATCAAGACCGCCAAAACTAAGAAATACATACATATATAATTGGTCATTATAAACCTTCAGTCAGTATTACGACCTAGCTTCTCACACCACTTATGTTGTGTGTGTTCATTTTTATACACGAGTGGCGGGACCTACAGTTTAAAGTCGACTTCAATCGACGTATTTTTGAGAAATTTTTTTCCATGACCATTGTATTTATTCTCAGAGTTTTTGCCAGAAATCTGCTGAGAGGCAGTCGCTGAACAAATATTTTTCATATTTCGTTTTGTTGGTGGTGATGTGTTGTGATCTGAAGTTTGAACCGTAGCCTCACGTCTAATAAGCCAACACACTACCTTCTAGATTACGACAACTGCAGCACACTCTCTTCTACATGAGTCTTTTACAGACATAAGGGATCGTGTCACGTTTTCAGTATTTTCTGTACGAAAGAAAATTCCAAAGTGCAATCAATGGTTGTAAAGCTTGGAATCCTGCTAATTCCGACATAAGCACCATGCGAATGTTTATCAGAACGTTTCATTCTGACTCCAGTTCTGGCAAAACGAAATTAGAGCAAGAATTTCTTTCTTTCAGCAGGTTTTTGGCAAAAAATTAAAATAAATAAAATTTCGATGAAAAGCTTCTCATATTCATATCTGTCATTCGGAGTCGGCGTTAAACTGTAGGTCCCGCCACTCATGGATCAAATTAACACACACAACATGGATGGTGGGAGAGAGACTAAGTCGTAATCCTGACTAAGGGGTTGTAATGGCCAATTACAAGGAAGGAAAAAAAAGAAGGAAGTAGTAGCGTTAATATTTCCATAGCTCTTTCGACAGACTTACAAATGCCCTTCATTCGACTATCAGAATTATTACAAGAGCAATACTAAGTACAGCAGGTTATATATAATAAGTGTAGTAGGAAATAAAAGTTCAATTTGAATAAAAAAAAATTGTTTTCTAACCCAGCAATTTATTCGCCATTATTAAAGTGTCCGTGTTTCTTAGTACTAAAACTCACTGAGTACCAATTAAGTGCTAAAACCTAAACAGTTGTAATGAATACTAATAATTAATTTCTTAAGATCAATTTAAAAATAAAAACGTAGTAATACTCCCTCCTAAATGTTATCAACATGTAGTCTTTTATCGATACTTATACTCCTAAAAATATTGCCATTAAAAGTTCTTTAGATAAGGAAATATCAGAATATCAGTCTTCATTTGTTTTTATTTTCACTTGAAATGATAAGAATCGTGGTACTTGTTTTAATTTATTTCTTTTTTAAGAATTGTTTTTAATTTAATAAAATTTTTAATTGTATTGATTTATAACTTGTTATTATTGTTGTTTCCTTCATTTTTTTTTTTAAAGATTGTCTGCTGAAGTGTAGTGAAATGTTGAAAGTGTCATGTTTTTCTATTGTGTATGTATGATTCAGTCTAAGGGGTTCAATATAATTTTTAAAATGTTTTTTTTTGTCTTTTTAACACATTTTTTTTAAATTAATTAATAATTCTTGTTTATTTATTTTATTTTTTTCTTTAATTGTTGTTCTGAATACATATGAATGCGGTGTTATATGACTGAATTTGATAGAAAGAATAATTAAATAAAATCTAATAAAGTTATGTTTACTAATCGTAATACAATCAATACCATGTTATTGTTGTAATTGAATGCAAAAAGTTTGTTTAGTCTTTTACAATACAAAACGCTAGTGAGTGATAAATATACTACAAACTATTAAAGAATTTAAATATTGGAACTACAGTTTAAAGTAGTGTTTTTATTTAGTTTTTTTGGTTTTGTTTTTATTGTTGTTATGGTAGAAGTATTAAGTATTTGATAAGTATAGACGAAAGTAAAAAAGTTCAAGCTCAACTAAGTAACACACTAAACTACTGGTGGTTTGAAGTACAAAAAAAATTGAAATTTTGAAAATAGAAAGAAAGAAAAAAAGGAAAAGAAATTAAAGATATGTGATAATATAGTACATTTAGAAAATCTAAATTAGCAAAAAATTATAAAGAAATTAAGAAAAAAAAAAATAACACAATTAATAAATTACTAAATAAAGAGTTGGGGTGTGTAAGGGAATAATAAACAGTTTAGGAATGTTAGGCATAGCTTTCTGGAGGAGCTAAAGTCAATTAAGGACTATGTGCTCAAAAATAGGTACAACAGTTTCAAATATCATTTGGGAGAAATGGGAACATAATTCGATTTCCAATGGCTGCCTGCCTTCCCCAAAAATTTATTGGGTTTTAACGATTTTTGCGTAATACCTTGCATTCCACAAAAGTTCACGAATAAGGAACATTTATTTCGGTTAAATTTGAACTTTTATAAGTTGAATAGCTAAAAATACATTAAAGTTACATTAATATTGTAAAACGCTAACTTGTAGCAATCTCCACTTCATTCATTGATTGCCCCTCCAGCAAATAAATTATTTGAGAAATTCTTAACCTTAGGAAATGTCTCCCACTGCCTTGCTGCTGTAGTGTATTTCAAACTGAGGTAATGGTTATAAATCATGCAGCGAAAACAATCCGGAAGAAAAGATTTGCAACTACTTGCATATAAGTACGTATGTACATATATCGATCCTTTCTGACAGCCAGGCGGCAGTCAAATTTCTTTTTAGTACAACATTCATGTCGTGTCTTGTTTTGCATCTATCTAATTTGGTTCCAGACCACAGGTAAATCTAGAGTAATTGTGTGGTCTACTCTATTCCTAGTCTCCCAATCCAGTCTCCCATTTCTGAGGATGCCTATTAGGCAAAGACATTTATTGGTCTCTGAAAAATATTAAATCTTAATTGCCAGACAGAAAGCATACTAGTCGACTACTTAAATTAGATATCTGTTAGTGTATGTTGCCTTACGGGCCATTACGTATAGCATAGGCATACGGATAGATTTCCTTTACTTGCAAATCATTTCTGCAAAGATTGTGGTGGGTCAGTTAAGAAGGAAGAGAGTATTGTATACTTTATTTAACAATATTTGCATGTCGCAGACTTCTTTCATCTGGTCTATCATCATCAGCTGCTATGTTTCCTCAAGTAAGCTGTGATCTAACAAGACCCTCTTATACTATCGCACAAAACTGATGCAGTTTTCTGAGAAAAACACTGAGAGTAAACTAAAGAAAGAAGCATTCAAGTGTCTTCGGTGTCTTAAGAGAGTGTAAGAAATATTTTTTCTGATCTCTTTACTATTTACACCACTTATATCCGACCGAATACACGAATGGGCGAAAATACTCGTTATTGAGCAACTCTATTCAATTCTTTTGATTCACTGGAGCACCGTTACAATGTGACTTGTCTTCCAACGCTACTACAAAGGATACTGATCTAGTGAAATGAATTTAATATACGTCTTTCTCACAGAGCACATCCATTTATGGTCGTACTATGCATTATATCGCAAATTAGTTCTTCAGCCACACTATACGCATGTGGAACGCTCTATCTTATAGAAATTTTTTTCTGTCAATTACGATTATAAATAGATTTGAGTTTAACGTCCGAAACATCCTTTTTTTCCCTCTCTCAACCTATTTTCGTAGATGCAACACAATGCACTGCATGGGAAGGGGCTATACCATGCATGTTGGTGGATCATAAAAAATGCCATTAAAAATCTTCTCTAATTTGTCGCTTGGATTCGATGTTAAACTGTGTACATCCTGCCAAGGGTTTTAATGGCCAATAACTTATGTAATTTCAGATATTTATTTTATTTTTTTAATGTGGTTGTTTTATGATAAAGCTACTATTCTTGGTACCTTTTTAGAACACTTTTCAAATGCCATTTAATATTTTTTTGGCAAGACTTTTTAATTAAACAAAAGTACTATTTTTGATACTTTTTTATCTTTATAATCATTTATTGTTTGACCAATTTGGTACTTTTTTTGAATACTTTTCAAAATCCATTTCATATATTTTCGTCAGCATTTTTTATTTAAACAAAAGTACTATTTTTGGCACCTTTTTAAACATTATAATCGTTTAATGTTTGATCAATTTTTTTTTTTGTTAAAAGTTATTGGATTTTAAGTGTAATTCCTAGTGAAAAATATTTTTTTAATTTTGTTGAGGTTAAGAAAATATTAAAAATAGTTTAGGGTTTGAGGTTAGGAAAAGGGAAAATCAAAATAAAATAGTTAACAAAAAGTGGAATGAAGTGCATGATTTTACAAATAAAAATTAGAAAAATAAAAATCAATTTAATTGAAGGAATCTTTAACTAAAATACTAACTTAAATTGAAACTAAAAAAAATATAGAGGGTGACTCATGCGTTATGGTGCAATTATATTTTTCAAGCTTTTCATTGAAAGTTGTTGTTGTTGTTATTAAGGCTGTAAAATACAATTCTAGTTAGTACTTACATAATACATGGAATAATTTTTTTTTTTTGAACTTTACAAAGACTACGTTTGAAAAAATAATTTTAGGTTTTTGCTTAATTTTTTTTACTAAATTGTTTCAAAAACTACTGAACAAACGAACGATTTGAATCGAGTGCAACATAGATTTTGTTCAAAAAACAACTACTAAAAGGATTTCAAAAATTAGGCACAAAAAAAAAACAAACGAGAACAACTAAAAGGATTTAATATAAACTAAGAAAAATAATACGAACTAATTTACACATTTAACAGGGATTTTGTAAGATTTCTTAGAGAAGCAGGCTTTATAAATTTGGACAAAAAAGAAAAACAATAATAATTTACGCTAAATAAGCAAAACTTAAGAAAAAGAAGTGATTGTAGACAAGAGGAAAATGTTTTAAAGACAGAAATAAAAACAAAAACTTAATGGCTTTTCAAAATGATAAACAAAATTGCAAAACCAGGGATTTTGGCTTGAAAAATATTAAAAATTTCGTTTTTTGTTTTACAAAAAATGTTAGTAAATGTGCTTTTTTTTATTAATTTTTTTCTTTAAATATGGTTGTTTTTATTTTAGTTTGAATTGTTTTGAATTTGAATCTGTTTTGGTTTTTGGTGGTATTTTTCAAATATTTCTGTTGTTGTTTTAAGAATTTTTTTTAAAGACAGTATAACCAAAAAAAAAAGAAGAGAATTTTGAAATTTTAATGAAAAATACAATTGCACTTACAAGAGGTCGTCCCCAATACCATGATTTGACACGTTGTGTTAAACCACCCAAATGTGAACGTAGTCCATCTAGGTAGCCTCCCTGAAATGTACAATGAACGAGAGAAAGAACCAGAAAAAAACCGAAAAAGAGAAAAAACAAATAGGGAATAGACAAAAATAGATCGGGCGAGAGGGCAGCCAACAAAGTGGCCAAAATAATGATGGGGGGAAAAAGAAACACAAAAGCGAAAAATTAAAAGATTTTGTAAAAGATTTTTTTGGGTAACATTTAGTTTTTATTTTTGGAAATTTTTATTTATTTTTTTTTAACAAAAAATATAAAAAATATTTGAATATTTACAACACAATCAAATAACACAGGGAACATAAAAAACCAGTAAAATGAAAATTGAAATAATCTTTTATTTATAATACACCTTATAAAAACATATTGTATTTCGTAAATGTTAAATATGATATGATGATTTTAAAAATAAACTTAAAAATAAACAATTTTTTTAAATTACAAAAAAAAAATTCTATACCTTATTGAAAATGTTTAAACGATAAAAACTAAATACTAAAAAAAAATAATTTTTAAAAAATTAATTGAATATAATTACGAGTTTAATATAAAAACTACCCAGAAGAAAAAAAATTAACTTTTTATATTCTTATACAAGGGATTATAAAATATTATTCATCTAAAAAAAAACAGAACCTAACCTAGTAATAAATAATAGATTTGAATATGGAGAAAGACGACGTCTAAATGTTTAATGAAAAACTCTAGTGTTATATTTAAAAATACTAACCAACTCTTCTATTAATTATTATTAATGAAAACAAAACAAAAAAAATTATTAAAAATTATCAACATTTTTAAATATACAATATTAAGTTAAACTCCTATTCTACTTAAATTATTTTTTTTTTTTAAGTGTTTCCTGTTATTCTTCAACTCAAAGTGTGTAATAAGTGTTGTTAACGTGTGTCAAAGTTTAAATATTTTCTAAAATCCTATACACTTTTTTTGTTTATTTTTCTGTATTCTCTTATATTTCCATGGTTGAAAAAAAAATTAGGTTTTCTTTTGTTAGAATGCATGATTATGAATTTATTTTTATGACTTGAAAACATTTGAAATCTAAATTCTTGCTTACCTGTTCCTTTAGTACCACATTATTAAATTTCGTTATGGTATCCATAGAAGACATAAAAAGAGAAAGAAGCAAAAACACAAACAAATAAATAAATTTAGTTTAAAAACCTTAAGAAAAGTATGAATTAAAATACAAAAGATTCAAGAGATTCCCATGAAGAAGTTTATGCTAAAAAAAATTCATTTTTAATAACCCACCATAAAGGTTTTTAGTTAAAAAATCAACAATAAAAATTGTATGCCAAAAAATTGCTTTTTTTCTTCAATTAACTAGAGAACGTACCAAACAAGTACTTTTGTTTCAAATGGTATTAAAAACTAAAGCAAAAATATCTTTAATAAGTCACAAAAGTACCAAGGAAAGTACCTTTCAATACCATTCTATAAACATGTATTCTTTTATACAATACATTACAAACATTTTTTAAAGAAAGACCCTTCATAAAAATTATAAATAAAAATGTACTGAAGGTACTTATTATTGGGCAGAGGTTGTGAAATACTCCTATAAAAATTGCTTCTTTTTAATAAAGTTAAGAAAATACTGAAAACAAAAATTATATTTTAACTACCCATCATAAACGTGTTTAGTTTATAATATTAAAAATAAAAATATGTTTCTAGATATTGTGGAGAAAGTACCCAAAAAAGGTACTTTTTAATAACATAACAATATTTTACTTACAATGATTGCAAAAAACGAAAAACGCTTTTTTATAAGTCACAATAGTACCAAGGAAAGTATTTTGCAACACCACTCCCACCAAAAAATCAGGACTTAGTTTTAAAACCCAAAATAAAAATTCTATATGAAAGGTTCCCTTTTTAACTAAAAAAGTACTAAAGTAACAAGTACTATTTCTCATAGCTTCCCAGTATGTGCCCGGTTTTAGTCGATCCCTATTCTATTCTGGTAAATTGTCGGTTACAATCCTTAGGCTATTTCTTGATAGTCTGATGCAGAACACATATCACTTCTCATTGGAATAACCCAACAAAATTCCGTCCTAGTTGAGAAGTCTATAAGCCCCCCCTTTATTTTTCCTTTTGCCGAGAATACTGTTGCGAACATTGTCTGGCACAGTACATAACATACATAATTGGTCGTTAGAACTCTTCAGTTAGGATTACGTCCTAGCTTCTCAAACCACTGACCTACAGTTTAAAATTGACTCCAAGCGACATATTTTTAAGAAGCTTTTGCATGGCAATTTTATTTACTCGCAGAATTTCTGCCGGAAGTCTGCTGAGAGGCAGTTTTTCATATTTCATTTTGATGTCTGACCTGGGGTTTGAACCATGACTTTACGTCTAATAAGCCAACACATTACCTATTAGACTACGGCAGCCAGGGAAAGTAAAAGCTATTCGTCATTCATGAAAAATATGACGAATAATTCCAATTTGGTCCCTGCTCTTATAAAGCCTCCAGCACTGAAGTAACAAAATCTAGTGTGCAATAAAAATAATTCGATTCCATTGCTTCAAAAATATTGCTCTTCTTGCATACAAATAAACTTTATCGCTGAGTTAACAATAATTACGTTTAAATGATGTTTATAATAAATGCTTGCGTATTAAGATCAAAAAACTATTGCAAAAATTTATTGCATTACTTGCAGCATAATATCACAGATTCTCAGAATATAAAAACTAAATGATGATTATTCTTAACATTTCTATTGCACCTGTACAGGAAATGTGACTCATTTTTTATTAAGCTTATAAACATATTTCTGTAATTATCATTTAAAAACATTTGAGAGCGAGAAGAAAAACAAAAATGCAGAAAAAAATATAAGATTCCACCTCTTTAGATGAAGCCTACGGCATGCACTTCAGTTCTATTTTCAATTAAATCAGGTTCATTTTCCTTCATTTATTTTACCC
Source organism: Sarcophaga variegata (assembly GCA_932273835.1). Lineage (NCBI taxonomy): Eukaryota > Metazoa > Arthropoda > Insecta > Diptera > Sarcophagidae > Sarcophaga > Sarcophaga variegata. The sequence goes on from OW026362.1 coordinate 10,419,158, forward strand.
CACATGCTTTTGATTTCCAACATCCTGTTCAAATGAAATAAAAAATCTTTTCTTTTTTCTTTTTTGCGTTATCAAGCTTCATTTCATTTGGTCTAATGAATGATGGGCTTATTAAAAGTTTAACGCACCATTTTTTAAACCAAACACTAAAATTACGTTTTTTTTCTTGAATCTAAAAATTAAAAAAAGATCATTTATATTTACCAGAAAAGAAAAGAAAATACAAATAAATACCTGAATACAAAACTGGTTATTTTGAGTTTTTCCTCTTATTTTTGATTAATTAACGAGTAATAAAATGTCTTCTAGATATTGTTTATGAATACAAATTATTTTTGAATTCTTTTAAAATCCCCACCCACCCTCTCTTTTTTAATAATAAAAACTCACATCTTATTTTTTCGTTAAAAAAATTGGTACTGTTTATATATAAATACATATTTTTCTTATCAAAAAAAGTCCAATTTGGTATGTGACTTTTCCTCTAAAACTGGCGGGAATATTTGCATTTCCTGAGTTTGATTCTCATACTGGCTGCTATATGGGAGCAGGTACCGAAATATTTTTTGTAGAATTCCTCCTATAGTTTCAGCTGTTGTCGTTCGAATGTAATTAAGTCTCCAACATTATTTTTCTATGGCTTACAATTGAATGAAGATTTTCCATTCGATGTGCGTTAGCAATTGTTATATTTCCTCCTGTACCAGTTTAGAGGTTTTATCGCTGATTTATCCTAAGTGGTTAACTGCCACGTTTTTGTAAAGGGACTTCCAGTGGATTCAAGACAAAACTGCCTACAACTTGTTACCATACATAACAGACATTATTTTCAGACGCCTAGTATCTTTTTCTAAATGAAGATGACAAATATACTATATTTTACACCCAAAAATTAGAAATTACTGTAGAAAATCTATAAAATTTTATATTAAACATAAATAATTTGCGTAATTATCTAAATCTAATCTGAATCTAAAAAATATCCACTAAAAAATAAAATAAAACAATTTCAGTCTATGCAAAGATTATCGACAGAACAGCAACAACAAAATGATTCAACGACTGAACAAACAACTCATGAACACAATCCAAACGTCGTACCTGATCATAGAGGCAACTTACATGTAACCGTTAAGAAAACCAAACCAATTTTAGGTATTGCTATCGAAGGTGGTGCTAATACAAAACATCCACTTCCTAGAATAATAAATATACATGTGAGTACAAGTACCCCCACCTCTGCTTTAATGTCAATCAATAAAAAAACTATTTTTTTATCGTCATTTGAGGAAAATGGTGCAGCATTTGAAGTGGGAGGCTTGGAGGTGGCTCAACTAATAATAGAAGTAGACGGCACTAAAGTTGAGGGTCTACATCATCAGGTAAAAGGATGTTGTTGGGAAAGAAATATTTTTAATTCGTTTTTGTTTTTTACAGGAGGTTGCCCTGCCCGTCTTATAGCCGAATGTTTTGCTAATCGTGAAAAGGCTGATATAACCTTTTTAGTTGTTGAAACAAAAAAAAATCGAATTCGGAACCTAAACCAACTGCTTTAATATTTTTAGAAGCCTAACATTTGCTTGCCCTGCCGGCTACTGATGACCCATTGGAACATCAGAAACTTGAGTTTCTATGCGAATAGGGTATCGATTTAACGACAACGACAACGCCAAAACCAATGCCAACGCCAATTAAGCTAAAAATCCACCGCCACTGCTAACACTATTACAACAACAATAGCAACACCAACATTCACACTCATTGCACAATAACATTATAAATAATAACAATTAATACAACAACAACAACAGCAATTAATACCAGCAAACAACAACAACAAACAAAATCCTCAGGTATATTTACACCATCGAATACTCAACACAACTACAAATGCAACAATTACACCACCAATTACAAAACTCAACACACCATCAACACAAAACTCATCACCATACGCATACGCAACACTAGGAAACAACTTTAGAAACTTTTATTTCACCACTCTCATCTAGTGAACACAATACGCCTACACACACATCTTCATCAAATCTACACCATAAAAACTTATGATTCCGTTTACAAATAAACTTTTGTAAAACAAACAACAACTAACAACAACAGCAACGCCAACATTCACACTCATTACACAATAACATTATAAATAACAACAATTAATACAACAACAACACCAACAACAGCAATTAATACAACAACAACACCAACAAATACTAGCAAACAACAACAACAAACTAAATCCTCAGCTATATTTAACCAGCGAATACTCAACAACAACGAAAGCAACAATTACACCACCATACGCATACGCAACACCAGGAAACAACTTTAGAAACTAATTTCACAACTCTCATCTAGTGAACACAATTCGCCTACACATCTTCATCAGCATCATCATCATCATCATCATCATCATCATCATCATCATCAAATCTACACCAAAAAAACTTATGATTCCGTTAACATCAACACTAAAACAAACACCTATACAACTACAACAACAATTAATACAACAACAATACCAACAAATACCAGCAAACAACAACAACAAACAAAATCCTCAGGTATATTTACACCATCGAATACTCAACACAACTACAAATGCAACAATTACACCACCAATTACAAAACTCAACATCAACACAAAACTCATCACCATACGCATACGCAACACCAGGAAACAACTTTAGAAACTTTAATTTCACCACTCATCCAGTGTACGCCTACATATCTAGTATAGTTGGGTGAGTAGAACTCAAAAATATTTTTTTATATTTCTCGAACAAGTTTGGAGTCTTATTTGACAAAAACGGTTTTTTTTTTGATCTTTTCACACAAATTATTACCAAATATTTTTCAAACTATGTTCAAAACTCAAAGTTTTTTGAAACGGGAACAGATGAGCCTTTAAAATTGTATAGATAAACGTATGGTTCAAACTTACATGTTATAAGTTTTGATCGGGTAAACTCGGAAAATATGATTATTTTTCTCAGTTTTACAAGTTTAGCTCTCTTAATTGCAAAATTTAATTAAAAAAGGTAAAATAATTGATGACATTCAGAAGGACATTATCTTGTGAAGAGATTTACATATCGTTTGATCAAATCGGATAAAAATTACCGTAGTTATTATTTAAATAGTATATATAACAGTCGCGTTATATTTTTTATATATGTAATCTTATTAAATGAACTTTCAGTTAAAAAATTTTCAGAATTTTTGACGGATCTTGATTGTTTATCGCAAAATGTATCGATTTCACGTTTCTACGACTACCACAAGTCGCCTAATATTTGTGTTTTTTGCAAAACACAAACGCTTTGCGCAAACATTGTTCAACTTCTGGTGGTCGTTCAAACGTGAAATTGACACATTTTGCGATAAACAATCAAGATCCGTCAAAAATTCTGAGAATTTCTGAACTAAAAGTTCATATGAAGAAATATACATATATATGAAAAATATAACTCGATTGTCAGACTCTTCAAATAAAACTAAAATAATTTTTGTCCGATTTGATCAAACGAAGTGTCAATCTCTACACAAGATAATGGAATTTCAGAATGTTATCACTTATTTCATATTTTTTAATTAAAGTTTGCTACTATGAACTGACAAACTTGAAAAAATATAAAAAAATTCACATTTATCAAGTTTACCTCATCAAAACTCATACCATATTAAGTCAAATAATATACCTTTGTATATTTTTTTAAAGGCCCATCTCTCTCCTTTCTTATAAAGTTTACATCTTGGACATGAGTTCAGAAATCTTTGTGTAATCAATAAATTTGTGCGTAAAGTCCAACAAAACAGTTTTTTGTCAAATAAAACAACTTTGGAGGGTTCGAGAAAAATAAAAAATTTATTTTTGAGTACTACTCAACTAACAGTACAATTTAGACTAGGGTATACGGTACACGGGTATATTTAATTTTTTGTATTTTGTAGCATAGTGTAATTAATAATAATTAATAATAATTAATAATAATTAATAATAATTAATAATAATTAATAATAATTAATAATAATTAATAATAATTAATAATAATTAATAATAATTAATAATAATTAATAATAATTAATAATAATTAATAATAATTAATAATAATAATTAATAATAATAATTAATAATAATTAATAATAATTAATAATAATTAATAATAATTAATAATAATTAATAATAATTAATAATAATTAATAATAATTAATAATAATTAATAATAATTAATAATAATTAATAATAATTAATAATAATTAATAATAATTAATAATAATTAATAATAATTAATAATAATTAATAATAATTAATAATAATTAATAATAATTAATAATAATTAATAATAATTAATAATAATTAATAATAATTAATAATAATTAATAATAATTAATAATAATTAATAATAATTAATAATAATTAATAATAATTAATAATAATTAATAATAATTAATAATAATTAATAATAATTAATAATAATTAATAATAATTAATAATAATTAATAATAATTAATAATAATTAATAATAATTAATAATAATTAATAATAATTAATAATAATTAATAATAATTAATAATAATTAATAATAATTAATAATAATTAATAATAATTAATAATAATTAATAATAATTAATAATAATTAATAATAATTAATAATAATTAATAATAATTAATAATAATTAATAATAATTAATAATAATTAATAATAATTAATAATAATTAATAATAATTAATAATAATTAATAATAATTAATAATAATTAATAATAATTAATAATAATTAATAATAATTAATAATAATTAATAATAATTAATAATAATTAATAATAATTAATAATAATTAATAATAATTAATAATAATTAATAATAATTAATAATAATTAATAATAATTAATAATAATTAATAATAATTAATAATAATTAATAATAATTAATAATAATTAATAATAATTAATAATAATTAATAATAATTAATAATAATTAATAATAATTAATAATAATTAATAATAATTAATAATAATTAATAATAATTAATAATAATTAATAATAATTAATAATAATTAATAATAATTAATAATAATTAATAATAATTAATAATAATTAATAATAATTAATAATAATTAATAATAATTAATAATAATTAATAATAATTAATAATAATTAATAATAATTAATAATAATTAATAATAATTAATAATAATTAATAATAATTAATAATAATTAATAATAATTAATAATAATTAATAATAATTAATAATAATTAATAATAATTAATAATAATTAATAATAATTAATAATAATTAATAATAATTAATAATAATTAATAATAATTAATAATAATTAATAATAATTAATAATAATTAATAATAATTAATAATAATTAATAATAATTAATAATAATTAATAATAATTAATAATAATTAATAATAATTAATAATAATTAATAATAATTAATAATAATTAATAATAATTAATAATAATTAATAATAATTAATAATAATTAATAATAATTAATAATAATTAATAATAATTAATAATAATTAATAATAATTAATAATAATTAATAATAATTAATAATAATTAATAATAATTAATAATAATTAATAATAATTAATAATAATTAATAATAATTAATAATAATTAATAATAATTAATAATAATTAATAATAATTAATAATAATTAATAATAATTAATAATAATTAATAATAATTAATAATAATTAATAATAATTAATAATAATTAATAATAATTAATAATAATTAATAATAATTAATAATAATTAATAATAATTAATAATAATTAATAATAATTAATAATAATTAATAATAATTAATAATAATTAATAATAATTAATAATAATTAATAATAATTAATAATAATTAATAATAATTAATAATAATTAATAATAATTAATAATAATTAATAATAATTAATAATAATTAATAATAATTAATAATAATTAATAATAATTAATAATAATTAATAATAATTAATAATAATTAATAATAATTAATAATAATTAATAATAATTAATAATAATTAATAATAATTAATAATAATTAATAATAATTAATAATAATTAATAATAATTAATAATAATTAATAATAATTAATAATAATTAATAATCCCCTATGAGAAACTAGGCCGTAATCCTAACTGAAGGGTTGTAATGGCCAATTATGTATGTATGTAACCATGGCCTTGCTATGCTAGCCACCTTACCTCCTGTACTAGGCACCTATCCTGTTATACTAGCCACCTATCCTGCTATACTAGCTACCTAGCCTGCTATACTAGAGCAACCTGACCACCTAGACGGCTATACTAGCCACCTAGACTGTTATGCTAGCCACCCAACCTACTGTGCCAGCTACCTAGTCTGTTATGCTAGCCACCTAGCCTGCTATACTAGCAATACTAGCCACCTAGCTAACTACACTAGCCACCTAGCTAGCTATACTAGATACCTAGCCTGATATACTAGCCACCTAGTGTACTATACCAGCCACCTAGACTACTATACTAGCCACCTAGCATGCTATGCTAGGAATACTAACCACCTAGCCAGCTTACCTGCTACACCAGCTATATTAAGCACCTAACCAGCTATATTAGGCACCTAACCAGCTATACTAGGCACCTAGCTAGCTATACTAGGCACCTAGCTAGCTATACCAGGCACCTAGCTACCTATACTAGGCACCACAGCTAGCTATACTAGGCACCACAGCTATACTAGGCACCTAACCAGCTGTACTAGGCACCTAACCTGTGATATTAGGCACGCAGCTGGCTATACTAGCAGTACTAGTCACCCAACCTGCTATACTAGCCACCTAACCTGCTCTACTGGCCACCCAGCCTGCTATACTAGCCACATAACCTGCTATATGGTTAGTATAGCAGGCTAGGTGGCTAGTATAGCTAGCTGGGTGGCTAGTATATCTAGCTAGGTGGCTAGTACAGCTAGTATAGCTGGCTAGTACAGCTGGCTGGCTATACAGCTAGTATAGCTGGCTAGTACAGCTAATATAGCTGGCTAGTACAGCTGGCTGGCTATACAGCTAGTATAGCTGGCTAGTACAGCTAATATAGCTGGCTAGTACAGCTAGTACTAGCCAGCCAGCTATAGTACAGCTGGTACTAGCCAGCCAGCTATAGTACAGCTGGTACTAGCCAGCCAGCTATACTAGCTGTACTAGCCAGCTGTACTAGCCAGCTATACTAGTCAGCTATACTAGCTGTATAGCCAGCCAGCTATACTAGCCAGCTGTACTAGCCAGCCAGCTATACTAGCCAGCTGTACTAGCCAGCCAGCTGTACTAGCCAGCTATACTAGCCAGCCAGCTGTACTAGCCAGCTATACCAGCCAGCCAGCTGTACTAGCCAGCTATACTAGCTGTACTAGCCAGCCAGCTGTACTAGCCAGCTATACTAGCTGTACTAGCCAGCCAGCTGTACTAGCCAGCTATACTAGCTGTACTAGCCAGCCAGCTGTACTAGCCAGCTATACTAGCTGTACTAGCCAGCCAGCTGTACTAGCCAGCTATACTAGCTGTACTAGCCAGCTATACTAGCTGTACTAGCCAGCCAGCTGTACTAGCCAGCTATACTAGCTGTACTAGCCAGCCAGCTGTACTAGCCAGCTATACTAGCTGTACTAGCCAGCCAGCTGTACTAGCCAGCTATACTAGCTGTACTAGCCAGCCAGCTGTACTAGCCAGCTATACTAGCTGTACTAGCCAGCTATACTAGCTGTACTAGCCAGCTATACTAGCTGTACTAGCCAGCTATACTAGCTGTACTAGCCAGCTATACTAGCTGTACTAGCCAGCTATACTAGCTGTACTAGCCAGCTATACTAGCTGTACTAGCCAGCCAGCTGTACTAGCCAGCTATACTAGCTGTACTAGCCAGCCAGCTGTACTAGCCAGCTATACTAGCTGTACTAGCCAGCCAGCTGTACTAGCCAGCTATACTAGCTGTACTAGCCAGCTATACTAGCTGTACTAGCCAGCTATACTAGCTGTACTAGCCAGCTATACTAGCTGTACAGCTGGCTGGCTAGTACAGCTGGCTGGCTAGTACAGCTGGCTGGCTAGTACAGCTGGCTGGCTAGTACAGCTGGCTGGCTAGTACAGCTGGCTGGCTAGTACAGCTGGCTGGCTAGTACAGCTAGTATAGCTGGCTAGTACAGCTAGTATAGCTGGCTAGTACAGCTAGTATAGCTGGCTAGTACAGCTAGTATAGCTGGCTAGTACAGCTAGTATAGCTGGCTAGTACAGCTAGTATAGCTGGCTAGTACAGCTAGTATAGCTGGCTAGTACAGCTAGTATAGCTAGGCGGCTATTAAAGCCGAATAGGTGGCTAGTGTAGCAGGCTAGGCGGCTATTAAAGCTGGATAGGTGGCTAGTGTAGCAGGCTAGGCGGCTATTAAAGCTGGATAGGTGACTAGTAGAGCAGGCTAGGTGAATAGTATAACACAACAGGTGGCTAGTATAGCTGGACACGTGGTTAGTATAGATGGACAGGTGGCTAGTATAGCTGGCTAGGTGGCTGGTATAGCAGGCTAGGTGGATAGTATAGATGGATATGTTAGTATAGCTGGTATTGCAAGCGAGGTGGCTAGTAAAGCAGGATAGGTGGCTAGTATAGCAGGTAAGGTGGTTGTTATTGCTGACTAGGTGTCTAGTATAGCTGGCTGCGTGGCTAGTATTGCTGGCTAGATGGCTAGTATAGCTCGATAGGTGTTTAGCATAGTTGCCTAAGTGGCTAGTATAGCTGGCTAGGTGGTTAGTGTAGCGGACAGGTGGCTAGTATAGCTGGACAGGTGGCTAGTATAGCTGGACAGGTGGCTAGTATAGCTGAACAGGTGGCTAGTATAGCTGAACAGGTGGCTAGTATAGCTGGCTAGGTGGCTGGTATAGCATGCTAAGTGGCTAGTATAACTGGCTAGGTGGCTGGTAAAGCTGGTATAGCACAACATGTGGCTAGTATTGCTGGTATAGCAGGCTAGGTGGATAGTATAGATGGATATGTTAGTATAGCTGGTATTGCAAGCGAGGTGGCTAGTAAAGCAGGATAGATGGCTAGTATAGCAGGTAAGGTGGTTGTTATAGCTGACTAGGTGTCTAGTATAGCTGGCTGAGTGGCTAGTATAGCTCGATAGGTGTTTAGCATAGTTGCCTAAGTGGCTAGTATAGCGGACAGGTGGCTAGTATATCTGGACAGGTGGCTAGTATAGCTGGCTAGGTGGCTGGTATAGCAGGCTAGGTGGATAGTATAGATGGATATGTTAGTATAGCTGGTATTGCAAGCGAGGTGGCTAGTAAAGCAGGATAGGTGGCTAGTATAGCAGGTAAGGTGTCTAGTATAGCTGGCTGAGTGGCTAGTATAGCTCGATAGGTGTTTAGCATAGTTGCCTAAGTGGCTAGTATAGCTGGCTAGGTGGTTAGTGTAGCGGACAGGTGGCTAGTATATCTGGACAGGTGGCTAGTATAGCTGGACAGGTGGCTAGTATAGGTGGCTAGTATAGCTGCACAGGTGGCTAGTATAGCTGGCTAGGCAGCTAGTATAGCTGGATAGGCGGCTAGTATAGCTGGACAGGTGGCTAGTATAGCTGGACAGGTGGCTAGTATAGCTGGCTAGGTAGCTATTATAGCTGGACAGGTGGCTAATATAGCTGGACAGGTGGCTAGTATAGCTGGACAAGTGGCTAATATAGCTGGACAGGTGGCTAGTATAGCTGGTTAGGCAGCTAGTATAGCTGGATAGGCGGCTAGTATAGCTGGACAAGTGGCTAATATAGCTGGACAGGTGGCTAGTATAGCTGGCTAGGTAGCTATTATAGCTGGACAGGTGGCTAATATAGCTGGACAGGTGGCTAGTATAGCTGGTTAGGCAGCTAGTATAGCTGGATAGGCAGCTAGTATAGCTGGATAGGCAGCTAGTATAGCTGGATAGGCAGTTAGTATAGCTGGACAGTTGGGTAGTATAGCTGGATAGGTGGCTAGTATAGCTGGCTAGGCAGCTAGTATAGCTGGATAGGCGGCTAGTATAGCTGGACAAGTGGCTAATATAGCTGGACAGGTGGCTAGTATAGCTGGCTAGGTAGCTAGTATAGCTGGATAGGCGGCTAGTATAGCTGGACAAGTGGCTAATATAGCTGGACAGGTGGCTAGTATAGCTGGCTAGGTAGCTATTATAGCTGGACAGGTGGCTAATATAGCTGGACAGGTGGCTAGTATAGCTGGTTAGGCAGCTAGTATAGCTGGATAGGCAGCTAGTATAGCTGGATAGGCAGCTAGTATAGCTGGATAGGCAGTTAGTATAGCTGGATAGGCAGCTAGTATAGCTGGATAGGCAGTTAGCATAGCTGGACAGTTGGGTAGTATAGCTGGATAGGTGGGTAGTATAGCTGGACAGGTGGTTAGTATAGCTGGACAGGTGGCCAATATAGCTGGACAGGTGGCTAGTATAGCTGGCTAGGCAGCTAGTATAGCTGGATAGGCAGTTAGTATAGCTGGACAGGTGGGTAGTATAGCTGGACAGGTGGCTAATATAGCTGGACAGGTGGCTAGTATAGCTGGACAGGTGGCTCTTTCGATCGATATTCTTATCGTTTTATATAATTTTTGCTCGGATCCGAAACAAAATTTTACTTTTGGTTTCTAATAATTTCAGAGATGTTGTGGCCATTGAATTACCTGCGTTAGAGAAACAATGAAATGATTTGGTTGTTAATAAGTAAAAAAATAGACAGTGATACACAACTTTTGGTTTCAGAAGACAAAGTTTAAAAACTTTTAATTCATTCCAAAGATAATATTTTGAATGATGCAAAGGCACTCAAAGGTGACCAGAATAGCTGGCCAAGTGTCTAGCATAAATAGCTAGGTGGTTACTATAGCTGGCTAGGCATCTAGTACAGCTAGTATTGCTGGCTAGGTGACTAGTGTAGCAGGCTAAGTGGAACAGGAGTTCTAACGGGCCACTGCTCTATTGGCAGTTTCGCTAACAAGTTTGGATTACCCCACAAGAATTACGGACATGAGTCATGAGTTTTTGGGTGACAGAACGTTTAAAAATCTGGGCAGGACAGTCTCATTCGGAGCTTCAGGGTGGTTCAAACCTACCACTGACGGATTATGACAGGGGCAACACACTTGGCAACACAAGGGGTGGCCACAAAGTGAAATTGACACGTGGACGGCAAGCTATCCGCTAAGCTAACAATCACTAGGTAGTAAGTTATTCTTTGTGGAAGAGGACAAATAATAATGAGTAACAAAAGTATGTAAGCAAATTGTACTTAATGTTAAAATATTTACTGTAAATAATAAAAATTTTAATTTTTTCTTTACAGTTGCTTTACTTTTATCACTGACTGTATATTTAAAGTTCTTATTTCATATTTTTGTGTAACATTATGTGCAGAATGTTTTAACCGGTCTTCTTTTTTTTTTGAAGTTTTTTTTTTTAGTAATTTTTGCTGGTATTTTTAATTTTTTTTTTTTTTTTTTTTGCTTTGTTACAAACTTCTCTCAAGGAAATTCAAATTGTTTCTTATTTTTTTTTTTTTTGTAATTCCATTAAAGAATTTGGCCAAGAGAAAAAAGAAAGAAAAAGAAGTTTGTAGATCATAAAAATGATCGGGCCAAAAGAATGTCTGAGAATCTTAAAATGATCTTTAATGCCACATTTTCAATTTTTATTTTGTTAAATTTTTTTTTTTTTGGTGCTCGAGGATGAGACCAGGCAGGCAGTCAAGTAAGCAACCAATTATTTTCTGTGTTACTTTATCGCTGCTTCAAGTTGGCTATGACGGGCCAACAACAAACCAAACAACAACCAAACAGGCGCAACAGCAGACGATGCCACAAGTTAAAATTTTTGAAGCAGGCTTGACCCACGTTTAGCTCTCTTTTTTTCTTTTTTTTTTGAGTTTTTCCTCCTGGTTTAAATAATAAAATTGTGTCGTTTTCTTTTCATTAATTTTGTTCTTTTTTCTTTTTTTTTATGCTTTATTGGAGGTTTCTTTCATTTTATCTTTATTAGCCGCCAAGAATCTGGCTAAAAACCGAGATTTTTCTGGCTGGTTTGTTTATTTGTTTTCTTGCATTTAGAAGGCCATTAATGCGTGTGCGTCTGCGTTAGGTCTACTGCAAACAGGCATGTGTGGTTCATTCTGTTCTGTTCTATGCAAACCATTAAACGCGAGTGTATTTTTGTTTTTACTTTAAGCCAAGTTAAAAAGCTATCAAGTCAGTCTATAAACTGTAATAACATGTATAACAATATTGTCTTGCTTTGTGCTGTTCTTTTTTTATTTTGACTTGTTTAAGATCATTTTGTATGTATGTAAACACATGTATGTATGCATGTGTGCGTGAAAATAAGTAAGAGTGTTTGTTAACCTCATCTCAGCATGCAATTTACACAAACACACACACTAAACTAAACGAACATATTTATGAATATGTGGCACATTGATTATAGCCGCCACAGCCTTTAGCCAACATATGATGTTGATGTGCTGTGCTGTAAGCTTTTTATGCTTTAATACTTGTTAAGGCCATAAACTTTGGACAATCAACTGAACCACAAAAACACTAACAACACAAGAAGTCGATACAACAAAACAAAAGAGCAAATAAGCAAAGTAATATCAAAAAAACTAAACTAAAATGAAATTGTAGAGAAGAGAACTGAACTGAACGTAACGAAACTGAACTAAAAAACTCTTTTTTATCATCGCCATCATCAACATCAACATCGTCAACGTCATTATCATCTTTGGCCAAAAGACATAAACACAGAGAAAGATCTTGAGAAAGCCATTTAGCCAGACAACAATAACAACAACAACTCAAAAGCAAAGCTTAAAGCAGAGCAAAGTAGAGGCCTATTACGCTGTACCTGGCACAATGGCTGCTCTTAGCCAGCCAACAAAATTGTAAACTCAACTCAACTTAACTTAAATGAAAACAAAAACACGAGCACAAACACATACATATACAGGAACAAAAACAAACAATTGCCTCAGAGCTAAAACAAATTAAAGTTTTTCTTTCATTCTGTCTCTTTTTTTTTCACTACAACAACAACAACAAGAAAACTAATCAACTTTTTTTATATATATTTTCAGAATGTGGTGGAAAGAGGCTTTTATAAACCCTACTAAAAAAAATCTGTTAAAAAAAAACACAGCAATAGAACCGATTTGAGCAGATGGAAACTAGCTTTGGGAATGAGCTTTTCCAAAAAGCATCGTACAATTACAAAGACCACAGTCATGTAACGCAGTCTTTTGTAAATTCTTTAGAAGATAACCCTCACATGGTAAAATATATACAAATTAAAGTATATATCATGCAACTTTTTAGTTGAAAACATTTTTTAAAACGGTATTTCTAATAGCTTAAGTCAATTAAGCAAAGGAATGGATTCCCCCAGGGGATAACTAGACTCTTGATCGGATCCTTCTAGCTTGTATTAAATAATCGGGACATCCACGACAAGGGGATTCAACAGGACGGCGCTGCGTGGCACCCAGCTCATACCCTGTATTCGGTATATGCAAGAGTGATTTAAAGGCATGTGCATCTCACGTAGAGCTGATGTGAGCTGACCGCCAAGATCTTGCGGTTTTGACCCTATTCAACATTTTCTTGTGAGATTTTCTTACGTCGCAGGTGTAGGCGAATAAGTCACAAAACACAGCGGTTAAGAGCCAATATAACACATGCCATCAGTAATATTCAGCCTGATGTACGTACCATAGCCATGAAAAATTGGACGATTCGAATGCGATGTACCCAGACTAGACGTGGTGTGGTAGAAATTTGAACGGTCTTCCACTTATTATGGCATTAGTAAGTATTTAAAACGAATAATAAATTTAAATTATATCTCACACGTACTTTGTTTTATTTAAGGATAAAAAGCACTTCAATAAAGGCCCAATATATAGAACCAGAGAGCTAGTTGGGCCGGTCTTAAATTAAATTCTGTGTGTTATTGAATACTGTCTTTACATGGCGAACATTTGGCGCCATAAAAACAGCAATAGGGACTTTAGATTAGCACCAAACCTGGTGCTGGCGTCTGCACTTGCCTCAGGCATTTCGCTATTTATTTATGTACACTCAGACATCTCGAACGAGGGGAAATATCAAAAAAATATTTCTTTAGGCGACTTTCTCTCAGCAGTCTTCTGGCTAAAACTCTGAGTAAATAAAATTGCCATGAAGAGTTTGTCGAATCTGTCGTTCGGAGTAGATACTATAGGTTCCGCCACTTATGGATAAAATTAATATACACTGCAAAGGCCTGTGAGAAGCTATAGGTTGTAATCCTGACTAAATGATAGTAATGATCAATTAATGGGAAGCAGCCCTATTCAACTCTATCCGCCGTTTATTCAAAACAATACAGATAGTGAAACCAAAGTGCCTTTTTATAGAAACAAAAGAAACGTTTTTATGTACAAGTGGAAATACATACATACATAATTGGTCATTACAACCAACCCTTCAGTCAGGATTACGACCTAGCTTCTCACACCACTTATGCATGAGTGGCGGGACCTACAGTTTAAAGTCGACTCCGAATGACATATTTATGAGAAACTTTTCATGGCAATTTTATTTATTCGCAGAGTTTTTGCCAGAAATCTGCTGAGGCAGTCACCGAAGAAATATTTTTTTATATTTCGTTTAGCTGGAGATGCCTGACCTGGGACCAAGTGAAAATAGCGAGAGAAAAATTTGTTTTACGTGATTTAAACAATTCTATTCTTGCTGGCCCAGCAGTTTATTTATCTCGTGTAGGGTATGCATTTGATTTTTGTATTTTGTATACAACTTCAATAACAAATCAAAAATAAGTTTAAAAACAACAACAACAACAAAAGAAAATAAAATCAACTTATAAACGTTGAGTTTTGTGTTTTGCTTTGTTGCTGGCTTTTTGCTTTTTGTTTTGCGGCATTTGGCATACGATTTTAGCCACAAACTTTAAAAATAGTCAGTCGTTAGCGTTTAAAGCGTGCGGTTCGATTACTCTCAAGTATTATAAACAAAGAATTGATAAAAAAAAAATTTAGTTTTTTTAAAAAAAAAATAAAAAATAAACGTATTTGAAGTAGAAATAAAAGTAAAGTTAATAAAAATTGTAATAAAAAAAATAAAAAAAAATTAAAGAATTTTTTAATAAAAAAAATTCAATTTTAAATTACAGAAAAAGGTGGGTTTTTATAATCAAATAATAAAAATAAATTATTTAATTTATTTTTAAAATAAACAAATTATTTTAATATAAGTTTTTAAAATTGTTCTGTCTTTTGAAAACAGAGACTCTGTGTGTATAATCATTATTGTAATACGCTCTGTTTAAGTTGTTAATATTTTTTTTCCATTATTATTGTTGTTATTTTTATTGTATTTTTTTCAATTATATTTTAACCATTAAAGTATATTCACCTTTTTACTTGACGTTTATTTAAAGCATAATCATTTCAAATTATCTTTAAATAATAAACATTTATTAACACTTTACACAAAGCGTTCAGCAAATTGTTAAATTACAAAAATAGAAAAAATAGAAGGAAAAAAATACTAAAAATAACAACTTAATAAACAAAAAATTATAGAGTAAAAGACAGCAAATAACGCACATTTGTTTGTAGCCAAAGCAAATTTAAAATTATTATGCAGCAGCACATAAGTGTGTGCATTTCTTTTCTTTTCCTGCCTAAAGTGTTACAAAACAGACTCAAAACAACAACAACAAAAACACGAAAAAAAAAAATAAAATCAACACACTGCGTCAGTTGATTATAAATTAAACAGCGTTTTCTGTTGTAAAGACCACTTCAATAAAAATTATAAACCATGAGAGCGAGCATGTTATAGTTTTTCTTTCTTTTTCATGAATTTTCAATTTTTTATGTTTTTCTTTTTTGTTGAATTACATCAAAAAATTGTTCCACCAAAACGTTAGTGTGTCATTGAGATTTTCGCTTTTGTTTTTATGGTTTATTTCATCATCATCATCATCATCTTCATATCACCAGTACCACAACCAGTACCCCATCATCATCATCATAGCCATCAAACATCATTGTTAGAAACATCATTTATTCTCATTATTTAACAGTGTTGTTAACAACAACAAAAATCACAACAAAAGCAACAATAATACAGACAGACAACAATAACAAACTAATGATACTCCGATAATGCTAATTGAGCGTTTTTTCTCAAAGTATGTCTAAAGAAAGATTAAAAATCTTAAAGTCTAACAGCCTTATTGAAACATAGGGTTAGGGATGACGACAGTCAGATTTCATTCGAGTTGGCAAATGCAGATGTTAACCGCCACTAAAATTAGAGAAATTTATGGAAGGAAGTTCTGTTGCCATCCATTTTCTGTTGAAATAGTTTAAAAGAGTTTTTCTAAAAATTTCTTATTACGAGAAGAATAGAAACGTGTATTTTAGCTTAAGAGTTTTATTCCAGCGAGATTTATTTAAATTTAGAATTTTTATTTTATATTTTCCAATTTTTATTTAAAACTCGTTTTTGTTTTTCTGAGGCTAACACTCAGTGAATGTTCCCTATTCATGCATTGTGTTGGAATACTCGAAAACTGATTTTAAGGTTTGAATTATTTTAGGTAAAGTTTTACAGACCAGAAACTCCGGTGGAAATCAAATCTATAATCCTCCATACTCGCATTTTATTACGCTATCTCGCTACTCCCTCGACTATCAGTGTACCAACTTTTATTACTTCAATTCAAAAGATTTACTTAAGATTGAGAGTTTTATTATAATGAAAGAAAAAAAAATTATTTTAACTCAAGAGTTTTATTTTAACTCGAGAGTTTTATTTTAATCAAAGAGTTTTATTTCAACTCGAAAGTTTTATTTTATTTTCTAATGAATACAATTAATTGAAGATTGGTTCAAGAGCTTTATTTAAACTTGGCCGTTTTATTTTGGCTACTAAATGTCGTTTTATTTCATGTCACGTTATTGTTTTCGCATAAGAGTTTTACGAAATTTTTTATAATATTCACTTTTAACTACAATTCGCAAATAAGAGCTAAAGGCAAGAGTTTTGTTTCAGCTTGCAGGTTAAATTTTAGCCTGCGAATTTTTGTTGTTAGCCCGGCAGCTGTCCAGGGTACCAGGACATAGTGATCATTTGAAAAATTAAAAAGCGAAAGAATTGTTCAGATATGACATAAACATCTAACTTTCGGAAGAGTTCTTGACTTTAGGAATATAAGCTAAGGTTTGATAATGTAATATTAGATTAGGCAGTGTCGGTGTAAAGCAAAATAAAGCAGCAAGTCTGGCCAGGACTGGATAAAGTGCGCACAATAAGTCTACTGAAATTCCATAGGAGAATGCTAAACGTAGATGTCGGAATCATAACCGGACACTGCAGTCTGAGTATACCAGTGAGATGTATTTGTCTTGGCTATGTGGCCAATGAAGTCGCTCCCTGGTCAGACATCTCCAATCCAATATGAAAAAATATTTATTTGGAGACTTCCTCTCAGCAGTCTTCTGGCAAACACTCTGAGAGTAAATAAAATTGCCATGAAGAAGTTTCTCAAGAATCTGTAGTTCGCAGTCAAATTTAGACTGTATGTCGCACTCGTGTATAAAAAAAGAACACTCACAACATAAGGTTGTAATGACCAATTATGTATGTACACTCAGCCACAAGAGTATACATACGGTTAACAAATTTCAGAAATTTTTTAATCAATCCGTTTTCGTTGAAAATCTTTATAATTGTCTGCCATCTTTCTTTGTATACTTTAGTAACTGTGTGTATATGACAAATAACTACCGTAGACGCTTTAGAAATGAAGACGAAAACTGTTCTTCAGCTATTAAGTATATGCCCAGCGTTATGTGATATGACAAGATTTCATTACGACCTACGGATGGTTCTAGAACAAGGAAAATTGAAAGACTCGGAACTCACAATAAGACAAACGTAAGCAAAGTGTGTCAATCCTCTCGAGTTGAGGGCTGCTAACCTAGCTACATACATACATACGTTACTACGATTTACGAAACTATGTTTCTTCTGTTATTTGTGGGCTATAAAGTAATCATTTTTAATTTGCTTATGCCCACTGTAGTTGCACAATTGCCCTTTTTTATTTAATATTACAGACCAAAATTTGTTGGTTACACTGTTACAAAAAACAAACGAAATGTGACTAAAATCGATCTATTTTCTATTTAGAGACCCTTAATTGTGCAATTAGCGAGAAAGCTTAAATATTGCATTAATGAGTTTGGCCTTAAACTAGTTTAACACCGTTAGTAACTTCGACATTTTTGTCTAAGATTAAGAGACCAAAAATATTCTCTTTAATCTATTACAAAATAGGCAAGAAGATATTTCGATAGGCTGACGTAAGTTTTGCAAACAGGTTTGTTTAATTAAAAAGTATTTTAATTAAGCCTGTCTTGTTAAATTCTTAAATTTGTCTTATCGGTTCACAAAAGACTGGTTTTAAGACTTCTTTTCCTTTTTAAGCGTTTTTAATTAATTAAAATAAATTTTTTTTATCAAAATTCAAATAGTTTGACATGTTAGCATTACTGTTTTAATGGTTTCATATGTAAGTTTGATAACAATATAAAAAAAGGCAACTACAACTACAATAGCAACGACGAAAAAAAATTTGAAATTTGTAACAGTAGCTAGATTTAGCCGTAACATTATTAACCATATAAGAGTATAACGTAATAACAACAACAACAATAACAACTAAACAACAATTGTTGGTTGGTGTCTGAAATCATAGATCATGCGAAACCTCGAATTTGGTTTCCCATAACTTGGCCTAGACTGGGAAAACCAAAGACGAAGAAGAAGAAGTAACAACAATACAAATTTTTACACACTTGGCCATATGGTTGTCTAGCTAAACGAATAGGCCAAATAAATAGAAGCGCTAAACAGCCACCCAACCATTCATCCAACCAACAACCAACCGACCAACCAACCAGTCGACCAAACATCTGTCTTCCCATCAGCTTAACTATGCAATAACTTCTCAAAACAAAAGGCCTGTATGATGATGATGATGGCTTGTAATACACTTTGTGTGTGAATTTTTGGTAAAGCTGCTGCTGCTCTACTGCTGCTGGCTGTTATATTAACTTGGCTGTTATATTAATGGATTTTTCCTCAAACAGTGTATGTATATGTGCTTGTTACTTTGTTAGAAAAGAGGAATATTTGCTTGCATCACAGTGTATGTGTGATGTTAGTTTTTGTTTGAATTTAATTAACCTCATCTTTGTGTGTGTATGTGTGTGCGTTGTTGTTGCTTTATAGAGTTTATAATGGGGTGACTATGCTGCTACATTCACTCACTTGCTTACTCATACATTCCCTGACTCCGTGGGTAGAGCTTAGATTTTTCTATTCCTTACTTTCATTTAAAAACACTTGGCTGGCCAAAAACAACTTACTTCTCTACAGTCTCTTTTCACACTTTAATGTTTTTGTTTTTATTTTTATTTTTTTTTAATAATTTTTTTGATTGTTTTTTTTTAATTTTATTTCTCTTTTCATATAAGAAAACGACAAAATTAGCACATTATTGAGGTTATTTTACACTTCCCAGACATCATCTCCTCTTCCTCTTTTGCTTTCAGAAATTTTCTTGCTTCTATTTTTTTTATATGCCTTTGTGCGAATTTATGTGTCATAACAATTCAAGTATTTGAAGAAAAAGAAAGTCATTTTGAAGAAAAAGGAAAAAAAATAAATTTTTAAAAAAACAAAAAATTTACTTTTCCATTGCTAGCTAATTATGACTGTCTGAGGAGAATAAAATGAATACAAAAAAAATAAAATTTCCCAGAAACACAAGAACGTAAATAAATGTTGCAAAACGTTTTTGTTACAAAAAAAGAAGTAAATCATGAAACCATGGGGGTTAGTTTCACAAGTAAAGGTTAAAACAATTTTTTTAAACGAATTTTATGTTCAACAAGAAAACACTCACATGAGTTTATGGCGCAAATGAATTAGAACTGACATCCAAACCTGGTGAAATCTAAGCTACAAAGTCAGAAACTATTGAAACAAATTGAAATCACCACATAGTACGTAGGTTGGTTGAAAGAAAGAACACATATCAAAGGCCTCATGATCTCACTCTAAACGACATAGAATATAGCTTGTTGTGGGCTCACTATTCTGAGTACAGAACCTTACTTTCTACAGAAAGTTTGTATTCTTCTATAGAAAGCCAGTATAATAAGACTTCTTTAGCTGCTTCTACTTCACACCTCTGAGGAAATCTAAGCATATCAGGCTTACGAAAGCTATGAATTAACACAAAAAATTCTCCATCTATTCGATATCTTCACTACGTGTCCTGCATTCATTTTTATCTACCGTAACTACTCGATTCAAATATGAGCAAGGCGGAGGATGCACTCAACTTGCCTTTATTCAGTTTCGATATATAATATAATATACATAATGTACATAATTAGTCATTACAACCCTTCGGTCAGGATTACGATTACTAGCTTCTCACACCACTTATGTTGTGTGTGTTAATTTTATCCATAAGTGGCGGGACCTACAGCTTAACGTCGAAGTTGAACGACAGATTTTTTGAGAAGCTTCATGGCAATTTTATTTACTCTCAAATTTTTACCTGAAATCTGCTGAGAGGAATTCGCCAAAGAAGTATTCTTCATATTTTGTTTTGTTGGAGATGTCTGACCCCTCACATCTAATAAACCAACACACTACCTACTACACTATGGCGACTACCATCAGTGAAGATATTAAAATAATAATTAAACGTTTGGTTGAGATGCCATCTCTTTTACACATTCTATTTATGGAATATGAAAAATAATTATTTGTGCTTAGCCTCACAGTAATTAGTCTGCCTAATCGTAAGGAACATAAGGAAGTCTGTCTAATCACAATTCTAAGGCTGACGAATGACCTACGAATTTTAGTAAAGACAACATCTATATATGATCTATGAGGGACATCTGAGTCCGCAACAGTTGTTAAGGGGGATATGACACTATTTGCTGGAGTCCTTACAGATCACTGTATGGTTGAATGGTACGTTTAATGTATTTGGCTACCAAGAAATGAGTGAACGAATTGGCTTGACATGGCATAAGAGGTAATTATAAAGCATTTTCTATACGATTGCTGTCTAAATGATGAATGAGACTGAAGTTCCTTTTTTTCACGATTTCAAACGTGTTTTTTAAAGGCCTCAGGGATTGTGCCAGAAGTTCTAGTAGGTATCAAGCCAAAAATACTGCAAATATAGGACGGGATTGAATTTTCTTAAGTTATTACAATCGACCTAATGCTCCTTGATTGAGTCTGCCATAACATGCCCTAAGTCGACTACTATCTGAAACGCTTTAAGCAAATCAAGATAGTGAATATTTTTTTTTAAATTTTCAAATGGACTCATGCTTACTAAAGTCAATAAAAAAATAACTTTTTTTTTTTTCTATCACTTCTATTTGCAAATTGAATTTTAATTGATTGAAAATGTTTGTAAATTTATTTTCAATGTTTAAACAAAAAAAAAACTATTTCGATTTGTTTTAAATTGATGATGGCTCATTAACACTCTGCGTTTTTTCTACACTTTTGAGTTTATTGTTGCTTTTTATTCGTTTTTTTCTGATTTCAATGAACATGGTTATAATGATGATGATAATGAAGATATAATAATAATGATTTAATTTAATTTTTTTTCTGTGCAAAATATTAAGGTTTCTGTTAATGATTTTAATTCTGACAGTATTTTCCTGAAACGTTTAAAATTTATTTCCATTTGAAAATAATTTTAAAAATTTAATACCGAAATGACTGACCCACCGACCATCATTATTCAAACAGAAAAATGTTTTTTCCGTTTTCTATTGTATGACCAAACAAAAGCTGGTAAAAAATCATTGAACTTGTCTTGTATGCGAAAGCGATTTATTTGCGTTTTTTTTTTATAGGTTTTGGTGTGAAATAAAAATTAAACAATAATTTATAAACCAATGTTAAGCTGGAGTTTTAATGGTTTTACTATTTTTTTATTTTTATTATTATTATTATTATACTTTTCCTGATTGATGTGGTCTGGGTGTTGCTTTTAGTAGTGCCTTTAATTTATTTATATGTACATATCTATGTACCCTACTCTATACATCGCAATAGACTGTTTGGCTTATCAACAATTGTTGGCAACATTGCTGAATACATACATAACATAACTGGTCATTACAGCCCTTCAGTCAGGATTACGACCTACTTTCTCACACCACTTATGTTGTGTGTGTTAATTTTACAAAAGTGGTGGGACCTACAGTTTAAAGTCGATTCCGAACAGATTTTTGAAAAACTTTTCAAGGCAATTTTATTTACTCTCAGAGTTTTTGCCAGAAATCTGCTGAGAGGAAGTCGCCGAAGAAATACTTTTTGTATTTTATTTTGATGTCTGGCCTGGGGTTCGAACCATGGCTTTACGTCTAATAAGCCAACACACTACCTACTAGACTACGGCGACTTCATTGCTGAATACACGATAATTATATTGAAGGAGTTAGAATCACATTCTAGTGCAAAACATCTTGAAAAACTTAAGTTAGTACAAGACAATCGATAGGAGCCAGGAAATTACAAAGAAATTATATGACAATAGTAAAGCATTTGAGTTAATCTTATCTAATAACTAACATTGACTACATTTCATCTCTATTTCACCATAGATAGACTAATAAACGAACAACGCTTAGATAAGGTTAAGTAGGATGGCGAACCATCCATAAAGGAAGAGATCCCACTTAGACCTGTATGTATTTAGCCCATTGTGTGCTACCACAATCAATATTCAACATTCGCTAGACGAAACCAAATTGAATCAAAATGAATTTTGATATGATGTCAGAAAGTGAGAGGTTCAGAACCTGACTCTTCTGTAGGCCAGAGACAGCTCATTAGCAATACAATTTCTAACTGTAACCCTATTTCTCGAAACTTATATAAGAGTTACCTTTGAATAATTCGAAATATTCCTGAGAAATTCTCGGCAATCATGGACAAGGTCGGAAGTTGAGATTATTTTCGTTAGGGACTTAATCGAAGCCTGGCTATCTGATTAAATGAAGAGATTTTCAGAGAAAAACCCACCATTGCAACACTGCAGTGGTCAGACAGCAAATAAGACAGTTAATTAACAGCACCTGCAATAAATATACTGTAGCTCACCCTGTCACACGTCTCTGAAGGAACAACGCTTGGAAATCATTGAATTTGATCATCGAAGATCAGAGAATTTTTGTAAAAATTCGGTGAACACTTAATCTCACCATTTGGAGCAATTCATTGACCAACAAGTTAATGCGATTGGACTCTACTAGTCTATTTTTTATGGAGGTACGTAAAGTCTCTCGTGTATAAGAAGACAATAGCTTTGAAAGACAACTTTATAACTGATGTCCTTGAGAAATATGATTGAATTGCTAGAAAAAGTATACCAAAATTGCAGCTCTTAAGATGGACCAGCTTTAGCACATTCGCGTGAAGCTTTTTCCATGAAATAATCTTTAAAAAGTTAATGACAGATATTAATTTATCACTTCAAATAAATTCATTTAAACGGTTCAAAGAGATCACCCTTTATGACTTGACTATTTTCTAACACTCGGGAGATGATCACTATTCATGCAGTGGATTGTGTTGGAATACCTGAAAGATAGTTTCAGAAGAAAGGAAAGCATTGAAACGGTTCAAAAAAATAACCGTTTATGACTTTATTTTCTAACACTCGGGAGATGTGATCACTGTTCATGCAGTGGATTGTGTTCGAATACCTGAAAGATAGTTATAGGCGAAAGGAAAGCGGGGGTATTTTGAATCATTGCTGTTATTAGAGAAAGCCCAATGCATTATTGAGAGAATTTGCACTTTAGCAACACTATTCGTTTCGAGTGTGGCTTACAGTCTAAGCAGTTTCAAATCTACAGCCTCCAGTAGAGTATCAAGAAAAGGCTATCAAGTAAAGCTGCCTATACAAAGCTGAAGAGAATTTCCTTAAAACATTTTATTGTGGTATAGGGTATGCTAAAGTTTTACTTGATCGTGTGTAAATTTTATATTTATTTTGTGTATGATTTATTCATTCATTCACTACACTTTGCTTTGCTAGAAGTTGAGTCTACAATATAAAATGTATATGAACACTAAAGACTTCTGTTTATATTACATTTTTTTATATTTTCACTATAAAAAGCCAAACAATTAAAGCCATAAAACACATCAACATGCAAAATTTTTTTTTACCACAAAAATAAAAGTTTAAATAAAAAATAATAAAAATAAAATGCTACCAAAAAAAAAAAAACAAAAAAAAAATCAACAAATTTTATAAGTGAAAATGAAAGAAGAAAGGAAAAACTATAGAAAATTTATAGATTGAAAACTACTGCAGCAACATAATAAATAGCCCCCCCTCCTCTCTGTTTTCTATTGTTAGTGACTGTTTGTTTGTAACAATATTGTGCCTTTGCTGTGTGAACAATATGCATAAGGAGGAAAAATATAAAATTTATGGTGTTTAATTTTTATTTTTGTTTTATTATTATTATTGTTGTTGTTACTGTTACTATTATTGTTTATATGGGCTTTTGTTTAAATAAAACGTAAACGCTGCAAACCGGAAAATTGTTGCACACACAGCACATTTTCCGCAACAATTGCAACGCCATTTACAGACACACCCATACATATTTATATACAGAAAGAAAGAGAGAGAAAGAAAGCCTTACACTCTTACAACACTTGGTAAAACTTTGGCTTATAATTAAATAAAGAAAATAAGAAAAACAAACCACATTACAACAACAACAACATCAGGAAAAATTAAAAGTCAAATTTACAACTCCAATCACCAATATCACCACCACAACCACAATTGCTGCCCCCCAAACACACTCACTACCCCTTAACTATTGACGAAGTAAAAGCAAATTTTCCATACCCCCTTATTAATGGTTGGAAAACAAAACGAAAAAAAAAGAAAAAACGAATGTTTTTCCTTTCCCAAGCCGATTTGGTTGTAATGAAATAACGGAAATTTAAGGTAATTGGTACCCTTTCCTTTTGGTAAAAACTTTTACAAACATTTTAAGAAAACTTTTATTCAACAATAAAGGCTCTTTAATGGCAAAAACTTTCAATTGAGTTGCCAGCTTTAGTCCTTTTATAAAATCACAAGAGATGTAATATAATACTTAGGACTCAGACTAACATAGGCTTATTACACTACGACCATTGTTGGCCTAACGAGGATCTCCCTGTCAAACTCGTACGTAGTACGGCAGGGAATAAAACAGCTCTTTTAGTAAGAGTGCTACAGCAAATTCTATTCACTTAGCATATACATGTGTAGAAACCTGTATTTCTTATGCCTTCTTGCTGCACAGTATGTAATAAAATGTTCCAGTGACTCCACTTCCTCAAAACAGAGCTTTCAGATACTAGCACCTGATGTACCCATTATGTGTGGGCACTAATTGTAGTCATAGTGACCTACAAATGCCTTCGAAATTTTTCTCAAGGTTTTTTTTGGCCAATTACAGGACAGAATCCAATCTCCTAATTATGAAGATGAGAATCTTTTTAGAATAGTCAAGGCCTATTGTTTCATTTCCACAATTATGATGGCCAATTTCATATCTCCCCTTTAAGGAGACTCCTGTTGAAGTTAGAAGACAGGGGATGCAGTGGTAGTCTACTCAGTTTATTTGGTGACAATTATTTAACTGCTCAGAGCTTTGAGGATAGACTAACTATCCAAGATCATTTTTATTCCTACGCTATCCTTTTGGAATTGAATTCCCACAGTTCAGCTTGAAAGATTATGGTATTCTTTCGAAATGTTAATAATTTGAATACTCTAGGCCTCACTATTAATTCTCCGAGAAGCATTACAAGATATCATCTGCTTTGATCAGCATTCTGGGAGGCCACTTATGTCTGGCAATTAGAGTGGGCAATGTAATTGTTTAATACGGCATACATACATATTTGAGAATCTACAATGGCTTATTAGCTTAATTTATTGCTCATTTTCTCGGGTATTGGTATATATTTTTGAGAAATAAGAAACTATATTTGTGTAGCTTACGATTACGAAAAGATTTTGGCCACCCAAAAGAGGTCTGTTCAGAGTCGCAGGAATCTAATGTTTATAGAAGAAAATGTCAGATCGATGGACTTTAAAAGAATAAGTAAACGATTGGCCCTACAAACAACGTGATAGAAAAACTGCCTCCTTAAATGGCCAAATATAGAAACCTCATCTCACTAGCTTTAAATAACTGGGATAAGCAGTACAATTACCCTCCTCTTCTATATCGTTGCAGAGAATTTGATTTATTGGCATCAAAGAGATAAATGAGAGATAAAACTAATCGCCAATAGAGGTGTATGATAATCCAATAAGGGAATAAGGGACTTTGAAACCATTTTAGAGTTTTTGTCAACTATACATCAATATGATATTGAAGCGTCTTGCCCACACTTTGTTATTAACCGACCACTATTAGCTGTTTAATAGAACCAATCTGGAAACATTGATATTGGTCTGCCCCAAAGGTCTGGTAATCAAAATGCTGTGCAAAATGCAGATGTGGATGTGTTACATCTATTTTTGATATTGCCTTGTAAGCCTATATTAATCATGAGTTTTTTCTCTTTTTGTTACACAATGTAAAAATTTCTTTTCACCACATAACAACTTAAATGTTAAATTTCACTTAACTGGTTTACTTAATCGCAAACAATCTGGCCACTCTAATTAGTGCTTAACAAAGTTTGCTAGTTTGCTTCATTTAAGGGATTGTTTTTGTGTTTAATTTGGTTTGAACATGATTTCAAATTGTTTTTAGTTTTGACATGTTTATGCCACAAACATGCACGCATACACGCACATTAAAACAATTATTTAAGCTTAAATGTTTCAATTATGCTCGATTAAAAGCATTTGAAGAGTATTTAAAGACTTTTATGGATTTACCATTCAAAAATGTTGCTAACAAGGCATGTAAGTGAGGCAGAGACTAGGCTGGTTTGGAGGAATGAATGAAGCACCACACAATGATTGAATGAATGATTTTTTTTGCACAGAGAGAGAGAATTTGTTACACTATGCAAACAAACAATAGCAGAAAAACGCAATAAAACAATTGATTTGTTTAAATAAAAAAGCAAAAAAAAACATTTCTTTTATGGTTTTTTGCTGTAAATGTTAATAATCATGGTGCTGTGGTCGGTCTATTACAATATAAAAATTGGTTAAGCAAATTGCGGCTGATGATTTTTCTATTTTTTTTTTTTGTTGCTGTGCTGGAAAATTGACTTTCACTTTTATTTTCTTTTTTCGTTTATTTTGTTTTTCTTTCTATTTTTTTTTTTACAAGTAAGTGTTTTGTTTCCCCCCTCATTTGGTTAAAATTTGATTAAAAGACATTTAAAACTTTTTCTAGGTAATTTACTTTTCAAATAAGCTAATGGTACGAGTGTAAACGTCTATACAACGTCTAATAAACATAGACAATCAAGTAATAAGCGTAAGACTTTGTAGTTGTTACCATTTTATTAAAAACAACAGCAACAAGAAAAAAATTACACTCATTTAACCGTTTTTTTTCTTCATTAATTTTTTTTTTTAATTTAACTTTGTTTATGTACTTGTTTGTTTTGTTTTGGCCATTATTAGTATGCCCAACAATCATCATTTGTCTGTCTGCCTTTATTTACATCGTATACACATATAGTGGTGCTATGCTGGTACCATACATGGTCACTTTCAATGTGTGCGTCGTTGTTGTTTTAAATGTTTTTTGATACACCAAATTTGTATTAAAATTTTAATTATTTTAGTCACGTTTGACTTGGTTTTGAAAAATTTATATAAAAAAACCAACAACAACAACAGCAAAATATTAAATAAAAGCCATAAAACAATTGTTTGTAAGCCATCGTAATTAAAATTCAACACTTTTATTTAATGCGTTTGCTTAAAAGCATAACAATTTTGTACCCGAATTGGGTACATCTTTTGGGTGTTTTTTTCCGAAACTAGAATTAAAAAGAAATTAAAGAAAAGAAAAGAATTCTCGCACACTCATTATGAGGCAATTTATTGCTGTTGCAAAAATGAAAGTAAAATCTACTTTCATGTCATACTTTTATTTTTATGATGTACAAAATATTCTTAATCATGCAAAAAAGGTACTTCTCTTTTTGGACAGAAAAAGAAAAAAGAAAGGAAAAATTCGTTTGAAAGAAAATCTATGTACAAATTATAAAAATCACCACATAAAAATATTATTTTTCTGAAAAGATACTCCTTCAGAAGGGTACGTTTTGAAAAGGTACTTTTCTAGAAAGGTACTTTTGCAAAAGGTACTATTTGAGAAAGAATCATTGCTTCGCAACCGGATTTCTTAACACATGTGAATGAAGTAATCTAGAAACTACAAATCAAAATTTAAATTCAAAATTTGGACTATTTTTTGGTATACAGATGGATTCAGAACGGATCTTGGGACAGGAGCGGAAGTTTTGGTCCCAAAATGAAATATTCATGGGAAAACCCGCGAGTAGAGTATCTTCCAAGCGAAAATCTATGCCATCCAAAGATGGTATAGTGCTCAATGAAACAATTGAATAGGTGGTGCAAAATACAGGCCATAGCAATGCTATCAGACAGTCAGGCCTCAATTCGAGCAGTCGACTTTATGATATTGAATCGAAGATTGTACTGTCTGGGGAAGCTGAACCAGTTGGGTCTTAAGTCATGTGGGAATTATCCTCCTTAATGAACAAGTAGAAAAGCTTGCATGGGGTATCCTCCAGACCGCTGAAGGGTCAAAAGGCATCTGTGGAGTAGGAACAGATGCTTGGAAAAATGTATTCAACTTCCAAATGGAAGTCTATGTCATCGAAAGATGTGCTTAATGCAATTTGAATAGGTGGTATAAAATATAGGACATGGCTGTTAGGCTGCCAATCGAGGCTCTTTTGAGGTTAAATCAAAAATAGCATGGGAATATCGAGGAAAATTCCCACACAATATGGTTGGTGTGAGAAACTAGGTTGTAAACTTGACTTAAGGGTTAGGTTAGGTTAGGTTAGGTTAGAGGACGTGTACTTGTCAATTAAGACAAGTACAGCACCCGGAGGTCGAATTGACCCATTGTACAACGTCCTAGTTTCTCACACCACTTATGTTGTGTGTGTTAATTTTATACATGAGTGGTGGGACCTACAGTTTAAAGTCGACTCCGAACGACAGATTTTTGAGAAACTTTTTTCATGGCAACTTTATTTACTCTCAGAGTTTTTGCCAGAAATCTGGTGAGAGGAAGTCGCCGAAGAAATACTTTTTGTATTTTGTCTAGATGTCTGGCCTGGGGCTCGAAACCTGGCTTTTACGTCTAATAAGCAAACACACTACCTACTAGACTACGGCAACTTCTGACTAAAGGGTTGTAATGACCAATTAAGTAAGTAAATTTATTAAATAACTCTTGCGTAATAATGTCGACAAATCAGTTAATCTCTGAGTAATATCGAAATTATGGAAAAAGGAAATCTTGGGCGAGTACTTTTTAAGGGTAAATTGTGGCAATTCCAGCGATCTTTTAGATTTTAATGTACGTGGATCTTTATAACTTCTGAATAGGTTAAAACAGTTTCACAATTTGAGGTTTTCGAAACATAAATTCAAAATTACAACATTTCGAAATTTATGACATATACTTGACTTGCGTAATGCCCTGCATTAAGTTCACAGACAATGCAAAGGAAATTAAGTAATAACACCTGATGATAAGTAGATAAGCGGAATTGTTAAATAATTCTTTTTTAAAAGTACCACACTCTAATAATAATGTCCCAAAAATTATTTTGTATGCGCCAAATAAGGCCATTAAGTCACAACAAATTTGTATTTAAAATACTTATTTGGTACATTTTTTTTGTTTTGTATTCAATTCATGAAATTTGTTTGTCTTTGGTTTGTTTGAGAATAAAAAGAAAGGCAGACAGACATACATATAAACTAACCACTCTGACCCATATTTGGACTACTTCACGTAATATTGCGAAAGATTATTTATATGGCATTTAGAGGAGAGCTACACAAAAAGAAAATAAAAAAAAAATGAAAAACGAAAGACGAAATTACAAAATCTTAAGATACGCAATACATTTTAATGCCATTATGGGGCAGTAAAAAAAAGCAACCAGATTTGAATTTAGATTTCTTGTTTCTTTTTTTTTAAATTAACCGGGAAAGTTTGTTTTGTTTTGTTTTTGTATAAAACAAAGAGAGAAATTAAATTTATATGTATTTATTGTATATAGAAAACAAAAGTTACTATAAATTTATCGATTAAATAACAATAAAACAACGCATTTTAAAAAGAAAGCCTAAAAATTTCAAAGACTAGTAAGACTGGTGCTATTATGGTCAGTTTTTGAAAAGGTTTCTTTAACCTTTTAACCTCTCCATTAACCCTTCGACTTAATAATTCTTCAAAAGAGTACCTTTTAAGGAATTTTTCCTAATATAAAATAGAAATCCAATAAGAGTTTTGAAAACTGTTAGAAGTGTTAACAAAATAGTACCAACTCTTATATTAGGATCTCAAATAAAGAAAGCACCATTAAGAAATTCTACACAGACTATGTGAATACCATTTGATTACAAAGCATTTAATAATGCTGTACCCTCTTCAGAAAGCCAATGTTTTATAATTTTGGCACAGAATCATATCCTGATGTGAGTTGGTGACATAGGTACGGCTTAATGTCCTCCAATTGGTAGCCCAACCTGGACTATGGACATGCTTGCTGCTATCCTGGGACGACACAGACAAATGCTTTATAACTTTCTGAATAGAACATTTTAGAAGAGGCTTCTGGTCTAGAGATCAGTGGATTCTCAATGGAAGCCTTGAGTTTTATACTCGAAGATGCGTGGGCGGACTGTAGCAATTTATTAAGGGTTCTGACATTAAACTTCTTTGCAGGCATTCTGCTCACTGCAGTGTTTTTCATGTAAAAACCATTTCTATTTTGAAAACGGCGTAATTGTTATTGGTTGGCGGGAGTTTTCGCTGAAAATCTATTGATTTACTCGGACAGACAGGTAGTGATTAAGTCCCTAACGAATGTAGTTTCAATGTCCTTCCTCTTTCACGAACTCAAAGCTAACTCTTATATGGGTTCCGGAATAGAGGAATATTGCTGAAAATTGTATTACTTGCAAGCTAGCCAGGATCGGTACAGAGCTCACAATCTGCTGCATGTTACAGGGAAATAATCGGTTAATGTGGACTTTGGCCAATCTTTTTATAGGGAGGCAAAACTTCGGTGGGGGCAGGGGAATACGTGCGATATTACGAGACTCTGCTAGACACATTTGAATAAGAACAGGACCAACCCACTTCTATCCTTACATCGCATGGCCATCAAACGCACACTAGTGATTCTCACAGGCCACTGACTTTTTTGTAGACATGTCAAAAGATTTGCTGGATCTGTAGGTCTGAAAAGGAGGAAGAGACTATTCTTCAACTTATCTGTCAGTGGCCTGCCTTTGTCATAAAAATGCTGAAGTATTTCTTGACCTCCAACTTTTTGACATCCTGGACCGAGCTCCCAAATATAAAGATTGCTGCAATAGTGAGATTTATTGTAGACAAGGACTGGTTTTCTCTAGGGCATGTTTGATGCACGGGTTGAGTATTGACAAGAGTTATCAGAATGGGCGTAAATACTAGTGGAAGTGGAACCCCTCCCTTCAAGGGTAATTCGCCACATGACTTAAGGTTTTTATAGATAATTTATAGATAAATTTAGAAAAAAGTTTTCGATATGTTAAGTACATTTTTTCGTGAGAATTTTGAAGATTTTTTATGTAAATTAAACTTTTAAACTTTAAAGTAGAACGAACAAAACCTCTTTCTTTTTTTGCCCAAAATAAATTTCACTTATTCTTAGGTGACGTCAGGTGCTGCTTCCATTATGCTACCATACCATACCGCCGCAATATGGATCCACAATAAATTGTTCACCTTTTGTTTTATGGTCGTTTTCATTTTATGGTCTTGACTTATTTGACATCATTCTACTCTACTCCATTTCAAGACAATACCTGTTTTGTTGTTGTTTTTGTCTGCTTTGGATTTATACACTGCATCGTATCCCATATGGTAAGATATGGTGGCTCACAAAAATTTAAGTGGGTCAGCATTCTTTAAAGAAAAAGTACTACACACACACACGCTCAGTAAACCACAGTCTGGAAAGGTACCAACAACCAGTACCCAAAAAAAAAAAAAAATAAGAAAAGAAAGACTGCAACAAGCAAAAGAAAGAACATCACACAACTAAAGCAGCAACAGTAACAGCAACAGCAACAGCTGTAGCAACAGTTTTGTAAAGGTTTTAAAACGTAAATGGAAGTTGTATGTCACTGTTAAGGTTCTTCCTGCATGAAAATGTTTGAATTCTTTGAAGTTACTGACTAAAGAGTTACAGGGGTATGGTATGGTATGGATGGTATGCGATTGGTTATACAGGTAAATACGCTTGAAGTAGAAATGTTTTACGGGAGGGCTATTGTTTGTTGTCTTTCCATTTAATTTCTTTTCATATTCCCAGAAAGTTTGTCCAGAATAAATTGCCGTGGTTTACAGACATACAACGTATCTAAAGATAGTAAATGAAATGTGGTAATAAGGTGAGAGATAGATAGAGAGAGTGACAGAGTGGTATAAGGGAAAGGTTTATATTTCATGTTATGTTGGGAATACAACAGACAACTGATTATTTTGTAATTATTTTTATTTGTTGTTGTTGTTTTGATTATTGCTACACGGTAATAAAATCATATTTTTCCTTCTGTCTTTCTTTCTTTCTTTTCTTTCTTCTTTCTTTTATTGAAATGAAATGTTTCTTTAAAACAATTTTTAAATCAAAACACAGAAAAAATTTTAAGTGGGTTTTTTTGTTGTTGTTCATTTGTATTATTTGTTGTTGTTGTTGTTTGATTGCTTGTAAATTTTAATGGATTTAAAAGAAGGAAAAAAGGGAAATTATTATAAATCACTTCAAAAAAAAGAAAACAAAAAAAATTCTCTTTCTTTTAAATGCAACAAATAATTCAGTACTGAAAGTTAATTTCAAATGTTGTATTCCATGCTGTCATTGCATATAATTGATGGGTTTTTTATTTTACAATTTCGGTACCCTCATCAAAATGAAAGAACTTCATTCAAAAGTTAAGAACAAGTACAATGATTTCTACATAAATGATGATGAAAATATCTTAGGGAAAGATAGTAGCATACAATCTGATAAAGCCTGAAAAATGTTAGCTTCAGTTACAACATAATGACCCTTAGAACGAGAAGATAATATTCACTTCAATAGAAAACATAGAGAAACGGAAAACTGCAGAATGAATTCTCTACATTCGGAATACCATTGAATCCGCAATTTTATGCTTGACAAAGCATTAGTAGATTCAGTGAACACCACGTGGATAGTTTAGGATGCGTGGACTACTAATTGTTCATTATATCCTATCAGTTAAGATTACAAACTAACTTCTCACCCCACCCACGTTGGGTGTCTTAATTTTATCCATGAGTAATGGGACCGAACGACAGATTTTTGAAAAAATTTTCATGACAATTTGTATTTACTCTAAGAGTTTTACCAGTAGACTGCAGAGAGGAAGTCACCGAAGAAATATTTTTTCATATTTCGTTTTGTTCGAAATGTCTAAATTGGACTTTAAAGCGCGTCTATCAGCCTACTAGACTACGGCGACTTCATATGCGCATTACAGCGCAGAAAATCTGTCCATGTTTGGAAGGCGGACGTAAAGTCTGTCCAAACTCCAAAAGCGGTCGTTTAGCACAGACTTAGGAGTTATTACTGGACATTAAATAATCGACACTCAGACCAAAAGTTGGTAATCAATGGCCAACATTGTTCTCAAAGAGTTATGGACCAATGACACTGCCAGCCCAAAATTCACACCAACAGTGACATTTTTCGTGATTGGAATTCGTCATTGGAATCTATTGGATCTCATGTGGATGGGTATCGTCCCAAAATCCAAAAATTTTGTTTGTTCAGGTAACCATTCATCCATAAATGGACATAATCGTTGTGGTAGCCATACAAAGTTTGTTACGGTGGCTTACTTTCAAATCATTTCAACGAATTTTGTAGATCTACAGTTCGTCTTACTTATATATTCGAAAATTGAATTTTTCAAAATAATTTTTTGTAGTGCAGAGGCTATTAAATAATCGGTCTTAGTCAACCGAATGTTGTTGTTTTGTTTAGTTGCTTTTTATTTTGCTTATTTTAAAACAATTGCTGTGGTTTAAAACCTACAGTCAATAACCGTTTGGAAATATGATGCCATTTACTAAAGGCTATGGCTTATTAATTAGAAAAAAATACAACAAAATTAATTCAATGACCTTTCCACATACATACATATGTATTGAATATTTACAGAGCTTGTATTAAAATTATGAGCCCCGCAATGTTTGATTTGAATTGCGAAATAAATTTTATTTTCAATTTCTGTTAGGAAACCGAATAGATTGAAATCTAAACAAACATGACATGTGTTAAGTATGTATGGTTAGCAAACAAAAAATAGATTAAATTTCCTTAAGGTATCTATTTTCACTTTCAAGTGTGGGAGAGCGTGTAGCTCATTTTCTTTTTATTTCATGTAATATTTTCTTAATAAAAGTACAAGTAATAGTTGGCATATCATTGACAAAAGGTTTTAAATGACAATCTTTTGTTGTTAGAAATAATGTTTATAAGCACATCACCAATGAACCTCTTTAAAATAAATTATTAATCAAGTCAGATAAAAATAAATTATTGAGTTTGTTTTTCAAATCGCCACGGGCGGATATAGCAGTCAACAATACATGCAAAGAATAAAATGGGTGTTCTGTTCTTAAGCTAAGACGAAGCTACACTCGATGTGCGGAAACATACCCAGAATAGGAACCAGCTAGAGGATGCCCACAGAATGGTGCTCTTTCGCCACTAATAAAAAGTCTGATTGTGGATGAACTCCTAACAAAACTATCTGAGGCAGGCATTGACTGCAAAGAATGTGGCAACGATATATGTATGTAGTCTTGATGGCTAAAAGCAAATTTGAAGAGATTAGCGGTTAGCCGTTGGTGCATGGCGATGGGTCTGAGTATAAATCTGGAACTGGAAGAATGTTCGACTCCTGGGTGAGATATCACAGAAAATAGAGATCAAATGCCCAGGAATAACTTAGGATAGTAAATAGAGGTCTCATATAGAGAGCATCTCAGTAAAGGTTACATGATGAGACATGCTATAATGGTATACAAAAGGCATGCAGAGTAATGCTGGCGATGCAATACAGAAATTATACATCATGGTTGGGTGTTTATTCCGTGAAATATTCAGTGTCCATGCGGAAACTGGCACGTATCTTCCAAGCGGAAGGCTATACCATGGAAAGATGAGCTTAATTCAGCTTGGATAGGAGGTACAAAAGAGGCTATTAGAGCACACGGCTCTTATGAGGTTAAATCGAAGATAGTACATTCGATTTGGGGTTGTCTCGATCGCAAAATGTAGGTAGAGGCTTTATGCATTCGAGGAAGAAACACTTGTGTGCGTATCAGTTGCTAGGCAGTGAATTATGCAATAGACTTAAGGAATACATTATAGGTATACCATATAAATTTTAATGGAGTACAATAGAATGTATGGTTGCAACACTGAGTCACCTTTTCCGACAATGGGACTAAAAATATTTAAGAAACGCTGGACAACGTGTATGGAAATCAATGAAGAAAATCTTGAAAAAAGTTAATTTTTGTACAAACTCACGGACTACCCTCATACATAGGAATTTTTCTTTAATTTTATTAAAAAATTTTGCTTTTCATTTTAGCTTCAAATAATATTTTCGATCTCTTTTTCTCTTATATTTTCAGTTAACTTTACTAGACAAAATGGAATCATATTTAACGGAAATTAAACAATTACGTATACCACGGCCCAAATATGAACCTAGCGGTAATAGCCCACCACGTAGCGGCTATTATCCTCTAGACAGACCGTATACACCACCACGTGACTATCTAGTGACAGCAAATGAATCGATTTTAATCAATCACCATCACCAGCAATCATATCAAGAGGGTGGTGAGGATTTTCGACCAACATTACATCAAAAAATTTAAATAATTTTCTTTTTAGTTATAATTATTAATGTAAACAGATAATTTTAATTAGAAAAGAAGAAGAATAATAAGAGTAAATTGTTTTTAAAATTTCGTTTTAACAGTAGAGAGTATATAAACAAGCAAACAAAAAAAAAATTGTTTAGAATATAAGTAGCGGTTTAAGTGTTTAATTTTATGAAAATATAATTAAAGGGAAACCCCATATGTATGTGTTAATTATTGTATGTTTTAAATGTAATAAATTTAATAAAATTATAAAAAGTATTGGTATGTAATTAAAATAATAAAATTGTGTATCAATGAATTTTGCAAGAGATATGAAAGAAATGTAATGAAATTGAAAACCTTTACTCACCACATCTTGTTCATAATCCGCATGGGGCAGTACATGGGTTTCACTCATTCTTCGGGACCTATGGTCATCACAGCCGTATTCCTAGTTTGTTTTGGTTTTGTTTTTTTGGGTTTATTTTCGTTGGAATTTAGTTTTTTTTTTTGTAACACATTTTTCAGTTTATTGTTCAATATCAACCATTTATTACACAGAAATAAAAAAAAGAAAAATAAATTAAATAAAAGAAAATAATTTGAAAAATAATACTAAATTATACAAGATTTTTTTTTTGACACTTTTCTTATGGAAAAAATTAGGTTTAAAATTAAAAAAAATTAAAATAAAATATAAACTTAAACAAACACGTTTAAAGAACAGACTTAAAATCCAAAGTCCAGTTTTTAAGTGATTTTTTTTATGATTCTCTGATAGTAAAAATTACTATGCAATTCGTTTTGAGAATTTCTTCAGATTTAGATCTTTATTAACAAATAGCAATAAAGTTGTACTAAAAATATGTACTAAACGTTAAGAAATCTTAATTTTAAACCCTCGTTAAATACAATTTGGCTTAAAATGTTTATTTTTGAACGTAATGTTACACACAATATAGAACACAATTAAATTTAACACTCAGGATTTAATTTCAGTACTAAATTTTAGTGCTAGATTACTAGATATTCTTACAGCTCATAAGAAGAGTCTTGATTTCGTTAGAAATTTCATGGAGCTCAAAAGAGCAGTAAAAACTGTTAAAAAATTGTGTTTACCCTGGTTGATAGTATTGGAAGCATAGCGGTTTATTCGCATAAACCTGCGACTTGCAATAAAGTCTAAAGGAGTCACATCGAACGATCTTGGTGGCTAAGTCGCAAGTACGTTCATATTCAAGCATAAAAAGTTTTTAGTTTTAAAAATATTTCAATTGTTTTTTTTTTTAGCACGAAATCACTTGTTTTTAATGCAGTTTTATTATTTTTTTAACGCGCTAATTTACAATTAAGCTGTAGCAATGTAGCATCCATTAAAAAAAACATCTTTAGTACTAAAAACAATTTACAATTTATATTGTAATATTATGGTAATATTTAGACACTTAAGAACTGACTTTGGATTTTAAAGTAGAAGGTTTTTTGTTACAATTTTTTTTTGGCAATACACTGAGAAAAATACCAATTGCAAGACCAAAAACAAATTTTTTTGTAAGAAAAAAGTATTTAAAAAAGAATTTAAAATAAAATTATAGAAAAACGAAATCAACACACACAAACGACGGCAAATTTTACACATTTAAAGGAAAGAACATTTTAGTACAGACATACAATACAAATAAACTGCAGTTAGAGTTACTGGTTAGAAAAAATTATGCCTACTTCAGCCTCAGAGGCCTGCTTAAAGGTTATAAGGAGAGTTAGTTGTACACTAAGAGATATTAAAAAAGAGTTATTTATAGGCCCTACAGCAAATACAATATAATCCTCGAATGTCAATTTTTTGTTATTTTTTTACAAACAAAATTTCAAATTTTTAAACAAAAAAGAAAGTGCGAATTATTGGTGAAATTTTGCCAGAGAATTGAAAAATTAAGTAGCAAGAGTTTTAAGTAGAGATCGAGAAAGAGAGAAAATGGAAGAGTTAAAAGAGCAGAAAAGTGGTGGTGGTGATATAGACAGTAAAATTTTTATACAAAAAAAAGAGGTGACAGTGAGAGTTATAAAAAGCGTTTCTCTTTTAAAATCTCTTACTTGCATGGCTTAATTTAAGTTTTTAATTTCGGTTTTTTTTTTGGTTTAGTCAATGGCAACACTTTTTTATATTAAATTATTGCTATTAATTTTAAGTTTTTAATTTTTTTTTTAATGTTTCACCTGATGCTGATGATGGTCAAAATGTTTCTGATGAATGTTGGCCATGTCAGAGGCATTCAAGCCACCACAGTTGCTGTCATTAGTTTTATACAAAAACTGCTTTTGTGGCGTATTATGAGTGGTACTGCTATGAGTTGGTCCCATTATTTTTGAAGTCGATGATGATGAGCCCCGGCCACCGGCCCAACGTAAACCAAAACCATAACCCATACTGCCGCCACCACCAATATGACGCAGTGAGGCATGATGACTATTCAAACGATATGCAACGGGCGATAAATGATGGGGGGGATGCAAGAAATTCGACGATGATGATGATATTGATGATGTGGTTGGTGGCAGTGGTGGTGGTAATGGTTGTTGTTGTTGTAGTAGCTGCTGTTTTAGCTGTTCATGCTAATGCTGCTGTATGGCGGTGGTATTAATGTTGGTGGTGGTGGTGTTATTGGTTGGCAATTTTTGTGGTGTGGGATGAAAATGAGTACGATGCAAAATCGGTTCAGCCGACATGGGTCGATAGGGTATACGATGTAAGGGTCTGTTTAAGATTTTGTTCGAATTGGTTTTTCGTTTTTTTTTTGGTTTTTTTTTTATTGACAAATTATTTGTAAGGTTTTTTGAGGTTTTCGGATTATTTTCAAACCAAAAGTAAGAGAGAGAAAAACAAAATAT
Organism: Sarcophaga variegata; assembly: GCA_932273835.1. Taxonomy (NCBI): domain Eukaryota; kingdom Metazoa; phylum Arthropoda; class Insecta; order Diptera; family Sarcophagidae; genus Sarcophaga; species Sarcophaga variegata. The sequence continues at coordinate 10,458,434 of OW026362.1, forward strand.
TGGTTACGGAAAGAAAAAAAAATGTCATTAAAAAATTTCTCTTTTTTCAGATTTGATTTCTTTTTAAAAGTGTATGTATGTGCTAAAGACAGTGTTAATTTTTTATAAAGAAAGAGTACCGATTTTTCATATCCGTCACGGTCATGCCCAGCCCTGAGTCCGATGAAGGACTTCTGCCAGTAGCTGCACTTACTTCCAAATCCACCTCGGTTACCTACACGTAATGGTATGGGTATAATATAGTTTAGCAATTAATTTTTAAACGTTTAGTCTTTTTCTTTTAAATTTTGTTTTTGTTTCTTAAAGTGTATTAAAAAAAAGTTATTTTAATATTATTGGGCCTTGTAAAAAAGGCTTTTAAATGGTGAAGGTGCTGGCAAAGTGTTGTTATTGTATTATGATAAATATTTCAAAATAATTTGTTAATATTCAATCCATATCATATACAATATATGTAGTAGAGAAGGGTGCTTTGTTATTATTTTTTGTTAATTAATTAAATATTGTAGCGTATCAATTAATTTCTTACAGTGTACGTTGAGTGTTTGGTGGTGAGTTGGGTATTGTAATGGCGGTGGTGGTGATAGTGATGTTTAAAATGCTATTGCTTTGAACGTGATTTAATTAAAACGCTTTTCTAAGGTGTGGTTTTTAATTCGTCACCAATATTTTTGTTCAAAAATAAAAACTTTGTTTACCAAATTTCTTTATTTCAAATTTTTGTTTTCACTTTAATTTGTAGAATTTGTTTACTTTCTAGTTTGCAAAACAAAAACAATATGATTTCATGACATCTACTGGTTTTGCGCTTAGGAATTGACAAGTAATACAATATATTTTTGATTTATTAAGTATGATTGACATGCACACACAGTCACAGTTAGATTAACTGTCTGCTTGTCAAATTGACAAGTCTCAGACTACCTTGACGATTGCAATAAGAATCTTAAAGTAAAAGTGGTAGTTGAATTAATTCATGTCAGTTGTTTTTTGTTGTTGTTTTACAAGTTCTATTTAAAATTAAAAAATAATAATTAATGATTGACGTTAATAATATTATCGTAAGTAGCAAAAATATTGAAGAGCAAGATTGAGATCCAAAAAAGATTCGAATATGTTTTACTCAGAACTTAGGTCGTGGTCAGTGTGAACTCCAAACCCACTGCTGAAAATCAAAGACAAATATATTATGGAACGAGCTAAAGATACTTGCACGGATAAAAGTAAATACAACTTAATTAGTGAGGCTCTGCACATCTACTAGACACAACTGGAATAACTTTTTTTTATGATCCTATGATTCATTTGTAATCGTAAGCCTAATAACGGCTATTCTCCGTTAAAAATAGAAATTCCTTATTGTCTACCTGATACAATTTCTCTCCCAATTTTTATATTCAGTTTTAAACAATTTTTTTAATTCAAAAATAAATTGAAAATACTTATTCAAATAGAAAGCCTAGGTTTCCATATTTCTGTTTACAATAAAAAAATGTTTTAAACAAAAATTATTCAAACAATTTAAAAATGTTATACGAACAACAGTTAAACTTAACTTAAAGCTTTTAATCAATAATCAGCCCCGAAAAACAATAATCAAAGTTTCCTTTGTTTATAAATATTTTACTTTTGTTTGCTAATTTTTAAATAATTGAAAATAAAATTGTAACGAAAACAAACAAACGATTTGCTACAATAATAAAAAAGAAATTATAAATTAATTCTAATAATTCTATACATACATATGTATAAATTATATTTATCACTAAAACTACAAGATATTAGAAGAAAAAGAAGTAACTTGGTTGGTGAGCTGTTAGCTAATGCTACTAAAACTAAAACTGGATGATATTTTGCTTATAGGTTATATATGTATATGTAGGACTAAGGATAAAATGTTTGACGGCCTCTCGTATATTTAAAATGTATCAATACGGATACATATCAACATATCAATATGGATACATAATCACATATCCGGGGAAATACTCTTATAGAATGGAAACCGCACTGTGAGTGAATTATTACTGACACACGACATTTGTGCAACGGTAAGCATCAATTGGAAAGTCTGATTCGACAACGAAGGACGAATTTTACAGTAGTTTGTCAAAAAACACGCGGATAAAATCTGCCCTGCAATAGATTGGATTTCACATGGTAGCCGCCATTGAGGATGATCTGCTCATACCTGGAGGGGAAGGTCTACTCACACCTGGAGGGGAAAATCTGGCTCGAAAATGAATATGGGCACTGGTGCCTAAGTTTATTGAGGCCTTGATGAGTGTAGCATATTTCAGGCGTTTGCCAAAACCAAAGCAGCGTAGCTTGTTTGTTAAGTTTGTAAATTTAATTGCCAGGCTGTCTTAAAGGTACTAGCCAGACTTTATGCCACCTCAAGGTTCGTTTCAGTTTACAGTAAGGCCTTCACAGGGCTTTTGGACACGTATAGGATGGTACAGTGCTATGTTCCGGATAATTGTGGCGTATGAAACAATGAGATTGCAAATGGCCAGGCAATAGGTGGCACAACGAAGTGCATAGACCTAATGGAGCGGTGAGTTAGTCCACTCTTGAAACAGTTCTTTGATATAATCGATCGTATAATTAAATGAAGAGATCTACCATATATACGATTAGGGGATATTATAGAGTCTACAGGGTATTACGGCCTAAGTATGGGTATTGAGTTAGGAATTTTGGTACAAGTTCTAAAGAACTTTTGTGACTTTATTTAGTACTATTGTTTAATAATTTTTGGTACTTTTTAATAGCTCCTTTTAGTTTAAATCTTTAACCAAAGATGTCATAAAATCATGTTTATGCTTTCAAACAAAGTATATGTGTGTGTTGTTATTGCTTTCGAACAATTAAAAAAAAAATTTGTGTTAAAATAAAAATGTTAAAATTGTAATTCAACTATAAAAATTGACATTCGGCACTTATGAACAGCCTACACTGAGAAAAACAAAAAAAAAAAAAGAATAACATTAAGACTACTTGGTAAACATAAAAATACGAAAAACAAGATTAACAAACACAAAAATACAAATTACAGCTCAATAGATACGGGGGGTTTTGTTTGGTATTCTGTTTTAAATGTTAAACATTTTGTTTTTATAAGTTTATTAAGGAATTTATTTTTTATTTCAAAAACAAATTTATTTAAAGTGTAGAGTAGAGTAATAGTGTATGATTTTCAACAAAAAGCATGCAAAGTGTTCAAAAGGGTTTTAACATTTAATACAAATTCTTAAATTGTTTTTTTCTTTTTATTTAATTATAATACTAAATGAATTTAAATATTATTTTATTGTTTAAATATTTTTTAATAATAAAGTTATATTTTTTAAAGTTTTTCTTTAGCTTTTTTTTATATTAAAAAAAATTGGAAAATTTCAAAAATTATTGTCTTTAATCCTTAAGGGGTTTTTCATTGTTTTATTTGTCTTTCTTATCGTTTTATCTATTGAGTTTTTTGTTTTGTTTTAATAAATTTAAAAATTAATAAATTTAACAAGATTACAACAACAACAATGGTTTTAAACATTTATTTTTTGTTTTTTGGTTTTTAACACAAACAAATACCTCTGCTTACACTTAAAGAAAAACTAAGTTAAACAACATCTCGTACCACAAAATTATAGTTTAACGAAAAAACACAGAAAAAAGGAAAATTCAAGTAAAATTAGTATTAGTATTAATAGACTAACACGGTTTACATTTAACATGCTTGTTATTTAAATTAAAAATACATTTTAATTTTGGTTTTTTTGTTAATTAAATATTTTTTTCTGTAGGTTTAATAGGGTTTTGTAGAGTTATAGAGTTTAGTAGAGTATTAGAATAATTTATTAATAATAGTAATAATAATATAGAGTAGTAGTAGTTTAATATTGAAACTGTTTTGTTAATATAATGTTATTATAAATTTTTATTTTTTAATAAAAAGTGTCAGTGTCGTAGAACAAATCTTCTAAAAAGCTTACCGGCAAATCACGCGCACTTTCTCCCTTACGCTGAAAAAAAAAATAAAAAAAAAGTTTTTCTAAAATTTTGAACAAATAAAAATAAATAGTTACGTAAAAAAATTTAAAAAAGAATTCTTCATTCACAATTTATTCTATACCTTCCTTAAAGAAGAATAGAATACATAGAATACATATCTGACCAAACCTGACTATTAGGGACTGGCTAACGGACCCTGGAACAACCGCTTCCAATGCCTATGGGTTCACCCAATAATATCTGACCAAACCTGACTATTAGGGACTTGCTTCCAATACCTAAGGGTTCACACAATACACAGAATGGTAAGATGACATTAAAGATAAAGCATCTGGGACTGTTAGCATCTTCGAATACGACTCAAGACATAAAAAAATTGGATTCTAAATTGGATGTAAAATTATTCTACGGTGTACATTGATGTGATAAAAACAGATTTTGGATCTTGAAAATTAATATCTTTTTAGATAGCTTCGTAGTACGCTTTGGACTCATTCAGCATAAGTATGAATTCCATACCTAACTCTAGTTTAGGTACCAATATATGCACTCCGAGTGTACTGGAGGAGAATCTACTGCAGGAAAAATGCAGACACAAAGCATATTTATATAGGAAATGCCTGTCTTGCATTATATTGTTGTATAGTGTAACCCATAAAAAGCTACGTAGTAATGCCTCCTCTATAAAAGAGGGACTATTTGTGATATACTGATGGTCCCCGAACGAAATATTCCAAACTAAGCAGGTATCTTTCGAGCTCAGTTCAAATTGGATTTAAGGTACAAAGAGCAGGACATATCAATACTATTTGACAGTCAGGCCGCCGTTCGAGCATTCCGGCTCTTGTGGGGTCAAAGATAGTATAGGACTAGGTGGAGAAGCTGATTCGGCTAGGTATGAAAATAAGGTTACCCTTAAGGAAATAAGTCAGCAGACGAGCTTGATAGAAGAAGAGCTCCACGTCACTGATGAAACTAAAACCTTTCTGTGTAGTAGGAGCGGATTTTTAGGAGGGTATATTCAACGAAAGGGAAGATGAAAAGTGGCAAAGACTCTTCTCGAACTATGTTGATTTGAGAAATTTTGTTGGGAATTTAGCATAAGAAAAGATCTAAGACATCATGCATCAAACAAACCAGAAATATCCTGAAGTTGGTAGGTAGATTTTGTAATAAAATGATAGGAAAGAATCATCAGAACACGTTAATGCGTCCCAGGAAGAAATACTTGAGTGCATGTCATGTGCTATTCCGCTAATGGCATCAATAGAATAACGAATTATATTTCACAAAAAATTTCAATAATATCCCACACACACTTTGTTTTATTTAAATTTAAAGATAGGAAGCACAAAATTTAAAACCCTATATTTACTAATAACAAATATAAATATAAATAAAAATAAAAATGTTTCAATACTCACCCTTAATCTTTCACCACTATAGGGGTCGCGTTCTCTACGATAAACTAATTCATCATAGCGGGTACGATCCTCAGGAAATATAAGTTCACGGATTTCCGTTACTAGTGTATGCTGCAAAAAAGAAATTAAAAGAAAAACATTGTGTGTTATGAGTCCGTAATTTTTCACAGTGTATGTACGTTTTTAATAACTACAACAACACATACATACCTTTTCATATGTATCTAACATTTCTAATAAGACGGCTACAAAGGCATCTATGGTCATTGCTTTCGCACAATATTCGGCAATATAATACGAAAGACTTGCAAAATGATGGCGGGGTAAAAGAGAGCGAGCCTTCTCCTCTACCATGGCGGTGATTTGACCTTTTCGACGTGCTCTACATTTTTGAAATAACATTAAAAACAATTTATAACAAAATAAAATTTCCTCTTACCTTGTCCCCGTGGGACTATAGGCATCATATGGCTCCATTTCTATGGAGGTACAGGAATGTGGCACTTTACCCACATCACGTATTACCAGTGACATACGTTTGTGGTATTTTAACTGACTAACTGCCTCATCGTGTGTGACATCTTGAAATGATTGACCATTTACCTCTAAGATCTCATCACCCACCATTAAACCGGCCCGATCGGCCACACTATCCTTATCTACACCGGTTACAAATATGCCCAGACCATATTCAACACCGCCGCGTATCATTAGGCCCAATGATTGGCCCGGTTCTATCAGCAATTCAACGTGACGTATTCTGTAAAGAAAAGTGAACAGTTAAAAAGTACTTTTTTTGAAGAGGTACTAAAAACAAAAATCTAAAGGCTTGAAAACTGAGAAAAAGCACCGATTATGGTACTTATTAATGGGTGGCTATAAATATTTCTTTTAAGAAGAATAGAGCTTTATGATATTCATCGTATTTAGCTGAGAATAAGTTTAAAATTCTTAAATTCTATACAACTAAAAATATGGTACTGAAAAATATAAAATTTTAAGCACTGTTCAAAATTAAAAAGTACCCATATCAGCACAACAATAATAAGACCTATTATTGAAGAGTTTTTCGAAGTAGTTTTAGGTCGTCTCAGACGCTATCGCCCGAACTAAGTGAAAAAAAAATTTCACGGAGAAGTACAACATTGCTTGGTGATAAGAAACTAGGCTAGAAGATAGTATGTATGCCCAAAGATTAAAATTGAAATATCTGTCATGTCCTAAAAAGGGGATATCGACCGCTCAAAAGCTAATTCTTTTCCCTATCACATACAATTTTCGTACGAGCGTATTGTATAAACGACTGAAGCTACTCAGCAAGGCAGTGACGAGACCGTACACGTACGCCTTCAGACCTGGTGAGCATGATGAGACTATTTTTGACCGTAAGACGTGCTGTATGATGTTTTGCAACTCCGTTAAGGTCGAAAAGGACTTTTTTGAACCCTTAAATACCGTGCAATGTTTTTAAAAGAGCGACTTTTTCAACTTCAATGTGGAAAATGTTCTACGGAAGATCATCTCAATAGCACTACTTAAAAAAAAAGAAACTTCGCCAGCGATATCGACATAATAAGACGTGTTCACGTGATTATTAAAGAAGTACTAAATACTATGTACTATCAGGGAAACATTATAAATGGATCATGTTTTAAATAATTAATAATAGAAAAAGAACACTTAGTTAATGGAAATTTCCAATGAGTATCTATTGAAAAAGGTACTAATTTCGCTTTATGATTCTATAAATAATTCTTCTAACAGCTAAGAAGCGATTGTTTAACAAGGAAAAGTTTTAAATAATTTTAGAAAAATGGAAAAAGGCTGAATATTTTAAGAAGTATTTTTCCTTTTGGCTATGAAACTAAAATTATTTCACACTTCTAGTGGAATTTAAAAATTATTGACAATAATTACGTGTAATAAACACACTCTCCACATCTACAGATACTTTTGTGTTCCAGTTTTATAATGGGCCTTGTATTTCTATAAAAAAAATAATTTATTTTTACAATTTTGGTACCAAAATTCCAAAAAATAAAAGTAAATAAATAAAGACTTTTCTTGAATGTATTAAAAAACTTCAAAGAAAAAAAGGTTTTCAATATTACAAAAAATGTTTCCCCAAATAGTACCATTTCTTTATGTATTTATTGTACCTAAAATATATATGACGTAAAATATTTCTGAATTTAAATAATAAACTTACCGATCCCTTCGATCGCTACGTCGTCCCCCATATTCCATGGGCGGTGAGGCGGGTCTACCATGTCTATCCATCCAGGAACACGTCTGTCTATATGGCAATGGCCCTACCGTTGGTGATGTTCCTATACTGGCACCCGGTGGCAGTGCAGTTTGTTGTGGCAGCAGGGGGGCCATCGATGCATACATTGGATCACGCGAAGGTGGCCCAAAACCGTGCAACGGTGCCGTTGAATTAAGCGTAGGTGGTGAACGTACCGTCATACTGATTTGACGTGATGATTTCAATATCTGCACACATCTCTGCGTTAAGAAAAAATGTGGCAATAGAAGAGACAAAAAGGAAGAAGAAAAAGGTAGACAGACGGAAGAAAAAAAAATAACAAAAAAAACCCAAAAACGAAACGTAACGGAAACCGTAACGTAAAAAAAAACGAAAAAAAAATAAAACGGAAACAAAAAAAAAAAAAAATTCAAATGCAGTAGAACTTAATACAGTAGAAATTGACAAAGAAGCTTAAGTATGTGGGTGAGTGAGTCGGAGAGTGAGTGAGTAGTGCTTAATTTATAGGGTGCAGTGTAATGAGGTATTTTTAAAGATTTTTTTATGTTTGGGCAGTGCTTATTTAACTGTTGGTTTATTTAAAATTTTTATATAAAAATTTATTAGCAATGAAAACTTTATTAATATATTCTAAAAAAAAATTATAAAACATTTAATTTTTTTAATTATTAATTAAATTACATTTTCAAACGAAAAACACAAAATTATTATTTATAGTTCCTTTTTTTTTTTTATTTAAAATCATTATTTTATAAAAAAAAAAAACGTTTACTTATCAAATGTTTATATCGGGTTATTACGGAAATCATTACTGGAAAAGTCCTACAACTCAGAATATGTCATAAGAAACTGCCTTAAAGATAGAAAGGTCATATATGTTTCTATAACTGGAGGATTAGTATGATTGAATGATGGGACATAATTGAAAATTGACAGAAGGCAATACCGGGACATAGGCAGAACAATAAACACAAAATTTCACGTCTGACAGATTTACAATGCATTGAAGGGTGTTCTCTCAACCGTTATCTAGAAAAACTAATTTTAAGTAGGCAGGTAGACAGATGTGACTGTTTAACATTTCCCCTAATCTCTGAACCTAATCTTCTACTACAAGTGATCAGATGACCACGATGGACATACATACATACATACATAATTGGTCATTACAACCCTTCAGTCAGGATTGCGACCTGGTTTCTCACACCACTTATGTTGTGTGTGTTAATTTTATACATGAGTGGTGGTTTAAAGTCGCCTCCGAACGACAGATTTCATTTGCAGAATTAAGGGAAGCTATCCACCCAATTTTGCACATTTTCCAGTATAACTCAAGATTGCTTGCGTCATAAGGAATTGATGCATTGGCGGCATACATATGTTTAATATCTTCTAGACATAGCGCAGTGAAGGTTAGCATGTTTGGCGGCTTATGGAGTACTGCGGCAGGCAAAGGCTGAAAAATTAATGAGATGCGATGCTATAGCTTACAGCACCATGTAGACCTGTACGGGTATTAATAACAAAGATGAGTACATACTGGAATATACGAATAATAACTTTCAATCTAGAAATATTGAATATATACTTTTGGACATAACTGGGGCTGATTCGAGCAAACGCTAGGTTTGTTGAACAAACCAAAGGGAAATTAATTGTCATACATATAAGAAACCTTTAATTTATAATCTACTAAGCATCATATAAACATTCATTGGATACTGAAAATAATTATTTTTATATTATTTTTAAAATCTTTTCATTATTGTTTTAATTATAAAAAATATTCATTTTCTTATATATTTTTTTAATCGCTTTTACTAGTTGTTTTTCTCTCAGTGTTCAAATGATTTATGCCAAAGAGAGTTAAAAGAAAACTTAGAGAAAATATATAAAAATAAGAAAATGAAAAAAGAAGCGTAAACCAATTTAATTGAAAGTTTAAGAAAATGAAAAATAAACTTATTTTCTATTGCCAATTTTTTCTCACAGTGTATTAGTGTTTTAACATACAAACCGAAAAAAAGTAATTGTCAGTGTAGGAGTAGGAATGAGGCATGATTTTGTGAGTTACAAAAAAATGGTCTGAAACCTATTTAGGTTCTCATTACAAGGTTTTCATTCATTCATTTCATTTTTCATTCTTCATTCTCATGCGCACTAGTTACTGAAAATATAAAATCCATAAAGTACTTGTGCAGAATAAAATGAGTACCGGTTAATCGTTAACCCTTTTCAACATTTAAGAATATTTTGGATTTTTCTTAGCGTAAAACTGATCCTATCGTGTTGCTCAAGATTCTGAAAACTTTAAATTTATACCATTGAAATAATTTTAAAGCGATCAAAACAAATAACAACCCGAAAGTGCAATGACCAGGTTGTGTGGCGGATGCATAGGAGCTTACGAACCAAGATTTGTGCAGTTTGGCAAAGTCAAGCACCATCCGTTGCAAGATCATCAAAGATATGTGGAGTTTGGCAATGTCTTGCATATCTGGCAGATCATCCGCTGCCGGATCATCAAAGATGTTTGTAGTTTAACACTGTCAAGCATATCTAGCAGGTCTATAATGAACTGATAATCTTTTCGAAGAACTGAATTTAATTGGAACAAAAAACTTATAAGAGAATTGCTGATAGAAGATCGCCTACTGTAGGATGGACAGGGCAATAGTATGATGACTAAAGACAGTCATTCAAAGAGCTTTTTTTCTTGTCTAATCCTAATCTACCGCACCTATTATTCTTAAGAATACAAGTGATCAGATTTTAATCCTACCTCCACAGGTATATTATATTTTGAATGCTATTGAGGTTATGACAACCGATAAATCAGATTATGCTGAGTCAGCAAATGTGTGTGTAGTCTGACATTGTCATTATGGAACACAATACCTTTTCAGTGGTATCTAGGAGGGGACTCTTGAGCACTTTACAGAGGATAGAGCGGATGTATTATTCTTCGCCCATTTGTAAATTCCATATCAAATATGATCCGTGAAATACAATTTAAAATTGTATTCATATTTAAGTTAGAAATAGCTTTTGGGGAAAAACTTTTATGAATACCTCCTTGAAATGTCGGTTGCATTTTATGATTATGAGTAACGGATAACAGCTTCTAAAGATGTTATGTTATGGAATAACAGCTCCAAACTCTTAGTTACTGACGCGATTATAAATGTAAAATGAATTAAAAATAATTAAATAATAAAATAAAGTGTATGAATTATTAAAATATGGTGGATGGATGTGTGTAATGTGTGTAAATGGATATGTATATAAAATATTGGAAGTGTGTAGGGTGTTTGTGGTAATGTGTCTATAGATATATATATATATTTTGTTTATGTATATATATTTCAATAAATTTGTTATTTTGTTGATATTTATTTATAAATTATTTCAATGTGATTATCAATGGTTAACAATACTTACTTTTAATGCCTCCTCGTGATTAATTGAAGTGAATGGTGTACCATTCACCTCTAGGATAGTATCACCGGGACGCAAACCGGCACGTTCAGCTACAGAATTTTCCTCGATGCGTGAAATATAAACACCAAGGCCTGAAATACCACAAAAAAATTACCAATTTTAATTTTGTTCCCTTAAAGTTTATAAATTTTAATTTGAAACGTTTTTATAGGTAAAATTTAAATATAAATTTATTTAGGTTAGCTTATAAGAGTAACAGGCAATCCTAATCCACTAAATTAATACAATTATCCTTCAAGCTCTTATCCAGCCACCCTGTGCGCCTATTTTAAATTGTATCAAATTATAATTTGATTTGATTTCCTGTTGTGAATTTAATTTGCTTTAAATCGAATCGAAATTAAGATTTCTAATAACTTCTAAGAATTTCTCTCTTTTGTATGCCCTCAACTGATGTGCCATATACAATACATATCTCGTTAATAGAAACCTTTTGTTCAATATTTTTTACTTCTTCTTCTTCGTTTTTTGTTGCAACTATTGAATATGTATTTAGTTCATAATATTACCAATTCCCCACTCTACCTCTCTATTTCTCTCTTACTCCGTTTTTTTCACGATACTCGTGCCATTGTTGACAAAATAAAATGAGTGAAAAGAATTGCATTTTTAAGTCAACAACATACACGAGTATTAAAATATGAAATTCTACACTGTGCCACCAGCCCATCCATACACTCAAAATCGATAAGTGTATCTATTCTAAGAACCTAATGTAATAATAAGTTTATTGGAACTTTGTCATTAAAAAATAAATAAAAACATTAGAAAAAAACAAGAGAAATAAATTGAAAACGAAAAATAAAGAAAATTATTTAAATAAAATTGAAACGTTTACCGACACGTTTCCATACCGACACATCCATGAGCCATGGTTGCATAGAAATTCTATTAAAAAGAAGCACTAAATTAGAAATGTTCACTCCTGAGTATGTGATACCCTATACTACAATTAGTTTGGAGGAATCATTAGTCAAAGATATTCCATAGTTTCAATGTTTTCATCACATGCCCTGCATTCATCATTATCCACCATGACAATACTGTACAGATGTATGTGTAAGACATAGTTTTAATCTCTATTATTGTCCCAAGGCGCTCCATACAATTTTCCCGCCCACTTTTGTAGCCTGATTTCTAATTCACTAAAAGGCATTGTATTATCCAGATCTATGTTATGTACTTCTATATAAAATGTACTATACTACTATGTAAGCATTTTCGCCTTTTCACTCACTTCTTGATTACTGAGTGTCTTTGGTCCCGTATTTTTTAATGCTATTTCCATTATTGTCTTTAAACTATCAGTGAAGGTATTTAAAGCCCTATAAGACAGGTTTATCAAATTATCACTTCCCCAGATCATATATTCGCTGATCGCACGTGCCTCTGTTTCCAAGGCCATGCTTAAAGCCATCCCTGTAGCAAAAAGTCTCCAGAGGCAGTTGTACCACGTATCCGTTTCACAAAATTAGTCGATCCGGTATAAAAATGATGTAACTGGTCACGATTGATAGATTAGACATACTATCGGAAAAGTCTGCGTAAAGCATACTCTGGCGATACCAATTGTGGCTCAACGGTCTTTTCCTGTTCTACCCAGCAGATGATGTTCCAATTCCTTTTCCTTACTTACTTTCTGAATTGATCACCATAATATTTTAATCAGGATTACGACACCCTTTATTAGTGGTGGGAACTACAGTTCAATATCGATCCCGAACGACAGCGTCGGCTATTTTAATTTCTCTCTGCGTTTTTGGAAGTCGCCGAAAGATATGTTTTCATATTTCTTTTTATACGATATGTCTGAGCCGAGGGTTGAGCCACGAGTCTTCGTCTAATAAGCCAAAACACTACTTACTAGACTACGGCGACTGCGAGGATAATACCCTCCTTTTCAAGAAAGTGAGAACTATCATAATGAGCGAACTGCGTTTACCTTGAAAATAAAGACATTTCAGTATTGTGCTTCACGCTAAGTGCTATGTTATTCGTGTGTTTCCCTCTCCTGCCTAGATGGTTCCCCTCAGATATAGTAACACAACAATTCCTACACCAGTTAATATTAACAAAAGACTATGAAGTATGAAACCTTATCTTTATAACACCACCTAGAGTGATCTAATTCAAGGCTAGATATGGATTACTAAAGCCATCCATCTATTGGAATTATTATAGAGCAAATCTTTTTGTCAGTGCTGCAAGTGTAGTTGGGTTAGTAAAATTAAGGGACATTATCCCATTTCTTGAAAATGGACCAAAATTATTTGTAATGTTGAAACCGTGATTGTCGAAAAATTTCCAGGAGAATCTATAACATACAACCGATTTAAAAAGTGAAGACCGTTATTCAATTACTTATGCCTCTGGTTACTAGTTACAAAACTGTCTCTTGGTAGTTAGTAAAGAGTCATAAGATTATATAAAAACAAATCTGCTAGTAGTCACATAGTAATATCTGCAGTAGTTAAGAGAAGAAAAGAAATTTATTTCCATTCAATAGAAAGTGTACTACCTGGGATACAATCCCTTAAACACCAGAGAAATATTTCTGAAAATATTGCAATGAGCAGAGATATGCTTATCTATCAGTCATATTCATAATAGTTGTTGTTGTTGTTATTCTTGCTGTTGCTCGTACATGAATGCCTGCCTGCATGCATACATGCAAACATTCATTCATTTTTATATTTATTGCATACTCTAGGGTAATTGTATAAAATATTATTAATATGGAGTACATTCATAGGGTTTCCCTTCGAGAGAAGTTATTAATAATAATAAAAAAAATAATATTTCCAACATATATTATTTATTTCTCTTTTTTTAATTAAAGCCAAGAGAGAAAAATTGTCTTCAAATAAATAAAAAAATAAAAATATCTTACAGGGTCACCCTTACTATCAATCATTTTCCTTTTCAGGAATTTAACCTGGATATTAAATTGAAATGAAACACTTTAAATATTTTCATTAAAGGGTAGAAGAAATCATGTTTTCTTGTTTTTGAATAACAACAATTTCAAAAACATATATTCTTTCGTAATTTAAATTTGCAATAGAAAGAGCAATTTTAATCCTGCATAACTTTTAAGGACAATGTAATACAGAAATCAAATTAAAAAATCAAAGGAAGAGATTATCATTCAGTAAAACTGTTTTATGGGATACTAAACGAAACTGGAAGAGGTGTGTGGAAAAGAGAATGAAGAAGTGCCTGAATGCTTTGAAATTTCTAAGGCCCTTGTCCTTCATGGCGATTGTCAGCGGGAGTCTAAAGTAAGGATTAACGCATTGCCTCTTTGAATATCACCGGAAACATGTCTGTTCCTGACACCATTCTCTGCCTTATATCAAGAGTTAAACGGCACCTGAGTGTATCGGATTGCTGGATACAGCTTTCGAAAGGTAACTTCGGTATTCCGAACATCTTCTCTCGAATAGCGGTGAAAGGTCTTCTTGATCTACCCACCGACTGGATATTGCCACTGGCGAAGTTTCCATTTCGGTTAAGGGTTCGCATACCGGTGAAATTGTCTAGAACTCCCAACAGGGAATAGTACACGTTTCTTCACAAATGTGTAGAAATTGGCTGGAGGTCCCTGCTGCTGTGGTGTTGCATAGGGATATCGAACAAAGCTTCACATTCGCTAAGATGACAACTGCTCACAACTGCTCAACAGTGGACTAAGCTGCTTAATATGTTTATACTTTTGCTCACCACAGAACTATTCAGCCTATCTGGTGTAAATCACAACTAGTCCCTGACTGTAAGGACTCCATAGCAGGCCTAGAACCAAATCGAATCTGTCATAGTTGTTTTCAAGGCCATAGTGTTTAGTCTCGATAAGATTTCTTTCGGGACATTGTGAGTTTAGGTCGCTAACAAGTATATGGGAAGAATTCCAGTCGTCTATTGAAGAGTATGTGGAGATGAGGACAAGTTGGAGAATATAGAGCACTTCTTCTGAAACTGGCAGGAGAAGGTTGAATCCTCTGGGTAAGAATTGGTTGATCATCAAACAGAACCGTTTTTATAACGGCAGATATTCTGAAATTTATAGCTGAGCATACGAGGTCAGGAAGTCTGCCTTCCAATAGTATTTTTTATAGTACCCGATGACAGTACTAGACATAGAACTTTAGGGCTTCTGCGCAAGTCTACTTTGAAGTCAATGTCAGTCCAAACTTAACGTCCCAAATAGAAGTAATAATATCTCAAAAAGATATTAGATCAAAGACCCGGACAACCAAAAAGAACAAGACGTTTGACTTTACACGCAGAAATAGAAGTTTTTGCAGACAAAATGTAAAGCGAAACAAATGCAATTATAAAGAATGGAGGGAGAAAGCGAGAGCTTTAGAAATTTTGTAAAGTCCTTTGTTCTAACTAGTCTAATCCTGACTTAGAACATACATACAAATATAAAACCATACATTTTTTAATAACTCACCTGAGTCTTTACCTCCTTTAACACATATACCAAAGCCATGATCGATTTGCTGATCACGAGACATGTTTACAGTTCTAGTAGTTAAATCATGCATACTGGGTATACCACGATCTCGTTCTCTTTCGCGGTAAATCTAGAAGAGAAATTTAAAAAAAAAGGTTTTCAAATGGATTTGGAGAGTAAATCGTAAAACAAACTCACCTGATGCGTTGTTGATGGCGGACTACTGGCTGGACTACGACGACCAGTGCGATCTCTGGTACCATTACTATAATGATAACTGCTAGTAGGAACTGAAGATGATTGCGTAGCGCCAAACATGCGCAATACCTGTTCTGGTGAAATCGGTCGTTTTTTATTACCATTGGCTGCGACACCGGCGCCCGTCGACAGACCATGTCTAGCCGCCGACGACGTCGGCTGTGTCCCACTCATGCCGCTTATGAAATTCGAAGGCGACGATGATAGATAAGCCGAACCACGACCCGGTAGTGAACCACCTTTCGTTGCTACACCCGCCGAATTGTAATAGTAGTGGGGTGAATGTGGTCGTTCTATGATCGTATATGAGGTACCCGGTGGTGAATAATAAAGACCCGGACGTCCTCCACTAACACCCATACCAGCAGCTGAACCAGCTACGCCACCCACTGCTGCCGCAGAACCCGCACGTAATGAACTTGTGCTATTGCCAATGCGTGAATTGACAGCATAACTGCTGGTCAGACCACTGACACCGGGCGGTGGTGTTGTCATACCGTATGTGGTGCCAATATCTTCGGCTTCGTAACTGCTCGTTGGTGGCGGTTGCCCACGTAAATGATGGGCTGAAAGTCCAACTGAACCACCCGTTGGTGCACTAGATGACGATTGGGTGGATGTTTGCAGTATGCTAGGATGCAAGGATGAACTGTGCGCAGCAGGTGGTGGTACATGATAGTAGCCACGCGAACTCCATCGCGTAGGTCCAAGATCGCATAATTCGGCATAGTCGTTGCCAGTAGCGCTCATTGTCGGGGGGTCGCCGTCGTATGGTACACCACCCCCAAGGCGCATTACAAGTCAGGCTGCAAGTAGAAAAAGGAAAAAAACAAATATTTCAAGTTAATGTTTGATAGTTTTGTAGAAAAAAAATCACTTTAAAGCGCCATTATTACAAAGTGCTATGGAACTATCCACAAAGAATTTAAAAAAAATGCTTGTTGTACTTAAGTAATGATTGTGAATAATTTTAGAATTGTAATAAATTAACAACATTTTCGAATATTCTCTAAAATTATTGTTAGTATATGAATGCCCTCAAGTATGACTTGCTTTCAAACTTCTTTACTCTTATGCCAAAGTTATTATACACCCTTTTCATGCATTTCAATGTATTTCATTAGTATGAAGAAAATAAATAATTAATTTAAATTAATTTAAATTCTTACTAATTAAATCCTACAATATTATACTTCTATACGTAATAATGTTTAAAGTTTATAAATGTCCCAAAGGATAGTTTATATTCTGTTAAAAATTTAATTAATTTCTTAACGCTATAACATCATTTTCCATGTATCCTTTTTTCACTTCAATGTTTTTTTTTTAAAGTGAGCAACTTTCGTTTAAAAGAAACTTTGATTTTGAATTGTTGCAATTCATTTTTCACTTGATTTTATCTGTTTTTGCCATTGTGGCTAAACGTAGTATACTAAGAGTCCCAAAGAATAGTTTTTATACACTGGCAAAATGTGTTTACACTTGCACTAGTTTTATTTCTTTGAAGTTATTATTTGTGAATGCAAATCTTGATTTTCTATTACCAAAATATTAATTTTAAACTAAAAAATTTTTTTGTTTGAATGTCCTGTAATATCCTGGTTGTTCACGCAACTACTTTCAAACTTCGTAAAAGAATGTCTTCAAGAGTGGTGTTTATACAAACAAAATTTCATAAATTTCTTTCCACTTAGGCAAATATCCGCCATATATCCTTTCTTTGCATCTTAAATCTTTATTGTTTTCTTTTTAACGAAATAGATTCCTTTTCTTTATTACTTTCAAACTAACATAATAAATTTAACACCGTTTTATGTAAACCACATATCGCCTAGTCAAGAATCTTCAATTACGGGTCAAAAAAAATTCGGTTCTTATACAGTTATAGCGCTGCGTAGTAATAATAAGAATTTTTTTGGGTAATTTTTGAAACAATATGACTCAATGCCAGCTGCAGGCTTAGGCAACACCCAGTTACTGAGAACGCCGGAATGTCAACAAATTCTGAATATGTCCCGTGATTTCTCTAACAGAAGCGATTTTTTATAAAAATTTTGGTATTCTAGCTAATGTACATAAGCTTTGCATAGGAATACCCCAGGATATTACCTATTTTCAAATTAAACTTCATCGAATTTGCATTACAACTACAAAAACTATCTATATATCCTTTTTTCCACAATTTTCCTTTTAATTTTCACTCATTTTGTTAAATTTGTATATTATCTTTATTGCTATTTCAGCTGTATTCAAAATTGGCAAATGAATGTCCCATTATGTTTTCTACATTCAAAGTAAATTGCATTCAATTTGCTTTAGTTATACAGCAGCGACCCATATATCCTTTTTTGTACGTATGAAAAATTAATACTTTTTTTGGATAATTTTTAGTTTATTTTTCATTAAATTTAGAACATAAAAGTATAGTTCTTTTAAGAAAAAAATTTTTATAATTATTTATAAATTTATAATTAAAGCTACTACATTCAAACTTTGCAATTGAATGTCCACTTTTGTTACATACATTAAAATTAACTTTCATTTAAATTGCTTCACGTTTACCACATCCTTAAACATTTTTTAAAGTTTACATTAAAATTACAATAATTTTTAGAACAAAAATTGAAAATATTGTGAAAAATTTGTTTTAATTATTTACTTAATTTTTATAAAATAATATCTTTGTTAATATTAAAGCTATTACATTCAAACTTTGCGGATGAATGTCACATTATGTTATCTACTATTAAATAAAATTTCATTGAATTTGCACTAGATATACATGAGTCGCCTATATATCCTTTTTTTGCTTTTCAATAAATTTCTGAATTTTTCGTTTTTTTTTTCTATCTTCCGTTGAGTTTTAAATGTGTGCCAAATTTTAGCCACCAAATGTACTATATTTACGCGTAATAAATCATAGCGCTCGCTTAATGTTTTCAAACAAGCAAATAAGCCAACAAAATGGCTATAACATTATCTAAATAAATGCTTTTTAATTTATTTTTATTATTTTCATTATAGTTTTTCGTGATTATTCTAACGATTATTTTAGTTTCATTGCATGTGACAATATTTTTCTGCTGTTTTTGTGGTTGTTTTTGGTGGCTTGTGGGCCTTATTAAAACAATAAATTTTGTATTTTTTCTCTAAGTTGTTGTACTTTTTTCTATGATTTCGTTTCATTTTTTTTTGTTTCATTTTATTAAGCCTACTTTAAAAGGTCATCGCCTATAACATTTTATTGAATAGAAATATTTCTTTTGATTTCTCGTTTCGTTTTTCTGCATTTCTATGTATTTAATATTGTTAACATGTATTGTAGATTTCAAGGATATTCATTTAGATGATTTACATTTTGTTTTAATATGTGTATGTATGTATTTGCCAAAATATAATGTGTGATCTCCCCTTTGCCACTAATGTACCCATTAGAATATTTATATTTTCTTTCTAATTTTATATACAATCGCACACTGCTCACTCTCCACTCGTTCACTCTCTATTTCATTTTGTTATTTTGCCTGTTTATCTTGACAAAGGACATTTAGGTTAGAATTGAAATGGTTATGTATGAATATAGAATTCATGTTTACAATAGTATCGTTGTTATTGTTATTACAATACTTGTAGACCTTATTGTTATTGTAGTCCTATAAACCAGTATAGCGGCAACGACAGTAGTAAGTGGCAGCATATGAAAGGCTAAAACAAAAGGGTGATGCCTAAAATAAAAACAATTTCTTTGAAATCTACAAGACATGCTCTTAGGATTTTTCTTAAATGTATAACTCAATTAGCACCAATCTTCCTCTTGCACTTCTCTTCTTCCTTTTCCACATTCATTTTCTTTCTGAAGGTGCGGTTTTCGGACCTAGTGAGCTGGATAGCTATTGGACCAAGGATTCCAAAACAGATTCGTTATGATCGGGCAAAAAAAAATGAAGTGTTCTATATAAATCGGGCTTGTGGAAGAAATGGAGCTAGTGGGCTGGATAGCCATGCTATCAAAGTTTCCAAAACAGGTTTCCTTACGGCCGGGCGCCACTTTGGCCCGGAGATATAGGCAACGCAGCTAATTGCTTTCCTCAAATTATCAAAACTAGTGCTCTGTATAAAAAATTAATGTTATCGACCAAAAAAAAGTAAGACATCGTACAAATCATGCATGTTATCGACCCAAAAAAAATGCAGGTCATCGGCCCAAAAAATTCAAGTCACCGACTAAAAACTGTAGTTTATCGACCAAAAATTCAAGTCATTCAACCAAAAAAATGCAAGTCAGCGAGCTAAAAACTGCAAGTCATCCATCAAAATTGTAAGTTATCGACCGAAAAATGTAAGTCATTTACACTAAAAATGCAAGTCATTCAAACAAAAAAGAATGCAAGTCATCAACCACAAAATGTCATTGACTCAAAAAATGCCCGTCATCAACCAAAAAATGCATGTCATTGACAAAAATATGCAAGTCATCGACAAAAAAAACTGCAACTCATCGACAAAAAATGCAAGTCATTGACCAAAAAATGCAAGTCATAAACCAAAAAAAATGCAAGTCGCCAAACAAAAACATGCAAGTCATCAACGAGAAACATGCAAGTCATGGACCAAAAAACTGCAACTCATCGACAAAAAATGCTAGTCATCGACCAAAAAAGCAAGTCACCAACCAAAAACGTGCAAGTCATCAACCAAAAACATGCAACCCATCTACCAAAGAAATGAAACTTGCGAAAAATGCGACATTTTGTTGTATATTTATATATAAAGGCATATTAACTTAATGAGAATTATTAAAATTTAAACTCATTTTCCCACAAATTAATTTTTTATCCTATTTTGATAGCTTCGTCGCCTATATCTTCGGTCCCAAATCAGGCTCGACCATAATGGAAACTGTTTTGGAAAGCTTGATACCAGGACTATCCATCCCACTAGGTCCATTGCGCCCACGAGTCCATTTTAATCCGATTTTGACCCATTTATATTCCTTTTATTGTTAATTTGACAAAAAGTTAGCTTCGTTGCCTATATCTCCGGTCCCAATGGTTACCCGACCGTAAGCAAACCTGTTTTGGAATTCTTGACATCATGGCTATCCAATCCACTAGCTCGATTTTCACCCACTAGTCCATTTTTAATTCGATTTTGAACGAGTTATATAGAATACTTTTGTTTTCTAATTTGAAGAAAAGAATTAGTTTCGTTAGCTAGATAACCGGACCCAACCGTAATAAAAACTGTTTTGGAATCCTTGATCCAATAGTTATCTAGTCCACTAGGCCCGAAAGCCGCACCGTTTTAAATTTTAACTAAATTTATCCGATTTACGAGGTACATTTTTGGTAAAAATACTTAGCTTTTCATATGTGTGGGGGGTGCTACAATATTATTAGGAGAGTAAGAAAGTGGTCTAAAGGGCTCTAAAGCTTATCTTTGAGTAAAATAATCTCTTTTACTGTAACCCTTTACTTTATTATTGAGGTGGCAGCAGCTGTTGTGGCACCAGTTGTTGTATTCATCCATTGTTTTTGATTTACAATTGTACGATTTACATTTTTGTTAAAACAATTGGCAAAGGACTTCACTGCTATTGTTTAATATGCTTCACTATCTATACAATAAACACACACTCACACACATACACACACAAGGAGGGAGTGCAAGGCAGATAATATAGGTGCTGGATGAATGCTGCTGTTGCAGCCACCTAAACTACAAAAATACTGGTCGCTTGGCTTGGCTGCCATTGTCTGCGTGGACCCCGTATGTACGTCATGTTTTTCTTGTGTTTGGTTTTTTTTTGTACAGAAGCATGAACAGAAGAAGAATGTACATGTTTAATATAATATTTTGTTGTTTTTGTTAAAACGTATGACACATATAACTTGCATACTTGCAACTCAATTATAAATGACCTTTTTCTCTCTGTCGCACTGTCATGCACATACATACAACACACACACACACACACACACACATACATACAATTTCAAATATGCCACAAATGTAATTTAAAAATTTCTTGTTCTTCTCCTCCGCTGTCCTGTATTTTTTTTTTGCAATCCCGGTCGCTGAAATGCCTCGCTTTTTTCTTAAACAGTAAATTTACTGTTTTTGTAAAACGCACCAGAGAGAGAAAGTGTGAGAGAGCGGAGAGGGAGAGTGAAGTTGAAAAATAATTTATAGTGCTAATGTTGGCATTTCAATATATCATGCCTTGGTATGCAACAACTACAGAAATTTGTTTAAAAATTTTTATGGCAAAATACCACAAACAAAAAAAAACGCCCGCTAAACGGAAATACAATGTTGCATGTGCTCGTCCGAGTGTGCGTGTGTGTTATTTGTATTAGTGTTTGTAAATAAAACTAATGGTTATTTGTAGCAGTAAAAAGGAAAAAAGTGAAATTAAACTTGTTGCATATTTTTAGGAAGAAAAACTGTGTAATGCCTCTTTCCCCTCTTTCTTTGGCAGAAATATTTGCCAAATGACTCGTTATAAAAATCATTTCATTTTGAAATTTTCTTCTCTAATGAAAATGTTTTTCTCTTTTTTTTCGTTTTTGTTGCCTTAAAAGCCAGGAAATTATATGTTGCCATGAAATTTATGATTTTAATGAATTGCATCCGTTTAAATGCATTTCCTAACAACAACTATTTTTTTGTTTCCCTCATAGTTTTTCACAATTTTGGCTTTATTGGCTCACTCAACCTTATTATCGCCTCATCATAATCTGCCTTTGTGCGAACAACCCACACAGGCAATCATGCAATTGGTAATTAGTAAACCAGTCTGGCTTACAAAATTTGAAATCATTAATTTCTCTAACACTCAACCCTTGTGTTTCCTTCCTCTCTCTTGCTCTCTCAACATCTCTTTTGCTGTGTTTTTCTGGGTATCTCACTCACATATTTGTGGTTATACCATAAATTGATAGATAGATAAGTTGGCAAAAGCCTTAATGGCCAACTACTCTCTCTGTAGTGAGAAAAAAATTTAAAAAATTGTTGGAAAATAAATTTCGTTTTAATGGTTTTAAATTAAAATTAAATAATGATTAAATATGACTATATAACTCGAAATTAATAAAATTATGACAAATAATTGGAAAATTGAAAAAAAAAATTAAAAAAAAATAATTTGATTTTAAAAGTCTATAAAATCTTAAACTCTTTACCAATTAACCTAAAACTTTGTAGTTGAATGTGACCAAGGCTTGGTAATATTTCAACGAAAAAATTTATTAAATTCACTTAGTATAATAGAAGCCCGCCATATATCCTTTTTTCATACTTTCCTATAATAGTTAAAAAACAATTATTTTAGAAGTTATTTAACATTGAAATGACTCCTTAAACATATTCTATTCTAATTCCTTATAAAAAATCTAATCAAATAAAACATCTTGTGTTTATTTTGTCCAAATTTTGTAAAAAATTTCAAACAAAAATTCTTCTAAACTTGTAACCATATTAATAAAATATATCCTCAAATATTTTAAAAGTTTACATAAAGTTTTATTCGATTAACTTTTAAAAGAAACAAACAAAAAAGAAATCCATGTGCAAGGAAAGACTTATTTTTAACGGAAACATACTGGATGAGTTGCAGGAAGTGTGATTGCAACAAATTGCATGACCAAAGGCACTCTGACAACAAGAACATAAATTATGTTTTTAAATTACCAACCAAAAAAACGAAAAAAGAAGAAAAAACTAAATAAAATTGACCAAAAATTTTTAGACCTTTAAAGTAAGGAAAAGAAAAAAGACGCAAAACGAAAAAAGCAAAAGAAAACACGAAATTCTTAACACTCATGTTAAGGACATCCTATGCCAGCTACAGGCTTAAGTCAAGTGGTAACAGAAAACTGTATGAAGTGCAAAAAAAAAAAGAAAGAAATCACATGAAAATCCTTCTAAAATAATAAGAAAAGAATGCCATAAAATGGAAATTCCAAAGAAAATTTTAAAATCCTCCATGGTCTAGTGCTACTATTCTTCGGGGCTGCATTTAATATGGAAAACTTTTAACACTCTGCCTGCCTGCCTGTTCTTACTTATTTCTAGCCGATAAGCATTTTACTTTACAAAGTATACGTTTCAATTCTTGGCTTTAATCAGTTGTAAATTTTATAACAACAAAAAGAGAAGAAAAAATGCAAGAAAAGAGATAAAAAAAACTGGTACAAAAGTATTTGCATTTAAGAGGTAGAGAAAGGCAACAAATTGGAAACACAAATGTGAAATGAATTTCAAATATTAAAAAGTTTTCTTCTCTCTACTCTTTTGAACAAAATTTTTCGTTTTTGATCTTTTCAGGTCTCTGTTTATGGCAAAAGTTAAAGCAGTAAACGTTCTGGTATATTTTTTTTTATGGGAATTTCTTTCTGTCTGCTTTCCTATTTTCAATGGAATAAAAAAATCATTGATTTTTAAAATTCATTAAAAAAGTTTTCGCAATACATTTTATGTATGGTCGGTCAGTAGTTGCGAAAATTAATTTAGATGGATCCACGAAATAGGAAAACAGGTGTTGTTCTTACTCAGGTGGTTGGCATATTAGTCCCATGTTCTGTTAAATTGAAAGGTAACAATATACAGTTTTGAGATGATTAAACCAGTCCAAGCCACCCAGACTTATTTAACAATGTCCCCTTTGCTAAATTCAGACTGCCTATTAAGCAGTATCAGGACAGAAATCACTTGATAAACGTCAAGTCGGAAGAGAAAAATGAGCTGTTTTGTCCTCCCTGGGTCAATATAAATAGCTATCGAATTGGACCTTCCTTATAGCCAGTAAACATTAGCCATGGAGGAATATTTTTCCTTAATTATGAGCATAATTTGGGTAAAAATTCATAAGTGCTCTTGAGCGCAAAGTCATAGTTTCTCTAATAGCATTAGGACTCCATTCACTACAGTGACCTCGCTGACCGAAGATTAAAATCAGACTTCACCCAATGATTTCGCCACTGCTAAGGACAGCAGAGAAAAGATAACACAGCCCTGCAAATTTGGACTTTTTTTGTGCAAATAAGATGGCTCCATGTGTTTCCGAAGGCATTTTGCACGCTGAACACGAATCTGGGTTCAAAAACTTTCCATTACGTCAGGTTTTCGAGAAAAAATTGCATTTTTGGCCATTTTGGAAAACTTGTAGAGCTAAACACTGATGTGCTAGAATCATCGCTATTGTCAGAAATTGACAATTGATCTTTGCTCTTTAAAATGAACCCAAAGCCCAATTGTTTGCACGCACCCTTAAAGTAGGGGGTGGGTTTATGTCAAGGGGTGCAAGAGAAAAAGAAACACATTACGGAGGTCCTTAAAAATTAATAAAGATTTACTTGAAAATTGTCACTCAGGGGTTTTTGGGGCTGCTGATTACAGATCTTAATTCAGATTTAAAAAATTCAAAATGGCGGATCCAATATGGCGGTCAAGTAAATCTGGTTAATTTTTATAAAACTCGACCGCCATATTGGATTCGCCATTTTGAATTATTTAAATCTGAACAAAGATCTGTATCACCTGGAGCCATCTTATTTGCAAAACCCATGCGGGGCTGTGTAATTAAAGAGAAAAGTATGAACTAAAGGTTGAGGTTGACTCTGACCCTCTATTGGTACTAACGGATACATACATGGAATACTGAAACCTTAAGAATGAGTCTTCCATACTGAGTATTATCGAATGAATAGCATAATGAGTACAATACAGCACGAAATTTGATGAATTTAGAGTACATTTGCGAAAAAAAGGAGTCCCATACAAATTAGCCTGTCTTTTACTGGCCCAGTATACGACATTCCAGTGTAGAGTGATGCATCAAGATGAGCTTTTCAACTCTGTCGTTACCGGTTCGGGTATCTAATTTCGCTTCAGTTTCCCCAAGCAAATTTATGATAGCAATGGAACTTTGGACGTATATAGATATCATTCAAAGCAGGTACATTCTCTGGCACCCAATTAGCGACTTATGCGAATATTCGAAATGCGAAGCCACATACAAAACTAACTACAGTTTGCAAATTTGTTCTGAAAAATGCGAATTGTGGCTCTATTCCAATAAGACAGAAGTGGTGTAAGCAGCATCTCACGCACTAATAACACCTTTCTTTATAATAAACTTGTAGACGAGATGCAAAGGTCTCTTAGCTTAGAAGTCAAATCACCTCAGACGATGATGCCAAAATGAACCGATGTGAACACAAAAGTGGATTTCACAAACTTTTGAAAATTGTGACGTTGCATAAAATATATGGATATTCGAAGAAAAGTTTGTCATTCTTACTTAAGTATATAACGTGACATGACATTGTCTGGATTATCAAGTCAAAGATAACCGAAATATACAGAAAAACATCCGTTGCACTAAAGATACCACTGCAAAAATGGAAACTGACATACAATATGGCCCTCTACTGGAATCCGGATGGAGCGACCGAGACGAGCATAGCGAAAAAGCTTGATGAAGATGGCTGCAGATCAAAAAATCCCACCAAATTCAAGAAATTTTGTACGACACTATGCTCGACCTAACCGAAACTGTGGGAGTATCAGTATACTCGCAGACGGTATAAATTTCGGCAATTTCTCCTTTCAGACAGATATTAAGAATATTGGAGGATACATTCGCACTGAAAAAAAAGGGCAGCCTTCAAATTATTGTGCGAAATGCCGTTCGCTAAGACTTAGTTATATCACCACATAAACGTAAAGACTGCATTGCTGCATTGTAAAAAAAAAAAAGAAAAATTTGGGAAAGCTGTAGGCACAATTACTTTAATATCTGAGAAGGCTGTCTTCACATCGTTTAAAATAGTTACTGATGATGAGCATTACCTTCTTACTGCCTATATTTTACTTACTTATTGGAAAGTTTTTTTTCTCTTACGTGTCGTCCCTTAAAAAACAAATCTTGACTAGTTTTCTAGATTTCGTTCTTCTTTTTTTTCCTGTTTCTGATTTGTTTTTGTTTTTTTTCTGCTATCTTTACTGTTGTTTGGCCATAAAATGTAAAGAAAATATTTTTCAACGATTTTTTAATGACACGAACAGACAGCCATTAAGAATAAAAAGAAGAGAAAATTTATTGAAAAAAACAAACAACGAAGCGAAAAAAAGGAAAGAAAAACTATAAAATATTTGAAAGATATTAAAAAAGAAAAGAAACTAAACTAAACGAACTAAAAACTTTAAGAACTTTTTAACACGATATTAACACTTTCAAAGACAACGACAACGGCAACAATGACGATGAGGACGACGAGGACGACAATGACGGGGACTTGGTAAATAGAGGAAAATCAGGCAACAACAATAACAACAGCAGCAAAAATCTTGGAAACTAAAATGGAAAAGATACAAGACGAAGGCTAACAATTCATGCAATATTCACATGGTTACAGATACTGGCATACCAATAGAACACACACCTCCATACATGAACACATACAAACATTTAATATTTATGCAATCTTTAAAACAAATATAGGCGCACTATTCCTTTTTTGATTTTCTTTTTCATTTCAATCATATTTCACTTAAATGCGCCATTTTTTTCATTTAAGAGGTGATCCTATTAATGTAGTGGATGGTATTGGACCAAGGAAAACAGTTTGTGGGAGGACTAAGAGAGAGCAATGGATCCGTTTTTATACAACTAACTTTCAGGACATGACATTGTGTAGGAACTAGTGAGGGTATAGGAAGGAGGATAGAGTAGCAAAAAAACGCATTCTTTAAAACACTGCCCAATTCACGGATCATTTGACCAGAAACAGATGTACTTTATGAGAAAGATAACTGCGAAGCAAAGAAAAAAGTTTCCAGTTGAATTGCCGAAAAAAGTACATACAATTCAACGGTTTTGTAGGTAGTGTAGGACAAGAAGTGTAGAGAATCAACAATACTTGTAAGGATTCGAATTCAAGAACCTTCTCTGCTTACTTTTTAGGATGTGAAGCAACGAAAAGGGTGCTCTTACTATGGTGCTCGTCAACACGGGATATGTTTACTGGTCATGCAAGGAGTTTGTGCTGCGAAAATAGCTGAATATATTGTTGTTCTAGAGTTGGATGCCTTGATTAGTAAAGACAAGAGAAGTTGTAAACATAAAAATCATCAGCAACATTTACAGGAAACTCTCAAGAATTCTACATAAAGAAACGGAAAGATTTTGGATATCTAGTCCGTGATAGTCTAGGAAAAGAAGGTAATAGATGAACTCATGTCCTCTTTCAAAGTTGAGTTTAATTGTATGCTAAGAAGGATAGAGTAGACCAGATTCCTTAGGTACTTATTTGTGCTATATGATGACGGATTTGGCACCAATAACGAGATCTTCTGTAGCAGCAGCAGAAACGTGAAAGAGTTTTGCATTTTTTGGATGCATGCTTAGCGTTGTGTCGTAGAGGAAATAAGC
Source organism: Sarcophaga variegata (assembly GCA_932273835.1). Taxonomy (NCBI): domain Eukaryota; kingdom Metazoa; phylum Arthropoda; class Insecta; order Diptera; family Sarcophagidae; genus Sarcophaga; species Sarcophaga variegata. Next base: position 10,486,789 of record OW026362.1, read on the forward strand.
ACCTAAGCATTTACTGTAAAGATCTATCGAAGATGACATTGGGAGTTTATGAAGCATCACCAGAAGCTTCTTTTTTGTAAACAAAATTCAAACTTGATGACGCCTGTATTGTAACCACAATTAGATTCACATTCCTTCTGCTCATTTCCTATGCTGAGAGTGAAATATCCTTGCCTTCTAATATTTTGAACAGCACATTGCCACCAGCACCACCATCACCTTTTTACCACCAATACAACAGCAGCAGTAGCAACTACAACTACAACTACAACAACAAATATATAAGCAATAACCCTTATACAATATAGTACATACAACATACAATATGTATGTATATGTTGTTGTTATTATTGCTGTTGTTGTTGTTGTTGTTAAACAAAAACGTACGATTTCTTGCCTCTGATATTTCCATCAAAAAATTATCAAACAAACGAACTGAACTGTTCATGTTTTACTTTCTTCTTCTTCTTCCTCTTCTGTTTTCTACACTAGATGCACAGAAGATATTTAAATTTAGATGAGTGTTTTAGATTGTAAAACAGTTGTTGTTGTTGTTGTTCCTGTATTGTAGTTGTTGTTGTTATTGTTATTGGTACCAACTACAAAAATGTACTAAAAATTCAAAATTAAAAATTGGTAACACAGTAGCATTAGCAACAAACTAAGGGTAGAACGTTAAACAGAACAGGAGAAAAAAAGAACTAGAGTAACACACGTACTACGTAAGTATAGTACCAGCCATACCAATATGTTTTGGAGAATAAATAGTTGCATGAACGACTGATGGAATGAATACACGAAAGAACGAATGACTGAGTGAATGTATGAATGACTGAATAAATAAATGAATTGGTATGATTGTCTAAGTGTGTGTGTATGTGTGACTAACAGACAAACGGTATGACTGACTCACTAACCAAATAACTGTCAATAGAAAGAAGGCCCAAATGTCTTCTCTTCTCTCTCTGTGCACAATATAAACAAGGAATCTTTTGCCTAAAATGGTTCCTTGCTTGTTTAGCTGATTGGTATATGGTAATACGAGGGGGGGCGGAGATGAGAGGTAAAAATTGTCTTAAACATGAACTCATTGTGCTCTTGTAACATCAAACAAATGACAATCACCACTCAGGACAACAACAACAACTACTACTACCGCATTTACAAAAATGTCTACAGAAAAAATGGTTAGAAAGTATTAAAAATGAAACGATAAATTGTTTAATAAATAAAGGAAAAACTAAAACTAAAACGACAACAACAACAAAAAAACTGATAAATAAAGACGTAAAAGAACAAAAACCTCATTTAAATGGAAAGGGGAAATTGAAATAACAAACACAAAAAATAATGAAAAAAAACTGAAGTAAAAAATCGAAATAAAATATTAAAAAAAAAAATACTTTCGATGACATTTTGATATAAAATTTTTAAAGGTGGAGACTGTGGCTTAAAAATAAAAGAAAATCGTTTTTAAAAATGACAAAGAAAGATATAAAATGTATGACATTTCACATTCGCTGAAGTTACTGCTGTACACATAGATATTAAAAGTGAGATTATACGTTTATTTCAGGAAGAACAGAGGACATGTACTACTACTGGTTGGTCCTGGTCGTCCCTTATTTTTTAACATAATTTATGAGGCGACAATAATAGAGTTTATGGTTGACATTGCATTCAAACACTGAGAACATGAAATCTTAAGACTTGCTAAAGCTATGGTAGGATATAGAATTCGATAACACGTGCACAAATAGTAGAATTGTTTTGTCGATAATCAGACTACCCACTGAAGTTTGCCCACTGAAGATAAACGATCATGAAAGCAATGCCGCCTGGTTTCTGGAGCAATTAGCAATTGAGCCCAATTTCATGCTGGAAATCCTTATCAGATCAATACAATCTCGTTAGCATTGATGCCGATTGGTTTCTGGAGCAATTAGTAATTGAGCCCAATTTCAAGCTAGAAATCCTTATCAGATCAATACAATGTCATTGGCATTGATAACACAGCCCTGCATGAGACTTGCAAATAAGATGGCTCTAGGTTTTTCCGAAGGCATTTTGCCCACGAATCTGATTTCAAAAACTCTCCATCACGTCGGGTTTTCGAGGAAAAGCGGGTTGAAACCCCCAAAAATAGCGTTTTTGGCCATTTTTGAAACATTGTAGAGCAAAACATTGACGTGCTAGAACCATCGCCATTATCAGAAATTAACAATTGATCTTTGCTCTTTAAAATGAGCCCAAAGCCAAATTGTTTGCATGCACACTTAAAGCAGGGGGTGGGTTTATGTCAAGGGGTGCAAAAGAAAAAGAAACACATTACGGAGATCCTTAAAAATTAATCAGAATTACTTGAAAATTTGTTACTCAGGGGTTTTTGGGGTCGCTGATTACAGATCTTCATTCAGATTTAAAAAATTGAAAATGGCGGATCCAATATGGCGGTCGAGGTTTATAAAAATTAATCAGATTTACTTGACCGCCATATTGGATCCGCCATTTTGAATTTTTTAAATTTAAATTTAAATCTGAATGAAGATCTGTGTATAGCGATGGTTCTAGCAAGTCAGTGTTTAGCTCTACAGTGTTTCAAAAATGGCCAAAAACGCTATTTTTAGGGGTTTCAACACCCTCATTCTCGAAAACCTGACGTGATGGAGAATTTTTGAAACCAGATTCGTGTTCAGCGCGCAAAATACCTTCGGAAACACCTGGAGCCATTTTATTTGCACAAAACAAGTCCAAATTTGCAGGGCTGTGTAACCAATACATGGAGATTTAATGCTCGAATACCGCTCGCTTAAACCTCTGCTTGAAAAACACTAGAGCCAAACTAACACAAACACAACAAATTAAGAGGGACAGAAAGGTTAAGTTAAGATTCAAAACTCCGCGCCCCAAAGTAGAGATTCCACAGCTCTATCTTCTCTGAACGCAGTTCTTATTCCAAGGAATTATTTGTTCTTCACAGCCAGTTTTAAACATAAGCATTCTGCATTTAAAGTCCGTTGCACATGGTAATGAAGCAAAATGATATAGAGACTATGAATGAGGTTAATGGGAGACAGGTTCAACAAGAGATTCTTTATGGGGATAATTTCGGAAAACTCTACGACTATAAGAAATGTTTGAGACTTATTTTTTCCTTTTCTCTCTCCAAATATACGAAAACAAATTCAGTTACTCTGTTGACAGATAAAAAAAAAACAAAGAAAAATAAATAAAAATTTTATAGCTTTTCACTTTCAGGCCTATTTTACTGTTCATAACTTTATTGTTTAATTTTATTTAAGAGGAAAAATTAGTAGTAAAAACAGCATTAAAAAGGCTTTTAAAAGCAAATTTTTATGACTACCGTTAGCAGGCATATTTCTTTAATTTTAACGTCATAGTTTATCAAACGGTTATAAAAACGAAAATGAAAAAAAAATAAACTTTGTATAGTTTTGTTAGCTGGTGGTAGTTGTTATTGTGTTTTTGTTTTATCGTCATCGTCATCATTACATTACAGCTGCTGTTGTCATCGTAAGCCCCATTAACGCCATTGTCTCTATTTAGTCCCTATCTCTGCTATTCTATTTTGGTTTTTGTTTCTATTCTTTTATTACGTACATACGTGTAGTATGTATGTCTTGTCTTCTGTCTTCCCGTTTATAGTTTCCCTTAGTTTTTAATCCTGTTTTTTCTCTGTTTTGTTGTTGTTGTTGGTTTTGTTATTGTATTCTTGTCTGGGTTTTTCAATATTTTTTTGTTCTGGTTTTGTATGGTTTTTATGTGTGCTTAAATAATGGTTGGTGTTGTTATCATTGTTGTTGTTGCTGCCGTATTTTACACCTCCTACACAGCAGTATCGTTTTTCGTTTTACATTTTATGTCTGCCCTGGTTTTTTTCCAGCGCATTTCATTTCATTTAATATTTAATTAAAAAATCAATAGTTGACATATTACAACAACAATATTACAACAACTTGTCTCTTTTCATCTCTCTTCTTCTCTATCTTATGTTCTCTTTTTTGCTTTATTTATTGTTATTATTTAATGATTTACATTTCTTTTTAAATTAAAATTCTCCAAAAGAAAAAAAAAAATTTTAAATCGGCATTTAAAAGTTTTAATGTTGTCGGACTAATATTTTATTAGAAGGGACCTTCTCCTAAAGAGCCTTAATTTCATACTAGAAGTTCCTGGAAGAGAGTCAAGAGGGAGCCCTGTTTATGTACATTAGGTTTCCATTGACTTACACAGTGAGAGACTGGCAGTAGTTCTGCGGATCAAATGGTGCTCACACTCACGGACGGGTCGAAGTGGCTGAAGGCACAAGGGCTCGGGTTTTCTTTAAGAATTGTGAACTTGGCCTTCTCTTAAGATTGAATGCTAACTGTAGAGCCTTTCAAGTAGAGATTTTTGCTGTCTTGAAGGCTTTTGAGGCCATAGCTAGCACGGCCAGTTTAGATTCACATTCTGTAGTTAATAGAAAACATGATTCTCTTTAAGGAAAGCATATTAACACGTTGACTGCCGACTACGAGGCGCCCTAGAAGGGAACGCAATCTACGAGTTATCTCGTACTCACTAATGTGAAAAAATCAAATTGCAGTTTTTTTTGGCAATTTTTCTGAAAATTGCCGCGGCAGTCAACGTGTTAACAGAGTAATGAAAATTATTGCAGCCATCCTCAGCTAATTATAAAATGGAGAAGCTCAAGCACATTGCAAGAAGATACCCCAAAGTACCTTAGTCGGCTCGCTGTTTCACTTGGATATTTGCAGAAAAAATAAATAATGTTCTGCTTCACGGGTATTCCTTCAGATCCTGCTATCAAGGTAAAAGGATGAAGCCACAATTTCCTCTGTGTGCATATCGGTTTTCGAATAACCGAATTGCGCTAAGAATTTTGAAATAGAAGGGCGGTAAATCTTTAGAATTTTCAATGTCCCGTCCCTAACACAGTGAGGCCACGGATCCCTTGAAGTATTATATGTACGTGTCGCTGGAATTCTATCTGTTCATTGTGTGCCCTCCTACGGAAAACACCACAAATTTCCCCTTTAACGACAGGTATAGGGGGAGATAGCAGATTTCAGATCGTTTAAGACTCTCCTAGAATATTCAGCAGGTCAGTCATTTCTGCTGCTGTGTGGATATAAGCACAGAGCTTTGCTAGAGTGCAGCTAGTCCACAGCTACTCGTGGCCGTCCATAGATATTCGTTGGCTTGTTGTATTCCATTAAAATATAAAAATTATCTATGTTAAGCTTCTTTAGATCAGTGCTTAAAGAGCCACCGATTTTATACCGGCATTAAATATCTTTCTATTTCGTGAGATGTGTGTTACTTATGATACTAAGGGAAATGAATACAGTTCCTGCAATTGATGCTTACAGCGGTTAGATTTTTGATTTTCATTGTGCTATCCAAGTATTATTGCACGCTGTCGATTGGGCTGCCATCTACAAGAAGAGTGGGGACCTATGTCTAGAAGCTTATGTGTGAGAAGACAGATGTCCTCGTAGCAGTGTCCAGGTCCCCTGGATTGCTTTAAAATCCCATGTCTTTCATCTAATTCCTTGAACCGCAGGGAGAATTAGGAAGACGAACACAATTTTTTAAAGTATCTTGTTTTAAAAGTACTTTTTCTAAAGGTACCATTTTAAAAATACTTTTTCAAAGAATAAATTAAGCCAATAACAAAAAAATCAAATCTTTTTGATACAATAATTCTAATATCTTTCAAACAAGATTGCAAAACAAAAATGTAAACGAATTATGAATGAAATTTTTCATCTGTGCCTCTCTTTCAAATGAAATTCTTTAAAGTACTTTCAGCATTTCTTTTTTTTCAAACATTCCTGTTTATAAATTTTCTGTTTTTAATCTGGTTTTCTTTTTCGACTGCTTTTAAGCAAGAAAAAAAAACAGAAAAGAAACTGTCAAAAATAAGTTCATAAAATAATTTCCTTAATAAGATTAAACGTAGAAGCGAAGAAACGAAGAAAACCGTTGAAACCACATTTTTATTTTGACCAATTTTGCTTAAGTGTCACCTAAAAAATATTGCAACAGGGAATTAAAAAACATAAAATTGCTGTTGTAATCGTCGTTGCAGTTGCCACAAACTTATTTAAAAAAAAAAACATTTTCATTTTTATTTCACTGTTTTTTATTTTTGTTATTGCTGTTGTTGTCTATTTATTACCTCGTAATTTTTTTCTATTTTTGTGCGCCTAACTTTTTTGCTATTTTAGTCGTGGTGGCCTATTTAAAGTAAATATGTACGTTCGTTGTTGAGCCATTGCTCTGAGTAAGTGAGTGGGTATTTTGTTTTTTTTTTTTTTATTGCGACAGCACCACCAACATTGGCAGCGTCACCAAAAGAAAAGTTTGTATGAAGAAAATATCACATTTATAAAGTTAATGTATCACATTTACGTGTAAATTGAATTGAAAAGGGTTCAACAGTGAAGCAATTATTGCTTAAGATAGTTAAGCAAATCAAAAGGTACAATTTCTGAAGAATGCAAAACAAAGCGGTGATGGAATCCATCCCTGTATTTACACCAAATTGATAGGTTAACAATCGTTCATGCAGTATGCGATGTAGATGTGATCATACTATTCAAGTGGGATAACTTTACAAAGCTGTGCGTTGCATATTGTCTGAAGATAAATAATATCGAAAGCCCCGATGAAGATCAGAGAGGAGAGTGTCATTCTACTGATTGTTTCAATTTAATTTGTGCTGTAATGGTGGTCAATGCAAGCTCAGTGTGGTCTGAAGCCTGGTTTCTCGCTTCGAAGATCTGTTGCAAGAGCGGACGCTACAATCCCACTTTTGCATTCCGATATTATAATGGCGGCTTCATTATAATATCCTCACTTAGTTCGAACGGTAACGTATGGCATGAAGAAAAAAACTCTTTCATAAACGTTTTTACTATCGTTGTGCTAAGGGCTTGGTCGGATTTAAGCCGTTCTTTGTTTATACTGTCTATTACTTCATACGTAGAGGTTCCTTAATTTAATAATTCCACTAGCGATCTTAGAGTCATCCACGCAAATTGTATTCATATTGTCCCCTGGTTCTGGTTTCTTGAGAGGAGCTTAGAAAAAAATCTCTAATGTGGATAAGACATTCATAAAAACAATATTGGCCATTAAAATCCTTTAAAAAGGAGTCTAGTAGGTAGTGTGTTGGCTTATTAGACGTAAAGCTAGGATTCGAGCCCCAGGCCAGACATCAAACAAAATACAAAAAGTCGGCGACTTCCTCTCAGTAGATTTCTGGCAAAAACCATGAGAGTAAATAAAATTGCCATGAAAAGTTTCTCAAAAAATCTGTCGTTCGGAGTCGACTTTAAACTGTAGGTCCCGTCACTCATGTATAAAAATTAACACACAGAACATAAGTGGTGTGAGAAACTAGGTCGTAATCCTGACTGAAGGGTTGTATGTAAGTATGTATGTAAAGAGGATTGCGGCCTAGCATTTCACATCGCCTACGTTGTGTATGTTCATTTTATCCACAAGTGGCAGGGCCTACAGTTTAACATCGACGCTGTACGACAGGTTTGAGAAGCTTTATCATGGCAGTTATTTACTATCAGAGCTGAGGAGAAGATTGCCGAAAGAAATATTCCTTTTTTATATTTCTCACATGCCCTTGTAAAGGAAGCTGACGGAAAAAACATTGTACTCAGAAAAACTATCTGTTTGGTGAGCAAAATAATATCGTACGTAATGAAATCAAAGTTTCTTCGAAATCACATCTTTATGTGGGTTTCATTTTAACGTTACTTTTGACACTCCTAAAATGGTTAACCCTTTATGCTATGTTATCGATTCTAGGTCTGATGTGGTGGCTTATTAAACGAAAACAAATACTGCTGCTGCTAACCGTTTCTCTCCTTTAATGTGACAACTTTAATGGTTTTTTTTTCTTCTTGCTTAAAGTGCCTGTTCGACGTCTTCTTATAGTCAAACTATAACTTAAAGATTTTTCATTTTCTTCTTCTTTCATTTCCTCTGTCGCTTTTAGTTTTCTTTACATTTTTTCTTTTGAAATATCGTTAGCTTTTTTATCCCTGCACACTTATACTAAAAATCTTATCCCTTTTCAGCCTATTCTTTTGGCTGTTTGCTGGCAAAAGAGACGACGTTTATAGTGATATTTAGGTTTTCCTTTATATTGAACAAAGCGAAATGATATGAAAAGAGTGTTTAACACAGTTAGAGAAGGAGATAGGTAAAGCAAGGCGATAGGATGAATGAATACCTTCTATAATTCTTAATAACATGTCTTTGTAGGTACCATTTCTTTCTATTTTTTTGCTTTTGTGCAGAAAAAAAAGGAAATAGAATACAAAGAAAACGGGGCTACAGAAGTAGCCTTACAAAGAGAGGAGTATTATGAACCAAATGGTTAAAATTTATAGCTCCCAGTGGTCAAAGACAGTGATTTATGGTAACATGTCAGTTTAAAAGAAATATCAGCAGCAGTGGGCTTAAAAACAAAAGCAAAACAAAAAATAAAGAGTATCTAATTTGAATAATTAAAATTTATATTGGCGTAATAGTTAGTTACTTCATTCATAGGCAAAAGTACTTCTGCCACAGAAAGAAAGAAAAAAAAAGAAGGAAAAACAATAATAATGACACGCCAACACACTTGCATATATCATATAGCCATTTACGCTTAGGCGGTCATTTAAAGTTTCCTTTTGTTAGTAAAAAGGAAACCAACTAACGGTATTTGTTTTGGAATATAAAATGTTGAGTGGCATAAATATGTTTCATTTCCGTTTCAGGTGTAAAAACATTTAGACTCTTTTTATTTTCTTCTTCCAACGCTCTTTCTCCTTCTCTCCTTCTCTTTCTTTATGACCCATTGCTTACGTATTACCAACTAGTTTTCAGCACAGCAATAATTCACTGTTTGTAAAATGTCATAAATAACAGACGTTTTATGGTTTCAAAGAATAAAAAAAGTACTTTTTTTGCTAAAAAGCTGAACATAGTTTTACTCTGTGCTTAAGAATAGAAATTGTGTCATAAGTTTAATTGCAAATTATTATTGAGAAATAATTTTAAAGACAAAAATTAATGTTCTTTTTAATACAACTTACTTCTAAGGCGCCAAAAATTTAAATTTTTATGAAAGGTACTTTACCTGAAAAGAAATGAAAAAAAAAATAAACATTTTAGAAGGAATACACAAGTATTGTTAAAAAATTTTAAAGAAATATAAAATTTTAATATTGTAGAAAAAAGTACTTTTTAACCATAAATTCCTTGTGCTCAAGAAAATAAAAGTGTTGACAAAATGGCTCTATTTTACGCTGAAGATGTCTCAAAATCAGTCGAAAAAAATTCAAAAGTATTTAGTACATTATAAATGTTATAAAGTACTTTGTTATGGTACCAATAATAATAATAATAATAATAATAATAATAATATGGTACTATATATAATAATAATATGGTACTATATATGGAAAAAATTACAATAACCATTGGTGGTCATGCAATCTTCACTGATGGTTCGAAAATTTATGCTACAACTGGTGAGGGAGTGTCCTACAGGGCTGGCTTCTAGCTGCCCTATTCCCTGCTTGTAGCTGCCCTTCCCGCAGTATATTTCAAATACAATCTTAGGATACCACTCCGCCACAGTTTGCTGCTGTGTGGAGTAACGAAATATCAGATTGACTAGCAAGGAATGAAGCGGCAAAGTATGTGGAACTGGTGGAACGCATAGTTAGGCTTTTGAACAACATCAATTGAAAATTCAACATCAACTCAAAGTGGAAACTTTTTGACAGTACATAGCAGTAGGATCTCCTTCTTACGATGAGCCAAGTTTAAGATTTCTTGAACCGTTAGTATATACAGAAGCCTTGCAGGAAAATCTGGGCAGTACAACTGCAAAATAATTCAATAAATATATACCACACGATGGTCCGACCAATTGTGATCTATGAGGTCATGGTTTTGCCATCCCAGTCAAGTTTGAAAGCAGCTCAGCTGAAATTGTTTAAGACGCAAGAACTAGCATGAGTTGGCATAACTCGGGTTATGAGAATTTTTCCTTCAGCGGCGCTACAGATTCAGTTCAATTAAAACGTGAAATCCATACAACTATAGAAATGCTATCTCACACTCAGATCGCCGTTCGAGCATTCAGCTTCAGCAAAGTTGGCTTGATATGGCGTGAGACTGTTAGGCAAGCTGAATCAAAATTATAAATTGAATTTACGGCTATGGAGAGAAAGATAAGATTGCAAGCAGAGTTGCCTCCGTGCTGCTGATGAAAACAGAACTTTTCTATAAAGTGAGTTGTAGAATTTGGTAAGATCTGTGATAAGGAAAATGAAGAACAAAACTTAAACTCGTCTGCCTAGTAAAGGTAATTACAGTAAAAAGAGATTTGAATCATACATCAGACCAACAACAGGCCTTCTGATCGAGACTCAGAGAATACTTATTCAAAATAGAGATTGCTTCAAGCATCATATGATAGTTATACTTATAAAAGGCAGTACAATTTATCCTTTCATTGTATGACTTTAGCATATCTTTACAATAATAATAATAAGATCCAAATGATGTCTTTCAGCCCACTGTAACTTGAAGGTGAAAAGTTCCAAAAAGTTGGCCAAATCTTATGCCAGTTAGTAAAAAAAAAAATAAAGGTGCACTGAAATCGTTGGATAGGACATATTATATGCACGAAGAATAACAAGATTTGTAGAAATATATTCTACAATAAGACATAAAAGCTTAGGAGAAGATAAGTTATGCGCCATCTTACATGACTACGGTAAATTTGGAATGCGAGTACCCTGGAAGATAGGCCAAACTTGAAATGAGTGTTACCTAGCAGTCATTAAAAACGTGTACTGTGCTGCTATGAATAAAGCGAACTGTTACACGGTTTGCAAATGCCTTAACGTTTGTTAAATAATATAAAAGTATTTTCGCCTGTCCATTGAAATGTTTTCTTATTTTAATTGAAAAATTTTTAAATTTAAAAACATTTTCATTGCACATTATGGTGAAATACAAAAAAAAAGGCCATGCGAGTTATACAAGGCACTTCAAATACGAAACTAAGGAAGTCCTTTAAATCTTTTGCTTAAATGCCTTGAATTTTAAACATACTTAACCTGTAGAACAAAAAAAAAACAAAAAAGAAGAAACCTACTCAAATCGAGAACCATTATTTTTCAAACCGTTTTTATTTTTTTTTTAAATTTTTTTTTTATATTTTTTTTTTTTCTGGGCCTTTTCTCAATTACCAGCGTTATTAATATTTTAGATTTTTTCTATAAATATTTTATACAATTTTTATATTGAATTTTTTTTGTTGGTGTAGGTGCTTTTTGTTTTTTTTTTTTTTTTTTTTGCTCAAATACTACAACATCTATAACCTTGAAACCATACCCTATTAGAAGAAATTAATAAAAGATAAAGAAGAAGAGAGAAAAAATCTATACGCCTTGCCTTTCGAACCCTTCGAAAGGATTTCCTTTAAAACTATAGAAAGAAAGATAGAAAGAAAGAAAAAAAATAAATGAAAGCACACTTCATAAGCACAACTTAAGAAAAAATACTAGAGAAGAGAGCACAAGAAACAGGCTTGAGGAAGAAAAAAGAAGAGTAAAGAAGGAAAAAAAAAGAACTGAAAGTGTATAAAAAGTACTGATAATACTTGATTGAATAATTTATATATTTATTATATAATTTATATATATATATATTGTTGTTGTTGTTGATTTTTTATTTCTTCTTTCTTTCTATTTAATAATCATAATCAGGTCTTGTTAGAAAGTTGTTTCCCCATATTACAAGTGTGAATGCATGATTGAATGAGCGAGTGAATGTTTGAATGTGATTGAATGGCTGTGCTTGATATTGAATCAATTTTAATCGTATTATATATTACAAGTAAAATATTATACAAGAGGCATTATAATATGTATACAATATTTAATAGAATTTGTTTCCTGTTCTGTTCTTTTTCTCAGTATGAATAGTTAATACAACTACCATAAGAACAACTACAAGTACCTACCCATCATACATCAGTATAAATAACCCTTTCATTTCGTATGTTTCAATATAATTTCACTCTCACTCTCTCTCTCTCTCTTTATTTTATTTTTTTTATTTCCATGACACTACACAACCCATTAAGTCCATTCATATCAAATCAAAAATAAAATCGAAATCGAAATCTTTTTTCTCTAATCGTAATGTAATCGTAACGTAATCAAACTCTAACAAACGTTTTACTTTCTATTCAATCACCACTCATCACCACCCCTCTTTCCACGATCCATGTATGTATGTATTTTTGATAGAGCAATCAAACTATAAAATTCAACAAAAATTAAATGGCAGTAAAACGAAATCATTTCAAATAAATTTGAAAAATACAAAAAGAAAAAAATGTTAGGGAAACATAGAAAAAACGTTAACAAATCAATGATGAATCATTGAATCATTCATTCAGTCATTCAGTCATTCATTTCATTGATTGAATGACGTTATAAACAAGAGTATGAAAAAAAAAATGTCTCCATTTAATCTCAATGCAATTCCATTTCATGCTAAAAGGATTCATATTTAAACATGTAGAGCACGTAAATGTACTATATGTGAGAAAGGAGGGGAGTAGTACAGTCAATGAATAAAGTAAACATACTAAAGGGAATAATAATAAATTTATGAAGTCGCCGTGGTGTAGTAGGTAGTGTGTTGGCTTACTATTCGTAAAGCCCGGGTTCGTATCCCAGGTCAGACATCAAAAATGAAATATGAAAAAAAATATTTCTTCGGCGACTTCCTCTCAGCAGATTTCTGGCAAAAACTCTGAGTAAAATAAACTGCCATGAAAAAGTTTCTCAAAATTCTGTCGTTCGGAGTCGATGTTAAACTGTAGGTCCCGCCACTCACGTATAAAATTAACGCACACAACATGAGTGGTGTGAGAAGCTAGGCCGTAATCCTGACTGAAGGGTTGTAATGGCCAATTATGTATGTATGTATGTACTAAAGGGAACAAAAAAAAGATATACGAAACCGATATAACCACCTTTCTAGTCCTTAGTAGCCAATGAAGTGTATATTATATTGTTTAATTATTAGTCCTGGCTACACTACGATTTCATATTAGGTTGGGCTCTTATTATATTGCATTGGTGGTTCTAGTTTTATATTCGTTCTAGCAAAGAGCAGCAAAGCTGCAGCGCTCAAAGCTGCTCATTTGGAAGTGGTGGCACAGAAAATGGGAATGTAGTAAAACTGTGTTTCGGTGTGATCAGGTAATAACATCAAATAGTAAATAAAGTTCCTCAGTGTAATGAGCTGTAAACAAAAGATAAACAAACATATGCAAAGATCTAACCTTTGCGGCAGATAATACAGGTCCTGCTCATACAGACTTAGGCTTAGCAGCCTATTACCCTACCAGACGAGATGTGCCTTAAAACATATCCCCTGTCTAAAAGCCTTTAGTGTTGCCAATAATTGCGGATTTCGTTACTTCTACACAGCACCAATAGGAGCATATGGAAAGATCTACCTTTGCGACAGATAATACAGGTCCTGCGCTGGCTCGGCCATGTCGTTCGAATGGAGGAGGATGCGCCGGCAAGACGGGTATTTGATGCGGGAATCTGCGGTAGTCGGCGAAGAGGACGACCTTGCATCCGTTGGAATGACCAAATCGAGGAAGCCCTGTCATCGATTGGTGTGACCAACTGGCGTAGGCGCGCACGAAGCAGAGGCGCCTGGAAGGATGTGTTGCGGCAGGCCGAAATTCGATAAACGGGTTGTTATGGCCAATTAAGTAAGTAAGTAATACAGGTCCTGAGCATACAGACTTAGGCTTAGCACTCTACTATTACCCTACCAGACCAGATGTGCCTTAAAACACATATCCCGTCTCAAAGCCTATATTAGTGTTGCCATTAATTGCGGATTTCGTTACTTCTACGCAGCACCGATATGAGAATATGCAAAGATCTACCCTTTGCGACATATAATACTGGTCCTGAGCATACAGACTTAGGCTTAGCACCCTACTATTACCCTACGAGATCAGATGTGCCTTAAAACATATCTCCTATCGCAAAGCCTTTAGTGTTGCCAATAATTGCGGATTTCGTTACTTCTACGCAGCACCAATAGGAGCATATGCAAAGATCTAACCTTTGCGGCAGATAATACAGGTCCTGCTCATACAGATTTAGGCTTAGCAGCCTATTACCCTACCAGACGAGATGTGCCTTAAAACATATCCCCTGTCTCAAAGCCTTTAATGTTGGCAATAACTGAGAATTTCGTTACTTCTACGCAGCACCAATATGAGCATATGGAAAGATCTACCCTTTGCGACAGATAATACAGGTCCTGAGCATTCAGAAAGTTTACGAGAAAGCAATTGCAGATAGATAGAGCTAATGGAAGAGCTTAGTCGGCCGCACATACAAGGTGCATTGCGAAAGTTCTTTCATGTGAATCATTATCTTAAACAGAATTAAACTTCATAAATTTATCTCCTGCCTTAAAACTATCCAGCTTCATAAGATTAAAACGAAATCCATGTGATTATTTTACCCAGAGATTACTTATTTTCCGGAATATTTTTTCCAACATTAATATTTAAGAGGTAAGAATGCTTATCAACATTATTTTAAATGAAATGTGTATCCTTTTAAACAAATTCCAACTTCTAATAGTTTTTTTTTTTACTCTTCCACCACCTGTTTTCTGGTTAGATTTTCCATTACTTTAGTGTGCTTTTTTTTGCTTCTTCTTCCTCCTTTACGCTCCCGGACAACAAAATATTGTATTTTATATTCATATTCATGCGATAACAACTACACTAAAAGGATATTAAATGTTTGCATTTTTGCATATTTTCTTTTTTTCTCTTCTTCTTGCTTATATTTTTTTTTCGATGTAGTTGTTGTTGTTGTTATAGTAGTTTTCACATGAATGATAGTGAACAAAGTAAAAACGAATATATACAAAAAAAAAACAGTTCCAATACAATATGAATGCCAAACATTTGTTACATGAATTCAACTGCAGCATATTTTTATTATTATATTAAGCTGCTATAGTGCGCGACAAAAATAAAGGGAAATCTACACAAAAAAAATATTTTTTTTTTTGCTTTAAAGGATTCCAAATACTATTGTAAGACAGCTGAATAGAATTTTAAGGAATAGTTGGGGATTAAGGAATTTGAAGTTTGTAGGACATCAATAAATTTAAGTATGAGTCAAAGGAAAATGTTAATTTTAGTACAACGTTTATTTCAGTTTGAATATGCCAACTTTATTGACTACTTGTAACTAGTGTAATGGCTATCTCCTGGTAAAAAAAACTGGTGTAAGTTAAAGAGAAAAATGATTTGAAAATAGAACTTTGAAAGGTTTTGCAATTAGTTGTAGTCTAGTATCCGAATATTCGGTGTTGTTAGGCGACAAAGTCTTCAATCGATGAAAGTTTTTGTAAAGGGTCCGCCAACTAACTTTTTTTTTTGAAAATGCTTTAAAAAAAACTACTGAACATTTTCGCAAATTTCTTTTCTTATTTGAAAGTACAATCCTTCCGGTTAATAATGGAAAATAATTTTATTCAAGTGGCTGCCTCGGCTGGCCATGCAGTAGCCTACACGATCGGTCTAATTTTTAAGCACATTATCGATTGTGTGCAGCTGTATTTCACCAATGGCTTCACGAATATTGTCCTTTAAAGCGTCAATTGTCTCTGGCTTGTCGGCGTAACACTTATCTTTGACGGCACCAAACAAATAATAGTCCAACGGTGTCAAATCGCAGCTTCGAGGTGGCCAAACGATATCAGCTCTGCGGCGATCTTCAAAAACAGGGCGCAAAACATCGAGTGTAGCTTCGGCTGTGTGGCACGTAGCACCGTCCTGTTGAAACCAAATGTTGCCAATATCCTCCTCTTCAATTTTTGTGAACAAAAATTCGTTCAACATGGCCCGATAACGATCGCCATTGACTGTAACGGCCACTCCTTGCTCATTTTCGAAGAAAAATGGCCCAATTATGCCTCTGGACCAAAATCCGCATCAAACAGTGACTCGTTTTGGGTGGGTCGGCTTTTCAATGTATGCGTGCGGCTTTTCTGTGCCCCAAATGCGACAATTTTGCTTGTTTACGTACCCGCCAAGATCAAAATGAGCTTCATCTGAAAAGATGATTTTTTTTTTTTGCCAAAATCGGCATCTTCTGGTGTAGTTTCCATGGCCAGCCGAGGCAGCCATTTGCATGAAATTATTTTCCATTATTAACCGGAAGGATTGTACTTTCAAATAAAAAAAGAAATTTGAGAAAATATTCGTTGGTTTTTTTTAAAGCATTTTCAAAAAAAAAAAGTTATTTGGCGGACCCTTTAGTCGATATGTTTAGAAACATATTTAGAAACGAGCCCGTAATTCAAACCCCATCACAGACTTCGGGAATAAAACGAGATATGAAAATATTTTTTTGGCGACTTTCCCTCAGCAGTCTCCTGTGGCATAAACTCTTGACATTAAAAGTTTTTCAAAAATCTCTTGTTCGGACTCAGCTTGTTTTCGGAAACCCAAAATGATGATATATTCGTTGTGCGTTACAATCTCAATCTTCCTCTTGATAAGTATCTTCTTGCTTGAAGTGGAATGCAAAACTGTATTTTATTCTTTAATTTTTAAATAATTTTTCAAACAAATCACTTTTTTTTTGTTGTTTTTCTTTCTTAGAAATTTAGAACACTTTCGTTTTTATAAAAAGTGAAACGAAAAAAAAAACACAGGAAAATTTTAATCCAACCTGCCACTTACTTTGATGTTTCCAGAAATGAAAACAAAAATTAAAGCAACAACAGAAAAAATCTGTTTCGTTAGCAACAGATCACTGACAGTATGTTTTGCATTATTCAACTCTAACTGACATACCATCATTTAGTGTGATTTGACAGAAGAATCCTTGTTTTTTTATTTTGTCTTGTCCTGTGTATGTTTGAGTTTGCGTGTGTGTGTGTGTGTGTGTGTAAGAGTATAATTTAAATAGTCACACTCAGCCAGTTACAAAGTCGTTATCAGTGATTGTTGTTACTGTTGTTGTTTGTTATTGTAGTATTACATGTTTGGTAATATGCCAAAGGATGTTTTGTTGTTGTGTTTTATTTTTGTTGTTTTTTATTTGAAACAATATACACTTAATAATAATGATGGTAAAGGAATATATTTTCTATTGATATGGTTTCATATCTACAATAGAAGATTTTTTCCTTTATTTTTCGGTTATTGGATCGAGTGTATCAATAAACTTAAATGGTATCCCCTCACTCATCACAACCTTATTCTATACAATCTAATTCATAGTTGAAGATACCATATTTTCTTTCTCAACTGCCCCCAAGACATTACCAGTAAACTCTATTAAATATCTAAACATTCTGTAGCATGCAGAGAGGTCAAGGACATACATATAGTAGAATAGAAGTGAGTACATTCGGCCTCGAAATGAATGAGTGAGGAAATTTGCTAGTAGTTGCTTTCAAGTGAAAGAGTATGTCATCGAAAGTTGTACTCAATAAATTTGAAACGGAAGTACAGAGGGCTGGACAGAGCAATACTATCTGATAATTATGCCTCGAGATTAGAATAGAAAGCCAGATCAACATGGCAGGCCTGGATCCTAGGCAATGAGTTTGCCCATAATCTGTCAGTTTGAGGCCATAATCTGTCTCTGAAGTAGTAAGAGCAACTTGAAAGGATATATTCGATGGAAGGAAAGTTGAGGAGAAGCGGTAACACTTCTCATGTCAAACGGATTTGAGAAAATCCGTTGTATAATTACAACGAGAAATGAGTTAAGCATCATACTATCGAGAAGATAGCATGAGGCATTTCACCAGTTATGGTAGCCAAAAAAAATATTTGTTTTAGAATAGTTATGGATTCAAAATGTAGATGTAGATACAGTAATAAGGAGAACGAATCTCCAGAACATATTCTAGGAATTTGGATTTATCCGAGCAACATGCTGAAATTTTCTAATGCAGCCGGATTGCAGTAGACGGACAGATACGGTACTCCACTAACTCTACGCAACAAAACGTACATTCAGTTTTTTCTTTAATTTTGTTACAAAAAATAGATCAAAGTTATTATAGAAGAGCCGGAAAGAAACGATTTTTTGGTGCTCTTTGTCGTCTGGAAATGTCATTTGGCCTTATTTTTTCGAAAACAACCTGGTAGAGTCATTTCCGTCAAATCAAAGCGCTATGGCCATATAATAACACACTTTTATTAACCCACTATTGAATGTGTTTCAACGAGAAGGTGGCACGATCCATACAATTGACAAGAGTTTAGCTTTACTGCATGAGTGGCTTTCAGAAAGAGTAATTTCACGATTTCGGTAACGACAATTTAGTACCAATATCATGCAATTCCACATCGTAATGCTTTTTTATGGGGCTACGTAAAATATCGCGTCTACGTGGATAATCCCTTAACGTTTGATGATTCGAAAATTAAAATTTGTCAAGTTTTCACAGACATACCGCCTGAAACATACGAAAAAGTGATCGAAAATTTTCTTAAAAGGATCGACTGTTGCAACCAATATGGGGGCGGACTTTGTATTGCATTTTGAACAGAATGGGAAGGTCTAAGCATTGTAAAGAAATGGAAGTTTCATCGACTTTGTAACTCAACAAGTGTTTTATTTAACCGAAAAGTGATAGTGTCTTTGAACTAACCTAACCTCACTCTGACTTACTCGTTTTTATTTCTCAATTCTATATACCCAGGTCTCACCACAAACTTCTATGGCAATTAAAGAAAGAAAATGTAAAGAAAATAAAGAGAACTTTTATTTAAAAGCTGAGTGATTTAAAAGACAAGAGCTGGTAAAGATCTAGGGTGAGTGAAAAGAAACATTAACTCGTTATTAATCCTGTCATAATTTGCAGTAGATGTACAGTGAAACTCTTTAGTGTTTACTAAGAGATAAAGAGAGGTTTAAGATATTACAATCACTACTAACTTCACTTCATTTCTCTCCTCCAATACTTTACTTTTTTACTATATAGTTAGAGAGCAATATTACCAAGAAGAGTGTGTATTTAAAATAGAGTTTTCAAGATGTATTTTTACATACATTTGAATGTGATTGCATGTGTGTAAGTATTTAAAATAGAGTTTTCAAGATGTATTTTTACATACATTTGAATGTGATTGCATGTGTGTAAGTATTTAAAATAGAGTTTTCAAGGTGTATTTTTACATACAAGTTTGAGAGTATATTTAATAAATAAAATAGAGAATTTTATTTCAGTATACTCTCCTGTATTTGTTATTGTACTATATTCTTTACATACATATGTATAAATAAATATTTATTTGCTTAAGGAAGAGTGTGCACAGTACAGAAGGAATATGAATAAATGTGAACACATGTTCACATGTCTGTTGGAATGAAACCAAAAGAAAAAGAATGAATTCTGTACGAAAGAAGAAAAAAACTAACTTCTAAAAGTTTCCTTTATGAATAATTCGTTTTTTTTCCCCCCTCTTTACTTTATTTAAAAGTCAACTTTTTGCCCAAAAAAGATTTCTATTGTCGTAACCGAACCGATGACGTGTATTGACCATGAACCTTGATAGCACAAATGTATCATAGACTGTGAGGTACACTCAAACACATACACAACATGAAATAGATTTTCAGTTTAAAGTACAATTTAACCCCACAGTACACTACTATTTCTATTTCATATACATTTTCTATAAAAATTTCCCTGTAGCTATTATTATTAAAATTTTCAACTAAACGCACACATACAATCAATCATGTATACTTATCAAAATAAACATAAAGGTGTATGTGTTATACAAAAGTTTTGTAAGAGAGAGAAGAAAAGAGTAAGAGAGCGAGAAATAATTTGTTTATGGTAATTTGTATAGACCAACACCACCATCACCGTTATCATCATCAACATCATCATCATCACGCCATATTGTATTATGTTGTGTGTGTGTTATTTTCTTTTAAAATATTGTTGTTGCTTCGCTTACTCCTTCTTTTATAATGTTGTTGTTATTGTTTGTTTGTTTGTTCGTTTCTGACTACTTGCCCTAAGAGATAAAGTCTTAAAATCCTGTTTGTAAATGATTTGTTTCGTTTGCTGTCTAACTGGCTGATTGGCGTATTTAGCTGATTATATTTGAAAAGCAAAGAAAATAAATAAAAATAAGAAAAAGGAAAAGGAAACCAGAAAAGGAGCGTATTAGAGTATGGAAAGTGGTGTTTATTAATCAATTTTTATATCGCATTTAATAGTTTTGTTTTTATTTATTGCCTTTAATGACGATGTTTTGCTTGTCATTTGTTTAATTTATTTTTTATTAGCTTGTTTCTACTCTTTGTAGAGTTGTTTTTATTATATTATAAAGCCACAGTGTTTCAAAAGTCAAGAATGAAGGCGCTGTGGATTTCTGTAGATGATTTTGACTTTGATATTCATTATCATTTAAATATTGCCCGTAGTTGATAAATAGCCTAGGACTTTTTTCACAATTTTTAATTAAAACAAAACTTTTAATTGAAACAGTTTTAGTCAGCTCCTTCCACGAGTTATTACATACGAACATACATAATTGATCATTACCTCCCCTCAATCAGTATTATGACCTAGCTTCTCACACCACTTATGTTGTGTGTGTTAATTTTATACATGAGTGGCGGGACCTACAGTGTAAAGTCGACTCCGAACGACAGATTTTTGAGAAACGTTTTCATGGTAATTTTATTTACTCTCAGAATTTTTGGACGGAAAGAGGTCGAAGAAGGAATATTTTACACTAGGTTTCGGCAAGCGTTCTCGTTGCTTTTCGTATTATAAAAAAAAAAAACGTATGTTCCGTGGACGTCTGGCTAACCCGAGGCTAAAGACTAATTCTTCCTTTAGCATTACGTTGCTAATGCATTAATAGTTAAAAACAGACATAAAATATGTAAGAATAAAAAAGGACTGAAAGTGTCGCGAGGCTACTGCGGTATTTTTAAAATGGAAAAGTACTAAAGTACTGAATTTTTCAACACTACTACCATCTACACAATTACTACCTCGTCAAGGGGTTTTTAAAAGAAATTAAATTATATGACTTGATTTAAATTTTTGTAACAAATTATAATTAAGACAGAATATAAGTTTTTGAATTAATATCTTATAAATTAATAAATAAATAAATAAATAAATAAATAATTACTACCATAATTACGGTATCGAATATTAATCATACGTCACATGTGGCATCGCATTACTGTGTATTTAACTGTTTATGTTACACAAAAATAAGACATCACTGCGTATGATTATTAAATTCGGTGATGAAATATTAATCATATGACATGTGTGACAATTTATTTATAATTCTTTATGTATGGCAAATGTTTTAATTTAAAGGGCTTATTAAATATAGCAAAGGCAGCAACATTTTTAAATTTATTTAACTTTGAATAAAAATTTGTTCAAAAAATATATATTTGATATAAAAAAAAGACTCTTAAGACGTTATTATAACTTGTTACGGTATGCATAAGAAAAAATTATGGCCCAAAATGCAAAATAAAAACAAAAAATTCAATTTTATTTCAATATTTTTACAATCAATTTTTTTTTAATACCACCTATCCAATGCGAGTACGCCTCATGCGAGTATGTGATCATGGTATTGGACTTATGTAGTATATAAGGATTAGTGTGCTCTTCTCTCTCTCTCTCTGCCTCTCTCTCTCTCTTTTACTTCCCGAGTTAGCTAACCCAACCATTTGACCCAAATATGTTCGTACCCACATTCCATTTTAAATTTGCATTTATAAAATTCCTTTTGAAAGTTTATTTAAAAATTAAAAAAATTTTAACACAATAAAAGAAATCTTTCAACAAAAAACTCATATTTTTCAAACCTGCAGCGCACTTAAAATAAATATTTGTGGACTCAATAACCGCTTTTTTAAATCAGTCTCCAAGAGAATACAAAAAAAGTAAACAAAACAGAGAGGGAGAGGACGAACAGAGTGAATTATAAAAAGTTTAATTTTTGAAAAATAATTCACTGCTACCACAAAAACTACAACTGCTACTGCATTAATAAGAAAGAAAAAAAACAAACAAATAACGAAAAAAGTGATGATGATGATGAGAAAAACTAACGCAATTGTATGGCATTCCCACGCCAATTGCTAGCACAAAAACAAAGAGAGAACGAGCATTCGCTCATACACATACTCATGTAAAAAGAAAGGAAATAACGAACAGAAAAAACTTTAAGTAAATTAAATTAACACACTCACACAAATGCACACGCATTTATGCAAAACAATTAAAAGCTAAAATAAATATTAAAACAAAGACAGAGAGCGAGCAAAAAGGAGAGTGAGAGAGAGGAGAAAGAGTGTGAGTGTTAGAAAAACTTTTGAAACAAAAGGCAGCAGTTGTCAGTGCAAAAGATAAAATGGGTTAGTTTTTGGAAATTTTTTTGAAATTAATGAAAGAACGATTAAATGTTTTATCGATTTAATAAAGTTATTAGTTTTTGGCATACAAAAGCAACAACCATACAGATGTTATTGTAATCGCCATGCATTGTTTTGTTAAACTACGCCTCTGGTTTTCTTTTCTCTTCCTTTTCTTTGCCATAACAATGTAATTTATTGCAGAGTTTAAGGGTCATTAGAGAGAAACTATCGAACTACTTAAGGCATAATGGCCTATTTTTAATATAATGTTTGCGTATTAGACAATCTTTAGCCAGCTTCTATTATTTCAGCATGTTTTTGTGCAGCATAACTATTAGGAGAATATTTGTCTTTGAATAATTTTCAACTTGTGCTGTATAATATAACGAGTATGATGTTGGTCGTTGTCAACAATGCCAATAATTCTCTGCAGACAGTCCCATACTATTATTGATTTAACCTTATAAGCGCCGAGTTGCGGATTGGCAATTTGACACTCAGATAGTACTGTTATGTCCTATCTTTTGAATCTCCTACTCAAGTTGAATTGACCACATTTTTCAATGGCATAGACTTTCGCTTAAAAAATATCTACAAGTTTCCGCATGGTCTCGGAATATTTTTCGTTCTGGCTGCACATGCTCTTGTTCCCATTCTAAGATCCGTTCTGGACCTATCTGTACACCACAAAATAGCCCCTCCTTAAAAAGTCCGGTCCTAGTGAGCGTTACGGAGGAAACTTTTCATGGCAATTTTATTAACTCTCAACAGAGTTTTTGCCTGAAATCTGCAGAGGGACAGAGGCGCTTAAGAAATCTATTTCTCATATTTCGTTTTTTATTCGAGATGTCTGATATGCGATTTGAACCGCACTACCTACTTGACTACGACGACTATACATAGTTTGGCTTAATAAAGCTTAAAAGTGAAAAAAATGCATTTCTGGTCAAATTAGCAGCGATGCCAATTTGTCGTCATCATACTCTAATAAACAAATTGAAATTTATAATTTGAACAGAATTTCATATTTTTTCTTAATAGGTATTTTTGTTTTTAATTTTTAAAAGTATTTGTTGGTTTTTTTTTAATAAAACTTACCTGCTTTAAATATTAAGGATACATTAAAATATGTTTGTTGTTGGTGTTGTTGTAGCTGCTTACAAACGTATTGAAAATAATTTGTTTCAACTTTGTAGCTGGTTTATTTAATTGTTTTGTTTGAATAAATCAATTGAACTTTTTATTTATTTATTTTCTTTTCTTTGTTGTTGTATTATTTTATTTTGCTTTTATTGCCAATTTTATTATTTTTTTAATTAATTTTTTTTAATTTCTTTTTACTTTTAAATAATTTTGTTTTAATTCGTTGTTTATTTATATTTTTATTTTCTTTTGCACTTCTTTTTTTGTAATAAAACAATTTAATATTGCATTATTTATACATTTTAATTTATTTTTTTTTATTATTATTTTCCTTCTTTCCTCTTCCTTTTTTTTGCGATTAAAATGCTTTTATTTTTCAATTTCCAAATTTATTCTTTTTTCTTTTTTTTCTAATTCACATGCTGTAGTATAATGGTAGTAGTGGTATTATTAAATGAACAACAACAATAGCAACAGCAATTTTAACAGGAAATTTCTTGTACATATTTTAACACATCTATACACATACAGCAATAAATATAATATGGCAGTAGAGAGAATATGAAAAAAACAGAGAAAGAAAATAAAGAAAATAAAGAAAAAAAATTATTTTAAAATAAATAAATCCCTGCACACATGTACACATTTATGTTTATGTGTAAGTATAATTAAAACCAACAAAACAAAACCTACAAAAAAAGGGAAAATCAAAATAAAAGAAATCATTTGCAACAACAACTATAGCATGTTTCGCTATTGTTTGCATGTTTATTAAAAACTCTTGGCTGCCTATACATACATATGTACATATGCGTGCATATGCACAACTATGGAGGAGAGCGTTTCTGTTGAAATGTGCAACATGCAGGCATGAAACTACTACATACAGGCCAGCAACAGAAACAAATATAATAACGGTATATTGTTATGTTATGCTTAAGACAATTAAAATATAAAAAACAAGAGAATAAAAACCCTGCTTGCCTACATGTTTACATGTTACATTTCTCTTATTAAATACCACACACACACTCATGCAATGGCAAACACTGAAGTAAACGCTTATTAAAATCGTTAACATACTCAAGTATATTCTCTCTCTCTCTCTCCTAGATTCTGTTCTTCTTTATTTTTTTAGTTTTCCTCTCATTTTATATTTTATTTTTTTTTTACTTCCTTCCTTTTTAAGCTGAGATATACGTTTCCTTATTACACATACTTTCGTAAATGAGACAAAATTTGTGTTTTTTTTTTCATAATAATTTGGTTTCCCTCATTTCAGAGCACGTATGTACAAATACAAGCATGTATGCATGAGTACATGTGTATGAGTGTGTTTAGGATATCTTGTCACATTTATTTTACAGACTTTGGCAATGTGTTTTCCTATACCACCGGTGCTTTTGTTGCCCTACAAAACATTATAAGTGAGAGCAGGACATAATTTCGTTTTAATTACAATATGAAAACAAAGGTATAAGAAGCAACATAGGCAGTAATCCTCAATTGTAATGACCAATTAAGAAAATAAGATTGGACCTTATCAGTACGGCTCCAGACCAGATATCCACACCACGTCATATTCTACAGAATACTCATGAAAACTATATCGGCAGGATATGATAGACTGATAAGGCATTACAGTTTTGATGTAATCTCTACGCTCAATATTCCTACGAAGCTGAAGTTGAATAACTCTTGCAGCTTCCTCAAGGTAAGTAACGACCTCTTCGTACAAGGCGACCCTTTATCATGCGATGTCTTCAAATACGTCATAGAGGATGTTCTGAGGAAGATCGGAGTACACGCCGATTGGACCAATTTTTACAGAAGGGCCCATTTCATTAAGCGGACTGCTGCCTTCTTTAATACTATAGAATGGAAGTCTACACACATGGATGAGGCAATAAAAAAGGGTAAAACAAAGTAATGCGGCTTTTCAGATCCCAGGTTACCGTCGACTACTATAATTCAACGTGGTTAAGGTACTTATTTAACTTGTCTCTAGTTTGGTCTCAATAGGCAATTGAGAAACAAATGCTCTACAAGTAGCTTATCTTCCTCGCATTACACGGAAGTTTGAACACTGTTACGCACAGATGCAGATGACTTCTGAGTATAATAAAGAGAAAAGTTCTACTGAGTTAAACAATAATTGGCCTTTTTAAAGAACCTGTAGATCTTTTTACTCCGGTTTGATTGCCTTTAATTTTTATTAAAACTCCGGGAGACAATGCTGCCAAAAGTTATTAAAAATTTGTCTCTTTTTTCTACTCTTTAATTACATTTTTTTATTGATTTTTTAATACAATACATGGGAGCAGCAGCGTACATTCTCAGTAGAAGAAATTTGATAAATTATTACTATTTTTAATGGCCATCTCTTTATTGTGTTCGTATTACAATTTCGTTGTTATTACGACGGGACATAAACTATTTTCATTAAAAATTCATATGCATGTACATGAATTATGAACGTGCTTAATTATTTTCCCTATTAAATAAAGGGCTTTTGAAATTATGTAGACATTGTAGACATGGTAGACATACCATTCATTCATTCATTCATTGAATTTTTGAAGAAAAATTAAAAGAATCATAAAATTTTTAATGCACGATTTTATTATTGCTCCCCTTGGCTTGATTAAAAGCATAATTTTTTTTGTCATAGAAGAGTATATTCCTCCTACTCTTATATCCTGTTCTCTCTCTCTCTATTTCTCTGCCTTGCACGCATATCTTTTGTTACTTAATTTTTCACAGGAAACCGTAACAAAAAACTACACAAAAAAAGGAATCTCTTCCTAAGGACAACAATTATAAAATTTGTTAATTTTTGTATTGTATTGTTTTGTGGTTTAATTGGTTGTTGTTGTTGTTGTTGTTGAATCCTGAATATTAAATACCTGTGTTCATAATATATGTCTGAGCTGAGAATTGAACCACAGGCTCTCGTATAATAAGCCAGAAAATTAACTTCTAGACTACGGAGACTTCAATATACTATTTAAAGAAAGAATATTAGAACAGGAGTAAGGGTGTTTTAGATAAGATTATTCAGAATCCAATCGAAAACTTGATATAATCTTGGAAGTAAAAGCACTATGCACACTTAGACTGTCTAGGTAAGCTGAATTACCCAAGCAGAGGAAATATGATCTTCCCTCTTTTGTTAATGTAGGAATTTACGACAATGAAAATGCAGATTGGCTTGTGTATGGGAAGCTTTAACACCACTAATGGGGACAAAAACTTTCTGTAGATTAGTGAGAGGGTTTTGGAAGAACCTATTCAATAATAGGGAAGCAGAGTAGAGACGGAGATGATATTCAATGCAAACAGTTTGAATACAATCTGAAATGTTACAAAGTAATTACAGTGGGAACAGAACTAAGTGAAAACATTGTACTAAGTAGAAGTAGCCGTAACCATTGTAGAGTTAAAGAACAATTGTTTAGAATAGAGATGGCTTATGTGAATCAACAGAACACATACATGAAACCTATGTGGCTTTAATTCATCTCGAAACAAACCTCTTAGAAATTTTCCTTACAGCCACCAAACACGATCCTAAAGTTTGTCAGGGCAACAGAACTATGGGAGACATATTTGTATGTAGATTTGCATGTCTCTCCACCTTATAAAGGTAAACTCAAGAGCAATAATAACCTTTGACACACTGATTGAGAGTAAAGCAACCGACTGAACCTTTTTCGAACAAAATTTTTTTCTCCTTTCTCACGTGGTGAAGATGTCTAAGCTGTAGTTTGAATCACGAGCTCTCGTCTGGTAAGCCAACACATTGCCTAATAGACTAAGGCGTCTTTGAAGCAGACATTCATTTAGATTACATTGTATATTGTACAGAATGGCCAGGACCAAGCATTATAATGAAATAAATGTCTCATTGAAATCGTGTATTTTATTTACCTTTACTTTTGAAACAGAAAAGCGGATAAACGTTTATAAAGACCTTGAGCATGTTGCGGGTTTCCAACGAAGAAAAATATTATTTCTTATTTAAACAATTTTCTGAACTTTTTTAAAAACTTCATTCTCTTAAATTATTTTTTTAAATTTTAACTTTCTTTACACTTGATTTCTGTATAATTGTTGTTATTTTTCTAACAGTTGTTTGTTTTTTTTTCGTTCTTTTTTATTTAACATGGCACATGTTTTATTATGGCGTGGTATTTTATAACTGTTTGACTTTTATTTGCGCTGCGTTGTGCCCTGTAAATTGTAACAGACTTTTATTATATTCTTTCTTACCATTTTCTTTAAATTTCTTTTTCGTTTTCTTTTTTTATTGCTTTTAATCTGATAGGAAAAACTGCTGCTGTTGTAAAATAATTTTGTTTTTTTATTTTGTCTCTTGCTTATACAGAAGTATTGTTTGTTAATAATTTTTGTTATAGATTTTACGCACAATAAACACAAAATAGAAATGGAATAAAATAATACAAAAACAACAACAACCATTGAAAGCGAACACTACAATAATAACGATACAAAGATGACTCCACCACTAAACAGTTATCCTTTATGCTTAAAGTTTTTGTTTTTCTTTCAGATTCTCTCTTTACAGTTTTAATGTCAATCAAATTACACTACCATCAGAGACAGAGAGTATGTAATTGAGAGAAAATAACAAAGAAAAATAACGAGTAAAACGGTGGCAAAAGCAGTGAAAAGAATTTTACACAGTTGCTTAAAATTGTAATAGTTAAAGGTGGATGAGTGGTAGATAAAGAAAAAAAATTCGGAGTAAATTTTTATTCTATTTTCTCTTTATCCTTTATTTTTTATTTTCTTTTATCCTTTGCTTAAAGCTTTCATGGTGTATTTTGTTTTTCTGACAAATCTAAAAGAGAGAGCGAGGAAGTAAAGGTATGCGTGTGGCTGTTGCTGTAAGCCTCAGTGTTGTCGTTATGATTTTGGTCTTACGAAAATTCTATTTAATCAAAAGGAATCAATTATGTTGCCTATAGGGGATCAGTTACGGTTTGGAAGGTAAATTTTCTCAAATACAATAAAAGAATAAAAATCGGCGGGTCCAATCGTTCTCCAAGCACTGCAGAGATTTTCTGCAGTAGAAAAATCTAAACAACATTAAACAAAAATCGTAGTGGCATAGATATGCAAAGGGGGAAGTTTTACTGTATTAGGTAATAAAGGCAATGAACCATCTACCACGAGCTATTCTTCTGCAGATAAGGTCTTTATTCGAAAACCAAATCAAATGAAAGTTATTACCTCTGGCTCTTAGAACTGATACACTCTTCAATGTCGTTCTCAAGTCGACCCAAGACAAGATTACAATCGAGCTTTTTCGGTTTTCAGGTGTGCCGGAATATCAAATTATTGACTTCAACAAATTAAGCATTTAACGTGTACTTAGTACACTTAGTGTATTTCAAATAAAAAGCGGTATTATACACAGTAGGCATCATCTGTTAAGAGCTCTTGAAAAAGTTGAACAATTATTTCTGTAAAAAGTTAGTGTTTCTGGTGATGGCAGACAGTTTTCATAATCTAAAATCTTAGAACACACTGCAGAGCTTTTTGCAGTAGAAATTTTATAGAGTTTACGTTCTTTGATTTTCTATTTCTTGTTTGTTTCAAATGATATTCTTCCTATAAGATTCGTTTTTATCTTTTTAATCGTTAAGAGTATATGTTCATTCATTAATCTCTTCAGATTTATGAATAAAAGTAAACCACAGGATGATAAGACGGGTGAACATGGTAGCTGAGTGCGCAAGAGAGTTTCTATAATTCCAACATAAAACTCCTTTTTAACTGCAATCAATCTGAATATCCTATTCGATATGTCAGAAAATCTGCGAAAGGTTTCTTAAACAATATCCAATAGACATGGGTACCTCTATTCTCGCAGTGCCATATTGGCCGTGCGATGAAAAACACACTTCATATTTTTTTTTTTGATCGCAATTTATTCGGTTTTGCCTAAAATGGATCAAAAATTCTGCAGAATTATTCCTAAACATTTTTTACATTCCTCAGGAACGGCGCCTACACATGCAGTGGATTGTGTTGTAAATAGAAAACCAGGTTGTGAAAGAAAGGAAAGCGGAGATTATATACAGGGGTATGCGATTTGAATTTGTTTATATAACAAATGATTGAAAAATCTTCAGCGGGAAAAGCGTTCCACATATGTACACAATGAATAAAGAACAAATCCTTTCTGGTATGAGCTTTGCGAACCACCAATCAAAAACGAATTGAAACAAATGCCTTTGTTTCCCCTAAGCACTTCAGGTTGAAGCAGAAATAATAAAGTGAGATGAAACCCACATTTCGGCTAGAGATGGATACCCCACTGTAATTGTGAGTACTTCACAAATGCAATATCAGAGTTGATCTCATGAAATATTTCTAGTTCCTAAGGTTATAGAGACCTTTTTAAGAACGAATACTACAAAGTAGACTTATTACATTAAATTCAAAAGCTTCTGGCACCGTAAATATCCTGAACTATGTATCGAATCTATCAAAATTGGTGGGCAGCCAACTGCAAAAGTTTTGATATTCATAAGGAGAGTGTGGAAATAGGAAAAATGGAAACCTCAGGCTATGCAAAAAAAGGGGGAATAACGTAGCTGAATGGAGTCAATAAACTTTACTCTATTCTAACACTAAATTGCATATTTCCAATAATGAAAACCCACATACCAAAGAATAGGCAGGATTCAAAGCTGGAAAATTTATAGCCGATCACACAAATACAATTTTGAACACAACAGCAGCTTATACCTTCCATATGTGAATTTAGAACCGTATCCTGACCATGCGAAATCCAATTCAACATAGACTACGGAGATGATATTTGTCTTTCATCATTTTAAAAATATCCGAATGTGTTATCACAACCTGTCTAAAACGCTCAAACTAAGGACCAACGCAAAGAAAAAGGACAAATACTTGTCCTGAAAAATATAGTGGAGCCTCTTTTAGATAATACTGTTGTTAAGCCTTTTTTCAAAATTCTCAATGGTAACCCTGAACTTTGAGTACAAAAAAAACGGTGCTTTTCTTACTCGACATTTCTATTGTGTATTCTCTGCTTTTTACAATTTTTCTGTTCTCCATGGTTGTTGTTGTTTTCTGTGTATGTTTCTATTGTGTTTGTTCGTAGTTTAACCTTCTGCCCTACTCTCAAGGAATGCGTCATCGATAAGTAAATGTCTTCTCCCGAAAAAAAGCAACAAAAAATATTTACAGTAAGGAATTTTTTGAAAGGAATTCAAAAAGAAATTAAAAAAAACTAGAAGGGATAAGAAATAAATAAAAATTT
Organism: Sarcophaga variegata; assembly: GCA_932273835.1. Lineage (NCBI taxonomy): Eukaryota > Metazoa > Arthropoda > Insecta > Diptera > Sarcophagidae > Sarcophaga > Sarcophaga variegata. Next base: position 10,517,815 of record OW026362.1, read on the forward strand.
TAATGTTAAATCAAGATTTAGATTGTATGGTTAGAAAAATGAATTTAAGGATATTTTTTATTTAAATTTTGCTGAATTTATTTTGTTGTTATTATAACAAGTATTTTAGTACACACGCACTCTGTCAAGGTTATTTCCTGTTATTTGTCAATGAAATTTTATTTAAAAATTTTTTTTTCTAAATTTTTGTATGGTCTTCTAAGCACATTTTAAATAAATTTTTTTATACTTTTTAAGAAGTTTTTTAATTTTTTCTGTAGTTATATTAAAAAAAATTTTCATTTGTTTTACTAACTAAATATTCACCTTTTTTGCGTTTAAAATAATTTTTAAAATTTTTTAACACTTTGAATTACAAACACATTTTCATTTACAATTTTCTATTAAAATTTCCTTTTTTTATTCTTTTCCTTTATATTTTTTCACATTATTTTTATTAATTTTTCTCACGAGCTGTCAGTGTTGTATACTATGCATGTATAACAACTGCTCTTGTATTTTCAAATCATTTACTACACGACAAAAAAAGGCTTAAATATTGAAAACGTAAGAAAACGTAGCTATGAAAGGAAGAGTGTAAGAGAGACGAAAAAAAAATTACACAAATTCACATTTTTTTCCCCATTTAGCCTTGTTTTCTAGGGGGGGAAAAAATCACAATTTTTTTCATGCTTTACAGTTATTTTTCTTTCTATATTTTCTATAAATTATACATTTTTTCTTTTGCTTTCTTTTCTTTTTCTGCTTTTGGATGTTTTACACCAAAATCAAAATTATTAAAATTTGTTCACTCTTTGCATACTCTTCTTCTCTTTTTAAATTTCTTATAGGCAGCCATTTTCTTATTACTTTTCACTTTCTTTTTGGATAAAAATTTCACACTTATTTTAATTGAGAAACAATTTACTTTTAATTATTTTTTTAATATTTTATTTTACCATTTATTATTCCTTTATATGTATGTATTTAAGTGTAAGTATATTTTTCTTTTTTCAAAAATTATTTTTTTTATTTTTATTTATTTCTTAGCTCGATTTAGTAGTCCTTTCGGTAAGGCTTCACGTCTCCAACTACTTGTGCAAATTTAAGAAATGCAAAGAAAACCTTACATTTTTTAAGTCTGTTTGAAAAAGCTCTTCTTCCGAATTTTAAGCAGAGCTACAGAAGTTTCTCTCACAATGTAATGTATGTGCGTATGTAGTATGTTGGGGTTAATTGATAATTGAGTGAGAATTAAGAGTATTAGAATACACAGAGCGAATAATTGAGTAACTAAGTTGTTTTTATTGTAACAAAAGGCTCTCGTCTACATAGTTTCTCTATTTACATCACTTTTAATTGTAAGAGTAATAACAGGGTATACGACAATACTGAGCGAAATCATTAATGAATTGTTTTTGTTACGGCAAAAGAGTCTCATTTAGTTTGTAGGCTCGTTAATTAATAATTATAATAAACTTAATAATCATAAATAATAATTATACAGCGTAACTAAGTTGTTTTCATTGTTAAAAAAGGCTCTCACTTACCCCTGTTTTCTATCTGAAAAGATTTGCACCGCATTCAAATTAGCCTTGATGTCCTCCTTTAAACTCTTTAGAGTTCCAGCAGCCTGTACGATAGTCGTCTAATGGCTAATCACCTTTCTCTGTAAGATGAACGATTTGGACGATCGGTTACGAGAATTTATTCTGGTTACGAGAGTTTATTACGCACAATGGATGAAAGCAAGTGGAGATGGACACCGTTATTCTTTTTCTTCTTGTAAAAGAAAAGCAATTTTTGATAGGGTTGCCAATTCAATATCAAATATTTCTTTTAATGGAAAATTAAAAAAAAGAAAAGAAAGTTATAGTCACCGCAAGTGAACCACACTAACTAACATAGTTCTCCAATTGGCGCTCCGCCTGTCAAAAATAGGTTTCTTTTCAGAAATAAAATCAACAGTTGTCCATATTTCCATATGTTTCTTCTCAGTGTATGTGATATACTCTCATAACCAGTGACAGTGGGTGAAATTCATTCGAAGCACAGTCACAAGCAGTCTGTTATTAACAGTGCTTAGCTTCAAAATTCCAACATTTATAGTCATATTCCATAAAGCTTTTCAACACTCGGAGAGAAATGTATTGCCGTGTACGCGTATGCCTAACATGATTTATGAACATGTCAAAACAAACACATCACTGACAACAAACATCAGAACACTGGCCAAACGTTAAATCGAGTAATGTCAGGTTGTTTGCATGTTAAAAACATTAAAGGCAATTTAGGATAATAACAGAGCAGAACTTGGCAATAGCAGTGATAGAAAGTACGAAATGATTAATGATTATGGACAGCCAAAACCTGTTAAAAAAATGTGATGTTTTCTAATTAGAAGGGAAGAAATAAAAATAAAAATAATGAAAACAGAAATCAAACTAAACAAAATGAAGAATAATTAATAAATTTTGTGTTTTGTTACATACATATACTGCAGCATTGTTCAGCATTATGTTACATCATGTTTAAAAAGCGTCCTTCCTCCATTATTGTTGTTTAACTCGAAACTAGTATTTGTTTTTGTATTTTTTTGTTATCCTTTCTTCCTTCCTTCATTGTGCTATAATTTAATGACGACATTTTTAAGCGTCACTTCAAAACCGTTGTCTACATACCTACAAATGTTTGTATATATTCATGACGTCACTGATAACCCGATTTAGTTTTTCCCAACAATTCTCTACACAAACGAATGAATGGAACAACAAAAACAACATTTTATTGTTGCTTTTATAGAGTAATACTTGCTTTCATTCTTTAATGTTTCATTCTCTTTTATTATGTTAATACAACAGCAACAACAACAGCCATACCACGTTATTACAATGAGTCTTAAGAACAGTACTTTGAAAATACAAACGATTTTATGAACAGCAACTAAAAACAACAACAAAAGTTATAATAACGGGGAAAAAAACAGAGAAAATCTGGGTAATATTCAAACAAAAATCTCTTGTTAAAAACAAAACAACAACAATGCCAACATTTGGAATGAAATAAAAACAAGACTCAAGAAATATCGGGCACATGGAACCATGAAACGTAAAACCCTTTAGTCGATTCAAAAACGCCACGTATCGGAGGGGGTAAAGGTTAGACCTCTCCACTCGTACCTAGAGTAGACAATCTTCTGGTCGAAAAGGTGACATTATAGAACCTCGAAACTAATATTGTCTAGACTGGAACGTCCTAGAAAGAAATAGTGTCTAAACCTGTATAGGAAACCTCTTACGACATCCAATTTGTAGGATACAAGCATTCCCCCTTTCTGCAAAGTGTGAGAAATTTAAGGAAAGTCTTAAGTTAAAATTACCCAAACGTTCACGGAATGTACGTTCGTTGTTAGAATATAAAAAGCAATGAAAGCGATTTACGAACCGTAATGGAATATCGTACTTGCATTGTTTTTATATGCCAAAAACGAACATACGTTCCATTACGTGCCGTGAACGTTTGACTAATTCTAACTTTATACTTTCGAATACATCTTATGCCTCTCTGCTTTAACATTCAGAGGTGCAGAGTAATGATGCTCAGAGTTTCTTTAACAACATTAGTTAGTGTTTAGCAGAATTTCGTACCTGAATATATTTATGTATCTGCGTGACGTTGAATGTCCCGAAACACGGACGAATCCTGCAAGACAGCTTGACTGCTAACGAAGACTACATAAGATTCTGAATTTGAAATGGTTATGCTTGCTACGGCCTTAAGCAGAATTTCGTACCTGGATAGATTTATGTATCTGCGTGATGTTGAATGTCCCGAAACTGGGACGAATCCTGCAAGACAGCTTGACTGTTAACGAAGACTACATTAGATTATGAATTTGAAATGGTTATGCTTGCTACGGCTTTAATCGTATCCAAAATACCAAAAATCTCTGCCAGAAAAACGCTGCAGTTGTGATTTAAATTAAAGTAAAGTTCATGATGGAGATCTTTGCAGAAAATTCTATCCCCTGTGCCTGCATTTAACTTCTGCTCATCCGTGAAAGCGAGGTGACCTTGTGGTAATGTTTCTTAACGATCTAAAAATAAAACAATATTTTATTGTTTTAAATTGTATCCAATAAATTATATTGTATGTATATTTTTTACAGCTTTCATTGTTTTTCTTTTTTCATTATAATAACTTTTTGTTTTTTGTTTTTTGTTTAATATAATAAATTAATATACTCTATAATACATAAAGTTTTGTTTTTTTATCATTTAATATAATCCTTTAGTTTAGTTCATTATAAATTAATAATTGAATTGAATTGTTTTCAATTACTTATATAAGCGATTTATAATACAATACAATAGTTTTCTTAGTAGATCGATTATTGGTTAAAGGTGTACTAAAAAGTAACAATTTATTTTTAAAGTAACATTTAAAGCATTTGTTTGTTTGTTTGTTTTTAAAGTTTAAATCTATAAAATAATTAATATATCATACACTGACAAAAATACAGTAGAAAATTTGTATTCCATTATTATATCATATCATTAATTATTAAATATATTATTTAAATATGTAATTTTGTTTTGTTTTCATGTTTTTATTTTATACAAAAAAGTTGTTAATTTTTATTTTTTAAATAAATTGTAAAAATATTAAAAATAGTTGGTATCAAAGTTTATTGTTTTTGTTGTATTTTTTATGTTTTCTTTTTCAATTATTATTCTGGTTTATTTAAATTATTTTCCTTTAGCTAAATAATAAAAATAAATTTAGTTAAATAAATTAAATATAACATAAAAAATCTATAAATAATCGTCACATGAAAATAAAAACAAATTAAATTAAAAAGAGATTTCTGTCATGTTTTTGTTTTATAAAAAAAAATTATTCGAGTTTGTTCATATACATAAATTATATACAAAAATTAAATTTGAAAAGCCATACTTAAAATCAGAAGAAATATGCAGAAAAAATCGAAAAAAATTGGAAACTTGTGCCATAAATTAAAAAATGATGAAAAAGGAATTTTTTCTTAAAATAAAACATTTCGAATATAATTTTCTTTTTAAATCTTTAAAAACGGTTTCAAATACACCTTCCGTTGCTTTATTTTATGTTTAAAAATTGTTAACATTTGTTTTGTAAATGCAAAACTTTAAAAAAGTTATTTTGTTTTATTTTTCATTTAATTACACTATTGACCTTTCCCAAGAACCATAAAACACCCAAAGGAAGTATTAACAACTGCGAAAAAATTTAAAATTTCGAAAATAAAAATATTCGTAATGTAATCCACCAATGACAAGATCTTCATTCACTTCAAAAGTAACCTTTCTGTAGAAGAGGATGCAAATTAAATTGGAAAAAAATGAAAAATTAAAATTGTAACAGCGGAACCCAAAGCAAACCATAAATACTAGCTTACGTTTATTAGCTTTCAGTGGGACATTGGGTCAATAAAAATGTTCTGCGTTGAATTTAAGCGGTCAACATCAATTTCAATTACTTCCAGGGTACCAACTCGTTCTCAGTCTATCCTTTTCAAGTCTCCGGGTCTAATAAATATGTGGTGATCAAATACCATACCGACGAAAGAGCTTTGAAAGCAAAACTGAACAAACTTCTATAAACGACGAAACCCAAAAACAAAATAGTGGTTGGCTATTCCAACCATTACAATAACATTATGTAACCCTTTTGACGACATCCTTAATGCAGCGTAATGCATTGATCTCAAAAGGAACCTGATGTAAGGACTCTCAAAAGGTTTAATGAGCTCAAACAAATTGCATTAAACCGAAGTAGATGGAAATCATCTTAAACTCCAAATAATATGGAAACAATAATATTTCTAATTCAACTATAATTAATTTGATATTTGACCTTAAATAGACCGTAGGTTGAGTACAGTGTTAAGCCCGGTGATATACTGGAAAGGTAACAATTGTAGAAGCAGTAGTATTCGCCCAAAAAACATCTGAACAGTCTTGTAGGAGTTTAATAAGCAGAAAAACTATGTATTTCTGGGATGATGAGATGAAAAAGAGTCATCGGGGCACGTTCTTGGAACCTGTGGGGCATTAAAGCACTCGAGGAAGAAATACTTGAGTGCATATCAAGTGATAGGCAGAGAATTATGATTGTTGACACTGGGCGGAATCCTGAAATTTAGAAGAGACATTTTAGGAATAAACGATAAAATTGGATGGAAGTACAACAGAACATATGGCCGTAGTACTGAGACAGCTTTTTACAACAATAACAGAGGTAACAGACATTGGCGATATTTTTGAGACTCCTTAACAAAGTCAAGAAAAAATGTATGAGAAGATTTTATACAACAATAGCTAACATGTTTAGAAGCGTTCATGCTCAAGTTGACCCTTTGCTGTTAAATACGAAGCGCGCTTGCAGTGTTTTTCAAAACTTTTTTATTCAAGTAGCCCAAGTTAAAGTCTTCGAAAAGAAAAATTAAAGAAAGTTAAGAAAAGATTATAAAATACTACACAACACTCACAACATTTGGGGATTTAGAAGACGACCGAAGTGAATTTAATTAAGGTTCTACTTTTTTTTTCTTTTACAAACTACTCTGCTAAGCAATATAACAATTAAACAATCCCCTTTAAATTCTTTCTATAATTCTTTTAAAGTTGCATTAACTATGTTTTTCATAATGTTCTGTCAATATTTACCACTCTTTTAAATACGGCTTCTCGTTCTAGTTAAACTTAAAACAAGATTCGTTAATTACAATTAAAAATACGCGTTTTTTACAAAACTTTCTTTCTAGTAAAGTTCTCTTAAAAAATGTGGGTGTGTGTGTGTGTGGTGTAGTGTGGTGTATGTATGTATATGTGTGTGTTCCTTTTGTTAATATCTTAATACGTTTCATTTCATCATTTGATTTTGACAAGCACCCTCGTTTAAATACGCGTTGCGTAAGAATTTCTTGAGAATTTGACCCAAACGTAGACCCCTTTTCATTTACAGGGTCTTTGTTAACCATTAGCTATTACTGCCACGACTACTACGACTACCGCCGCTGCCATTGTTAAGCCCGTTCAGACGTTCCGTATTGGGTTTCAATATGAAACGCAATTCGAAATTCTTATTAACCACTACCGCATAGAAAACATTGGCATTGCGCGGCAAATCGACATCTTTGTCTGGCAGCCGTTGGGCCAGTATATAATTATCGGCATCATCTTCAATGCCCAGTTTCATTAAGGCATTACGTATCACTTGTGGTGTGCGTTCGTTATTCTTAACCATCATGCTCTTATAAACAACAATGCCATCCTGAGGCATTGTTTCTGTTTCCAAAGTGATTTTGACTATATAGAAATCAGCATTGGCGCCCGGTGAATTAACCACTTGGGCATTTATCAGCGGCGAGCCAATGTGGGTGGGTGTATGTGAACCACTGGTAGAGCCAGTATTATTACTGCGCAATAAGCCATTCGAACTATGTGAGTGAATCATTTTCGATTTGTTTATGCCACCGCCAGAATTACTGGAATCCAAGGATAAGTTTGAAACACTACTCGTAGCAGACATGTGATTATTGTGCGCTTCTCTATCCAAAGAATTGTGCCTTGAACTGTGGTGCGAACTTATTTCACAATAAAACTGTGAGCCTGCCCCACTACTAGAATTGGAGGCTATGGAATCGGTTTTTCGATGTCCCAAAATTGACGAATTAGCCGATGATGACATGTTCGACGAAGTGGTGCTTTTGCGTGCCGCTGTGGGAGGCGGTGGTTCCAACTGATAGGATAACGTATGAGCATCTTCTTCGGTTAATACAGGCATGGAATAAAACCATCTATTGAATAAAGGATCCTCATCCAGGTTGTATGTATTGGCAGCGCCTTGTAAAAGTTTTATTTTAGCCAAGACCTCAAATTCTTTACGTTTCTTTTCGAAATTGATTAATTTATCCTCGCCCACCGTATCGGGATTGGCTTGATGTATCATCGTCAAGTCCGTTAGGAAGGTACCCAAATAGGGTATAGTGCCGTGAGATGTTTGTGTACTCTTTAATGGGAAATAAAAATATTTTTTTTTAAATCCAAACGTGAAAATTTATTTTTAGTGCAGAGAACGTACCTGCTTCTGTATGATCTTTTGCATGTGACGATCATTTTCCCCAACCGTTTCGGCAAATTTCGCTGTACCTTCCCGTATTAGCAGTTCTCTTTGCACTGAAGCATTATTGTCCTCGGAACAGATGCGAGCCAGTTCATGAAAGATTTCCAACTAAAAAAAATTCAGGCATTAAAAGAAACATTTCGCGTTAAAAAAAAACTTTCAGACTCACCTTCTCTTTTGGTAGAACAGACCAAATTTTACTTAATCTGTAGATAGCTGAAGAATTTAGACCCGTTATAATGGCCTTAAGGGAAGAGAAATTCTTTAGTAATCGTAACTCTTGAGCTATATCGATCCAAACAGATATATAGATGGCTCTTTCCTGCAAATAAAATCATATGAAATTTTGAATATTCTCTAGAGAGTGAATTTTTTGTTTTTTGCTTCATTAATATACGTACTTGAGGTTCCAAAGCTCTTTCGATTAGAATGCTTGTTATCACTCGATAAAGGACTTCATTAAATTGCGTTACTGTGGCCACAACAGTTTCACAGCAGCCTTGCGAACGTCTCGACCAGGTGGCGCCCAAACACTGATGCGATATTACCTTCTTAAATAGTTCACAATCCATTCGCGTCAATTGTTCGGCAAAGTGGCGAACATCTATGCGAGGAAACCGATAGGTTTCCAAAAAACAAGCTCTACTATGAAACTCAGGCGATAGATATAGATCGGCAAATTGATCACCCAGCCAAGCGGGTAATTGTTTTTTACTATAAACCTGCTGGCGTAGAATCATTTCCAATTGGTTGAGAGCACGAGCATGTAAATCCGAATTTGGCAAATATTTACTCGTGAAGTTAATTAAAGCCTCCAGATTCTCTTCGTTCCAATCTTCGGGAAAACCATTAAGCCACATTTTCCATACAGACAATAAGGTTTTCTTATGCTGTTCATGTATGGAGGAGGAGCGATCATAGTCCATATTGTCTTTGTGTTTCAGGTCTTCAATACGCTGTTTTTCACTTAGGGTATTATAGCGTTTAACGAACAGTCCCAAGACTTCTTTGGGTGTGGAAAATGTGCGATAGGTATTGAGGAAAACATTTATAAAGGTGGACTCCAATTCGCCATCATCGGTGGCCAAGGCTTCAACCAGACGCTCTAAGGTGGCTGCTTTAACGAAACGAACTCTGACCATTTCCCATTCCAAATAGGAAATGTCATCTTCGGAATCGGCCTGAAAACCATTAAAAAAAACCGTTATTATTTCACAAACTAATAAAAAGTTAAACAAATAGTTCACACTTACAGTTGCGGCTGAGGGTGTGGGCCGGTGATAGCACACCTTTTTCAAATAAACCGTATAAATAATGTCGGTGTCCTTTTCCTCACCCCAAACACGCCACGTGGGCTATTAAAATAACAAACAAAAAAGTATTATTAAAATAAAAATTTATTTTATTTATTAATGTGTTGAATTAATAAAAAAAGAGATTTAAATTACAAAATAAATATTAAATTGGCTTAAAATTACAATAAAAATGCAAATATGTTTTCCTGTGAAATGTCATAAATTTATAGACGATTTTCGGCAGAAATTTATTTATTTTTGCCATGCCATGCTCCGAAAACAAAAGAAAAACGCAAAGAAACGCGTATGCCTTCCTTGTGTTTTTATTTTCTTTTAAAGAGTGGGGTCATAAAAAATTGAACTCCTATGGCTGCTATACCTATGTCTATGTACACGAATATTTTGCATGAGTTTTTCCCCCTTTCATTTTAAGTGGCCACCGTTTGCGGAATACCACCCGCAGTTTTAATAACCGCTTTAAGAAACAAATACTCAGAAATAGAATTTATGGTTTAAAAATAAAATTACAAAGTATTTCAAAGAATTTTTAACGGATTATTAAACAAAGAAAGAAAAGAAAATCGTTTGAGAGAAAAAAAAAACGTAAATTATTCAATGAGATTCCATGTAATTAAAAACAATTGAAAACTTTTGAAATTTTATGGAAAAGTATGACAAAGAAAAAGCCTAAGAAACCATATAAAAAGCGAAAAAGATTGATTTTGTTCATGTCTAAATATGGAAATAAACCGAAATTATGTAGAGATTACAATATGGTCCTTCGAGTCGAATGTTAGCGACACGGTAGCCATAATGTAAAGTGAAGTTTGTATTCAGGTTTTTAAGAAAATTGATAGCTTCATTAGGAGCCTGACGGTTCTGATCAATCCATCAATCATTCAATGATAAATTATCAATCACACAATCAATGATCAATCAATTATTTATTTTCGGTTGGATAGCTATTGAATCAAGGATGCTGAAGCAGTTACACTCGGGTAAAACTTGGAGCCGGAGATATTGTCGACGAGAAAAAAGTGTTCTGTGTAAATCGGGTATAATTCCATAAAATTTATAAAGTGAAGACTGTGTTCAGGTTTTTAGGAAAATTGATAGCTTCGTTGGGAACCTGATGGTTCTGATCAATCAATCAATGATCATTCACACAATCAATGATCAAACAATCAATCAATGATCAAACAATCAATCAATGATCAATCAATCATTTATTTTCTGTTGGATAGCTATTCAAGGATGCTGAAGCATTTACGGTCGGGTAACCCTTGGGACCGGAGATATAGTCAACGAGAAGTGTTCTGTGTAAATCGGGTATAATTCCATAAAATTTATAAAGGTGCGGTTTTCGGACCTAGGGGGTTGGAGAGCTATTGATTCCCTAGTTCAATTTGTCTACACAAGTGATCTTAGAACGAGAGACAAGGTGGTTCTTTTGGGACCATATGGTAAGAACCACTGATTCTATAGTACAATTTGGTAGTCCTTCTCTAGACAAGTGACCTGAGGACTATTGACAAGGGGGTTCTCGTGTAATCATATGGTGATATTAGAATCACTCATTCATTAGTTCTCCTCTAGTGACCTTAGAACTAATTACTAGGGGGTTCTTAATCCATACATACATACATAATTGGTCATTACAACCCTTCAGTCAGGATTACGACCTACTTTCTCACACCACTTATGTTGTGTGTGTTAATTTTATACATGAGTGGCGGGACCTACAGTTTAAAGTCGACTCCGAACGACAGATTTTTGAGAAACTTTTCATGACAATTTTATTTACTCTCAGCGTTTTTTGCCAGAAATGTGCTGAGAGAAAGTCGCCGAAAAAATACGTGTTGTATTTTGTTTTGATGTCTGGCCTGGGGCTCGAACCCCGGCTTTACGTCTAATAAGCCAACACACTACCTACTAGACGACTACGGCGACTTCAAAAACAAGACAGAAGCAACAAATGCCAATTGAAGACTTCGCTTACAAGCGATCTGATTATTTGGCTTGGCTATCGGAAAATATAGAACCACTAGTACTAGGAGATACCTCATTTAGCAACAATTTATAGCAATTACCTCGGCCTGAAACTTACTACAGTAGTGAAAGAGGCGGAGAGAAGTCCTAAGGTTAAGCTCTTCGCAGAAGATTCCGCAGCAGAGGACAGGTTTTTCGTGCATGAAATTCTGATACGAAGTCCTCAATCAAAATTAGATTCAGTCAGAGCTTAGGGATCCTCAGATGCGGTAAAGAAGTTACAGGATATTAAATTGCATTACGAGAACTGTTGCATGCTGACCGGTGAATAATTTAGAAAGAAGTCAATTAAGCATTACAAAAAGAGCTTTTGAAGAGGTAGAGCGCCACGCACTCATGATCTGTATCACGACATATGAATTGTAAAATATAGAAGCTAATCAGTCTTTACGTCTTAGACATCCAAGAATAATTGAAGACTTTCAATCTAAGCTGTCCATTGGAATATAACGGACTCAATATTATATTTTATTCTTTTTAACTCCCAACTACTACGCTGTTATGTATCGCCTGCTGTTTAACGCTTTAAATGTATTTTCGGATTGTTTTTAATTAATGAATTAAAAAAAAAACATTTTTTAAGCATTTTTTTTAATTAAATTAAATTAAAAATAAAACTACTATTTAAAATAATTTAAAAAATTTGTTTTCATTGTTATTTTTTCTTCAATTCTTTGCCAAATATTTAGATTACATTGAAAATAAACGAGTTCAGTTTTTTTAAAGAGATTTTTCGAAAATTTCATTTAAAAATCATTAACAAACTGAAAATAAAAATAAGCAAATTGAACTAAATAGAGATGTAAAAAACAAATCAAAGAGTAAATAGAAAATCATTGCAAAAAAGGAAAACTAACAAGAAAAGTATTTTTATCTCGCGATAATGCCTGTGATTTTTGTGGCATTTAGAAAAAACAAAAAAAAAACAACCATAAAAATATGGCTACAAAATGGCTAAAAAGGAAATGATTAAACAGTATAAGTATTTACATGAAAATAACACAAAATAAGTTTTTAAAATAGCATGATGTTAGACGTTTGTAGACATTGTAATAGTTTTGAACATAAAGATTCATATTTTGCACAATGGGTCATGTCAACAAAAAGTTTAATTACACTAATATCTGCCACTTTTTCTAGCAGTATCTTAGGACACTATTATACACTCATGCTATAAAATTTTATGTCGCCTTGTCGCTTTAACGCTCTCATTACAAATCGCTATTGATTTACCTTATTATACGTATAACAATTATTTTTATGCAAATCTTTGGTCTTCTTCGATAAATTTCTCAATGTGGCACCGGTACAGGCACATAAATACTTCAAACTGGCCACAACCATTTTCTCACTCGATTGCTGGCTTTTGTTAAGATTTGTGGCATTCTTGGTGGCATCCAAATCATCACAGGAATGATACGAACTAAACGGACGACGCCATTTCTTTGCTTTCGTTAAAGTTGAGGTGGGTGTTTTGGCCATATCAGCACTGTCCCCTGAGTTTGTTTTCTTAGTTGAAGTGTTATAGCCATGCTTAGGTGTTTGCGGAGTGGAGTGGCAAGTGATAGTATTTTTGTTCTTTTGTGGCGTTGTGGGTGGTTTCTTATCAAAGTACTGATATTGTAATTCATTTTGCAAAGATTTGACTAGATCCTGTTGTTGTTGTTGCAATTGTTGTTGAAATTGTTGTTGATGCTGCTGATTACTGTGCTGATGATGATGGTAATGCTTATGCTGATGCTGTGAATGTGTGTTATGATGCTTGTGATGATGTTTACAGTGATGCTGATGGGCTAGAATGTGTGTGGCATGATCCAAGGGTGGCATCAAGGCCTTATCTTGATACTCTTGATAATCCGGTGGTTGCTGCTGCTGTTGTTGTTGCTGATAAAAATGATATTGATGCTTGTGTTTATGTTGATGCTTTTGCAGATGCTGCTGCTGCTGTTGCTGCTGCAGATGCGCCTGTTTATCCTTCGTGTAGACATTAAATTCCTGAGACGTTTGATATGTGGGAGGAGGAGGTGGATTCTGTGGTGATTTTAATACTTTAACAGCAATTTTCTGTGGCTTGTTATTTGAACACGTGTATGAGTTATTCGAGAAATTCTGAAATTTTAATTTTTCATTTTAGACGTTTTACGTTTCAAAACATGAGTCACTGTTTAATTGTTTTCATTTATTTTTTTTTTTTCATAAATTAAACAATTATTTTAGCGAACAAAATAAAAAACACGCCGAAAACAATGCAAACAGATGTGAAAAATAATAACTTTTTTTTGTTTGTTATAATTTAAAACAAAAATTGTATGTTTTGAGAAACAACAACAACCATAACAATTGAAATAATAACAATAAATAATAATTATTAAAATAATAACAGAAAGCTATATGAAAAATTTAGCAAACAAATCTATCTTCTATCGCGTCCATAGAATTCCATACTCTATGGAAATATTTTTCAAAGTGGCGTAAAATAATGGCGAGTGCTTTTTTACAATATATTAGTCAGGATTACGACCTACATAGCTTCTTACACCACACCATCCATGTTGTGTGTGTTAATTTTATCCATGACTGGCGGAACCTACATTTTAAAGTCGTTTCCGAACCACAGATTTTTAAAAACTTTTCATGGCAATTTTATTTTACTCTCAGAGTTTTTACCAGAAGATTGCTGAAAGGATGTTGCCGCAGAAATATTTCTTCGTATTTCGTTTAGTTCGAACAACGGGCTTGGTTTGAACCACAGGCTCTTGTTTACTTTCAAGTCAACAGACTATCTACTTGATAATAGCAGTTATCGGTTAAGTAGAGTTATCGATTTATAAAGTAATAAAGCTGCCAACAATAAGAAAAAGAGCGATAAAAGACATAAATCTTATGGATCGAACGGTTAGACCTCCCTTGGGCCATTGCTTCGGACTGAACAATCAGGTGATAAGACGAAGGGCGGATACTTTTTGGTGGAATGGGAAGGATTGGTGGAATTGGATTCCTTGAGAGTGTTCGAGAGAAAAGTACTGCGCAAGATCTTCGGTCCAGTGCGAGTTCGCGATGATTTCCGTATCCGATACAACAGTGAGCTGTATGAGCTCCTCAACGACATGGACGTTGTACAGCGTATTAATATCCAGCGGCTGCGCTGGCTCGGCCATGTCGTTCGAATGGAGGAGGATGCGCCGGCAAGACGGGTATTTGATGCGGGAATCTGCGGAAGTCGGCGAAGAGGACGACCTTGCATCCGTTGGAAGGACCAAATCGAGGAAGCCCTGTCATCGATTGGTGTGACCAACTGGAGTAGGCGCGCACGAAGCAGAGGCGCCTGGAAGGATGTGTTGCGGCAGGCCGAAATCCGATAAACGGGTTGTTATGGCCAATTAAGTAAGTAAGTAGGGAAGGATTGCCTGTTATATTGCTATGTTAACATCAGAATTGGCTCAGTTAATGATATGATTGACTCTGGTTCGCGTCTTGGGTTTTCAAAACCAAATTTATCTTCACACACTTAGTCTAATCCACACCTCCATACACACGCGGAGCATACTCTAACATGCTGCCCCAGACTTAGATGGCTCGGGGAAACGAGTTTCCAAGACCAACTCGGCTTATGGAGGAGGTGTTGATTTCTAGGATTCTATGGAGCCAATACAGTCAGAGAATGGCTGAAGTTATGATAGAACTCCGAGGGCTGGAGGAACGGAGGCGAAATTTAACTTAGTGTGACCAAGCTTTAGGGCTAACCAGCCCTCCGCGAAGTAATACCTTACGGCAGTCCCGCGGAGGAAGAGTGGTTGAAGTGTGTAGGGTGTGGGTTTAGTACGTAGGCACCAGTGATGGCGAATCGTGCACTCTTTTGTTGGAACAAAAGAGGGCCCTGCACAGGCCCACAAAAGTATACATCCGATTAACAAATTTCACAAATTTCTGAACCAATGCAAAAGACCGTCTTAAAATCGAAGAAAGATGTCAGAAAATTATAAAGATTTTCAACGAAAACGGAATGGTTAAAAAATTTCTGAAATGTGTTAACCGTATGTATACTTTTGTGGCTGAGTGTACATATGTATGTGTGTATGTATATATGCTTGTTACAAAGGAACCTTACTATTGGGCCCAATTAAAATCATTGAGGCAGCTGCCAATTCAACGTAGTTTTGTGCTTTTCGGTATATGTTTTGTTTAATGCATGAAACCATTTGCTACTTTAAAGATTTCCTTCAGTTTTTGCTTAAGTTTACTTAAGTTTTTGTTTAAGTTTTTCCTATAATTATAATTGAATTTAGTAACACGCTAATTCTGCTTAAATTTTCCATTTTGAAATAATTTTCCAAGGAAATACCAATTTTTTGTTTCCATTTTTGAACTTTTTTTGAGACGTTTTTAATTGGAAAAAAATAATTTTTTTCAACAAATATGGACATGGAAATAGCACGTATTAGAAAGAAGCTACAACAACAATTCAGTTAAGAGACTATTATCAAATTTCAAATTCATTAAATCAATCAAACGTTGAGCGTTGTATTCATTCAATTCAATTCAATTCAATTGTAGACTTCAATAAACCTCAAGAACAATTTGTTTGAATGTCAACGTGACCGTATACTCATTGTATGGTAAAAAAAGCTCATCTCTCCTAATTAGTAGAAATAGAAAAAATATATAAAATTAAATAAAATAAAATTAAATAATTAATGAATTTCCTTTCAGAGCCATATTAAGAAAATAAAACGTTCCGTTTTGTAATTTTTTTTTTTCATCTTTTTATAGAGATTAAGCCGCCAAGTATGTACAGTTCATTTAAGTATTTATTGCATTAGTAAACATTCATTCATTTATTAGACATACTGACGGAGAGAAATAAAATTAAACCACATGTGGAAAATGAAAAATAAAAAACTGACACTCATATACAGTCAGTCACAGCCTGGTGCTAAACAATAGCTACTCAATGAATCATATTGAAAAAATATGAAATCGAATAAATATTTCAAGTATGAGTTGAGACTTAAATTTCATTTCAATTCGTGACAATTTCAAGTGGCTTAGCACACAATAAATTTCAAAATGACCAAAAAAAATTTAAATAAAACATCTCTCCAAACCATATGCCTCCCCCCTTTGCCTTCTGGGCGTTAAGATTTCAAACGAAAATAAAAAAAATAATCTCCCCATCATTTCATTTTCGGTAGTCAATAACCAAACCACTTGTAAACGTCACTACCTCGTTTCATATCCGTTCGTTAGCCATTGGCATGAGAGAAAATAACAAAAAAATAATCATGAAATACAAGCCGACCACCACCATCATATTGTCAAGGTCAGGGTTGAGTATCTTATTTTTTTCTGTCCGTAATTATAAATGCTTAGAAGTCAATATCAATTGAACACTGGTTTGCTTGGGTTTGGTTTGGATGGATTTGACCACAAAACATTTCAAAAAGTTAATGACCTTTTAAGGGAGTATACAAATAGCATTTAAACGGGGCTAAAATTAAAATGCCATTCAATTTCTATCTATCATACACACAATTAATAGAATGGCCTCTACCAAGTCCAATGACCAACCAATTGAAATATAAATATAAACCAGTGGCATTCATAAACTGTGTTTATTACTGTCATATAAATACATAAAAAGAAAATATTTTCAGTGACAAAGGATAGAGGAAACATGGAAAGCAATTTAAACCAAAAAAATTTGTTTTATATGATGTACAGCAGTAGTAAGAGTCGATCCATTTTCAATCACAATCGGATCTTCGCTTTGAACCTTTGGCCGAATCCAATCCGCTCAAGAATTGCCAACCTAGTGAAAGCGAAAAGGCTGCATCTTCACCCATAGGACCTTTGGCAGGACAACTACCCTCAATTTGATACGAAGGATACAAATATCTGTCTACTGATACTAAGGGCCTACGTTCACCATCTATTTCAGCGCTGGAAACAATTTTATCATGTCTTCCCGCTGGGCTTTTGCTATAAAAGCTTACTGGAGATAAAGAGTTGTAAAACATAAGAATTTTTACCAACTATGCCCTCCATAGTGCAGCCCTTGCGCTGACGAACTTCTTCCTATTCCCTGATTTTGGTGGAACTTGGTCAGTACAGGGACTGCGTTCACAACGGACCGCTATGCGTACTCAAGTGAGCTTTGTTATATCAGAGCTACCACTCTGACCTGAACCTTAATGCCCTCCATAAATCCGTAGATCATTACAGTGAAAATTCATTCCTTAGTCGCATTATTCGTATAGGAATACTCTTCCGACAGCTGTTTTTCCTGTCGCTCAGAATGTAAGCTCCCTCTTTTCTTTTCTTTTCTTTCTATACAATGTAGTGCTTGAGTGGGGGACATCCCCTATGCATACAAAATGTAATTATTCTCAAGATATGTATGCAGTTAGTGACAGAAAATCTGGTCGCCTATAGTGCAGAATTTGCGAGATGAAAGAATCTGGTAAGAAACATTACGAAACAGAGGTCCCTGGTAAATATTTGTTAATCAATTGAGATTTACTTAAGGGTTGAGTGTTACAGAAAGAAGATAGAATGAATTTATCACAAAAAAGCGCTCAAAATTTACTTACAATAATTCCCCCTTTTTTAAATTATACAACCAATATTTAAAAAGAATATAAATTTTCACAAAATGTACATATTAATTGATAATAAAAAATTACAAAAAATTTTTTTAAAAAAATTTTAAAAATTTTCTTTTTTTTTAATAAAGAAGAAAAAAACATCAACAATAGTCATTTTAAAAAGATGAAAAAACCCATATAATCCAGAATATTATAGATTTTAGGGGGGAACATAACGCGAATGACCAGCAAAAAAAACAAAAAAAAAAAAAAACAAGAAAATAAAATTAAAATAAAAATAAAAAAGCACGACTTGAAAGAATCTTATCAGCAGTTACTTAAAATTGATGTCAATTTAAGACAAAAAAGCCCCGTTGTTTCTCTGATTTAAAGTAGAATCAAATATGCCTGCCTGGCACTTGGAAACAAAAGAAAATTTAAGAAAAAAAAAGCATGG
This sequence comes from Sarcophaga variegata, assembly GCA_932273835.1. NCBI lineage: Eukaryota > Metazoa > Arthropoda > Insecta > Diptera > Sarcophagidae > Sarcophaga > Sarcophaga variegata. Next base: position 10,536,345 of record OW026362.1, read on the forward strand.
TTTTTAATTTTCGTGTTCTAAAAATCTCAGCTAATTTGACATAAAAATCGAAACTATAAAAAAAAAACGGAATAAATAAAGAAAAATGTTTGCATTGCCATTATAGCAACAGCAACAATAACAAAGAAAAAAAAAAACAATTTTAAACAAAGTCCAATTCAAATGCATTGACCCAAATTGAGAAAACGAGGCAGGCACTATGGGGCAGAGGCAAACATTTGATTATGATGTACAAATAATAACCGCAATAATAACCATATACAACAACAAAAACAAAAGCACAAGAAAAAATGGAAAATGAGGGAGGAAGGAAGAAAACAAAAAAGTGAAAATCTAGGTAAACATACAAAAGAAACATAACAACGAACAGTGGGGCCGGGATATCAAGAAGAAAAAGTAAAAGTTGAGATAAATACAAAGAATAGAAATATACAGTGCGGCAGAATGTAAAGTAAAGCTAAATAAAACACACATTCAGCTTTAATTTCAATGAAATCTGTAATAATCTTTAGATTTACAGCACTTTTTCGCGCATTTCGAGCCATACCTCGGTTATAACTTCACGAATGTTGATTTTCAAATTTTCCAACGTTTGGGGATTTTCCGTCAAAATGTTGAAGTAAATATCCTTCATGCAATAACGCCAAAATTGGTTGTGTTGTATGGCTCGTGGGGTTGAGATCGTTCTGAATTAAGAAATAAAACTATTTTTTATAGCTTAAAACTATTAAATTAAACTAAAATTCGATTTTTTTATAAAAAAAAAAATAAAAATCAGCAATCGCCCCACTGTAATACATAAAGAACTACAAAAATAAAACGGTAACATGCCATCGTACACATCAACTTGTAGTAGAAGCAATAACAACAAAGAAATATCAAGAGTAAGAGAATAACAATGAGCCGAAGAGTACATGATGGAAGAGTGACAAAAAATCCTCCTAAAATTTCCTGACATCGTCGTACGTATTTACGTAAACACATAAAAATATTTACGCTTCCCTCCACCCTCCTTTATAACCATACGCCATTCAAGCACACACAGCTTAAATAATTGAAAACAAAGTACCGCGTCATTGCTTTTATTATTTACATATTTTTTTCTCTAAAATAATTAAATTGTAAATTAAAAAAAAAAATAAAAAATTAAATACACGACTTGTAATAAATTAACATAAAAATTAAGACAGAAAATAAAAAACAAGACACAACACGACTTAATAAAATGACGACAACAAAAGTGGGAAGTTAAAATAGTCCACAAACAAATGAGCACTTTTTTACAAAAAAAAAAAAAAAAAAAAAAAAAAAACAAGATCTTTATAAAAAGAAAGGAAGTACCTACAAGTACAAAACTAACCAAACAACAAAAGAAACAATCATTTACTATTATGCTTCTTACTTGAAGCAATTAAATTAAAAGGAGAGCAAATAACAATTTAAAGTAAATAGAAAAGATAAGAGTAACAACAAATAACATAAACTCTAGTATTAACTTCTCACACCTAATCATATCACATCATCAGCATCATCATACACATCCGTTATTATGTTGAGAAGAGAAAGAAACACATAAACATACTCTGATGACTCTCACTCTCAATAATATCTGCTTAAGAATAATACAGCATCTTCTTTTGAAACCAGTTTTTTTTTGTATACAAAAATAGGGGGAGAACAAAACCATCATCCTCTGTGATTATAAACAAATGTGGTGTTGGGTGTATAAAACGAAAAAAACAACAGGGTGAGCGATGCAAAAATGTACAATTTTTTTTCTTACTTTACAACCGTACACACACGACAATACAATAATAGAAACAATGTTGATATTAAATGAATCACATGTGAAATAAACTTAATATAAATTCGTATGTATATATGCACGTGTGTGTTTGTATACTATTGTATGTATATGCTTTTATTGTTATTTTGTTGGGGGAGTAAGTAATATACAACAGAAGCAACACACCTCTCTTTAATTTTAGCACATACAAATGTACATATGACAACAAAATGAGTTGTCATTACATTAGAGTTGCCATTAATAGAGAAAAATGCAAGGAATACACTAGCCAGACAATTCAATGAAAACGATTTTAGGGAGCTTAGTTTTAAATACGAAAAAAATATAACTCTTTTAATCTTTCGATTCCAATCTTGCATCCCTTCTAGTAAGTACAAACAAGAGTTGTCTGTAGCCACAAAACAAATGTGTTTGTCTTTTCTTGTTTCCGGGCATTTTTCATTTGAATTATATAAACATTAATGTAAGGATTTAAAGCGTTGTATCCATAATAAAATTTTATTAAATCAATCGTAGTTCCTATATTTCATGCGTACATACATAATTGGTCATTACAACACTTCAGTCAGAATTACGACCAAGCTTCTTACACCATTTTTATACATGAGTAGCGGGACCTACAGTTTAAAGTTGGCTCCAAACGACAGATTTTATGAGAAAACTATTTTTGTTGGAGATGTGTAAATCGTGCAAATGTCTGTATTCTTTATAAAAATTAATGAACATTTCATCATAATACTCGTATTCCTTCAAAAATGTATTTTTACACAAGAATGGCAACACTGTGCACTTTATAGCGGTGTGCAAAAGAAAAAACCTTATGTTTGTTGTTTTTGAACAAAACACAACAAAACTTAAAAATTTACGAAAAAGAAAGAAATAAATTCAAGAAAAATAGAGAAGGGGAAAGAGCAGAGTATGAAAAAAGAAGAGCGACAGGCACCAAGTCATTATGATAAAAAAAAGACACAATAATAGAAATAAATAAAAAAAAAACACGCGACTTCTTGATGTTTTAAATAATTATGATTATTGTTGTCAAAATTAATGAGTACAATTTGTAGTTGTTATTAACAAAACATACAAATTATTTAAAATCAAAAAAATAATGATAAACTGCTTGCATTGTATTTACATTTCCATACACATATATATATATATATGTATGTATGTGTGTGTGTGTAGATTAAAAAAAATCTTTTTAACTATTACCATTTGAGATCTTTGTTGTTGTTGCTGTGGCGTCTGCCTGTGCTGATAACGATGATTAGAGAGATGAAAACAATTTAAGAGATTACGTAGATGCTGCTGCTGCTCTTGAAATTTTGTGCTTAAATCATGTCTTTTTCTTGTCGGGGGCGAACAGATTAATGATGCTGTTGATGACGTTGTTGTTGATAAAGTATAAAAAGAACAAAAAGAAGCCGTTTTCTTTTTATAAAATGAATTTTTTTTGTTACAAAATCCAAAACCAATGGATATGATTGTGGGTAATTTTTGTAAAAATTCCAAGAATTTATTGATCGATTTTTTTTTTATTTAAAAAAAAATGTATTAAATCGCGTGGGCAAGCAAAGGAGAAGAAAATTGTTGTCGTGTTTATTTTTATACGCTTTGTTTATAGCTGCACTTTTATTGTAAATAAAAAAGTCCTTGTTCTTGTTATTCTTGTTGTTGTTGATGTAAACACTCGGTGAGTAATAAAAATAAAGTATTACGTTGTTATTGTTGTTTAGAAATGCAACAACCCTCTTTTGGTCAATTATTTAGTTGTCTGTCTAAGCTTAGGATGTAATAGTGATGATGATTTTCCTTCTCTGCAAGGAGTGGTTAACTGGCTGGCTCACTGCTTGTTTAGTCTGATGTTTAGAATAGAAAAAAATATAGGCGAGCCACTCCACAATATAAACTGTTCACTGGCAAATTTTATTCGTCACTAACAGCTCTTTTTTCTTTTTTGTTTTCTTTAATACTCTTCCTAAAGAGTTCGTTGCACTTTTTCTAATTTTTTTTTTTCTTTTGATTTATTATAAGTATTAAATTTTTAAAACTTGCTATTAATTACACCAAAAACAATGCAATTAAACTTATGAAATAATCAAATTAAAACATAATATGTATTATAAAAACAACAACATTAAAAAATGTGTATCATAAAAAGATTTTTATGTTGCTTCACTTCTCTTTTTGTTTTATAATATTTTAAAACTTTTCTTCAATTTTAACTTTTTATCCTTTTTTCTTTCTTTTTTTCAAATCTTACTATTTTATTTAAAAAAATCAAAAAATAATTAAATTTTTTTTCTCTATATTTTCTTTTTTTTACTAAAATAACCAAAAAGCAAGTAATCAACCGCACTTTACACTCTCACCGCTGCCAACAAACTGTCAGAATTGTTGATATATAAAAGCAAAAAAATCCCCCAAAAACAAAAAAGACAAACAAACGCAAAAACAAAAAATCCAATTCGATTATGTATATATCTCCACCATACACTGTTTTGGTATATAAGTGAGCACACCATATTCTATGTACTCATTTAAAAACAACTGTAGTTCTTCAATTACCCTCTACTTTCGACACATTTTCAAAACATCATTCTCGTATAATTTGAGTGTACGTAACAGTGTACACAGTACATTTTGTTATTGCTCGTAACTAAAACTAATTCTAGCTGTAATAAATTTTACTCATCACAAGAGTCTATCATAATCGCCATCGTCATACACTCTTTTTGGGGTTGTTTTATTTCCAATGTTTTTATTGTTTTTGGTACTCATTGTACTCTCTAGCATTCGCCCCCTATTTTTTTGGGTTTTTTTTGTTTTGTTTTGTTTACTCTCATATGTTAAGCATGTGTTTGTGTATATTTAAGGCTCTATTTAAGTGAAATAAAGAGAGCAAAACATTGAGATTGAGAGCAGGAATGCCATCTTTCTGAAGAAAATAAAATGCGCCAAAAAGCGCTGGTTTTCCATGAAAGAAATGGAAAATTAGGAGTTGGAGGAGGAGGTTATAGGAGCATTTTTTCTACGTTAACCTACGTACTGTGAAAATACGACGTGATGAAGACTCTCCTTTAGCTTAGCTTAGCGTTTAGGCCTATTGAATTAACCCAATCGATAATTCCCGGAAAGGAAAACAATCTGACTCCAGACTAAATCTTGCTATAGCAACAATCTTTGTATTAGAGAGTTTAGTAGCGAATTATAGAAAATAAGAGGTTAAAAACTTTCATCTCTTAATGGCAAGAGCAGGGCACAGACATATGCAGTAAAAGCAAGCTTTTTCCTCTATCTTTAATCTACAGATCCTACAGAAGTCATTCAATCGAATGCCAAGTAAATCAGTATGTCTTCCAATAGAACAGTGGCCTGTGATTTAAGGACAAAAATGAATCAGTCCAGCAGAATCTTACAATATTGCACGTCAAATCCTTCTGGTGCCAACGAAGTGAGCCTAACAAACAGAACAACTAGTTTAACCGAGTCAATTGGAATACCTTTGGCCTGTTAAATATCATAGATTTAAAGCTCCGTATTGGCCCTGATGCAAGGCAATTTCTTACGAATCTTTAAATGATTCGAAATTTCCCTGAATAATGGACGAGGTGGACGTCGAATAGACACTTGTTAGGAACTTAACCATTCAGATACTTGAGTAAGTCAAGAAATTTCCAGGTAAGAACAACAAGCATGACGCTCCTGAAGTCCAAATGGACTGGAAAACATTAGCAGGTATACTATATGGAATTTTAATATTAGACGCCTTAATAAATAAGCCACAATTTCTAATAAACTTTTGAGAAAAAAAAATCAGAAAGTTTTTTTTTCAAGGTTTTCTGTATTCCTGTCAAAACTAGCGTTTTTACTGCTTTCCATAATTATTATTTGACGTGTTTTTAATTGCCTACAAATTAGCAACTCTATAATCCAAACAAAACCAAAACAACTTGCTTTCTCTCTCCATATAATTTTTTATTCTTTGGTGTTGTATTCTTTATTTTCAAACAAGAATCATACTCTCTCTCCTTTTTGTTTCGTCTTTTCGTAAAAACAATGTTGTTTACAATCTATTACAATTATTATAAGGGAACTTTAAATGAGAGAGGGAGAGAGCATTGCATTAAAAACAAATTTGTTTGTGTGAGCGCACAAGTGTTTCGTGTAGCAATGAATTTGTTTTGAAAAATCTCCCACGCTTTTCAAGTAAATTAAGAAACAAAATCTGTTACAATTTTCTAAACAATAACAACGGGCGATTACTACCACTAGTAAATGCATGCAAGTACTTAGTAATTATTTGAGCGATTTTTTTTACTAAATTCCTTTTTTTGTGTGTTATTGCAAGTAACCATTTATAATAGTTATTATGATTGTAATTTCAAATGTAAATTTTAAATTAGTCATCATAATAACGAAAGTCAGGCATATTAGAAAAAATTTAAATAAATTAATTAAAAATTTCCGGCCATAAATGAATATGAAAATATAAATCATAAGCGAATCTAAATATTTTTTCTTTAAATTATTTTTCTCAAATAAATTTGCATCGTAATGGAGGAAGAAAAAGTTCCACAAAATCTAAAAACAAACAAAATTTGGAAATAAATTCTCACGTTTTACTAACTCTTAGAAAGAGAGAGAAACAGCGATAGAGGGAAACAGTTTCAGATATAATTATCATTGCTGTGGTTTTTTTTTATTAAGGGAACGAATGTAGAGTGAAATATTTTTTATTCGTTACGTTTCGTTTCAGTTTTCTTGATTTTAAAACCGAGACAAACAAGAAAAGACCATTAATGGCTTTAAAAATAAATTTCTATAGAAAATAATAAAATAAAATGAACAAAACAGCTAAATCGTATTAAAAAATACAGAATAAATAATAATAAAGAAATAGCTAAGGGAAAAGAAATTCACACGTTGGTGTTAATAAAACTTTTAAAACAGAAATTTTAAGCCAATTTAATAAAAAAAAAATTAAAACTAAATAATAAAAAAATACTTACCAGACTATCGGCAGCATTTTGTGACATTATTTCATTGATTTCGAATTATAATTAAATTTTAGATCTTTTAGAAAAATTATTTTGCCATCGAGAAACCAAAACATTTTCAAGCTGATCTCAGTAACCGCCGACTGCAACAATAATAAGCTACGTAATCCTAAAGCCAAATTTAAATCTGTAATTAGAAAGATAAAATAAAGGAGATTTTAGATAACTATTCGCATTCTTAACAAATTATAGCCCAAAAGGCATTTATTTTCAAATTTGATAATAACAAAAAAGGTAACCGGTTACAGTAAAACAAAAAATAAACAATATTTCTAGAAAAAATTCTACAAAAATGATAAAATAGAGAACAAAAAATAAATTAGCAAAAAATAAATAAATAAATAAATAAAATAAAAATAAGTAACGGATTGCTTCCATTTACCGTACAAAAAGTAACTTACAAAATTTTACCGCTACTCTGTCCTATCGAAAGACAGTTTACCAACTTTAGGTTATTTCTCAACAAAAGTAGTGATTGCCTGAAATCCACTCTTTATCTTCACTTTCTTTGAGTATACTCAGTATGGTTCTGACCCCATCAAAGTTGTGGGAGCACAAGATCTGGGATCCAGCAGAGCTGATTCAGCTTTCCCGGATAAGACCATATTATTGGCGGCCTAACTGTCAGATAGTATTGCTATATCCGGGCTTTTGTTCTTCCTATCCAAACCTATGCCATCTTCCGATGGATTTTATAATCTCTTTATAATGAAAGCGAGGCCTATCAGAGGGAGCGATCTTCATCTGAATTATAATTCTGAATTATAAATCTGAATTATAAATGATTTTTAATTTTTTCCCATGGAATTTTTGTTACAAATATTCTCTTAACTCAACAGATTTGTATATATTCTTTTTGGCAATTAAAGTTTGTAAATATTTAGGTTTAAACAATACAAATAAAAATATCAAAACGGCAGGTATTAAGTTACCAAATTTAAAAGCTTTAAAGGTTTTTAAAAATAAATAAATTTGGCAATAATTTCTCAAATAAAATTTTAAAAATTTTGTTTTTAATATACAAAAGGAGTAGCAAGCCATATTAAATGTACGTATGTATGTTGTGTGTACCAAAGAAAGAAAATAAATTGTAAGTTTGTATAGCAATTATGCTTTGGTATGTGCAAGCAATTTTAGCTTAAAACGTTAGTGGGTACTTGCTTGTTGTACTCGCAACATTTACGGCCAGAGCTTGTAAAAAGAAATTACAAAAAAAATATTCAGTTGAGGTCTGTATTTCTTTCTTTCTCAGTGTTACTACTGTTGTTGTTGTTGTATTTAATAATAATATTAATGACAGTATAAATGACGGTTTGTCTTACAAACTGACATAGAGAAACTCAGTGACCGTCAAATGTGTACAAAAAGAAATACAAATAAAAGAAAAAAAAAACGAAACGAAAAAATTCAAATCAAATCAAATAGTTTTTTATGATGTCGGTTGGTTTGCTTGGTTGGTTATACCTAGTATTACGGTATGGTATGGTTGAATGGTTGATTATTGCTGCTGTCTTTTAGTTGTAGTATTAGTAGTGGTTATGGTTGTTATTGTTGTTAAAAAAACTTATATTTTAGTTACTGTTTTAATTTGTATTAATTTATACAACAATGTAGCAATTTTACTGGCATATTTTATATTTTTATCTAGCTTTTAGGTTACATTGAGAAATATTACATGTTTTTTTTTTCTCTAAAACTCTCTTAAATTTTATTTTTTCAAGTATTCTCCCATGGACATTTTCAAACAACAACCATTTCACTTGGATTTTTCCCATAAATTTTAAAGGTTCAATAAAAATGTACCTGTTCTTGCAAATAATCAAATAAACCGTTAGGATTAGATTCACACATCTTCATTGACTTCAAAAATGTACCAACCACCTTAGACAAAAACCTTTTCCTTTTTCCCGGAAAACATAATCTGCCCGCCTTACGATATTCAAACAAACAGTGTCCTTGCAACCCTGTACAACCACCATTTTATTTAAGTTTGCTCCTATTTTCATAATATTTAAACACCCACTTAAAATGTGCCTGTATACATATCGAAATAAACCATTAGGATTAAGTTCTCATTTTAGAAAATCTTATTAAATGTCCCAACAAACTTAGACAATAACAATTACGTTTACATTTCCTCCTTCTTTTTTAAATTTTAAGCATGCAAACACTGAAAACATGTCTGTCCTTACGATATTCAAATAAACCGTTAGGATTAAATTTACATACACATCCTACTCACTGTAATTAAATGCCCTTGTAACATCAGACAACAACCATTTCGTTTACTCTTGCTCTTATAAATTTTAAGCTCTCACTGAAACCAGAACTGTTATTGCAAACGGTTAAACTAACCATTAGGATTTAATTTTAAATCCCATTAACCTAAAACGACAATAAATTCAAAAGCATTTTCTCTTCGTTAGGATTTAACCGTTAGGATTAAAACTATGCATCTTATGCAGTGTTGCCATTGATTACTAAGTTATAACTAAAGCGAATAAAACAATAAATACCGGACGATTATACTGTCTTTCAAGTGGTGGTAAGTGCGGCTAGGGCAAAGGCTAATTCGGTAAACTCGACAAACAGGGAATTCAATGTTTTCACTGCTAGTCAAATGAAAATATTTTATTTATAATTGCAATAGCAACCAGGGATAACAGGATCAAGAACAATCCTTACAAAAAGGCGATTAACAATTACTTCCGACATGACACGGTATGCATTATATGGGTATCTAGTCGTTAATACACTAATGGGCGCACTCACGTGATACTTTGTGTTACGTGTACACCTGAAGCGTATTGACGTGGTGGATAGTGATGAGTGCAGAGCATGTGGTGAAAACACCGAAACGGTGAAAGACTTTTTATTTCAGTGACAAGCTTTCGTAAGATCGAGATTTGCATTGTTTTGGGGAAGTTACTATACCCGACAAACCTAATCTTAGAGTAGAGGACTGGAAGAAGCTAAGAAAGTTCATACTAGGTACAGACTTTATATAGAAGGTATGGTTTGTATTCCATAAAGGTGAGCGCACAACTCGTCTATGTATATGACTTAGGTGTATGCTTTTAGGCATGAGACCTTGAACCTTGTGATTGGTCTTCTCTCCTTCAACCTACCTCACTACCTGCCTAGTAAAAACATGAAGAACCATTAGATCTATAAGGCGACAATACATGAATATTGGGAAGAATGAGGGAATAATACCGAATTTCCTTGTAAAACCCAGCTAAACCAGTCCAAAACTAAAGCTTTAGACGTGTATCTTATTGCAATTAACCAGTTTCATGATGTAGTTGTGGTTAAAAAATATAAAATTAAATGAAAATCCTAAATTTACTTTAAAAAGTGGAACAAAGAGTTTATTTTTTAACCACAAACATTAAATATTGCAACATTCTTTACTTTAGACATGCTGTACGTGTATTTTATTTTTACTTTTTGTACTTATTTTCTTCTATTTGCCGTTCCAATTTTATGCTCCATTTATTCTTACATTTTATGGACTTTTTATGTTGTATCTTATATAAATAATAAATAAATTTTTAAATTAAATTAAAAATATACGAAAAAAAGATTTCCGCATCTTTTTTATTCAAAAACAAAAAAAACAGCATTAAGCACAGAACACAGCAACATCGTTCAAACGTTGGCAACAACAACAACGTACAACAATGAATAAAAAACTAATAAATAAATTTAACACTAATAAACATTGAACATGGTAATTATAACCAGACAACATTCTCTTATTGTAGTATGTACTTGCTCTCCGTCTCCCGTTCTTCTCTTTGCCAATCTCTGATAAATGTTGCCTCACCCGCTCATTCTTGTCATGTTTTGGATTTAATGACGACGGCTTTTTGCAAAACATTAAAAAAAAAATACATTGTTGTTGTTGTATTTTGTTTTTAATATTCAATCAAACAACAAAAAATTTTACGAAAAAGAAGTAAAAAAATTAAAAGAAAAAAAATTATTTTTCTGCATTTTATCATGTAGTTTTGAGGTAAATAACACAACAAGTGCAAAAACACCACTACCACTACCACCACCACTACAACAAAGACTACAAGAAGTAGAGAGAAGTATTTTTGTTGTGGCATTTAAGATTTAAAAAAAAAAAAACAAAAAACTTCAACTGCTAATAATACAAGGAAAAGAGAGGGAGAGCAACAGAGGCGGCCTTCAAATGTTTTTTGTTGTAAATGATAATTGAGTATTAATGAGGGTTTTTGTCCTGGGTTGTGATATTCATCCAAGAAATAACAGAGTAACACAAGAGTGGGCTGCAATACCAACAATCATAGTGTTTCAGGCATTTAAGTGACGATTACTTTGTTTAAATGAAGTGATGTGAACTTTTTTAATAAAACATTAAAAGAAAATGGCTGTTTTGTTTTAAAAATTTAATTTGAATTTCTTTGCAAAGAAACATTGCAGGTAGATGGCTCTAGTGATGTATGTATATAGCATCAGTCAACACTCTAGTTTGTTTGAAGGGCGATAGGCTTCACTTTGTTAGAAGACATTATTAAAATTATGTACATAATTTAACATCGCGTTTCAAAGTAGGCCAAAATTCGTCATATTCTGCTTTTCTTATATAGAAAAGGTAAGAATACGCCGACAGCTGCTGGAAAATTTTGAGAAGCTGAAGCTTGGGAATCTTAGAGCAACCGGGACGGATAATCAGAATTAAACGACTCTGCGGAGTTCTCAACACTTGGTCCTAGGTTACGACTCATTGCAACGTATTATGAATTTGTATTTGCATCTTCATCGATATAAAATTCAACTCACGCATGAATTAAAGCCAGCTGAACCTAGATATGCCGATTGCACGTTTTGACGGCGTCTCGCAGTTATTCTTTTCTGTGCGAGAATGTTGGAGCATTTAAAAATCAATATTCATTATGTTATCGCCGAAATACCGCCCGAAAAAGTGGTCAAAAACTATTTCAAAAGGACTGCTGCAAGCAATCCGTAGGCCATAATTTAAATTACATTGTATTTCGTACGGCTGTTGTTCGGGGTCGACATTAAGCAGCACGTCCCACCACATATAGACAAAAATTAACGCACACAACATGAGCGGTGAGAGAAGCTACATCGTAAGCACGTCTACAGAGTTGTAATGACTAACAAAATAAGTATTTCATACAGATTGACAAGGTCCACTCTTTGAAATGAAAGAAATATTCCCTCATCATAGCAAACCGAAAACTGTAGAACCCTTTATAAACTTTAGTAAGACGAAGTATATAGATTGAAAACAACTGCTTCTTAAACCCACAATAAGAAGAGATCAACCCCTTGAGTGTGGCATTCATGAAAAGAGAGAATAAACCTGTTTTGAATGGGTTTTTTTGGATTTGTTTTTTGTTGTTTGGTTTTCTTTTTTTGCTTGCACTAATGCACACCAGTTGTTTTGTTTTTGTTTTTTAAGTTTCCTTTTCATGCAATAAATCATGTTCTCACTTTAGTTTAGTTCTCTCTCTCGCTCTGTGCAACAATCTACTACAAACTCTTTGAGAAAAAAAACCAGCTGAGCAAATGATGCTCTCAATGTCTTCAAAAACACTTTTGGTTGTTGCTGTTGTTGTTGCTTAGAAACAAGTGTTTCATGAAGTTTGTGTTAGTGCTGCTTCTTTTCCTTATGCTGTTTTATGTTATTTTTGCTGCTTTTTCTTAGTTTTAAAAAAAATTCACGTATTTTTTCATAAGTTTACGATAAAATATTTTTTGTTTGTTTTCGTGTTAATTTTTAATTAATGCTACCCAATCATTACCTGGTTTTGTTTTATTAGAAAATTTAAAAAAATACAATATTTTTTTAACTCTTTCGCGTTGACCAGCAATAAAAACAATAACAACAATAGCAATATAGCAAATATGTAGCTAAAATAGGGTATTAAAATAAAAAACTGCCAACTGGTTGGTTAAATAATTGTTGGTTTTCACTTTTTCACTTAAACGATTTACGATATTTTATTTTTATTTTCAATACCGTGTTGAGCTTGTTGTTACACAAAAACAAAAGAAACAAAACTTTTGTTTGATTAACAATATTTCCTGGTTAAATTTATTTCTCTTTTCTTCTTTTTTTTTGCTACTTTTCTTTAATGCTGGTGGCTGCTTAATTTTCTTGGACTTTCATTTTAATTTAAAACAAACACACAATTTAATCAATTATTTTTCTTTCGCTCAATTAGAAAATCAATCATATTTTCTTTTAAATAAACATTTTCATTTTTCTCTTTTTTTTTAGTTACACTAACGCGTCTCGTTACGCCTTGTCAGCATTTCGATCTTTTCGTTGGAACACGTAATTTGCGACTGACTATTATGACCAGTTTTAAAAGCCAACTCAAAAACAGAAATCTCTTTATCGTACGATATACACAACGAGAATATGACCAGTTTGTGGTTAATTTCTGTTATTTTTTGCTTTTTAAAATACGAAACAACCCAGCTACGACGTCAGTAACTACGCCAACCAGCCAACACAGCCATCAAATATCATCATCATCAACGTAAACAGTAATAGATATATAAATAATACCAACAACAATGTAGAAAAGTATAGCAACTTGAAAAATAATACACACCGACCATGGCAAAAAGCAATAACAATTCCACACAGTGAAATGGTGGTGAAGAAAAAAAGCAAATTAAGATCGTTCGTTATTTCTTGACTATTGTTGTTGTGTCATCATCATTGTTTGGCATCTGTTTTGGTCTTTCTTTTCTCCAATTTTTACGATATACTCGTTAAAGCTGGAGTTGCTTTGTATTTGTACTTAAGTTTGGTAAAATCTCGCTCGCTCTCTTTTTCTCTGTTTTTAAAACTCTCCCAAACAAAAATAATGAATTTAAAACCAGTATTGCTAATGTTTTGAAATCACATCGTAGGAAACTATTTGGGAAAAGCGTTAAATTACGAAAAAAAACGGATTTTTGATTGTTTGGATGGAAATTCAATACAATCCTGTAATAACGTTTAAAGGACTCTAAGAAGGTAAAAAGGGGCTTGAATATATCTGCCAATTGTACCCAAACCGGTACACAAAAGTTTTAAGTATGGTTCCGCCAGCTTTAATTTCAACGGAAATTGGAAAGTCTCAAGAAAGTCCACAAAGCACTGGTTGGATGCTGTTGGGGTAGAAAAGAGAACACCATAATGGCTACATACAAGATAATGAGATCTCACGTTCTTGAATTATGTTTCGATATGGCCCCAGTTCTTTAGTAACATCAAATGCAGGGATATTCAAACCACGCACAATAATGAACTTAAGATTACTACTCACATTCCTAAGAACTAGGCAACTCCAATAAGCCCAATGGATCTATGTTTTGAAATGCCTGAAGTTGTGCAATTTCTCCACCTATAAACACAAGCAAGTGACCCAAACCCAACTAGATTAAATGTATTAAATTCTTATTGATACATCGGCAACAGCTGAACTGTTACATCAACAACTAAAATAACACATTTATTTCCTCTAAGACTTTCAAAGACAACTGAACATGCATAAGAGTTTCAACAACCACAGCATAGGCTCAGTAAAACCTAAGCCTGGGGTCTTTTATTGGAGAAACATTAAAACAAGGAAATAGATACCTTAAGTGTTGTTGTTGTTGTTATTCTACTTTAGAAAATATTCTTAAAATTACCTTTTATAACAAAAAATCTACTGCTCTTTCACTTGGTCTACGTTAGTATTTATTTCTTCTTGTGTTTCTTTTTCTTTTTATCATGTTTCCTTGACTTTTTACTGGTTTTATGTTCCTTATGTTTTTTATGTTTGTGGTCTGTGGAAGAGGATTTTTTCTTTTTCGTTTTCTTCGACTTCTTTTTAGGCTTTGCAGACACCCCCGAAGAAGAGCTTGCATGCGAATCATCTGTTGCGGTACTGGAATCTGAATCAGAAGAATCATTTTTGTCAGCTTTCTCTATCCATTTTTCAGTTACTTTAAGTTGTGGTTTATGTTTGTTGAATAAATCCAACAGCTTATCGTCGATAGAGGTTTTGCGTGCAGTTGTTTCTAAAGGCTTGTTTATGCTTAAAGCTTTAGGCAAAGCGGGACCATAGACGTCCATAGGAATTTCCTTATCATTATGGGAATCTTTTATTTCTCTAGAAGACTTGGGTTGAAATATAATTTTAGGATTTTCAACAGGTATTTTGGAAATATTTTCCTCAACTGGTTTGTTATTGCTTTCCTCTGGCTTTGGAGCTTCCTTAGTAGTAATAGTTGAAGTATTTGTGTTAAAGAGTGCCTTAAATATGCCTCTGGGTGGTGAGTTATTTCTCAATAAATTTGCAGCAGCTGCAGTTAAAGGTTTGCTGGTGGTAGTTAGCAATTCTTGCGTGCTTTCTTCCTTTTCTTTTTCCTGTTCTTCCTCATCCGTTTCACTATCTGAGAATATGGCTTTAAACAATTCCTTTTTCTCTGTCACTGGCTTGTCGAAACTCTCCACTACCATCTTTTCCAAATCTGTTTTAGGCTTAAAAGCAAAGCTTTTCTTTTCTTTTTGAGACTTTTCAGTAGGATTTAAAACTTCTTGCCATTCCAAACGATCATTGTTCTCTTTAATGATGTTGTCGTTTTTAGTGTCTAAAGCTGTTTTTTGTTTAACAATTTCTTTAGGTTTTTCAATGTTCTTGGGTATTATTACAGGTGTTCGGAAATCTTCTTTCTTATTGACTGAGGTTTCTAAATAATCGAAGACCGACATTTTCTTTTGCTTCGTTTTAGATTTTTTATCATCTTCCAAAAGACCCTTGAAAGGCTCGGCTATGTTGTAACGTTTGCACAGCAAGCTATGTGGCTTCCATAGGGTTTTCGTACGCTCTACCACTATCTGTTTGGTATCCACCTTTTTGCTTATCATTTCCTCAGCCTTAATTTCAGATTCTGTGACAAACCTGTAAGAAAAATTAGTTTCTTTAAAACAATTCCAAGTAATCAAGCAGTTCTTAGCTTACCTATCCGACATAATGCCTTTCAAAGGCCGGTATAACTTCTTAGCCTGTTGAAATTCCTTTAGTTCCATTTGCCTATCCCATAAAGACAATTCCACCGGTTGTATAGTCTTTAGAAAATCTTCAATTTCCTGTTCGTTTTTAAATTCTTTTGCCAGAAACTGTTCATAACGTTTCTGTTTCTTTTCATTTGTAGCAAAAGGCTTAAATGCTGAATTTATATCTTCATTGGTATAAGGTTTTTCTTCTCCTTCAATAGATATAAGACCACCTTTTGTAAAACTGTTGGATTTGGCTGAAATTTTTTCCATTAACATTTTGGTTTTCTCCTGTCTGGCTTTGTGTTCTTGTTGCAATTCCTGCACGCTTTTGGTTTTTATTTCTACTGTCTGTTCACATGTAGCGGCAGGTTGTACGGGCATTATTTCCTCTCCCAAAAGTTCAGCTCTCCTTTCTCTAGTCATTTCCAGTTGGGGTGTTGCTTCCTCCAACTGTCTTTTTTTCCTGGGATCTAAAGGCTCAAATCTAGAACGTCTTTCGTTCCAATTGCGTGGCTGCCAACCAAATGGTATATCCACTGTGTATACCGGCAATTGAGGAGGATTACGATCCAATACAAAATCATCGAATATTATTTCTTCTAAATCATTCGTTTTTGGTTTTGTTTTCTTAGTTTTCTTATCCTCCAAAGAGAAATCATAACGTTTCATATCATCTGTGGCATAAACGTCTTCGTCATCATCCTCTTCTAAAGCGCCCACACCAAAAGCTTGCCCCGTAAATGATATTTTCTGATTATTTTTACTGAAGGCTTCCAAAGGTTTGAAGAAATTTATGTGTTCTGTAGGCATAGATGATGTTGTACCCAAAACCGATTGTCGGCTTAACGGCTCATAACCTATACCATACTTGTCTAGCTTTATTTTGTAAGGCGGCAGCTCACAATCCTCGGGAGCAAATGTTATTTCATCGTCTGTACTATCACTGCCTTCACTATCCTCTTCGTCATCCTCTTCCACTGTTAGTGTTTTGCTGGTTTGTGGCAAATCACAGCCATATTTTTCCATTAAATACAATTCCTTTTTATTACGTTCTCGAGCCTTTTTCTTTTCTCTTTTAGTTTGTCTGGGTCCTATACCCTGACCTGGACGCCAGCCCCAGGTTTTTAAGATGCGTACAGCTGCCTTGTCTTTAATGGGTTTTATCAATTGATGTAATACTGGTTCGCCCGGTATAGGGTGCAAATCGTTCTGCATAAATTTGCGTTTTCTCCTTTCCGTTTGATCTGTTGTGCTACCGGTATAATCCTCATTGATTTGCAAACCTTTAGGCGCAATACCAAATTCACCACGATCCTCTTCGTCCATAAAGTCTTCGGGTTTTTGTGTAATTTTCTCTTGGGCCTTTTCCGAGCGTGAACTTTTAAATGACTGTGGTGTCCAACCCTCTTTGGAACCCACTGTATTCCAATAGCCGGCACTAAAACCTCCCGTAAACGCGCCATGAAAACGACGACGACCCTGATCATCGGTGGCAATCTGATCTTGTACATAGACAGGCTTCTTCGAGGGCACTTGGTCTATAAGAGAACCATATTGTAAAATTGGCAATTTTATTAAAACATTAATTTCTAATATTTACCCATCTCCAATAAAGGCAAAGAAGTGCCATATTTATGTAGATTTTGTTCGGAAAACATGATTTCCCACGGAAATGCTTTAAAAATCTAATAAAATATGAAAAACTTCTTGTAATTTATTTTTTTTATATTACAATTACTTTTGTTTACGTTTTGCCCTATGAAATGTCAGATGCATATGTTTAGGACACAACAAAACTTTTCAAACTATATTTTTTTTAATAAGATACGAAACATTTCGTAAACAAAGCTTATAAAACCGTAATACCATAACTATTATCTCAAGTTTTTAAAAATTTCAACATTAACACTATTTGTTTAATTTTCATTATAATAGTATTATATTATTAATATTATTATATTAGTAATAGAAATTATTATTTTATTTATTTTATTATTATTTAACAATATCTTTTCTGCTCAGTATTTTAGCGATTTTTTTTGTCCAATTCGTCGCTTTTCTTATTTCATGGTGTTACCACACAGTTTTCAATACAACGACTCTTAAACTGTTGTTTGACAAATTGTCAAAAATTGCACTTGAAAGTTTTTTTTCTCAGCTGCATTCATATTTTCACCCATAAATTGTTTAAGTTTTTTACAAAATAAAACGTAAATTGGATACAAATTAATAATAAAACCTATAAAACCTTTTTTACTTTATAATAATTAAAAAAATGTAAGTATCTCCCCATAAAAACGTAAATAAAGCAATAAATACATTGTGTTAAATTGTAATTACCAAAAGTGGTGGTAGGTATTCAAGCCATAACTGGGTAGTGACTAATATGATGTCAGTAGTTTTGAAAGAAAAGAAAGAAAAAAGGTCTAAACTAATTTGCATTTTTATTAAAAATATTTTTATTTCAGTTTGTTATCAAACAAATCCAAAATCCATTGAAATAAATTTTTATATACAAATTTGGTGAAATCTCTCGGGTAAGTCTCCCCTCCTATTACCGTTATTCGTCTGATTGGCTATAATGAACTTTTCTTTTTAGCAGAATCAAGCAGCTTGTAGAAGGAGTGCTTGCTGTAGCAGAGCGGAGAGTGAGAAATGTCGGAGAAGAATATAAAGGTGGGGGCTCGTGTAGAGCTGACGGGCAAAGATTTACAGGGCACCATTGCCTATGTGGGCATGACCAGCTTTGCTGTGGGCAAGTGGGTGGGTGTGGTCTTAGATGAGCCAAAAGGTAAAAATAATGGTTCCATCAAAGGACAATCGTACTTTGAGTGTTCTGACAATTATGGTGTGTTCGTAAGACCAACTCAATTGAAGGTTATACAACCTGCACCGGATAGTCGCAAATCCGTTGAGGATGTGAACGCTGGTGGTGGAGATAGTCTTAGGCATACCGCACCCCAACCGACTAAAACCCGGCTAAGTGGTCCCAGGCCATCATTGTCTACCAGTCGTTTGTCTTTGTCCGGCTCAAGAAACCAGTTGACCTCTTCGCTTCACGAACGTAGCGGCAGTACTGCTTCCATAGCCGGTGGTCGCAAAAGTTTACAACCCTCTTCCACTTTATCAAAGAATAATAGCGTCTCCAATACCTCCTTGGTGGTGGCTAATAGCCAGGATGCTATTCCGGCCAATGCTAATATGTCGAAGAAGAATTCTTTCGTGGAAACCGGTTTTATGGAGATTTTAAAACCTCAATTTACGCCCTCTCAACCTATACGCTCTCCTTCATTTAGCTCACCGCCTAATCAAGCCAATTCCCAAGAATTAGCCGAGCAAAAGAAACTAAACGAGGAGCTGCAAACCCAAGTTACAGATTTAACTGAGAAACTGGAAACTCTTAAACAACGCCGAAACGAGGACAAGGAACGTCTACGTGACTTTGATAAAATGAAAATACAATTCGAACAGCTACAAGAGTTTCGTAGCAAAATTATGGCTGCTCAGGCGTCATTGCAAAAAGAATTACAGCGAGCCAAACAAGAGGCCAAAGATGCTATAGAAGCTAAAGAAAGGCATGCTCAAGAAATGGCCGAATTAGCCGATAATGTCGAACTTATAACGTTAGACAAAGAAATGGCTGAAGAGAAAGCTGAAGCCTTACAACTCGAGTTGGATGCTGCCAGAGAGCGCATAGAAGAACTACAAGTTGACTATGAACTTTTGTCTTCGGAAATACAGGATAAGGCAGATTCAACTGTCGGCCATATTGGCGACGGTGGTCCTTCTGTCTATGAGTTCAAACAAATGGAACAACAAAATATACGTTTAAAAGAAACTTTAGTACGTTTACGTGATTTGTCGGCTCATGACAAGCATGATATACAAAAATTAACCAAGGAATTGGAAACAAAGCGTTCGGAAGTAGCCGAATTGGAAAGAACCAAGGAAAAACTATCGACCAAAGTGGAAGAATTAGAAGCAACTGTTGCAGACCTACAGGTGAGTTTAGAGTGGCTTTTACGTAAAGTGTATTATAGTTTGGTTATTAAGAGTGTTTATAAGAATAAGGTGAAAAGACAAGTTTAGCTGTATAGATAATTCATGTAAATGATGTTCATTATTTCATAAGTGGAACACCATCTATTTTGTATTGTAATTGGTACTTAAGAATCTTTTGAAAACTGTAATATTACTGACGTGTACCCTCTGAAAAAGTATAGAGTTTGTGAACCAAAAGAAGATATATATATACAAGATAAAACGGGAATAGAAATTATTTCTTTAGCAGTGTAGGGTAATGGGCCTTTTGTTTTGGTTTTTCTCTTGAGATTACCTTGTACTAAGCATTTGATCTTAGTCATTTACCTTATGAAATTCAGAAGATTGCCAAGTAATTGTCTTTAAATAAAAAGATGATGTTTAATAAAAAATTATAAAAAGAGCTGTAAATATTTAGCAAAAGAATTGTTTTCAAAAATATCATTAATCAATATTTGTTTTATTTTAAAAATTACTTATTTAGTCACTGTTTTTAAAATACTTTTGTTGACAGGCTATTGTCGTTATTATTTTGTCAGGTGGAAGTACAGAACTACTGCGACCACATGACTTATTCACTGAGATCAACCCGTACAGAGTATCCTTATAATGTCTCCCCCCAATCTCTAGCCGTGAGAAACGTTGGGATGTTGTTCGGTGTCAGTAAGGATAATACGTTGCCCAGTAATGGTGGATGTTCGATCGGGCAGCTATTTAGGAATATATCTCTAGAAATGATACACGCAGAATAGTAGGGAGACGACAATAGTACTATCGTCCTCTGCGTAGTTCAGTATTTCCAAGAAGAGATGTTTGGTAGGGAACTTTTTTGATGGCTTACAATAGAACTTTTATTTGACTCATGGGCTTTTCTATAAGGAATTTAGTGACTGGCAATTTAACTGAATTTCAGTGGTCATACTCATAATTGGAATAGGTTTTGAATCTCTGTCCTCTCATGAAGTCATTAATATTTTTAAAATGAATTTTTTTATACAAAAAACATATTTTCATTGGAAACTTTACACGCATTTTGATTTTTGCTTTATATAAAATTTGTTATAGAAACCTAATCGAAAGAATCTTTCACATTATTTTCCAAATTTGCTTTTTATTTAATTCGTTACAAAAAGAAAACTTTTTCCAAATTTTTTTTATTTGTTTTTTTGTAAATAATTCATAAAAGCTCATAAACTCACCCTAAATTTATATATTTCTTTTATTTTGGGCCAACAAATTGGGCTAAATAAAGGAGGTAATGCAAAAACTTAATTATTGTAAAAAAAATTTCTTTTAAAAATTCCAAAATTAAAACTTTTAAGCCTCATGATTTTTTATTTGTTTGTTTTTGAAATTTTCTAATGTTAACTTCATTTTAGGAACAAGTTGATGCTGCTTTGGGCGCTGAAGCCATGGTGGAGACATTAACCGAAAAGAAATTCGAACTGGAAGATCGTGTTAAGCTGTTGGAGGAAGAAGTTGCCCAGTTAGAGGCTTTGGAAGAGGTTCACGAACAATTGATTGAAAGTAATCATGATTTGGAAATGGATTTGAGAGAAGAATTAGATTTGGCCCAGGCTGCCAAAAAGGAGGTTCTACGCGAAAGAGATGCCGCCATAGAAACCATATATGATCGGGATCAGACCATAACCAAATTCCGTGAATTGGTTCAGAAACTCAACGAGCAACTGATTGAGTTGAGAGACAAGGCCACTGCCTCCAATGATCCCAAGTCGTTGCAAGATACCCAAATGATTAGCAACGAAACGATTGACTACAAACAAATGTTTGCCGAGTCTAAGGCTTATACCAAAGCCATTGATGTGCAATTAAGACAAATCGAATTGACTCAGGCCAATGAACATGTGCAAATGCTATCAGCCTTTATGCCGGAGTCATTTATGTCTAGAGGTGGAGACCATGATTCCATTTTGGTTATTTTATTAATTTCCCGTTTGGTCTTCAAATGTGGCATTGTTATCAGCCAGACTCGGGAAAGATTCCCTGCTGTAGAAAATGTTACCAAGGAGTCTATAATACAAGGTCATTCGGTCCAACAATACGCCTTCAAATGTCGTTTAATGCATTACATCCATAACTTGCAGTGCGCTTTGCATCAAATCCTATACGGTCTTAATAGTTGCCAGCCAGACACGTTGCTTAGAGCAGGTTCTTCATTGCCAGAAATGATAGCCCAAGAAAAAATCATCGATGGCATTATAGAGCTTTTGAAATCCAATCAACTGGATGAGAACTCTACTACCGATAACATAGAGAAGTGTGTGGCATTCTTTAATGCCATGAACTCGGTATTATTGGCAGGTGAGGACCTTCTGAATGAGACTCAAATGGTGCGTGATTGTGTAGCTGCCATACAGTCAGCTTGTGAAAGTGTGCTTAATGATACCGCTATTGCCAGAGCCATATTGCGTCAAGAAGGTTCTGCTAGTGATGCCGCTTTACTCATGCAATTCTTGGCCGATAATGTAGAGTCCATTAAACAACAAGTCAAATTGATTAGGAGACGTTTGCCTCAGGACTTGCATGTAATTAAATGTGGCATATCGCCTCTAAAACTGGAAGCCATGCGTATGTTAAGCCAGCAATTATCACGCATTATGTCTGCCTTATACCAGGCTAACAAACAATCCGTGGCCCATATAGTGGCCACCATAGAGGGAGATAATGATAACGACCATTGCATAGATCCAGCCAAGTTCTGGGAATCTTTGTCTCAGGCTTGCGAGAGAATCTACGAACAAGATGATCGTGGACCATCACAAAATTTCAAGGGGGTTTTAAGTGCCGCCAACAATGACCTGCAACAGGTGGCCCAGTATTTGTTAGACAAAGAATACGAAATTATGTCCATGGCTAATCAGAAGCAAGAGAAACCTGCTTCGCCAATTATTTTAAGAGCCCAAACAATCAAGAAACAATTGGAACAAAAGAATGTTTTGGCTGCAACCTTAGAAAATCGGGAGGCCGACATAAAACAATTAAAATTGGCCGCCAAGATGAAACAGCACGAATTGTCTGAAATGCAAATAAGAAAAGATTTGGCCGAAAAGAAATTGTCTGTCTTGCAGGCTGAATATGATAATGCTCTCAAATGGAAGAAGCAATACGAGGATACCCTAGAGCTTCTGAAGCAAAAGGAAAAAGAATACGAGGAAACTTTCGATCATTTACAATCAGATATCGAGGCTTTGGAAAGTGAAAAGTTAACTCTGAAGGAGAAAATCAAACATACTGGCGTCAAGAGACAAGACTCTACATATTTGTCCGCCGCAACACCAGCAGGAGGCCACCACTCTGCAAGTACGGCATTTAGTACGCCTACAACGGGTGCTACTCCACTTATAGCAGAAGAACTACAACTACTCAAACATGTCTTTAACAATGAGCGTTCGGAAAGATTGCGCTTGCAGGCTGAGCAAATTAAAATTAAACTCAAGAAATTCGAACCCATATTTGTGCCACAACCTAAGGATAAACGCATCATAGAACTGGAAACTGAATTAACTAAAATGAAGCATGCCTGGGCCTTATCTCTCTTGCAAACCCATCCAAAAACTGTTAAAGATACACACAATATGGTGGCTTTACAACGTAAACATATGCCCATACCAGAGAAATCAGAAATATCCCATAAGGCTAATCATTTAGCTGCAGAAATTCTTAAAGAATATCTTCAACGCAATCCCCATAGGGCTGAGTCCAGTGAATTTGGCACTTTTCCCACAGTCGAAGTGAAACGGGTGTTGCAATTGTAATTGCCCGAAAAATGTTGCAATAATGGAAAAGAGGAAAAGGTTGTTGTCAGGGAATTAAAGGAAATTGTGTAAAATTTTTATTTTTCTAAAACAAGAAACTTTTAAAAAGATGGCAAGAAAATTGAAAGAAATTAAAAGAAGAGTTGATATGTCACAAATGTAAAAAAAGGCAAAGCACAAAAATTCTCCAAACTTATCTAATCTTTATGAAAAGAAAACAAAAAAAAAATGTAAAATATATACCACAAGTAACTATAAACCTCATCAAGATTTTTCTTGAATATATTACATATTGAACAGAAACTATATTCATTGTTAAAAATCAATTCCATAATCGAAAAGGAAAACCATGGTTTTCACACTAAACATTCATTTCATTTCGAAGTGTTTTTAATTCGAAGGTTTATTTATTGTGGTTAAAAAAATAATACTTTCCTTTTTTTCATACCTATTTTTTCTATTTATAATTATATACTCAATATCTTCTTTTTAAATGTTATTAATTTTATAGAAAATCCTCATAAATGAAAGGACAAAATTTATTAAATTGCTTAGCAATATTATTTTGTTCTTTTCGGTATTAAATTTATGCTTTAGCTTGTGTTCTTTTCTAGTATTTATTTGTTCATTTCCTTTTTATATAATAAAACCTAAACATTTTAATGCAAAATCGAAAAGCATCAATATGAACCCCTAAAAAGACATTTATTCTATAAATTGATTAAACAAAATATATAAATTTTATTTCATATATAATTAATAACACAAATTCACATTTTTATAATTAATAAATTTCTGTTTTACAGTGTAACAATGGGGAGTGCACAATTATTATGATGGACAATCTGTTTTTGTTTTCAATAAAACTTCATAGCAAAAGTAATTTTAAATAAAACCCATATGATTTCTATGAATTTTCAATATAATTCTAGGGGGTCTTGTCATTATGTATGAAATACAATTTAAATGATCGCTCTTTCGCATATTTCGGGCGTTATGACGGCGAGAAATTAAAGAATTTTTGTCCTTGCAGACACAATCTTTGTCGTACCCCTACAAAAAACTTTAACGTTTTCAAAGCAAATGATCATGGTGACCAATTTACATCGATAAAATCAAAATCGTTCATATGGGATTGGTTGAAACAACGTCTTGTTGAAACTACATACTATCCAGTTCATAATATTCCATAAAAAAGCAAAAGAATTGGTTATCATTACGCCTAAAGTGATCCAAATCAACTGTAACGATTCTTCCATAATCATTTAAGGAAAAATGCAGCCTAATGTGACATCCATACCATTTTATGGGCATCAAACAGTCACTTTGCAAATGCAATGGCGTTCCATACATACAGAATTGGTCATTACAATCCTTCAGTCAGGATTACGATCTAGTTTCTCCCACCACTTACGTTGTGTGTTAATTTTATACATGAGTGGCGGGACCTACAGTTTAAAGTCGAATCCGAACGACAGATTTTTGAGAAACTTTTCATGGCAATTTTATTTACTCTCAGAGTCTTTGCCAGAAATCTGCTGAGAGGAAGTTGCCGAAGAAATACTTGTATTTTATATGTCTGGCCTGGGGCTCGAACCCTGCCTTTTCGTCTAATAAGCCAACACACTACCTACTAGACCACGGCGGCTTCAATGGCTTTCCATTACGACTTATTTGTCCTTTGAACTGCATATGCGAAAAATTTTCTTTATTAACGTAAACCAACGACAGAGAAATATGCTTCATGGCTGGAGAAAAATTTGAAAAGCTGCTGTCACAGCATCTAATCAAGATATCTACGGCATTGTGAATGGTCAGCCGGCTTTAATTATTGGGTAAGTTGGATTTTATATGCAAATTTAAATGAAGAATGTGCTTTAATTAGCCGTACGACAAGTCTAATTGTTTTAAAATACTATGTTATCGACAAATTTGAATTACTTGCTACAATTTTTCTAACAGACTACAGTTCGTACATGAAAGGGACACACTACATCGGTGTAGGTTGTCAATTCCCTGCCCAATAAGTCAATTATGACGACCATAATCGCCTTGTAATATGCGAAAAGTGACTACCACCATTGCAGTCAGTTTTAACTATTCTTACGAGTTCCAATGTGGCTCATCTAGGGCAAGGAATTTTATTTCACAAAATTTCTGTTCATGATTGTAATTTAAATGTAGATTTGGCGCCTTCATTCAAAATCAGTTTTTATCTTTCAGGGTTATCCTGTGAATTCTAACAGACGGCATTTCATGTGGTGTTTTTTGGTGGTCTGCGAATAATATGATCGATCCCGATCTACTCTTTTTATATCAGTTGCAATTGGCAGTTATTTGGATATGGCCCAATGCTATTTTTTGGTCAGAATATACATACGTATTACTCTGTGAATGCACTGTTTAGCAAAACACCTGCACGAAATGAAAACTATTAACCGGCTTGGAACCGTATTTGGTTTGACCCAATTTTCTGGCCTCTATGTGGAGGAGTTTCGCCTATCTTTTTAACCTGAACATCGTTGAATTTTTCTGCTTTTATTGAAAAATAGATGATGAATATCGGTCGATTGTCAGTATCAAAAGCAAAGCCAATAGAAAAGGGCAGACACATATTGAGAAAACTTTCCCTATTACTTTTTTTGTTTTTAAAAAAGATTTCCTGTTCAGCTTCATTTTTCAAACTTATTTGATTGTTTTTTTTTTTAATTTTAATGTTTGTTTTTCAAATTAGATTCTTGTACAAATAAAATATGTACAACCATTGAATGTTCCACTTGAGCAAATAAAAAGGTAAAACCTATAGTCTTAAGAAAAAAACAGGGCTTTTCTGAAAACAAGAGTTTCTAAGACTCATGGCAGAAGAACAATAAGAAGCAGAATTTAAAGTTTAAACATAAAAATAAAACGTATAACAATAGTACAATTGAAATCAAACACCATAGGTTAATAATTTACAATAACAATACATAATAAAAACAACAACAACAAAACAAAAAAAAAACGATCATAACAGATTCAAACTGTAAAAAATTAATTTTATAGAGTTACGACGAGAAGAAGAAGAAAAACAAAACTAAAACTTTCAAACGCACTATTAAACTGAAAAAAAAATAACAAATGATACTAACAATTGCAGAGAATGAAAAAGCCATGGCTATAATTAAAATCATCAAGCAGCGCATGTAAATTAAAAACTAATAACAAAAAAAACTGTGCCTAATGGAAAAACTATAAATACCGTTGTCATTGCGACCATTTGAAGTTTTTTTCTTCTTCGTTTTTTAAAAGAGATCATTTGGTTTTTTTTTTATAATTTTTAATTCTCTTATAATTGAAAACAGCTCTTAAGATTTCTATCCCCTCTGCTTCTTAGATTTGCTTGCATGTATCATTGCTATTTATGCTTGTTTATCAGTTTCAAGTGTTTTTTATTCTTCTCTAAAAAAAGGAAAATTTGGATAGCGGTTGCCTGTAAGGGGCATATAAACCTCTTATTAGAGTGGAGTTATATCCTTTAGACTAAATAGTAAATTGTATGCAGAGATAACTTGTTCTATAGCGGAATATAAATGAAGAATGGTGTAGAGGAAGTTTTATCTCTCCATCCTAAATAAGGTTTAAAAACTAGCCAGTTTTGTTAACATCTACCAAATATTTCTTTGGGTACGGTACCTCTGGATTGGGTACTGGAAATCGGTGAAATTGCTGGGCTATTGCATAAACCTCTCCACACGTAACAGTATTAGTGAAACTTAGAGGAACGGCCTTAAAAACACACTAGCCAGTTTTGTTAACATCTACCAAATATTTCTTTGGGTACGGTACCTCTGGATTGGGTACTGGAAATCGGTGAAATTGCTGGGCTATTGCATAAACCTCTCCACACGTAACAGTATTAGTGAAACTTAGAGGAACGGCCTTAAAAACAAGGAACTTCGTAGCAGTTATAACGGAACACTAGACATACATATATACATAATTGGTCATTACAACCCTTCAGTCAGGATTACGACCTAGTTTCTCACACCACTTATGTTGTGTGTGTTAATTTTATACATGAGTTTCGGGACCTACAGTTTAAAGTCGGCTCCGAACGACAGATTTTTGAGAAACTTTTCATGGCAATTTTTATTTACTCTCAGAGTTTTAGTCAGAAATCTGCTGAGAGGAAGTCGCCGAAGAAATACTTTTTGTATTTTGTTTTGATGTCTGGCCTGGGGCTCGAACCCTGGCTTTATGAGGAAGTTTTATCTCTCCATTCTAAATAAGGTTCAAAAACTAGCCAGTATTGTTAACATCTATCCAATGTTTCTTTGGGTACTGGGAATCGGTGAAATTGCTGGGCTATTGCATAATGCTCTCCACACGTAACAGTATTGGTGAAACTCAATACGAAACGACCTTAAAAACGCAAGGTTCCTAGCAGTTATAACGTAACACTAGATCTTGGGTATATATGCCCATGTGTCGGCAATACCTCACAACGACCTCTGCAGCAGATGTAATCAGGAGGAAGAAAAGGAGATTATAGAACATCTCCTCTGTTCTTGTCGAACTGAGAATTATCGAATTTGCAAAACTTTATCAACCGTTACTTACGAAAAATCATTACCGCATAGTCTAATCATCTAGACTCTAGTGAAAACCAAAACACAAGCGTCTAATAAGATTCTCGCACCGGAATTATTTTCTACAAAAGTGTTTTGTGGCTTGTGTACGCCGACGCCACTGTCGTCATTGGGTGTACCAAGCGAGACTTTACTGCTGCCTTTAGTGCTATATGACAAGAGTATTCCAAGATGGATCTGACAGTAAATGAAAAATAAGAATATGTTGGCGACAATCCAAGACAAGCGGGGTATGGGATCTAGGTTACGGTCAACAACTATAACTTCGGCGTTATGAATTAATTTTTTTTCTTGATTTGGTCGTTACCAACGAAAATGATATCAGCCGGGAGCTCAAGCGTAGGATTACTTTTGCTAGCAGGTGTTTCTATCTTCTCTATGGCAAGGAAGCATGGGTTCATCGCATCAGTACCACTACTTTGGGAGTATTTTGTCCAGTGCGATTATTTCCGTATCCGAATCAAGTCCTCATTAATGTGGACATTAATATTGCAATTTAACATTACGCTTGCTCAGCTTCATATGTTTTTCAAATGAGAGAATATATTCCGGCGATAGGGGTATTTGCAGTGGCGATCAGCGGACATCGGAGTAGAGAATTGGTTTATCTGAGTTAGAAGAACGAATTTGAGGATATCCTGTCTTCAACTGGTGCTATCTGTTGATGAAGGCGAGCGCGAGATAGTGTCGCCTCGAAAGAAGTGCTAAGGAACGCCGAAATGCGACAAACGTTTTGTGGTGCTAATTATGGAAGGGAATAAGATTTACTAAGCTTTTCTAACTCATATCTTCAACAGAGGTGCAATAAACCCAATTCCAATTAATTTTATTATTCTTAAGGTGGTTGCTCTCAAGAAGTTTGATGAATTCCTAAAGCTCCTCTATAAAGTTTTTTTTGTAATGATATTTATATCGAAATGCGTAAAATTCAAATTCGTTTTTAATCAAATCGTATTTCTTTAATAAACCAGTTTGAATCGCTTTCCACATTCTTTAGCAGTCATTAACACATTTACTCTCCCTTTTCTTCTTAACTTTCCTAGAATGGTAACTTAATACGTTTTTTTATCAAATCGTTTTTTCTTTTCTTCATATTTTCCATTTCTTTGGCTGCTGTGAAAAATTCTCTTGAATTCTTTTAAAACAAACCATGAAAGTAAAGTGGAGTGTCAGTTCCCTTTCAGAAAAGAATAAGCAAACGAACAATGAAACCCCAGCTTTAAGTTGTAATTAACATGATGTTAAATCATGTTCTTTAAAGTCAATTACACAAATCCAAAAAAAGAATGAAATTCAAAAGAAGAGAAAAAAAAATGATTTCTTCGTTTTCAATGTTTCTTCTTCTATTTCTATTGGAAATTATTTGCTTGGAACGTTCTTGAGTTACTTAACAAATGTAGTGTGTGATGATAGACATAATCATACATTTTCTAGTTAAACCTCTCCTCATAACCATAAGATTATTGTGTTCTGGCCCCTAGTAAATCTGCTATTGTCCATAGGAATTCTTTTAAGCCAAACTAAAGATACAAAACAATACAAACAACAACAATACAATACAATACAAGATGGTTGGTTAGATCATATCACATCTGTCTCTCATGAATGGCTGAATGTCTAGTTTCCGAAGAAGAAGAAGAAGAAGAAGACTTAGTACATAATAGTCATCAAAAGTTAGTCGTAACAACAGTAGTAGCTGGCAACAAGGTTTTGTACGATTTACGAGCAGAGTTATGTTATGAAGTACATCCGCACAAAACAATAAAATTTATGCCATTGTTATTATGGCTCTTACTCTTCTTGCAATTGTTAATTGTTTGCGTATAAACTTGACTTAAATGAACACGAATTGTTTTTAGTTGAAAACCAAAAACATGGCTTTAAATATTTTGTTATTTAACGCTCCTTTTTAGGAAATTTAAATTCTTTTAGGAATATGACAAGTCTACGTCACTTTTATTATTTACTTCCTATCATTATACACGAGGTTAGTTCCAAATATTTGGTGAAATGTTGTTCCATGCAGCTTGGTTTGTGTTCTTCCAAGAAACTTCCCATACCTTTCGTATCTTTCACTAGGTTCATATCTTTATTTTGATAGGACATCTGTTCAGATCGTCTAACATATAAAAGTGTACTATAAACCATAGGGGTGGTCTTCATTAATGGATGTCATAGCAGACGCAATGGCGAGATTGGATACAGAAAACTGTGGTGGACTGGATGTCGAAATTATTTCACGGAAGAACAGACGCTAGGGTATCACTTATCAATAGGAGGATGTGGAGCAAAACCACACAGGTTGGTAACGCTGGAATAGATCAACTTTAAGGCAATTTCCTACGCGGAAATTATAATTTCCTGTAGATTTGTGAATCCTATGAGCGAAGGTGTGCAACATGCTTTGAGAAAATTTAGCGAGTAGTCATCCGGTCGCGGTTTGGGCGTAAATTTCATGAGAACGAAGTAATAGCTTTTCACCAGAAGGTACAAAAGAAGAGAAAAATGGGATTAAACCTTATTTCCTACTACTTATTTTGAACAGAAAGTTTCCTGGAAGCCTTTACGCTTTAGTCAACGTCTATCGGCGAATAAACGAATATCAGTCACTCAAGAATCCTGACAAAAGTAGAAAACTACACCACACTAAGGCCTGTCAGAGAAGTTCAGGATATCCTTAATTCCGTACAAACAGGAATAGGAAAATGATGTGACGCAACTTGTTTACGACTCCAAACAAATCTTCTTGGATAGTTCGAAACTGAATAGATTTCTAGATGAACAGGATGATTACCAAAACAGTCCTGAATAGCCTGTGGAAAAGATATTACAATACTTTCTGATAGCTAGGCGGGCACAAGGTTCTAAAGTACCGATGTCTAGAACTGTCTGCGACTGCCTCGAGGATCTCAACAAGATGTCAAGGAAGTAAAAGTTTCAATTCAGAATCTTACAAATAAAATTCAATGTTTAGGAAGCGTTAATCGGTTGTTGATGCATTCAAAGTGGAAAAGTAAACCATTTTTAGCATTCTCACATGTCGCGAATTCTTTTTTACACTGAGAAACCATATAACAAAACCAATCATTTCGTCAATCGGGATTATATAACACAAGCTAAAGATTACTTAAGTCATTCTATTAAAAAAATCTAAGAATTTTTTCTTTTTATACTTTATAATATTCAAATCTACAATCTCTTATTGGAACACCCTGTAACAGAATGCAATTTAATGTTTAACATATTTTTGATATTTGATATTGGTGTCAATAGCAGAGCCCAGATCAAGAGAAACTGACAGGGAGGCCCTTTAAACACGCACTCAAACTCATATACACATTCATGTGCCCATGTGCATGCTTCAATATTTGTTGTAAATTCTTTTTAAAATACTCATACTCTTTATGTGCTTAAAGCACTTTTGCACTCTCTCTCTCTA
The DNA here is from genome assembly GCA_932273835.1 of Sarcophaga variegata. Lineage (NCBI taxonomy): Eukaryota > Metazoa > Arthropoda > Insecta > Diptera > Sarcophagidae > Sarcophaga > Sarcophaga variegata. The sequence goes on from OW026362.1 coordinate 10,568,142, forward strand.
TCTCTCTGTCTCTCACCCTGTTACTGGTACCAATGCAATTTAAGACTGTATTTAGAAAGGAAGTTTATAATAATCTGTGTTTAGACTTTAAACCATATGTTGTTGTTGTTGTTGTAAAATGTTTTAAAATCTGCACAAGTAAGAGATAAAATGAATTTAACTACTACGTATAGTAATAATAAATGTAGAGTATAAAAAAGATTAAATGTTTTTAAATTAAAACATTAAATTTGTTCATGGACAACAACTGTAAAAGGTTAAATTTGTAGATACAAAAACATAAAAAAATAATGAAAACAAATAGCAAAGCAGACTCCACAAATCTCACGCCCATTTGTGGTTAGTAAAACATATGGTTGGAGAACGTTCTCATACACTCCCGTATTCATATTCACAAACATTGGGTGGTTGAAATAGTTCGTTTAGAAATCTTCTACAGTGCTCTCTCAAAACGACAGTTACTTACTATCCGCAAATAATTTGTGGACAGTCGGATACATAAACTAAATCTCGCCCCTAACAAAAGCTTTAGTTGCCTCAAACTAATTTGGTATAAGGAAAGTCTTCAGATCTTTCCATCTAAGCTTTCCCCGAGTATACCCTTCCAATCTTCCCTTCTTACTCCAAAGAAAGTTTATGATATTATCGGAAGCTTGGAATTTGCCTCCTAGAAACCTTCTCTGTCTGGATATTACAGTGAATTCCCATATGACCAGGGATCCAGCAGAAAATCCTATTTCTCCTACCTGAGTGATTCATTTTACCCAAACCGACCTAAACTATTCTTGGATCAACCTCACATAAACCGAGTGCTCGAATGACTGTATTAATATGTCATATCCATTGTGCTTCCTGTCCAATTGTTGGATGCCTTCTTGAACGTTAGATAGAATTGTTATGTTCCATCCCTTGCAATTTTTATCCAAATTGAATTGATCACCTCTTTCAATAACGTAGACTACCCGCTAGCATGCTCATTGGGTTTGAATAGTTGGCTTTCGAACAGAACATAACTGCTCCCGTTTTGCTATCTGTCCTTAACCAATTTATATACTACAAAATGGCCTATGTGATGACCCGGTAGAAACAGAGAGAGCATGGCAGTGCAGTATACTAATGGGATAATGGGTTTATAACGGCTTTATAAGGACTTTATATATTAAATATATATATAAGAGAAAACGTGTTCATTTTTGTTCAAATTTCTAACCGAACTTTTTCCACCACTCAATAATGGATTAAGAAATGCTGCAATGCTTAGCTTAGATAAAACCGGCATGTTTTAGGAGTTTTTATGGATGAAAAAAATGTAAGTTTTTGGCTGTTGTTGGAATGTTTCTAAGAACTTACACAATTTCTTAGAAATTACAACTCTTTTAAGGCACTTGTTGTTGTATTATTACTGTTAAGTTTGTTTACAAAATAAGCGAAATGAAAAGTTACGCAAAAAACTCTTCTCTTTTAAGTTTTAACATGAAAATTAATTTGTTTGTTTTGTTTTTTAATTAAAATGTGGTCATTTTAATAAAATAATAAAAAACGGTAACAACTCTGGACAATTAAAACAAAAACAATTTAACACACACACCAGTAGTGTTGTGTTTTTTTTTTCTATGTGATGAAAAGAAAAAGAAAAATAAAATGTTGGTCACCCAAAAACATGTCTTGTTTTATTTCCACCATCATTAAAATTACAATTGCAACAACAATTAAGTGGAGGAAGAAAAAAGTAAAGAGCCCACCATTTACTAAGAGCATAAATGTTGAGCTAATTTCTATTGTTGTTATTGTTATTTATAGTTTTGTTTATTAGTGAGAGATTTATGTTCATACTACTGTGTATGTTTGTGTTGAATGTATATGAGAATTCTTGTGCTTACTTTTGTTGTTAGTATAAGATTCATGAAAACTTACCATTTTTTTTTACACGATTGTTGTTGTTGTTGCTGTTGCTATCAAATCATGTTTTGTTTATATGCGTTGTTTTCATTGTTGTTTTCTTTTAATTCTGTGGTATATGTTTGGGAACACATCTAGAAGAAAAAGTAGAGAGAGAAACAACAAAAAAAACGTATTAAAAAAGGAATACAAAGGCCAGAATAAGGTCAAAACTAGATGTTAAGAAACGGAAGAAGCAAAATAACCGACACATAGAGTTCGTTTTAAAGTTGTACAAGTACAGCTTTACAACAATAAAACATACAGCAAAGGCACACAAAAGAAAAAAGAAAACACACTTTTGCAATTGCAAACACAAAAAGAGTTGAAATTGCATGGAGTGTGTTACTCTTTAAAAATTACGCTCTTGAATGAAATTAAGCTCTTAAAAAAGGAGTTTAAAATGTTCTCACAGTAGCTATTAAGATAACAATATCGCTAGAAAAGATATAACCATACCTTCAAATAGCCAAGGCGATTATCAAGGTAATGGGTTCTCACAAAGCGATCTCTAGAACGGTCTATGGTGGTATTCTGGGAAACTGTAGAGCAGATATACTGGTAAGGTGTGTCACAACCATTGAACTTTGGGTTGAATTCTGTGTTTTAAGAACTTGTAAGCATTGAATTGACAACGCATTAACATTTCCTTTAAAGCCGCGTGGACGGCTTAGAATAGGGGCAAGATAGGGCAATAAATCTGATCAAGGCTATATAAATAATACATGCAATGTCCGTTATTGCTGGATATTGCATTCTGGGTACGATTGCTAAACGCGCTGGTCTTATGGTCAATGTATTTTGGTGACGAGGAAGAGGTAGAACCTCTTCTTCATTTACAGGGTACATTGCCAGCAAAAGTTCGAAGAAGAAGATACTACTTTGGCTTTTATTATACAGATGTTCCCATTTGATTTTGTCGAGGAGGTGCATTGAGAGTCTAAGTCGCTTCGTTAAAAGCTCCGGACTAAGAAAAATAAAAGACTGTGGTATCACAAGAAACCTTCCGTGGCCTCATTTGAAACTCAAGGATGCGGGTTTGCGATGTGTCTGGGATACCTGAAATAAGACTACGCGACCTAAGGAAAAATGTTTATGGATATTAGCTTTGAATTTGTTTACATTGTAAGTGATAATGTTTCGCAAACAGATAGTGAGCCTAAAGAACGAATTCTCGTTGTAATGCCTTGTGCGGTCGATTGGCCAATCGACCACGAATGGATGGGCTCTATGTAAAAGACGTGGGCTCCCTTCCAAAATGTATCAATACAAAGTTTGTATGCAGTTCTACTACTGTATATAAACTATGTAGATATGCAAAGTAATCAAACAATGCATCAACTATAAATCCAAAGCCAGATTGCTTTTTGACTGCGTTAAAAATACACATTGACGACGTTTTGAAACAGAATGCATTGTATATATTTTGTATAGCGGCATTATGAAACACGATACTTTGTTCAAACACAAAGCAACTAACATTTTGGAAGGCAGCCGTGTACTATGTGCAAATATGCGGTAATCGGTTGAAATAACAATTTGAGAAATTTAATTTGTATTTGAAAAAGAGACTCAAACTTATAAAACACTGTGATGTGGTCATCAATATGCTTGTTTATGTTTTGAAATAAATTTTAATTCAATTTAAACTGCAAATAAAACTAATTTCAATATAATTTTATTAATTTTTCATTTCTTTCAAATTTAAGAACACTTTAAAAGCTTAAAACTTTGTTTTCAAAAATAATTGTACACTGGGTTACACTGTTTTCCATTCATACGAGTATAATTCTCTTTAACTGGAGTTTAACTCTCTTAAGAGATATACCACACTATGGGTTTTTTTAATATACAATAACAATATCATAACAAATATTGGTAACTACGTTTGTTTACGGCTTACCCCTTTTGCCACTTCTTAACAAACTGTTTGTATTAACACTACTTGTGTTTAGTTTAGACGTCAACAACAACAGCAACTATAGCACATATGTACGAATAAACAAAAATAATGGTTGACTTGGTAACTTTTTGTTTTGGCCATTCAGTCTTAAATGAACGTTCGCTCTGACAACTTGTAATAAAAATAATAAACGGGTATTTATTCTCTATTTTTTTTTTTTCTTTTCGAAAGAGACACACACACAAACTTAGGTTTTAATAATATAATAATAAAAATTAAATGTAAGGGTGTGTATGAGTATGTGTAAAAATTCTTAATCAAAAAGAGAGTATTAACGGTTCTATAAAGCGTATGAGTGAGTGCAATTTTGCATGCATTAATGATGAATTGTGAGAGATAAAAACGGAAATAGTGCAGTTCGTAGAGAATCATAAAGAATAGTGATGTAAAAAGAAACAGAATAAAAAAACAAAAAAAAAACAAAACAACGGAAGTATTTCGTTTTGGAGAAGACCTTCTTGAACAAGTTAAAGTTTGTGTAAAAAGTTAAAGCAAAAAATTGTAACAAAAAAATATTTAACAAATAAAGTGCATGTAATGGTAACAATAATAGTGAATAACAACTAAATTTTATTGGATTGCACCATAATTGAAGGTTTTCTACAAGAATTAAAAACAAAACAAAAAAAGAAAAAATTTGTCATTTTGGAATTGTTTGTTAAAGTGTTATAAAGCAATAAGAGAAGCCAATCAAAACAACAACAAACAAACAAAATAAAAAGAAAAAAGAAGAATTTTGTTTTATCAATAATTTAAAAATCATCAAATAGGTATAAAAAGTAATATAAAGTAATAACGGTATTTTTTAGTACGTATTGTTAAAAAAAACACAAATAGAAGAAAAATAAAAGAATAATAATTTTAAGAAATAAATAAATAACTCAAGTAAAGTGTTAAAAATTTTATAATAAATTATTAATAAAAATTGTTTTTGTTTTAACAATTTGGCGTTACACTTGAGTCAACAAAGCGTGAAGTGAGCAAAAATAATATACAAAATTAATATGCATTGAGTTGTTAATAATAAATAATCATTCAAAATAATAGGAAATTTTTATAAAAATAATACATATTTTAACAATACTTTTAACACTACAACAAACAACTAAAGAAAGTGAAAAACAATAACAATTTATAATCCCTTTTCACATTTCAAACATCATCATCAACCATTAGCAGAAAAACTTATGCAAAGTTATTGAAAACAAGAACAAGCAATCAAACAATCATAAGTACCCGTCATAAATGTAAGTTTGCTGAGTTGTGATACTCCCACTCTGTTTAATTCTCTCTCACTCTCTGTGTGTTTCTGTCCCTTTTAATTCTCTCATTTTCATATTTGGTTATGTGGTGGCTTGTTTTCGTTCTTGTATTTTTTTTGCATTTTTGTTTTTATTTTAATATTTTTCTTTAGATGTGTAAATGTGTGTGTGTGTTTTTCTTTGCAATTTTTTGCCATTACGGGTGTTGGAAAGTTTTAATTGAAGCTTTTGTTTTATTATTTTTTTATTGTTGCTTTTATTTTATTTCTCTGTTTGTGTTATTGTTTTTCTAAAAAGAAGGTGACTAAATAATTTATTTTTATTTTTATAAAAAATTAACTAAACCGTGTGGGTGTTATATTTTAATTGCCATTATGACCAGCTCTCTGTAGTAAGAAAAAATACTAGAAATTTGCAAAAGAGAAAAAATTTGTCATGTTTATATACTATTTAAAAAGCCTTAATAGAGTTAGGACTAATAGTCTTGGGTAAGAGAAAAAGTTTTAGGTATGAAATTCATCAGTTTTGATTTCTTTTTTGAAAACCTTTGAAACGTTAGGTTTAATGTTATGGAAGGGCTATTTTATAATATGAAAAGTATTGTACCAACCATTAGTCTTACTAGGTTCTCAAATTGTAATCTTTTTTAATCCTCTGCAAAATAATTTAATTTTATCTACAATTCCTAGAGCTGGAGTCAGAAATACTATCTTTAAGGGCATAAAACTGCGAATCTTTTTGGCTGCTTTCTGTTTTTCCTTAAAGCTTTTAATATTTCCCATTAAAAAATGTGTTTTTAAAGTAATACTAGGTTCCCAAGAAAATTCGGTTACAAATTGTGCTAGGTGGCTTGAAATTATATTGTCTCTGGTACTATTAATTACATCAGGGAACACTATATCTTGTTTGAAAGCAGTCAACATTGCTAGGGAATAGGCGTTCAAGAATATGGGTTCATTGTTTTACCCTTAAAATAAATTTAATTTGACTACTGCTGAAATCTTCCTTCTTACGGCTTTCGAAAGCAAATACACTAACACTCTGAAGTTCTAAAATTAGTGTTTTCTCCAATATTGTATAGTTCTTCGCTATATACTAACCCCGACTTTATATACTAATCCGTTATTCAACATACCTCTCCAGTAATCAGGTTTTTACTCTGATGAACTCGGACTCTCTGTCTCTTTAAAACTTCCTTACGATTGCATCGTTTGTCAAGAGCAGATAAATAGTTGGGACACAGAAAATTGTTTATTGAAACTTTGGTTACTTATATCTACGTGGACAGTTGCGCAGAAATTAGTACTTTAAATTCCAACGAAACTAGATTGAAGTGTCTTCTCTACTGTTCTTCTTCACTGGACCGTCTAATATTACGTTACGGTTATATGTAAGGAAATATGGCGCTGTTAAAAACACGGTGAAGACAATTTCCTTAAGAAGGGGAATTAAGATAGCCCCTTAAGAATATCCTCCGACTGCAATATCGCTGCAGTAAACAGAACATTATACAGAAAACTAGACTAAGACATCTTGATTCAATTGGTTTTAAAAGTGTAACCTAAAATAGAAGTTAGGTTCTACTTAAAAATATTAAAATTGAATGCATAAAGATTTAAATAATCAATAGAAAGAGTGTAATATAGCTACAGTGGTGGCCACGAATTTAAGACACGACATATGACTGACTTAGTTGTGATAATATTTACAATCCTGTAATATCAAAATTGATATTCTTTATTCTTCTGTGTACCCTATAATACTAAGAAAAAGTACCATTATTTTATTTTGTTTCTTTTTACATTTTGTTGCTTTTTGATCATATTATTGTAAAAACGTTTATTTGAAATTGGCCACGAATTTAAGACATTTCAGAAATATCTGGTTTTTAAGTGATTTTTTTGTGATTTTTGAAGCTAAACGTTGAGCAACGAATGTTTTATTTTATTTTATGTTGGAATACATAGAAATATTTAATTATAAATGGTCAGAGGAACCTGGAATACCGATGCCGATCATCGATGATGATCCAACAACTAAAATTTGATGGAAAAATAATAATGGAGATATCCAAGCTGCTTAAATGTCCTAGATGCAAGATTTACAACGCGCTGGAACACATCAAGCAACATGGTACCACCAAAAATGTCAAACAGCAACCTAGAGCCCGAAAAACCACACCCTAAAGTAGCTGCTAATAATCCTTTCACAAGCTCAAGTAAAATAAAAAATAAAATTGCATTGGATTTTGGTATTGATATTTCGTCTAGGGCAATAAGAAGATGTCTAAATGATAAAAACTTGCGTGGGTGTATTGCACAACGTAAACAACTTGTGTCAAAAAAATATCAAATCCCGACTAGCATTTTGTCTTGATCTATATAATATGAAAATAAAAATTCTTAACCAAATATAGGTAGCAAAATATTATTAATTTTTCTTCCTAATATTACTAAAATCTTAAGAAAAATATCATGGACCTAAAATATTTTTGATAAGATATAAAAATTATCACAAATGTAGAAGTAAAATGTCGTGTCTTAAATTCGTGGCCACCACTGTATATAGTAATGACTTTAAGTTCTTTAATGTTGCTAAAGTTTTTCGACAATTGATAAGACTTTAGTTCTTTATTTTATCTGTAGAGACTCATATAGCGCCATTCTATAACACTCTTTTACTATGTATAAGACAGATAGAGCCGTAGAACGGTTATATGTTCAGAGTGCTGAAAAAGGCTAAATAGCGTTCTGTTCTCAATAACGTGATCCTTTTTATGTTATGAGTAATATGACACGAAAATTTTTCTTGGGTTAAGTTAAAGCGTCGACCGCCTTAAGCATTGTTCATTTGATTTTTATCAAAAGTGTGAGTGATGAAATTGCCTTTTCTAGACAAGGTAGGCTAGATAAATGTCATTGAAACCAAAAAATGTTACGTCTCTGGTTGGTGGTGCCATAAGTGCCGTATAAAGGAGATGTTCACGACAATTTATTCTTACGATATTTCACATACATTAACAGTTGCCGAGAGGTATCACTCTGTTTTTGATAATCTTAGTTAAGCTTTACAGAATCCAAATTCAGTAAAACTTACGAATCGCAATTTCTTATTACTCCTTATTAAGGAGCATATAATTTGTTATGTTAGTCCGTAACGAAAATTATTGTATGTAATATGAGATCCCTTTAATCGCTTTAACTAAATCCCCAACCTAATATACAAAAACCATCAATATTAGTATGAAGTATAAGGGAAAAACGTCAATAAGAAAAAAGACCCCACAACATTTGTCATGTTAATTTGCCATTTATAGTGTCACAAGCAGATTAGAATTATTGGGTAAGGGAAAAGTATTAAAAAACAAAAAAAAAAACTTAAAATTAATTTTTAGAAAACGATTTAACTCACCAGGAGGAAACGAAGCAAATTTTTCTTTTAACTGGACATAGTCTGTCTTTAAGTTGCTTCTAACTTTGCCAATGTGCGGCTATATCTTTCAGTTATCCGTTGTTGTTAAAGATTATTCGAAAACTATGCGAAATGGATTTAAGTTTTTTAGTATAGCTCCTTCTCTGGTGGTTTTTGTTGTTGAGGGTTGTAAATAAGGCTCAAACTAAAATGAAAAGAAGAAATTCGCCATCAATAAGCTTGGTAGAGAACAGTATTCATTTTCTGAGATTTTTTTCTTTAAAGAACAAAAACTTGTTAAACATTTTATTGTAAAATTTCTTTTCAAAATCTATTTTGTGGCCCATAAAAAAACTGTTGCTCTAGTTAAGGTTTTGAAATTGTACACCAAAACTAGTTTGTTTTTATTTTTATTGCGACAAATAAAATTAAAAACATTTTAGGTGAAACAATTTCCTCTGACTTGCTACTTTACAATTACAACAAATATTATGAAATTTATTTTCTGCTGTATAAAGTTGTAATGTAATGCTTATAGTTTCAGACGGTTTTAAATCAGGTCAGGTCTGAAATAAAATATATTTTCATTATTAAAGAAAACAAGAAACAACTGACATCTTTCACTTTCAAATAAAAAAAAGAAGAAAATTCTAAGCTTTACAAGTAGAAATGCTGCTCCCTTTTACGAATACGAATACGAATAGAGACATCATTATAAGAACGAAATACATAAAAAATATATACGACTTGCTAAACATACATATAATATATACTATGTACTTATGTATTGTACATATGTACATTTCTATATACCATACCCAAAGTAAACTGTGTTAATATTTACATGGCATGCAAAGTTAATATCTTCTCAAACAACAACCCATAAAAATAAAACAAGAAGAAATACAGCGACAAATAAAATGTAAGCGGGTAATTTGATGCGTTTTTCTTTGTAGAAAAAAAAAAAAAGAAAAAAGTTCAAAAACAACAACAACAGCATTAAGAATTTATATGTAAAATATTCTACTCTCTAAATAAATGAAATAACATTACATATGTATTAGCATTTCACCATTGATTTGGTTTTTTGTTTGGCAAGAGGAGTTGAAAGACTTCTGAAATCCATACTATCGAGGGTCATACTTTTGTGGTTCCATACGAAATACATTTATTTGGTAGCAAGTACGTAACGTATTGAACATGAACATTTTTGTTTTATTGTAAAATTGAAATGTTTAAGCATGATTAGTTTTGTTAAATGAGGATTTTAACGACAAAAGAAAAAGGGTTGTAAACGTTCACAGGTAAACTTTATGCTGGTAATGAGAGGGAGTTCCTAGAAATATTTTAAACAAATTGTAGTAAATTAAGAATTAACAAGCGTTTGTTTAGTACTCGAAATCTTTAAATACTGGTTATAAAATTTATTTGAACACACTTCAGTCTAATGAGTCTAGGTATGCATTTTATTGAACATTATAAAAAATCCTTACTAATTCTTTCGCTCTTTTTTCCCAGAAAATCTTGTCCAAAATTAACTGAAATTGTTGTTAAGGAAACTAAAAGATTTCAATCTTTAAATATTACAAAATGTTTAAACCAAACTTGGTAGACGGATTTATTTGTATTAAATTTTACCTCGTTTACCTAAGGGTTTCTTGGTGCCTGAATTTGTTTGCCAAATTTCCATCTCTTTGACATATAAATTATCACTCATTAAGGATTTTAAGACGAAACGAGATAGAAGATCCCTAATGGGACAGAAGATAACATAATTATTTTATTGTGACATATTTCAGCATACATTTCCCGTTTTCAACCATTCAAAGAAAATTTTAACTTCTCATTACTTATGTTCAAAAAATATTTTCAAACAAACTCAATCCATAAGCTTTGTAGTTACCAAATTCACCCCCAGAAACCTTCTTTATCTTAAGCATTACTAGGACATCTTCAGTTGTATATGTAAGTCAAGAACAAAATATCAATCGATCACAGGAATAAATTTTTATTTGCGAACTTAATTAGTTTACAGAGAAAGAGAGCCAAATACTTTTCTCAAACCAAGAGACAATCAAAATTTTTTTAAGAAATTACGATAAAAGGAGGCCTGACTATCCAAAAATAACCTGAGGTTGTTAACTGCTCTACTGACAGGCCATTGTAGACTTAGGGTACACTTATTCAGAATGGCGGTTATATGGGTTATGAAAAATGGAGGACAGTACAATAGAACCTAGTCGTAGCAGTAAGGCGCCACTCTGCATTGGAAGCTATCAATTGTCTCCTCCTTTTTCCCGTTGTCAAAGTTAGGAGAGTAGTCATTATGCTGTAGTCCAGTCAGTCGAGCACGATTTCCAGTCCCCCAATGCCCAATAGGTATTCCTATCGACACATCACTTCTTTTGTGTTGATCCCACATAACTTGAACCTAAAAATATCCCTTTGAATTCGCTCTGGCCAATCCATTTGCATGATAGTATTCCAGTGTTCGGAAAATAAAACAAAGATCGTTTAAGAAAAAGAGTCAAACGATGTTCAATTTGTTCCCGCAATCTCTCACAAAGTAGAGGTTGGTAATTTCACAATTGAGGATAAATAGCCGTCTTTCTGTCAAATCATAAACAAATGCACATTCCCGTTTCATTACGCGAAAGCTAGCAACGAGCTGTTTGGGGCAATGCCCTATTTGGTACGTACATGGGTGTCCTTTGGAACACAATTAGGCTGGAAATTACTAGTAAATTTCACTCTTTGGCTAACTAAACTGTCAGAATCTTAATATAAATTCTAATTTAACAAGCAATCTAATTTAATCTAATGCTCTTCAAAGGGCCAGATATCAGCCGAAAAGACTTTTGAGTTATCAGCAAATCTGTAGTGGCGATTGAAGTTAGCGATGACTCTGGAAAAAGTCGGATTCAATCCCACAAATTGTTTTTAAGTTATTTGTGTAGACTCTGATTTCGAAGCCATTGATGAAATACTGAATTCATGTATAGGCATTGAGTGATTTATCCTTCGTACCAGACGTTGTAGTTCAGTTCGGCAGATATATTGTTTAAACAAAAACTTTTTTAACTTTCATATCATGGCGGAAATACAAGAGAAATTTGGCCAACATAAGGCAACATTGACGGGTTCATTAGGTATTAACGTAGATGGTTGTTGACTATCACATTTGGCTTACTTAGGGCACAATAGAAGTATGTGTTGAAACTCGTTACTTTTTAAACAAATTCGATATTTTCTGTGCAGCAAAACAATTTTTTTGTTTTTCTTTTAATTTAAACATTTTTTTTCTGTTTTGATTTTTTCTTTCAATTTATATGTATTGAGGAAGGATTTCTAGAAGCCCTACTACTTTATAAATGCTAAAACTAATTTAACTGTATTTCTTTATCTTTTAACAGCTTACTAAACCTATAAAAATAACGCCTAAGAAAACAAAATAAAAATTAAATCATCTACAGTGTGATAACAGCATGGATTATTAAATAAAATGTATTCTAATTATATAATAATAAAATATAATAAAAATTAAATTAAAAGAAAAACATGTAAATACCCCGGCTATATTTAACTGTAATAAGCAACGATATATGTACATATGTATGTCCATTTGTACCGTGGCTACAAAAAAGGCAAAAATAAACGCATTTTTATGTGTTTCTATTTCATATGCCAATACCATTATCAAGATCTAGAAACCATAAATAATAATGACTAAACAACAACTACAACAACAGCTATTGCTATATTATTATCAACAAAACTTATTGTTAATATTTGTAAAGTAAATAAAATTAAACAAAAAGTTGTAACTAAAATTGAAGAAAAAAAAAATCCATCAATTCTAATCAAATATTTCACAAACTCCACTAATTTTGGTGGCCGCAAAAAAAGTAACATTTTTAAACGTTTTTGTTGGCGTTTGAAAACAATACATAAAAATCATGCATCATACAACAAAACTAAATAAAAATAACAGCAACAACAACAGTAATAACAATAATAATAAAAATAAAAATTTTAATAATAAACAGTCCTCAACGGCATCTTTATTGTCGTCTTCATTAACATCATTATCATCATCATCATCATCATCAGCTTTAAATAATCCAATCGATGATTTGCATGCACATCTACAACAACATCATCATCATCTATATCATCAACCAACAACAACAACAACAACAACATTAAGTGCAACAACAAATATATTAAATTCATCTATTGCCTCAATTGATTTAGAGCAATACATTGAAGCAATGGAGGCACGTACAACGGCTAATGAACGTAATCCGGAAACCGATGTCTGGGCCCAACTACAACAAAAAGAATCGGATATCTTGCTGGCCGCCGAACTGGGCAAAGCTTTGTTAGAGAAAAACGAAGAGTTGGTAAAACAACAAGAAAAATTAATTGAAGATTATTCAGCAAAAATTGAGGTGAGTTTGTGTTTTTATTTTTTTTAAATTTTTTGTTGTTTATTTACATTTAAATTATGCAATAATTATAACCTTCAATGTTATATTGATGAGAAAAATCTGTTGAAATCATATGTATGCCTAAAAATCTGTCTAAATTTGGTTCTCACAATGAGAAAATTAAAAAAAAAAAAACAAGTCTTCGACAAGTCAGGGTCTTCTTACACGTCACTATTTGCTAATTTCGACGATAATAGTTTAAGATAAATAAATTTTCAAAAGAGAGGAAGTTCTGGTATACGCTCTTAATCGTACTAGCCTTTTAGCATATGAAAAATAGCTCCTTTAAGGATCAAAGATCAATATTTCTTTTTGTTTTACTGCACGATCACTATTATGGCGCCCTAGTTTCAAACCAGGGGATTTTGGAGTATTCTCGAATGTGACAAGGAAATTTTTAATTCATTTCAGCGTTTACCAGAACAAAATCCATGCAGTCAAGGAGCATAGAGCCTGCAAAGAGACTAAGACGGACTGTAGCTTTTATGAATTTGGTCTACCATTGTAGTTTTGAAATACACCTACTGAAACACCTTCTCTTAGGGAGATGGCTGAACAGTTTAATATTCGGTTCATATTAGATGTAAGGGTAGAAGGGCTTGCTTGGGCAGTCATCACTTTACGGATACTACTACTGGTTTGGAGAGTATGGGAGCGCCAAATGTTTTTTTAAAAATTTAGACTTATACACGCTATTATAATAATTTTACAAGTTGTATAAAACATGAAGTAAATAAAGAATAAATAAAAAAATGTAGGAGCAAATGTCGTATAACCAAATATTTTTTTATTTTTTGTCATGTAAAGATGCTAGAGTACTATGATCATGTGATCAATTGTACTGCCCCTATCCAAATAGAGTAAAGTAATAATGTTTTCCCCGATCCTGTTGAACTGGCCAATGTCAGGCTGCTCGGTGCCAGTAAGGCTAACTCCTTGCGTAGTATTTAATAAGCAATTATTTCTATCAACGCCGTGCAGGGTCCAAGTATACATATATTTTGGTGATTCATTTTTCCCATTACAGAACATACATATTGGGCTTGAAGTAACCTCTATTTTGTTAAAATTTTCTTCAGAGCCTGATCAGAAGAACGGTTACTGTCTTTAGGCTACTCCTACATACTCACATATATAACTCACATCTGTTCGTCAGACAGTTATGACCCAATCTCTATTGAGGAAGGACGAGTTCTCTAATGAGAAAGAACAGTACCGATGTGGCCATACTTAAGTCCGTGATTACACCATAGCTTGAATGTACGGTATTATAACTACTATCGTTACTATGGAGATAAGGATGAAGAGATGAGTTTTCTACGTCTCCTTCTATCTATCGCCTCTTGACGCCTTTTGAAAATGGGTTGTATTTCTTTCTATATGTGCCTTGAGTTTGCGGTTATGGCCACATCTTCCCGTGTTATCTAAGAAGAGTGAATTCGGGTGAATGTAGCATAACTTGCATCTGTAATTGTCTGGCTTTGTCAGTGTACTTCTTTGTAAGATTTGTCTGATGTTTTGCGTTTAAAGCTTAAAGTATTTTTGGCTTTTGAAGGAGCAAAGGCTGGTTATAATTTGAAGTTCTGTATAATTAGTATTTGTGGTGTCACAAAAGACTGCTTCTACCTAATTTGACTTAAACCGTAAAGCAAACATTGCTAATTTTTAACTCCGAACAAGTCTATATTGAATATTCCTTTAAGTTAAAAGCCATTACTTAGACAAGGTAATACTATGTTCAGACATGCACTTTTATTGAGTCAATTTTCGGTTTATTGATTACAATATTTTAAGTGTTCAGGCATAATAATATACGCAGTTCAGCTGCTGTTGTATTTTTTGTTTGTTTTTTTTTGTCGTTGTTGATATTTGAGTTGTCAAATATCAATAGAAAGTGTTCGGAAAATTGTACTATGCTCACTGAACCTACTTATGACAGTGCTGTATTTCAAGTTTTAATCAATATTATAACAATTTATTTATTGAGCAATAATTAATTGACATTTTATATGAAATATTGAGATCAATAATGCCGTTTTTTGCGATTTACTCAATATAAGTGCATGTCTGAACATAGTATAAGGGCTAACGAGTCCTACGTAATAACAATTTCTGCACAATTCGTTGTAAGATATTTTCAATCTTTGGGTCTTTTAGATTCGGACCAAAAGCTTATTATGACTTCCAAGAGATTCTAAAGAGGAGGGATTTAACGCAAATCAATATAAGTTTAGTTTCTCAACTTTCCTTTGAGAATAAATGAAATATGTATGTGTGGGAGTATTTGCAGGCCTCTTAAGAGAATGGAGTGGTAATCTTGTGTCTAAATTTATTCAAATGATTTGTTGTACAAGGTTTTCTAAACTGGTTCATGCGAAAAGCTCCAGTCCAGCAATAAAATAAATCAGAACTTTAGCTGTTGCTAATTAATCATTTCAAAACATAAACTTCACACAGTTTCTAGAATTTGCGAAAATTCTTTGAGAACTTCCTAATGTTTGCTTTCAAATATAGTGTGAACGAACTGCCATGAAGTTCTAATTATAAAACACTAATTACCACAAAAGAAAAAACAGAACCAGAAAAATGACGAAAAACCAACTTCAACCTCGAACTTCTTGTTTTATGGTCATTTACCCAGAGAAAACGCTGGTAAAAAAGCATTCGAATTTTCAAAATGAAGTTCAAAAACCTTTTTCGTTTACCTTGTCATGGCTTTTACCGCTCCAAAATTTCGATAACAAAAGTGTTGATTTAAACATATAATTGAACAACTAAATAAATAAATACAAAATAAAAGCAAGGGGGTGTAAGACACTTATTGGAATTCATTTTAAGAAATTTAGCTACAAAATGTCAATGAATTTCCCTAAACCTTAATAATACAACCTACCATGTACAATAGTTAATCAATTGAAAGCCTAACCTCAACGAAGGTTAGAGTGCCTAACAAAGATAATTATCCCTCCTGCTGGTAATGACACACCTTGAACCTGAAACGAAAAGGAAAAACCACCAAAAATTGTAGGAGTTTTGTTTTTAAATACAATATAGCCTGTTATGGATCGATATTTCGTTTGGAATGTTTGTCATGTCTATGTCTTATCTCTTGCCACATTTGAATGTCAATTTTAGGGGGGAATATTTAATTTCTCTTCGAAAACTATTCGAATATAAAAGATAAACATGTTAATTCATGCTTTCAAGATATAGAAAAACTTTATAAAACTATTAAAAGTCAAGTAAAAGGCGGATATAAAAAGGAATGGCACCAAACACCCCCATCTCCAAAACCCATTTCACATACAGTTTAACAGCATTCAGTAAAGAAAAAGTTCAAGGCCATTTTATTGTCAACAACAACTTTCAGATACAATTGTTGTTGTCATATCAAATATGGGAATTTTACCACATTCTTTTTATATATTTTCTTTGCTTTTTTGAAATCCTTTTTCAATATTGTATTTCGCCATTTATGATGGAATATTAAAGCCACTGACTGAATCATCATTGTGGTTGAGTAGCACAGTCTATGAACGTTTAAAATGGCCTTTTGAAACCAAACAAAAGTTCATTTATTATTGAAAAATATTTGTTTATTCCTTTTTAATAAGCCGTAGAAAAATCGATAACATATAATAAATAATACAAAATTACAATTTGAATAATAAATATTCTTCTATCAATGTGCTCTACAGTGGGGGAGAACAACAACAATGAAAAGTTTACATAAGTATAGTTTTTTTTTCTTTTTTAAAAAACTTGGAAAACTTTGTTAAAAACTAAGTCCTCTTGAATGAGTTGTCAATATCGATTAGTAGAATTGAAACGCTTTTATTTCAAATTATTTAAATTTTTGAAGTACAATAATACTACCCTTATTTATTGGAATGGTATTGGAAACTAAAAAAAAACATTTCGAAAATTAAAAAGGTTCGATATCCAGAAAATCAAAAAACAGTTATCGAACATTTTCTAAAGAAAATCTAAATGTAGTTTAAAAAATAAACAGTTATCGATCGTTTTCTATTGAGAATTATTATTAATTCAAAGTTTTCCACAAAAATTAATATTTATCGAATAGTTTTCATTTCAAATAACAATAATTTTGTATTAAAAATTAAGTTATCGAAATTTTTTCGTGAAAATTTTTTAATTTAAATTTAAATTTTTTGAAAAATTTTCTTTGAAAACTTTCCATTGCGAGTTCATATTTATTGAAAACTTTTAACTCAAAATTATATATCGATAACTTCTCTTCAATTATCACAAACATTTGGCGAATATCTTAGTTGGTCAACAAAGATTATCCCTGTTCCCTGGTGTGACTCTATTATAACGACCTTAAGGACTCTATTGAATAGTTGAGAGTGATATTTCAATTCAGTTTTAGTCTGAGCGTGTGACCGAGTCACCACTACTTTCATTTAGCAATAACACTCCATATTCCCAGCTGGTAAGTAGCATTCTAAAGCTATTCACTGGATACTATATCCAGTGAGAGACCTCCAAATTCTGAGTATACTACGAAGGCAGTATCTTTTTGTAAATCACAAAATAATATGGTCGGGTAGCCGACCATATTATTTATTATTTATGGTCCTTCTATATACAGACTCAGACGCGTCCTATCCCTCTGTTAGAGCCCTCAATTTCTTCTTAACTCCCTGTATCTTTTGTTTAAGAGTGGCGATTATGGTGTTATTGGTCAAAACGATCACAAGGCTACTTTTAAGAGAGTCAGAGTACATCATTGGTAAACCCCCATTGGTAGATTTGGTTTTATAAAAAAACTTAATAAACGCGACCTGGTTTATAAATCCTAAACTTTTGGTATTAAAGACAGATTTTTGAATAAAAATTCATTACGCCTTCGATCTTTGTACAGATCGAAAATATTTCACCAATTTTTATGCGACTAAAATTAATATTTTCCGAAGCTGTCAAAACAGATTAATCTAAGAAATGATTTCATCGGCTTAAATCGCTTTAGTTTTGGAAACAAGAAATACTCCCTTTGGGCCTATTCATATCCTAACTCATGGGCTATTTACATGGAAACTGAACATTTAATGTGGATTTTACCACAAAAAGCAGTCCCTATTATTTAATTGGCTGACAAACCGACTTGCTTTAGACTGATGTTTATTCTCTAGTGTATTGCGGTACATCTATGTTTCACCCGTATTTACAAAACGAATCAAAAACTTGTCGATATTGCTGTTGCAGATTGCCACAGAGTTAAATTAAAAATTGTTACGGCATAGCATTGAAGAGCAAATGATTTTTCATACCCAATTGACGTTTCAAAATTCAGATATCTGGGGCTTTGCTAATTCCTTACTCTCCATCAAGTATTTGTAAATACTAGATTACCTATGAATTAGAAAAGGCCTATGATTTGTGTTCTATGGAATTACCATGATAAACAACATATAAACACTGACCATACTTTTCACTTCCCTTTAGAAATTCAACCGGAAATATAAAGATACTAATCACCAAAGCATGTGTGTAGAATGTCTATTAAAAACTGGTATGAATATTCTCTTCGATTCAATTAAAACCAGACTAAACGTCATTCTTTTCAATTTCTAATTCTAATTATTGAATGAATGCACCACACTTCAATTGTACTTGTGCGTACATATGTACGTACGCATTTTGAATTCCCTGTCTGGTCATTTCAATTTAATTACCCCATTTGCTGTACAAGTTCTCATTTCTCTTTACAAATATGATTTTAGTGGATTGTTTTTTTTTTAACAACAAAATTATCATTACTACGTTGTTTTCTATCGCTTGTATATGTTTTTAATAAGGGGCTTCAGCTCTTCTTGTGCTTCCTTTCCAATGCGTGTTTAGAGTTCCAAAAAAGACACGAAAAAAATCGATAAAATTTCATATAAAACGTGTCATTATAAAATAATTCCATTTCTTTTCTTTATTATTATTATTATTGTTGCTGTTTAAACCATATTAGTTCGCAGCAAAGAGACTAGTGGGTCGTAGTGGTGGTGGTTAGTTACACCTGTTAACAAAAAAAACAATTATTTCTAACTTACCTTCCCTAATGCATAATTTAGTTTTTTTCTTCTTCTTCATATTCAAAACTTTTTACTTAAAAATTTACACTCTTTAAACTATTTACCTACAAAAACAACAGTGACTGTGACATAAACTGACATAAACAACAACAAGTGTACGTGACTCAAAAGAAAAAATTCAAGGGCTTTTGTTTTAAAGATAAAACAATTTTTTATTTCTATGTTTTGGAAAGAGGAGGGGAGGGAAAATGGAAAATTTTCTTGTCATATGCTTTCTTAGAAGTTATCCTGAAATCGTAAAGAACACCACTGTAAACAGTGGAGCAAATAGTAAAAGTTAACCCCTTGATAATGGCAGCAAACAATTCCGAAAAACCTGATGTCAGATGTCAATGTAGATAATACGCACCACCTTTTCCTTACCTAGTGTAACATGACAATAATTATTGAATGACAACGTAGCTTTCCTGACGTTTGAATTGTTTGCTTTGAACCGAGCTTTGAATTAAAATTTCATTAAACTCCGCTACGAAGTACGAAGAAAAGTACGGATTAAAAAAGAGGTGATTTGCAGAGAATTAATTTAGCCTATTGAGACCAACATCTCTGTTGGTAAGAATATTTTGCTCTTGATCACTAGGTCTGATATTATTTTCACTGGTAACAGAGGAGCAAAGATAAATGAACACTTTGGCAACGTCGAAGGCATAGATGTTGTCCCTGCTTTTCAACAATATATACTTCAGTTTGTCCTAATACACTGACAGGCCCATTTTGGTAGACCCCTATTCAATTACAACATTCAAGGAGGCGGTAAAATCGCTGCTATGAACTCTGAATTTTAAAGTCCTATAAGATCTGCAAAAATACTAAGCTTTGCTACAAAAACACGATCCCTTATCGGACTATCGAATGCTGTCTTATAGTTGACAAAAAAAAAGATGGTTGGTTTCTCTCTATAATTTGGCATAGAGTGAGTATCCCTCGATGTTGGGATTATCAGGTCTGAAACTGCATTAATAAGGCCGATTCAGTGCCTTAGCGACTGGCTACAGTTGTTCATACAACACGGTCATCACAACTTTATATAACCCGTTACTTCCAACAATACCTGTTCCCGTTCGCTCTGTAGTTCGCCGAGAGTTCTATAATAGGAAGAACCTCTTCAAAATCTATTTTTGAATGCAAAAAAATTATACAAAGCGGAGACAGCCAAGAGGCAATCAAATTTTTTTCGGGTGTAACTTTCAGGTCTAAACTCGTTGGTATCTGTTGCGAAACCCCTTGATCGAATCGAGCTACAGTTCGATTCCAATATCAAAGGAACATCGTTAGGTAACTGTGTAGCTAATGAATTTGTAAAGCAGGCATAGAAAAAGGAATTCCTCCGTTAGACTGTCCATTAGGCAGAGATATTTATTTTACTTTATTGTCTGACTCAATTGGCGTAAATTGGAGAAAAAACGCATCAATCATCTGCTTAAATTGGAACGCTATTGTCACGCGTCATTGAGTAAACGATAGGCAGCGGGCAGATTTACTTTGATACAAGTGGCTTCTTAAGAAATTGTATATCGGGTAAAAGAAAGAGAATGTTACCCACTTTATTTGCCTATGTTCATCTCTGACACGACGCAGGCTTTTTTATTTAGGTCAGCTTTTGTCGATAGTTTAACGAAACTTAACGTTACTTTGTATCGGCTCGATTATAATTTAAATAGGATACCCTGATGTTGATTGTCGAGGCTGCTTAATCAGTATGCTCTGGGTAATGAGTGCATTACTTAAATGAATCCAAGTACTTAAATGAATAGTCTTATGATAGAGAAAATAAGCATTTAAAATTAGTAATCCGCTGAACCATGTTTTTTATATATGAAATAAAGAAGATTGATGATGTCAGAAGTGGATGGATATCATGGATTTTATTATTATTTTTTTAGGTTTTTTTAAACTGGCTTCTATCTTCGTAATTTAATTCCTTCCTTTTTATAAAATATTTTTGTTTTATGAGATGATTTCTAACCGATTTGAAAGCTCTAAAGCAATGGACACTTTATATGGAGATACTGAAAGGCAGCATAAATTAAAACATGTTTCTTTTTATTCTTTAACTTTCAATGGGAAACAATAACAAAAGAAACCTGAGAAATGTTAATACGAATAAAACAATAAAAAAATAAAAAAAAATAATGTATGAAAACCAAGCTACATTTAGCATGGGCATTAGAAATTAAATAAAAAAATAGAAATTGATTGAAAAATATTAACACTCGCGTACGTTAATCAGTAGCAAACTACGCAGAATATTGCAATAAAATAAAATCAATGATAAATTTGCGTGAGTAAGAAGAAAGAATTATTAAATATTGTAAAAAGTTTGAAATAATTAAAAAAGAAAGTTAACTTTTCTTTAGCAATTTACATTATTTATCGACTGTATGTTTGTAATGAAATTCTTTTTATTAAATTTCCATAAATTTCCAACTTTTACTTGGCCAAAGATATTAATTTCCTTATTGCTCTTGTTTTCTTTTTCGTTTTTATTTCAAATTTAATTATTGATTTTCACTTTTCTTTTTATTTCTTCTCTTCTTTTCTTTACTGTGTTACTAAATTAATTGAATTTTTCTTAAATGTTCACTTCAAAATAATTTTATTGTTTTAATAGTTTCAATTATTTTAAATTAAATTCTTTTAATTAAAATATTAGACAGTACACCCACTCATCAGCACCTTTTTTTTTGTTAAAAAACTTTTAATAAAATAAAGACGTCGTCTTCATTATTTTGTTTCAATTTTAGTAGACTTACGTCAGTGCATAATATTTTTTTTTTATAATTCGTGTTGACCATCATTATTACCAGTTTTGTTTTTTTTTAGCCATTATAACAACAATAACAACAAATTAATTAACATATGACTAACTAACTAAGTATATAAATTATTGTTTTTTTTCTATAAAAATGGTTTTTGTTAAAGAAATCCTTTCAAGTGCTGTTGGAATTTTTTAGCAAAAAAAAAGCCACAACATTTTCTGTTCACGAATTTTTGGGTTTCTTTACCTACTCACAACACAACAGGAAAACAAAAGTAAAATGAGTAACCGAGTTATAGTTATAGTAGGTCAGAACCGACCACATGATGCCATATCATTCATGACAGCTAAGGGTGTATTGGCCAAAATTCACTTTAGTAATACTCGTACATAATTACGGTGCGGTTGCCTACGTCAAGCTTAATCTTGCACTCATTCCATTTGGGAATTTAGGCTAAAATACATTGTAGAACAATAATTTCTAACATTACAAGGTCATAAGGTAGTTTGGAAAGGTTAGGAGAAATTGATATACATACATAATTGGTCATTACAACCCTTCAGTCAGGATTACGACCTAGTTTCTCACACTAAGGTGTGTGTGTTAATTTTATACATGAGTGGTGGGAGCTACAGTTTAAAGTCGACTACGAACGACGGATTTTTGAGAAACTTTTCATGGCAATTTTATTTATTCTCAGAGTTTTTGCCAGAAATCTGTTGAGAGGAAGTCGCCGAAGAAATACTTTTCTGTATTTTGTTTTAATGTCTGGCCGGGGGCTCGAACTCTGGCTTTACGTCTAATAAGCCAACACACTACCTACTAAACTATGGCGACTACAATATAAATTGACAACCGCCTCAAAAAAAAAAAAAAAAAACAAGTAATTCACTCGTGTCCTATAAAGTTTCGTTGTAATACCTATAGTTCTCCTAACTGGCAATTCTCACACAACCTTATAGTTTTATTACAATGTTAACTTTGGCTAGACATAATAAATTCTGCTGAAGAAACCTTTAGCTCATGTGCCTAAGTGCCTCACATTGACAGAAAAATGTTCTGCTTAATCGTCATTAAGTTTTTTTGCGGAATGACGACCATCGACCATTACAGATAAGTTCGCATTTTTAAAGCAACCTTTTCAAGTGGCTCAATTGGCTCCATTTGGTTTCCTTTGCCTATCGTGGAATTTAAGCAAAGATTTTTTATGTTATAAGAAGATGAATTACGGAATTTCATCATACATGCATAACATAATTGGTCATTACAACCTTTTAGTTAGGATTACGACCTAGTTTCAGGATTACGACAGAATTTCATCATATATTTCATTAAAATTGCTTTTTACAATGTTGGCCAACACAGTATTCACTTTCTATTTTTATTTACGATGGTTTAGGTTATAAAAAAAATATACTCGTACTCATATATCATCTTTTATATACAAAACTGACCTCACCTAGTTCTAGTTTAATACATCTGACATCAACTTTTCTTTTTTGTTTAAAGAAATATTAATGAAAATATTAAGGATATTCGCTTCAAAGGCAAAAGGAATTAAAAGAGAGAATTTTCAACAACAGCGGTTGAAAGTTTAATGAAAAAGAAAAATATTCTGAGGTTTTCTTTACGCCAGTCAACAATACCCACAACATTTCGTTTCAAACTCTGTTTTACTCTGAGGTTTTTAATATTTTTTTTTGTATAATTTAAGTGAATACCCTATCTACTATATATCTATGTAAATTTATAGTTTAGAATTTGTGTTGTTATAGTTTCAATTTTCTTTATTTTTCTGTGCAACAAAACACCTCAAAATACAAGCAAATATATCTCCTACCCGTTTGAACCAAACGTAAACCAAAAATACATATTTCTTCTCTTAATTTCCATAACCTAAATTAAAAGTGAAATAAATTTCGCAACATTTCTTTTTTTTTTATTTGGGTTTTTAATCATCAAACCACAAATATTTTTAGTATAAAATAACGCAACGAATTGTTGAATAGTGCTGCCAAGCTCCCAATGTCCCAGCCTGACTGCCTGCCTGCCTGTATACCCAACCTACCCTCCTCTTGGTTAAACAAAATTGTGTTATTTTGTGTGGCCCAAGTGGAAAAAGAATATTCGTGCAAATATTCGTGCTCTTATTACATGGTTTTAATGTCCCAGTAGACATTAGTTTTTGCAATAATTATAATGGATACTCCAAATTCGTAAAAATTGTTTTTTTTTCGTTTTTTTTTTTGGCAAAATGATTACACCATCATAATTCGTATTAAAGATTAAAATTGTTATTTAAAAATTATTCAGGTCGCTGTTAAGTAGATCGTTCAAGGCAAAAAATTGCCAAATATTTTTTGTTATTTCCTCCAAAGAGAGGAAAATAAAAAGTTCAGATAAGAGATTCATATGAGTCTACGATTTTTAATAAAAATATTGACGTTAAAAAATATAAATATTCACATGAGGATCTCAGTAAGCCCATGCGAAACGTCTCAAGTTTCTCATAGTTTAGCGGCTATGACTTCCACTTTTACACTACAACTGGCGTAATTAAATGGCTGACGAGTCACAAGCCATTTTTCATTCGAATATATGTACCTGGCCTAGATTTGTACATATTTCAATGAAAATATAAAAAATTCACATAAGTAGTTTAGTAGGCCTGTACCTAGTGTCTGAAACAAGTTGTCTAGGCGTCATGACATCCATCCACTTCCAAACTGAGAGCATTTTGCTCACGTTTTATCGAAAATAGGACCAGTCGGCTTGTGCCTAATATCTTAGAAAAGTTGGCTAGGCGTCATGACATTTCAACTGTCGGCATCATATGGTGTAGGAGCCCCAAACTATCTGAACAAAAGCAAAATAAACAAATATTTCTCCATGTTTTCTTAACGACGATTAACATCGGCCACAAATTTATCTCTCAAAGACTAAGGACAAAAATAAGGACTTAACAAGTGTACAGCAAAAGTACGTTATTTATAAGCTTAACGCCTACTTGCTCGATAATTTCGACACGTCAAACTTCTGTCGAGTTTCGTAGAGTCTAAAGTATAGACCTGTCATTTTGCATAAAAATATTGTTAATCCCTGGTTAAGTTAGGTAAGTTGGCGGATAATCCTTAAAGGAAAAAGTCTAACTTAGGCCAGCATTTAGGCCCATTGTGATATCGCAATTTATTCTACCCGGGTATCAAAGATTCGTCAAAGGAAACCATCTCGGGTCCAAAATAAATCCTGCTATTGCAGCAATTTTTATATTAGAGAGCTAGGCCAAAGATCTCCATCTCCTCATGGCAAGAGAAGGGCACCGACACATGAGGTGAAATACAGTCTCCTCCTCCTCAGATCCACAACTGCCGACCTAAAGTCTCATATAGGTCTACTACTTCCCCCCATACCTTTTTGTCTTTTATTTAACCTTAATTAATTAATTTAAAACAAAAAAACATGTTTTTGTTTTGAATACTCTCTAACATTGGTTTCGTTGCTGTTGTTTTTTTTTTTTTTGCAAAGAAAATTAAGGTTAAAAACATTTTTATTGGGCGCATTAATGCGACACTATAAATATACGGTCCGTATTGTATTGTTTTTAAATGTAACGATCGATTGAAATGACAAAATGAAAACGAAAAAATCGGCTGGTTACATACAAATTGTGCGAAATGAATGAAATGAATGAACAAATGAATGAATGGGTGGCTGACTAACTGACTGACGGAATAAATCGCTGTATGTATTGCGAATGGTATGGTAATGGCAAATAATTATAATTTGCATACAAAATAAATATACAAACACACACAGCAACATACATATTTAAACATATTCTACCAAATAAAACAAAATGAAAATAGTTATGGTTAAAATAATAAATATATAACATATAACAAATTGTCGACAAACATACATACATATGTACGCACATATTTAAGGCAATAATATAATATGTACTGTCGCATTAGAAATACCTACACACGCTTCATTCACATTCTGGTCTAGATATTTATGAGAGAGTATGTGAGCATGAGGTGAGTGTGAGTGTGTTTGTGTTTATGAGTACAAATTTGGTAGGGAAATCTAAATAAACTGCTTATAATTTAAGGTAACACTTATTTGTCTGTGTGTTATTGCTTTATGTTTGGTTATGAGCCATCATATTATTGTTGAAGCATTACAATAATGCTCATGGTGGTGGTGATGGTGCCTGGGCTGGTATTGGGTATGTGCAAATAATGGTAATAAAAAAAAACAAATTAAGTAAGAAAACTACAGCCGGTTTGGCATCATCGACAACTGTAATATACTTTATAACACAATTTCACGATATTACAAGAACTCAGGTGATAAACAGAGACTTTAAAGGGATTTAAAATGGTCCATCCATTCCTTTCACTTTTTAAAAATCGTAATTATGCAGTCGTAAAAGGCAGTCCAACATCATATATGATCCTCGAAATTTTATTTGAGACTCCAAAATGGAATACAGTATATTATAGTGACTTTGGTTTTATAGTCACCGCGGTCTAGTAGGTAATGTGTTGGCTTATTAGGCGAAAAGCCAGGGTTCGAGTCCCAGGACAGACATCAAAATAAAATACAAAAAGTATTTCTTCGGCGACTTCCTCTCAACAGATTTCTGGCAAAAACTCTGAAAAGTTTCTCAAAAATCTGTCGTTCGGTGTCGACTTTAAACTGTAGGTCCCGCCACTCATGTCTAAAATTAACACACACAACATAAGTGGTGTGAGAAACTAGGTCGTAATCCTGACTGAAGGGTTGTAATGACCAATTATGTATGTGTGACTTTGTTTTTTTGCCCAAGATAAGTGCTGAAGGCTCTATGGGTAGCTCTTGTTATAGAATAGTGGGACTTAATCCAACTTAACACCTTAAATTGTAAATAATTTGTTCAATAAAAAGTTTGGTCCTATAATGAGCATCAATAGTACAACGCATAAATTCCTCTTGTTTCTGTAAGAAGTTTAAGGGGCCTCAACAAATTTCCTCGATTTTGTTGTATCCACTTTAGGCGGCTTCAGCTCATTACTCATTAATTTTACGAGGATTACGATTTAGCTTCTCACACTACACAGCCAGGTCCGGGTGTGGTAATTTTGTCCACAAGTGGCCGAACCTATAGTTTAAAATCGACTCTGAATGACAGATTTTTGAGAAACATTTCATAGGAATTTTATTTACGTTCAGAGTTTTTGTCAAAGGACTGGCAAAGAAGAAATATTTCTTTGATTTTATTGTTTGAAATGTCTGAGCTGGGGTTTGAAGATAACGTTATCAGATAGATTATCTCGATTACTGGGTTTATATGTTCTATGGACCCTTACAACTAGATGGAGACTCGTAATTATTTCATTGGGATAAGGACTGGCAAAGAAGAACTATTTTTTTAGATTTCATTTTTCGAAATGTCTGAGCTGGGGTTTGAAGATAACGTTATCAGATAGATTATCTCGATTACTGGGTTTATATGTTCTATGGACCCTTACAACTAGATGGAGACTCGTAATTATTTCATTGGGATAAGGACTGGCAAAGAAGAAATATTTTTTTAGATTTTATTGTTCGAAATGTCTGAGCTGGGGTTTGGGTTATCAGATAGATTATCCCGATTACTGAGTTTTTATGTGCTATGGACCGTTACAACTAGATTGATACTCCTAATTATTTCCTTGCGATAAGTACAGTTATTGTTATCTTTATTTTAATAAAGAAAAAACACCATCCTGTTTCAATAATGCATAGCGTAGGGTGTAGACTGTTTAAAAATATTTTAAAGAGCGTATGAATATTTGTTTTAAGATGATTCATATATTTTTTTACTCATGATTTCTTTTTGTGATGTTTCTGGCTTTTTTGCATATGTTTTAATTTTATTTTTTTTCTTCTTATTTTTGTTAATTCCTTTTATCTTGTTTTGTTATTTTTTTGTTAAAAAAGAATTAACTAAAGTAAATAAATACAAGAAAGAAAGAAAACATACGAATAAGAACTGGTTTTAACACAAGACAATGTGATCATTTCCAAAAGATTATAAATTTTATTAAAAAAGCAAAATAAAAACAAAAGAATAATAAATAAATTGTTTTTGACACAATCGAATAAACAAGTTTAAAAACCCTCTTTACTTGCTAAGCCAAATTGATTTTTTTTATTAAACAAAGCCTGACTCCAATAGGAACAATTGGTTCAAAAAAAAACTTTTTTTTGTAATCTTTTAAATTAAAAAGAAAAATTAATTTTATTTCACATTATTAAACACATTTCCATGTGGGTGTTTATTTCCTAACCAATAGAAGCAATAGAATAGAACTATAATAAGCAAACTGTGGCTTTTTTATGGCTTTTGAAGAGCTTATATTGTCTAACAAATGCCCACTTAGAATGGTTCTCTAGTGTTTTCTAAAGCCTTTGTGTTAATGGCAATATATGTAGTTTAATTTCTTGTCGTTGCTTTTGTTGTATTTTTAAAAGGGAATTTAAAGCTTCTGCCTCACACCCTTTTAATATTATTTTATGTATTTTCTGACTTTGATATGACTGTGTCAGTCATTTCAGCTTAAAAATGTTTTAATTTCAATTTCAAAGTACTTTCTAATTAAATTAACACCTTGATTTAGCAATTACACAGGGTTACAAATAAAGAAAAATAAGCTGTTATTATATAGCAAATCTATTTTATTGCACACATCATAGTCTATAAAAATATTAAAAAGATTGATCACGTTGAATTTGATTTGCTGCTGACTAAACCCTACAATTCTGTTTTCTTTAACTTTTGTAACACAGTGTTGCTAAAGTTATTTACCGAATGGGGCATTAGCATTTAAATTAGAAAGTTGTGGGTTAAAAAAAAAGAAATAAATTTTTGAAGGAGAAAATATGAATCAAAGAATAATTTAATATATTTGCATTGGAGGGTCTTTCATTCAGAGAGGAAACACATTCTTGCTCAATGCACAGATAATTTTGGAATCTTTAAAAGCTTTGAGAATAGTTTGTCGACTTTTTTGGTGCATAAGTGAATTAATGGGCTTATAAATGTATAATGACGTCTCTGGAAATTACCACATCTCGCCTATTTAATTTTACCTTTAAATGTTCAGCTTCTGTGTTTTCTGGGAACAACATTGTTACAGCCATACACGACAAAAGCCTTGAAGTAAAGTCTTGAGTTTGCATTGAGAACATCTTAAACGTTTTTGTATAAATCTGAACTACTGGTCTTACTAGGCTATGGAGTTGCCATGTAACGCCACGGTATAAACCCCAAGTCAGACATCTCCAGCAAAACGAAATATAAAGAAACTTCTTCAGAAATCTGATGAGATTTGGCAAAAACTCTAAGAGTAAATAAAATTGCCATGAAAAAATTTCTCTAGAATCTGTCGTTCGGAGTCGACTTTAAACTGTAGGTCCCGCCTCCCATGTATAAAATTAACACACACAACATAACTGATGTGGGAAGCTGGGTCGTAATCCTAACTGAAGGGTTGTAATTATGTATGTATGTATGTATTCTCCCCGGTAAAGAAATATCATAAGTAAGTATATATGATATCAGACATTATCAGTGATACGATATTTTATGTTGAGCTTAGCTTAGACAGTGGGCCTCGCTTATACTAATGGACACCTGTTGACACTGATGTACAACGCCTAGTCTTGGAATACTTGTTTTGAACGTGCACCATTTGGTGGGTATTCCATATGTCTTATGGAGGTTGGCCGTGAAGCTCAAGCCGTGAGCTCAAGATTAATAATATGACGAACCATCAATGTTACAGAAATGATAGCTCCAGTATAAATTGCAAAAGAGCCAGCTATGCAGTACGGCGTCAGAAGAATGTATCTTCTATGTTATGAGTTTTGCAGAATTTGTGATGAAGAGGAATTGGAGATTATTGGTTATCGTTTTAGATTAGGAAAATACTTTAGGGTAGTGCTAACTTAAATGAAATGAGCGATTTTTTTTGTTATTTTGAACAAGTCTATGATTGGGAAAAACTATAAAGTGGCTATTATTCTTTAAACAGCTGGTTCTCATTCTCTAAAAAATATTATTTTAAAATCTAAATTGGAAATTATGAAGCTTCTCGCTTGGTTAAAGCCGTTGTACCTATCGCAGGTTGTTAAATAAGTTCTTTGCTTTGACTATTATGTACAAATTAAACGATCCTATAAAAATTTTAATTTTTGAATTTTTTTCAACACGTTATTTTTTTCGACAAGCTTTGATTTATTTGTGCAATAAGTTAACATTCAATAGATTTTTTCCCAATTTTATTATTCATCCGATGATTCACTATTTCACAGATCGTTTTTTTTTATTGAGTTTTTATTTTTGAGTTTCAAATACTCTCTTGAGCTTAAATAAAAAAATATATATTTTTTAAATATTTTGTTGTTGTTGTTAAACTTTTTATATATATTTTATTTATTAACCGGACACAATGCTTTTTTTGCTGTTACTAATTCTGTCTATTATTTTGAGTGATATTTTGTATTTGAAAACAATCAGAGAAACCGCCAATACATACTGAGTTTAGACGAGTACATATTAAATGAGTATTAAATGCGGTGGTAAACCTTGAATTAAAATACAACTTTCAAGTGGTATTTATAATTTTTTTTTTTTTAATAATAATACAAATAAATTTAAGCAAAATATAATAATAATTATTATAAATAAATAAAAACAAAAACGTTTGACTCAACAAAAAAAAATGAGAAAAAAAACTTTAAAACAAATTATAAAACGGATTTCAAAATTGCTTTAAAAATAGAATTCGCCAATTCTTAACAAATTATATCAAATTAAATTGGAATTTTTTTTCTTTTTCCATTCATTTCATTCGTTTTTATTTATTTAGATCACACGTTAGTTTTATATTAAAAAAAAATATTAAACCATAGATTTTGTGGATAATAATAGGAAGCTAAGAATTAAGTCTGAAGATTTAAAAACCAAGCTAGGTTTGCAATATGTACTGGAATTATTGTCCTGACTTTCTAACGCAGTTAGTGAATTTTGCTGATATATAGAAAACTGAAGTCGCCGTAGTTAGTAGGCAGTGTGTTGGCTTATTGGACCTGAGGCCACGTTTAAAACCCCAGGTAAGTCATCTCTAACAAGACGAAATAAGAAATAATTTTTCTTCGGCGTCTTCCTTTCAGCAGTCTTCTGGCAAAAATTTTGTGAGTAAAAAAAAATTAAAAATGACCTGAAAGGTTTCTCAAAAACCTATCGTCCAAAGTCGACTTTAAACTGTAAACTGTATTAACGCCTCACAGGCTCTTAAGTTTTTGGGTTCTTTTGATTCATTTTCCTCATCATAGGATGATCCATATTCTAAAACAAGTTTTCTCTGAGTCTGCTATGCCCGCACAGATGATTAGTTGCTAGATAGTCTGATGACAAACTCTTCTCTTTATAATTTCCTAGCAAAAATTTAGATTACCTAAACCCCTTTTGGCTTATGAAGAGTGCCTTCATCTTTCTTTTTGTCAAGGGTGCCCCTTACAAATCTGACTTTCTGTTCCATAGAAAAATTAGGGTCTAACCAGCAGCAAATTTCCACGTTCTTTGTATTTCCAGACCAAGTTGAATTGAGCATATACATATTTCGCAAGTTACATCACGGGCTCCGAATATTTCAATCTACAATCCAATGCCCTCTCTTCTTTTCACATATAGATTCTTGCCCCATCTGTATACTACAAAACAATCGCGCTCACAAAAGAATATTTTGCAACGAAATTCTTCTTTTCACTCTTATTATACATTCTTGTTATGAAGCATTTCTTAAAATCGTACAGTTTACTGATTCCAGGAGACAGTTAAGGAGGGAACTGTCAGTCATTCGGTTTGTCTGGTCCGAATGCCTTCTGATGAATCTCGCATTAGATTTGTCTCCCATTATCGTAACCATACTGTCCATGGCCTGAACCTCGCTACCAAATTCAACAGAACTTCCATTACCATAACGGCAGGACAGGATGTCATTGTCAGGTTTTATACTAACGCTAGCCCGCCTCTGTATCTTATCCAAATCAGTTTTGAATAAATTGGGTCCAAACGTACTTTACTCTTTTACAATGACTTCTGGGTTCTCCGAACCTCATATGGCTGAAGGAAATCTTGTTTGAAAAATCAATAATGGCAGCCTGTTGCTCTGGCGCTTACATATACATAGCTACGGCGTTGTGAATAATCAGCATGTTTCAACTGATGTGTGAGCTGGGCTTTACATGGATTGAGACGCTAATCGAAAATACGACATAACGCGTCGTAAGATGGGTCCAATTGATTTGGAGAATTAACCACCATGTACCATAATTAAATGTAGTTCTTGGTTCGTTTTTTTTCTTTTTTTGACAAAAACTTTAATTAAATTTCGATTACAAATCGAAATGAAGTTCATTAACTTAAGTTGATTTTTATTACAAATTGTTGTGATTGCTGTTGCTGACTGTTGTAGTTGACTCATGCAATATTTTTATTTTACGAAATGATCTCATTTTGTTGAAATTTACTTGGTTTTTTGGATTGAAAATTAAATATTTTTTTTGCCAGGTCATTTAACTGGATTTCATTTTATTTTCCTACACTTCTTTTATGCCGTTTTAATTTATTTATTTTGCTTTTGTGCTATTGTTTTCCAATAAAATTAAAACTAAGCATTGGCTATGCTGTTGCAAAAGAAGAGAAAAAATGTTGAAAATAAAATTGTTTAAAGTATTACAAAATCGCCATCTCTTTTAAATTAATTTTATTTCATTTATTTCTTTTTGGTTTTGTTTTATTTGATTTTGTTTTATTTAAAAGCCCACATTAATTACATTTTTGTTGAACAAAAAAATTTCATTTTGTAGTTGCTAAACCAAGTTTTTTTGTTTTCCAAATAAATTTGTTGTATCATTAATAATAGGAAGTTTTTTTTACCATGGTTTGATTGCTAAAAGCGTTCAAAATCATTATTAAATAGTTTCGTTCTTAATGGATTTTTGTTTTGTTATCTTTGTGGCCACTTATTTGCCTCTGAGTTCAAGAGTGTTTGGCAGAATCGTATAATTATGGAAAAAATTAGTTACAAAAGTTATGCTTTAACTAAAACAGAAATCATTATTAAAAAGCAAAAGTTTACTGCTTTGCCGAAACCTGTTTAAACAGAGATTCACAATGTGCTTGCAAAATTTAAAGAGGAACTCTTGGCTATTAAGAGCGTCTATTAAAGTAAAGTGCAGTTAATTGTGCTAAAAGACCATCATCAAGTTACGTCAAGCCATTAAGTCTCTTTGGCTCATCAGTGATCGTTTTGTTGAACCTAAAAATAATGGCCAAGATACTAAAGCCCATCTTTCCCACTCAGTGCCAATCAATACAAAACAAAGACAGCTTCACTCAAAATCATGGCCACAGTTGAATCCAACGCTGAACTACTATTCTCCCTATATTGCCTACCAAAAATTTTTATATCGAAATCACGATCGTCTTCTATGTGTACCAAATGCGAAGCGAATATTTTCCCACCAACTTTTTTTCGGATCCTCATTTAGAACATTCCCTCTAAAAATCTTTGTATGGCAGTACAAATCTCTTTGCGTGTGTTTCAAATAGCGCAGTTTTAAAACTGAATTGTGCTAGAGAAGGTGATACATTCTCGCCATCTTTTAACCTAAGACTTATTCCGACACGCCCGCTAAAAAACTTTGTATGGAAATTCCAATCATCTCGCATGCATCTTAAAGAGTTTACGTCTCCTTGGCCTCATGCAACTCTATAATTGCCTAAGTATTATGGGTCGTATGTATACTTTTTTGACTATTTTCGGCGAGAGTCCATTCATTAACGCCATCACGAGTAGCTCGCCTGTAAGCTGATAAGATGAGTGAGTAATTATTATTGCTATTGAGGACAATTACTGGATTCTGGATTGGATTCTTAAATATTTCTGACTTATCATACCATTTCCTCCAAACCGCAGAGTGAAAATAATATAATCGACGTTGAACAGTTAATTGCTGTAAAAAAGACCTTCAAGAAAACGGCAACAGTACGGATCCCCTAAAAAATCATATCAGGCTAAAGGAACGCAAATAACTATAAGAGCAATAATGGTTAGGTTAGGTTAAAGGACGTGTACTTGTCAATTAAGACAAATACAGTACCCGGAGGTCGAATTGACCCATTGTACAACGTCCTAGTTTCTCACATCACTTATGTTGTGTGTGTTAAATTTATACATGAGTGGTGGGACCTACAGTTTAAAGTCGACTCCGAACTACAGATTTTTTGAGAAACTTTTTCATGGCAATTTTATTTACTCTTTACTTAATTGCTGAAAAAAAGACTTTCAAGAAAACGGCAACAGTACGGATCCCCTCAAAAATCATATCAGGCTGAAGGAATGCATATAACCACTCAAAAATCGTTTGTTTCAAAATATTTGGAAGGCTTTAATGACAGCTTAAAGTCGACGCCGAACGACAGATTTTTGAGAAACTTTTTGATGGCAATTTTATTTACTCTCAGAGTTTTTGCCAGAAATATGTTGAGAGGAAGTCGCCCACGAAATAATTCTTCATATTTAGTTTTTGTTGTAGATGACTGACCTGGGGTTTGAACCGTGGCCTCACGTCTAATAAGCCAACACACTATCTACTATACTACGACGACTTCTGCGTACCATATAGTAAAAAATCAATGATCCCAAAACCATGACATGTCAAAAATTCGAACAGTAATAAGGATTTCAAAGTGACAAAACCGAAATTGCTAAATATGTATTTAGTAGGCTACTTGAAGAGAACTACTATTCCACCTCAAATACCGTGACTTGTAGCGTATTGGACTACCTACTTACGTATTGGACTACCTTTCAAATTATTGAAGTGTTATTTCTTTCTTCTTAAAGAGGAAAAATCAAATGTATACTTAAATAAGTTTTAACCAAATATGTTTAACCATTAATTGTTTATATTTTAAGGTACTTTATAGCCAACAAATGTTAGCATTAACTGTACTTTAAATAAATAAATTTCGGATGAAATTTAAACAAAAAAAAATTGCAATTTAAAAACGAAAAACAAAAAAGGCAAAGCTAAGCTAACTGTAGTGGACGTCATGCTTGACTACCATGATTCATTGGTTACCCATATGTGGCTTTTAATCTTGTCATTACCATCATCATCATCAATGTTTGTCATGACATGTCATCATCATCAACAAGTGACAATGACAATATTTTTTTTCTTGTCAAATATACAAACATACTTACATATATGTATATACAAGTATGTATGTATGTGTGCATATGTATGTCTTATAAATTATTTTTTAAAGTGCATTATTTCTTAATTTTTGATTAATTAAATTTGAAAAATTACAAAAACAAAAAAACTACATTACATAGAAAACCTAAAGGTGAATACAGTTAAAACAAAAAGAAAAACAAAAATTCGTTAACAATGACACACAGTAATGACGATGAACCAAAACCAACGAACCACCACCACCACCGCCAACCATCTCTATTTCTACAATTTGTTGATGAGCTTTAATAATAAAAATTTAATTATTATAGAAAACAAAAATTAGATAAAGAAACTTAAAACGTAAAAAAATTTACACTTGACTTCATTATCATGGGGCCAGGGCTAATAGATTGTGAATTTAGGCAAGAGATGTTTTCTTTTCTTTTTTGTTTTAATAAGCAATTGGCCTAAATAATGGTTAGAGATCATGATCATTACGGAAAGATCTTTCTTATATAATTCGCCTCTTCATGCAATTGAATTAATAACACTGTACTACCAAGAAGTCGCCGTAGTCTAACAGGTTTCTGTGGTTCGAACCCAGCTCAGACGTCTACAATAAAATGAAATTTGAAAAAAATATTTCTTTCGGCGAGGCCCGTTTAGCCTGCTGGCAAAAAAAACTCTGGCAGTAAATAAAACTGACATGAAAAGTTTCTTAAATCGTTCGTAGTCGATGTTAAACTCTAGGTCCCGCCACACATGAATAATTTTAAATTAAATTAAATTTATACTGAACAAGTGTGGTGTGAGATGCTAGGTCGTAATCCTGACTAAATGCTTGTAATGATCAATTAAGTAAAATTAAGTTCGAGAAAAACTGGGAGCGGTGGAGCAGTCACCAAGACACTGCGAAGATCAGAGGAAATTCAAAGGACTTTTACAATAAAAGAGCTCGTGTGAGAAAATGCTACTAATAGATGATCAGTCGGTGGACTGAACAAACCAAGAAGTAATTAATTAAGTTAGGCCCGCGAAATATTATACTAGAGATGCAGGTGGTTTCAATTGCTAAGAACCCATTATCCAACTGGTGCCTATAAAAGATTTCCCCCTCTCCTACATAAAAACTTCTCAGGATTTATTCGTGCCATAATTACAATATTCAATTGTACTCACTCTCCAGTAAATAAAGTCAATCAGATTATAGATTTAAGGTGGGGAGAAACGTAAAAGCGATCTTTCTAAACAGACTTAGTTAGACTGTATTAATTTTTACTGAAAGCACTTAAAGTGCGATGTATACTTGCGCTATAAAACATAGGCGCTGTGTTTCCGGATGATACAATTTTGAATAAAAGCACAAAAGTTCTTATAGGCACCACGCAATCTGTTTCTGACGCTATTTCGTAGAGGAGATTTACACAAAATCTGGAGAAAGCTCAGCGTATTTAGTTAGGCTATGTGGTTGTAAGCCATGTTACTCAACCAAATCTTAACAATTGTACTTTCGTAAATATATGGGGTATTAAATGGGGTTATGGGAACTCCTTCGCCCACTTTAAATACCAAACTAAGCAGAATGGTTAAAATTTTACTACATCTGTATTAACTGCCTATACTAGCAAACCAATAATAGATGTGGGCAAAATAAATCAAATGTTTGACTTTTGTAACACAGTGTAAATCGTATATATTATATTTTTCTTTTGAATTAAAAAAAATATGATTTTTTTTGTTTAATAATTACTCAATTATTTTTATTTAAATATCTTCATTATTATTGTTGCTATTTCTGCTGGCGTTATTGTAAAAGAAATAAAAATTTTGAACAGAAATTTAAAATTCCTGAATGCACTTTTTGTATTATTTTTTTTTTTTTCATTTAATGAAAAAATTTATGTTTTTTTAATGTTAATTTTTTTTAATAATGAAAATATGTTTTTTCAATAACAAATTTACATTTCTATTGTTTGCTAATTTAACGCATTTTTAGTTTTTTAATTTTAACTTTAAAGGTTAAAAATATTTTCTTTCATTTCATTTTCATTCATGCCAAATCATTTGATTTCTTTTGATTTGATTTAGTGGTGCCGAATGATAGGCATTGTTTAAATTTCTTTATGGTGGTGACAAAAGGAAAAAAAAAATTGAAGGCCATGTTGTAAAAATTTGGGGCATTGCAACGATTAATTTTGAATCAGATTCTCTGACCCTCTAATATTTGTTTGACCAAATATTTGTTTGAATAAGTCTTTATAAAACAAGTGTTAAAAAGTCTGTTTTAAGAAAATTGTAATACAATTTAAATTCAATTAAATCCGATTAGTTAGCAAAATTGTTAGGATTTCTTTAACATGTTTACATATACATAGATTATAAAAGAAAAATTCATTTGAAAGGTCAACTTAGTTTGTATTCAATTATAAATTGTTAAATAAAGTTAAGAAATGAAAATCAAACTGCAGCTGTAACAAATAGTAACAACATCTCAAGGTGAGAATATAATGGTAATCAATTCAGATCTTCACCTTTAAAGTTTTGGAGTGCAGGTGGAAAAATTGCAGCTGCGTTTTCGATAATTAAATGATATACTTGTCGCTGTAGTCTAATGGGTAGTGTGTTGGCTTACTAGGCCACGGTTCAAAGCCCAGGTCAGACAAAAACCAGCAAAACGGAATATGGAAAAATATTTTTCGGCGACTTCCTCTCAGCAGATTTCTGGTAAAAATCCTGAGTAAAAAAAAATTACATGAAAAGTTTCTTAAAAAAGCTGTCGTTCGGACTTGACTTTAAACCAGTGTTGCAAAACTGAAATTTTGAAATGGCACTGAACTATAACTGAAAGAGTACTTTTTTGCACCAAATGGTATTTTTGTAAAAAAAATACATACATAATTGGTCATTACAACCCTTTAGTCAGGATTACGACCCAGTTGCTAACACCCCTTATTTTGTGTGTGTTACTTTTATACATGAATGGCGGGACCTATAGTTTAAAGTCGACTCAGAACGACAGATTTTTTGAAAAACTTTACATGCCAATTTTATTTACTCTCAGAGTTTTTGCCAGAAGGAAGTCGAAAAGAAAAATTAACGACTTATTCGTGTTCCTCACATACAAGACAAGAACAGCTGAATCAGAACGTAATAAAACGTAAAAGCCCCGTTTAGTCAAATATCGATGAAACGTAGCAATGTAACCTAAGTTCGTTTTTAGCATATGAAAGCAATGCAAATGCTTACCAAAATTATATTACGGTTCGGCAAGCGTTTTCACTGCTTTGCGTGTTATAAAAACGAATGTACGTTTCGTGGATGTTTGGATATACTGGGCTAAAGCCTAATTCTAACTTTAGCATTACGTTGAACATACATGTTGTTAATGTATTAATAGTTCAAAAGCGCTAGTCATAAAATATGTAATAATAAAAGAGTACTGAAAGCCTCGCGGGGGTACTGCGGTATTTTTGAAATGAAAATTTACTGAAAGAAGTACCAAAGTACTGAATTTTTCAACACTGCTTTAAACTGTAGGTCCCACCACTCATGTATAAAATTAACGCACACAACATAAGTGGTGTGAGAAGCTAGGTCGTAATCCTGACTGAAGGGTTGTAATGACCAATTATGTATATGTATGTATACAATGTATGTATGTATGTAAGACTACACATTCAAGTATAATAAAAGGTCACCTTATTTAAAACAAAAGGCAAATATGGGAACATGGGTTCAATATGCTGTAAACATTTGAATAGCGTTAAACTGCCTTACCAATGAAACTGTAGGCTTAAATTTGCAAATTTCATTTAAATATGAAGAGATCTTTTGTTTTTATTTTTTATTTTTCTATACAATATTATCCAATTTATTAATTATCTTAACAATTATAATTTGATATTTGAATAAAAGACACTGCGTGCTTGGAGTATTAATTGCAAAATTTCGTATAAAATTAAATGATTTTCAATATTTATTGGCGCATATATTATTTTTAATTTCATCAATTGTTTCAGTATCGGCAGCATTAGCAATAGCAATAGCAACACTAGCAATAGTCATTTTAATTGGTCGCCATTGTATTGTATTGTATTGTAATAAATATTTGTGAGTTAATCACTTAAACTGTCTTCATAAATAGTTTTTTTTTGTTTGTTTGCTAAAGAGCCAAAGACCGCACTGAAACGAAATCGTACCATTGCGACCTTACTTCACTAGTGTGTATTTCACAGCAGTTTGAATAGTTTTTTCTTTCTCTTATTTTGGTTACACTAGTGGGTTTAAATGGTGGTTTATATTATGTGTAGACAATAAAATATTGCAGCAGTACTATAATGGGGGCCAACGGGGGGGCAAAGTAGGGTGGTGTTGCTGGCAATATGGTTTAGCTATGGGGTTTCAACTATTAATTTTATGTTTAGCTTTATTGAGGGGAGGGCAAGAAAAAAAGAAGAGAGAAAAAACCTAAAACTATTAGTTTTGGGTCTCGATGACAGCAATAACAAGAAAAGAAAAAAAATTAAATATGAATACGAAATCGAAATAAATGCTTACGATTTCATTTTGCAGATACGCAATTATACAAAATAAATAAATTATTTTCGATTTTTTTTTCGAACTTTTTTTTTCGCACAGTGGCTTTAATAATTTTGTGTGTTAATTTTTGCTAAATACACTGTTATTTACTATTTTTTTATTTGTCTATTTATTTATATTTTTTGGCCGAAAGCTGTTGTTACATTAGGCAATTTCATAAAAATCTCACAGATTATTTTTCTTTGTTTTTGTTGCCAAATTATCAAAATAATGCAATGCGTAGATTACAATGATTTGGCACAGTGTTTAAAACACGAAAAATTGTAGAGCTATGTACTAATTTGTTTAAAAAAATTAATAAAAAAAAAGACCAGCAGTCAGACTAGGACTCTCACATATCATGTGTTAGCACTAAAAAATTTGATGGATGTAGAGAAGCACTACACAAAAATACTCGATGTTCGAAATGAAGCCCCTTTATAGGCAAATTAAAATTGTGGCAAACCCTGTATGCATCACCACCTCTTCTGGAAACCATTGAAAAGCCTTAATAATGATTAAAAAGCTCTGGCCTCTCCAAGAGAGTTATATTTTAGGTTTGATAGATTAAACGGTTGCAATAAAATGATAGTTAGGTAGTACATTTCATTTATGTGTAACCATTTTGCGAGTTAGATGAACAACATCTTTTCCCAGCGACGGATAAGGGACTGTTACATTAAACATTTCTGTGGCATTAAATAAAAATAGCTTAAGTCGAAATTTCATGTTTAGAGATATTAAGGGATTTGTCTAAAATAAATTGTGTTTGTAGTCGCCGTGGTCTAGTAGGTAGTGTGTTGGCTTATTAGACGAAAAGCCAGGGTTCGAGCCCCAGGCCAGACATCAAAATAAAATACAAAAAGTATTTCTTCGGCGACTTCCTCTCAGCAGATTTCTGGCAAAAACTCTGAGAGTAAATAAAATTGCCATGAAAAGTTTCTCAAAAATTTGTCGTTCGGAGTCGACTTTAAACTGTAGGTCCCGCCACCCATGTATAAAATTAACACACACAACATAAGTGGTGTGAGAAACTAGGTCGTAATCCTGACTAAAGGGTTGTAATGACCAATTATGTATGTATGTTTGGCAAATACAAATATATAAATTTAAACGCGTATAATTTTATTAATAATGACATTTTATACATGAAATTTAGCTGAGTGATAGATCTTGAAGAAGAGAATAAGATATAGTGTAATACAGACCACTTACTGACTCTATCTATGCTATCAGATGCCTTACAGGTTAACAGCCTTAAGGATCTTTTAACTTAGTTGTACTTCTACTTTATTTGAGTTTCTAATGGTCCTTCAAATGTCAGTGAAAAAAAATAAATAAAACTGAACACATAGTTGTTGCACAATCCAATATAACTGGTCATTACAACCCTTCAGTCAGCATTACGGCCTAGCTTCTTATACCACTTATGTTGTGTGTGTTAATTTTATTCATAAGTGACGGGTCATACAGCTTAACGTCGACGCCAAATAACAGATTTTTGAGAAACTTATCATGTCAGTTTTATTTACTCTCAGAATGTTTGCCAGAAATCTACTTAGAGGAAATCGCCGCAGAAATATTTTATCATATTTCGTTTCGTTGGAGATATCTGACCTATGGTTTGATGTACACACAGTTACTAAATTATACGTACGGTTAAAAAATTGCCGAAATTTTTAACTAATCCGTTTTCATTGAAAATCTTTATAGTTTCCTTGATGTTAAGACGGTCTTTTGCATTGGTTAAAAAATTTCTGAAATTGAATTGTGGCCCTGCACAGGCCCACAAAGGTATGCATCCGATTTACAAATTTCACAAATTTCTGAACAATTATAAATATTAAAAAAAAACGGATTGGTAAAAAAATTTCTGAAATTTGTTAACTTTTGTGGACATACACAGGCCCAACAAATAAATTTAAGAAATTTTTTAACCAAGCCCGTCTTAAAATCGAGGAAAATTGTCAGACAATTACAAAGATTTTCAACGAAAACGGATCATTTAAAAAACTTTCTGCAATTTGTTATCCGTATGTATACTTCTGTGGCTATGTGTATGTAAGTATCGGCTGGAAGAATTAAACTAATTAGTATAAGCAGAGAAGCAAATGACGTTCGATTATAACTCCAGACTATTAGAATGTAACACTACAGCAGTGATATTTAGGAGTAAAATGTTATTGAAATTAAAAAAAAATGAATATTTAAACTTTAAAACTGAATATTTAGACCGCTCTACGTGCAATTGGATTTACTTGAGATTATATAAGTGATTGTCAAGGCCAATAGAAACATTTTAAATTAAATTTGAAGTCTTAACGGACTAACACAGTGCTGAATGTCGTCGTCTTATGAGAATGGGTTAACTATTTACCCACTAAGGGTTCAACAAAAATGTCTAGGATTGGCATATTTACTAACTTAATTAGGAAAGGCTGAAAAATCCTGCCTAAGGTCCGAAATTTAGTTCATGATTAGGGTTATAGGGTTTAGGCAGATAACAAAAACCTCTTGATTTTTTTTAATTTATTTTTTATATTTTTTGCCCATCAAATTTAAAGTAATTTCATATTGTATTTACTTTTTGTAATCCTACATTAATTTTTATGTATAATTTTTATTATTATGGAAAGTTTTTAAATCCTAAGTAGAATATGAAAAATGAACCATAATTTAATAATATTTTGATGGGCATGTGGAAAATATTTTCTGGTTATTACATGTCAAATTACCGTTAAAAACGAGAGATATTTTTAATCTTTTTGAAAGCATAAAGCTCAAAATATTTCATTTAATTCACCCATAAAGTACTTAAAAAATACTTTTTTACATTTTTATACAAAAAAAAAAAAGAAAACTATTTTAAATTCTTACATTTTTTAAAGAGCCACAATTATTTTTTGTTTGTTTATTTTTTGGTTTTTATTTTAAGGAAACAATTTTCGCTTATGGCAAGTCACATTGAAATAATTTTTTTGTTTTTAATTTGGTTTTTAACCAAAAACTGAAACTAGATTTTGAAGGCATTCAACAACTGAGTTTCGTTAGAGACAAAATTTCATTTCAAAAACAATTTGTTTGAATTTTCTGCTTTAATTATTTCGTATAGTTTTCATTTTAATTTGTTTTAGAAAAACAAAAAAAAACCAAAAAAAAATAAACAAGAAAAAAACTTCCTGATTAACAAATGCGAACGTTTTAAATCTTTTTTTCCGTCAACAATTTTATTGTTTTGCGATGTGTCAATGAACGAAATTGTTTTCTTCTCAGTAGAGAGAAAAAAAATTATAAAATGAAATTCAATTCAATTAAATTTAATTACACGTGTTGTTGGAATTTTATAAAAAAAAATAGTAATGGTTAGTATAGATGTTATTACTGACACGGATATAACACATGTTTTTGAAAAGGATTGGATTATTCTTTACACTATTTTTCTTGCTTAATTTTTGAAAGGTTTTCACTCTTACTTTCTTCAAAAAAGTACTTTTTAAAATAGTACCTAAAATAGTACTTTTTTTTAAATAATACCAAAATGGTATTTTTTTAGTATTCGTTATTTATTAACCTAAAAACACCAAAACGCAACTTTTTGGGCATGCTTACGCAATGAAAATGTCGCAGTAAAAGTAATAACTTCTGAAGCAAAGGATAATTTGTGTGAAAAACGTACCTAATATGTTACATATTACTTTGGTTGCCTATTTTTTTTTCCAAAAATATAGAGGAGTTTTTTCCTATTACAACATCTACATATATGTAATAAAATTACAAAAAAGTACCTTTTCGTTAATGCATCGTTTTGTTTGGTATGTTGACTATGTAAAAATTAAAAGAAAGACTTGCAAACAGCCCCATAATTTGTTTATAATTTCCCTACAATAAACAATTTTTTTTTGTTTATAAAAAAGAAAATTTCAGCACTACAATTAAGTAAACTAAGGAAAAAAAACTGTCTTTGTAGCATGCAAACAGAAAATATGAATTTAAAAGTAAATTTCCTCCCCCCAAATTGTCTGTAAGTCGGTCTGAATGTTACAAACAAAAATGCAAACGAGCAATTAAAACTTGAAATCAACACCACCTAGACTTTGAAATAATTGTTGTTAGATGCAAAAAAGGAAATATTTTATTAAAATTTTTTTAAAATATGTAAATAAAAAAGATTACTTAACAGCCTAAACACGCAAAAAAATAGTATTCGAAGGGGACCGATTGTTATTGTTTAGAGATGTTATAGAGGTACCCCTTTTATATAAAAGGGACTGACAAAAAAGTCGCTACATCCATACAAGTGGTGGTGGCTGGATTGAAAGTCGATTGACAATGAAAATTTCCTATATCTGTTGAAAAATTCTGTTAAAGGCACTCTATAATTAAGCTTAGCAGACTTAGGTTAGAACAATATTGAGAAACTGTTTATATTTGTAACAAATTTGGTAAAAATTTGTTTGTGAATGACTCCAGTCAAAATAATATGGATTAATTATTTAGATTAGTGGTACTCTTTCTTATGTGTATTGGCTCCCTATGGATTTCGATCCTTAACATAAGCAAAAATAGGAAAGGTAATCCACATGATCTATTTAAGGGTGAAAAGTTTCAAACCATGGATGCATTCTTTTGGGTACGATACCAAGAAATGTAATTGAGGATCAGCATTCCAAGAGAAATAGAGGGTTACGTCGAGTAAGAAGCGTCTCTATTCGTTTTGAATGCCTAAAGACGATATTTAGCTACCAAGTTTGTGTACTAACTACAGAGCGACTATTCTCTGCTA
Organism: Sarcophaga variegata; assembly: GCA_932273835.1. Taxonomy (NCBI): domain Eukaryota; kingdom Metazoa; phylum Arthropoda; class Insecta; order Diptera; family Sarcophagidae; genus Sarcophaga; species Sarcophaga variegata. The sequence continues at coordinate 10,612,717 of OW026362.1, forward strand.
GATCCAAACTTATGACCACATTACTAGTTTAAATCAGATGAGTATAAACTCTCTAAGAGGTCGGAAAACAAAATAGTCCCTCTGATTTGCAGGCAGTAAGCGCATCTGCTAACATTTTTTTTTTGACGAATATTTGCCGAATGAGACATTACTTTTAGGACGATACGAAGTTTGGACAAAAGATTGTGTGTATTGTGGTGAATAAGATATCAGCCCTTTTAGTCTAAAACAAAATAAAGGCCAAAAAATTCTAAATTACTACTATTTTCTTCAAAATGGCGAAAATTTTTCCTGGACTTGAAAGGATATACGCTAGACCAAAACAGCAATAACCCTTCAGACTCATTTTATTAAAGAGCCTAGACTTCCAAAATAGTATAAAATTGATTGCGATTATTTTATTCTGGTCTCGAACGCCCTTATGTTTTTAATTACTACCAGCATTTGTACTGATTAGTACACCACAGAATAATTCATCTTTTAAGAAAATACATAGTTCCCCTATTGCACCATTGCTCGTTTTCCAAAACGTTGCTGGTGCTGTTCAGAGGATGGTTAGGTTAGGTTAGAGGACGTGTATTTGTCAATTAAGACAAGTACGGTACCCGGAGGTCGAATTGACTCATTGTACAACGACCTAGTTTCTCACACCACTTATGTTGTGTGTGTTAATTTTATACATTAGTGGTGGGACGTACAGTTTAAAGTCGACTCCGAACGACAATTTTATTAACTCTCAGAGTTTTTGCCAGAAATCTGCTGCGAGAAAGTCGCCGAAGAAATACTTTTTGTATTTTGTCTTGCTGCCTGGCGTACCTACTAGACTACGGCGACTTCAAAGGATAGTGAAGGAATGAGCTGATCTGACAGATTCCAATGCCCTCTGATGATTATACTGTTCGACCTGTCTCTGATTATCTTATCTATAGGAGCAGTAGCCTTGGTTTTTACTATCATATGCAACGGAGTTTACAAAAACAGAGCTTCTATCGCCACCGTATGATAGTTTATCGTTGTCCTGGATGGATATACCAAGGCATGGAAGTCTCTATATCTTAAACAACTCCAATTAAACTGTACTCAAATCGGTTAGATCGCAATTTGTTGGGTCATCACAATGCTGTTTGATTAATCTCTCATTATCCTATCTAAAGACTCAGTGGCTCTGTTCTTTACCTTCATATGTAACGAAGTTAGAAAAAGAGAAATTAGAAAAAGAGCTTCTAAAGTTGCCCTAGAACGGACCGACAATGACTCGGCTATACCAATGCATGCACTTGAGCTGCCTGTCCATACAATGGATCCAGGATTTTCCTGCAAGCTTTCTGTATATTATTAGAGCATGCATGCTTGGTCCTCTCTGTATCTAAGTGCCATAAAAATGTTTAACTAAAGACCGCTAAGCAGTCTTAATCAATTGGAATTTTGATATTTTTTCTGTTGTACAAATTAAAATTAATTAAGAAATATGTGTTAAAATGTTGCTTTTATTACACATAATTGTTAAAAACGTATGCATTGTTATATTTACATACAATTAAGTGTAATATTGTTTTTAAACAAATACAATTAAAATCCATTTTATTTTATGGTAAATAAATACACTTTCGCATTGTATTGTAAAAAATAATTTTCTATGCAAATTAAAACACCATTACTTAAGGCTGTAATTAAATGGCGTGCTATGCTATCTTAATAATTGAATTATATTATTGAACAAATAAAATTATTATAAATTAATCAATTTAATAAATTTATTAAAGATATGGCTTTAATTGAATGACTTTTGTAATGCAGATTTAATTCTTAAACGAAAGCTGCTGATCATTTTCTAAGAGATACGCTTCCACATAGATTTCTCTGCATTATTATCTTATTAAATATTTTTATGAATAATTCCTTTTGTTAATAATAATTTTAAACATATGAACATACATACATACATACATACATACATAAAATATAAAAATAAGTGGCAAGAAAAAATATTAAAAATAAAAGTGAAAATGCTTTCACCTTCACACCCAGACAATCAAACACCCAAAAGCCAAAAAATAAAATGAAAAAGAAAAGAAAAAACACTCAACGCCAAAGCATTAGCAGCAGCAAAGAAATCGAAAGTGTTGATTTTTTTTAATTATATTTTTACGTTTCTATTATTATTATTTTTATCTTCTCTGTTTGTTATTGTTATTACTTTTTTTTAATAATTAATTATTTTCCCATAAGTACTTTATTTCTTCTCTTTTATAAGGCACTTTATGTCTCGTAAGGTTTTTGCAAAATTTCATTTTCGAAAACTTAAAACTGACAATGAAAAATTGTTTTTTATTTACAAAAATAAATTAATTAATCCTGTCTCCTATCACTCTATGGTATTTTTGTAAGTATATTCAGTTTAAAAAAAATATTTGTGATCCAAAAATTAATATTTGTTTAGGTCATCAAAATAGGTATTTATTTGGGACATGATTTCATTGTTAGTCTAAAATATCTTTCCAATAAGCCATTTCAACAGATTTGAAAACAAGAAATAATCACTCAAAGCTAAATCTGAACAATAGAGCAGACAAGACAAAGTTTGTAGCCTAATTCATGAATATATTCATTTGAAACTGCATATGCGTGTAGCCGCAACGGGGGGCAATGAGAAACTAGCCTATGATGGCTCTAGAAGCTGTGTTGGATTTGAGTCCCTTGCATATGACAGTGAAGATTAAAGTTATGGCCACTATAGTTAGCATTACGGGGATATTTCTAACACGAGATATATTGTGTGTTGTAGCTCAAACCTACCTTTATAACCACTAAAGAATATTCCCCTGATTCTGCAAGACTATAGATTTCAAAAGATCTCCAATGTATGAATAAAATTTTTAATTGAGTACTTTTAATACAAATTCAGGACCAGTGTTCGAATCGTTCGTCTTACAAAAACAAGGGCTGTAATTATTGAAAATACTTTGCATCTTATATCTATGGGCGTAGTAGCTCTGCTTTTTATGCAGTGGAGTTAAAACAAACATTGCTTCAATTGCCACCGTAAAGCAGTTTATCGTTGCCATGGCTATGCCAACGCCGTGGCATCTATAGTTAGTTTTCTTGAATATTTCTAACACAAGATTCATCAGAGTGTCTCACAGTTCTCTCCCTAACTGTGAACAGAGCAATTTGAAAGCGACATATTCCCTTAAAAGAGGAATCATTCTGAAGCAAAGGAATGAATCAAAGGCAGATGGTATAGTTGACCTGGGAGTGTTCGAAATCAGAATGACATATTCGAACACAGCGGAAAACTAGCAGAAGTCTTTCAAGCGTAATGCTATAAACACAATAAATGCAATGCAGCAAACACAGCAATCTCTCAAAAATAGAATACATGGGTGTATATGAAAAAGATTCCTTTAAAGGCAATGCGACATCAAGAAAAGTGTTTTGCTGCGTTGCGTTTTTTGTGTTTATAACATAAGTTTACAGTATCAAAAGACGTGCTCAATTCAACATGGACAGAGGAAGTACATGGAACATGGCATTTTATCCGAACAAATGGCTCCAATGAGATTAACTCGAGATTAATACGTAATTGTGTGCACAAACTGAATCAGCTAGACCAACCCATCAAGGCTTCTTTGGTGCCAATTTGTATGGCAAACTTATTATTTCGACTGCTGTCAACTGGCGTATTGGCATAGATTCACATTTTATTCACAAAAATTTATTCATATTGCTTTTGAACAACGTCCGTATATACTGAGCCAAGTTAATACATCATTGCTTTTGTGATTGATCAGGAGCAAATACGGCCTCCATATTTAGCGAAAAAGCTTTGTCACATTCAATCTCGAAATTTTAATATTTAATTGCCATATTGCGAGTTCTTTTCAGTTGTTTCGTTTGTATAGGCCTTGATTGAGGCAGAGCATTCGACATACTTTCGAAAAAAATAATGTTTAATGTGTGGACAGGGAAATACACTTTTTATAATTTAACCCTTTGCTATTAGTGGCTGTCATACGCAAACTAAATGACAGAACTTCTTTAAATTTTGATGGAAGTCAACAGACATTTTTGACATTACAGTGTTGACGAATGCAGAATGTCACGGTCTCATGTGTCCATGAATTCTGGCCTTTAATTTGAAACATTGTCCAAAATTTAAGGAGACCCTAAGAAAAAAAAATGGTTCTTGACTAGGAAATAAGCAAACAAATGCATTTTTGTTGTTTCAGTTATGATATAATCGGACTTGGGGGAAGCATTATGTGCTAGGCCAGGATAGTTTTATAAAAATCTTAATATAGAGCCACATTAGGCTAGTAAGACACATAATGTGAAATAATAATTATAAAAAACTAATAAAAAAAACAAATTTTTAATTTTATTTTCTTTCTTTTTTAGGTAAGGATATCACTAATAATCTAAAAACTTTGTAAGTAAAATAAAAAAAAATTTAAAGAAAATTGTTTTTAATTCATGTGATGAACAGACCTTATATAAATTGTAATCATTTAATTTCTATTGTTCAAATGTTAATAAATTGTTTGTAATTCATGTGATGAACAGACCTTATATAAATTGCAATCATTTAACTTGTATTGTTCAAACGTTAACAAGACAGTTAAAACACTACTTTTTCTTATTTTAGCCCTAATTGCTATTATTTAATACTAATTTGCAACACCTCTCTTTTTTGTATTTTTCTAATAAAAACTAAGATTTTAATCGACAATGTTTTTATTTCCCATATACTTTTAAAACTGCATCTCATCAAGAAGACACTTTCTGAAAAAAAGGGGAACTAAACAATGAAAAATTAAATTGAATGAAGTGCCTGCCGTTTTAAGGCAATTTAACCTATTTTTTCGGTTAAAACGTTTTCCTTAAGCCAAAAATTTAGAGAAACAACATTAACAACAGCAATAAATAAATAATAACTTCATAGCGTTGTTTTTTGCAAATGAAAGATAAAATAATGCCTGTGAAATAGAAATTTGTTCAACTTAATGGGTCGCATTTTGTATGAAAAGAAAACAAAATCCATGCGAATGTGTTGAAAACTGCTGGAAAAAAATAACGCGCCATAAAATGTGGCAAGAGGCAACTAAAATACAAATCATTTATTTTAATCGCTTTTTCATACAACAAAAGAAACTTTTTTAAACTGTAGACACAATTTCATTCAATTTTTCTGTGTTTTCTTACAACGAGTAGCTATAAGTGCTTATCTTGAAAACCCCATCTTGCAGTTGTTTTTTTTTTGTTTCAAAAAGTTTATTTTGCACTAAAACTCTAAAAAGCTATGTAAAATTATTTTTAACCTGATAAAGAAAAAATGTTACTTTTCCATTTTCGCAAATATAAAACAAAAATATTTGTTTCTCTCTCTCCCGTATTTTTTTTTTTTTTATTTTGGTTTAACACAGCAGTTGGTAAGATTAAAGAGAAATTTGTAACAACCTTACCACGTAGTTTTCGTATATGGGTTATGGTTTGAAATGAAACGAATTTATATGGGGTTTATTTGGAAATATGAATGGCCTTGACTTATTTTTTAAGCTCTAGTTTGTAGAGAGTTTAAAATATTTGAAAAATATTACATTTTATTTTAAAACCAAAATATTAAGTCAAGTGCCAAATCCTATTTAAAAAAAGGTACGAAATTTCACGCTACAATTTATTTCAAGTCTTTACAATTTTAACATTTTATTTAAAATAAAAACTAAAGAAAAATTCCACAAAAGGTACCATAATAGTACCAATTGGAACGGTACCATTTTTATTTCAAAGAAATGAAAATTTACAAACGATACCAAATGTCTATAACCCTCAGACAAAAAATGAGAGGCTAAGAACCTTCGCTTTTTTATTGCAAGTGCGAAGCCCATGACTCATATAATGACAGATAGTTTTTCCTCCTCCTCATATCCACAGCTTCTGTTTATGCCATTCGCGGGAATGACTAATGGGATTGGCCTCTATAGTGCATGGATGGCAATACGATTTAATTCTCTTTTCCATGCCAGCCTAGCACACTATAGCAATACTGCACTTATCTTTCTGTTTTCAACGAAAATAAGCCGCCTCCCTATGAAATGACCGATGAGTACTCAGTTTTGACTAATTCAATTGCAATACCTACAAATATTGTAGGTATTTGCAATACCTGCAAATATGACGGAGATTTTCAGCTCCTTACACACCCTGGTCAGTTCTACAGCAATGTAATCCCAATGGCTATATCATTAAGGCCTAAAAACCCTTAGCAAAATTCACATTTGAATGATTCGAAAATTATCTGACAAAGCTCTGGCATTTATGGGCGAGAAAGGAAATCAAAATGACTTACGTCAGGAACTTGTCGGAAGCACGACAGACCAAGTAATGCAGATTTTTAGGGAACATCCCATCAGCCAATATGCATTGCTTTGATTTCAAAAAGATAATTTGTCCAGGCCTTTGAATCCATTTGTGTATACTTCAAGGGCTCCATCGGGAACCTGTGGGTCTTAAGATGAGAAAGTGAATTTTAAAATTATGTCTCCCATCGAGAGTACTTAAGAGGATCCGTGTAGGCGATCCGATCTATTTGCTTCCAGTATTACAGCTTGTTTATAGAACCAGCTGGGCCAGGATTAAACTGCATTGGCAATAAGTTATTACTTTAAAGAGACCTTTGTAACATATATTTAAAAATACATACATAATTGGTTACAAGCGTTCAGTCAGGATTATAACCTAGCTTCTTACACCACCCATGTTGTGTGTGTTAATTTTACCCATAAGTGGCGAGACCTACATGTTTTTGAGAAATTTTTCGTGGTAATTTTATTTACTTTCGAGAGTTTTTGCCAGAAATATTTTTTCATATTTCATTTTGCTGTAAATGTCTAACCTGTCTAATTGCTTAGTTTACACTTGTTTGTAACTTTAATTTATTTTCAATAATTTTAAAACCTCTAAATTAGCCACACCATTTAATATGAGTATAGAGTGCCTGTTGTATTCATGCACGAGTAAAACAGCATTTTTATTTGAATACTTGGAAAATTGTAAATACTCTGGGCAAAATAATTAAATAAAAACTAAATTAAGAAAAAAATATTAAAAATGCTAATAAAACAAATGCAAGAGATATAAAATAAAAACAGAAAAAAATACGTACTTAAAACCGCTTTGAAAGAAAAACGTTAATTATGTAATTGCAATAATAATAATAATAATAACAATAACAAAACTAATAAACCAGCAACAGAAGAAATAAAATATAACGTAAGCCACTGGTAATTTACGTGCCTCCGTAAGAAAAGAAAAAAACAATTTTTTAACTGGGGAGACCTATCAAATCGTAGAAAACTGGGCGGTGAGGGAGCATTTTGTTTTCGAAGACAACAAATTACACTCTTGAGTTGAAATTGGTAAAAAGCTCTGACTGAATAAACGCGCTAAAATCAAAATACAATTTAAGAAAAAAAACCAAAGAAAAAATCCATTTACTTTGGTTAAACAGTAAAGTCTATAATATAAAATAAAAACAAAATAATTGGAATAAAAATGCATTTAACAAAGTGTGAACAATAATAATTAATTTTTGTTTTTTTTTGTTTTTTGAAAATGCCACAAACCAAAAAAAAATGTGGAATATTTCGTATTAAACACTAAATCATTTATTTTAATACCTTTCAAAATATTGCAGTTCAATCATCATTAATTTTACAAAAGAAAAATATCTTCAGGCTGTTTAATGATCATTTAATTCAATTATTTAATTAATTTATGAAATTATTAAATTATTTTTGCAATTTTATTAGCGATTAAAAAAGAATTTGAAGATGGCATTTCAAATATTAATTTTTATTATTCAGGTTAATTTGATATTAATTTAAAATTAAAATTTTATTTGACATTATAAAAATAACCTTAAAAGTGTCAAATACTAATCAAACAATTAAACAAATAATTTAAAAAAAAAAATAAATAAATAAAACTCGTTGAAATAACAAAATTTTAATATTAAAATTAAAATTATCTAAGATTATCATTGGCTTTCAACGTAATAGTAATTAAAATTTCGTTATAAGTTATAATTTAAAAGTTCAAAATATTTAAAAGACGACATTTTCATAAATGTTTTTCAGTAATTTTAAATTCGTGATTTTTGAAAGGAAGATTAATAACCCGCCATTATAATCTTAAAAATCTTAAAAAAATCTCTGTTATAAAAGAATTTCTTATGAGTAACAAATCTTTCTAACTTCCTACTCCACGTAAAGTCTCAATATCCTTTAAAATAAATGCTGAGAGTATTCAAAATTATATACGCCATATAAACGAAAACCTATATTGAACAATTTGACTGCCACGACTCAAAGGAAAAGTTATCTCGTAGTTTGACAGCCAACGTGTTAATGATAACCAATTATTTTTTCCTGCGTTTGTTTAGAGTGTTACAAAAATTAATTTTCTTCAATTACAATTTGTAATTGTATCTGATATGAGGTAAACCTTTTTACTACTCCACCACTCTGGCTTCGAAAAAATAAAACTAATAAAACTTCTTTTTGAAACGCCATGTGATAAAGATCGTTGCTCAAATTCGTTTGCAACTAAAAAGACAAGGTAATCAGGAGTCAATAAAGGAGTGATTAGATTGCTAATCTGATGATGTTTTATGATCTTTTCTCAAAATTCACGATACATCTGTCTCAACAATAGTTCCTTACATTTCTGGTTACAGACAAGACTACCAACACTTAATCCAAGTAAATGAATATGAAGAAAACTGTCTTGTATTCTTAGTTCAGAGTTATCAAAAAGGCAAACTTAGGTGTAAGCAACAGTTGTGGATCAAATAGGGTTCCAGATGAAGTGGAAACAATCCTGACAAGAAAGAACCAATGTGGACAAAGGCAAAAATTAAGAGTCTAATATGTATATGGAACTAGAGGTAGAAAACCTTTTAAAACACGTACGGCTGAGATAAGGTGAAGTGCAGCTCACTAAAGGCCAGATCTTGAAACATTTTATTAGTTTTGCCTCAGAACCTGAGTTCTGAAACGTCCAGAAATTAAAATTGAGAGCAAAAAATAGTTGCTGTGATTACACTGCTTGGCTACGAATATAAGCAAACCAGGTTTAAACCCCAGAAGAAGACGAAAATTATCGTCAGGAATTTTGAATTTTAAAAATGAGGAGGCTTAAAACCCATTCAAACAATTTTCCGGGAAACCCGCTGAACCCTAAATTCTTAGAGTGGATTACATAATTGAGTTAAACAGGCCATTGTTTCTAAGCAACGATAGTTGAGAAAGTGCTGTCGTATGCATAATTTCCGTTTTCAAAATCTGGAAAATAAACTTTGTTATATTAACCGTAACGAGTGGAGTACCTTTGGGAGACCTTACAAATAAGTTTTTGTAACAATATTAGTCAAATTTTACATGCGATTTTTTCGCAAAGTAAAGTACCATATGTTCCCTACTGGAAATGTTGGAAATGTTCTTTTTTACACTAAGATTTTCTGCTTTTCATAACACCACTAACTGAGTTAACATTGGTAGTTAACATTACTAAGATATAACTTTCGAAAAAAAATAGTTAGCATTGTATGGACTCTATTAATTTTTTATAAACGATTTTAAGTCCATTCCAATTAATTTAATATAAATGCATTATTGACATAAAAAATCTCTACAATCTATTGAGTTTCCTGTTCAAGCTTTTGCCATAAATAAGAATTTAATTTGTTGATAAAAAAAAAGACGAATAAATCCCCAATCAAATATTATTTCGAAGAGAACGTACCATATGTTAATAGATAAGATAAAATGTAGTAAAAATATAACAACATTGATATTAAAATAAACATTGTTCACAGATAACAGATAATGGCAAAAGTGAATCATCATTATTCGTACGCGAGTAAATGATGTTAAATAAATAGGCAATAAAATGTAACACAAATAAATATTATTTAATTAAACAAAAAGTACTTTATATTGTCTGTAGTTAAGCACTTAAAAATAATAATAAAAATCAAAAATTTAATTAAAAAACCAATCCACCCACTACCAATACCACCATGGCTCGTAACAGCACTGAAATCACCTTCCAAATATAGAAACCTTAATGAAAATCGATTGAACCATATGAGAAGTGACATATTTTAAGTTCATGACATGTCTAAAAAATGTATTGTCATGATACAAATATCCTATAAAACTTTGAGGAAAATTGGTGTAGTACCCCTTAATATTATTTTTAATATTTCTAAATTTTTTCATTGATTATACTGTATTACTAAACTTGCTCTACTTTTAATAAAAAAAAAACTTTATAAGAAAACAAAAATAGTTGTTAAACCACAAACAAAAATCAATCATTGAAATGTTTTCAAGTGTGAAAGGTCGTTTCATTTGGAAATGATCATTATTGTACCGAAATCAATGCAAGTAATTCAGGGCCATGAAATTTTAATCACTTTAAAGGTTTCTTTCAAAAATGAAAATACGAAATATTTGCAAAATTTTGTCAAAATATTGGCGTATTAAAAAAGTACTTTAAATTTGTTATCGTACCTATTTATTCCACATAAAGAGGAGAGAATTTTAGTATAATCGAGTAGGTAGTGTGTTGACTTATTAGCCGTGGGCCCATGGTTCAAATCCGAACACAGACAACTCGAACAATACGAAAAATATTTCTTCCGAGCAGACTTCTGTCAAAAACTCTGAGAGTAAATTAAAATGTCAGGAAATTTTTCAAAAATGTATTGTTTGAAGTCGACTTTATACTGTAGGTCCCGCCATACTTGGATTAAATCACCCAAGATGGCTAGTGTGAGAAGGTAGGTCGTATTCCTGATTAAGTAAGTGCAAAGTATTGTGTAGAAGTCACCGTAGTCTAGCAGATAGTGTGTTGGCTTGTTAGACGTATAGCCCGGGTTCGTATCCCAGGTTATGAAAAAAAATATATTTCTTAGGCGACTTCCTCTCAGCAGATTTCTGGCAAAAACTCTAAGAGTAAATAAACCTGCCATGAAAAAGTTTCTCAAAAAATCTGACTTTCGGAGTCGACGTTAAACTGTAGGTCCCGCCACTCACGTATAAAAGTAACGCACACAACACGAGTGGTGTGAGAAGCTAGGTCGTAATCCTGACTGAAGGTTTATAATGGCCAATTATGTTTGTAAAAGTATTGAGTAATTTTTGTAGGCTAAACAAATGCTTGGGAATACAAATATTTTTATAAAGTATCATGTAGAGCATCATATAGTTGCGCTGACTAATATTTACTATTTGATTTGTTTTTTATATTTTTTATTTTTTGAAATAAAATGATAAATCTTGAAAAGTAAAGGAAATATTTTCAAAGATTTTCTGTGGTTACATTGACGGATTAGAATTATTGTTCTCCTCCCATTTCATATTCAAGTTCTTTAATATAAAATTGTTTAAGCATGTGGAAGAAACGAAATTAGAATGTAAAATTCAATGAAAAACAACTTGTTTTCTAAAAGTATTAAACAATACTTTGTTTTAAACCTGTGCAAAATTTTTCTATGATCTCTTAAATTTATTTCGATTACTCACTACACAAAATAGAAAAAAAAATCAACATAACAGAACAAAGATTTAATTCAGGTACAAGCATGAATTTTAAAATTGGAATGAAATGAATTTTAAACTTCGGCTTAGTCATGTGTAACACACCTCTCTTTTATAGACCATGTACAAACAAACAAAAAAAACAACATTTAACAACAATAAACTATTACGGCATGAATGACTCTACATATGTACGGTATGAATGACAGACAAAGTGAATGAAAAAAATGTTTTAAACAACCAGTATATATAGTACAAGTTAATATAATAAAAACATATACTTTGTGTTTATTGTCAAAGCCAGGCTTATATACTGTTACAGTATTTCCACAAAATTTTTTTCTACTGTTTTTTTAATATTCCACACCAGATTGTTTTATGACTGTATGAGAATAATTTTTGCTTTTTTTTATTATTTAGTCTGATTAGAGTTTTTTCTCGGTTAAATAATGGATAATAAAAATAATAACAGTGTACAGTATTTGTCACGATGGGGCGGTGACTTATAGTCTAAAATTGTGCTTAATTTGACCTTAAAAACACTCAAGCTAAGGTCAAATACAGCTGAAACAAAAACAATGAGACGATATACGATATTTGACGAATAGCTTTTTGTGTCATTGGTTAGGAAGTAAATGGTCGGCTGGTTGATTTCGTTTTTAGATTTCGTTGACAAGATTAAATTAACGAACAAACACTCTATTTATTTGGATTATTTGAAATTGCACAAGTGCCTAGATAAAAATAAAAGATATTTTTAGTTTTTTTTTAAGAAAATTATTAAAAATCGGAAACCGGATACTTTACATAAAGGATTGATTGTTGAAAATAAGAAATTGAAGGAAAGTTTTGGAAAGCAATGGTCTACCTGGGACTGTGATGCTGAACAGAAGAATAATTTTATAAATGAACATAATTTTCGCAGTTTGCAGAAGATTAAGGGACTGTCACTTATTCGAGTTCTTGAGCCAGTTCTTCCCGGTATAATCGTATGCGTTGACATTTACAACATAAGGCAACTTTTCAAATATATGCACAACATAATACGGAAGTCGTCGTAGTATAGTAGCAGTAAGTAGTGTTCGCTTATTAGACATGATGCCTCGGTTCAAACCCCTGGTCAGATATCTCCAACAAAACTAATTATGAAAGAAATATTTCTTCGGCGACTGCCTCTCAGAAGATTTCTGGCAAAAACTCTGGGAGTAAATAAAATTGCCATGAAGAAGTATCTCAAGTATCTGGCGTTCGACTTTAACCTGCAGGTCCCGCCACTCATGTATAAAAATCAATACAGACAACATAAGTGGTGTAACAAACTAGGACGTAATCCTGACTGTATGTATGCAAATACATTGCAATGATGTACAGGTTTGAGCAAATTTGGAGGTGGAAATCCATATTCTAAATATACCATAATGAGTTGTAAGATTGGGCCTAGCCCTACTGCTGAAAACACAGTTGGATTGGAAAAAAAATATCACAATTTAAGAGAAACCAAATATTTAGCAGTAAATACATTGCAATGATGCACTAGTTTGAGAAAATCTGTAACGCTACTAGTGTTTTCAAATTGCTTTATAACTTTGCTAGTTCCTTGAGCAATAGGGCGATTTTAACGACCATAATCACACCTCGAAAAGGGGTCCGCGTTTGAATTCACCTATTTTGTAGTGTATTTAATTCTTTTAACGTGTTTTAACGTAAGTGGCATAACTTTCCTTAAATAAATATCAAGTAAGACGAAAGATATTTGCCGGCTGATAACCTTGCATAGTAGCGTTTTGTAACGACTAATCCGATAGCTAATCCGGTTCATCCACAATTCGGAATTATTAAACTATTTAACAAAAATTTTTTTTTAATATTTAATATTTCTTCAACTGTTTTGAATGGAGTTTCTACCACATTTTTTGTAACTGTTTTAATTATAATTACAACGATTATAATTTTACAAAGCTGGGTGCATTTGTGGTAATAAGTAGAGATTCCCTAGCATACAATGTTTATGAATTTATTAGGCCATGAATTAAATGGTTTTCTTTTTTTTTTTTAAGAAAAATAAAGCTTAAGACAATTAAAGAGAGTTCTTTGAAGAAAAAAATAAAAAATAAAAATAGTTTTAAACATTTCATTTTTTAATGAAAACAATGGTAATTCCTGAGTTGAAAACAGTGACTCAGTATATTTGTTTTTTTTTTTAAATTATTTAAATATTTAAAATGATTTCATTTTTAACAAATTTCGTACGCTTTTATTTTTAAAACTGATGGTTTTTTAAAAGTTGTTAAAGTCTTCCTTATTGTTATTAATTAAGAAAAATTAAATTTCATTAATTAGCTTTTGTTTGCTAATAAATCTTGCCAAACATACATACCATACATACTTCTTTTAATAATTTCATTGTTTAAATTTAACAATTAACCAAAAAAAAAAAAGAGAAAAAAAAAAAATAACAGAAGCAATTAATTTGAAAATTTTAATTTTACTTTTTTGTTACTGACTTTCCAAGGTTTTTCCCAAAAATTAAGCATAATTATACTCCAAAAAAATGTTGAGAACATCATAAATATTCTAAACTTCAAAGAATTTTTCTGCAAAAGAATTTTTGTGGAAAAACTGAGTTTTAAAATATGACAGGAAATCAAATAAAAATAGAATGTTTTTCATTCAGTAATTTAAACATCAACTAAAATTCACTAAATTTAAGAAAATATCATTTTTTTAACAAAATAAAAATGCTTATAATTATAAAATCCAACATGATATTCTAACTTCAACGCTGGAGATACTTTCATATAACTTTACACCTGATCTTTATTGAAAGTGCTTGGCGGTTAAGATCAGTAGGCATTTGCTCAACGTTATTGAACAGAAATTTCAACTCTGTTTGACAGTTTCAACTGTCAAACCATATTTGTCGACATGGCAGTACTCACGAACATACGTACATACATAATTGGCCATTAAACCCTTCAGTCTCGATTACTAACTAGCTTCTCACACCACTTATGTTGTGTGTATTAATTTTATACAACAGTGGCGGGACCTACAGTTTAAAGTCAATTCCGAACCACAGACTTTTGAGAAACTTTTCATGGCAATTTTATCTACTCTCAGAGTTTTTGCCAGAAATCCGCTGAGAGGAAGTCGCCGAAGTAATATTTTTTCATATTTCGTTTTATTGGAGATGTTTGATCTGGGGTTTGAATCGTGACCTCACGTCCAATAAGCTCACGTCTAATAAGCTAAGCTACGGCAACTTTACAGTACTCATGAAGCTAAAAAACACCCGAAAGCGTTTCAATAACGATTACTTAGGGAAATAAAAACTAATTTAATTATAATATTCCAGGACTATACATACATATTATACGCAATACTCGTGCAATGAAAAAAAAACGACACCAAAATAGAGTTTCCGATGGCTGATTTTAGAATTATATCAACTATTAGGTGGGGGGATCCCCATTCACCATTTTATTTTAGACCCCGGAAGTGTATAATTGTTTTTTTCTCTGCTAAATTTAACTTCATTACATCATTTTCTGGTTCAAAAATTATTTTTTTATTTGGCCAAATATTGAATTACAAAAAACTCGTCCAGAAGTAGGTCTCTTTACCGCTGAAATAATTTTTTTTCTTCGAAAATTGTTTTCAATTTGAATTTTTTTGTTTCTCTAATCAAACTCTAAAATAAACATCCCGTAAATTATATGCAAACTTAAATTCCAACAACAACAACAACGACAATAAAAACTACAACAATGCAAACAATACAATAATAAATGAAATAAATAATAATATTGCAACAATAACCACTTGTAGTACAACAGCAATAGCAATAGCAGTAACAACAACAACATATTGCAAGAGTAATACGAGAGCAAAATTTATTACCAACATTTTTATTTTTCTGTTTAAGCCGGTGTAAAGACCAGAAAAAAATATATACAGAAATAACAACAACAACAAATAATTGTATTTGCCTCAAGGAGTGGTTTAGATGGATCAATGAATGATGGTTTGTTGGTTTGGTTAGCAAGTTGTGGTGTGGTAGTGATAGTGGTGGTAGTGATGTTTGTGGTGTTGGCCATGTTAGTGGTTAGCAAATGAATTGTGTAAACAATTTGAAAATAAATTATTGGACTAACATTGTTGAACCGACATCCATACCTATAAATTCTCTACAGACAATGTATACTTAACCATGCCGAAAAGCAATTTATTATGACTTGGTTTTTTCTTTCTTACAATTTGGTTATGGTTTTAGTCCAAATCAGAAGAAAAACAAAGAAATTTAATGAAAACAAGAATCAATTCAAATGTCTTCTTACAAATGCCTTAAATATTTCTTTTAACTACACCCTCTCAGCAATCGTATTGAAAATGCACTGAGAGTAACTAATTGTCATGAAAAGGCGTTGCAACTCTGTTGTCCTATAGGTGCCGCTGCTTAGTTATAAAATAAATACAAATTGGGTGGTGTGAGGAGCTAAGTAGCAATTTTTATTAAAAGGGTTCCAAAGGCCATTAATGTATGTGCATGTGCACACTAATACTGTAATATTTATAGGCCCCAGGCACAAGTTTTTTGTATTCTCTGTAATTACAGTGAAGTGAAAAACTGCAGGTTGACAAGATAAAAAAAAATAAACAAAAACATAAAAACTTTAAGAATTTCTCAAGAGCTTTTCTATGCAGTCTATGCCAGCCTTTCCTTCAATTAAATCATTAAATCCATTCACTAATTATTGTTACATTTAAATTTCTAAAAGGAAGTCTAGAAATTCCTTAAAAATTTCCAACATCCGTTTACTTAAACTGCCAGGAAGGGAGGCAACAAAAAGAGAAAAAGAAAAACAAAAGAATTTCCTCGGAAAATTTATAGCCATTAGCCATAGTCAAAGCTATTAAACGAATGTCAAGTATATAATTATTAGGAAATGTATCTTCTAGATATTTAAACACTTAACAATAACCGTTAACTAAATTACAACAACATCTCTATGTAATTAACACACAAACTCATAGCACCACGCGTACACACAGAGGAAGTCTACTATTGTGATACAGTGTGCCTGTGTGAGACATGAGTAATAAATTTGGCTTAAAAACCGATAAAAATCTTGACAACAAGCACAAAAACAGCAACAAATACAAGAAAATTAAAATAAACAATAATGTTAAGAGGATATCCAACAAATAACGGCAACAACTTAGAAAAAAAAACAATAATAGAGAGAAAATGAAATGAAATGAAATAAGAATCTTGTAACCAACAGATATGAAAAGACAAGTTTAAATGCTGAACCTTCAATAGCCAAGTAACCAACCAACAAACCAACGGTACGCTTTACTTTTTTTATTATTGCTGGTCTGTGAATGAACTCAATTTTCTAGTACAATATCAGTTTTTGTATTGTTGTTTTTTGTTATTATCATAGTCTTGTTTGTTGTTATTGTCATTCAAATTTATTTTTCTTGTTTTCTTTATTAAAAAACAAAATATTTGTAGCTTTTTTTTAAGAGAATAAAAAAGTGATACTCGAGTAAAGTTCAAATTTGTTTTCATTTAATTTTTTTATACTCTGGACCATTATAATAAGATGAGGGTTTACAATATTTATACTGAAGCACCTTAAAAGTGATCCACCACCAGGCACCAGATTGTTCAGAGTTGAAGTTGAATATGTGCTTAGGATACCACCGTGGGCCAGATTGTGCTAAAACTCGCAAAAGAGCTTCTGCACTGAATAGGATAGAAATCGGCTTAGTGAGCAACATGATAACTGGTCTGTACTTATTAAAGGGCCACTGGTTTCTTGCTCTGACACTATTAAGAATTATTTAAGATTATATTGATATTAGAAAGCTTTATGTCTTGAATTACTAATTGGTTAAACAGTGATTGAGTACTAAAGTAACTTTCAGATTATTTGTTCCTCAACTTTTGACTCTTAATTCCGATTTAAACGAATTGATATTTCTTAAACTCCAGACAAGGGAAGATGACTTCTATCCGTAGTATTGTGGAAATAAATCATGCGTTTACTTCGAGAATTATTCGAAAATTAAATGTTTAAGATTGATGATAATAACCATGTCTGGACAATTGCATTAAATTGCAATTTGATTAGATCGAAATGTCTTCCCAATAGCTTTTATTCACCAGCCCTACTTGGAATGTACCAGTTACGGAGCTATCCTGGGTATATTTTAGTGTCTTTATAAAATACTGTTACTTAATAGGCCATCTTCAAGATTTTGAATTTTATAGATAAGAAGTTACTAGAGAAAAAGGAGCTAAGGTGATTTGATTACCTCACTTGTTAGATGCTCTGGCCTGCACTGACTAGGGAAAAAACCACTTAGCAGGACTGCAATCAACCTTCTTAGGGCTGTAATTACTGGACACTGTATGAATATAAGTGGTGTTTGGATGATAAAAAAGCAACAGTAGAACACATTCTGTGCGCATTTCCGACTGTATAAGTAAGACAGAAGAACAGGACCGTTGCCTAAGTGTGTCACTGTAGGATCAAATAGGATTTCTCAACAGTATAGGTTTTCCTATATTTCCGGGGTATCAAAATGGAACCTAGGGTTTCTTAGAGAAGTTGCTAAAATTGATTGCAACTTTTACAACCTAACCTAACCTAACTATTCTGAAATGAGTTCATAGCCAGTTACTTTGGATATTAAGGAGATTTCTGGCAAAAACTCTGATAGTAAATAAAATTGCCATGAAAAGTTTCTCAAAAATCTGTCGTTCGGAGCCGACTTTAAACTGTAGGTTCCACCATTCATGTATAAAATTAACACACACAACATAAGTGGTGTGTGAAAACTAGGCCGTAATCCTGGCTGAAGGGTTGTAATGATCAATTACATAGTATGTATGTATGTATTAAGGAAAGTATTAACACAAGTGAAGTCATTCTAATTCTTTTGGAAAACCGTGAACTACCAGTTTAACGAGGTGTTAGGATAACATTTGATGTCACAAATTCATCGTTTTCTATTATATAAATAGTAGGATACCATTGGTAGCCATTGGTAGATTTCCTCCAAGGAATTAATTGCTCTCAAAAATATATGTTGATGTAGAGTGACACTTAGTCGGTATTGATTAACTGTTATTACAATTATTTGTTTTTCTCTTAAAACTTAACTTAGAAAATATTTGCATTTCTTTCAGGAAAAATTAGACAAATACACGAGTAAAGTTCAAATTTGTTTCTTTTTCTTTTATTTTATAGTTTTTTTTGCCTAAAAACCTAAACAATAACAACAACAATAGTTAATATTATTAGATACAAAGCTAAACAATAACTAAAATATAGTCGTAGTCATAGTAGTGGCAGCAGTAGTAGTTAAGTATTAAGTATTGTATCTTAAAGATATTTAATATACTTTCTCTGTTACTATTTCACGCTCAATGAAATGTTTTGATGATGTTTTAACGATTACGCTTTTCATCTACTTTTTTTCTATAAAACTTTGAACAAAAGCAAAATTTATAAAAAAAAAATGGAAGAAAAATTATTTATTACTCTATAAGGGGAGTGAATTTTTTTCTTTTATTTATTGTTTGTTGTTGTTGTGGAAGATGGTACTGCCGCTTTTAGTTTTGCAGTCTTATTTTTTTTATTACTGGGTAATGATTTCAAGCACAACAGCGGAAGTTGCAAACACCTCAAAGTCTATGAACGGATTTAATGTAGAAAAATTAATTGAAAACTGAAAGAAAGTTATGACGAATAGGAAAGAGTTTATTTTCGGATAAAATGTAAGCGTAATATTAAGTCGTTAGGCTACATTGATGTTCTAATAGGTGACATAATCTCCTATTAATCACCATCCATTCCTACAATTGTGAGAATGCAATAATCTTTTTATTTTCTCTTTCTTTCTATTTCTTTCTATGCTTTAAAATTAAATTATTTTGTTTAAAATCTTTTCATAATTTCACAATAAATTAAAGCAAAATAAAGAGAGAAAAAATCCCCACATTAATGGAAGAAAATCTAAACTTTTCCATTGAGACTATTAGGTTTTGATTTTGACATCATAACCTCATATGCCCCGTCATGATTCATAACCAGTTATGATGCATTACATACTGACATCATACAACAGTTCTTGAGCAATGCTTATGGTGGCATTCTTCGGCTTAAAATTAAATTATCTTCTTGACATTCTCATTTGGATTGTAACTGCACACACACAAAGCAGTAGCGTAGAATTCAAAACGTTTAAGAGATTGTTTGAAGACACTAGCCCCTCTCAGGTCGTAGATAAGTGTTAATATACACCTTCTTTAATTCAATCGATTGAGATCGAACGCCTGCTTTCCTAATATCAACTAAATGTATGAAACTGCAATGTTTGACTAACAATTTCAGTGAAATAGCTTCTGGTAAGACCTTTTAGTATAAGTCACTAGGAACCGACCTTTTGACCGGGCAATGTAGTCTCAAAGAATACTTGTTCAAAATAGGGATCGACTCAAGACCAATATGTAGATTCTTTAATAAAGAGAATGCATCATCAGAATATGTGTGGCGTCAATGGATCTCAGAAGTAAACACCTGGGTGCCTTTCAAGTAACAGGCAGGACAACGTACCACTTCCTAGAGTTCATCAGGATAACAGGGTTTGGGAACACATCAGAGGAATAATTGAAGAATCAAAATTGTTGTATTTGCATTACGTATTCGTTTGGTATCGAATTCAGCCTGATTTATGCGCCACATTCGAATGCGCTACATTTGAATGACATCAATAGTTCTCTTAAAAAATAAAAGAATCGATATCCCACACAGACTTTGTTTAATTTAAATTTAAAGATAGAAAGCGCTTAAAGAAGACCCTATACTTCTGTTTCTACACAGATCACAAATACATTTGGTGTCTGTTTTACCCCTATCCATAAAATTCCAGAACATCAGGGCTTTTGCATAGGTGCTCTCAGTGTCTCATCCTGTTTGCAGCAGTCGCAAGAAGTAGCCACAAGGCAAAATACGTTGAAATGTGTATCCTTCTAATTTCCAATCGTGTCAAGTAACCTTGACGCTTATTATTTCCTCTCCTGGGTAGATAAAGTGCTACGAAGCAAAACATTGCCAGTGATAAGATTCGAAAAAGAAGAGCCTGAGTACAATAACAACACATTCTAAACCTGGAAATAAAGACACCCATGCCTCAAATATCGAAAAGTATTACAGCTCAGATGACAACGTCATTAATAACACAGCCCTGCATGGGTTTTGCAAATAAGATTGCTCCAGGTGTTTCCGAAGGTATTTTGTGCGCTGAACACGAATCAAAAATTTCCATCACGTCAGGTTTTCAAGAAAAAGGGGGGTTGAAACCCCTAAAAATAGCGTTTTTGGCCATTTTTGAAACATTGTAGAGCTAAACACTGACGAGCTAGAACCATCGCTATTGTCAGAAATTGACAATTGATCTTTGCTCTTCAAAATGAGCCCAAAACAAAATTGTTTGCATGCTCCCTTAAAGTAGGGGGTGGGTTTATGTCAAGGGGTGGAAGGGAAAAAGAAACATATTACGGAGGTCCTTAAAATTAATCAGATTTACTTGAAAATTGTTACTCAGGGGTTTTTGGGGTCGCTGATTACAGATCTTCATTCAGATTTAAAAAATTCAAAATGGCGGAACCAATATGGCGGTCAAGTAAATCTGATTAATTTTTTATAAACCTCGACCGCCACATTGGATCCGGCATTTTGAATTTTTTAAATCTAAATGAAGATCTGTAATCAACGACCCCAAAAACCCCTGAGTAACAATTTTCAAGTAAATCTGATTAATTTTTATAAACCTCGACCGCCATATTGGATCCGCCATTTTGAATTTTTTAAATCTGAATGGAGAAAACACCTGGAGCCATCTTATTTGCACAAAAAAGTCCAAATTTGCAGGGCTGTGTAACATGTATCGAACTGGCTCAACGATTTGACGTCACTAGGTGTTAAAGTTTTCAAGCGTTCATAGCATGGTACTTCATTGACCACTTCTTAACTATATGGGAAGAGCTTGTAGCACTCATAAGCATCCTATATCGTTCCACTCTATGTTGTTGTCGGAAAATCTTACGTAAAATTTATCGCCACATGAAAAGTTAGTAGAGTATTGTGTATGCTACAGGGTTTTATGGCTTTAAGAGACAATCAATGAAATTTTTGGGGTTATACTGGAAGTGTATCAGTTGTTGTCACAAAAATCACTTCACATTGTGAATTCATGTTATTTGATGCCACATTACCTTGTCCTATAAGCTAAGCTTATAAGGCAGAAAAGCATTCCTTTTTATAAGCAATGCTTCAATTATTTTCTGCAATCCGTACCCTATTCTTTATGAATATGTTACACGTCCATCAAAAACCTATGCATACAAACACCTTGAAAGTATGGAACACAATTGCAAGCTATACAGAAATAATAGGCGGCGAAATTTTGAATTATAATATACATTACATATGAATTTACATATATTGTATTAACAATATACATACATCCCTACCATTACTTAGTCACACTTAATAGCATCACTATTACCAGCAAACTGCTGTAACAAAATAAATTACGAGTAACTCGTATACGAGAGTATGATGCCATCCATCCAACTCTTTTAATGGTGTTCAGTCTTCAAACTGAGGTCTGATTTTAAATAAAGAAAAATTAAATAAAAAAAAAATAGAAAAAAAAAACGATTGCGGTTGATTTCTATTGAGCACAACAAAAAAAAATTAAATTCAAAATAAATTCCACATCATATGAGTACAACATCGTTATTTACTTATGAGTACATCCCCAGAGTATCCATTTATAATTGTAATCATTTGTAAAGGTCTTCTTCTTTTTATTGTTATTATTTAAATTTATAAAAAAAGGAATAGGTTTTCTTTGTTTCTTTCTTTTGTTTTTCGTTATTATTATTGTTCATCACTTGATGATGGTGATGATGATGACTTGATACAAAATTTAATTTCACATTTTTTTTCACACGATCTTGGCAGTAAAAATTACTGTCTCATAAAGACAAAACCTATAAAAAAAGTAATAACTTTTGAAAGTTCAAGTCCAATCATATGATAGCAGAGGACAAATTTGTACAGAATTAGGGCGTATGGATATTGCTCAAAGAGATCTACTTTACCAATCCTATGATATAGATTGTTAATGTTATTTTCTCTTGTGAAGTTGGGACCAGGGAGCTTATTAGATTGCTTATTTTGCGTGTATTCAAAAATTTGAAAACCGTAACGAACCATAACTATCTCATCTCGATTGTCACACTAGAATTCCAAGCAGAGTGGACTACTTTCTTCTTCGACAACAACAGTTCTGCAGATTCTGTGGATGTCTACTCAAACGATTCTAAACTTCAGAATTAGTTAGGCTGTGGAATTTTCTCTGAAAATCTTCATTTTACGATATCCCTCTGCCTCACTGACTACTGTTGTGTGTTTCGAGTAGAGGTTATTGCCTTTAATTACACTACGGAACTGATACTTAGTAAGACAGCAAGTCCTTGACTGATTTTCGCGACAGATTTACAGTGAGCGTCATAAGTGAGTTAACACTTGTGTTCTTAAGTATAAGAAAAGTTCCTTTGTCATGAATTGTTGTTTTTGTTTTAACATTTTATAAGTAATAAATAAACGTTTTTATTTTTGGAAATTTATTCGACTATTCTCATTTACTTTTCTCGCTATCCTAAGAAAATGAATTATTTCAGTGGTGTTTACTCACTTTTGGCGCTCAGTGTATGTCAATCTCTTAGGTATTTCTGGTCACAAGGATATCCCAAATAATTGTGAAGCTACTGAACTAGATCATGTGCGCCCCTATCAAATATCCTACGAATATATACTTCTTCAGACTGTCCATTAGACATTTATTGGTCGATAGCAAATCTGAGGCTGAGGCAAAATCTTCCTTCATTGCATGTCATATCTGACCCAAATTCGATAGAAAACACACTTACATGTAAAATATTTAAACTAAATCGTATGTCATTGTATGTAATCTAACAGATCAATGCGTAAAGCCAGGCACCGCAAAAGACTTGGCCTACGAGCAAGAATTTTTTGGAGAGATTAAAAATTTTCTTAGGAGGAAAACATTATTGCCCACTTTAATTGACAGTGTACGGTTCCCGCACGACACGGACTTCGCACATTTGGCTTGCTTATTTCCCGATAGTCTAAGGAAACTATCGTTACTAAATATTGAACAGGTCTTATTCATGGCAAGTCAACCGGCTGCATATGTCCAGATCAGTAAATCAGGACTTGTCATTTAGTTGCGGATCATGGCTTCCCATGGTATAACCACAGGACGCAATGTGTGCTCAAATTAAATGTGATTGTAACAAAGCTGTGTTTGCAAGTGTTCTTCTAGGCTAAACGCTAATTTCTAGCATTCGGCACTCCGTTTCTCTAATAGTCTAACGGAGCTATAGTTAGTTAGTATAGGGCGGGGCTTCAGCTTGATTCTTGACAAGTTATGCTTTAAAGCGAAATCGGAATGCACATGATAGATCGGTAAATCAGGACTTTTTATTTAGTTCTAAAGGCATGGCTTTCCATGATATCACAACGGACAGCAAAGTGTACTCAAATAAGCTTTGGTTTTAACGAAGCTAGGTTTGCCAGTATTCGTCTCTGGTTCGATACACACTTTTCTCATTCGACTCCCTTTCTCGGTACTTGATATCGTATCGATTACTAAATTCATCAAACTTTCATGCTGCTTTTCAGCTGACTTCTAAAGGAGACATGCTTCCATAATGCGAAGCACACAGATGCAGATTATTGAGATTGGTAACTCAAGACTTGGGAGTTAACTCTGGGACATGGTTTAAACGATGTTGATTAAAGATAAAGTCCCCGAAGTCGCCTTGGTCTAGTAAGCTTATTAGATGAAAAGCCAGAGTCCCAGGCCAGACATCAAAATAAAATACAAAAAGTATTTCTTCGGCGACTTCCTCTCAGCAGATTTCTGGCAAAAACTCTGAGAGTAAATAAAATTGCCATGAAAAGTTTCTCAAAAATCTGTTGTTCGGAGTCGACTTTAAACTGTAGGTCCCGCTACTCATGTATAAAATTAACACACACAACATAAATGGTGTGAGAAACTAGGTCGTAATCCTGACTGAAGGGTTGTAATGACCAATTAAAAAAAAGATTAAGAATTATTCTTTAAAAAATCTCCTTTAAAAAAACCTTATACATGATAAATTTTTATACATAAACAGGCTATAATTCTTTAAAAAATCTCCTTTAAAAAAAACCTTATACATGATAAATTTTTATACATAAACAGGCTATAATTAACTGTGTGGGTTGACAATCTTAATAGGAAGACCTAAAGTTCATTAACTATCCACTTGAGTCACGTGGATTTTATAAAAAGGCCAGCGCTTGACAGGCAAAAAATAAACTTTCTTATTTATTTTTAATTATACAACTCCTCACGATTTAAAAAAATATTATTTATTTATGTTGTTTTTTATATTAAAATTGTTAATTTTTCTTGTTTTCACTACTAACTCGTGTTGACTCATCACCATCGATCAGATCATTTGGCGTCATCTTTAAATCACTCACTCACTCATTCCTTTATTCATTCATACTAGTGATCATCTTTAAATGCAAAAACAAATCTGATCAATAAATACATAAGTTGTATGACACCATCTCGTAGTTTTTTAACAGGCAGTATAAGAATGCTCATTAAAATAAATATTTAAATTCAGTATTGTTTTATTATTGTTGTTGTCTCCTTAATATACCACAATAATGACTTCATGCCAGTTATTTTAAGCGTCTTTCATGTTCAAAACTTGTTAAATTGAATTGAAAAATGAAAATTGTATTCGGCTTGCAAAAAAACAAAACAACTGCACTTTAAATGAAACTCTTGTTAACAAAAAAAAAACAAAAACAAGAAAAGATATTCGTTTATTGGTTTGATTTTTTCCATTTTCGATATCAATTATGTAATACTATTATTATAGTATTTGTTTTTGTTGTTTGTTTTCTATTTTTTTTTTTAATTAAAAATTTTCTTAAAAGCTGTTGTTGTTAATCAAAGAAATAACGTTTTGGTTTGTTTACATTAAAGCCGAAAATAGGCTCTGTGTTTGGCCGAATATTTGGCGTTTTTGGTCAAGTTATGAAAGAATTCTCCTAAAAAAACACTTTTCTTCATACGAAAATTGTTTTGAATTGAACATGAATGATTGCACAAAACTTATGTGGATTATCGCATAATAATTGGCAACAGTCAATAATTTCTTTGATTAATACAACTAATTGAAGCAAACTAAAGAGATTACTTGTTGTAATAAACCCTTTCTTGCTTATTGGCATTAACTCCAATTCAAATTTCATAATTAATCTCAGGGCTTAAACCAATTATACAGGAAGTCTAAATTTGATTCTTCATAAAAGTTTAACCACAGATTGGTTTCAAAAGCAAAGCTGAATAAAACACACATGAGACTTTGAATCCTATGGAACTTTTGTTTCATTCTATAGTGTGGACCTTGTCATTCCGTACGAATGCGTTATCTTGGCAAATGTTAATTTCCAATCGTTCCTATGTTAGATAATTATCGGTATAGAGGCGGTCTTTGACTTACAATATAAGCAAAAAGGTCTAACGGCATCAAATCGCATTATCTTGGTGGCCAATTGATGTTCCCAAAACGTGTATCTACTCTTTCTGGAAACTTCTCATTCAATAAAGTCAAAATTGACTGTATGGTGGGACTAGTAGGACTGTTCAAATTGCAAGCATACTTCGCCCAGTTCATAACCGTAAATTGCAGGCTAACAAAATCGATTACTGTACGCCCTTAACACTCAGAATTAATAGTTGCGATTTCCTTTTCTTACAAATGCAACCTAATGACACCTTCCGGACTATAATATGCACCAAAAAGTCACTTTTTCCGGATGCAATGCGTTGTTCTTCGAGCCTCAAATATGCTTGTTGACATAACCACCGATTCAGAAATGAACTGCATAGCTGAGGAAAATTAATTCGAAAAATCAGCCTGTTGTTCTATAGTCCAATCATAACTACGACAATGTGAGTGATCAGCAAGTTTTAATCTTTGTGCGAGTTCAACTTTATACACATTAAAGTGCAGAACTAAATGAAAACTTCGCTTTAACGGTCGATATGAGAAGCCCAATTACAGAGAATGTCGCAAAGTCGACAAATCTAGATTATCCGCAACACTTTCAGTAAAAGAAGTGTTATTTTCGATATTGGTGCATAGGTCTGAACACTTCAGTAAAACAACGCTAACGGCAGACTAGCTAGAATTGATAGATTCTATGCGTTTTGGATCGGCTTGAAATCGCAACCTCTACTATAAGCTTCTCTCATGTAGCCAAATTCTTATCATGGACCACCTCTATCAATAATTAAAACATCTGCAGGATACTTTTATAGATAGATGATCGGTTTTCATCAACAAATGAACGGAAAGGGCTTGTGTTCCATCAGAGCCATACTAAACTTCTATACATAGTACATCAATTAATACTTGACTGAAGCTCAGGGAGCATAATAAGGAGGTAAATTAGAAGGCTGCAATCGCCTACAAGGGATTATAAAAGAAAGTGTAACCCATCTTAAACTCCGATCGGTTGTACAATTTTGATATTTTTGATAGGGGCGATAGTTTCTCTGAGAGGTAATAGATAAGGAAATTATCCTTGAAATGTCAGTAATGGGATCATTCTAAATTAAGAATGGAATTCTTTTTACTACGTTTTATAATATCAATTGAAATCAGCACGTTGAATACATCAATAACATCAAATAATAATGGTACTTATGTTCTAACATACTCTGTAGAGCAAAGTCGACAGGCAAACTACTGTAACAGGACATCAGAGTCATGTATTAAACTATACAGACTATCCACTTATTCAGAATGGAGCCCAACATGTAGATTATTCAGTGACGATGAGAATAAATTATCGGAACATATTCCAGGAAAAAAAACCGCCTGAGGGTGCATATCAAGAGTTAGGCTGGGAATTGTCATTTTTGACACCGATCTGCATCTGACATTTATCAGGGCAATAGTCTTGGAGGAAACATTATAGGAATACGCTATAAAGGTTGAGGGGAGTACATTAGACCGTATGGTCACAGTACTAAGGCAAATCTTCATGACAATAATAATAACAAAAATAATAATAACAATAAAGTACAATGGGTCAATTCGACCTCCGGGTACTGTACTTGTCTTTATTGGCAAGTACACGTCCTCTAACCTAACCTATAATAATAAAAATAGTATTGAAACCTGCCGAACAACAAACACAACTACTACAAACCTAAATGTAAATGCCAAACCATCAGCAATCACCTTACAGTGTGAAATTTGATGTTCTTCTTGCATTGATACAAATTTAGAATTTTTTTAACCACAGGGGTATTTTTTAAACAATACTATACATTTGTACTTGAAAAACTCATTGCCTATTTTGAATGCATCTAGAATTCTGATCACGTCCAGTACAAATTGAAACAAATTAACTGATTCCCATAAAATAGTTTATTTTCGTCAGAAAAGTTCTTTACTTTTTAAAAAGTTTTATTCTTTCAAGATTTCGAAATTTAAATTAAAGTACCTTGTGACGTGGAACTCTAAACGTGATGTCATTTGCATACAAAAAACTGTAACTGTAGAAATGGTAACACGGTAGTAAACGTTACAATTTCAATTTAATTGTATTTAAAGAAGAAAACATTTGTAATGTTTACGATATTGATGTTAAAACAAATTAATTTCTTATTTGCTTTTACGATAAAAATATTTATTTCTCTATTATGAACCGTACAGTGGTACCAAGGTGTAAACAAATAAATTTAAATTTGAAAACCCAAAAAAAAAACAAAACTTATTGATAGTTTTTTAAAATACAAATTCAAATTTATTATTTATTTGACTTGCAAATTGACCTCCAGTACCACTGTGCCTTATAAAAACACCCGCCTGACGTTAATTCATACATTTGACTCGCCATACATTAATTCTTAATTTAAACATTGTCTGTTTAAATATTTTGAAAAACAGAATTTAAAATAAATACAGATATTTAATAATAATAAAACAAATCTTTTTGTTGTATATCGAACAGAAACTGGAACAAGAAAAACATGTTTTACGTCAAAAACTGGCTATTGCCGAAGAGGAAAGTGAACAACGGGTGCTGGAAATACAAACGGATCTCAATGAACTGAAAGACAAATTGCTGGCTCAGGTATAAAGCAATTTATTTATAATTAGCACGTTTTATTAAAATTATCTTTCTTTTCTTTAAAGGATAATGCAATACGTCAAGCGGAAAAAGAGAAGACCCTTCTAATTGAAGAATTGTCCAGTCAAAATTCCCGTCTAACCGAGCAAATACAAGAGGCCCATAATACGGAAATGAAATTAATGTCACAAATACAAGAGCTTAAGGATCAGTATTCATATAGGAATACCAGTTTACAGGTAAAATTTTAATTTTTTCAAAAAATTTTAATTTTTTCTACAATTTTTTTGTTCTCTTAAAGGAACACGTTAACAGCCTGGAGTCCATAAAAACCGAATTGAGTTTAACCACAGAAAAGCGCCATGAATTGGAGAAACGTTTACAAATGGTTCGAGAAGAAAAGGAAACCTTAAGTTCAGCTTTAGAAGAGGCCTCAGATCGTATACACATGCTGGAAAGGCATGCCAGAGAGCAAGAAACTAAATTGGAGGTAAGTGTATAGAAAAAACTCTGTCCCACATTATATTCGAAATTTAGGGATTCAGTAGGGTGTCAAAAAGTCATTTCTATTATACTGACTATGCTTTATCATTTTAACTAAAGAAAAAAAGTAGAAAAAAAAACATTTGCTGAAATGATGTGACATTTCTTCATTATCTTACTTTAAAGTGTTTTTGAAAATATTTCTTTTGCTAAGAACTACAGACATTCTTATTTAAAAGAAATTGCGTTGTTTTTAATATTGCATTTCGTTATTTATGTATTTATCAGTTGCTGTAGACATTAACTAACTTTTCTAATTATATAGAATATAGAATATATATGTATGTACTCGTACATACATATTAGAACACATTTTAGATTTATCATATAAGTGAGAAATATTTAACCCTTTAAATGCGTATACTGCCTGCCGACCTACAACTATACTTCAGTTTAAGAATAGCTATACACTATTACCTACAGTCACAGAAAAAACTCTACATACACCGCTGTATGTAGACTGTTTCTTGCTAATTTTTTTGTAGTTTTCTAACAATTTCTAGGTGATATTTTTATATTCGTTAAACAACGCTATAACACCTTTTTCAATTTGATCAAAATCACCAGGGAAAAAGTCTACATACCGTGGTGTATGTCTAAATACTGTAGTATACGTATACTTTTTTCTTTAACTGTATATTAATAGCAAACGACTTATGACTTCAACATTTAACAGAAGTAATATCTCAAAATTCGTCTTGAGAAGAAATATGGAAAAGCATTTGCTAAATGCAATGGCAATTTATTTAGACGTAATGTCTCTATTCTACCATGTTATCCAAGTTGATAATGAAGCAATAATTGCGGTCTTATACGACAGGTCGAATACATTTGTACATACATACGACCTAGCTTCTCACACCACCCATGTTGTGTGTGTTAATTTTATATATGAGTCGGTATATATAAGACAGTTTGAATAGAACACTAAATTCTCGTAATAATGTTAAGACTACAACTGAGTATTAGTAGACTCTACTAATAGACTAATTTTTTACATTCCAAAAAATTGAATTG
The DNA here is from genome assembly GCA_932273835.1 of Sarcophaga variegata. Lineage (NCBI taxonomy): Eukaryota > Metazoa > Arthropoda > Insecta > Diptera > Sarcophagidae > Sarcophaga > Sarcophaga variegata. The sequence goes on from OW026362.1 coordinate 10,643,201, forward strand.
CCATAATAGTTTACGAAAATGGGCAATAAAAAGCCCATCGAAATACTCTACAGTCACGAAGATATCGATAGAAAAAAAACGAGAGTTCTTCGACCGGAGCCTATGTGTCTTTGATACTTAATTTAGAGGAGTAATGGACCTCAATAAATATTATGTTCAAATGCTTACTCTGTATTTCTGGGGTTCTAGCTGGATCTAGCTCCGCCGAACACTTATTCCTACCTACACCGTCCCTATCAGTAGTTTGCTATGTTTATTCCGCAAGAGAGGTTATGCTACAGAAAGTAGGGCGAATTTGCAAGGAATTTTCTTACATGGCAGTGCGTTCCAGATGACACTCAGATTCAGTTCGTCGAAGGCTTTTTAAAAGTCTAAGAAACATAAATACAGTGGTGAACGCCATTCCATAGAGTGTTCCACTATAAAAAGCAAACTGGTTATATGGTTGGGATGGAATCCAAGTTATTTCTAATTCAAAGCTGGTGTCACCCTGTTTGAGATGTTTATAGGAATTATCTAGGCACTCACAGAAAGCAGAGTAATTTCGCACCTGTTGTTAAGATTTGAGAGGTCGAACTTTTTCGGTATAAGGTTGTATAGGACTTTATTAAAATCTTTACAAGCCTCTTGCTGAACTCAGGAATCTATTGTTGAATTTTTTTTATCAGTTTCTCATCAAGAGAAAATTGGTGGAACACTTTACGGTAAGGTTTGACAGTAAATTAGGAAAATTCAAATGATCTTGATTAAATAGCATAGCAAATAGATGTGTTCACCCGACTGCTATATACCGATTATGATTGAACACAAGCAAAAACGTAATGTGTAAATCTCGCATGCCTGTTTGGCAAAATCTTATCGGCTTTTGCCACGCCCACAATTTTAGGCTAGGATCTGAATTACAATTTCAAAAATGTATGGCTTTATATTTATCCTTGCAGACCACTTTACAGGCCCTTGAAAGAGCCACCAGAGAAAACAATGTTCTCAGCGAGCGTTTGGGAGCGGTAAGTTAATTTCATAAATATTTTATCGCATTTCGATATTCTTCCAAATCTTGTAAAAAGTAAAAAAACCATAACGTAACTAATCATTGAATTTGAATTAAATGAAACCATTACCCATACCTCAATATTAACACTGTTTATTATGACTTTAAATTTGTAAATCAACCAAACAAACCAAAAAAAAAAAAACTTCATAATAAAGGATAATTATTCTGGTTCCACCGGTAAAAAGTCCCTACAATTCGAAATGGAATGCGATGAAGATGAGGCCAGTTTTTCGGAAGATGGTAAGCCCTCACAGATCTGGGTTGAGGCACGCTCGGTATACATACAATTGAAATCTTTGGTCGATTCTTTGAAAATCAGCCATGATGATGACTCAGGTAGGCTTAACGATTAATTTGTAGTTTTTGTTGTTTCTTTGTGTAGTTAGAAAAATTACTGTGATATTTGAAACCAATAAGGTTTTACAGGTTTAAATTCGGACATATCATTGGATCTGGAATCCATGGATAATACAATATCAACGAATGGCAATAGTGAAAATGGCCATAATGCCATTAATTTTCGCCCTGGCATGTTATCGGCCATGTCCGATGAATTGACGCGTTTGCTATTGAATTTGGATGCGGGCAATTTCAAAAAGATGTTGGATCAGACAAGAAATTTGGTTTTAGAACAAGAGGATGAAATCAAACGGTCACATCAATTGATACAGCAATTGGAAGCTAATGTAAGCTTGTTGATTTGAATTTTAAAAAACCATGAAAATTATTTAAATATTCTAAATTTTCGCTTCTTTAGTTGGCTGTTACCGATGTGGAATTGACCAATGTCAAGGAGGAACGTGATCAGGCCAGAGGTGATTTGGTGGACGACACCGACCGTGATGAGTTATTGGCTAAAGCGCAAAAAGAACGTGATAATGCTACTGAAAGACGCACTAAAGCCGAAGTTGAATTGGCCAAGACCAGAGTTGAACTTATGCAAGCCAATTCACAACTATTGGAATCCATACAGCAAAAGGTGGAATTATCCCAACAGTTAGAACAATGGCAGGTTAGTATAAAAATAGTTTTGGAAATATTAAGGAATTTATTTAAGAAAAAAATATCTTTTTTTCCTGTTCTAGATGGACATGCAAGAACTTATTGAAGAACAAATGCGTTCAAAAATGATTAACAATCGTAAAATACAACCAGCTGAACCTCAACAAACCAGTGCCGCTGCTAATTTAGCTAAACGTTGGACCAACTATAAACTGTGGAGCCTATTTCAACGGTAATCTATTAGCCTGGAAATGGTGGCGCTATGCGTCTATAATTTTAATCATGTAAAAGCTTTTATTATTTAAATCTAAATATTATTTTTTAATGTATAAACAATTCGTTTCTTTTTTTAACCTAAAAACTAACTTTAAAAACTCATATTTTATTTTATTTACTTAAATATATAATAAAATATATTTATATTAGTTATATTAAGTAAATTTTATATATTTTTAAGAATGAAAAAATAAAATCCTAAAGGTCTGAAATTAGAAAAATTCTATTTCGTTTTATGTTTAAGAAAAGACCTTTAGTTTAAAAAAAAATGAAACCGAAAAGAAATTATGTCTAAAAAAAGTACCTTTTTGTAATTTAAAATCAAAATATTTTAACAAAAAAAAATCACAATATTTTTAAACTAAATTTTAAAATATTTTAAAAGTATCTTAATGTACTAATTATTAATTTTTATTATTTTATATTTGTTTGTGGTATGAAAGTATTTTATTTTTTATAATTATTTTATTTTATATGTATGTATTTAGATGACAGTAAATGAAACACTAACGCTTTTTTATATTGTATGTAAAATTTCAATAATTTTAAATTAGTTTTGTAGTATTTTAACTTTAAAGAATTTTAATAGAACATGAGTTTTTGTATGAAAAAGAAAATTATTAATCATTTAAACAAATTTTTATAAGTTATATTAAATTTTTTTTGTGAATATAACAATTTTTAAAAAATAAATCCTTCTTTAGAGCAATAAATCCCATTACAATTTGATTACTGATTTTGAAAATAATGTTAAGCTTCTATTATTTTAACATAATTTGCATTAAAAAATCATAAAACTGAAGAATTTGTGTAAAACGCAAATAAAAACATTAAAGAAATAACTAAAATTTAAAAATTATAGAAAAACCTGATCCCAATTTCTGTAAGCCAAGCGATTTCAGCAATCGAAAATTATTTTCATGGAAAATTATCATTCCAAAAAATTTTAAAAAACCTCAAAATTTATTCTAAAGCAATAATTTCGTAATTAACTTTCAAACATTTTGTTTTTCTCAATTAGTAGGAGATTGTTGTAATCGAAAGAAATTCTTATAGAGAGAATAAATATTTTAAAAAAGAAAGAATTGGTTTCTCTTTTCTCCTGTCATTTTTATTTAAAATTTTCATTTTAGACCTTCTCTCCATCGTTATAAAACCAAGAAAATTAAAAAAAAATCAAAGACCACTGTGCTTTTATAATTCCAATAAAATTTCTACTCGAATGTATACTTATTACATTAATGTATACTTCTTACATTAATTTATAATCATTACAGTATTGGCTTTTACAACCCTACAGACGGGATAGCATCTCACACCAGGATGTTGTGTGGGTTAAAACTTTTTCAAGATTAATGTCGAATTTGAATAGAATATTTGAAAACACGTTTCATTGCAATTAATTACTCTCAGAGCATTTACCAGAAAAATACTTAAAGGAATATTCTTTCATATTTTTCTTTTCAATATGTCAGAGGGCTGAGGTTTGAAAACGACATAAAACAACTTTTATCTAGTAACTCAACTTACTACCATGTAGACTGCGATATTAAACGTGTTACACCAATAGAAAATATAGACAAAAGGGGAGAAATTATATCGAATTAGAAAATGCTAAACAATTCAGTAAAATTTTGACAACAGCCACTACTTCAAAAAATTTGTAGATTCCAACATTCTTCGCTCAACAAAATTAAATCGAAAAAGTGTGAATACACGTTAAAAGAAGTGTTTCATCGAATATTTTTCCAAATTACTTTGGAATGAAATTGTGATGAAGGCGTATAAAAACTCATAGTTTGTTTATTTCTTTTTGAGTTTTAGTTGTAAAATTAAACTTTATATGCCTTATATTATTAAAATATTATTGGCAACTGATTTTTTTTAAGTAATTGTAAAACCAGTACTTAAATAATTATGAGAAAAAATTCGTTGTAGCACAACATATCGCTTATAATTCTTCGTAGATTGAAAATAACACCATAATTAAAATAAAATAAAGAAAAATTTAAAAACAACAAATAATATTTCGAAACTATCAAGACAACTAATATAACAAAATAGAAATATTTTTTTTTTAAATATTTGTAAGTTAGAATTAAGTAAAGCACGAAATCAAAGCAAGATTTTTTAGAAAAATTAAAAGCAAATAAAATGAAATTGAAAAATATCTTTTAATATTATTAAACAAATTAGAAAAAAAGCTTTAATTTCACCTACTTGCCTTAATTCTGACAATGAAGCAAAAAACAAAAAAATATTAAAATTTAAAAAAAATTAATTTTTAATAATTTAATTTGTAATAATAAAAGTAATAATGAAATGTAAATGTTATATAAATATTTAATAATAAAACAAAATAAAAATTAATTAATAAGCCTGTACTTACCGTCATTTTTTCATTTTTGCTGATTCTTTGACATTAAACTTGGGTATGCGATCTCTTTTAGCTAAAATTTTATTCGAAGCTTCCTCTATATTTATGCCACTTATAATGATATTGATTCGTTTTTCAATAACGCCTATGAACAGCTTAACGTTGTGGCTGGTCATAGAAGTGTTTGTGCATAGGACATTTAAAATGGGAGCATCATCACAAGATAATTGTCTAAAAACAAAAAAAAAATTAATAATGTATTCAACATAACAAATGAATATAAAAAAACATACTTAAATATATCTGCAATGCCTAAAAGCATTTGCTGTAAACGTAATTCCAATGTTCTTAGTTTTTCTTTAGTTTCATTATTTTGCAATTCGGCTTTTTCGAGTTGTTCATTAAGATAATCTAAAGCCTCGGTTTTCTGTAGCAGCTCCTTCTCACGTAGATCAGCCTTTTGGCGTTCTGTCATAGAATAAAAGAATAAAAATTTAATTTAATAACTTGCGAGCCTCTTTCAACTCACCTATTTCATCTGATAACTCTTGGGTAACATCATTTAAAGTCTCCACCTCATGGCTCAATTCATTGACATAATTAAACAAGGCGAAATTTTCCTCTTCTTGTCTTCTAAACTGTGCGGTTAACTTTTGTGTTTCGCTTTCCTGGTAAAGTTCCTAAAAAAAATAACTTATAAATAAAAGATTTTTAACAATATATTTTCTATTTTCAAATACCTTCATACGTTCTATTATTTCTCTGTATTCCTTTAATTGTTTTTCGAAGGCTTCTTTTTGTGCCAATTTCTTATCGCTTTCACGTTGTTCTAATTCCGGATTAAGACGTTTCTGGCCTTTGATATCAAAGAATTTTTGTAATTTGGCGTCATGCTCCAAACGTCTTTGCATTTCACGCATTTCCTAAAGAAAACCACAATTTGTACTCCGTGTGATTGGTAATGAGGTTTTGATTCGAAATATACCTGTATATGCATTATTTTATCATTCTCATTACGATCTTTTAAAACTTGTAATTTATTGCAAAGTTCCTCTCTTTGATCATAAGCTAACGTGGATTGATCTATCAAGTCCATAATGAATTTTTTGCCCTCATTAAACTGAGCAACCATGGACTGCCACATTTCATTGAAGTTAGCACTAAAATTATAAAATTAAAGATGTTTTAAATGGCATTCCATTTCATATTCTTTGAAATAACTTTTAAAGCGTAACTGTGAACTCTTTACATAACTTACCGATCCTGTAGCATATGATTTATGGAATCTCTTAACTTGGAGTTTTCGGTCAACACATCACTGCACTTTTTATTCACCACATCGAGTCTATTTTCTAATTTCACCACACTTTTTTGTACTTTACAAATGGTATCCTTATAACAGCTATCGGGTACTTCTAATTTACGTAAACCATCGATTTCTTTTTCCATCTAACAAAACATAATAAAAATGTATAGAAGTTATCTACCTGTTCCAACAACTTACCTTTTTGATATGACCCTCTAATTCCCATAGATTGATCCTTTCATTGGACAATTGACGTTGTACTTCTAACTCCTGTTCTTGTATATACTTTAGTCTTTTCTCTTTCTGTAAAAAGCCGAAATCTAGATTTTTATCTTGTAAAGCTTTATATCTATTCAAATACACTTACATTGACATTCTTTTTAGCATGGGTACCCCCTTCTAAGATGGTAATTTCATTGGTTAAGGATTTATGTTCCTGTTGTAAAACGTGTATGATGTGGTTTTGTTTTTTCAATTGTTTTGTTTTGTACTCCAGCAAACTTTTCAATTCCAAAAGCAGGGTACGTAACTTAGGAAGCAAAAATACAGCCGTTAATAAGAATTATACTAAATAGATATATACATAAAGTAAGGTGGCTTTTTATATTTGACAAGATCCCTGAAATCGATTGAACAGTAAAAGGGAAAAGGCCTGGGAAACACAATGTGATTATTTCTAAAATTGCTGTCGTGATCTTATGCTCCTCTACAGTGAGGCCAGGTTTCTTTCAAAGGTGGGAGAGAAAGGAACAGCAAGACGTTTACCAATAAAAAATGCATATTCTTCTTCAAGAGCTCAAAGCCGCGCTGATTTACCCAAACTCAGAATTTGGAATTGTCCTTGCTCACATCCATATATATGAAATGATTAACTGCTGAACTGTGTTCAACAAGATTAGTACATGCTCCACCGCTATCTGGACTAACTTTTCCAGTTTAAACTTCCAAATGCTTTTGGTGTTAGTGCTTTAGAGATTATGATCTCAACATCTAAAGGTTCTTAAGGTTCTAGGTTGCTCCATAAACTGCATACAAAAATCAGTCTCACATATTCCTCAATTAGTGATTGCTTTTGGATAGTTAGCTGATTGGGCCAAGGCGCGTTTTCAAGAAATGATAGCAAGAATGCCTAAAAAGTGTTCTCTCAACCTTGTGTGTGACTGATTTTTACCAGGAGCAACCTCACCATAGCCACTGAATTCATTTGGTTATACACCGCTTTTCCAATAAAAGACCCATGAGTGGGCTTCAAGTGGTAAAGAGTGTTTAGTTCGAAAAGATTAGTCGCTTACATAGGAGAGGTCATCCAAAGGACAATTAGTGTTGGAAAAGCGGAAGGGGCCAAAGCAGGTAGAGTTCAATAAATATTTGAAATATAATAAAAAATCACCTTAAATCACAAAATTTATACAAATTCTACCTGTCTCTGTAAACGTTGTAGTTCTGCATTAGCGGATTCCTCCAGTTCAGTTTGTCCATTCATAATACAAAGCCGACATAAATTTTTTTCTTTCCCACTGAACAAATTATAATTTTTATTTCGAATAGTATGAACAAAATAAATAAATTTTTAGTTACCTTGGTAATCCTTAATTTAAAGATGATAAATTAACTTCCAATTAGAATAATAACTTACTATATATCACTAAGATTTATGTTAAACACTTTTAGCTTCCTTTCAATTGCAAAAATAACTGTATTTTAATTTTCTTTTTTAAATTCTTATAGACCTGTTATAAAACGCCATTTTGAACACGTTTAGTTTTTCGTTTATACTAAATTTTCTAGTGCTGCCAAGTATATTTAGATTTAATTACTACATAAAACAGTCTGGTCAACTTGTTTAACAGCTGTTTAACATCTCGCCGAACAAAAAATAAGAAGATTTAGGTTATGTAAAACATAACAAATAATTGCAAAAGTAGAAATTGTTAGATTTTCTGAGAAAATATTAATTATAAATTAAATAAAAATGGTATCGCCTACTTTAGCGTTATTTGTAAGATCCCGTGGTCCCGATGAGTTTTGGCGTAAAAGAAAAGTCTTCAAAATGGCTGCCGTAAGACCACATAAAATTTGTAGTATGAGCATCAAATAAATATTGAATAATTTTAGCACTTTCGTGGACGCAGAAGGAATGTTTTCTCCATAGCCGTACGCAATGTCCACAGAGCTTTGGTATATGCCACCAAGGGCAGAAAATTAAAGAAATTGGATATGGCAGCGGTAATGTGAAAAAAGTTTCGTTGTTTATGTAGTTTTAATACAAGGTCTTATCTTCTCCAATAGCTTTGGACTACAAGAGTACAAGCCGGCTGTGAACAATATGGTGTAGCTTTAGACACTTTCAAAGAAGGCCTAACACGTAGCAATATTTTACTGAACAAGTAGGGTTTCAATAAAATTAAGATGATTTGTTTTAATAGTTGTTCTTTCAGGAAAGTCTTGTCAGATTTGGCTATTTGGGAGCCACGTTCATTTGAGGCTTTAGTAAAACTTTCCAGAGAAAGAGCTGTTGTTGAAGGTTTACCCGGTCTTAATGAAAGATCGGTTATGAATCAAGTTTATGGTTTAGCAAATTTGAAAATAAAATAATTTTTACACTTTAATACATGAAAATATGGTTTTTAATGTACGATCCATAATTTGTATACATTTTACATGCCCTTTTAGGAAATCTTTACTCAAATAAAATTGGGATGCCACAGAGAAAGGTTCCTGTAGAAAGAATTTACAGCATAGCTATAATAAGGTTTCAGGAAGCCTTATCCTATTCAGTACGCAAATTTCGACCTTCAATGTCGAATTCACATATATTTCAAATGAATGCTTTTATATTAAATAAATATAAAACGAAACAAATTTCAGAAAAAAGAAATAAAGCGTAAAACCGTTTTATTTATAATTCTTTTATATAAAATAATTCAAAACCTGTGCTTTTCTAACCCCAGAGTCAAAGGGGAACAACTCTCTGGGGCCAAAATATAAGTTTTGTATTCTTTTTTACAATATAAATGGAATTTACAAACTAAATCATACGGTATGCCATAGTCTAAAAAATATAGACCACAGAGTATACCAAAAAAATTACATAGAAATTATTAAAAATAATTAAGAAACAACAAATGTTGATCTGATGATTACAAAATTAAAAATTATAATTAATTTACAACAAATGCAGATGTGATCAATCAATTCTATTCAACTTTGGCTAAAATATCAGATTCACGGAAGAGCAAATATTCTTTTTTATCTTCCAATTCAACTTTGGTGCCACCGTATTCGGGCAACAAAACGCGGTCGCCTTCTTTAACATCCAAAGGAACATTCACACCGGTTTGCTGTAAATGAAAGACAAATATTAGAAAATCTAATTTTTCTTAAATTAAAAAGAAAATAAAAACTTACGGGATTTCTGGCACCTGGACCTACGGCCACAACGGTACCGTGCATCATTTTGCCTTGAGCTCTTTCGGGCAAGACAATACCTCCTTTGGTGGTGGTCAAAGTTTCAGCACGTTGTATCAAAATGCGATCCAACATGGGGATAATTCTCTTAACAGCATTGGCCTTTAATAATTAAAATTATTTTTAATTTAATTCAGAAAAATCTTTAAATAAGTATGAATAAGTTTTTATTTTATCACTAAATTTCCAATTGTTTCTATATTACACAACACCACCGGTCTCTTGCTTTCTTTATCTATCATGCATCATAGAAACATCGAGAATCTTTTCAAATATTTTTCACCAAACAACATTCTTTATTGGCAAATGTTTTACAGAAACTCACCATTTTTAGTTTATTGCGTATTTAATTAAGGCGAGGAATTTAAATATAATAAACTTTTGCAATTAAATTGCTTCTGTAATAAAGAACTTTTAAGAAAATCCGGGTTGACACTTTGCACACACGTGTGACCGACTACCACAAGTGATTATTTGATAATGAAGTTGAAACAAGGAAAAAATCTAATAAGAGTCATTAAGTCACATATATGAAAACAGATTGCTATGGAATTATTGTATTTTTATTTACAGTAGAGGTATGGTAGCTCTAGCAGAAAATAAATTAAATTAGGTGATGCCAAGTCTCAAAGGTGAATTGGAATGGTATTTTGTAAGGGAAATTCATAGATGGTGTTCCGGGTTCAGTTTCGATTGATTTTCTTTTAATGAATTCAAATCCGATCATTGCATTGAATGTTGTTTTTGTTACAATACTACTATAATCATCAACGTAGCCACAAAATATAAAGTTTTGTAACCAACTGAAAAAGAAATGTCGGTAATGCCGTGTATTCCTTGGAGTAGCGTTATAGTGGTGACTTTCATTATTATTTACAATGTAGGATAAGCTTACCACACCGGAGAAACTGACCACGCCGGTGAAATTCACCACACCTGAAGTTCACCAATGCCAAAAGTAATTTTTTTGTCCGTCCAAACCACAAACTACACGCACGTGAAACAAAAACTCTTCTTATACGACACAAAAGAAGAATGTTGGAATTAATTTGCAAATTTGTTCGTGGTTTTTTCCAATAGCTACCAGTGTTGCCAGAAAGAAAAATGTAATATTTCAATCACTGTTTTTGTTACCGCTTTCAAAATATTCTTCTTTACAGCGGCTTATTTATAATATATACTGCTAAAATGACAAACATACTCTTTGTAATCAACAAGAGATATTTGTTGTGTTATTCTCTTTTTGGATAGAGTGAATCACGGTGATAAACCCTTTTAATGTCAAAACTAAAGAAAAAAAAAAAAACACAACAACAAAAATTGTCAACATTTTCATTTGCACACAAGAAAAACTTGAAAGAAACCAACAAACATTTCTTTGTTTTTACTATAAAATCTAATTAATTTATTAAATAATATTAAGGAACTACTACGCAGATAAAAAATCTTCTAAATCGTTTTCTATTGAAAACAAGAAACTCTATTAGAAGAAATTTAAAAAAAAAATTGCCAGCAAGAAGAAGATTAACAGCAGACCTCGTAACTGTGAAAAAAAACAGAAAGGAAGACAAAACACTCAAAGAAAAGTGAAAAACAGCAAAATTTTGGCTTATAAAACAATAATACGTATTTGCAACAAATTGTTAACAACAAATATGGTAAATGAAAATGATCACCAGCAACAAAACCAGCAGCAGACAGCAAAATCTTTGGAGGAGACGGACAAGTCGTTGACCGACAATTTTAATGACAGTAACAACAAATCTGAGAACAGAGACAATTTGGATACGTCGAAAGATACAAGTGGAGGAGATTGTAGTTTTGAATTGGCCACATCTTCAAAGGGTAAGCTTAATGATTTGGTAGCGGACTTATGCTTAAACGGTCATGAATCCACAACTGGTCAAAAAAGCCAAACCACCGCGACCTGTGTGGGAGCCTATGGTGACTACACAAATATAAGAGCCACTTTGGGACCGGTCGGTCTTAATGAGAGTAAGTTCACTACACAATCCTCCGCTGGTGGTAGCAATTTGGGATCATGCAATGAGGGCAGTTATAGCAGTACTTTACCAGCAGCTACTCATAACGTCCAACAACAGCCACCTACACAAAATTCATCTTTTTCTTTCAAACATTTCTTAAGCAGTAATAACGTGCCTACAGCACCTTCAACCACAGTTACATCATTAGACCCACCTGCACACAGTACGTCGACAACATCCTCTGTTTCAAATGCTACGACATCTTCGCGATCCTTACAAACTTCGACGGGAGCTAGGCCAAAAGTCCCACAATCGAGTTCTGTGTCCTCAACGTCTATATCGTCTTTAACAGTGAGTGGTAACAATGAGACACAATCGTCAGCTACTAAGATGAAAAGATCACCACGCTTTTCGTCGTTCGATTCACAGGCCAGTTTGGCCGAATACGCAGGTACGTCCACAACTGCAGAGTTGCCAGAAGAAACCTCTGGAGCTGGCAGTTCAGTTGCAGCATCAGATTTTTGTTTATATCCAGACGAAAGAGAACGTGATCATTTTCAAGGTAATTATTTTACTATTGCATCCAGTCTTTGTTAATTTTCTATAAACTTTCAGAATGGAATTTTCCCTCTAATGCTGCTACAATGACAACAAATTCTACAGACTATGATCGCGGCAGTTCGTATGTACCACGTTCATATTCGAATTATGATATGCCTAGACCCCAAACCTCGCCCCGTAGACGTGTTGGCATAGGTGCCACAACCAAAGATAGTAGACCCACGCGTTTATCCTTAAATGCAAATCAAAATCCAACAACGGCTGCCAAATTAAAGTTAGACTTGCCTTTAAATTCGAATCAAACTGGTGGGTCTTCTACGATAAACAGTAGAAAAAACACTCATTCCTCTAGGCCCACAGATTTTTCAGCGGCAAATCCTTTGCCAGGCGGAGCAGCGGCAGCAGCTGCTTTGCCAGATTTTGTGCAAGATCATTGGATGGATTCGTGGTATGCTAACGATATGCATGTTAACTCACCTCCTTCGTCGCCAGTACCCACATTCATTGAAGACTTAACTGGACCGGGCCAAGCTTCCGAAGGCAGTATTGGACAAGCTGGTGCAATTCACACACATAACACTACAAATCGAACCCTTCATTTAGATAATGCTCCTTTACCAGGACCGACAGATAGAGGAGATTTCCACATGGGTCTTCCCGAGCCATCCTCTTCCTCGGTTGGTTCAAAAATGTTGCCAGATTTTCTGTCCGATGGCCCGATCATACATTCATCACAACGTCTTGCTGATGTAGCTGCTGGTTTACCTTCCAATTCCGTTGGTTCTCCCGAAGAATCTTCTATAAATAAACAACTTTCCCGCTTACGTTCCGATAACGAACGTTTGGAACGAGAATTAAATGAAACCAGATTTGCTCTTAGCGAACAAACGTTAAGAGCCAACTGTTTGGAACGACAGCTTATTGATCTACAGAAGCGACATAAAACAGAACCGGAAGAATCATTTGTTTCGAATAAAAAACGTACTACAGCTGTGCAATCGCATGTGGCGAAACTTAAACAACAAGTACAACAATTAACCGAAGAGGTGGAAATATTGAGGCGTGAAAACGAAATTATGCGCGATGAAGGTGCTGTAGGTGGTTATAGTGTACAAGGCTGTGATCGTTCTTACGCTGCAACTGCTGTATCGAGTACAACACGTTCGTCATTAGCCACATCATCAGCAGCAGCAGCCACACCAGCTGCCGCTGTGGTTGGAAGTGATATTAATACTATGGCAGGCATTAGACCGTCCAGACAACAGCAGTTATCAAGAGATTTGCGAAGGGCAGCATCGAATGCAGAACAGAACCTAAAGTAAGTTGAAAATAACATTTTTATGCCAAGTTTATCTCAATTGATTATTGAAAGTTTGTTTAAAAATATTAATGCGATTTAGGTTTGGTTAAAAAAAATTATTTCATTATTATTTTTCCCATTTTCTTTCCAGGCAACTTTTGGCTGGTGTTGAAAATTTGCGTCAAATGGCGGCAAACATCGAAAAATCTGAAACACATGTTGACTACGATGCTAGTCCTGACTTATTTTCAGATTTTCTAGATGAATGTGATGACTATAATGAGTATCCCGGCGGTGGACCGGCATTGTAAATTTTGTTTTATTTTTTGTTGAACATAAATTTAAGAAAAACAAACAGAAAAAAGTTAAAAGAAATTAAAAATGCTATAAAATACTATTGAACTTAATAAAAGTAAAAGAAGAAATAAAAACTATTTCACTATTAAAAAAGAAAGATAAATTTAAATAAAAAAAGAATATCTTGAAATACAAAAAAAAAAATTAAAATACAAAAACAAAACACTAGAAGCATACATGTATTTCGAAAATATCATATTTACTAAAAAGAGAGATAGAAAGAGAGAAATGCAAACAACATAAATTACGTATTATTTAATAAAACTTTTTGTGCGCCTTTAAAAGTATAAGTATAGATTGAGTTGTCTTGTCTATTATTTAACATACACAGCTTAAAATAGAAATATGATGAATCTTTTGTATTATTGTATTATTATTATGATTATTATGATTAATTATTACATTTTTGGTTCCTTTTCTATAATATTGTGTTGTATAGAAACATCAAAAAATTATTATTTCATTTAAAAAATAATTAATAAAATGAAACATAAATACAAATAATTTAAATAAAATTAAAATAAAACAAAAAAAACTTAACTAATTTTGTAAGCAATAATATATCAAAAGAAGTCACAACTCAGCACGTTATTATACACCAAAAGCAAATATCAGATCAAAAAAAAATAACAAACAAAAGCAAACAAAACTAGAAATTATCAAATAATAAATAATTTTCATTTTGATAGATTTTTTTTGTAAAAACAAAGGAATTGTAAAAATGTTGAAACGATTTTTACCAGAAAATTTTGTTGGGCTGTTATATTTTTTCAATATAAATAAATATTTATAAACAAAGCTTTGCAAAAAACATAAAAAATAAATAAAATATGAATAATACCTACTGGTTATAAATAAATAAGAAAATAAATAAAATCACACACCTCTTAATAAAATTTTAAACAACACCAAGCTATTAATTAAAAAAACAACAAAAACAAAAAACTGTTAAACATTTTCTAAGCAATTATAAACTCCAGCTTTTAAACAGTTTTTAAATTTTTTTTATATTAAAAACACTATTTTAGTTCATTACTTAAAAGACACTTCTATCGAATTTTGAATATTAAAATTGATCTATTGAAGTATACTAGATCCTATAGATTGATAATATTTTGAGTAAAGCTAAAATGCTATCCTAGAGGCTGAAAAAGTTAATAATATTTATGGACGTGATCACGCTATGCTCGTAAGCAAAAGATTGTTAAAAAAATTCAATGAAATTAAGAAATTAAATTCGAATCGTTAAAATCGCACAAAACTATTCAGCCTCATATTGGCTGAATTTCCGTCTATGAATTGATTCTGAATCGTAAAAAAACAACAATTTTTTAAAGCTAATGGCAGCTGGTAAGAAAAACTAATGAGGCTATTATGAATAGTAACCGAACTTCAATTCGGTTTGATTTTTCAGCCACACTATATATATGTGGAAAGGTCTTTTTTAAGAAGTTTTTTTCAGATTCATACGTCAACGTCAGATTCAACGTCCAGAAACGCTTTTTTCTCTCCCCCAAACTATTTTCCTTCATCCAATAAACCTCACAGCATGAGTAGAAACCATCTCCTGAGTGTTGGTTGCACAATTTGTAGTTGTTGACAATTTTTAAATTTTGGTTATCGGTCAATCAGGCAGGCAGTCATTCATTTGCCGTCTGTAACACCATTTTTACGTGTTGGAAATGCAACTGAAGTTCAGTTGTCATCTATAAACAAGCTTTAAGTCACTTAAGACAACATTCAACGAAAACGTTCATGATTATATCGTTGTGAGCCGATATTTGAATATAATCAGTCAATTCTCACATTACATAAAAGTAAAGATAATTTGGTTGAAACGTAATGGATTAAAAAATAGTGCTTTTTTGAGATATGTTATAGTTTTCTTTAATCTTACGCTATCCTGCATATTTATTAATAATTGTTCTGGAGTTTAATATTTTCAAATACCTTCTGCATTTATTCTTATAAATTTCGCTACTGTGAAATAATCTTGGCTTCAATTTCTATGGTCTACACTTTCACAGAAATTTTCCGTTTTATAATGTTTTTATAAAAATAAAATAATATACACACGACTTATTATTATTTTGCTAAAAAATATAATTTTATAAAAAAAAGCAGTAAGATAAAGAAGAAAAAAAAATAAGATATTAACTAAAAATAAAAATGGGCTTTATTTTGTAGTTTGTCAATACAGATAAAAAAGTAAAATAAATAATGAAAATAAAATATAAAAATAAATTAAATGCAAAATGAATGGTTTTTTATTATCATGAAATATAAATATTTCAAGTGATAGATTCAAATGATATTGAATGGTAATATCAGTTGAAATTTATAATATTGACAGTCGCAGATCCTACAATGCAAAAATTATATGTTGGTTTTAATTTTTAAAGACTATTTTGATTTCAAAACACTTTTGTATCCTCTTTTTAGCTATTAATTTTCAACATCATAACATCATTCTAATAGTTTAACATAAAAATTATAAAAAGGACTTAGTGTGGTTATGTGACAGGATAAGGGTTAAACTAATTTGTATATCGCTTTTCGCTAACTAGTTCTTTTCAGGTATTTACTGTTGTAGTAGTTTTTCTTATCTAAAAATAGATTCTTTTACATGTTATTTCTTGACTTACTTAACAAAAAAAAAAAAAACAAACAAACAAATCTTTGGAATTCCTCCAAGACTTAATCCGGTCTGAGATAAGTATGTGTGTATATAAATGCATACATATGTGTCGGTTCAAATGTGATTAACATGTGTTATGTGGTGTTTATGTAAAAGTATGTTATCCGTTTATAAGGCTACATACAATTGTATGAGCACAATTCAATTTATCGATCTCATTGACATTTTGTTAAGGAGCTTACTACAGTTTCTAAAATAATTCAATTGGCCACTGATGGGTGATATGCTTAAACCATTTTATCTAAAATTTGGTATTATGTTTATATAGCTCGATCTATAATATATGACTTAAGTTGGATCTGCTGCAGTAGGTCAATACTTAGCGGGAATGGAAAGAATTAATATGTAAGGTGGTAGTCCTAAGAATTGTGCTACATGAGCTGGTTTCAGCCATAGGTCTACTAAGCGCAAAGGTAGTAGGTTTAGTAGGACAGCTAAAAACGTAAATCATGTTGTGTATAGGCTTAGGTGATGTGAAGAACAATGATCAAGGTCCTGGAACAATCGCGCCGGACCTTAGCTGCGCCAGATTTGATACCGTTTTTCTGGGCAGTTGCCTTTATCCGAAATAACAGGAGGGTTTTCATTAAGCATGTTTTTGCTTTTTATAGCTAATATAACATACGCTGCGCAGTTAATACTGATAGCTAGCTGGTCAACGTCACTTGGGATGACATCCAGGATGTTTCACTCCCTAAAGAAAATCGTGATGCCGACAGTCATATACAGAAGCAATATTTGGATTTTAGGAGAACTAAAAAGTGCACTTGAAACCGCTGGAATAGGGATACGAACAGAGAGGTCTGTCACGATTTAATGCGACAAAACCTTTTAGACCAAATTACCATAAGTAAACTGCCTCTTCACTTAATTATATTCGAAGCGAAAGCTAAAGTCGACGCATGACATAGCATTGAATAAGAATAATTTTGTAGTTGAAAAGTCGTTTTAAATGTTTGATTTTGAAAATCGAAATTCACAGTTTTAAGAACATATGTATGGATGATAATTTTTATCAGAGAGAAATTACTTTAAAAATTGTACCAACTTATCGATCAAATAGATTCTTATCTTGAATTTGAAATTTCAAAATCCATTTTACTTACAGAATTAACAACAACCTGGTGTATTGAATATAAAAAAATGTTCTTGAAACAAAAGAGTAATTTATTACAAACTCATTATACCTTTACCACTAACACTTGTCCAGCTTTAAAAGATATTCCTTATATTTAAAATTTTTGTTATCTCAAAATACCCAAAAACTTAATTAACTAATTGTATGAATGTCTAATTATACTGTATTGTTTTATTTAAATATTTATAAAATTAAAGAAATAACAGCTATTGTTTACTCTTCTTAAAGAAAGATTTCCAGTCTTATTATTCTTATCATACTTTATGTACTCACTATTCAAATCATAGATTTGCCTACACATTTTAATTTATATGTGTATGGAAATTACTCTTCAATCTTTAAAAATGTTTATTGTTTAATTACAACTACAATACATATAAAAGGTAAATAAACTAAAAAATACTATCTCTTGTTTTCGCTCTGACAGAGATAGATCTCTTCAAAAAAAAAAAAAAAAAAACAAAAAATTAAGCCGGTTAAAAATATTTTTATTATTATGAAAATATCACAAGCACTTCAAGTTCAATTTATTATAACAGTCAACAGTGTAGTGAGCATTGCTAAACAGGAATAGTAAACTGAGAGAGATCTTGAGAGAGAGAGAGAGAGTGACCATGAAAGAAAAATTGATACTACAAAGTACTTAAATTAAGTACTTTGAAATGAAACCAGTTGAAAACGTAGCATTTTTCCTGATTGCATTTAGTCCGTCGGTTTTGGGATTTCTATTCAGTTACGTAGTTGACTTCAAAGAGTGCGGTTCAATTTTCCTAAGTAGTGAAGGCAATTGTTGTTAAAAAAAAAGATATACAAATTAAATGTTTAATTTTTCTTAAGGGAAACAAGTGTTCGTAAATTAAAGTGTTGATTTGTAAATCAATTCAAATCTCCTACAAAAATGTTATCCAAAAACGCAATAGGTAAACTATTTTCAAGCATAATTATCACACAGCTGGTGGTTATAATTAAAAAAAATTCTTAAAAGGGAAGAGCTTAGCTTTACTTTACTGTTATTAAGTAACCATAAATCCTTTAAAACAGTTATTTTTATGAATGAAAAATAGTTTAAAAAAATATTTGGAACCACCTTTTCTATACTAAACTTTCTTTATCTAAACTGCGTAATTTTTTAAAACTTTTTTTATAAATTATTTTAAATTCAATAAATATTTAAAAAGAACAAACTAAAGTGCATATAAAATAAAAGACTAGTGTATAATTATAGTCTAGTGGCAATTTAAATTAATTCCGTGTTCAGAATTGTCACCACTAAGGCGATAGACCCTTACTCATGCATAAGCAGGGAAAGAGATAGCGAAACAATTGTAAGTGAAAGAAAGTTTTCCAGATACGTATACCATGAGTGAAAGAAAGAATGAATTCCTTGTGTTAGGCCTTGTGCAATCTACTGATCCCACTGACCGCGAATGAATGCGATCTACAGTAGAGACAAGTGCACAAGTGCACTACGCAAAAATATGCTATTGCCAGAAAATAATTTTTATTGGGTCTATCGTTGTACATGTTATTTATAATACAGTTAAGCTCTGATCATTTTACGATGGTTCTCTAAAAAATCAGCAGTGTTCTCGTTAGGTACGCTACTGCTATTAATGTCAGTTCTTAAAAACGATAGGAAGCCTCAAAAAAATCTTCAAGCAACGGCCCAATAATGTCAATTATATTCCCTCTTCGGTCGAATAATAGTGGCGACGATGTTCTAACAAACAAATAAATCTGAGTACCTTACTGCCATTAATAAACACAATCTAGAACCCTTAAATAAACTTCGAGAAAAGAATCGATTTTCTGTAGGAAATGGCTGGCTTGAATACTAAGGATAAGGTTAAGAAAAGTCTTCGACTCTGAAAGCTGGCTGCTATGAACACCATTGGCCTCTCAACTGCCGAGCACCAAGAGCAGTTAACTTCCCCAATGTGACTTAAATTCGAATTGATTGTCTTTCCGATACAGCCAGGTTTATGTGGGCGAGATAGGAGTCCTTCATACTAGGCCTATCACATTACATCACAATTTCCAAAGTGGTTGGCCTGTGATCATATATAATATATATATATATATAAGTGATTACAATTGTGACATTTTTTAGTTACTCGGTACTGTGGCATTCGAAATTCCCGTCTTCTTGCGAAGCAAATAAGTTGACGTGCTTTTATTGGCGTCGTAACCTTTGAATGCATCCTGATTAAACCGTAACCGATTTTTAGGATTTAATTTATATTTATTTGATAGGATAGATATTTACCGTTATAGAGAGAAGCAAATGAAAATGGATCACACAAACGCTTAGTAAACAAACAAACTGTCAAACTATGGATTGAAATATTCAAGAAAGCAGATAATGAATGACATGGGATGATCTAACGAAGCTGGAATTGAATAAAAGTGCAAATAAACAATAGAATTGAAATTTTAGCAGATCTATACTTTAAAGTCATTCGATCGGAAATGAACAAACTGATTATGAGTATTTTAAGGAAATATTAAAAATGTGCACATTTTTTAAATTTTTTCTTTAATACTTTCAAGGGCCTTAATTGAAATCAATTTAATTTTCCGCGTTTTCTTTGTTTTTTCAATTTTGCATATTTAATTTTATAATAAGTACGTACCAATCGTACAAAATAATTACGTTCTTTCTATTTACCGGCAAAACTAAAATTTATTTAGTATTTGAATAAATGTTTCATATACATATGTATAATATACATACATATGTATGTTTGTATGTAAATATTTAAATTAATAGAATCAAAACTCAATCACCCGAACCCATGCCATAGAAGTACAAGCTTACAAGAAAGGGTGTGTTGGAATTAGAATTTTTATTCATTGTCGTTCAAGCTTGACTATATGGAACAGTACGTAAAAATATACTTTTTGACAAGATAAAGTTTATCTTTAAGCGCCTACTACACAATCGTATCACCATCTGATGAATCGTAAACACCATCTGATGAAGACCATCCATCTCGTGTAAAAAATCGGGCAAATTTCATGTTTGCAGACTTGACCTGATGAATATCAAAAATTTTTTATATTTGAGTGGATAGGGTAATAGCAAAACACACTCTCTCTCTCTCTCATCAGATATTGTTTGCAGGCGAAATTCGAACATGCAATAGGCGCGTTAAAGTACTAACCAGCCTCTGGCTTGTTTGTCCATTCAAGAGTGTTGAATCTCATTGAGATTGGAGTTAATAAATGACAATAGACATCTGTCAGTTAAGTCCTATCAAAACTTAAACTAGCTACCTTCATTGAGATTTTCCTTGACAATCATTGATAGTGGACTACTCAGGAATTTGAGTACAAAACGCAAAAAAGAAAATTTCATGAACCCATTAAACCTTAAGCGGACAAATCCACCACTCTCAAGTCAAGACTAAGCTTGATAAAACTAGATTACTGAATATCGTTAAGACTGTACAAGTACAGTCAAGTCAATAAATGGACTTTCAGTTGAGTTTTCTGCACTCGAAACAATTGAAACAATTCATCATATAAAGATTTAAAAAATACGAAAGCATTTTACCAAGATAAAGAATTGTTTTGTATCAGGACAGTGTATTGAATGTATTTGCAGTTTCTACGGCCAAAAAGCCTTGAATTTGTTAACGAATTACGTTAGAAAAAATGTTAAAGTGGACAAATTACAATTGCAGTATTGCATACATCTTTATCTGGCGTGCCGTAAGTTGCTCTTTCAAGTCAGCCTTTTAATTGATATTTATCAACAATCAACTAAGGCGTCGATGTATTATTGTTGTTGTTGTTTCATACTGAAAAAATGTAAACAATATTAAACAGATATGGACATTGCAATTTTATTATACTTTTCCGTATATACAGACGTATCGTTATGGTTTTTCAAATCTGGTGTTAATCAGCTTACTCCCACTTATTCTTTCTCACTTTTTCTTAAACTCTCGTTCAGTGTTACTTTTACAATAATTTCGACAAAGGAGCAATTAAATTGTCGTTATTTTTAAAATAAAAAACCTTGTAATTAATATTTTTGAAGAGAAAGGTTTAAAACTGATTAACCACAGCTTAGGAGAGAGTGTGAAAATAATGTAAACAAATTAAAAATATCACTCTCATTGTCATGTTTATTTAAAAGTACTTAAAAGCTTAATAAAAATTTTAATTAAGCAGCAGTATGATAAAAACTGAATTATAATAAATTATTTATTTAGAACAAAATTAATTGTGTCAGACAATAAAGAAAATTTTCAAATAGATACAAAGAAATATGCAAATACTTTGTCCTACGTGCAAAATACATTGTAATTTAAACCTGTAAACAATTCAAAAGTTTAAAGTAAAGGTTTTATTTTGATGAGATACTATATTTTTTAACACAACTGTATAATTAAAATCATAAATTGAGCATTACCCCCAATGAAATCTTTATCTAAACTTGTATTATATTAACAGGTTCAGGGCTGTTGTAATTGGAAAAACTAAGAAGAGAGAAAGAGAGAGTAAAGGACGTGATAAGTATTTTGCGTTATCATATACATATGTTACCTGCCTGATGTTAAATTTTACTGAAGAGTGAAAGTTATTTACTTTTAAAATTGATAAGAATTTATTTTTATTATTTAATAAACAATAAAGTGCGTCTATATATTCTTGCTGACTATGTAAATAACAAGTGATTTGTTGAAACTATTAATACACTTGGTACGAGCAAAGTTTGTATCTAAATATATAAATAAATATGCAGTATAGAACAAGGTATGCTGAAAAAGACTGGATTTGATCTATGGACTGGTAGTTCAAAATCAATCTGGACAGACTACCATACATTGGGCACTTTAACGTGAAGAAGGCAACTATCTCTCTGCCAATGAACTGCCCGATCTGGGATACATTAACGACTGAATTTGATGTAATAAATTCAATATGTTTCGGGATTGTTAAGATCTATTGCTCAATGCCCTAACAACTATTACTGAGTGATGGTTAGTTTCCTTTCCATAGGCCTCACAGAGGGATCATTAATTGGAATAAAGAAGGGGAACTATCCCATTTGGGATACCTTAACGTTTAAAGACTTAATTTTAAGTAAGATCTGTTCAATGCCTTCAACATTAATTTGAATTAAGAAGGGAAAGTCTAACCTATATAACTTGGTAGTTAATTATTGAAATCCTAATTCTTTTCAGCACACACACAACGCTTTACGAAATGCGTCCAAAATTTACCTCGACGTTTCACATCTACACTAAATTCACGGGCGGCCACTGCCGATATGCCATTGACGCAAAACGAAATACCAAATTGTAATTTTCAACCACCCCAGTACCAAGGGCCCAGCTATGAAAAGTGCACAGAATGGCGTAAAACCCATTTGACTCCCAACATACAATCATATTACAAGAAGCCTTTACTCATACATAGTGGCCATATGCAATGGTTATTCGATCATGCTGGCACTAGATATTTAGATTTATTTGGCGGCATAGTTACCGTATCGGTGGGCCATTGTCATCCGTAAGTAGAAAATCTAAGAGAATTTTAATATTTTTTAATTTTTTTATTGGTTTTTCTTTTTTAGAAAAATCAATAAGGCTTTGGAAGATCAAATCAAAACCCTCTGGCATACCACCAATATCTATTTGAATCCTAAAATCCATGAATATGCTGCCCGTTTAACTGCCAAATTTCCCGGTAATTTGAAAGCAGTTTGTTTTGTTAACTCTGGTTCAGAGGCCAATGATATGGCCATGCTAATGGCTCGTCTTCATACCGGTAATCAAGACATTTTGTCTTTACGTAATTGTTATCACGGTGCTTCACCCTATACTATGGGTTTGACAGCCCAGGCCAGTTGGCGTTTTCCTTTGCCGGGCGTCTCAAATGGTATACATCATATTATGACACCAGATCCCTATCAGGGTCTATGGGGCGGTGACAAATGCCGCGACTCGCCTGTACAAACCGATAGAAAATGTGACTGTACTTTGGAACAAGGTTGCAAGGCTGCAGATATGTATTATAAAGAATTGGAGCAAACCTTTAAATATTCTTTGCCTAGAGGTAAAGTGGCAGCCATGTTTGCAGAGTCCATACAAGGTGTAGGAGGTACAGTACAATTTCCCAAGGGTTATATAAAGAAAGCAGCTGAATTGGTACGGGCCAATGGAGGACTTTTCGTATCAGATGAAGTGCAAACTGGTTTTGGACGTACCGGTGAACATTTCTGGGGCTTTGAAAGTCATGGCATTATACCAGACATTGTTACAATGGCTAAAGGTAGAAAGAGAAATTTGGAAAAGTGCATGTAAAGCATTTAAAATAATTTTATTTTAAAATTTGTAGGCATTGGTAATGGTTTTCCTATGGCTGCTGTCGTTACCACACCCGAAATTGCTAAATCTTTAGGTTTAGCTTTACATTTCAATACCTATGGCGGTAATCCCATGGCTAGTGCGGTGGGCATTGCTGTACTTGATGTCATTGAAGAGGAGCAATTGCAAGAGAATGCCTTAGAAGTGGGCACTTATTTCCTTAAATGCTTGGCTGAACTTAAAGAACGTTATGAAATTATTGGCGATGTAAGAGGCAAGGGCCTCATGATTGGCTTAGAGTTGGTTGGTGATCGTGAGACTAAAGTACCCTTAAGTGTGCCACATGTTTTAGAGATTTGGGAGGCATGTAAAGATATGGGTGTACTCTTTGGACGTGGTGGTCTTAATGGCAATGTAAGTTTCAATTTTATAGAATTAATATTTTGTTTAAAAGGGTTTTCAAAGCTTTCCTTAATTCCTGGCTTACTAAGCTATATTATGTGTTTATTTATATGTGTGCCTGTGTGTTTTTTAGTGTTATCCTGTGTTTTAATATCCCTACAACATACTTTCCTTTCCATAATATTTCTTTCAGACGCTACGTATTAAACCTCCCATGTGTGTTACTAAAACGGATATTCAATATGCTGTGGATGTTCTTTCTAGAGCCATTTCGGAATTTATGAGGAAAAATTATTAAAAAATTTAAACAATTTTAACAATTTACATAATTGGTTAACGAATTGGATTTACTGCTCTCTCGAAGGAAATTTGTTTAGTTTAGTTTCTAGTTTTAAAAGGTTTTTGTTTTCCTGTGTTCCCTTTTGGAAATCGTTTTCTTTTTTAATCATGGGACTGCAAAGTTTTTGGCTTTGTACTTAATGTTGCATTTATAGTTTTAATTTTTTATATATTCAGTACTTATTATATCCAAATATAAAGTTTTTAAATAAAATATAATTGGCAAATACCTTGCATTTCTTTGATGTGATAGTCTACCGCCAGTATTTGGTCCAACATTTCTTACACAGTGTCTGCAAATCTTGACTAGGATAGTTTTGTTTCAATATAAATCAATTATCAATAAAGATTCTTCACAGGAAACAACTTGACGATAATATGAAGCAATTATATACGTCAACTGAACTTTAAATTGATTTTCCAATTTTAAAAACTAAAGAATAAAAATTGACTTCAATTACCATCCATATACTGCCACATAGACTCACCTATTTTATTTCAATGTAGCGACTGTGATTGATTTATACAGAGCACTTGGTCGAGGTCAGGCAATCATCTAGAGCAAATTATCGACCAGCTAATTGCTCTACATATATTCTGCCGATTCATATCAATGTAATACTCAACTTTAAAGTAGTATTCTCAGCATTCTCAACAAAAATACTAAATCGCCACATAGAATAAGTCGGGCTTAGGCCTTATATTGTGCCTATTGCTTTTTTCTTCATTCGTAGATAACATAGATCCACAAGAGAAATTGCTACTTGAATGATCAGATCCTATATAAGTTTTAAAACCTGAATAAGATTTAATTAGACCTGTGAACTGAGAAATTCGAAAATTTATACCTTTTTGGAAGTTTTATCATCTTATGGTCGGTGTTATTATGTTATACCAAAAGAAATCTCATTGAAAATCGAAATATTGTACACATTTAAGTATTTTGTAACCTCTAGCTTGAAGGATACAATATGCCGATCCATATCAGTTTAATACTCAGCATTCCCAACAAAAATACTAAACAGCCACATAAAATAAGTGGAACTGAGACCTTAGATTCTGCCTATCGCATTTTTCTTCGCCTTCTTTTTTCACAGTTCCAATAGAGAAATTGCTACTTGAATGATAGATCCTAGATAAGTTTCAAATCCTAAAGTAAAGTGAGAAATTGAAAAATGTATACCTTTTTGGGGGTTTTAAGATCTTATGGTCGATGTTGTTTATAATGCTATAACACAAGAGTTCTCCTTGAACAACGAAATATCGTACAAATTCTAGTATTTTGTATCCTCCAAGCACTAATGTAAGTAGTTGATACCCTGACGCAAGCAACTAAATAATCGAATACTTGATAAAATATTAAGATACTTCAAATATAACCACAAATTTAAAGATTTCCAGAAAATCTAGGAGAAAAAAAAATAATAAATTAAAGGTACATTAATACTATGAACAAAAACATACTTTGGAAACATTTTACTTACGATAA
This sequence comes from Sarcophaga variegata, assembly GCA_932273835.1. Taxonomy (NCBI): domain Eukaryota; kingdom Metazoa; phylum Arthropoda; class Insecta; order Diptera; family Sarcophagidae; genus Sarcophaga; species Sarcophaga variegata. The sequence continues at coordinate 10,669,273 of OW026362.1, forward strand.
TAAATTCAATAAATTATACGAACTTCTTCTTTCAACCTTTTGAACAGGTCATGTGCTTGAAACCACCTCTATGTGCTACCAAGTCGGATGTAGACTTTGCCATCAGCGTTCTGGATACCATATTTGGAGAGCATTACCTAAAGGAACCCAGAAGTTGGCGGCAATACGATTTGAAATAAATATTTTTTTTTAATAATTTTTTTGAGTTTTTTTTTATTTAATATACTGTCTTGACTAAACCATTATTTATATTAAAAAGTTAAGCTTAGATCAGAAAATAAAAAGCTATAGTATAATTGTTATATAATAGTTGTTACTTCCATAGATTTCATTTTAGTTTTAATTATAAAGTAAGGATATCTTTTAAACTGTTTGTTACTTGGTTGGTTTGTTTTTTTCTTTTTAAGTGAGTGTTTTTTTTATAATTTTTTTTAAGAGTAGGCACAGCAGTTTATTTTGAATTAATTTTGGTAGGTGTTAATTATTTGCTTTTAATTTCTGGGAAACATGTTTAAATCAAGTTATATATAAAATTATTAACAAATAAAACAAAAAACAAATTTTATTATAAAAAATAAAATAAAAAACAAATTATTTTTCTTTTAAATAGAAAAATATATTGAAATGCTTTAAACGAAAAAGATAATAAATTAAAATTAAATTTATTATACTAAACTAAGTTTCGTTAGAAAACTAAATAATATATACAACACTACATACAATATATGTATAAATATTTGTATAACTAGTTTTATATAAAAAAATATTATTTATTAAACATATAATTCGATAACTTCATTTGTATGTCATGTTTTAGTTTTTTACTTCTTTTTTTTGGATTTTTTGAAAGCTTTCCTTGTTTTTTTTTGTCAAAAAAATAAACAAATTTTAAATAAATGCTCTTAAAAGCATTAGTTTAAAAAAAATAATAGAAAAATATAATATATTTATATGTATATGGTAGGTATGTATGTTATAATGTATCATTTCTTTTTTTTGTTTGTTTTGCGTTTGTTTTTATAAATATTTATTATTTAGTAATAAAATAAAATTACAGCAGTCTTGCTACACTTGTATATCGATTAATTTGCCATCGTTAGTTATATCGGTGAGCAAAGTTTCCGATAATTCTTTGCGAGCTTTTTGTACCACCCAAAACATTAAGGCAACGCCACAAATTACCTGCAATAAGAAAATAAAAACGTAAATTAATAAATAAATGAATTATTCAACTGAATATAAATTATTTCGAGTTTAAACCGAAGTGCTAAAGTGTAAACACTGAATTGTGTCGAGGATATTGTTTGGAGAGAGTCATTATAGTTAATCAAAATATTCATTACCTTTTTCTAAGGCACACAGCTTAATATACCAATGTCCGTCATACGTCATGTTATTCCAACTCATTCCGAGATGTCACACAATCTATCGACGATGGTACTTAGAAAATCATCACAGCAGTGGCCTAGTTTTACTAAGCCAGACGTTACCAAACACAGGATAAGAGATCACCAATCAGGAGAAAATTTCGACTCGCATTGTATGACCACGGTTTAAAGGCAGACGTGAATACATTATCTTCTTATCACTTCGAACACGGGTAGAACGGCGCAGAAAATCTGGCCAAGGCTTGATGAGTGGCGCACGGTAAGTCTACTTAAACTCCAGAGAGGCACGTTCAGTATGGTTGTCGGGGTCATTACGGAGTATTGCATTATGGGTACGCATACGAGGCGCATTGGTCTTGGACACCTTGCTAATGATTTGTGCAGAAGCTGTAGGGATGAGGAAGAGGAGGAGACTGTCCCCTTTGTCAAAGGGGAAAAAAAGTACTTTGGTGCTTACTATATGGATGATCTGGAGCAAATGTCACGGATTGACATTGGCAGTCTAAGTCGCTTCATTAGGAGCTCCGAGCGGGGATAGCAGAAAACTGTGGTGACACAATGGGCTCTATGTGGTCTAAGTGTGTTGATCCAATTCTCTCAGATGGACAGCCACCTTTACCTTCCTACTATGTCCCGGAATCCATATGAGTTAGAAATCCACAGTATTTTTGGATATTAGAGGATAGACGATGAGCAGAAGTTCATTAGGGGCTTAAATCTAACCTATTCGAGTAAATAAAGACATTTTCGCAGAAAACTTTCCCACACAATAAGGATTGCACTGTTTTCAAAACGGCCATGACCTCCATCTGGACAATACTGTAGTGGTCAGGCAGTCTATACGAAAGTTTAATAACAGAACCCCTAATGAATATAACGTTCAGCAATTTGAAGCCACGGGTAAAAACTACAATTCTGGTCAGTATTTTGAAGCTATCGGTAAAAACTGCAATTGTACCACTAGCAACCTCCGGATATTAAGTCTAGAAATCCCTAATTGTAATTCTAAAATCAAATGAACTATTCAAAAAGGTATAAGGAACCATATAGTTGACCAGAATGTGTTTATATCATCCCACAATTGCAGCATGCCCATAGTTCAGGTTGGGACAACCACCAGATCAGACCATAAAGTAAGTTCGGTCCCACCACGGTGCATTACATACAATATGTGATGACCTGGAAGTTGTTAAAGTACGATGTTCCACTGGGAATTTAACGACTATATAATATGTGTATTGGGTACCCTGGTAGTCTAGTGGGTAGGGTGCTAGACTATTAGCGTGAGGGTCGTGGGTTCGATTCCCACCAGAGGTTCTGGTCTGTGACACTTCACCGAGCATATGGTCAAGTTACTCCACACGTATATAATTAAAATATAATTTGTAATTGCATTGTAATTAATAAATAAATAACTAATGTGTGTTTTTATTTGAATAAAAATTTATTTTCGATATTTATCTTTTTAGCAATACTCTGGCAGCCTTGTTTTTCTAATAATTATAACGTTTACAACTTTTTAAAGCATACCTTTAAGCATTTCATATTTAGAAACTAAACGATAAATTCGAATAGAGATTCAAAATAATTTTTTTTAATTTTTTTTTTAAATCGCTAATTAAAACGCAAACAGATGTCATTATTTTTGAATTAAACAACATATGTGTGTATTATTGTTTGTTAAACAATAACAATAAAAAACTAAAATTAAATTAAACTTTTTTCTATTTTCTTCTTTGTTTTCTTGTTTTTCTTCACACATGTGTTATAAATTAAATAGTTAGTATTGTTGCTGTTGTTTTTTGGTTTATTCGATTTCAAACGGTATTAATCAGTTGTATTTAGTTGACCATTTAAACAACTCTATTAGTGTTGTAATTACATTTTTTTCATTTTAATAGAATTGATTAATAATAATAGATTGATTGTTTTTTAAATTAATTACACTTACCTCTACACCAAAACTAATGTATCCCGTTACCGCTGTCCCATGATTGTTGAGGACCTCATGCATTGACCTTAATGTAGAACCCAGGTAAACATTAATCATTTGAGCAGGCAGGAGACCCAAAAATGTTGCCGTATGATAAACTTTTGAATTAATTGTACTGACCTATAATAACAATAGCAAAGAAAGAAAGAAAAGAAAAGGGTTGTTTTAATTAATTACGTACATAAGTATTAAATAAATTAATAGCAATTAACATTGGTGGGTGTAAATTCATGTTATGCCCACAGATAACATTTAAGGAAACATTTTTATTTTATTTATTATTCGTTGTTTTTTTTTTGGAAGGGAGGTGAAATAGCTTTTACCAACTGAACAAACAATAATACTATGAATGAACAAAAAACAAAAAGGGACAGGAAAACACCTTTTTATTATTTTTCCGCATAGTTTCCGACATTTATTAGTATTCATAACGCAATATCATCATAATAATAACAATAATAACAACAAAATATAAACAAAACAATAAATCTAAAACATTAAATAAACGACTTTTGCATACCCTTCCCTAAAGGCGATTAAACTTACTTAATAGTCTTAAGTGGTAGTCATAGTTAAACGTAAGGGTAACTGACCTGCTTAATTAAAATATTTTAACGCTATCATACAAACATAATACAGGGACAACACTTAGTATATACACGCAGTTACTAAAGTATACACACGGTTAAAAAATTCCAGAAATTTTTTAACCAATCCGTTTTCGTTGAAAATCGTTATAGTTTCCTCGATTTTAAGACGGTCTTTTGCATTGGTTAAAAAATTTCTGAAATTGAACTGAATTGTTGCCCTGCACAGGCTCACAAAAGTATACATCCAAATTTCACAAATTTCTGAACCAATGCAAAAGACCGTCTTAAAATCGAAGAAAGATGTCAGACAATTATAAAGATTTTCAACGAAAACGGATTGGTTAAAAAATTTTTGAAATTTGTTAACCGTATGTATACTTTTGTGGCTGAGTGTAACATCGATAAATTACAACATTCAACACTTGCTGTAGGGTGTAACTATGAATACTCAATAATATTAGTTATGCATGTGGCGTATTCATGGATTTATTCTCATGCATTTTTGTTGGGATATTAAAATAAAAAGATTGACTGACTCATACCACTAAAAGACTTAACAATGACAGAAATTCTTGGTATTTTTCTTGAAGATTTTTCGCTTGACCATTTCTGATAAGGAACAAATTAAAAATATAATACAAGGTATACAATAAAATCTCTTAAATGTTTAATAATAATTCCAATATATCGTAATGAAAGATTAGTTAAGTTTACATAGGCAATACAGAGCTATTCAGGCTACCATTCCATTTGTCTAATACAATCACAATATGAGTACCATTATTGTATTAAGAAAAATGGAAGAGTATTTCACACGCCTATCAAAACACTTTGGTTTAGGTCATGAATGAATCAAATCCTTGGCCAAAGTTTAGTTTTACAATACTAATACTAAAGATATTTGTCAAGTAAACAAATAGTGAAGTCCTAATTACCATCCTTACAAACCACATACATATATACACCTAATATATGTATGCATCACCATAACAAAATTCATTTTCACGCTGACAACTTCTAGGCCGAAGTCTTTTACTACCAGATCCTATAGCCTAAAGGTCATACCATATAACCTGGTCCCTAAACTGATGATCGATTGCAATACATGTGGCAATCAGTATTAAAATTTAACAGATTGAATAAAATGTATGTATTTTTATACGTACGTACACATACAGCTGCAATGACATTCGAATTCTAATTTATGACTTCAATTTCATTTCTGACAAATACAATATACGAGTGTATATATACATGTATGTATGTATGTATGTATGTATGTATGTATGTATGTATTTAAATGAAATCATGACCACAATAACCTCAAAATGTATACGCTATTTTTAATATATTTATTAACGCATATGACATTAAATAAATTCTTGAATTTTATGTATGTTTATACATGCTATACATACGGTGTATGTACTACGTTCAGACGTTTGTGTTGAATTCAATTTGAAAGTTTCAATTTACAATCAAATTAAAACGCCATAAAATATATGGTATGTACGTATGTATTCAGTAGATTCTTAAAGGAAAAAATAAATTCACTCATAAACAAATTTTCTCAAATTTAATTTTCACACGGAAAATAAGAATTTCTTTTGAATCGAAACTAATCAAGGGTACTTTTTATAGAAGTTCATAACTAGGCCACAAGTAGGTTTTCTTATATATTAATTTGATAGAATTGCCCTTTCTTTAATACAATTTTATGTCATTAAGTATGAAATAGAAATTTAATAGAAATATCAGCGAGATGTACATCAATCAATTGCGGTACGAAAAAGTCAAGAATCAGGTCCCTATAGCGAACACGTTTGGCTTTAACATTTTATCATTATCGTCTTCGAACGTATTTCGTTAACTTATAAAGCGTTTTAGAGAACCACAAACCTGACCAGTCTAAATCCCGGAGAGTCAAAAAATTTCCTCATAGTTTTAAAATTTCAAAATTAAGAGATTTTAACATCCTCCAGCTTTTTGAGTGCGTTTTGATATCTGGTGTACTGTGAGGGATCCACGTTTCAGTCGCGGTTACAATGCATTGCTAATATTCTTTCATATTGTGTTTAGACGACGCCACACACACGATAAAGTTTCTACAAAAATGCGCTTGTGGTTGATTGTGAGCAAACGCGGTATCTATTAAACGGGAAAGGTTTCTCATACCCAATTGATCACGTAAATCTGAAACCACTGAGCCGTGTGTGACGCCTATGGCTTTCGTGATCGTGACTTTTTTAATGTAGAGGCCTGACGTCGAGCATGGTGGGCATATTCCGTGCTTGTAAAACCGCAACCAAATTCATTAAACTTCATTTTTAACATTAAAAATTCATCAAGCTTAACCTTGGTTGAAATAGTAGAGGTTATAGGAATTCCTCCTCTTTCCATTTTCTACTCAAATGATGCAAAATGTTCAAATTTTGATAGGGGCCAATAGACAGACGCCTGTTGACAGCAGCACTGTTACATATTCAGTTACGGAGATGAAAATTTGAAAAGTTAAATCCTTAACAGTTTCACTTTCGTGGTGGAGTGAGAAAAAGAGCAAATACTTTACGTTACGTTGCATGACGTAACGTCACGTTACATTTCATACATTGGATTGTAGACATGTTTGTGAACAACTTTAGTTGTATTCGGTAAACACAGTGGATTCCTGTTAGTTGCACTTGCACCCTCAAATTTACGATGTACATGGGCCACATGTTCGACCTCATTAAAGGTCCTAACTTTCAAGAAATTTTGAAATAAAAAAAGAGATTCCGAAAACCCACTAAAAATTTAAATTTCAAATGATTCTGTTGTCCATAACAAACATTGTGACAAACTCTATTGATTGTTAACAAGTCAAACTGTGATGACCCCCTCCCATTTCTGTATTAGAAATTGTTTAACCTCAACCTCAACCTTTACTAAAAATATAAAATGTAACAGAGAAAGAATAAAAGACAATGGAAAAAAATCAAATAAACAACAATAATAAACCAAAATTGTTAGGTGAGAAAACATGACATTTTATAATCAAAAGAATACAACAAAAGAAAACGGAAAAGAAAATTGGAAACAAATGCTCTTGTAAACTAGAAACTAGAAAAACTAAATCAATACTTACGATACAAGATTTTTTTTTAAAAAATGCAAAACAAAAGTCGAATTCAAAGATATTTACAAATACAAAAACAAAACAAACAAAATTCAAATGAATGCTTGTAATTGAATAGAAAATAATAAAAAAAAATATAAAAACAAACAAATTAATTGTAATACACACGTACGTTTGTATGCATATAAAAGGCATTAATTAACAAGTTTGAAACGAAACGTTTCATAAAAAAACAGGTGAAACAAGTCTAAGCGATTTTATTTAAAAGTTTATTTTTTTTAATTATAATTTCGTAACAGCGCTAATTACTTTTTGAGAGCGTGAAAAAGTAAAAATAAAATAAAATACTCCTAATATCGCATGTATTTCTTAAAGTTACAAATATTTCTATAAAAATACTTTGTAAGACTTGTACGTTTTAGCAAATAACGTATAATTAACAATGTTTCGTACTGCCTGTACTTTGTAGTTGAATAATTTGGTAAATAAGAGTGCTAATTAAAGGAGAAAATTGTATTTTAATTCAGGCATAGGTTAATTCAGGTTTGGTTGGAAAGATCAGCATTGAAAGACTCCATCAGCAAATCAACGGCATTGAGAATTTTCAGCCGTCTTTAATTGTTCTGTGGGCCGTACTTTATATGGATGGAGATGCAAATCCAAGACCAAAATGTGTCATAATAACCCCATGTCAATGCAAGGATGATCATATGAGCATGTTTCACGCTAAAAATTTGTGTATCTGCCTAGATTTAGCCTAGAGGAACTAATTTTTGTTTCCAAATTATATTAAAATAAATGGTTTATCCTAAAAGGATTATTATTCTAACGACGAAATCATTTCACAGACAAATATCAGTTTGATGACCCCGGGATTTAGCCTAGAGGAACTAATTTTTGTTTCCAAATTATATTAAAATAAATGGTTTATCCTAAAAGGATTATTATTCTAACGACGAAATCATTTCACAGACAAATATCAGTTTGATGACCCAAAAAAAATCTGATTTTCTTGGAAGGAATAAAAATTTTAGGAACACACCCGGCAAGGTGTAGAGAACTAAGAATACTGTATTGCGAAGTAAAATCATTTTTTGATTCACAAACCTTTACTACTTTAAAAAGTAGTGACGAACATTTTGAAAGGCCCTCGTATCATGAACCACATTTTAAATACAATCGATTTAAAATAAATAAAAAACAATATTTTTTTCTCTTTATATGTATAAGTAACCTTAATTACTTCAATTAATCAAGTTTTTATATTGTGTTTTACTGTATTGAAACAAGATATTTTAGCATTGAAATTGACTTCATTTTAATGAAATGATTAAAAATCCATTTATCAATACACACAACAAGGGTATTATAGTGTTAAAAATTGTCACATTTTTTACTATTTCTTTGTATTTTTTTGTCTTCTTTTAAATGGAAGCCATAAGAAATTATTTAATTCTTTTTAAACAATTATTAATAAATATTTTTGTTTATTTACGTTATTCACGAAATATAAAAACAATGGTGAAAAATGAAAACAAAACGTAATAAATATCTGGTACGAATAAAAATAAACAAAAGGAAATATACGCACGTTTTATTTACCTTAAATCTTAAATAAAAATATTCTACATTCTCTAGAATATAAACAGAAATAGTAAATCAAATAATAACACAGAGCTGTGACACCTTCAACAGAAGGGAGGAGCATTACTATACCTTACTATACCTATAAGAACAGAAGTATTAAAAATTTCTCAAATAAAATTTTGAAAAAATTTGAAAATCTTTAAGAAAAATGGAAAGAATTACAAATAAGTACAATGCGGTTTCGAACACGGGTACAACGGCTTAGAAAATCTGGCCAAAGCTGGATGGAAGGTGAACGAAAAGTTTACTTAAACTCCAAAGGCGTACGATCGTTGTGGTTGTTGGAGTAATTACAGCGTTATGGGCACTCATGTACGACGCATTGGACACGATTTCTGCAGAAGCTGTTGAAACAAGGAAGAGGAGAAAAGTGTTTTTCATCTATTATGTAAATGCCTAGCACTCTGCCGGAGAAAGAAAAAGCATCTTGCTGTCTACTGCGTAGGCGATCTAAGCGAACTGTCAGCCATGAACTTTGTCAGTCTCAGTCGCTTCATCAGAAGATCCGAATGGTTTCGGGAATAGGGAAAAAGGTGCTATCACAGTGGACCTCATATGATCTAAGTATATACAACTCCAACCTGCCTACCTAAAAAGAACAGGTTACCATTTATGTAATGCCTGCTTCAAGGCAATGGGTTTATCTTCTGTAAAGTTCTGTTAAAAATAGTGTTTTGGGCTCTCCATGCGCTCAGAATATTTCTTAGGTAATGGTTTTTGAAAGCTTGCAGTTTGTTCATTGCTTATATTGGCACAAACCATGTTTTATATCTAAAAAGAAGCACAAACATATGCTTCTTTGGCTGCGAAGATATGCTTCTTTGATTTAGTTATTTAGACGCTCTGCTTTTGTTAAATAGGCATTGTTTAATAAGCAAATACATTACCAAATACAATACATTACCCTCAGTCTTAAGGTAATTTTCATTTAAAGCCACTGACAAGTTGACTATGAAACTGATACTCATTCAAAAAAAGTTATAAAATAATTTTTTACTAAATTTTCCATGATTTTTAATTTTATTAAAAAAAATTATTTCAAATGATTTGTTCCATTTAAATTTGAAACAGCGGGGTTAAATCTAAAACACTTCATTTTAAGTGGTGGTGCTGAGTAAACTAAAATTTATTTTCAAAATCAAATACGGTTTGTAGGTCATATTTCAAACAGATACAGTATTTTTCTAAAAAAAAAAAAAATTAAATAAAAAACATTACGATGCCTATTTATTATTTATTTTAAATTAAATAGGGAGGTACATACATATTAAATAGTGTTATTTTTAAATAAATGAGTTAAAATACAGGTTTTCGAATAAAAAATAATTTTAATTTTAATGCAATGGTCTGTGAGCCCTGTACCCTTTTTCCTTACGTTTCTCTCATTTCTTTTATTCCATCATTAATGTCATATTTTATTCCTTTTAGGAATAGGCCGCGGGGTGTAGAAAATATTTGCAGAGTTTGCAGGGACGATGCTGTAGCTAGAAAAATAGAAGCGAAAACCATTGCTCGTTTTCTATCTAAGAATTTCTCTATACTCGCGATAGTCGACCAATCATAAAAGAATAGTTCAAAATCTTGGAAAATATTCAGAAAGATTGATAAATAAGCCAGGGAACTAGGCATTCACTGACAAATAATTATCAATCATTTGATTAAGTTGAATAAACAAGGAACGAATTTATCTTTCGAATTTCTTAAACACACCCCGACAGTTCAGAACCCCCCTAATATATTTGCCTTTACCATATGGCATATAAAAATAGTATTATTATTTTTTTTTTGTTTAATTTGGGGCCAACCAGACAATAACTATCAACTCGACCGAACCACAAATACCAGCCAGCCAGTCCAGTTCAGCCAGACACATACCAAATGTTGACAAATGTATAATAAACAATACCACAACGGTATTGGACGGACGAGTGGAAGAATTTTTCAAATCGTAAAATCAAACAAAAACAGAAACAAAAATTATAAACAATTTTTTTTTATTTAAAAAAAAAAATATTTTTCACCACATTTTGTTGTTGTGTCTATTTTACGTTTTTTTTTTTTTTTTTTTTTTTGTTAAAATTATCATTGAACTTTTGCGTTTTTATAGTCTATTTTTGTGGAAAATATCTGAAATGTTTTTCTTGAATTCAGAAAAATCAAAAAAAACATCATAAATTTAAATACTTTTTGTTTTAAAAATTATTTCAAATTTATATGAAAAATAAATTTAAAAAAAATACAAGATATGAAAAATATGTTTGAATGTATATACATATGTATGTATATATTTATTGCATACAATTAATGTTTACACTTACCCCGAATATTGCATTTTGTATCCCAAATGGTATGGGCGTTAAACGGGTAAATAATACCACACGAAATGCTCTCGGTCCAGATATAACACGCAATATAGCACGTCCAGTCTCATTTTTAATTAATCTGTAGAGAAAAAATTTTAAAAATATAAAAAAGAATAATAAACGATACAAAATAAATAATAAACGATACAAAATAGAACAATTTAATTGGCCAGCAGAGCACTTAAAGAAAATGTATTTTATTGTTTAAAAGCGGTTTAAACCAGGCGGCATTAGGGTATCTCATCCACAATTTGGTAGAAGAAAATCGATTTTTATTTCAGTCTTCGTAACAGCCTTTTAAAGAGGCAGGGAAGGAAATTGATGTGTGTGAAGATAAATTCACATTTAACTAGCAAAGATAAAAATAAAAAATTTTAACAGAGATAATGTTAAAGTGTAAAAGAGCAATGTTAAGTGGTTAACAGAAGATACAAAAAATGGTCATGGAAGAAACCATGGAGTATCTACTCCATTCCTTAAAAATTAATCCCCTGGCGTTCCTGAATGGAACAGCTTCTCTGGTAATTCGGAAATTCTTTTATAAATGGTCAATGGCCAAATATACGATATCGGAGAATGGAATCTCTAGTCCATTGCTTAAAAATTATGCACCACAAGTTCCTGAGTGGAACAGCTTCTTTGTTATTTATTATTTGTTTTTTATTTGTTTTAACAATGTCTGGATCTTGCTGCACGTATCTCACTATATACAAATTGTAGCTTAAGGTATCCCTAATAAAACTCAATTACTGGTATATGCCAAATAATTTTGGAACTTGAGAAATCGGGCTTGAAAAAATCACTCTGCTAACACGGTATGAGGAGGATGGTCTATATGGCACATGCTGTTGGTATCCCATGGTATCAAAGATTCCAAAACAGGTTTCCTTACGGTCGGGCTTTACTTAGGATCGGAGATATAGGCGACGAAGCTAATTGTTTTCTGCAAATGAGCAAAAAAAGTGCTCTGTATAAATGGGACTAAATCGGATAAACAATGGAACATATCCATGGTATCAAGGATTGCAAAACAGGTTTCCTTATGGTGGGGCGTTAATTGGAACCGGAGATATAGGCGACAAAGCAAACTTTTTGTCAAATGAGCAAAAAAAAAATTGTGGGAATAATTTTTTAACATAATTAATAATTCTCATTGAGTTCATATGCATTTACAAAACGTGATATTTTTCGCAAGTTGTATTGCTTTGGTAGATGACTTGCATTGTTTTGGTAAATGACTTGCATTGTTTGGGTAGATGACTTGCATTCTTTTGGACGATGACTTGCATATTTTTGGTCGATAACCTGTATATTTTTAGACGGTGATTTGTATTTTTTTGGCCGATGACTTGTATTTTTTTGATATTCGTCGATGAGAAAGATCTTAGTCTGTATAATTGTCGACGCCTATTTCTCCGGGTCAAATAAGTTACAAACCACAGCAATATCCCCAAAACCAACAAAACGCAGGCCATTGATCAAATTCAGCCTGATGTAAGTGCCAGAGTGATGGAAAAATTGGACATTTGGGATGAGTTCCACTCGGAAAAGACGAGGCGGACATTTGAATGATGTTATATTCCAAATATGATACGATGATATCTCACTTACGTTGTTTTATTTCAATTTAAAGATTGAAAGCGCTCAATTAATAAAGGTCCTGCAGGAGAAACCATCTTCTATAATCAATTGTGTAAATAAACATTATTTGATCAAATATAGTTAAAATGATTCTACAAACATTATCAAATGAAAATATCTCTATGGAAACACTCTAAATTGCTAATTTTAAAGAACAGACAATAACAATTGTATTCTATGAGTAATTAAAATGGATACTCAATTAAGAAAAAAAATAATAAATACGTACACATGTATTTAATAAGCACGTTTGTTCAGTTGCATGTATGTAGATTAGCAAAGTATTGCTGATTTTCTATTTGAACTTTTGGACGTCATTTGATTATAATGGAAAAAATCATTTTATTGTTTTAAAACAAAAGAAACAAATTTTTAACGACCCTGTATATGATATAAAATTTTTGTTTTAAATCCTTATAAATTCATATCGTAATTCAAAGGCATGGACATTAGCTTTCTAGAGAAATTACTGTGTGTTCATGCACATTCACTATGAAATTATCAATTTTTATGATTAAATTATTAATAATTAAGTATTTGGCATTGAACTTGACGAAAATAAAATGCAATTTGTTCCACTAAATGGCTCAACGAACGTAAGAATACAACATTTTTTTTATAGGATTTATTAAAAAAAATATTAAAAATTATGTCTTATCATCAACAAAATAAAACAAAAAAGGAACGACATTAATTGTAGTAATAAAACAGAATTAGAAAAACAATAAAAATGTCATAAAATTGCTACTTTATTAGAATTTTCGTAGTAATTACGAAGCAAAGAAATGGCTGAATACAAAATCGAATTTTTATATTCAAAAAAATACGAAAATTTCTCTACAGTGTCTTCAGCAGTACGCGAATTCAGGAAATTTAAGGCAGATATTGGGGTCTGATCAACAAGTAACACACAAAAGATTCGTAAATAATTTCTCTCTTTTTTCGAATCAATAATATTACACTGTTGTAGTATTATGCTGCTGAATTACCAGATTATTAAGAAAAGTCTTATGAGAACGGAATTGAACCCGAACTGAAAAAAAGAAACTAGCATTCAAACAAACTGATACTCCTAATGGCTATACTTCATGGTGATGTCATGTTAATTAGCATAGTCTGTTGAAAATGTTGAGAATTTAAATTATTAACAGATGGCGGGACGTACAATTAAACGGCAATCACGAGACACAAATTTAAGAAGCTATTCATGGTAATTTGATTTACTCTGAGAATAATAATAGAAGACTGCTGAGAAGTTTTCTTCGCATCCCTGAGAGCAGTGCCTTGTAATCGAACATACTACCTACTAGACAAGGGCGACTACCCTTAGTCAGGATTACGGTTTAGATTCTAACAGCACCCATGTTTTATAAATCAACGAAGGATTTGAGATGCATTTTCATACCACTTAATTACAGTTGATTACTATCAGAGCCAAATACAATACTTGTGCTCGCATGTAGACGGCAGCTAGCGAAGGATATTGCATGATTGGCTGTTGATAACATTGCTTTGAAAATTATCATATTATTTACTTAATTGGACAATACAACCCTTTAGTCAGGATTATAACACTCCCTTCCATACAAATGTTGACTCTTAAATGAAGAAGATAATGAGAATTTGCAATTTTCCAGTGTCTGGCATTGTTTTTGCAATAAAAACAACGTCGAAAGTTTTTTTTTTATCACTTGAAATACAAAAATGATCGATTTGCAATACTTTTCCAAAAAAATAATTAAAGTAGAGTTTGGGAAAAACGTGTTCGAAAAGGAAAATCGTTAAGACATGAAAGTAAAGAGGCCATAAAATACACCAGAAAACCTTGAAGTTTTTTTTTACAATTTCGGTAAATATAGGTCACGAGTTAATTAAGCGTCTCTGCTGTTTTTTCCTTTCTTAGAAATGCAAAAAGGGAAAAAGTTTTTTTTCTTCTTTATTTTTAATTTAAAAAAGAACACAGTACAACAGCGTTCGGTGACGACAATAATGTTGATTACGTTATGTTACGATGTTGATGTTGTCGTTGTTGAAATTTGTAGAAATTCATGTTCAATTGAAAACACATGCCTACAATAAATATACCACTTTAAATTATTTATACGCTTAAGGGTAATTGTAAGTTTGTGTATATGGATGGGTACGTCTGTGGAATGGTCTATAGGACTGTCTGCTAGACAGACAGACCCTGTATGTGTCTACTTAAATAACTATTTGTCTGTATGTCGATCGAATTGTGTTTTCAAATAACATAGCAGTCAAATGATTTAAAAGAATACAATTGGGTTGAAAGAAATAGCAAAGACCGAAATTACTTGCAAAATATATGAACAAAAGACCATTTTTCGAAGAAACAAAAATAATATTCAAATGAATAAATAAAAAATAATATTTAACTAAGATTTCTTAAACTCGAACATGAAAAACTTAATGAAATATACAAATTTTTAAAGAAATTTTATTTTAATTGAAATAAGAAAGCATTTAAATAAATTTCAGTACATTTAAAAAGTTTTCTAACTTAATTTCGAACATAGACTAAAAACATAAAAATTGGTTTCTACAGATGAAAATCTATTATAAAAGTTATATTTTATGAATTTTAACAAATATTTATAAAATTCGAACATGAAAAATTTAATGAAATGTACGAATTTTAAAGAAAATTTACTTTTAATGCAATAAGGAAGCATAAAAACAAGTTTCAGTAAATTTAAAAAAATTTCGAAGTTAATTTCGAATTTTCGAACATAGGTTAATAGCCGGGTAAACACACTTGTATAGATAACAGTTATAATAGGATCCTAGCACCTGGTTGCGTATCTCTGAAAGCATGATGAGAAAGAAGAGGAGACCACAAAAAAATCTGGTCGCTCTTTTATTTGTGCTTTTTAACTACCCTTCACTGTTTTGCAATAAGCATGCTAAATAAATAAATTATTATCAAGACTAAGGGGCAGGGACAGGGGCGGTCTGGTTGATTGTATTTGACGCAAAATACGCAAAACTTTTACTGACAATATCTGGACAGCAGTAAGAAATGTTGTACTTGTAAACAAAAACTTTTCCCTTTTTATTTATCATTTAAAGGTATAAAAACAAAGGAAGAAACAAAAAATTGGACAGATATCATAAAAAATTCATTGAATAACAATGAAATGTTGAAAAAATTACTAAACACCGCCCCCTCCATGATAGCTATGTCATTATCGGAGAGAATATTTAAGGATTTCTTTAAATTACATGTGTACCTACATGCAAAGGTTTGTCAATTTTAGTTAATAAAGGACGTTAACAAGACCTTTTATTTTCTAATTGGAATTTATTTTTATTTTCATTGAAAAGTGTTGACATTTTTTCGTTTTTCTTTAAAGGGCAATGATATATGGGAGGTCAATCAATATGTAATGGAAGAAATACATCAAATAAAAGGAAATTGAAACTTAAGTTCTTTAAACTTAAATTGACTGCGTAGACATTTCTGCCTAGGTACCTGCACACAAGGACAGTATTCGATTTTAATTTACAGTGTGTTAAAATAAATTCGAACTTTTACTAGCAAAGACAAAAACCAAAAACTTTAAGAGAACTAATGTTAAAATTAACAGACCAATGTAAAGTGTTTAACAGAAGATCATGGAAGAAATCCAAATATACGACATAGGAAAATGGAATATCTATACCATTCCTTAAAAATTATACCCACACGTTCCTGAGTGGACTAGCTGCTCTGTTTTGAAAATTGAAAAACTTGGACAAAAAAAATTTATTTTAACAATGTCTGGGGAGGATGAACAATATTGTAGAAAAAATGGGATTTGCTGCAGGTATCCCACTATATATTCATGGTACCAAGGATTCCAAAACAGGTTTCCTTACTTTCGGGCATTAGTTGGGACCAGAGATATAGACGACGAAGCTAATTGTTTCATTCAAATGAGTAACGAAAAGTGTTCTATATACATATATGGAACTAAATGGGAAAAAAATGGACTCAGGGACATGGACCTAGTGGGCTGGATAGCCGTGGTATGAATGATTTCAAAACAGGATTCCTTACGGTCGGGCGTTAATTTTGAACCAGAGATATAGGCGACAAAGCTAATTGTTTTCTTCAAAAGAACAACAAAAAGTGTTCTGTAAAACTGGAACTAAAGCAGCTTCCTTATATTCCACATTATTTCGCACTCTGTACAAAGCTTTTTACAAGTTCAGAGCTGATAATAAACAGAAACAAAAGCCGAAACACCGACAGAAACAACAACAGCAACAATAATAAGACTAAATCAAACAAAAGAAACTTGACGACTTTATAATTCTCATAAATATCGATGGCATCCCACGAATGATTGAACGTTTGAATGCAGATTTAAACAAAAGCCAGCCACTGTTTGTATTTGTTATCGCTTATTTTAAAATGTTAGCTTTAATTGCTTGTGTGTATTTATTTTATTTATTGATTTTTAAATGCTTGCATACGACAACAAATAAATTCCATTTAATTATTGTTGCTAATCGCTAGAAGGAAAGTATGCTGTTTATATACATAGATAAGCTGAGAAAGTATGCAACAAAATAAGAAAAATAAATTAAAAAAATTTTAAAAAATATGTAAAAAAGTATAATAATACTGATTGTATATTTGAAAAGGGGAAGTCCCATTAAGTAAGGTTAATTATAAATTCGAAAATGTCAATAGTGAGTCAGATAATGTAGATTATACTACAAAAAAAAGTACCATAAATAGAGAGAGCGGATAGACAGATTTTAAACTCCACTAAATGTTCTTGAACGGACCAAGTGAAGTGTTTTCAATGAACCGTATTATACTCTCTTAAATGAATCACCAGAACATTTAGTATTCGTGCGTTCCACATTTCAAACAATTTAAAGCGGCGTTAAATGTCACAAATACTTGAAATAGTTTTTTTTTTTGTTAATTCTAATATTTTCACTTTATTTATGTTTTTTTTTGTTTTTGTTTAGAATCTTCTTTGAATTTTTTAAAATTGCCACTCGATGGCAATTGCATTTAGAAATCATTTGCGATCAATTGATCGAAAGTATCTCCAAAGGATTGTCAATTGCATCAACCAATCCAGAAGCTGTCATTTAAAATTTCCTAGACATAAACCCAATCAGCTAACAGAGCTATGTTAAGTTAGTAACAGAGCTAAGTACATTGCGAGAGTTTGGTGACTATGGTTAGGATAATGGAGAGTTATTAGGGAACCTTGCAACCTAATAAATCATGTAACAGCAGATTCTATGAAATAATTTGTATTGAGACTTAATAATAAAAGTGAATGAAATGACCCTGTTTTAAAAGAGTATGTAGCTTGCTCCTGGACTAATATCAGCTCACGATCCATCCGTATACTATACACAGTGGGCCATATTTTAAAAGAATATGTAGCTTCTCTCTTTACATACTCTTTTAAAACAGGGACAGGGTAGCGTCTCTCTTTAGATACTCTTTTAAAACAGGACCCACTGTGTATAGTATACGGATGGATCGTAAGCTGATATTATTCCAGGAGCAAGCTACATACGTAAAGAGAGAAGCTACATACTCTTTTAAAACAGGGCCCACTGTGTATAGTATACGGATGGATCGCGATATTAGTCCAGGAACAGGAGTTTTTTGTCCTAGAGTGAAATACTTGCGAGTTTCTTTTAGCAGGAGTCTGCGCGGATGAACGATGGGCTCAGTTCAAGTTGGATAGAAGGTATAAAATAGAGAGCATGGCAAAACAGGCTAACCAACCGAGCTCTTACGAGGTAAATACGAAAATACAATGAAACTGTATGCCGAATAGATAGGGAAAAAATGGTTACCTTTTGTTGGGTCCTCAGGTCATGTGGGAATACGCAGGAATTAGCAGGGAAGTTATAACGCCGCTAATGGGTCCAAAACCTTTCTGTGGAGTGGGAAGATATGTTTGGAAGGGTATACTTAGCGAAAAGGCAGATAGAGAGAGAAGAAGAAGAGTCTGTTCTTAAAGCAAATGGAAACGAAGTTTTGTGTTGTATAATTAAAAAAGGAGTAGATTTAATTCATGCATCAGAATAACATATGGCCATCAGAATAACATAAGGATTGTTCAGAATAGGGATCGTTTCGAACTCAATATGCAGATTCTATGATGATGTAGGGGTTGTAGGAACCTGTGAGACATAAAGCAACCCTAGAAACATAAGCATATCCTTATTGACGCCAGGAATTCGTCGAGGCAATAAGCTTGGAGGAGAAATTACAAAGATACCTTATATAGACTGAGAGTAGTACAAAGATCATATGATCTCAGTACTATAAGCACGTCTTCACAGCAACAATAATAATAGTAATCTTAAGAACTAACGCTAGAGTAACAATTTATAAATTAAATTAAAATTATTTTTAAATATTAAAACAAATACTCACTTTTGTATAGGTAGACGATGCCGTAAACTTCTTAAGGTTATATGAGCTATGGCTATGCCCATATTTGCACCCAATATCACAGTTAGGAAGCCCTTAATGCAACCGAACAAATAGCCGGCCGTTATCATTAATACAAAATAGCCCACCACTATTGGAAAACTGACAATGATGAAGAGCAGCATAAATATGGCAAATATAATCCATGGATTTTGTGTCTCAATCCAATACAGTAAACGTTTCGCATAGTCACGCGTTAAATAGGCGACAAACATTAGAGCTAGAAGTATGGAGAGTGGTACCAAGTAGCTGAGATACCAATTGCGCGATATAAAAGCATTTGCACGGTAACAGATTGAAGAGCGGGTTTTACTATTCGAACGATTTAAGCGACGATTATTGACACCGCACGACGAGGTGGCTGTTTCGCCTGAGGAACCTACCAGAAAGCTATCATGTTCGTCATCGGCCTCATTGGCCATTGGCGAAGAACTGATAGCTGATTTAGTGGCTGTCAATGTGGTTATATGGCTGCCGGCAACGTAACCACCATATTCACTATCACTATCGGTGAGACTAGTATTGATGCGGCCATTAAGGCTATCCTGTTTAATTATGGTGGATTTCGCTTTAACTGTAGTGCCATTATAACTATTGCTCTTGTGCATAAGCAAACCTGTGGTAGCGGTGGCATGGTTATTCGCCTGTGTTGTTTTCTCCAAGAGTAAGGTTTCTTCGCTGGTCAATGAACGCGGTTCATTTTTATAATTTAATATCGTATATTCACTGGGCTGCAAATTACTGGAGAAGTGATAGTATGTGGCTGACGTTGTAATGCTATTGTTGTTGTTGTTGCTGCTGCTGCTATTACTGTGGTTATTGGCTGCAACATTGTTGACATTATTTGTAGTCGTATTTACGGACTGATAATTATATTGAGATTTTTGTAGAGTTTCTTCCAGTGACGGTACTCGTTGCAGTGTTAAGGTGGTCGAAACACTCATATTGTGAGCATTTATTTATTGGTACTTTGTTTTTAGAAGGGAAAGTTTAAAGAATGCGGAGCAATTTATAGCGTTATAGGGAACGTATTTAGTGCTGGTGTTTTCTTTTTTATTTCATTTAAATATTCACCAGATGATTTCACACATAATTTTTTTCTTTCTTGTTTCTTTCTATAATTCGTTACGGTTTCTTCGTATAGAGTTTGCTGTGAAACCTTAAAATATTTGAAATTCGAACTTTATTTTTAATTTCCATTTGTTTCGCTTTATATTTACGTTAGAAGGGTGTTTTGTGACTTTTTCTCATTTCCTTGTTAATATTTGCAAAAATTAATTAAACAAAAGTTTATTTTAATGTTAATTTTCTAAGAAAAAAAAGGAGAGTGCCAAATAGATAACAAACCCAATTGCTGTTATTGATAGGGGCTTTATCGGAACTCGATAAAATAGTTGTAGTAGACCAATTTACATTGATACGGGTAAATAAAGTGCATCTACAACCTCTGCCGAACTCGTTTTTGCTGGAAAGAAAAATCTCTCCGCAAATATCTCTTACGCAATGGCCTGTAAGAAGGTGGTTGACTCAAAACTCACAACAGAGTCGGTCAATGGAGTTGTGGTAGATGCCAATCAATTTAGACCTGACAGATGAATGCAACAGAAATCTGATTACAGCTTGACAAAGAAGATGGTAATACTGGTGAGTGGAAATTTCTTATTAAAGATTACATCGGCCTGCAACACACTACTAAAGTTAGGAAAACAGAGAGATATCCACAGCCTACATTATTGTCAAGTTGAGAACCGTAGGGCAGAGAAAATTTGCTATTTAGACTAGGTTCATTAAGACACTGAAGATATTCTGATAGGATCGAGGATTGCCAGGGAGGCAGGCAAAATTATATTGCGACAAGAACTGCATATTGTCAGGCAATTAATCTAAATGGCAGCCAATCAAGTCAATTGGTTCGCAATGTAGTCGTAATCTGTATTGCACCAGAACTCCTTACTTCATCACGAGTTTCACAATTTTTCTTGAGGAGACGGACTACCTGAAGATAACTTACAAAAGATTACATTCGCTAATATTGAATAAGATCATGTCGAACTCATCATCTTGTACCAATTAGCTTACTATATCAGTGGGTGGCACAAGCCATCTCAGCTATGTTGTCTCTCCAGCTTAGCTTAGGGTCAACCATAATTTCTTGAAATTAACCATCCAAGAGTTCAATGAACTCAATCAAACCCAAAATCAATTCTACGACTGTATACATTTGATCTATTTCTAGAGATGAGTAGTATGTCATTTACATACATATGTATACATGTACATTTACTACCTCCTGCTTTCTATTTTTCATTTTGCCTTGAAATTTTTCTTATTGGAAAATCTGTATTATTTTTCCTTTAGTTCGCATATTCCATCTCTGCTGTATTGACATTGACATTCTTGATTAATGTTTTTTCTTTACAAGGAAAACTAATGCACTGTTAACTACTTAACAGAGAAATGTTAGGGTGTCGTACATTAAAGGACAACAAATGTTGCTTAAAAAGAAACTGACTTAATTCATATTTAACTTTTTTCTTCTAATTAAGATGATTTCATATATTTAAATAACAATAACAATATTTCTTAAATGTTTAAATAATATTTAATTTATATATTCCAGCCTCTAACGTTAACAGCCAATACTCAAAATACTATGAAAAAAAATCTAAAAAAACCCTAAAAACAATACAATACATTAAGCATCCTCTCTTCCACCCTACACCTGTAATACACTATTCAACACACAAACTCTCTAATATACATGCACACACATATGTAAACTCCAGCCAGAAGGCAAAATAAAAATAAAGTACACAATCTGTATAAATACATGTTGTAACAAGTTAAAGGAATGCAGAGCAACAACAACTCATTTCCATAAAAAAACATACAAAATATTGGAAAGAAAATAAAAAAACAATGGGTGAGAGAGAAATAAAGAAGAGAATTTTAGTGCAATTGTTGTTATGCTTTGTGGAGGTGGGAGGCATAACTCTTTACTGATAACATGCTTTTAACATTATTATTAAGGAGAGCTACTGATGTAAAATTAGCCAAAATGTTTTGTTTTTGTTTTTCGAATAGATTTACGACACAACTACAATATGAAACGCACTATTGAGTTTTCTCTTTTAAAATTTTTGTTGCTGTTTCTTTGTAAACTTTACTTATATAGTTCCCGTTATGATTTCAACACAATAGTAGAAGCAGTTTCTGCCTTTATTTAATATTACTTTCGCCATTTTTTTTTTATTTTTTCGGGGGATTTTTATTTCTTTACATTATCTAAATTTTATATTTGCACTTCATTTAAATGAAAACAACTGTTTTAAAAGGCGAAATAAAAAAGAAAAAATACTTCATCAATATACAATATAAAAGAAGAGATGATTTCACTTTCATTTTGTATGGATTATTTTTTTTATATAAACTGGTCCATGTATGGCATAACACATACAATGTATTTCTATTTTTTTTAGACATGTCAAGTCATGATCTACAGATTTAAAGCAAACATGGACGAAAATCATAAAACACCGTTTGACCTTCACTTTTAGTGCATTGGAATCTTTTTTTTGTTAAAAATTTTTATTTTTCTAGTTATATTTTTGCGTAAATATAATATTTTGATTTATAAATACTGACTTTTAGTATTATTTTATATTCTGCTTCAATTTCACTTTTTTAAGGCTTGCTTTTTACATTTTACCCACGTTGGTAATTTTTTTCTTATTCGATATCACGCCAACCGCAATTTCTATACCAAACGTCACGAATTTCTTTGCAATACTAATATCTCTGCGTTTTCTTTTCACCAAAAGAAATATTTTGTTGTTGTTTAAACAGCTGAGAGAGTAAATTTGGGGGGAAAATAGAAAGAGTGTGAGAGCAAAAAATGTAAATAAACAAAAATTTACTGGGTTGATTTAACAATGTAGTAAAAGTAGTGTTGACGCTTTGTGTTATTACTATTCTTAATGGACTTTAATTAGATAAATTGAAATAGGACAAATAAGAAACAGAGCTTGTTAATTCATAACCATAATCCAGGAATAAACTGAGGATTTTTATCAGGTCATTGTACGCTCACTAGTATACTACATCAGAAGGGGGCTCGTCTAGTGTCCCACATATGGATTCTGTGATGATGAGAATGAGTCATAGGAACACTTAATTGGAATTAGTGCGGTATTAATATATCTCAGAATGATACGCATGAGGGCTAGAAATTGTTCTTGTTGACACCAAGCACCATTCTGAAGTTATTCAGGGTGATAGGATTGAATTTCTGTCTGCAATTTTTTAATCTTTTCAATTTTTTAAGCAAGAATTCTCGAAAAATGGCATGTTGGATATTTTAAAGCGTTTATCGGTTAGTAATATCTCTATTCTCAGCTGTATATATCAATTTCTCTACATAAATAACACTTCAAATAAAAACTATTTATCTAGACCGACTGTTTTGATACCATGCATGGCTTTTTCAATACAAATAATAAGTAATTATATGTTCTTATACTCACAACTAACTTTTCTCCAACCCTGACTGTTTTACTCCTTGTTTTTACAGCTTTTACAGTTTTGTTTACATTTAATCTCAAACAAATCTGCCAAATGGTGCAAAAAAGAGCATTTTATAGAATTTGT
This sequence comes from Sarcophaga variegata, assembly GCA_932273835.1. Taxonomy (NCBI): domain Eukaryota; kingdom Metazoa; phylum Arthropoda; class Insecta; order Diptera; family Sarcophagidae; genus Sarcophaga; species Sarcophaga variegata. The sequence goes on from OW026362.1 coordinate 10,693,138, forward strand.
TACAAAATATTTGATAATAATTAATTAAAAATGCTAAGAAAATTAACCAAAACAATATTTTTAAATAGAAACCACAAATATTATCTGACGAATACAGTTAAACTTCATACAACCAACCAGCAGCTGCAGACTGATGAATTGGAACCGGTGGATAACAAACATGTGAATAGAATTAATGAAATTTTAAACAAATATACCCCTCAAGAAGAGGAAAAAATATTAGAAATTGTAAATAACTATAAATTAAATGAATTGCTTGGGTAAGTTTCTCAAAACAATTAAAATTGGAAGCATTGCACTATAATGTTAATTTTCAGTTACGACATCACGAAGGGTAGAGCCAACAAACTTTTAGCGTGGCGTATGCGTAATGGCTTGCTGAATAATTTAAGTGATATATTTTCCATAGAAGGTTTCGGTCTCAAAATAGCCGATAAATTTTACCAATGTCTGCTACAAGAACCGAAGTCAATCGACTTGGACTTGTCTAAAGCAAGTAAGACAAGGACTGCTCCTTTCATAACACCTTTGTTAGAAGCAGAGCAGAGAGAACTTATTAAATCTTGTGCTGCTGTTAGGATAGGTGTAAATAGCATAACGTGGGCACGTTTAGAGGTGCCTTCTCAAACTATTAATGCTCCTTGTGAACTAACACACTGGGAGCATCATGAAATATCAGAGAAGAAAATACATTTAAACGATTTAATACAGCGTTGCCTGTATGTCAATCATATGATACCTTCAGCCGATTGTTATATCTTTGAAAATCCCCAAATGGCTCAAGCCAGTAATAATCCCGGCAGTGTGGAACAGCAAAATATAAATATACAAAAGGCTCAAGTTATCGCCATAATGGGTTGTGCTTTATCTTCCAGAAATAGTCAAATAAGAGGTGTATCCGAATTAGAAAACGATAAAGAAATTAAATATTCACCAAATGTTTTCTATTTAAGAAGATTTTTAACAGCACGCCTCTTTAATCATTTAGTGGGCACAGAAAGAGTATCATCAGAGGAAACTGTTTTAAATCTAATGCGCACTTACTATAACACCAGTGAAATGGACGATATAACTTCAGAAGAAGAACCTTCAACAACAAACGGCAATGAAAATATACAGACACAGGAATTGAACCTCTCGGGCCGCGTACAATTCCCTACAAATTTAAGAGAAATGTTTTCGCAATCACCTCGCTACTACCGTGAATTTTTGGGCCAAGCTTTACTTCTGAATTTAACCTTTGTGCGGTTAGTCCTACTGCAGGATGCTGAAAGCATAGCTTTAGTTACGAGAGGTAACAAACCAAAAACGCCTTGATTAATCATGTCTGAGATTTGAGGCAAAGAAAATTTGTTAATTGTTCTATATTTTTGTTTTAATAAATAATTTAATAAATAATTCGCACATTCTTTTTCCGTTTCCGGGTTTATTAAGTAAAAATTAAGCCCCACCCCAGGTTCAGACAAAACGAAAACAGAAACCTAATGGGCGTAGTTTGTGTGGATGTTGTTGTTGTTGCGTGGAGGATGATGGTTTTTTGCTCGTTGGTGGTTTGGAGAGGAAAGGAAAGAGGAAAAGCAAAAACAATTAATTTTTTTTGAAGTGTGGTGAATTTTGTAGTTGTGGTGAGCTTCTAGTGTGGTGAGGTTTTACAAAATGTAAATTTATCCGGTGTGAAATGGTACTGTATTATCACAGATACATCGTGATTTGGATGGTGCGTGTCTATGGTTTAGCTTTTCAACTAAGTATAAATGGGGTTAGGCTAATGCTAAAGGTCTTTAGCCCTGGTTAGCCAGGGGCTAAATTATGTATGTTCGCTTTTAGATTACGAAGTAATAGCAAAAATAAATATATTTTTATAAAAGTATCATTTGATGCAAAAAGGTACTCTTTCAGTTATAGTTCAGTACTATTTCAAAATTTCTATTTTACAACACTGCTACTAGCTGACTTTTTACTTATTGTGTTAAAAAGATATTAGTTTTGTAAACTTGGCATTACTTTTCTTCAACATTTTCTTGTTTGACATTTCCAGTTGTGAACGTGGAATTTTGGAATAAAACAAATGAGTAAAAACACACGTCAAAATTTTACCAAGAAACAAGCAGAAAAGAGGAGAGAAAGATTTTATAAAAAAAGAACTTAAATTTAATTATTTAATATTTAGAATTTGTTCAATAAATTCATAACCCTTTCCTTATGGACAACATTTTTAATATTTGATAACTATAAAACAAGTTTTAAACCAACAAAAAGTGTCTTTCATTTACTCTTAATATTTTTTTTGTATAAAAAGCAAACAAAAACAACGAAAAATTCAACTAAAAATATTTCTACAACTGAAATAGAAACAGAAAAAGCTAGAAAATAATTGAAAAGCTAAGAAAATAATTGAAAAAATCATGGCAAATTCAACAACAGGTCCTACAAAACAAGAAATTGAAGCAGTTTTCGCACGCTTACGCTCACAAGCAGCCAACAAGGTAAAGAACGGAATCAAAGGAGTTCCCAATTACATACAGATTTTTATTTTAACAATTTTCGGTTTAATTAGAATTTAGCCATTGTTTTATAGCGTAATAATGTTGGTAACACAAGATAAGGGCGTCGTTACAAGCCTACACACAAGTGATGACGTCCTTAAAACACAACAAAATGGGGGCAACAAACTCCATCTTTCTTTTTTTTTTTGATGCAATGACCCTGAATATATTGTCTCCTCATTTTTTTTTATCGATAAAATAAACCAAAGCACACTTTTTCAATATTTTCTCTTCTTTTTCTTCAACTTTTTTCAGTCCTGTTTCGATTGCAGTGCCAAAGCTCCCACTTGGTCTTCGGTTACGTATGGTGTTTTCATTTGCATCGACTGCTCGGCTGTGCATCGAAGTCTTGGTGTCCACTTGACTTTTGTACGTTCTACGAATTTGGATACCAACTGGACTTGGCTGCAATTGCGCCAAATGCAATTGGGCGGTAATGCTAATGCTGCCCAATTTTTCCGTCAACATAATTGCACCACAACCGATGCCCAGCAAAAGTATAATTCACGTGCCGCTCAATTGTATCGCGATAAATTGGCCGGTATTGCCCAACAGGCCATGAAAATACATGGAACAAAGGTAAGGTCTTTTAACCTTAATGGAATGTCGTTTGGTATTTTTTTTTCTTAAATTTTGTTTTGCGTTTTGTTTAGCAAAGATACAAACTGTAGAGTAGAGTATGTAATCAAGAGAATCGATTGTTTTAAAATCAATATATTAAGTAAAAAACTGCAGCAAGCGCTTGCCATTTGAAATGTAAAGAAAGCCTCAGAAGCACAGTGAAAAGTAATGAAGAGGAGTATTAAATTTAACTTTGTTCCGTTTATTGCTTGCGAACGGTTTTAGAACAATTTTAATATCCAGGAAATCTAAACCTACAAAGTGCTTACGTTTCCTCTGGATTAAAAAGATTTCATTTTTGTTGCTCAATTTTGGTAATTTTTGAATGGGTTGGAGGATGTCATAATGAACAATTCGCTTTCAAACTCACCAGACTAGCGATCTGCTAGCGGCGTTATCTGTTACAGCAATGCTATTGTCTACAAGCTTCACTTCGCACCACCTATGATCTTTTACGCACATACATATTTGTCGTATATTATTCTCTTTTTATAGTCTGAAATCATTTACTTATGTATGCTTCGACTTCGTTGCATTCTAGCAATGAAACTAGAGTGGAACCACAGTCCACTAAACAGTTCACTTTCAAATGTCACTCAACCATAGAGTTTGCAGTCAGTTTTCTTCAAATGGTTGATGTTTGATGATGAATGTCAAGTCCTCTTGCAACTTCTATACTACTTCTGTGTCAATTTTAAAAATTTTTCAATGATTTCATTGCCCAGACCGAGCTGGGTCTTTAACATTAATCCATTCGGAAATACGCAAACCTAAACTTCATGTATTCAACAGTCTGGGACGCATTTCTTACATTTTCTGTAAAGTTCTGAATTTTGAATCGCTTTTAATCGCAGATAACTTGTCATGGAATTATAGGATTTGAATAATGTATAAAGATATTACAGTGTAGTGTCATCTATCGACAATTTGGAACCTAACATTTCGAACATCTAATAGATTTCCTTATAGAACCGATTCTAAATCCCTTAAACACTTAATGAAATCAACTTCAAATGTATTAAACATCACAGTGTTTGTGTTTTTAGCAAATATTATTTAATATTTTTATTTATTGTTCACAAAATTAAGCCATAAAGTATTAATTAATTAACATACAGTGTTAATGTAGTAGAAATTTCATTATTTTTTTATGGCCCAGACGCGAGCATTTTCGTAAATAGTTTTTTTGTGTGGTTTTTATGACTCTTGTTGCTGTCATGGAAAATAATAATTGATACAAACGAAAATAAAATATGGCAGAATATTTATAAATTGCATATTGATTGTTAAAAGCCATTACGTACACTTACGGTTGTTATTGAAACACAAAACGTGTAAATAATATTGTTTTTCTCATAAAATTAATTATTGCACAGATTTTTATTCTGTAGAATATAGAACGTGTTGAAACATTCAAATAATTTTATATTTTATTTTAATATGTTTTGTTTTGTTACGTCATACATATTTCATGGAATTTAGTCAAATAATATTAAGTACGAATGAAGAATTTTAAAGCGGCAGTAGCCATAGATAGGTTTCGGGCGGTTTATTCCGTTCTCTATTACCGATTATCCAAAATAAAAGTGAACATCAAACATGTTAATAATTTAGGTCTGCAATTCATCCGAGATGAAATTCCTACTCATCCTACTTCTTCTAATGCGATAGGATCGGTTTGATAGAACCCGCAAGAGGTTCTTGACTGTAAAGTACGGAGCATATTGGCATGCCTGAAATCGAAACGGCTAATGCCCTTACTGGATTTTGTTCTCACGTGGTTCAAGACGTCATGGCTGGTCCTAATCTTCTTCCAATCTGTTACGGCTATCAGCTGAAGGAGAAATGGGTTCAGAATAGAGAGCAGTGGCACTATAGAACGTTGCATGGTTAGGTAGCTGTGGTCATACATATATTTAAGATAGTAAAACCAGCTCGCTGCTGAGGCTCAATTAACACAAACTAAGCCCGCCAGCTAGGTTTCCTACCTCATAATATAATGTCGGATAGCTTACAGGAATATTAGCTGGCCTCCTGCAGGATATGTAAAGATGAGGAAGAGTTGAAGACAATAGATTATCTCCATATCTTTGTCATTGTAACTATTCTCTCGGGTCATTAGATATTACGTAGACAAGGGGAAAAACTTCAACTACCTCTAAATGACTTCTGCAGAGGTTGTACCTCGGTTATGGAGGAATAAATTATTGTACACTTCATGTATTTGCAAGCGCCAGTTGATGGTTTTAGGTAAAATTTTCTTATTTGGCTCACGTCTTCTCAATAATCTAGCAGAGTTAAGCCTTAAATGTGAATTATTATTTTAACTCAAGGGGTTAGTGTGGAGAAAAATTTGAACTTAGGTCTCTATGTGCTGCTTTTAATAAAAAGTAAATTATTTTGTACAAGTTAAACTACAGTTTGCTTCTTTTGCTAAAATATTCATACATTCGTTTGCATTTGTTTATATTTTATTTTAACATTAGTTTTCTTTCTTTTTTTGTTTGTTTTTGATTTCAAATTGTTTCTAAATTCTGCTAAAACACAAACGCTCAAATCACATTCATGTTTGAAAATTTAACAATCCCTGATACTTAACCCTTAACCAGCTTTATTTGGAGAACCATCATGAGAAAACGGAAAACAATGATAATGCCAAAGAAGAGGAAGATTTCTTTGCCCAATGCCATACCGATAACAATAAAGATGGATTTTTCGAAAATAACAATAGCGAAAGCAATACCGAAAAGGTAAGTTTCTATATCCAGTACTCTCACAAGCTTTAATTTAAATTCCTTTAAAATAGAAGCATGCCTGATATTTTTTATGATTTTCTGTTGTTTTCTGTGAATCTGTATTAAAAATATTTTATTTTATTAAACAATAAACAAACAAAGTAAGAAAAATATTTTATTTACAGTTCGATGTATCGGTTAAACCCCTAACGCCGTCTCTTAGTGATAAACCCACCGTCGTCGATACAACTTTAACTGGTGCTCCTAGTGTAGACTTATTAAATTCTGTCGTACCACAACAAACCATGACATCATCGATAGGTGTTCGGAAAATTCAACCCAAAAAATCTGGTGTAAGTTACGTTCTTTGAAATTGATTGTTTTTGTTGATAATTGTTTTTAATTGTTTTTAAAATAAATGTTTTTCTATTGTTTTTTAGTTGGGCGCTCGCAAAACTGGCGGTTTAGGTGCTACAAAAGTAAAAACAAATTTTGCTGAAATAGAACAACGTGCCAATATGGCCAATCAATTAAAAGATGCTCCCATTGTGCCTGATAAACCCTTAACCGCCGAAGAAGAACTTGAATCGGTTGCCAGCATGCGTTTAGCTTATCAGGATTTGTCTCTGAAACAATCACAACAGGAGAATAAATTAAAGTCTATTGATCCCGTAAAAGCTAAACAAATGGAACGTTTGGGCATGGGCTTCAATTTGAAAGGAAAGTAAGTGTGACACTATTTCCTCTATAAAGGATTATTACTAGAAAACAATTATCTTCGTCACCTATAACACCGGTCCCAAGAAACGCTAGACCATAAGGAAACCTGTTTTGGAATCCTTAATACCATGGCCATCTAGCCTACTAGGTTCATTTCCCCCACAAGTCCATTTTTTATCCGATTTAGACCGATTTCTATAAACACTGTTTTTTTCTCATTTGGAGAAAACAATTAGCTTCGTCGGTTTGATATCCGTAACCAAGGGTTACCCGATTGTAACTGTTTTTAAATCCTTGAACCAAAATCCGCAAATGGAGGGTACTTTTATGCTTTTATAAAACTCTTCGCTTCATCGTCATTTCTCTGTCATTACCTTTGACTGTCATCAGTCAAGAATAGATTTCCATGGTGCAAGTTTTTCTATCAATTTACCGATCTGGTTTCCTAATTCGCAATTCTGAGGAATTGGTTCAATTAGAAACTGGTTTTTACGTTAGGTTGAGTGGTCTTGAACACAAACATGTGTTGCACACGGTTATTGGAGTGTATCCTTTATCCTTATATCAGCCTAACCTAAGGACAGCACAAATCTTGGCATTAAGTCATTCCTTAGGTTAGGGGTAGAACCAGCCTTGTGGTAAGTGAAATGCTGTTCAAAGTGAGTATTAGGAGTATGCAGGCATCTTCTTCATGAAGGATAAATATATGTAGTTCGGAGAACTTAGATTATATTGAATGAATTCAAAATTTCGTTTCTTTTTTTGCAGCGCTGATATTTCTCATTCCGTTTTAAGTGATATGGAGACTATACAACAGGCTCCAGCTCCTAAGAATTCAAATAGCTCATCATCGAATCTATCCAAGTTGTCAGCTTTCGATAATGATAGCTTCTTTAATGATTACTCAACCAGTATGTATAGCGGCAGCGGTAGCGGTGGACTTTCATCGAATAGTGGCAGCAGTAAAATTGATAAACATGAATTGGAAATAATGGGCTTTGAGGCTATTGAACCAATAAATTCAACACACTCTAATATAACTTCAATGTTCGGTGGTAATAATGCTGCAGCTGATAATGAAAGTAAATCTAAAAAATCAACGCTACCTTCTTCCACCAGCTATGATAGCTATACACGTAAAACGAATACATCACAAAATAAGTCATCAAATAATTACGATGATCAAACAGCTCAAAAGAAATTTGGCAGTTCCAAAGGTTTTGGTTCCGATCAATATTTCGCCGATAGTCAAACGCAAAGCGATGTCAGTGCAAATCTTTCCAGATTCCAAGGTTCAAGAGCCATATCGTCAGCGGATTATTTTGGTGATGGTACACAAAGTCAAGGACAAGGTTCTAGAGGTAAAGATTTTGATTCTTTTTTAGTAGAAACTTAGAAATTTTAGATTTTGTTGTTTATTATTTAGGTTATAATACTGGTGTAAATTTCCAAACACCCGATTTAGATGATGTCAAAGAAAGTGTACGCCAGGGTGTACATAAAGTAGCTGGCCGCCTTAGTACATTGGCCAATGATGTTATGTCTTCTTTACAAGACAAATACGGTTACTGATAGTGTTTGTTTGTTTCTTTATATATAAAAAAAAGCATTTCTGTTCTCTTTTAATACTAACAAAAATGATTATTATATAGTATATTATGTATACACACATATTTCCATTTACTACTACCAACTCTTTTCATTTTAAAATAATCGAAATTCATTATTTGTTTTCCCCTTTTTGTTGGTTTTTTTAGTAGGGATTTTATTTTCTTATTTTTATTTTCTTTTTATGTTTGTTTAGTAAAGTTTTATTTCCTTTTTTCGAAACAATACATAACAACACTTTTTCCATTTTATTATATTTCTAAGCTTGTTAGCAAGCAAATATTATTCTTTTGAATTTGTTTTATTGCAATAAAAAATGATTTCTATTTAAATAATTATATTTACAAAAACAAAAAAAAAATTATAAGAAAAACAATTTATAAATAAGTTAATATTGCAATAAATAATACAAAATTGTCAATATATTATTATTAAAACAAAACAAAAAACAATTGAGAAAAACATGATAAGTTTAAATAAAAACAATTTTAATTATAACTTATATACATATACGAATACAATAATTCAAAAAACAAATTGCACATTTAATTATTAACAACAACAAATTTAAAGGCAGAATGAAAAAAAAAATAAAAAAGAAAAATAAACAGAAAACATTAATATAAACAAACTTCCCTTTTGGAGAAAAATGTTTAAAACAGAAACAAGATCTGTTGTTTTCTTTAATTCAGCACTTTTTCAAATGAAAAATGAATTAACTTCTCAGGCAGACATAGTCTGCAATATCCCTCCATTCGCAAGGTTATATAAAACCAGAAACAAATTTCCTTTCAAATCGAAATACAGAGGTAGAGCACTTAAACAACATAGAGTTGGCGATCTAATAAAGCTCTCAAATTAGTTCTTCAATTACTTCTTCTCCAATGACTTTTCTATTGATGTCTGCAATATCCCTCAATTCGCAAGGTTATATAAAACCAGAAACAAATTTCCTTTCAAATTGAGATATAGAGGTTGGCGATTTAATAAAACTCTCAAGTTAGTTCTTCAATTACTTCTTCTCCAATGACTTTTCTCTTGATGTCTGCAATATCCCTCAATTTGCAAGGTTATATAAAACCAGAAATAAATTTCTTTTCAAATCGAAATACAGATGTAGAGCACTTAAACAACATAGAGTTGGCGATTTAATAAAACTCTCAAGTTCGTTCTTCAATTACTTCTTCTCCAATGACTTTTCTCCTGATGTCTGCAATATCCCTCAATTCGCAAGGTTATATAAAACCAGAAACAAATTCCCTTTCAAATCGAAATACAGAGGTAGAGCACTTAAACAACATAGAGTTGGCGATCTAATAAAACTCTCAAATTAGTTCTTCAATTACTTCTTCTCCAATGACTTTTCTATTGATGTCTGCAATATTCCTCAATTCGATAAGTTGTATAAAACCAGAAACAAATTTTATTTCAAATCTAAATATAGAGACAAAGCACTTAAACAACACAGAGTTGGCGATTTAATAAAACTATCAAGTTAGTTCTTCAATTACTTCTTTTCCAATGACTTTTCTATTGATTGAAATTGGTCAGTTTCGGACATCCTTGAAGGGCAAGATTCTATTTAAATTAGAGCTTAGCTTTATTGTGATACCACAATATATTTTTTTACGCCGAGAAGGGGTAAATGTACCTAACCGCACCACAGAGGAAGTCGTCACATGGTATTACTTCGGAGTGGAGTCCTTTTGGCCCTTTGGTCTCTCCATGTTTATATCCGCGTCCGTATTGCGTATCGAAAGTTGAGGAGACATCTAAGCGTCTCCACTGTTCCTTTCGTTTAAATCATCATTTCAGTTTCGCTTGGCACGTGTGACAGTATCACCTATGCCGACATGCTTACTCCTTCTGCAGCTTCAAAATCTCTCTTTTTTCGCCTTAGAATGCGCTCTACGTAATTCACCACCGAGGTCCAATTTCCACTACTCGCAATCATGACCCCGACAATGTTAACGGCTGTGATCGTTCTAACTATTGACGTCAGTACAGAGCGATAGCTCTGCCAGCGTGAACACTCGAAAACAGTGTGCCCTGCCTCATCAATTACCTCCCCTTCCTCGTAAAGACACTAAGGGGAGGCGGTCTTGCCCATTCTGTGCAGATATTTTCTAAAATATCCGTGATCCGATAGCATCTGTGTAACGTAGTAGTTCATCTTTCCGTGGTCAAATTTCCGACCAATCCATGGCCTTATGCCCGGAATAAGTCTCGCCGTCCATCTTCCTCTATCTTCCTCGTTCCATCGTTGTTGCCATTTTGAAATAGTGTTTTCCCTGAAGTAACCGGTTATGTGATTTCCAGCCGATTTCGCCTTAAAAATCTCCATCCGCTCTGCTACCAGCAGATCCACAGGGATTATAACCGCTATCACCAGTACGGCTGGAGTGGACACTGTACGGTATGCCGACGCGATACGCAATGCAGCCGTTCTCTGTACCGATACAAGTGAGTTTGCCCGCTTCTCAACATCTAGTGTTTCGGCCCAAATTTCGCTCCCATAAAGAATAATGCTGTTTGCAACCTCCATCAGGAGTTTCCGTCTCGCCGGTAGCGGGCCTCCAATATTCGCCATTAATCTGCTGAGCTGTCCAACGATCTTATGCCTTATGTGATACCACAATATGCAATCCGGAAATACAACATTCCCTATAGGAAGCCATACATACATACATAATTGGTCACTACAATCCTTCAGTCTAGATTACGACCTAGCTTCTCACACCACTTATGTTATGTGTGTTAATTTTATACATGAGTGGCAGGACCTACAGTTTAAACTCCGACTCCGACAGATTTTTGTGAAACTTTTCATGGTAATTTTATTTACTCTCAGAGCTTTTCCAAGAAATCTGCTGAGCAAAAGTCGTCGAAGAAAATTTACGTACGTCTAATAAGTCAACACACTGCCTATTAGACTACGGCGAATTCTAGGAAACCATCCCTGCTTCGAAATGAATGCCGCTGCCATAGCAAGACTTTCAAGTGAAAGATGACAGAAAAACTCAAAATCCTCTACCTTTTTCGTAGCAAGTGCTGAGCACACTTGTTGTCACATGTTGTTCTTGTTGTAGCTTTGCTGTCGAGGATGCCTTCATAGTGCGGTAATAAGGTAAGAGTAAGAAATCACGAAAATTCTATGTCGAGGGTCGACTTCAAGGCTCTCCATAGATTTATTAGTAGCTTGAGCTGGATGAGAAGTGCAAGGGCTTCATTCGTGTAGTCGCACTCTCTTGCGTGTTTGTGTTGGTGTTTGTTAGTGTTTGTTTGTTTGTGTTTGTTGGCCTGTGTAATTCTTCCGCTTCCTTAATCTCCCTTTCCTACTTCCTCTCCTTTTTTCCCTATCACCTCCTTTATCTTATCACTTAAAGGGCGTTCTGTACAATGGGTCAACTTGACCTCCGGATACTGTACTTGTCCTCCAACCTAAACGTAAACCTAAAAGAAATCAGGAAATTAAGTATTCAAATATTTAATTGTTGGGTTTTCGATTAATTGTCTTGTGAGTCAGGAATCCTGCAACCTTTTTCAGTTGTAGTCATATGTCCGTATGTCTATTCAAACATTGCTTGGTACCATGATGGCTTTTTCGGCAGACGAGGCATTGATTTTAGTGACAAGAATTATATTCTAGCGCTAGGAGCTGATGATAAAGCTAAAATTGGGATCCCAATTGAACTTGGATGGATCTCGTGTGCCAGAATTCTGTTGTGGCCCTATTATACCCTTGTTCACTGCATTCATTACTGCTTGCTAATGTAACAGTTTGTAAATGTACGGCCCGTTGCTATGGTCCAATCTTTAGATTGGTCGAGCGGTGAGGGATCATTTGCTAAGGAATAGGTGGAGAAATTTCAGTTTATTTAACATAAGGCTTAAACGGCTATACATAGCTTTCTGGGGATAGTGACCAATAAAGGACTTGCGTCAGGACCATTGGATAGGAGTCATCTTTAGATTGTCGAGGATATTTCGAATAGTGAAGTCACATTGCGCTTTTCGGAAATCGTAAATATTTTTAGGACCTGTCGCCAGAGTGGGGTTTTAAAATTTCTTTGTAGGATATTTTGCAAGGACTACCATAACATTGCTTGAAGCAGACTACTCAGTGTCCTCTTTGCTAACGTCCAAGCAAGAATGAACAGAGGAATCTAGGCCCCCTTTTCCTTGCTCAAATAAATATTTTCAAAACGATTTTTTAAAGGATACTTTTTTATTTGTAATTTTTTTTTTGGGTTTCGTTTTTTACAATTGGACTAAAAAATTAAAAAAAAAACATATTTTGGGATTTAAAAATAAAATTCGAATAAGAAAAAGAATCTATAGCAGTCGTAAAGACCAATAATAGGGCACAGAACAATGGCTTATATTAGAGAAAAAAAAATAAATGCCTTAGCAACAGTCGGTTTAGTGCTTCTTGCACGATACGCAACCACGGAGGGAGGCAGCATCGGGGGAACCGTAAGCGATAGCATGACTGGTAGCAGAGCCACCTTCGCCGGTGCTGAAAGAGTTGGCAATGGCAATAGCGCCACCCTTGGTGCCACCGAAGTTAATGGGGAAGAAGGTGCCGACGGGAAGAGGTTTTTCTTCCTTCTTAGCGGGTTTCTTGGCAGCGGGACGACGAGCAGGGCGGCGAGCAGGAACAACAGGGGCTACGGGTTCGTCTTCTTCTTCTTCTTCGACGGAGGCAGCAGCAGCTAAACCGGTTTCTTCGGCAGATTCAACGGATTGGTCCAATTCAACGTAAACCTTCTTTTTGGCGGGCAAATAACGGTTAACGGGCTTGGCTACAGGAGCAATGGGAGCGGGAGCAGGTAATTCAGCAGCTACGGCAACTTCGACGGGAGCTTCAACTGGGGCCTCAAAGGGTACTTCGACGGGTTCTTCGACAGGAGCTTCGAAATCGACAACATGAGCTTCAGGAACTTGTTCTTCTTCTTGAGCGATATAAACTTCACCGGCGGCGTTGGCATTATCGGCAGCATCCAAATTGAATTCACGTGGTACTTTAGCGGCATCATTGGATACTTCATTCTCTTCAGCAACAATATCAACATCAGCGGGAACTTCAGCGGTGTAAACGGGTACAGTTTCGCCAGCAGCTGGATAAGCTTCGAATTCAGCTTGAGTAGCAGAAGCTTCGCTCAAGACATCTTCACCATGTTCGGCAACCACATCAACAGAGGCGGGAGCTTCAAAGGCCAAAGCGGGACCAGCGGCAGTAATATCAGCTTCAGCATGATCACAGTCTGTAAGCCAATGACAAGATATTGTTTTTCAAAATAAAAACAACTTTTTTTTTTTTAATTTGAAACTTACCCTTCAAATAGGTACCAGTGGCAACCGATTCACCAGCTACCAAAGCTTCAGCTCCTTGAGTTGAACGGGCATATGGAGATGGATGCATATATTGAACGTACATCATGCGTTGGGGAGCAGCATAATATTGAGCGGGGCGTTGATAGTAAATCATTCCTATTAGTTAGTAAGTCCAAGTAAAATAAAAAATACTTAAGCTAAGTCCACTTAAATAATAGTTACGCAATAAATAAGGAATAAATTTGTACAACCGAAGGATCGAAATGGAGGGCTTTGAAATTATTTTTGAGTTTTGAAAGCAATTGAAGGAGGAATTTGGCTGAGGATAATGGGGAACATTATAAGGGAAATTGAAGAGGTTCTACTGGCGGTTCAGGAAAGCCTGCTGTGAGAAAGTCTCAGGGATTTTCAAATGGTTGTAACGTTCGCTGTTGGCAGAGCAGACTAAGAAGATTACAATGCAAAAAGGATTCAGGATGTACTAAATAGAAAGCAGAAATTACATCTTCATTCACATCGAGCGGGCTATAGTGGCAGATGAGCCTTCCGAAGTTGCAATTAAAACATTTAGAAATAAAGTATTCGAATGACGGAAAGGAGAAGTGAGGAGAATTTCGAAGGATTCTGTAAGGATGTGAGCCATCCTCCACATACACATACATATAAAATTGATCATTACAACCCTTCAGTCAGGATTATTGAATGGAGAGTATGTTCCCAAAACTAGATTCTAAACAAGATTTCACGGGTTACGGAAGGCTAAGGAAGGATATTGCAGGTATGGGAACTACAATAGTCCAGTTGGTCTGCAAAAGTATGGCTTTTTAAACCAATTCGCAATTGAGCAATGTTTTCTATTTAAATTTCGTAGTGATGTGAGTTGATTCCCTTAAGGTAGCAGAAGCTAGGGAAGGTATTTAGAATTCGAAGATAAGGTTCTTAAACTTCGAAGTTTGGCGAAACTTGAAATAATACTGATGACACAAGTTAGCAAGAAATGGTAGAATTTTTTAATGCAAAGTTGATAATGAAAACTTTTCCAATAATTTGGGAGTCAAAAATTTTAGAAGCCGCAGGTTCCTAAGAATTTTTGAATATTTCAGTCTGATTTGAGAAACTTCGAAAAATTTTAAAACTGATTGGCTGAATTTGTGAGAAGTTTCTAATGGTCTTGACTATATTTCAAGTAAAATTATAAGCAATTAGAGCTTACAAAGGATTAAAACTAAAAATCTTTTTTTGATTTTGACAATCTTTTTTGGATAGAAAATTCGAAATGTTAGGTTAGGTTAGGTTAGGCGGACCCTTCTTGAAAAATAAGATCGTTTTCCAATCCCTTTGAAATAAAGGTTTACTCAGTTTCTTCACTTTTTTCAAAAAATTTTTTCCTTGGACATGGAATAGGAGGATTTTTCTAATAAATTTTCAATTTTTGTTTGTTTAAATTGTACAAATTTTTCACTTATTTTCTGTTTTTTTAATTAAATTAACACTTTTTATAAATAATTATTAAAAGTTTCTTTTTTCTTATCAATTACAAAACATACTTTTATGAGCTGGCAAGGCACTGCTGCTGGCAACGAGGCCTACAATAACAGCCAAAGCGAGAGTAGCACTGAATTTCATTTTGATTTTTGATTTTTTTTTACAAAAATTTATCCTTTAAACAAAAAACTTTATTTTTACGAAAGATATCGAAATTTTAAAATATTTTTTAAACGCGTTTAGAACTGATCAGCACTGGAGCTAAACTTAACACTTAAGTTTCCACCGAAGAAATGATGTCTTACCCTTGATTTGTGTTAGATTTATATACTACCCGCTACATACGGGAATGGTAGTGCAAAATTCGAAAATAAATTAAAAAAAAATACATAAAATTATATTAAAAATAAATCCTACAATAAAAAATAAAAACAAAAAGAAAAAAAATCGCAATTGCCTCGTACAATATGGTGGTGTTGTATGGTGTTGCTCAGTTAGTAAATGTGGTTTCAATTTCTTTGATTTTTTTGTTATTGTTTTTTGAAAAAAATAACGATAATCATCACCATATTCATTATGATCATCACCACCTCATATTGTTATTGTTAATTCCCTAACCCCGTCCTCATAATACAACAGTAAGTAGCACTTAACGCTGTCGCATTAGTATCACATCTATTCGTACGTCTGTCCAATTTATTTTCGGTACTAATTTAACATTCATAATGTGTTCTATCATATTGTGAAGGAGTTGTTACTTCATAGTCATACTGATCGTTTTTTTTTTCTTTTTTTTTGGTTGTTTCTTTAGCGGTCTTCACAGTATGTTTGGGGTACTCGTAGTACCTCGCTCATTTCGCATTGATTGTATATCACGCTTTATTTTGTTTAAGAGCACAAATGAACAAGTTAACATGCTCGTATTAATGGCTAACATTTCGATTTTTGAATATTATTGGCAAAATTTAAATTACGGGTTTTTTTCATTTCATTTACAAACTTTTTTGGTGGTTAGCGCAGCGTTTTGCGAGCGGATATGGTTATTTTGTGTTAAAGAAAAAAGTTCCCAGGAATTATGGAAGATTAGCAGAAAGCCTTACTAAATTGAATAGTGAAGTGAAGTGATTGGAATAATAACTTCAAGATAATCCTGCAGTTAAGCTTTAGTCAATATTTTTTTTCGGAAGACCCTGCCCAAGAAAGGACCAAAACTTAAATTACAATTCAGCACTTCGTTGGATTAATAAGGAATCTGTGAGAGACTCGTGAATTCACTGTATCCAGAGAAAGTAACTCTAATCTCTTAATTCTGTTACAATAGACGAATATGTGTTCTACAGTAGTAACTGAAATGAACCTGATGGTAATTCTTGTTTATGTTTGAACTATCGATAGAGGATAAACCCAGGGACTTAGTCACTAGTTGGCGAATTAGCTGAGGAGTAGTGTAGTGTGGGAGTAGTGCATATAGTGAGGAGGTTGGCTAAACTGTGTTAAATTTTTAATGGTGTTGACGATTCCCAACTTATTCATTGCAAAGAACCGACTTACAAACCTCACAGAGACCGCACAATCTGATAAAACTTCATATTCCATTGCAATTTTTTAACACTTTCAACACCTCATTAGATCTGTATGCTGTTGGCCTAAATCGTGGCACTAACTTTCGTTGTCGCCCTAAAGAGCGCCTACAGAGCTGTTAGTAAATATCGTTTATTCCTGGATTTTAACCGTTTTTGAGAAAATTGGTGCCTTCTGCAATTTTCCAAATATCAGAACAATAGATATATCACGTCTGACCGTTCTTTTCCATGTCGTTTCCAACTTATATATTCCCTACTAGTGAGTTGTTTAGTAACGTTACCCTGTAGTCTGTCACAAGTATGGCTTTAACCGCTTCGCAGTAGTCTGGTTACATTCAAGCACTGTTTGATATCCTTTTTGCTGTTTGTCTGATCCCATGTTCCTTCGGAAATCTATTATTTTCTGCATTTTGGGGTTTGTGTTCAAGATGATCGTCGGCAGTCTTAATGAAACAATTCCTTATTATTTCTTAAGACTGTGTATCTGAGCTGTTATTTATTAATTTCAAAAAGGCTTTCAATGCACCAGAATAAGTTTCTTTACAAAAAATCTTCTCTGAATAGAAGTTTGCTTTATTAAAGGCAGAATTTCTAAACTAATATTGATGGCCATTTGCGTCTATTCCGTATATCCAAAAGGGATCTACGTCATTAGAATTTGCGATGCCGATGATAATGTCATTCCGATTTTTGGTAATACTGTCGGGGTGTATTCCATTTACTTTGCGAATGCTTCTGTGTGGGAATATGGTCTCACGACGATCAAATGCAAATATCGATGAATATTGGGTCCTTCTGTGCCGTCTATTTGCCAACAGAACATTGAAGTCATCTATAAGCAGGACAATGTGGCTTTGATTTATGAATGCAATTACTGGAGGCAATTGCCTATAAAAGTACTCCTTCATGAGAGAAATATCGAACGCTTGTTCTAAAACAAGCTTCTTTAAGAGAATCTATCTTTATTCTTGCTATACTGAAGGGCCTGTGAATCATGTATTGCCTCATTTTTCACGTTTACTTTACTTGAATATGTATTGGGTCGCCGTAGTCTAGTAGGTACTGTGTTGGCTTATTAGACGTAAGGCCACTGTTCCAATCCCAGGTCAGACATCAAAACGAAAATATGAAGAAATATTTCTTCGGCGACTTCCTCTCAGCAGATTTCTGTCAAAAACTCTAAGAATAAATAAAACTGCCATGAATAATTTCTCAAAAGTCTGTGTGTATAAAATTAACACACACAACATAAGTGGTGTGAGAAACTAGGTCGTAATCCTGACTGAAGGGTTGTAATGACCAATTACGTACGTATGTATGTATGTATGTCGTATCAATTTGGATTATTTGCACTTATACAACGCCAAACAGTCCTTCAAACAAGTCGTGTGATCGATTGTGATTAAACCAATTATTTATATTTGTATTGCGTATCTCTTGTACGAACCTCTTATAATGTCTCTTCGAACTCCTTAAGCCTGACAAATCCCTGAATGCTGTTCAATGTCAGTAAGGATAACTCCTACCTAATAATTGATTCGATTTTCATGCATTAAAGTCCTATAAGTTCCACGTATGTGTTCTAGTGATTCGTTTTCCTCTATATATTGGGCTTGCGATTCCTTTGCTGAACATTTCTTGGTCAGAAAACCAATTACTACTTCTGTATAATAATCTGATGCAAGACTAGTTAATATTGTCTCAAGCCAGTCAGAAGAATTTTCGATTTGAACTCATGAACTGCCTGTTTAATACTCTGAATATCCTTGTGATCTGAAATCTAGCAAAGGGTGAATGATTTCGGGTCAAGCTTATATGGGCGTAGTGCTTAGTTGCACTTTTGCAATGTCCCATTGTCTTTAGTTTCTGTCCTAAATTTTTCGATTGTGTAAACTTCTGCTTGGAAAATTCCCACGAGTTTTTAATGGATTCCGCATACTTAACTCTGGAACCGTATCCCATTCCATTCCTTTCGAAATATTTGGTTTTGGTGCATTCCTAAATCCTCCCTTAACTTAATATGTAACTGTTAAAGTCCTCAATTCAGTTTTTATTGCTCTTAAAGCCTCTCTTCAAATTCACAAGGATCTTCTGCCATCAACTTAATCGAACTTTTTGGGAGCTATAAAGTGTCTCATAATCGAACTGCACCCTTTATTCTGTGAAGCAGTACAGTTAATTTCGCTCAGGAATTCTCATATAGCAGCTAATTAAACATAAAAACGTATATCTTTGGGAGTAGTTCGCAATGCCTTCGTAATCTGTAATAGCACCAGATGACCCTGCTTTATTAATGTGCTTCACATTGCAATTTTTATTGGAGGCTATCAACCAGAAGATAACTTCACACAGCATTCGATTAGTTGATCATCGAATAAATCGAGGGAACCACACGAAAGTGCAGTAGCATCTTGTGCCAATAGCTGTACTGCAGCATTAGGTGGCGTAAGTGCATTTAAAAGCGCTTTAAGCATAGTTGTCCTCCTCTCTTAATTTACGGATAAGAAACAGTTCTAGAGATTTAAGCCTGGAACTCAGACTAAGCCTGATGCTATTTTTTTTTTGCTCGTAACATAAATTTAATAAATCTTGTACTATCTAATCAGCCATTTTGTTTTTTCTGATCTTTTAATTGATTTTTAAATAAACAGCCGCACAAATGGCTGTCCGTCTCAATTATTGGCTGTTTTGTAACAAAACGTTATTTAAGATGGTAGATTGTCGTATGAAGACAACAAATATCGTAAAAGGCGAGTGGAAGAAAGAAAAAGAAAAAAGAAAATGGCGTGCTAAAATTGTTGATGTACATCGATTAAACACTAGATGGCGATACCAGTATTAAAATTAAATTTAAATCAAGCAGATTTGTTTTAAAATTGCTTTCTCTTCTAATCTCTCGAAAGGAAGTGATGCAAGCATTATAAAGGACATTAAGGGATTGAAGCACTTTCAAGTAAAGCTGTGTTTAGCAGATGTAAAAATCGTTTTTAAATATTATTTTTAAAATAAAAAATGAAATAATTTTTATTTATCTAGAATAAATGTAAAAGTTAGTTTCAACAGTTTTTTGTTTATCCAACAGTTTTCGGCAATAATGACCATATCCGTGGCTTATCATTCATATATCATCATATCATCTTGAACCACCAACTCGCCTGTAAAGTGATCATTCAAGAACATGGTTCGCTGTTTATTAGCATCAACATGATAAGCGGAAATATTAACTTCAAAATTCATTTCGGGTAAGTCAGACAAAGTCTATTATTTTTTTACACGTAACATAAATTAAAGTTGTCGTAAAGTATTAGGTAGGTGTGCTGCCTTATTTGACGTGAATCCAAAGGTCAAATCCCAGGTCTATTAAAACGAAATATGAAAAAATAATTCTTGGGCGACTTCTTCTCAGTAGATATCTAGCAAAAACTCTGCGAATAAAATGAAAACGCCATCAAAAATTTTCTCAGTCGTTCGGAGTCGACTTTAAACTGTAGGTCCCGGCACTTATGTATGTCTAAAATTAACACACACAAATTGAGTGGTGTGAGAAGCTAGGCCGTAATCCTGATTGAAGGGTTGTAATGACCAATTATGTGTGTACATATGTGTATGTATTGGGTCTTCATAGCTTGGGTTTCGTCGATTCGTATTTCTGATGTTTTTGATGTTTTAACACAGATTTCCTTTCCGTTTAGTAGGGAACGAGCTGTAATAATCCTGTCGAAATATGACTTCCTCTCTACAAGAGCATTTTGCCATAGGGCCTCTACCAAAATTCTTCAGTTTATTGTTATACGGTAACGTTGATACTTTGTTATCTAAGTAATGGGCCTGTTGACCAGCGCTCCTTCCCTAAAAAGAGTTGACATCTACTATTGTTTGTACAAATGTGTTTGGTTATTGTATTCGATGTGGTTGTGAGTAAATAAGCTTATTGAGTGTTTTTCATTGATCATTATATCTTCCTTAGATGGCCATGGAGTTTCTGAAATGATTTTTTAGATGAAGTATAGAAGTCCAATCATTTTTTTTAAATTCAAAACAATTATGAGCAAACTTTTTTATCTCGTTTATCTTTAGAAACCACCATTGCCATACTGGCTTACTGTTCCTTAATATTCTATTTCTATTCAAAACTGTAACCCATTATGTGCCGTAATTTTTAAGTAGGCTTTCATAAAGGCATGTTCCTTACATACAAAATAACAAATTTATGAAAAATTATTGAATACAATACAATCTATAATCATAATAACCATATATGTACATACATAATTACTTCCAATAATATCTTATGATTATGAGCCCTTTTTGATATGCTCGTATATCTTTTATCATTTTGATATTCAATAACTTTTATCAGAGCAATGTTTTGAATTTTTAATTCTCTCGTACAATATGATTCTAACCAATGCGATGATGATGATGATGATACTGTCGTAGTAATAGTCACTCTTGTGCTTTACTTAAATGAGTCATAAAATCAATAAATTTATTTTATTTTATTTAAAAAATTTTGTTTTTTGATTGTTCTTTTTTTGTTTTTGTTTTCTACAGATAAATTAAAATATTAAAATATTCATTATGTATCGAATTAAAAGTGTGAATAGCACAAGAAACTTCCTTGTTCGGGTATCCATATCGATCAAGAATTCCTAGATTCGTGTTTTTTTTTAAATTTCTAAAAATAACCACAAATATTCGTAGGAAATATTCGTAATCGTAATTCGTACTTGTATTTAATTTATGATTTTTGTTCTTGTTTTTGTTTAATTGTTTATTAAACAATATTTATATGTTCGATAAATATTAATTAACATGCCATTAAATATTGGGAAAAACCAGAGGCGTTTGGGAGGTTATTTTAAAGTCAACATACATACGTGACTGTGAAAAGTAGCTTATCCGTGATAATAGCATTGAATTTAAAATAAATTGATCTTTAGGAGACCAATAAAGGAAGGAAATGCAATGAAATAGTAGCACAGTAGCACAGTCCTCATAAACTTCATCGTTTTGCCTTCCAAAACTTTAGCAAAAGCATACAAAGGATCGTGGGAAAAGTGTATTATCGCCATTTTTATTGATTCAATGGCCATTCTTCTGATTCCTGTTCTTCTACCGGTTTGATGAAGTCACAGAGACTCTGTGTCGTCTCTGTCCAAAATATCAGAATCTTCATTGCTTTGCCCTCCAAAATTATAGGTGGTCTAGTAGGTAGTGTGCTGGCTTATTAGACGTGAGGCCTCGGTTCAAACCCCACGTCAGGCATCTCCAACTAAAGGAAATATGAAAAAAGTTTTCTTCGGCGACTTCCTCTCAGCAGATTTCTGGCAAAAACTCTGTGAAACTAAATAAAATTGCCATGAAAAGTTTCTCAAAAATCTATCGTTCGGTAGGTCCTACCCCTCATGTATAAAAATTAACGCACACAACATAAGTGGTGTGAGAAACTAGGTCGTAATCCTCACTAAAGCGTTGTAATGACCAATTATGTATGTATAAAGTGTATTACTACGATAACAAATACTTACAGCCAGAGGTCATGGTACCTATTGTTATCGTTATAGGGAAAAAATTAAGAGCAAGAAGGTAAAAAATGAAGTAAATGATAATACATATCTCTCCCTGGTGTAGTCAATCCTATTCTACTAAATGCCAGACAACCATAGTAGAGATCCACTGTCGTCTTGAAATTCTCTTTATACTTACACACTCTGCACAAATCTGTCAGAGATCTGCACAAGTCGCCAACAGTGACCTGTCAGCACAATGTCCCGTAAGAAAACTAGTTACCAGTCTCATTTGAAGCTTATTGACTTAAGACTGGAAGTAGCAAACAACTCATCCATAGAATGAGTACCTATCTAATCTAGCAAGGACATCAGTTTTCTTCTTTTTTTTTCTTCTAAGACCCGGTGAGGCAAACTTCAATCTGGTCCAAGAGTTCTTGAACTCACAAAGCACTAGGGGTCCAAATCGATAAAGCAATTTTCGTGGCTCAGATTCGTGTAAAAAAGAAATCTGTAAGCTGGGCATTCCCAAATTTGATTAGAACGGGTAGCCAGATCGCATTCCCCTTACTTTAGCAAAATAATATTAATTTAAGGCTCTACGCCTCTGTTTTTTTTCATCATCGAAAATTCGAAAAAACCTTTCGAATTAATTGAAAATTCATCAGAGGAATGATAACGAAAAAAAAAACGTTCAACATGAACAAATTTAATAATAAATTGCAAAAATTGCAATAAAAACGACTTGTAACCTATCAAAACCTGCTTGTTATTAATCAATTTAAACAAAATGTTTTATTTTTTTTTTGTTAATAACACAAAATTAATGCATTTCGTATTTATCGGGGGATATGAATGGAACATATGTAAGCATGTATGGTATGTGCAGGCTCAGTCTCAAACTCCAATATTTATTTATTGGAGGTAAATTTTTTAATTTATTAATGCTGCTGCTGTTAGTTTTGCGAAAAAATAATGTATGGCGGTGGGTTGAGGGTGTAAAAACGTTTATTTTGACATTTCAATGCTTTATTGAATTAAATAAGTCTCATGATGGCAAAAAAAAATGAAATGAAATGAAATAAAATTAATGAAAGCAGCAGTAAAAATATTGTCATGATAAATGAATGCGTGTATGTAACCACTTAATAGTACATAGTCTACATACCATACACATACACACAATTTATTTAAAATGTAATGATAGATCTCCTGACAGTTTATCATGAAAACAGCAAACGAGTAATGAATGTTGAAATTTACGCATATGAGTATAGGATTTCTTTTTTCAACTGATAATACTATGCCTAAAAGTCAAATAAATAAGCATATAGGGCCTTTCGTTATGATTTCCAAATCCTATATAGTCCAGTCAAATAGGTATTCTATATGAGAGCTGCTGGCTGTAAGGCTACGGATACTTCTTTAATGTCAGTAGAACAAAATGAGAACTACTCGTAGTTCGGTATAAAACGAGCTCCGTGACATGTGACAATGTCTGAAATGCTCTGTAACATTGTATAGGCTAACAAATTTGCTTGTAAATTATTAAATTTCAATTCCTACTGTGTGTCTGAAATGTGTTTCTATCGAAAAACTGTCTTTAAAGGCGTAGTTCATTTTTGACTCATTGGGTAGGTCAACTAAAATGGCATAATTAGTGCTAGTTGACATGTGGTCTCCACAATACATGAAACGCGGCTCGCAATGCCAGGAACCAATTCCTTAGTGAGGAATTCACCAGTCATTTGGTCGCCAAGATCATTCAATTTGTGCTCATTAGTGCTACTCGTCAAAGTAATACTGCAATTCTCTTATGGGTAATGTGGGCGATGTTGGTGGGATCTTATAGGGCCAAAAAAGTATACAAAGGACTGTCTTGTATCAACATATGCATAAGCCAGGCGAAGAGCTTTGCCATTGCTTCTGTTTGTTGTGCACCCACCAATTAGAGACATCAATATCGTAAATTTAGGTGTATTGCTTATAATATACTCCTCTTAGTGAGATTATCTGTAAGATTAAATTATTTCGATGTCCTCTATGCATTGGCTTCAATACGCGGCTGCTATGAGCTTTAAATTTAAAGATGTCCCATAAGGACATCCATCTATCATCCTATTCAGATCACTCTCGTACAGTTTTAAAAATTTCTTCTTATCTAAGTTACCCCAACTTCTTATCTAAGTTATACCAACTATCTATGGTAACTTGTTGCACCAACAAATTGCTGATACATTTATCCTTTAAGCATGTGTATACTTTATTTAGTTTGAATGACTTTAAAGTTTAGCAACTTTATTACTGAAAGTAAGTGACTTGTTTCAACAATATGTTGCGGAGGCATTTATCTTTCAAACATGTGTGCACCTTATACAGTTTGAATTTCAGCAACAAGTTGCAGAAACATTTATGCTGTAAACATTTGTATACTTTAGACATTTTGAATAACTTTAAAGTTTAGCAACTTTATTACTGAAAGTATGTAAGTGACTTGTTTCAGCAACAAGTTGCTGAGACATTTATCTTTCAAACATGTGTACACTTTAGACAGTTTGAATAACTTTAAAGTTTAGCAACTTTATTAATGAAAGTAAGTGACTTGTTTCAGCAAGATGTTGCTGACACATTTATCCTTTAAACATGTGTATACTTTAGACTGTTTGAATAATTTTAAAGTTTAGCAACTTTATTAATGAAATTATGTGAGTTGTTTCTGATACATTTATCCTTTAAACATGTGTATTCTTTAGACATTTTGAATAACTTTAAAGTTGAGCAACTTTATTAATGAAATTATGTGACTTGTTTCGGCTACAAGTTTCTTTGACATTTATCTTTACATTTTCCTGCAACATGCATATAACAACAGTTTTTTAGTTTGTTGCGTTATATCCTATGGAAGACAATAGGGAGCTGTACGCCTAGAAACTTTCCCTTTAGAAAAATTGTTTCTTGGATACTTGAGTTATGTTGGGTGTACCTATTAAAAAAGCCGTCTTTAATCGGCCATAATTTTATTAAGAAGTTACAACCTGAAGATTAAACCGTTATTATCCTATTTTCCTCTGTAAATCCCAACAATTGAAAAGTTTTTCTATAACAGGCAACTGCATACAAATTGTATTTTAATTATTTACGCACGCATGCAGTAATGATGCATTTTTGCATTGCTGTCGTCATCGCCAGCCAGTTCAATCAGTATTTGGTAGGATAGCATAGGAGGAGTCATTATCATTTTGTCATCATCATATTCATCATTGTCATCATCATCTTCATCATCATCTACACACTCTACTGGGGGATGAGTGTGCGAGTGTTTAATGACTTTTTAATTAACAAATTAATACACGTTTAACGCACGTTTTATCGTGTTCAGAAAACACAAAAAACCAAAAAAGAAAAAAAAAACAACAAAAAAGTAAAGAATGTTGAAACGTAAGAACGTAAAAATAGGCTTTTGAATGATTCTTATTTACTCATTAATGGAACTGGAAGCCATTTATCATTTGTGCGTGTTAATTATGCGTTACGCATGCGTTTGTCAATAAAAAAAAAAGTTTTTTTCTGGTTTTTTTCTGGATCTTTTTTACAATTTCTTTTTATGACTTCTGTATAGGATAGGGCGTAATTTAATTTTATTTATCAGAAAAGAACTAAGTAATGTAATACGAATAAATGTATTCAAATAAGCTCCATGCCTGTCAATAACAAATTTATGGTTCAAAGAACTCATCTAAATTGAAAAATTTTGTTAACAAAAATTCCTTTCAAATCTTTATGGCCGAAAATGTGAAGGGTGGCCTTAGTATTGATCTAATTTTTATACTCTACGTTGTCTTAGCTGGTAGAGGTGTTTTGGTTTTCGGTTGAACTTTGTTTCTTATTCCTTTAGGTAGCATAGAGTTATAACAAGGTTTGTGCATAATTTCCAACCGTTAGAGTGGAGCTTAATCCCTTTTCTTTTCAAAAGAGTTGTGATTTCAGCAGCTCCTTTATTAGTTGAAGTTTTCAAGTGTGTGCGTGCCCACTATCCTACATATGCTACTCAATAGCATTTCTGGCGTCCTGTCCTATCCAAATCAAGTTTCTTTATTTCGTTTTCAATTGATTGTCAATGGTTTCTTCCTCTTAGTTTGCTGTTAGACATTATCGTTGGCGAGAAGATGAGCACAATTATCCTCCGGGATTTGTAGGTGAAAGCGTCCACACTGTTTGTATCACTTGGTGTAATGATATATGCTTTGCATCCATACAGCGGAGAATACTTTATGCTGCCACTTAGTATACTGAGTTTTGACTTGAGCGTTATGTTTGCTGAAGATCTGATTTGTTTTAACTGTGGGAACGTTTTCTTGACCTTATCAGATTGCATATTTACGATAGCTGGCCTTGGATAACGAATTCTTCCACTATTTTGCAAGTGAACTATAGCTTAAGCTCATTAGCGGAGAACGAGTGTATTAAAATGGCAAACATTATCTGCGCAGTCCTAAGTCCTTTAATCGAAATTCTAGTTCTCTGTGTTAAGGCTTACAAAAGTGTATTATCAAAGTCACGGTTCAAACCCAGATCAGACAACTCCAACAAAACGATATATGAAAGAAATATTTCTGCGGCGACTTCCTCTCAGCAGATTTATGGCAAAAACCCTGAGAGAAAATAAAATTGCTATCAAAAGTTTCTCAGAAATCTGTCGCTGGGAGTTGACTTTAAACTGTAGGTCCCGCCACTCATGTATAAAATTGACACACACAGCATAAGCAGTGTGAAAAGCTAGATCGTAATCCTGACTGGAGGGTTGTAATGATCAATTATGTATTTATGTATGTATGTATCATTAAGAACATATTTAAACAGTAGAGTTTATAGTACACAACCCTGTCGAAACCTATTTTTTTTAGAGCAATACTGTTGCTCAGAAGATTTTCATGCATGGAGACCTATCTTGTATGGGATTGAAGATTTCATTAAAAGTTTTAAGAACATATTTAAACAGTAGAGTTTATAGTACACAACCCTGTCGAAACCTATTTTTTTTAGAGCAATACTGTTGCTCAGAAGATTTTCATGCATGGAGACCTATCTTGTATGGGATTGAAGATTTCATTAAAAGTTTAAAGAATAGATAGGAATATCTTCCGCCTTTCCGCTCTTCCTCCTTTTAACAAAATATGCTCATCTTCACCACCTAAAACACTGTGTTATCAGAAGTTATATTAAACATAGACTTGGCATAACTGGCGTAGTCTACCGATTTATTATGGAATCATGTCATCTTTAACTCCCATTAACATTAATACCATGCTTATTTCTTATCATACTTTCTTGGGAAAAACATTCAAATTTTAAAATTTAAAAAAAAAAAAATGTTTGTTAAAGACTTCAATTTCATCTCTTGAATATCACCCAGATATTTCTGTTTTAGTTTTTCTATCTCATAATCGTGCTTAGATTGTTAAACTATCCGGTAAAAACAAATGAAACATTCGATTGCGTATTTATTTTTCAATAATCCAATAACATGCCTGGAATTTGTTATAACGCCGCGGAACAACTTGTTTGCATGAATTATACACGAAATATTGTTATAGTTTTTTGAATTGAAAACATTATTCTGCGTTTATCGTAAAATTTTAGAGAGAGAAAAAAAAAACAAAGTTTTACGCAAAATATTTTATTTTTACAATAAACGCAAACACGTGAAACGCGATAATCACAAATTTTCAAAAAAAAAAAATTCAACTTTTTTTATAGTTTTCCAAAATTTCAATGCGGGCTTTTTGCGTTAGAAGTGGTTTAAACTACGAAATCGTTATTGAAATTCAATAATAAATGTCGATAGCAATAAATGTTTATTGAACATGGCGTCAAAAGTGCAAAATAATGGCAAAAAGTGAAGGATAAATTCAAATTCAATCGTTTTATAATTTTAATTCCCATATTTAAACATTGAGTGTAGTACACTGTACCCATGTCAGGTACGTTAGCAGTACATGCTTTAAATTCTATGAATAATGTTTTAAACATGCTTTTTTAAAACGAATAGGATTTGTTAATTTAATAATTTGGGAATGACTTGTCCAATAAAGATAATAATTTTAGTTTTAAATTGTGCCCATGGAAGCCTTCAGTAAGTTGTCGAGATTGCAAATTTTCTTTGTGATATTAAGACTAACGGCCATCTCAATAAAGCTACGCCAGTTAAATTAGTTGTCTGTTTTGCTAAATTATAATGGATGGGCAACGTATAAAGCGCCTCTCAATGAAAAATCATCTTCAGCGATGAGACCCATTCCTGAATGTATGGATACGTTCATAAGCAAACAAAATTGTTGAATTTTTCACCATATCAATCCACATGAAGTCGCCGTAGTCTATTAGGTAGCATGTTAGCTTATTAGACGTAAGGCCGAAGTTCAAACCCCAGGTCAGACACCAAAACGAAAATATAAAAAAAAATATTTCTTCGGCTACTTCCTCTCAGCAGATTTCTGGCAAAAACTCTGGGAGTAAATAAAATTGCCATGAAAAGGTTCTCAGAAATCTGTCATTCGGCGTCGTCCTTTAACTGTAGGTCCCGCCACTCATGTATAAAAATTACACACACAACATGAGTGGTGTGAGAAGCTAGGCCGTAATCCTGACTGTAGGGTTGTAATAGCCAATTATGTATGTAATCCACATGAGATCCGTCAGCGACCGAAAAAGTGGGCGACGTTGGCCTGCCGAGCACAATAACCTAATGATTATCAGCTTATTTTGCTCAAAAATAGATAATCTGGACATCAACGGCATGTGGTATCAACAGGACGATGATACGCTCCATAGTGCTCATGCCACACTAAATATTCTGCACGAGCGATTTAAGAGCTCAAGTGAAGATGATATGAACTTGCCACCTAGATCGTGTGTTTTGACTTCGTTAGACTTCTTCTTCTGGGATGTTCTTAAGTGGCAATGTATGTGAATATGTCATGTAGTTTTCTAGGCAAGAACTCCTGAGTTTAAGCCTCAGCTTTGATATGTCGCATAAAACGTTGGTTGGTGTGCAAAGTTAGGTCGTAATCATGACTAAAGGGCTGAGGGCTGATTAAATAAGCAGGGTTTGTAATCGAAGCTTTTCAAAAACGTTGTAGTAAACTGGGTTTGAAGGCGGTGGATATCGAAGATAACGGACCTAGCAGGCGAAATATTAATATTTATGTCTTTAAATATTTTGAATTCTTATGATTCGATTTTATTTTAGCTTTTCATAACTAACGGTAATTTTTTAAATTATTAGGCCTCATAAAAATTTCATTAACGGTATTTTTTCTTTCTTCCCATTTTTTCCCCTAAAAAAAAAACCCATTATTGGCCGTTGTTTTACATGCTTTATTATGAGCATTTCTTTAAAATCTACCATGAATATCAATGATCAAAAATATGAATTAAAAATTTAATAAGACTTGTGTCGCCTAATGAGCTATAAACACACCCACTTTATTTTTTTTTTTTATTATTTTTTTACTATTAAAAATACATAATTTTTTATTATGGGGAAAGCCCATAATAACAAATTTTAGTATTTAAAATTTAATTTAAAAATTTCCTAAGAAAACATCCTTGTTTGTATTGTTTACTGAACTAAATTTATGAGTGTAATAAATTCTTGAAATTAATTTTAAAACTTTATCACAAAACTTTAATGGTTTTTAATTTTAATAACAACATTAAATTTTATCCGTAAAATTTCATTTGTGAAGGTGTTCGATAGAAGAAGGATTTAGTGTCAGCGAAATAATGAAATCAATTGTTTGACAAGCATTTTAATATGTTTTCTAAGTTCCATTATTCTGTTCTGATTTGTTGTTTAATTTAATAGTATCGAAAATAGTTCTGAAAGCTTATATAGAGAGTTTTAAAACTAAAAAACTGATTAAAAAAATCCAAATAAATGAAGTGTTATTTGAGGGTGTTCAATTAAAATTCTTAACTCGATATGTGTACGACATTATTATCCAAGTACTTTTATGAATTTCAATGACATCAGGCGGTTATAAGAAAAGAAAAAGCAGCGAGCGAAGAAAAAAGAAAGGGCAGCATTAAATAAACATTTGACGCGAGCTATTAAAACCAGTAGTTTAAAGGGAAGTGTATTTAGAAGGTACTCTATGGAGAAATTATGGCAGTAATATAACAAAAGCCTTAAAGAAATACACCAGAAATACTCCATATGAGAATGTATTAATGCAATGTAGTATAATGTATAGTATTATACAGTATAGTATTTAGTAGTATATAGTATAGTATTTAGTAGTATATAGTATAGTATATAGTAGTATATAGTATAGTATATAGTAGTATATAGTATAGTATATAGTATAGTATATAATAGTATATAGTATAGTATATAGTAGTATATATTATAGTATATAGTATAGTATATAATAGTATATAGTATAGTATATAGTAGAATATAATAGTATATTATATAGTATATAGTAGTATATAATATTATATAGTATACTATAGTAGTATATATTATAGTATATAGTAGTATATAGTATAGTATATAGTAGTATATAATATAGTATATAGTAGTATATATAGTATAAAGTAGCATTTGTAGTAATCATATAGTAAAATAATATAAGCCACAGCCCATAAAGATCCATTTTAATTACGTTCGGTTTTCAAAAGAGAATAACAGTGCCTGTGGTCCTGTGCTTTTCTTCGTCCTTAGAGTACAATGCCCATTCAGTAAACCTACCGCCGTTCTAATAGATCCTCTACCCATATTTCATCATAAAATATGCACACTCTCTCGTAGTTGATTATCCCGAAGTAGTGTCCTAAGGAAGGCTTAATCTGTTAAGCCAGGTCCACTCATTTCATTTCTGCCTCTCTTGCTAATTCACCTGCCTTATTGTTGTCCCAAAAATCTTATGCTATGCCTGCCCCAAAAGATTTATCAAGAATATGGCTGCATGCATGCCTTTCGCCCGAGAACGACAGTGACACATTCCCAGTTGGAACTACTGCAGCAATCACGGGAGGTAGCTAATGTTCTGTGAGGACAGAGTCTATATAGTAATAAGTCGGTTTGATGTTTACTGAATTTATCCTGATTGTCACAAGGGTTTTTTGCCGCTTAGTAGGAAGAATTTCGCATGGCGTAGTGTCCTGGTTAGAGTTGTCATCTGGACAGTAGTGACAGGGATATCAGACTGCCTTTTTACATTTCTCAGCTGCTACACAATAGAGAGGTGACCCATAAAGTATTACCGCTGTAACTTCTGGCTTGTGTAGCTAGGTTGTAAGGAATGATTTGAGTCGTTATATTTCACCAATGGCTCTCTTTCAAGAATATACTGCTTCCATGAGAGTTTAGATTCGAGGATAATCTCCAGGTACAGAGCTTAATTCCCCCAATCTGTGTGGATATAAATGTTTTAAAAATTCATTCTTGTGTAGGGCTCCCTTAATAACCTCTATTGATCAATCAATTTTCTAATTTCAAATACATTTCTTTCCATTTCCATTTTAAGATTTTGGTTTTGCCCAAATTTTTTGCATGTGATAAATAAATCAGTAGGTTCCCCTCTACAAGTGTATTTTGTGTGGTATTGTTATTCTCTTATTCACTATTTTATGCTAAATTTTATGGACATTTTATGAAAATTATTTCAGAAATGGCAATAAATTGAAACACTATTAAAACGTCATTATCGAATATTTATAACTTGGCCAAAAAACAGAGGAGAATTTCTTTTGCCTTTTAGCCAAAAGCGTTTTGGGTTGTCTTTTTTTTTTATTATTTTGCCAGCGTTTCCTAAAAGTTGTAAAAATAGTTTTTTGTTTTTTATTTCATCAGGCATTTGTTGAATATAAAAATTCAAATTTAATAGAATAATTGTGTACATTTTTCTGATTAAAAAATTCTGAAAGAAATTGTCGTACGCGACGTACTAAATATCGATTCTTTAAAACCAAGACAAAGGAATTTAATTGTTTTATTAAAAAATATTTAAATTAAAAATGTTTCCCATTTTTAACCTTTCCCCCTCTGTTTATTATTTCAAAAACCGCTAAATGTTGAGAGTTGAAGTAGAAAAAACCTCAACATTGGCTTTTTTATGTTGCATGTCTTGTACTGTGGCGTGTAATTTACAATACGCAGCAAACTATTGTTGCTACTGCTGTTGCTGCTGTCTGCCACTTGCAGTACGAGCAACATAGTGGCTATTTGATAACAATAAGTCAGCAATGTTGACTATTAACAACGTTTGCCTACATGAGGTGAACATAAGTCAATGGCTGGACTTTAACTACAGTCTGCACTTAAGTTTCATGTTAATTGTGACAAGCATGTGATGTAAAGAATAACAAATACGTGTCAGAGTTCATGACTACCTTGTACGTAATGCAGTAAGTGTATCAAAAGTGTTCGATCGATTTCTTTCGATCGAGTATAGAGCTCTTGCTGGAATGCATTTCACTTCAAAGCAGTGTATTCGCAGCTCATTTGATTCATTCAGGTTCTTTTACCCCAAAATCTGCTGCTGCAAAAGAAAAAAATGGGAAAAGGGCAGTATTTGCTGCCTTCCTAAGGATAGGTCTACATTACGATACCACAATAAATTTTTCTCTCTGTTTCTGGAGCCATTTCGAAGCTCGTCATAAAGCCACTGTTTTTCCTAATGTCTCTCTTCAAAGGATTAAGAACTAAAACTGCGTGGGAGTGTGTATTTATCTTCTGCGACATAACTTTAGTCATGAAACCAGTAGGAGAAGAATTAACTTCTCTTCTTCTTCAACTCTGCAACGCCAGCACAAGACAAAAGTTGTGAAGACAAACCAAGCCTTGTCCATTTCGTTTTAGTGCCCAGTAGCGACTCCAACAGCAAGCACACTTTTCCTACATTCGTTATATAGTCTTGGCTAGATTTGAATGCCTAAAGCTTGGTAAAAGTAATACCATGTATGCTTCATCGAGAGGCCTATTGGTCCATTGTGATCCTTCATATTAATTTGAAAAATAATAAGAAAAGTGCCATAAGGCTCTTGGAACTCTACATTCTCATCTACAGTATTCGATTGAATCAAACTTTTCCTCAATAATTGCAAAGCAGAAGCCTAATGATTGCCGCACTGACTTATTCTCTGTTGTAGTCTACAAAACTGATCTTGATCTTGCCAATTCATATGCAATTTCGTTGTCTATAACGCTGCAATGAACCTGCATAATCCAGTAAGGCATAAGGTCACCTGGCAATCAGACCATGGTACATAAAATATAACTCTTGAGCTCTTTGGTATATGTTTCTTGCCTAATTCGCTGGCCTTAAAATTTTCCAGAATTTGCGCCGAAAGCCTGACATTTGTCCAAAAAATTAAGGCTTCTGCACCTGTGCTCGTCTTCAGTGTGGACCCATTAGTAAATGGCTTAGACATCGAAGAGTTTATTGGAACTTATCAAGAAATCTATTTCAAGTTTATTTCCTATATCCCCACTAAATCACAATTTAATTACTTGGGTATTTACTTTCGAGAGTTCGAATGGTGTAACTTGTTGTAGTGCCCTCAAAAATTCACCACCACTATTCGTATCTCGTTTCACATGCTGTTGGCTTTGCTATTGTGCCGCTACTGTTCGTTTATCTCATCCTTGTAACACAAGTGTGGTTGGCATTACAGTGATTAAGTAGTAGTCCTGTTTAAGGATATATGACACTGGAACTTTTCAACACAAACAATGAAAAAAAAAATAGAATAAACAGGGTTAACGATACCACTTTAAAAATAAAAAAAATGGGGAGAAAATAAAATACAAGCTGGGTTAAGGAAAGGACAACAGGACAACATTGTTGCGGCTTGGTCAATGGCCATTATAACTCTTTTATTTAGTGGATGTACTTGTAAAGGAAATAAAATAATAGAATTAAAAAAACAATAAAAAAAAACAAAAATTTAAATTGTTTTAAGTCCTTAGAGATTGTCTATTCTATTATTGTTGTTGTTGTTGTTGTATTTATAAAAACAATTATAAAAGATTTTTTAACAAAATTGTATAGAATGTTGTAAGTCACTATCTTTTAAATTATACCATTTGCCACATGCTGCTGCTACTGTTGTTGTTGTAGTTGCATGCCCCTTTTCAAGAACTTCATATTCTTAATGCGGCGTTTATAAAATTCTAACAACATCAGCTTTTGTTACATGCAAACCAGATGTTGTAACTCCTTTCATTTGTAATAAAATTTATTTTCACACACTATTATTATTGTTGTTGTTGCTGTTTTAATTCTTTGTGTACTTTACTAATGCTGGTAGTAGTACTGGTACAGGACAAAGGATACTAAACTTTAAAATAGTCTTTCATTGCCTCAACTCCACCACCACTACCACCACTAGCACTTGTTGTTCTTTTTTTGTTGTTGGAAAACAAGTTCATTTCATTTCTTTCTTTCTATTTTTTCTGCTTCGAAATGTTTGTCAGGAGTCTTCCTATGGGAAGATGTGTCGCAGCAGCTGCTTGTGTTGTGTAAGTGGTGCTAGTGGTAGTGGCTGTGTTAGTGTCAGTGTCAGCGTCAATGTTCTCTCATCAGCATCTGTGTGTTGCACTTTTATATGGTGTCCATATTTTGTTGCAAAATTAATATGTTAGAGTGTGTGCTTGTGTGAATCCATGTTCTTTTAAAATTTTAGGCAAATAGTTGTGATGCCTTTCTTTTCCTTTTGCGTTCCATTTTCTTTACGTTTCTCTAAATGTTTTTCCAAAGTTCTCAAGAGTGCTGTTTTGGGTTTTTGGTTATTCTTCTCTGTCTTATAATTGTTGGCATTATGGCCAACATTAAAATGGTTTTAATGTGAACAGTGATAGGCAAAAATAGGTGACTTAATCTTGGTCACTTTTCAAGCATTATAATAACATAACGCTGTGCAAGGATTTGACCAGACTACAAAGAAATTTATAAAGAAATTTCAAGAATTCCAAATGTAATCAGGTCTATGCGTTATCTCAAAGGGCACACAGCCAAAAATAACGGTTTTGTTAAAAAAAAAAGCGTTCTGCATAAGACGAACTTGAAGATGCCTCAGTGCACTCTACTGGAGCCTAATTGCTTGCTACGGTTCATTGTAGCGTATTTGATATTTGGTTTTGCACCCCTATTTATATAATGTTACACTCACATAACAAAAACGCCTTAGATATGCTTTTTAGATGCTAGAGCAACAGATTTTCAGAAAAAAATTTCGAACAAAATTTCTCTATCGATGGTTATGTCAACAGCGAAAATTGTTGTTGGCCTGAAGGAGTTAGGTGAGGTAAGGTAGCGGCCTCACAATTAACATCGAACACGAGGATCAAACAATTCCGTCTAGAAAATCAATCCAGAGTCCAGAATAAAAATTGCAGCGATCTTTATATAGGAGAGTATAGTTCAGGATGTCAGAAAAATACAGTTTAAATTGGACACAGAAACATGAAGTGAAAGATGGGCTCTATCTCTTCCTTAGGTCCAAAGCTCCAGCAGAAGTTATGTTGATGCCATAATGCTCAGTTAATCACTCGTGAGGTTCGAAATTGTGCGATGGGAAGCCATGCTATTTAAGATTAGAACTCATTCAGACCTCTTTTTATTTATACAATTTCATCAAACTTTAGTTGATGACTTCGCCAGCCCAAACTCCACAGAAAATAATGATTCTTTTGGAATGCCTAGTTAGCTCTTGGATCTCATGAGGTCAGGCATCGTAACAAATTCGATAATTTTGTTTTTTCGCGTATCCATTCATCCAGAAACGGACCTCATCACTGAATATGATTTTCGAATGTAAATTAGATTTAGTTGTCAGTAGTATGAGACATTTTTGTCCATCACTGTATTCTCATTATAATCAACTCCATTAAAATGTAATTTTTGATAGTAGTTTTGATAATTTTTCTTACGTTTCTTATGACCAAAATACACATTATAAATCTCATTAGGTTAACCAGGTTCGTTTTCCCCTAAAAACTAAATAATACAGTCCTGGTTCCACAAGTTAATCAAACCATATGCAATGAAATTTAAATAGAGGCTAAGAAAACTTTTAAAAACTTTGATGATCAAATAATTTTATTCTATAACATACACAACTCGTGTCAAAATGGCTCATATTTTGATAGGATTTACGGCAATAAGTTTAAGTAGGATATTAAATAGTCGACTTGAGTCCATTAAAATTTCCTTACATGCTGCCTAATGTATGTTGTTTGAATTGCTTAAAATCTTTCTTTGAAAATTATAAGAATTTATTTGAAATTAACTTTCTTCGCAAACTACTACGTAAACTAAAGTTTATTAACGTTTTTACTTATGCATGTACACTCAGGAGATTCTTTTGGGCACAAGGAGCTGGTATTAGAAAGAAAGAAACAAACTTATTAAGATTAGAATATTTTCTATTTAATTAAATGAAATTAGAAGTTTTTAAATTCAAAATTATGATTTAATTAAACTGTAATAGAAAGAGAAAATAAAGAAATTGTTAATTTAACACAAACGTACTTGAGTTGTCAGAAAAAGTGTGCTTAAGAAAATTAGAAAAGGCAAGAGACTTAGTAAATGCAAGGAATGTTGAAGAACGAGGGCGGTTTTTTAAATTTATTGCCACTAATCGGCATGCTACTAGTGCGGCAAAACCAAAAACCATGTAATGCTTTGGTTTTATTAGTCAAATTATTCGCTTCTCATTTCCAATTACTCCCAAATGGCTAGGGAGTACTCATATAATGCGTACTATGTCATTTCACATTCCGAGATGGTTTTTGATCTTGTATCCTTGGATGCTGCTGCCCTAATTGATATTTGCCTTTCAGTGAAGGTATTCAAATCTCCATTTGCCAAGTTTACCAAATTATCACTGGGCCCAGATCATATATCCACTAATCTACACTTGAAAGGCCGTATTATGTTTCAGTAGCTGCAGACATATTTTGATTTCTGGCCTTTTAATCAACCGTTTAGCAACAAGTCCCCATGGGCCTCTGTACAATAGCTTCGTATTTTATACATCTGTTATCAAAGTGATGCAATCTGTCGCTAGGGATAGGTCGAATAATTTCGAGTTAATCTAGTATCTCTCAAGTACCCCAATTATACTTTAGTAATACTATTTAAAGCTTTAGTTTATCTATTCCCCCATTTGCATGGGAGGATCTGCAGCCCGGATCTGCCTGGATCTGATTCGGCTGGATGAAGAATAATGTTTCCAACATCCTTGTATGTGATGTCTTCATGGCACCACTTATTGCCAAACAATACATTCTTTTAACCTTCTGAATTATTCTAATGTAGCACTTCCTTCATAACAGTGATCATCGCTATACTGAAACATAAGTTAGTGGGAATCTATTTACGCTTCTATACAGCCTGTCTTTTTAGGAATGAGGACTGGAACTTGGTCTGTACAGAGACTGCGTTCACCCGTGGCATCACAACGGGCCGCTATGCGTGATCAAATGAACTTTTTGATATCAGAGCTACCACTCCGACCTAACCTAACCCATACAGAAACTATGGCCCTCCTACGTCTGAACTATCATCTGCCCTTTCCTCCAAATGCTGTCGTCATTTCAATTTTTTATGCAGCATTACACCGAAGTATTTGTCCTGGTTGGGTATCCTAGTTTCTTTGCCAAGAAAGCTAGGACTATGAAATAAACATATTTCGGTCTTAACCATGTTCACATTCAGATACCTTGGTCGTACCCAACTGTTTGCTATGTGTAAAGCGTGTGCTGCTCTCCTGCATAGATGATTCGGATTCTTATCCTGCAAAAGATTTTACATGCTATCCGATTAGAGGATTGGTTTCAGTCCTTTGCCCTTTTCCTCCACAAATTTGTCTGAGGATTGGATTATTGTATCGTTGTGAACGTTATTGAAGGCTCCCTCAAAGTCAATGCATACGGTGAGAGAATGTTTTGTCGTCTGGAGATCTCACTGTGTTAAAAACTATTCACTTTTACAAACAATGTCTACATAGGTTGGGAGGTATTTTGTAAAATTGGGGGGACTCTGTGGAAACAGGAAGGGAATTGTAAGGCAATTGTTCAAAGGATGTTGTACAAAGCGTTTCTAATAGAACCCAGTTAGTCGTATGCAACAAGAGGTGAGTCCCCAGTGACTGTGTCACTACAATGAATATGGAAGCGGCAGAACCCAACAGTTTTAACGGCGTCAAAGAGTCGCTTGTCTTAAAGTTCTTGATACCTGTATGTTTCCAAAGGATATAAAGAATTGAAGCTTTTGTGATTTTTCTTAACAGTCTACACCAAAGGCGTTAAAAGCATTTTAGCTTCTAAAATTACCCAAAAAATAAACTTTATTTTCTTTTATTTCTTTAAAATCTATTTTATTTCACTTTTATGCTCTTTTCCTGCCAACCGCTCTCATATAGTATATCATTTCTCTCCTTCTTTTTTGAGTACGTCGTAGCCTATTCTCTGCTACACTCTTATGCTTTTTTTGCATTTTGAAGTGTTTGTTTATATTGAACCTCTTAGAAGCTAAAGTTGAATTTAATGTTCATTTTGCTAATTACTCTACTTTAATATGCAACGACTATATTGAATGTTTATAGCAACAACAAAAATAACAGCAATAACATTTAAATATTTTATATTATAACGGGAGAGAGTAAGAGAATTGAATACATTATAGAGCTGTGGCAAGAACATTTTCATTTCCTTCATGAAGTGTATTCTCTCGTACACTTAAGTTTTCAAGTTGCTTTAACTACTTCACTAACTGATGTTCCAATACTCAAACCTACATTTACTCTCGCTTCTACTCTCTCTCTCTTTCTCCCGCTGTCTTCCCTACTTTGTTGTACTAGTGCTCCTACTTAATTCTCATCAATTTCTCCTCATTTAAATTTTTATATGAAAATTCATGATGGTATGTGTATAATGCAGCAAAAACAATCCTGCTTTATTCTATAAAAAGAGAAGGAGAGAGGTCTGAGGGTTTTTCTATACTCCTACTAAAATATGTTTTTGAATTGTGTGCAAAAAAAAGTGCAAAAAATAGGAGAATATTTTATCATTTTTAAAGGAGTTTTATTTTTGCATTTACAGTTGTTGTAATTTATATATGATGATGATGACGTGACTTTATATTTTTATTTTACATTACTGTGCATGAGCTTGTGTCTATGTGTGCGTTTGTTATAATTTTCAATGTTGGAAATTGATTAGAAAATGTTTATTCTGCACTTCAAAAAGAATTGAGTCTCAGCGTTTAGGTTTATAACGATTATGCCAGTATGAGCACATGAGTACGAGTGTGTTGTGCCATTAATGGCTCAATATTTGTGTGGTTATGGTTGTAATATTGATTTAAATTTATAGAGTTTCACTTTATTTCCATATGATTTAAGACAATTTATAAATGAATTAAAAACTATTGGTAGTAAATTTAATTAATTATTGCTCTTACGCACCAGATGAAATGCAAATGCGAATTAATCATACGAGGCATTAAAAGTTAAAAGTTTTGAAAATGGA
Organism: Sarcophaga variegata; assembly: GCA_932273835.1. Lineage (NCBI taxonomy): Eukaryota > Metazoa > Arthropoda > Insecta > Diptera > Sarcophagidae > Sarcophaga > Sarcophaga variegata. The sequence goes on from OW026362.1 coordinate 10,732,825, forward strand.
TGAGAGGATTGCATTGAGAGTGAATATTTAATTCAGCGTGAATTTTGTTCAAATCAGCGGCTTCTGTGAATAAATACTGGTTAGCTAAGGATTCGATTCCGGGATGAGATAATATCCTGAAAAGTGAAGTAAAGTATCTGCCATTGGATGGCTTATATAGAAAGAATTTCAGAAAGACTAGACATGTCGTTATGGTATGCAAAGCGATTCAGAAAGAGAAAGGAGAAAAAGAGATTTTGGAGATGTAACCCCTGGATTATGCAGAATATGATGAAGAGACCAATAGTGGCCTACGATGTCATTATAACCTAAGTGGAGTGCAGCAAAATACAGACACTGGCGTGTGCTGGTATAGCGGGGAAAAATTAAAACCTGTCCTGAATCTTTGCTTGACTTGAAGCTGTAACTTGCTTACTTACTTAATTGGGCATTAACAACCTGATTAACGGATTTAGGTCTTCTTTGGCATATCCTTTCAGGTGTCTCCGCTTCTCGCGCGCCTTCGCTAGTTGGTCAGACCAATCGATGACAGGGCTTCCGCGACTTGGACCTTCCAATGTCCTCTTCGTCGACTTTCACAAATCCGCGCCTCGATTTAGCATCCGCATCCATTCGAAAGATATGGCAGAGCCATCGCAGCCGCTGGATGTTAATACGCTGCATAACGTCCACATCGTTGAGGAACTCATAAAACTCATTATTGAATCGAATGCGGAAATCATCGCCAAATCGCACTGCGCCGCAGGTCATATGGAGGACTTTTACCTCGAATACTCTCAAGGCTACTGCAGCAGTGCTTAATAGTGTCCATGCTCGGGAGGATGAGCGTCTTGTAGGCTGTAACACATGATAGAAAAGATAACAGCTTTAGAGAGTATGGTTAGAATAATTCAAAATTCATTGGAAGACCTCTTGAACTAATGAATAGATTGGCTGACAGTTCTCTCCTTAACTGGCCCCTGAATAGGTTTAGGCTCAAAGTACACTTGTTCAGAATGAGTATCATCTTGTATGCAGCTTTTAAAAGTTATGAGTTTTTGTATTGTTCAGTGTATATGTAGAGCATGCGAAAAAAATATGAAGACATTTTTTAAAATTTTTAAATTTATTACTCTGTGCATGGACATATAAATTAACCGCCTTAACTTATTGCCAAAATGCATAAAACTGGCTAATGCATACATACTCCATCGATTTCTCTGTAAACTAGCCATTATTGTTTTATGGTATTTTATTACGCTCTACTTCTCACATCCCCCCACTATCTTCTTTTCCATTGCTCATGATTAAAAACCACTAAAACCTGTATAGTCAGACCTTCTATCGTACCATTGTTATACTGTGTGACAGTGACACTTTATTTGCGTGACATTAGAATATATCTGTGGTCAAACATTTGTGCCACAAAAACTTTACAAAATTGTTGTTTTTGTTGTTGTTGTCAAACAAACAATCCAACAATAAGTTTCGAAAAAAAAGTTGGTTGGGAGTACAAAAAAAAAAAACGCTCAACTTATTTATTACTGACACTATCTCAATTGGTTTATGCCATGTTTTCTGGTATGGTTGTGGACATTTATATTCGTATACGTATGGAACGTACTACTATTGTTGCATAAAGGCTATGCAAATGTGTCCAAAAAATTTAACAAAAAAAAGGGCCAAAAAGAAGTCGAAATAAAACATGTGTAAAAAGGAAATTGTAGACAAAATTGCCTGGAAAACCAACTTCAATAACAAAACATGAGTCTAAGAATTTGCAAAACATGTTACGAGGTGTGATCAAAAATTATGTCATCATATGGTATACCATTGCTACATCATAATAACAATTTTCTCAGGCAGTCATCAAATTACAATAACAAAACTTCATAGCAAGACCACAATAAAGCAATAACAACAACAAATCAACAGTAAATTTCTAGAACTTGCCAAATCATAAATGAATTAAAACAAATTTATTTGCAAATTTTTGGTTTTGTAGAAGTGAAGAGAAAAACGAACGAACGAACGAACGAACTCCATCGCTTATACATGGTTTTTAAAAAGTTTAGCCGTTCTTTGTAGAAGGAATACTTTTATGTTCGAAATTCTGGCTTCAGAACATCGGTGTTCTTTAAATCCAGTACGTTGAATTGAAATCCGTGCAGATTGCCATTAGAATCTTAGCAACACATCTCCGCGGTATTCTGCATTAATAGCTACAGAAGACATTATGGTGATGGCTCAACTGTCTCCTCCTTTTTTTGCATTATCTTAGCTACGACAATGTTTACAGCGAATATGCTCCCCAATGGGAAAGTCAAAGCATCTGAATACATCCCATCTACTGCCAGTTTTGTAGTATGTCTGCTGTCAGGTTTTTTCTGAGGACCTACAAGAGTCGATAGCCTTTCACTTGGAATATGTCTTTCCAAAGTAGAAATCGAGGATGCTATTTATATCAATAGAGAGGTCCTTTGTCATACAGGCCAATTCGTACGATAGTGTTTTATAGGCACCCAGAGGTCCCATTGCTAATAGTTTTACTGCTAAATCAAGAGGAGAAGAGGAGAACATAAGTACAGAATCCATTCTATCAATTCTAAGCGCACTTGGCGCCTTTTACTTGGAATTTGTCATTCCAAAGTAGAAATCGAGGATGCTATATGTATCAATAGAGAGGTCCTTTGTCATACAGGCCAATTCGTACGATATTGCAGTATGATAGTGTTTTATAAGTGTCCAGAGGCCCCATTGGTAACAGTTGTACAGCTAAATCAAGGGGAGGAGAAGAGGAGAACATAAGTATAGAAACCATTCCATGAATTCTAAGCGCACTTTGAGTTTGAATTGATAGGGAAAACTACGAGCATCTCCTCGCCTAGACTTTCTACGAGAAAGAATAGCTTGCCATATCATTAGTTTGGCTATCGGAATGAAGGGGGAGGGGGTAATGTTTTAATTTCTTTTTTGAGGTTTTTTGAAATATTTTAAGCGTGGAGGAAGAATTACTTCAGGATGTACAAACATTTTTGGTCATTACAACCCTTTAGTCGGGACTACGACCTGGATTCTTGCATCGCCCATGTTATTTGGCTTAATTTTATGCAGAGAGAGCGTTTAAACTCTCTACACTCTACTTATTAACCTACGGTGACCACAGGTTTAATATGTCTCCTACTTTTTCAAAAAAACCTCGTATATAACCTTACATATTGCAAATATAACCCCCCGGCTAAGCCTTAGGCAGCCTTTTGCATGGTTTTAGCGTTAGGGTAAGAAGAAAGTTTGATTGTGGCTTTAAAATACAATTTATTTTATGGTTAAACAAAACAAAACAATCAAACTGGTCGATTACTATGGCAGTTTTAAATTATTTCTACTGTTTAATGTTAAAAATTGAAAAAAAAACAGAAATTGAAAAAAATCTTTTCAATTCATTTACAAAACTGTCAAATATTTTAAATGTTTGTGTGTATGTACATTGGTTAACCTAATAGTTTAAATTGTTTTTATTGTCTTCTTTATTATTTAATTGCCATTTAAAGATTGTTTCCATTTAATGGCATATGACTCCAGCTAGGCGTAAAATCATTTTAATTTTTGAGTTGGATAATAATTTTCCAACACACTAACAAGAAAAAATATTATTTTGTAATGTCTGCTTAGCAATTAAATGCCAACCTATAGAGCTTCTTTTCTTTTTCTTTTTGAAAACCAACAATCATCAGGTAATTGCTAGAAAATTTACTGCTGCAACAAATGATAATTGCTTACGAAGAATATAAAAGTGAGCCATCAACAGCCAAGCCAGTCAGCATTAAGGATAACATTTTTAAAGGAAATGGTTGGCGGCAACACAAAAATAACTTTAAAGTGCCAATTACTTTTGGAAAATCACACTCTTATTGCCAAACAAATACACCCACACACACATACACACTCTGCTCTATTCTAGTCACTTAGCATTGCTGAAAGAGATGCCATTCAATTGATAAAAGTTGCTCTGAATGAATAAGACGAACGGATGAGTTGAGTTGTTGGTTGAAGAAAAGGAAGAAATTATTTCAGGTTTTTAATTTTAATGATGCCACACTAAAATTTAATTTCAGCACAGTGGACGTGTGAAGTCGTAGCCACTTATTACTTCATTGATATAAATATACTTAGGTCGTGAGGGCAATAGTATCGGCCGAGAGTAAGCCACGGGTATTTTGCGACTATGAGAACTTTATAAGAATCTTTTGACCAGATCCAGATTTCCGGATATTTTTGGGAATCAGATGCCTGACACCTTTGTTAGATTGGCTTCTCAGTCTTCGTCTTGATGGCTATAGTATTGGTCTAGCGTAAGGCACTAGTAGTTTGCGACTGTAAGAACTTTATAAGAGCCTTTTAACCGGATTCAAGTTTCCGAATAATTCTAAGAACGATATGGTTGCTGTCTTTGCTAGAATGGTTTCTCAGTCTCGGTCTTAATGTGAGGACTTTATAAAGCATTTTGACCGGAACCAGTTTCTGAATAATACTTGGAACGAAATGGTTGATGACTTTGCTAGATGGGTTTTTCAGTTTTTATTCTCTAATTTACTATTTCTATGGACTCATGGGAAGATGGAATCAGGAGAGAGAGCAGAAGCGTTGGGATGATGATTGAAACTTCTAGACTCTACGGTATTTTGACCACAAGAGTGGTAATAGCACGGCGCAAGAGTACTTTACGACAGTAGAGACATTGTAAGATTTCTGGCTATTCCTTGGAACAAGAGGGATGATGTCTTTGCTAGATTACTCTTTCTGTGATTGGAGATGAATAGTCGTAATCCTTTAATTAACTTTCCTACGGACTTATGAAGAGATGGATTTCGGAAAAAGAGCATAGAAGTATTAGGAAAATGGTCGAAAATCTATGAAACTACAGGACTTTGGCAACATGTCTATAGTGGTAGAACTAGCTAACTGCTAAGTTTCAATAAGCTACAGTGTAAAGCGAAACTGTGGTCGCTAAACGCACGATTTCTGTCGGGTATGTAAAATTGGAGAAGAGTTGGAGACGGATTATATGTATCTTGATAGCAGAAAGTTGAATAAACTCTGTTGGCAGCCGATATTTCGACTCTCCCGAGGTCTTTTGCAATGGTTTGAGGATGTACGTTCCTTCTCACGTAATTAATTTTTCTGTTTCTATTCTCTTTAAAGGCTTGAATGCTTATGAAACGTACGCTCAGTATGATTGTTGCAGTTTTAGTTAAACATTGCAGTAAGCGATACGCAGTGGTCTTTAATACATGACAAGTCACTTCGGAATGAGATGAATAGAATGAGGAAACTGTTCTACTGTGTCGTAGGGGGAAAGACATTTTGGTGTCATTACTGAACTGTTAGCAGCCCATTCCGCTTCGCTTGTAGTCGCTGTAGTCTAGTAGGCAGTGTGTTGGCTTATTAGACGTGAGGCCACGGTTCAAACGAAATATTTATTCGGCAACTTTGAGAGTAAATAGAACTGCCATAAAAAAATCTGTCGTTCAGAGTCGACTTTAAACTGTAGGTCCCACCACTCATGTATAAAATTAACACACACAACATAAGTGGTGTGAGAAACTAGGACGTAATCCTGACTGAAGGGTTGTAATGACCAATTATGTATGTATGTACGGACTCATGGGGAGATGGTTTTGAGAGTGAGAGCAGAGAAGCACTGGAATAATATCCGAAATTTTATGAGACTGAGAGTATTTGGCCACTTGTGAAGAGTGGTAGAACTAGCTCGCTGCTGAAGCGATTGTATTATGGAAACTTACGCGTTACGCATTTTGCCTTCTGAATGACCTGTAGGGACGAGGAAACCGTTTTACTATGTCGTAGGAGGGAAAGACATGCATTACTGAACTGTCAGTAACAGATATTAGCAGCCCATTTCGCTTCGCTTGTAGTCGTCGTAGTCTACTAGGTAGTGTTTTGGCTTATTATACCTGAGGGCACGGTTCAAAGCCATGGTCAGACGTTTAAAACAAAACGAAAAATGCAAAAATAAAATATTTCTTCTGTAACTTTGAGAGTAAATAGCACTGCCATGGAAAATTTTCTCAAAAATCTGTTGTTAGGAGTCGACTTTAAACTGTAGGTCCTGCTACTCATGTATAAAATTAACACACACAACATAAGTGGTGTGAGAAGCTAGGTCGTAATCATGGCTGCAGGATTGTAATGGCAAATTATGTATGCATTCCACTTCATCACAAGTTCCGAATAGTTCTGGGACTAGGTAAAATTGATCACAATGGTCCTTATAGGGCCTAAGTGCGTCTATTCTTATTTCTTGGGTGGACAGCCTTTATCTGTCTAAATACCTTCTAATTAACCTTAATTTTTTGCCTATAATTTATTTAATTCTTTCTTCTCTCTTTTCCAGGACGACGACATAATCTTCACATGATCTTGATGGAGTAAACTGGCGGTTGGATGAACTAAATGGAGCTCAATGTCTCTGATGCTTTGCAGGTATGTACAGAAGAAGTTATTTCAAGGTCTTGAATTTCAATTAAGTAGACTAGGAACTACAGTAAAGAGCTAAACGGCTCATGATTAATCATACATAATTTGGTGGAGCAAACGAGTTTTGTTTTTATCTCTCTTAACCACTGTAAAATGTTCTTCTTGCCTTAACGCCTTTTTGATCACATACATAGACTGAAGGTTGAGAATTTATTTCATTTTTAAAATTTTTTTCTTGTACAGAAAATGGTCCTTTTAAGATCATTTAAAAGTATTTCTCTAAATTGTGTCTGTTTTTTCTTGTTGCAAAAATGTATGAAAAAGGAAACACTTCAGCTAACAAAAATGGGCCTGTTTTTTTCGGAGTTTCATAGAGTTTTCTTTTGAATTTAACAAGAAGTTAAAAGGACATTTCCTTTTATTGCCATCAAGAAATCTAAAAGAAAAGAAAAAAACACAAGAAACATTGAAATGTTGTTGCAAAAACTTAAAAGACAATTTAAAACAAAAATGCAAAAAAAAATTCTTACAATTTTTGTCCAAGTGGTGTATGGCTTTTAGGGTATGCCTTCTTTATGGAAGGTGAGTTAAATTTTAAGGATGCCTATGGAAAAAGAAGGAGAGAGAAAAAAAGAGCGTAAAGCAATGGCAAATTGCTTTTTACACCAGCCATTACCATCAGCATCATCATTATCATTCATAGCCAAGCAAATGTAAAGAAAAGCCGGAAAAATTACTCAGCAGGTCATATACTTGCAAGCCATTTGCCAATTTTTCCTTATGCTGTGTATGTATGTATCTCTGATTGTAATTTGTTATATTGTGTCAAAGCCACTTCAATTAAAAGACTTTCACCCCAAACAAAAAAAAAACAAAAAAAGGAAAAGAAAATCAAACAGAAAAGATTCCTAAAAATAAACACTTCCGATGGCTCTTAATTTTTTTTCTCTCTTTAGCAACATTTTTTTACTCCTCTTCTTGCAACAAATTTTGTCCTTACAAATGGCAGTATGTGTGAATAAAAATTTTTTTGTAATTTTTAGTCTCTGGTGTTTTTGCATCGAATGTTTAAGGATTCCAATACATGTCACTGGACAAATACAGCTTCCGTTTCAAGAACGCCAAAAAAACTAATAAAAAATCAATTCATAGCGAAATGTTTTCTTTATTTGGCGTCATTAATGTGTTTTAAGTATTTGTTAAATAAATATTCTCAAATGTTTAGTAAAAAAATAGAGGGTGTGGCCAAAAAATAGTGGACAATAGCAAAATTGTTAAAATGATTAGAAAAAGGGTTAATTTTGTTTAGAAATTGTGTTTAATTAATTATTTAATTGTTAAAGAGTTATGCCTTGAATTTCATTCAAATTTTACTGCACACAGTGATCAAGACCTCTAAAGAAGTTCAATATCTGAGTGCTTTACTAGTATCACTGAAGCAACCGAGTATTCATATAAAACGGGTAACTTTTTCGAAATTTATTGAACTTTGTCCGTTCCATTCCTATGCGATGGAGAAAATTTAATAGTCTTCTATAGGGTCTTTCAGTAGGGACTTCCGAACTTTCATAGTTCCTATGGCTATCTTGTTGAAGCTACATTTCTTTTGTCTGTTTTGACAAGTCATCAGGGCCGACCATAGGCAACGTGTATTTGCTGAAAGGCCAACGCCCTGGTTTCTGTGGATTTTGGACTGGCGGCCATATTCCTTAAAGAACAATGGCAACCATTATAGGTTGATAATAACCGACATCTTTTGGCCCGAATTGGATGATCTGGACACCAACGCCATCTGATGCCAACAGGATAACGATTCATGCCACACAGCTTCAACCACATTGAATATTCTGCACCCTTGATTTGAGAGCTTGGTCATCTTACGTACAGGCAATATGAATTGTCCACCGCGATCGTGTGAAATGACCCCAGTAGACTTTTTTGTGGGCGTATGCGACAAAACACATCAGTCCTCAGAGCCAACATAACCCATAAGATCAGTCAAATTCATGGATAGTTAAACATTTAAGATGTGCTCCATCCAAGCCGCTGCAGGCATTTGAACGATATTTTATTCCACACATATTGGCATCAATAGATCCCTCAAACAAATAAAAAATTTCAATGATGTCTCTCACGCACTTTATTTTATATAAATTTAAAGCTAGGATGCCAGGATACTGTATAAAACTGGCTCTGACCCTTCGATTTATTGCTGATCGAGTTAATAGCTGGAATGAAATGGCTTCAGAATAAGAGATAGTAGGTTGATGTGGTAGATTTGCCCACCAAAGCTCACTTGAGCACACATAGCGGCCCTATGTGACACTATAGGTAAGCGCAGTCTAGTACAGGGACACTAAACTAATCGAAGAAGTGGGTCAGCGCCGGGGCTGCACATGAAGGGAAGAAAATGTGCTGAATCTCTTCGTTGAATATCTTTCTCTAGTACGAGTCCTGAATAGTGCCGTGACCCTAACAGTAATTGCTGTAATTGAATTTCTCTGACATAACCTATTTGTGAAGTATTCAACAAAATCTCATTATGAAAGTTTAAATATGTAAGTTTTGCTGTCTCTCCCCTAATCCTTCAGCAATTTTTCCGTACAAATTTTATAATTAAACCACAGATTTAAGCCAAAAAGTCTCTCGCCTCTCCTCCTTCCCCTGCTTATGCAGCTTTAAAGGTAATCTGCCTTTAATAAACATCTCATAGAGCGAATAGGATGAATGACTAGAAAAAAATAAATTTCCATCATAATACCTTTACAACTTAATACGCTCGAACATGCAACAAAATTTGCAACATTTGCAATTCTGTGTCTGTGTCTGTGTATGTGTTAGGGTATTATATTCTCCCTCATTCCTCTAACACTACTGTGTATTTGCAATTTTTGTTTGAATGTGTTCCTGCTAATCACTTAAGACAACAAAAGCCAATCAAAATGTAAATAAAGTACAACATAATTGTCACAGGAATATCACGCTCATTCTCCCTATTGTACGAATGTACAATTATGTTTGAGTGTGTATGTGTGTATGGGTATAAATGCAGGATATATGCATGCATTTCGGTATTATGTTATATGCTCCTACAAGCATTTGTATACTCATATTTGATACATTCATTTGAAATCTTCCTCGTATTTCTATGGCATAAACATTCCACTGTGTATGGGAATGAATAAACAATGTTTTGGGCAGGACAGGGTATTCGAAAGGGAGGTGTTAATGTGTATAACACACAAGTTTATATTCCTATAAGGAGCCAAAACAACCAAGACTGGGATGCAAAATTATGCTTCGAATGGTTATAGGCTCCTTATTCTTTTAGCGTCGGGATAGTCTAGTAGGTAGAGTGTTGGCTTATAAGATGACAGCCAAAACAGCCAAGAATGGGATGCTTAATTATGTTTCGTGTGGTTGTAGGCTCCTTATTCTCTTTGTGTCGCTGTAGTCTAGTAGCTAGTGTGTAGGCACATGAGCTCGTGGTTCAAATCCTAGCTTAGACATCTCGAAAAGAGGAAATATTTCTTCGCTGACTTCCAGAAGTCTTCTGGCAAAAACTCTGAGTGTCACGAGTTGTCACGAAAAGTTTCTTAAAAATCTGTCACTCGATGTCGGCTTTAAAATTGATGGATCCCGCCACTTATTGATAAAATGTTTTAATGTTTAAATGTTTTAGTACTTTTGTTGTCCGATTGTTGTTCTGGGGAAAAAATTTGTTTTGAATTCCGTTCGCAAAGGAAAGATTGTTTAAAAAGTTTAAATTGTATGAGAAAATTGTATGTGAAAATTATAGGTTTGTCGTGTGGAAATAAAATGTTACTAAAAAGGCTAATTTTTTGAATAAAAGTACCAAAAGGGTGATTTTTTGTATCACAAGTATTTTCAGAAATCAATTTGTAAAATAATTTAAGTCTTAAACCTTTCAAGTTTCTAAATTTCTTAAAAAAGTACTATTTTTAGTTTTAAATTATTTTATTCAAAAAGTACCAGAATTATTGGGTATCCAATAATCCATGGTACAAGAAATATGTTAAATTCTTTACCCCTTTTTCTAATTCCGTATTACAAAACCAATTAAATTCCACGTTCTTTACTACTAATAACATTACCTTTCGCTCTATGTTTACTTTACATTTACTTTCAGTCTGGCAACTTCTAGAACATCAATGTTGATTTGTTATTGTTTTTTATTTATTCTTCTGTGGTCTTTCTGTGTAGTTTTGTTATTAAAATTTTTAATGTGTTTCAATCTACATTCTCGTAAAATAAATATTTTTAATTTATTCTGTTTACACATTAATATCTAGCCCTAAAAGAATCTTGGTCGTCCTCATAACTGCGTAGTCCCCAATATTCCATAGTCCTATGTAATATTTTCTAGTCTTGCAACTGGATTTTAAGTGCCCTAAAATTTCAAATTACTTCCTGAGATTCTCTTCATTTCCCACCATTCCTTCATGGCAAGGTGCCTAAATAATGCGTACCATACTATTATTGGAGAAATTATTAATCGTTTCCTTACTAGCTGTAATAAAATCGTCCTAGATTTTGAGATCCTTTATGCCTTTACTGTAAATCCACGAAACTCAATATGCCTGTGAAGCAGTACAATCAATTTCGTTCAAGAATTCTCAAATATAAGCTAATAAAACATAAAAAACGTATATCCTTGGGAGTAGCTCGCAATGCATTCGTAATCTGTAATAGCACCCTGCTTTATTAATGTGCTTCACATTGCAATTTTTATTGGAGGCTATCAACCAGAAGATAACTCCATACAGCATTCGATTAGTTGATCATCGAATAAATCCAGAGAACCACATGAAAGTGCAGTAGCATCTTGTGGCAATATGTGCACTGCAGCATTAGGTGGTGTAAGTGCATTTAAAAGTCCATTAAGAGTAGTTGTCCTTCTCTCTTAACTTATAGAAAAGAAATATTTCTAGAGATTTAATCCTGGAACTTAGACTAAGCCGGTTGCTTTCTTTAAATTGAATAAATTTTGTACTACCTAATCAGCCATTTTTTTTTATTTTAAATTGATTTTTAAATAATCAGCCGCACAAATGGCTATCAGACTCAATTATTGTCTCTTCTGTAACAAACCGTTATGAAAAAATGGTAGATTGTCATGTGAAAGCAACAAATATCATTGCAGGCGATTGGAAGAAAGAAAGAGAAAAAAGAAATGAAATGAAATTCAATGGCGTGCTAAAATTGTTCATGTACATCGGTTAAGCACCAGATGGCGCTACCAGTAATAAAATTTAAATCAAGAAGTTTTATTTTAAAATTGCTTTCTCTTCTAATCTTTTTAAAGGAAGTGTTGCAAGAATTATAAAGGAGGTTAAATAATTGAAATACTTTCAAGTATAGCTGGATTTAGAAGTAAAAATCGTTTTTAAATATTATTTTTGAAATAAACAAATGAAATAATTTTTATTTCTCTAGAATAAATGAAAATGTTTATTTTTAACAGTTTTTAGTTTATCCAACAGTTTTCGGCAATAAAGACAAAATGCGGGGCTTGGACCACCAACTCGCCTGTAAAGTGATCATTTAAGAACATGGTACGCTGTTTATTAGCATCAACATGATAAGCGGAAAAATTAACTTCAAATCCATTTCGGGTAAGTCAGACTAAGCCTGTTGCTTTTTTTTTACACGTAACATAAATTGAAGTTGGCGTAAACTAGTAGGTAGTGTGCTGCCTGAACTGACGTGAAACCAAAAGTTAAATCCCAGGTCTATTAAAATGAAATATTAAAAATTAATTCTCAAAAAAGCTGTCGTTCGCTGTCAATTGTTAACCTTAGGCCTCACCACTCATGTATAAAATTAAAGCGCATAACATGGGTGGTGTGAGAAACTAGGTTGTAATCCTGACTAAAGGGTTGCAATATCCAATTAAGAAAGTAGGATTGATGTGCTGATAGATCACTATTCGTTTGGAGATCCATTTGTGAGAAGACTAAGACTCAATATCGTGTTAACCCTTAACACCTCTTTTTGAAAACCTTTTCTACTTTTGAACAATTCTATGAAAATGCGGTGTGAGTGAATTTAAACTCCAACAGAGTTGTCCAAAAGCTACTTTGTGGCTTTCTAAGTCCTCTACGCTCACTTACACCTACACAAGCACTCACTCACAATGCCAAAAGCCTGGCCAGAATCCAGTAAAGTTGAAGGAAGCAAAGGAACAACTTTCCATTACTGCTAAAGCTACTGATTTTGCTCTCGTTACTGTTACTGTTCCTGTTCCCAAACCTGATAGTATGGCATGGTTGTGTGTTAGAGTACAACTAGATGACCATGTATGAGTATTTAGAAAAAGGATTATTTTTAAGGCGTTTACAGATGCATACATATGTACACTGTGTGTGGGTGTGTGTGAATGCAAGGGTTATAGTTACATCTGCATATTTTATTTATGTGCACAGCCTTCGGGCTGTTTAACTTTTTCAAACATAAACACTTAATTCTAAAAGCGCACACATACATACATGTACACATTTATGCACACATTTACACTCATTCTCTACTCATTACGTTTTCCTAAAGTCGGTATAGGATTCAAAAATTTTTTTTTGAAGGGTATGGGTGTGTATGTGAAATACGCTTGTCACTTACGGTCGTTATAGTTATGGTTGTTGTTATAGTTGTTATTGTATTGTATATATGTACATACAACAACATATATTATGTTGTAATTGTTACTTGACATGCAAAAGAGTTTTAATTGAATTATACTCGTTATATTGTCGCCATTCATTTTATCAGTAGCGACAAACACAAGCGTTTACAACACACTCAACACCGAAAATAGGACATTTAAGGAGAATCATTATTTCGCTATTTTTTAATATTTTATTTCGACAAAGTTTGAATCGCAGAACTTTGTACTTTTTTAAATTTCATGGAAAAGTACTATTTTTAGTTTTAAATTACTCTATCCAAAAAGTACCAAAATTATTGCTATCCAATAATCCCTGGTACAAAAAATATATTAAATTCTTTAATTATTTTTCAATTCTATAAATTTTACGTTCTTTACTACAACTGATTGACAAACTTGCCTTTCGCTTTATGTTTACTTCATTTACTTTCAATCTGGCAATTTCTAGAACCTCACAGTTGAATTGTTATTGTTTTTTCTTATTCTTCTGTGGTCTTTCTGTGTAGTTTTGTTATTGATATTTTATCTGTTTTAACCTCTATTCTCGTAAAATAAATATTTTGAAATTATTCCGTCTACACAGCAATTTTTAGATCTAAAAGGGTTATGGTCGTCCCCATGCCTGGGTAGCATTAAATATTACAAATTTTATATGCGGTATTTTCAAGTCTTTAACTTGATTTTCAGTGCCCCAAAACTCCAAATTATTTCCTTCATCTGAACATCGAATAAATCCAGAGAACCACACGAAAGCGTAGTAGCATCTTGTGCCAATAGCTGTACTGCAGCATTAGGTGGCGAAGAGCCATTAAGCGTAGTTGTCTTCCTCTCTTAATTTCTGGATAAGAAACAGTTCTAGAGATTTAATCCTGGAGCTCAGACTAAGCCTGTTGCTATTTTTTGCTCGTAACATAAATTTAATAAATCTTGTACTACCTATTCAGCCATTTTGTTTTATCTGATTCTTGAATTGACTGTCAGACTCAATTATTGGCTGTTCTGGAACGTTATAAAAAATGGTAGATCGCCGTATAAAACCAACAAATATCATAATAGGCGAGTGGAAGAAAGAAAAAGAAAATGGCGTACTAAAATTGTTCATGTACATTGATTAAGCACCAGATGGCGCTACTAGTATTAAAATAAAATTAAAATCGAGTAGTTTTAGTTTAAAGGAAGAGCTGCAAGCATTATAGAGGAGGTTAAGGAATTGAAGAAAGAAAAATAATAAAAGAAAATGGCGTGCTAAAATTGTTGATGTACGTCGATTGAACACTAGATGGCGCTACTAGTATCAAAATAAAATTTAAATCAAGCAGTTTTAGTTTAAAATTGCTTTCTCTTCTAATCTTTCTAAAGGAAGTGCTGCAAGCATTATAAAGGAAGTTAAGGAATTGAAGCACTTTCAAGTAATAGCTGCGTTTAGAAGAAGTAAAATTCGTTTTCAAATATTATTTTTGAAATAAAGAAATTAAATAAGCACGTTTTTTGAAAAACGTACTTTTTTGCCGAGAAGTACTTTTTTTGAAAGGGGTACTATTTTGGAAAATAAAAAATGTAAGATACTGTATAGAAAAAATATATTTCCAAACATTCAAATATTTTCGTTTAAAGCAATTCTCAAGGCCGAGTTCAAATGCATTAAACCTCCTTTTGGTAGAGTATCTTCATGTCTTTTTGAATGACTTGAATTTACTTTTTACTTCAGAAATTTATTCAAAACGTTACGTTAAACAATTTCTATCCACTCATCCCTGTGTACTTTTTGTTCTGGTTGTTTGTTTGTTTGTCTGTCTATTTTATTGCAATTTGTTTGCGAAACTTATTATTGAAAAAAGAGCACGAAAATCCATTTACAAAAACACAAATAGTTAAACAAGTTAAACGACGTACACTTTTTGTGATCGTGTGCTGAACTTTTTTCTCATCCCCTTTTCATAATTGTTTTTGTTGTTGTTTAATAAAATGTGTTGTGGACTTTTGTTACAGCCTTTTGGCGATTTTCAAAACTCGAACGTGAGTTTTACACAAATTTATATTACAATTCTTTTCGCTTTTTTGTTTCAATTTGTGAACCTTCAAATCAAATTGTTGAGTTTCAGGTGAATCCTTTAGTTTTTTGTTTTTTTTTTGCAAGTATTTTTCGTTATTATTTTGGTGTATAATTAATAATAATTTGTTTAGATAGCGCAAGAACAATGGATGAATATTTTGTTAAAAAAAAAAAAAAAAAAATTTAAAACAAAATAAATTGGAAAAAAAATATTTTGATTTACAAATCCTTGGGGATATGAAAAATGTGTACAATTGTTATTCTAATCGCAGGAAATTCGTGACAAAATATTCAAAAAAATGTTTAACAATTTATCTCGTTTGGTCATTATTTTTTTTTAAATTTATTCACATGTAAATGCCAGTTAAGGATTTACTGGCATCATTCAAAATAGTATTTGAATGCACTATGGGTCTGAATTGCAAAAATATTAACAAAATATTCATGCCATGGGAACACAGTATATGCCGTCATTTTTCTACAAGCCCTGGTTTGAAATTTCTTAACCATCATAAGTACTTTATGAAGTATTGGATTTCATTCAAATAAACTTTGGTTAGAAACCCTCTGAGCAGATTGCTGGCAAAAACTCTGAGAGCAATGCAATTTTTTTCACAAATCTATCGTTCGGAGTGGACTTTAAACTGTAAGTCCCACCACTTATGTATAAAACTAGCACACACAACATAACTGGTCTGAGAAGCTAGGTCGTTACCCTGACTAAAGGGTTGTAATGACCAATTACGAATGTGGGTATGTGTGTAGAAGCGATCTGGCAGCTAATTCTAGAACAACAAATACTGGGATTCCCAAGTATCGGATAACGACCAAGAAAATGTTCTTTTGCTTTTGCATAAGTCGTTATTATGTATTGCTAGTCTCCAAGCAAGTATCCAGTTGTGTCTGATGAGGTTCCGAGGACAGATTCTAATTAGATTTAAAGCAACTTTTCATCCTCATATATCTATTAGCGGTCTCAGAATGTGATCTTTAATAAGTAAGTACATTATACCATCTTTCCTTGTTTGAATTCTTTCGACTTATCTATCTGTTGTACCAGTCACTGCAAGTGCGTTAGCTAGGTTCTAAACTTCAATATCCTAATATTTAGCAACCGACATTTGAGCAAGAAATGTCTCACTGTTTCAGCTAGAGACATCCGGCATACCTAAACAATCCTAAGTGTGATGGACACACTCTTTAGGAATCTAATGACCGATTTACTGTCAATAAATATGAGCACTGGCTTCGCACGGAGACAGTCTTTCAATAGTACTACAGCCCTCTTGGGTACTTCAAGGGACAATCTAAAATTCAACTGTTCTGAAAGATTCGATATCTGACCTTGTAGCGTGATTTAGATCTGTCAATGAGTACTTAGATGATGCTGTTTGGGAGTTGTAGACCATTGCTATCAGAGAATCTGTCCAGTATTCTCGCTATGAGACCAGGTATCGTGTGGTCATTAAGAATATCCAGGATGTCGTTACCATAGCTTCTATGGTTCCATGCACTTACGGCCCAAATTATTATTGCCCCGTTCGCAGTCACTTGTTTTGTCAACATTTAAACATAGGAAACAACGATGAGATGATGAGTCCTAGAGCCACCATCCTCAGAGCAGGCGTTTGAAACCGAGTTTGAAGATTACTTTTCTCCAAACTAAACCGTGACCCCTAAGGATAGGTTTGTTTACAAAGTCGCACAGCCAGTATACGTTTTTAGGATTGATACCCCAGTTTAGGTTTCTTGCTTTCCTGATTATTTCTCGATTCATTCATTAGTGACTTAAATTTTCACGTTCTCTTACCAAAGAGAGTAGTTTGGTTTTATTGATTTTTTTATAGTTATAGAGTGTAATCTTAATGAAGCTATCTTCTAGTGGACTGCCTTTAGTAAAAATTCAATTGTAATGATCCTTAATAAAGTGAGGAGATATTCTTTGTAATGCTAGGTTACTGGCTAGACAACATGCGGCTTTATCGTCAGGCGACTTAAGACGTTGTGATGCTGGCACATTATTTCCTCTTCAAATCTATCTGAGGATTCTTAGATTCTAAGTGAAATTGACAGCACCTCGGTTGATCCTTATTTTGATAGGAAACTTCACACTAGAACACCTAGGAAGCCTAGTCGTCCGTTCAATCGAATTAAATTAAATTGTGGGGATATTCTTTTCATTGATCTAATCTTTCGGGTCTTTGCAGTATGCGTAGACTTGTTAATAAGTTCAGCAAGATATTTTGCTGTGCTGTCGCAACAGGGCACTGTATGTGCTCAATTAAGATTTGTTTTAAAAAAGTTACCACTCCTTGTTATCCTATCTTACATGGGGAATAGAGACAGTTCTGTCTTTGTCCCGTCTTGTCGAAATCATGTAGCCTATAATACCCTATCTTTACCTTAGTTTTGTCTATGTTTTCTCTTTACGTCGTTCATATTCTTGTCTTTAACGTATTTGGAAATTCTGCAATAAAATTTTTAAACATAAATTTTAATCAAATTAAACCCCATTTTTCTTGGGACTCTTTTCTTTTACTTTTTATTTTTGTTTGTGGCTGGTGTTTGAAAACCTTAATTTTTGTCACTTTTTGTTTTGTTTTTATTGTCGTCGTCGTACCTCCATCTTTTTGGTTTAGGGTTATGAAATCGTTAACACGTTTTCAATGTTACAAAAGCCTGATCATCATCCAAAAGCATAAAAAGTGTTCGTCGTTATTAATTCACCATTCATATGCAAATTTATGCTACTGCTACTCCTCCTGCTGATTTCTTTCATTTTATGTTTCAAAGCTGTTGTGGCTATTGCTTCTATCAATGATAGAGGATTTCTAAAATTCTGATGTTGTTGTTGTTGTTATTGCTTCTATTGCTTTGCTTATCAGCATAACAATAACGTCATCACCATCATCAGCATCATCATCGTTACCGTCATTGGCATCAGCATCGTTAGAATCATCAAATATTGACAGTCAGTCGTTCAATCTTCACATCATCACTCCTTTGAAAAGAGTGTATGTGATGATAGTGAAGCAAAATGGTGGTGGTGGTATTTCATGCTGCATGTTGGACATGGTCATTATTATTCCAACAAGTTTTTATTATTGTCTTCCATTTATACCTTTTTGTCTTATTTTTTTTTTTTGAGGGGGAATGTTTGATATTTTAGCTGGCCATTGAAATGTCCTTTTCGGTTTGGTAAGCTTCGAAAAAATATTTACTCGACGTTTTGCCATTTGTGGTTTGACTTTCGTTTACTAATCCCTGAATGCCTTGGAATTTATGGCTGTTGTTCTGATGTTTGTTGGAATAATTCTTTCTTTTTTTGTCCTCTTTTTATTGTTGTTGGTATTGTTGTTTTAGATTCAATATATTTTGAATATTTTTGGAGGTTAAAAGTGAATGTCTTTGGGCTTTTTGGGTGAAAAGGTGAAAACGGTTAAGGGTGTTAGCATAATAGAATTGAAAATGTTGAAGAGCAAGTTAAAGTTTTAATAAATTTTTATTGAATAATCCTTTTAATTTAATTTACCTGCTTAAATGTTAATTTTCTCTTCTACTATCGTTTTTACAGAGTTGGCGACCTAAATAGCATCTTTGGACGGAGGCAACAAACTGAGTATGATTGGTAAAGTAATCCAGGACTCCCTGTACATAGCATTGGAATGGGGATTGAAGTTTGATTAGAGCCTTTCAACAGCCCATAGGCAACATTGTCAATGTTTTTAAGGTATGTACTCAAAATATGTTTCAATCTTACCTTTTATAGTCTACCCAAGTTGGGGATCTAAGGTCAAAAGCCTTATAAAATCATTAGCTAAACGATTAAAATTTCTGAGACCATATATAAACAATACTTTGAAACATTTACTGAACTGATGCAGTATCCTCTCTGCACGACATTGTAACAGTGCAGGAGAAAGGGATTGTTAATCAATTCTGATTTAGGAGGAAGAGGTCAAATATTCTGGCATCATTCTAAATTCAAAACTTATTCAAAGTCACACTTCACATACATACAGATTTGGTCATTACAAACCTTCAGTCAGCATTACTACTTAGCTTCTCACACCATTTATGCTGTGTATTAATTTTTTTTATAAGCATGAGTGTCAGGACCTACAACTTAAACTCGACTTCACACGACAGATTTTTGAGGAGCTTTTACCCGGCAATTTTATTTACTGTCCGAGTTTTTGACAGAAATCTGCTGAGAGGAATTCGTCGAAGGAATATTTTTTCTTATTTCGTTTTGTTGGAAATGTTCGACCTGGGGTTTGAACCGTGGCCTTACCTCTAATAAGCCAACACATTTCTTACTAGGCTACGGCGACTTCATACTACATGAGTATACTTTGGATGGGTAAACAATGTTGATACTCCTGGTTCCTTTTTGTGAACAATAAATTAATAGTAGATCGTAGTACGATAGGTGGTCACGGACCTGACCCCACCTTCATTATATCACATGTTGTTGATCTACCACACACATTAAAGTTCCTGGGTGAATTTTCTTTGCATAGGAAAAATTCGACCAAAATCTTACCATTTTACGCTCGTAACCGGATTCGAACTTGGACCGCTACATCACTTCAACTTCGCATGGCTCTTGGACTCTATATATTCTGTATATTCGACCAATATTTTACCATTTCACGCTCTTGGCCGGATTCGAACCTGGACCGCTACATCACGTCAACTTTGCATGGGCTCTTGAACTCTATATATTCTGTATATTCGACCAATATTTTACCATTTCACGCTCTTACCCGTATTCGAACCTGGACCGCTATATCACGTCTACTTTACATGGGCTCTTGGACTTTACATATTCTATATATTCGACCAATATCTTACCCGGAGTCGAACCTGGACCGCTACATCACGTCAACTTTGCATGGGCTCTTGGACCCTATATATTCGAACAATATTTAACATTTTACGCTCTTACCTGGGTTCGATCCTGGACCGCTACATCACTTCAACTTTGCATGGGCTCTTGCTCTAGTATTTATTCTTATGCCATCAACAGCTTTTAAAGCGTTTAATTTGCTTGAAAATTATTTGCAAATATAAAAGAATTTTGAGCATTTCTCTAAGGATGCTTTAAGCTTTAAAAGTGTCCACTTTGCCTATTTCCTTTATTTTATTTTCAAGGCCTTTTTGTTCGTTTAGTTATCTGATAAATTGGATTTGAAAAGTTGTATTCAATTTCTGTCATCTTTACCATGAAATGTCCTGGGAAAGTGTAATCTGTCAGTGTGTTTGTTTTGGCTGTAATTTAAATGCAGGCAAAATATCCTAAAACTTACAACAACTACTCATACTTCCTTCTTCGAAAAGGGAAAACTATATTAAAAGTTTTTAAATCGTAATTTTTTTCTTACACTTTTTTTTGCTTTCGAATTATTTTTTCCAAAAACAATAGAATTTTATTGCAGCAACTTTCTCCATAAAGTTGGGAGACTTAAAAAAGCAAAGAAGAAAAAGGATAAAACAATTCAATTGAATTCACATTGAATTTCTTTTCTCCGTTTTTTACGCTCTTTTAACGACACGAAGATTTATGCAATGGAATCCTTGATAATATTTAATAATTTTTATTATGTATTCAACGTTAAACCTTAAAGCATTTCAATTATAACGCCATATCTAGCAAGATTACCTCCCCTTTGTATAAATCTCTAAGGACATGTTTCCTTTCCTCTTTTTTTTCCATACCTTTTTGCCATTAGAAGGAGTAAAAGCTGCTAAAAGTCTTTTCTTGTAAGCACATGCAGGCAGTCTTTGATATGAAATGATACCGACTGACTGAAGTACAGGCAAATGAAATGGAGGCAAAACGCATGTTAAGAAACCAACTAAACCATCTTATAAATCAAATAAAATATTCATATTTTTTTGATCTTTGATCTGTGCATAAATATTTTCAACATTTTCATCATTTTTTGCATTTAAAGGAAGCAAAAAAAGAATTGCAATTCAAAAAAATGTTTTTTGTTACCTCAAGCAGTTAGACAGTACAAAAGAAGATAAGGTATGTCAAGTTGGAACAGAAATTTGTGAATATTCTTTAAAGAAAATTATGATTAAGGATCTAAGAGCCTGCAAAACAATTATCTACCTAACCTAGCTACCATAGCCAAATTCTATTTGCCCCTGTCACTGTGTCCCCTAATTTATTGTAGTTATTGTGTGAAGTTTCCGTGTGCTCCAAAGCCTATTCTGCCTATTCCATGTTGATTTAAAAAAGTAGATTGAATAAATAACAACTAAGTCGATAAAAGTTGCCGTAGTCTAGTAGGTAGTGTGTTGGTTTATTAGATGTAAAGCCCGGGTTCGTATCCCAGGTCAGACATCAAAACGAAATATGAAGAAAAAAATATTTCTTCGGCGACTTCCTCTCAGCAGATTTCTGGCAAAAACTCTGAGAGTAAATAAAACCTGCCATAAAAAAGTTTTTCAAAAATCTGTCGTTCATAGTCAACTTCAAACTGTAGGTCCCGCCACTCACGTATAAAATTAACGCACACAACATGAGTGGTGTGAGAAGCTAGGGCGTAATCCTGATTGAATGGTTGTAAATGCCAATTATGTATGTAAGTCGATAGAAGTTGATGTTTATTAGAAGTGAGGCCACGGTTCAAACACCAGGTCAGACATCAAAACGAAATACGTACAAATATTTCTTCGGCGACTTCCTCTCAGTAGATTTCAGACAAAACCTCTCAGAGAAAATTAAATTGCCATGAGAAAGTTTCTCAAAATTGTCGTTGTAATGTAGCTTGTAATGGCTAAAATTAACGTTCGTAACATAAGTGGTGTTGCAGCATTAGGTGGCGTAAGTGCCTTTAAAAGTCCATTAATCGTAGTTGTCCTCCTCTCTTAATTTACGGATAACAAACAGTTCTAGAGATTTAAGCCTAGAACTCAGACTAAGCCTTTTGCTATTTTTTTACTCGTAACACAAATTTAATAAATCTTGTACTATCTAATCAGCCATTTTGTTTTTTTTTCTGATTTTTTAATTGATTTTTGAATAAACAGCAGAACAAATGCCTGTCAGGCTCTATTATTGGCTGTTCTGTTACAAAACGCTATGAAAAATAGTCGTCGTATAAAAATAACAAATATTATAGTAGGCGAGTAGGAGAAAGATCGTCGTATAAAACCAACAAATATCATAGTAGGTGAGTGGAAGAAAGAAAAAAAAAAGAAAATGGCGTACTAAAATTGTTGATGTACATCAATTAAACACTAGATGGCGCTACTAGTATTAAAATAAAATTTAAGTCAAGCAGATTTATTTTAAAATTGCTTTCTCTTCTAATCTCTCGAAAGGAAGTGATGGAAGCATTATAAAGGAGATTAAATAATTGAAATACTTTCAAGTAAAGCTGTGTTTAGCAAATGTAAAAATCGTTTTTAAATATTATTTTTAAAATAAAAAAATGAAATAATTGCTATTTATCTAGAATAAATGTAAAAGTTATTTTTAACAATTTTTCGTTTATTCAGCAGTTTTCGGCAATAATGACAATATCCGTGGCTTAACATTTTGCACATCTTGGACCACCAAATCGCCGGTAAAGTGATCATTCAAGAACATGGTTTGCTGTTTATTAGCATCAACATGATAAGCAGAGAAATTAACTTCAAAATTCATTTCGGGTAAGTCAGACAAAGCCTATTACTTTTTTACACGTAACATAAATTGAAGTTGTCGTAAACTAGTAGGTAGTGCGCTGCCTTATTTGATGTGAAGCTAAAGGTCAAATCCCAGGTCTATTAAAACGAATTATGAAAAAATAATTCTTGGGTGACTTTCTCTCTGTGAATAAAATGAAAACGCCATGAACAATTTTCTCAGTCGTTCGGAGACGACTTTAAACTGTAGGTCCCGCTACTCATGTATAAAAATTAGCACACAGAACGTAAATGGTGTGAGAAGCTATGTCGTAATCCTGACAGAAGGGTTGTAATGATCAATTTTTTATATTTGCATTGAGTAAAAGTACTATGATCACCTGCCATCTCTTGTACGAACGTCTTATAATGTCTCTTCGAACTCTTTTAGCCTGAATAATCCCTGAATGCTATTCAGTGTCAGTAAGTATAACTCCTAGCTAATAATTGATTCGATTTTCATGCATTAAAGTCCTAGAAGTTCCACGTATGTGTTCTAGTGATTCGTTTTCCTCAAGCTCTATATATTGGGCTTACGATTCCTTTGCTGAACATTGCTTGGTCAGAAGGCCAATTACTATTCTCATCCTACTTCTGTATAATAATTTGATGCAAGCCTAGTGTAGATTGTCTCAAGCCAGTCAGAAGAATTTTCGATTTGAACTCATGAACAGCCTGTTTAATATTCCGAATTTCCTTGTGATTTGAAATCTAGCATAGGGTGACTGATTTCGAGTCAAGCTTATATGGTCTTAGTGCTTAGTTGACGGTCTGTTTGTTCGATACTTTTGCAATGTCCCATTGTCTTTTCTTTCTGTCCTAAATTTTAAATGTGCGATCATTTTTCGATTGTGTAAACTTCTGCTTGGAAAATTCCCACGAGTTTTTAATGGATTCCGCATACTTAACTCTGGAACCGTTTCCCTCCATTCCTTTCGAAATATTTGGTTTTGGTGCATTCCTAAATCCTCCCTTAACTTAATATGCAACTTTCAAATTCCTCAATTCAGTTTGTATTGCTTAGCCCCGTACTCTTTAAACTCACAAGGATCTTCTGCCATCAACTTAATCGAACCTTTTGGGAGCTATAAAGTGTCTCATAATCGAACTGTACCCTTTATTCCACTCACCACATATCATTACTGAAAAAAAATGAAAAAAAAACAGGGAATTTATGTATCATCCTTGGCAACTTCATTTTGCATTCGCTTCTTCATTCCAACATTATCTCGCTCTACTCTTTCTTTTTTCTTCTACTGGCTCAACGTATTTACATTTTTTTTTGAAATATTTTTAATATTTCCCATGGAAATAAAAAAGAAAAATAGCACACGTACACGAATACAAATATAAAGAATAGGAAAACTACAAATAAAATAAAAATAAATTTAAATAAACGTAAACGAAAACGAAAAATAAAAAAAAGGAAGAAAAATTATTTCCTTTTCGGCAAAGCAATTGAAAAATTGATGTGAATGGATTTTGGTGAATGAAGCCAAGGAAAATAGAAACGTACGGCTGAAATGTGAATAAAAATTGAAGAACGTTTTGCCAGAGAGAGAAAGAGAAAGGAAAAAAGCAAAAAAAATATTCTCATGTTGCTTGTTTGGTTGCCACAAAAAATATTTTTAAAAGCCAAATAAAACAAGTGGCTTTGAAAGCGATTAAATGCGAACATATAACGACCCTATAAACCTTGTCCTTAAGGCCAGACTAGTCAAATCAAATACAGTTTAGATACATATATAATTGGTCATTAGAACCCTTCAGTCAGGGTTACGACCTAGTTTCTCACACCACTTATGTTGTGGTGGGGCGGGTCTACAGATTTAAAGTTGACTCCGAGCGACAGATTTTTGAGAAACTTTTCATGGCAATTTTATTTACTCTCAGCGTTTTTGCCAGAAATCTGCTGAGAGAAAGTCGCCGAAGAAATATTTTTTGTATTTTTTTTTTGATGTCTGACCTGGGGCTCGAAACCTGGCTTTACGTCTAATAAGCCAACACATTACCTACTAAACTACGGCGACTTCCAAGGTGTGTTCTAAGTTTAGATACAAATTATTTCCCATGATTTTTTAAATTCAAGTCCTAAACCATTTGTTAACAAGTTTTTTTGAAGGATAGGGATCAGGTTCCACTTGGGACCTCCATATTATATTGTTTTACAAACGTTCATCAGCATTACTTGAAAATAGGAGTGCTCTGTTATTATTTTTCGTTTGTCAAACTTCATATCAAACGCATTATACTATCTTCCCTTATGATAATGTAGAGCACATTAAAGGTACGCCTATCGTTTGAGGCTTTTTATATGGCATCACTATTTACTGTTAAGGGATTTAAAATAGAATTACAGAAATGGCCAACAAATATATTTTATTGTGGGCCATATCGACGCCTCCGTTCTATAACATTCTAAGTCCAAAAAGTGTGTTTTGAGTCTAAGAAGATTTTTCCCTATAACTTCGGAACGGATCAGCGCATCTTAACCAAATTTTGACAGTATTTATGTTAGAGAACGTAGAATTTAAAAATGCAAAAACATTAAAAACGTTCTAAGTGTACTTAGAACGTTATGGAATGGAGGCGTCGATATATCAAACGGAATAATCGTAGTTTTCTTTCGATTTTAACATATCGTTGTTAGCCAAGTCACACAGCCTCGAAACTAACCACAAATAATTAATCATGTCAAACTTTTATTGTGTCTAAAACTTAAATCACAATCCTCGTATATAATCTATCATCGCAGTATATTAGAATTGTAGTCCAAAGGAATCCTAACAGAACCCAATTAGTGAATTTTTAAATACCATGATCGTATGTATACCATGTATTCTGTTAAACACATAACATTGCTCAGTTTATATTATCATTGCTCTGTTCATATTAACATTCCTCTCTTCATATTAACATTCCTCTCTTCATATTAACTTTGCTCTGTTTATACTATATTAACACACACATATATACTTCTATTTAAGTGTTACGATATACAATTGTTTGTGTACTTAATTATATAGTTCGTTCGGAGAAATTACAAAGTCCCCTAATGATATTCGAATGTACTTCTCATTTAGTTCATTGCTATTTGTGAATAAGTAAAAATAATTGTAAAGGGGTGGGTGGTCGGGTTTGTGTGTTCTGTGAGGGGTAAAATAAACCATTTGAAGAATACCACTGACTGGATCAGTACTATAGAAGTATGTGCCTAATACAACTTGAAAGAAAGCACAAAAGGTGGTATATAGCAATACTTTCTTACAGTCAGGCAACCAAACGAACATATTGTGGATAGCTCTTGCAGTAGCACGATACATGAGCTCATTGGGTTTCAAGAGTTCACTTTCCTTATATATTCTCTGAAAGGAAGGTTGTGTGAAGGTTGACATTCCCAACCAACCATATAAGTTTCAAGTGTGTCTAAAGCATACAGACAAAGTCAGTGTCAAGGCAGGCGTGTCCCAAAATTCCAATTATTTACTTCGTTGATCATCGAATAAATACAGAGAACCACACGAAAGCGCAGTAGCATCTTGTGCCAATAGCTGTACTGCAGCATTAGGTGGCGTAAGTGCCTTTAAAAGCGCTTTAAGCCTAGTAGTTCTCCTCTCTTAATTTACGGATAACAAACAGTTCTAGAGATTTAAGCCTGGAACTCAAACTAAGCCTGATGCTAATTTTTTGCTCGTAACATAAATTTAATAAATCTTGTGCTATCTAGTCAGCCATTTTGTTTTTTTTTTTGTGATCTTTTAATTGATTTTTGCCTAAACAGCTGCACAAATGGCTGTCCGGCTCAATTATTGACTGTTCTGTAACAAAACGGTATGAAAAATGGTAGACTGTAGTATAAAAACAACAAATATCATAGCAGGCGAGTGGAAGAAAGAAAAAGAAAAAAGAAAATGGCGTGCTAAAATTGTTAATGTACATTGATTGAGCGCCAGATGGCGCTACCAGTATTAAAATCAAATTTAAATCGAGCAGTTTTGGTTTAAAGGAAGTGATGCAAGCCTTATAGAGGAGGTTTAGGAATTGAAATTCTTTCAAGTACAGCTGCGTTGAGAAGAAGTAAAAAGTCATTTTTAAATAGTATTTTTGAAATAAAGAAATTAAATAATTTTTATTCCTCTAGAATAAATGGACCGTTGTCATCGTTCCATATTCCTTTGAGAACAGTGTTGACTACTCCTTCAGTGTTAATGTTAAGTATTATCGATCGATGATGATTAAGTTCTTGTGGCCCGAATTAGATGATCTGGACGACATGGGGTTTCAATAGCATAGCGTTATGTGCTACACAGCTTAAGCCACATTGGATGTTCTGCATGAGCTATTTAAGGCCTTTGTTGTCTTATGTGTTGGTGATGTGAACTTTTTGTTTGTTCGATTTAATCCAGTTAGACTTTTTCTTGTAGTGTTTTCTTAATTCGCAAGTGTATGCGAATAAGCTGCAAACCATAGCGGTCCTCAAAGGCAAAATAACACATGCCATCGATCAAATTCAGTCTGATTTATGCGCTGGAGTCCAGAGTCTTTTTGCGTATGTATTTAAATTTAAAGATAGGATGCGTTGTCGCCGTAGTCTAGTATGTAGTGTGTTGGCTTATTAGACGTAAAGCCACGGTTCTAACCCCAGGTCAGACATCGAAACGAAATATAAAAAAATATTTCTTCGGCGACTTCCCCTCAGCAGATTTCTGGCAAAAACTCTGAAAGTAAATAAAATTGCCATGAAAAGTTTCTCAAAAATCTGTCGTTCGGAGTCGACTTTATAATGTAGGTCCCGCCACTCATGTATAAAATTAACACACACAACATGAGTGGTTTGATAAGCTAGGCGGTAATCCTGACTGAGGGGTTGTAATGGCCAATTATGGTATGTATGATAGGATGCGCTTAAAAAAGTCCCTTTATGTAGCAAAGCTAAAACCTACCAGTTCACTTTAAACAAAAACCTGTGCTATTGGTTGTACTAACCAGTAGCCTCAAAGAAAACAAAATATTTCCATTGCCATTCGAAAACCCACTACAAATAGAGCAATTCTCATTGCATGTACCTCTCGCTGCTATACAACCATTCATTTGTAAGCAATTGTGCAAATTTTGCGAAAATGATAATCTTGCCACACCAGCTACCTTACCACCTACACTAACTCCACTAACATTGTCATCATCAACATCACCATCAACCATTCTCAACAGGCTTCATCATGGCCACAATTTGTATAGAATTTTATTATAATATTGCGGTTAGACAATATTTTCCATTCTATTCCATTCTCTGCTCTTTGGGGAATATTATCATCTGCACAAATACCCAACGTACTTTCTCCCACAGTTATTTTAGTACCAGAGATTGTATTTTTTTTCGTTTGTTTTTCTATTACGCTTTTAGTAGCGGAGTATCTTATATGCTTTGGCTTGTATTTGTTGGCTTTTTTTCTCATTGTCGTCTCTGGTCGTTTGTGTTACAAGATTTATTAAGTGCTAAAATGTGCAATAATGCGCGTTATTTCTTCTCGTTATGAGCTTACGGAGAGACGCAGAGAGAGACAGAGTGTTCCTCTATTCGTTACATGCAAAATAGCAGCATAATTTTAAATTTTTATTACGCGCTCTTAGCGAAGACAACAATTTCGCCTAGAAATTTATGATGATGATGATGGCGATAATAGTCAATGGTAGTGGCAGTAGCAGTGGTAGCGCTTGTTCCACTTGGATTTAAAGCCTTTTTAGTAGGTAGTGGGCTGGGGATTATTTGTTATGGTACTTCTCGTATTACATTACAAATTGGCCTTCAGCTAATGTTGGGAATTTCTTTTTTATTGTTTTGCATTGGTTGTGCAAAAAAAGGAAGAAAAAATAATTTTTTTTCTATTTGTTGCACTGCTTGGGGTAAGAGGATTATAATTTGAATAATTTAACACACATTAAAATCGAAACACTTTTTTTTTGTTATAGACTGTTTGGTTTGGAGGGAAATATTTTTAAGGCCAATATTAAATAAAATTGAGTAGATAAACTTAAACAAGGTATGGAAGGACTAGACTAAGAATAGACAAGAACTAGACATAAATTTCAAAAAGTCCAGCAAATAAAATATGAAGTAGACCTACACAGAGGCTTGATTAGAACAGTTTAGGTAAGGAGGGTTAGATTCCATTTAGGCCGAAGGTTTAACTCATTGTGATATCACAAGCCTGAGGAATAAACAGTTTCTATAGGAAACAATTCCGACAATTTAATGGCAACAAGAGGACAGGAATATAGAAGCCAATAACCTCTAGATTTTTGCTTTAAGAACACTTGATGTGAACTATATTCTCCTTCTCTTCCTTAGATTCTTTGTTTCCGCTGTAGTCAGGTGAAGGAATTTCGAGTTGATTGGCACATCTAGAAGACGCCGTAGTCTAGTAGGTATTGTGTTGACTTATTGACGTAAAGCCAGGGTTCGAGTCCCTGGCCAGACGTCAAAACGAAATACAAAAAGTATTTCTTCGGCGGCTTTCTCTCAGCAGATATCTGGCAAAAACTCTGAGAGTAAATAAAAATTGGTATGAAAAGTTTCTCAAAAATCTGTCGTTCGGAGTCGACTTTAAACTGTAGGTCCCACCACTCATGTATAAAATTAACGCACACAACATAAGTGGTGTGAGAAACTAGGTCGTAATCCTGACTGAAGGGTTGTAATAATCAATTATGTTATGGGTGTATGCCAGATCTGTCAAAAGGATAATAGCATCTGAGAACCATTGAAGAAAGTAAAGACTATTATCTCCCTTCTTAACCAGATCAACCCACGAAATAGATCGTGTTTATAGATTGACCAGAGTATATCCATAAATGCAGTAGTCGGTATACCTACGCCCTACAATAGGTCGGAGATGGCAATCTCTATTGAACTATCAGCAATGCCTGCAACCTGTATGAGAGTTAGTTTTCAATTGTCCGACATTTTTCTAGGAAGTTGAGTCTTCGAAGTGTGTTTTGTAAGGCGCTTCGTTGGATTCCGGCAGTTCAAGTAAATTAAAAGATTCACACAGAAAATCCTTTCATTTGCAGAGCCGTCAGCATAACACAATTAAATTCCTGTTATCCCTACTTCTACTTCCCCTCAGCAGATTTCTGGCAAAAATCTGAGAGTAAATAAGTGGTGTGGGAAGCTAGGTAGTAATCCAGACTGAAGGGTAAAGACTAGTTATGTATGTAATTAACTTTGCAAGACAAATTCCTGTTGAAGGACAAATAATTCCTTTAGGGTCTCATATCTGTAATTTGATAACAAACGCATTAGATCCCTCATAAGCATAGCAGTGGTTGTTTACACTGAACACTGGACGATTTGCAGCCATGCTCGCCAGATGGGACCCAGAAGATTAGAAAACAAATGAGAACTTTCAGAGTAGTTACCCACCCCAACTTGGTCGCCATCATAGTGTTTTCCATAACTGGTTTATACAGATCATCGTGCAGTTATCACGTATCAATGATAATGACATCATTAGATGCCTTAATCTGTCGAACTGGATACGAGAGACACTCGAGAGACATGTGCTTGCTACAATACTTCATCTCTGAATCTGTATTTCGAAGATTTTAAAAATGCTTTCGATTCAATTTACAGGAATACCAAAAGCAGTTAAGAAAGAACTACCAAATAGAAAGGACTAGAAATAGATATCATGAAGATATGTACACTAATACGAAACTACAAGTACTACAACCAAGGTACAGTCAGATTGAGTTGACTTCTATCGTTACTAGTTTTTGCATTGGTTATCGATAGTTTCATGGACATACTGAGTAAGGACAAAAAGGGTAGAATTAGTGGAGGATGTAGAATATAAAGATACCATGATGTACTATCACATAAGATATCAGACAAGCTAGGGAAGTTGGTCAAAAAGAATTCACACGAGTTTTTAATGGATTCCGCGTACTTAACTCTAGAACCGTATCCCTTCATTCCTTTCGAACTATTTGGTTTTGGTGTATTCCTAAATACTCCCTTAACTTAATATATAACTTTCAAATTCCTCAATTCAGTTTTTATTGCATAGCTCCGTAGTAAAGCCTCTCTTTAAACTCACAAGGATCTTCTGCCATCAATTTAATCGAACTTTTTGGGAGTTATAAAATGTCTCATAATCGAACTGCACCCTTTATTCTGTGAAGCAGTACAGTCAATTTCGCTCAGGAATTCTCAAATAGAAGCTAATAAAACTTAAAAAACGTATATCCTTGGGAGTAGTTCGCAATGCCTTCGTAATCTGTAATAGCACCAGATGACCCTGCTTTATTAACGTGCTTCACATTGCAATTTCTATTGGAGGCTATCAACCAGAAGATAACTTCACACATCATTCGATTAGTTGATCATCGAATAAATCCAGAGAACCACACAAAAGTGCAGTAGCATCTTTTGTCACTAGTTGTACTGCAGCATTAGGTGGCGTAAGAGCCTTTAAAAGTCCAATAAGCGTAGTTGTCCTCCTCTCTTAATTTACGGATAACAAACAGTTCTGCAGATTTAAGCCTGGAATTCAGACTAAGCCTGTTGCTATTTTTTTGCTCGTAACATAAATTTAATAAATCTTGTACTAAATAATCAGCCATTTTGTTTTTTTTCTGATTTTTTAATTGATTTTTGAATAAACAGCTGCACAAATGGCTGTCAAGCTCAATTATTAGCTGTTCTGTAACAAAACGTTATAAAAAATGGTAGGCTGTAGTATAAAAACAACAAATCTCATAGTAGGCGAGTGAAAGAAAGAAAAATAATAAGAGAAAATGGCGTGCTAAAATTGTTGATGTATATCGGTTAAACACTAGATGGCGCCACCAGTATTAAAATCAAATTTAAATCGAGCAGATTTATTTTAATATTGCTTTCTCTTCTAATCTTTCTAAAGGAAGTGATGCAAGCATTATAGAGGAGGTTAAATAATTGAAATACTTCCAAGTATAGCTGCATATAGCTGGGTGATTCTTTATATTAAAAGTATTTTTACAAATCAATATGTAGAAGAGTTGGAATCGCAGAACTTTGAACTTTTTTAAATTTCATGGAAAAGTACTATTTTTAGTTTTAAATTACTCTATTCAAAAAGTACCAAAATTATTGGGTATCCAATAATCCCTGGTACAAAAAATATATTAAATTCTTTAATTCTTTAGAATTCACAAGCTCGACTTAACCAAATGTGATCATAAACCAGACATTTATTACGCAAAACAGCATTTATAAGCAACATGATAAGCCATTTAAAACATTTCTACGAATATTTTTTTCTTAAGACATTAAAGTGTACTTTCGTTACATTTTCCTTTAAACAATTTTTTCTTTGATCAGAAAACTTTTACTCACAAGGCATGCATTCTCCTGCATGCCTCTTATAAGGTTTTTCGTTTTTAGTTTTTTTTTTCAAAATGTTTTGCTTTAAACATTTTGTAAAAGTTTATAGGCAAACTTTTTAGTTTAATTTTTTTTTACTTTTGCATTGGCAGGCGTATGAAATTTTTTTCTTTACGTTCTTCCAAAGGCAAAAAGAAATCTTGAAGAAGAAAGCTTAACTTTTATAATTACATGAATTGGCAAAAAATGAAATCCTTAAAGAAAAATATCAACAAAACCATGATGAAGTAAAAAAAAAAGAAAAAAGCTTGTCAATACGTCTAAAAAGTTAAACGCCAAAAAATATTTAAATTTGCCAAAAAAAAGGGAATAAAATTAAAAAGAATTTTTAAAATCATGAACAATTTAAAAAAATTTTTTTTTTATAATTTTTATTCGAAAAACTCTTATCGTTAGTTAATATGGCTATTTTTTGCTGCTACTGCTGCTGTTTTTGTTATTGTACATGTTGATGTTGATGTTGACGATGATTTTTAACGATACAAAATTTTCAAACCCAAATAAATCCATAAAAATTCAAACAACGATTGCAATCATGTTTAAATATGCATGTATGTATGTATTCGTATATACGTCCATCTGTTTTTATAGATGTGGTGCTCTGGTGTGTTTAAACGTCTGCTGCTTATCCGTATGATGATGTCCATTGGGAGTAAGAGTACAGTGGACATCGATTGATTTTGGTACAGATTGTACTTATAGTCGTAGTTGCTGAGAGGTAGAAGAACGATTTATTGTTCTGCCCTCATCCTATATACATATGTATGTGTATAATATCCTGAATGCAAACTTCAGAATGCCTTTCGGTGTCAAAAAGAGTAACTCCTTGCCTACTATTTGCTACATACTTACAAGTTTCCTTTTATGCTATGTGTTCCGATATCATATCGTTCTCTATATCATGGAGTCTACAATTGGCACTTAATCGATTCCTGTTCGTAACCTATGCTTTGTGAAATGCCGGTTACTATCCTCAGCCTACTTCTCGATAGTCTAATGCGTAGCTCAAATCACTGGATTGCCTCAAACCAGTGTGAGTTGAGAAGTATGTCCGTCTCTCTTCATTTTTCTCTTCGCAGTGTGTAAATCGCCTTAGTCTACTAGGTAATGTGTTGGCTTATTAGACGCAAGGCCACGGTTCAAACCCCAGGTCAGACGTCTCCAACAAAATGAAATACGAAAAAGTTATTCTTCGGCGAACTCCTCTAAGCAGATTTCTTGCAAAGAAACTCTGGGAGTAAATAAAATTGCCATGAAATGTTTCTCAAAAATCTGTCATTCGAAATCAACTGTAAACTGTAGGTCCCGCCACTTATGTATAAAATTAACACACGCAACATTAGTGGTGTGAGAAGCTAGGTCGTAATCCTGGCTGAAGGTTTATACTGACCAATTATGTGTGTATGTGTGAAAACATCCAAATCCTTGTTCCAACTCCACAGAAAGGCTCTGACGTCTCTAAGGTGGTGGAAACTAATCTTCTCGCAAGCCGTTCTAACGATTCATTGCCGTGAATTTCCACATGTTCTAATATCGTGCTCAGCCTAGCTGATTCGGTGTCCATTCTAGTCTCTCTCTCTCTAGTCAACTACAGGAGCTTATGGATGTTCGGATGACAGCCTGACTCTCAGATAGTATCGCTATGTCCTCTTTAAGGGCGTGAAAACTATTCTTCTCGCAAGTTGTTCTACGATCCTGGTGAGCCTAGCTGATTCAAGATAACCATGGCAGCTGAGTGTTCGGATGTTAGCCTGACTGTCAGAGAGTATTACTCCTGTCCTAAACTGTGCATTTCCAGACCAAGATGAACTGGGTACATCCTCCCTTGGTGTAAATTTTCGCTTGACACAAACTTCCGAGTGTCTCGATAGGTTGCGATGACTTCCTTCGGGAACTTTCTGCCCTTTCCAGGATATTTTGTTCCGCCATTTGTTTTTGTCCTATCTATATACTACAGAATGTTTCTACTCTTGGAAGTTTATCCATTCAATTTTATTTGTTGCCTCTAATCACAGGGTTAACTCTGTTAAGGTGGGAACTGTCAGCCGGTTGATTTGTCAGGTCATAATTCCCATTGATGAATCACAATAGATTTGTGTCCTAGTATTCGAACTACAGACTCTATGCCTCCGATTCTTACTATCATATGCAACGGGTCGAAATTCGTCAGAGCCCGCAGCACTATTAGAGGACAGATTCTCATTATCAGGGCTGAACCAACACAGGCTCTGTATCTTATGCAACTCTCCGCGAGCTGTTTTCAAGGATGTATTTTCAATATATTGTGTTACATGTATGAATCGATTATGTATGACACTAGCACACTATCCACCAGATTGGCAGGGCATCCATTGACTATTTACATCGAGTATTCTTAAAACAACGATTTATATAGTCTACCACTAATCTAAGGCCTCTAATCCTGTCATGGGTGCCGTTGTGCCTTCAATACATAGGAATTTAAGACATCAATAGGGTTCGGCCACCACTAGGTGACGCTACTGGTATTCTAACTAACAGCAGTTTGTGGAACCAGATCATCTAGTGAATCGCTTCATCACGCCCCGAATTGAATTTTAAAACAGATTTTTTAATAAAATTTTTAAATTAAAAAATTTACAAATTATTTCGCGTGGTTCCACTGTGCCACATGCTGTTGAATTTCTCTTTCTTGTATTTAAACATATTCGGTTTTGAACTGTCTGTATATATTTTGTCATATCGCTTGGAAAAACAAAAAATGAGTGGAGAGAAACAAAAAAACAAGAATAATATTAACACTGCTGGGTACCACAAACGTTTGACCAAGTGTCCAAAGTAACGCCACAACAAAGCAATGTTAATTGACGCGAAGCGCCCAAAAGAAAATAAAAACAGGTTAAAAAAAGAAGGAAATTAAACTCCAAATAGATATGGGTTGACATAACTTTAGTGGAATGCTATAAACGGTATAACGGATGTAAATTCAAGTAAAATGGCGAGCACAGCATATATCTGGGGTAAGAGGTGTGTTAGCTTTATGATTCTGATAAGAATTCTATGTTAATTGGGACATGGTTCCATTAGGGATCCAGTATATACATGGGTCTTGGTTACAACACTCTCTGAAGAACCTTAGTGACTAGGCGTAATTTAGAATATAACCTCGTAACTAGGCTGAGTTAGTAAATCTCAAAAAAATTTTCGTTAATGTTTGCTAACTTAACATACCAGACAGATTCTTCTTCGGACTCCAATCCAATATGCATTCCAACAAAGTGAAAAACGTTTTGAAAAAGTGAAAAACAAAATGAAGCCATAAAAAGTTTGTTTAAAAAAGAAAAAAAAAAGCGAACACACTTGAACAAGGGAAACCAATAGAGACCAAAAATTATATGTACATCGTACTGGTTATGTATGAATTTTAAGTGACTTTTTTCACTTCACTTTTCTCTTCCCTTTTTTACACTTTTTTACCCCTTTTTCTTTGGGCATTTAAAAAAAAACAATGTCCCTAAAGGATATTTAACGAAGCATTTTGTTACGTGGGGGAAAAACTCTTCCCCCCTCATATATGTATGTATATGAACACCTTCAGTTTAAACTGAAACAAGACCAAAAAAAAATATGAGAAACAAAATTAGTGTGCTTTTGGCTTAAATAGCATAAGTAGATAATTGTCCAAGGGAGGCTATAATGCAACAAAAGGAATATTTTGTTTAATTTTGATTTTAATACGCAGGAAAGTGTTTAAATAATTATGAACACAATTGACCTTTAAAGCTAAAGGTTAAACAGCATAAAGAGATTTAAAAAACATAAAAATTGTTCGCAATAGTTCACGATGTACTGTGCAACCTTCACTTTCAGTGGCTTAGCCTACAATATATCTCACTAACGCTGTTGCTCTGGCGAACATCAGGATGTACTGGCTTCAGTTTAAATGGGCTTACCCTACAATATTTCCCACCAAAGCTGTTGCTCTCACTTAACTCAGGATGCTGTCCGTTATCAGTCAGTATAACTCCACGTCTAGTGCGTGATAAACATCTCAACGCTTCGACTTGCTAGTATGTATTCTGGTGATTTATCCTACTCATCATAGAATTTACATTTTGGATTAGAAGCGATTTATATTCTGTACAACTGTTCTTCAATTCTACCGGGTCTTTTCATTAAACGCTTCCTATCTCGAAATTTTAATAAAACAAAAGTTTCGCAAAATAGCTATCATTCGGGATCGACTTTACACTGTAAGTCCCCCAACTCATAGATAAAATTAATACACACAGTGTGGTTGGTGTAAGAAGCTGGTTGTAATCCTGACTAAAGGATCACAGTGACCAATTAAATAATCAAGTTAAGTGAGTCATTTTTTATTCTATTGAACGGCCTATTGGTACTATATGGAGTATAACATCGTCCATAACTTCTGTGGATGGAGCGAATCCGTTTCCAATAAATATGGTCTGAATTTGACCGATGGCATGGGTTATATTGTTATTCAAACAGCCTCCACTTATTCGCTGGGTGGAGCGCATGCGAAGAGTCAAATTTTTCATGACTCTAGCTCATAAATATGTTGACTTTGAAGACAGCTGTGGCACCGGTAAGAAAAGCCCACAAGAAGAAGTGTAGCGAGGACAAATGGCATGTTTAGATCACATCACCTCCATGTGAGATGACTATGCCCTCAAATCGCTCGTAAAAATATTCAATGTGGCATGAGTTGTATGGCACGTAGGGCCTTCTTGTTGAAAGCACATGTCGTTGGTATCTAGATCACCCAATCAGGCCAAAAGAAATGTATAATAAACGACTTATAGTGCTCGCAGTTGATAATGATGGCATGACTAATGTTGTTCTGAAGGAAATATGGCCAAATGGACAAAATCCCTACCGAACAGTGATTTTTTTGAGAAGCATTGGGTGTACCTCTATCTCATGTGGGTTGGTATCATTCCAAATTCAACATTCATCCAGAAATTGGTGTCATTATCGAAGGGCGATTCTGTTCTCCCTGCATACATACATAATTGGTCATAATTGGTCATTACGGAGGTCCGGTTTACGACCTAGTTTCTCATACCACTTATGTTGTGTCTGTTAATTTTATACATGAGTGTTGGGACCTACAGTTTAAAGTCGACTCTGAACGACAGATTTTTGAGGAACTTTTCATAGCAATTTTACTTACTCTCAGAGTTTTTGCCAGAAATCTGCTGAGAGAAAGTCGCCGAAGAAATACTTTTTGTATTTTATTTTGATGTCTGGCCTGGTGCTCGAACCCTGGCTTTACGTCTAATAAGCCAACACACTACCTTCTAGACTACGGTGACTTCTCCCTACATATCAGACTCAATTAGCTTAGGCAGACGCTCACTAAACTTGAGACAATCCTTTAAAAGCTAAGAGCTCAGAAGGTATAACTATGTTTCGTCCTCAGGTATACTCATTTCGTTAGAGTACCATATATAGACGCTTGAAAAATAGCCAGGAGTTACCTCAGGACTTTTGAATATTCTGTTCTGGACCCTTTGCCTCAATCAGTCTTTCAACCATCCTTGTACCGCAAAAGGTCTCTTGCTAAAGAGAGTAGGTAGCAAGTCACAGACTTACTTTCTTGTTTTTTTTTTATTAAGATTTTTACATCATTTCAATGCACCAAGTCCTTTATTGCAATGCGTAGAAAAGAAAGCATACGAAAAATTATTTCCGCTAATTTTTCTTCATCTCTCGCTCCATTTCTCACTGTGATCCTTTATATTCAAAAAAAGTTTTCCCTTTAAGTCTGAATTTTGTTTTTGATTTTGTTTACAAATATTATACAATACGTATGTATGTATGTGTGTGTATTAGTACGGTAAGACTTCCAAAAAAGTGTGTAACCATTTACTATTTACATATGTACATATGTGTGAGATTTGTAGAGTATATTCTCTTCTCTCTATGTGTGAATATGCCGTATTTTGCTAGTGTATAGCTGTCCCTCTACGGTGTGTGAGTATAAACCCTAGACTGATACTGTGAATCAGCACGTGATTAATGGTCTTTAATTATGTCAAACAGTATAAAGTGTCTTTATACTCTCTGTCATATGTACGTAACATTTTGTACATGTACATGCAAAAATATAGGGAGGTTGGGGGAAGAGGAGTAACGTTTTTTTTTTTAAATGAGTCTGCCCACTGTCAGAGAAACATGTGTACATGTGACGACATTTGCTAAAAAAAGTACAAGTACATACATAAACCCATATGAATTTACTGTAATAAATATTAAACGCCAGTTCTAAAGTGATGATAACATCCTTACATGGAATGATTTATAATTTTAGGGTGGTTACTTTACTGGTTACAAATTGTTTATAGAGGGACAGTGTTATTCCCCTAACCAAGATATAAAGAAAATTTAAGATTCTCAACTGCTGTTTTTCTACTATTATTCCATGGCCTTTTTAACCCGAAAAACCAAATCATATGAGGTATATTCGTAAACCATACTGTAGGTAGGAGTCTGTCCCTTAAAACCTTAAGGAAGTGAGTATTTTTACATGGGTTAAGGAGTAACTTTATGTGTATGTATGTGGTTATGATAACTGTTAATATTATTGTTGCTGTTGTATATGCATATGTTGGATATGTGTTGCTGTTGTGTAAGCGTGTGTGTGTGTATGTGTAACAAATACATGTGTTTGCATAAAAACAAATATGACACCGTTTAAGGGTGAAATGTCAACATGACATTTGGTCATATGTCTCGCTCGTTGTATCAGTTTGATGTTGTCGTTATTATTTTTACTTTTTCTTGTTGTTGTTGTTGTTGTTATTGTTGTGTTTAACTAAACGTTTAAACATTTTAACACACATTAATTTAAATTTAAACATTTCGAAAATAAAAAAATTAACCAGAAACCTGAATAAATTTAAAAACGTCACTTGATTTTTTGAAAACCCTTTTTTAAAATTGACGGGACGTAAATAGCCCCTCTCCCAATTTATAACTTCTTCTTGGGTTAAAAAAAAACAATCAATGTAACACGTATGTATGTATGTATGTATGCATGTATAATGCTTCCGTTATGAACAAAAATTAGTTCCTCAACTCTGTAACGTTGTGTCTGTAACTGACCAAAAGTTTGTTTGGTTGTCTGTGATATAGACGTTCTGGTCTCTATACTCCTGCCTGTTGGCCTTCCATATGTCTATGTCTGCTTTAATAATGAAAGTGTCATAAATTATGTCATACTTGTTGGCATATGCATACTTGCCACATTTTGTTGTAATGCAATGAAATATATGTACGTTTGGCCCAAAACAAGTGTTGAAACGATTTCGTATTTTTGAGCTTCAAATTCTTTCACTTTTCATGGGGCTGTTGCATTGAATTCAATTCAGAATGATGAACTTGACAGTGAAAGGCATTTTTATGGCATTAATGAATAGCAAAACAGATTGAGAAATTAAGAGAAGAGGAAGATGAGAAAGTCTGATGCCGATCGAATGACGCCTTGCCAACAAATAAATAATTGGGAATAAATTCCCCATATTCGCAAATAAGTCACACATCACAGCAGACCTCAAAGCGACCATAACCCATGTAAATGGTCAAATACAGCCTGATGCGCTAGGGTCATGGAAAATTCTACATTTTGAATGCACTCCACCAAGAGAAGCCATGGAGAACACTTGAACGATGTTATATTCCACATGTAATGGCATCAATAGGTCTTTTAAACGAATAAAAATTACTTACTTAACTTAATTATTTAATTGGCCTTTATGATCCTTTAGTTAGGATTACAACCTAGCTTCTCACATCACCCACACTGTGTGCATTAATTTTATTTATGAGTGGCGGGACCTACAGGATAAAGTCCATTCCGAACGATTGATTTCGTCAGAAGACTGCTGAGAGTAAGTCAACGAAGAAATATTTTTTCATATTTCATGTGCCTGAGCTCAGGTTTGAACCATGGACACATTACGTACTTAACTCACTTACATATTTAATTGGTAATTGTAATCCTTTAGTCAGGATTACAACCTAGCTTCTTACATTATCCATACTGCGTGTATTAATTTTATTCATGAGTGGCGGGACTTACAGATTAAAGTCGAACCTGAACCCAGGTTCGAACCATGGTCCTTTACGTACATCTAGTACGTCTATGAGGTGACTTCAGTTGAGCCAGATGGGTAGAGGAAATAGGGTATGACTGTTTACAAGAGGACTGTTTACAGGAGGAAAACTCAACCCCGCATCAATCTGTGAAGCGCAGGAGGGGTTTGGAAGGCTATATTCTGTGAAAGGGAAGTTAAACTCGTCTCAAACCAAATGGATTTGACTCAATTAAAACATTTACGGTGTGATCACCATAGTAGGAGATTTGAAATAAGTTGAGGTTCGTAAGCAGGCTTTCCAGGCATCTCGGGAGACGCATAAAACTTTTGTTCAGAATGTAAATTGTTTTGAATCTAATTTGTAGTTGCTGTAATGAATGATACCACTTGAAGTTTGTGCAATTTAAACAGCAAGCTTAGCTACAATTAAAGATTAGCTAGATTAGGCTTAAGAGAAAGTGAAAATGTTTGAAAATAGACTGTGATATTAGTGTTGTTGTAATATTGAATAAAATCCTTGCAAATAATCACTCCGTTTTCAATAAATTTTGTTTTTGTTTTCCAATACCTTTGTAAAACAATAAAAAGGGTAAAGAGTGCAAAAAGCCTTCTGGTCATGCATTTAATGTAGCAGGCATAAAATATTTTGCCATAAAAGATTTACGTCAATTGATTTAATTTTTTTTTTATAATTTTGTTCTTTGTTTTGTTTTTGTTTTTGTTTTTTGAAAAATTGCAAAAGACAAAAAATAAAATATTTTTCTTTTGGTTTGAAGGTTTTTACGTCCTGCCAATTCTTAAACAAAATCAAATAAAGTCCTTAGACAGCACCAGTCAGTCTAATGTAAAATGTTTCTTAATTTTTTTGGTATTTTTTCTCCCAATTTTTCTTTTTTTTTTGTTCTTTCTTGTATACTTGTACAGATTAGAAGTTGAGATGTTGTAGTAAAAATGGCAGAATAAAACAAAAAAAAAAAAAAGTGCACAACACACTAAAGCCTAATCCAATGCAATTTATTTATCAATTTCTTTATTTTTTTTCTTTTGTGTTTCTCTTCTTTTTCAGGCCCCTGGTTATTTAGTTGGTTGCTAAGGTTGGCTTCTTTTTTTTTGTTACGTTTTTGGGCAATTCTTTGGATTTTTTTTAAGTTTTTTTTTTTACGGAAGAATGTTAAGCTTTAAATATGTATGTCTGTAGCAGTAAATAAGATAAAAACAGAAAATATACCGGGAGAAATCCACAATTACTGTAGATAATGGAAATAAAGGAAGACTATTTTAATACGGGTAATGGGAAAAGAATTTCTATGTTATTATGAATCTAAAACACACATCTAATAATAATAATTAATAATAATATACTGCGCTCTAGACTACAATGAATTCCCTTCATTAAAGATGATGCGTTTTACTTCATCTTTGAGACCACTTTGGTTGACTTTATAAAGAAAATATTGTCACCAATTGTGTGACCATGTTTTCGTCTCCAATGCATTAATGTCTCACAGGTTCCAAATATGTAACCTGATGATTTATTCCCATCAAAACAGCAACTACATATTGGGTTCGATACAGTCCCCATTCAGAAACTGTTTTCTTTGACTCTACAGTGCTCCATGAAAAGATGGGTTACTCACCTCAGGCTGTTCCTGAATAAATTGCCTCAAACCCATTTGATAATTTAGGGAGAGGCTCCGCCTCCACTGTATCTTCCCTTTCGCTGTGTATATACTTTCAAATAATTTCTTTCACAGAAAGATTCTGTGTCTATCAGCGGCTTGAAAGCTTCTTTTTCTCGTAAGTTCATCTGTCTGTTCATTGTCATAAATTTCTACATGTTGTGCAGCCAGCGGAAGGTAAAACCTTTTTCCTATACTTGTTGATTCTGTTTGCTCAGATAGTTTAATCTTATCTTCCAGTTACAACCATAAATATATGTATATACATACATACATAATTGATCATTACAACCCTTCAGTCAGGATTACGAACCAGCTTCTCACACCAATGGGGTTAATTTTACACATGAGTAGCAGGACCTACAGTTTAAAGTCGACAGAATGAACGCCAGATTTTGGTTTTTGAACCGAGACCTCACGTCTATCTAATAAACCAACACACTGCCTGCTAGACTACGGCGACTTTAACCCGTGTGAATTCAGCACATGTTTGTTTGAGTAGACTTCTGCTTTGAAGGTTGCCGATAGATTTCCCAGGTGCTCGGAATTTTTCACTCTGGAAGAACATCGCTCCTTTCGCAATGTCTGATCTCGATCCATTTCTCTACCACAGAATGGTGCCACTTTTAAAAGGGTCGCTTGGTTTACATGGTTACGATGTCTCCTGGTGAATATCATATTCGACTTGCCTCTCATTATCCCAATCATAGTCTCTGTATCCAATTGAGATGCTTTCAGATATGTCCCTTATACGTCGCCATTGGTCTGCTTATTGTGATTTGGGCTCAAGTCTTATGCATTTTACTATGGTACGTCTGACCTTCCTTGTCCTTTTACGAGTTTCTGTGATAGTACTTCAGAGAATATGATCTGAGGGGTCCTATGAGGAGTTCTATGACAGTACTTCAGAGAATATAATCTGAGGGGTACTTATACGTTTCCAATTAGTTCACTTTGGGCTTCGAAATGCTGTCATCGGGTTTGATCATCACTTTGCCTTAACATAACTGGTTTGAAGGCAACAGAGACAGACAATGCCGGTGGTGCCAGAATAAAATGCAAATTTCAAACGTGCTGAAAATCAGAGTTCTTGTAGATGTGTAGCCTTTAAGTTCACTCAAACCAAATCCGATGAACTGGAACACTCGAACAGAGCTGCAAGGATTTATTCAATACCGTTTCTAAACTACAAGTTGTTTCTATTGTCAGAGGACCATTGTCGTATCTCCTGCACTGTGCACTACATTTCTTTAAGTGCACTTTGCTTTTAAAATTATTTTGAATTTTTTTTTATTAAAATCATGTCCATACAAATATAAATACCCCTGTATGTGCATATGTCGATGCCAAAGAAAAATGTGTTGTTGGTTTTTGCCTTCTGGGGGTTATCTTTGCTTAACTTATTGCAGTTATTTGTCCCTGGACATTGGTTTTTTACACCTTATGGTTGCTGTTAGTTACTCTTAAGATATCCTCGATACGCTTATAAAAAACATGCACAATTTTTTCTTGTTTTTTTTTTCTTTCGTTTACTCAAGCCTTTCTTTCTCTCCTGTAATGCTAACGCATTAGGAATTTTTTCTTCAATTTTTCTTTTTTGCAAATACCTGGGTATGAGGGATTCAATTGTCAAACTTAATGCAATTTCTAATATCGTTTCTTTTCGATTTATTTCGTTTTCTTTTTTTTTTTTACTATTTTCGATTGTTGTTGCCTGTAATAGAACATGCAATTGTATTTATCGTTGTCCAAACGAATTTTTAAGCTTCAATAAGCATGTAAATGGAAACTTTGCAGTAGAGTAACTGCTTTGAAAAAAAAAAGACGAGAATGAAGAGAATCTCTGAAATGAAATCTTTAAGAATATTTTAATTTAAAAAGAAAACGAATTTGTTATCGATTATAGTCTGCAACAGATAGAAGAGGTAATTTGCATAAAATTGAACAAAACTACTTCAAATGGAAAATTTGTAATCTTTAGTCCTGAAGTCCTTATTCAAGCAAAGAGATCAAATTTTTAAAGAGTTTTGAATGTTCTTTGCAATATTTTTTAAACATTGTTTACGATAGTTTATTGCTATGAATTTATGTTGTTCTTCTCGTTGCATTGGAAACATATTCATAAGCAACATGTATAGGTTTGTTTACAACATGTTGATAACAAAATTTATGTCTCCCAACAATATTTATGTATCGAATTCATGTTCTTTTTCCACTTATAATATAAACACATTCATATGCTACATGTATATGCTACATGTAACAACATTTTAACAACATATGTATCTAAACAACATTTATGTATCGAATTCATAGTGTTCTTCTAGTTACTTGTATAAGTTACTTGTATAGGTTTGCCAACAACATGTTGTTAACATTATGCATAAGCAATATTTGTGTATCGGATTCATGTCGTGCTTCTAGTTACATTGTAAACATATTCATAAGCTACATGTAAAGGATTGTTAGCAACATGTCTATATTATTATGTATCTAGCCAATATTTATGTATCGAATTCATATTGTTTTTCTCATTA
This sequence comes from Sarcophaga variegata, assembly GCA_932273835.1. Classification (NCBI taxonomy): domain Eukaryota; kingdom Metazoa; phylum Arthropoda; class Insecta; order Diptera; family Sarcophagidae; genus Sarcophaga; species Sarcophaga variegata. The sequence continues at coordinate 10,777,465 of OW026362.1, forward strand.
CATTATAAACACCTTTATAAGCTACATGTATAGCTTTGTAAACAACATGTTGATAATATTATGTATCTAAACAACATTTATGTATCGAATTCATATTGTTCTTCTAATTACTTTAAAAACACATTCATAAGATACATGAATAAATTTGTTAACAACATGTCTATAACATTATGTATCTAAACAATATTTATGTATTAAATTCATGTTTTTCTTGTAATGTTATAAACACCTTTATAAGCTACATGTATAGCTTTGTAAACAACATGTTGATAATATTATGTATCTAAACAACATTTATGTATCGATTTCATATTGGTCTTCTAGTTACTTTATAAACACATTCATAAGCTACATGTATAGGTTAGTTAACAAAATGTTGACAATATATGTTCCTTAGCAATGTTTATGTATCCAATTCATAGTGTTCTTCTAGTTACTTTATATACACATTCATAAGCTACATGTATAGCTCTGCTAACAACATGTTCTTAACATTATGTGTAAGCAATATTTGTGTATCGGATTCATGTTGTGCTTCTAGTAAACATTGTAAACATATTCATAAGCTACATGTATAGTTTTGTTAGCAACATGTCTATAATATTATATTATCTTAGCAATATTTATGTAACGAATACATGTTCTTTTTCTAGTTACTTTGTAAATAAATTCATAACTACATGTTAACAACTTTATGTGTCTAAACAATGGTCATGGCAACATCTAGCTGATCGGTGTATACCTATCTATACCTATAAAGGACATCAGAGTCTGTATTTGATGTAGACTCGTTTGGAAACCTTCCGGAAATCGTCAACACATATATTAGGTGAGTGCTAAATTTATGTTTTACCCTAATATTTACTAATAATGACATCAACCTTGTTCGATCTAATCTAATTGATCTCCTAATGCTTTCTTTATAATTTGTTTATAAACATTGTTGCTAAAATATATTTAATGTTTCTGTGACAATGAAGATTATCCCAGTGATAATTCAGTTAAACCCGGGGGTGTCACTATCAATTTTTGCTTTTCAATTTTTAACACACACTCAAATTCAAATATTAAAACAAAGTGAGTATTTTGAAAACAGACCGTCAATTTTCAACATTATAACGCTCGGCCATAGATTAGAGCATCGGTCAAAAACGATTTGGAAAACAGTGGATGCAAAGTTTGCTCTTATCCTCTATATAGCTCACACTTTGTCGCTATACTTTGTTTCAATTCAATGCATTGTTTCAATCAATGCTGAAACTAGAAAGATTATAAAAGGACTACGCTTTAGTGTGTGTTCTTTTTTAAATAACCTTTTTTTTGCGAAGTTATACCCATCTTTCCACAAATTCTTTTACCTCTAAAATGTATATGATATTATAATTAAAAGTAATATTATTTAAACACCCTGTAAAACTTGCTTAAAACATATCTTTAAATCTCAATTAAAAGCCTCTTCCACATGCTTTAATTCATTACACAACACGGTGATGTTTTAAATGGAAAACTTTTCCAAAAAAACTCAACTTCAAATTAAAGTTGGAGTTGGAGTTGTTACATTTTGAAATTATCTACGTAAGCATGTGTGAGTGTTTGTTAGAGTCCTCTAATCCTTAATTGAAAATAAACATACGCTCATGAAAAGCAGATACACGCATATAAAATATTTTAATTTTGTGAAAAAGCGATATAAGACAAGAGCCGTAGCAGGAGCAAGAGCAGGAGCAATAGCAGTTGATACAGACTAAACAAATTTTGGTAATTCAAAGAAAACATGTTGCGGAAAAATTTATCATTGAATTTACAACTTTGCTCTGCACACACATAACAACAATGAGAAGTTGTACCGCCACAAGGATAATGACACAATGAACAGTAGACAGAGATATAGACAGACAGACGGACAGACGTTTTATTTTCAAATTATTTAAAGTGTAAAACTTTCTAATCAAGATTTATACAAAAATGTTCGCTCTCTCTCTCTCTCTCTCTCTTCCTCTCTCTCTCTTTGTTTCTCTCTCTCTATTTTATCAGCTTTTTTTGCTATTGTTATTGTTTTTATTGTTTTTGTATTCATATGGCAAAGGATATTCAATAAATTGAAAACTATAATGAGCTGTTTACATACGTCAAAAAAAAGGGAGACAGGGAGCAAGAAGTTGTTTTCTATTGGCCATAAAATAAATAAACTCCGCTACAGAAAGAACCCGTAAAAACAAATAAAATCCCCTTTTGCGAGTGATTTATGCCATCGAAGATTTAAAGATAAAAACATGTCCCTACAACAACAACAAATGCAAGGAAAAAGGAATTGAATGGCAAGTGGAAAAAAGAAAGCAATCGTGTTGTAAGAGTATAAGAGTGTACGTATTGATGTGGCTTGTGGAGGAACTACAATAGATTGTTGACTGTAAGGAAATATAAAAGGGAATGTATGCTAATTAGCAAATATGAAATCCTAAAGAGCAAGTAACTTAAGCAAAATATTGGAATTGTTGTAGAGGCTAACATTGAAGGTCTGAAATAAAACTGAGAGCAATTTGAGTGAAATATCCAAACTGTTCTAGAGACTAACATCGTGGGTCTGTTTAAAATTTGGCTCTTTGCTTTAATGCTTCCTGAATTATTGATTACGATGAAGTTGCAAATTCCACATCTACATCTTACAAACCCTGCTACTTCCCAGGGAGGATAACATACACGACAAATATCATAGAAAGTTGGGGGAGCACTCATCTCTTCAAAAAAGTAGCATTTAATCCGTAAAACAGTTCTCCACCACTGCAAAAATGCCATGTTCATAGAGGGTCTTGCTACTAGACAATGACAGCTAGATCTCCTATCATTTTAACACATGCTTAGCATACTAACCGTTTGCGTAACTAGGCTCCGTGTAAGACGCCCTGATAAAATTGAATGCACAGGAAATACATTGTGAGAGAAAAATCTTTCAGGCACAAAGGAGGAGGTTCATTATCAGGATGGTATCAGAAGGGTACCACGAATTTTGTCATGAATGAGCTGCTAATGCTGTTGGTACAGCTCGGATGGGAGCCTATAGTTCTTATAATTGCTGGCAGATTTGTAGATGGTATCAGGTACAGAATGCAACTTCTTCTGAAGAAAGTGAGCATCTGAGTCACGGTACTCTAAGAGAGTGTTCTTCATGGCCGTGGAGTTTGAGGGGATTTTCACACTTAATCAAGATTGTCACAAGCTGTTAATTGTTGTAATTAAGCTGTTCAAATAGTAGTTCAAGTAGTGCTCGAAGTGTGAATTGAATGAAGTTTATCATCGTTGTTGTGGGAATGTTTTTTCTAGGGCCGTATATTGCTCCTTAAGCTTCGATGTAGTAAGAGAGAAATTTTTCGAGTAGTCTTCGAGATGGTTGTTTAATCATGGTTTGATGCCTCTAGGCATTGATGTGATTCGCCACGATGCTGTTTATAAATTCGTTGAATAGCATGGGGAACAGAAGACATCCCTGTCGCTCAACTGCTTGTGATCTGATGTAGCATGAAGCATTAACATTATCCTACAGTGTGTTAGAATTCCTTTGCTACAGGCTGCTTTCCAGATTGGCATAAGGAGGTGATTAATTGCCAGGATGGTATTATTAAAACGGCGGGCTTTATTCAACCGTTATTATGATGTGACAGAACAATTTCTGTGCTACTGGCCTGCCTTTGGTCACCCTAAAATTAAGTTGAGCTGATTATAAGCGAATACAAGGAATACTTCCCTTGTTGCTGAACACTTCACAATGCCGGCATTAACACGTTTAAACATGCAGTAAATTGTTGTTATTTTTTCCTTAAAGAACACAATTTTTTTCTCGCTTTCAAACAAAAAAAAAAAGAGAGAAACAAGCAGGAGGAAAAGAAATTCTATAAAAAGGAATAGAAAAACACTGTCAGTATTGGTTGAATATAAAATGTAAATACTTTATTATTTGTACACATACATCACTTTTTGTAACAAGGATTATTCCTTAGAGTATTTGTATGTCCTTTCGACATTATTCAGGGCCATTGTTATAAGGCATAGCCAACAACAATAAGAAATAAACTTTCATTTACATTTTGTTTAACAGAGATTTTCCACAACGAACAGAAGCATACGTACATACATTGGCTTTCCTTATGAAAATATTTGCTTTAAAAACTTTTAATAGCCATTGTTGGTGGGGCTCGTTTTTTTTCTTTCTATTTCCTGCCTTAAAGCCAATGTCATCTCAACAATTTTTCTTTTTCTTGTGGTGCTGAACACGGCAGCAAAAAAAAAAACAACGTATTTTTAGTGTTTATTTAACACGATTCTTTGGCATTTCTGTGCATATCCCTATTTGTAATGGGCCAAGGGTAAACCAAGGAGTGGAGTTGGTTTTTGGCTAGTCAAAGCAAAGATGCCCAGGCATTTATATTCTGATTTTTTCTGCATGTTCTCTCTCAAAATTTTTATGCTGTCTCTATGAAATGTAAAGTAAATCTATTTTGGTGTAAATAAAACTTATTTTCTTTTAAAATATCCAACAAAAAAAAAGGAAGAAAAAATTTTTTTCTTTCCCTTTTAAGCTGTTCATTCAAAGTATTGGCACAACGTCAGCCATGCAGCCCAGGCTATTGCCAAACCAACTCATCCATTTCTTTATAGGGTAGACGTACAAAATAAGCTGGCTTCAAGGATTTATTGGTTAAATGGACAGATTTGACTACGTGTGTCTATAACCAAAAGTGAAACGGGAAAAGAAATTTATTTAGTCGTGATTTTTTTTTGTTCCTCCTCTTTGGAGATAAATAAATACAGGCAGGAAACTGTTATAAATACAGAAGAAAAGGTCATATGGGTGTTAAAAATGTGTGTAAAGGAAATTGTTTCATGATCAATTGGAATATTTGGGAGACACTGAGGGAAATTTGAATTAATTCCGGGTGCTTAGCAACTTAATTGATGATTACAACCCTTTAGTCAGGATTACAGCAACCATGTTGGGTGTATTTATTTAGTCAGCTTAACGTTGGCTGACAATTGATGACACGATCAGATTTTTATGTGAATATCGGAACTCATTACGTCATCATTAGTTAGTTACACACTCTATTCAAATGAGGCATAAGAGAAACAACTTCTGTCCAGAATTTCACAAGCCTAAGATATTTATCCTAGCACTTCTCACATCCTTCCTTTTAAAATTTTTTTAAATATCCTAAGGGGATCTGACGTAATGCACAAATTGAAGGCGCATAACTTTAATTGCTATGGCTTTAGGTACTGGCTGAAAGACTATCCTCCCTCTTTTCTGGCACCAACACTTGTATAGAAACAAGTCGAATTCAGAGCAAATAACTCCAGTACGAATCACATTAATAGACTATCGATAGAGTAGGTAGGATAGTTAGGCAGTCAGAGTCTTCATTACCAGACCATCTATAAGCAAAGCAATGTCAAATGGTAAATACTTGAGGATATATGCTGTCTGTTGTACTTGGGAGGCGGCATAATCTGAACAATAGGCTCGCAACTGCCGCATAACAGAGGCAAACCAGGCATTTCATGCACTTCAGTTCAAATGGTAAATTCATTTCAGAACCAAACTTCACATTTTGGCTTCCAACTTGTGTTCAGTGATACCTGCAATATTACTATCAATCATTTCAAGTGTTCATGAACCGTTCATTAAGGAAGCTCTTGGAAATATTGAGGCTGTTAAACAGAAGATAACTCCACACAGCATTCGATTCGTTGATCATCGAATAAATCCAGAGAACCATACGATCAGCCATTTTGTTTTTGTTTCTGATTTTTTAATTGATTTTTGAGTAAACAGCCGCACAAATGACTATCAGGCTCAATTATTGGCTGTTGTGTAACAAAACGTTATGAAAAATGGTGGATTGTCATGTGAAAGCAACAAATATGATAGCAGGCGATCGGAAGAAAGAAAAATTAAAAAGATAATGGCGTGCTAAAATTGTTGATGTACATCGATTGAACACTAGATGACGCTACCAGTATTAAAATCAAATTTAATTCAAATCAAATCAAATTTAAATTTTATTTTAAAATTGCTTTCTCTTCTAATCTTTCTAAAGGAAGTGATGGCAACTTTTAGAACATCAATGTTGATTTGTTATTGTTTTTTTTTATTCTTCTGTGGTCTTTGTGTGTAGTTTTGTTATTAAAATTTTTAATGTGTTTCAATCTACATTCTCGTAAAATAAATATTTTTAATTTATTCTGTTTACACAGTAAACTTATAACTGCCTAGTCCCAATATTCCATAGTCCTATCTAACATTTTCTAGTCTTGCAACTTGATTTTCAGTGCCCCAAAATTTCAAATTACTTCCTGCGATTCTCTTCATTTCCCACCATTCCCTCGTGGCAAGGTGCCTAAATAATGCTTACCATACTATTACTGATGAAATCAATTATCGTTTCCTTACAAGCTGTAATAAAATCGTCCTAGATTTTGAGATTCTTTATGCCAGAAGCTAATAAAACATAAAAAATTACACTTTTTGGAGCAGTCCCCTACCCATTTGTAATCTGTAATCCCACCAGATTTGCATTCTTTATTAATATGGTTCACATTGCCACTTTTATTAAAGGCTGTTAAACAGAAGATCACTCCACACAGCATTCGATTCGTCGATCATCGAATAAATCCAGAGAACCACATGATCAGCCATTTTGTTTTTTCTTCTGTTTTTTTTAATTGATTCTTTAATTCAGTTGTTGGCTGTCTTGTAACAAAACGTTATGAAAAATGGTGGATTGTCATGTGAAAGCAACAAATATCATAGCAAGCGAGTGGAAGAAAGAAAGAGAAGGAAAGAAATGAAATTTAATGGCGGACTAAAATTTTAGATGTACATCGATTAAGTGCCAGCTGGCGCTACTTGTATTAAAATAAAATTTAAATCGAGCACTTTTAGTTTAAAGGAAGTGATGCAAGCATTATAGAGGAGGTTAAGGAAATGAAATACTTTCAAGTATAGCTGCGCTTAGAAGAATAAGCGAAAAAATTAGCTTCAAAATTCATTTCATATTGCGGCCGAATGATATTTACAACAGAGACCTGGATGCGTACGAGTTCAAATTACTAACATAAAGTGGAGTTGGATTGAGAATGTTTTTAGAAGAACGGCAATCGAATGGAAAAAAATAGGAAATTCGTTGTGGTCTTATATTAGATCCTGAAACTATAGGAAATACGCTGTGCGTTTACAATTAATATATAGTGGCTCCGTGTTTTTGTTCCTTTATCGGTGGGCGAAAATTTTTTTTTATATTATTAGGCACTCGTAGACCATCAGTTACACGAAAAAAAGTCTTTCAATTGATTTTCATTGCAGCTTACTTGGTATTTTTGAATTCCATGAATATGACATCAATTTCTTAAAAAACCTTATCTTCTGTCTTTCTCAGTGTAAAATCTTTTTTAATTTTTTTTTTTTTTTGGGAAGTCCTGCGAACATGAAATATTTCGTCTTTAAATATCTGGTCTCTATAGTTTTTTCAACTTATTTTTATAACATTTTTTTATTTCGTTTTTGTAAAATTAATTTCTTTTTGTTTTTCCCTCTTAAAAATCCTTTCACTAGCTAGTATTGCCATCATTCTGTGTAAAATTATTCTCGGTCATACAACACATTTTTTAGGATTTTTTTTAAATATTTTTTATTTATTTTCCTTACAGCTGAGTTTATGCAGGAATTTGTTTTTGTTTTCGTATGCTTTTTCTTTTTTTTATATTTTATTTGTCAATTTTTCTTTTTTCTTTTAAATTGTAAATCTTGAAAAATTACCATTCAATGCCACTGCATGCACATACTGGTTGGATATTTGTTACCCATTCATCAATATTTGTAAGAGCACAGTGCATAAGAAAAAAATTCGTACAGGCTAGACAAATTGGAATGGGAGACTAAACTAATAGGGAAGGAAGACCAGTATACAAAGGTTGAATATTGTAGTGAATATAGTAGGTAGAGTGTTGGCTCAGAATAGATACGAACCCGTTGTTCAAACCCCAGCTAAAACATTACGAACAAAATGAAAAAATATTTCTTAGGAAACTTCGTCTCAGCCTTCTTCTAAGAGTAAAGTAAAGTTGCCATGAAACGTTGCTCAAATCTGTCTTTAAAGTCGAAGTTAAACTGAGGATTCTGCCACTTATAGGTAAAATTAGCACACACAACATGGTGGTGTGAGCAGCTAGGTTGTGATCCTGACTAAAGAGTTGGAATGGCCAATTAAGTAAGTAAGTAATGAGTGAGGAACTGAAGTAAAATATCAGAGAAGAAGGGTTGCATACATACATAATTGGTCACTACAACTCTTCAGCCAGTATTACGACCTAGTTTCTCATACCACTTATATTGCGTGGCGGGACCGTCAGTTTAAAGTCGACTCCGAACGGCAGATTTTTGAGAAACTTTTCATTGCAATTTTATTTACTCTCAGAGGAAGCCGCCTAAGAAATATTTTTTCATATTTTCGTTTTGATGACTGGCCGAGGGTTTGAACCGTGGCTTTACGTCTAATAAGCCAATATACGACTTCGAAGCGTCGCAATTGACATGCGGAAGGTTTTTCAGAAAATTAAGGAGAAAATGTCGCGTTTGATGTTTGTCATGAGGTTCAGGCTAATTGTGACTTACAATTGAGGTGGTGTACCTATAAGATTCAAGTATATTTCCAACCAGATTGTGGAAGATAGAGAGATAGACAGGATTCAGTTTAAAGGATTGTGACCTAACAGATCCAGTGGCCGCTAGCTTCTTTATTTACAATATCCTGGGTGGAATTGGGAAATGCTTTGAAACGAGATTATACAATAAAATCGTATATATTTTCTGGATATTTCTCAGGTATGCGAAGGGGACAAAAATTGGAAATATTTTCAAGACAATCGGGTCTTCGCTGTGCAACGACTTGAACCAAATTCGCCCAAGGATTGTCAACCCAAACGAAAACTGTATCATCCGAAAGTTGTTTCTGCAAGGAAACATTTCCGAACATGGAATATCTGTTGCAACAACAGCAACAACTGGTAGTGTTACAGGAACGACTGCACAGGCACAAGACCTATGTGGAAATGCATACATATTTTCTTTGTTGAAAGCTGTGCTGAATTGGACTTGGGATCAGTATAGTTAACATATTATCAACAATCAGGCTACTGTCCGAGAATAGGAGGTTGACTAAATTAGAAATTGACTGTCAAGGCAAGCTAGACAAAGATAATCCTAAGTCGTGTGGGACTTTAAAGCGATGAGCAGGCAAGTAAGATTGTCAGGAGTGCAGTGATCTGCTGATGAAAAAAGAAACTTTATTGGCGAAAGGGCAACCAGTCCATGCGGCGTTGGAACGATACATAGCGCTAAGCGATTTGGGTTTTATACCAGGCTATCCAGGAATAGCTTGAGAATAGTTGCAGGATTTCTGACCGGGTATTGTGGATTAACAGATGAACTGTACAGAGTAGGAATCAAGCCCAGTTATGTAGTTTCTGTGATCAAGAAATCGAATCACCAGACTACATACTTGGCAACTATGTGGATATTTCTATCGATTGCTTTAAAATTCTTCCTTTTAATTAAACCTACAATTTTGAATTACGGGTTTTTCTGCTACCTAATTGGATATGACCTTAAAAACTGTGCAGATTTATAGTATTTCCCTCGTCTATGGCCACACCCTTTTTCCCTTACGAAAAAATAAATTTCCTTAAACCAAATGCTAGACAATCCAATAAGGACAATAAAATTATGGTCATTTTCTTATTGTTGTTGTTGTTGTTACTTGTCAATATAATGGCCCAAATATTGGCCGTTAGCCTTTTAACACAAGATTTTTGGTCTAACACTGTATACCAAAAAAACAAACAAAAAATCTCATGTTCAATATGAATTGAAATTCTAAACATGAGAAGTAGAATTGTGCCAAGCAATTGCAAAAAATAATATAAAAAAAATTGAAAAAAGAATTCAATTTTGGGAAAAAAACGTACCCAAATTGTAGGAAATATTTTTATTATTACGATTTATTTCGTGCCTTTTTTTCTGTTTCCCATATACGTTATGAGAGTGAGAGGTAAACTCTCTTCTGCTTTAGAGTTTATTTATGTATGAAAACCAATAGAAAGAATAAATGAAAAAGAATAATAAAAAAACGATTTTATTATCGAAAATTGAATCAGTTTATAAAGAAAACTCCATAAAATAAACAACATTTTAAATATGAATTGCAAAGAAAGGGAATTAAAAAGGGGGCAAATGAAGATGGGCTTGCCTTGCGTATATGTTGGCAAAAGAATGCTTAAAATATTCTTGCAGTTATCGATGAATGGAGCAATGTTGATGAAGCTGATGTACGAACAATAAATTGTAATACAATTTTCAGAGAAACCATTTTCAGTCTGTTGAATATAACAATTATGGGATACTTTTTTTCCTTCTTTAAATATCTTTCATATACGAGGGCAGCAAGGAATTATAAATAAAAATCTTAGGAAAATTTAATTATTTTTGAGCAGTTTTTAGGAAAGGCTTTTGCGGCTCTAATTAAACTTTATGGGTTTTTATTTTAAAAAGTACCAAAAAAGTACTAAATGAGTTCAAATAAGTTCTTAAACTATTTATAAAGTTCGTATTAATTTGAAATACTTTGAAATACGTAGAAAAACATTATCGAAATATTTTACGTGTCCGGTTTTTTTTTCTACAAATATAAAAAAGTACCAAAAATAGTACCAATAATAGAAAATATTTTCCGTCAAGCCATTGAAAATAATGTCTAATTTGTTACAAGAAATAATGTACCTTATTTGCTATATCTTTCCTTTTTAAATATAAAAGTACCAAAAAAGTACCTTTTGCTTAAAAACAATTTCCAAAATATACTTAATATGTCAAGATATTGAAAATACTCTTCATCATACATATATAAAAATTTCAGAAGATTTATTTATTTAAAGTATGACATTTTTTTTTGTTTAAAATACAAAAAGTACCAAAAAAGTACTATTTTTTAAAATTTACATCTAATAGGTTTTGTTATGTTAAAAATACGCAAAGATTTTGGTTTAAGAATGTATTTCTTTTTTTTTTTGTAGAAATCCTGGAGTTGTACGAGTTGTTCGCAGGATGTTTAGCAGGGTCTATAGCCCCTTGTGATACCTTTAAAATTCCATCTTCCCAATACAGTCTTATGTATTCATCTTATGGCATGCTGGAGAATCAACTGGTACTGGTACTGGTGACAAATCCTATCAGATTCAACGTCCAATGAGCATATCTACGTATCTACAGCATTACCAGAGTGGCGATTATGAAACCTGCAACTGAATAATTCGATATAAGGTAAGTAAACTTTTCTATTTACTCATAATTACTGAAACTTTCTCTACCCTCGTGTATCAATATATTATTTCTTGGCATAGGGTGAATACATACATATGTACGTACATATGCATATTGTTCAGGCTGCCATCTGTCCGTATCCGTGTGTGTGTATGATAACGATATTTTCTCAATTCTTTTGACTTTCTTTGATTTGGCAAAAGGTCCTTTAATTTCTTTATTTTTTTTGTACTCTTTGTCCCTCTATTAAACTTTATAAAGCCAGTGCTTTCATCTGTCCTCTGCTCACTCTCTCTCTCTCTGTCTCTGTCTGTCTATTCATTTCACATTTCTCTGGTAATTGTTGCCATTCATTTAATTTTTTCCTTTTTCCTTTTTTTATATTTTATTTCGTTGTTGTTGTTGTTGTAGTTATTATTGTAACATCAATTAAGTAACTGTCATTTTGTTTTGTTGCCATATTTGTCAATTAGTTTTATGCATTCCCAAAACGCCCGCCCGCTCACTGCTCACGTTTTAGGTGCTATTGTAACGCTTTCCGAAACATTTTTTTTTCTTAAAAAATAAATTGATTGCTGGCGCTCACAACGTTATCAATTTGATTTGATATTCTTTTTCTATATGTTTTTATTTTATTTTTTTTTATAAAATAATAGAAAGAGAAATAAAATTGTTAGTTTCTAGGTAAGTTTAGGAAGCAATTAAATGTTTTAGTACTTTTGTTGTCCGGTTGTTGTTCTGGGGAAAAAATTTGTTTTGAATTCCGTTCGCAAAGGAAAGATTGTTTAAAAAGTTTAAATTGTATGAGAAAAATATGTGAAAATTATAGGTTCGTCATGTGCAAATAAAATGTTACTAAAAAGACTTATTTTTTGAATAAAAGTACCAAAAGGGTGATTTTTTATATCACAAGTATTTTCCGAAATAAATTTGTAAAATAATTTAAGTCTTAAACCTTTCAAATTTCTAAATTTCTTAAAAAAGTACTATTTTTAGTTTTAAATTATTTTATTAAAAAAATACCAGAATTATTGGGTCTCCAATAGTCCCTGGTACAAAAAATATGTTGAATTCCTTACCCCCTTTTTAATACCGTATTAGAAAACAACTTAAATTTCATGTTCCTTTACTGCAACTGACTAATAACCTTGTTTTTCGCTTTATGTTTACTTCATTTACTTTTAGTTTGGCAACTTCTAGAACATCAATGTTGATTTGTTATTGTTTTTTATTTATTCTTTTGTTGTCGTTCTATGTAGCTTTGTTATTAAAATTTTTAATGTGTTTAAATCTACATTCTCGTAAAATAAGTATTTTGAATTTATTCTGTTTACATAGTAATTTCTAGCCCTAAAAGAATCCTGGTCGCCCTCATAACTGCGTAGTGCCCAATATTCCATAGCCCTATGTAACATTTTCTAGTCTTGCAACTTGATTTTCAGTGCCCCAAAATTTAGAATTACTTCCTAAGATTCTCTTCATTTCCCACCATTCTTTCGTAGGTACCTTACCTAAATAATGCGTAACATACTATTACTGGAGAAATCGTTAATCGTTTCCTTACAAGCTGTAATAAAATCGTCCTAGATTTTGAGATTCTTTATGCTAGAAGCTAATAAAATATAAAAAATTAAACTTTTTTGGAGCAGTTCCCAAACCATTTGTAATCTGTAATCCCACCAGATTGGCTTTCTTCTTTCATATTTATTAAAGGCTGTTAACCAGAAGATAACTTCACACAGCATTCGACTCGTCGATCATCGAATAAATCCAGAGAACCACACGATCAGTCATTTTTTTTTTTTAATTTTTTAATTGATTTTTGAATAAACAGCCGCATAAATGGCTGTCAGACTCAATTCCTAGCTGTTCTGTAACAAAACGTTATGAAAAAATGGCAGACTGTCGTATAAAAACAACAAATATCATAGTACGTAGGCGAGTGCAAGATAGAAAAATAAAAAAAGAAAATGGCGTGCTAAAATTGTTGATGTACATCGATTGAGTACCAGATGTCGCTACTAGTATTAAAATCAAATTTAAATCAAGCAGTTTTATTATAAAATTGCTTTCTCTTGTAATATTTCTAAAGGAAGTAATGCAAGCATTATATGTAGGGAGGTTAAGGAATTGCAATACTTTCAAGTATAGCTGCGTTTAGGAGAAGTAAAAATCGTTTTTAAATATTATTTTTAAAATAAAATAAAAAAATTACATAATTTTTATATCTCTATAATAAATGTAAAAGCTTATTTTTAACAGTTTCTTGTTTATCCAACAGTTTTCGGCAATAACGACAATATTCCTGGCTTAACATTTTGTACATATTAGACCACCAACTCGCCTATAAAGTGATCACTCGAGAACATGGTTCGCTGTTTATTAGCATCAACATGATAAGCGGAAAAATTAACTTCAAATCCATTTCGGGTAAGTCAGACTAAGCCTGTTGCTTTTTTTTACACGTAACATAAATTGAACTTGTCGTAAACTAGTAGGTAGTGTGTTGCCTTATCCAAAGGTCAAATCCCAGGTCTTTTAAAACGAAATATGAAAAAAATAATTCTTGGTCAACTTCCTCTCAGTAGATATCTGGAAAAATAAAATAAAATTGCCATACACATTTTTCACCAAAAAGCTATCGTTTGGAGTCGACTGCTAACTGTAGGTCTCGCCACTCATGTGGGAAATTAACAGACACAACATAATAAGAGGTGTTAAAAGCTAGGTCGTAATCCTGACTGAAGGGTTGCAATGACCAATTGTTGAATGTTTGTATGTAATTTAAACTAAGGTACTCTTACTGTCTTTTAAAGGGCATTGTATCCACCTTCTATTGAGTTTAACAGATCGTGTTGATTTTACACATATTCGAAGCTGGCAAAAGAGGACTCCGCTTTGCAGTGTATTTCCTGCAAGTTTTATATGTGGTTTTATATGCTGTCTAGATTTAAGAAGGAATCTGTTGAACTTAACTAGAGCCAGTTCAACTTCAATATTGTGTATAGCATTAACAATCACGTTAGTTAAACATTGCTTTAGACGCACTCAATATCCAGAAAGACAGGCAGTTCCTTAATGTGTTAGGCTTGTCGTATAAACCGTAGCGTATTATCAATTCAGTCTCTCAGCCACTGGTCAACTTGAAACCGGTATCCGGAAGGCATTTTGCAGGAAAATGAATTGTAGAACAAATTATTTCAATTAATGTCTCATTAACACAATTTAAATAAAATACTTGTTGAGCTATGATGTCATATCCCCTAAATGACTTCACAGTAGCATCTTAATAGATTTTTTTTGTTGATTTTATTAATGTAAAATTCATGAAAGCAGTTGCCTGAAATCAATCAATCACGTCACATTAACCAATTGATTAACGTACAATGTACTCGTACAACCAGTTTCAATTTGTTTTAGAAGATTTATTTCAAAAGCTTCTTAAACTGTGGAAGCTCCGTCTATTTTAAAATTCTAAGTTTTTTAAAAACCAATTTATTTTGCTTGTTTGAATGGTATTTCCCATAATAATTGGGGGCAAAAAAAGTTGGCCTCAAAAACTACTTTTGTTTGATTCTTTTTTCTTATTTTTTTTTAATGAATCATTTAGAAGCGGATTTGGGATTTGAAAAAGTGTCAATCATTTCGAAAATTTATTTATAAAATTGATTTATTTTTGTTCAAATCGTGCATTGAAATTATAATATTGATTTCGGATTTCATTCCTTATTCTACGTTTAAAAGCTGACTCATAAGCAGTGGGCTTGATGCTAGAAAAAGCAATAAAAAAAAAAAGACTCAAATAAGGAACGTACATATAAAACTACCAATTTGTCTGATAAGTAAACAGTAATCAATTGGACATAAAATAAAAATATTCTGGAGAGGAAGAACCCTGAACTCAAAATTTATTGCCTTATTTCCTAAAGATTCTCCATAATCTTAGGAATTAGGCCCATTGAGTTATATAGGAAAGCATTCTAGCTCCAAAATAGCATTGAAGTTAAGATGATTATCACTTCCGGAGAGTTTAGTTACATATGACAGGGAATGAGAGCCTAAATAAGCATTAAAACTAATTCGAACAATAGTTTCCTCCTTTTCTTTATCGTTATATCCACAGCTCTTGCAGTGGTTGTCTGATACGTCTTTCAAAAGGCCAATGAATGGCATGTGACAACCATAATAGCCCAGTGAACCAGTTTAACTGATTCAGCAATGCCTGGGTTCGAAAATTGTGCGTTCTTTAGTTACTCTGACCAGTTCATGATACTCCCACTCCCTGCAAATTGTTTGAAGTATCTTGAGAAAATCTTAGTATTCATGAACGAAGACAGACGACGAAGTGGCACTCGTAAGGTACTTGATGGCTCTCCGAGTGCATTAAAAAAAAAAAAATCAGAGAAAAACCAAATCCACCAAGCCTTGCACATTTTGCAGTATGCTCTTGACCTCTTGGTCCTCTTGAAATATACAGCAATAGCAAGGCAGCCTATACGAAAGCCTTCGGAGCTTTCGGTATAGCCATCAAGGGCATTCTCAGGAACCTCCGGATTGTTAGACCGGAATCACAAGCAAGTTGTTATTGTTCAAAATTTGTTTATGACTTCCAGCGTATCCAAGCCTCTTTTTTTAGAAGACCATCTCTGAGGGGATGACCCCTACTCATGCAGTGTATTGTATTGGAATTAGGAAAATAGGTTATGGGAAGAAGGGCAGAGGAAGCAGTGTTTGTGGACATTAGTTTTGAGTCTTTTTATATTTTAAGTGGCAACAAACACCTATGCTGGTAGGGATACTGCTAAAGAACGAATTCTGTTTGTAATCTAATGTGCGATGCACTTGCCTATCGGCGACAAATAGATGTGCCCTGCGAGAAAGACGGCTGCTTTCAACTACAAGTCCTCCTATCTCGCTAGAGAAAAATACGTTGTGGTAGCCATACCACAATGAAACATAAACCCTATTTCAACGATGCTTCAATGAATCGATAGAGTTGCATACTCTACCGTCTCCCTCTCCTATACGCGGTCTAGAAACTAGGAAATAAAAAGGAAAATGGTGCTTTCATTACGCTCTAAGACATTCGAACTGATCACGTTCTGGAGTTTGCTGTCTCATAGATATAGATTCACCTATATGGACCCCGTTGTAGCTTTCGAAATCCCACTTTAAGCATTTCGTTATTGTTTGTTTGCCTGCCACAAGGATTATTTTAAGACACTTGGTAGATTAGTGGATAAAGTGATATTCAACCTAACCTAACTTATTGATAATAAATGACTTAATGGCTGTATGGGTACCAGAACATGAACCCATTTTACTTTATTAAACGAAGTTACATTTTCGAAAGCATACATACAAAAAGATCATTTAATTTACACAGTTTCTGCATGCTTTTAAACATAACATCACCTTCAAGTCCTTTAACGTCCTGCCACCTTGGGCAATAAAGCAAATAGACCTGCTTTCACATTGTTGACATCATGTACAACAACCTCTCCCTTGAAGTTATCATTCAATATTATGGTTCTTTGCTTATTTGCATCTACGTGAAAAGCGGAAAAGTTTATATCGAAATCCACCTCCGGTAGTATAACCAATGTGGTATCCTCGGGTATCCAAAAATTATGCATGAAATATTTGCCCTGTAATGTATGTTTTAAAGATTTAGAAAATTTTAAAGTGCCTTAAAATGCTGAAATGAAACTAACTCCGGGAAATAAAAATAAATAGCATAAGTACCTTAACAATGGGACATTTTTCTAAAATGTGACCATATTCCTTAAGGAAACCAGAAATCACGACGCCCAAAGGCGATTTTAAATTGTAATTTAAAATGTTGCACAAATTTATCGTGGTATTTAGGGTTAAAAAGTAATCGGGATTGATTTTCTGTGTAATCCTAGCCTCGGTGTGTATGTCCACTTTGTGCAGTTCTTGCAAAACATTTAAAGTGAAATTAATATGAGGATCATTGGCATCCATGGTTATGGTATGGGTGACATGCTTGTCATCACTCCATAGTTTGACATCCTTGAACTTAGGACGCATGACTTTCTGTAAAAGTTTCGCCAAAAAATAAGAAAAAAAAATAGAACAAGAAATTCATTTACTTACCTCGGCCAAGCCTAGCTTTGAATTTGTAACCATTAGAATGGTCACTAATAGTGTGTAAAACGGAGTCACCATAACTTTATAGAATTAATTTTTAACAGCTTCGTAATACGTTCGAAATGCTAATGACCATAAAACGTTTTCAAACGCTTCATTTATAAGGTTAAATCGTATTGCTTATCTGGTATTTGCATCGCTATTAATTGAAGTACATTTTTAATTATTTCAACTTTGCTGGCGTTATTAAAATATAATTTTCCGCTCAATGGCTTTCCAAACTTTTTCCGGTTGTTTTTTTTTTCAATATTTTCTGCTCAAAAATAAAGAAAGCAATGTGAAGAGGCATGTGGAAGCCATAATAGATTTATAATAGCGCTGTGACCCATTTTAGCTGAAGCAATTTAATCAGCAATGCCTTTTAAAGGTTCGAAAATTGTGAGTTCTTTACTTGCTTTGACCAGTTCACGAAATTCCCATTCCTTGAAATTGTCTGCAAGCTTCTTGAGAAAGTCTCAGCATTCATGAACGAACATAGAAGTCGAAGTGGCATTCGCAAGGCACTTGATTGCTCTCCATGTACATTAAAAATTTCAGCTCGAAAATAAAGAATCTCAAACAAATTTTGTTGATAATTTTCTTCTCAATCTCACTGATAATCTCAGCCAATACTTGGCTCTTTCCCTAATCTATTTAAAGCTCAGGATAAAGACGTTCTGTTTACCAATATCCCTCTACTGATGGTAGCAATACAGGCATTTTATATTCCTGCGACGTAATGTTGGGAATTTACACAGTAATTAGAGGCCCATTAGATTCTCTTCCTCGTCTTCTACAGTTGTCAGTGGTTTGATGACAAAGACCAATTTCTCGCCTGGAATATAATGTCCAGTAAATTCTCTGATAAAGAACGTGGGCTGATAGGATATGCTTGTATTTCTGACGTAGAAAATTCGTCCAAAAGTTAGGTGATTGCAGATCTCCTTAAGATATTCGCGACAGCGCAAACCAATGACTCTGACAGAACCCTGGCTATTCAAAAGTAATCTAATATGTCTCACGGAGTTAATTATCATAGTAGGTAAGGTGCTGTCTAATAAGGTTCTGTTACAAACTCCAGTTAAATATCTCGTACATCGGCAACATACGGTGACATCCGCTCAGTGGTCTTTTGGCAAAGCCTCTAAGAGTTAATTAATTAGCCATGAAAAGTTTTTCAAAAAATCTGTTGTTCCAAGTCCATTAGGCGTAGTTGTCCTCCTCTCTTAAATTATGGATAAGAAACAGTTCTAGAGATTTAATCCTGGAGCTCAAACTAAGCCTGTTGCTATTTTTTTGCTCGTAACATAAAAATGATAAATCTTGTACTACTTAATCAGCCATTTTGTTTTTTCTGATTCTTTAAATGACTATCAGACTCAATTATTGGCTGTTTTGTAACAAAACGTTATGAAAAATGGTAGATCGTCGTATAAAAACAACAAATATTATAGTAGGCGAGTGGAAGAAAGAAAAGTAAAAAAGAAAATGGCGTGCTAAAATTGTTGATGTACATCAATTAAACACTAGATGGCGCTACCAGTATTAAAATCAAATTTAAATCGAGCATATTTAATTTTAAAATTGCTTTTTCTTCTAATCTTTCTAAAAGAAGTGATGCAAGCATTATAAAGGAGGTTAAGGAATTGAAAGACTTTCTAATACAGCTGCGTTTAGAAGAAGTAAAAGTAGTTTTTAAATATTATTTTTGTAGTAATCAATTGAATTAAATTTTATTTCTTTAAAATAAACAAAAAGTTTCATTTTAACGGTTTTTTGTTTATCCAACAGTTTTCGGCAATAAGGACAAAATGCCGGGCTTAACATTTTGCACATCTTGGACCACCAACTCGCCTGTAAAGTGATCATTCAAGAACATTGTACGCTGTTTATTAGCATCAACATGATAAGCGGAAAAATTAACTTCAAAATCCATTTCGGGTAAGTCAGCCAAAGTAGTATCCTCCGGTATCCAGAATTTATGTAGAAAATATTTGTCCTGCAATTTACGTTTTAAGATTTTAGAAAATTTAATAGAGCCCTACATAGTATATAAACCGTGTGGGCCTAGATATTTTCCTTCTGCTAGAGAATCAAAATTATATTTATTTACCTTAACAATGGGACATTTTTCCAAAATGTGGCCATATTCCTTAAGGAATTTAGAGATTAAAGCACCCACGGGTGATTTTAATTTCCAATTTAAAATGTTGCACAAATTCATTGTGGTATTGAAGGTTAAAAAGTAATCGGTATTGATTTTCTGTGTAATCCTAGCCTCTGTGTGTATGTCCACACTGTGTAGTTCTTGCAAGACATTGAAGGTAAAATTAATATGAGGATCATTGGCATCCAGGGTTATGGTATGCGAGAGATGTTTGTCATCACTCCATAGCTTGACATCCTTGAATTTGGGACGCATGACTTTCTACAATGAACCAAAAGAAAGAAAAGTAAAACGAATTCTTTATTAATTTATTACAAAAAGTTACAAAAGAACTGTCAAGTATATATTTACCTCAGCTTGTATGCAATTGAAGCTTAACAGCAACCATACGGCCACTGTTATTACATTTTGGACCGGCGACATTTTTGCAGATTCTGTTTGAATTTAAAATTTTCAAGAGCTTTTATGCAATTGATTTGTTGGAATTTTCTTCTTCTTTTTTTTTTTGTTTCAAACAAAATTGTTTTCACGGTAATTACTTAATCATGCAGTGGAAATTTTTTTGTTTGGATTTTCCTAATTGAAAAAAAAAGTACTTCAATTCTGTGAATATTTTTAAATGAAGTCATAAGCGATAGTTATGCATCACAGTTCCAGATTATTGCCAGTTTAAGCTTTAATTATGATGGTTTTTACTAACATATCTGAGAGTGACCTTTATATATATTTTTTTTAAATATTCATGAGAAATAAAATGTCTTGTCTCAATACCTTAGGCAACCGTAAACCTGAGATAATTATTTTCAGTTGTGGTTTAACGATGCCCGTGAAGATTACATAATCTTATCGAACCTAGAAATTCTAATTGAATATATTTTCCTCAGCACTATGCGAAGTTCCAAGCAGAGGTTATAAGCACGAGGATAACACTTTTTTAAGAAAAAATTTGGAAGTGTTAAGTAGTTAGAAATTCATTAGGTTTTCCAACAGGGAATTCCGAGCTTATACCGTAGATTGCGGCCATGTTGTTGAAGCTACATCTGTCAAATTAGCTGTGATTAACATACCCGGCGCGGAACTGAGTATACTTGAGCCTTTTACAAGACCAGAGACTGGAGCACGTCCTTCTTAAGAATAAATTCTTCGGCCGTCTTCAGTTTAATAACTTTCCAACAGAATGCTGCTGGCTAAAGGCAGTCTTCATACCAGTATTCAGTGATTAGCGTACATCCCTTACTTTGGGATATGAAGTTGTCCTGGAAACTGAATATACTCATCAGAATAAAAAGGTGTTGTGAGGGAAATGGGCTCTACAAAAAATTTGATCAACATAGCAAATAGTCAGACTTTTTCCTGACCTACGGATGATTATTTACTCCTTACAGTCCTTTAGTCAAGTTCACAACCTAGATTCTCACACCACTTATGTTGTGTCTGCTAATTTCATATACGAGTGGCAGAGTTTACAGTGTGAACAACAGATTTTTGAGAAACTTTTCATGAGAATTCTATTTAACATTCAGAATTTTTTGCCAGAAGACTTCTGTGAGGAAGTCGCCGAAAGAAATACTTCTTTTTTATAGTTTCGTTTCTGCTTGAGATGTGTGTACAGGGGTTCGCACCTCGACTTATACTCTACTAAGCCAGAACTCTACCTACTAAACTATTCCGGCTTCAGTTAATAGTCTTTAATGGAACTGTTCCGAAGAGCCACATACATACATAATTGGTCATTACAACCCTTTAGTCAGGATTACAACCTAGCTTCTCACACCACTTATGTTGTGTGCGTTAATTTTTATACATGAGTGGTGGGACCTACAGTTTAAAGTGGACTCCGAACGACAGATTTTTTTGTAAACTTTTCATGGCAATTTTATTTTCTCTGACAGTTTTTGCCAGAAATCTGCTGAGAGAAAGTCGCCGAAGAAATATTTTTTCATATTTCTTTTAAATGGAGATGCCTGGCTTGGGGTGTGAACCGAGGCCTCACGTCTAATATGCCAACACACTACCTACTAGACCACGGCGACACATACATTCGATTATTTGAGTTGACATGTCTATTTTAGTCTACTTGAAGGCAGCCTTTGCCTAGCATAGAGACTGCAGTATATGAAGAACACGGCTTTAGTTAAAAAACGCTGCAGCTAACATCGTTTATTGGAACAGTTCCTTAGAGCAACATGCTTCCAAGTATTAGAGTTCATGTGACAATTTTATTCTATTTATAGGCAGCCTTTGCCTAGCACAGAGACTGCAACAAATGAAGAGCTGCAGCTAACATCGTTTGTTGGAACAGTTCCTTAGAGCAACATGCTTTAGAGTATTAGAGTTGATGTGACCGTTTTATTCTACTTATAGGCAGCCTTTGTCTAGCATAGAGGCTGCAGTATATGAAGAGCAAGGCATTATACGTGTATATATTACCTCTGTTAGCGAAAGTAGTGTGTTTGCAATTCTAACAAGCCGTCTACAATTTTATTAAGACCTTTACTTCCATTATTTTTCAAATGCCACAACAAATTGTCATGCTTATCATAAACACATCATAGTCATCATCATTATTATTACCATCAATCGCATCATGCCATGGAAGTATTTTGTTTTGTTTGGTTTGGTTCCAATTGACTAGACTTTTGAATGATTTTTGATTATTTTTATGATTTAATGGTTCACTGATATTAAAAAAATATATATTTTCTCTAAACACCAACATCCCCCCGCCGAAATGTTTTTTAATCGCTTTTGGACTTAAACATCTGTACAGCTTATCTACCATCTTGGCGTGGTTAATTTCCAGACAACATGCTCATGTGAGAGTTTTTAGCTGGTTGGCTGGTGATGACGATGATGATGATGATGATTTTGTCCATAATAATGGCCGGCTGATTTATCTTTGAAAGTCATCTCTCTGTTCCATTTTATTTATATTTTCTCTCTGCTGTATTTTTAATATTTTTTTCGTTGGCTCGTTGTATAGTTTTTGGGAAAATTTTCAATTTCATCATCATCATCTGTTCCATCAAGTGTTGTGCACTTAAAAGCCATGAAGTTGAAATATAAAATTTTAATTACATTTTCTGTGGTTTTATTACTTTGTAATCAAAACTGTTTGGCCTGGGTAAGTTTATCTAATTTTATACTCTATCCCGCCCCCCTGCTCCCCTCCTATCCTAAGGATCTTGCCTTTAATTCATTTGCTTTATTGGTTGTACTGTTCTCAAGTCATCTTACTCCTTGGCAAGCCAAACACTCTTGTCTTGTTATTACAAAAGCATTTTCCTCTGTGTGCTCTATAGTATGTGCTCTATGTGTTGGGAAATTGTGGCAAAAGAAATATTAATTAGTGGGTAGAAGTATTAGATAAGCGTGGTAGAGGATATTCGTTAGACTAGAGTGGCTTTATAAGAAAATCTGAAAGTGTTTGTTAAGGAAATAATAGAATGGATGGAAAGGATAAAATCTAGAAAAATTGGAGAACATCATGGAGGGATAAACAACAACAACACGCTAACATCCTTTGAAGTTCAACAAATACAAGCTTACTTAATTAATTGGCCATTAACTACCCGTTTATCGGATTTCGGCCTGCTTTAACACATCCTTTCAGTCGTTTCTGCTTTTGGCGCATGTTCGCCAGTTGGTCACACCAATCCCCAATTCCCTTCCCTAATCTGGTCCTTCTAACGTAGACAAGGACGTCCTCTTCGCTCATTTCCGATATCGATTTCTCTCGTATTGAATACACGTCTCGCCGGACATTGTCTTTCAGCCGAAGGACATAGCCTAGCTGGCGCCGCCGCCTCTGGGTGTTGATGCGCTACACAACAACATGGATGATGTTGAGAAACTCATATTTACTCATTATTATATCGCTTGCCATAATCATCATCAACAACAACAACTTGCAACATCGAAGGTCTTTTGTTGGACTTTTCTCTTGAATACTTTCAAGGCTGCTGCATCGCTGCTTAATAGCGCCATAAAGAAGCACGGGGAGAATGAGCGACTTGTAGAGTATAAGTTTCGTCGTACAGAAGAGATCTCTGCTACTCAATTGCATATTAAGACCATAATAGCCCCTGTTGGTCCTACGCTTAAGCTCCACACTGACATCATTTTTGCTGATAACGGCGGAGCCAATAGAAATAAATTCGTTCAACACCTTGGAAACTATAATTATCGGTCGTAATCTGGAATCCGATATGGTGCATGTCCCTACTTGTCCACAACATATATTTCGTTTTGCCCTCATTAAGTGCCAAGTCCGTCTCGATAGATTCCCGCTCGATAGCACCAAAGCTGGCAGGAACATCTAGCTAGATACGCCCTAAGATGGCAATGTCATTAGCATATGCAACCAACTGGACAATTTTGTGGAAAATGGTGGCATTGGGATGCACTCGCGACTTTCGCAGAACACTCTTCATGACGAAGCTGAGGAGGTCGCATTATAAGGGATGGCCTTGTCTGAAAACTTGTACGGTTCCTTACTATCTTTACGGAGCTGCAGAAGTTGCTGAAAGTGTTTCTGCAAAGCCTTATCAGCTTCGTAGGAATACCGCACTCAGGCATTGCGGGGAAAAACTCGATTCCTTATGGGCCTATCGAAAGCTGTCTTATAGTCAACAAAAAGTTGGTGTGTGTCGACATGTTTTTCATAGGTTTTCTGCAGGTTTTGGCGTAAGGTGAAGATCTGGTCCACAATTGCAACCGTTTACCTCAAATTTGGATGGAGCAGGATAGACATTCTGATCTGAAACGGCCATGATCTTACGACTTAGAAGCGTGGAATATTTTTTATGCAAACAAACCAGAAATAATTCCTGAGTTCATGGGCGATATACAGTCAGTCAGACAGTGTGAAAAAGCCAGGGAAAATTTTGGGAAAATTGCTTTGGCGGCACTGATGATTTAATGGACATTTGATCACAGACTTAATCGAAACTTGTCTTCGCTACAGTCCAATGGCAAGAGAATTGTATTTTTCCCCCTCCACTTTATGTCCTTTATTACAAATTTTCAAATCTTTTGCATTTTCTCTTCTATACATTGCAGCGCGCCTTTAAAGTGATACTCACATCATTTCCGCATGAATTCAATGACAAACTATTGGATGTTAAATTTCAAATACAACCAACGAATGCCAACAACAACAACACTGAGACGACCATCAATGTACAGCTCAATGTATTGGAAGATATTGATGACATTTCATTAGCGTACGCCCTGGGCATCGAAGGAAATCAAGCCAATAATTATACAATCGTTTTGAATCGTAAAGTGCACTTTTGTAAATTTCTCATGCAACGCACCATTGACAATACGTTGCGTACAATTTACGAGGACATCTTAAAGCGTGGCACGTTTATTAAGAGGTGCCCCTTAAAGAGAGGCACATACACACTGCGCGAATACCGTATCGATGAGGAATTGCTGCCACAATACGTACCGGAGGCTAG
Source organism: Sarcophaga variegata (assembly GCA_932273835.1). NCBI lineage: Eukaryota > Metazoa > Arthropoda > Insecta > Diptera > Sarcophagidae > Sarcophaga > Sarcophaga variegata. The sequence continues at coordinate 10,802,618 of OW026362.1, forward strand.
TTTCTATGTCGACATTAAATTGGAGAAGGCAAACGGTGGCGATATGATACTCAAGGGACGTTTGCACGGGCAAATTGATAAATCAAAGGGTTTCAATAATTTGAAAATGTTTAGCTTGGGTTAAAGTGATGGAATGAAATGAATGAAATATTTGGTTGCATGGAATAAAAAATGAAAGGTTTAAAGCACATTGAATTTGTGAATGTTTTATTGAGTTTTTTTAAAGTTTAAAAAAGTATTTCGTTTTCAAAAAGAAAAAAAGAAAAAAGAAAAGAAACCAAAAAAAAAACCCGAAAACTGAAAAAACACTGTAGAGTGTTAATATGCAAAGCAACCTATGCACGTATAGTTTTGTGTGTGTTTTATATCTGTCTGACTATCTGTCTGTCTGTCTGTCTGTCTGTGCTACCGTCCTTTCCCATTTGTTTTTTTCTCTGTGAATATATCTTTTTAACTCTCTAAACGTCTGGCAATGAATTGTCTGTCAGGCAGTGTATCTGTCTATCTGCCTTCCTTGGTTTCCGTCACGTGTTTGCTCATTTGTAAAATTGTCTGTTTATTCAATGGTGACAAGTTGTCTGGCAGTTTGAAAAATTGATGATGACACAGCTCATCATCATCACCGTCATCATTATCATCGTCATGTTAATAATGTTAATGATAATAAAGGCAAACACCTTTTGTCTCATTGAAATGATTTCATTTTTCGTCGTCGTCTTCCAAAAAAAAAAAAAAAACTAAAAAAACTAAAAAAAGAAGAAATAAAGAAATGATTTAATTGTTCTCTAATTTATTGTTATAAAAATCTATTGTTTTTCTAGATTAATTAAAATTATTGTCAGGTAGTAAAGCATTATATTTTAAATTATTTTCTTTGCAACAAATTCTTATCGTAACATTCTAATCTTTATTTGGCAACATAGGCTTGGCATAGCAGGTGTTGTAACAGTAGACATAATTTGAAATCATTTTTGTAAATAAATATTTTAATAATCTGAACATATTTCAGAAATTTATTGTAATAACATCGTAATAGAGGAAGCATTTTAAATGTTAGGTTAGCTTGCTTGCAAATTCAGTGGCTTCACGTCTAATAAACCACACTAACACAGTGTGTTGACCTACGGCAACACTTAATACTATTTTTAGATATGCACTTCTATTGAGTCAATATTCGGTTTATTGAGTACAATATTTTAAGTGTTCAGGCATAATAATATGCGCAGTTTAGCTGCTTGTTCAATTTTCCTTTGACAGCTGGCAAACAAAACAGCTGGTCGTTTCAGCAACATGTTTTTGACATTTGAGTTGTGAAATATCAACAAAAAGTATTCGGTTAATTGTAATATGCTCACTAAACACACTTATAATAGTGCTGCCTTTTAAGTTTTACTCAATATTATAACAATTTGCGCATTTATTGCGCAATTATTAATTTAAACTTTATGTGAAATATTAAGCTCAATAATGGCGTTTATTGCGATTTACGCAATAAAGGTGCATATCTGAACACCGTGTAATGCTGCCTCCATCATTCTAAGCCCTGCTAAAGTACATCAATCACCTGTTAAGGTCGAAGAAAAGAAATGATCAAGGAAATGAGGAAGAAGATGTGTAACAGGAATAAAATAAAATGGAGTACTTCTAATCTAAGATAGAACACCGATAGGAAAGATATAGTGATAGCGGGCATCATTCCAAATATCGATGAGTAAATTGTTCTGCTAAGACAGGGAATTCAAGCCAGTGTTAATATTGCAAGAGTGTGCATAATTTGGGAAAATCCGATACTCCATGTTACCTATATAAAGACCAGGATGTTATGAATGTTTTCCTTACATTTTTAGATTTCATTGTAAGTCGCAGAGAAATGAAATTTCTATTGAGTTTTTCATAAAGAGCTGCCTTTCAATGCGTTGAAGTAAAACAAAATGTTTAGTAGATGTGATCAAATTTTTTCTTCGTTTGAAAGGCCTATTGATGCCATTATGTGGAGAATATAACATCGTCCACTACATCTTCTCTGAGTAGAGCTAGGTTTGTGGCTTATACGCATACACCTGTGACTTTAGAAAGCCCAACAAAAAGTCCAACTGAGTCAAATCTTACGATCTTAGTATTAAGTTCTCATAACCTAGACGTGAGATTAGCAAGCCCTCATATTGCTCATGCAGAATGTCCAATATAGCATGGGCCTTGTAGTACGTAGAGCCACTCTATTGGGACCAGATGTAGTTGGTGTTCTAATCGTACAACTCAGCTCAAAATAAGTTGTCAGTCATAGAATTATAGTGTCCGTCGTCGACAGGTATGGCCTGGCTTTGGACATTCTCCAAGGAATGACGCCGCCTGCTCCAATATCCACTGACTTTAGAAAGCCTGACAAAAGTCCAACTGAGTCAATTCTTACGATCTTGGTGATAAGTTCTCGTCACCTACACGTGAGATTACCACGCCATCTTATTGCTCCTGAAGAATGTCCAACACAGCATGAGACGTGTGGTACGTAGAGCTGCCCTATTGGGACCACATGTAGTTAGTGTCCTAATCGTACAACTCAGCTCAAAAGAAATTGTCAGTCATCGAGCTATAGTGCTCGGCGTTAACAGGTATGGCCTGGCTTTGGACTCCAGCTCCAACATCCATATTAAACAGTAACAGTGATGCATTGGATGCTAAATTGGAGTCGTCCCATCGCTGAAGATGGGCTTCATCGCTGAAGAGCATGCATTCACAAATTATGATCAAAAATGTGCCAAGTTGTGGTCTGCAAAAGAGCGAGTTCTTGTGACCGAATTGAAATCGACAGCCTTGGATTTTATTGCACATTCTCACGGACAGTGGCCACTATAAGTAAACACTTTGAAACGAAAGGGACCCCGTGATTGGTTAATATAGTGGAATAGTATCGAAAAAGGATTTTAAGGTCTTATGTCTCTACAGATGGCTAAACTTCCCCACTCTAAGTGATGATTTACCATTTATATTGTGATGGAAAAAATCCTCTTAAAGAATCTGTTTTAAGACGTTTGAAATTAGTGAAAGTCAACGTAGTCTAGTAGTTCATTTGTTGGCTTATTAGACGTGAGTCACTGATCTTGTAGAAGAGTCAAGTATATTTAGAACCGTCTCGGATTCTTGCAATACTGAAATCTAGATTTGCAGTCATTTTGTTTTTTTCTGATTTTTTTTAATTGAATTTTGAATAAACAGTTGTACAAACGACTATCAGGCTCAATTATTGGCTGTTCTGTAACAAAACGTTATGAAAAATGGTAGAATGTCATGTGAAAGCAACAAATATCATAGTAGGCGAGTTGAAGAAAGAAAAATAAAAAGAAAATGGCGTGCTAAAATTGTTGTTGTACATCAATTGAGCACCAGATGGCGCTACCAGTATTAAAATAAAATTAAAATCGAGCAGTTTTAGTTTAAAGGAAGTGATGCAAGCATTATAGAGGAGGTTAAGGAATTGAAATATTTTCAAGTTTAACAGCGTTTAGAAGAAGTAAAAGTAGTTTTTAAATATTATTTTTATAGTAATTAATTGAACTAATTTTTATTTCTTTAAAATAAACAAAAAGTTTAATTTTAACAGATTTTTGTTTATCCAACAGTTTTCGGCAATAACGACAATATCCATGGCTTAACATTTTGTACATCTTGGACTACCAACTCGCCTGTAAAGTGATCATTCAAGAAAATGGTTCGCTGTTTATTAGCATCAACATGATAAGCGGAAACGTTAACCTCAAAATCCATTTCGGGTAAGTCAGCCAAAGTAGTATCCTCGGGTATCCAAAATTTATGTAGAAAATATTTGTCCTGCAATTTACGTTTTAAGATTTTAGAAAATTTAATAGAGCCCTACATAGTATATAAACCGTGTGGGCCTAGATATTTGCCTTCTGCCAGAGAATCAAAATTGTATTTGTTTACCTTAACAATGGGACATTTCTCCAGAATATGGCCATACTCCTTAAGGAATTTAGAGATTAATGCACCCACGGGTGATTTTAATTTCCAATTCAAAATGTTGCACAAATGGTATTTAGGGTTAAAAAGTAATCGGTATTGATTTTCTGTGTAATCCTAGCCTCTGTGTGTATGTCCATACTGTGTAGTTCTTGCAAGACATTGAAGGTAAAATTAATATGAGGATCATTGGCATCCAGGGTTATGGTATGCGAGAGATGCTTGTCATCACTCCACAGTTTAACATCCTTGAATTTGGGACGCATGACTTTCCACAATGTACCAAAAGAAAAGTAAAAAGAATTCCTTATTAAATTATTACAAAAAGTTACAAAGGAACTGTCAAGTTTATGTTTACCGCAGCTTGTATGCAATTAAAGCTTAACAGTAGCCATGCGGCCACTGTTATTACATTGCGGACCAGCGACATTTTTGCAGATTCTGTTTGAATTTAAAATTTTCAAGAGCTTTTATGCAATTGATTTGTTGTAATTTTCTTCTTTTTTTTGTTTCAAACAAAATTGTTTTCACGGTAATTACTTAATCATGCAGTGGAAATCTTATTGTTTGGGTTTGCCTAATTGAAAAAAAAAACTTCAATAATGTGAATATTTTAAAATGAAGTCATAAGCGATAGTTATGCATCACAATTCCAAATTATTGCCAGTTTAAGGTTTAACTATGATGGTTTTTACTAACATATCTGAGAGTGACCTTTATATTTTTTTTAAAATACTCATTAGAAATAAAATGTCTTGTCTCAATACCTTAGACAACCTTAAAGGTGAGATAATTATTTTCAGTTGTTGTTTAACGAAGTCCGTGAAGATGGCTGCTACATAACCTTATCGAAACTAGAAATTCTAATTGAACATGTTTTTCTTAGCACTATGCAAAGCTCCAAGCAGAGTTAATAAAAAAAATCTATAACTTATTAGACGTTCTTATTAGACGTAAGCCCCTGGTCAGACATCTCCAACAAAACGAAATATGAAAAAATATTTCTTGAGCACCTGCCTCTTAGCAGACTTCTGAGAGTAAATAAAATTGCCATGATAAAGTTTCTCAAAAATTTGTAGTTCGGAGTCAATGACTATAAACTGTAGGTCCAGACACATGGATAAAATTAACACACATAACAGAAGTGATGTGCGAAGGGTTGTAATGAACAATTAAGTATGTACAGTCACAGATAAAAATCTACATACACCTTTGTAGAAAAAAGGCACCGTTGGAGGTAGACTTTTTTCCATGACTGTATGTATGTATGTATGATGGATTACAAATTTCATTTGTATGCAATATTTACGCATCAGTCCTACTATAAAGTTTTGCAATTCATAGAATCAATATAAAAACAATAAAACAAACACCCTCCAAGACCACCCCCTCAAATGCTGGCAGTCTCATTATAATTTCAATAGTCATACTGACATCCAGGCACTCATCAATATCTTGTACAAATTATTAATAACCAACAAATTTAATTGACAATCGTGATGATTTCTACACAATCATTTTGTACAATTCCCATCAATGTCACTTAAAGCGTAAATTATGGCGTACAAATCAAATTTGATTTGAATTTTATTTCTTTTTATTTTTGTTTTTGATTTTTAAACTTCATTTCGCCTTAAAAACGATAAAAAAAAAACTTGGGAATAAATTTCTAAAAATTCAATTATTTTTCTAAAAAAAATTGAAAAAATTGAAAACAATAAGAAAAACAATAAAAAAACTACGAAATCGTTTAATATGATTTATATTTGAAATCGAATTTTATTATGCAAAACACCACCAAGAGAGTGATATTTTTATATGAAGTTTTTTTTTTGTCATTATTTTGCTTATTTCGTTGCTATTGTTTGCGTACATCGGGAGAATTTTGAATAGATGTTGGGCTAGAGCATATGCAGCCATCAATCTAACTTTTGTCTTTAAGCAAATCACTAAATATTAATGGCCTTCTGTTTGAAGATCTTAATAATGAGGATGAGGATTATGATGATGACTAAAATGGTTTTTTTTCTTTAAACGAATTACGAATATAATTTTGTTTCTAAATTTTAATGACATATTTACGAGTATAAACCAACAGCTAAGGAAGTATTGTGAATATTTTTAAAAGATATACTCAAATATATGTATGTATGTACATTAGAGTACACAATACAATAGAAACTTTGTTAACGAACACTCGTATTTTGTTTCAAAAGCATAATTTACCTCCACGGTTATAATGCTTATGACCAGATTGGGTCTGTAGTCTTCTGTTCATATTCCTATATTTCTCCAAGTAGACGTAGTCTAGTAGGTAGTGTGTTGGCTTATTAGACGTGAGGCTACAGTTCAAATCCTAGGTCCGACATCTCCAGCAAAAAAAAAAATATGAAAAAATATTTCTGCGGCGACTTCCTCTCAGTAAATTTCTGGCAAAAACTCGGAGAGTGAATTAAAATTGCCATTAAAAGTTTTCTAAAAAATCTGTCGTTTGAAGTGGACTTTAAACTGTAGGTCCCGCCACTCATGCATGAAATTAAGACACTGAACATAAGTGGTATGAGAACCTAGGCCGTAATCCTGATTGACTGAATTGTAATAATCAATTATGTAGGTATGTATGTGTCTCAAGAGGTTTTCATTAGTCTAATCTTTGACTGAAATTTTGAATGCCACCTTCTTGCTGGATCACTTTTAAAACTTTTCTTGCTGGAGTATCTTCGTTCATCCGCCCGACATATCCTAGCAAGCGTACTCACTGCTGTTTAATGCTGGTCAACATCGTTCTCCAAGATATATGGACCAATGACGAGACCAGCCTAAAATCTACACCAAACTGTAACTTTATCTGGATGCATTGAATCCTCTTGGAACTCATATGATTTGGTATCTTCCTAAATTCGATAATATTAAATGTCAACCTTCATTTATTTACTTTTAAGGAATATGTAAGGGAAGTAGCCTCTTGACACCCAATGAGCTCGTGTAGCGTGCTGCTGCAAGAACTATCCATAATATGCTCTTTTGGTGTTGCAATGTCCTTCCTTCTTTTGTGCTTCCTTTTGAAGTTGTATTGGGCACATCCTTTGATAGCACAGGCTTTTGAATTTTTCCATGGGTTCTGAATATTTTAGTCTGGGTCGACATTTTATCTACGTTTCTGTCCCACTATCTGTCCTTAAGTCATCTGCATACCACGGAATAGTCGCTGTTTTAGAAGAGTACGAGTATGAAGCCTGCAAATTGCCCATTTATTGTTATTACTCAGTATCTTTGCGAAGCATTACTTAAAACTACACACTTTATTGATTCTGTTCAGGAAGTAAATTTTACAAGAATCCATTTCAAAAGCTTTCTGCTTTCAGACACTTTTAAATCTTCAGATCATGGTCGCCAGATTTTGAGATGACCCTCTTTAGGCTGCAGGACTTCTTCATAATTGAAAATAATTGAGAAAATAAATTGTTATAAACAATCAAATGTCCTCTTTAACATATAAACAGTTTCATTTGATTAAATAAATTTATTTAAAAAGACAAAAAAGAAGTCGCGAGAAAGAGGCATAGAAAGTAAACAAGTAAACATTGCTGTCACATATCAGTGTACATATATTTAAAATAATTTTATATTAACATTTTAATTGATAATTACTCTTCATAAATCTATACTATGTCCTGAATTTCAGATTCAGACAATTGATACTAAAAAGTAATTCTCATTTAGTTAATTGCTATTTATGAATAAGTACAAAGATGTGTCAAGGGGCGGGTGGTTGGGTCTCTGTGTTGTAGTGGGGAATAAAATAAACCATCTGAGGTATAAATGAATTGTATTAGGGTTCACTTGAACTACAATTCTCATATATGTAGCTTGATGCCTCCACCACATCCGAATCCTGTACAATTATCCAGCATCTTCACTAGAGTTCTGGTAATTATTTTCAAAAGCATTGTAATCCTATCATCATCACACGATATTCAGATTGTCGTCCATAATCAATCTGCTAGTATAGTTTACTTTACCCCTCACAGTACACAGAACACACAAACCCGACCACCCGCCCCTTTACAATTATTTTTATTTATTCATAAATAGCAGTGTACTAAATGAGAATTACTTTTCAATTGTATTATAGAATTAAGTAAACAAACGATCGTAGCTGACACTCTTGTTGATCGTAACACTTAAATAGAATTCTATGTGTGCGAATGCGTGTGAAGAACAATTTGTAAAAATTTCAAATGTTAATATGAACAGAGGAATGTCAACATGAACAGAGGAATGTTAATATGAACAGAACAGTGTTATGTGTGTTTAACAGAATACACTGCAGTATACATATGATCATGGTATTCAAAAATATACTAATTGGGTTCCTTTGGACTACAATTACAATATCTTGTTCTGATGGTTAATACGAGGATTGTGACTTAAGTTTTGAACACTGCAAAAGTTTTGCGAAATATTTGTTTCCAGAATACACGATATACATATGATCATGGTATTCTACAATTCACTACTTGGGGAACCCAAATAGAGTTCCTTTGAACTACAATTCCAATACAGTGTGATGATGGTTAATACCGGGATTGTGATTTAAGTTTTGAACACTACAAAAATTTGTCATAATTAATTATTTGTGGTTAGTTTCGAGATTGTGAAGACATTGGCGCATAAATCAGTATGAAAATGTTATGTTGACTCTAAGAACCGCTTACACTTATAACTTTAGAAAGTCCAACAAAATGTCTAACAGGATCACATCTCACGACCTTGGTGGGTAAGTTCCCATCAACTCATATTGCTCGTGCTGAAGGTTCTATATGGCTGGAGCCATATGATACGTAGAGCCGTTCTATTGATCGTTGGTCTTTTGATCATACAACATAGGCCAAAAGAAGTTGTCAGTTGTTGATTTATAGTGACTGAATAAACTGAAAACTGATTTGACAAATGTAGCTTAAAACAGATGGCAAAAGTTGAAAGTCCTTGTTGGAAAACTCAGTACGGCATCGAATGTATCATTTTGTGTGTGCTAGTTTCACCGCTAATGAGGTAATGGTAGTCAAGACCTTCATTAATTGAAATAAACAATGTCTGTTAAAGTTTCCTACATTTTTTTCTATGTTTTGGGATCTGCTTAAAAACAGATGAAAGATAAGACTGCTTTTCCGATTGCATGTAAGAACATGTTGGTAGGAACCCGTATTAGTCATTAGGAACCTAGAGCACAACGACCTTCAAGCCAAAATGATAGATAGACTTAATTTAAGTATGGCCCATACTGATACCATAGCCATTCATTTGCCCGAGCTATGAATCGCCGTAGTCGAGTAGCTAGTGTGTTGGCTTATTAGACATGAGGCCTCGGTTCAAGCCCCTAGGTCAGACATCTCCAACTAAACGAAATATGAAAAAAATATTACTTCGCCGACTTTCTCTCAGCAGATTTCTGGTAAAAACTCTGATAGTAAATAAAAATTGCCATGAAAAAATTTCCCAAAAATCTGTCCATCGGGGTCGACTTTAAACTGTACGTCCTCCTGTATAAAATTAACACACACAACATAAATGGTGTGAGAAACTAGGTCGTGTTTCTGACTAAGGGGTTATAATGACCAATTATTTATGTATGTATAGATCCATACGGAGCGTCTGATGAAGCCACTTATTTTAACTGTCTTTCCTCGACAGATCCAGGATTCCTTCTTCCACAATTCTTATGGCCATGTTCTGTAAAAAAAAGCAAAAATATGAATTGGGATTAAGAGAGTTAAGTTGCGTACGTGAGAATCCTCACAGAGCACTGTATCAGCAAAGATAGCTTCTCTAAAAAATCAAATTATTTGCCTTGATGTTGGTAAAGCACTGGTAATTTCAAATGATTTTCGCTGTGAACTTCATGTTGCTTTTAGTTGTGCTTGAACTCTTTACACTAAAACCTCTAAGAAGGCAATCAATTCTCACAAAATTATTTTGTATCACGGGTTACCAAGCCAGGTTATGCTTGACCGTGTATAATTTTTCTACTGATTTTTAATTGATTTGTTAATTCAGTCTAAAAATAGCATGTTTATCGCTTTCAATAGTATTGAATAACGATTTGTCGGTATGTTTTCGAATTTGTAAATTTAGTTTCTGCATAAATTTACGCCAAAAAAAAAAAACAAAAATTCAATAAAATTTCAGTCACAGTTACTGGCAACTGCAGGTGCCGCTGCTATTAAGGCCTGGTAAATTTGTCTCTTTTTCTTTCTGTTTTATTTTAATGGCTGAAATGTCGATAATTGAAATGATGTGCATAAAAAATGAAATTAACATTTTTATATAACAAATTTAACTTCAACAAATGAATGCAAAAAAACCAAAAAAAATTTTTTCTTTTATGTCGTATGCAAATTGTCGCCTACAAAAAAAAAAGAATAAAATTGTTACGAAAATTGCATAAATTGGTATATTAAAATCAATCATGATCGACAAGGAGGGCAGCATATGGCCCTACTATCACGTTTTTTATATGGACAACCAACAGGCCGTTGAACAAAAATTATAAAAACAACAATAACGACAAAAAAAAATTAATGTCATCAATATTTGTACAAGTCGGTGAGACGACTGAGGAGTAATACAACTTTTTTTGCTGTTTTACAAGCCATTCATTGACGCCATTAAAAATGTTTTCATTTCAATATTGAGCACACATACCCACACACAACAAATTCGATGTTCATATTGACTGCATGCCTGCCTGACAATGCAACTCAATAAGCAGCAATGCAATGCATTGAATGACACACGTGATGCAATGAAATAGGCTCGAAAAAATCATGATGGCCATTAACGATTATTAAAAGCTTGCCCGATCAATAAACTGATAAGGGTTTTAAAGCGGAAAACCATAAAAATTTGAAATTTTTTTACAAAACTATTTCAGCACCTTCCTCAGGTTGCTCTGTTATAGTCTCATCAATCTATTTTTACCACATAAGCAGGAGAAATCGCCGTAGTCTAGTATGTAGTCTCTTGGCTTATTAAACGAGAACCCTTGGTTCAAGTCCCCGCTAAGATAGCTGAAACAAAATATGAAAAAATATTCCTTAAGGCGACTTCCTCTCAACAATCTTCTGGCACAAATGTTGAAAGTAAATACAAATCGCCATGAATAGTTTCTCAAATCTATTGTTCGGAGTCGCAGTTAAACTGTTGGTTTCGCCACTCATGAATAAAATTGACACACACAGCACCGATGGTGTGAGAAGCTAGGTTGCTGCCCTGACTAAATGGTTGTAATTACCAATTAAGTAAGAAAGCCTAAGATTGCTTTAATAAATGATGGCAGCTTACTGTAAATAGTGGAGAAGGTACAGTTTCCCCTCCATTCCAACTTTCAATCTACTCTCTCATCTACCAAACGTATGTATTGTGCTGTGATCTTCATGGAAAATAAATACGTTTTTGGCATACAATGTGATAATTGTGGTTCGTTCTTGACTCTTCTGTATACCATAAAGTAGTCTTTCTTTTAAAAGACTTTGCAATTTCATTTTGGTATCTAAGTTTTGTTGCGAAACATTTCCCCAAAATCATAGAGTTTCTGTCCAGGGGAGAGTTTAGGAGGCAGCATAGTTAAGTTTCCTGGATTTCTTTGCAAGTCAATTTCCTACCCAACGTTATTCCTACATTAGTTACCCAGGAGCCACGGAAATTCTCCCGGTCCTGGAGCAATGAAGAGTCCTGCTTTATCGCTAGGCTCACTTGGCCCACAATGGATAGAAGGCGTACCAACATGCTATTGAACTTGGCCGTAATATCATCTCGATCACAGTGGCCATGCTTACAGGCCACTGTGTTATGGGTAGACACGCGGAAAGAATGCGACTTCCATTTAACGACTTCTGGCGTGGATGCAGATCCGCCGAGGAGGAGGAGACTGTCATCCACTTACTCTGCCAATGCCCATCCCTTGCGGGGTGCAGATATAGGTTATTTGGATCTTCAGCCCTTGTCAGCTTGACGGAGCTATCGTCCATTGATATCAAGGACATAGCCTCGTTTATCAAACTTTCTGGCTGGCTTTCCAGCGTGGGGTGATCGTGCTTTTTGAAAATGTGCAGCCCTTGCGCTGACCTACTTCCCCCTCCTTGGATCGGAGGAACTTGGACAGTACAGAGGCTGCGTTCACCTGTGGCATCACAACGGGCCGCTATGCGTGCTCAAGTGAGCTTTGTGGTAAATTAAAGCTACCACGCTAACCTAATCTACCCAAGAGCCAAAATTTCTTTGAGAGATTATCTTTATTCTCAGCATATTTTTGGCACTTAACGCCCGTCTCAGATAGATTTTTCAGGAGTTCATCCACAACCCGGCTCTGCAGTACCGATGAAAGAACGTCACCCTGTCGGCTTTCACTAATTGCGACAACTCGTATTATCTCTTTTGTGCAGATCGAGCGTATAGAACCTCTGGCATCTGGATATTATAGGTTCTATACGTTTTCTGTCCAATTACTACTGGATATTGTATTCGGAGTAGAAGGTATCACTTCTGTTTTTGATGACTTAACGTCCAATACGGTTGGCTTAGTTCTCTTTAATGAAATTCGTAACGCCGATTGGGAATACTTAAGCAGACATGCACTACGTTCTTTGTATACTTTACGTATCAACCTCAATATGACGACGACGTCTCATTTTTTCTGATATTTATTTATTAAAATTTTACTAACTACTATTTTTTGAGTGTATTACCACGGTTTAATTCTAAAGAACGTTTTGATTGAATTTTTATTGTTTGTTGGCATATGGTCGTCCTTCCACTACTCTTCTATTTGATTTGTTTTGTTTTTTTCTGTTTTCCGTATTTCTTTTTTTCAAAAATAAACAAAAAAATAAAAATCCATTAATTTCATTAATTGTGTATACAATTCAAAGTAAATGCTGCTGAATATTTTAACAGGCGTTTCTTTTAATGACCGACTTCGTAGCTTTTAATCTGTGCCGCCTCTTTTTGCTAATGATTTATAAACAAATTCCGTTAAATTGTTGCATAATTCAAATGTTATACGAAGAGTTTTTTTTTGTTTTTTTAATACGTAGAAATTAGAGCACAAAATAAAATGTATGAAGTATACTACTCATCTAATTATTTCATTATTTTGCAAGCCATGAATCAAGCTACTGTAGAAGTTTCAAGAATGATACGATTGCCATCAATAATTGCATGAAAGCAAGACTCTTTGTAAAAATAATGTTGGGGATCTTTGTTTACAATGATGGAGAAATCTTTTCATTCTTATCTTTCTCTAGAGGATGAGCTCTGATAACCTCATCCATAGTTGATGACATTCTCCAAGGAATGGTGAACGTTTCTCTGTTTATCTTTTTTGATACAGAGCGGGGCCTTACATATTATAAAGTCGGATAAGCTGTTTAGCATTGACATCTATCAGCATGTCCCTGAACATTACAATATAGCGTCTGTACACAATGTCCTTTAAACGTGGAAGGCCCTTTGAAACTCTTTTATCTGCTGCATGCAATGGATTTTCATTTTGAGAAACTAGTTCGTAATCCTGACTGAAGGGGTATTTTTTTTGCAAACGTCTGCATTGGTGCTGGGTAGATGGTTAGCTGGGTAGTTGGCGAGCTGGGTAGATAGCTAGCTTGGAGCAGGCTAGCTGGGGAGCTGGGTAGATGGCTAGCGGGGTAGTTGGCGAGCTGGGTAGATGGCTAGCTGGGTAGCTGGGAAGTTGTCTAGCTGAGTGGTTGGTAGCCCACAACTATACATACATGCATACATAATTGGTCATTATAACCCTTTAGTCTGGATTGCGACCTAGTTTCTCACACCACTTATGTTATGTGTGTTAATTCTTATGCATGAACGGCCCACAATCATTGACCCAAACCACCAAGCATCAACAATATTCGGCATTTAATTCGTCAGCCCACATTTTATTTTTTAAGCCTTCTCACTAACTGTTAAGAAGTGCTGTTCAAAGCTCAGACTCGCATTAATCATTACGTCAAGCTACTTAGTTGTCTTCTAGGAAATTACATGGTCACCATGACAATGTTTTATTTGAGAGCGTTTATCAGTAACTCTTGTGTTTTTTGTTCCGCTAATTCGAGGTCAACATTATCATTTTATCTCCTTTTCTTGCAGAATCGTATGTCCTTCACTTCCAAATTGTCAAGCCATTAGTCTACAACAATCCATTATTGTCAACATAGAGTCCACAATCGACGTAGCTTCGGGGAGTGGAAATCTCAATACATACATACATACATACATAATTGGCCATTACAACCCTTCAGTCAGGATTACGGCCTAGCTTCTCAATAAGTCGTCGTAATTCACGCAATAAAGTGCCATACAGCTTCTTTAACATACATACATAATTGATCATTAGCACCCTTCATTCAGGCTTACCAACCTATCTTTTCACACCACTTATGTTGTGTGTGTTAATTTTGTACATGAGTGGCGGGAAGTAAAGTTTTAGGCCGACTTCGAACGACAGATTTTTGAGAAACTTTTCAGAGTTTTTGCCAGAATTCTCCTGAGAGGATGTTTTAATGTCTGACCTGGAGTTTGAAACGTGGCCTCGCGCCTAATAAACGGAACGATAGATTTTTTGAGAAACTTTTTCATGGCAATTTTATTTACTCCCTGATTTTTTTTGCCAGAAATCTGCTGAGAGGAAGTCACCGCAAGAAATATTTTTTTTTTGATATTTCGTCTTGTTGGAGGTTGTCTGAGCTGGGTTTTAAACCATGGTCTCACATTTAATAAGCCACTGCACAACATACTAGACTATGGCGACTTCAGGCTTCTTTAAACTATTTCATTACCGTTTAATTCTTGATAATGATGCCTAACATAACTGCCACACAATTTATTGGATTTTTTTTGCGTTTTTAGTAACAAATTACTCGTTTATAATAATCATCATTCGTTTATTTTTTTATTACAATAAATCTATAATTTACTTAAAAACATATTATTTCAATAGTTTTTTTTTATTTATAAATATTAATGCCTACAAATTTATTTAACTGTTTGGCAATTTATGTAAATTATACCGTGTGCAAAGTAATGGCAACAACAATAAAAAAAAATTGTTTTATAATTTGAAATAATTTTCATTCATTGATTTCATTCATTCATTTGTTCATTATGATTTTCTATGTAAATTATGGTTATTCATTAAATTTACAAACATTTTTACACAAAAATATATTGCCTCTGTGGGCAAAAAAAATTTATTTTTTTTGTCCAGCCTGGCATTGATTGAAATACACAATAATTGTGGTTACAATTATTTAAAATAATTTTTCTAATAAAATTATGGTCTTCAACACAAAAACGTAACAAAAAAAAATAACATTCTGGCAATAAAAAAAAAAAATTAAAATCACCAATAACATGCAACAACAAACTGCCTATTTTAAGAATCATTCGAAAAAAAGGACATTCAATAAATAAAAGGGACAGCAGCTTTATATTGATACCAACCGAACGACCTGTGCTTGTGTGACAATTGAAAATAATTTCATTTTGAAATCAAATGAAATGAAAAATCTTTTACAATTCAATCACAGAGTGACAATGACAATTGACGAGATCCATAAGAAAAAAAAAGGCTTGGAAATAACATATACTAGCATAAAATCCTATTTAAGCCACATGGTATTGCTATTGATATTGGAGATTGTGGGTTAAAACAGACAGATTTTAATGAATATTTACCATCATTAAATGTGACATTAATTATGAATGTGTACGTTTGTTTTATTCGTTTTTTTTCTTTCTGTTTTATAATTTACTTTTCATTATTAAAATTGTTTCCATTCAATATTTTGATTGTGAAAATAAAAAAATTTTATCGCGAGCAAAAAAAATAAATACGTGATAATTTAATTGAACAAATTGAATTTCGAAATATTCTCCATTTTTAAAGCTAGTCTGTTCGAGCTCTATACTCAACAATTGCAACCTCATTATCCTCTCTGCTGTCCTGAAAAAAGGCGATACTAGTCTAGTCTGTTCGAGCTCTATACTCAACGATTGCAAACTCATTGTCCTCTCTGCTGTCCTAAAAAAGGCGATACCATGATTTGCGCCACACACAGAGATGTAGGAATTCTCCCTATCGAATATAAGCATCTCATGATCATGCTGTGTGAACAACTGAAGCCACTCGTCAAAGCACTGATAGGACTTTTTCAGTCCACTGGTAAGTTCACCAAACATTACGTCAAATTCTGGTGAAGATCCGTGAGAACTAAATCGAGACACACCGTCTTTCTGCCGACTATAGACGTCCTTATAGGAAATATAAATCTTTTCTACCATCTACATTACAAGCTGTACATTGGTCGTTTACGTTTAGTGCCCTCAAAGGCCGTTATGCGACAAATCAGTTGTACTGTTCTGTGTGCATGTAAACAGTGGAACGTGTCTGCAAAAAGTATATCTCGACCACATTTTTGTTATTAAACTCTCTCTAAAGAAAATACTGCGTATAAAAGTTTTTAATTTTTCGTGAACTTTTTTAAAATTTTGTAAAAACCGACGAAAAGTCAGCGTAGTCTAGTTGGTAGTGTGTTAGCTTATTAGACGTGAGGCCAGGTCTCAAACCCCAAGTCTAATATCTCCAATAAAAACGAAATATGAAGAAATATATCTTCGGCAAAGTCCTCTCAGCAGATTTCTTACGAAAACTCTAAGACTCTGAGACGAAGAGCTTCTCAAAAATATGTCGCTTTCAGAAACATTAAAAAAAAAATAAATTGATTGCTGGCGCTCACAATGCCATATATATCTCTATATGTTTTTATTTTATTTTTTATAAAATAATAGAAATTGAAATAAAATTGTTAATTTCTATTTAATTTTAGGATGCAATTAAATGTTTTAGTACTTTTGTTGTCCGGTTTGTTTTTAATTCCTTTCGCAAAGGAAAGATTGTTTAAAAAGTTTAAATTGTATGAGAAAAATATGTGGAAATTATAGGTTTGTCATGTGGAAATAAAATGTTACTAAATAGAATTATTTTTTTTAATAAAAGTACCAAAAGATTGATTTTTTGTATTAAAAGTACTTTCACAAAACAATTTGTTGCAATTTTTAAACCGCAGAGCTTTGGACTTTTATAAAAAAGTTCTTTTTTTTTTTGGTTTCGAACTATTTCATTCTAAAAGTACCAGAGTTATTGGGTATCCAATAATCCATGGTACAAAAAAATATGTTGAATTCTTTACCCCCTTTTTTAATACCGTATTAGAAAACAACTTAAATTTCATGTTCCTTTTCTGCAACTGACTAATAAACTTGACTTTCGCTCTATGTTTACTTCATTTACTTTCAGTCTGGCACCTTCTAGAACATCAATGTTGATTTGTTATTGTTTTTTATTTATTCTTCTGAGGTCTTTCTTTTTAATGTGTTTCAATCTACATTCTCGTAAAATAAGTATTTTGAATTTAGTCTGTTTATACAATAATTTCTAGCCCTAAAAGAATCCTGGTCGTCCTTATAACTGCGTAGTCCCAATTAGTCATATGTAAGATTTTCTAGTCTTGCAACTTGATTTTCAGTGCCCCAAAATTTCAAATTACTTCCTGTGATTCTCTTCATTTCCCACCATTCCCTCATGGCAAGGTGCCTAAATAATGTGTACCATACTATTACTGGAGAAATTATTAATCGTTTCCTTACAGACTGTAATAAAATCGTCCTAGATTTTGAGATTCTTCATGACAGAAGCTAATAAAACATAAAAAATTACACTTTTTGTAGCAGTTCCTAACCCATTTGTAATCTGTAATCCCACCAGATTTGCTTTCTTTATTAATATGGTTCACAATGCCACTTTTATTAAAGGCTTTTAACCAGAAGATAACTCCACACAGCATTCGATACGTCGATCATCGAATAAATCCAGAGAACCGCTGATCGTTTTTGTTTGTTTTTTTCTGATTTTTTAATTGATTTTTCAATAAACAGCCGCACAAATGGCTTTCAAGCTCAATTATTGGCTGATCTGTAACAAACCGTTATGAAAAATGGTAGATTGTCATGTGAAAGCGACAAATATCATAGCAGGCGAGTGGAAGAAAGAAAGAGAAAGATAGAAATGAAATTCAATGGCGTGCTAAAATTGTTGAGGTACATCGATTGAGCACCAGATGGAGCTACCAGTATTAAAATAAAATTTAAGTCTAGCAGTTTTAGTTTAAAGGAAGTGCTGCAAGCATTATAAGGGAGGTTAAGGAATTGAAATACTTTCAAGTATAGCTGCGTTTAGAAGAAGTAAAAATCTTTTTTAAATATTATTTTGAAATAAACAAATGAAATAATTTTTATTTCTGTAGAATAAATGAAAAAGTTTATTTTTAACAGTTTTTTGTTTATCCTGGCTTAACATTTTGCACATTTTGGACCACCAACTCGCCTGAAAAGTGATCATTCAAGAATATGGTTCGCTGTTTATTAGCATCAATATGACAAGCGGAAAAATTAACTTCAAAATTCATTTCGGGTAAGTCAGACTAAGCCTGTTGTGTTTTTTACACGTAACATAAATTGAAGTAATCGTAAACTAGTAGGTAGTGTGCTGCCTTATTTGACGTGAATCCAAAAGTAAAAACCCAGGTCTATTAAAACGAAATATAAAAAAATAATTCTTGGTCGACTTTCTCTCAGTAGATGTCTGGCAAAAAAACTCTGAATAAAATAAAATTGCCATGGGAAATTTTCTCAGTCGTTCGGAGTCGACTTTAAACTGTAGGTTCCGCTACTCATGTATAAAAATTAGCACACACAACGTAAATGGTGTGGTTCTGTTTTGTTTTTTTCAAAACTCTATCAGATCTTCTACAACCACAATAAATTTTATCCGATTTTCTACTATCTGTGGTCGAATTAGGATCTACAGTTGTTTGCGGTTTTCAGCCCAATGGTAATGTAAGGAAAGTATGGTCGAAATCTTCTATAATATCTTGGTTTTTACTGTCTCTATGAAGGAGAGCTGTATTTGTCGATATTATGAAGGCTATTGCGGTAGTATTCAAAGCATCTGCTTCAGTTTAGAATCCTGAATTTTGTCTTAATCGATCGATGTACCTTGTTGTTGGAATCCCATTTTGCTGTTCAAACGATAAATTCGAATGCCTATTGCTCACAATTCGATCTTTGAAGAAGCAATGTCAATAATTTTTTCACTGAGACAAACGCATAGGAGGAGTGTTATTTATAACAGATTAGAATATGTGGTGAGAATTAAATCTACAAAGCCGACAATCGTTGATTAGAGCACTACCCACTATGCTATTAAGTTACTCAAAAGAAAAGTTGTTTTCGATAATCATGACGCCAGCCCACACAAATCTTTGAAGACAAAGCACTTGACTGCAAAGTATATATAGACTGTATACGTTCATTTTATATTTGGTTCAGACGGCGAAACAGAAATGTTCTGAAGCATACTCTGTAATGGATGTACTGGATATCACAATTAAAATGACTTCAAATAAGGAAAACTGCTAAAATTCACTTTCAAAATTTTCAAAATACAAAAATTTTCAACAGCATTTAAAATACCTTTGAAAATGTGTCCCCAAAACTCACATTTGTGTGTGTGTGTGTGTGTCAGTCAATGTACGCATTTTGGGCATATATTTGCATTTATTTAACCTCCATTCGAGGTTAAGGTCTCTCTATCGGCGTTTTTAATTTCAATCCGTCTAATTCATTAAAAATGTTGTCAACGTTTTTATCATATGAATTTCGTTATAGCTGCGGTCTTTAACATGTATAGGCTGTTGTTGTTCCGCTGTTGTTGTATCTGTGTATAGAAATGTTAAATAAAGCATTTTAATTACGATTTAATTGCACAAACAATTTATGTTTCATTCATTCTTTTTTTTTTTTTTTTTTTTAAATTCGTAAAAATAAACTTTTTACGAATTATCATGAAAGTGTGTTATAAAATGGCGAGACAGGTTCAATGTACTCAGGTTACTAAATATTTAATGGAGTGATAAGCCCAACAATGTTTATTATTGAAATATTTTCACTTTATATCAAATAAAAAGGATTTAAAGGATACAGATAGCATATATAAAAGATGGATTCCCATCATATAATATAATGTCCAACCCGGGGATCAAAAATTCTTTTTAAAAACCCTTTCGACTTCAAAATAAATGTTACAAACTTTATATGGTAGATAAGGACCTCCGCTTATTATAGGCAACAACAGGCCTATAATACCTCAAGTAAAAAATAGTCTCTTCCACTTCTCCATATACGTGACTCTTGCAGAAGTCAGTCGAAGATATGCCAAGTCTGTCAGCATGCCTTCCAATACGACCATAAGATTTTAGGAAAAAAGACAGTCGTCCTATTCCCATCCATATCAGGCCAGTAGGGTGTTGCTCAAACTTTCATGACAATCGGAATGCCTTTGCCATGCAACAAGTCTGGATCGTTGTCTGGCTATGCTAGTAAATGAAGACATTTTGGGTGAACATTTTTTCACCCAACATGCACTGCTGCGCTTTCAATATGGTAATTACCTTCGTCTGAATAGTTAGGTAGTCTATACAATATACCAATCTACTCTGTGTAGCAAATTCGGTATATACCTCACGGACAATACCAGGACTAAAAGTCCTTAGTTGGAATTCTAAAATTAAATCTCCGATCTAAAAATTCTAGGGAACCATATAGTAGAGCCGAATGTGTTTAAAGCTAGTAAAGCCAGTATTGCAGCATAGGCCAAGTTCAGGTAGGATTTGAATGCTTTGAACCTAATATCCACCAGCGTAGTCCTCTGCTCCAATTGGAGGTCAGTGAGGAGCCAGATAGTATAACAGAGTGCACTGGTAATTAGACTATCTGTGCACCTTACATATCAGTCTGCAGTGACACTGGTATTTTCAGAACTTCCATCAAACAGAGCAAAACTGTTTCCACTATGGCCTGATGTAACTAGTGTGAGATGGCCGGCTTTAAGCTTCCAAATCTTAAGTCATCATTATTCATCCAGAAGAGTTTGAGATCCAAAATTACTCCCAAATACTTTACTCTCATGGTTTAGGATAGTTGAACCCCGTTAGAGATTGGCAAATTAAAGATCGATTTTCAAGGTCGCATAAGTTATTCTGAATTTGACTGCTGCTATGGGTTATGTTGGCTTTAAGGACTGCAGTGGTTTGTGGCTTATTCGTATACACCTGTGAGTTAAGAAAATCCCACAGGAAATAGCATAACGGGGTCAAATCGTCTGAGACAACCACGCCCTCAAATCGCCTGTGCAGAATATTGTGGCCTAAGCTGTAGGGCTGACCTCTTGAAACAGGTATACAGACCATCGACTTCAAGCCAAAAAAGGTTGGCAATAATCAATCTATAGTGCTTGCCGTTGATACTGCAGGCCTTGGTAACATCATTCTCAAATAAATGTGGACCTATGACGCCGAAAATCTAAAATCCGCACCAAGCGGTGGGTTTTTGTGGAAGCATTGGATGGTCTCATGGGAAGTGGTATCTTACCAAATTCGGCAATTTTATTGTGCATGTACCCCATCAACGTTGATGGGGTTTCGATGAAAATTAGGGTCAACTGCCAACTGTTTTAGAGTTAGGAACATAAGTATGTCTTCTCGGTGGTTAATGTATTTAGGAACATATGTCTTCTCGGTGGTTAATGTATTTCTGTCCATGGTTATTTGGCAAGAGAGAATGAACAAGATGCCAGCTAATTTCATGGATGTGTTAAAGCCGCCGTAGTCTAGTAGGTAGTGTGTTGGCTTATTAGACGTAAAGGGTTCGAGCCCCAGGCCAGACATCAAAGGCAAAATACAAAAAGTATTTCTTCGGCGATTTCCTCTCAGCAGATTTCTGGCAAAAACTCTGAGAGTAAATAAAATCGCCATGAAAAGTTTCTCAAAAATCTGTCGTTCGGAGTCGACTTTAAACTGTAGGTCCCACCATTCATGTAAAAAATTAACACACACAACATAAGTGGTGTGAGAAACTAGGTCGTAATCCTGACTGAAGGGTTGTAATGACCAATTATGTATGTATGTAATTTCATGGATGTAGCTTCAACAAAATGGCCGTTATAGTCAAAGTTCGCAAGTCCTTCTTCGAAGACGACATAAGCAGTTCTGCGATGACAAGCAGTTTCAAATTTCACATTTTCATACTTTTTTAAACCGATTTTTTTTATTTTATATTGAAAACTAAATCAATTGCTCTAATCATTGGAGTATAAAAATTTCCACACACTCATATACATATAATTCCAATTGACATTTAATTTTAATATTATGAGAGGCTTAACTTGATAAATAATACGTATTCATAATGCGATATTATATTGACATTAATGCCATATTAAAATGAAAATATGAAATATTAATTAAATGAATACTTATCGATTAATATCCTATTAAAATAGCTAAAAAAAAACGAACGATAACTTTAACTGAATTAATCACAAATATTTGTTATACAATTAAAAAATATATTACAGGCGAACCATGGTAGAGAGGAAAAACAGAACAAATTCAAGCTACTGCAATCGGCAATACTGCTGCTCTTGTTGCGTGCAATAACGAAGGCATTGTTATTCATAAAAAATAATTAAAATTTAAATGGTTTTTAACCAAACTGAACCAAGCCAAACCGAAGCAAACCAAACAGAACCAATGAACAGTTGCGTTATGCAGGCATTCAACTGATAGTAAAGGAGAGAGAGAGCGAAGGAGTTGAGTTGGGTAAGTGAAAACACATTTATCCTTACTTAGTATTATCATGCCACCAAAAAAAAATCACAAACCATGATCTGCTGTTGCCTTTTTAAGGGAATGGTGGTGGTATGGCCAATATGTCAATATATTTAAAAATTTTTTCTTTGCTTTTTTTGTTTTATTTTTAATACAAATTGCATGAATCTGAATTTATCGTTAAAAACATGAACTTTTAAATCTGAAATAATAAAAATTTATTACAAAATAATTGCAATCTCATTAGGGCAACAGCAACAGCAGCATCAACTACACAGAGTACATAGCCACTTTAGCTTTGGTTACACGATATGTACGCAAGGGAATGATACCAACAAGCATATGTATGTTCAATTAGAAAAAATGAATATAGAAAAACATTTGAGTAAATAGGCCGCCGTAGTCTAGTAAATAATGTGCTGGCTTATTAGACCTGAGGCCACGCTTTTTTCCAAAAAAACAAAATTTTAATATTTCTTTGGCGAATGCCTCTCAGCAGGTTTCTGGTAAAACTCTGTGAAAGTAAATTGTAAATTGCCATTAAAAATGTTCTCAAAAACATGGCGTTCGGAGTGGACTTTAAACTGTAGCTCTCGACACTCATGTATAAAATTAACACACCCAACCTAAGTGGTGTGAGAAGCTAGGTCGTAAGCCTGACTGAAGGGTTGTAATAACCAATTATTATGTGTAAATTGTTCTTACACAGTATAGTATAGGGCGGTATTACGGTATCCGAATACAAACCCAAGGCATTCGGTGTCAATTATCAGAGAAGACAAAAAATAAATCCGTCATGATTATCGATGATAACATCAACGGCAAATTGTGGTGAAAGACAGTACTGTGTTGCTCTAGGGAAAGAGTAGAACTCAATGCCAATAACACCACTATTGCCAATATCAGAACCTAATAGTTCTCGAAATGAAATATGGCAACCCTATCATCTAGATCTAGAACTTGCTGCAGTAGACAATACTGTGCTCCTCTAGGGAAAGAACTAGAACTCAATGCCAATACCAGAACCCAATAGTCCTCAATAGCGATCATTGTCTGTTAGAAATGATAAATGGCAACCCTATCATCCTAGAACTTGCTGCAATAGACCAGTCGCCTGCTTATCTGTTAAAGCTTGTCTAACAAAACTAAAATAAAGTTAAGAAATAATAATCAAGTGGATTAAATAATGTTTTGTGACAGTCCTTATTCCCTAAAGGAACAAAAGAATACATAACATGCTTAGGTATTCTCAAAAGTATTGAGTTTGGAATTAATTCCAAAAGGCCCAATACTAGGTTATTTAATTACACAGACACGTTCATAGTTTGAGGATTTGATTGTTGCCAAGTCCCTAGACAAAATGCTCACGAGTTTTTCTTCTTCTTAAGTTTGTAACCCGTGACTGTCTTGAAGTTGGTCAATCCTTTTGAGGTCGGTAATGTGTTGATCAGGTTCACATTTGTTCACTTATCTCGCATGTAATTTCGTTTGCCACGTCTAGATAAATATCCTGAAAACTTATCCTTAGCATATGAACAGTGGCGCATATACAGTGATCAACATATACCTCATGCCTACTTTCAGAGACACTTACTCAATTTTTGAGTACCTTCTAGGTACAGATATTAACTGCCTATTTACTAAAGGACTCGACTACTGTTCGAGAAATTTAGTCTGTATTCACCATTCTCTTTCAACAGTGTATGACAATTTTTGTTAGACACTGTTAATGAATTTATTAAAAGTATTTAATAATAATTGAGCGTAAAATTATCACAACCAAGCAGCACATAAAACATGTCCAATACCACCGAAAAAAAATTCGAAAGACTCGAAAGGAGTCCACCATAAAACCTGTAAATGACCTCATGAGTGCTGCTGCATGTGCAATCGTGTAGGTATGTGTATATAAAGCTTGATGTGTTACCAGATAATTGTATCTCTCTGTAGAATGCAGTTGTTGCTGCCGTTGCTGCTGTTGTGGGCATTTTAAGTACAACATAATCATTTGTGTTGAAACAGCACCCTTACTTGGTTGCACTGCCCACTGCTACACTCTTGTTAAGCGTGTGGCAATAGTAGCCATATCCAGAACGAAAAAACTCGTTGGTGGCATCAGCACAGATTGTGGTTACAATTGTAATTAAATCGACACTGTTTTATAGATTGTGGAACAATTTTCTGTTTCCTACTTTTTGTTGTTGTTGCTGTTGTTGTTGTTGCTGTTGTAAATATATACGCGAGTGTCCATGTCCATGATTGTATAATATCCTGTCCTTTTAACCTTTTCTTTGGTCATTAACAATAAAAAAAGAGAAAAAACCTGGGATTAAAATGCGTTTTAAGTGCGTAAATTTAAACGTCGTTTACATTTTTATCGAAGTGGATTTGAGTCCGGTTAATATGTATGTATTGCTATCGATAGTGTTCGATAGTGTATTTATTTTAAAATTATTGAGTTGCTAATGTTCATTAAAAATGTTGCAACAATAATGTTAAAATGCTAATTTAATGCTAAATAATGGACATAACAATAACAACAACAACAACAATAAAAAAAATAATGGTAGAAAATTAAAACTATATCGACGAGTAAATTGCATCTTAAATAAGCATTTTGCGGTAAACAATTTAAATAAATTATACTATTTATAGGCAAATTAGTTTTAATTTCCCTATAAATTATTTAAATATTCTTTAGGATTGAATTTTAATTCAATAAGAAACATAGCCGGGGCGTAAAATTATTATTCGCCTATCGCCCCTCGTCGCTGTTACGCACACAAATTTATCTCGACTTAGTCCCATCTGGTATAATCATTATTTTGAGTAAAAGTGCCGCAGTACTGCGACCAAACTTCCTTATCTTCTATATGTATACTTTATACTTAATCCTTAAAATATTGAGATCTCGAGCTTAGTGAAGCTAGGCATTGACATAAAAAGTGTAGCATTGTTTCAACGTCTTTACAACATGCCCTGCATTCATCATTTGTCAATACAATTCATTTTAGTATTCAAGTATCTCTTCTTCAGTCTTAAAAACTCATGGTTTTACCCTATATATGGTTTTATTCTGTATATGTTCAGATGACTTGTTATTAACATAACCAAATCTTTATCTTGGACTCTGGGCGATCCCTAATCTGAATGAGTGGTCTTTGAGTGTATAGCGCGCTGTCAAAAAACTGTTTATTTTTGCACTTAAAATTCCACCAGCAGAAGTTTAGATTGCCTGAAATCCATTTAATTTAAGAAAAAGTCTACGCCTCTGTAGTTTTACTTTGTTTGTATATGGTTGGTTGAGAAACTAGGTTGTTATCTTGACTGAAGGGTTGTAATAACCAATTATGTGTGTATGTACGTGTATATATCGTACAAAAAATCTCTTCCGAAAGATTGTGGCTCTAGTCCTTACAACTCATCTGCTGCTCATTTCCGTTTTTTCAGATGTAACCTGGGACCGCTATTTCCTCTACTTAGCTGATTGAGCTTCCCAAACTATCCCATGCTGTCTACAAGTCCACCTTAAGAAGTAAAGTGATTAGATAGCGATCGTTCCCTGTCTCTATCCAAGTTGAATTGAGCACTTCTTTTGATGGCATAATCTTCGGCTTGGAAGCTTTCCCACGTGCTCGAAATAATTCATTCCCTTATCATATCTCTTCTCTACTCATACGTATAACCACAGAAATGGGAAATACCTATATCATACCCCGTTAGGACTTCTAGTCTTTGAAACTCTTGCAAATCTACAGTCAGATTTAGATCCCCCATGCGGTTGGTGAGTGAATAAATTTTTTTCTAGAATTTCAAAGGAGTCTATTGGTAGATTCACCGACCTCTCTAATGCTGAAGCAGATTCTGTTCTTGCCAGTTCACCCGCAATTCAGTTTCCAGTAACGTTGCAATGATCAGTTGTCTTAGAATCTCTTCCTGAAAAACATTACATACCGCTGGCAGATTAAATGATTCTTTGTTATTGGTTTCATAGATGAGATACCATTTGCTCTTGCTTCAGTTTGGACCCGTACGTGAAAACTTGAAATAGTTTTACTTCGTCGGCAGTTCCGTTTGAATCAACCTACAGGAACTCATTTGACCAAACTCTATAAGTTTAAAAAGGCTTCAAAGGCTTATCTTCATCAATATGTGAAGATTGACTTTCATTCAGAGCCGTCTGAGGAATGGTTCTACTAGAAACTTGAGATACCAATAGAGGCACATTTCTGCACGTTAAATGGAATGGTTCTGTTGTTCTTTGTCTTCAACACATTTCGCCATAAGGTGAGGTGTAAATACAATTCACCACTCTCACTATGAGAACCCAACTTCTACCGGCTGGAATGCATTTTAAATTCTCTTCTGAATATTCAGGTTCCATGATAACATGGAGTTGCATAAACACGATTAAGAACTGACGGTTTAAACTCAAGCACCTTATGTTTCTTTATGTATTTTTCTCTTCTCTTAACTGGGAAACATTGAAAATCTGTTTTTTTTTTTGGGTTAAACTGATGCAAATTTATGCCTACAAACTTATTAGTCTTAACAAGCTCATCATCATTATCATCATCATCATTGGCAACATCATTATGAGACTTTTTCTGGAACTCATTTGCAATATTGACTTTGTTGATTAAATTATGAAAATTCAAGACTATAACAACAACAACAACAGCAACAATGACAAACTACATTTGCAACAACAATAATAAAGGATTTTTATTTGCACGAAACTTTAGGTCTCCAGGCGGTGGGACGTTATGCCACAAGAAATAAATTTTTTTTTGCATAAATTTCATGGATGGCTGGAAAGCAAATAAAAAAACAGCAACAACAACAATAATTTTAAAGGATATTAAAATTAACAGAGACATAGAATTGTCGAAGCAACAAATAGACAACAACAACAACAACAACAATAAAAGCTGAAGGAGAAAAATAATTGAAAATACTTGAAGCAAAATGAGGAAAAAAATTTTGATTCATTCAGTCATTCATTCATGAATTCAAAAAAAAGAAGGAAGATGCGCTTATAAAATTATGTTAATTTTACTAAAAGTGTTTAATGGAAATATTAAAGAAATATTTTTCTTTTACAACAACAATAACAACAACAATAGCTGCAATAGCAACAAGAAAAATTTTCCAAACTGATGAGTGATAATCTGCCAAATAAAAGCGAATAAATGAATGAATAAATGAATGAATAGATGACTGAATGCAAGCAAAAGACTGACTGACTGACTCACTTTGCTGTTTTCTGCAATCCCAGGCTAAAAACAAACAAAAGCAAAGAAATAAAAACCAAAAACTGAATTAAAATCTTAAAAAATTATGAATCCTTCAGGGCGAGACTATCTCTCTCTCTCTCTCTGTGTCTGTGTGTGTGTGTATGTTGGTTTATAAAAGGATGCACAACTTCAGCTTGCTGGCTGAAAATTCCCAACAGACAATTGACAAACAAACAGAAATAAATACCCGTACATGAATGAAGACGAATTAAATCATTTTCATTTTAATATTTCAAACGCCTCTTCCTTTTTTCAGTTTTTTTTTATTTTTTAAAATAATTTTTGTTGTTAAAATGATGATAATTCATATTTATTGTAATGGAAACTTATTTTCTTCATTCATAAAAATTACCATCTGAAGACACATCGGGAGACAAGGGAAAAGAAAAAGAGATACGATAAAAATATCTCGAGGCAAAGGAAAAATTAAAAGTTGAAACGAAAAATTGAAGGCGAAACTTATGAAATTAAATTGTTCGAGACAAATAGTGGAACATTTAATTTTCTCTTCTCTTCAATGACAGCTCTTCAGTAGCCCTAACCATGGTAATAATTTAAAAAACCAGTGTATTTATATACATATATAGGACTCCAAAATCAATACTTATTCCATTAGAAAATATACAAAAATTTATTCTATGCCATGGGTATTGACTGATGATACCACCCTATCTGAATAAAGTTCAGGATATTCATTTTGAAAAGGCAGGCCCAATAATGTGGTGTCAAGCACTTTGTTAACGACTCTGTTGAGGCTCTCACCGATAGTTCGAAACTGAGTGAAACTATTGCTGATGAATTTTTTTTCGCAGTCGACCAGCATCCAGAAGGATACGTTACCACTACAGAGTATAGCAGGCAGAAGTATCGGCCATACAGGTTCCGGTAAGGATAAAATGTTACTGGATGGGACATTAGCACACTTTCCAATACCCAGGCATCTGTCAGACCTGTTGTACCTAACATAGCGAAGTTCAGAACAGTTCGTAGCCGTTGAGAGTCTGTCCCTGAGATATCGCAGCTTTACAACATTTATATCATATATGTAGGTACCGGGGACATAGTGGTATTATTGAAGTCGCCGTAGTCTAGTAGGTAGTGTGTTGGCTTATTAGACGTAAAGCTAGGGTTCGAGCCCCAGGCCAGACATCAAGACAAAATACAAAAAGCATTTCTTCGGCGACTTCGTTTCAGCAGATTTCTGGCAAAAACTCTGAGAGTAAATAAAATTGCCATGAAAAAGTTTCTCAAAAATCTGTTGTTCGGAGTCGACTTTAAACTGTAGGTCCCACCACTCATGTATAAAATTAACACACACAACATAAGTGGTGCGAGAAACTAGGACGTTGTACAATGGGTCAATTCGACCTCCGGGTACTGTACTTGTCTTAATTGACAAGTACACGTCCTCAAACCTAACCTAACCTGACATAAAGCCATCGTTGACTGTTGAGATCTCGACATTCACAATCCCTTTAAAGGCCTACGAACTTTGAAAACGGCTTTGGATGCGGGCAGAATAGCAAACTTTTCCAATGTAAGTAAGATACAGGGCGTACAGAATGAATGCTCGAATTTAAAAGCCACGCTCGCGCTCAGTATAATTTTAGGACTTTGGATTATAGCCACTCATTTAAGACATATTGGTCCGGGATACTTGTTAAATGATTTCTACAGAAGCTGCAGAGACTAAGAAGCGAAGGAAACTGTTCTTCATTTATGGTATAAATTACTAGAGATATGTTGAAGAAGGAGAAGACATCTTCCAGTAATAATTGCCAGGAATCTAAAACACTTCGTCAGAAGCTCTGAATGCTACCAGAACAAGGGGAAATGAATAAGCGAAGAACGATTTAGTTTAATAGAAAAAAACATGCTTTTCGAGCATTACGAGGAGATTATTATTGTCATAAACAGCCTACTATTGCAATGTAGGTACAGTTGTAAATGTTGCTTTTGTTAAGGAAAGTGTATAGAACGGATACTTGAAAATGAACGATCCCAAGGCTTTCTTAGCAAGGACAGGGGAAGGTGGACGGCGAGACTTATCCCGGATATTGAGCTATGGATTGGGCGGAAAATCGGAGAGATGAACTACTACACTACACAGATGCTATCGGAGCATGGGTATTTTAGAAAGTACTTGCATAGAATGGGCAAGAGCGCCTCCCCTTATTGCCTTTACGAAGAGGAGGAAGTAATTGATGATGCAGAGCACACTATTTTCGAATGTGCACGCTGGCAGAGCTATCGCTCTGAACTGATGTCAATAGTTGGAACAATCACGGTCGCTAACATTGTCGGGGTTATGATTGCGAGTAGAGAGAATTGGACTTCAGTGGCGAATTACGTGGAGCGTATCCTAAGGCTGAAGAAGAGAGATCTCGAGGCTGCAGAACATGTAGGCACGCCGGCATAGATGATACCTGTACACGTGTCAAACAAAATACGACGCAGGGACCTGGACGAAAAGAATAGTGGAGACACTTAGATGTCTCCTCAACTTTCGACACGCAATCCGGACGCGGATATGAACACGCAGGGGCCAAAGGCCCATAAGGACTCCACTCCGAAGTAATACCACCGTAGTTACGGAGTGGGTACGGGTACACGAGACGAGGGGGGGATTTAGTGGGTGAGGGCCCCTCACACGGAGGATGTAATTACGATGTATTATGTTCCTGGATTTGCACCAACATCCGCAACATCCAACGCCAAATACTTCCTTAAACTTCACTTCATCTGATCTGCTCAATACTTGCACCAGACAGACAGACATCCGAACGAAAATGGAATACAACTGCCATGTATAGGTCAGTGCCTCGAAGTCTATTTTAGCTGCTGCTTAATGACGATAGGCCGACCAACTGTATGGATGTATTAGAGTTGGTTTTCACTATACTTTCGCTACTACAATGGATTTTGCTCTAGCCAAACAAAGGAACTTGTTCTCGAAAATCATATATTTTTACGTAATACTCAACTTCCTCACAGAACAAATCCGTTTGTGGTCGATTGGCCAATGGAACGTACAATGAATTTTAAGGAAAATTCGTTCCTCAGCCTTACTATTCATATGTGGACCGCTTTACCCATTTTCCTAGATCCAACGCAATTCACTGAGTCAGTAGAGGCTATCGCAAGTGTATTGAGCTCACAAAAATATATGCTCATTGCCTGCCAGAGGGATTTCAGGTATTCAATGCTGATTTGTGGTAAAAAACAATTTTTTTCAGCGAAGAAACTCTAATAATTCTCGGTGGTAACGTCAACCAGCAATGTTGTAGCATATGGGGCTCGTAGTAACTAGAAATGCTTGTAGAAAAGCTATTGCAGTAGAAAAAGATAACTGTTTCCTGCACAGTCTGGTGCAAGGTATGTATCATTGAACCCAGGACGTACTGTTTCTGTCAATTCCAATCGATATCGTCGTATGATACTTCGCCATTTCCTATGCATTCTGGTTAAAGATATTATTGAACCCTGGAAGCATTGTTTCCGTCAATTCGAATCGAATGGTCGTCTGAGAAATTGGATGATATGTGGTTTCAACAAGACAGTATCAAGAGCAACACAACACAACCGAAAGTTTTTAGAAAATTTTTTTCACCATTTGGCAATACAATTGGCCACGGAGATTATGGGATTCAATGGCGATTTTTCCTCCATAAACAGGGAGTAGTATTCAATGGTGCCACATCTCAACTATAAGTTGAACGCATAAAAACTTAACAATTAAACTACCGTAGCCTCTAGTGAATCACTATCGAGTATGTGGGCTGCCATTGTGCTGATGAGGCTCAGTTTGCAGGCAATTGGTTAAAGCCACCCGCTTGAAGGATATTGTTTCTCGAATTCCCAATTATCAATGACGGTGTTTTAGTAAAATATTTGAAATTTCAGAAGCTTTACAGCGTGATCCAAACGTATAACCATCTATTGAACACCTAATAATTTTCTGTGTTAAATTCCTGTCTCTAACTCATCATTTTTTTTGTACTGTTTGTGGCTTAAACTTTAAATAAATATTTGATTTAAGCTTCTCTTTTTTCACTGAATATTTTTAGGCTGGATTTTTATATTGTTTTACCAACACTGCCGTCTCTACTCAAACTACGTGACTGAAATCACAAAAAGTTTGATTACGTTTCACTAAAAACAGTGGATACCATTAACATTAGACTTTAGGCAAAGAAATCTTTTATTTGATGAAATTTAAAATATTTCAACTGCTTTAACATGAACAAAACATTTTGAAATTTTCTAGATTATAAACACTTCAAGCCAACCAAAAAACAAAAAAACTTAAAACTTAAAACTTTTCCCTTCCACAAGTTTATTTTCGTAAAGCAGCTGCTTAATTTCGATAAGCTGAGCATTAAACAATGAAAATGGAATGAAAATGTTTTAATTCTTCGAAAGAAAAGTATATTGCAACAGCAATCATACATTTAACAATCATAATTACTTTTGGGTCTAAAACAGCCTCTTTTGTTATCCGTACAAGCATTTCAAAAAAAGAAAACCAGGCCTGCCTGGCCTGTATGAATATTTGTTTTGTGAAAAACTTTTGCTGCAATAAAATGAACTCGTACAACTGAAATCATAAAAACTGAAAAACTGAAAAACCGAAAAACAAAAAAAGATTTTCAAAATGAAACTTCAACAAAAACTATCCAAGGAATACAAAGTATTGTTTTTGTTATTTGTTGTTGTTGTTGTAGTACGTTTATTTAAAAGATTATTGTAGCAAAACATTATTCGAATAAATTTTTAATTTTCATTCTTTTATTTTCCAAGAAGAATTGTGTGGAGAGCATAACCAAGTTATGAACTTAAAATAATGGAAATCATAAACTAAAGAAAACTGTGAACAAACGCTTGTTTATTTAAGGTAAAGAGAATGAGCTCTGCTCTGTTTTAGATTGGCTTTAAAAAAGGCAAATAATGCATCAATTGTGGTGCCAAATATCTCCCCCATACATTATATTTCTTCTATCCAAAGCTTCTATCTAAAGTTTCAGTTTTAGCACTACCTCCGGAGTCAAAAATGTTAAGCAATTAACTCACTTACCACATAATCTTCTTTGTAATATATTACTGAGCATTTTTGGCTCTGCCACATGACACGAATCTTATTTCATACAGAACAAATTTACACTTGAAACCGATCTCCTCTTATGTTATTTTGTTATAACAAAATGCGATATGAAATCGTAATATTCCATCACAACAATACTGAGGGCACATGTTGCAAGACTTGTTTAAAAGCATTCGAAAAATTGTGGCTGAAAATTTAGGCTCACAGGCCAGAACTTGCCTCTTTCATTTTGTTTAATTCGGTCGATGCAAAACTCTTCCATTCTCCCTGGTAAACACTGCCCTTCAGAACATCGGAATACCCTGCTGGCTTTTTTTATGTCGGAATTAAAAACTGAACCTTTTGGCATGAAATTCAGATACCGCGACATACACTCGATGTAGCTTATCGATGCATCGAAACAATTCGATTTTTTTTACATACAGAGATGGACCTGTCTTTGTATAACCGTAGCAATGATCTACAGTACTACACAGTACTACAGGCTTTGTTGTTTGTAAGCCCATTGGCCATTATATTTATCAAGGGCCATTGTCACCTGTCAATTCGAATGGCTGACAGTTCCCTTCATAACTGTCCTCTGGAAAGTATCAGAAAACTATGATTTTAGGCAATGGGACTGAATAAAAAAAAGTAAATTGGGAGCCACAGTAGGAACATATTGTGAGATACGAATGGGTCAGAAGCAGATAGTAGAACAGAAGCCTGAGCGTTTGATCCTTAAGTGAAATATCCGTAGCTAATCGGGAAATTAGCGGGTTTCTTCCAAGCAAGAGCTTACGCCTTATAAAGATAAGCTCATTTCAATATGGACAAGTAAATATAGGGAACGGTACATAGTAATTCTATTTGCCTGTCAGGCCGCCATTTGAACACTCAGCTCCTGTGTTGGATTCGAGATTAGAATGTAAAGTCGAATTAGTGTCCAGCACTACCCTGGGCATACTATACACGCCCGCAATCGATTACAAGGAGAAGAGAACACTTAAGAACTCGAGGTGAAAAATGTTTTGGGTTTACACCTTTCAAAGAACATCATAGTCTGAGGTTGATACAGATGACACCTCAACGTGGGATGTGGTATCTTCCCAGAACTGTTATTACCTCTTAGACTACCCATTACTATGGAGAATTTAGAGTCGGGGTATATCAAACACAGATATATTCAGTGACAGTAAAACGGTTTTGAAATACCAAAGAGTCTCTAAGGCGGATCCAACATTACCCAATGAATGCTGAACGTTTTTGGATGATTAACTCATAATTAATTCGTACTTGCAATGTATCTTCCTCTGCAGAGGGGTAAACAAATGATCTCACACAGACTCTCGATTGTGTAAAGACCAGATAAAGTCCCAGAACAAAAAAATTTGTGTTAAATCCATCCAAAATATATCTTAAGGACTTCATAACGTCCATAAAGAAAGTCTAGTCTTAGCCTAGTATACAAGCTTAATATACCGCACACAGATTTTTGTGACATCTGTAATTTCGAGAAAGACCTGGAGATCATATTTTTAAAAGAAGCCATCATCTGTTGACAGAACAAGTCCTGCTGGAGATTATTCAGATCATTATTCAAATCCATACCTTTAAAAAAGTATCAGGAAGCCTGGTAGATACCGTTTTTTCGGTCTAATTTTCCATTGCACAGCTTTTTAATTCACTTTTTGAAACGCAGTACCTTTTCTCGCGCTTTATTTTTGCTGTCTCAACTAAAATGTGTACTTTTTTTTCCTTTTTTTGTGATAAATTACTTTGGCGCACAAAAATTTTTCCTTCGCCATAATGTTGAACACATTGTGGTTCCATTATAACTCCATCATTTGCATGCCAATTCCATTTGCGTGTCTCTCTCTCTCTCTCTCTTCGCGCCTCTCCCCCTTTTCCGATCGTTTAGTATAATTTAATTTAAAACAATTTGTTTAATTTAACATACGAATGCGTGTACTAAAAATGTACATTAGTCGATGTGTGTATGTGCTGGTTTGATTGAGTGTCCTGTTGTCCGCTTTTGCGAAATGTGCTTAAATATGCTCGTAAAACAATGTCTAAAACATTTTAAAATAAAATAAAATTAATCTAAATAAATTTATTTGGTTAACGCAGCCAATTTAAAATCACAAAAACCGCAGAACATTTTTTGAAACGACAACCAATTTTGTTGAA
Organism: Sarcophaga variegata; assembly: GCA_932273835.1. NCBI lineage: Eukaryota > Metazoa > Arthropoda > Insecta > Diptera > Sarcophagidae > Sarcophaga > Sarcophaga variegata. The sequence continues at coordinate 10,837,960 of OW026362.1, forward strand.
CATTTGAACGGACACACACTCACATATACATTTACCCGGTGCCTTGCTTTTAATACAAATTAAATGCACTTTGTAGGCGAAAAAAAAAACGAATCTGCTGTACAAATAGCCCCAAAATGCTTTTGGTAGAAATACACATGGCAATGCATACACAAATGTCCTGTGCTTGATAGCATGTTGAGGCACACGCTTGGTGTCCTTAGCATCGAGTTAAAATAAACTGTTTAATAAAATAAATTAATTGCTGTAAAAATTACAATTAAAAATACAAAAACAAAAAAAAAATAAAGAAAACCCCTGAGTGGTAATGGAAAATACAACAGCGGCTACACGTTTGCAGGGTACTGCAATACAGCCAACAATAGCGATGATATGGCAACACTATCATGCTTAAAACTGCAGCACCAGTAGCCGTAGCAGCATCAGGAAACAGGGCAATTAATTTAACACATACGGTTTCCATTGTATTTGTGGTCAAGACCATTTACGACTGCTTGTATGTTTTTATATTTTGTTGTATTTTTTTTTCTCCTACTCTTTTTTCCTCTCTCTCACCCCCTCTTATTTTTTGTTTGTTTTTGGTAAGTGGAGTTAACTGACATTTAGAGGCATGAAAAATGGCAGGACCAACCCTCATTTTGAAAATAAAGACGATTTTGTTTTGGTTATAAAGCTGTCAGCTGGGTTATCATATTCGTGTTGAACTACTAGAGTACTACCAGTCATACGATCCATTAAACTGGTCTCTAAAGGGAATTCCTAGAATGTCTGCAATACAGATGTCCTTACAAATTTCGGGATGATGTTTAGTGCCAGTAGAGTTAACTCCTGGTCCAGTACCTTAGCAAACAGTACTCATTTGTTTTTCTCTGAGATGTATTAAAACCACAAAGGTTCCAAGTATGAATTCCGACAATTCATTCTCCTCTTAATAGCACCTCCAAATGGAGATGTTGGCGCTTTCAATGTGAAATAATATTTTTATTGTAACGGAACTGTAAGGCATACATACTATACTTTACTGCCTTTTTGCTGTACATCCACGGCACTGAATATGTTTCTCTGATAGAACCTAATAAAACATAAAAAAAAAAAGTAGTTCGTAATGCTTTCGTAATCTGTAATAACTTCAGATGAGCCTGCTTTATTAATGTGCTTCTCATTGCAATTTTTATTGGATGCTATCAAGTAGAAGATAACTCCACACAGCATTTGGTTCAATGATCATTGAATAAATTCAACGAATCATACGAAAGCGCAGTAGCATCTTGTGTCAATAGCTGTACTGCAGCGTAAGTGTATTTAAAAGGGCTTTAAGCGAAGTTGTCCTCCTCTCTTAATTTATAGATAAGAAACAGTTCTAGAGATTTAAGCCTAGAACTCAGACTAAGCCTGTTCTTATTTTTTTTGCTTGTAACATAAATTTAATAAATCTTGTACTACCTAATCGGCCATTTTGTTCTTTTTTTCTGATTTTTTAATTGATTTTTGAATAAACAGCCGCACAAATGGCTGTCAGACTCAATTATTGGCTGTTCTGTAAAAAACCGTTATGAAAATGGTAGACTGTCATGTGAAAACAAAAAATATCATAGCAGGCGAGTGCAAGAAAGAAAGAGAAAGATAGAAATGAAATAAAATTCAATGGCGTGCTAAAATTGTTGAGGTACATTGATTGAGCACCAGATGGCGCTATCAGTATTAAAATAAAATTTAAATAGAGCAGTTTTAGTTTAAAGGAAGTGATGCTAACATTATATAGGACGTTAAGGAATTGAAACATCTTCAAGTATAGCTGAGTTTAGAAGGAGTAAAAATCGTTTTTAAATATAACTTTTGAAATAAAGAAGTGAAATAATTTTTATTTCTTTAGAATATGTATGGGTTCCACGACATACTGATATTACAGAAAAGTGTACACGTGCATCGAACTCTGTAGTAGGTTCTCTATGTTGGGTGACCTCTTTAAAGACCTGAGAGCTTATAATGACTTCGGATGCTGGCAGAATTACACAGCCTCACAGCCAACCTCAGCTTAAACTCCAAAGGAGAACGCTCAGTATGGTTGTTGGACTTATTATAGTGTATGACTTCTGCAAGATTTGGAATTATTCTCCAGCTAATGACTACGTACACGTCCAATATTATGCCAGAGAAAAAATTACCACCTATAGATGTCTAATACTGTGTCTACTACTATGGTGTCTACTAAATAGATGATAACTTGAATGATGTTTCAGTAAAGGATATTGGTAGTCTCCATCAGAAATTCCAAATTGTTCCATGACTAGGGAAAATGGATAAGTGAGGTAATTATAATGGGCTTCTAGGAGTTAAGTGTGCCTATCTCTACTCCTTTAGCAGTTATGACTCCTTGCAATACTGACGCCTTTTTCACGTCCTTTCTATAGCTTGAGCGTAAGCTCAAAGTCTGCTAGACTTTTTATAATCAATCATTAGAAGTCAATCATTAGATGTCAATCATTAGATGTCAATCATTAGATGTCAATCATTAGATTTCTAACATAAGATATCAATCATTATAGTAAATCATTGTAGTCAATCATTATAGTCAATCATTATGGTCAATCATTATAGTCAATCATTAAATGGATATCACAATATATGTTGTGTGTTGTTTAGAATAGAAATATACTATCCAAGGGACTTGATTCTTTATAGAAAAGACTGGACCGGGGAAGCTGGATTTTAAAATATCATTGAAAACGTTATGCATTTGTATTTGAAAAAACCCTAAAAATTTTAATCCCCATTGTTTTAAAGTTTCGCCAGCTCTGCTGCAACTCTTAATGAAAGTGGAATATCGGCTTTAATGCCTGCTACAATAAACAACAACGACAACAACAACAATTGTATTATAAAAAATTTTGTTTGCGGATAAAAACTTAATTGATCGTTGGTGTTTGGTTAAAGGGTTTTAATAGGCCCACGACAAATTAATGTTATACGCAGCGTTCATTTTTCCCCACTTTTTTGTCCTCTTTTTTTGCCTTCATTACTGCTGGGCCTTATAAGTTTAAGCTGTTTAAAGCTGTTTTATTTTATATTTACATTACATTATTACATTTACCATATCAGCAATTCATTTTAACGGCTAATTACTTAAAATTACTTTTTACAACATTTTTTAATTCAATAGACCCTATTGACTGACGCCTTTTCTTACTTGGTCTTCCCTTTACCATACAATTGCTCTGAAGTGGGTATGTCAGTGACAAAGAAATTTGCTGGTATGTAATGGAATATCTTACGTAAGACATCCAATAAAATATCCTGTATTGTTTGTGTTATAACGGTGTACAAAGCATCGGTCAACATGCGCCAGTTGTCATTGAAAAATTTATTGGTGCTGTCCTCTGTAAAGGAAAAAAAAAATTATTTAAAAAAAAAATTTCTTAGAATTCTTAGCTTAGCTTACCCAATTGCTTTTGACCATTGAAGAGATTAGAGAAATACGATTTTAAGCCTTCCAATTTGAAGTCCACATGGGTACTGGTTACATTATAGAACGTAAAGCCACCCTTTTCATACAGCCGTGTCTTGGTATGCATGACCACAGTCATATTTTCTGAAAGAGAGTTTCAATAAAAAAAAACATTTTTTTCTTCAAAACAAAAATATTTCAATTCTTATGCAGACCCGCATCCAAAAACACTTCTCCGCGGCCATTTAAGGGTATCAATAAAATTCTGCCAAATAAACTGTAGTCACCCTGTAATTTCATTACAGGCAAGACAAATGTTGTCTTCCAGCCAAAGTCTTTGTTGGATACCCTGAAACAAAAATTTCAAGACAATTCAGTGACGCTTTTATTTCCAATCTTACATCCGAGGTACACTTACTGACTCTCCAAAACATGTGTGTGGCCAAACCCAATTATTTTTACATTCGATAGCTCAACTTTTAAGTTGATAGCCTGGCTATTGCCCTGAGTGATTTTAATGCGATTGAGATAGAAGGGATCAAAACTTTTTATGCTATCCAAGCCGGGTATGCCTGAAGAAAAACGAGAATAATTTGATTTTGAAGTAAGTGACCCCAACATATTCTTTTTGATCTACTTACCACCATTCAGCTTATCAAACAATTTTTGTATACTTTCGGTTGAGCATTTTGTAAAATTTGCATTCGCAATTTGACAACCTTGGATGTAATCTGCTGTTGAAGAGTTAAAGAGATATTGGAAGGGTTTAGTTATGGCTTAATTAAGTTCTAGGCATTCTTAATGATGATGTATACTTATGGATTTCAAATACAGATTTCATATAAACTCTTAAATTTATTTATTGTTACAGGTTACCCCTTGTTGCCTGGCGAGTAGGGTCTGCGACTTTGTGCTGACACTCTTTCTTTAGTTTATGAATTGTTATTAAAAAATATCAAACGAAGGTTTTAGTCATTCAAAATATAAAATTCAACCCCAAACTGTCCCATACTACACCGCCTTTCGTCTCTTCAGTAATTCACTTATCTGCATTTCAGTACAATACACTGCATGAGTAGGCTACCCAAGAGCTGTCTAAAGTATAAAAAAAGTATGGCCTATTTGTGGAAAGAACTCCGTCTGTGCGATTCACGCATAGGTGAATTACCTTCAACGTTTCTTGCTTATCCTAGGTAATGATATTACTGACAACTGTGCTTCTAGACAGTCAGTCATCTCTTGGCAGTTATCACTTGACCCCTACGCAGAAGGACCCATATGGAATTGTGCTTTGATCTCTTGCTATCAATGATCCTTTGCTAGTTCATGCAAAATGATGATCCCGGGATCAAGTCTAATATTATGCCAGCAGACTGAAACTAGTCTCACTATGTTAGAATGTTAGTGTCTTTAAAACAGGCTGACTACGCTTATTGATTTCAAATAAGTGTTTATACTCTGAAGTCGCCGTGGTCTAGTAGGTAGTGTGTTGGCTTATTAGACGAAAAGCCAGGGTTCGAGCCCCAGGCCAAACATCAAAATAAAATACAAAAAGTATTTCTTTGGCGACTTCCTCTCAGCAGATTTCTGGCAAAAACTCTGAGAGTAAATAAAATTGCAATGAAAAGTTTCTCAATAAATAAAAATCTGTCGTTCGGAGTCGACTTTAAACTGTAGGCCCCACCACTCATGTATAAAATTAACACACACAACATAAGTGGTGTGAGAAACTAGGACGTTGTGCAATGGGTCAATTCGACCTCCGGGTACTGTACTTGTCTTAATTGACAAGTACACGTCCTCTAACCTAACATAACCTTATAAACAATCAAATGTCCCCTTTAACATATAAAAAGCTTCATATGATTAAATAAATTTATTTAAAAAGACAAAAAAGAAGCCGCGAAAAAGAGGCATAGAAAGTAAACAAGTATACAAACTTTTATATTTTAGAATCTTACATTGCTGTCACATATCAGTGTACATATATTTAAAATAATTTTAAATTACAATTTTATTTGATAATTACTCTTCATAAGTCTATACTATGTCTTGTATTTCAGATTCAGACAATTGATACTAAAAAGTAATTCTCATTTAGTTAATTGCTATTTATGAATAAGTACAAACCTGTGTAAAAGGGCGGGTGGTTGGGTCTCTGTGTTGTAGTGGGGAATAAAATAAGCCATCTGAGGTATAAATGAATTGTATTAGGGTTCACTTGGACCACAATTCTCATATATGTATGTAGCTTGATGCTTCTACCACATCCCAATCCTCTTCAATTATCCAGCATCTTCACTAGAGTCCTAGTAATTATTTCCAAAAGCATCTTAATCCTATCATCATCACACTGTATTCAGATTGTCGTCCACAATTGATCTGTTAGTATGGTTTACTCTACCCCTCACAGTACACAGAACACACAAACCCGACCACCCACCCCTTTACAATTATTTTTACTTATTCATAAATAGCAATGTACTAAATGAGAATTACTTTTGAATTGCTTTACAGGGATTTGTTATTTCTTCCAAACGATTAAGTAAACAAACGATCGTAGCTGTGACACTCTTGTTGATCGTAACACTTAAATAGAATTCTATGTGTGCGAATGCGTGTGAGGAAAAATTTGTAAAAATTTCAAATGTTAATATGAACAGAGGAATGTCAACATGAACAGAGGAATGTTAATATGAACAGAACAGTGTTATGTGTGTTTAACAGAATACACTGAAGTATACATATGATCACTGTATTCAAAAATTCACTAATTGGGTTCCTTTGGACTACAATTACAATATCGTGTGCTGACGGTTAATACGAGGATTGTGATTTAAGTTTCGGACACTACAAAAGTTTTGCGAAATATTTGTTACCAGAATACACGGTATACATATGATCATGGTGTTCAAAAATTCACTACTTGGGGAACCCAAATAGAGTTCCTTTGCACTACAATTCCAATATTGTGTGCTGATGATTAATACGGGGATTGTGACTTAAGTTTTGGAGACTACAAAGGTTTTGTGAAATATTTGTTTTCACTAATATTGGCATGGGTATTACAAGCGTAGACGGATATTATCAGCGCCATAATTACAAATTCTGTATTATTTGTGAGCAGATTTCAAAATTACACGTAGCTTATCCAATCAAGCTTAAAAGCAAGTGGTTTTATTGCGCCACAGGGGTTTTATTATAAGATCATCAAGGTTGCATGTTTCTAAATCTTTCGAAATTGTTTTTGTTCAAAATGGATGAATGTTCTGTTCGAACAAACCTACCGCACGCTTCTTCTATTTAACGATCGCAATAGTTGTCGTACCGAGAGGACTAAATGTTCTCATTATAGCGGTTAAATTCGAGTCCTCTTGTTCAATCAGCTAACCACCAAAACCCGTACGTAAGACAGATGATCTGCCGAAAACGCTGCCGCTGTTCGCATTCGATTATGAGTCGCTCACAAGAACTCGGCTTTTCTTGGATCTGATCTTTAAAGATTTATTTAGAAGAGTCCTGTTGGGGGTACCAATTGTATTAAAACTCAACAAGCCGAGTGCTGCAATCAAAATGACATAAATACTGGAAGTATGACTGGAATACATTCTGTTACCACTCTTATTGAAGTCGCCGTTGTTGGCTTATTAAACGAAAAGCCAGGGTTCGAGCGCCAGGCCAGACATCAAGACAAAAATACAAAAGGTATTTCTGCGGCGACTTCCTCTCACAGATTTCTGGCAAAAACTCTGAGAGTAAATAAAATTGCCATGATAAAGTTTCTCAAAAATTGTCGTTCGGAGTCGACTTTAAACTTTGTAGGTCCCACCACTCATGTATAAAATTAACACACACAACATAAGTGGTATGAGAAGCTAGGTCGTAATCCTGAGTGAAGGGTTGTAATGACCAATTACTTATGTATGTCTATACTCTAATAAAATACAAAATTGACAAACCAGGCTTACTATCCATATCTGTAAAAAAATATGGAGGAGAACGAACAAATCTTGAACTGTGCACATATTTCTAGAATCCATATATTCTGAGAGCGTCTGAGGTTCTCCTAACGCCCATATAACTATAGACGCCCTTATAGGGGCGAATGTACATAGATTGGCTGATTACGTTTGGTGCCTTCAAAAAATTTGTGGCAATGTTTACACCGCAGAGCTTTGAACTTTTATAAGAAAGTTCTTTTTTTAGTTTCAAACTATTTTATTCAAAAAGTATCAGAGTTATTGGGTATCCAATAATCCCTGGTACAAAAAATATGTTGAATTCTTTACCCCCTTTTTAATACCGTATTAGAAATTAACTTAAATTTCATGTTCCTTTACTGCAACTGACTAATAACCTTGCCTTTCGCTCTATGTTTACTTCATTTACTTTCAGTCTGGCAACTTCTAGAACAACACAGTTGATTTGTTATTGTTCTTTATTTATTCTTCTGTGGTCTTTCTGTTTAGTTTTGTTATTAAAATTTTTAATATGTTTCAATCTACATTCTCGTAAAATAAGTATTTTGAATTTATTCTGTTTACACAGTAATTTCTAGCCCTAAAAGAATCCTGGTCGTCCTCATAACTGCGTAGTCCCCAATATTCCATAGTCCTATGTAACATTTTCTAGTCTTACAACTGGATTTTAAGTGCCCCAAAATTTCAAATTACTTCCTGCGATTCTCTTCATTTCCTACCATTTCTTCGTGGCAAGGTGCCTAAATAATGCTTACCATACCATTACTGGAGAAATCATTAATCGTTTCCTTACAAACTGTAATAAAATTGTCCTAGATTTTGAGATTCTTTATGCCAGAAGCTAATAAAACAGAAAAAATTACACTTTTTGGAGCAGTTCCCAACCCATTTGTAATCTGTAATCCCACCAGATTTGCTTTCTTTATTAATATGGTTCACATTGCCAGTTTTATTAAAGGCTGTTAACCAGAAGATAACTCCACGCAGCATACGATTCGTCGATCATCGAATAAATCCAGAGAACCACACGATCAGCCATTTTTTTTCTGATTTTTTAATTGATTTTTGAATAAATAGCCGCACAAATGGCTGTCAGGCTCAATTATTGACTGTTCTGTAACAAACCGTTATAGAAAATGGTAGATTGTCATGTGAAAGCAACAAATATCATAGCAGGCGAGTGGAAGAAAGAAAAAGAAAGAAAGATATGAAATGAAATTCAATGGCGTGCTAAAATTGTTGAGGTACATCGATTGAGCACCAGATGGCGCTATCAGTATTAAAATAAAATTTAAATCGAGCAGTTTTAGTTTAAAGGAAGTGATGCATGCATTACAAAGAAGGTTAAGAAATTGAAATACTTTCAAGTATAGCTGCGTTTAGAAGTAGTAAAAATCGTTTTTAAATATTATTTTTAAAATAAAAAAAAATGAAATAGTTTTTATTTTTCTAGAATAAATGAAAAAGATATTTTTAACAATTTTTCGTTTATCCAACAGTTTTCGACAATAAAGATAAAATGCCAGGCTTGGACCACCAACTCGCCTGTAAAGTGATCATTCAAGAACATGGTTTGCTGTTTATTAGCATCAACCTGATAACTTCAAAATACATTTCGGGTAAGTCAAACTAAACCTCTTGCTTTTTTTTACACGTAATATAAATTGAAGTTGTCGTGAACTAATAGGTAGGTGTGCTGCCTTATCTGACGTGAAGTCAAAGATCAAATCCCAGGCCTATTAAAACGAAATATGAAAAAATAATTTTTGGGCTTTTTCCATTGGCATGAAAAATTTTCTCAAAAAAAGCTGTCGTTCGCAGTCGATTGTTACCGTAGGCCTTGCCACTCATGTGTAAAATTAAAGCACATAACATGAGAGCTTTGAGAAATTAGGTCGTAATCCTGAGTGAAGGATTGTAATGACCAATTATGTGTCTTTTTGAAAAACAAAATGTCTGAGTAGAATGGCTCTTTCTTTTTTTAATATTTTGCTATGCTATGCATGCTTTTGCATTCATGTTGCATGCCTCATTTAATAATTGAAAGTGTTATAAAAATTGTTATCACTTGCATTTACAATAAACACACTTACGCGGATCTGTTAAGAATTTATATTCACTTTTTACTGCATTTCCAAAACATAATAGAAGAACTGTTAGAGCACAACAGCAGTAATTCGTTAACATATTTAAAAGGAATTAAATATTGTTTATAATTTTGTTTTTGTTTTTTGTTGTTGTTATTGAATAACAAAAATTCAAACAACATACAATTTATTAACACTTTACGCTTAAAAGACCGCCAGAGAACTGAAATGCTGATACAAGAAGTTGTTGCTTGAAAACTCGAAAAAATAAAGTTGCATGCAACACATACAAAACACTAGAAAGAAAACAGCAAACAAACACAAACATTCAAGAATTTGCAGTGGCCAAAACACAAGTTTTCTTAATTAAATTTATAAATTATAAATGAATAACAACAACAACAACAACAACTAATGCGATTTGATTCAAGTGTCGCAATAATCATGTCCAACAACCAACATAATAGTAACAGGCAATAGAGACCGGTATTAAAAGAAAAAACTTGCTGGTTACAATTATAATAACGTTACTCGTAAGCATAGCCAAACTAATAGCCAAACTAACAGCTAAATAGCAGCAGCAGCAGCAGCAGCAGCAGCATGCAATTGTTGAAGCCTGTTATTTGGAATCAAAGCTTTGCATTGTGGCCAGTAAGTCACTAGAGCGTCTAGTCGTGGCAATGCACGAGAAAAAACACACAAAAAAAAAACAAAAGAAATATTGAGAAATTCAATTTGTTGGCAGTAAAACAATTTAATTCACTTGCCTGTACTCATAAATAAAACGACAATAGCAACAATCTACTACAGCCACATGTTGCCAAGTTATGTTGGTTTTGTGCTAAATGTTGATTGCAACATCACATTGATTAAAGTGGTTAGCGTGCAGCGGCAACAAGTTCGTTGACTAGTATATAACTTGTCTCACAATTTGTTTCTCTGTTTTGGTTTCTAGTTTTTAAACTTCTGGTACAAATTTTTAACCAGCAGATAAGGATTGTAAACAATTTATTTGGTATGCTACAACAGGCATTGTAGGTTGAATCATGGAGATGTAAAGCAATGAGATACTCTGCCATTTTGACAACCTCCTATTCGCTGCAAGTTAATCTAGCTCGGTTCACGATTTATTGAGCTTCTCCTCCGCCTATTTTTCTAGTATCCAACAGTGATACATGCAAAAATGCCCCAACCATATCCACTTTTGTCCATAAATTTCGATTTCAATTAATGTCCACTGGGTTTGTGATCAGCGTTGGGTACTTCAATAATGTTTGAGGAGAAAATCCTCTGGATTCGTGTAAGTCATCGGCTTGCAAAGTTATGCGTCTCATACATACATAATTGGTCACTACAACCCTTCAGTCAGGATTGCGACCTAGTTTCTCGCACCACTTATGTTGTGTGTGTTAATTTTATACATGAGTGGTGGGACCTACTGTTTAATGTAGACTCCGAACGACAGATTTTTGAGAAACTTTACACGGCAGTTTTTATTTACTCTCAGAGTTTTTTTTGCCAGAAATCTGCTGAGAGGAAGTCTCTGAAGAAATACTTTTTGTATTTTGTTTTGATGTCTGGCCTAGGGCTCGAACCCTGGCTTTACGTCTAATAAGCTAACACACTACCTACTAGACTACGGCGACTTCATCATCAGTATCCGAGAGTGCTACATGCAAAACATGCTCCACCCATATCCACTTTTGTCCACAAATTTCGATTTCAATTAAGGTCTACTCGGTTTGTAATCAATGTTTGCAGTACCCAAGCAATACTGTTTGAGGACAAAATCCTCTGGATTCGTAAAAGTCATCGATTGGCAAAGATATCCCAACTTGATGCCCCAACGGGCTACATTCCTGGATATGCTTTCGTATAAGGCTGTTGAAAATAGTTTTTCCCTAGGTGTAGTTGGTCGTAGGCTTTAGAAGTCTCCGTTTAAAATAATAATGATCTCCAGGTTTCAAAATAACCGGAGGTTTTCGAAGGAGACTTACCTCACACTGTGCGACACAATGCGCCATATGGGCCACCGAGTGATCTCGCCTGTGAACGGCAAGTTATCCGCTAACCTAACCTCCAATTTGCTGCCTTCTACAGTGTGACCTGGTTTTGGGTACTTTTATTTAAGACCATAACGTTCCGCTTCCAACTCTAATTTACTCAGTTTCGACTGGACGTCGTTAAAGTTGAGCAACGGTAGCCGGGAGCAATATGGCAGGTTCCACTTCTATACTGTCGCGTTTCAAACATCTTTAAAACAAAAGTTAATGCCATCAAGAGATGTACTTTATTCAAATTGGTTAGGAAGTTCAGGGGACGGAATATAGCAGTGCTACCCGATAGTCAGACCTGTCATGTGAAGAGCCTGCTCTTAGGAGTTTGATTCGAGATTAGTAAGGGATTGTTTGAAAAAGCTGAATTGGCTAAGGCTGCTAGAAGCCTTTCTGTAAAATGGAAAGGGGAAATTGGAAAGGTTTACTCGGCTAAAGAAAAGATAGAGAAAGGCTGAGACTCTACTTAAACCTGACGATTATCGGATTTTGTAATTAGTGGGAAGAGATTTGAGTCTAGCATCAGATTTTCCAAGAGTAGCCTAAGAATAGTAACCGGAATATATAGTTTTGGAACAAGATACAGTTCAAGCCCATTATGTGTATTCTGTGTTGTAGCAAACTCATCGTCAAAACACATGCTTGTGCATGGTTTAAGCTTTTCAGAGGGAAGCACTTGGGCTCTTATTAAGTAGTAGATGGAGTAGGCTTATGTAGATCGCACAGCGTCTTGAAGTCTGTCAGGGTAACAAGGTTTTAGGGGAGACATTATAGAGGAAGCCCTTGTAAAGAGATCATTTCGTCGGATCTCTATGCAACAGTAAACAAATGCCTTTGGATTAATTTTGTATATCTAGGTCCTCGATCTTTTTGAACACTATAGTGACCATGATAAAGGACTTTCAACGCTTGATATTGAAAATATTGTTATCCCACTTAGATAATCTGAAAAAAATAACCATGGAAGCCAAATCAAAAACCGAACATTGTTGTCATAGATTTCAGCAGCATCAAAAACGTCATACACTTCGTTTTATAGGCGGTGATAAAAGCGGGGCAGTTATTTAGAACTTAAATTACAGAAAGAGATATTGAACTGAATATGGCCTTGGATTGTACCTGATGTTGTTGCCGGCGTTTTCTTTTTTAAAATCGTATGTATATTACGATACAAAGCTTGGTTGTTATCCTGACTTTAACGCGCTGTAATACACATAATTTCCAAGCTAGCATATGCCACCTTGCCCATGGTTTTTCGTTGTTGTTACAAACAAAATATACTAACATAACTACCGGCAGTTTTCTGATAGCGTTCGTACAGAACATACTCAACCAAACATACTGCGTTTACGTTCCGTTGTATTTTATTTTTCAGAAGCCTGCCTTTAAATAAGTTCACTTATTTTGTCATTCTCTTTCATTATATTTCCGTTTTACACAGTTTATGGCGTTTTGTTTTTGTTTTTGTTTTTGTTTTCAACTCTCGATATGCATCTTAGGCATGTTGCAATATATAAAGTTTTGGCCATATGCTGCTGCTGGTTCTTGGCTAAAGCCTAAAAGCCAGTAACATTGACTGTTAAAATGTTGCAATTTATTATACACGGTATATTAGCCAATAGGAATTTTAAACATTTTCAAATCAATTGCCAACAAAATAATAAAAACAACAACAACAGCATGAGAAGATTTTGAAAATTAAATAAAATTTATTGCTCATGAAAATGAGGTTATAAACCAGTTGAATGGTTTAAAATCAAGGCATACAAACAGATTTATTACAGAGACGCTACTGATGACCTGTAGAAAAAGCATTATAAGGCTACACTGTAGTGCATAGAGTTACTGACTTGAAGGTGATTTTGGTTCATCACCTTCACTGTGTACATCGATCGATTGACTCAGCATCATTCTCAAAGTCAAATGTAAAATGATTTGGCCAAACTAAACTTATAAAATTTTGAATTTAAAGACACAATCGATAAATCTATGAAGCATTACAAGTTTTTATGTGCCAAAACGATGCATCATACAGTCGATAGTTGTATTCCTATCACCAGAAGCCTTGATTTTTGTCTGACCATTGTGTTGCTCCGTCTCATTGCTCGGTTTGCAGTCACTTATTTCGCCAACAGATCTGGTAATAGCCAATTAAGGTTTTTATCTCCCTGATAATTCTATTTAATTTAGTGAACTGATTTGAGGATTCAGTGACAAGATTACATTCTTCTACGTGTGATCTTCGTCCTCGTCGTCGTGTACAGGTTTCATAATACTGCTACTATACAATCAAATGTTTTGCCCTTAATCTGCAGAGAGTCTTCCTAGGGGTAATATACCTTTTGCCCTGATAAACTGCAAGGATGTCAATAACAACTATTCCCTGTCCAACACCTGATATACACCCTCATTTGCATTCGTGTTTTATTCACATCATCACCGAATTTTCAGATTGGGTTCCAGACGATATCCATATCGAATAAGTATTCGTTAAGTCTACAGTGCTCTGTTAAACAGTTGGTTACTAACCATTGGTGAGTGATCCTCATAATAATCCAACGAAAGTTCGGATTGCTTCAAAACCATTTGGTTTATAAAGACTTTCTGCCTCCCTCTCTCTTTATTTTTATTCTATTTCTTCCTTTTTGCTGTATGTATACTTCCAAACATCTCTTCGCACTCCACAAAAAGGTTGTTTCTCCGCCATCTGTGTAGGACATGCCCTTTTTCCAATCTCACCTACTTTCTTATTGCCGCAAATCCCATTACCTGGGACCCAGCTAAGAGTAATCCAATGTCTCAGGAATTTTTTCCCACACTACTCCATACTATTTTGGCGTAAACCTTATCAGACTCGAGTGTTTGACCGTTACATGGCATTGCTATGTCTCGTTTTTCTTTCTAATGGCAACGAATCCTAATTTTCAAAATGATTGTGTCCGTGCGTGTGAAGCAACCAAATTGTTAGGACGATAGCAATCCACATGAGGGATCCAAGAGAGTCCTATGCTTCCCAAAAAGTCACTTTTTGATGTCGATTTTGGTCTGACAGTCTCATCGGTTCATATTTCTTTGAGAACAACATTAGGCAGGTCGTCACTATAGGTCGATGATTACCAATTTCTTTTGGCCTGTGTTGGATGATCCCAACTACAATAACATGTGATTTCTGCGGAATGACGCTATATGCCACACGGGATATTTTGCATGAACGATTCGACAGCATGGTCATCTCACGTAGAGGTGATGTGAACACATCGATTGTCAAAGTCAACGTAACCATGTTATCCCATGGTTTTCTAGCTGCCTGCCTACCTTACTCTATCAGAATTCAGAATTCAGTTGCTTTGATAAGATTCCGCATTGTTTCAATATAATATGCATGGTATTGATGTTGTTAATGTACGACTTGTTTGTATTGAAATCGGTATGGATTAGTTTGTTTCTGGTGTCCATACCGTACTTACTTATCGTGATCCCTGGAATTAATCAGTTGGGAATAGGGAATGACTCTTATGATGTCGAAATGAATCAAAACTGAGATTCACTAACATTAAGTTGAAGTAGAGAATGCAGTCTAGTAGGTGGTGTGTTCACTTATTAGACGTAAGGCCTCGGTTCAAACCCCGGGTTAGAGATTTCCAAATATGAAAAAATATTTCTTCGGCGACTTTCTCTCAGCAAGTTTCTGGCAAAAGCTCTGAGTGTAAATAAAATTGCCATGAAAATTTTTTTTACAAATCTGCAGGTCTCGCCACTCATGTATAAAATTAACACACACAACATAATTGGTGTGAGAAACTAGGTCTTAAAAGGGTTGCAATGACTAAATTTATGTATGGCTTCCTCCCAAAATGTTAGTTGCTTTGTATTTGAACAAAGTATCGTGTTTCATAATGCCGCTGCACAAAATGTATACAATGTATTCTATTTCAAAACGTCGTCAATGTGTATTTTTAACGCAATTAAAAACATTCAGGCATCGGATTTATAATTGATGCATTGTTTGGTTACTTTGCATATCTACATACTTTATATACAGTAGTAGAACTGCATACAAACTGTGTATTGATACATTTTGGAAGGCAGCCTATGTATGGATTTACGTATGTATGTGAAGTGAAGAATTTCAGATCACCTGTTAGAATTTTTCTTTTTTCTGTTGTTAGTGGCAACTCTTCTCTCTTTTAATTTCTAAACTTCTATTAAATTTTTTAATACTTTCTTAATTAATTTTTGTGGCAAATACATAAAACTTTTTTAATGAATTTATTTTTCTATTTCGAAAGGATTTTCGCAACAATAAAAGACACACAAAAAAATATCCACTCAAACCAAATAAGCTTTTACCACGAAATGGGTAAAAATAAAATGAAAAAAAAAACTGCCCTAAACGGCAAGTAAAACCAAACCAAACCAAACCAAACCAAAATGATAATTTTGGCTTTTGTATGCGGTTTTATAAATAAATCGGCTTATGTGAATGGTGGATGCAATATGAATAAATAAATTTATTATATGAACTCGTTCGTATCCCCCTCAAGCTCATTCATACACAGGCATATATTCAAGTGTATGACCATAAAGGTAGAGAGCAACTTTGAAACGATATGTAGCATGGGCGACAGTGGACTTTAAGTACTTTAAAACAGATTTGTGGTGAATTTGTGGAAATATTCATAATTGTGTTAAGTGGTGGGTTGTGGCAGCAACTAAAGGGTTTGGGGGTCAAGGATTCTAGGGTATTATAGACAATTTAAGTAAATTAAGAAAGAAAAAAATAACGAAGCAATTTAAATACAATATTTGGGTTACATACGGCAGTGACAAATTAATTAGAATTGTTAAATCCTCTTAAGAGGAGGGGGTTGATAGAGTTGATACTTTTTTTGTTAGCTTGAAAACAAAAATTAACACAAAATTTAATTTACTTTCTGGAAAAGCCCAAAAACAATTGAAAAAAACCACATAAAAACTCATTTCATGGATCACAAGGTACAATCTTGGTATTTTTGATTATAATCCATAACAAGCATACAGCATTTATGCCAATAAGTGTACAACTCTACTCTCAAAAGGACAAAAGTGGCCAACCAAATGACCAACCATTGAGCCGACCAAAAAAGCACCAAAAAAAATTGTTGCTGTAAAACAATTCCCCCAGTCAATTGAAATTACTTTTACACAGGTTTAGTTTCATAGCTGTTGTGACTCTTAGCTTATAGGCAAAAACAAAAAGAAAATAATTTTCAGCTAAAGAGGAAAATAAAATTGATTATGACCCTGGATTTAAGCCAACCAAGGGAAATAAGCATGTGAATCATATACCCAGACTTGTAAAACAATCGTTGCCATTGCCATCATCATCATCATCAAAATCCTATTAGTGGCACTACGCATACGTTTGACTGTCCTTTTACTGCCATTTGTACTCTTCCCTATTGATTGTTATTGTTGTTTTTGTATACTTTTTTCAATTCTTGTTGCCCTAGACTTTGGCTGGCTAAATTTTTTCTCTTATTTTGTTTCCTTATATTTCAAATGAATATATATGAAGTTACCAAAGGGCCTTTTCCAAATTCCCTTAAATATATTGAAGTCGCCGTAGTGGAGTAGGTAGTGTATTGACTTATTAGACGTAAAGCCACGGTTCGAGCCCCAGGCTAGACATCAAGACAAAATACAAAAAGTATTTCTTCGGCGACTTCCTCTCAGCAGATTTCTGGCAAAAACTCTGAGAGTAAATAAAATTGCCATGAAAAAGTTCCTCAAAAATCTGTTGTTCGGAGTCGACTTTAAACTGTAGGTCCCACCACTCATGTATAAAATTAACACACACAACGTAAATGGTGTGAGAAACTAGGACGTTGTACAATGGGTCAATTCGACCTCCGGGTACTGTACTTGTCTGTACTTGTACTTGTCGCTAACCTAACCTAACCTAACCTAACCTATAACAGTCGTTATGGGGAAATAAACAGATTTTCCAGGTCTTCTCTATCTTGACAGCCTAATCTCATTGCTTTTAGGTCACAATGCACTCAGTACAGTATTTATTGTCTAAGAGCTTTTTGAGGGCCCTTTTGCAGACTGAACGAGCCTTTAATGCAGCTTCTCTATCCTGCAGTGAAGGCGATCCACTCTATATCTGATCAGTCTATCGATAAGCACACTACTCCACAAGGTCTACGCATCGCTCATTGTCCTAACGCTACTATGCAATGTAATCCAGTACGTTATTACGTACCAGCCATACATCGCCAGGGAGCCTTTATCCTCTTCCGCACTATGCCCAAAGTATACTCCCGCACCAGAACTAGGCTGCGGTTTCCAGTCCTCTGTTCTCTATTGATTCTTCTTCCTCCCAGCATAATCTGAAGGTATTAGTTGGAAGTTCCCTTCCAAACAAGTGCTTATTGTAGGCTTAGTACCTGCAAGTGCCTTGAAAGTATTCTAATTTTTTTTCTATTTAGTTTCAGAGCAACATCAACTGTCTAGCGTTCAAGCTGACAAAGTTATTACAATGGTCGTGGCCAAAGTTCTGATGAACTCAGAAGAGGGAGTGAGTTTAGTGAAAGCACTTCAGCTCCCTTTCGGCATAGGTGCCCGTCATGTCATGTCCAAGTAATCTGGTTTTTAGTGGAGAGTTGTGATACTTCAGTAATACTTGGGACGTAGATGTGTAACTGCTTAGACAATAAATTATCTATCCGAGAGTATCTGTGGTCCTATATCTTCCTCTGCGGTTAAGTTTATCACGGTTGCCAATATTGCAAGGGGTTTTCTGTGGAAGATTGTTGTATCTGTGCTCAATGTTGGTATTGACGTGCTCCAGGTCTCTCTATTTATGTTACAAATTTCATGGAAATTTTTGGATTCAGTCGTGTATCAATTTTATGAGTCCATTACGGTTCTCGACCTTGTTAATCTCTGCCCAGAAAGATAATTTTGTTTCTCCTCATGGAACTGAGTTTGGTGTTTATGTAGTCGCTCGCTTGAGACACTTAAAATAGGGCCCAAGGCCCTATTCATATGTTGGCCTTTCAAAGCATGTTGCAGCCGCTATTTATT
Source organism: Sarcophaga variegata (assembly GCA_932273835.1). NCBI lineage: Eukaryota > Metazoa > Arthropoda > Insecta > Diptera > Sarcophagidae > Sarcophaga > Sarcophaga variegata. Next base: position 10,856,597 of record OW026362.1, read on the forward strand.
TGATATCATCTCGAGCAAAATATTTACAAATTTACGATTTTCTAACTCTTCTTCTTTTTCAACTGTTTTAGCATTGATAATAATCGCCTCCAGTAGCAGTAGCATCATCTCTGCTCACCTTTTTCTAAACAATAGAATGGAAGAGAATTGAAAAAGTTACCCTTTTTTCTAAAAAAAAGTTTTTCACCATAATTCCTGGCAATTTGTGACAATTCTCTGCACATTTTTTTCTTGTTGCATTGTATTGTGACCATTGTTGAATGGTTTTTTTATTTTGACGTTTTTCTATTATTTAGTTAGAGGGGGGGAGAGGTTAAAAGGATTACAGGTGTGGAGTTAGAGAAATTAATTTTGCTATGTTCCATAAAACCTTTTGTTAACATTTTTAAAATGCCAAAGATTTTGTGTCTTATTTTCTATTTTTTTTTTGTTTGTTTGGCTGTAAAGCAAAAAGAATTTCAAATCACTAGCACTGGTTGAATTTCCTTTTTGGCTAGGCGATAGACAATGATGACGACAACGATGATGATGATGACCTTTTTTGGTTGACTGACTGAGGCAGCTGGCATTCGTTAAAGAAATTGTCATAATGAAGTGTGAAAAATAAATTCATACTTTTGGCACAATAGCCAGCCAAGTTGAAGTATGTGTAGAGAAGGCAAGGGTTGCTTCATAAACTACAATACATTTGTTGTTGTCGCATTACCTTTTTGTGTGCTACAACAGCCCTTCTTCCTAGCCTTAGCTGTTTGGAGCTTATAATGAATATGATCTTATTAGAATCCCTTTTTATTGTCTTGTTAATGAAAATTTTGATTTTATTTTGGGGAAATTTTTCCTTTTAGTTTCACAAAAAAAAAGGTTGGGGTCAAGAAATTTTTCGTAGCTTAATGTCCTTAAAATTTTTAAGGTTACTTAAGAGGATTTAAAAATTTTGTTCATTTTAATTTAGATTACACTTACAGTTGGAGTAGGTAAATCAAGAAAGAGGAGCTTTTAAATAAATTGAAATTTTATTATAAGCAGGACTTAAAAAAGTTTATAAAAGATTTCTAAATAACCAAAGGAAATACTATCCACAAAGCCTCGTGAATTTAATACACTTGAAGCACGGAGATAAAAGTTATTACAACGGCTAGAAATACTCTCATTTCATAAAATAAACGGTGGCAAGTAAGAAGTGCACTGAACGTGAACATTACCCACAGAGTTTATTGCAATTAAGTTGCGAGCAATGAGAGCAGTTCCCGTCCTGAGTTCTATGAATTCGGTAGAACGTGGTCAGTACGGGGACTGGGCTTACCAGGGCCGCTATGCGTGCTCAAGTGAGCTTTTGCTATCAAAGGTTAGGTTAGGTTATGTTAGAGGAGGTCGAATTGGCCCATCGTACAACGTCCTAGTTTTTCACACCCCTTATGTTGTGTGTATTAATTTTATACATGAGTGGCGGGACCTACAGTTTAAAGTCGACTCCGAACGACAGATTTTTTGAGAAATTTTTTCATGACAACTTTATTTACTCCCAGAGTTTTTGCCAGAGATCTGCTGAGAGGAAGTTGCCGAAGAAATACTTTTTGTATTATGTCTTGATGTCTGGCCTGGCGCTCGAACCCTGGCTTTACGTCTAATAAGCCAACACACTACCTACTACACTACAGCGATTTCTGAAAAAATTGCTATCAAAGCTACTAAAACAACCAACCAACCTAGCGTTCCTTTTGGAATTCCTAGATATAGCACCTTCACTAACTTCTATTCAACAGAAATGGAAGGTACAATCTGTGTTTATGTTCTAAAAATTTAAACTAGATTCAGATTTGTCAATTGTCCTCGAGTCTCATTAATCTACATGTCACAGATAAATATTTTGTAATACTAAGGTGTAGCACTCGAATGTAGGGCACTCATCGCCAAAGGAAGCAGTGCTGATACTGAGCTATCAATTTTATTACATGATTCTTATACAAAAGTCGTACAACGTTGTCCGACTGCTCTGTTTACATACATAATTGGTCATTACAACCCTTCAATCAGGATTACGACCTAGCTTCTCACACCACTTATGGATTCAATGGAAGATACTAGATTACTAAGCGAAGTTTTTCTCGGGTACATTTGCTATACGTTTCATAGACTTACAATATGACTACTTGTTAGCTTTTGCATTCATTCATATGATTCTAAAAATTTTGTTATGATACTTAGGGCCTTACTGGGTTTTCATCCAGAGAATATAGTAACAAATTACGATTTGTATATGTATGTGTGCGAAAGTGATCCAATATCACTTTCGATTACGACATAACATGAGCATGACTGAAGCCAGTCTTGCTTGTGGAGGAACCTTACCCCACAAGTGTCACGAAATTTCTCAGTTTATCTGAAGTACAGATTAGCCATATACTGGTTACATTTACACCCTAAACTGAGGGTAAAGAGGAGTAAGTAATTGCTGCACTGTGGAAAGTATGTGCCTACTGTTCAGTTGGGAAAATTGTTTAGTCGCTAAACAGAATTATTTTATGAATGTAGAAATAGAAGCTGTTTTCCTAAGCTGGGAATTGATAAGTTCTTAAGCTTCATTAAGTATCTGACCATATCGGTTGTCAATCTTCTAAATTTCAAGACGGTCATAAACGCTCAACAAAAGCTGTAAACTTTGCCAAGTGAAGGAGGACATATGTAGAGAAAAATGTTTTTAATGTCTAGGATACATACATACATAATTGGCCTTACAACCCTTCAGTCAGGATTACGGCCTAGCTTCTCACACCACTGTTGTTGTGCGAGTTAATTTTATACGTGAGAGGAGGGACCTACAGTTTGACGTCGACTCCGAATGACAGATTTTTGAGAAACTTTTTCATGGCAATTTTATTTACTCTCAGAGTTTTTGCCAGAAATCTGCTGAGAGGAAATCGCCGAAGAAATATTTTCATATTTTCATTCTGATGTCTGACCTGGGATTTGAACCTTGGCCTTACGTCTACTAAGCCAACACACTACCTATTAGACTACTACGACTTCCGTCTAGGATAACGAATTCTATATTACAGATGCAGCGATATGAAGTAAAGTATTTTAGCGTAGAATTTTCTACGAATTTTCTAAGCTATACCACAGGGAATAGGGAAGTAGGAAAGATGAGAGGAAAATGATAGTTGCTTATAGAGGGCCTAGAGTTGGAAGTCGACTCCGAACGACAGATGATAGAAGATTATTGTACAATTATTTTCGCTTAAAGCTTTTGCCAAAAAAGTGCTAAGGCGTAGTTGTTGCATGAAATTTGCTGCTCTTTCAAGCTGCCTGATATTTTTTCATTTTTTTATGTTCATGATATCCGTTACCTTGACCTAAAATTATTAGGAATTGTTGGACTATAACTTCTTTGATACCAAAATCTCTTCATATTCATTAAATTTGCACCTTTTGTTTCAATGTCACTTTTTCCTAATGACCTTACCCTCTGATGTCTTCCCAGCCATCTTCACTTTCATTACCATCATTCATTTCATAATGGATTTCAACTTTAATAAAAATATAATTACGATTGCAAAATAGAGAAATGAAAAGAAAATAAATGTAAAGCTCTGCTGATTGTTACACATACGTTTTCGAAATATACTTGAGTACGAGTATTATTAATTATCTTTTAACGTTGAAGCCTTTCAGGACAAAAATAAATCCATCCATCCATCCAACCCTTATGGAATGAAAAGTTAATTTCACAGCTTATAGTTTTTTAATTCTGCGCCTCTTTTTTTATACGAACTTTTTGTTTTTTGTTGAAAAACTTTTTTCTGCACTCCTTTTTTTTGTGTTGCTGGAATGTAACACATGTTGAGTTTTTCGTTTAAAGGAAAAGTGCAAATCATTATGCGTGTGACATTTTTTGCATGTGAAACATTTTTCATATGCAGACCTGCCAGCCAAAAACCCCACCGATTTCACTGCTCTACCCACGACAGAGTAGACAGTAATATATGAAACGTTTTGCTTGATGGCAGTGGATGATGATGATGAAAATTTCATACAGTTTTTAGCTTTTGGAGGGGAAGGTATACTCATTCAAAATATAGACAAGACGCTTTCACTATTATCGAACTCGTTACCAACAAAATTATGTTTTTCCGGTATTCTAATGATATCCATTATCATGATCCAAAATATATACCAGAATTTATGTCAGAAGCGAATCTATAAGAGACAAATTAAACACTGCATGTAACAGCGAAAATCCTTCTGGTCTTAACTGAAGGTTAAGTAAGGTCACGTAAAAGTGATTCAATTCAACATTGCTAGTCCTCTATCCTGGGATACTATGAGAACTCAAACAAATGTAGGGCAGAGAATTAGTCGTATTATCAGGACTGTAGCTGTAGTCTAGTAGGTAGTGTGTTCGCTTATTAGATGTAAAGTCAGAGTTCGAGCCCCAGGCCAGACATCAAAACAAAATACAAAAAGTATTTCTTAGGCGACTTCCTCTCAACAGATTTCTGGCAAAAACTCTGAGAGTAAATGAAATTGCCATGAAAAATTTCCCAAAAATCTGTCGTTCGGAGTCGACGTTAAACTGTAGGTTCCGCCACTCACGTATAAATTAAGGCACACAACATGAGTTTTGTGAGAAGCTAGGCCGTAATCCTGACTGAAGGGTTGTAATGACCAATTATGTATGTGTGTATAAGCAGGACTGTAATATAGGAATTGTGATAGTACTAGTAATACCCTGATCACCACCACATGTTTCCTATAAACTCGGACGTTCAGTTTGAGTTTGTAGCATAGCATAGGCAAACCCATGCCTTCAAAGGAACAATTGGAACCCATAAAGTAGTAGCAAGCTTTTCGGTACTTACACTTTCCTATATATATTACTCCGTCCCGGGTCCTATGTAATTCCGAATTGATGACCGACAATCAAGGGCAGTTGGTGTCTCAGAAACGATGATTTCAAGAGCACCGGCTCTCCATATAGATGTTCACCAAATTTGTATTTTATACGTATCCACACATACATTAAAGTATTCGACACTTGCCCAGTTAGGATGTCCAATGGACTCATGGATAACCTATGCTGAGTTATTCACCATTCGAACATCAATATTGAGATAGGGAGAGGGAAGACATCCTGCAATCATCCTCTACCTACTGCTCTGACGTCTGATCGCAAATAAAGCTACGTTGAGATAGCGAGGAGGAAGGCGCCATAAATATTTCAAATACATTGTTCACCAAATTTGTATTCCATATGTATCCATACATACATAAAATTACTCGACACTTGCCCAGTTAGGTTGTCCAATGGATTCAGGGATAACCTGTGGAAGGAGAAAGACATCCTACAATCATCCTCCACATACTGGACCGACGTCTAATATCAAATAAATCAACGTTAGGAAAGCGGGAAGGAAAACAGCCTACGATCATCCTCTACATACTGCTCCGAAATCTTTCTGCAGAACATCAACGTTGATATAGCGAGGAGGAAGGCGCCCTATCATTCTCCCCCTCTCACTGCTCTGACATGATGTCCCGTTGTAATACACTCTAACTGACATATCGCTCTTATCATCATCAGATTCAAACTGCTGCACAGCACTATATAAAATTCCTTCGCTGAGTTTTGTCTTACCTTCCCAATGAATTAACCTTCCCTCTAGTTTTTACTTAGAACTCAAAAATATTTCCTGTATGGCTGCTTTTGACACTTCATCAGCTTCCACAGATGGCAGAAAAAACTGAGACATTGAAAAAAAAAAAAACGCATATCTGGGTAAATTATTAAACAAAAGTTAATAAAGCAGCAGCAGCAGCAGCATAATACAGCTCTGCATAGCGTAACAGTGCATAGCAAGGCATGACACGGCATGCCATGGCATAGTCGTATGAATGAATATTCTTTGCTTGCATGTACTCGTATGAATTTATAACGACTTGGCTTTTATTTTTTAAATGCCAACATTTGTTGGTTTCTTGTTGCCGTTGGTGCCAAAGAGAGAAAATTTGTAAAACAAATTTGTTAACGACAATTAGTTAAACTTTCTATTGTGTGTGTAGGTGTGGGTGAGTGTGTTAATACATACATACATGTGTGTATGTATGGCTATATTTTAGTTAATATACAACAACTTTTTTCCAAGTTAATTAAATGAAACAGAAACATTGTGGAAAAAAAGAAATTCCAATAAAAAAAGGAAATAAAATGTGGTAAAACTAATTAAGCAGCAGTAGTTGCAAGTAGCAAGTAGTAGTTGTAGTAGTTGTAGCAGCAGTTAATTTATTATGCAAATTTTTCAATGACAATTTTTTTTTTGTTTCAGTATTTTGTTGTAGAAAAAATAGGGATTTCAATGAGTTTGAAAATTTTATTATTTGAAACAATGTTTCTCTTCATGTTGAGTTTAATAAATTAAGGGAGATTGTTTAGATGTTAATGAAATATTTGCCGAAAAAAATTTTTAAATAAATACAACAAAAATAAAAAATTCAATATTTTTTTTACTTCTGAAGTGCTACACATACATACAGTCACACAGATAATTATATATGATAATATATGGACAAGTCAACTGATTTTTGCGCCAAATTTTTTGTTTTCCGTCACATCTGGACAAATTATATTTATTATTATATATATGTATTATATTTCATTCGCCCAAAAATGAGTTGACTTGTCCATATATTATTGGGCGAATTCCAATCGTAGCTTTTTTCTCGACACTCGGCTGCGGAAACCGTTCTTTCTCAAAACACTTCGAACTGTTTCGGAATGCACAATAACACTGTGATCACTTTCCGAGGTATTTCGTATTTCTACGGCTGTAGCCCTAGGATTTTTATCCACAATACATTTTATATATCGGGCTACCCTTGGAGAATTTATATACGAAATATACGTCGTACGTATAATTTTCTGTGGTGCCATATTGGTATTAAGCAAACTGCAGTCACAAATTCATAGATTTTGGGAATCTTTTTTCTTTATGTAAGTAAATGTGTCGTCACAAACGCTAATGTAAAGAAGTTTTAGATTAGAAGTTCATTACTTTTTAAAAAAATGATTTTTAGGGGGGTACGTATAATTATCAGTGTGACTGTACATAATTGGTCTTTAGTCAGGATTACGAACTAGCTTCTTACATCACTGATGTGAGTGTTAATTTCATACATGAGTGGTGGGAACCTACAGTTTAAAGTCGACTCCAAATGACAGATTTTTGAGAAACTTTTCATGGCAATTTTATTTACTTTCACAGAGTTTTTGCCTGAAATCTGTTGAGAGGAAGTCGCCGTAGAAATGTTTTTTTCATATTTTCATTTTGAACTAAGGCCTCACGTCTAGTAAGTCAACACACTACCTACTAGACTGAGGTCCATAAACTTAATTAAATAACGATTGTCTAGTATTTGTAGGCAATTAACAACAATGGCTATTCATATTCAAATTTTAACCAGCATTAGAGTCAAAAGTCGCTGTAGTCTAGTAGGTAGTGTGCTGGTTTATTAGACGTCAGATCGTGATGTGTTGGAAATCTTGGACATCTAAATACTCTAGCAAAACCTCTGTGAAAGTAAATAAAATTGCAATGAAACAGTTTCTCAAAAATCTGTCGTTCGGAGACGGCTTTAAACTGTACGTCCTGCCACTCATGTATAAAATTAACACACACAACATAAGTGATGTGAGAAGCTAGGTCGTAATTCTGACTGAAGGGTTGTAATGACCAATTATGTATGTATGTAAAACGCATACAAATATTATTATTGGTAGTTATATGGGGTGTTTCAATAGGGGCTTCTGAACTTTGAGAATTGATACTGGTCATCTTGCTAAGGCTACTTCTGTTCAATTAGTTGTCATTTATTCAGTCCCTTTTGTAAAACACCATGGACGGATGTAGCATTCAATAACATGTGGAAATAATAAAATTGTTCCATCAAAAAGGATGTTCTGTTGGGGTAATATACCACGCCCTTCAGTCCTTTTACGATCGCCATAATCGTTCTACACAGAGGACTAGAACGCCGCAATGTGGTGGTTGAATTCGAGCCTACTGGTTCAGTAAACGATCGTACAGCATTAGTATGCAGACGAAACGCAAGGTCTGCAGAAAACATCGGCGTTGTCTGTGGGAGAGTCTGCAGGAGAACCCGTGGCAATTGATTTTGTGAAATAGAATTCGGTCATTCCGCCTACCACTACTTTGCGAATTTCACATCGTGTCATGGACCCACACACGTACAAAATTTAACTGACCCAAGAACTGAAGCTAAGTACCATAAACAAAAGCTTTTGTTCACTGAAAGGACTCTAGAGTAGTTGGCTCTTGGCGCTAATTTTTATCAAAAAATCATCATCAGCGATGAGGCCCATTTTTAAAAGAAAGGAGACATAAACAACGAAAAGTGGGCGAAATTGAAACGATAGCAATTCACAGAAGAATCAAGAGCATCTCTTGGATCCCTAAAAAGTAACTGCTTGATGTAGACTTCAGGCTGGCGGCATAATCGGTTGATATTTCTTTAAAAACAGCATTATAGGTCAATGGATTCGATGATCTGCACACCAACGACATGTTGTTTAAAAATGAGAGCGCTACATTCCACACTTTGTACGAGCGATTTGACGCCATGGTCATTTCATGTGGTGGTGATACGAGCTTGGCCACCAAAAGCGTTCAATTTAACCGCGTTCGATTTTTTTGCGGGGATTACTTGGGATTTTGCATGAAAGGACATAAGAATGCTGGAGGTATATTGCGGTGCATTTGCAAAATACGCACAATACTCTGTCTTCGTTTGGCGAGAGAAAGACCAAAGCTTTTTTGCCACTTTACAGGAATTCAATCATGCTCTGGAAAGTTGTAATTACTGCACATTGTATGATTGGACGTCTATTTAAGCGTATGAGTTAACCAAATTACGATTAGTGTAAGAGCTGTTTGTATGAGGAAAAAGAGGAGCCGGCATAAATGTCCTATTTTATGGGTAACTTGACCTAAGCACCTTGGTGGAGGTAGTTTTCACGCTGTTGTGAAACAGCATGATACTATGTTCAGATATGTACTGTTTTTAAGTCAATATTCGGTATATTGAGTACAATATTTGAAGTGTTCAGACATAATGATATACGCAGTTCAGCTGCTTATTCAATATTCATTTGACAGCTGGTAAACAAAACAGCTGGTTGTTTCAACAACATTGTTTTTATTTTGTTTGTCGTTGTTGTCAATTTGAGTTGTAAAATATCAACAAAAAGTGTTGGGTTAATTGTAATATGCTCACTATACACACTTACGACAGTGCTGCATTTTAAGTTTTACTCAATATTATAACAATTTGCGTATTTATTGCGTAATAATTAATTGCAACTTTATATAAAATATTGAGCTCAATAATGGCGTTTATTGCGATTTACACAATAAAGGTGCATATCTGAACACCGTATGAGTTAAAGCTTTGAAAATTTTACACACGATTTTAAATCTTTAAAGTTGTTTTTAATTAGAAATCTTTGCCCGCATTTCATAAGTTTATTTGTTGTTGCTACAGCGTCAACTTTTTGTCTTTTCTGTTTTTTTTCACACACAACAGTTGCAACGTTGTAGCTCCGCGTTAAGCATGCTTGTCCTGCACTTTTTTCCAATTTTTTTTTTGCCTGTTTTTAGTTTTTAAGTTGACAGTTATTCTAAAATATTGCTGGACACACATGAAAATCTTTAAACGTGACTGTAAAACATGTTCAACTGGCCATGTAAACCAACATAAAAACTGTGGGTGTCTGTCTGTCTGTCTGACTGTCTTACGCCTTAAAAGTTTTCTTTTGCCATCTTTTTTATCTTACAAACCAAAGAGAAAAACTGCTTAAATGGTGTTGGCCTATGTCTACAATAGTTTTTGTGTTCTTAGGATGTTATTTGAAAGAAGAAAGAAAGAAAGAATACAAGTAGAGAGGGTATGTGTAATATGGTCAGAACGGAAATGGACAAAGTTTCTTCTTCTTTTCTTTTCTTTTCTTTATGATAACAGAGGCAACTTGCGAACAAAAGATACAAACATTTTACACAAAGACTTGCTTGCATTCCATTGATTGTAATTGTTTTGACTTGATTTCTATATTTTTAAACTGACTTTTCGAAATACCCCAACAACAACAGAAGAAATCTCTTTAAAATCTTTTATTTTCACTTAATTTGCAAGTATTTTTGCACATTTTAAACCCCAAAATGAAAATATTATTGTTATTCGAGTGTATTGCCTTGCACTTCAGATTTTTCTTCTTGTTTTTCCCCCTTCTCTCCCCTACAGTGTATATAAAATAAATATTATTTTGTATTCATTTTGACTAAAACATTTCAATTGGATAAACAAAATACTCAAGTGTATACGATTTCAATAACATCAACAACAAGAAGAAGTGCTCCTTTTGCCATTCACTACTAGAAAAGTGCATCAGCTCTAGCTAGAGCTTCACCATCATCATCAACATCATCATCATCATTATCAGCATGTGCTAAAGGCAAATACAAAAGAAGAGAAGCAAGAAAAATTCTTAAGTTCCTCTTGAAAAATGTAAATACTTTGAAATGAAGACGATACAAACGATTTTCAAGTTGTTGAGTGCGCTATAATAATATCGTGTTTGGGGCAGGGTGTTCTTGAAAAAGGGGAAAATAAAATTAAACAACTTAGCATCCAATCAAAATACTAAAGAAATTGAAATGAATAGACGAACCTTGAAACAGCTACTGTGGAAATAATTAACACAAGATTTTTTTTGATTCAAAGGTTTGGAACTTAAATAATTCAAAATAATTTCTTTTGAATTTCGAAATATTTTCTGTGGTTTCGAGGATATGTGATAATTTTTATCCGTGAGTATTGTGACTGGCAGTTCAACATCAACTCCAAACTACGGATTTGAGAAACTTTCCATTACAATTTTACGCTCAGAACTTCTGCCAGAGGAATTTTTGAGCCGGGGTTTGAACCAAGGGCTTTGGTCTAATAATCCAACACACAACATACACGACTATGGCGGTGCTGTTACTTTTACTACAAAGATCGCACTTGCCAGTGAATAATTGGTCAATTCACACAGGCCGTTGTATCGTTGTATTCATTGTATTGTTGTTGATATTTTTCGTATAAAAATCCGATACACTTATACACATTTTTTCCATATGTTTTTAAAAGTTGTATTGGTTTCGCGTTATCAAATTGTGTGAATGAAAAAATGTGTATATGTTTTCAGATGTTTTAAAAAAGTTGTGTTGGTTTCGGGCTATCAGATTGTTTGAATGCCACGAGATACACAATACAGCATAACATTGAGCGTTCACAAACAAACAAATGTATTCAATACAACATACACGATACAAAGTCGTGTGAATTGCCAAATTTAAAATTTTTTATGCCACGATCCTTTTTATTGCTTTTATACTTTTCCTCTGTTACATATATAATTGGACATTACAAGTCTTTAATCGGGATTACGACCTAGTTTCCCACACCATTTATATTGCATGTGGCGGGACCTACAGTTTAAAATCGAATCCGAACGACAGATTTTTTTTGAGAAACTTTTCATGACAATTTTATTTACTCTCAGACTTTTTGCCAGAATGGAAGTCGCAGAAGTAATATTTTTTCATATTTCGTTGTTCAAATTTCGTTGTCTGACCTGGTATTTGAACCGAGGCCTCACTTCTTAATAACCCAACACACTACCTACTAGACTACAGCGACCTCTGCTATAGCTTCCAAAACTGAACCTGAACAATTCTTCTCCAACTTCGTCCCAAAAAAGGATGCAACGAACAGGTATACAGCATAATCTCATCTGATGAACTGGTGCAAGATCCTTAGCATCTGAAATCTTAGACTATCTCTTGCATTAGCAGATTACATTACTTCACTTCGCTACTATTTAGGTTCACTTTACTACAATAAAGGCTGTATGAATCCAGATCCAAAGTAAATCGACTTGAAATGAACGCATACTCTTACTTAATTGGTCATTTCAACCCTTGAGTTAGGATTACGGCCTAGCTTCTCAACACCATACATGTTGTGTGTGTTAATTTTGTCCAAGAATGAAGGGACTTACAGTACAAAGACAACTTTGAACGACAAGATGTTTTTCTGAGAAATTTTTTGTTTTTTTTTTTTTTACTTTCAGAGCTTATGCCAGAAGACTGCTGAGAAGGAGTCGGCGAAGAAATATTTTTTCATATACGGTCTATTTGAGCTAGGGGTTGAACCACGGCCCTCTAATAAGTCAACACATTACCTACTAGACCACGACGACTGCAGTATGCACTGATAGTAAAGTGTGCATTAGATCCCAAGAGATTTTGCACAGCATGCCTAACATCGCTAAATAATGCCGAGATCTTTTAGAGGAGCTTGCGAGACATGATTCACACCACGTGGAATCCCCATATAATTTACACTTAAAGTTTTTATAATATATCTGCAGAGTAGCAAAAAAAATGTTCTCACACACACCCACACATTACCTACCCACAAAACAAAGATGGACGGCCAGACAAATCTGTTCCACTATGGATACTTGCAGGACACGATTTGCAATAAATCTAGCCGGAATACAGCACAATAACATCGTAAAAGTTACAACACGGCCCTTGCCTTTGGGTATACATGCACAAAGATTGAAAATACTTTTGCGGATGCTGTAATTACGAGACCTCTGTAAAATATCTTCTCTGTTACTGTCAGTCACTTGGGAATCTAAGGGGAAGTACACAATTTATTGAAAAATGATAGCCAGTCGTAGGTGATTTGAATAAAATCCGTAGCTGCATAAAACTATTAGGATAATTGCTACAAGGGGTAAGCTAAACCGAACCTAATCTCTTTAAAACTATGCTTCTGAATATAATTCGTTTTTTCGAATATTTTTTTAATTCTTTTCTGAAATTTTGTTGAAAAATTATTTCACGCTTAACATTTCTTTCCTTTCCCTTCAATAACATTCGCGTATTCCTTCCCAAAAATTTAATTTTCTTGTGTAGCTCATGATGTGTCTCATAGAAATTAAAGTGTGTTATTCTTTTTAAAGAAAATGGCAAAAGTGTGTTTAAAACTGATTTAAGTTGTATTCAAAGCTAAAATAAATACGCACATAAACATTTCAAAGATTTCTGGCATTTTCTTCCTCTTTTACGTTTGCTTGTAAAGTCAACAAAATGCATATTCATGAGTACGTAAAAGAAAGAAAGAAAAACATCATGGCAATCATAGTCTTCCTCAATAGCTCATCTCCTTAAACAAAAACAAAAAAAGACAGCAACATAGACAAACGCATCAATATCATCACCATCATCATCAGCCTTATAAGCATACAACGTTTTGCTCCAATGCTGAAACCTTCAGTGCTCTTAAGCATATCCTGTATGGCTTGCTGTTCTATATTGTTGATGTTATTGTTGTATTATCCTTTTTGGCTGTTGCATGAACATAACATGTGGCAAATATAATTTAAAGGGAAGCATATTTCAAGAAAAGAGTCTGATTTTTTCTAAATTTTTGGTGGATATCATCAACCCAATAATTGCCTAAGTATTCAGAGAAATCAGTGGCTCCTTTTTACTGTAGTAATGATTTTCTTTTAAACTTTTAAACCCCTTTTCCTGCTATCAATGCAATCAATTTGTATGTCTTCATACACTTTGTGTAGACATTTTAATTTCATAGTTTTCTCGATTGTTTGTAACTGTTCTGCACTTCAAAGCCAATTAAATTCAATAAACACACGCTTATTTGCCAAAACTATCTAGACTTTGTCGCTTCCGTAAAAAGTTAACATTTTCTTCAGGTACAAAATGAAAATTTATTTGTTGTTGTTGGTAGTTGTTTGTCAAAGAAGTCTTATAAAAAGAGTTTTTTTTGTATTAAAACAAAGAAATTTTTTAAAGTTTAGCAACAAAAAAAAAAAAGAAAAGAAAAAGGAAGGAGGAGGAACGATAATAGGCTTCCAAGTATGTATCTATGTTGGTATTGATGAGAATGTTTTTTGAAATGGAAACGGTGTTGGAAACAATTTGATTCTTATGGTGTAGGCCAATAGGCATACGATTCTTGCATTATACATACATACATAATTGGTCATTAAAACCCTTCAGTCAGGATTACGAACTAGTTTCTCACACCACTTATGTTGTGTGTGTTAATTTTATACATGAGTGGTGGGACCTACAGTTTAAAGTCGACTCCGAACGACAGATTTTTGAGAAAATTTTTCATGACAATTTTATTTATCTCAGAGTCTTTGCCCGAAATCTGCTGAGAGGAAGTCGCCGAAGAAATACTTTTTGTATTTTGTCTTGATGTCTGGCCTGGGGCTCGAACCCTTTGCGTCTAATAAGCCAACACACTACCTACTAGACTATGGCGACTTCATTGCTACGGTTACGTCTGCTCAAATCTGTCTCTGTAACTTATTAAACTCGTCTTCAGCGGTGTTCAAGAGTGTATTACGTTTACTTTGTTACATCGATTTTATTTTCTTTTCTTAAATCATTAAAATAAATCCCATATTCTTAGACTTGTATTTGCATATTATGATTATGATTTGTTTGTGGTTATAAATTTCAATTAAATTTCATGTGTTATTTGCTCAAATAAATCTTAACACTCCTGTGTTATTTTCTGATTTTTTTTTTGCTCGATTATACGTATCTATGCACTCCAACACCTGTCATTATTTATTTCTAATTTCTATTTACAATAAATTGACAATTGAAATAACAATTGCCAGAGTAATTAATTTTTATTGAATGCCCATCAGTGTGTTAAATCTACCATCAAAACATAAAATTCCTTATAAATATGCAAACAAAAATATCCCCCCAAAAAAAAGATAAAATTAAACTCTTGGCAAATAATCTACAATCAAAATGGTTACGAATATAAAGAAAGAAAGAAAAAAACCAAATAATACAGGAAAATCTATGTAAATATGGCTAAGAAACAAAGATAAAAAGGGGAAAGGGAAGCAAGAAAAATAATCAAAAATAAAATCATACAAAACCAGCTGCTGTAGACAATCTCACACATGTGAAGAAGGATTTTTACGACAAGAAAAAAACAGCAGAGACAGAATTTGCAGATGGCGATAAGCGCACGCAAATATATAAATTCTCATATACATACATACGTACGTTCACATGGAAAAAATGTCCATGAATATGCATAGAGAATAATAGAAAAAAAGAAAAGCCTGGGAAAAATATCAATAATAAAACGCATTGAGAGCAATATCTACAGATTTATGCAGCAGGATAGTGTATTGAATATCCTTTTAAGCTTATTTATTTCCTATAAAATGCAGTAAAAATTCAGAAAATGAAGAAAAAAACACATTCACAATACACAACATATGAAAGTTGTTTAAAAACAATTGAAAATAATAATATCGGGTGTTTTTTTTTAGATATCGATAACTATCGACAACAGCCAAAAATAGCAAAATGTATTACCATTTCTGTTTAGTAAGGTTCGTGAATAGTTTCACACCAGAACAATTCTTTCAAATTGTGAAAATAGCTCCCTTTCTACAGTCAACATAATCGATCAGTGAGCAAGCAATTCGTATAATTATTGATCGATCGTGTTGGCACTAATTTCACTTATTCCCTTGCTTAATTGGTCGTTAAAACCCTTTAGGCAGGATTACAATCTCGCTTTCTCACACCATCCATGTTGTGTGTGTTAACCCTTTGCGACCGTATGTCTGCTCTCAGCCGCCAAAGCTTTTTTACCATTCCAGTCGTATGTCTGCTGTCAGCCACCAAAGCTTTATTACCGATCGCGTCGTATGTCTGCTCTCAACCACCAAAACTTTTTTAACACTCCTGTTGTATGTCTGCTCTCAGCCACAAAAGCGTTTTTACAATTACAGTCGTATGTATGCTCTGAGCCACCAAAGCTTTATTACCGATCTAGTCGTATGTATGCTCTGAGCCACCAAAGCTTTATTACCGATTAATTCCAACCAGCATGACACCCATATATAGAAATAATACGGTCGCAAAGGTTTAATTTTATTCATTAGCGGCGGGACCTATAGTTTAAAATCGGCTTCAAACGAAAGTGCTTTTTAATAAGCCTTTCACGGCAATTTTATTTGCTCTCATCGAATTTTTTTTAGAAGATTGCTGAGAGGAATACTACTGAGATGAAGTCGCCAAAAAAAATATTTTTTTCATATTTTGTTTTTTTCGAGTTGTGTGAGCTGAAGTTCGAACTATGGGCTCGCGTCTAATAAGCCAACACACTGCCTTCTAGGCTACTCTTCTGCTTTCAAAATCATTAAGTAAGGTAGTTATGGAATCAATTGGTAGTGTTGGTTGTCCATTCAAATTTTATAGGCATACTTAGACTCATTCATTCATATTCATTTAACCTGGCTCCAAATCTATTTGCAGCTTCAAATGAAGTCTCTTCGGTTCCTTATGTCCATTATTGGCAGATCATTCAAATCGTCTAGATAGTACACACCAAGGCTTCTATCTTCCTATCTTCTAGGACATGTAATCAAAAGATAAAGAAAAGAACTTTAAACGACGAAAATCGTAGTGATTAGTGGACCTAGTCACTCGTAGACGTGATGGACTATGTAGCTCGAAATTATTAAAAAAAAAAATAAATGCCTTGAAATGCCTTCTGTCTTGTATCATAATTTTTAGTTCTCAAGCTCTTAAAAAGCCACCCTATTTGAACATGAACATGTCATTGAATACATACATTTTTTCTATGCATTGAAATTGCCATAAAGTGCAGTGCAGTAGTGCGTAGTGCATAAAATAGTGTAGAGGCAGGAGTATTAAAACTTATCAAGCCAAGGGATTAGCTTTCGAAAATGTTAACGTTATTATTGGCAATTTATATCAATGATTTTTATATATATGGATTCTAACAATAAATGTTGAAGTAATATATGTACATGTATGCATATATATCTGTGTATAAAGATATCATACATATTTATTTAAATTTGATATGCAAATTAATATTGAAATAAAAAAAATTTTTTTTTTGTAAAAAAAAAATTAAAAAATGATTCTAAAAATCCATAAAAATTTATATGCAAATACTGCCTGCCAATTGATTTAAAGGTATTTTACAAAATGATTATAAAAAGAAATGTCATGCAAATTGTGAAGTGACAATTAAAATTAAATTAATTATTTTTATAAATTCTTTAAAGGCATTAGATATTCAAAAAACAAACAAAAAGATTGAAATTGTTTTTATTTTTATTAAAAAAATTATTAAAAATAAGAATTGCTTCGATAAACACTTCTCATCTACCTCCAACGCTCCTTTAGTCAGGATTACAACCTAACTTCTCACACCATGTTGTGTGTGTTTTATTCATAAGTGCTGGGTCCTACAGTTTAACGTTGCCTCTGAACTACTGATTTGAGAAACTTTTCATGGTAATTTTATTTACTCACAGAGTTTTTGTCGGAAGAGTGCTATGAGAAGTTTGCAGGGTTTTGAACCATACTCTGCCTAATAGAATACAGCGCCTTCAATGTTACAATATGTTTTTTTTTTGCATCTGTCCGTTGGGGCATACAATGTCCTCTTGTGCCCTATGTGTTCCAATCCAATATTGAGTTACTTACAACCTACCCAGGACTACCACAGATAATTTAATTCACTTGATGCCTATCGAGTTACACATTCTTTTTACTACCTGCTCAACTGCTGTGCAATTGAAAGAAAGCTTTTAATGATAGAAGAAAACATCTGGACACAGAACCCTTACTACAAGATATGCAAATAGTTTGCCGAAGATAACAGATATTGCATACCTCGAGAGAATGGTGATCAATGATTGATGAATCCAAATAGTAAGATTGATAGATACCATCTGCTCGCGGTATTCAATATCAGAGATCTGCTGTTGACAGATATTGCATACCTCCAGAGAATGGTGATCAATGATTGATGAATCCAAATAGTAACATTGATAGATACCATCTGCTCGCGGTATTCAATATCAGAGATCTGCTGTTAATCATTTGCATATTTTACTGCAAGGTATCTTTAAGAAGAAGTCAAGTGGGGTTAAATCGAACGATTTGGGCTGTAGGTTCGCATCACCTCCACTTGAGATAACCAAGCCTTCAAATCGCTTGTGCTGAATGTCCAAAGCGGCGGTTGTGGCACTTAGTGTCGTCCTGTTAAAACCACATGTCATTGGTATTCAGATCATCCAGTTAAGGTCATTAGATGTTCGTAATTATCGACCTATAGCACTCGATATTAACAGTGATAGTCTGGCCAACGTTGTTCTCAAAGAAAATCGTGGACCAATCATGGAGACATCTTACAATTCATAACCCACAGTGACTTTTTCGGGATGCATAGGAATTTCTTGGATGTTATGTGGATTGGTACGATTGTGCCTCATCTCTGAAGACTAGAACGCCCATTTTGATAACTTTATTGTTTGCATGTGTATATCCTTCCATGGTGAATTATCAAATCCAGCTGAATAGGTTAGGTTAGAGGACGTGTACTTGTCAATTTAAGACAAGTATAGTACCCGGAAGTCGAATTGACCCATTGTACAACGTCCTAGTTTCTCACACCACTTATGTTGTGTGTGTTAATTTTATACATGAGTGGTGGGACCCACAGTTTAAAGTCGACTCCGAACGACAGATTTTTGAGAAACTTTTCATGGCAATTTTATTTACTCTCAGAGTTTTTGCCACAAATCTGCTGAGAGGAAGTCGCCGAAGCAATATTTTTTGTATTTTGTCTTGATGTCGGGCCTGGGGCTCGAGCTGTGGCTTTACGTCCTATAAACCAACACACTACCTACGTTGACTTCATCCAGCTGAATAAATGACAACTAATTTGACAGATGTAGCATCAACAAGATGGCCGAAAATTCAATGATTTAGAAGTTCGTGATGATGTATGACTGACTTCTCAATCTGTAAATGCTCCTGTCGGTTCAAAAAGTTGTATCACCTTTTC
This sequence comes from Sarcophaga variegata, assembly GCA_932273835.1. Taxonomy (NCBI): domain Eukaryota; kingdom Metazoa; phylum Arthropoda; class Insecta; order Diptera; family Sarcophagidae; genus Sarcophaga; species Sarcophaga variegata. Next base: position 10,875,623 of record OW026362.1, read on the forward strand.
CCCCTTACGGATTGTATAATCTGGCAATCTGTCAGTAACATAAATATTTGAAAAAGCATTCTGAATTGAACTTTGCCATGATCCCCCACAAAAAAAAGGATTCAAATATATTTCAATTCAAATAATTTAATTTAATCTTATCATTATATCTTCTAATTCTAATGTCCTTTATTTTAATATTGTTTTTATAACAAAATTTTTAAAATTTACAACATTTACACCATTTTGTAGTTCATTCGTGTTAAAGTACACAGCAAATGTTACATCAAACGTTCTTATCCTTAATCCTTTGCAACTAATCCGATACAATTTTCGTTACGTTTTCCTTTTCAATTTATGTTGTTGCAGTTGTAGTAGTATTAGTAGTTGCTGTTGTTGTTGTTGTTGTTGTTGTTGGTATTATTTAAAACATAACCCAAAAACTAAATACTAAATTAAATCATGTAGTTTTGGAAAATTAAACCAAAGCTTGACAAATTACAACATGTTCGGGGGATAATAATGAATGAATGAAACACAGGAACGACAGTAGCAGTAGCAGTAGCAGTAGCAACAGCAGCGTTAGTAATATAGCAATAGCAACAACAATAACTATAATAATAAAAGTTACAACAGAAATCACTGTAAAAATAGATAAAAATTAAATACAATTTAAATAACAGCCGAACGACAACAAAATGTAGGTAAAATGGAAAAACTACCAGAGCTGTCTCAAAGACACCCGTCCGAAAAAAAATTCTTTTGCTGTAGTTTGCCTATACGCCATGCAGCATTCATTCATTATTGGATGCGGTTTTTCATTTCGACATTTAAGTGTTGTTGGTATACTTCAGGCCACCAGCAAACAACTTTAAACCTCAGTTGTCTATGCATTAACACACTTATACGATGCCGCTGAGAATAGTTTGGCAAAGACAGAGCTGGTAAAGCTTTAATTTGTAAATACGAGGACAAGGTTCATATAAGGACGTCAGTTCGACATTTTTGAAGTTCAGTTTTCTAGCAAAAACGTCTGCGAATAGGAAAAGTTACTTTGAAAAGCATTGTCGTTCGGAATTTACTTTAAAGTATAAGTCCTGCCACTCACGGATACAATTAACATGCACAACATGTGTGATGTGAGAAGCTAGGTTGTAATCCTGACTGCAATGACCACTTAATTAAGTAAATAATCAAATCGTTTGTATCGTATAACATGTCGGAGTTGGAGATGACATTGCCATAGTCTCGGTAGCTAAGACGGTAAGGGAAGTAGAGGAGAAAACGAACACAGCGATTCGAAATGTTGGAGCATGGCTGGATGAGGCAGGTTTGACACTTGCTGCACATAAAACGGAGGCCGTCTTGATAAGCGGCCGGAAGATAGTGGAGAAGATGGAAGTGACCGTTGGAGGCACAAGGATCGAATCGAAGATTATCGACGACAGGCTGAACTTCAACGAGCACGTGAAATACATCGGCGAAAAAGCATCTGTAACACAGGGAGCACTGGCGAGGATGATATCAAATATTGGAGGACCAGGTCCATTCAAAAGTAGGATAATTTCGGCGGTAATAACGTCGATAATGCTGTATGCTTGCCCAATATGGCCGGGGGCACTCTCTGTGGGGACGACAAGGAGGATAATGTCCTCGGTGTATCGTCTAAGCGCGATTAGACGGATAAGTGGCTTCAGGACAGTGTCTGATGAAGCAGTATTGGTATTGGCAAAGACAATACCAATAGACATATTGGCGGATGAGATGAGTAGGATATACCTTCGCCGTCTCGAGTACCCTATAAAAGCGGAGGAATGAAGGACTTCTATGCACAAATGGCAGTCACGATGGAAGAACAGTTTAAAGGGAAGATGAACATTTCGCCTTGTCCCTGATGTAACCCTTTGGATGAACAACAAACATTGCGAGCTGAACTACCTGTGACCCAGTGCCTAACTGGTCATGGGTGCTTCTGGAAGTACCTGCACAGATTAGGTCATGACACTTCCCCTACATGCCCAAACTGTGTAGATGAGGAGGAAGATGCGGAGCATATTCTAACATGCTGCCCCAGATTTAGTTGGCCCGGAGAAACGAATTTAGGACCAAACTGGCTAATGAAAGAGCTGTTGAATTGTAGGATTCTATGTAGTCAATATAATCAGAGAATGGCTGAATTCCGAAGACTGCAAATTTGACTTAATGTGATAAAGCTTCAAGCTAACCATCCCTCCGCGAAGTAATACCTTACGGCAGTCCCGCGGGGGGAGAGTGGTTGAAGTGTGTAGGGGTTGAAGTGTCTTTCGAAGATTCCCACTTCCGGCTCAAGACAAAAAAAAAATAAATGTCGGGGTTGGTGAGCTCTGTACCAGCTCTGGTAATGCAATTTCCATAGTTATCCTTATGTCCTAGACAGCAGGCATATAAAAGGCAGATATCAGCGGGAAACATTAAATTGTATTAAATTTCTCTTTATCCAACTCGATTCTTTTTACTATGAAGTTAGACTTTAATCTAAGCTTGAGTTTACAAACTTATCGTTGAAATATTTCGAATTGTTAGCTATGAAACCCTCATATACATACTTTCAAGTGTTAAGGTGTGTGATTTTAAAATTCTAAACTTTTTACTTGAGCCCTGTACACTGGCTTCCATTATTGTCCGCCTCTGCCTTATACACACGATTATGTCAAGCGTAAGATCGTCAGACAAATGAACAAATAATAGTTACAAGTTTATAGGTGTACAACGCTGTGCATGTACGTATGTATGTATATAACCGAATGCATGTTAAAAATGGAGATTCTAATAAACGAACCGAAAAATAAAACATGACAATCGTAATTCTATATTCTATAGAAAATCTATCTACAACAACAGTATACGAATATCTATGCTATGCTACATCTACATATATTGTGTATTACAATTAAATGTTAAAGTAATTGTAGATTTACCTAGACTCATACACACACACATATATATACGCACACACACACAAAGTTATAAATTTATACAAAATAAAATAAATACATATGTACGTGCACATAAAACTTAATGATTCAAAGGGAATGGCAAATGTGACCAACTCTAACGGAAAGGAAAGGTCAGTTAGTAAGGATCAGAACCCAGACGTTTAAGAAACATATCTTAAGTGAAATGATATCCTATGCTATTGGAGAGTTCCAATTATTTTGCCTTATGACTTTAATTAATTACTCAAAGCCAGATTAACTTTGCTTTAATAAAAATTCAACGAGTTTGTGCTCGTTTCTTTTAAATTTAAATTTTTGCAGGCAGCTGTATCCGTATTAAAATGGTCTCATTACTCAGTTCCTGTCTTTACCTGTAACATTAAATAAGTCCATTCGCATACAAATATACATTTATTTTTAACCCTTTAAGGCACCATAACCACGTTAGTAAGATTAAAATAATCCAAGTTTTATTATGTAATTAATCATTACAATTTTTAGCGTGGTTTACAACCCAGCTACTCGTTCAATCATATTGTTGCAGATATATTGCAAAAATATTAACCAAGTAGACAGACATTATCGTCCAGCCTAGGTCTTCTAGAAGACTGTTTATGCGCCAGAGGACGGCTCTAATGTTGCGTAATCCCATCTTGAACGATGTTTTATAAGAGTGGTAGGTTAGGTTAGGTTAGGTTAGAGGACGTGTACTTGTCAATTAAGACAAGTAAAGTACCCGGAGGTCGAACTGACCCATTGTACAACGTTCTAGTTTCTCTCACCAATTATATTGTGTGTGTTAATTTTTACACATGAGTGGTGGGACCTACAGTTTAAAGTCGACTCCGAACGACAGATTTTTTAGAAACTTTTCATGGCAATTTTTATTTACTCTCAGAGTTCTTTGCCAGAAATCTGCTGAGAGGAAGTCGTCGAAGAAATACTTTTTGTATTTTGTCGTGATGCCTGGCCTGGAGCTCGAACCCTGGCTTTTCGTCTAATAAGTCAACAGACTATCTACTATCTACTACGGCGACTTCAATAAGAGTGGTAACAGAATGTATTCCAGTCATACTTCCAGTATTTATGTCTTTTTGATAAGGAAAATCTTTTAGAAAAAATCAAGAAGAAAACTTAGGGATTATACTAGATAGTCTTCTTGATTTTTTTTAAAAAGGTTTTCTCCTTAATTTTATTAAGCTTTTTTTTGTTTTTTCAAAAAGGTTTTCTTGTTGATTTTATTAGGCCCTCTTTTTGTTTTTTTCAAAAAGATTTTCTTCTTAATTTTATAAGACTATCCCTTTATTTTTATAAATAATACTTCTTGATTTTGCTTGATATTATTATAGATTTTTTATTGATATATTTACTTAGAAACTAATTTAATATTTGATTTATTAATAATGATTTTACACGAACAATATTTCTTCTCCATTCCCTTAGTCCTGCTTTGAATTTAATCAACTCCACAGTATACTTTTGGTCCACCTTCTTGAATAAATTTTCAACGTCTTCGATTTCCATTTTTTAATATGTTTGTTGATATAATTCCAAAACTTAATAGACTGTTGAATGCTCGTTTCACCACGGAGTTCCCAGGACTTAAAAATTGGGTCATTATTCAAAATTGTATTTGTTTTTTATAACACTTTTTTTTGAAATTAAAACAATTCAATTTTTTTTATTTAAGTTTATTTTGTTTTTAAAAAGGAATATTTTTATTACTTTTTTCCACTTCTTTACTTGCCACTTGTTCACTTTTTTAACAAGCCAGCTAATATAATCTGGAAGATATTCTTATTGAAACATTAATAAGATAATTTACACATGATCAAATAGAAACCTAATGAAATCATTAAGGAATGCTCCTTAAAAAAATTATTAAGTAGCCTAATGAAATCTATAAGAAAAACCTTTTTGAAAAAATTGATTAGGTAGCCCAATGAAATTAATAAGAAATTCTTGTTTTATACAATTTAGAAGAAAACACAATAGAAACAATAAGTTTTTCTCTATGGATTGTATTTTTTGTGGCGAAAATGACGGAATTTGAGTAAAAAAAAATGGTAAATAACGAGTTTCCTTCTTAAATGTATGTGTTTTACGTCTTGAAAAAATTAAAAAGATTTATCTCATAAAAATAATAAGACATCTCTACGAAAAAATCTTCGTTTCTTTCTGCTGTAATACCCCTCACTCCAAAAACGTTGCGTAGAGAAAATCTTCTTGATTTTATTAGGCAGTTTTCCCTCTGTGTACAGACCTCTGATGTGCTCTATTAATTAAATTCGTACCCCCAACAGAACTCTCCTAAACAAAACTATGAAGATCAGATCTAAGAAAAACCGAGTTCTTGTGAGCGACTCAAAATCAAATGCGAACTGCGGAAGTGTTTTCAGCAGATCTTCTGTCTTATCGACGTACGGGTTTTGATTGGTGATTTACTAAACCAGTGGACACGAATTTAACCACCATAATGAGGAGAGTTGGTCCTCTCGGTACGACAACTATTGTGATCGTTAAATAGAAGAAGCATGCGGTAGGTTTCGCGAACAGAACATCCATCCGTTTTGAACAAAAACTATTTCCAGAGATTTAGAAACATGGAAGCTTGATGATCTTAAACGGCAGAAACATTGTGATAATAAAACCACTGTGGAGCAATAAAATCATTTGGTTTTGAGCTTAATTGGACAAGCTATGCGTAAATTTGACCTCTGCACACTCATAATCCATTTACTAAAAACATATCCATCATAACCATCTACGCTTGTAATATCCATGCCGTTATTAGTGAGAACAAAAATTTCGCAAAACTTTTGTAGTGTCCAAAATTAAGTCACAATCCTCGTATTAACCATCATCACACTGTATTGGAATCATAGTTCAAAGGAACTCTATTTGGGTTCCCCAAGTAGTGAATTGTAGAATACCATGATCATATGTATACCGTGTATTCTGGTAACAAATATTTCGCAAAACTTTTGTAGTGTCAAAACTTAAATCACAATCCCCGTATTAACCATCAGCACACGATATTGTAATTGTAGTCCAAAGGAACCCAATTAATGTATTTTTGAATACCATGATCATATGTATACTGCAGTGTATTCTGTTAAACACATAACACTGTTCTGGTCATATTAACATTCGTCTGTTCATATTCACATTTCAAATTTTTACAAATTTTTCTTCACACGCATTCGCACACATAGAATTCTATTTAAGTGTTACGATCAACAAGAGTGTCACAGCTACGATCGTTTGTTTACTTAATCGTTCTGTAAAAATAATAAAGCCCTCTAATACAATTCAAAATTAATTCTCATTTAGTACATTGCTATTTATGAATAAGTAAAAATAATTGTAAAGGGGCGGGTGGTCGGGTTTCTGTGTTCTGTGTTCTGTGTGCTGTGTGCTGTGAGGGGTAAAGTAAACCATACTAGCAGGCTGATTATGGACGACAATCTGAAGATCGTGTGATGATGATAGGAATACAATGCTTTTGGAAATAATTACTAGGACTGTAGAGAAAAGATGTTGGATAAATTTTGTAGAGGACTGGGATGTGGTGGAGGCATCAAGCTATATGAGGATTGTAGTCGAAGGGAACCCTAATACAATCCATTATTATTTAAGATGGTTTATTCTACTCCTCACTAGAACACACAACTGTGTGCTGTGAGGGGTAAAGTAAACCATACTAGCAGATTGATTATGGACAACAATCTGAATATCCTGTGATGATAATAGGATTAAGATGCTTTTGGAAATAATTACTAGGACTCTAGTGAAAATGCTGGATAATTGTAGAGGATTGGGATGTGGTGGAGGCATCAAGCTATATGAGAATTGTGGCCCAAGGGAGCCCTAATACAATCCGATTATACCTCACATGGCTTATTTTATTCCCCACTACAACACAGAGACCCAACCACCCGCCCTTTTACTCATCTTTTTACTTATTCATAAATAGCAATGAACTAAATGAGAATTACTTTTTAATATCAAATGTCTGAATCTGAAATCCAAGAGTAATTATCAAATAAAATTTTAATATAAAATTATTTTAAATATATGTACACTGATATCTGACAGCAATGTTTACTTGTTTACTTTCTATGCCTCTTTTTCGCGACTTCTGTTTTGTCTTTTTAAATAAATTTATTTAATCAAATGAAACATTTTACATGTTAAAGAGGACATTTGATTGTTTATAAAAATTTATTTTCTCAATTATTTTCAATTACTGTGAAGTCCTGCGGTGGTACGTCAGCCTAAAGACGGTCATCTCAAAATCTAGCGACCATGATCTAAAGAGTTAAGAGTGCCTGAAAGCAGAAAGCTTTCGAAGTGGATTCTTGTAAAATATGCTTCCTGGACAGAATCAATAAACTGTGTAGTTTTAAGTAATACTTCGCAAAGATACTGAATAATAACAATAAATGGACAATTTGCAGGCTTCATACTCTACGACTATTCCGTGGTATCCAGATGATTTAAGGACAGATAGTGGGCCAGAAACGTAAAAAAAATGTCGGCCCAGACTAAAATATTCACAACCCATGGAAAAATTCAAAAGCCTATGCTATCAAAGGATCTGCCCAATTCAACTTCAAAAGGAAGCACAAAAAATGGGACATTGCAACACCAAAAGAGCATATTATGGATAGTTCTTGCAGCAGCATGCTACACGAGCTCATTGGATGTCAAGAGGCTACTTCCCTTACATATTCTTAAAAAAGATGTAAGTGAAGGTTGACATACAATATTGTGGAAATTAGGAAGATACCAAATCATATGAGTTCCAAGAGGATTCAATGCATCCAGACAAAGTTACAGTTTGGTGTAGATTTTAGGCTGGCCTTGTCATTGGTCCATATTCCTTTGAGAACGATGTTGACCAGCATTAAATAGCAATGAGTGCGCTTGAACGAAGATACTCCAGCAAGAAAAGTTTTGAAAGTGATCCATCAAGAAGGTGGCATTCAAAATTCCAATTAAAGGTTAGTCTAATGAAAACCTCTTGACACACATACATACGTAATTGATTATTACAGCTCTTCAATCAGGATTACGACCTAGCTTCTCATACCACTTATGTTGTGTGTGTTAATTTCATGCATGAGTGGCGGGACCTACAGTTTAAAGTCGAATTCGAAAGACAGATTTTTTTTGGAAACTTTCAATGGCAATTTTAATTCACTCTCAGACTGAGAGAAAGTCGCCGCAGATATATTTTTTCATATATTTTTTTTATTTGCTGGAGATGTCGGACCTAGGACTTAAACTGTGGCCTCACATCTAATAGACTGTGGCGAGTTCCTCTTTCTGGTGAAAGAAAAATATCAATTCAAAGTTATATACAAGCCTAAAAGGGTTAATAATGTATTCATATATACATACATATTCAGGTATATATGTTTATTTATAGGTATTCACGTATGAGTAGATTTTGTATTTGTATTTGTACACATTCACGTTACCATTTGTAATTGATTTTATCGGCCATGTTAATTTTGATTAAATATGCAAATCGACGTTGCACTCATACACCCAACACACACACTAATATTCCCATTTGCCACATAAACCGATACCAATAACACCAGGCAACAATAACAACAACAATAAGAAAAACAAAATCACAAACGAGTGTTGCAAAAAAAAAACCAAAGAAAAAATAAAAAAACGTAAGCACATACAGGGTGTGTATGTGTTTGTGTTAAAGTCTATTCCCTTTTGCCATCAACATCATTTATTTAATCCTTAAATACACATATTCATTTACACACTCACACTCGTACACTTGTACACTTGTACACTTACATACATGCATAAACAACATACATACGTGTATAGAGTATGAAAATCCATTTTTAGGGGCAAAGTTAACAGATTTGGGGGCGTTAATGTCTTGCCTGTTCACAATAAAAAAAAAAATTTGTTTGGTATTGCCACAGCTATCGACAGGTGCTGGCTTATTATTTGCTTAAAAAAGAGAGAGAGAGTGTGTGTGTAGCAAAACTGGCAAAACAATGTGGCTTTAATTGATGGTGATTTTTCAAGAGAATTCAGACAAAAATTTGTTGTAAATTTTATTTTTTGAAATATTTTTTAATTGCTTCAGTATTGTGGAATTGATGTTCGTTTATTCAAGTAATGGTGGAGTTACAGGACCACACGATAACTCATTTATATTTTATAGTACAGATGCTAAACAGATATTTTCATCATTAAAACATATCAAATAGAAGAGAGTATCAGCTTCATTGAAATCAAAACTCTCCTGAGCACACATATATCATAAAATTATTATCGCAGGATTAACCGTAAAGTCCTGTGAGTCATGTCAAACCAAAAAATCAGCAAGGAATGTTACTAAATCCAGTGATTAATCTGATATCAAGTAGCTACAGCTCTGTTCGACTAGCAATGAAAAAAGTGCTTAAATGTGAGAATTCTAGATCAAAGCAGAGCTCTGCAGAGAAGGAAATTTGTAATTGATTCGATCTACAACCTGTTCAGAAGATAGGCGATCGAATTACGCAACAGTAGGTTTAGTTACAGAGATGTCTCTCTATTCTACTTTGGCCAGATGATTCTCGGATTTAAACAAGATTCTTCCTCAGGCCATGTAAGTCGTCGTGGTCTAGTAGGCAGTGTGTTGGATTACTAGACGAAAAGCCTGTGTTCGAGCCCCAGGCCAGACATCAAAATAAAATACAAAAAATATTTCTTCGGCGACTTCCTCTCAGCAGATTTCTCTCTCTGAGAGTAAATAAAATTGCCATGAAAAGTTTCTCAATCTCAAAAATCTGACGTTCGGAGTCGACTTTGAACTGTAGGTTCCGCCATTCATGTATACAATTAACACACACAACATAAGTGGCGTGAGAAACTAGGACGTAATCCTGACTGAAGGGTTGTAATGTCCAATTATGTATGTATGTCTTCCTCAGGCCATAATTATCACTCCATTATTGTGGTGAAGAGGTGCCTTAATACAAGCATACGTACATAATTGGCCATAAAAACCCTCAGTCCAGGATTACGATCTAGCTCCTCCCACCACTTATGTTGTGTGTGTTAATTGTATACATGAGTGGCGGAACCCACAGTTCAAAGTCGATTCCGTATGACAGATTTTTTTTTTTGAGAAGCCTTTTCATAGCAAATTTTTTATTTACTCTCAGAGTTTTTGCCGAAAATCTCACGAGAGGAAGTCGCCGAAGAAGAAGCACAATGGGCCCAATGGGGCCTAAGTGAGTCCATACAAAAATTTTTCTTGGATGGGCAGCCACCTCTACCTAAGTCGCCGAAGAAATATTTTTTCATATTTCGTTTAGTTGGAGTTAGGGTTTGAACCGAGGCCTCATGTCTAATAAACAAACATACTACCTACTAGACTACGGCGACTACTGTATTAATATTGTGACCATATTTTATAGGGCTTTTCTTTAGGGTCGCTTTCAAGCCTACTAGCTTTTCAGGATGCTACTCGATGTCAACAATGCCAGTTGACTTTTCATCATCTTGCGATGCATTCATGCCTAACAGTTTCCAAAGAATGTGTTCCAGTGATAAATTGGTATCTAAATGGTGAAATCGAGGCAATGCCTATTCTATCAAATGTACTCGGAATCTACAGTGTTCTCTTAGTAGATGAGGTTAAAAACTGCAGGTTATTTTTTGATAGCTTGAGGCACGCTATCTGCTTTGATTGCAATTTTTTGGCAAAAGTTTTGATTGCCTGAAATCTAATTGGCTTTAGAGAAGTCTTTGTCCCTTTTTTGTTGAGCAGAACTTTCTAAACTTCGTCTCTCACTACACACAACGGTTCTGGCCGTAAAAAGGGCATTGACGAACTATCTAAACATCTTCTACTACTTCACAGAAGGGCCGCTATAAGGACGTGTGTTCGGAAGCTCGTCTGCTTGTTCATTACTGAGAATTTCGATATGTCCTGGCCAGAAGAGGGTACGCAGACAAACCCACATTACTTTCGATTTAACCTAATAAATGGCGGTCACATAGTATGTGCTATATCAGGCGTAATATTTTTCAATTTCTGAGCCTCAGTATCATGCTGATTATCCTGTAAAATAACGCTAAGCTTTCAACAGTAAACTGTAGTGCGGTTCTCAGCGATATTCTTCAAGGAATAATAATGATGTACAAAGCTCTCTGTCAAGTGCTTATTGTAGGGTTTTATAGAACCGCTTTCAGCCTGAATTTTTTTCATATAACTTTACCTGCATGTCAATACCTAGCAGATCCATTTGCTTGCCTGATTTTGCCCATTTCGTGTGAATGTGTCAACGTCCATACTATTGACAGTTTAAATATTATGTTTCTTTTATATTGTTGTTGTTGGTGTATTATCTCGTTATTTATGCAATTCATGACAAATACAATTTGTTGTTTAAACACCTACCGCCTCCCTCCTCCATGGAAGGCATCATTATTATACTCACAGACAAGATTTAAAATTTGTGTGTCTGGTCTGGAGTGAGTGTGAGTTTCTTTAGATTTTATCGAAACATCTCTAAAAACATTATTTATGTTAATTTTTCTAGGACATAATTTCAAAACTATCTATACATGTACATACACAAACATATTTCTACTCTGCATTTACATTTGTTTTGTAGGTATCATTACATGTCCTGTTTCTGGCTTCGATTATATCTTTCGATCTGTAAATATTTATTCAAATCTTAAGGAATTTAATTTATTCTGTTCATTATTATCTCTGTATCTCTCTGGATTCTGTTTGAATGTTTAAGAATTTCAAATTGATTTCAATAGAAAAATAATCATAAAATGTATCTTGTGATACATTGCGATGAATGCTGGACGATATGATGACAATTTAGATGTGGTAGACAAAATTAATACAAAGAAAAAAAATGAAGACAAACAAATTTCTGAGGTTTTGATTAGGTATTGTGGAATTTTAAGACAGGTAATCATGATAATCAAGGAATACTGTTTAATAGCGAAGCTTACATACATACATAATTGGTCATTACAAGGCTTCCGTCAGGATTCTGACTCAGCTTCTTACACCACTTATGTTGTGCAGTTAAAGTCGACTTCAAATGACAGATTTTTGAGAAATCTATTCCAGGCATAGTATAGGAGTAGAGTAGAGGAGCTCTCTGATTAAATTGCTACTTCAATAAGTAAAATTCCCGTATTTCGAGTGAAAATTGAGAGTTTGAGTCTGTACAGATCAAATTTGCTCAATCACATGGGTTATGTTTGGTTTGACAATCGCTGCTGTTTGTGTCTTACTCCCATACACATATGAGTTGTTAACACTGCACAAGGAAAAGTCTAACAAGCACAAATCGCACCTCCACCTACGATGACAATGCTTTCAAATGCTTGTGCAGAATATTTCGGTTGTCAGATCATATTAACTTCAAGTACAATGACAATGCCGTCAAATGCTTGTGCTGAATATCAAATGTAGCCCGAGCTGTATAGCATGTACTGACGTCCTGTTAAAATCACATGTCATTGTGGTACAGATCAACCAATTTAGGACAAAAGAAGAAGAAGAATCATCGACCCATAGTGCTCGCGGTTGATAGCGCTGATGTAGTCAACATCGTTCTCAAAGAAATATTAACAGATGACGGCGCTAACTCAAAATTCACACCAAACAGTGAATTTCGCAGGATGCATTGGATGTTTTTGGATCTTATGTGGACTGGTATCGTACTAAATTCGAAAATTTGGTCTGTTCACATACCCACTCATTCAGAAATGGGTTTCAATGCTGATGATGATATTTCAATGAAAATTATGGGCGCTTGCAAAACACGACCACGCGATGTGGTTTTCTTCTTTTTGGGAGTCAGCTAAGTTTTGTGCGGGGAAGGGCCAAATCTTACTTACTATGTTGGCTTATTAGATGTGAAGCTAAGGTTCAATCCCTAGGTCAGACATTTCCAACAAAACGAAAAATTAAAAATATTTCTTCGGCTTCTGTCACTCAGCAGATTTCTGGCAAAAACTTTGCGGTTAAATAAAAAAATTTGCTATGAAAAGTTTTTCAAAAATCAGTCGTTCGGCATCTCATGTATGAAATTAACACACACAACATAAGTGGTGTAAGAAGCAAGGTTGTATTCCAGACTAAAGTGTTGTACGGACCAATTATGTATGTATGTCTGTATGACTGCATAAAAATCAACTAATTTGACAAATAGAGCTTCAAACGATGGTCATTATTTTTTTTGCTCGCCAAGAAGGGGTAAATGTACCTAACCGCACCATAGAGGAAGTCGTCATATCCTCCGTGTGTGGGACCCTCACAAACTAAATCCCCCCTCGTCTCTTGGACTTGTTGTGCCCACTCCGGAACTACGGTGGTATTACTTCGGAGTGGAGTCCTCTTTGGCCCCTACGTGTTCATATCCGCGTCCGGATTGCGTGTCGAAAGTTGAGGAGACATCTAAGTGTCTCCACTATTCCTTTCGTCCAGGTCCCTGTGTCGGATTTTGATTTTTGACACGTGTGCAAGTATCATCTATGCCGGCTTTCCTACATGTTCTACAGCCTTGAGATCTATCTTCTTCAGTCTTAGGATACGCACCACGTAATTCGCCACTAAAGTCCAATTCTCTCTACTCGCAATCATAACCCCGACAATGTTAGCGGCCGTGATCGTTCCACTTATTGATGTCAGTTTAGAGCGATAGCTCTGCCAGCGTGCACAAAAATCGAAAATAGTGTGCTCTGCATCATCAATTACTACCTCGTCTTCGTAAAGGCAATAAGGGGAGGAGCTCTTGCCCATTCTATGCAGGTACTTTCTAAAATACCCATGCCCCGATAGCGTCTGTGTAGTGTTGTAGTTCACCTCTACGATTTTCTATCCAATCCATAGCCCATTATCTGGGATAAGTTTCGGTATAAGTCACGACGGCCGTAATGAGTTGTAAAATTTTGGAACTCAGCCGATATAATCGATTCCGATCCAACAGTGAGCTGTATGAGCTCCTCAACGACAGAGACGTTGTTCAGCGTATTAATATCCAGCGGCTACGCTGTCTCGGCCATGTCATTCGAATGGAACAGGATGCTCCGGCGAGACGGGTATTTGAAGAAGTCGGCGAAGTGGACGACTTTATATGCGTTGGATGGACCAAATAAAGGAAGCCCTCTCATCGATTGGTGTGACCAACTGGCGTAGGAGCGCAAGAAGCAGAGGCGCCTGGAAGGATGTGTTGCGTCAGGCCGAAATCCGTTAATCGGGTTGTTAATGGCCAATTAATTGTAAGTGCATCTCGTGCTTGCGCTATATCAGCACATTAAACCTGACGATTTGATATGATTAGTAGCAAAATGGGATGTGCCTTGCCAAAGCAAAGAACAGAGTGTATAAACTCAAACCAGGGTTCAAGTTTGAATGGAAATAATTTACAATTTAGTAAATAAATTAATTACAATTAATAAAAATTTATTACTTATTAATGAATAGCCACTATATACCATATTTTATTAAAAAAAAGAAATGTGAATAAAAAATATTTTACTTGACATAACAATTAATACGGATACCTTGTTATGGCGTTATAATATTGCTGAGATTAACAGAATTTAATTAAAATATAAAATAAAATAACATTGTGGCATAAAAATATAATTTTATCGTGTAATTTCATTAAAAAAAATGAGAAAAAAATGGGAAAATTAAATTCCACAAATTTATTTACGGGGTTGTAATTTCATTTAAATATTCTCTGCTATTGCTTCTTCTTCTGCTGCATTATTGTATTTCAAATAGTGTTCAATTGCATTCAATTCAATTTACATGCCAGCACACCTTTGGCGTATTACGAAAAATCGACAATGTTGGAAGAAAAATAATGCCAAAAAAAGGAAAAACGCTGTAGAAAAATTGAAAGAACATTTGTGCTGAGCTGGTGAAAATTAATTAAAATTATTCTACTATCAAGCGTAGTATTTTTTAATTTTTTTGGGTTTCATACTCTGTTTTTTTGAATGGAGTAACATGCCAAAACCTTAGTAACTTATTCGAAGCCAACAAGATATGCAAGACACACACTCTGTCAGAGAGAGAAATTTAAATGTCTGTCTGCCAGCTGGTCCATGAGACTCAGAGGCAGCAATAGCAGCAGCAACAGCATCATTATTCTTCAATAAAACTGAATTTTAATTGAACGCAATCAATTCAATTTCATGGCATAAAGTTAATTTGAATATAAAATTTTATTTCACTGACTATTAAGAATTCTTATCTTCTTCGTTTATTTTGTGTTCAATGTGTTCAAAAGACTCCTTTTTTAAACGTAATACGAAATATATTTAAAATATTACAATATGGCATTGAAAGAACTTGTAATTAAATTTATGGAATTCATACCTTTACCCAACCATTCCAAAACCATCTTAGTACAGATACAATCCCGTCCCTCTACATCCTCCACAACAACAACAACAGCCTGGCTATCATTCGGCAAAATGGTTTTCCTATTTAATTATATTTATTTTTGCAGTCAGTTTCAGTTCTTATTTCTATTTCAATGACGGTTTTCTTTTTTTTTCTTTCTTTCTATTTTACCCTTCGCTTTAATACTTTAAGTCTTTTGTTTAGTTTCAGTTGCCCTTAGTCTATGCTCCTTCCTCTTAACCTTTTAACAACAAAACGTATATCCTTTAACCCCCCCCCCCCCCAGAGTATACATGTACGTTCTTTTTTTGTTTTTGCTTTCTTCTATAAAATTCAGGCTTTAATCATTAAGAAAAACCGACCGTCAAAGTTAATCAGAAATATCAACATTTGCAATGACCCGGTTGTTTTGTGGTGGCAATTGCCGCGCAGGAGAATGGCAACGTAAACGGAAATCTGTCGTAAACAAAATCAGTAATAGAGGTTGTAAGGCATTGCAGTACTATTAAGTAAATGAGCTACACTGGCTATACAATAGTAAAAGTGTTGGAATGAAAATTATCCTTAAAAGATCGTGATAGTAGAAGCATGTGTAGCCTGGCTTTCGTCCTTCATATAAACAGGATGCTTTCAACAACTTTAAACCAGAGTAGCTTGTTACGGCCATGTGACAACTAAGTATTTATCCTGTGGTCAGTATACTATAGTGTAGTATACTAGTATGCTATATATACTATAGTATACTATATACTATAGTACACTATAGTATGCTATAGTATACTATATACTATAGTATGCTATATATAGTATAGTATACTATATATTACTATAGTATACTATAGTATACTATATATTACTATATTATACTATATATTACTATAGTATACCATATTATTATAGTATACTATATATTACTATACATACATACATAATTGATCATTACAATCCTTCAGTCCGGATTACGAACTAGCTCCTACCACCACTTATGTTGTCTTTATTAATTTTATACATGAGTGGGTGGGACCTATAGTTTAAAGTCGATTCCGTACGACGGATTTTTTTGAGAAACTTTTTCATGACAATTTTTATTTACTTTCACAGAGTTTTTGCCAGAAATCTGCTGAGAGAAAGTCGCCGAAGAAATACTTTTTGTATTCTGTTTTGATGTCTGGCCTATGGCTCGAACCCTGGCTTTACGTCTAATAAGCCAACACACTATCTACTAGACTATGGCGACTTCTCGATAGAGTGTTCATCCGATCACATAAACCCTTTGCCAGTTGAAGGCAACAAACTTTGTAAAATTATAGTCTTGATTACATTTGTTGCATGTAAAATTTATCGCATGAAACTATAAGCCTGATCAATCTTATCAACATGTTGGTATTATGTCTTCCCATGTACTTTTAGAATCTGTTAATGCTCTCAAGCCTAGTACTTGCGGCAAATGTTGATCAACATTTGCTGTTTGGTGAGTTTTAAATTTATTTTATTTGGCAGTAGTAATGAGATCAAACATGTTGGATCAAACCTAATTGGTTACACACTCGTTTTTTTTTTTTCAAAATGTTTATAAACAAAATTGCTGAAACATACTCCAACTTATTTCTCACATGTGTATAAGCATTATAGCTGAAACATATATTTGGTTATATACTCCAGCTTTTTTCATAGGTTTACAAACATTATTGCTGAAAATACTCCCACTTATTTCTCACATGTGTATAAACATTATTGCTGAAACATAGATTTGTTTATATAGTCCAGTTTTTTTCATAGGTTTATAAACATTATTGCTGAAACGTGCAATGAAAACTTATTCAGTTTTAAAATAGAGAGCCTACGAATCAAGCGGCGGAACCTACAGTTTAAAGTCGATTCCGTACGACAGATTTTTTTGAGAAACTTTTTCATGGCAATTTTTATTTACTCTCGGGAGGTTTTTCTAGAAATCTGCTGAAAGGACGTCGCCGAGAAAATATGTTTTCTTATTTCACTTAGTTGGTGATGTCTGACCTGGGGTTTGAACCGTGATCTCACGTCTAATAAGTCAAAACACTACCTACTATTGGCTATCATGGTATCATTGAAAGGGGAGTGACCACAGAACATCTTCTCTGTTAGTGTCTGGCACTTGGAAATCTAAGATAGAGGACTTTTCTGCACCTAGAATTTTTTGATAGAACGTGTCTAGTCTCTGGTTTAAGCAGAATCCGCATCCCTCATAAAAATATATCCTGAGAAATGTCAGTCAAGAGTATTACATCGGTAGCTCCCAAAGAGCTAATTCAACTTCACCTAAGAGGATATACTCAAATCCGTCTTACAGAGCTATTTGTCTTCTTGGTGCCTGGGCAGGGTTGACTAATCGTACGTACAAGTTTGCTATGAACATGTAATTAATGAAAGGCAATAAAAACGTAATGGAATCGTGTCACTACGTAATATTATTGCAATGTTATGCGTTCCTAAGTACTTGATGAGAGTGGTTAGTCAGGAACTAGGTCTCGAACTTTGTTTGGACAAACAAAGCTAACTCAACTACAGGGTTTTCGAGGGCGTGGTCATTTCACGTGGGGGTGATGTGAACTGCCCACCAAGATCGTGCGTTTTGACCTTGTTAGCCTTTTTCTTGTGGGGTTTTCTTAAGTCGCCGGTATATACGACTAAGCCACAAACTACAGCGGTCGTGAAAGTGGACATGTCCCATATTAATGGAGAAAAAATTTGACATTTCATCCAAAGAAGTTGAGGCGGACATTAGGTATCAGTAGGTTCTTGAAACGAATAAAAAATGAATGAAAGGCCCGATATATTAACGGCTCTTATAAAAGATTTTCATTATGACTGCCTTTGACTTCCATGCGAAAAACGTCACCATTTGAAAGCTGCGTAATGTTTGTGCACAAATTTGATGTTATTTTCAAGCACGGTTTGCTACCTAGCCAATACACTTACACCTTTAGAAGTGTGGTCGAATGTCATCAAAATCAAAGTCATGATTGTCTTATAAACTATGAATCAAACCTACATAGTAGATGCCGGTACTTTATAGATCAAAACTTGTCCTAGTGACTATAGAGCTCCTGAATTTCTTGCAACACTTAACGATTACTTTACATGTTTAAGAAATAAAGACTTTGTTTCATAATTTCTTTCCGAAGCAAATGACTAAAAGGGATTCATATTGTATTTGAACAAATCTTTTATAAACGCAAATAATTGGTTTCCTTATTTAATGCGAATGGGCTTCATCATCATATACCCATACACGCATGGTAAGTGCTCAGCAAGCAATTGCATCAAACGATATGGATTCACATATGAAAATGGTATGATGTGGACTCATCTGCTTAGCTGCTAAAGAAGAAGGAGAACAAAGAAAAAAAATTTACGCGAATTGAAACAAATGGCAAAAGTCATAATATTTGCCAGGCAGCCGCCACTAGTTTCAACTGACTGGCGTCGTCATCAAGCAGAACAGGGTAAAAGTTATTCACAATCGTAATAATTTTCTCGTTATGCCTTTACAACACAGTGGAGAGCAACACAAGGCAATGGCAACAACAATAATAACAATTGCTGAGCATCATCAACACCATAGCCTTTAATGTCTGTCCATCACTTCATCTAGTGTCTGTTGTTTCTATCAGCCAACCATCCAACCATCCATCCATCCAAACCAATCCTATCCATTCATCCGTTTAATTCTTTTTGTTGTAACACATCTTTATGAAGGCAAGTCAAAGGAAATTTGCTGCTGAAGTAAAAAGATACAAAATAAAAAAAAAACCAAGTAAAGAAGGGAGAAGAAAAAAGAAAAAACATTAAAAAAAGGGCAAGAAATATGGTAAAAAAAAAGAGTGGCAAAAATACATGAAATTAATTGCATTTTCATTATGTGTTTCTGCTACTGCCAAAGCCCTAGCTACTGTCATTGCTACAGCTATTTGCTACTCTTCTGGCCGGGTCTCTGGTATAGTATTTGATTCGATATTGCAAGTATGCTGCTGTTCGATTCTTGCTTTTTTTTGCTGTAATTTAAGTCACTTTATTTTTGTTGCAACTTTAAATTTGTTGCAAGCAACCAAGGGATGCCAAGGGAGGCAGTTAGTTATTCCAGCCGTATTGTATTATAATGATGCTAAAAGTAGGCAAAAAAAAACATTTTCATTTGGGTTGCGTCGATTTCAGCCTCCATTGCCTTTTGCAATTTACGTGTTATTTTTATCAGCGTTACGTACATAGTTGTGTGCCTATGTCTGAGAAAAAAAAACCCTGTACGTCTGTATGTCTGTCCGTCTGTCTGTCTATTTGATTTTTTACCACACTTTGTTTTTTGTTTGTTTTGTTTTTCTGGTTTAAAGATATTGCAAAAGTCTATGAATTTATACGTTTACGCGTTTATTGCGATGTTTTGTAAATGAATGTGAATGACTTTTTATAATGTGGCAAGATAGGACGGAAAAAGTGAAAAAAAATCTTTTTTGAAAATACAGGGTGTTGGTAAGTATTGTATAAGAGTACTTCTAGTTACCCTAACCTGAAGTAATTATCAACGAAATTCCGGCAGTTGAAACTTTCTTATACAGGACAGTGCTATAGCAAAAAGCAAGCTTTATTGTCTAACAATCCATTGATTTGTTTGATTGGAATATAATTCCAGATTAGAGTACATTTTAATGTCCATTGGCTCAATCCTCACTTGGCTTACTGTACTGTACTGTTTAATACTCGAAACGTTAGAAGTTGCCATCCTGAGATGACAACGCTTCTGGGAAAGCTGCCATTTTGCAAGTGTCGCCCAATGTGATACCACACATCAATGACTTCTCCTATTGCTACTACCAATCGGAGCTCATGAAACAGTTGCTCAGGTAGAAACCCAAGCTCGCGTTTTTTCCATCACATCGACGCCTCCATTCTATAAGTACACTTACAACGTTTTTAATGTTCTTGCATTCTATGTTCTCTAACTTAAATACTGTCAAAATTTGGTTAAGATGCGCCGGTCCGTTCCGAAATTATAGAGAAAAATCGTCTTAGAATACACATATGGTCGTATGTCGCGTGAAAACTTTGAGAGCTCATAACTCAAAACACACTTTTTCGACTTAGAATGTTATAGAATAAAGGCGTCGATATAAGGTCTCGCATGTATACGGTGGCTGTTTCATAGTGCTAGATTCCTACCGCATTCCGCATCTGTAGCCCAATGTGATACCACAACTAAGCATTTCTCCTATTGCTAGAACCAATCGATTCTCATAACGGTTAGGTTAGGTTAGGTTAGAGGACGTGTACTTGTCAATAACGGCAAGTACAGTACCCGGTGGTCGAATTGATCCATTGTACAACGTCCTAGTTTCTCACACAACTTATGTTGTGTCAGAGTTTTTGCCAGAAATCTGCTGAGAGGAAGTCGCCGAAGAAATACGTTTTGTATTTTGCCTTGATGTGTCGCCTGGGGCTCGAACCCTGGCTTTACGTCTTATAAGCCAACATACTATCTACTAGACTACGGCGACTTCATTCTTCATCCTCATCAAAAAGTCTCTGAATTTTCCCATATCACTGTCTCTATTCATTTAGAAGCCTAAGTTGTCATTTATCCCGTCATATAAGCTTCTACTAGTACCCAGGAACTGAAGAATTGTTACCTACTCTGCTTTGTCTCTACAGCTTGTGCAGAACAAACATTTTGGATAGACAATCAAGTTCCAAGTTTTAAATGCTCCGTACAGACTCCAACAGCGATGATATGAATGCTCATTTAGAGCTCAAGCAAAGCATACGTGCATTTGCTGGCACTATCTAGCCCATAAGGCAGTCCCTTATCGCATTGTCAATCCTAAGCTTGCAGGTTATCAGAGGCATTCGCTGTGTGGCACATAGAATGTTCGCTGAATGTGTCCTGTGTGGCCCGTTTCTAGTCTGTTGTGAATATTGTACTATTTAGCCTTCTTGTGGAGAGATCTGCTGTTGTTTAAATCTGTCTTCGTGCTAAAAACTAGCGTTTATTGCCGCCTAGCTATTCAAAAGCACGATAATATCTCTCTTAGAGTTATTGCTCTCTCCAGTAATCATTAAGGCTGATCGTATGGCTAGAAAATCTAAAAGACGGAGGATAACATACATATATAATTAGTGTTTACAACCCCTCAGTGAGGATTATGACCTAGCTTCTCCCACCACTTATGTTGTGTGTGTTAGTTTTATACATGAGTGGTGGGACCTACAGTTTAAATTCGACTCCGAACGACAGATTTTTGAGGAGCTCTTAATGGCAATTTTATTAACTTTCTGAGTTTTTGCCAGAAATCTGCTGAGAGGCAGTCGCCGAAGAAATATTTTTTTCATAATTTCGTTTCGATGTCTGACCTGGGGTTTGAACGGTGGCCTTACGTGTAATAAGCCGACATACTACCTACTAGACTACGGCGACTACTGACGCATTAAAGAGTGCATTAAGGAGTGAGTTATATCTACTGATTCCGAAAGGATACGTCCACCAATAGCTCCAATTGATTTCAAACCCTTCGTAAAGATCAATTCAGTTGCTTGATGCTATTCTCCCTGACAATACTCCCTGTTCTAAACTCTCTGGTGAAGTTATAGTGTGACCGCAGCTAAGTCAATGTCATCAAAAGATCTTAATTTCATCAGAAAGTTCTAGTGATGAATATTTGATATGTTATTCTATACAGTCGTAGGATCGCATTAGCTACTGAGTCTTTGCAACAAAATTCCAACCAAAGAAGAATCGTCTTCAACACCCAAGTAAATATAGTACGCAGTGCATTAGTAATAACAGTGTAGGCCGAAATTTGTAACCACTGTAACACAGGTTGAGATTCGTTGTCTGGCCTAGGAATTTTCACCATCAAAATACAGGTCTCGCCAATGTTGTACTGATCCAGCGTGTGATCTTGATTTGAGAACTCATTCTGTTATCAATGTTTTATTTCAAGTGCCGAAGACTTAGTGGAAGACCTCAGAACCCTTTGAGTAGGTTCATAGCATAGCTTTTAATTCAAAAGATGATTCAGAAAATGCTGTAGGTGTTGTAATATGTCTTATATGACACGACGTCTGCTATGGTGATGAAATATTTGCCGAAATAAATTAAATCTATTTGTACGTATTGATACGTTTTTACCTTTTTAAAAACGTTTAAAATATGACTACGTTGATTGCAAACAAAATAAAAATAAATTTGTGTTTAATTTCAATTAAATTCTTTATTGTTCGCACTACTTTTTCTTGCCACTGTTTACAATTTGACGAATACAACAATAATTGCTTGTTCGCTATCCTTCTTTGCTTACAACACAGATCTTTTCAACGGCGATCTTCAAACCACGACTTCACATGTAACGCGTCTTCACACAAGACTGACTGAATTCTTACTACTCTTTGCCTGCTTTGTCTTGCCTTTTTATATACCCACGTAAACAGTCTGATAAAGGTTCTTGAAGTCGAACATTCGTGTTTTCGTCTTCTCGAGAACTCTATTGCGACTTCATTGTTGTTTGTGTATTTTGTACACATTGCTTGTTGTTGCGTTCTCGCTTACTTGCCTATCCCCGTTTCTTTCATACCAATGTTGGTGGTTTACTTGTAACAAGTTCGTTGTATTTGTTAGTGTAGCTTTTATTCATTTTAATGTTAAACAATGATACACCGTTTCCATTTTCGTAATAATATGAATGTTTTCGATACAAATTCGTTTTCTGCTTCTTGTTTCTTTTAGACCCACTGTGTTAGAATACTTTTGCCCGTACTATAATCATCTGAATCATTCATTTATTTCTTCTTTCACACCCGTTATTAGACGAATTAAACAGCCAAAGGCATTTCCGGTTATTTTGAAATACAGAAATACACATTTACATACAACAACTGATATCAGAATAAAAAATAACAAATCCAATTGCAATTTGCCAAGCAAAAAAAAAGTTTACAGAGAGCACAAGGCACAGAGCGTAGAGAAAAAAGTAACTGACAAATGATACTGCCACTTGGTAGTAGAAATCGTGGCACTGCCAGAGTAGACAATGCCACCCAGGAGGTTTAAGCGATAGAGGTAGAAATCTATACACATGCACAGGGACAAAGCTAACGTGGCATATACGAAATATAGTATAGACGGGCGGGCATAAAGTAAGTGTGGCATATAGAAACAAAAAAAAAAAGTGAACCCATCATTTACTAAAGGATACGAAAAGAGAGGAATGGCAACTGAAACAAAAAGAGGAATAAAAATAAAGAACTGAACCCAAAACAATACAATTCCATAGAATTTAAAGCCTAAAGGCAAATGTGGTGAGTGCGAATAGTGTCATTAAGCGATTTTTCATTGCAATCTGCTGCAGGTGTATTTGCTATGTGTGTGTCATCGTCTACGCTGCTGCCATAGGATTTCATTTATTTTTTTTAATTTTTTTTTTTTTTTATTTTCTCGAACAATCGCATGGATTTTATTTGTTGTAATAAATGAATGAATGCAACAGAGAAAAGCAAAAAAAAAAAAGAAAATAAAACGGGAAGAGAAAGAAGAAGCGAGAAATCCTTTAATAAACCCCAGTATTTAAATGACTTTCTACGCGCTTAAATGTTTATTTAACACAGTTTTGGCTTAAAGTTTATTTAGCTCTTGTAGCGCAGATTAAAATAAAAAAAAATGAGAAAGAGAAAGAAAAACTACTCCATGATTTAATACCTTAAACCTTAAACTGTTCCAAAACGGAAATTGAATTGTAATGGCTTATGGCTGCGTAACGGAAATTATAATTTTATTGTTGACTTTCTTCTCTTATAAATTCCATTGAAAGTTCTTTAAGTGTATGGAATATGAATAAAAGAAATTTACAAAAGATTTTTCTCTCATTTTTTTTTTAATTTAAATTGTCGTTGACTGACACTTTTGTTGAAAGTAAATTTACAGTCAACATTAACATCCGTTTTAATGCAACACACGTACACAATTATTATATCAACACCCACTTATACTATCTAGACATATGATTATAATTGAATACAAACACACACACACATACACATACAAGAAATGAAAAGATTGTTGCACACAATTGCAAAACAATTGTTTGTTTAAAAGGCGTTCATTTATTCTTCTTGATTCTTAGCAAAAATATTGACTTACGCCATCTATACAGTCATACAGAACATACATACATACATACATTTGATTTGATTGAACAGGAGCGTTGTGAAAGGAGTCTTAAATGGTTAGGATAATGGCAGACAAGTCTAACACAAGATTCAGAAGGTATAGTGACCTAGTCGCCGTAGTCTAGTAGGTAGTGTGTTGGCTTATTAGGCGAAAAGCCAGGGTTCGAGCCCCAGGCCAGACATAAAAATAAAATACAAAAAGTATTTCTTCGGCGACTTCCTCTCAGCAGATTTCTGGCAAAAACTCTGAGAGTAAATAAAATTGCCTTGAGAAGTTTCTCAAAAAAATCTGTTGTTCGGAGTCGACTTTAAACTGTAGGTCCCACCACTCATGTATAAAATTAATACACAACATAAGTGGTGTGAGAAACTAGGTCGTAATCCTGACTGAAGGGTTGTAATGACCAATTATGTATGTAGTGACCTGGTTAATCGTGTGCCTTACAGTCCTCTCATAAACTATTTCCTGGTTAGAACCAGTAAGCTCTCTTCTCTGGGAAGTTTTTCACAACGAGACAAAAGTGAATAAAGTAACTCCGAGAACGTATGTATGTGTCGAGAACAGATATTGGAACAGTAAATGGAGTTTTTAGTCCTAATACTTGCGGATATCTTTCGCGGAGAAGTCTATGCTTTTAAATAATGTGTACAGAAATCAGAAAGAACACACTTAGCAATACTATCTGGTAGTTAGGACGCTATCCGAAAATAGCACGGGACTGAATGGAGAAACTGAATCAGGTCGGTAGGTGAAATAAGATTTGTGGGGCCTTATCAGAATTTATAGCATTAATTGGTAGATGAAGTCGCCGTGGTGTAGTAGGTAGTATGTTGGCTTATTAGACGTAAAGCCAGGGTTCGAGCCCCAGACCAGACATCAAAATAAAATACAGGCTTTTTGTGGAAAGTCTAATGCATGACTCAGAAGTCGCCGCAGTTTAGTAGGTAGCAGTCTGGCAAAAACTCTAAGAGTAAATAAAAACTGCCATGAAAAGTTTCTCAAAAATTGTCGTTCGGAGCCGACTTTAAACTGTAGGTCCCGCCACTCATGTGTAAAATTAACACACACAACATGAGTGGTGTGGAAGCTAGGCCGTAATCCTGGCTGAAGGGTTGTAATGGCCAGTTATGTATGTATGTATGTATGTAATAGGTAGGTAGGTTTGTGCAGAGGGAACCTCTTACCTGTTCTGGGAGGGAACCTCTTCCCCACTGTTGGAGTCAGAAACTTTCTCTGAAGGTGAAAGAGATGTTTTTGAAAAGTATACTTCACGAAAGGGAAGATAGAAAAAGCCAATGGTTTTTTGCGAACCAAATGTTTGTTGGGTTATTACAATAGAACAAGATACATACATATGTGTCCAACAACTGTGGCTGCCTTCCAAAATGTATCAATGCAAAGTTTGTATGCAGTTCTACTACTGTATATAAGCTATGTAGATATGCAGAATAACCAAACAATGCATCAACTGTAAATCCGATGCCTGATTGCTTTTTAACTGCGTTAAAAATACACATTGACGACTTTTTGAAATATAATACATTGTATATATTTTGTACAGCGGCATTATGAAACACGATACTTTGTTCAAACACAAAGCAACTAACATTTGGAAGGTAGCCTGTCTATCAAGAAATATCCGTCCTTCTGAAATTGCATGATATTGTCGTTGGTGACACCATGTGGTGCTCTAAACTTTATTCTAACAATATTAGAGAAGGTATTATAGGCATAGACTACAGAGCTATACAATAGATCGGGTTTTCGCAGTACTGCGGCACCTTTCTATAACGAGAACACGAAATGTTTTTTTATTTAAGTAACCACTTTAGCATTTGAGATTAAAAGCAGTGGCATTATGGTTATAAATTCGTAAACTTTACTTTTTGCACAACTCTAGTCTATTTTACCGGTTAAAGTTATAAAATTTTTAGACAGGCAAAGTTAGGCTTATCTGAACTTTCCCCTCTCACAATCTTTTTCAACTTTTTTTTTTGAAGTACTAAAGGCAAGATCTCTTATATGTATGTCTTTATTTTTATTTACAGACAAGACGGTGAAGGATGTCTATTAGAGAAAGGCCTTAATGATGGTACCAAACCATAAAACTTGGTTTAATTTGATGTATCCATTATGACACCTTCCAAGCTATGTTAATATTAAAGGGTGGTTGTAGTCCTGACTAAACGGTTTGGCTTATTAGTTAGCACAGAGAGCGAGAGGAAGAGAGCACTAAGCAAAAACACAAACAATACCAAGTGCCAATATCGTAAACAATAACAACAAGTGAATGGAATAAGAAGAAAAGTCAAAGAACAACATTATGAAGCATTGGAAATATGAGACGATATCTAATATGAGTTATTGGAAAAAAGAGTTAAAGAGCTAAGGCCAGAGATGTTAATAATGATATGATGTTAAATTTTGAATATTTTTCAAAGTTCATAGTTTCAAAATTCATGGTTATTATCTGTAAATTTTTAATAAATTTGTTAAACGCTTGAAAGAAAAAGAAAAGAAGAAATAAAAAATAAGTACATATAAAAATATTTACTACTTATTTACCATCATGTGAAAATAATTTCATAATAATTTTTTAATTTTTAATTTTACGTACGTAAAGTATTACAAACTTAAATACCCTTGGCTCGAATTTAATTTCAGTTTAGTAGCTTATTTATCACTTCAAAATGGTATAATGTGATAATAAATTTAATTCTTAAAAACAACTCCCATCTGTGGTACATTTCATGGTCACTTAAAACTGCATTCACATGTGAGTAAACAAAAAATTTTTACTGCTAACAGTTGCTACGTACAATAACAAACTACACACAAAAAATTTTACGCAATGCCGTTGTTGTTGGTTTTCTTAAAATTGGTGAAGCACTTGTTCAAAGTTCACCAGCATCATGCTCTTTTAATGATGACGTATGTAAATATAATTGCATTGTTGTTGTTGTTTATTTTTATGATTTGCTCATGCCTCTCTATTTTCAATAAGTAAACAGTGTTACCCGGCTCCTAAACTTACGTACATAAGTTATTAAAATATTTAGAGTGGAAGAGAGAGAGAGAGAGAGAGAGAGAGTACTTAATACTCTTTTTTAAGATGCTCAGAAATTTTCGTACTTTTTTATTTTTACCGTGGGAATATAGGTCAGTTACATATGTAAATTGTTAATGTACTTTTAAATTAGAAAGTCCTTTTGTACTACATGTAGGTACTTAAGATAAATGCGAAAATGGCAATACTGAGATTTACTTTGTTTGTTTGTTGGTCAGTTAATCGTTTACTTAGTCTAATCGCGTCCGTCGTTCAAGTGGCGTCTCTAAAACAATTAATTATCGCGATATAATTAAAAAATAAAAAATAATTTAAATAAAAAGAAGTAAAGTGAAAAATGTGCGTGTGCGTGTGTAAGTGCAAGTGTAAGTGGAAAATTATTAAAAAAAATTAAATTATTATCAATATTTGTTTAATAATAAAAATGTGAAATGCATGAGGGTTGTTTAATTGTAAGTGCGTGTTTTTTTTTTGTATGAAAGAAGAAAATTGCCCTCAAGAAATGCATTAGAGTAGTTTAATTATAAGTGCGTGTGTTTGTTTGCATGAAAGAAGAAAATTGTCCTCAAGAAGAAAAGAAGCAGCAAAGCGGAAAAAGCAGTAGCAAACAGGTAACTGTAACGTTCTTAATATATTGGCTATTTTTTTTATAAGGCACTTAAACTATGTGCATTTTTTTATTACAACAACAATCGCAGAATTTTTTTTCTTGTGTTTCGCTTTCAGTAAACATGATTATTCATGCTTTTGTAAGGCTCTCTATTTTTAAAGAACTTTGCTTTTAAAGTTCTCTCATTCATAAACTCTCTATTTCTCCCTCTCTTTCTCTTTCTCATTCGATTGCCATTTGCATATGTACGCTGTGTGTTTGTTGATTTCTGTTTTGTTTTACGCATCTTCATTAATAATAATGATTATCGTAATGGATTTGTCTATCATAATCATGTTGTAAGATCGTAATAATGTTGTTCAGTTGTTGCTGTGTGTTTTTTTATGTTTTTGTTTTCTTTTTCAAAATAATGCCTATTTATTGCTTGTGCAATGTGATACAACGTTTTCTTTTGGGTTTTGTTGAACAACGGTTTCTATAACTCAGGAATTTAGTAGAAAAATTGAAAATTTTTTTTTTTTAATTTTGAAAATTTTTTTTTTAAATTTTTAAATAAAAACGTAAATAAATTTGCATTGTATTTGAAAGTGTTTTTAAAAATATAATATGCTTATAAATCAGGTTCTAATTAGAAAAAGAAAAAAAAAGTTAAAAAAATATTTGAAACGTATTATGTAGAACGAAAACAAAATTCCTTAAAAATGGTTCCTTCTCCTTCTTCAACTTAAACGGTTTCATTAGGTGTGGAAGTTTTTTGTTCACAGATGGGTACATGCGTTTAATGATAGCAGGTATTTATACGCTGTACAGTTAGGGACATAACTATTTGTACACCATGTATTTTGTTAATCATTTTAAAAATTAAGCCAAATATTAAACAAAATTTAATACTTTTTTTTATTTAATTATAATTAAAAATTACAGTAATATTCAACACATTATTTAAGAAATAACAAAAAAATTCAAAATTTTTGTACATTTTAAATATCCTTAAAATTATGTTATATTTTTCTTAGAATTAGTATTTTGTGGGCCCTCCTTTTGCATCAATAAAGGACTGCAGTCTTCTGGGTATCGATCGAAATAAATTTTTTGTGTCATCTGGAGATATTTGCAAAAGGATGGCCCATAAAATACTAATTCTATAATTTTAAGGATATTTAAAATGTACAAAAACTTTTATCCCAATGAATTTTTAATTTTTTTGTTATTTCTTAAATAATGTGTTGAATTTTACTATTATTTTTTATTATAATTAAATAAAAAAATACTTATAATTAAACTGCATTAAATTTTGTTTAATATATGGCTTAATGATTAAAAAAATACATGGTGTACAAATAGTTATGTCCCTAACTGTGTAATGATAGCAGGTATTTATACGGTTTATATACACCGCTGTATGTAGAATTTTTTCTTTCACTGTAATCCCCATTTATTTTTAGAGAGAATGAGAGGGCATAATAATAATAATAAGGAATTCTAATTTAATCACTTTAGAATAAAAAATTTTTGAATTTTTGTTTTGCCTCCTATCAAAAAGATTTTGTATTGCGAATTTCCGAAAATAAATATTTTTTAAAAATTTTCTGAGAAGCAGAAAAAAAATTTGCCTTCCCTTGCCCTTTGATTTGGTTGCAACAGTCGGTCCTTTTTGAGATATTTTTCGACCACCTTTTCGTTCATTTTGGTAGATATCTCGGCAATACTTAAATGCTGTAACTTTACGGGTTTATCTATGTAGACTTGGTTTTTGAGTTGGTTGTACACATATGCATGTACATTATTGGTCATTACAACCTTTAAGTCAGTCAGGTTTACAACTTAGTTTCTGATATCACTTATTAAGTGGCCTACAGTTTAAAGTCAACTCCGAACAACAGATTTTTGAGAAACTATTTCATGGCAAGTTTACTCTCAGAGTCTTTTTTATGGTTAGAAATCTGCTGCTAGCCAATTGACGACTAAATTTTTTTTATACAAATGGTTGGTGATATCTGACCTTGGTTTGAACCGTAGCCTCACGGTAATAAGCCAACACACTACCTTTTAGATTACGGCGACTTGGCCCTTCAAAAAAGACAAATATTGGTGTTGAATTGAGGTCTCCAAAGCGTGAATATTTTCACACAATAAACCCAAAATCGATTGTGTTGTGGGGTTTGTAGAACCACCTTGTTGGGATAAATATCCCAACATCAATCTTCACAGTCGGCCAATAAACGTCAGTAATTATAGGGTCGTAGAGCATTTTCTCCACAATAAAGTTTCTGCTAGGATCACCTTTGAAAATTTAGGCTCTTTGCTTACTTAATTGATTTCACCACTCCTTTGGATGGATTTCAACCTGCCTCAGCCCTGATTTCCAGGCGTCTTTGGTTCGATTGTGTTGTGGGGTTTGTAGAACCACCTTGTTGGGATCAGTATCCCAAAATCAATCTTTACAGTCGGCCAATAAACGTCAGTAATTATACGGTCATAGATCATTTTCTCCACAATAAAGTTTCTGCTAGGATCACCTTTGAAAATTTAGACTCTTTACTTACTTAATTGATTTCACCACTCCTTTGGATGGATTTCGACCTGCCTCAGCCCTGATTTCCAGGCGTCTTTGCTTCGATCTCTTCCCCATTTCGCCTACACAAATCGATGACATGGTTTCCAGACGTTGTAGCAAAAACACGATCCCTTATCGGACTGTGGAATGCTGCCTTACAGTCGACAAAACAATAGTTTGTCGACTTGGTTTTCAGAGGTCTTCCGCAATAAAATAAGAACTGAGATTATAATGGATTTTACCCCTATAAATAGGCTGGTGCATGTTTACCTCAGGCCGTAAATAACTCAGCGGGTAGACGATTATGTCCAGCAGACTTGTTTCTAAATCGTTTAATCAATATATTTGAATGAAATCCACAGAAGTCGCCGTAGTCTAGTAGGTAGTGTGTTGGCTTATTAGACGTAAAACCAGGCCAGACATCAAGGCAAAATACAAAAAGTTTTTTTCGGCGACTTCCTCTCAGCAGATTTCTGGCAAAAACTCTGAGAGTAAAGAAAATTGCCATGAACCGTTTCTCGAAAATCTGTCGTTCGGAGTCGACTTTAAACTGTAGGTCCCGCCACTCATGTATAAAATGAACACACACAACATAAGTGGTGTGAGAAACTAGGACGTTGTACAATGGGTCAATTCGACCTCCGGGTACTGTACTTGTCTTAATTGACAAGTACACGTCCTCTAACCTAACCTAACCTAAAGAAAACCTAAGACCACATAGAGGCGATTTTTTTAGCAATGAATGAAAATAATTGAGGATTCTATGTACACAACATACACTGATGGAAAATCCTTTTCATATTTTTTATTGTTGTTGTATAGTTGTTATCTGTTATCCTTGAAGGCTATCATAAGTTTCCTGTAAGAAATATTCTACTACGCCAGTGATAGATTTTTTTAAGAGTCATTTTTAACACCTCCTTTCTTGTCATTATTATATTCCCTAATGTCACTTACAATAGTGATGGTGATAATATTATCATCATTATCATTATTATTATTGTTGTTTTTTTTTCTATATTATTGTTGATGTAGTTGCTTTATAATTGCACCCTAAAGCGGTCTATTCAAGCGATTATATGTACAAAACATTATAACATAAGAAAAAATGGCGTAAATTTTTTCTATGCAGCAAACAAATAGCAGCGATGGAATGATGAAAAAAAATCATAGAAGGGAATAGAACAGAATAGAATAGAAGAAGAAGAAGAAGTAGAAGAGATTTGCCTTTTAATAAATGATGATTATGAAATCAAGACACGTCTTTTAATCAATTCAACGTGCTGACGTTGTCTAAAACTGTTATGTTGCCAATAATATTTTAAGCATTTCAATGCCTGATTATTTTTATTATTGATAGAAGGATGGATGAATGGGTGACCAATTGTGTTGTATATTGTTGCCAGTGATTGTGGAATTTTTGTTGATGTTATTGTAGTCATTGTTAAACTGCTGTCAGATTAGCTGCATTGACCACATTGTGTGAAAATTAATTAAATCTTAAATAAAACCCCCACCATCCCTTCCTTCGATTCTGAACTCTCTAAGCTGCCAATCATTCAGTCAACTGTAGTTAGACAAGCAAGCAAATGAATTGAATAACATTTTATTTCACAGTTGTGTGTTGGAAAACTAATGAGAATTGCATGGAGAAATGTCTGTTAACTGATGTCTGCCAGAAATAAGGTTAGAAAACAGGAGTTGAAGTTAAATTATGATTATTTGATGAATTTTTTAAAATTGACAGCAGGTTCCTAATGAAAATATGAAGACAAATGTACTTACAGCAGAGCTTAATTTAAATTTAATTTTTTTTTAAAGATAGTCAACCATATTAAGTCTTATCTTCTTACAATTCTTTCCAAAATTATTGTAATTTTTTTAAAAACCATTCCCTAGTATTTTTTTTTGCTTTTTCCAACCTGTGCTTGCAACACAAGAATCCAATTACATCGTACTTGACACTGAAACTGAGCATAAATTGATTAAATTTGTTGCCAGAGCTTTTCTTTCTTGCTTGAAATTTATTTATAGACCAGCATACTTTATACACATAATCCTCCATCATTATTGCCCGGCATAAGGCATGCAAGCAACCAACCTTTTGCCTGCACTTGAAAAGTAGAGAAAGCCTTGCTCTTCTCACTGAACGTACACATTAAGTGGCATTTACTTTTTTATTTCCATGGGTTTTCGTTTTTTATTTAACGCTTCCTTTTAATGTTATTTTGAGAAGCTGCAGTTGGCAACTTAAGAGAAATCACATCAAAAGAAAGCCCACATCATTGCTAAGAATGAAATCTCCAACCCCTTTGGTGGCAAGCATAAAAACTGTATTACTTTTAAATACAAAACGTTACAGAAATCACCACAATAAGAAAAAAAAAACAAAATCATCTTCTCCGAATTTATATCACTTTTTCCATAGTCTGAGTGTAAGCAGACCAGGCAGTCAACCGCATATAACACCAGGGAGTCATTAGTATGGCTTCAGCTGAAGCTACACTAGCATCCTGCAGATGCACAAGTTCAGATTTAGTTTCTTGTTTGTTACAGGCAGAAGAAAAATGCAAAAAAAGTAACAATTTCTTGTTAGAGACAATCATTAGACGTCTACGTTGGTGGCCAATAGGAGGATTGTGATTTCAGTTTTGAACACAACAAAAGTTTGCGGAATATTTGTTTCCAATAATAATAATAATATGGTTATTGCAAGGAACCATTTGTTGGTTTTAGGACCAATCTTTCGCGATTCGAAGGGATCAGGGAGATTTTCTTAAATGTACGTCGAGTTTGGCATCTCGCCTGGCAACTAATCTAGGTGAAGTCTATTAAATATAAGAAGATTTTTGCACAAGCAGGAGCTTCACAATGCAGACTTTAATGAGGTTAATCCCCACCTAAAGGTTAAAGCAGCAGCCTTCGGTTTGTCTTAAAGATGTAGGTATAAAGGAGTTGCACAATGCAATCTTTAATAAGGGCAGCCTCCACCTAAAGATTAACGAAACAGCTTTTGTTGTCTCTTAGGTTAGGTTAGGTTGTCAATTAAGACAAACACAGTACCCGGAGTTCGAATTGACACATTGTACAATGTCCTAGTTCCTCACACCATTTATGTTGTGTGTGTTAATTTTATACATGAGTGGTGGGACCTACAGTTTAAAGTCGACTTCGAACGACAGATTTTTGAGAAACTTTTTCATGGCAATTTTTATTTACTCTCAGATTTTTTGCCAGAAATCTGCTGAGAAGAAGTCGCCGAAGAAATACTTTTTGTTGTTCGTCTTGATGTCTGGCCTGGGGCTCGAACCCTGGCTTTACATCTAGACTACGGCGACTTCTTTGTTGTCTTTTAACAAGCTTGCCTTACCAGCCCAGCCTTCTTTAAGGCTATTGCTGCCAGATAAATGAGGCACCAAATCGTCAAATATTTGAGAAAAAATCGTCAAAATCGTCAAAGACGTTTATTAAAATCGTCAAAAAATCGTCAAAAAAAATAAATAAATAAATTGAAAGTTTTTAAAAACCAAAATTATTTCTATTGTAGTCAATATGTATGTACATATCTGAGTTCAAAAATAAATTAAAAAAAAATTTTTTTTAGAAATTTAAAGCTGGCGTCCCTCATCTTCATTTATTAATTTTTTTCTAAAATCGGAGAAATTTTATATCATTTTCAGGAAAAAATTTTTTAAGGATTAAACAATCTATCGCAGTGTTGTTTATTGACACATAAGCGCAGCAATAATATTGCATCATCTTAATCTATGGGCGGTGTAGATATTAAGGAGTCAGAAGATCTTGACATTCTGAGCATGAAAATTCAGTGTAATGTTGGCTTCAACCGACACATTTTTCAGTTCCCTCTTAAGATCTTATGATCTTACTATTTACACCATTTGTAACCGACCGAGACTGGAATACAACTCTCATGTATGGGTCGGTATCTCAACGTCTATTTTGTAGGCCGTAGTAGCTCGTTACTGACCGTATGTATCCAACCGTATCCAACTCTATTGATTCATTGGAGCATCCCTGCAATGTGGCTTGTGTTTCACTGTTCTATAGCTATTACAACGGATTTTGCTCGAGCGAAATAAGGGACTTATTCCCGATAATCATGTATTCCTACGTAATACTCGTGTTTCCTGGCGAACACATCCGTATGTGGTCGATTGGCCAGTGGATCGCACACTGCATTACAGCCAAAATTCGTTCTTTAGTCGGACTATTCGTATCTGGAATTCCCTTCGTGTAGAGGTTGTAATTTTTTGGCTTTTGAGGAATGAAAAAGACATAAAACACAGAAAAATCATCACCGGTGTTCGCAAATAACTTAAAAATATAGTACTTCACTCCTCGTTATTGCAAAACAAATACAAAGCTTAAAGTGGCTTTTAATCTACTAAAGTAAAGAATATGACGTAAGTTTTTAATTTCCAAAAATCGTCAAAATAAGGGCATAAATCGTCAAATCATCAATATGATATTTTTGGAGCTCAAAATCGTCAAAATGACGATAAATCGTCAAATCTGGCAGCTATGTTTAAGGCCCAGAAGCCCAGCCAACAATTTCTCATACAATCCTCCTTGGTATAATACTGCCTAAGCCACATAGAAAAATTACAAGTCACTACAGACTGAACACCATCATTATGATTATCATTCTTTTTCTGGCCACCACCATCATCATCATCATCATCACCACCACCACCAATACTATCACTGGCCCCCCTGACTTGTAATATCTTTCATATTGACGTCACTGTCGCTCGCCATTGCCCCCAACAAACCAGGAAGAGGAAGTCAAAGTTAGTTGCTTCAATGGCTAAGCAATTTGCCTAACAACCAACCAACCAGACTAAAACTACAACAACAACAACAACAACCCTAACTGCCCAGCCTGTTGAACATGACGTTGATTGTCTTTTGATTTGGGTGCGTTTCATCTTAGTCTTCTCCAAGCAAAACATTTTTTTCGTTCTCTTCGGCATTTCGTTGGCTTCTTTTTCTACTTTTGACTTCTTTTTGCCACCTTAGACAAGTGGTTTCTTCTTTTAACAATTTTTTTTCCTTTTTTCTTTCTACTGCCTTTGCAATATTTTTTTTGGAGGGATTTCTTTGTATAGTTTTTTCCTTGGCTTTTTATTATAATTTAATATCATATTGTAGACCTGGGTGTCAAAGGCAAACCTTAAGCATATTTTCTTGGTAATTTTCAGGGATAAATTCGTAAAAAAAATACAGGAAGAAGTAGAAAAATAAGGGAGAAAATCTTTTAAATTTATTTGCTTTATTTTTGTTTTTGTATTTCGTAAAAATAATTGCTTAAGTAGTGCCACTTGTTATTTGCCCCAAACTTCTTTTTGGTGGCAGGCAACAAGCTGTTGATTATATGCTCATCACCAGCGTACTATGTGTAACAATGGCAGGCAATAATATTGCGGCGCGCGGCATTTTATTAAAAGAATATGAATGAGTTTTGTTTGGTATTGAAGGGCGAAAAAAATGAAGAGAAATATTTTTTTTTTTTATGAAATTAATTACTTTGACTTCAGGTGAAGGATTTTAAGGCACAGGATGAAGGTTTAAAAAATATGCGGATGCACACTTAAATATAAAATTCTTATTAATTAAAGCTAAGTTATTACAAGTGATATAAATTAAAGCTTCAATTAGTATTAAGGTTTATAAAAATTAAGTTTCAAAACTACTTCTTTTAAAAGGAGCCGATCTTGCCTTTTGGTTGATAAAAATTCATCTTCAAATCGACTGCCTTAGTATTTCGAAATTGAAAGTTTTATTTCCATGTGAAAAACATAATGCAATTATCGTCGAAATGGAAAGTTCGTTTAGCTCCGAAACTACATATATTCCGTGGTCCTCCTTGTCTCACTGACGTCATTACAATTTCCGCAGAATATTTTGTGGGTATTTTCAAACATTTGGGCCACAGTCTAGTAGGTAGTCTGTTATCTTATTAGATGTGAGGCCATGGTTTAAATCCCAGTACAACTGAAAAAAAGATGCAAAAATATTTCCTCGGCAACTTCTTTTCAGCTGATTTGTGACAAAAACTATGAGAATAAAATTAAAATTGCCATGGAAAGTTTCTCAAAAATCTGTCGTTTAGAGTCGCCTTTAGGTTAGGTCTGAGTGGTAGCTCTGATTTCGTAAAGCTCACTTGAGCACGCATATCGGCCCGTTGTGATGCCACGGGTGAATGCAGTCCCTGTACTGACCAAGTTCCACCAAAATCATGGGTCTCGTCACTCATGTATAAAATTTACACACACACAGCATAATTGGTGTGAGAAGCTAGATCGTAATCCTTACTGAAGGGTGGTTGTACTGACTAATTAAGTATGTATGTATGTATGTATAGCCAGCGACCAGATCTAACATAAACCTTGCTCTTCACATATTAATAACGTGCCAAATGTGTCTGTCTCTATACAAGAAAAGGAAAGCAAATAAGCAAAGTCTGGGAAACACAATTTATTTGCCCTTTAACAGAGAAATGCCAATTTCACTTACGAATTCCTTGAACTTATCTGTTGTACCAGCCTTTTGTTAGTCCATCTGCTTTGTCAAGAAACCTACATGAGGTTAAGCGTTACCTCTTTTAGAGACACCCATATTGTATACACTGCCTTTGGGCAACTTTACCGAACATTTCATTAATAATTCCTATTAAAAAATCTATTTATTGTTGCATCGATGATTGATCCTGATTTTGTCAATTTGTTGCCAGTGACGTCACAATGACCCTCCATAATATAATTCGACAGTCTGATATAAGGACAGTCATCCATCTCGTATACCACCGGAATTAAAACGATTTCTATTCAAAACTCAAGAGCTACACTGAGTTTTTCGGTTTTTCGGATTAGTTCCATCGCCTTAACAACCCCCAGAACTTCCGTCTACTATTGGGTCTTTCATTAAACGCCTCCAATTTTTAAATGTAAATAAAACAAAGTGCGTGTGAGATATCCTTCAGAATTTCTATTCGTTCGGATAATTTTTTTAATACCATTGTGTGTGGAACAACGGCACAGCTTCTCGGTCTCAAGGAAATATGAACCGATGATGCTGTCAGCTCTCTATCCACACTAAGCAATGATCTTTTCGGCGTGTATTGAACGCTTTTGGATCTCGTATGGAGTGATATTGTTCCAAACTTAACAATTTTGTTTGTTCACATATCCATTCATCCAGAACTGGACCTTATCGTTGAGGGTTTTTTTCCATGAAAATTAGGGAAAATTAGTGAAATTAGTCAGTTGCCAAATGCTTCAGGGCTCATTCAGTGAACACACGTCGTTGATTTGTCAAAAAAAACGCAATAAATGATAACTAATTTCACAAATGTAGCTTAGATGGCCGTTATCAACTATCAAAGTTCGGAAGTCCCTGTTGAAAGATTCGTTACACTACGCCTAGAAGACAATATGTTTTCCTTTCCATAGATAAAGACTTCTGCACTTGACGACGAATATATCCAAACAACCGAAGAGTTTTTTGGAAGCTATTCAGAGTTCCCTATACCTCTGTGCCAATTGCTCCGGGACCCACTGAACGAACACACTCGGTTGGTTGTCTATCGTTCTTCATGGTGATTTAATAAAACAGATTGAATAAATGGCTACTAACAATTACTTGAAAGACTGGGTAGATTTCGCTGAAAGACAATTCATTGTCCTTCACATTGGTCCCATAGATAAAGACTCCTGTGCCCGCGTTCATTTAAAATCTATCGCCGTAGCCTAGTAGGTAGTGTGTTGGCTTATTAGACGTGAAGCCAGGGTTCGAGCCCCAGGCCAGACCAGACATCAAATCAAAATACAAAAAGTATTTCTTCGGCGACTACCTCTCAGCAGATTTCTGGCAAAAACTCTGAGAGAAAATAAAATTGCCATGAAAAAGTTTCTCAAAAATCTGTCGTTCGGAATCGACTTTAAACTGTAGGTCCCACCACTCATGTATATAGGTCGTAATCGTGATTGAAGGGTTGTAATGACCAATGATGTTATGTATGAAGACAGCCCAACTAATGAAGAGTATATCCGAACCTTTTCAGAGTTCCCTATCCTTCTGTGTATCATAGAAGTAATCTTTTATTTCCATGTTATCTGTTATTATGGCAGTCGAAATGACTTAAACTCGCCAGTTTAGTTTACTCAATAACATCGAGTGATCTACACAGCAGGAACTCACTGTGCAAGACTCGTTCAGTCTGAAAAGGCTTCCTGCTACCATCTACTTGACATATTTCTAATAAAAAGAAGAAGTAAAGAATAACATCCATAGCTGCCATTGGTGTGGTTCTACTGGTATTTTTAATGCCAATGTCTTTAGGCTTTAGATAGCATTCTATTGGAATAAAAATTAAATTTTACCAAAGGGACTGCCTCTATAGGTTTAAACGCCAAACCTGTACAGTTTGAACACTGCAAATCTTATAGGTAAACTTAAAAATCAAGATTAAAAATCAAAATAACTTAAAAATTGTGTCCTTAAAGTTTTACAACTATGAACACATTTTTTAAATACGAAAAATGATTGAAAAACTAACTGCCAATATCCCATCTTTAGCAAACACTTTCAATTTTATTTGCTGTCCGCGGAGATAACAAAATATCCCCTTCCAAAATAACTCGAAGCATCAGTGAAATCCATTTGTGCAAACATTTAAATTCTTTTAAAACTTTAATGACTTTTTTTAGTACATTTTCATGTACATTTCTATGGGCACCATGATGTGTGTTGCTGCCCCTGTGCTGCAGGAGAAGGAGTAGTAGAGTCGCATAAAATAAGTGTAGTGTTGTAAAATACTTTTTACACTCATTTGCGGTTTTCTCATGTCTAATTAAGCGACATTTTATTTGTTCGGTTCGGGTTCGGTTCGGTTTTGTTCTGCTTCATTCCTTTTTGTCTTCGCCCCAAAAGTATTGTTTCCATTGCAAACCCACATGCAGCATATGAAGCACACACAAAAGAAGAACAACAAAAAAAATACAGAAAAAAACACGGAAAAAAATTCAAAATTGTTGTGGGTGTCGTTTTCGTAAATTTCGTTGCAAATGTTTTCATTTAATGTTTGGCCGCAAAATACTGTCTGTCCTTTCCCAAACACAGCACACAGCACACAACATTTGCAACAGACTTTGCTGCAAAATGCTACAAAAGTTTGTATAATTTTCTTTCTTTCTTTCCTCTCCCCTCTGCCTTACACTGCGTTCAAGCGTTGTTCCTTTAAGTTTTTAAAATAATGTATGTTTTAAATAATTTATCTGCGTATTAAGTTTTGGTTGAGAAATTTTTGTGCTTCTCTACAGCTCCTGCTGCTGCTATGTTATGCTGTGGACAGAAATGTTGTGTTTGGTTTCTTATTATTTTTCAAGGATACTGCAGAACAATTTGTTGTGGCTGGCGTTGGTGGCATTGTACATATTTTGCATTTTATGTTAAATAATAATGCCACAATAGAAACTCATATGTTTTCCAAATATTTGTCTTCGTTTTTTTTTTGTATTTTTTTTTTCTATTTTGGTTTTACATTACTTGTGAATAAGTTTTCTAAGAAGGCTTTGTCGTTTGTTTTCAATTGTAAATATAAGGAAAGGTGTTTACACTGGCAAATTAATAATTTCGTGAAATCTAGGGGTCTCATAAAACTGCAATCATACATACGATTTATTGTAGTCTCCTTAGTCTTTGCAACAAACTTCAGTATACTGTTTGATGTCAATAAGTATTATTCCATTCCCAATTCCTGATATGTACTCTAGTTCTTCTTTCTGGTTACATTAATGCCTTAGAAGTTTCAAGTTTGTGTTTAAATGACTCATTCTTATCATCAATCATGTTGGCTTCCGTCAAAAGTCCGTTTACTATGCCAGGCTATCTGTGGAAAGTCTAATGCATGACTTAGAAGTCGCCGTAGTCTAGTAGGTAGTGTGTTGGCTTATTAGACGTAAAGCCAGGGTTCGAGCCCCAGGCCAGACATCAAGACAAAATACAAAAAGTATTTCTTCGGCGACTTCCTCTCAGCAGATTTCTGGCAAAAAATCTGAGAGTAAATAAAATTGCCATGAAAAAGTTTCTCAAAAATCTGTCGTTCGGAATCGATGTTAAACTCTAGGTCCCACCACTTATGTATAAAATTAACACACACAATATAAGTGGTGTGAGCAACTAGGACGTTGTACAATGGGTCAATTCGACCTCCGGGTACTGTACTTGTCTTAATTGACAAGTACACGTCCTCTAACCTAACCTAACCTAATGCATGACTTAAAATTCTTACTATTGGTTGAGTCTCCGCCTCTATTTATCCTCCATTTGAAACTCCACCAAAAAGGTTTTGGAAATAAGCTTCCCTTCTTATAAAGCCATCGACCAAGCTGATGGCGTCACGAATTCCCGCAAAACATGACTTCCACAGATGTGTGTGAAGATAAATTCAAATTTAAAAACCAAAGACGCAAACCCACACTCTAAGCAGCGCCACTTCTTGCTTCTAACAGAGTAAACCTTGTAGTATCACGGTTGGAAAGAGCACCCTCTGGACTACCATTTGCATATACTTAGTCTGTATGGTGTACTATTTCTTATATGTTCCAAAGTGGCCACTGATCTTCTAGAGAAATATCAAATATTTTTGGTCAAAAAACGGTTTTTTTAAAATTGAAAAACTCAACTCACAAAATGAGTACAGCTATCCCTCCACCATGGTTGGAAAGAGCACCCTCTGGACTACCATTTGCATATAAGTAGTCTGTATGGTGTACTATTTCTTATATGTTCCAAAGTGGCCACTGATTTTCCAGAGAAATATCAAATATTTTTGGTAAAAAATAGGTTTTTTCAAAATTGAAGAACTCAACTCACAAAATGAGTACAGCTATCCCACTACCACGGTTGGAAAGATCACGCTCTGGACTACAATTTGCATATAGGTATGGTGTACTTATATGTTCCAAGATGGCCACTGCTCTTCTAGAGAATTTTGCATATATTTTTGGCCAAAAACCGTTTTTTTTTTCAAAATTTAAAATCTCAACTCACAAAATTTGTTCAGCTATCCCACTACCACGGTTGGAAAGAGCACCCTCTGAACACTTTTTGTCCTCAACCCATTCGTATATCAAAGAAAGGCCCTTTTTCTTAAAAAATTATTTCGATTGCATAATCTTCGGCTTGAAAGATATTAGTGAGCTCCCGTACAGGGACGGATTATTTCATCCTGTTATCAAAAACTCCTAGTCCTGTTCCAATATTTGCCCTCCAACCTTATCCCTATAATACAACGGTCCCTTTTCTAGAAGATTATATAGCCTCTAGGTAACATCATTCACTCTTTGTTGCAAAACCTTGGTGCGATGTATTTTCCGTAATCAAGGGATCAACTATTCTAGGTTAGGTTAGGTTAGGTTAGGTTAGAGGACGTGTACTTGTCAATTAAGACAAGTACAGTACCCGGAGGTCGAATTGACCCATTGCACAACGTCCTAGTTTCTCACACCACTTATGTTGTGTGTGTTAATTTTATACATGAGTGGTGGGACCTACAGTTTAAAGTCGACTCCGAAAGACAGATTTATGAGTAACTTTTCATGGCAATTTTATTTTGCACTCAGAGTTTTTGCCAGAAATCTGCTGAGAGGAAGTCGCCGAAGAAATACTTTTTGTATTTCGTCTTGATGTCTGGCCTGGGGCTCGAACCCTGGCTTTACGTCTAATAAGCCAACACACTACCTACTAGTCTACGGCGACTTCATCTGCCAGCATAAAAACGTGAACAATTTCTTGCAGAACAATAAATCGATCTTTGTAATCATGGAGTGAGGAATCTATTTTAAAATTCTTCCAAGGACCTTTAAGATAGAGCATGCATGTCAAGACTCAAGTGTTCAAATAAGTTCAGCACTTAAACAACATTTTTAGGGCGATCTCTGTGAATGTAATCTCCAAGCAACTAAGATTTACAATAAGAACAATCAGTAAAATTTTGTAATACCTTCGGCTTATTGGACACCTGAATTTTCAGTTAAAGAGTACCATTGGTAGGAGCTTTTATAGGTTAGGTTAGGTTAGAGGACGTGTACTTGTCAATTAAGACAAGTAAAGTACCCGGAGGTCGAATTGACCCATTGTACAGGAACTTTTATAAGTTTATATGGAATCACGTATACGCCTTCCCAGAATCTCCTTTAAGCTTCACATGTCCTTTCAATATTTAACATTTTCTTTCTCCAATGTTTACATTCCATAATTCCGTTGCCAGTGTGCCTAGATTGCTTAGGCAAAGTGTAGAAATTAGTAGAATTCCTTCATTCTTAAACATTTAATGTCTTTTATCACCAGCCATAGAACACTTTCACGGTCTACCACTTATGTTCTATTAAAAATTCATTGAACTTACTGTGAAGACAGGACATTTCCACCCAAGAAGAAAAAGGAAACGTAAACCGGTAATACTGCTGTTTTCATTTCATTTTGTTCATTTTTTTATATTCTTTTGTTCTACACCAAGAAATCGTCGTAGTTGATAATTGAAAAAGTTTTCAAGCATTAGCAACAGTAGCAGTAGTAACAAATTATACGTTTTCATTATTAATTATGTTTTTAATAAAAAAAATTTATTAAATATGTGGCCGGACTTGTTGGCTATTTTACTCATAAACTTTATTAAGTTCTCCGCATTCATGTTTCTTAGCTTAATTTTAAGATTTGTTTCTTCTTAATTTGTTGCCATAATTAAAAAATTATGCAGTTTGAGTTGGTGTTTCTTTTCGAGTGTCCTTTTTTTTGGTACATTTTTTTCACATGGCATTCGTTTAAATCTTATTTACTTTCGTTGGATTTTTTTCTTTATTTTTTCTTTTGTTTTATTTTTTTGGTGAAGAAATTTGCAATTTTAATATTTTAATTAAAGTTTAAATAAAGTTTTCTAATGAAATTCCAAAAAAAAAATCTTCACGCGAAGCATATTTCTCGTGTGCATTTGTAAGTAAGTGTTGCAGGCAAGCAAGAAGATTTTGCCTTTTTAATGGGCTGCTAAATTTTCTCTCTCTTTTTTCTGCTCTGCTTTGGGTAAGGAAAAGTTATTGGCAACTGTTCATTACTTTTAATAAAGTCTACAACATGTGTTGAGTTTGCCAAGTACATTCCCATTAAGTGTAATTAAAATAAATGATTTTTTCTTGTTAATTTTAAATGAAAAATTAAAACAAAATTACGCTGAGAATAATTGCTTGATTTTAAAATAGCAACTAACAGCAGATAGGGAAGGCAATAAGAGATAAGACATAAAACAGTTAGCTGAGTTTAGGCAACTTAAGGCATATATTGGAATAGTATATATGCGTATGCTTGGCGCGATTAACAAGCTCTTCGATCAATAGCGATAGATTCCCCGGCGTAACAAAGTCTTAGTAGCCTCAGTTGGGCCTCAAATATAAAATAGTGGTTAACAGCAGATAGGGAATGGTCATTACAACTCTTCAGCCAGGATTACGACCTTGTTTCTCACACCACTTGTGCTGTGTGTGTTAATTTTATACATGAGTGGCGGGACCTACAGTTTAAAGTCGACTCTGAACGACAGATCTTTT
Source organism: Sarcophaga variegata (assembly GCA_932273835.1). Lineage (NCBI taxonomy): Eukaryota > Metazoa > Arthropoda > Insecta > Diptera > Sarcophagidae > Sarcophaga > Sarcophaga variegata. The sequence goes on from OW026362.1 coordinate 10,920,056, forward strand.
AAAAAATTTTCATGGCAATTTTAATTTTATTCTCATAGTTTTTACTAGAAATCCACTGAGAGGACATCGCCGAAGAAATACTTTTTGTATTTTGTTTTGATGTCTGGCCTGGGGTTTGAATCCTGGCTTTAAGTCTAATATGCCAACACAACACTACCTACTAGACTATGGCGACTTCAGGCGGCGATAGGGAGGGTATTAAAAGATAAAACACAGGCAGTTAGCTAAGTTCAGGCAATTTAAGGGGTCAGCAGGCAGGACATATTGGAATGGCCTAGATTCGTGCAATTAACAAGTTTTCTTCCATCAAAAGCGACAGATTCCCAGGCCTAACGGAGTCTAGGTACCCTCAGTTGGGCACACAAAATATATAAGATATGCAGACTATATTGGCAGGCTTATTGATACACGACCACGATTTTTTTCTTGAGTTTTTCGTATCGAGTAGTGAGAGTGTGCGGGAAAAACCGATTTGAACGATTTCGCGTCGGTCACAAGAACTGGACCTTTCACAGAACACAACTTGGCAAATTTTGCACAGTGACTCGGTCCTGCACCCGTACAAAATTTAACTGATTCAGGTACTGAAGTTAAACTAACATAGATATTGACGAGTGTTCACTAAATGATTCAAGTTTTAATCGTAAAATCTTCTTCAGGGATAAGAGTACGTGAACAAACAAAATTGTAGAGAGTGTCCAATGTACCCCGAAGAAGAAAAAAGGACGTATGAAAATAAGAAAAATCAAGTTTTTTTTTACCAAATATACCTTCCATAAATCGGGTGAAATTCAATAAAATATTAAAAGGAGCGCATTTCAGATCTAGTGGATTGGACAGCTTTTGGATCAAGGACTCCAAAACAGGCTTTCTTACTGTCGGGCGTTACAAAAGACCGAAGCTAAAAAGTACTTTATGTATAAATCAGGCAAAATCGCATAAAAAATGTATCTTGTGGGCTGGTTAGTGATAGTCTCAAGGATTCCAAAATAGCATTCCGCCGAGCATTACTTGGGACCAGAGATATAGCTCACGGAGCTAATTGCTTCGATCTAATGAGCAACAATAAAGTTCCCTATGTAAATACGGATAAAATGAAATTGTTTGGAAATAAATTTTAAAAACTTTAAAAAGATTTAATTTTCTTTGGTAGATGTCTTGTAGTTGATGACTGGCACGTTTTGGTCGAGGACTTGCATTGTTTTGGGTCGATGACTAGCATTGTTTTGGTAGATGACTTGAACTTTTTTGCATATAGTCTGTATGGTGTACTATTTCTTATATGTTCCAAAATGGCCACTGATCTAGAGAATTTTGCATTTTTGGCCAGAAATCCTTTTTTTTTTTAAATTGAAAATCTCAACTCTTAAAATGAGTACAGCTATCCCACTGCCACGGTTGGAAAGAGTACCCTCTGTACACTTTTTGTCCTCAAGTCGTTCGTAGATCACAGAAAGGCCCCTTTTCTTAAAAGATTATTTCGATTGCTTAATCTTCCGCTTGAAAGATATTCGTGAGCTTCCCTACAGGGACGGATTATTTCATGCTGGTACAAAAACTCCTGGTCCTGTTCCAATATTTGGAACTTTTTCGCCGCTGACTAGCATGTTTGTAGTTGATGACTTCCATTTTTTGGGTCGATGATTTGCGTTGTTGTGGTAGCTAACTTGCACTTTTTTGGCTGCTAACTGGCATTTTTTGGTCGATGACTTGTATTTTTGAATCGATAACTTGCATTTTTTTTTGGCCGATGTCTTCAGTTTTTCTAGTGGATGACTTGCATTCTTTTTGTCGATGACTTTAATTTTTTTGGGCCATGACTTGCACTTTTTTTGTTAATGATTTGCATTTTGTGGTCGATGACTTGCATTTTTTGGTCGATGACTTTAATTTTTTTGGCCCATGACTTGCACTTTTTTTGTTGATGATTTGCATTTATTGGTCGATGACTTGCATTTTTTTCTCGATGATGATTTTTTTGGATGATACAGATATTAGCTTAAATGCCTGTATTAATTTCGTAACCGACATCTCCGACCGTAACGAAAAGTTTTTTGATACCAGGGCTATCCAGCCCACTAGATTCATTTTCCTCAGAATTTCATTTTTATTAGATTTTGACCGATTTAATAGGGTACTTTTTTATTTGCTAATATCTCTGGTTCCAAAGGTTACCCGGTCATAGTGAATACTGTTTTAGAATCCATGATCTAATAGCTATTTAGAACACTGGGTTCAAAAGCCGTTAAATCGAAAAACGACTGTATTTAAGCAAAACCTATGGAATATATTATGTCATATGCCTGTTATGAAGCTAAACATTTTCAATTTGAATATGTTTTCCAATTTTCAATTTAATGAAAAATGTTTCACCCCCCATCGTCATCAAATAGAAATGTAAATCACAAAAATATACATTCAAATTATTTTTATACCAAAAGGAAAGTAAAAAAATAAAAATAAAGAGACGAAAATAATAATAAGACGAGTGATACAAAGAGAACAAAATAAAGGAGCACTACATCAAAGGAAATCCAACCAAAATTTTAAGTCATCTTTAACACAAAAAGCGATTTCAATTCAATCGTCTTTGGTTAAGGAAATGAATGAATTCAAGCAGAAATCAACAGCACCTGGGTATCAGCAACGTCAGTACTCTTATCTGCCACAAGATGTACAAAATAAATCCAAGAATAAACCAAAAATTTGGTATGCGGTTGCATACTGCTTAAGAGTGGGTGGGGTAACATGATGGGTAACATCCTTTTCATGGTGTGTGTGTGGTGTATGGAAATCAATGACTGAACGAGTGAATAAATGGTTGACTGACTGGATAAATGAATGAATGAATGAATGAATGAACGAGTGAATGAATTTTCAAATTCGTATGAAATAAATTCTATTCCTTAGGGGTGTTAACAAGTGGCAAGAAGTGCTTCTGCCATCAACTGAGCAAATGATATACACAATAACCAAAAAAAGGAGGAAAAAAATAAAAGGACAGCTTAAGAAAGTTGCTGAAATTTGGTTGTCAAATTCTATTTTATTTCTATTTTGCCTTTTTGGTTACACTTTTTTTTTTTTTTTTTTTGATTATTTTGTAGAATATTTTGTAAATCTTACTGGTGCATTCGAGCGTGTGACAAAACGATAAACACATTTTCTTATAATCACTTTGACATTTATGCACATAAAGGATGTCAATTTTTGAATGGGGATCTGTTCCTTTTTTGTTTGGGGTATTTACTATTTATTTTTGTTGGGGACGATTTAAATGTTTCTAATCATACAATGAGGAGGGGAAGGTGTGCCAATTAAATAAAATTTAAAAATTAGTGAAAAAATTAAAATATTGGAAAACTAAAAAACTAAACTAAAGGCCATGGTTTTCGATTTTATAAAATTAAGAGACTGCAATCCCCTTCGAATATAATCAATCAATGTAGCCACCAGAGTTCTGTCAGCGGTATCTCTTGAGTGCCACTACTTCCAATATATGTATATCTACAGAGGGCAAATGCCTCAACATCGACACATGATCACGACACCGCCTCTTCTACTGTAGAGCAATTTCCTGTTTCAATATTTTTTATCAAGATGTCCTGTTTGACACCACACGTACTGTCTCTTTAGAATGATAGCAAGTCCTAAAGCCTACAACGACACCGCCTCTTCTACTGTAGAGTTTCAATATTTTTTTTTTATCATAATGTCCTGTTTGGTACCCCACGTACTCTCCCTTTAGGATGATAGCAAGTCCTAAAGCCTACAACAGAATGACGCTCATCGTGTGGTTTAAACGTTACATACATACATTGGTCATTACAACCCTTCAGTCAGGATTACGACCTAGTTTCTCACACCACCTATGTTGTGTGTGTTAATTTTATACATGAGCGGCGGCACTTACAGTTTAAAGTCTACTCCGAACGTCAGATTTTTGAGAAAATTTTCAAAATCCAGAAATCCGTCGCCGAAGAAATACTTTTTGTATTTTGTTTTGATGTCTGGCCTGGGGCTCGAACCCGGGCTTTACGTATAATAAGTCAACACACTACCTACTAGACTACGGCGACTTCACTCGGCATAACACTTTTCTTTAACGGCGCCTCACAGAAAATAGTCCAACGGTGTCAAATCTCAGTTTCTTGGCAGCCAATTGACATTACCATTTTGGCTAATTAAATGGCCATCAAACGTTTGACGTGTGGCAAATTGCACCATCCTGTTGAAATCAAACATTGTACACACCAATACCCAGGAAGAGCGAGTACAAAAAACGCGTTTATCATGGTGCGATAGGCCTCTCCATTGACCGTAATGGTTGCCCCGTCCTCATTTTCAAAGAAATATGGGCCAATGATGCCTTCGCTGCACAAGCCGCACTAAACAATGCACTCGTAATGGGTGCATTCTGGAATTCTGTAAGACCACGTGTGGGTTGTCTGGGACCCAAAATACGGTGATTTTGTGTGTGTTTTTTTTGCAAAATCCATACCAATGTGCAGTTTCTCATTGGCCCATCTAGCGAAGCGAAGGGTCACGCGGCCTCAAGTCTTGAACCAATTGAACCTTGTAAGGCATCATACCGAGATCTTTTCGCAAAATTCGTCTTAAACTGGTGCGTGAAATGTTCAATCCTTGAGAATGATGACGAGGTACTGGATTTCTCACGCATTCTCTCAGCCACAGCTTTGATATTTTCGGGTGTACGATCGCTCATGTCTTGACACATCAACAGTGAAACCAGCTTAACGAACTTTGGCAATAAACTTGCGTATACCTATCACTGTTGGTCCTTCTCTGCAACCAAATTTTGTACGACATTTTCGTGTAATTTCCAACCAATTGCCTTTGTTTTGGAAATAAATTTTCAATAAAACCCAACGTTGCTCAAGCGTCACTACTTAACAAAGATGAGAAATTTTTCCTACTGGGTAACGTTAACTAAAGGACTTTGGTCCATAGTTGCCTCAAGTCTCTTCAGTTTACATTTTATTTCTCGCTCAAATTTAAATATTTGGTCAATTCACACAAGCCGTTGTATCGTTGTATTCATTGTATTGTTGGAAGATATTTTTCATATAAAAATCCGATACACTTATACAAAATTTTTCATATGTTTTTAAAAGTTGTATTGATTTTGTGCTATCAAATTGTGTGAATGAAAAGAATGTGTATATGTTTTAATATGTTTTTAAAAAGTTGTGTTGGTTTCGGGCTATCAAATTGTTTAAATGCCACGAGATACACAATACAACATAGCATTGAGAGTTCACAAACAAACATATATATTCAATACAACATACACGATACAAAGTCGTGTAAATTGGCCATATATTTTTTTTATTGAAATTGTATTTAAACAAACGTACACATGCATGCATTTGTACCAATAAATTGCTTTACAAAACTGTGGGAATGACACGCCAATTTTAGATAATCTACTCTTTAGTTTAATAAATTTTTTTATGTTTTACTTAATGTACAGTCTGTGTTTAATAATTCTATACGTAAGTGTAAAATTTAGTTTTATCAGGGTGTAAAATGTTTAACAGTGTATATAATATATTAAAGTGACATTAAAACAATTATAAGGGCTACGAACAAGGGAAACATTCTCTACTGATTTTTACAAAAAAAAAATAAATATTAAAATTAATAAAAAGTAAGAAAATTTAATTATAAATTTCTATTGCATTTGTTGTTGTATTTTGATTTCATATTTCTGTGTTTTTTTCTTTTCGTTTTAGGTAAGTGATGAATATAAATATTGAAGTGAATACATCACACGATTTAAAAATTTAAGGTATGTTCGAAAATATTTTCTACCAAAAAAAAATTGTTGTACTAAGGATCCATGTATTCAAAAATTAAATAAAACTATCATGAATTAAAATACGTACAGTACACTGCTTTTAGCATGTGCTGTATTCCCTATTTCATTATTACATAGCGAATCCAACCGTCAATGTGGAAAATTATCGCTAATACGACGACTCCCTACTGTGGGAAAAATATTTGTACGTTTATGTACTTGTTTGTACAAAGTTAGTTATTCTTATATAACGTAATTGGTTATTACAATCCTTCAGTCAGGATTACGATCAAGATTCTCACACCACTTATGTTGTGTGCGTTAATTTTATACATGAGTGGCGGGACCTTCGGTGTCGACTCTGAACGACAGATTTTTGAGAAACTTTTTCATGGCAATTTTATTTACACTCAGAGTTTTTGCCACAAATCTGCTGAGAGGAAGTTGCCAAAGGAAAACTTTTTGTATTTTGTCCTGATGTCTGGCCTGTGGCTCGAACCCTGGCTTTACGTAATAAGCCTAATTACCTACTAGACTATGGCGACTTCAATCCACTACTTTGTTCTAAGCACTTTTCAGAGTAAAAGAATTCATTATCACGTTTAGTTTACTTCATTTCTTTCCCCATTTTACACAATTGGTTCCGGAATTTCAGCGTGTATATGTATTTTCCACTACGTCTTGATAGTCGTTATCCTTCCCTTTTCATGAAACAACTTTCCCTTTTTATTTATTTACCAATTTTTTTTATTTTTTGTGCATTGTATTTAAATAAAAGGCGTAAGTAAGTAAACCCATTATAAGGACTATTGTGTGTAAATCTATTGCCAAAGAAAAAAAGAAACAAAAATTCTAAATATCCTGGCAAAAGAAACGTTTTTCTTTTGACATACTATTCATTGTCAATCTCATCGTCAATCACTGAAATGTATACATTTTAATGATGGTCATGCAAAATTTTTTGCCAAAGCATTTATAGATTAAAAGAAAAATAATAGAAAAATAATGAGATGTCTTGTTCTTAAGACGCTTATTTTTATGCTGGTTAAGTAAAACAGCAGCCGCCCTGCCCTGTCCCTGTTTTACTTTCTGACAATATATTTTTGCTTAATGCACACAATTTACTTACAAGAGATTTAAGAATTGAAGTGAAATCCATGGTGCTATGGAGTGTATAGAGAATAGATATTTGGGGAGATAAAAGAAAATAAATTTGCGTTTTAAACTGAAGCATTTAATTTCTTTTTTAAATGCTTATCCTTAGGTTCCCTTTTTATTTTCTATGTTTTTTGTTTTTGTTGGTTTCCAATTTATTCAAAGATTTTTTCAGGATTTTTTTTGGATTTTTTCGAGATTTTTTTTCGTTTTATTTGTTTGCTGGGAAAAACCAAAAAATATTTCGGGAATTTCCACACCTGTTTAGTTTATCTCTTCTTCTTTTTTTTGTTTGTTTTTTTTTTTAGAGGAAATGAACCCAAAATGCCAGAAAAAAATATAAGAGAAGCAATCGAATTAAGTTCAATTACTTTTCAAGCTTAGTTTACTTTTGTCTTTTTCTCCACTCATTTCCTCTTTTTTTTATTACAATTCCATATCCCTGTTCATTTGAAGCAATTGCTTACCAAAAAAATTTAAATTTTCATCGTATGTTCGTTCCCCTGTTTTTTTTTACTCCTGCAATTGCTTTAAAACCTATTGACGAGAGTCTGTCTGCAATAGCTTGGCATGTGTGTTAAAAACATTTTTTTGTGATTCATTAAAAATTAACACACTTCAAAGTGATACGTTTTATACTTTGTCTGTCTGTCACTTTGCTATGTTGTCGTTTTTGCTCTTTGTTTTTTATATAGCAGTGTTAGCAAATGTTGCATGCAGCATACGTGATGGATGATCAACACTTAGGGTGTGAATTAGTGAAGAGTTGTTTTGTATGTGTTTGGATAATACCTTTTACCTGGCACAACAGAAATAAATTTAAGCATCAGAAGAATTCAACTGAAATTGTAAAATTATAAGAGAATTTTAATTAAAATTAAATTGCGAGAAAATGTGAAAACAATTTTAGATTTCCATGATTTTTAGGATGAGGCTATCCTTCGCCTCTACTGGCACTTTGTCAAAGGAGACATATGTACATAAGTGCTTTGGTGCTGAAGCAAATGCAATGGATTGACATTGCCAGTTTAAGTAGCTTCATTAGGAGCTGTTGTTGGTTCCAGGCTTTATATAACCTAAGTGTGTCCATCCACCTCTCTTAAATTGACAGCCACCACTACTAAAGGGTCCGCCAAATAACTTTTTTTTTTTGAAAAATGCTTTAAAAAAAACTACTGAATATTTTCTCAAATTTCTTTTTTTTATTTGGAAGTACAATGCTTCCGCTTAATAATGGAAAATAATTTCATTCAAATGGCTGCCTCGGCTGGCCATGCAGTAGCCTACACGATCGGTCCAATTTTTTAGCACATTATCGATTGTGTGCAGCTGTATTTCACCAATGGCTTCACGAATATTGTCCTTTAAAGCGTCAATTGTCTCTGGCTTGTCGGCGTAACAATTATCTTTGACGGCATCCTACATATAATAGTCCAACGGTTTCAAATCGCAGCTCCGAGGTGGCCAAACGACATCAGTTCTGCGGCTGATAATGCGATCTTCGAAAACAGGGCGCAAAACATCGAGTGTAGCTTCGGCTGTGTGGCACGTAGCGCCGTCCTGTTGAAGCCAAATGTTGCCAATATCCGCCTCTTCAATTTTTGTGAACAAAAATTCGTTCAACATGGCCCGATAACGATCGCCATTGGCTGTAACGGCCACTCCTTGCTCATTTTCGAAGAAAAATGGCCCAATTATGCCTCTGGACCAAAATCCGCACCAAACAGTCACTCGTTTTGGGGGCGTCGGCTTTTCAATGTATGCGGGCGGGTTTTCTGTGCCCCAAATGCGACAATTTTGCTTGTTTACATACCTGCCAAGATCAAAATGAGCTTTATCTGAAAAGATGATTTTTTTTTGCCAAAATCGGCAACCATTGGATGGTCCATATTCGTTCAGCGGAAGGATAAAACTAATTACCTGTCAAATCAGACATGAGTTAAGTGTTACCATTCACGAAATAAGCACTAGTTGAAAAAAAAACGTTAGATGGCGGACCCGATATTTTTACAACAAAATTATTTTAAAACTCAATACTGATTTAGTTAAAGACGTCTAAAGCAGAATCAAAAATTATTGCTTTCTAAAGCCACTATTTATAGGCACGGAAATAAATTGAAAACAAGTGCATCAATTCCTATCAAATTCTCTAGTCAAAGAAAAGCAAATCAAGGCAATGGCACAGATTTATACTCTGGTTTGATTGAGGATGCTTGTTTGTTTACAAAATAATTATTCACTGACTAGTGCCAAGTAAGCCCCCAGATGTATTTGTTGAAATACATAAACGACGTACAGATTCCAAATGTGTGCTTTGGTCCCTTTCACAGAGTCAACGTATTGGGCTATTTCTGTTCTATAAAAATCTTCTTTGAGTCTACAAATCCCGGTCTTTAACCGCTGTAAACGCCTTTCCAAAAGTTAAGATTGACTCACTCTAACTTCTGGAGGCTATTTCGGTTCTGTAAAAATTTTCTTTGCATCTACAAATCCCGGTCTTTTACCGCTGTAAACGCCTTTCCAAAAGTTTAGATTGCCTCACTCTAACTTCTCTAGTGATGAGTATACCCTTCAACTGTGGAAGATCTTTAACTGACAAGCTTATCTATCTGCTCATTAATATTAATTCCCACATGACCTGCATTCAACAATTCCTATTCCCTTTTTAAAGCTGTTTCAGCTTGGCCCATATAAGCTAAGTAATCGGAAGACTTCCTTATTATGAAATAGTATGGCTATGCTCCTTGATTTGTATCTTCTAATGTATTCATTACATCTCTTTATATCTTTTTATGGCAGTTAGGTTATGTTACATTAACGGGTAGCTTACCGTTCGCAAGCAAGTTTACCCGGTGGCCAGTAAGGCCCTATTGTGTTACCCAGTGTGAGGTAAGAGGACTTATCCTTAGTGAGTGCTGTGTTTTTACTACTCCGGGCTCCGGATGAAACCGTACTGTTAAAGTGCGAACCGCTTCCTTGTCGAACTCAAGTCGTTCCTTGGTTTTCACGCTGTCCACTGCTGAAAACAGCGATTTTTGAAATTCTGCAACCAGGTATGTCGGACCATCTACCGTTTATTGAATTCCATGTTGCTTTTTCCAATTCGGAAAAGTTTTAATTGTGGTGGCTCATACATCCCCTTTATCGTCTCCTCCTCGGACATCTACGATTTCTTCCGTGAGTCTAGTAGTTCTGTTCAGAGGTCCGTCTAGATGGGTAACGATGCCCTCTTGTGAACCAATGTTCGAATGGAATCTGAAGCAGATCGCAACTGATACTACTAAGTTAGGTTAGGTTAGAGGACGTGTACATTTCAATTAAGACAAGTACAGTACCCAGAGGTCGAATTGACCCATTGTACAATGTCCTAGTTTCTCACACCACTTATGTTGTGCGTGTATTAATTTTATACATGAGCTGTGGGACCTACAGTTTAAAGTCGATCCCGAACGACAGATTATTTACTCTTAGAGTTTTTGCAAGAAATCTGCTAGGAGGAAGTCGCCTAAAAATACTTTTTGTATTTTGTCTTTGATGTCTGGCCTGGGACTTGAACCCTGACTTTGCGTCTAATAAGCCAACACACTACCTACTAGACTACAGCGACTTCAACTGATACTAACCTTCATCGAAAACTCATCTTCAGCGATGGGGCCCATTTTTAGATGAACAGGAATACGTATCGATTACCAATTCAAATGACATCCAAGGGCGTCCAATGCATTTCGAAAAAGTCACAGTTTGGTGTAGATTTGGATCTGGCGACGTTCATATTTTTTTGAGAAGGACGTTGACCATGCCCTCACCTTGGCACCTTTAACATGTGGCCTAAACAGGACAATGCTACACTCAGCCACAAGAGTATACATACGGTTAACAAATTTCAGAAATTTTTTAACTAATCCGTTTTCGTTGATAATCTTTATAATTGTCTGACAACTTTCTTCGATTTTAAGACGGCCTTTTGCATTGGTTCAAAAATTTGTGAAATTTGTTAATCGGATGTATACTTTTGTGGGTCTATGCGGGGCCACAATTCAGTTCAATTTCAGAAATTTTTTAAGCAATGCAAAAGACCGTCTTAACATTAAGGAAACTATAAAGATTTTTAACGAAAACGGATTGGCTAAAAAATTTCTGAAATTTTTTAACCATATGTATACTTTAGTAACTGTGTGTATGTGCCATAAAACTCATGCCACGTTAGATATTTTTAACGAACGATTTGTGGGCATGGCCATCTCACGTGGTTGTGGTGTAAACCTGCCAAAAATTTCATCCTTTTAGACCCCGTTAGAGTTCTACTTGTAGAAAATATAAAGTCTTACGAGTCTTTATAAAAATATTAGTCTTAGATTGATTAGATTGATCTCGTGATCTCTCACACGTGAGTATTTTACTCTTCTGAAACAGTTGATATCTCACTTCTTTAATATTTTATGGCACACCAGGTAAACAAAATCGATCACGTATTAATTTCGTTTAAATAAAATTCTTAAATTCAAATATTTTTAAACTTTATTTCTAACCGATATGCGATATTTTCAGTTTTATTACCTAATCGTAGAAGAAGAAGTAAAAAATTCAAACCATAAGCTCTTGTCCATTTTGCAACGTCCTTTATTAAAATAATATTATTCAAGCACTCAATTGTAATATTTGTTGGCTGGTTGACTGGTCATACAAATGCACTTTCCATACTCGCACTGATACTCAGGCACAAACATTATATTGAAGGCAACATAAAACCTACTTGTCCATACTAAATAAGTACAATATTTGGGAAACATATACCCACACTCATACACACAAACACACATTATATTAATAATACTTGAGTCTTGATTGTTGTATTAAGCAAATCTCAAAATTCTAAACTCTAATACACTTACAAGTGGACCTCGATATGTTAACCAATACGACGTAAATGTTTAAGGTTTATTGTACGAAAAGAAAAGCAAATCTCATACATGAACACTTGTACATATTCATGCACACACAAGAATACATATATTATGGGTTTAAAGACCTTTTTCAGTGCAACTAACAAAATTCATGTTAAAGGGTGCAACAATATTTAAAGTAGTGAACACGCGATGGTCGCTGTAGTTTAGTGGTAGGTAGTGTCTTGGCTTATTAAATGAGAGATCGTGTTTCAAATTTTAGCTCAGATATCTCGTACAAAACGAATTAACCGCCAACGACTTGTAGTTTCAACAGAACGCTGCTATGTGCCACAAAGTTCATTCCATTATCACGAGTGATTTGAGGGCATGGTTATCTCCCGCTGAGGATATGTGAACTGGCCACTCAGATCGTGTAATTAGACCCTATAAGGCCTTTTCTTGTGAGGTTTTCTTAAGTCATAAACCTCAAAGCCCACACAACACATACCAGCGTTCAAATTCAGCATTTATCATGCAAAACTATCACTATGTTGGTTAGGAAATGTAGGACTTAATTGCTTAGCTTCTGCCTAGAAGGGGTATACGAAAACCTGCTCTGTCTACTTATGAGACTATAGGACGAATTTGCATTTGCTTGGCCATCCAGGTGGTCCTTCCTTTCCTCAGGTCATCTTTGGCTAAAAACGACATTGGGCGTTGGTGTCCCTCGACTACTACTTTGGTAATCAAACTCTAGATGGAGAGCCTTCTCGTAGGATTCTGGTCGAATTCAGAAACTAGAGTACGATTGCTACATGCTGGACTAAGTATTAGTCACTGTAAAAGCAACGTTTCTTGGTTGGGGATTGAGTTGATAGAACACACTGATCGATTGGTGATTCGAAAGAGCCGGAAACAGTTGAGCATTTGCTTTGCTTGCCGTCATAAGTTCGATTACTATCTTATACGGAATATTACTGAAATATTTTGCATCGAACGAGATGAAATCCTCAGATATATCAATACGATCAAGTGAATATGAGACTCAGATCGATTTAGTTCGTTTCAAAACTACGTCTCTGCTAAGCGACCTCAAAAGCCAACCATCCACCTCTGGTCAATTCTAGCTGCAAATGCATTAATTGTGGGCGACACATGTCTCGCTTGTGATCTTGTAAGAACAACGAACACAACAGATGGGATCGTCATGATCTAAAAAAAATATGCAGGTTTACCTTGGTGTCATATAGACATGCATACATCGCTTTGATTCACCTGGGTTTCGAGTTTCGTTACGTTATGAAATTGCCGTTTAAGTGACTCCCCTTAGAAGTAGCCGTAATATAGTAGGTAGTGTGCTATCTTATTAGACCAGAGCCTATGGTTAAAAAAAACTGAGAATAAATCTTTCACAATTTTCCGTCGCTCCTTTTTCTCCTTCTTCGCCGATTTCTTGCTCTTTACTGTCTTCCAGTCTTCATCCGCTATTGTCTCTTTGTCATCTCTGTGGGTCTTCCTCTCGGCCTCTTTTCCGGGCGGGTCTCTGCAGGGCTCTTATTGAGGGAACTAACAGATGTGGAGACATCGTCGACTTTATTCCTGGTAATATAAAGAGCCTTACTCGCTTCCCTGTAGCTCTGATACTCCTGATACTCCGCTCTGAACTTCAATGCTGATGTTCCTTGCCTTCGTCATTGCCACTCTAATCCTGCGGATAACACCTTGGCACTTAGTAAAGGTCTCCTCCTCTGAGTTTCTCATCTTGCATATGAACTCCTGTCTAGGGGAACTGTGCCCCAAAAGCTGTTCCCCTGTTCCACCATGCACTGGTTTTCACCGGTGATCGCCTGATTGGGCTGCTCATAAAGGCAACCTCACACTACATCATCTCTTCCACTTCCAATATTCTTTTATTCATCTTTTCTCTTGGGTTCCATCTTCAAGCCGCTATCTCGTATCGACTATGCAGTTGTCCTTTAAAGACTCCGAGGGTGCCTATGGTAATCAGTGAGGTCCTCGCGAGGGTTGACGCAAATCCTCATGGGAGTTTGCATTCAGAGCCAGGTCGGACACTAATTAGGAGTCATCTCAACTAAACCTGCATCACCAACTAAATGGCGACGATAATCGAACGTACTTGAAGCCCTGCCACGGATTTAACAGAACGGAGGCATCTGCAACATTAGCCCGAAAGCCATTTCGACCGGTTTTCATTCGGTGTACTCAGGTAACAGAATGCAACAAACGTCAGACCCCACATGGTCAAGGTCTTGCCGAATCTCCAATCTTGCCTTCTAACATTAGCAAGTACCCAGCGGATGCTGAGTACCAGTACCCGGGGTGCGCCTGATCTAAGATACGGAGGCTGTGAGCTGCTTGGCATGTACTTGCAAGGATAGCCCCGCGCTTCACCAAGTTGAAACCAATCAGTGACGTTGGCTTGTAGTTACATACCCGCTCCCCTCTCATGGATAAAATTAATACACACAACATAGGTGGTGTGTCCCAATGTTCTGGTCTGACCTGCATGGTGCTTATCTTCCTTGCCAAAAGCATCGCATTTAAGGCTCAAAAGCGATGGATTCGGTGTTTGGCCACGTTCAAAATATCCTCCGGTGAGCAATCCATATATTTCAAGTGCTTTGCTGAAATTGACGCAATAAAGCAAAATTTAATGCAAATGAGGCTTTGCTGACATAGAATACGATATTTTTGAAGCAAAGGAATGCATTTTCGTAGCAAAAGAATTAAAGCGTAGCGTAGCGAATTAAAGAATACATTTTCCATGTAAAGAAAAACATTTTCGAAGCAAAAGCACACTGTATTGCTTGATGAATTATGTTTTAAAATTAAGTGAGAATAAGTAAACGATTCTTACGCTCCAAAGTGCCACATAGATTACTAAGGATCCAAAAGATTATATCTAACATGGGAGTTTTTTTTATACCAGATTTTCACCTCTTTTGAGCATAACCTTTGCCTATATAGTGCCCCCTTGTGAACTCACATGTATTTGATGTGCTGTAAAGCTTAAAATTAATACAACAGCTCGAAACGAGATGTACAACTATAACAGCAAAAATAACAACCAAAATCCAATTCAAACCAATTCAAATCCTATCCAATCCTATCCAATATTATAGAAATACTTGGTATAATAATATAAATATGTATGTATGTATGTATTGTACTGTGGATATAATTGTGAAAATACATTGAAGCAGATGTGCGAGTAACTTGTAACACTCAATACTTGTTCATGTACTCGTACAAGCAATACAGAGCAGAGTTCATATATCGTTTTTTTATACTACAAGGTTTCTGCTTCTTCTTCTTTTTTTGGAAGAAAATAAGAAAAATAAAATTTATTTTAAAATAATTTTTAATAAAATTTTGTTTTAACAAGAGTGCAGTAAAAATTTGTTGCACGCAGATAGATTGCTTAACAGAGATTTCTTAAATTGAACATGGGAATTGAGGATATTGGCGAGTGAAATTAGTTGTTTTTCATGATTTTATCGATTAGAAAAAATTTTTTGATATTCTTTCATAGAAAAATCATCGTCAGCGGTGTGGTCTATTTCTAGACGAATGGGTATGGGAACAAACAAAATTCTCCAACTCATACTAATCACCATAAGGTTCAAAGGCGTCCAATACGTACCGAAAAAGTCACTGTTTGGTGTGGTCATAGGACCATATTGTTCGGAGAATGACGTTTGCCTGGTTAGAGCCTTCTTAAGTCGCAAGTGCATGCAAATAAGCACAAACAGCTGCGATAAGATAGCATAAGATAACATAACCCATGTCATTGGTGAAATTCAGTCTGAATTTGTGCGTCAGAGTCATGGAGGCTTGGACATATCGGATGCTCTAATTCCAAAGAAGCTATGGCAGACATTTAACACCAGAGTTGCCACTGGTATTTGTCTGAAAAGGTTGCAGTAAAATTGTATTAAGTTATAACGGTTCAAAAAGGAGTAGACTCTCGCAAACCTTCTGTGATATGAATTCATAAGGACTACGGAAAGGTTCCCAAGCAGTATCACCTCGAAATCGGCTGAAATTGGCTGTAGACTTCAGCATCCGGTTAATGGAACATCAACTACTAAATAATAGTTCGTATATGATTGTGCAGAAGCCTCATAGTATGAAATATCAAAGGACCAGTCTTTCCTTCTTGGAATTGAACTGTGAAATCATATATCGAGACTGATGTTATAATCAGTTTCACTCAGAGTATGGTATCCTTAGAACCCAAAGCAATTAATGGGCCAACGGGACAGGGCATTAAGTCGTATTGCGACATGTATCGCATTTTGTTAAGCAAGCAAAGCAGATTTAAGGTAATTAAGAATAAAGAAGTGAGTATTTACAAGAAGTCAAGTATTTGAAGTCGCCGTAGTCTAGTAGGTAGTGTGTTGGCTTATTAGACGCAAAAGCCTGGGTTCGAGCCCCGGCCAGGCATCAAAGACAAAATACAAAAAGTATTTTTTCGGCGACTTCCTCTCAGTAGATTTCTGGCAAAAGCTCTGAGAGCAAATAAAAATTGCCATGAAAAGTTTCTCAATAAATAAAAATCTGTCGTTCGGAGTCGACTTTAAACTGTAGGTCGCACCACTCATGTATAAAATTAACACACACAACATAAGTGGTGTGAGAAACTAGGACGTTGTACAATGGGTCAATTCGACCTCCGGGTACTGTACTTGTCTTAATTGACAAGTACACTTCCTCTAACCTAACCTAACCCAACCTATTTACAATAGAAGCATTATGTGTACCCCAACTTTTCTCCTTACTTTATGGTCTCGCGCCTAATCACCCAACACTCTACGTACTCTACAGATGGTGGCAGTGTTCATTCGCCGTTGTTTCCTTAAACTGAAGGTCCTTGTCAGTAATAACATTCGCATTATTCCAGTTTTCTCACATTGGGATTTAGGGCTACGTTGCGTTGCACATTCGACGGTTTTTTCATTACCTTAAAAATCAGCCTTAGACTAACCCCAGCTAGTGTTTAAGGACATCGATTATAATAGCTTATGAACTTTGAACTTATGATGAATGGGCGTAAAGCCATAATTGCTGCAACACTATGCAGGTATTCGATAATATGCTAACAGTTGTGAGTACATACTACCTTACAGTGGATCGTTTCTTTAAGGGGGTGCAAACTGGGACCCCCTGAAAACCATCTAACCTTACCCTGTATAATTAATTTTATTAATCCATTAATCCAACGTTTAACTATTATACCGTTAACCATATATTATAAACAAAGCCTATAAATTATTGTCTACAATTTGAATATTTATCAAGCCAGTGTCTCCCTGCCGGCGTGTGTTACATGACTATTAAATTTTTTATTGGATTTTTTCTGTTTTAACTCTTACACACATGAGTTGTTATCTATTAAAGCAGTTTTTTTTTGTTGTAGGTTTTCAATCTCTATACATTTAGATGTAACTTAACTAAAGCTAAAATAATTTCTTTTTTTTTGTTAATGTCCTTAAACACCCATAATGCAGTCATAAAGGTTATAAGCTGTAGTGCCTTTAACAAGATAGTGTTGCCATAATTCTTTTCTTTACATTTTCTTTTTTTGTTTTCGTTTCATTTGCTATTTCCTATGAATGTAATATTTTTTAAAGCGCACTTTTCAACGTTGTTAATTTCATACTTCAATGGATACTTTTGCTTGTTGATAGAAAAGATGTTCCTTGCAAGAAAGAATATGTATGTATGTATGTATTTTCCACATTTATTTTTTTTGCATATGACTTCCTTTATGTGAAAATATTTTTTGTCTTATACAAGCACTTTCCAATTCTTATTATTTTTAGCATATGAACTGCCTTATAGCATAGCATACCATACATATGTACATCGTAATCGTAACTTACGTTTCATCTTTTTTTATGTTTTTTCTTTTTACTTGTGATCTGTATATGTAGTCTTCGTCTTCTGTTTTTTCTCTCTTTTTTTTTTGGTTCTTTAATGAACTTTATATTTAACATTCACTGAAATGTAGTTTTCAGAACATAAAAAAAACAGAAAACGCAGAAAAAAAATAAAATTAAATATGAGTGTGTATCCTTACAAGGCTCTCATACATACACGTATGAAGTGAATAGAAAGAAAGACATTATTTTGGCATTTTGCCCAAGTAAGCAGAAAAACTCTTATGATTTTTTTCTATTGCCAACATAACCCAACAAACATTTTTAGAAGTAAAAATGAAAAATTTTATCTAGACGAGCTCATTTTCGCTGCAATATCTTGCCCATATTCGAGGTGCGATAACAGACTCCGCTAAGGCTGTTTCCAAATTTGTATGTTCTTAATAAGAGAACGTAAGCTTGATGGCCGTGTCGTATATGGTCAATACATATGTTCCGCAGTTTTCTGTACAGACATATACATATGATGGGAATGTTTTACTGTTCAGTGAGTCTTCTTTCTGTTGTCTGAAATACTTTTCGAGCACAGAGAAAAAAGAGAATATATCAGCTGATAATGGCTCAACCCTCCGCCTGGTGAAAGGTTTACATAAAGATACCTCCTACTAAGAATTCTATAGCTTATCATTTTCAACCACCTGGTTATACGAAAGTATGGAAATATCATCCCAGAATATGGTGACCTTTCCAATCATCACCACAGCGGATCACTTGGTCTAACACTTTCGCATAGAAAACTCTGCAATGTTCAGAACATTTCACCTGATCTGTACCATCGAATTTCGAGCCATCCGTAAAAATCTGTTAATAGTCATAGAAAAGATGTGTTTACACCATAACGTGGCGTCATATAGTCAATGTTACTAACTGAAAGTGCTCCTCTTCGAGTAACTAATATTTGATTGGTGCCAGTAGCAGATAGCAGACTTGTATCGAAGATTTGGCGGAGGCAACAATGTAGGGTACATATGTGGCCGTATTTTTGTACCACCTTTATGACATTGAAGTCCGTAGGATTACTGAGGCGTTCTCATTATATCACACATTCGGGATTTAAAGTACGCCTTATCACTGCTGTATAGATTCAGTAATTATTGCTTTCTATAAGACCCCATTTCCTTCTTAATAATTTATGATAAGCATAGAGGCTAGCCGTAATTTAGTTGGTAGTGTTTTGGCTTATTAGATGAGGGTACTGGAGTTCAATACGCGGTTCTGGCATGCCGAAAAAAATAAATGCTTCCGATAACTCCACTCCCAGCAGTCTTCTAGCAAAAGTTCTGAAAGTGTACCGTCTTCAAATGCTTTTCAAATTTGGGGTTCGGTGTCAACGTTTAACTTTTGGGCCCCTCTACTCTTGAATAAAGTTAACACTCACAACATTGTTGGTGTGTAATTTGAACAGAAAACATAAAAGTTTAAAAGGATCACCTTTGCCTTTCTGGAATCTGCGCCTAAAGCACAACCAATGGCTTTTGGGCAACTTTTCTCAAAGCATGTTGTATGCTGTTCATAATAGGGTCTACAGAAATATGTTCCAATTCGTTAGTACAAACTCACGTGCCCTCCGTTCCAACAGTGTCGATATCTGTAAAAAGTTGATTGAAGTTAAAAAAAGCCGTGTATTGGAAAAGAATGGACCATAGAGAGAAGCTTTAAAATATCTTTAAAAGTGTAATTCGGAACTGAACTGAAGGCAGGGATAATCGACTGATAGTTTTAAATTAATTCTTTGTGGCGTTTGCCAGTCAATGTTTACTTGGTTATTTTCTATTATTTTTCCTCTTTGTTTATAGAAGATTCTATTATTTTTTCTTCCTTAATTTTCATATTCATTTTACTTATGAAAAGCCAATCATATAATGTAAGCCGCCGGTACATAACAAATTATAGCCTTAACCAAACTGGGAAAGGTGTACGGTGTATGGTGTACGATGGCATTAGTTAGTGTAATGGTGACCACGCTTATTTATTCTTGTTCTCGACAAAAAAAAAAAGAGAAAAAAGTAAACTTTCAAGTTAATGTAATTTATATGAAATGAAATTGTAAAAGTACTTAGCAATACTTCAGTAAAGAAAACATTTCTAAGGACTTATACAATTTGCCTGACTCGTACGTAACTTTCATCAGACTTAGCACAGCATAATCTTGTTTTTATTTTGTAAGAAAAATTTGTTTGATTTTCAATGAAATTTTCCCCCCCCCTTTTTTTTTTTTTTTTTTTTTTTAAGAAAAGTATGCAATGAAAGTTTACATTAATAACAGCCTAAAGTTATGCTTTTAATTTTATTACATAAAACTGTTTTCGTTTGATTTGATATTTAAAGGGAAAAACAAAGTTTTCCAAATTCAAATTAAATGTTTATTTCACTTCTTCTCCATGTCCTTTGAGTCTTTAAGCCTTTAAACATAAATTAATTCGTTTATGTCCTCCTCCTTCTCCTCCGCTTTCAACTGCTAACAGTTTGGTAAGGAATGTGTCACATTAAACATTAATATGGCCATTATTTGTCGCACGGAGAAGTTCTTAACAATGCAAAACGACTGTGTCGTGTTCAGTCAAATTCTAACATGCAATGCTGCTTTGCTTTCGCCTACACTTCTGCTTAATTTTTTTGGTCCCAGAGTAACAGCGTAATGAAATAATTTACTAGTACAACAACACAAACAACAAAAAAACTTTGTTTAAATGATAACAATTTATCAACAAGACACTTTTATTTAATGTTCGCCAGCCATATTTACTCGCTGCTGCCTCTAAACTTGACAACATTTCTTGGGTATGCTTTAAAATACCTTTTTATTCAGCGCCTAAATATATGCAACACAAACATTTTAATGTCTACTACTACCACGACTACAACAACTAAATTTAATGAATGAATGAATGAACGAACGAATGGAGTTCTCATAATATTTGTTGTTGTTGTTGTTGAATTACAGCCTTGCTGTGAAAGTAAAAAAAAATTCGCAATTTGTTATCATCTGATCAATGGTGGTTGGTGTCATTGTTTCCATTGTTGTTGTTGTTCCTTGTAAATATTTTGTCTGCGTTTGTTTATATTTTGAATCAAGATACCCTATGTGTTGTAAAGGGTAATAAAGGATGTGGCACCCATTTTGTCTTTGACTACTATGTACACGTATTTGTAGATCTTATTCACAGGCTTACCAATCGTTAATACTCGATTTTGAAATCTACTGAACTACCCGTACCTATTTAAGCTAACAGATAGCCCTGTATGTGTGAACTGTTTAGGGAAACCTGCCATAGTAGGACACAATACATTCGAGTGCAACAGTTTTACTGAAGAACGTAGTGAATTTGAGGAGGTTTTTTTGGCTATGGATTACGTTTGGAGGCCTAGTTACTGAGAATTGCTAATCGATTAGCAGATGGAATACCGCAAAACAATTTGCCACAAGAGTTTTAAGCAGAATGGGAATACAGATCACTAGAGCAACTGGAGGTACAGTGACATTGAGAGGTATTCAGGCAAATTTTTCAGGAAGTCCGTAAAAGTGCAGAGATAATTGTCATAGGTGATGGCCACGGGCTTGTCATGCCACATGCTTGTCATGCCACAGGCTTGACATGTCACATGCTTGTCATGCCACAGGCTTGTCATGCCACATGCTTGTCATGCCACAGGCTTGTCATGCCACATGGCCCCATTAATGCAGTATTCAACTTCCTCTCTAGAGCCTCAATACTCTCCACATTGAAAAATTAACCTGTCGTTTGGAATCTGCTGCTGTTTTCCACGTACATTTTCATAGCGTAAATATTTATAGGAGTACTACGTGGTGCTTCAGCCTTCATTTCCCACAGTTTTGACTGGATACAAACGAAATTGTGTGAGATACGTCAATTGCGTAGGAAAGATTTACAAAACGGCATTTTGAAAAGCAGATTATGGCTCTTGTTCTTGATGCATCCTTCGCCACTATGCTTTTGAGGAGCATGGGTGAACTCTGAAATTCACATTTGCTTCTCACACTCTGAACAGGGATACGGTGCTATTAGACTCTCTACTATTCCCCTGCAATTTATATGACAGTTGAGGCCTTTTAAAAACCAGATTAAAACCACGCTTTTGAGGAGCATGAGCAAACTCCAGCATTTACTTTTGTGCGACTGCTTCTCACACTCTGAACAGGCATACTGTGCTACTAGACTCTCTACTATTCCCCTGCAATTTATATGACAGAATAGTTGAGGATGTCGCACGCCATACCAAAGTCGATATTTGTTCCGTTATTGAGGATGTTATCAGTTCTGGATTTGCCACGACAAAAGACAGTCTGTCCCTTGCATTGACAAGAGTATTCGCCAATCGTTTATTCAATACATTCTTCGCAGGCACCTTGCTCCGGATGCTAAGGAGAGTGATGCCCCTCTAGTTTCAGCACTCAGCCAAGTCTCCTTTTTTTGTAATCCTTATTAGAAGTCCCTTCTTAAATTGATCGCTAAGATCCTTAACTCGTCTAATATTGGTTGTATGATGGCATCTGCTTTAAGTACTAAGGAATATAAAAGGTCCGAAATCATCTTTTCAGATGAAGCTCATTTTGATCTTGGCGGGTATGTAAACAAGCAAAATAGTCGCATTTGGGGCACATAAAACCCGCACGCATACCTTGAAAAGCCGACGCACCCAAATTTGCGGATTTTGGTCCAGAAGCATAATTGGGCCATTTTTCTTCGAAAGTGAGCAAGGAGTGGCCGTTACAGTCAATGGCGATCGTTATCGGGCCATGTTGAACGAATTTTTGTTCACAAAAATTGAAGAGGTGGATATTGGCAACATTTGGTTTCAACAGGACGGAGCTACCTGCCACACAGCCGAAGCTACACTCGATGTTTTGCGCCCTCTTTTTGAAGATCGCATTATCAGCCGCAGAGCTGATGTCGTTTGGCCACCTCGGAGCTGTGATTTGACACAGTTGGACTATTATTTGTGGGGTGCCGTCAAAGATAACTGTTACGCCGACAAGCCAGAGACAATTGACGCTTTAAAGGACAATATTCGTGAAGCCATTGTTGAATACAGCTGCACACAATCGGTAATGTGCTTAAAAATTGGACCGATCGTGTAGGCTAATGCATGGCCAGCCGAGGCAGCCATTTGAATGAAATTATTTTCCATTATTAACCGGAAGGAATGTACTTTCAAATAATAAAAGAAATTTGAGAAAATATTCAGTAGTTTTTTTTAAAGCATTTAAAAAAAAAAAAGAGTTATTAGGCGGACCCTTTATATCATCGATACCGGGCACTTGGTTGTTATTGTAGCATTCGATTTCAGACAAAGTGGAGATAATGTCTGTCCATAATGATGTCCTGCCTGTCAGTGTGTTGAGAGCACTGGTATTTGGCTGCGCTATCCCTTCATCAAGATAGGAGAAAATAACATTTTCGTGTCATGCTCCATTCTTATATGCAAAGAAAATCTTATGACATTTCCAATCCTCGATTGCTGTCCTCGATTGCTGAGATATGTAAGCGTCAAATCCTTTCCTTCTCAGTTGATGTAAAATCCATGAGAAATTTTATTTTCTGTGGAACTCTGAAGAAAATTTCTTGGGCTTCACTGGTAAGACCTGTAGATTAAATATCTGACAGATAACCATAGAGAGATCATGATTATCACACCAGCTACCAATTCGTTATTACCAATCATTTAACTCTTTAACAATTTGCCTTCTAAACAGATGAACACGATGAACGACTTACTCTACAAGTTTTACAATGTGAAGCTTGTTGTTCCTCTTTCTAGTAAATTTAAAATCCCTTTGCCTTCTTCCGTTTACCATTGTTTCAGTTCCTTGACTAATGCCACCACCACCACTAGTAGTCATGCGATGCGATAGTGGCGGGCGTTCATAGAAAATGTGAAATTTCACGCTTGTTAGAGTTCATTGTTCATTGTTTATTGTCACTGTCATTGTTCTTTCTCATTTGTAATGTTCGTTGTTGTTGTTGTTGTTGTTGTTGTTGGTTTTTAATGTTGTATTTACAAACGACAACGAAACATTTTAGAAATGTTAAATGGAAGGATGAATGGATGGATGCCTCATTTTATGGGAAATATTGCTGTCACTATTCGTTGCTGGAAGCAGCAGGAGTAGCAGCATGTTTATTATTATTGTTGTCACTGTAATAATGATGATAAAGTTGTTTTATTTGGTTTTTTTCTTGTTGTTTTTGCAATACTTTTTTTCTTCATTTAATACCCCGCTTTGGTTTTATTTTATGAATCTTTTTAAAGGAAAGTTTATTTGCTTTGAAGGTTTTTTTTTCTGAAATTAACTTTGAAAAGAAAGAGTTGAGTTATTAAGAGAAAAGTTCTTGAACTTTAACCCTGGAAATGATTAATAAAAAGAACGCCTATTTGTTGTAGCGGGTGATTTGTATATTTTTTTAAGTTACTTATTATGGTAGGTTAGGTTAGGTTAGAGGACGGTACTTGTCACTTAAGACAAGTACAGTACCCGGAGGTCGAATTGACCCATTGTACAACGTCCTAGTTTCTCGCACCACTTGTGTTGTATGTGTTAATTTAATACATGAGTGGTGGTACCTACAGTTTAAAGTCGATTCCGAACGACAGATTTTTTTTTGAGAAACCTTTTCATGGCAATTTTATTTACTCTCAGAGTTACTGCTAGAAATCTGCTGAGAGGAAGTCGCCGAAGAAATACTTTTTGTATTTTGTCCTGATGTCTAGCCTGGGACTCGAACCCTGGCTTTTACGTCTAATAAGCCAACTAGACTACAGCGACTTCTAATATTATGGGATGCCTTGTATAATGGTGTTAGGTTAGGTTAGGTCGAAGTGGTAGCTTTGAGCTCACTTGAGCACGCATAGCGGCCCGTTGTGATGCCACAGGTAAGCGTAGTTCCTGTATTGACCGAAATCATCCATCAAACTAGGGAAGAAGTTAGTCAACGAAAGGCGGCTGCACATTAAACGCACGACTGCCCTAGAAAACCAGCCTTTTGGTGTACTGTAGCTTAATTTTCCTAGAGGCACTCATATTATTGGATTTATAGACGATATTTCTCTGGCAGTAAGAGGCAAACATCTTGATTAACTGGTAAGAACGTGCAATGTTGCCGGTAATATTGCTAGATTCTGGATCACAAGCATAGCTCTCAAACTTACGTGCTTAATACAACCCTCCAGTCAACTAGCTTCTCATACGATGAGTGGCATGGCCTACAGTTTCCGAACGACAGATTTTTAAACAACTTTTCATGGCAATTGTATTTACTGTCACAGTTTTTGCTAGAAAACTGCTGAGGTTTCAAACTTGCTGGCCATACAACTAAAATCCCACTTGTGTGAAGTAGGAAGAAGATTGAGTTCATTGCCATAACTGCAGGCGATTAGCGAATAACCTCTAGGCATTTAATCAACTACCAGTAAGTTATAATTGACAACAAGCCCACGTTAACAACAAACTTGCATACACTTGAGGAAAATGTGCTACCACGCCGACCTAAGCCTAAACCAAGCAGTAGAACAGGCTTTTACTGGTGATTGTTATTTAATCGATAGCTTTGAATGCAGGGCCTATATGGACCAAAACTATAAATAGTAAAACCTATAGTAAAGGAACAGATGCAGCCGATAAAAGATAAAAGATCACGACATCTATAAAACGTGTCCAGAATGGTGTTAGGTTAGGTTGGGTTAGAGGACGTGTACTTGTCAATTAATACAAGTACAGTACCCAGAGGTCGAATTGACCCATTGTACAACGTCCTAGTTTCTCACACCACTTATGTTGTGTGTGTTAATTTTATATATGAATGGTAGGACCCGAACGATAGATTTTTGAGAAACTTTTTCATGGCAATTTTATTTACTCTCAGAGTTTTTGCCAGAAATCTGCTGAGAGGAAGTCGCTGAAGAAATATTTTTTTTTTTATTTCGTCTTGATGTCTGGCCTGGGGCTCGAACTCTGGCTTTACGTCTAATATGCCAACACACTACCTACTGGGCTACGGCGACTTCAAAAATGGTGTTAATATCAATCAATCAATCAAAGATTAGAACCCGGTGTATGTCTTCGCAAAAGAAGTTTTCATGCAGCAAAAAATTTCTGAGAGATCAAGATCAGCGGAATAAGGAAGCAATACTAGCTGAATCTAAACCACCCCCAATGTAATACTTGAGTGTGAACCCGGGACTGGCGACTGGATGAAAGAATGACGAACGATTGTCAGCTACATTTGCTACATCATCACTCTGTAATGCTTTAAAAGTGGCCACGTTTGATTCACTTCTTTTATTGTTTCATTTCACATGTTTCTCTAAATAAATGGCTTTTAAAATGAAAGACATTTAACAGCTGACAGATCTTGCCAGATCAGGAATTTTAAGATTCCCAATGTAATGGATTTTTTTTGAATACGTCGTCAAAGAAATGCTGTCCGTATTAGAACTCTAAAGGACTGTAAGATGTAGTTTGTGGTGTGTGCCCTTAACTTACATACGTACCTTTTAAACAGTTTTAAATTTCTTAACGATTCATAACACAATAATTTAAACAACAAAAAATAAAATGAAAAATATTTTTCCAAACAATTTACACAACTTATGTGTTGCTTAACATGTGTACGTATGTACCTGCCATGAATATAAAGTTTTCTTTGTCCATTTCCCTGTATAAATGTTTTGAAGCCCCAAAAACTAAAAATAAACTAAAACACCAACACTGTGATAAACTGGATAATAATCATTTCAGAAAAGTTATGGTAATTTTCAACAAAATTAACCTGACCATAACCCTCAGGTCATTTGGAAATAAATTGTTCAAAGTGCAATGCAAAATAAAATAGACAACCAAGAGAAAAGAAAGAAAAAAACCCAAAGACTATGAAACGTAACATAAACGGCATAAATTTTCAACACCACAACCACCAAATATACAACGGCCACCAACCACCAACTACAATACCATGCACCGCCACCACCTACGCTTGTACAACAAGACAAGTAAGGGGAGCACTCTGGCTTTGGCGTATAGAGTCTGTAAGACAATATATTTGCAACCCCTTTTTTAAACTCACATTGTCTAGTTAGAGCTCATTACCTTGTATGTAAATGGCCTTTAAATAGCCACGCATACTGTTAAGTCGAATGACCAAACGTCCACATAGAGTGTGAGGTATCTAATGATGCCTTAAATTGAATCTAATCATCATTAACAATTATAGCCGAGTTGTTTGTGTCTTTTTGCCGGATGTCCATGACTGTTTAAGGGAAAAGAGTAAGGGTTACCCTCCTAAAGGTAACAATCAACAGCCACAACTGCTTACGGGGTAGCTGCTAAAGGATGATGATTGTGATTTGCACACGAGTGGTTTGCTTAAGATAATACAACATCAGCAACATTCTCTTCTTTATGTTTGTGGGTTTCCTTTTGCTGCTACTGACCATTACTATACCTTGTATCTCTCCCTCTTTCTCTCTCTTTGTGTGTCTCGTTTCTTCTTATTGTTTACTCGATTTGCTTATAAAGTCAAATCATATGCAAATAATTAAGAACATTTATTTCCGGCCGCATGGTAGACGATAGACGGACGGAGAAGACAACAAGGCATACAATTTCTGGTGTCTATTGTTGTATCTGTTTTATGAAAACGAACAAAATCATCATTACGTCAGTCTCAATACAACAACAAAAATGATTGTGGAAAGTCTATGGGAATGGGTCAGACGGTGTTTTAATATTGCCGACTGCATGAGACTGTCTTTGGCTGGCAGTGATGCAAAGGCGTTGAAATATTTCCCTAAAGTCCCATCACGTCGTTGATGTCGCCAATACGTTTTCATATATACTCGTATACTCGTATACGGCCAATAATTTTATAATCTCCGTGCAAAATTTTCGTCTATATAATGAAGTTGAATGAAAAAATACAAGAGGGAGAGAGGGAGAGAGAGAGAGACAGAGGGCCTGTGTATACGTATGGGCAATTATCAACAGATAAAAGAGTATAATAGGGGCCTTAAACATGAATATTACATCAGAATTGATGTCACTATTTTGACATCATCAGAGGTAAGGAGAAAACTGGACACGAATTGTCGACCTAAGGCAAATTAGTCTGGTAATGCATGGTATTCTGCTGATCAGAATGGTACCATGGTATTTGCTGGCAGAATTTTTTTCATTCATTTCGATTCTCAAGGTTTTATTAGGGCGTAATTTTTGGTCCATATATAGGGCCTGCATACAAAGCTATCGATTAAATAACTCTCACCAGTAAAAGCATGTTCAAATGCTTGGGCCGCATAGGTTAGGCATTGTGCGGGCGAGTGCTCATGTTGCTGTGGCACATTTTCCTCAAGTATGTGTGAGTTTGTTGTTAATGTGAGCTTGTTTTTAATTATTAATCACAGATAGTTAATTATATACCAAGAGACTATACGCTGAACGTCTTCAGTTATGGCAATGAACTCAATCTTCTTACTGCACACAAGTAGGATTTTAAATTTAGTTTTCTGAGAGTAAATAAAATTATTGCCATGAAAAGTTTCTCAAAAATCTGTTGTTCGGAAACCGTAGGTCATTCCTTTCAACACACACAACATGAGTGGTATGAGAAGCTAGTTGACTGGAGGGTTGTAATAAGCATGTATGTAAGTTTGCGAGCTATGCTCGTCATCCAGAACCTAGCAATATTACGTTGCACGTTCTTACCAGTTAATCAAGATGTTTGCCTCTTGTTACCAGAGAAATATCGTCTATAAATCCAATAATATGAGTGCCTCTAGGAAAATTAAGCTACAGCACACCATAAGGCTGGTCTTCAAGCGTAGGGCAGTCGTGCGTTCAATGTACAGCCCTAGTGCTGACCAACTTCTTCCCTAGTTTAATGTATGATTTCGGTCAATACAGGAACTGCACTTATCTGTGGCATCACAACGGGCCGCTATCCGTGCTCAAGTAAGTCCAAAGCTACCACTTCGACCTAACCTAACCTAACACCATTATACAAGGCATCCCATAATATTAGGAGTCGCCGAAGTCTAGTAGGGTAGTGTGTTGCCTTATTAGACGTAAAGCCAGGGCCAGACATCAAAACAAAATACAAAAAATATTTCTTCGGCGACTTCCTCTCTGCAGATTTCTGGCAAAAAACTCTGCGAGTAAATAAAAATTGCCATGAAAAGTTTCTCAAAAATCTGTCGTTCTTAGTCGACTTTAAACTGTAGGTCCTATCACTCATGTATAAAATTAACACACACAACATAAGTGGTGTGAGAAACTAGGTCATAATCCAGCCTGAAGGGTTGTAATGACCAATTAAGTAAGTAAGAGTGATATAGGGACACGTTATAAAACCGGTATTACCAACTGAGTCTCATGACTATAGCTTCACTCTGAAGGCAATGATTTTATTCACATCATCTTTAGCAAAACGCATCCTGTATAAAAATCGTTCAACTCTAGTTGCCAAAAGCCCGACAATAAGGGAGAAGATGTTCCCCTTATTGTAGCTTATTGTGCAGCTTGTGTAGAAGTCGTTTTGAGATACTCCTAGGAATAAAAGGTTAGCCCCTGCTGCGTCCCACGTCATCGGAGTATTCTAGACAGTTTGCAAGGAGAGGAGCTTTTACTCCGCTAATGAGACCAGAATTGTTACGTGAAATGGGATAGAATGTTTGGAAGGGTATGCTCAACAAAAGGGACGATAAAGTGAGGTGGAGACTCTTCTAAAATCAAGTGGGTTTGATGCAATCAGAAATTTTGTTGAAAAAATCTATTAAGAAGGGATGTGAGCCATGCATCAGAGTATCCGGAAACAATCCGAGCTTGGTAATCGGTCTTTCGACAGGTCACTGTAAACTCAGAGTACATTTAGATAGAACGGGTGTTATCCCGAGCTCAACATGTAGATTCTGTGGCGATGAGAATAAATCATCAGAATGCGTTCTTAGAACCTAGTGGGATTACTGCATCCGAGAAGATGCAGGTTGAGATTCTTGACAAAGAGCAGCATCCAAATATTTGTCAGTGCAATAGACTTGGAAGATTCTTTATGCCGATAAAGTATGAGGAAAATCGATTAGATCATATGGTCGCAGGACCAAGGTACCTCTTCCCCACAACGAAAACAAATAAGATATTCCATATCTCTGGGCATGTGTATCCGGTGGCCAATGTCTAGTTTGGATTACAATGATAACATGAATGTAATTTAGATTTGTCTGGCCTCTATAGAAGTAGGTTTGTTCTACAATATTTCCTGTGGAGATAAGTAAAATCCGTATGAGTTCGTTTGTTTGGTCCTCTGTAGAGTAATAGCTACTCTGAGAGTAAATAAATTTGCCCAGAAAGTTGCTCAAATCATGATTTAATAAAACCCTTTCCGGTTCAAACAAAAGTTCTTCACTTTTCCTCTTCAGCTATTAAAATAAAATTTTTCCTGGCCTTTTCATTTGATTTTCGATTTACTTACTCGTCGTCCACCTTCGTATAATGCAAACCGCCCTCTTTATGTCTCATTTATATACACACATACATACATATATACATGCGTACCATTCGTGTAGTATCTTTCGCTTACAGAGAGCATTACACTCGACATTCAGGGGCTTTTAATGCATTTATCGAGTTCAGAGGTGGCCAATAAATTTGAATAATAATTGTCGGTTGCATGTGTCCAACCAAACCAAACCAAACCAAACGAAATGAATACACTTACACACGCACACACAGACAACACGTACTCCGCGTACACATTATGCATGTGTAGCATGTGTGCTGGGCAATGAAATCTTTGCATACTGTTAGCCTGCTGCATGGCGGCGTATTATGATTAAAAAAAAAGAAGAACGAAATAATCATGCACGCATTAACACTGGCATTTACTTTTTCTCAAGAGAATTCCTTTTATAATTATCTCATGAAATTGTTACTTTTTTCCACATTTTCTCGCTCTCTCTCTCTATCTTTATTGTCTCTATCGTTATGGCACAATATTGTGTCCATTTTTTCAATGCAAATTGAGCGTAAATTAAAGTCTTATGGAAGGCTTGCGGTAGGGCGCGTTAAGTTATGATAATTTTTAAGAAAGATTCATCGCTTATATCAAGCATGAGAAGGAGAATTGACTTTGTAGTGTAAAAAAAAGAAAAATGTTGATTTTAAATATGCCTTCGATTATTATCGATTATGGCTTTAATGATTTGGATAAGGCAGATTAAGCTTCTTTCATAAAATTATTATGCAAATTTAAATATTTAAAAAAATGAAGTAATTTCAATGAAAATAAAAAGAATTTAATATAAAAAGAATTTTTTTGGTGACAGATCTTAGTGGGAGCTACTACTACTGCTACGGCAGCCATTCTAGTATTCTTCACAAATTAATATATTGACTTAACGGTTCAAAAGATACATAATATTTCGATAATGAATCTGAACACTCCTGGTTATGCAAGGTCGAATGCATACTAATCTCCAATCTTTTTTCCTGAGCTCCTTTGCCTTTTCGACGACGCATTTCGAGGTGCATTTTGCCTGAAAACCTGGCCAAAATTAATAGAAGTGTTTTATGAGTTAATGGCTGGCATTTTTGGATATGTTAGTGATAATTAGGCCCAAGGATGAACCCAACTGATTTTGGTTTAAATCGGTCCGTGATTTCGCCTAGCCCCCATACAAATTCCCCTCGAAATTGCACTTATTTACACATAACTATGGTAATTATGCAACAATCATGATAAAATTTAGCATGGATCAGTTCTGTGTACTAAGAAATCATGGTGTAAAGTTTATTGAAAATCGGATCACATTCGACCCTAGTCCCCATATAAAGTCCCCTTTATAAATTCACGTATGCGCTTATAAATGGCAGATTATATCGTACGAATTATGCGAGGAAATTCAGTAGAAGCGATACCAGTTTCTTAAATTTCTTTAAATCCATTTTTGCCTTTTTGGCCAGCTTTTGCTAGCTCGGATGCAAAAAGCATTGCCAAATCTTACTGGATGCAAGATCTTGGTTAGAATTTCCCTCCGTAATACTCCCTACATTGTAATTCAGAAGTTAGCCTTAGAAATATTGATTATTGGCTTTCGACGTCTTGTTTCCGATATTAAATCGCCTTATGAATGTCCACGAAAGTGTCCGTCTTTCAGTTTAGTTTCTAAACTCTTTCCAGCGTTGAAGCTGAACAATTTTTCGGATTTGTCGAGAGTATTCCTTTCTAGGAGCCTCATAAAATCCCTTTTAGCAGTGATAGGAGCCGTGTTGTATCCTTTTTTTCGAGGAAAGGAGGGAAAATGCTTAATGCATTCATTAGGGTCGTCACAATACATGGTATGTCGGACTCTCCCACTGGGAATACCGACTAAAAACCCGACTTGTTTCCTCACCAGGGCATCATTCCACCTCGGAACTACGGTTATATTACTTCGAGGTCGACCCCTTTTTGGCACCTTGTTCATCATTGTCAGCCTGCATCCAGGCTCCACTCTTTTCTTATTTTATTACTCTACTGCGTCTAGGTCATATTTTTTCCTTCGCAGGACAAATTGCACAAATTGGTTTACTGCGTTCCAGTTTTCTCTGCTGTTTGTCATTTTCAGCACGACGTTTGTAGCACTAATAATGCCGATTTCAGCCTCGAGGCCCTGACGTCTTTCGGCCCAGCGACTGCAGCCGAAGAAAGTGTGTTCGGCAAAGTCTAACATTTCCTCCCCTTTGTAGATGTAGAATGGCGAGCGACATTTCCCCATGCGATGCAGGTACTCTCTGAAATATCCATGACCGGTTAGCATCTGGGTTATATAGTAGTCCACTTCGCCGTTTTTTCTGTTTTTCTACACTTGCAATTCTGGAATCAGTTTATACGTCCATCTACCATGCCGTTCATTTTCTCAACGATGTTGCCATTTAAAGAAGACTCCGTGCTGTATCGTTTCTATGCTCTGCGACTGAGTCGTGCTCTGTTTAGCGTTGAAAATCATCTGGCGCTCAATTGCTTGAAGGTCTATGGGAACCATTCCAGCTATTATTAAGGCAGCTTGTGTTGATACCGTGCGATACGAGGATGTGACCCGTATATCTGCTATTCTCTACGCAGATAGTAGTTTTTTAGCTCTGGTTCGAGTTTTCAAAGTTTAAGCCCAGATTTCAGAGCCATAAAGGAGTATACTATATCCAGTCTCTATGGGTAACTTCCTTCTACTTGAGAGTTGTCCTCCAGTATTTGCCATCAGTGTACTGAGCTGTGTTGTTATACTAGCTGCTTTCACTGTTGCATATTCTGTCTGCTTTGAGTTGGTCAGTTTCGACTCCAGTCTAATCCCAAGGTATTTAATCGATCTCTTCGTAGGGATAACCAAGTCGCCTATATAGTCGTGTCGTATCCTTAGTTGTACACATTTCTTAGCGCACATATTATGATGCTCCCCAGTACATGCTCTGAATGTAAATGTGCAGCCGTAGGACGATTTGAGAAGAGATGTATCCCTTTTCGATCGCTTTAAGTAGAGTTTTGCCTTAAAGATTGCTGTGGTAATACTTAAATTTATGGCTCACATGCTTCTAGCTCAACTAATTCTCCTCTTACTCCGCTGAGCATTTTGGATCTAGTCTCGTGAGTCCATGATTGTCAATTCGCCAAAAATCGTGTGATAACGAAGTAGTTTACCTGCCCTAAGATTTTCCCTCTTATAAAACCAATTAAACCCTTTTCCACTATTTTGACTAAAACATTTAGAACGTTTGTTGCCTTTTTTTAAGCCATCGTCTAGTTCAATTAATTATCAATAAGTACATGCAGATAGTTTATAGACTTTAAAGAAGTTACACTCAGCCACAAAAGTATACAGTATATATGGTTAACAAATTTCAGAAATTTTTTAACCAATCCGTTTTCGTTGAAAGTCTTTATAATTGTCTGACAACTTTCCTCGATTGGCCCTGCACAGGCCCACAAACGTTAACAAATTTCAGAAATTTTTTAATCAATGCAAAAGACTGTCTTAAAATCGAGGAAAGTGGCAGATAAGTTTTCAACGAAAACGGATTGGTTATAAAATTTCTGAAATTTGTTAATCAACCGTATGTATACTTTTGTGGCCCTGTGTATATAAAGTCTAATAATGCGAATTTTTTGGACTGTCAATAACAGTAGTTAAGGAAACCACAGTTGTATTATTCATAACCATTGCCCCACTTTTAAATCAGGACCCTGTATATTCTGCTCTTCAGCAACACAGTGATGCAAACCACTTCCACCATCTCAAACGAATTTTCTTCAGCCTGTTACAAATACAAAGCACTTCCCTGGCGCACCATTCAGACAATAACAGGCACTGGCGAATTTACCATTGAAAGCCATACTGTTAGCAGTCTAGTGTACCATATATTGATTTGCACGCCAAAAGTCAGTACGACTGAAGTCGTCCTAATTCATTCTTTTTCTTTTTCAACATATACACTCTCACATTTCAGTTGTCAGTTACCTTTAGTTGCGTTAAAATAAAGTTTAACATCGATATCGATGACTCGAAAATACATTTCTTCGTAGGGTATTCTACATATATAGTACAGTTTAACCGCATATAAATTGTGTACTTTCCACCATTTGTGTCCTAAACATTATTCTCCCGATAAAATTTGTACGCTTAATTTATTAACAATTGTTTAAAACAAAACAATTATTGTTGGTTGCTTTTAGTAATTGATACAAACAAATCCACTGGCATTTAAGGCTTAATTATTATTTGGCTTTTACCCCACCCACACCCCCAGATAATGCAATTATGAAATCAAAAGCGAGCGGGTATTTAACGATTCATTCATTTGTAGTGGATTCACATTAAATGTATGGTAACTGCCTTATGACCACACTCTCTCAAACGCTTTTGTGTTCTGCTTACACATGCAATAATTTTCAAATAATGCAATCAGTCAACCGGCCAATTTTTCGGCAAACGAAAACCGAAAAACAAAAAATATGCAGGAGAAGAGTATCTCTCCCCGATTACAAAACGAAATGCTTATTTAGCCGTTTGCATTTGTTGTTGCAACGTTTGACCAGAGCTACAATCGATTAAATGTTACTGGAGGCATATGAGGGGAAAAAAGGCCAAATAAACCAATCACTCTACCGAAATTATATGAAAAAAGCCGCTCTGACTCCTCTACGCTATTCTTATGAAGTTAGAAAACCAGCCTAAAGCGATTGCTGCAGACGCATGTCCTATAAAATTAACAGTCCTTGAAAGGAATTTATTCGTTTTGGGAGAATGAAAAACAGTTAAGAAATCTTATTTGCCGCTTGTGCAATTTTTTTATTCTTCTGTGAGCATAGTTTTCCATTACTAATCACAGTCCTCGAACACTGGCTCTCGATAGAGAGCTCATCCGATCAAATAAACCCTTCCCAGTTGAAGGCAACAAACTTTGTAAAATCCAAGACTACAATTTTGTTGCATGTTGCATGTGAAATTTTTCGAATGAAACAATAAATGTTGCACAATTTTGTGTTGATTGATCTTAGCAACATGCTGCTATTATGTCTCCCCATGTACTTTTAGAATCAGTGTATGCCCTAAAGCCTAGTACTTGCGGCAAATGTTAATCAACATTTTCTGTTTAGTGAGTTCTAAATTTATTTTATTTGGCAGTGTAATGAGATCAAACATGTTGGATCAAACTTAATTGGTTACACACTCCAGTTTTTTTTCAAATGTTTATAAACATTATTGCTGAAACATAGATTTGTTTACATACTCCACCTTTTTCTCACATGCTTATAAACATTATTGCTGAAACATAGATTTGGTTACATACTCCAGCTCTTTTCTCATATGTTTATAAACATTATTGCTGAAACATAGAATTGGTTACATATTCCAGCTTTTTTCTCATATGTTTAAAACATTATTGCTGAAACATGGAATGTAAAACTTATTCAGTTTTAAAATAGAGAGTCTACCATCATACTTCCTTATACGGACAGGGTTTTGTTCAAGTAAGGACTGCGTCTTAGCTAATGAATAGTTTCCAAAGTCCTTTCTTACAATTACTTTCGGCACTAATTCGTTTCGGCGCGGTGTGCAACATTTATCCTTTACTACGATCTTTGGGATATATTATATGGCGGCAATATGTGCTGATGACCATATTTCTTTGAGAACATCGTTGGCTAGGCCTGGACATCAACCAACAATGCGGTGCTAAGTGTCAGTCAGCTCATGCCTTATTAAAATCAGTACGCCAGTAATTGTAGGGCATAGTCATCTCACGTGGGGGTGAGGCGCCTTTAGATTTTTTTCAGGTGAATGCGACACAGACTGCAGCACTCCACATGACCCATAAAATCGATCAAATACAGTCAGATTTATGC
This sequence comes from Sarcophaga variegata, assembly GCA_932273835.1. Taxonomy (NCBI): domain Eukaryota; kingdom Metazoa; phylum Arthropoda; class Insecta; order Diptera; family Sarcophagidae; genus Sarcophaga; species Sarcophaga variegata. Next base: position 10,956,267 of record OW026362.1, read on the forward strand.
GACAGACTCATGGAAAGTGCGACATTTTCGTATGTAGCGGACATTTGCCACGAATAATTGAAATTAGAAAATTTGCTTTTAAAGTCCTGCTTAAAGCATCTGTGTATGTATGTTCGAATGTGTCTGTGTGTGCAAAAGGTGCTACCTCAGCAGAATAATAAACATTTGACGTTGTTGTAATTTAGCTATTAAAAGTGATGTTGCATGTACAATAATGCAGACATAGAACAGGATACGGCATATGCACAACCAGGCTGAAATGTACAACATACTCAAACAAAACATATGTAAGAATATTTCTACATACAAGCACACACACATACTCATACTCGTGCGCTTACTTACAGGCCTACATGACGGTCATAAAATGCCAACACAACACTTTCCTTTCATATACTCGCATACATATTGCATATACATGTACATGCATACATACCGACATATGCAAGTATGTATGTATTTATTATGATGTGTATGTATGTATGTTAAAAAGTGTTTGATGTGAGAGCTTTTTTGAATTCACATCTTGCAATGATTTTACGAAAATGTTCCCGTTTTCTAACTTGTTTTTTTGTAGTTGTTTTTCAATGTGCATGTATTCGAGTGCTAGCGTTTGAATGTGTATGTGTGTGTAACATGTAATAGGAAGTTGAGTTTTGGCACTTTGTGGCATTTTATATTTTGAATCACTTTGGCCGTTTATGTGTGCATGTTTTCTCCTCTGTCTATCTCTTTCGCTCGTTTAACAACCGGAAAAGGATGCTGTTCCAGCGTGTGTATAAATGGTCAATATATTAAAACGACCTCGTTTGATCGTTTTACATTCTGTTACAAACATCGAGACATACAAACGCATTCATTTCTCTATTACTGCATCAATTCGGTTTCGGTTTTCTTTTCGATTTTTCCACAACAACAAAAATTTGCCTCTTTTGTTGTTTTTACTTTGGTTTTCTGTACTTTTTTGAATGCAATTCGTTTTTATGCCTCCGTGTTTTTATATGCCACTTGACACACTGAAGCGTAAAATTAATCGTGGCATATGCTTGTTAAAACACTTGCATCATTTTGTGGGGTACAAAGAGCGGACACAGCGGTTGTGGGGGGAGTCGAAACTTATGTGGTACTGTGTATATTTTCCTCTTATTGGTTTTTGTGGAAAGTTTTTTAAAAAGAAAATTCTTTTGGCCCATCAAGTAGGAAACTTAATAGGCCATGTGTTACTTTGGAGAAAGGCTGTGCAATTTTTGGGTAGAAGCTTATAAATTTTTATTAAAATTCATTGTTCAAGAGTTCAAAGACTTTAAAGTGATAATAAAACAAGTTTTTGAAATAATTTTGTAATCAAAATAATGGCGCAAATGTTTAATCAGTCCTTTTACCGCAACTCTTTGGCAACGATACCTTTGGCTCTATTTATACTTCATATATTTTTGCTTTGGTAACTTCGAGAACCTTACGATTTGTATTTAGTTTTGTTGTGGTAATTTAATTTTCGTCTACCTTTATTCATATAATTTGTTTGTTATTATTAATTGCTTCTATCGGGTATTTTATTAAGCGCTATTTATTTTGTAAACTTAAATAAAACAAATAATATGTACATATGTAAGTTATCATCGAATTTTTTATTCGTTTTTTATTGTGTGGAATATAACATCGTATCAATATCCTCAGAGCAGCGGAACTGAAATGTTCAATCTTTCATCGACGAAATGGGTTATGTTGCCTTTGAGGACCACAGTATTTTGTGGGTTATTCGCATGCATTTGCGATTTCAGAAAACTCCAAAATAAAAACCAGTTCTTCTCACCTGCACGGGAGAAGATTTTAAATCATTTCTGCATCACACATGTGGCATGAAGGTTGTTGCACGTAGCACCGTCCTTTCGAAATAACATGCCACTGGAGTCTAGATCATCCTATTGAAGCCAAAAGAAAATGTAGTAGTTCGTAGAATTCTTTGATCATCCTCAACAACGCGGTGTGGTGAACAAAGTTGTGTTTTACTTGTTGCTGAGCAGGATGCATCCACAGAATATTTTATTGGTTCGAGATCCTATTGTGTGAATCCGTAATTGGTCATTACAAAACTTTAGTCAGGATTACAACCTAGTTTCTCACACCACTTATGTTGTGTGTGTTAATTTGATACATGAGTTGCGGGACCTACAGCTTAACGCCGATTCCGACCGGCATATTTCTGAGAAACTTTTCATGGCAATTTGACTTACTTTCACAGAATTTTTTCCAGAAATCTGCTGAGAGGAAGTCGCGAAGAAATATTCAAATTCAAATTTCGTTTTGATGTCTGACCTGCGTTTTGAATCGTGGCCTTAGGTCTAATAAACCAACTCACTACCTACTAGACTACAGCGTATTAGAAAACCACAATGAAATTTTGTTCGACATCACCAAGCTTCGAACCTAGATTCCTTCACTTCAAATACTACACACTACCACCTCTGTTATGAAGCGGTGAAAATTACTGTCATTTGCCAACTGCTCCAGAGCCCATTTACCGAACACACTGTAGGTAGATATACCACCAATTTTATAAGTTTACCTTGCCATTTTAGGCAAATGTCATGTAAACTCATTTAGTTGAATAACATAAACACTTAGTTATTAATCATAATAATCTACGCCAATATATTTCATAAGAAAACCATCAAAAAATATCTAAAATTTCCAACTAATTTATGTTGTTGCCATCAAGAAACAGAAAAAAAAGATTGAAAACTTTTCTAGTTTTCGTCGTAGTACATCACAACTAATTTATTGCAATTTTTATCAGAAATATTTTTATAACTACAAATGAGTAGCAAAGAAACTAAAAAAAAAACAAAACGCTTTCAAACTAAATTTGATTATTTTGTACAATGAGGGAGGGAGGTAAAGGACAAAAATAAACTAAAAAAAATTTACAATTTATAGCACTTCATTTGATGGCAAATATACCACACATTTTGGTAATATAAAATACGCTATTGGCGGTCATAAAGTATGTATAGGCGGTAAATTTAAACAAACCAAAGCGTAGGTGTCTCCGTAGTCTAGTATGTAGTGTGTTGGGTTATTAGACGTAATGCCCCAGGTCAGACATCTCATACAAAATATGAAAGAAATATTTCTTCGGCGTCTGCCTCTCATCAGATTTCAGTGAGTGAATAAAATTGCCACGAAAAAGTTTCTCAAAAATATCTGTCCTTCGGAGTCGACTTTAAACTGTAGGTCCCGCCACTCACGTACAAAAATTAATACACACAACATAAGTGGTGTGAGAAACTAGGTTGTAATCCTGACTAAAGTGTTGAGTTCTTTTGTTCAGTAGGATCGTTTTACGGTCTCAAGAACAAAATTTACACACACAACATAAGTGGTGTGAGAAACTAGGACGTAATCCTGACTAGAGGGTTGTAATGATTGAATTATGTATGTAGTAGGTATGTAAGATATCATCGACAACTTTTATTGGTCTAGAAGACCTATTGATACCATTATGTGTGGAATATAGCATCGTTCAAATGTTCGCCTTAACTTCTTCAATTCTTCTTAAATTCTTCAATTTTCCAGGACCCTGGCGTATAAATCAAGCTGAATTTAAACGATGGCAATGGTTATGTTAACTTTGAGGATCCTTGTGGTTTGTGACTTAAATAAACATCACAAGATATATGTATCTAACATAGGCAAAACTCACGGTGGTCTTCGGTGGCGTGTTCCAATAGCCTCCACGTGAGTTGACCACTCCCTCAAATTCTGTGACATGGAGTGTGTGGCACGTAGTGCAATACTCCAAAATTTTTTTTTCATTTTTTTCATATTTTTCTGGGTAAATACAGATAGTTTCTTAAACAGAACTCATCCAACTTGGAATGCCTTTAGGGTATAAACTATTCGACTTAGTTTTCAAATAGAATTTCTTTTTTTTATAGACCATATACCCTTTCCTGTAATAGGTGGCTCTTGGTGGGGGTGTGTAAAAAGTGTTGGGCGCTGCAACAGCTTGCTGGCTTGCATTGCAACATTGCACACATGATGAATTTATAGCACTTTAGAATTTTTGCTTTATGGGCAATATATTCCAAGTTTCCAAGTCTCTGTTTTCAGTTCCAAAATTTTTCCATTTTTTTTTATAATTTTTATTTTTTTTCTTTGTCGTTTTTTTATTTTTACGTTCACATCCAACTGATAAAAGTGACATTATTTTGTGTTTTTCTTTTAAGTTTTCTCTTGGCAATTTTGTTTCTCTCTTTCTCCTTTTTTGTTATGGGGTCACGCTGTGGAACTTATGGCATTTTCTCCTCCTGTTTTTTTATTATTTTTTGTTAGTTGTGTTGTTGTTTAGATATGAATAGTTAACATTTTTTTATTGTTTGTAGCTACAACAAACAAATATGCCATGTACTTGCAACATGCAACATGAATATGTCAAAATGCTTGTTATGCGTTTTTTTTGCTTTCGCTAGAAAAAAAAATTTATGACTAAATGTTGTCTCGCTATTTTGAAATTTTTTGGAAAATTTATCGCTAAATTTAGGGAGACATGAGCGATGGATGTGGGCTGGTAGATGATGGTCTCTGTCAACTTTCGTTTTTTTCCTTTAATAACAACAATTTAAAATGATAGCCCAATAGCCTAATGGCCACATTCACAGCATACTTACAAAACTTCGGCGACATAAACCAAAGGCAGGCACTTGACCCTACTTTTGTCACAAACCATGAGTGCTATAATCTCTATATCAGACGATACATTGCTAATTGCAATCGTCCACCGGTATTCTCTCAATAGAAAGCAATAAATCGGAAGTCCTGTCCAAATATCACTTTCTCCTCTCTCTCTGAACGAAATTTAGTGAATATCCCATAGGAACAGAACAGGAGAGTGAATAAATGGTACTAAAATGAAATATTCAGAGCCCGTGGAAAAAACTATGGGTATCTTCCAAGCACAAGTCTATGCCATCGAAAGATGTGCTTAATTCAACAGAGGTAGGAAATACGAGGAGCATTCGTTAAATTTAAGATAGTAAGTGACTGTCTGGGGAAGTATAAATAAAAAAATTAAATTATCCTCTACTGGATCCCATGGCGTCCCATTCATGCCGTTGATGAGGGCAGAATCCTTCTAAGGAGTGGGAATGGATATTTGGAAAGGTATGCTAAAAAAGATAGAGGCAAAGACTCATCCTAAACCAAGTGGCTTTGAAAATCGAAACTTTTGTTGGGAAATTATAAAATCAGGACATCTGAATCATACATCAGACTATCTAGAAATAATTTGAAATATACTCTGAGTACACTTATATAGAATGAGGGTTGTTTCCTCCCTCCATCGATGGGAAATGAATCATCGAAACCCATTCTTGTTATCTGTAAGGCGTTAATGCATTCTAAAAGGAAATATCTGCGGGCATATCAGATGTTATGGAGGTAATACTGATCGATGGCAATAGGCTTGGAGGAGACATTACTGGGATGCTCTGTAATGTTTGAGGGGCATACCATAGGTCGTATGGAATGAATCATCAAAAAATATTCTTGTTATCTGTGGAGTGTTAATGCATTTCAAAGAAAAGCAGATGTTATGGAGGTAATACTGCTCGGTGCCAATAGGCTTGGTGAAGACATATATATACCATGTATACCACATAAAGTTTGAGGGGAATACCATAGGTCGTATGGTTGCAGTAGTAAAGCACCTTGTCGCGACAATAATAATCCCGAACTTTAAGTTGTATACCCAGTATATCATAAAAGTTTAGGACGCCAGGTATAATGCACATTGAAATCGATTCTGTTGACATGATCTCTTTTTGCGAAACTGCTGGTAGATCATACATAATTGGCCATTACAACTCTTCAGTCGGGATTTCGGCCTAGTTTCTTACACTACTCATGTTGTGTGCGTTAATTTTATATATGAGTGGCGGGACCTACAGTTTGACATCGACGCCGAACGACAGATTTTTTGAGAAAGTTTTCATGGCAATTTTATTTAACTCTCAGAGTTTTTGCCAGAGTTTCTGCTGAGAGGAAGTCGCCAAAGAAATATTTTTTTCATTTTTATGTCTGAGCTGGGATTTGAACCGAGGCCTTACGTCTAATAAGCCAACACACTACCTACTAGACTACGGCGACTGCTGGTAGATCAGATGTAATCAGTTGTATTAGAGTCAGTTGGCTTTAAAGCGCTTGCCTCAGGTCGAAAGAATAAAAGTTATCCTCATTTGCAAGAATGTTATGACAAGATTGGACACTAAAGAGAGACAAAATTAGGAAGAAAATTATAAGAAAAATTGATTCCAATGCATTTAACACAAATACACATTGGAATCACAAAAAAAATCAGTTTCGAAAAAAATGTGGGTTAGGGCCTTTCTACATGAGACCAACGATATATAATAAAAAAAATGGTCAAAAATAATTTTTTAAACGCTAGTTAATCTATTTCTTTTTAGAAAAAAAAATTTTGTAATTAAAACAATTCCTATTTTTATGCCCAATTAAGTCTTAAGAAAAGTTTTCCTTTACAGCCTGACATCATTAATATTTATGGTGAATTTAAAAATTGCATTGCAAAACATTTATTGGGCACAATGAAAAAAAAGAAAGAAAATCCGAAAGAGAGAACAAAAAAAATATTTCCCAACAAATTGCAGCAGACCAGAACAAAAGGCTCAAATTAATTTATCACCCTCCACATACACGACAAAAAAAAAAACGAGAAAATCGAACCAAAAAAAAAAACTTAAAACAAAAGGGAAAATTACAAAAAAAAAAAGAGAGGAAAAATCAGACTGACAATATTTCTTTTTTTTTTTATAATGAATAGAAACGAAAAAAGAAAATAAACGGAATCGAAGAAAAAAGTAACGGAAATAAAAGGAAAAATTTTGTAGAACTCATCAAAAGATCAAAATGGTTTGGTAAACTTTTCTTTTTTGAGCACAAAATCAAATGAAATAGAAAATAAACGAACAAGAAAAAAGCATAAAAAATAATAGAAAATAAGGAAAAAGTAAAAAAAAATTATTTTCACCACAATGGAAAGTCCATTCATACATAGCTAGGCTAGGGCTCGTGCACACACACACACATGCACACAGGAAAATATGTTATACAATGCAAAATGTAGCGCCTGATTGATTTCATTTAATGTACAATTTTCCAATTATCCAAATGGTGGGGGCCTCCATCAAAACTGAAAACCAACAAATCAGCAATGCCATCACTTCAACTCCCATCTCTGATTGTTTCTTTAGAAATTAAAGATGAAACAACCAACAGCCACATTTATTTGCAATATAATGAGTTTTAGCAGCAGCAGGATTACGCTTTTGGTGTTGGTGTTGGTGTTGGTGTTGCTTTTTGTTTCATTTTCTTCTTTATCTGGCTGCTAAAAGGAAAAGAAGAGAATTGAGCCTAATTGAGGAAGTTATACGCCAGAGAATTAGTTTAACATTAACTTTTATTATGTTTTCATTCTTTTATTGGCCAATTTCTGTAATACCCTACGGCATGCGAGATTATTTCGATGCCAATACTCAGAGGTATTACGCATACTCTTAAAATATCATAGGCTTCGAGAAGATATGGATATTCGTATCGATTTGAACATTCTAACGATCAAAAGAGTTATTGAAACAAAAGACATAATTCATAGCTTAGTCCTGTGCAGCCCTTGCGCTGACCAACTTCCCCCTCCTAACCTAACTTAATCTATCTTAGTCCTTAAGTACATGTAAATCTTTCTTACCCAAATATCGTATTCATTTCATTTCTAAACTGGTATACTATACTCGAAATATCTGCCATTGCTTCCTATAAACAGGCAGAAATTTATCCTACAAAGTACTTTACTTCATCAAGGTTTAGGGCATTGCTTCCTATACCACCCTTATTTTCTATATTAATTTTATCCATGAGTGGGGAGATTAAAAGTTTAATGTTGACTCCGAACGACAGATTTTTGAGAAACTTTTCATGACAATTTTATTCAACCTCAGAGTTTTTGCCAGAAGACTGCTGAGAAGAAGTCGTCGAAAGAACGCGATACCGCACTATATGGTATCCGTTGAAGTTATACTCTTCAAAAATATATATGCCATCATTGAACCCAAGGAGAACTGAATATTAAATCCATCCGCCCTTCGTCAGTCCGTAACTAGCACAAAGTTGTCCAGAAATCTACATGTCAAGAGATGAGTGTTCCGCAACTACTTCTTCATCTTCTTTTATCAAAACCTTGGAGAAAGGCAGTTCGTTCTGGATGACATTTATTTATCTAAAGTTTCTACAAATAATACAGGATTACAAAATGTTGCCAGCCATTTGGATACAGTCTAATCTGGTCTCTTTAGCTGCCTTCTCAATATGCTCAAGGGTCTTACTAACACGTCTTCGAACTTGAGGACTTCAATCGGGGACACTTAGATCCCAGCTATTCAGTCAGACTATGACTTCCTTTTATCACAAAGTTCCATAATAATGGTGATTGTGATCGCATAAGCTTACTTTATTTTTTTGTGATAGTGAAGGATCCATTGTCTTCAATATATTCTTTGAGCCTATATTTTTTTTAATTGGTCATTACAACCCTTCATGACCTAGTTTCTCAATTTTATACATGAGTGGCGGGACCTACAGTTTAAAGTCGACTCCGAACGACAGATTTTTGAGAAACTTTTCATGGCAATTTTATTTGATCCTCAGATCGTTTTATTTGACAAATCTGCTGAGAGGAAGACGTCGAAGAAATAAATTTTGTATTTTGTTTGGATGTCTGGCCTAGGGCTCGAACCCTGGCTTTATGTCTAATAAGCCAACACGCCACCTACTAGACCACGGCGACTTCAGTCTATATAGGCTCTACAAATGTTCGAAGGTTACAAGTAGTCGTGTGGCCTTCAAATTGCTACGAGAGAAGCGTTGTTTTGACTGGATCAGAATAATTCTCATTCTTTGAATAGGATAAGAGACCAGATTAATGGACCAGCCTGGATTCTACGAATGTTTGAAATCTACAAGTGCTGGTGTTAACCTTTAAATCACTACAACAGAGATATTAAGTTCAACTGTAGATTCTTAACAAATAAAAATTGTTTCGGTCGTGAATAAGTTTTTCTGATCGTTTTACAATCTCAAGTGTAGAAAAGGTTAGTTAAGGATATATATAGTAATCTGGGTATACTGAAGTATCCTTTATGTTTTTGTTTTTATAGCGTATTCCTTTTGTCATCATAATATAAACTCTTGCGACAGTAGTTGAAAAATGTAGTCACATTACATTATTACGCCTACACAGAATTGTAAAAGAATGTATTCTTTAGTAATTAAATTAGGTTTGATTACATTGGCGGCTAGTTCCAAGAGCATAGCTTACTTGGGTATTGTAAGATTCCATTGTAATACGGATAGCAGCCATTTTGTTATACAATAATGACTCCAGACTAGCATATCTCAACTATCCGGGTAGTTTTATGAATGTGTGGGTTCTATAAAAATAACCTTTAGCTAGCTAGCTATTCTATTTAATAAATTTTGAATGCCCAAATGTCTGTTAAAAACAAAGAAGATGGCCAGTGGTTTACTCTTCTTTCTCGTCATTATAGCTTATGCAGAAGTCGTTGTGAGATATTCCCAGCTCCTGGGTGATTGTCTCGTTATAACTGCTATGAGGTTTCTTAAAGGAACTCTAGTCAGATTTCACGTAAAATTTTTGTTCTGCTTATCAGGTCAGATCTGTTTAGTCTTCCAACAAGTGGTTTTATCGTCTCATCAGACGAATGTCAATCCCTCGCATGTATTCGTTTAAATTTTTCGTTGTATCATTCTTTACGAAAGCGTCAAACAATAAAGCTGATGTACTCGTGTTCAGGAACCCATGTGAAGATAAGTGTTGAATGCTTCGCAGTCACCTTAATAGATAACCGACATTCTTAGATAATCTTAGATGGGTTGTACGCACTCTCTAGGGGGACTAATAGGCGATATACTGTCAGTAAATATGCGAATAACAATAACAAGTCGCCGTAGTCTAGTAGGCAGTGTCCCAGGTCAGACATTGAAACGAAATATGAAAAAAAAAATATTTCGTCGGCGACTTCCTCTCAGCAGACTTCTGGCAAAAACTCTGAGAGTAAATAAACCTGCCACGAAAAAGTTTTTCAAAAATCAATCGTCGACGTTCAACTTTAGGTCCCGCCACTCACGTATAAAATTAACGCGGACAACATGAGTGGTGTGAGAAGCTAGGCCGTAATCCTGACTGAAAGGTTGTAATGGCCAATTATGTATGTATGTATGTAAATGTGCGAATATTCGTCGAGAATCCAGGGCTCAAACCCCCCAGTTCAGATATATCGATCAACACTCTTTGCAGTCTTCTGCCATAACTAGGAAGAATAAATAAAATTGTTATCAAAACTGTTGTTCAGAGTTGACTCTAAATTATAAGTCCCGCCAGTTATAGATAAAGTTAACACCAACAACATGGATGGTGTGCTAGGATGGGTTGTAATCCTGACTAAAGGGTTGCATTGATCAATTATGTAAGTAATATCACCATCCGATATTTTTTGATACAGAATTCTTACAGCGGCAGTCTTTATAGCCGTTGTTTTAGGCTAAGTAGTACCCTAGTAATATAATATTGCAACGGACAATCTAAGATTTAATTGTTTTAAAAAAATACGACATACGACTTCAATGTGTGATCAAGATACGTTATTGAACTTTTGTAAGATGTTCTCTGAAAGGTGTAACCCATTATTATAAGACGATCTATCCAGTATTTTCAAAGAAGATTTAAGTATTGTGTACTTAATTGGCATATCCAGATCAACTATGTCCAAGATTTTGCCCTGACCACAGCTGTCATACTTCTATGATTATACGGGGCTGATTCCCATTGCCGTTTTACGGATAGTAAAGAATATTTTAGATGATATAGATGAGACATGTGGGAGCTATTTCATAAATACTTGTGTGGTAGCTAACTGAGGGAATTTGAATCTTCTCTTCCGAAGTATCTTCGATGATTTCATTTATTTTCATAGCTGCACCTGTCAATATATTGTAATGACCCATGTTTAAAACTGAAACCGGTCTAAGAAAAAAAAAGAACGTAAAAGAAGCAGTTAACGAGCTGATGTAAACGTTTTCATTTTCTCTATTTTTCTTCGTTTACCATTTTTTTATTAATGTTTTTGAGTTCTCCCCCCAGTACCCCATCATCATCATCATTTTATATGAGAAAGAGTACAAAAAACGGAGGCACAGGACATGAGAAAAGAGAAAAACTAAAAGAAAATTGTGGATTAAAATGGCAATTAGTGTCTATGAATAAAGGCAGTGTAAATCACGATTAATGAACATTAACATGACCAAATGACTTTGAACAATACAAATTGTTCCCTTGTTTTGTTTTGTGTAAAAACAACAAAAAAATGAAAAAGAAAATGAAAATACGTTTGAATTCATTTTTTTCTTCCTGTTCTGTACTGAGACTATAGACACTATAAACTGCCAACAAATTTTCTGCTGCATCTTATCCATGCTTTTTAATCCTTGAAAAAAGTTATTTTGCGTTTAATTTCACTGGGGCTGGTCACTGGCATACACAGTGAGAGTGTAGGTTTTATCCACGTCAGCCATTTCTCTTTATTAAACTGGCCATTGAGACTTGACTTTTACGATTTTTAGTTTAATAAAGAAAAAGAAAAGTCTTTCTTTTTATTTAATGACTTGCTCTCTTAATTATAGTTTTTAAAAGTGGTGGTGGTACGAGCATATAAAATTGAAGGCTTAACAATTTTTTGTGATCCAATTGATGGATGATATTGGCCAAGAGTTAAGGCAAAGTTTGACTTAAAAAAAAAGAGATTGTGTGATCAAAATTCAAATTGTCGGAATTCTTAATTGGCTTCGCAGAAAGATGCTATAAATGTGCAGAATGATGGGAAGCAAGGGAATTTGCCGAGGATATACATTTCTTTACTAAAGTGAATGGAAATTTTCAGTTCGTTTTTTATTGATCATTTGCATCGTCAGCATATCAGGCAGTACTATACATACGTATATAATTGGTCACTACAAACTTTCAGCTATGATTATGACGTAGCTTCTCCCACCACGTATGTTGTGTGTCTTAATTTTTGTACATGAGTGGCGGAACATACAGTTTAAAGTCGACTCCGAACCAAGATTTTGTGAGAAACTTTTCATGTTTGTAGCCCTAGTCTAGTAGGTAGTGTATTGGCTTATTCGATGTGAGTCCACGGTTTAAACCCAAGGCAGTACTATAGTGCTAGAATAATGGAAGCCACAAATAAGTTCCCTACTTGGGATTAATGGTTGCAGAGGAAAGGTATTTCTTCCTTATATAAGCATAAAGGGACACCAAATGTCAAAGGACTTTAGTCAGATTAATCTCACATCCTTTGTACCACGATCTTTGAAAGGATCTTACATATGTTGGATTCATGTTCATTATGTGTAAAGTATCTGGAGTTCATTCTGGACCACAAACTCTCATGGAGGCAAAAGCGAATGATAAGAGCGAAAGCGATTGATCATGATGTCTTACATCTTTAAAAGAGCCGAGGTTAGGAGTGGGGGAGGCTTAGACTTGCAACCATATACAGTGGTGGCCTTATAATTAGAAACGACTTAGCAACATGTATGTTTGTTAATTTGTTTTACAGTTTTCACTGTGTACCTGAGATCAAAGGCGTCTTACATACGTTTTTCCATCAGATGGGGACAAATTAAACTTAGTTTCGTCACTCCAGAGAACTCTGTTCCAGAAACATCGTTTCTAATTATAAGGCCACCACTGTACTTGCTCTTTCTTGCTTTGTGGCGTTCGCGTCTGTTTGCGAACACCAATGACGTCTTACATACGTTTTTCCATCAGATGGGGACAAATTAAACTTAGTTTCGTCACTCCAGAGAACTCTGTTCCAGAAACATCGTTTCTAATTATAAGGCCACCACTGTACTTGCTCTTTCTTGCTTTGTGGCGTTCGCGTCTGTTTGCAAACACCAATGTCACTGCAAACTGATGGACAGAGTACGCAGACAGTTAGCTGAGAGTGGTGGAACCTACATTTTATGTTAAATTTCGAATGACAGATTTTATCTGGATTCACAGTTTTTGTCAGAAATCTGTTGGGAGGAAGCCGCCGAAGAAATATGTTTCGTATTTCGTTTTGTTGGAGATGTCTGACCTGGGGTTTGAACCGAGGCCTCATATGCTTAATAAGCTAATACACCACCTACTAGACTACGGCGGTTTCAGCAGTGTACTCTGTCTCATTTCTATCCAAGGCATTATTTGCTCAAATTCAAATGGTTCCCCTTTAACCTAATGCTTCTACTGAAGCTGAGGGCTAAGCTGGTGGCAGTAGGACTCAATACATTTAAATCCTGGCCCAAAGAGTACTGCAATTGTGCGAAGATGTAAACCCATCCAAACCGATTAATTGGTTCCCTATATCGCTTAGAAAAAGAAATTTGATTTCTGAAAATTCAGGGGTCCCCAGTGGCACTTTTAATTGTTTACTACAACCCTTTAGTCTGGATTACAACCTCGATTCTTACACCACACGTGTTTAGGATCATACTTTACATATTTTTTTTATTCATGAGTGGCGGGACCGACATATTTTTGAGAAACTTTTCCATGGCAGTTTTATTTATCCGCAGACTTTTTGCCAAATGACTGGTGAGAGGAAAGTCGTCTCCACACACCTCACATCTCTTGCTGTGACATTTTATGTTCAAAGCATTGTCTCCATTTTATCTCGTTTGTAATGTGCCACTCAAGTGTGTTGTTCAACGAACCAAATGCGAACATAATCTTACGCAATTATTTTTATTGTGTGGCAAAACTACAAAGAAATTCTTGGCTTGTTGAATCCCTCTAACGATTATTTATTTAATCCACCATAATGATCTAAAAGGTGGTAATTGTATTGAAGACCTATGCCCAAACTACTAATACGCATTTGAAAAAAAGGAAAAATCAAATAAAAATAAAAATTAATTCGCATTTAAACATTAAGAGACATAAACGTAAACCTCAGATACATACTTGCAGCAACATAATAAGGATTTCAAAATAATTTCTACATCTACTATTTACGCCTTGTTGCACATCTTACAAATGGTAACAAGCAACAGTCTTGTAGCACGGCTTGAACACCGTATGTGGTGTAATAGATTGTTTGTCTTTGTATTCTTCTTCTATTTTATTTTTTTCATACGCTTAATACGCTCTCTTTCGCCATTTATGTGGCATTTAAAGACAATACATACATACTCGTATACAGATTGTGGCAAGTACATGTTACTTGCAAGAAATTTAGTGTAATCATTGCATTTACAAACTAAAAAAAAAGAAAAGAAAATAATTTTTCATTTGTGTTAGTGATAAGGAAATTGGATGAAAGTAATCGGAGCACAAAACCGATGAAATCCGCTATCGTTTGCAATCATATTCGAATGTTGCTCCAAGTTCATGGAAGAAAAATTTCCCAGAAGAAGAGTGTAAATAACTGACTTAAACAGTCCAGGACTTAGTCTTTCAGGACACACTGAATTGTGAAAAAGCATTACTAAGATACCCTGGGGCTTCCCAAGTATACAGAACACCATGAGTTTGTTAACCTTAAATAAAGTCAAGTAAACAGAATGTAGTTGTCAGGTATGGAGACCACCATGAGCTTGTTAATCTTAAATAAAGCCAAGTAAACAGAACGTAGTCGCCGCCGTCTAGTAGATAGTCTGCCAAATAATTGCTTCATAGGTCTGGTCATCATTGCATACATCCAGTGCCTAATTCTTGGATTGAGTGTAAATAACTGACTTAGACAATCCAAAGACTTTCAGGACACTCTGAATCTTGAGGACGAAAATTTTACATTGAGAACTAGATAACAGCGGAATAGTATTACTAAAATACCCTGGGGCTATCCAGGTATGGAGAACACCATGAGCTTGTTAATTTTAAAGTCAAATAAACCGAATGAAGTCTACGCGGTCTAGTAGCTAGTTTGTATTATGTCTGGCCATCATGATATCTATAAAGTGCCTAATTCTTCGGTTGCATTCCCAGGATTTTCCTGTAAGCCTTTTGCCTATCATTATGGCATGAGCCATAATGTTAATTTACTATTCAGTAGTGTTCCCAAATACTTTACTTTTATTTTTGGTGATAATGACTCACCCTGGAGTCAAATTGTCTTCCATTTAAGAAGTTTTCTTCTTCTTGTAAGTGCTACTATTGTGGACTTGTATCATACATGAACATACAGTGGTCGTTACAACCCTTCAGTCATGATTACGACATAGATTCTCACACTACCTATGTTTTGTGTGTAAATTTTATACATGAGTGGCGGCAACTACAACGAACGACAAATTTTTGAGGAACTTTTCATGGACCCCCCTGTCTGTCACCTCTATGGCCTCATCAACGGATGGGTCAGGGAGGAAGAGCAGAGGCGTTGGGGGAACGGATCAGGTTGTTTTGTCTCTAGATGTCTATGGCCTGCTGTGGACAATAGGAGAACAGGTTGGCTGCTGGGCTTGGATAAGGCCAGCTTAAGGTTAGTTGTCGGTTTTATCACAGGGCACTGCGAGATTAGGTCGCTGACGAGGATCTTGAACAGATCCCAGCCGGCCTATTGCAGGGCATGTTGCGATTAGGAGGAGTTGAAGACTATCGAACACCTCCTCTGTAACTGCCCAGCCCTTGGTAGAATGAGGTTGAGGACCCTTGCCAGGGCCTTCTTTGAGAGTTTAAATTCTGTGTCGAGAGCCGACATCAAGGCTCTCCACAAATTAATTAGTGGCTTAGGCTGGTTGAGAGGCGCTAGGGCTTCATTAGCGTAGTCGCGTCCTCCCCTTTTTGTTGTGTCTTATCTGTGTAATTCCTCCAATTCCCATTCTCCACTTTCCTACATCCTCTCCTTTTTAATCCCTCTATTATCCTTCCCTCTGTAAGGACGTTGTACAATGGGTCAATTCGACCTCCGGGTACTGTACTTGTCTTTATTGACAAGTACACGTCCTCTAACCTAACCTAACCTTTCATGGCAAACAATCATGTTGAATGACTTATAATCTCAAAACCTCTTTGATTGAAGACAAAGAGAGACTGAGGACTATATAATCTGCATATCCTTGGCAATCGATACCCGACTGTGTTAGTTGTGTCAGTAGTCTCAAAACCTCTTTAAATAAAGGCAAAGAGAGACTGAGGACTATATGCATATTTTTGGCAATCGATACTCGACTGGCATAATTTGGTCAGTAGTCTGAAAACCTCTTTAAATGAAGGCAAATAGAGACTGAGGACTATAGGATCAGCATATTCTTGCCAATCGATATCCACCTCGTATAATTTTGTCCAGGCTCGACATTAGTGGAGGACACCATCCTGTGATCATTCCTTAATTCTGTGGACTCTTAATATCTCACTTCCGACGTGTATTTCAGCAGATCGTGTGTATAGCAAGCTCTGCCATCCAACTTGATAGTGGGTTGGCTTACTAGGCGAGAGTCTATGATTCAAACCTTAGCTAAGACAAGCTCAAACAAAACGATATATGAAGAAATTATTTCTTTCGGCGACGTTTTCTCACAAGTTTTCTGGCAGAAACTCTCAGAGTAAATAAATTGTCATGAGAAACTTCTTAAATCAGTCGTTTGGTATCGACCTTAACCTGTATGTTCTGCCACTAATGGATGATATTAAAACACACAAATTGGGTGGTGTGAGAAACTAGGTTGTAGTCCTGGCTAAAGGGTTTTAATAGTCAATTAGTTAAGAGAGAGCATTAGTATTGAGGGCGTTTCTATGTTTATTTCTCAAACTGATTGTTTTTGCGCAATATTTAGACCATATCGGACGACGAAGAGTACATATCGAAATGTAAAAGTATTGTTCTTTTGTTCAATTTAATCAAACATAAGTCGTTTCGCTATTCCGGTAATAATAATCCATTATTCTGTACACATAAAATTATTCGTTTCCTTTGAACAAAACATGCACGATTCTTAACATCTCTAATTGCCATCACTGATGGCGTTCCAACAATTCACTCAGTCGTTCCATTTTCATTTATGCATTCATTCGCACAATGTGTCTCGTTAGTTTTTACAAGTTGATGTAATTTTCAGCTCACCTGGGTGCAAAATATTCTTTTGTGTACGTGGATATGGGTGACACACACATACGCGAGTTCGTGCAAAAATTACAACAATTTTAACAATTTTATTAAATTGAATTTATCACACACTTACACGATACAACACACATGCACACATGCACACTTGTCGCTTGCCATTAGAGGAGATGACTTTAGCAATACAGCAGCACAACTGGCAGTGGGAACGAACACGACATGATACTTTTTTAAGGCAGCAACGGGCACAGCAAACGCTACAGCACAGCAGCAGCACATTTAAAAGATTCATGAACAAGAAATTATTTCAAGACTTGTTGCATTAACAGAGTGTGTCACAACAACAATCTTATTAGAAACAATTTAACAACATCCTGATAATGTGTTATGTAGGGTATCTTACTGGTATATTTGGTTGTTGGCAATGATTTGTTACTTCGCGGTTAGTTTAGAAGGTTTGAAGGAAGAAAAAGAAGAGAAGTGGAGAAGATTCTAATTTGGTGATGGCAGAGACAAGTTGTGCTGAATATATGGAGTATTGAGCAGGCTATGGACAACATTAAGTACCTTAAATGGTCATCTAGAGAAGCAGCCACACATAGACAACATTTGGTTGGATTTGCGCATTCTCTAATTCTGTGCCCCGTCTCGCCACACTTTAAACATAAGCCCGTTCTGTCTGGTCCCATGTAGCCTGCCCTTCTGTGACCTACAGTCACACATCGGAAGCAGCGTTTCAGCGTCGGACCTTAGCCTGTATCCAGCCAATTCTTATCTTTCCTATTTTCAGCAGAATGGCAGCACTCTCAGCAGCCAAAGTCGCTAATGCTCGCACTTGCTCCCTACTGTTAGGAGTCGTCAATCTTATGCACATTTCCTCACCAGAGTTATCGAGCAGTTTCTTTACTCTACTTCCTCTTTTTCCGTAACGGAGTCCAGGGCACGAATCTTCAGTGTTGTCATGGGCTTTAGTTCAGTAACTGAAGCTGCTTGTTGATTAGTGGTCTTCACTTCCTCCACAAATGTGGTTTGAATTTTCTCCCCTCTATTGAACTCCAGTAAGAGTGCGCCTGTGGCATCGTTTGGCTGCATCTTGTTGCGCAGATTTTTAAGTACGTCTGCGTAGCTTTTATTTGAATGTGACAATAGTCTTGTGTTTGCAAGAACAATAGACAGACTGTAGCATATAAAGCTGCATTTTAGGTTGCAGGATGTAGTTTCCCTAGGACAGTTTTTGTTTTGATTTTAGTCAGAAGCTTATCCATAATCCAGAGTTAATGGTTGCAATTTCAATGCAACATACATTGGTTTTTGAGGAAGGAAAGAAGGTAATTCTACTCTGTTTACATAGTAAGTAACAGGATTGCCTACTCACTTGCTAATCGACCACAAAAGGATCTGCTTTCGTAATCGAACCTAGTTTCTCGCATCAGCCATGTTGCGAGTGTTATTTTCATCCATGAGTTGGCAGGTCCTACAGTTGAATGTGTTGTCAAGCCATGTTGTACGCATTAATTTTATGCATTAATGGCAGATTTGACAAACTTTTCATGGCAATTTTATTTACTCTCGGAGTCTTTATCAAAAGATCGCTTAGAAGAAGATGCTGATAGAAATATTTTTTCTATATTTTGCTTTGTGCGTGATGCCTGAGCTGGTGTTGAACCGCGGGCTTTCATGTAATAAGCCAACACACTACCCACTTGACTACTCTGTCCCTTGAGGACTAGGCAGTGCATCCAACATATGCTATTCGATTTGACAACTAAAAATTTTCAATATACTACTGTTCCCGGACAACCAGGAGAGGTTTAGTTAACATAAACATCAACAAGTTGACGATGCTACACTTTTCAATTTGGGTTCCACGGAATTTTCTTTTCTGGAATTAAACTCACAGTTGCCTGCTCTAATTTGCATTTGCGATTTTGTTTACACGTGTAGTGCCTTAAAGTTTCGTTGCTACTACCCCACATTGATTCACAGCATTTCACGGCATTTCTCAGCACACACGCAACATTCCATTTTAGAACTTAATTCCTTCTCTCTACCCACCCTTTTTCCCCTAAGCAATCGTTTCAAGTTGAAAAGAAAAAGTTTCCTGAATTGATGCTTTTTAATTTGCTGGTATTTTAGCATGTAGCAGCAGTAGCAGTAGCAAAAGCACGCAACAAGCATAAAATGGAGAACAACCAGGATAATTTCTGAAACAAAATTTTTTTTCTCGTCGTTTCTTTTTTTTTCGTTGAAAATTGTTTCATTCTTGTTTGGTGGAGCATTTGATATTTAATTGGTGAATCATTCGCAAAGATTCTTGCTACCAACGTAAAGTCTTCTTGTTAATGGAATTTAATTTCACATCTCAACCATTTTGAGGTGTTTCTTCCTATTGACAGTGTTGTTTTGAGCATCAGGCTTAATTTCTTCTGCGAGGAGAACAAATTAGAAACAGAGAGAGAGACACTTTCCACTTAAGTAAGTGTAAGTATGTGCAAAAAGAGTTTTAAAGAAGAGGACAAACTAAAAGTATCTGAACAATTAAAGTTGCAAACATTTATTGTAATCATGTTAATAAATGTATTTATAATGAAAAAAAAATTGTCGAAAGGCTGTAAAATATCAGAGAAAGATCATGCCATTTAAGAGTATGGATCGTAAAAATTTTTAAAACTTATTACAGAAGTGGTGATTGAAACGTAGTCGCTCTTTGAGCATTGTGGGTGTTAATAGTCATCATAATGGACCTACTGCAGTGATCAGGCATCATTCCAATGTTTGGCAAAATGGGGCGTACAAAGTGGGGCGAATAACCGGAATTTGTTGATACCACATAGGGGCTCTCTAATGTCATATTAAGACGTATTTAGGAGTTGTATTTAGGAGTTGTACGAAAATTATACTGTACAAGACATTAATACTTTCCGCGAAGCTTAATGGTA
Organism: Sarcophaga variegata; assembly: GCA_932273835.1. Lineage (NCBI taxonomy): Eukaryota > Metazoa > Arthropoda > Insecta > Diptera > Sarcophagidae > Sarcophaga > Sarcophaga variegata. Next base: position 10,976,407 of record OW026362.1, read on the forward strand.
TAGAAGCATGGGTACTTGAGAAAGTAGATGTAGTATTTCCAAGAGTAACATCCTTCGTGGCGTAACTATCAAACCCTCAAATAATGAGCAATATGATATATCAACGTACATACATACATACAAATATAGAGAATTGGTAATTACAACCATTCAGTCAGGATTACGACCTAGTTTCTCACACCATTGAAGTCGCCGTAGTCTAGTAGGTAGTGTGTTGGCTTATTAGACGTAAAGCCAGAGTTCGAGCCCCAGGCCAGACATCAAGGCAAAATACAAAAAGTATTTCTTCGGCGACTTATTTTCAGCATATTTCTGGCAAAAACTCTGAGAGTAAATAAAATTGCCATGAAAAGTTTCTCAAAAATCTGTCGTTTGGAGTCGACTTTAAACTGTAGGTCCCACCACTCATGTATAAAATTAACACACACAACATAAGTGGTGTGAGAAGCTTGGACGTTGTACAGTGGGTCAATTCGACCTCCGCGTACTGTACTTGTTTTAATTGACAAAGTACACGTCCTCTAACCTAACCTAACCTAACCTTCTCACACCATTTTGCAGCAGATTTCTGCCAAAATTTCTCATGAGTGGTGTTGAGAAGCTAGTCCGTAATCCTGACTGAAGAGTTGTAATGGCCAATTATGTATGTATGTATATAAGACTGTTGTTCTATAATTTTTTATTGTTTCCGTGTTTTGTTTTAATAAGAGGTTCTGTACTCTAAGAAGACCTTTAACTGTAGGTCCAGCAACTCAAATATAAATTTACCACACACAACATGGGTGGGTTGAGAAACTTGGTTGTAGTCCTCACTAAATGACTGTAATTATCAATTAGGCAAGTAAGTAATGTATGCTTGAGGATATGAACTATATACACTGTAACTATTATGGGAATTATTTTTATGAGAAACAAGAAAAATTACCACAGAATTTTCTACGTCAAATTAGAGGTAGTATTGAGGAACGAGACTGCCATAGAAATCCGTCAAATCAGGCAGCAACCATAAGAATTGTAGAAAGGCGTGGGTGGATTATTACGAGAAAATTTCAAATATTACAAGCAATCCATGCAACCTAACTCAACCAGTCCACCAGGGTTAACAGTGTTATAGTACTTGGTGGAAATCTTTTCTTACTGACTGCTACTCTTTCTCAGGAAGGAGCACCTCACTCACTCATCTTTATGTGATGTTCGTTATTGATGTTTTACTGCTGAAGTCATCATATATCAGGGAGCTTACTGGGTAGATTATTTGAAACTCGGCTTTACAATCATTTGAAGTAGCATTTTCACTTTTCAAAAGTTTGTGTTAATAGAGTAGCAGTTGAATGACATTTATTGTCGTTTAACAGATTGCGTGAGTATAAGACTAGTGCATGCGTGGACATTCTTTATAAGATTTGTTCTTTCGTCTTCCAATAAAGGATCATTAGTTGTTACTACTTTAGCTCAAATACTTAGAATTGTTCATACATGTCTTAGGGCCATTATTACAACTTGCCCTTAACTAAAGGGAGGATTTTAACGGACAGATAATTTGTTTTTCATTATTATAAGTGTTCAATATGGTAGAAGTGAGCGTTAAGTTAAATGGAGGATCATCCTACTTGTAACTTTTAAAGTTAAGTTTATTATTTTTAATATGGCAACTGTAAATATAAACAAAATGAGTATATGCAACAAAAAAACGAAGCCCATCGTCGCCACTGCGTTTAACAAAAACTTGTTTAATTGAGCAGTGTTATCGACATTGCTCCGGCGCTGCCATATTTTTGAAAAATTTAACTTTATTTTATCATTAGGTTGCAATAACGAAAAGACGTTGAAGGTGACTTTAAAGTTCACTTTAAGGTTACTTTAACGGGAAGTTAGAATAATGGCCCTTAAAGTTTTGGAACATAAATGTCATAATTCCCTAAAAAAGAAGTTTTCAGGCCACTTCCTGCATGCCTTGTCTCTGTATTTCAATATTTATTTCAATTATTTTTAACACAACATCAACGCTCTGGTCAAGGCAAGAGATTTCAGTTTGAATGGAAGGATACATGTGAAATGTCATGAAATACGGTGAAAAAAAGGGCACATTGAACCTTTCTTCATACTTATCAAGGTTTGAGTTTGAAAATAGTTTAAATATGCCACTTTCAATACTCTTTTCTACATGCTCGTGAGGTAATTCACTATTTAAGTAAGGGGCGTAACTTATCATATTAGTTTAGGCATCATAGGTAGGTAGGTAGAAGTGGCTGTCCCCTCGATGGAGTCATGAGCGGATACACTTAGGCCGCACACAGGGCCCATTGTGATATCACAGTTTCACATTCTATCAGACTGCATATATCCATGCATGACAGTTCATCTAAGTCCTCCATGTAGTAGGCACCCTTTCTCCTCTGACCAAGTGCAGGGAATGTGCACAGTAGGTGAAGAATAGTTCCATCCTCCTCCTCAACTCCACAGCTTCTGCAGAAATCGCATGCGTTCCTATAATAAAATTCCCCGTAATAACCCCGATAATAACAGCCTTGGCCAGATTTTGCGCAGTTCTGCCCTTATCCGAAGCTGCCCACCTACTGTTGACAAGGTCCACATTTGCATTGTCAATTATAAGCCTGCAGGTATCCAAAGGAATCCCCAATGTAGAGAATTCATCAGAGAGTTCGATGGTCGTTCCCCTTCTGGCCAAATCATCCGCTCTGCAGTTGCCGGGAATATCTCTATGTCCCGGTACCCATGTGATACAAACATCATATCGGTTCGCCATCTCATTGAGACATCTGCAACAGTCGTACAGCGTCTTGGAGTTTATTACACTAGAATCCAATGCTTTGATGGCCGCTTGGCTATCGGAAAGTATGGTGATTTTTCGCCTGTGAATATTTTTGTCCACAATAATTTACACCGCAGCCTGAATTGCATGCACTTTCGCCTGAAAGACGCTGCAGTGATCTGGTAGCCTTATAGACTTGAATATTCCGATCGATTTCGAATAGATACCAATTCCAACGGCTCCTTACAATTTGGAGCCATCGGTGTAGATTTGTGCGGTATCCCCCGCGAGGTGCGCCACACCTTTCCTCCAGTCCTCCCTTTTCGGAATGGATGTCCTAAAATTCATATCGTGGCGTCATATAGTCAATGCTTCCGACAATATCAGTTTCCTCAAGTATCCTTGTATGACCAATGTCCGATGCATGCCATTGTCCAGTCGCCCAAACCCCTAGCCGCCACACCCCTGCAGTATAGGTCAAGCGGTAGAAGGTATAAGATCATCTCCAGAGCGATTGCAGGAGTAGTGCGCAGGGCACCACTTATAATTATGGAAGCAGATCGTTGTAACCATAGGCATCCTATATTCATATGAAAAATTTTAATATCAAGAATACTTAAATAATTTTTAAGGAAATAAGAAAATTTTTATGTTACTTCCCTTCTCTAAAAAAGCAAGAAAACATATTTTAAAACAAACGAAATTTTTACTCCATAAAGGAAGAAAAAAAAGAATAAAAAAATCTGAGGAGATAATGATCGAAAAAAGCTTTTAACAATTTAAACATTCCTGTCATCATCATCACAGCAGTATTGCACGTGTAATCATCGTGTAAATTGAATTTTTCCAATACTGCTGCACGATATTGTTGCATGCAACGTTTACTGCACACATCTTTTTTTTTTTTTTGTCTTCCATTGCTATTATGACGACAGTCATTGCTGCTATTGAAAAACTATAAACGGATATTACTATGTGAGAGCGATTTTATTTATTTTTTCTTTTCGTTTCTTTACGTCTTTGAAACACAAAATCACTCTCATAAAAGACACTCGAGTGAAAAAGGGGGTGGGGTTCATTGCAGCGGGTTTAAGGATGGGGGGTAAATAAAAATACTCGAGACAATTGCAGTTAAAGCGTAAACTTTTGCTCATAAGTTTTCATGCGAAATCATAAGAAACGTAGACACTTAAAGGAAGCCAAGTCAAACCAAGCCAAGCCAAGCCAGGCAGTAGACAGACGTTACATTCAACGTATATTTATATTGATGCGTTTTCAGTGGATAATGATGCAGTCGTGTAGAGTTGTTGCTTCAGAGTTTTTTTTGCAAGATATTCTGTCTGTGCAATTGATTGCAGGAAGTGTCAATATTATCGATAATATTGTTGTTATCCTTGCTCCTTAAACTTGATATTGCATTTCATTTCATTTCTCATTTTGCTATCCCATTGCCGTTGTTGACATTGATAATCATCATATCGAGGAGTTGAAAAGTATGGTGAGGAGGGGTGGAAAAACTTAGGTAATGTAAAGCACGCACAGGTTTCAAATTGTATCCTTATAGAGTAACAGAAGTATTTTAATCACTGTTTTCTGCTGCGAATGATGCCGCCGCTGTGCTGTTACTTGTTGTTACTCTTAGACGGGAAGTATTTTGTGTTTTACCAGCAATATTCGTGTCTGGAATTTTTCTTTTCGAAGCTTAATTTATTTTTACTTGTTTTGTTTTTTTTTTTAACGAAATTGTTTAAAGATTTATAGGGGTTTAAAGGAGTTTTATAGCTTAAGCACAGGGTGTTTGAAATCTAATATAAAAAATAAATTTTTTGAAATAAAAACTACAGTACATGGGTTATTGTGCTTCTACTGCTTTCTTGTTACATACATACATACATACATACATAATTGGTGATTACAACCCTTCAGTTAGGATTACGACCTAGTTTCTCACACCACTTATGGGCCTACAGTTTAAAGTCGACTCCGAACGACAGATTTTTGAGAAACTTTTCTCTGAGAGCAAATATGTAACTCAGAGTTTTTGCCAGAAATCTGCTGAGAGAAAGTCGCGGAAGAAATACATTTTGTATTTTGTTTTGATGTCTGGCATGGCGCTCGAACCCTGACTTTAGGTCCAATAAGCCAACACACTACCTACTAGACTACGGCGACCACTTTCTTGTTAGCACCTGATTTTCTTATGCGTTTAAGGAACTCATCGAAATTTTTCTTAAACGTGCGCTCTATCGCATTCGACATGTCGAAATTTCCATGAATATGGCGCACACAAATCAAACTGCACTTGACAGATGGTATGCTTAATGTTGGCTTTGAGGACCGCTGAGGAGCATGCCTTATTCGCATGCACCCGTGGCTTTAAAAAGCCCCGCAAAGAAAAGTCTAACAGGGTCAAATCGCACGGGCTCAGTGACCAGTTCACGTCTTCTAAACGTGAGATGACCATGCGTTCAAACCACTCGTAAAGAATTTCAATCGTGACTTAAACTGTGTAGCACATACAGGCGTCCTGTTGAAATCACATGTCTTTGGTCAGGCAAAAATAAGTTGGTAATCATCGACCTATACAGCCTTCCATTGACAGTGCTTTCCTGGCCAATGTCGTTCTCAAAGAAATATGTATGTACGGATGAAGCCTCCTGTCCAAAATCCACAGCAAACAGTGACTTTCGCGAGAAGTATTGAGTCTCTTGGATCTCATATGGATTAGTAACATTCATTCAGAAGTAGGCTTCATTTCTGAATATGATTTTTCAATGAAAACTGAGATCAGTTATCATCTGCACCAGAGCCCATTCAGCAAACACACGTTGTTGTTTATGGGTTGAATTTTGGTCAAGTGCAGGACCAAGTCACGACGTAAATTGTATCAAGTTGTAATCCTCAGAAGACCTAGTTCTTGTTTCAAACATACAGTGGTGGCCTTATAATTAGAAACGATGTTTCTGGAACAGAGTTTTCCTAAGTGACGAATCTAAGTGTAAGACCGCCTCCAAAAAAGCCTTTGATACCAGGTTCACAGTGAAAACTGTAAAACAAATTAACAAACATACATGTTTCTAAGTCGTTTCTAATTATAAGACCACCACTGTACATACATAATTACAACCCCTCAGGATTACAACATAGCTTCTCACATTGCCCATGTTGTGTGTGCCAATTCTCTCCATAAGTGGCAGGACCTACAGTTTAAAGTCGACTCCGAACGACAGATTTTTGATAAACTTTTCATGGCAATTTTCTTTATTTTTGCCAGATCCCTGCTGAAAGAAAGTCAAAAGCCGAAGAAATATTTTTTAAATTTTCTTTGGTGGAAATGTCTGATCTGAGGTTTGAACTGGGGCCTCACTGCCTACTAGACTGCGACGTTTTAGTTAAAGAAGTTTACAAAATTTCTCCAATTTCTTTGGTCTTGAGTAAGGTGAGGCCAAGACAGGACTATCAATTTCATAACCACTTGATTGATCTTTTTGAAATTCGGTTTTGAGTGCTCACTGTTCTCAGATTTATGCGATTTTCTTGCTATCGTTGCTCAAAGTGTGGCCAATCCAATTTGATCAAATATGTCTGAAGGATACTACTGGTCGTATACTGTGATGACCAGCATCCTTTATGTGCTTCATGGTGTTAATTGGCGCTGTTTATCCCAATAACAGTTGGTGTTGTTGTGTACAACATGATGCACTGCATTGGTTTTAATATTTACTCTGCTGCTTTCAAACAAATCCTTATTATCTCTGCAATATAATATCCACACCCTGTATTCTCAATTTTCCTTAGAGCTTTCTATTCTTATTCTATAAAGCAAAACCGATAATCTATTGTTATATTAAGATGTTAAGGAAAGGAAGAAAGAAATAAAAAAAGAAAAGCAAACGAAAGAAAAACACCATAATGATGGCAATTTCCTAAAGTATACACAGTTTTATTAACATTTGTTTCGTATAGATTTTCACACCAAGACAAGAGATTTGATTTCTTTTTTCTTCGGCATCTTATGCTGCGTATAAATGTGGCATGCAACTGAAACAATACAATATTATAGAGAATTAGAGAAGAAAGAGGAGAGCGAGAGAGCGAAGGAAGTAACGTTTTTTATTTATTTGAGCATCATTTCATTCATTTTGCAACTCCAATAATAACGACGACGACGATTTTCAAATTAAACTCGTACTTTGGAACAACTGCGAGTAAAGGATAAAAACTGAATGAAGATCTGTATCCGTTAAAGGAAACGAAAACAATTGACATTAAATTCCTGGCATTTGTAATTACGTTAATGGATAGGCAATGCATTATTGCCAACATATGGTTTTCAATGTAATTTTAATGCAATAAATGCAGAGAATATTTCTTTTAAAGAGTGGAACATTCGAGTAAGTGTTGCACCTTAAATGGTGGTGCTAAGGGGACTACTTTTCGTAATTAGAAAAATTTATTAAAAAAAGTTATTTTCCTCACTGGACTAATTAAAATGGAGTCCGTAGACACTTACATATTGGGAAATACTTTGTTGATACCTAGTATCCCTATAACTTGTCTAGTAACTCTATAGCATCTCCTTGAAGTTTATTGTCTTGACATACTTTAGAATGCTGCTCGTCAACTTTGAGAATTCCTTAGCCTGATATGCATCGACTTGTTTCTTACTGGGATACATTAATGCCTCACAAGTTTCAAATATGTATTCTAATGATTCATTCCTATCGTAACAGAATTGAAAGCTTGGACTCGATATACCACCCATTTGAAATAAGTGTCCTTGGAGTCTACAACGCTCTGTTAAAAGATCGGTTACAACTTACTTACTTACTTAATTAATTGGCTATAACAACCCGATTGATTTTCCTTACAATAGTGTTCCGGCAAATGCGAAAAGTTAAATGATATAGTCAATGGCAATATATGTACTGGTGGATGCCATAATTCACTAGCCTATCTGCTGGTGGTTTCCATAATTCCCTAGACTAGACTAGGCAGTGCAGTGAGTAATGTGTTGGCTTACCAGGACTTACGAGGTCCCTAAAGCTTAGACCTTAGGTAGAACATTTACAGGTACATGTGATGTAAAAGAAAGTTTCTTGTTTCTACTCAGATCTAGAGCTCTTGCAGAAGTCATTTAAAGGACTGCCATTACTTACGATGTCCCCAAAGCTTAGACCTTAGGTAGGACATTTGCAGGCACATTTCATGTGAAAGAAAGTTTCTTGTTTCTACTCAGATCAAGAGCTCTTGCAGAAGTCATTTAAAGGAATGCCAATCTGTCGGCATGCCTTCCTATACTGCATTTGCCTGTAAGACCCTTATAGGGCTATGGATGATCATCCGATTTATTTAAATTAGCCCCATAGAGCCTAGCAAAACTAAACGCATCGTATGTTGTCAACAAAATTAAGCGTTCTTGTAAAACAATTTAAGGATATCCAGTTTCACTGATTTAATATAAATATATGTATCCTAAATAAACCGGAGAATGCAATTTCCAATGGTAGTTATATATCCTAGAATTCATGTAAGAGTTGTCTTGAAAATTCCCGGTATTCATAGACGAGGAAGGACGTTTTGGTGATGATTGTGAAGCACTTGATCGCAGTCTGGCGGTCCGAGTATATTAAGAGATTCTCAATAAAATTTCCTTTGCCCAACAAGCCCCATAGTCCCCTTATCAATATGGCCATGACCTCCGTCTGGAAAACATTTCAATGATCAAAACTCTTAAGATAAACATCAACCGGTAATCACACTAATGTCACGCCAAAAGACCATAATTCCTTACGTAATTAGTCATTACAACCCTTTTAGTCAGGCCGACTTCCGCAGATCCCTGCATCAAATACCCGTCTCGCCGGAACATCCTCCTCCATTCGAAAGACATGGCCGAGCCAGCGCACCCGCTTAATACGCTGCACAACGTCTATGTCGTTGAGGAGCTCATACAGCTCGCTGTTGGATCGCATGCGGAAATCATCGCCAACTCGTACTGGACCGAAGATCTTACGCAGTACTTTTCTCTCGAATACTCTCAAGGCTGCTGCATCGGTGCTTAATTGGGTCCATGCCTCTGCGCCATAATTGTGCGCCTTTATAGTAATTTTCCAAAAAAAAACTTTAATCGCCTTAAACCCATTTGGTTTGCGAAAGAGTCATTACCTCCCTTTATGCCTTTCGTTGAATATATCTTTCCAAAAATACGCTCCCACTTTACAAAAGCTCCCCTCCTCACAAGTTCGTTTGCTTAGGCATTGCTGAGAAAGCCAGAACCTGGAGTCCAGTTGATTCTTGCCAATTCGTTTTCCCCAGATAGTCCCACGCTATCTTCTATAGAAGCTCATGAGAGACGAGTGCTTGAATAGTGGCCTATCTGCCAGATAGAATGCGAATTATACGGCATTGGTTGTTTTCCTTGATTGCTTTTGCTGTAAGCAGCTTTCAAGTTTTGAGGCGTGATGACCTTTGTTGGCGTGGAAGAACTTCCAGCAGAAAAAGGTGTTAATTTTTACTAGGAAGGATTCAAGACGCAAGAATTCATTGCTTTTTTGGAGTACATATTGTTAATGGAAGTTTGAACTAATCTAGGAAGCTTTCGCTTCATTGTAGCATTTGTCAGACAAAAAATCTTGCTATGATGGTTGGAGACTGGCTATGGTGAATTTTTACGAATTTGGACTATCTAATGAAAATAAATAGGAGCGATGTGTTGCCTGATTCCAAGAGTTATTTCATAGAGAACTATACTACAGGGTACAGGATAATAAGGAGAATATAAGGCTTTCTATAACACTGTCTTGGTCTCGCTTGTAGGCTTAATGAACTTTTTTCAAGAATTTTCCTGATGTCTCAGATAAATAACTGGAGAGTATAAGGAATTTCCGTTTTCTTGTGGTCTTGTGGTAGCACAATGGATCTCAGCGATCCAAGTTAATCGAATTGAGTTGGCTGCTAGTCTTAGCTAACCGAACGTACCTGAAGTCCTATTGAAACAGGGTATTGCGGATACTGTTCTGCTGAAGGGCTTACTACTACACACTAACGTAGATAAAGATTACGTCCTATTTGGCAAACATATCTGAATGTCTATCAATAGTCAAATTACGATGACTTTTCTAGCCAAGTATCTCTGCCCGGTATAGCAAATTTTCCTGTTAAAAATAGAATTCTATGGACGATCAGTCATCGTTGTTTAGTGTAGTCAGTGTGTTGGCTTATTAGTCGTGAACATGGCCTCAAACCCCAGGTCAGGCAACTTCAACAAAACGAAATACGAAAAAATATTTCCTCCCAGCAGATATCTGTCAAAAATTCTGAAAGTAAATAAAAATTGCCATGAAAAGTTTCTCAAAAATCTATCGTTCGGAATCGACCTTAAACTGTAGGTCGCCGTTCATGTGTAAAATTAACGCACACAGCATAAGTGGAGTGAGAAGCTAAGGCGCAATTCTGACTGATCGATTATGTACGCAAGTTCTGCCCAAGTACATCTGCAGGATACATACAATTTTCTGGTTAAAAGTATAATACTCTGGAGAAACACTTTTTCTGTGCGCCTAAGAAAGATTATTTGTTTCTAGATGCCTATGGCCTGCTGTGGACAATAGGAGAACAGGTTGGCTACTGGTTTTGTATAAGGCCAGCTTAACGTCGGTTGTCTGTTTTATCATGGGGCACTGCGAGATTAGTGGGGAGCTGTTCCAGATCCCAGCCGGACTATCGCAGGGTATGTTGCGATGAGGAGGAGTTGGAGACTATCGAACGCCTCCTCTGTAGCTGCCCAGCCCTTGGTAGGTTGAGGTTGAGGACCCTTGGCAGTACCTTCTTTGAGAGTTTGAATTCTGTGTCGAGAGGCGACATCAAGGCTCTCCACAGATTCATAAGTGGCTTAGGCTGGTTGAGAGGCGCCAGGCCTTCATCAGTGTAGTCGCGCTCTCCCCTTTTTGTTGTGTCTTATCTGTGTAATTCCTCTCCTTTTTATCACTCTATTATCCTTCCGTCTTTAAGGACGTTGTACAATGGGTCAATTCGACCTTCGGATACTGTACTTGTCTTAATTGACAAGTACACGTGCTCTAACCTAACCTAACCTAAGAAAGGTTATCGATCGATAAACCATGGAGGCAGGTTTTGAGTTTTTCAAAAAATATTGGCTAATCGGTGTAATCAAACAAATTCCTTCTCATGTATTGGACAATCTGATGGAAGGGATTAATTAAGAGTTTCTGTCGACTATACTAAGCACACTTAACTCTCATATTGAATATTGAAGTCTTCCAGTGTCTTCCTTTTGCTTGTCCTTAATCTGCCTCTTGTCTTATCATTTTCATTTGAATTTTCTTTTTATTTTTTAATTTTAATAACCAATAGTTGTTTAATGAATATGAAAATTTGTTTTAATTACAGGTAAAATCGTTGTTCTTGTTGAAACAATTAAATCCGAGCAAAAGCTTTACGGCACAACTGAAAAAACAAATTTCCCAACAGAGATGCTTTAAACAAAAGGACGAACTTGCCACTCATAATGTAATTAAATTGAAAGAAAAATGAAAAAAAGCGAAGAACGAAAAAAATATTAAAAGAAAATGGAAAAAATGATAAATGAATTGAACGGAGGAGCTGTACATTAAGTGCTGGTGGGTGAGAAGTGGCACTAGCCAAACACCTTAATGTTGCCGATATACTGTAAGAAGTACTGAGTACGTTGTTAGACGTTATTTTTTGAACACGCCTTTCTAATTTATAACATTTGTTGCCACAATGTATGGAGGGTAAGTGTGTATGTATGAGGCACATACAGTATAAAAATCATAAATTTTACAAAATGAGAAAACAGAAAAAATAATACAGAAGCCATCAATTGCTGCAAACCAAATCTTAATTATAAATCTAAAGCAGGAAACTCCACAACAATAAAAAAAAATTCCAGAAAAAAAAATTATAAAAATGATGGCGTATAAAAATTACAAGAAAGAAAGAAAGAAAGCAAAAAAAATAGTCATGCGGGATTTTAGCAGTAGAAAATGATTTAATAGAGCAGTTTTTCCAAAAGTTAAGAGATAGTTTGTATGAGTTCGGTACTCCTCTCTAATACCGCATAAATGATTTTCTTTCCTTTATTGCGTTTTCGTATTCCACCGGCCAACATCACTTAGGACAACAGCAGTAGCAGTAGCAACAGCAATAGCAATAGCAAAAGCAGAAGCACAAGTTTCGTAAAGAACGGAAGCTTTACAAGATTTTTCGCTGACACAGCGCACCACAGACAACTTGTCTCAATGTATGAGCAAAAAAATTCAGGCAAAAAAAATTGTGAAAAGAAAACTTACAAATGAAGCCTATTTTTAAAGGAATTCAAACATAAAATTTAGTTAAAAATTTAAAAACGATTTCAATATTTCTGTTACAGTTCCAAGCACATAACTAACGAGCAGGGCCTACATAGGATAAATATAAGTATTGAGATGCCGTGACTTTCTTCTGTTTTTAACAGAACAACTGTTTTGTTATATACAGACGAGTCAAGAACGAAACTTAGAACAGAAGCGCAATTTTTGGTTGTAAAATGAAACATTTTAGGGCCATAGTGAAACTCTCGGGTATCCAAGTAGAAGCCTAATAAAAGCTCAATTAAACTTGAATAAAAGGTGCAACAGACTGGATATAGCAACACTATCTCACAATCAGGCCGCCATTAGAGCACTCAACTCTTATGAGGTTAAATAGAAGATGGTTTAGGACTCTATGCGGAAACTTAACTTAGTTAGGGAATATAAGAATATATGTAGGAATTCGCGGTAATGTGAAAGCCGATGAGCTTGCGAGCAGAGGAACTTCCTGAGCGTTGATGGGAACCTCCATTATGTAAAGTGGAAGCGGATGTTTGGAAACGTTTGCTCAACGAAAGAGAAGATAAAGAGAGGCCAAGACTCTTGGCAAACCAAATAGGTTTGAATTAGTCAGAAGTTTTGTTTGGTAATTACAATCGGAGGAGATTTAAGTTTTGCATCGGAATATCCAGAAAGCCGCCTTAGTCTAGTAGGTAGTATGTTGGCTTATTAGGCGTGAAGCCTCGGTTCAAACCACAGGTCAAACATCAGAACGATTTCCTCTCTCAAGAGATTTCTAGCAAAACCTCTTAGTGCAAAATAAAATTGCCATGAAAAGTTTCCCAAAAAATCTATTTTTCGAAGTCAACTTTAAACTGTAGGTCTCGCCACTCATGTGTAAAATTAACGCACACAACATATGTAATTAGTGAGAGAAGTTAGATTGTAATCGTGACTGCAGGGTTGTAATAACCAATTTGTGTGTATGTATGTACTTATTTCATTTCCAAAAAATTTAGAAAGATTCACATACACATACATGGAGTATAACTTCAACCATAAAGATCATAGAAAGATCAAACAGATCGACCTGTCTGGAAAGAGTAGAACCTAGTGAGAGAAATCCATCACCAATGCGTGCAAACTATGCAGCAATTGCGTTAGATTTTTACAAACAAACTTAGAATCTGGGTATGCTCAACGAAATGGAAGATAAAAAGGGGTAAAGATTCTTCCCAAATCAAGTGGGATTGTGTCTATCAGAATTTTTTTGGCAAACAGTAATAAGAGGAGATCTGAGTCAAGCATCAGATTATGCAGGAATAAATTGAGGTTTTTTGACGAGGCGCTATAGACTCAGAGTAGACTTATTTAGAATGGGGTTGGGGGTTGTTTCGATTCTTTGACTATGAGAATGAATCATTGGAACACATTCTTAAATCTTGTGTGGCCTTAGTGCATCCCAGAATGAAACTATTAGGCCGGGAATTGCAACCTGAAATTTGTCAGGACAATAGGCTTGAAGGAGAAATTATATAGATACCCTATAGATCGTATAGTCTCTTCACGAGAATAATAAGTGATCCCCATATTAATTGATCGCTAAACGATTCTGGTTAAGAACAAATCTTGCATTACTATCAGACTCATTTGACCTAAATCGAATAAGAAGCGTAATATATCTATTCTTTCGGGTCGTTGTGTAATGGGTAGGCACTTTTCTAGGCTTTGCTTAACTGCAGAGAACTTCTGCAAAGGTTTTAAATCGGTTGAGAAGGATGAGAGTATTTAATTGGCAGTATCCTCCTCTAGATTATAGTCAATTATTCTGATTTGGCTTATCCTTTATCAACAATCTGACAAAGTTGCCGTTACCTGGTAACACCTCGATCACTAAAGTCATTAAGCTTTCAAGATAGCTGTCTGCATGATTGTAGGAGTGTCTTGATTTCATGCCAAGCTGTAATGCTGTTTGTTGAGACCGGTTAATCAGGCCGTGTCGTATATGCCAAATCTGATTACTTCCTGTCATTTAATTCTTTTAAACATCTGTTAGCAAAACATTCTAGCAAGTAACCAACATGTGGCATAATTGTAACACAAAAATATGAGTGAAACAGAGAGAGAGAGAAAAAAAAACTAAGAACTATAAACTGTGACAGCCTAAAGCCTGAGGATATTTAAAAGCATGCAAAAAAATATTGCCAGCTTTAGATTTTTTTCCCCCATTTTTTTTTATTCCGAGAACTTCTTCTAACTTTTTGCAACAGTGCTGCTCACTTTGTTCTTTTTCTTGAACTTTTTTTTTTCAAAAGAGATGTAAAGCAGTAGTAGTGTAGAGAACACGAGTAGTAGTAGCTGTAGTAGTATTAGTGTTAGTGTTAGTTGTAGTAAATTATGACATTTTACTGCAAAGTTTATGTTCATGCAACATCTCGTTATGGTATTAAGTTATTAAAGTTTTTTCTTGCTTCTTCTCTGTCTTTCATGCTCTACTGTTTTCTTATTTTATTTTGAAGTGTGCAACATAACTACCAAGGCTGCCACACTGCTACTCTCGACTAAAGTCATGCTTGCTCTGCAACGGCTGCTTCAGCTACATTCATGTACCATTTAAATGCTAATTGCTCAATGATAACAGCTTTAAGGAACAAGAATTATTGAGAGAGAGAGAAAGAAAAACTAAATGAAATGAAAGCAAAAAATGGAAACTTTTTCCCATTTTTTCTTGCATCCCTAAATGGTTATGAAAAGAATGTTCGTTGAAGGCAAGCGGAGCGGGGCACGGTCGTGCTATTATTGTTATTGTTTGTTATTAACTGTAAATAATCTATGGATTTTCATCTTTTAATCGCACAGCTTTTTGCCACTTTTTTCTTGCCATACTTGCCTGTGCCATCATCCAGCAGCATTTGTTGCCAGGCATTTGCATGATGTTTGTTATGCTTGCCGGAATAGAAGTTTTTTTGTTACGTCTTCTTCTTCGTTTTTCTTTTGGTTGCTGCGTTTTGTAAAATAAAAATCTTTTGTTTTTAGTTTGACAATTGCATTAAAAAGTTTATGAGTTTCTCTGTTTTATATCTTCATTTTGAGTATCATAATTTATTATCGAAACGTGTCAAATTATTCAAATTAAAAGTTATCGGATATGAAATGAGAAAAATTTCTAAAGATTGGATAAAAAAATAATGAAATGAAAGCGGAAAAATGGGCACAGGTGTAAAGGGTGACATATGAAGCATTTAGTTTTTAAAACAAGAGGCCTATTTAGCTACAAATGTTTTCATATGGGAAAGTAGCAATAGAAGAAATTTCTCTTTTTCGCTTAAAAAGTGCGGGGGAAGCAAATCTATTGTCATGCATCAGACTATCAAGAAATAATCCGGGATTGATAACTTGTCTTTTGACAGAGTACACTTGTGTCGGATGGAGATCGTATCAAACCCTACGTGTAGATGGCGCAATGATGAATTGAATTTTTTTATGGAACCTGTGAAGTACCAATGCATGCGAGAAGGAAATTGTCATGGAATTGTCATTGTTTACACCTACACCTACCTTCAAAAGATTTTCAGGAATAGAGGCTTGAAAACTACCCTTCTCGCAACTTCGTCTATTTGCTCATTGCTTAGAATTTGAACATGGATTGGTATTTAGTAGAGGGTAACCTTTTCTCCCAAGGTAGCTTATTTAGCTTCCTCAGACAATCTCATGCTATCTCGATTTACCGCGTGATGGAATAGTGGCCGGAATATCAATTAGTATTGCCATGACCTGTCTTTTGTACCTCCTATTCTCGTTAAGGAGATGGAAGGGAGATACTCCATGGGCTTGTAAATATTTCATTCTAAGATTACAAGCTTTATGCAGATTATGCAACTTCAAGATTACTCCATACAGTAGTAAGTAGTCCCATCCAGCGGCTGCGTTGGCTAGGCCTTGTCGTTCGACTGGGGGACAATGCTCCGGCGAGACGGGTATTTGATGCCGGGGTCTACGGAAATCGGCGAAGAGGACGACCTTGTCTGCGTTGGAAGGACCAAAGCGAGGAAGCCCTGTCATCGATTGGTGTGACCAACTGGCAAAGGCGCGCAAGAAGCAGAGACGCCTGGAAGGATGGCTGAAATCCGTTAATAGGGTTGTTAATGAGCAATTAAGTAAGTAAGTAAGTGGTAGTAGTCTCATTGCGAAATCCTTCCAAAATCATGGAAACTATTGGTTCTGTCTTGGGAATAGTTAAGGAGGGGGACGTGTCAGTGTCATTCGAATATTTTGGCTTACGAAATCCCTTTCAAATATGAAATTCCATATTGAAATTGTCTCCCAACAATATAATCGTAATCTTTAAAGCCTTGATCTTTGCTATCATCATCCAAGACGTCTTTGGATGAAGTCGCAGACAGGTCTAATATACTTCCATTTAGAAAGTTTTCTTCTTCTAGCAGGTGGTACTATTGCAGTCTAGCCGGGGTTTATCCAGAGACCCACTAGCATGTACTAACGGCTTACAATCCCAGATCTCTTTGGATGAAGTCGCAGAGAAGTCATTTAGAAAGTTTTCTGCTTCTAGCAAGTGGTACTATTACAGTCTAGCCAGGGTTTGTCCTTAGGCCCACTGTCTTGCACCAATGACTTACAATCCCAAGATCTTTTTGGATGATGTCGTAGAGTTTTTTTAAATTTTCCTTTAGCCATCAAGACTATAACATCCGCATATCCTTGGCAGTCGATGATCTCGACCTTAGACCTGTGGGACTAAAATACACCATTGGAGATAAACCACTAAGTGGATATTTGGGTTTCCTTGGACTACAGTTCCAATATAGTCTGATGGTGGTTAATACAATTACAATGCTTTTGAAAATAATTACCTGGGCTCTAGAGATGGTGGATAATTGTAGAAGAATGGGATGTGGTGGAAGCATCAAGCTCCACAGAAGTCGCCGTAGTCTAGTACCTAGTGTGTTGGCTTATTAGTCGAGCCCCAGGCCAGACATCAAGGCAAAAAGTTTCTCAAAAATATATCGATCGGAGTCGACTTTAAACTGTAAGTCCCGCCACTCATGTATAAAATTAACACACACAACATAAGTGTTGTGAGAAACTAGGACGTTGTGCAATGGGTCAATTCGACCTTCGGGTACTGTACTTGTCTTAATTGACAAGTACACGTCCTCTAACCTAACCTAACCTAACCTATCAAGCTCCATATGAGAATTGCATTCCAAGGTTTCCCAAATACAATCCAATTGTTGTTTTTGTTTTTTTATTGCTAGTTCTTACTTAAAAAGTTTAAAAAGCTTTGAGAATTTCTTTTAGCCGATCGTGTTATTTAAACATGAAAACCAAATAATTTTTAAAAAGTATTTACAAAAATGTGTTTGTAATGTTAAAAGGGATTATTTTTGCTGCCTGCTACTACTACTGCTGCTGCAAAAGCTAAACTTTTTATCATGTACGATAGTCAAGTAGTAGGGGGTTTAAAGAAAAAGCCAAAAGAAATTACAAAAAGTTGTGTTCAGATATGTATGCTGCTGTTAGGAAAAAAAAAAAGAAATCCCGAGTTGTGATAATATTTGCCAAACAATTTACATTTGAGTGGCTGCACGCCCTCCTCTCCTCGACAACCCCAAAAGCAAATACCAGCACAAAATAAATAAACAATGAAAGGCGCACAAAAAAAACAAGAAGAGAGAATAAAAGAAATCCTTTTTTAAAGCAGGCTGACTCCGATAACATACATACACATACCGAAAGCATGTGAATTTATATTGGATTTTTACGCTTCTTTCTTCGTTTTTTTTGCGTTTTTTTTTTCTAAAAGTTCGACAGTTTGTAAGAGAGCTGCTGCTGTTGTTGTCGATGCGTTTTATATGCATTTTATACGCACGTTTCTTTCAAAGAAATATAAAAACTTTTATTTACGCGAAATAAGAAAAGTTTAGCGTTTCTGCATTCAATTTTTTTTCACGATTTTATTAAACTTTTTGAAATCTAACGAAATTCTATTTTTAAAATTACATTTGCAATGTTTTCTTTCTTTTTTCTTATTCTGGTTGCTTTGATTCAAATGAAATTTATCTTGTAACTTGAAAAAATACTTGAGTGTTTTGTTTTTTAATTTTTTTTTCTTCAGATTAAAAACGATTTTCCATTTTAAGCGCATTATTTTTGCATTTTCTGCATATTATCGTTTCATTCGATAAGCATTTAAAAATTAATTGTAATTGCATGTCATGTAACTGTCAGTTTTTGTTACGATTATTTTCATAATACCAATGAAAAAACTATGACTGTGGCCATTAAAACTTGTATAAATGCTTACGCATTTCATTTAAATTTTCTGCTAATCAAATATCACACAAAATAGACAAAAATAATTCCATTCAATTAGAACTTATGCAGCGTCATAACAATTGTCATTCGAGTGACAGAAGGAAGGGGAAATAACGCAGTGATAGCCTAATGTTTCTGGCGTTCACAAGCTAACACGAATTTATAACTTTTAATTCAGCCCTTCAGACCAGGATGTGAGTGAGTGGTGGTAACTACAGTTTAAAGTCGGCTCCGAACGATAGATTTTTGAGAAACTTTTCATGCCAATTTTATTTAGTCTCAGAATTTGTGCCACAAATCTGCTGAGAGGAAGTCCCCGAAGAAATATTTTTTCATATTTCGTTTAGTTGGAGATGTTTGACCTGCGGTTTGAACCGAGGCCTCACGTCTAATAAGTCAACACATTATCTACGTCGACTTTAAATTCAACCATTCTCATGATATCCAGTTGGTTTGTAAAGTTTTTTTGTATACGATCTATTGAAACACGCATGGGAATTAAATAATAAAACATTGCTCTCAAGATGGGCTTCTTTCACCACTTGTCTGGGCTCCATGCCTGGTTATGGATGAACTCTTGATGAAACTACCTAATAAGAGGCGGACATTGACTGACATGCATATGCAGTTGATATAGTGCTGATGGCTAAGAGAAAATTTGAAGATACTCTCTGAGACATCATCCAAAGAGGCCTTGGGATTGTAAGTCCTTAGTACATGATAGTGGGCCTGAGGATAAACCTTGGCTAGACAGCATTAGTACCACTTGCTAGAAGAAGAAAACTTTCTTAAGTGAAGTATATTAGACTTCTCTGCGACTTCATCGAAAGAGATCTTGAGATTGTAAGTCGTTGGTGCAAGAGAGTGGGCCTAAGGATAAACCCTGGCTAGACTGCAATAGCATCACTTCCTAGAAGGAGAACTCTTTCTAAATGGAAGTATTTGAATTCTCTGCGACATCATCCAACGAGGTCTTCAGACTCTTAAGTCGATGGTGTATTTCAGTGGGCTTCAAAATAGACACGCGTAAAACCATTTAGACGAAGAAGAAAACTTTCTAAAAGGAAAAGAATTCTGAAAGAGATAAGATTTCAGAAAATCAGGGTAAAATATTTTGGGAATAACACTGCATAGTTAATCGATAGAGAGGGCTCTTAAAGAGAACATTTCAGTCAAAGCCACACATGGTATTAAAATATGCAGAAGGCTTTGCTGTGAAATCCTGGGAACGTAACACAAAGTCTATGCACTGGCTATATGCCATGAAAACCAGATCAATGATGACCCATAGGGCCATTGTCTAGTCACACAGAATAAAAGGGAAAAGCAGCTCAAATGCAGTTGGACAAGATACAAAGACTAACATGGGTTGGTATAACAAGGTCAATGCAAATCTGTCCTACAGTGGCTATGTTGTTGGATTTAAGTCCGTTTCTCATGGTTAGAGACTAGGTTAATGGGGGTGTTAGGGACTAGGTGACCTGAAAAATTGATTGCTTGATAGCCCCCTCCTTTACGGTCCCCTAGAACCAGCATCAGATAACCCCATGATTTTTGTAAATGCTTCGCAATGAGAACTACCAACAGAAGTGAATGGAGGCTACATACTCTTTTGAAAATATGGAACATTCTGTGATAAGCGAATGACTCTAGATCGAATAGCAGTTTTTGGCTCAAGAGTTATATATTCCGAGCGATTGGAGAAACTCGCTGATATCTTTTTATATGTCTTTGTGAATTTAGTCAGAGACTAAAGTCAACTCACACTAAAGGTACACAGCACAAGACATAGGAATGTTATCTGACCATCCAAGCACACGCATCTTATGAAGTTAACTCCAAGATAATATGAAACTACCTGGGAAGAATCAGATATCTAGGAGAAATACGGTTATCCTTTGTTGGGGATCCAAGTCTTGTGAGAATTTATGACAATAGGCAGAGAAATAAGCTTGTATGGAAGGAACCTTCCAAGCTGCTGATGAGGTAGAAACTATTCTCTGTAAATTGGGAGGAAATCTTTGAAAAAAAAAAATACTGAACTAAAGGGAAAAGTAAAACTCTTTCCAAACAAAAACGCGTTCGAGGCTACCGAACGCATAATGCATAGTCATGCATTAGACTATCCAGAAATAAGCTGAGATTGGTATTCGATCCTTTGCCTCAGGACACCATAGGCCCAAGGTTAGGTTAGAGGACGTGTACTTGTCAATTAAGACAAGTACAGTACTCGGACGTCGAATTGGCCCTTTGTACAACGTCCTAGTTTCTAACACTAGTTATGTTTGTGTGTGTTAATTTTATACATGAGTGGTGGGAGCTACAGTTTAAAGTCGACTCCGAACGAAAGATTTTTGAGAAACTTTTTCATGGCAATTTTACTTACTCTCAGACTTTTTGCCAGAAATCTGCTGAGAGAAAGTCGCCAAAGAAATACTTTTTGTATTTTGTCTTGATGTCTGGCCTGGGGCTTGAACCCTGGCTTTACGTCTAATAAGCCAACACACTACCTACTAGACCACGGCGACTTCAAAGTGCATTTGTTCACAATGGGGTTCGCGTCGAATCTTACATTTAGATTATGTGATGATGAGATCGAATACATGCTTGGAACCTGCATCCCAGAAGGAAACTTCTGGTTGTATACCTGGTATTCGGAAGGGAATTTTCATTGCTGACGCTCTATATATTCTTCTGAAGCCTGTCAGGGCAATATGCTTAGGAGAGATATTATGAGGATACTAAATGAAACAAGGCCGTGTAACAATTGGCATTCAAATCAGACACTGAGTTGATCTGAGTTGAAATAGTCAGCTTATACGCTACATTATCAGTTTACATTCGGACCATAGTTGTTGAGTTGTTCATGCTCCTAGCAAGTTTAACAGTTTCTCGACCACTGCTTTACCTACAAATTTCCTTCATTTATTGGGTTTTAAGAAACAGCAGTATGAGCATATATAAGAGTATAAGAGTTCAATTTATTTTTTTTATTTTTGAACATATTCGCGCATTTAATTAAACTAATTAAGATTAGCTTTTGATTTCTTCCTCTCCTACTCCTACACCCAGCTACACATCGTTCTTTCGTGCTGTTGTATTTTTATGCTATGGAATCCAAATGTGCCTCATGCCTCCATTTCAAAATCTTCATGCTGCTGTTAGTGACACCATCATATAGAACACAGTAGAGTGTGAGGATAACGAGCGTAGAAATTGTGTTGCCATCATTCAGGCATTGTAAGTTCATGTTTTAATTGTGTAGCGGCAGTGACAGTGTCATTGGGGGTGTAGTAAGGCAGTGGGGTTAAAAAGCAACGCAAAGTAAAAAAAACGAAACTGTTTTGTTACAAATTAATTGTTGTTCATTGGTTCGTTTAAAATGCTGATTCAGTATTCATCATTATTGAAGATTAATATACCGTTACATTGTCTGTGACAGCGCCCTTCAATAAACGTTATATGCTGGTTATACTCTTCTGGGCAACAATATCACATCGCATCACATGATGGTCATCGTCATCATCATCATCATCATCATCATCATCATTAACATCATGGTTGAGCCACTTGAAATCTGTTGAAGAGAGTGTATGAGCTGAACTGCTGGTAGTTACACTGTCTAGTGGCCATAATAGAGGCATAATATTTGATGACCTTTTCGTAAAATTGCCATTTAACCCGATACAAAATATCACCATCGTCATCATCATCATTATTGTTGTTGTTGTTGTTGTCACTGGCATTGTCATTGTCTTTTCATGCCATTGCATGCCCCAACTAAATAGCAGAATCATTTAAAATTATGATTATTTGTTTCAGGTGAAATTTATTGTGGCACTTTAGTTTCGATACAATGAATAAATTTAGAAAAACAGAAACAAGAAAAAAATGGTGGAAAATGGTAATAGAAAATGGAAAGAAATAGAATTATACGATGGGGTACGTACGTGATTAGCAATATAAATTACAAAAGAGACTTTAAAGTGTGATTGAAAAACCACTGGACGTTGTAAAATATTTTATTACTCATATACACTCAGCCACAAAAGTATACATACGGTTAACAAATTTCCGAAATTTTTTAATCAATCTGTTTTCGTTGAAAATCTTTATAATTGTCTGACATCTTTCTTTGATTTTAAGACCGTCTTAAAATCGAAGAAACTATAAAGAGTTTCAACGAAAACGGATTGATTAAAATATTTCGGAAATTTGTTAACCGTATATATACTTTAGTAACTGTGTGTACCTGCTGATAAAACTATAAAGGCCTGTTACGAGTAAAATATTAAAGTGACTGTTAATACCCATTAGATAGACGGGTGGTAACATGAGATCTTACTGTTAAAACGACCAAACCAAATACAGCCAGCATTCTTGTTCGGTAGGCGATCAATGGACGGTCTCCGATTTGATAGAGCACGCACGAAAAAATTAACTTCTAAGGCGAGCTCAAATAAATCGCAGAATTGATTGTAAGAACGTCGAATCATCTCCTCTACTTTTTAGCGATGGCACGCGAGATTTCAGGCAATGCAACGGCTGTCACGCGTAGTTTCAGACAATGCTGCGGGTGTCACGCGAGCTCAAATAAATCGCAGAATTGATTGCAAGAAGGTCGGTCTAATTATCTTCCCTACTTTTTAGCGATGGCACGCGAGGTTTCAGGTAATGCAAAGGGTCTCAAGCTTAGTTTCAGACAATGCAACGGCTGTCACGTGAGCTCAAATAAATCGCAGAATTGGTTGAAAGAAGGTCGGTCTAATCATCTTCCCTACTTTTTAGCGATGGCACGCGAGGTTACAGGCAATGCAACGGCTGTCAAGCGTGGTTTCAGACAATGCTACGGATGTCACGCGAGCTCAAATAAATCGCAGAGTTGGTTGTAAGAAGGTCTAATCATCTCCCCTAATTTTTAATGAGGGCACAAGAGGTTTCAGGCAATGCAACGGGTGTCACGCGTGGTGTCAGACAATGCTGCGGCTGTCACGCGCTGTCTTCACCCGTGTCATGAAATCTCTTCAGCGTAATGTGGAGGTTCATTGAAAGACACTAGTTTTGTTATACAAAAGTATGCATTGGCTTGTGAACGCTAGCAATATTGGCATCAGCTATGCACTATATGAGCACTTATCTGACAGGAACATTGTTACTTCAATAGAAGAGAGACGGCTATTTCATGTCACGAACAGGCTTAAGGTGAGGGGCCTAATTTTCCGAAACGAATCCATTTCATCTACCAAAAGAGCTTTAAAGACTTCGTATAATATTTTTACTGGAGCTATGTAAAGTTACTTTGTGTTTCTTCAGCTTCGTTATTCGAATCTTTCTCCAGCCAAGAAGGAGATTGGTATACTGTAACACGTTCAAGGAAGATGGGGCTACAATATAACGTTGCCTGGGAACAACGTTTCCCATTCAGATACGTAGCTAGTAGCTGTGAGAAGAAACTTCTTTCTTTTTTCTGTCCTTTCTTTGGTATTTGCTTTCATGCTTCTGGCAGAAGAGAAGAGACCAGCAGTCTTTCTGAATGAGTAGACGGTAGGCTTATCAATTAACCTTAAATTTGAAAAATGTATAGGGTAGGGTTTGAGCACGGATATCTATTTCAGCACTTGAACCTGCACACCTCACTACGAAGAAATAAAAAAGAGCCAAGAACAATCAGTCGATCACTTAGATAGCTCCTTGTGCAGCCCTCACGCTGACCAACTTCTTTCTCTTCCCTGATTTTGTTGGAACTTGGTCAGTACAGGGACTGCGTTCACCCGGTGCATCACAACGGGCCGCTATGCCTGCTCAAGTGAGCTTTGTGATATCAGAGCTACCACTCCGACCTAAACCTAAACCTAGATAGCTCCTCTCTACGTAGATACATAGATAAAGGGGCACAGAAATAGACGCAATCAGCAGGCCAAACAAAATGAGCCAGACATTCAGCCAAGTAGTAAACGCATGTGTAACCGCCATTTATTCTTTTGTGTGGAAATGAAACTTGGCTAGTGTCAACAGACACCCCAACACCATCAGTAGGAATCTGTACAAAAGGTAGGACGGTGAATCCTGAAAGCTTCAAGTTGCTGGATTGAATTGTGAAGGTGCTGTGTTCAAGAAAAAAAAATGGAAACGTAAAGTTATTCTTAAGGGCTCTGATCACTCTTATAATCAGAAATACGTATTCTTAAGGTCATCATATCGAATTTGAACAATTTTCGTTTTTTTTTAATTTTTAAAATTATTTAACCCATGTTGTTTGGCTTCCTGCAAATCCTTTGAAGCCACTCCAACTATTGCGAGATTTTTGATTACGACCTCTAATAATTGATATGTAACAGGCCATTTGGTCTTTTCTTTTCTTTTTTGTCTTCTCTTTTCCTGGTTTTGTTTTCAAAATTAGGCACAGAAAAAAAGTTTTTGAAATCCTTTTTCTTTTTTTTTTAATTCCATGACTATTGCCGCACATACTTCTGTTACATTTAATACCACCAGAGAGGCTCAATGTAAAAGGAAAAAACAACATATTGTTGCAATAAGACTAACTTTTTAAAATAATTTTGTTGTTGTAGTTGTTTTTGTTATTCTGTGTTTTGGTTGTCTATTTTGTCATGTCGTTTTGTCTTTTTTACTTTTCAAACCACCAACTGTCGCCTATTGTTTCTCACAGAAAAGAAAAAATGAAAAAAAAGTTGCGAAAATAAAAGCCGGAGTAGTATGTAAGAAGTCTATATAACAAGCCTTCAGAAAAGTTTTGTCTCTTCGTTATTCCAACATCATTGTCAGCATAGTCAGGAATAGAACAGCACAACAGTACCCAGAACTAGAGTAACAGAGAACTCAGTTGTGGTAAATTTTTGCATTTCGTTTACAAGAACGGCTTCTTCTTTCGAAATGAAAGACAAATTTTTACACTTCTTTTATGTTTCCTGGTGAGAAATAATTTTTCTCTCTCCCCCTGTCTTTCCTCCTCTCACTCTCCTTCTCTTGCTCTTCTTTCCTTTTGTGTGTAAGTGTGTGTGTTTTTTTTTTTCGGCAATTTAAACTAACAAGTCATCCTTTTTCTCTTAAAAAAAAAAACAAGAAAATTATTTTTCCCATGTAATGAAAATTCTAAAAAAGAAACTTTTTCTGTTGTTTTTGTTGGTGTTGTTATTGCTTTTGTGTTGTAATAAGTTTTTTGCAACTTCCGCATATGATTATCTGCAACAGCAGCAGAAATTTTTTTGAGCTGTTAGGAGGGGTGGGAAGGTATGCCAAGAATATCAAAAAGTTTGGAACAAGTTTTAAAGCGAAGCTTGATTCCCAAAACCATTTAATTTATTTAGTTTCTAGTATACATCGTAGCCAGCCACTTTGAAAAAATTGTTGCGGTTTAAATAGGGATTAAGACCTACTCTTCGAAGGGACCTCGTGTGAAGACAAATTGAAATTACTTCCAATCGACTATTGCATTCCATTCAAGTCCTATTTGAGGGACTGTCCTTATATTTTACACGGCGTTATCTATTTAAAACTGCCGGCCTAACAAGGTTGTTGGCTGTTAAAAATCTCTCTCATCTGAAGTGTCATTTATTTGATGAAAGGTTTGCAATTTTCGTGAATCGTTTAACAACCAAAGGTCCCACAAAGGTCGTTACAACTTACTTCAGAAGGAATGGTGATTCAAACGGGGCCACTTTTTAAATATTACGGTGTGATTACGATTGACATAAGCAAGATTTGGGTAGTCGCCGTAGTCTAGCAGGCAGTGTGTCGGCTTATTAGACGTAAGGCCACGGTTCATATCCCAATATGAAAAAAATATTTCTTCGGCGACCTCTCAGCGGAATTCTGGCAAAAACTCTGAAAATAAATAAAATTGCTATAAAGAGCTTCTCAAAAATCTGTCGTTCGGAGTGGACTTTAAACTGTAGGTTCCGCCATTTATAACTTAAGTTAACACACACAGCATAAGTGGTATGAGTAGCTAGGTCGTAATACTGACTAAAGGGTTGTAATGACCAATTATTTGTTCCTTCCAACGGATACAAGGTCGTCTCCTTCGCCGACTTCCGCAGATCCCGCATCAAATACCCGTCTCGCCGGAGCATCCTTCCCACTCGACGACATGGCCGAGACAGCGCAGCCGCTGGATGTTAATACGCTGCACAACGTCCATGTCGTTGAGGAGCTCGTACAGCTTACTATTGTATCGGATGCGGTAATCATCGCCAACTCGCACTGGACCGAAGATCCTACTCAGTACTTTTTCTCGAACACTCTCAAGTTTGCTGCATCAGTGCTTAATAAGGTCCATGCTTCTGCGCCATAAAGAAGCACGGGGAGGATGAGCGCTTGTAGAGTGTTAGTTTTGTCGTACGAGAGAGGGCTCTGCTACTCAATTGCCTATTGAGACCATAGTAGCGCCTGTTGGCAAGAGTGATCCTGCGCTTGGTCTCCAGGCTGACATCATTTTTGGTGGTAACGGCTGAGCCATGATAAACATATTCATTGACTGTATCAAAAGTATAGTTATCGGCCGTATTCTGAGAATCAAGACGCCGCACGTCTCTACTTGTCGATAACATATATTTTGTTTTGCCCTCATTTACTGCCAAACCCATCTTAGTAGACTCCTATTCAATAGCACTAAAGGCAGCAGTAACGATTTTATTGGAAAAGTATAATTTCTTCTAGATACAGCAGAACTGTGACATTATTGCTTTGACTTTATTGCTTTTGACTTTTTCCCATTGTTACGGAGACAACCATGACGCAGCCTAAATTTATCTGGTTTTTAAAGAATTTGTATGTAAAAGAATTTTTTTGAAAGAATTCCTAGGAATTCTTTCTTCAAAATAGAAAAAAAAAAATTTGCTGAACGCACGTCATGTTTTCTGTTGTTGACCCCTTTTATTCATAAATGTATTGTCGTCATATGTATTACTGGAATTCAATACCGTTAAGCGCGGGTGTGAGTTAAATGAATACTGTTGCTGTTGCTGTTGCTGTTGCGAGATGGGTGGGTGGGCAGATGGCTGTCGTCCGGCTAGGCGTGTGTCTATGGGTTTGCAGCCGTTAAAAAATCACCACAGTTAACGTTATAAATGTTTACAATGCCTGAATTGATTGGCCAATTATAGTGGGTGATTATGTTGTTACGTTACGCTTCTCTTGAAAAAAAAAATCGTTTTTTTTCATGTTTTTGCCTCCATCACATGCTTCGTTAGGCTTTCACAATTAAATACTGGTGTTATATGTTTCGAAGGAAAAATTACACACAATTTTATAAAAAAAAAATTTAAAGTTTTTTTTTTCGTTTTTGGAAATTTATTTAACTAATGAATGTTAATATTTTTGCAATAAAGTTTTTCTCAATAGAAATTTTGTACGTACGCCTTTTCTCTTTTGGTATTTTGGGTTGCCAAAATATGTTTTTATTTGGTAGATTTTGATTGAAGGTAATCAGAGAAAAATTTTAAATTTTATGAAAATTACAAAAGGATTATAAGAAAAAAAATATTAATTAAGGCCATTTGCTGTCGAGGATATTATAAAAAGTGTCTTCATTAATGATTAATTTTCAGCAGTACGCAGGGTTACGAAGTAAGGCTGAAAAAAAATGGAAAAAAAATTCTTTAACGAGCTGAAGCATTTACACCCATTCGATAAGGATTGAAATCATTTGGTTTGTTGACTATCACAGTCATATACAGCAAGTCATTAGTCAGGATTACAACTTAGCTTCTCGCATTAGCCATATTTTGCTGCTAATTTTATTCATACAGTTTAATGTTGAGTCCAAATAGCAGATTTGAGAAGCTTTTCATTGCAATTTTATTTACTTACGCATTCTCTGTGTTTTCGGCAGACGACTGCTAAGAGAAATTTGTTCTTTTGGTTCGAATATTAGAGCTGAGGTTTGAACTCACAAGTTTTACGTTGTCATTTTGGTTGTTAAAAGTATTGACACAGAAATTTAGTCTTGCTGATGCTAATATGCAGACTAGCATCGGTTGCTCTCTGGTATACATACAAAATTGGTCATTACAACTCTTCAGTGTTAATTTTATATATGAGTAGTAGGACCTACAGTTTAAAGTCAATTCCAAACGATAGATCTTTGAGAATCTTTTTATAGCTTTTGCCAGAAGTCTGCTGAAAGAGGAAGTCGCCGAAGAAATATTTTTTCATATTTCATTTTGTGAGAGATGTCTGTCCTGTGGCTTGAACCGAGGTCTCACATCTCACAAGTCAACACAACCTATGAAACTACGACGATTTTAGGCTTACAAAATCCTATGTACAACAGAGCATCGGCTGTCATCTCCATGAACGAATTTGGCGCATATATCGAAAAATGATTGAACGAAAGTCATACCCGTAGTTAAGGTCCTTTAGTCGATTATTCCAACTCTAAAAGATGCTCCCTCTAACACAAGTTGGCTGTCGATAATCGAGTCGAGAATGATGTTTGATAATGGCAGTATGAGCATCAATTACATTGCCCAACAATCGTTCATGCAGTTTGAGAATTCATTTGAATGTATTGCCTTCCTGATCACATAGTATTCCATGGAATACACACATATGTTTCGGGTTCTAATAAGTCAACACACTACCCATTAGGCTGTTGTAGTGATACGCCTGTATATCCTATACCTGGGGAAATTGCTACATCTTCCAGTATAAGCAGTATGGTGTGTGCAAGATCGGTGTGGTCTGAAGCCAGCTGTGTTTTTTATTAACTGCAGTTAGTGATAATATACGCCTTAGTTTTTAC
Source organism: Sarcophaga variegata (assembly GCA_932273835.1). Classification (NCBI taxonomy): domain Eukaryota; kingdom Metazoa; phylum Arthropoda; class Insecta; order Diptera; family Sarcophagidae; genus Sarcophaga; species Sarcophaga variegata. The sequence continues at coordinate 11,005,613 of OW026362.1, forward strand.
ATTCCTTTTCAAGCATCTTAATTCCCTTAACCAGTTCGGACGGAAGTGTTTGGAACTGCAAAAGGTTTGAGGACGTGTACTTACCATTGGAATAAATACCAATGGCCTAGAGGCCAAAACTCTTCTCTAAATGATGTGATTGTCGTTTTGCTGAGAGGAGGGACATATTTAAGGAGTTATCCATACCTGGTTCCTTGCTGCTCATAGTCATCTAGGCTGGTAACATAACAGGATTCTGGTTTCAAACCAGGAGCAATGCTATCGTTAAATAATTGTTGTAATAATTGTTGTAGTAATGGCCGACGGTTGCTTTTTCATCGATGAGGTAGTTTATTTTTAAAGACGTCAGACCAAGGTTCAAACCTCAGGTCAGACATTTCAAATTTATAAAGAAAGGTTGTAATGACCGATTATATATGTACATATGTATGTAATATTCCTGCTGCTAAAGACTTTGAAGAAGAAGAAAATAGAAGCTCGTCTTATGAACTGAAGAAAGCATTGGCAGCTACAAACATGACAACAGGATGTCTATCGCCAAAGATGGTACTACTTGGGACAGAACAAACTGCCTTTAGTAGTTTGGGATGCAAAAATCTAGTAGTTTTTTACTGCTCTTCTCATATTTATCTTCCGTGACAGACAAACATTAGAAAAATGTGTTTTGTCCCATGTTTTATTACAGATGATAATATTTCGGTCAACTACATACGTATGAGATAACAGAATCATTCGCTTTGATAATGATATATTTACACCTATTACGCCTTTTCGAAAAATGAGCTGAAAGTAATAATCTTTAATAATCATGCTTAAAACCTTTTTTTGACATTCGAATGAAAAGGATTTTTTTCAAAAAAAAAAAAAAAAAATATTTTCATATCTTAATTTTTTGTTAGAAAGTTTTAATTTTTTTTTAATTTTTAATTTTAATTTTAAATTTTTTATCACACAACTTGTAGTTTTATGTTAGAAATAATACTGCATAAATAGTTTGGGATTAGCTATTATACATTCAGAGCAGCCCATATATCCTTTTTTAAGATTTTTAATAATTGAATTTTTTGTTCGCCTAAAAGGTAAAAAAATTAAAGAAAATATATTTAAATAATGATGCTTATGTTTTCGTGATCCTTTTTTGTATATTTTCATCTCAAATTAAAGCTTTTTAGCAACAGAATTCAAAAACTTTTTAGTTTTATTGTGGAAAATGAAAATTACCTCCAGCGATTTTAATTGAAATGTAATACTTAATGATGGAATACTTACAGTGATTGTTAGGGAAATTAATTTAGGGATATTTATATAAATCAAGCTTCATAAAGAGATTTACGGAGTATTGCTTGGTATTGATTTATGTTTTCTTTCCTTTCCTTTTGTTTTGTTTTATTAGGTTTTCAACTCGTATTTAATTTTGTCGCTGTAGATTAGTAACTAATTGTTATAAATTTCGTGGTCCACCGAAGTCGAATTGCCAGTTTTAGATTCAAGTACGTGCTACGTGAGTAGCAACTACTTACAGCAATATTTGGGGAAACCCGTATTCCCTGTACTACATGATTGTATCAAAAGTGATACATAAGCTAGAATTATGAAGTTTTTTAAGGCTCAATCTACGGTTAAATGCCATAGTTCAGTACATAAGTTGACATAAGTAAAGTTTTCTTAAAGAAAATCCGGTTTTTCGCAATACGCCACGTTTAACCGGGCACTCTAAATAAGTGCACCGTGACTGCCCACTAGATTGGGCTCAATGGAGAGCGCTATAGGTCAATTATTGTCAACTTGTTTTAGCCTCAACAGGTCTGATCTGGAAGCCAACGGGATGCGGTTTCAACAGAACGTTGCTACGTGTCATACAGCCCATGCGACACTGGATGTTTTGGAGGAGTGATTAGAGGGCATAGTTATTGCCTAAATGGTTATGTGAACTGGGCACTGAGATAGTGTAAATTACACCCCATGTAAATCACCGTGTAAATCATACACAGAAAAATAAATAACTGATTCAATTCAAAAAATTGTTGAATCAAATACAAAATTTTCTAAAATCGGACCAACAACGAAAATGTATATTCACCGAACAAATTCGTATACGCAAATTAGGCACGAACCACAGTGGTCCTTAAAGTCAACATAACCCATTCCATCGGTTAAGTTCAATCTGGTTTGTTAGCCAGTGTCATGGAGTATTTGGATAAGGCGGATGCGCCCTAACCAGAGAAACAGTTGAACATTTGAACCATTTTTTATTCCACATTGGTATTGGTATCAATAGGTCGAATAAAAAATTTCCATGGTATCTCACATACATATATATATAACGTATATATATATAATTGGTCATTACAACTTTTCTGTCAAGATTACGTCCTAGCTTCTCACACCACTTATGTTGTCTGTATTAATTTTATACATGAGTGGTGGGACCTACAGTTTAAAGTCGACTCCGCACGATAGAGATTTGAGAAACTTCTCAAGGCAATTTTATTTACTCCCAGAGTTTTTGCCTGAAATCTGCTGAGGGGAAGTTGCCGAAGGAATATTTTTCATATTTCGTTTTTTTCGAGATGTCTGACCTGGGATTTGAATCGAAGCCTCACGTTTAATAAGCCAATACACTACCTACTAGACTAATGACGACTTTCAATACACACAAGCTTTGTTTTATTTAAACGATAGGGAGGGAGTACTTAATGAAACACATAATCAACGAAGGAGGATAGTGTTACCATCTGTCTTTGGCAGTGGTTGATGTTGATTATATTAATTTATTTATTTTATCATTAATGTGAAAACAATTAAACAAATTCAAAATTGGAACTAATCTGCTCATTATCAATCAATTTAATTGTTCTGCACACAATAATGTTAGAAATTGTTTTATTTAACTGGAACACTTTGAAATACCACATTGTCATTAGAACAGCATAATGAATTTTTTTTTAATAATTTTAAATATACTGACAAGTATTTCATCACTTAACCTACTGGCCACAACGCAGGTAATTACATATTTTGTTTTGAATGAAAAATTCAATTTCTTTTAAAAAATTTTTATTGTGTTTAGGCACGCTCTATAGAATTTCGTGGCTGTACCAGTGACTGGAGTCCTGGGTATTTCTCCAACTTTTCATTTGATGTACACATTGGCAGCATTAGTAGTGAATTTGATCTCATCAGACCTATTGTGAATGACTTTAGAGCCAGCATTGAATTTCAAATACGTTTGCAAAATTCAAAAAAATATCAGACTCTCTTTGGTTACAATTTCAATGTGTGCAGCATGGTGATTGCCTTTAAGGATACGATGTTTAAGCGTTTGTTTAAAAGTGTCTTGAAATACAGTAACTTTATGCAAAATTGTCCAGTACATGAGGGTCATTACTATTTGCACAACTATCATCTGGAATCGGGTTTAATACCAAACTATTTGTATCCGGGAGATTATCGTTTCAGAGGTCGTGGCTATTTACCCCGGACACTGAAAAATCGTACGAAATTGGAGGATTTTGTTATAGCAGTGACCACAGAGGCTGTTATATTGGTGAATTGAAATCAAGTTTTTCAAATAGAAATGAAAATGAATGAATAAAAGTGGGAAACGATTTCCGCAACAACTTTTGAGCACATAAAGTAAAAATAAAAGAAATTAAAACGAGGCTTGGCTTAACAGTAGCTTTGATTTTCAGTAGCAAACTAAAGGCCGATTTTTTAAATTGTTTAAAGTGCGCTTAAGAATCGATTTATTTCAAATTGAGTTTGCTCAATAGCATGTTTTATTTTAATGTGATTTATGGCTTTTCGCATACTTCCGCGACTTAATAAAAAACTTCACAAGAAAGGGGTAAACGGGGTCAATTTGTACAATTTAGGGGAACAGTTAACTACTCATGTCCACACGTAGCGTCGTACTATTTAAACCAGATATCACTGGTTTCCAGATCCTACAATTCACACCAAGATATATTTCTCATCATCGGCTTGTAGTGCTTTCCATTGACAGTGATGGCTAGGCCTCAAAGAAATATAGAACGAAGACGCCTTCATTTCAAAATCCAACAGTGACTTTTTCTAAATGCCTTGACTGCTCTTGGAACTCATGTGGACCGTCTCAAATTCAACAATTTGGTTTGTTTACGTACCCATTCATCTAGAATTTGAGCTGAATTCTGAGAAAGATTTTTCTATGAAAATTTGGGTCAATTGCCAACTGCTTCAGAGTCCATTTAGGAAAATCTCGTCATTGTCTACGGCCTTTAGTTCGTAGTTCAGTTGAATTTTTTATTTGTGAGTAGACTTCGGAGTTATCATGAAAATGTTTACTCAGCTTTTCAAACCTGCATGCGATGTGGATTATACTGTAGAGTCTAAAGAGTTATGGCCAAAAGTAAATCCTACAGTTACGAAACAAATTTTAAGTACGAGAAGGAGGGTGAGCTGTTATAAAAGTATTAACAGGTTCATGGTTCCTTTAGATGCAAGATTTGCAGGAGTATCTCAAATTTTTATTTATTACGTGAAGAGGTCGTTAAGCGAAGTCGTCATTATCTAGTAGGTCATGTCTTTGCTTATTAGACGTGAGGCCATGGTTAAAACCCCAGGGTCAGACAACTCCAACGAAGCGATTTATGAAAAAATATTTCCTCGGCGACTTCTTCTCAGTAGATTTCTGACAAAAATTCTGAGAGTAAATAAACTTTCTACGTAAAGTTTCTCTAAAATCTGACGTTCGGAGCCGACTTTTAACTATAGGTTCCGCCACACACTGGATGAAATTAGCACACACATCATAAATGGTGTGAGAAGCAATGTCGTAATACTGACTAAAGGGTTCTAATGACCAATTGTGTAGGTATGTACGTGAAGAGGCAGAAGATCATATTTTATGTCACTGTATGTAGGGCCCAAATTACGCCGCAAAATTTCGCCTATTTGTGATGTGTAAAGGCTAAGTACTTGTAAGCGACGTGAAATTGAATGCCTCAGATTCTCTTGCATACTCTCACAGACAAATGGCATGTTTTCGACAAATCTTGCGTTTCGCCTATGTACCTGATGTTTTGCGATTGTTTACTAGACTAGTAGACTTGAATTTATTCGAATAATCCTTTCGGATAATAGACAAAACTTGCGGAACATGATCCGAATATAACACTCGTTTTGTAGAAACAATTTCATTATTTACACGTGTTGTGAAATGCTATATCCATACACGGATGATGTATCAAAATAAACTGAATAAATGTCAACTAATCTGACAGGTGTACCTTCAAAAAGAGGGCCGTTATCAACTGTCAAAGTTCGGAAGTCCCGATTGGAAGATCCAACGTTATCATTTTGAGTTTCCAAGTTCTTAAAAAATACCCGGGATTCAACAGTTAAATGTACATACAATATGGGGGTTTGTGTCTTTGCTAATATTTTGCATTAACAGTATACTGCGTTCGAAGTTGTCCTAATGAGGGTTAATGCGAAAGCAGTAGAAAAAATAACTTTGCTTTATAAAAATGCTTTTCCCCTTGAGAGAAGCTGTTTACTTTTACGCAACGTTAATGATTTTAATGATGATATCTATAATCATCAGCTAATGAACAATAACTGCTTTTGAATAATTTTTTAATACACTAAACCATTGAAACAAAAATGTCTAGTAAGCGTACAAGCAAAATCATAATATTGGCAGTAGTCTCCGCCCTTTTGCTAGCGAGTATTTGTGAAGCGGTAAGATTAATCTGAAATATTTCAAACAAAATGTAATTATCCCCCTTTGTCTCTCTCTTTTTCTTAGACACGTTCCATAGAATTTCGAAAGATACGCACCAATTCCAGTCCCAAATATTTATACAATTTAACCTCATCCTTACAAAACAACAGCATCTATGTGGACATGAATATCGTACGTTCACTACAAAGCGGCTATCGAGCCCACATTGAATTTTGTATATGTTTAATGGGTTCTAAAAAATATCAGACCCTATTCGCCTATAATTTGGATGTTTGCAGTATGCTGATAGGATATAAGGATACCCTGTTTAGGAAATGGTTTCGTAGTCTCTTGAAATGTGGCAATTTTATGCAAAATTGTCCCATACCTGAGGGTCACTATTATTTGAACGGCTGGCAAATTGAATCGGAGCTGATGCCAATTTATTTGCATCCAGGAGACTATTTAGTCAAGGTTTATGGTTTCTTTGGTAAATATCGCAGCAAAGAAGAGGATTTTGTTGCATCTGGTGAAATAGAATTGACATTATTGGTAACGTAAGGCAGGCAAAGTAGGACTGGTTGATTAAATAGCATCGGTTGCTCTCTGGTATACATACAAAATTGGTCATTACAACTCTTCAGTGTTAATTTTATATATGAGTAGTAGGACCTACAGTTTAAAGTCAATTCCAAACGATAGATCTTTGAGAATCTTTTTATAGCTTTTGCCAGAAGTCTGCTGAAAGAGGAAGTCGCCGAAGAAATATTTTTTCATATTTCATTTTGTGAGAGATGTCTGTCCTGTGGCTTGAACCGAGGTCTCACATCTCACAAGTCAACACAACCTATGAAACTACGACGATTTTAGGCTTACAAAATCCTATGTACAGCTGAGCATCGGCTGTCATCTACATGAACGAATTTGGCGCATATATCGAAAAATGATTGAGCGAATGAACGAAAGTCATACGCGTAGTTAAGGTCCTTTAGTCGATTATTCCAACTCTAAAAGATGCTCCCTCTAACACAAGCTGGCTGTCGATAATCGAGTCGAGAATGGTGTTTAATAATGGCAGTATCAGCATCAATTACATTGCCCAACAATCGTTCATGCAGTTTGAGAATTCATTTCAAGGTATTGCCTTCCTGACCACATAGTATTCCATGGAATACACACATATGTTTCGGGTTCTAATAAGTCAACACACTACCCATTAGGCTGTTGTAGTGATACGCCTGTATATCCTATACCTGGGGAAATTGCTACATCTTCCAGTATAAGCAATATGGTGTGTGCAAGATCGGTGTGGTCTGAAGCCAGCTGTGTTTTTTATTAACTGCAGTTAGTGATAATATACGCCTTAGTTTTTACATTCATTTTCAAGCAGCTTAATTCCCTTAACCAGTTCGGACGGAAGCGTTTTGAACTGCCTTATTACTTGTCATTCGGATTAATACCAATTGCCTAGAGGCCAAAACTCTTCTCTAAATGATGTGATTGTCGTTTTGCTGAGAGGAGGGACATATTTAAGGAGTTATACATACCTGGTTCCTTGCTGCTCATAGTCATCTAGGCTGGTAACATAACAGGATTCTGGTTTCAAAACAGGAGCAGTGCTATCGTCAAATAATTGTTGTAGTAATGGGCGAAGGTTGATTTTCCATCGATAAGGTAGCTTTTTTTCCAGTTCCTTTCGCTTAACCGTAGATCGAGCTTTGTATCAAAAATGATACATTTCAATTTTTTAGACTACACAACTTTAATTCAGAAAAAGTTGGATATCTGATATTTTTTGAATTCGTTAGTATTATTATCGCCATTATTTTAAACCAAATAAAAAAAGAAAATTTTGATCAGGCGTTAAAAATACCAAAATCTTCATAATTCTGGCTTATGTATCATTTCTGATACATACGACTTTCCTCGAGATTTTTTGGTGTCGTGTATGTAATTTTTCTCAGATTTAAAAGATTTTGTGAACTTTTATCGTAAATAATACAATATTTATGGTTTTTGAGAAGTTAAGTGTTGGATGAAAGCGAAAAGTGTTGATGTGTTCTTAATATTGATTGAAGCAGTCATAGTTTAGTATGTAGCGTGTTACCTTATTAGACGTCAGACCAAGGTTCAAACCTCAGGTCAGACATTTCAAATTTATAAAGAAAGGTTGTAATGACCGTTTATATATGTACATATGTATGTAATATTCCTGCTGCTAAAGACTTTGAAGAAGAAGAAAATAGGAGCTCGTCTTATGAACTGAAGAAAGTATTGGCAGCAACAAACATGACAACAGGATGTTTATCGCCAAAGATGGTACTACTTGGAACAGAACAAACTGCCTTGAGTAGTTTGGGATGAAAAAATCTAGTAGTTTCTTACTGCTCTTCTCATATTTATCTTCCGTGACAGACAAACATTAGAAAAATGTGTTTTGTCCCATGTTTTATTACAGATGATAACATTTCGGTCAACTACGTACGTATGAGATAACAGAATCATTCGGTTTGATAATGATATATTTACACTTATTACGCCTTTTAGTAAAATGAGCTGAAAGTCTTCCAGCCTTTAATAATCATGCTTAATGCCTTTTTTTGAAATTCGAATGAAAAGGATTTTTTTTTCTAAAAAAAAAAAATATATTTCATTTCATTTTCATAAAACTTTTATCACACAACTTGTAGTTTTATGTTATTAATAATACTGTATAAATAGTTTGGGATTAGCTATCGTACTCTCAGAGCAGCCCATATATCCTTTTTTTCAGATTTTTTAAAATTTAATTTTTTTTTGTTCGCCTAAAAGGTAAAAAAATTAAAAAAAAATATAGTTAAATAATGATGCTTATGTTTTTGTGTTCCTTTTTGGTATATTTTCATTTCAAATTATAGCTTTTTAGCAACAGAAATCAAAAACTTTTTAGTTTTATTGTGGAAAATGAAAATTACCTTCAGCGATTTTAATTGAAATTTGATACTTAATTATGGAATACTTACAGTGATTGTTAGGGAAATTAATTTAGGGATATTTATATAAAACAAGCTTCATAAAGAGATTTACGGAGTATTGCTTGGTATTGATTTATGTTTTCTTTCCTTTCCTTTTGTTTTGTTTTATTAGGTTTTCAACTCGTATTTAATTTTGTCGCTGTAGATTAGTAACTAATTGTTATAAATTTCGTGGTCCACCGAAGTCGAATTGCCAGTTTTAGATTCAAGTACATGCTACGTGAGTAGCAACTACTTACAGCAATATTTGGGGAAACCCGTATTCCCTGTACTACATGATTGTATCAAAAGTGATACATAAGCTAGAATTATGAAGTTTTTTAAGGCTCAATCTACGGTTAAATGCCATAGTTCAGTACATAAGTTGACATAAGTAAAGTTTTCTTAAAGAAAATCCGGTTTTTCGCAATACGCCACGTTTAACCGGGCACTCTAAATAAGTGCACCGTGACTGCCCACTAGATTGGGCTCAATGGAGAGCGCTATAGGTCAATTATTGTCAACTTGTTTTAGCCTCAACAGGTCTGATCTGGAAGCCAACGGGATGCGGTTTCAACAGAACGTTGCTACGTGTCATACAGCCCATGCGACACTGGATGTTTTGGAGGAGTGATTAGAGGGCATAGTTATTGCCTAAATGGTTATGTGAACTGGGCACTGAGATAGTGTAAATTACACCCCATGTAAATCACCGTGTAAATCATACACAGAAAAATAAATAACTGATTCAATTCAAAAAATCGTTGAATCAAATACAAAATTTTCTAAAATCGGACCAACAACGAAAATGTATATTCACCGAACAAATTCGTATACGCAAATTAGGCACGAACCACAGTGGTCCTTAAAGTCAACATAACCCATTCCATCGGTTAAGTTCAATCTGGTTTGTTAGCCAGTGTCATGGAGTATTTGGATAAGGCGGATGCGCCCTAACCAGAGAAACAGTTGAACATTTGAACCATTTTTTATTCCACATTGGTATTGGTATCAATAGGTCGAATAAAAAATTTCCATGGTATCTCACATACATATATATATAACGTATATATATATAATTGGTCATTACAACTTTTCTGTCAAGATTACGTCCTAGCTTCTCACACCACTTATGTTGTCTGTATTAATTTTATACATGAGTGGTGGGACCTACAGTTTAAAGTCGACTCCGCACGATAGAGATTTGAGAAACTTCTCAAGGCAATTTTATTTACTCCCAGAGTTTTTGCCTGAAATCTGCTGAGGGGAAGTTGCCGAAGGAATATTTTTCATATTTCGTTTTTTTTCGAGATGTCTGACCTGGGATTTGAATCGAAGCCTCACGTTTAATAAGCCAATACACTCCCTACTAGACTAATGACGACTTTCAATACACACAAGCTTTGTTTTATTTAAACGATAGGGAGGGAGTACTTAATGAAACACATAATCAACGAAGGAGGATAGTGTTACCATCTGTCTTTGGCAGTGGTTGATGTTGATTATATTAATTTATTTATTTTATCATTAATGTGAAAACAATTAAACAAATTCAAAATTGGAACTAATCTGCTCATTATCAATCAATTTAATTGTTCTGCACACAATAATGTTAGAAATTGTTTTATTTAACTGGAACACTTTGAAATACCACATTGTCATTAGAACAGCATAATGAATTTTTTTTTAATAATTTTAAATATACTGACAAGTATTTCATCACTTAACCTACTGGCCACAACGCAGGTAATTACATATTTTGTTTTGAATGAAAAATTCAATTTCTTTTAAAAAAATTTTATTGTGTTTAGGCACGCTCTATAGAATTTCGTGGCTGTACCAGTGACTGAAGTCCTGGGTATTTCTCCAACTTTTCATTTGATGTACACAATGGCAGCATTAGTAGTGAATTTGATCTCATCAGACCTATTGTGAATGACTTTAGAGCCAGCATTGAATTTCAAATACGTTTGCAAAATTCAAAAAAATATCAGACTCTCTTTGGTTACAATTTCAATGTGTGCAGCATGGTGATTGCCTTTAAGGATACGATGTTTAAGCGTTTGTTTAAAAGTGTCTTGAAATACAGTAACTTTATGCAAAATTGTCCAGTACATGAGGGTCATTACTATTTGCACAACTATCATCTGGAATCGGGTTTAATACCAAACTATTTGTATCCGGGAGATTATCGTTTCAGAGGTCGTGGCTATTTACCCCGGACACTGAAAAATCGTACGAAATTGGAGGATTTTGTTATAGCAGTGACCACAGAGGCTGTTATATTGGTGAATTGAAATCAAGTTTTTCAAATAGAAATGAAAATGAATGAATAAAAGTGGGAAAAGATTCCCGCAACAACTTTTGAGCACATAAAGTAAAAATAAAAGAAATTAAAACGAGGCTTGGCTTAACAGTAGCTTTGATTTTCAGTAGCAAACTAAAGGCCGATTTTTTAAATTGTTTAAAGTGCGCTTAAGAATCGATTTATTTCAAATTGAGTTTGCTCAATAGCATGTTTTATTTTGGCTCTAAGAACCGATGTGATTTATGGCTTTTCGCATACTTCCGCGACTTAATAAAAAACTTCACAAGAAAGGGGTAAACGGGGTCAATTTGTACAATTTAGGGGAACAGTTAACTACTCATGTCCACACGTAGCGTCGTACTATTTAAACCAGATATCACTGGTTTCCAGATCCTACAATTCACACCAAGATATATTTCTCATCATCGGCTTGTAGTGCTTTCCATTGACAGTGATGGCTAGGCCTCAAAGAAATATAGAACGAAGACGCCTTCATTTCAAAATCCAACAGTGACTTTTTCTAAATGCCTTGACTGCTCTTGGAACTCATGTGGACCGTCTCAAATTCAACAATTTGGTTTGTTTACGTACCCATTCATCTAGAATTTGAGCTGAATTCTGAGAAAGATTTTTCTATGAAAATTTGGGTCAATTGCCAACTGCTTCAGAGTCCATTTAGGAAAATCTCGTCATTGTCTACGGCCTTTAGTTCGTAGTTCAGTTGAATTTTTTATTTGTGAGTAGACTTCGGAGTTATCATGAAAATGTTTACTCAGCTTTTCAAACCTGCATGCGATGTGGATTATACTGTAGAGTCTAAAGAGTTATGGCCAAAAGTAAATCCTACAGTTACGAAACAAATTTTAAGTACGAGAAGGAGGGTGAGCTGTTATAAAAGTATTAACAGGTTCATGGTTCCTTTAGATGCAAGATTTGCAGGAGTATCTCAAATTTTTATTTATTACGTGAAGAGGTCGTTAAGCGAAGTCGTCATTATCTAGTAGGTCATGTCTTTGCTTATTAGACGTGAGGCCATGGTTAAAACCCCAGGGTCAGACAACTCCAACGAAGCGATTTATGAAAAAATATTTCCTCGGCGACTTCTTCTCAGTAGATTTCTGACAAAAATTCTGAGAGTAAATAAACTTTCTACGTAAAGTTTCTCTAAAATCTGACGTTCGGAGCCGACTTTTAACTATAGGTTCCGCCACACACTGGATGAAATTAGCACACACATCATAAATGGTGTGAGAAGCAATGTCGTAATACTGACTAAAGGGTTCTAATGACCAATTGTGTAGGTATGTACGTGAAGAGGCAGAAGATCATATTTTATGTCACTGTATGTAGGGCCCAAATTACGCCGCAAAATTTCGCCTATTTGTGATGTGTAAAGGCTAAGTACTTGTAAGCGACGTGAAATTGAATGCCTCAGATTCTCTTGCATACTCTCACAGACAAATGGCATGTTTTCGACAAATCTTGCGTTTCGCCTATGTACCTGATGTTTTGCGATTGTTTACTAGACTAGTAGACTTGAATTTATTCGAATAACCCTTTCGGATAATAGACAAAACTTGCGGAACATGATCCGAATATAACACTCGTTTTGTAGAAACAATTTCATTATTTACACGTGTTGTGAAATGCTATATCCATACACGGATGATGTATCAAAATAAACTGAATAAATGTCAACTAATCTGACAGGTGTACCTTCAAAAGAGGGCCGTTATCAACTGTCAAAGTTCGGAAGTCCCGATTGGAAGATCCAACGATATCATTTTGAGTTTCCAAGTTCTTAAAAAATACCCGGGATTCAACAGTTAAATTTACATACAATATGGGGGTTTGTGTCTTTGCTAATATTTTGCATTAACAGTCTACTGCGTTCGAAGTTGTCCTAATGAGGGTTAATGCGAAAGCAGTAGATAAAATAACTTTGCTTTATAAAAATGCTTTTCCCCTTGAGAGAAGCTGTTTGCTTTTACGCAACGTTAATGATTTTAATGATGATATCTATAATCATCAGCTAATGAACAATAACTGCTTTTGAATAATTTTTTAATACACTAAACAATTGAAACAAAAATGTCTAGTAAGCGTACAAGCAAAATCATAATATTGGCAGTAGTCTCCGCCCTTTTGCTAGCGAGTATTTGTGAAGCGGTAAGATTAATCTGAAATATTTCAAACAAAATGTAATTATCCCCCTTTGTCTCTCTCTTTTTCTTAGACACGTTCCATAGAATTTCGAAAGATACGCACCAATTCCAGTCCCAAATATTTATACAATTTAACCTCATCCTTACAAAACAACAGCATCTATGTGGACATGAATATCGTACGTTCACTACAAAGCGGCTATCGAGCCCACATTGAATTTTGTATATGTTTAATGGGTTCTAAAAAATATCAGACCCTATTCGCCTATAATTTGGATGTTTGCAGTATGCTGTTAGGATATAAGGATACCTTGTTTAGGAAATGGTTTCGTAGTCTCTTGAAATGTGGCAATTTTATGCAAAATTGTCCCATACCTGAGGGTCACTATTATTTGAACGGCTGGCAAATTGAATCGGAGCTGATGCCAATTTATTTGCATCCAGGAGACTATTTAGTCAAGGTTTATGGTTTCTTTGGTAAATATCGCAGCAAAGAAGAGGATTTTGTTGCATCTGGTGAAATAGAATTGACATTATTGGTAACGTAAGGCAGGCAAAGTAGGACTGGTTGATTAAATAGCATCGGTTGCTCTCTGGTATACATACAAAATTGGTCATTACAACTCTTCAGTGTTAATTTTATATATGAGTAGTAGGACCTACAGTTTAAAGTCAATTCCAAACGATAGATCTTTGAGAATCTTTTTATAGCTTTTGCCAGAAGTCTGCTGAAAGAGGAAGTCGCCGAAGAAATATTTTTTCATATTTCATTTTGTGAGAGATGTCTGTCCTGTGGCTTGAACCGAGGTCTCACGTCTCACAAGTCAACACAACCTATGAAACTACGACGATTTTAGGCTTACAAAATCCTATGTACAGCTGAGCATCGGCTGTCATCTACATGAACGAATTTGGCGCATATATCGAAAAATGATTGAGCGAATGAACGAAAGTCATACGCGTAGTTAAGGTCCTTTAGTCGATTATTCCAACTCTAAAAGATGCTCCCTCTAACACAAGCTGGCTGTCGATAATCGAGTCGAGAATGGTGTTTAATAATGGCAGTATCAGCATCAATTACATTGCCCAACAATCGTTCATGCAGTTTGAGAATTCATTTCAAGGTATTGCCTTCCTGACCACATAGTATTCCATGGAATACACACATATGTTTCGGGTTCTAATAAGTCAACACACTACCCATTAGGCTGTTGTAGTGATACGCCTGTATATCCTATACCTGGGGAAATTGCTACATCTTCCAGTATAAGCAATATGGTGTGTGCAAGATCGGTGTGGTCTGAAGCCAGCTGTGTTTTTTATTAACTGCAGTTAGTGGTAATATACGCCTTAGTTTTTACATTCATTTTCAAGCAGCTTAATTCCCTTAACCAGTTCGGACGGAAGCGTTTTGAACTGCCTTATTACTTATCATTCGGATTAATACCAATTGCCTAGAGGCCAAAACTCTTCTCTAAATGATGTGATTGTCGTTTTGCTGAGAGGAGGGACATATTTAAGGAGTTATCCATACCTGGTTCCTTGCTGCTCATAGTCATCTAGGCTGGTAACATAACAGGATTCTGGTTTCAAAACAGGAGCAGTGCTATCGTCAAATAATTGTTGTAGTAATGGGCGAAGGTTGATTTTCCATCGATAAGGTAGCTTTTTTTCCAGTTCCTTTCGCTTAACCGTAGATCGAGCTTTGTATCAAAAATGATACATTTCAATTTTTTAGACTACACAACTTTAATTCAGAAAAAGTTGGATATCTGATATTTTTTGAATTCGTTAGTATTATTATCGCCATTATTTTAAACCAAATAAAAAAAGAAAATTTTGATCAGGCGTTAAAAATACCAAAATCTTCATAATTCTGGCTTATGTATCATTTCTGATACATACGACTTTCCTCGAGATTTTTTGGTGTCGTGTATGTAATTTTTCTCAGATTTGAAAGATTTTGTGAACTTTTATCGTAAATAATACCATATTTATGGTTTTTGAGAAGTTAAGTGTTGGATGAAAGCGAAAAGTGTTGATGTGTTCTTAATATTGATTGAAACTGTCGTAGTTTAGTATGTAGCGTGTTACCTTATTAGACGTCAGACCAAGGTTCAAACCTCAGGTCAGACATTTCAAATTTATAAACAAAGGTTGTAATGACCGTTTATATATGTACATATGTATGTAATATTCCTGCTGCTAAAGACTTTGAAGAAGAAGAAAATAGGAGCTCGTCTTATGAACTGAAGAAAGTATTGGCAGCAACAAACATGACAACAGGATGTTTATCGCCAAAGATGGTACTACTTGGAACAGAACAAACTGCCTTGAGTAGTTTGGGATGAAAAAATCTAGTAGTTTCTTACTGCTCTTCTCATATTTATCTTCCGTGACAGACAAACATTAGAAAAATGTGTTTTGTCCCATGTTTTATTACAGATGATAACATTTCGGTCAACTACGTACGTATGAGATAACAGAATCATTCGGTTTGATAATGATATATTTACACTTATTACGCCTTTTAGTAAAATGAGCTGAAAGTCTTCCAGCCTTTAATAATCATGCTTAATGCCTTTTTTTGAAATTCGAATGAAAAGGATTTTTTTTTCTAAAAAAAAAAAATATATTTCATTTCATTTTCATAAAACTTTTATCACACAACTTGTAGTTTTATGTTATTAATAATACTGTATAAATAGTTTGGGATTAGCTATCGTACTCTCAGAGCAGCCCATATATCCTTTTTTTCAGATTTTTTAAAATTTAATTTTTTTTGTTCGCCTAAAAGGTAAAAAAATTAAAAAAAAATATAGTTAAATAATGATGCTTATGTTTTTGTGTTCCTTTTTGGTATATTTTCATTTCAAATTAAAGCTTTTTAGCAACAGAAATCAAAAACTTTTTAGTTTTATTGTGGAAAATGAAAATTACCTTCAGCGATTTTAATTGAAATTTGATACTTAATTATGGAATACTTACAGTGATTGTTAGGAAAATTAATTTAGGGATATTTATATAAATCAAGCTTCATAAAGAGATTTACGGAGTATTGCTTGGTATTGATTTATGTTTTCTTTCCTTTCCTTTTGTTTTGTTTTATTAGGTTTTCAACTCATATTTAATTTTGTCGCTGTAGATTAGTAACTAATTGTTATAAATTTCGTGGTCCACCGAAGTCGAATTGCCAGTTTTAGATTCAAGTACATGCTACATGAGTAGCAACTACTTACAGCAATATTTGGGGAAACCCGTATTCCCTGCACTACATGATTGTATCAAAAGTGATACATAAGCTAGAATTATGAAGTTTTTTAAAGCTCAATCTACGGTTAAATGCCATAGTTCAGTACATAAGTTGACATAAGTAAAGTTTTCTTAAAGAAAAGCCGGTTTTTTTGTCATACCCACGTTTAACCGGACACTCTAAATAAGTGCACCGTACCTGCGTACTCGATTTGGCTCAATGGAGAGCGCTATAGGTCAATTATTGTCAACTTGTTTTAGCCTCAACAGGTCTGATCTGGAAGCCAACGGGATGCGGTTTCAACAGAACGTTGCTACGTGTCATACAGCCCATGCGTCACTGGATGTTTTGGACGAGTGATTTGAGGGCATTGTTATTTGCTAAATGGTTATGTAGACTGGGCACTGAGATTTTGTAAATTAAACCCGTGTAAATCACCGCGTAAATCATACGCAAATAAGGCACGAACCATAGTGGTCCTTAAAGTCAACATAACCCATACCATCAGTTAAGTTCAACCTGATTTATGAGCCACTGTCATGGAATATTTGGATATTGCGGATGCGTCCTACCCAGAGAAACAGTTGAACATGTAAATCATTTCTTATTCATCACATATTGGTATCAAGCGAATAAAAAATGTCCATGGTATCTCACATACATATATATATAACGTATATATATATATATATAATTGGTCATTACAACTCTTCAGTCAGGATTGCGACCTAGCTTCCCCCACCACTTATGTTGTCTGTATTAATTTTATACATGAGAATTTAAGGTCGACTCTGAACGATAGATTTTTGAGAAACTTCTCAAGGCAATTTTATTTACTCCCAGAATTTTTGCCAGAAATCTGCTGAGGGGAAGTCGCCTAAGGAATATTTTTCATATTTCGTTTTGTTGGTGATGTCGGGCCTGGGATTTGAATCGAGGCCTCACATTTAATAAGCAAATACACTGCCTACTAGACTAATGACGACTTTCAATACACATAAGCTTTGTTTAATTTAAACGATAGAGGGTACTTAATGAAGCACATAATCATTCTATGATCATAGTGTTACCATCTATCTTTGGCAGTCGTTGATGTTGATTACATTAATTTATTTATATTATCATTAATGGGAAAACAATTAAACAAATTCAATCTGCTCATTATCAATCAATTAAATTTGCTCTGCACTCAATAATGTTGGAAATTGTTTTATTTACTTGGAACTCTTTGAAATACCACATGGTTATTAGAGCAGTATTATGAAAAAATTTCTAATAATTTTAAATATACTGACAAGTATTTTATTACTTAGTCTACTGGCCATAACGCAGGTAATTACATATTTTGTTTTGAATGAAAAATTCAATTTCTTTTCACAAAATTTTATTGTGTTTAGGCACGCTCTGTAGAATTTCGTAACTGTACCAGTGACTGGAGTCCTAAATATTTCTCCAAATTTTCATTCTATGTGCACAATGGCAGTGTTAGTTTAGAATTTGATCTCATCAGACCGCTTGTGAATGAATTTAGAGCCAGCATTGAATTTCAAATACGTTTGCAAAATTCAAAAAAATATCAGACTCTCTTTGGTTACAATGTCAATGTGTGCAGCATGCTGATTGCCTTTAAGGATACCATATTTAAGCGTTTGTTTAAAAGTGTCTTGAAATACAGTAACTTTATGCAAAATTGTCCAGTACATGAGGGCCATTACTATTTGCACAACTATCATCTGGAATCGGGTTTAATACCAAACTATTTGTATCCGGGAGATTATCGTTTAAGAGGTCGTGGCTATTTACCCCGGATACTGAAAAATCGTACGAAATTGGAGGATTTTGTTGCAGCAGTGACCACAGAGGCTGTTATATTGGTGAATTGAAATCAAGTTTTTCAAATAGAAATGAAAATGAATGAATAAAAGTGGGAAACGATTTCCGCAACAACTTTTGAGCACATAAAGTAAAAAATAAAATAAATTAAGACTTAAGGCTTGGCTTAACAGTAGCTTTGATTTTCAGTAGCAAACTAAAGGCCGATTATTTAAATTGTTTAAAGTGCGCTTAAAAATCGATTTATTTCAAATTGAGTTTGCTCAATAGCATGTTTTATTTTGGCTCTAAGAACCGATGTGATTTATGGCTTTTCGCATACTTCCGCGACTTAATAAAAAAACTTCACAAGAAAGGGGTAAAAGGGGTCAATTTGTACAATTTAGGGGAACAGTTAACTACTCATGTCCACACGTAGCGTCGTACTATATAAACCAGATATCACTGGTTTCCAGATCCTACAATTCACACCAAGATAGATTTCTCATCATCGGCTTGTAGTGCTTTCCATTGACAGTGATGGCTGGGCCTCAAAGAAATATAGAACGAAGACGCCTTCATTTCAAAATCCAACAGTGACTTTTTCTAACTGCCTTGACTGCTCTTGGAACTTATGTGAATTGTTGTCGTCCCAAATTCAACAATTTGGTTTGTTTACGTACCCATTCATCTAGAATTTAAGCTGAATTCTGAGAAAGATTTTTTTTTATGAAAATTAGGGTCAATTGCCAAATGCTTCAGAGTCCATTTAGGAAAATCTCGTCATTGTCTACGGCCTTTAGTTCGTAGTTCAGTTGAATATTTTATTTGTGAGTAGACTTCGGAGTTCGGAGATGTGGATTATACCATAGAGTCTAAAGAGTTATGGCCAAAAGTAAATTCTACAGTTACGAAACAAATTTTAAGTACGAGAAGGAGGGTGAGCTGTTATAAAAGTATTAACAGGTTCATGGTTCCTTTAGATGCAAGATTTGCAGGAGTATCTCAAATTTTTATTTATTACGTGAAGAGGTCGTTAAGCGAAGTCGTCATTATCATGTCTTTGCTTATTAGACGTGAGGCCATGGTTAAAACCCCAGGGTCAGACAACTCCAACGAAGCGATTTATAAAAAAATATTTCCTCGGCGACTTCCTCTCAGTAGATTTCTGACAAAAACTCTGAGAGTAAATAAACTTTCTACGTAAAGTTTCTCAAAAATCTGACGTTCGGAACCGAGTTTTAACTATAGGTTCCGCCACACACTGGATGAAATTAGCACACACAACATAAATGGTGTGAGAAGCAATGTCGTAATACTGACTAAAGGGTTCTAATGACCAATTATGTAGGTATGTACGTGAAGAGGCAGAAGATCATATTTTATGTCACTGTATGTAGGACCCAAATTACGCCGCAAAATTTCCCCTTTTTGTGATGTGTAAAGGCTAAGTACTTGTAAGCGACGTGAAATTGAATGCCTCAGATTCTCTTGCATACTCTCACAGACAAATGGCATGTTTTCGACAAATCTTGCGTTTCGCCTATGTACCTGATGTTTTGCGATTGTTTACTAGACTAGTAGACTTGAATTTATTCGAATAATCCTTTCGGATAATAGACAAAACTTGCGGAACATGATCCGAATATAACACTCGTTTTGTAGAAACAATTTCATTATTTACACGTGTTGTGAAATGCTATATCCATACACGGATGATGTATCAAAATAAACTGAATAAATGTCAACTAATCTGACAGGTGTACCTTCAAAAGAGGGCCGTTATCAACTGTCAAAGTTCGGAAGTCCCGATTGGAAGATCCAACGATATCATTTTGAGTTTCCAAGTTCTTAAAAAATACCCGGGATTCAACAGTTAAATTTACATACAATATGGGGGTTTGTGTCTTTGCTAATATTTTGCATTAACAGTCTACTGCGTTCGAAGTTGTCCTAATGAGGGTTAATGCGAAAGCAGTAGAAAAAATAACTTTGCTTTATAAAAATGCTTTTCCCCTTGAGAGAAGCTGTTTACTTTTACGCAACGTTAATGATTTTAATGATGATATCTATAATCATCAGCTAATGAACAATAACTGCTTTTGAATAATTTTTTAATACACTAAACCATTGAAACAAAAATGTCTAGTAAGCGTACAAGCAAAATCATAATATTGGCAGTAGTCTCCGCCCTTTTGCTAGCGAGTATTTGTGAAGCGGTAAGATTAATCTGAAATATTTCAAACAAAATGTAATTATCCCCCTTTGTCTCTCTCTTTTTCTTAGACACGTTCCATAGAATTTCGAAAGATACGCACCAATTCCAGTCCCAAATATTTATACAATTTAACCTCATCCTTACAAAACAACAGCATCTATGTGGACATGAATATCGTACGTTCACTACAAAGCGGCTATCGAGCCCACATTGAATTTTGTATACGTTTAATGGGTTCTAAAAAATATCAGACCCTATTCGCCTATAATTTGGATGTTTGCAGTATGCTGATAGGATATAAGGATACCCTGTTTAGGAAATGGTTTCGTAGTCTCTTGAAATGTGGCAATTTTATGCAAAATTGTCCCATACCTGAGGGTCACTATTATTTGAACGGCTGGCAAATTGAATCGGAGCTGATGCCAATTTATTTGCATCCAGGAGACTATTTAGTCAAGGTTTATGGTTTCTTTGGTAAATATCGCAGCAAAGAAGAGGATTTTGTTGCATCTGGTGAAATAGAATTGACATTATTGGTAACGTAAGGCAGGCAAAGTAGGACTGGTTGATTAAATAGCATCGGTTGCTCTCTGGTATACATACAAAATTGGTCATTACAACTCTTCAGTGTTAATTTTATATATGAGTAGTAGGACCTACAGTTTAAAGTCAATTCCAAACGATAGATCTTTGAGAATCTTTTTATAGCTTTTGCCAGAAGTCTGCTGAAAGAGGAAGTCGCCGAAGAAATATTTTTTCATATTTCATTTTGTGAGAGATGTCTGTCCTGTGGCTTGAACCGAGGTCTCACGTCTCACAAGTCAACACAACCTATGAAACTACGACGATTTTAGGCTTACAAAATCCTATGTACAGCTGAGCATCGGCTGTCATCTACATGAACGAATTTGGCGCATATATCGAAAAATGATTGAGCGAATGAACGAAAGTCATACGCGTAGTTAAGGTCCTTTAGTCGATTATTCCAACTCTAAAAGATGCTCCCTCTAACACAAGCTGGCTGTCGATAATCGAGTCGAGAATGGTGTTTAATAATGGCAGTATCAGCATCAATTACATTGCCCAACAATCGTTCATGCAGTTTGAGAATTCATTTCAAGGTATTGCCTTCCTGACCACATAGTATTCCATGGAATACACACATATGTTTCGGGTTCTAATAAGTCAACACACTACCCATTAGGCTGTTGTAGTGATACGCCTGTATATCCTATACCTGGGGAAATTGCTACATCTTCCAGTATAAGCAATATGGTGTGTGCAAGATCGGTGTGGTCTGAAGCCAGCTGTGTTTTTTATTAACTGCAGTTAGTGATAATATACGCCTTAGTTTTTACATTCATTTTCAAGCAGCTTAATTCCCTTAACCAGTTCGGACGGAAGCGTTTTGAACTGCCTTATTACTTGTCATTCGGATTAATACCAATTGCCTAGAGGCCAAAACTCTTCTCTAAATGATGTGATTGTCGTTTTGCTGAGAGGAGGGACATATTTAAGGAGTTATCCATACCTGGTTCCTTGCTGCTCATAGTCATCTAGGCTGGTAACATAACAGGATTCTGGTTTCAAAACAGGAGCAGTGCTATCGTCAAATAATTGTTGTAGTAATGGGCGAAGGTTGATTTTCCATCGATAAGGTAGCTTTTTTTCCAGTTCCTTTCGCTTAACCGTAGATCGAGCTTTGTATCAAAAATGATACATTTCAATTTTTTAGACTACACAACTTTAATTCAGAAAAAGTTGGATATCTGATATTTTTTGAATTCGTTAGTATTATTATCGCCATTATTTTAAACCAAATAAAAAAAGAAAATTTTGATCAGGCGTTAAAAATACCAAAATCTTCATAATTCTGGCTTATGTATCATTTCTGATACATACGACTTTCCTCGAGATTTTTTGGTGTCGTGTATGTAATTTTTCTCAGATTTGAAAGATTTTGTGAACTTTTATCGTAAATAATACCATATTTATGGTTTTTGAGAAGTTAAGTGTTGGATGAAAGCGAAAAGTGTTGATGTGTTCTTAATATTGATTGAAGCAGTCGTAGTTTAGTATGTAGCGTGTTACCTTATTAGACGTCAGACCAAGGTTCAAACCTCAGGTCAGACATTTCAAATTTATAAACAAAGGTTGTAATGACCGTTTATATATGTACATATGTATGTAATATTCCTGCTGCTAAAGACTTTGAAGAAGAAGAAAATAGGAGCTCGTCTTATGAACTGAAGAAAGTATTGGCAGCAACAAACATGACAACAGGATGTTTATCGCCAAAGATGGTACTACTTGGAACAGAACAAACTGCCTTGAGTAGTTTGGGATGAAAAAATCTAGTAGTTTCTTACTGCTCTTCTCATATTTATCTTCCGTGACAGACAAACATTAGAAAAATGTGTTTTGTCCCATGTTTTATTACAGATGATAACATTTCGGTCAACTACGTACGTATGAGATAACAGAATCATTCGGTTTGATAATGATATATTTACACTTATTACGCCTTTTAGTAAAATGAGCTGAAAGTCTTCCAGCCTTTAATAATCATGCTTAATGCCTTTTTTTGAAATTCGAATGAAAAGGATTTTTTTTTCTAAAAAAAAAAAATATATTTCATTTCATTTTCATAAAACTTTTATCACACAACTTGTAGTTTTATGTTATTAATAATACTGTATAAATAGTTTGGGATTAGCTATCGTACTCTCAGAGCAACCCATATATCCTTTTTTTCAGATTTTTTAAAATTTAATTTTTTTTTGTTCGCCTAAAAGGTAAAAAAATTAAAAAAAAATATAGTTAAATAATGATGCTTATGTTTTTGTGTTCCTTTTTGGTATATTTTCATTTCAAATTAAAGCTTTTTAGCAACAGAAATCAAAAACTTTTTAGTTTTATTGTGGAAAATGAAAATTACCTTCAGCGATTTTAATTGAAATTTGATACTTAATTATGGAATACTTACAGTGATTGTTAGGGAAATTAATTTAGGGATATTTATATAAATCAAGCTTCATAAAGAGATTTACGGAGTATTGCTTGGTATTGATTTATGTTTTCTTTCCTTTCCTTTTGTTTTGTTTTATTAGGTTTTCAACTCATATTTAATTTTGTCGCTGTAGATTAGTAACTAATTGTTATAAATTTCGTGGTCCACCGAAGTCGAATTGCCAGTTTTAGATTCAAGTACATGCTACGTGAGTAGCAACTACTTACAGCAATATTTGGGGAAACCCGTATTCCCTGTACTACATGATTGTATCAAAAGTGATACATAAGCTAGAATTATGAAGTTTTTTAAGGCTCAATCTACGGTTAAATGCCATAGTTCAGTACATAAGTTGACATAAGTAAAGTTTTCTTAAAGAAAAGCCGGTTTTTTTGTCATACCCACGTTTAACCGGACACTCTAAATAAGTGCACCGTACCTGCGTACTCGATTTGGCTCAATGGAGAGCGCTATAGGTCAATTATTGTCAACTTGTTTTAGCCTCAACAGGTCTGATCTGGAAGCCAACGGGATGCGGTTTCAACAGAACGTTGCTACGTGTCATACAGCCCATGCGTCACTGGATGTTTTGGACGAGTGATTTGAGGGCATTGTTATTTGCTAAATGGTTATGTAGACTGGGCACTGAGATTTTGTAAATTAAACCCGTGTAAATCACCGCGTAAATCATACGCAAATAAGGCACGAACCATAGTGGTCCTTAAAGTCAACATAACCCATACCATCAGTTAAGTTCAACCTGATTTATGAGCCACTGTCATGGAATATTTGGATATTGCGGATGCGTCCTACCCAGAGAAACAGTTGAACATGTAAATCATTTCTTATTCATCACATATTGGTATCAAGCGAATAAAAAATGTCCATGGTATCTCACATACATATATATATAACGTATATATATATATATATAATTGGTCATTACAACTCTTCAGTCAGGATTGCGACCTAGCTTCCCCCACCACTTATGTTGTCTGTATTAATTTTATACATGAGAATTTAAGGTCGACTCTGAACGATAGATTTTTGAGAAACTTCTCAAGGCAATTTTATTTACTCCCAGAATTTTTGCCAGAAATCTGCTGAGGGGAAGTCGCCTAAGGAATATTTTTCATATTTCGTTTTGTTGGTGATGTCGGGCCTGGGATTTGAATCGAGGCCTCACGTTTAATAAGCCCATACACTGCCTACTAGACTAATGACGACTTTCAATACACATAAGCTTTGTTTAATTTAAACGATAGAGGGTACTTAATGAAGCACATAATCATTCTATGATCATAGTGTTACCATCTATCTTTGGCAGTCGTTGATGTTGATTACATTAATTTATTTATATTATCATTAATGGGAAAACAATTAAACAAATTCAATCTGCTCATTATCAATCAATTAAATTTGCTCTGCACTCAATAATGTTGGAAATTGTTTTATTTACTTGGAACTCTTTGAAATACCACATGGTTATTAGAGCAGTATTATGAAAAAATTTCTAATAATTTTAAATATACTGACAAGTATTTTATTACTTAGTCTACTGGCCATAACGCAGGTAATTACATATTTTGTTTTGAATGAAAAATTCAATTTCTTTTCACAAAATTTTATTGTGTTTAGGCACGCTCTGTAGAATTTCGTAACTGTACCAGTGACTGGAGTCCTAAATATTTCTCCAAATTTTCATTCTATGTGCACAATGGCAGTGTTAGTTTAGAATTTGATCTCATCAGACCGATTGTGAATGAATTTAGAGCCAGCATTGAATTTCAAATACGTTTGCAAAATTCAAAAAAATATCAGACTCTCTTTGGTTACAATGTCAATGTGTGCAGCATGCTGATTGCCTTTAAGGATACCATATTTAAGCGTTTGTTTAAAAGTGTCTTGAAATACAGTAACTTTATGCAAAATTGTCCAGTACATGAGGGCCATTACTATTTGCACAACTATCATCTGGAATCGGGTTTAATACCAAACTATTTGTATCCGGGAGATTATCGTTTAAGAGGTCGTGGCTATTTACCCCGGATACTGAAAAATCGTACGAAATTGGAGGATTTTGTTGCAGCAGTGACCACAGAGGCTGTTATATTGGTGAATTGAAATCAAGTTTTTCAAATAGAAATGAAAATGAATGAATAAAAGTGGGAAACGATTTCCGCAACAACTTTTGAGCACATAAAGTAAAAAATAAAATAAATTAAGACTTAAGGCTTGGCTTAACAGTAGCTTTGATTTTCAGTAGCAAACTAAAGGCCGATTTTTTAAATTGTTTAAAGTGCGCTTAAAAATCGATTTATTTCAAATTGAGTTTGCTCAATAGCATGTTTTATTTTGGCTCTAAGAACCGATGTGATTTATGGCTTTTCGCATACTTCCGCGACTTAATAAAAAAACTTCACAAGAAAGGGGTAAAAGGGGTCAATTTGTACAATTTAGGGGAACAGTTAACTACTCATGTCCACACGTAGCGTCGTACTATATAAACCAGATATCACTGGTTTCCAGATCCTACAATTCACACCAAGATAGATTTCTCATCATCGGCTTGTAGTGCTTTCCATTGACAGTGATGGCTGGGCCTCAAAGAAATATAGAACGAAGACGCCTTCATTTCAAAATCCAACAGTGACTTTTTCTAACTGCCTTGACTGCTCTTGGAACTTATGTGAATTGTTGTCGTCCCAAATTCAACAATTTGGTTTGTTTACGTACCCATTCATCTAGAATTTAAGCTGAATTCTGAGAAAGATTTTTTTTTATGAAAATTAGGGTCAATTGCCAAATGCTTCAGAGTCCATTTAGGAAAATCTCGTCATTGTCTACGGCCTTTAGTTCGTAGTTCAGTTGAATATTTTATTTGTGAGTAGACTTCGGAGTTATCATGAAAATGTTTACTCAGCTTTTCAAAACTGCATGCGATGTGGATTATACCATAGAGTCTAAAGAGTTATGGCCAAAAGTAAATTCTACAGTTACGAAACAAATTTTAAGTACGAGAAGGAGGGTGAGCTGTTATAAAAGTATTAACAGGTTCATGGTTCCTTTAGATGCAAGATTTGCAGGAGTATCTCAAATTTTTATTTATTACGTGAAGAGGTCGTTAAGCGAAGTCGTCATTATCATGTCTTTGCTTATTAGACATGAGGCCATGGTTAAAACCCCAGGGTCAGACAACTCCAACGAAGCGATTTATAAAAAAATATTTCCTCGGCGACTTCCTCTCAGTAGATTTCTGACAAAAACTCTGAGAGTAAATAAACTTTCTACGTAAAGTTTCTCAAAAATCTGACGTTCGGAACCGAGTTTTAACTATAGGTTCCGCCACACACTGGATGAAATTAGCACACACAACATAAATGGTGTGAGAAGCAATGTCGTAATACTGACTAAAGGGTTCTAATGACCAATTATGTAGGTATGTACGTGAAGAGGCAGAAGATCATATTTTATGTCACTGTATGTAGGACCCAAATTACGCCGCAAAATTTCCCCTTTTTGTGATGTGTAAAGGCTAAGTACTTGTAAGCGACGTGAAATTGAATGCCTCAGATTCTCTTGCATACTCTCACTGAAAAATGGGATGTTCTCGACAAATCTTGCGTTTCGTCTATGTACGTGATGTTTTGCGATTGTTTACTAGACTAGTAGACTTGAATTTATTCGAATAATCCTTTCGGATAATAGACAAAACTTGCGGAACATGATCCGAATATAACACTCGTTTTGTAGAAACAATTTCATTATTTACACGTGTTGTGAAATGCTATATCCATACACGGATGATGTATCAAAATAAACTGAATAAATGTCAACTAATCTGACAGGTGTACCTTCAAAAAGAGGGCCGTTATCAACTGTCAAAGTTCGGAAGTCCCGATTGGAAGATCCAACGATATCATTTTGAGTTTCCAAGTTTTTAAAAAATACCCGGGATTCAACAGTTAAATTTACATACAATATGGGGGTTTGTGTCTTTGCTAATATTTTGCATTAACAGTCTACTGCGTTCGAAGTTGTCCTAATGAGGGTTAATGCGAAAGCAGTAGAAAAAATAACTTTGCTTTATAAAAATGCTTTTCCCCTTGAGAGAAGCTGTTTACTTTTATAAAAAATAATTTTTATTTATGAAACGTTAATGATTTTATAATTAAGCCAATAACTGATGATATCTATAATCATCAGCAAATAAATAAACAATAACTGCTTTTGAATAATTTTTTACCACACTAAATCATTGAAACAAAAATGTCTAGTAAGCGTACAAGCAAAGTCATAATATTGGCAGTAGTCTCCGCACTTTTGCTAGCGAGTATTTGTCAAGCGGTAAGGCTAGTGTGAAATATTTCAAACAAAATATAATCCTCCCCCTTTGTCTCTCCATTTTTTTTAGACACTTTCCATAGAATTTCGAAAGATACGTACCAATTCCAGTCCCAAATATTTATACAATTTAACCTCATCCTTACAAAACAACAGCATCTATGTGGACATGAATATTGTACGTTCACTACAAAGCAGCTATCGAACCCACATTGAATTTTGTATACGTTTAAGGGGTTCTAAAAAATATCAGACCCTATTCGCCTATAATTTGGATGTTTGCAGTATGCTGATAGCATATAAGGATACCCTGTTTAGGAAATGGTTTCGTAGTCTCTTGAAGTGTGGCAATTTTATGCAAAATTGTCCCATACCTGAGGGTCACTATTATTTGAACGGCTGGCAAATTGAATCGGAGCTGATGCCAATTTATTTGCATCCAGGAGACTATTTAGTCAAGGTTTATGGTTTCTTTGGTAAATATCGCAGCAAAGAAGAGGATTTTGTTGCATCTGGTGAAATAGAATTGACATTATTGGTAACGTAAGGCAGGCAAAGTAGGACTGGTTGATTAAATGACCAAATTAAGTGAAAGGGTTCTCCATTCTTCGGTTTAAAAAATAAAGTAAAATAAAACACACATACAGCTATGATTTCGATAAATTTTATAATAAAAATTGGTTGCACATTTCGGATGCCCCTTGAAGAATATAGGCTTTCAAATGCTTCAATACCAGGCGGTTGTCGGTGTAGATGCTGTCTTGAAGTTGTCCCAAAGAAAAGGTCAAACAGCTTCAAATCCCATAATCCAATTGAATTTGCTCATGCAATAAAGCCTAAATCGGCTGAGTTGTGAGGCTCGTAGAACATTTTTGTTAATACCACATACCGTCCAGTTCATAATTATTAGCTGAAGACCAACAAAACCATGATCATCATGTCGCTCTCCTCATACTGCTTTAAATTCACGTTGAAGGTTTTGATGGGCCATTTTCAAAAAAAATGCATCAACGGCCCCTCCTAACTATAATGCTCACTTTTTTCGGGTGCAATTGCTTTCAGAAATCACATTTCGATCAAAGCAAAGTTTGTTCGAATAATCAGCATAGAAAGCCTGTTATTAACTCTTTCGATGGTATGGATGAAGATGCAAATCCAATTGAAAAGTGCATCATAATAAGCCGTCAGACACGTCCAATTGCTGAGAATATCATGGATATTTACCACAGTGCGTAGATTGCTATGAATTTTTGATGGGTCCACCTAGCCTACTGGGATGGGAACGAGTCTAAAATGTGAATGGCCATAGAAGCAAGTGTCTTCATTAGTGGGAATCACATTGTCTTTCCTACGCAAATACTAGAGGTAGTTAAGGCCACTGAAGTAGTCAGGAAACATATACCGAAGAGCTTAAGAGTACAAATTTATTTCAGGATTCATTGAAGGAATTGAATGGGCATACCTTTAGGCCTCAGCTGATCTGGGAGTCAAAACAGGTTGCTATGTCCTTATGACGAACTATCAAATTAGCTGATCGAGCTTACGCTGGAAACTAGAAACGAAGTTGGAGATGAACTCGCAAGATCAGAATCAGATTTGGGAAGCAACGACACTACGAATAGATTTCGCAGTTATCGATAAAATGTTTACTATACTCTCTAAACCTGCATGAAGATGTACATCAAACGGTAGAGTCTAAAGAGTGCACGTGGTCATTGAAACGAAGTTGGAAATGAACTCGCAAGATCAGGATCAGCTTTGGAAGGACCATGAATAGACTTCGAAGTTATCGTGAAAATATTTATTTCACACTCTAAACGTGCATAGAGATGTACATCAAACGGTAGAGTCTGAAGAGTGCACGTGATCATTGAAACTAGAAACGAAGTTGGAAATGCACTCGCAAGTTCAGGATCAGCTTTGGAAGGACCGTGAATAGACTTCAAAGTTATTAAGAAAATGGGGATGTAGTTCAAACTGTAGAGTCTATAGAGTTATTTCTAAAGGTAAATCCTACAGTTACGAAAAAAAATTTTAAATACGAGAATGAGGGAGAGCTGATAAGAGTATTGACAGGTTCATGGTTCCTTTAGATGCAAGATTTGCAGGAGTATCTCCAATTTTTATTTATTACGTGAAGAGGTCATGAAGTGATGTCATCATTCTCTAGTAGATCGTGAGTTTGCTTATTAGACATGAGCCCACAGTTCAAACCCCAGGTCACACATCTCCAATAAAACGCAATATGAAAAAATATTTTCACGGCAACTTCCTCTTAGCACATTTCTGATAAATAAAATTGCCATGTAAAAGTTTATCAGAAAAATCTGTCATTCGGTGTCGACTTTACAACTGTGGGTCCCGACACTTATATATAAAATAAAACACACAACATAAGTGGTGTGAGAAACGAGGTCGTAATCCTGACTAAAGAGTTGTAATGTAATGATCAATTTGTTGAGGAATATTTAGATCTGAAGTCTGAGATGTCGTAGGGTTTAGGAACAGAATTGTCTAGCCAAGCAGATGTCTACAGTATAGCATTTCTGTAGATAACATTGTAGCAGCTTGTACAGAATGGGTAGCCAGATGTATGTCCGTTATATTTTCTTTCTATTTTAATTTTTTTTTTTTTTTTGACGGGAGTAAGATTTAATAATTGCGAAAAGAATACAAAAATCATGGACGAAAACCATTACAATTTGAAAAACAATGGATTTACTATCTCCATATCAGAGATCAGCAATGAATCGCTTTTTCGCTACTCATAAGTACTCATGAAATTTTGAGTATGAGTGAGTCAACAGTATTGAAATCCAACTACTCTGATTCATTCGTACTCAGTACAACATTGATTTATAAGCACAGGTTGCAATGATTATGAGTACAACTTTGACATCAAACTCATAACATTCGACTACTCATTCAGATTCATAAATTTAGAAAAATACTCATAATATGTACTTATAAATGATTCGAGTGATTTGAATCATTCGTCAAAATTTACATTCTTAGTTGTTGTTGCATTTACAAAGAAAGAAGAAAGACGCATTAACAAAAAAGACAAAGACGGTAAGCAGAGCAAATACACAACCTTCTTGTGAGTATTGTAGTGTTCGTACGCGAATCATACTTATTTTGTGATTCGTTTATACGATGAGTCATGGAGAGTCGAAATCAGCAACATCATGCGTATTGTTAAGTATGAGTACCATCAGTATTTCAAACTTTGAATATGAGTAGTATGAGTATGACATTAAAATAAGTATGAATGCGTATAAGTATTAGAAATTATAAGTATGTTTAGATTCCACTCATCGTTTTGAATACTCATTGCTGACCTCTGCTCCATATCGTGTTTGTTACTCAATTTTCTTTACGCTCCATTAAAATCTGTTATAAATTATTTAATTTCACTAAGCCAGTCAAATGGCTCAAATGGTTAAATATTTAATGGCTTTATAATGATGTTGTATTTTGAATAGAATTCAATTTGTTTTTTTTTTTTAAATACTGTCTGCAGTATATTTGTGAAAACAGTTCTATTGAACATGATCAAATATTTAATGTGGTCGAAAGGTGAAATCTTTAAAATACTCATCATTATTGCCATTACAAGAATATACATTAATGGCGCGAAGGTGACCGACCATATGCTATATACATGGCTTATAAATTCATTTCTTTCCTGCTTTTTTTATTTACAGAAACCCCAAAAAATTCTGCTCTACACCTCCAGTAAGGTTACCTTTAATACTGAATATTTGGAAGATCATTCGCTCACCATTGGACCGAATAATCAAACATTAGATGTTATAATAAATATAGTACAGGATTTAAACAGTGATCCTTGGTTGGAAATAATCATTAAAAGTCTCAAGGGTAGCACGTATCGCACCATATTCCAATATGACATCAATGTCTGTCATATCTTTGGCAAGCAAGGTGCTGTTAATTTTGTTTCAGCGTGGATGAATAATTTTTGGAAATATGGTGACTTGCCGAAAAGTTGTCCCGTCAAAAAGGTAAGTGGCCATTTTTAATTTTTAATTTAAAAATGCAATTATTTTGAAGGGAACATTTTGATATCCATACCTTTAGGGCAATTATTCTTGGTTTAATTTAAAAGCCGAGAAACTAAATCTACCCAACTTCTTACCCAATGGCAAATATCAAATCACTACGAATACATACCTACGACGTGGTTCCGAAAGGGATTTTATTTCCAAAATAGTATTGGATGTGGAATTTAAGTAAATTGTATTAAAATATACAGGCAAGTTAAGCTACAAAAGCCTTGGTTTAATAAATAAAAAAATTAAATAAATAAAAAAATGATAGGAGCGTATTATTATGTCGTAAATTCAATACAGAGTTGCAATTCAAACAAATTGTTAACACGGGTAAACCGGTAGTCTAATAGAGTTTTAGTCTGTAAGCGATAATAGACTATAATAACAGGCCGTAATAGTCTAGTAGGTAGCGTGTTCTGCCTCTCAGCAGATTTCTGGCAAAAACTCTGAAATTGCCATGAAAAGTTTCTCAAAAATCGGTCGTTCGAGTTGCCTGTAGACTGTAGGTCTCATCACTCATGCGTATAATTAACACACACAACATAAGTGGTGTGAGAAACTAGGTCGTAATACTGACTGTAGCTTTGTAATGACCAATTATGTATGTATGTTTGTTAGGTATATATAACGACAAGATTTATACGGATGTTATTTCTCATCAGGTACTGTTCAAAAAACATTCTCGTTATAGAATAGCAGTTTGAAATGCAGGCTTGCTTTGCGACAAATGGCGATTCAACTAATCTTAGTCTTAGTTTAGTTTAGGTCGGAGTTGTAGCTCTGATATCACAAAGCTCACTTAAGCACGCATAGCGGCCCGTTGTGATGCCACGAGTGAAAGTAGTCCCTATACTGACCAAGTTCCACCAAAATCAGGGAAGAGGAAGAAGTTGGTCAGCGCAAGGGCTGCGCATCAAAAGCACGACTACTCTTAGTCAAGAGTTTAAAATATTTGGTGGATATTCAGGACCCCAAAGAGTCATGGAGGATAACGTAATTCCGGGAGAGTAAAGAGAGCGGTTACATCGCTTTACGCCTCTGATAAGATTTACGGCCTTTGATAAGATTTGAGGCTCGAACACGCCAACACATTTAGGCTCTATCGAGTCGTACAGGAACCCGCCTTACTTTGCGGTGCTCGCATTTGGTATATGGGGTGCAAACTTCAATGCCATTGCCCACTGCTAAACACAGTACGCAGGCAGTTAGCTGATCTGATCACCAGCACGCTCTGTTTCACTCCTACTAAGGCATTTTTAATATTAAACCTTCTTAATGGCTGCCTGACCACAGCATTGTTTTCCAAACAGAGCTTTTGAAAGCGACGCAATGATTGTTGTTGATTGTTGTTTCCTGAAAATCTCTTGATTTACTCGGACATCCAGGTTGCAATGTTCCTAACGAGGGAACATTGTTGGAAATTACATTGCTGATGACTTGGTCAGAGACGGTTCAGAAATCACAATTTCAGACATATTACAGGAAAGTCGCCGTAATGTAGTAGGTAGTGTGTTGGTTTATTAGACGTAAAGCCAGGGTTCGAGCCCTAGGCCAGACATCAAAATAAAATATAAAAAATATTTCTTCGGCGGCTTCCTCTCAGCAGATTTCTGGCAAAAACTCTGAGAGTAAATGAAATTGTCATGAAAGGTTTCTCAAAAATCTGTCGTTCGGAGTCAACTTTAAACTGTAGGTCGCACCACTCATGTAAAAAATTAACACACATAACATAAGTGGTGTGAGAAACTAGGTCGTAATCCTGACTGACGAGTTGTAATGACCAATTATGTATGTATGTACAGGGTATGGGTATTGCGATTGTCAGTAGTTTTAACGTGAAGCTCAATCTTGGTGGCAGGAGAGGTTACAAGCAATACTGCCAGACTCTGTTGGATAAGGCAAAGGACTTCGATTGAAGCTATGGGTCTGGTCTTTCAGCAGCGGTCTGGCAAAAATTCTAAGAGTAAATAAAAATTTGCATTAAAAGTTTCTAAAGTCTGTCTAAGTTAAGTGCGAAAATCTCCATCCATAAATGCCAGAGATTTTGTACAGGAATTCCGGATGATTTAAAGGTTACGCTTATAAGGATTTCAGGATTCAAGAACTGAACAGGGCCGGTATGGTACAGCGCAAAGATATTCCGATTGCTTCAGAAAAAAAGTGTTTTTTGCTATCTTCACAAGAGGGCTCAAGTTAGTTACCAAGAAGAATTGTATGTGCAACATTGCTAAACTCTGCTTGGCTGACTTGACTGTCTTCAGCTTTTAAATTTCAAGGCAATCTCTTGCACTACTGTGGTTCTCATAGGCTTCTGTCCTATTTAAAGACAATGCCGTCATTGTCAGAAATAATTTCTAAAGGAGCTGGGGCTTTATGCTTTTTTCACAGTGATTCGAGTCTTTCTATTTTCTAATTTATAGGGGACGGTAAGGGATACATTTGTTCGGTTCCGCAGAGTAGTTTTCAGAGAAAATTTTGATTTGATCTATGTACTTAAAGGCGGCCTATTTACGTGTTACAATCATTACCGCCAACATAATGGCTTTATAATTAAGCCGCTACAATAATTATTTTCAATTACAATTTCTAAACAAAAAAAAACAATTTTCCCCCGCTTTTATTTTCCAAAAATTATTGGGCTCAACAATGAACCACAAAACCAATTTAAATGCCGTTAAAAAACAAACAACAAACACTGCTACTTGTATTACTAACAACGTTAATAATTTGCATTGAAGCCAAGGTTCGTATAGAATAACTAAAATTTATTGAACACAAAAAAAACGATAAAAATTCTCTACTTTTCAAAGGCTAAAGGCGCGAGAGCTGTTTATTTCATTCGCAATGAGATCTCCTTTAATCCTTTGTACTTAAGCGAACATTACATGGTTATTGCACCCAATCGCTTGACCGTAAATATCACTTTAAATTTGGCTCAAGATTTTCCAAGTGATCCTTGGGCCGAGATAAGTTTTGCTGCCAGAAATAGTAAAGCCAATACGTATCGTAACGTTTTCCAGTACAATGTGAATGTTTGCAACATTTTGGGTACACCGGATGATAAAAATCAATTCAATAAAATTGTTAGAGGCTGGTTAAGTAACGTCTGGAAATATGGTAACTTACCACAGCAGTGTCCCATAAAGCAGGTACATACGAGTATTAAGAATGCTGAACGCTACTGTTTTCAATTTCGGTTTTTTTTCTTTTGTTGTATTCTAGAATAACTTCAGTTTTATTAATTTGAAAGCGGAAAAATTCAATATACCCACATTCATACCCTTGGGTCGTTATCATGGCATAATAAAAACATATTTTCGTACGAAAGTTTCTAGAAATTCCATAGCAAATTTTACCATGTATGTGGACATTAAATAAAAATTTAAAAAGAAAAAAACCTCTCGACTTGATATCACACTTTTTGTTCTAATGCGAGTTAAGCTGGAAAAATTCTATTAAACTTGACTCTATTCGCTTCATCAACATGGAAATTCAAATTGCTGTGGCTATTGAACTCATTTTATTTTATGGAAGATCAAAAATCGAACTATCGGGTCTTCATTAAGGACATTACAATCCTTTAGTCAGGATTACGACCTGGTTTCTCACACCACTGATGTTGTGTGTGTTAATTTTATACATGAGTGGCGGTACCTACAGATTTAAAGTTGACTCCGAGCGACAGATTTTTGAGAAACTTTTCATGGCAATTTTATTTACTCTCAGAGTTTTTGTCAGAAATCTGCTGAGAGGAAGTCGCCGACTTTTTGTATTTTGTCTTGATGTCTGGCCTGGGGTTTGAACCTTGGCTTTACGTCTAATAAGCCAACATACTACCTACTAGACTACGGCGGCTTCCATTCAGCGATTCGTACATTTAAAATTAAAAAAATAAAAGTTTAAAGACCCATCGACGCCATTTTGTGTGGAATATAATAACGTTCAAAAGGCCGCCACGTTTTATTTGGATGAAGAGAATCCGAAGTATTCAATTGTCCATGACTCTGGCACTTAATTTATACTGAACATGACTGATGGTGGTGGTGGCTTATGTTGGCCTTGAAAAATGCTTTGGTCTGTGGCCTATTTGCATACCATCCTTACCTTAAAAAAACCCCACCAGATAAATTCTAACGTGATCAAATTGCTCGATCTCAGTAGTCAGGTTACATGACGCCTTAAAGGTGAAGATCATCCTATATTACCTTGTTGAGGGCATTTATTTATTTACTAGGCATTATTGTACTATTTATCTCAGTTGAAATGGGTATCATCTAGTTGTCGTACAATGTTTCTTAACATTGTTGGCACTATTGGGGTACAAGCTGTATTGCTAGACTCTAATGGGCAAATATGGATAAGAACAAGACTGATTGTCTTTTTTGCTTCAAACGGATGGCCATCCATCTCAAGTTGTGTTTCTTACAAACCACTGTCCTGTTGAAGGTATGCCTATGGAAGCTGAATTTTCCTCTTAACTTCTAATGAAGTGCTGTGAATCTGTGTGCAGGAGAAGAAAACAATTGTTCACCTCATGTATTCGATTCCAACCATGAAGATGATGCTTATTTCCAGTCATCGTTGATTGAGCCCTCCAGAGTAAAAATTATCGCTTGAAAGCGGTCTTTGGTGTGTGGTGATGGATATATATTTTGCTTAAAACTCCTGCAAATTATCAGAATTCGCCGTAGTATAGTAGGTTGTGTGTTGGCTTATTATTCGTAAGACCACGGTTCAAATCCCAGGCCAGACATTAAAACGAAATATGAAAAAATATTTCTTCGGCAAAAACTCTGTGAAAGTAAATAAAATTACCATGAAAAAGTTTTTCAATAATCTGTTGTTCGAAATCGACTTTAAACTG
This sequence comes from Sarcophaga variegata, assembly GCA_932273835.1. Classification (NCBI taxonomy): domain Eukaryota; kingdom Metazoa; phylum Arthropoda; class Insecta; order Diptera; family Sarcophagidae; genus Sarcophaga; species Sarcophaga variegata. The sequence goes on from OW026362.1 coordinate 11,042,360, forward strand.
TAGGTCCCGCCACTCATGTATAAAATTAACACACACAACATAAGTGGTGTGAGAAGCTAGGTCGTAATTCTGACTGACGAGTTGTAATGACCAATTATGTATGTATGTACAGGGCATGGGTATTGTAATTGCCAGTAGTTTTAACGTGAAGCTCAATCTTGGTGGTAGGAGAGGTTACAAGCAATACTGCCAGACTCTGTTGGATAAGGCAAAGGACTTCGACTCAAGCTATGGGTCTGGTCTTTCAGCAGCGGTCTGGCAAAAATTCTAAGAGTAAATAAAAATTGACATTAAAAGTTTCTAAAGTCTGTCTAAGTTAAGTACGAAAATCCTCATCCATAAATGCCAGAGATTTTGTATAGAAATTCCGGATGATTTAAACGTTACACTTATAAGGATTTCAGGATTCAAGACATGAACAGGGCTGGTATGGTACAGCGCAAAGATATTCCGATTTCTTCAGAAAAAAAGTGTTTTCCGGTACCTTCACAAGAGGGCTCAAGTTAGTTAGCAGGAGGAATTGTATATGCAACATTGCTAAACTCTGCCGTCATTTCAATGCCTGCCGTCTTTCAATGCCGTCATTGTCTGTAATAATTTCTAAAGGAGCTGGGGCGTTTCATATCCTGGATGCAAACCAAATTATGCTTTTTTCACATTAATTCGAGTCTTTCTATTTTCTAATTTATAGGGGACGGTAAGGGATACATTTGTTCGGTTCCACAGAGTAGTTTTCAGAGAAAATTTTGATTTGATCTGTGTACTTAAAGGCGGCCTATTTACGTGTTACAACCATTACCGTCAACATAATGAGTTTATTATTAAGCCGCTGCAATAATTATTTTCAATTACAATTTCTAAACAAAAAAAAAAACAATTTTCGCCCGCTTTTATTTTCCAAAAATTATTGGGCTAAACAATGAACCACAAAACCAATCTAAATGCCGTTAAAAAACAAACAACAAACACTGCTACTTGTATTACTAACAACGTTAATAATTAGCATTGAAGCCAAGGTTCGTATAGAATAACTAAAATTCGTTGAACACAAAAAAACGATAAAAATTCTCTACTTTTCAAAGGCTAAAGGCGCGAGAGCTGTTTATTTCATTTGCAATGAGATCTCCTTTAATCCAATGTACTTAAGAGAACATTACATGGTTATTGCACCCAATCGCTTGACCGTAAATATCACTTTAAATTTGGCTCAAGAATTTCCAAGTGATCCTTGGGCCGAGATAAGTTTTGCTGCCAGAAAAAGTAAAGCCAATACGTATCGTAACGTTTTCCAGTACAATGTGAATGTTTGCAACATTTTGGGTACACCGGATGATAAAAATCAATTCAATAAAATTGTTAGAGGCTGGATAACTAACGTCTGGAAATATGGTAACTTACCACAGCAGTGTCCCATAAAGAAGGTACATACGAGTATTAAGAATGCTGAACGCTACTGTTTTCAATTTCGGTTTTTTTTTCTTTTGTTGTATTTTAGAATAACTACAGTTTTATGAACTTGAAAGCGGAAAAATTTAATATACCCACATTCATACCCTTGGGTCGTTATCATGGCATAATAAAAACATATTTTCGTACGAAAGTTTCTAGAGATTCCATAGCAAATTTTACCATGTATGTGGACATTAAATAAAACTTTAAAAAGAAACAAACCTCTCGACTTCATATCACACTTTTTGTTCTAATGCGAATTAACCTGGCAAAATTCTATTAAACTCGACTCTATTCGCTTTATCAACATGGAAATTCGAATTGCTGTGGCTATTCAACACATTTTATCTCTTCTCACACCACTTATGTTGTGTGTGTTAACTCTGGAGAGCTCAGTCAACGATGACTGGAAATAAGTATCATCTTCATGGTTGGAATCTAATGTATGAGGTGGAGAATTGTTTTCCTCTCCTACACAGGTTCGCAGGTCTTCATTAGAAGTTAAGAGGGAGAATTCAGGTTCTATAGACATACTTTCATCAGAACAGTGGATTTTAAGAAACACAACTTTGAGATGGATGGCCATCCGTTTGAAGCAAAAAAATATCAGAAGATAGCGTCTTTAGTCAATTGTTGTGAGCAAACTTGACATCCCTTTTGCGAGAAGCTTTTTCATATACAAGTGATTGAGATCATTAAGCCATGGGTGATGCCTATGGTTTTCACAATCTTTAAGCTCCCAAAAGGATAACATCGTATCGAGATTTGTTTTGATCGTTTCGGGCGTAAAAGCTTGAACTGAGTATTCAGAACTTTCGAAATTTGTTATGTTCTACGACTAAAAGGAAACACAGTAAATCAAGTCAGTCCAGAGATGGGAAATTTACAAGATCAGGGGCTTATTGACCTACTTTTGCACTAAATATTTTTTTCAAAAGAATTAATTGACATTGGCGTAGAATGTCGATGAAAATTTCAATAACCTCGTCTAGATGTTCATTAGGCAAAGGTCGCTGGCAAATAAAAGACTGAGAAGTAATTCTTCTTCTGACAAACCCATCCGACATAAATTGGATAGGAAGTGTACCAACCAATTGTAGAGTTATCTCTGTCGCTTTATCTGTTATTACAGTTCACTGTGTAATGGGTGAGCACCTAGAGAAACTTGTGCTATCCTCCAAATAACTTCTGTAGGCTTTGACGATTTTTTTTTTTATCTTTTCAATTAAAATGTCGATTTTAAGTATTTTAAATAAAAATATAAACGAAATTAAAGTCACAATTTAACAACATTTCCAACTGCTTGTACGAAATGGAAAATCGTGTGAATATACTCGTATATGGCAGCTTTAGAATCATGAATAGCCACAGAACGCTTTGCTATACATCGAGTTACTTACACATACAACTGCAAAGAAAAAAATTGTAGCAACAGTACATACATAGATTTCCGGTACATGTTGATGAAATGAAATCAGCAACAGAATAATAAAAACTACAATCGCAACAACAACAACAACTACAACAACTATAAACATCATCAGCAACATTTATTTACAATTGTCTCATCTGCATGCAATCGATGTGTCTATGTTTACGTTACGTTACTTCTGTCAGTTTACGGCAAAACAATAGAACGTCATGTTTTTTTTTTGCTTTACTAACGCTATTGTTGTTGGTACATGGCTAAAGACAGTGACTATGAAAATAAGTAGTTAGTGCGTATTGATATTCTAGGTAGACACAAAAGGGGATTTCATAGAATGAGGCATCCTAAGGTCCCTCTAATCCTCCATACACAGAATATGGTAGGCGTTTTGAGCAGAAATTGCAGTAGCAGTGTAGAGTAGTGCAACAAGAAATGCTTCAGATTTTTTGTAACTGATTGTTGTTGTTGTTGTAACAGTTCAGCTGTTATCTCCGGGAGAATCTCCCTTGGGAAAAAACTTCCGGTTGATACAACTTTCGCTGGGTTGACAATCCTTGGCCGATGATAAGTCGGGTCGTTGGAACGTTTGTAACTGGTAGTGCGAGCGTTATACTTCTCGAGAATGTTTAATTTTCACCGCATTTGAGTAACTTTAGGAAGGCATATCCTACGGTTAATTACACTAAACTGCGCTTATTTCTATCGGCAAAGAAATTATCTTGATCTTCAAGTCTTAAATCTGCAAACACCTCTGTTAAAAGAAGCTGGATTCCCGAGAAACAAAACGGCGAAAGCCTTTCTTAGCTATATCTAAGCCCACACACAGGAAGCTCTAGACAGAATTCTTATTGTGGAGGCAAGGCTCTTTAGAATATGGACAAGGAAAACATATCCATCAAATCTTCTGCCCAGGAAAGCTCTCCAACTTTTAAACCCATTCAAAGTGGTAGAAGTAGTTGTAGGTGGACAGAGCCGTCTCACACTACAGTTATCAGCAGGCAATGCCGAAACGATCTCTGCAAGGTAGTGATTGATAATGACAGCACTCCTTAGAAAGCCCTTGAAGACCAGCGAGAGACAGTGAAAGATATTGAATGATGTACTGGAAGCCACCAGAAGTGCACCAATAGAACTAATGGGTTCAGGAGGGATGTCTTGATGATGAAACTAGCATCACAACCATGTGCGTGCAAACAATCACAAGAAGTTTATAAAAGGCATACCGCAAGCATTGAAGTTGTGAGGAAAAATATGTTTTCAACGTTTAGAAAAAATCTTCCTTTCTGACGGGTTCTTAAGGGGGATTTAAACGGTAGCACAAGTCGTAGAATTTTTGGAGGATTTTGTGTAGAAGAGAGTGAAGAGTATCATGTGAACTCTGTGGCAGTTTGTATCCAATCGCACACTCATCGTCCTTAAGGAGGACTTAGAGGGTCACACAAGTCGTACGACATATCAAGTTTTTGTGTAAAAGAGAGCGACTTGAAACTTCGTGTAAGCTCCATAAGTAATGACAGCATATGACGCTGACCCTAGGAGCTATAGACCCGAGCAAGGTGCAGAAACCTCTTTTCTTTACCTTGTGGGTACTTGAGCTGTGCTATGTAGTAGAAAGGCAACAAATTTATATCGAATCGTATACTCATCAACCTTAAGGGGCATTTAGACGCTGCCACAAGTCGTTCACAGCGGCTTCTGGAGGAGTTGTAGGGACGTGGAAGGTGGAGAAAATTCACTTCTTTACCTTGTGGGTACAGGATCTGCGTTATATCGTTAGAGAACAAGATAATCTCCTTTGTCAATGATGGATGGACATTGGGATTCTAAATGAATTCATCAGAAACTACGAATGTTCCCAGTGTTAGGAGAAAGGGAAAGAAATGGTCGTTTTTACGTGGCCATTGTGTAAATGTATCCTCTTGGGATGACAAGTAGTTCTATCCACTGTCTGCAGATTCTCCTGCAAGGAATCTAAGTCACCACGACTTGACCCGATTTTTGCGAAAATTGCGACCAGATAACTCGACTGTATAAAGCAATTTATTTGCCCACTGTGCAGCAGTGTTGCATATTAACAATGTTAAGGTTTTTTACACAAGCTTCTCACACTTGTACCTGTACACACACACACCCTAAGCAATGATGCATATGTTAACAAAATACTAAAAAGGCACAGGACTAGAAATGTTCTTTTCATTGCAAGCCGTTTTGAAAAAAATTGGGGGACCTATTTCAGCTTTAAGGTATTTTAATCTTACGGTTGTGATTAAATACAGAAAGTGCTGCTGTAAACATTTCAGTTTTTAAGGCTATTTAAACATTTAAACTACTACCAATACAACTGCCTGCCATACATGTACAGCATATATGTACATGCACAAGTGCATTTACAAGTACTAAAGTATTTGTTGTTGTATTAGACTCTGTAAAGGTACTTTATGTACTGCCGGCAAAAATGCTAGAAAATTCACTCTGTCGTAGCCATATAATCTAGTAATCATATGTATGTGTAGAGAGGAGTATGTAATGTAAAGGACATCATTTATGTTGCATGTGTAGTTGTACTAGGCCTTAAATATTTTTTTGCTGTTGTTGTTAGTGATTTTGTTGTATTTTTTTTTCTTGCTTCTCGTACAAATATTTGAAAATTACTGGAAAATTTTTGACAATTTCATTTCTTGGCACCTTGTGCTCGTTTTTTTATCTTTTTTTGTTGTCTTTCTTACTTTATTGTGACAGAATTAGGATTGTATTTAAAGCATGTCCTGCTTGGTTTTGTCTACGTGCTACAGCTACATTGCCAAAATGTCTTAAATTCACTCGACTGTACGTATGTACGAGTTCATACACCTAACGTGTGTGTACCAACGTATCTAACGGTTGGTAGGAAAAGGACAATTGCATGTGTGCTGCTACACTGGCTTTTGCTACTGCGTTTGACACCATTTGAACCCTTGATCCTTAAATTCATTTGTATATGCTCCTGGAAAGAAAAAAAAAAAAAAAAAAAAAAAAGAATTCAGCTTTAAAATAATTTTTCTTTCTCATGGTTTTTATTTTTCCTTTCTTTTTTCTTGGTTTTTTCCTCTTTTTTATATTTAAACCTCATTTTTGCTTACTTTTAAATGTCTATAGGCTTTTTGGCTTTTGAATTTTTATTTCATTCTCTTCCCGCTCTCACTCACTCTCACTCTGTCTCACTCTGTTTCTCTCTCTCTCTATTTGTGCATTTATCTAAGACACGTATTTTATGGTTTATGGAAAAGCAGAGTTGCCAAAGCCATGTACACTGCATTTACGATTTGTTGTACCTTGTCTGTTGTTAACCGGTTAGTAAAAATCTAATCGAGATCAGAGATTGATTGACCTATACAAGTCAGTTGTCAAGAAGCTGTCAAGAGACTGTCAACAGACTGTCAAGAAACTGTCTATAGACCTGGAGATCATGCATGGATTTCAGCACACCCAGTGTTGCATTGCAACGCAACATTCATAATTTTTCAACTCTCAACTGAAAGTTAAGTACATTTGGTTAGGCTGTTGGCTCTTTCCTGGCTGGATCCAAGAATAATGTATCGAGCATTTCTGAACAAGTTATCCTAAGGGTCTACAAAAGCGATCTGCGTTCCGCTGTGGTTGACCATAAAGAAGTTTCCTCTCAATGGTACTATTTATACTTGCTGATCTTGCGGCTTAGGTTAGGTTAGGCTAGAGGACGTGTACTTGTCAATTAAGACGAGTACAGTGCCCGGAGGTCGAATTGAACCATTGTACAAGGTCCTAGTTTTTCACACCACTCATGTTGTTTGTCTTATTTTATACATGAGTGGTGGAACCTACAGTTTAAAGTCGACTCCGAACGACAGATTTTTGAGAAACTTTTTCATGGCAATTTTTTATTTACTCTCAGAGTTTTTGCCAGAAATCTGCTGAGAGGAAGTCGCCGAAGAAATACTTTTTGTGTTTTGTCTTGATGTCTGGCCTGGGTTACGAACCCTGGCTTTACGTCTAATAAGCCAACACACTACCTACTACACTACGGCGACTTCAGATGACCGATATCAACTGTTAAAGTTTGGTAGGCCCTATTGAAACACCCTATAGCAATATCGTCTTACAGAACATGTTTACACTTCTACTACTGGGCGGCCTGGTAGTTTAGTGGATAGTGTGCCCACTCTTTTTAAGCAAATTCTCTTTTACTGGCTTTAAATAAACCTGGTCACTCTATCCTTCATATCTGATAACTTTTTTTCAGGTTGTTTTTTTTCCTGTGTATGTGGGCATACAGTAGGAATTGTGTTTTTCTTGCACAAGTTGTTGCAGTCAGGTAGAGATATTCGCATATTTACACTTAATGCTACGTGTTCCGTTTGCGATAAGTAAATAGAATAGATTTGTCAAGTTTTAAATCTCGTTGCATGTACACAATCGGTACGTTGCCACAATAAACCCAGCCAGCTATAGGAAATTCTTGGTCTTTTTATCTTTTAAATACATACACAAGCATATTATATATACATATGCATATATGTACATATGTACATACAAACATACATATATGAAGAGTTTTACATAAATACAATGCATTGTATATCTGTATGTATATGTATTTACATATGTATTATACATGTGTATGATTTTTTTTGTTATGAGGGTAGATTTTAAATTCATTTCTGCAACAAGATTCATTTATTTAATCCACTTCCATTTCTGCTTTTTTTTTTCCTGTGTTGCTGTTGTTGTTGTTGTTGCTATTTTTGCTGATAATTTTTTCTGTTTTTTTTTGTAGAGAAATTAAGGTCTTTGGTTGTTCTGTCCCAAAACTGTAACTGTCTTTAGAAATTGAAATACGAAACAAAAATGAGACAACGAAACAACAACAGCAATACAGGAAAAAAAGAAGAATATTTTAGAAAAATTTCATACTAAAAATTAAGTCTGGCATAATTGAAAGCGAATGTTTTGAAATAGACTGTGAGGGAAGAAGAGAAGAAGAGAAGATTCTAAAGATAATGGAATTTAGGTCTTGTCAGTTTAAAATGTTTAATGATGTCATAAAGAAATGTTCTATTGAAAAGTAAAAGAAAACAACAAATACAAACAAACAATAATTTAAATGAACATAAAAATGTTAAATTTAAATTTGTTTATGTTGAAAACATATGTAAAAGTCTTTGACATAATGTTCAGAAAGTAATTATTTTTAAAATTTTGTATTTAAAAGTAAATAAATATGCCTTACAAGTGTAGTAATCATGTAATTATGAACTGGAAAATTATGTTCTACAGTTTTTGAAACATTGGACTTCTGAAATACATCTGAATCTAACTATAAGGCTCGTAATTTAATTTTTACAAAATTTTGTATGAACGTAATACATACATAAAAGTCACATGACAAAAACAGAGACTAAGTCTGTAATACTCCGAAAACTGCTAGATATTCCTCTCTTCTTTTTTTAAATTTATGGATTTTACTTAGAAAGATTTCAACTTTGCTTATGTAAAAAACATATGTAAGTCACATGACAAAATGAATTTAGTGACTGTACTACTCCGGAGACTGCTATACATATATTCCTCTTTTTTGTCAAAACTTATGAATTTTACTTGAATCAGCTTCAACTTAGCTTATGTAATCAACATATGTAAAAACCATATGATAAATTTGATTTAATCTTCGCACACCCCTAAAAACTTCTATCTTTTCTTCTCTTCCTTTTTCAAAATTTATAAATTTAACTTCAATCAGTTTCATCTTTGCTTATGTAAAAAACATATGTACAAATCACATGACAAAATCAATTTAGTGTCTGTACATGTCCAAAAAATTATAAATTTTATAAATTTTTTATAAATTTTGCTTAAAACGATTTCAATATTGCTTATGTAAAAAACATATGTAAAGGTCACATGACAAAATCAATTTAATGCCTGTGCTACTCTGAAAATTATTACTCCATCTATTTCTCTTTCCTTATTTCGAAATTTATAAATTTTACTCAAACGGTTTCAACATTGCTTATGTAAAAACCATATGTAAAAGTCACATGACAAAATCAGTTTAGAGCCTGTGTTACACTGACAACTATTCCTCCATATATTTCTCTTTCTTTATTTCAAAATTTATAAATTTTACTCAAACAGCTTCAACTGGCTTATGTAAAAGTCACATGACAAAATCAGTTCAGAGTCTGTGTTACTCTGAAAACTATTCCTCCAACTATTATTTTTTCTTTATTTCAAAATTTATTTATTTTACTAAAACGGTTTTATTTTTGTATACATATGCAAACATATATAAAAACATACATAAATGGCACATGACACGCTTGACTTTACAAACATGTGTCCTAAATTACACCATTAGTGAAGGAAAGATACGACGACAGACTGTCTCCATTTATTTTGGTTTCTTCGCAATTAATACCCACAGCCATGGTCGTCCGTGCCTACTAGAGCCCCACAGATGACAGTATAATTAGTTTTCGTGCAGTTTAGCTACAGGAGTTCACAGAACTGAGTTATTTTCTTTATTTGGAACGACATTAACTCCTCTCAAAATTTGCGCAGTAGCTATGAAATCGCTTGAATTCTTGGCCACCCCGTTCTTAGTATTTGTCTCAGGGAACAGTTCATAAACCCTTACTGCTCATGTCCGATATATAACCTCGTAATATAATCGATGTAGATAACGCTATTGGTTTCCACAGTTCACTCAATTGGCCTATTAGACCAGAGCCTGGGGTTCAAACCTCAAACATCGCGAATAAAACGAAATATGAAAAAAAATATTTCTCTATCGTGCAGAGTCAACACCTTTCATGGATAAAATTAACACACACAAATCGAATCACGATTTAGTGCCGAACAAACGTAATACGAGCAAGTCGTATAACATATGTGCATAAAAAGAAGTCCACTAAAATATTGTTTGAAATATGTCATGGAAATATTAAAAATCCCTTCCCCCACTTCTCTTATTTGAAATATATTAATAAATAGGCCCAACCTAATGGTCGAGCCATAACAAAAAATTTATTTTAGACTCATTAGAGTGCTCCTCTCCACGGAAATCTTTAGTAAAAGGCGAAAGATTTATTCGACAACTGAAGAGAAGCCAGAGTAACGTTTACCACCACAATCAAAATACTATGTGAAGAAATATATTTCAACTGAATGAGAATTATTTTTAGTAATGCGCTAGTAAATGTTTTCAACGAACAATAACTAAAAATAAGCATTCACTTAATAAACAGAGAAAAAACATTCCATACGAATAACGTATAAAACGGAATAGCTAAAAATAAATTATAACTGAAAAACAACAATATTAAGCATATAATATTAATGAATGCTTAGTGTACACGGTTGGCACTCGAATACTGTTGAACACACTAATGTGATTTCAATACAAAACACGTGATCGCTTTCTTTACGTACGTATTCCTCAAAATAGAATTGTATACAACAGCACCAACTTTGTACAGCTACCTAGTTATTGCTTAATGTACAGGGTTGGCATACGAGAATTGTTAAACACACTAATGTTATTACAGTACTAAAACACACGATCGCTTTCTTTAAAAACTGAAAACGTTTAAGCGCTAAACGATAAACAATAACAGAAAAACAACATTAAGCATATACGATTAATGAATGCTTAGTGTACAGGGTTGGCACTTGAGATTTGTTCAACACACTAAACACACTAATGTGATTTCAATACAAGACACACGATCGCTTTCTTTAAATACAGAAAACGTGAAGCGCTTAAAATAGAATTGTATACAGCAACACCAACTTCGTACAGCTACGTAGTTATTGCTTAGTGTACAGGGTGGGCACTTGAGAATTGTTAAACACAATAATGTTATTACATTACAAAACACACGATCGCTTTCTTTAAAAACTGAAAACGTTTAAGCGCTAAACGATAAACAATAACAGAAAAACAACAACAACATTAAGCATATACGATTAATGAATGCTTAGTATACAGGGTTGGCACTTGAGATTTGCTCAACACACTAAACACACTAATGTGATTTCAATACAAGGCACACGATCGCTTTCTTTGAATACTGAAAACGTTTAGCGTTTAAAATAGAATTGTATACAACAACACCAACTTTGTACAGCTACGTAGTTATTGCTTAGTGTACAGGGTTGGCATACCTGAATTGTTAAATACACTAATGTTATTACAGTACTAAAACACACGATCACTTTCTTTAAATAATGAAAACGTTTAGCGCTTAAAATAGAATTGTATACAGCAACACAAACCTTGTACAGCTACATCGTTATTGTTTAGTGTACAGGGTTGGGATTTTTCAATTACTTTCCAACCGTACAAATAATCTTAATAAAACAAAAATCTCTTTAGTAGCTCTACAGCATGAGGCACAGGAAAATAACATGTTTTATGGCTTTCTTTTTGGTGTACAAGGTTGGAAAGTGTTAAATTGTGTAAGCGAACTGCATTACTGACCGGCTTGACTGAGTGATTTCATATAGCACAGGCTTAATGAGTACAAGAAGTAACGTAAATGCATTTACTGTGTAGATATTCTATACAGAATACATATTTCTTTTTTTAATGTATAAAAAAAGATTTAAAAGCGTTAAATTTTTTTAAACCAAACCCTTCTCAAATGTGGGGTACGTTTTTAATATTCCCACAATTTTCCCAATTCACGCTGTTGGAGGCAAAGATGAAAGAAACCCCTCTTTACAAATTTACAAATAGTTATGGGGCCTTTAAGTTTCTCAAATCAAACATAATCACCTTAAAAATGTGCCTAGACCTTCTCAACACGTTGGACAGATGAGAAGCTGCTTTAGTTAGTTTAAACAGACTTAAAGTTGTAGGACAGGTTACTTAATAAACGATTACAACTTATGGTAGAACTTGAACATAATTTATTTCCCTAATAACAACGTCATGTGAAAACATTGCTCAGTGGGTTTACACCCTAAACCAGTGCACCAATTTACAATCATTTTAGTGATGGATGTTAAAGAAAAACATCGATATTGCTCGAAATACATCGATGTTTTCAGGTGCATCGATTAATTTTTATAATAAATCTAAAAAAAATTACTTATTGCGGCGTAAATGAGTAGAGTTCTGAGTACAGCGATCAAATGATTTACGGCCTTTCCTTAGAAACAGGACACCCACAAAATTTATATCCTGGGGTTTATGGCAGAAGGTAACAATTTAAACAATAACTTGTAAATCTTTTGCAAAATTTACCAACAAATTTGTGTAGATAGGGACGGAAAGGTCTATATACGGCATATCTGAAGTGTCCGTCCCAAACCTTTTGCCCTAGAAAATTTCGGGATGCTGTTTGGCATCAGTAAGCACAACACTCTGCCTATTACAGTGATTGTACTAGTGATACGTTCTCCACATCATGGATTGATTGCTTTTCTAAAACAAGTGTTCATTAATTTCAGTATACTCGGTCAAATGGCCTGTTGCTATACAAAAATACATACATACAGTGGTGGCCTTATAATTAGAAACGATGTTTCTGGAACAAAGTTCTCTGGAGTAACGAATCTAATTTTAATTTGTCCCAATCTGATGGAAAAACGTATGTAAGACGTCCTGCAAACCAAGCCTTTGATCCCAGGTACACAGTGAAAACTGTAAAACAAATTAAGAAACATACATGTTGCTAAGTCGTTTCTAATTATAAGGCCACCACTGTAATTGGTCATTACAAACCTTCAGTTAGGATTGCGACCTAGTTCCTCACATCAATTATGTTGTGTGTGTTACTTTTATCCATGATTGACGGTCTTCAGCACGTTGCTATCCTCAGGTTTATTCTGAATAATCTGAGAGGAATAACTAAAATTGCTTCCCATTGTAATATATGAGAAGAGTGTCTTCGTCTTCTCCTTCTCTTCCTGCTTCTCAAAAAAATTCTGGTCTGTGACAAATTTCCATAAGACCTGAGTTCTAGCAAAAGATAATCATTGGTTTTCAGAACCTCTGTGGTTTGCGGCTTAATTGCGTACACCAGCGACTTAATAAGATACACAAGAAAAATCCTAACAGGGTCGAATTTCTCTCCACCACCACGTGAGATGAATATGCTTCCAAATCGCTTTTGCAGAATATCCGTTTTCGCACGAGTTGTGTAGCACATAGCGCCGCTCTGTTTAAAACACATGTCGTTGGTGTCCAGATTATTCAATTCAAGCCAAAAGAAGTTGCTAATCATTGACCTAGAGTGCTCGTTGACAGTGTTGCGTTTTTCTTACAGAAATATGAATCGATGACGTACCATAACACACAGTGATTTTTTCAAAACGCTCTTCGATCTCACATCGATTGGCATCGTCTAAATTGATTTACGAAAATCAGCGCACTTTAGGTTAAAAGCAAATTAGTTTCCTAATGATGCCAACAAAGTTCCATGGATCTACTAACATCCCAAAAATATATAAAATATGTATTGTTTCTACCGAACTATCAGATATACATAGTGAAACTAAAACATCCCAGCCCTGGACATTAAATTTATGCAAATATTAGCAATTCATTAAATACTTGTCGTTCATGGATCTACTAACATCCCAAAAATATATAAAACATGTTGTGTTTCTGTAGAGCTATTAGCCATACATAGTGAAATGAAAACATCCCAGCCCTGGACATTAAATTCAAGCAAACATTAGCACTTCATTAAATACTTGTCGTTCATTGATCTACTAACATCCCAAAAATATATAAAATATGTATTGTTTCTATCGACCTATCAGCCATACATTGTGTAATTAAAGCATCCCAGCCCTGGACATTAAACTCAAACAAATATTATCACTTCATTAAATACTTGTTTATATATTAAGCAAAGAGCTCGTACAAAAACCCAATACATTGTTGTCGTGCCTGAGTTAAACAATTTAACTGTAAAATTGTTGTTGTTTGCGATAAAACTAAAGTGATCACGAAATAAGCAAATGTACAGACGGCACTAACAATGACTGTAGGCCTCGCATGGCATGAATATTTTCAAAATGTGTATGACTAATTCAGGGGTTGCTAACAAGCTTGTTGTATTGCTGCTGATAACTTATCAGTATTTATGATATTTATGGCTAATTTTTGTTGTTGTTATTTATTTTACGTAGCTGAAAGTATTTGAAATAAGAATTTCATTTCGATGTCTTATAATTCACATTTAGTTCATTTAGTTTTCTGCTGAAATTGTTTAGTGTGGCCATGGTTTAGTTATCGCTTCTCGGCCTTATGGCTAAGATCAAAGTGTAGTATCTGTTCTTATCAGCTTAACATCTGATAGATCCTCCATCGGAGGACAACAAATGTTAAACTGATTTTTGGAAATAGACGGAATGTTTAGGGGCTTGCTCCGCTTCTGTCACGGGTTGGCCCGGTATTGCAGTACCGCCGGGATTTCGGCCCAATAATCTTTATAAATTTCATACAATAATAATAAAACAAGGGTTTTAGGGACTCCAAACTTTTTACAAAAAGTATCTATGTTCAGAAGAAGATTAAAAATCTCTTCTAGAATTACAAACATCATCTGACAACTTATGAAGTCTTCATATTTAGAAACAATCTCGAATAGATTGGTAAACTAAAGAATCATTTTTGATCGTGTATTTAGTTGTTACGTGTAACTGTTTTGAAACGGATCGTTTGGTTTTTTTTTTTAATTAAACGTTTAAAAACGCTGACAACTACCCTCTACTATTAAAGTCAACGAACCAGTCGTTAAAATCAACAGAATTATGGCAAAAGTATGTAAAACAAAAATCTTCTTAATTTCATGTTGCATACTTTAAGGCAATACAACAAAAGTCATTACAATGCATATGCGGTAGGCATTGAAATGAAATAAAATAAAAATATTTACAAAACAGGCAAGCCAGAAACAGAAACAACAGAAAATAATCCAACAAAAACTGTCACCTTATTTTCTTGCCTACATTTGAAATAAAATGAAGAGCAAATATTAACACATAAACTCACACATACATATATATGTATACTTAAATGCATCATGGATATGGTTGGTAAAGGGTCAGAGCTAAATAAGAAGGGTAAGTGTGAAATGCATTCATATGAGTAAACTTAATACAACAAAAACTGAACTAAACTCATGTGTGCACATGTGGATGTGTGCGTGTATAGGTGTTTATGTGTGTAAGAGTTTGTGTAAATATATACTATACAATATAAGTAAAGTGTAACATACACTAGGGCGTCTACATTAAAGTAAATACTATGCGCACTTGTTTCCACTAGAACAGTAAAAACAAAAACAAAATACCAACAAAAAATTAAAAGAAAAACATTAAAATGGAAGCAAAAATAATACAATATTGCAACAAAAACCTTCTACTTGCCACAACATGCCTGCACTAACGATACATGCATAAGCAATTACTACTGTAAGGGTGTTATAATGGAAATTTCTAATGGAATTCCCACACACACATACAAAACTGCATTTACTCAATGCATACAGTCGGTCCTGCACATACACTTTACGCCGACCATATGAAATGAATATGGGCCTGGAAAGAATTGAGTCATAAATCTTGATTTACTGCTCAATTTCTGGAAGGAAATGCAAAAGCCCCCACCCTTTGAAAAAGAGAACCATTTAAATGCATTTGTGCATTACTCCCTATATCGTAAATCTCTTTTATTCGGACAGCCTGGAAATATGCAAGAATTTTATTGGCCATGCCAGAGAGCAATTACTTCCATAATGCACGTCGTTGATTGGCCAATTCCGTTTAGGGGAGCTTTTTATGCGCAGGTCTATTTCCATTAAAAATTTATGGGAGAATTTTAATGTTGTGCTCAAAGCGCATTCCTTTACTGTTATTGCTTACCCTCTATTTTAAGCTCCCGCAGGAATTGTAGGGTCTTTGGTAGCTTAGTTAGGCCTTCGCGTAATTGTGGTGGTTTTGTTATGGTGGTGGCATTACGTCTGCTGTTACTTTTTTGCAATTTGTTTTGGAGAGAATTTATTTGCTCTCATACACACACTCACACATACATACTTTTACACCTAGACAGTCTCATAGCAGGGTTTTTAAAATTCTTTAGCCAGCCGGCATAAGAGTAAACGAGAGAAGCCGGTAGTTAAGCCATACACACAGTATCGGTATTATTTCAATTTGCATTTGTATACAGCATACCCATGTACATTTGTCAGTGTGTTTGGGGTTATATAGCATATATGTATACATACATATATACAAGTAAATATACATGTATACTCGTATATGCAGACACATAGAATTGTTGACATTGATGCAAAAATAAATTTGTTTCATTAGGCCAAGAACAGGGGCGTTATTAAAAAACATTTTAAAATCAATAAAAAGATTATGAATGCGGGGGGGAGAGTTCGATTAAATCAAAGAGGCTTTCATATGGTTCTAGAGATGAATTAAAAAATTCAATTAGTTTTAATAAAAGTCGGCTTTTGCCTGTTGCATATTCCTGTTACTGAGGCTGTGAGAGCAATAATATCAAAAGGTGGGAGAATGACAACCTGTCACGAATTGTTGGACTGGGGGCATTACTGACAATGACTGAATATGTAGCAATAAACAGAGGTTAAAAGCGGAAAACAATCGGCAGAATGTTCCTCTCGAATTCACGCTAGGAAGATCCATAATTTTGCACAACATTAAGGAATCCATTGAATACAATTGCAACCATTAATTTGAACATTTGGAGGTAAAGCATAACTGCCATCTTGTTGAAGCTACGGACATAGCATTTAAAAACACTCGGGTAAATAGTAAAATTGTTTTATAAAAATGGGTGTTCTGTCTGACACTAATTTTTATCGAAAAGCTGTCTTGAGCGATCAACGTCTTCAGGAGTCATAAGAAATACCCAAGAGTAGCCAATGCATTCCGAAAAAAATTACCTGTTAGGTGTAGATTTTCTACTATTCGGTCCACTCTTCTTTGATCACTAACAATGGCGAGCACAATAGACCGATGATTATCAACGTCTTTTGATCTGAGCTGAACATCAAGGACATTTGGATTAAACAGAATGGTGCGTCGTCTGGAATATTCTACATGGGCATGGTCATCTCACAGGGAAGTAATGCGAATTGCAGTTTGACCTCATTAGACTTTTTCTTGTAGGATTTTCATAAGTCGCAGATATATGCGAATAAGCCACAAACCATAGCGGTCCGTTAAGTCGACATGATGACCCCTGTTATCGGTCAAATTCAGACTGATTCGTGAGGCAAAGTCATGGAAAAGTTATCATTTCCGATGATCTCCAACCAGAAAGGTAGAATTTATATCGAATTCAGTTACTTTTAATGGACTGTTCATATATTCAGCAGTACATTGAAAGAGGTTGGAAGGCAAGCCCTTGACTGGAACGCAAAAAGGTTCCATTCAGGCAAAATATACATCCTTGTTTGTATTCCTAAATATCTGGCAACAAGCCTTCAAGAAAGTAAAATCATCCCACATAGATGGAAACATATGGAGCCATACGGAGACAGGTGGGGTCTATAAACTGTTTTCAAAAATCTTACCGGCAAGGCTCCTCCTGTCACTGTCAATAACCATGACAGTGCAGTGCATTATTGTGAATGTAGGAAAATAGGTTGATCCACTGGTCAATTGACCAGGAAGGAATGTACTCTACAAGAAAGGTGAATGCTACGTAAAATATGGAATTTTCGGAAACAGTTTCTTTTATTTCACTAGAGTACATAGGCCGTATTGCACTAGAGCACTGATTCAAAAGAATAAACGGTTGAACCCCGGTACTCTATTGATGGAAGGTACTTCTCTCGAATATAATGTCGTCCTGAACTGGGTAAAGATTGGGATTCGAAAAAAATTTTTTGTTTTTGTATGAAATTTATAAAGATTATTGGGCCGAAATCCCGGCGGTACTGCAATACCGGGCCAACCCGTGACAGAAGTGGAGCAAGCCCCTAAACATTCCGTCTATTTCCAAAAATCAGTTTAACATTTGTTGTCCTCCGATGGAGGATCTATCAGATGTTAAGCTGATAAGAACAGATACTACACTTTGATCTTAGCCATAAGGCCGAGAAGCGATAACTAAAACATGGCCACACTAAACAATTTCAATAGAAAACTAAATGAACTAAATGTGAATTATAACGATAAGTGAAAATACGGATGAGAAATAATTTTCCACATATAAGGGTTGATTTATGTACCTGACGTAAACATATATATCTATTCTTTGTTATGAACAAAAACAATTTAATGCACCCTTGATTAAAAAACAAAAGTGCACAAAATCTGAACCTTGTTAAATTTGTAATGCGAGTTTCATTACCAGTGTTATGTTTATTAAGACTATAAACATACATATTCGACTCAATACGTGCTGCGAGTCTACTTCTTTTACTGTTCTTTTTACTTTGGAGCGAAGCATTGAACCGATATCTCATTCGTTATACGAATTGAGATAAAAAGACATCTCTATGGTGCTGAAATATTGCTAAACGTTTAGGTCATACATCTGCAACCGAAGGGCTTTCTCTACTATCATCATGATAGTTCATATCATCACGTTTAAACTCTCACAAGTTAGAACGACTGTACTAGAATAGAGTAGAGTGGCTAGGTTTTAAGTGATTGGATTGAGATCTTTCGAATGATGCATTTATACTTACGTATATGTTAGAAGGTTGGTACTTTGAACCATTTATACCTTAAGCCAACTAACCGCAATAGTGCCGCATTTACAGAAAATGCGGCTCTGATATCAGCCCTATTGAGGTGAATTTCAAAATCACAAAATAATATACCATAGGAAGGAACAGTTCGCTGTCACTGGTACCCAAAACGCAATATAAAGTAAATCTGATAGAGCCTCTGAACGATTCTGTTAGTACTCCAGTCAAGTCAATATCGAAATTTTCCTGATTGAATACAATTCCTCAAATATTTCCCAAATTGGTCGTTTATTGCCGGGGCAGCCTAGTAAGTAGCGTTTAGAGGAAGCGTGTTAATGCAGAATTATGTGGGAATATATATATATATATATATATATATATATATATATATACATATATATGGATTGCTGCACAGTCTATAAGTCCGTTCTCTTACACCTTACTCCCCAAATTTTACCACAAAATAGTAGCATGTTATCCATCGATCTGACTGTTATTTTGTTTTCTGCAGTTCCAGGGGTGGAACAAAGGGTCGTGTCTAAATGTTGGTCTAAAGCAAAAAATGACCCTAATTCTATGGACTCGAACAGGACATGAAAAGTATCGGAAGTCGCTATCAGATGCAGGAAAAGTGTAGATACACTAAAGCAATCAATGGAACAGGACTCCGGCGTGTACTTTGTCCAATAACTCCGAATATCAGTCTTATCAAGAGCATAAGGCTCTAC
This sequence comes from Sarcophaga variegata, assembly GCA_932273835.1. NCBI lineage: Eukaryota > Metazoa > Arthropoda > Insecta > Diptera > Sarcophagidae > Sarcophaga > Sarcophaga variegata. Next base: position 11,061,673 of record OW026362.1, read on the forward strand.
ACAAATGGGTGAACTGATCTAACATATCGGAGCATTTTATTTCAAATTCCCGCACCCTAGTACTCCTATACATGTATAGCTGGCATGGAAGACTTAATTACAGGCGTTCAGATGCTTGAACGCCATGCTAATTTGGAGATTTGAATGAGGTTTATGGTCTGGTGTGCGAAATGCTTCTTCTTCAGTAGCAGCCATTTAGAAGTGGACAAGTCTGATATCGTGGTGCTTATCATGTTGTATATTTGAAAAGTGGTTTATACGGAGACTTGAAAAATTTAGAGATTCTAAGGGGCAGTATATGATATCAAGAGTCGTTGCTGGGCATTTAGATGTTGACTAAACGTCTCATAGTGATACAATTGCAGGTAAAGAGGTAAAGGAGTCCACAGGAGTGATGAACTGCAAACAGAATTTGTAGTTCCTGCTCTTCTGCGAGACTTCCCTGTAAGATTACTAGATACCTTTTTTTTTTGTTAGGACAACCAGCTTTCTTAATCGCATGGATAAGTTACTGTGAGACGTGAGCCACGGGCCTTGGTTTAATTCTCAAGCCTTTTTAATGCTTAAAAAAAATAAGGCCCCTGAAAGTATGCTTTGTTTCAAATATTTAATTAATATTAACCCTTCAAAGGCCCCTTTAATATATTAAAACCCTTGCTGTTTTTTAAAATATATACGATATTTAGTAACAGAAATTCAAAGTTTAAGACAATAATACAAAACATTTTTTTTCTGCTACCAAATGTCTATCATGGTCATGTGTTATGATTTACTCCGTTTGCCGGAGCATGAACAACCCTTTCTCCACTCCTCCTCTCCACCACTTAACACAAAATTAAATCAGTCATCTTTTGAAAAGCGTGGCATGAAAGAAGGAGGAGTACTTAAAAAATAACAAAAACAACAAATACAATAACCAATGTAAACATAAACAAATACTTACACAGAAGCTTTTTTTATTACACAAATAACAATAAAGTGGAGACTTTTGCTCTTAGCAAAGGAAAAAATCTCTTAAATGAAGAGAAATTCATGAAATGAAATTCGCCGCATATGAGGAAGTATAAAAGCTTTTGGAGTGAAGTAAAGCTTTTTCTTTATTGAAATAAAGATTTGGTGGGATTTTTTAAAATTCAATGAAGTTTTTAAATTTTTTTGAAAATGTTGAGCAGAAATTATTTTGAAATAAAAATTTAAAATTTTTTTTACAATTAATATCCGTTTTTTAAAAGAGTTTCCTTAAAAAATACTTTTTTTGTTGCATACTTTTTGGAGTTTTTTTTTGTTTCGTTGCATACTTGTATGCGGCCAATTCAAGGCAACATGTTGGCCATAACAAATGTACCGGTATTGTTTATTTAAACTTATTGAAGCACAGCTTTAGGCATTTTAAAAGACACATTTTTGTTCTTTTATTTATTTTTTAAGGCTTTAAAGGAAAAACAAATAAAAATAAAATTTTTAACAAATTTTTATTCAAAACAAGAAACAAAAAATTTTCAAATTAAAATCAAAGTTATTTATTATCCTTAAAGTATGCTTCAAAACCCTTAAGTATGCCTTGACAATTTTTTTCATTTGTGGCCAACATGTTGCATATGAAAAACCCTTTTCGTAACAACAATATTAGCTTAGAACCTGGTCATCGTAAAATAACAAGTTTTTTCGCATCGTCGTTTTAAAACATTACTAAACAGCATTATTATCCTTTGTGTCTGCCATCATATAAACCGTTACAAAACTATTCGTTTTTTTTTTTGCGAAAACGACCAGAGATTTTTTATTTTGTTTGTTGGCCTTTCTTTCGTTGTTTTCGTTACTGTTGCTTTTGGTTTTTTGCAGTTTTAGCCATCCAAACCACGATGTAGACACATGTTCGTTGCCTAGCTATAGTAAAAAAAGCCGTCGTAGCAGTAGTTGTAGTCCTTAGAGCTGTTGTCGTCGTCGTGTTAACGTGGCCTCGTCGTATCGTATATGTTCAAAACAATTCGTTCTTTTACTTTAAAGTTGTATGACATCGTTGTTGCCTGTTCTTTTTTCGTTGTTGTTGTTGTTGTTGTTGTTCAATTTCTTCTTCTTTTAGCCTGGGATGCATTTCGTTTAAATACGTACATTTTTTTATTGTTGTTGCTTTACTTTGCTTCGCTCGCATTTTGTACAATTTCGGTTTGCAAAAGACAACAACAAATTTGTTGTTGTTATTGCCATTGCTGTTGTTTTGCAAAATGAATAAAAAAAGCAGGGCCAATGCGCTTTTTAACGAATTGTAAGGATCAGTTTAACGCGAATTACGGTTACGAAAGGATGCCAATGCATGGAACGTAATAAACGTGTGTTTTTATTTCAAACAGTGTGTGTAGTTTGTTTTCTCAGACCCCATTTAATAATAAAAATCATTAAAAAATAATCAATCGAAATATAAATTATAAAATTTTCAAATTTACGTTTTAAAATTTTTAAATCAAATCGTAAAATCTGTTCTCAAAAAAAAAAAAAAGAAATTCATTGAAAAAGTGTAAGAAAATATATTTAATGCAACCAAAAGCCTTTGAAGAGTATAAAAATAGAGAAAATCTCTATCAAATCTTAAAACAACCATAGGAATTTATTTGTGCAAGAAATCGAAAACTGACCTATCTCAAGTCTATAGCGGTTAATAGAGTAAATAAGTGAAAAAAGAAATTGCTGCCTATGTTTAGGCTGACAATATAAGGGTGTGTTAATTTTTTTAAATTATATTTTTAGGGTAGTTCTAAATTATATAAAGTACGTTTAAATTCTTTTGTTTTTTAATTAATAAAATTAATTTTTTTTAAATTAATTTTTTAAATTAATTTATCTAAATATTAAGCTACAAATATAAATTAAAAATATGGAAATAACTATAAATTTTTGTTGGTTTTGCATATTCAATTAATTCAATTCAATTGAATTCAATTCAATTCAAAGAATTCAATAAAAAGATTTTAAAATTTTGACTTTAACCATTAAAAAAACGATGCTTTTATGACTAGGCATTTCTTTAATTTCATTCCTTTAAAAAGAAAAGGTTTTTGGAATATTATTTATTGGAAATTTTTATGTTTTCAAATAAAAATTATGCAAGTTTGTTTCCTAAAGATTTAAACTAAAAAAGTTAATTTAGGAGAATGTATTAAAGACTCAGATTTTAATCTTTTCAAAAACTAAGAACACTAATACTGTAATTTTTAAAAAGTATTTATTTTTTTATTTAGTTTGAAACAGAAATTTTTTACTTTAAATGGTTTCATAATAAAATAAAAATGCATTGAAATATAGGCTTAAAAATTTAAATGAATAGCAATTATTTTTTGTTAAATTTGTTAAAGTTATTTTAAGGAAGTTAAATTTTCAAAAGTATAAGTCATTCAAAAAGTACAAAAACAAAACAGAAAAAAAAAATAATAATAATAATAATAATAATAATAATAATAATAATAATAATAATAATAATAATACTTTTTGAAATAAATTTTTTTTAAATATCTTCCTAAGGATCTGCTGTTAGTTTTAGGTTTTTTAAGTTTTTTAAAAGTTTCGTTTTAAAAACAAATTTTTCATAATATTTTTCAGAAAAGGTATTTCAAAGGAAGTATTTTTCTTAAAGCATTTTAAAGCATAAATAAAGTAAAAATGGGGGAAACTTTCTACAGATAATTTATTTCATGTTTTTATTGAGCGGATTAAACATGGATTTAGAAAATCAAAATATTTAAAACTAAAATTTATAAATATTTATACATATCGTTAGTATAATTCGCAAAGACGCTAAGACCACTTTTTTCCAAAATTGAGATTTTGATGCAAAACGATAACACTATACCAAATACATATTTTACGACAAAAAAAATGTCAGTATGTAGTTGTTGTAATTTTGTGGTTTGCAAAAACGCTAAGTCCACAAAGCTACGAAAAATATTAACAGCACGTGCTAACTCCACGAATATTATTTATTAATTATTATTAATTTTTGATCTAGGCCATTTAAAGAGAGCTATTTTGTAAGAATAATTGCGTTTAAAAAGTTTACAAATTTTAAAAACTGAAGAAGCCGCAATGTTTTTTGTGTCTCCTGTAAAATTTGAAAAAAAGGACTTAACACATTTGCGAATGAGTCTGATATATTCATAACAGTTATTATAGCGGATCTAAATAATCTTTCAGTTATTTATATTTTTTTATTGGAAGACCAAAATTATTATCTTTAAGAAAAAAATAACTCAATGCCTTTATTCGATCCTGCTAGACAAAGAAGTAATAATTTTTTTCCTAAAATTGATCACAAATTGATAATAAATAAAAAAAGTGAAGAAATAATTTACAAATCTTTCAATTAATAATTTAAATGCAAAGAAATATGTACATTAAAACTGTTAAACAATATTACACAATATTATCAAAAGATGATATTTTTTAAATATTCTAAAAAGGCGTGTCATTAGCATATGAACAAATTTTTGTTTGAAACTTTAAAATCATTATTGGCATCATAAATAATCTGTAATCCGTATTGAGGGCTTAAACTATTCAAATAATCTGAAACGAAAACAAAATCGGTTATCGTACTTATGTGGAGCTGAGATCGGTATAAACACTATTAATATGCCAGAGCTTAAGGGTGTATTGTAATAGACTTATATTTCCATGTGGACAAAAAGGCAAACAAATTATTCATGTTTATAAGTCGCCTTTAAGATCAAAAACAGACAGACATTTGTATATGTTTTTAGTACATAGGGACTTGACTCATTAGACGTGAGGCCACGGCTCAAATCCCAGATCAGATACCTCAAATAAAACCAACTACAAAAAATTATTCCTTCGGTGATTTTCTCTCAGCAGATTTCTGCCAAAAATTCTGAAAGTAAATAAATTTGCCATGAAAAGTCTCTTAAAAATCTGTACGTCCCGACACGCATGCATAAAATTAACTCGCAAAGCATAAGTGTTGTGAGAAGCTAGGTCGTAATCCTGACTGAAGGGTTCTAATAGCCAATTATGTACATATGTAACTTTAAATTTAAAAAACACAAAGTGTGTAAGAGATATCAACATTTTTTATTTAAAACATCCGATCACACGTTGAAACAAATGATGGCTTGATGTAAGATCTGGGCTATATGCAGAGTGCATCAAAAACTGCCCAAATATTTTTATGTTGAGTCTTTGTCTTCTATTGATTAAAAATTTTAATCGTTTTAATTAAATTGCTTGATTAAATCTTAATCGTTATCACACATATTCTGACTTTGTTATTGCTTGCGACTGCACACCGTTCATGATCTTTTTGGCATATTAGTGTCGTATGTATTTCACTCTTCTTTGCCATTTCGCTTTGGAAATGATAACTGTTTGCTAATTAATACCAAGTTCTCTAGTAATATCTACGATTTTTAGGTACAGACAGGTTCTCAACTTGTTCGTTATTTAATAGACTTTTTAAGTGTATTTGTTTTCAATATTAAAATTATCAACTAGAAAATGGGCAAATATTAGGTTACATTTGAAACCCAAATACAACAGAACACTAAAGTGATAAGAATGTGTTGATTTCATAAGACGATCATCTAGTTCCGCATTTCTATATAGACAATAAGAATTTTCATTTTCACTCCGATTTAATAAAATCTGCTAATCAGACACAGAACAGCAAAGGCGATTTTAGTCTTCTTAATTTTGTGAAGTACATTTCCTATGCGAACTAGGTGGTTAAAATTCCTGAAGGATTTAATCCTTTGGCTGCCTATTAAGAGTAATAAGCACAGCCTTAGCTAAGCTTATATTTATTGGTTTTATCGTCATTAGTCAACAACTTGTGTTCGCTGATAAGATTGTTAACTGATCCTACAGTTTATCGAAAAATAATCTTCAGAAGAGAGGCCCACTTAAGGATAAATGAGTAGTACGTGACAGAATTTGAGGCTAATCTACAAGAGATTTAAGAACATTCGGTACGTTCTAAAAAGTGTGAAGTTGTGGCAGCCCTTGCCTTCGATCCATATTTCCTTGAGAACAACGTTGGCCAGACTATGACTGTCAACTGAGAGCACTATAGGTCGATTAATACCAACATCCTCTAACCTGAATTGCATGAAATGTGGTTTTAATAAGACAGTGCTGCGTACCACATTTTCTGTACGAGTTAGTTGAGAGCATGGTCATCTAATGGGAAGTGATGTGAACTAGTCCACCCAGATAGTCTCATACGACCCCGTTAGACTTTTCTTTGTGAGGTTTTCTTAAGATGGAGATGTGTTTGAATCGGCCACAAATCACAGGGTTCCACAAAACGAATGTAACACAAGTCATTAGTTAAATTTAGCCTGATTTTTGCTTCATAGTTAATGAAAACATTGGAAACTTTGTATGTGCTTCAACCAGAGAGCACATAAAGGCATCAATTGGTCTCTCAAACGAATAAAAAAAATTCATTTAAAATTTCATTTATTTTATTTAAATTTAATGATAGGAAACATTAAAAAATCGATTTTTTATTTTTAAATTTAGAATTTTAATTTAGGCTTTTAAAAATGAAGATTTTTTTGGAATTTATTTTTAAGCAACAAAAATTTGTAGAAAAAAAACCTATTTTAAAGAATGTAGTATAAAAGTATAAATTTTATATAATTTATTTTAATTTTAATAATTCTAGAAATTATTAAAAAAAAACTATTTTAAAAAATTTAAAGAAGTTTTAAAATATTTTTATAATTTTTTTTTTATTTTTTTTTTCAGAACATAAACATGACAATATAAAACAAAATTAAATATAAATAAATAAATAAAATAAAAAAATTAAAAAAAAAATAATTTTATTGGAGAACATTTCCTAAAACAAAATTTCTGAAAAACACATCATTAACAAGACACAATTGATAATAAAAAAAGTAAAATTAAAAAAGGAATTTTGCAAAATTACATATGACTTAAAAGTTACATCAGGCTTTTTAAAGATTAAAGAAAAATTTAAGATTTAAAGAACTTATACAAGAGGAGAGAAACAGTTGATTACAAAGCCTCATTGATAAACTGTTTTGTGGTTGAATACAAAAAATTTGCTGCTTAATATTTGGAAATTATTTGCCAGCAAACAGCTAAATTATAAAGCTTATTTAAAAGAAAATTAATTAAAAAGTATTGCCTACCGTTAGGCTGTAAATTAAAACACAAATCGGTGCATATATGTACATATGAACCAAAAGTAATTTGTTTATAAACTCAAAACCTTGTTCTAGTTACTGATTAATACGTTTTAAAGCTAGGCTTTAATATATTAATTAATTAAAATGCCATATCATTACAATGTTTTATTAAAATAATTTAGTGAAAAAAGAAAAAAACTGAAATTATTAAATTAAGAAAAAACCATCGCTCGCTTAATGTAGTAACGGTTGTGAATAAGAAAACTGTAGAAATTTCATTTAGAAACTCTAACAATAAAAACATATATTGAAGACATAAATTTAATTGTTTAAAATGTAACTGAAATCAGGCTTAAAACAACAATAATATTTATATTAATAAAATAAATAATAAATTAAGAAGAAACACAATAATAATAAACAATAAAATTTAAATTTAAATTTAAAAAAGAAATATTTTTTATAAAACTCTTCTACCACATATAAAATCATCATATCAAAACAATAATCAAAAAAGAAAAAAATTTAAAATAAAATTTTAAAAATTAACAAACCAAAAAAAATTAATTTATGTTTGAAAAATTACCACAAATTGACCAAACAACACACAGGGTTTTTTTTACCTACAAAAAACAAGGCTCCAAAAACCAAGCCAATCTAATAGCAAAAAAAAATATTTGAAAATTAAAATTTTTTTGGTGGCCATAAATATTTATTGGACCAGTTTAATGTTATAACATGGAATATTCAAATTTTGGCATAAATTTATTATAAAAAACTATATACGTTTATATACAGAAACTCAAACCCAAAAGAAAATTTCTACCAATTAAATACGAATATTTAACACAATCAAACTTAAAACAAAATATTAAAAAAAATTAAAAAATTTTTTTTTTGTATTAAAGTGTATGTGTAACTGTGTGTGCATTTGTTTACTTAATTAAATATACATATACTATTGTATATACATATGGTAACAGAACATCAGCAAAAATAATAGAAATTATTTACCATACTTTTAATGGCAAACCAAACCTCACTTGACTCCTTTTAACATCTACGAAAAACAAAAAAAAAAAAACATTTAAACGCTTAGACATAGTGTGAGTGTTTGTGTATTTTATTATCAAGTATATATGTTTCGTTTCTCTGTGTAAATGTTTGAAATCTAAAATAAATATTTAAAATCATTAAAATAAATAAAATAAAACCAAACACCAATCACCAACAACAGCATCAGCAACTGTAGCAGCAGCAGCAATACCAATATCGTTCATCATCATCATTCAAGTAAAAACATAAATTTCAATTATCAAAACTGTTAATTGATTTTTATTATTATCAAAGCAAAGCTATCAGCATCATACGTGTTTGAAAATCCTCTCACACCATTTACAAAATTTAAATAAATTATAGTCCTTTGGTGAGATCTTCCATAAAGCGTGAACTGCAACAGTAACATAATGGGTAAGTGCTTAATAAATACATGAATTTAAAATCTAAGCAAAGTTATAAACATTTATGTAATAAAACTCAATTAATTCTACGTGGGAAAGACATAGACACATCTGGGCCGATTATAAGATTCTTTATAAATTATTGAACTGAACATTCGATTTTAAAATTCCAGTTAAAGACTTCTGTTATAGAGATTCTCAGGTTCCCAATGGCATCTTCAGGTTCATATCGTTAGCCCAAGTGGCGTATTTATTAAGGGTTCTGATATTAAACTTTCTTAAAGGCTCCATGACCACTAACCACTGCAGTGTTTTCATGACTATTTTAAAAGCGTCGCAGTGCTTGTTAAGTGGCAAGATTTTTCCTGAAAACCTTTTGATTCACCAGGTCAGCTTTTGTGTGATTCGATTTTAAAATTCAAATTAAAGATTTCCCTATTAGAGAAATTCTGAGGTTCCCAATGGCATCTTCAGGTTTACATCGTCAGCACAAAGATGCATAATAGGATATAGGCTGTGATATATTTATTAATGGTTCTGATATTAAATTTTCTTATAGACTGCCTGACCCATTTAGTGCTTTCCAGAGAGGCAAAATTTTTATTTCAAATGCAATGCTTGTTGGTTGACGAAATTTTCGCCGAAAATCTCGTAATTAACTCCGACAGCCAGGCTGCGTTTAAGTCACTAACAAACGTTTATTTTACATTCGATCTTGTCCATGAAAGATCCTGAGGTTCCCAATGGCATCTTCAGGTTTATATCGTTAGCTCAAAGATGCGTGATAGTATAGGCTGTGATATATTTATTAATTAAGGGTTCTGATATTAAATTTTCTTATAGATTGCCTAAGCCATATAGTGGTTTCCAGGCAGACAACATTTTTATTTCGAATGCAATACTTGTTGGGTGACGAAATTTTCACTGTCTATCTCTTGATTAACTCCCCCAGCCAAGCTGTGATTAAGTCACTAACAAACGTTTATTTCACATTCGATCTTGTCCATGAATGCCTAGAATTTCTCAGGGAAATTTTAGATCACTAGTGGATAGTGTCGGAAGTCGCCATAGTCTAGTAGGTAGTATGTTGGCCTATTAGACGCAAAGCCAGGGTTCGAGCCCCAGGCCAGTCATCAAAGACAAAATACAAAAAGTATTTTTTCGGCGACGCCCTCTCAGCAGATTTCTGGCATGTGCTCTGAGAGTAAATAAAATTGCCATGAAAAAGTTTCTCAAAAACTGTCGTTCGGAGTCGACTTTAAACTGTAGGTCCCACCACTCATGTATGCAAATTAACACACACAACATAAGTGGTGTGAGAAACTAGGACGTTGTACAATGGGTCAATTCAACCCCGGGTACTGTACTTGTCTTAATTAACAAGTACACGTCCTCTAACGTAACCTAACCTAATGGATAGTGTCACTGTGTCTGTGCTCGTTAATTAAATTACAGAACTATAACGACAGGATTTATACGGATGGTATTGCTCATCAGATACTATTTGACAAACAATTTTTGTTGTAGAATAGAAGAAGAAGTTTGAAATTTCGCCTTGCTCTGAGGCTATATTGAGAATTGCTCAAATGGCAAGGCAACCAATGTTATCAAAGAGTTTAACATATGTAGAGTACGTGTATTGCCAAATGGGCTTTGCAGTAGTGTCATAATTGTCATGTTGGCTACAGCGATGAGGCCCATTTCTAGATGAATGGGTACGTGAAAAAGAATTCCTACAACATTTGTTATATTCTACTTATTTGTTGTCAATATTTTGACCACATTGTAGAATGTCATAATTAACAATTAAATTCCAAATCCCTTCTGTCATAGCTTCCTTATTTTTTTTTTTGTTTGCTTGAGACAAACACTCAAGACATGACTCCTATTCATGCTGTGCATTGCGTTGGAATACAGGAAGGATAGGAGAGAGGAAAGAGGGGCAGCGTGCGACAGTAAATTTATTTTTTACACGGTCAGTGTATAGATCTCGTAGTGTAATGGCTTATTAGACGTAAGGCCTTGGTTCATACCTCTGGTCAGACATCTCGAACAAAACGAAATTTGAAAAAAATATTTCTTGGCACTTCCTCTAAACAGATATTTTGGCAAAAACTCTGAGAGTGAATAAAAAATTGCCATGATAAATTTTCTCAAAAAATTTGCCGTTTGGAGGCGCCTTTAAGCTGTAGGTCCCACCACTCATGTATAAAAATTTAACACACACAACATAAGTGGTGTGGGAAGCTAGGTTGTTATCCTGGCTGAAGGGTTGTAATGACCAATTATGTATGTCTGTACGTATATACCTTCGTCCTTAAGTAGTAATATAGTCTTCAAATTTAGAAGAGTAATGATCATTACTTTTCCTTCAAATAATCTCACCAGTAAGCTCTCTGATAAGTAGTAACCTTATACGAATGCTAGACGCATCTGCTCTTAAGGAAAAGCAAAGTTCTTCACCGCTATACACAATTTATTTTCGCATATGGCAACCCTGTCATTCTAGAAAATTTTACAGAATATCTGGAAAATCTGATTAAAGCAACTAAACAAAGAAAGAAGAAATAATAATAATAAAAGACTTTATGACAGCCTTATGTGCTTCAAAGCAGTAAAAATCAATAAAAAAAATAATGCCACATTAATTTTAAAACGTCCTCTATCTATTCTAGTAAAACCAAAATATATTTTTCTCTCAAAAGTCTTCTATTATTTTCAATTTTTTTTCCATAGTTTTATTCATGCAAACATCATTATTTCAATTTAATTTTTATTTTATAATAAAAAAAAAAATAAAAACATCGTTACTCTCTCTCAATATTATCCTATTATTACTAGTTTGCTATCAATTTCAAACTTCACTGCTTTAGAAAATGCAATTATTGCAGTTTTATAATCATCATTAGATGCGATAGATGCAGCAATAGCAACAACAAAAACACAGTGTGTGTTAAGTACATGCAGGCATTAAATGAACTGCTGCAATAACACCACAGAGAAGCAAGCAGTTGCTGTAATAGCAACAACATATTGCAACATTTTTATGCATCATTACATGAAAAGGAAATCAATTAAAATTTTTACATGATACTTACAACGAAACTACACAGGCTGCAACAATTGCCAGAGCCTGGCATTTGTGAAATGCTGCAACAACTTCATATATGGCCATTGACTGGCATTACATGATACATTACAGAGGTTTTTTCTGTTTTTTTTTTGAAACAAAACACAGAATAAAATTAATGAATGGCGATAATTTAAGGGCGCATTAGAGAGGTAGAGAATTACAAGAAAAAAGTATGGGAATATGTATACATTTAAAGCTACATAGCATTTCTGAGACTTCCAGCCACAATCGAAGTTTCTATTCCCTGATAGATTCTTGGTGGATCATGTGACATACCCAATAATTCCTTCAAGTTATTGGCCATATGGCAGACTAATGCATCCAGTGCCAGTGCCAAAATGCCATTTCTAGTAAAACATCGACAACAACACTTAGTGCGCTTCTATCGTTCAGCCTGTATACTAAACTGCTTTGAGTTGCTAACGGTGTGCAGATAACTCACTCGAAAGTTCGATGGTTGTGACATATTTGGCTTATTCATCCGCTCTGAAGATTCCCAAGTTACCTACATATGTATGTTAGAAATTGTTGCGTGTTGGCATCTCGTTGAGATGTTCACTGCAGCCGTAGACCATTCTAGAGGTCATTATATCAGAACCCTGTTGCCTACCTCTCGACAAGTATAGTGATATATTTCCCAGAGATATTGTTATCTTCAATAATCATCATTGAGACGCTCACTGCAGCCGTATACCATTCTAGAGGTCGTTATATCAGAACCCTGCTGCCTATCTATCAGAAAGTCTGATGATATATTTCCCAGAGACATTGTTATCTTCAATAATCATCTCTGTAGCCATAAGTCTCACACATCAGCGTGGAAAGTACTGCATTGATCTGATAGGTTAATCGAATATAATATACCCGACATTCCATCCAGTTTTCGTGAAGATTTGTATGGAGTCGTTTACACGGTACGCCATATCACAACTTCTACGAGAACTCATAGTATAGCGTGATAAAATCTATGTTCCTGAAGGTTTCTTAATCATTCCGGATACACGAGTGACTGCTATTCGATCCAAGCTATTGTTCAGTCGCCAATAAGCACTGACTAGTATTATCTGCCGAGCCCTTACAGTAAAGGTCCAGAGGGAAGACTATTAAAATCGTCTCCAGTGACGATAAAGGTGTAGTACACAGTGCCCTAGTAATAACAATGCAAGTGGATTTTTGCATTAATCGTATAAAATTACTGAAGGGTTGTAATGACCAATTATGTACGTATGTATGCATGTCTTGTGAAGGACATTCTGCCACACCATGCGTACGTACATATTTCACGAAAAATCTAACTGTTTCTGTGGAGGCCTAATGATGACTAGGACTGAGAACTTCTAACAACACTTTAATAAAAGTTTACAGATTAATTGACAATTTTTTTATCTTTTACTTCAGAAAGTGTGCCTCACCCTTGCGTTCATGCTCCTCCACAATAGGCGACAAGATGTCGCCTTGTATTTCTGTGGCTTTTCGGGATTTGCATACAAACTACGACCAGAAGCCCATTTACTTACCTTCCTCAAAGTAAATTACATTCTATTTCTAATAGGAGCCATAAACCTATGCGATTCTCCTGCCTATCCCTAGGTTAGGTTAGGTTAGAGGAAGTGTACTTGTCAATTAAGACAAGTACAGTACCCGGAGGTCGAATTGACCCATTGTTGTACAACGTCCTAGTTTCTCACACCACTTATGTTGTGTGTGTTAATTTTATACATGAGTGGGTGAGACCTACAGTTTAAAGTCGACTCCGAACGACAGATTTTTGAGAAACTTTTTCATGGCAATTTTTGATTTACTCTCAGAGTTTTTCCCAGAAATCTGCTGAGAGGAAGTCGCCGAAGAAATACTTTTCGTATTTTTGTCTCGATGTCCGGCCTGGGGCTCGAACCCTGGCTCCACGTCTAATAAGCCAACACACTACCTACTAGACGACGGCGTATCCTATCTATGTCTATCCTTAGCTTATGAACGAATTCCCTACCTTCTGGTAAATTGTTCTTCAGCGAAATAATTTTAACATTCAGTATACCATTGTGTCCGTCCTGTACACAAGCTGTCAGTTTAAACCTACACCATTCCGATGCTATATGATTCATTCGAAGACTGGCGAGGAATCTCTCCCTAAGAACTGAAATCTGAATATATTTCCTGTGATCCTGGAGACTTAAGTGCTTTAAACCTTGCGGTAAGAATCAGGAAATTTAAAAATTTACTGACTTACTGGCCGGCTATTGTTTTACAGCCGTGTAGAAATGTTGAGATTTGAGTTGTCGTACTCAGGGATATGAAGTTGGTATCTGAAATTGGTATCCAAAAATTGATCTGGGCGTATGGAAGATTTAAATCGTAGTAGCGATGGACATAGGCGGTATTTTAGGACTTCTCTGTAACAATAGATTCGAGTTCATTCATGTTTAAAATGAAATAAGAATCGTCTGATCAATGACTTCTATATTAGATTCAACACGGATGACTTGAAGAAGAATTGTGGTATTGGATGTTATCTTCTCGTATTCTTGGTCAACATGAATCATTGCTAAAGTCTAACTGACAGCTCAAGTATCTCTTAGGAGTAGATGTTAAAGTTTAAAGGAAGCTTGTTCGCTACTAGCTCAGGTCGAGGTTGAGTTATGCCTATATTGGGGGCTAACTAATGGAACTTAATGGCCATTTTGTTTATATTGTACGAATAATACCAGCTCTATTAAAGCAATATTTTTTTAAAAGGAACAAGTAAATCTATTATTCAACATAAATTTTCATTAACAAGCCTTGTTAATAGGCTTTCTTTGTTCAAAGACAACATCATATTACTCGCACTGTTAAAAAATTAAAAAAAAAACGAATCGTGGAAAAAATCGAATTGCTTGCCAAATTAAAGCAGTCGAAAGTATACAATTGGACACATTGTTAAACGGACAACAAAGGCATGGACTACTCACTACTACTACTCACAGAAATTATACCAAAAAAAAAAATATTTCAACAAAAATAGAAACTGATGTTGTTGAAATGAATTGAAATAAAAGGACATGAAAAAATTGCCAAAAAAAAAAGGAGACAAAATATCCGGGCAAAAATATCAAATTGAAACGAGCAATCAATGGACGATATTTGATTTTTATTTAAAAGAACATTTTTACTGCCACTACACATGGCCTGCCAAAGAAATGGGAGCAACAAAAAAATCACAACAACAACAACAGTTGCAAGGATACAATAAATGCATTGTTTTATTTACATTTTTTTGCGAGGATTCTTTTTGCAACAATATTCCAATTTTTGTGTTTTTTTTCTTCTTTTTCACTTTTTATGTTGCAGTCAACATATTTTTCTCTGTGTTTTGTTTTTAGTTGACTGAATGATTGCAGTCTATAGTATATGATGAAAGAATTTTTTTGTTTTTGTTGTACAAATTTTGCAATTTTTTTTTGTCAAAAAAAAAACAAAACAAATAAAATAAGAATGAAAATATTTTTGTTAAACATTATTTTACTGCCTCATTTTGGCGTACTTTAAGAATAATATTGGTGAGCCTAGAATCGGCATAAATTGTGGGAAATTGTGGTTGCAACTCTGCCTGTTTTATACCAATATAAGCATCCAATACTCACCATCGATTAACACGCAAATGTCCTTTGAAACCAGTCATCTTTGTTAGATGTCTTAAGGCTGCAAAAGTCAACAAGAAACGTCCCTCAATCACCCTCTAAAAATATCAACTCACACTAAAGAAATTGTAAACTTTATTGAAATAAAGGGTCCGCCAAATAACTTTTTTTTTGAAAATGCTTTAAACACGATCGGTCCAATTTTTAAGCACATTATCGATTGTGTGCAGCTGTATTTCACCAATGGCTTCACGAATATTGTCCTTTAAAGCGTCAATTGTCTCTGGCTTGTCGGCTTAACACTTATCTTTGACGGCATTCCACAAACAATAGTCCAACGGTGTCAAATCGCAGCTCCGAGGTAGCCAAACGACATCAGCTCTGCGGCTGATAATGCGATCTTCAAAAACAGGTCGCAAAACATCGAATGTAGCTTCGGCTGGTTGGTACGTAGCGCCGTCCTGTTGAAACCAAATGTTGCCAATATCCTCCTCTTCAATTTTTGTGAACAAAAATTCGTTCAACATGGCCCGATAACGATCGCCATTGACTGTAACGGCTTTTGCTTGCTCATTTTCGAAGAAAAATTGCCCAATTATGCCTCTGGACCAAAATCCGCACCAAACGGTGACTCGTTTTGGGTGCGTCGGGTTTTCAATGTATGCGTGCGGGTTTTTTGTGCCCCAAATGCGACAATTTTGCTTGTTTACATACCCGCCAAGATCAAAATGAGCTTCATCTGAAAAGATGATTTTTTTTTTGCCAAAATCGGCATTTTCTGGTGTAGGCCAGCCGAGGCAGCCATTTGAATGAAATTATTTTCCATTATTAACCGGAAGGATTGTACTTTCAAATAAAAAAAGAAACTTGAGAAAATATTCAGTAAATTTTTTTAAAGCATTTTCAAAAAAAAAGTTATTTGGCGGACCTTTTGTCCGTGGATTCGTAATCTAAAAAAACCCAGCTTTTGAAAGCGTACTTGTCTATCAGACATCAGGTAAATATTTAGTCTTCTAAACTGGCTGTTTAAAATATTGTTAGATAAGTACAGGGACTAAGATTACTTGTGGCATCACAACGGGCCGCTATGAGTGCCACAAGTAAGCTTTTGTATCAAAGCCTCCACTTCAACCTACTTAGCAGCAGTGAACATTGGAAAAAATATGTGAGGGCCTCATCAAAATTTTGGATCAAGAATTCCCTATTCAGTCTCAATATTTTCCTGAAGCCGTCCTGTAAATTAAACTCGAATTACAACCGTTGAGGACAGCCCATGCCATGTGAAATTATATCATAATTTTTGTACAGCACTAGAGTTCGTTAAGACACTGTAATAAGATGATAACACAGGCAATTATGTTAAGACCAAACTTCCTCAAATGCCTAAATAGATTGTTTGTCATACGACTGTATAAATTTTATAATTTGATATGACAGTTTTAATTGCAAATTCTGTGGACTTACAACACTATAAAGAGGACTTATAATCCTTAACATTGCCAAATAAAATTAGAGCGCAAATTCGAGTGCTTGGCACGAGGCAGAGATCGGCTGTTATTGGTAGCTGGTGGTTGAGAGAGAGAGACTCGTATATTAGAGCGTTTGGTAGGAGTCAGAGGTCGAGTGTTATTGGTGACTGGTGGTGAAGAGAGCCAAGCATATTAGAGTGCTTGACAACAGTAAGAGATCGGCTGTTAATAAATGTACTTCTTCAACTTATAATGTAATCAATATTGAGTTGTTTATTCTGGCTACAGTGAGACTATTGTTCTCAGGAGCGAGGAATGCTAAAGCATAAGGGCAACAACCGAATACTATACTACCGAAGATAGCTAGAATCAGAAATTCGGGCAAGTCCCATTAATGGCTTGATATTATTGTCTACACAAATGACTCAAAGATGAAGTGTGAAGTAATATCGAACTCACTTACAGTCCGGGACAGTCAACATCAATACAAACTCAATAATACCTCAAAAGTCCTAGTGGGTAGTATGTAGACTACCAAATCCAGTACTAATCATTAAGTAGTATCATGGGAAGGTCAGGCAGCGAAATCCTTTAGGAACAATTTTCACAAAAGACCCCTAGGAAAAGTATAAGGCAAACAAATTGCAAGATCTCTCGATGGTCAGTCCACTTCATTTCTGAGTGAGATGACCATGCCCACAGAATATCAATGTGACATGAGCTGTGTGGTATGTAGCGTGGACCTGTTGAAACCATATGTTATTGGTGTTGAGATCAATCAATTCAGGTCTGTATTGCTCTCTGTCGACAGTGATGGCCTGACCCCTAATGGTCTCCAAGAAATGTGGACCAATGACACTTTTAGCTCAAAATTCACACCAAATGGCGAGTTTTTTTTTTCTCAAACTCGGCAATTTTGTTGGTTTACGTATCTATTCATTCAGAAATGGGCCTCAGGCTTAAAATGGTTTTACGATGAAAATTAAGGTCATTTGGCAATTGCACCAGAGCCAATTCATGATGATTATGGCTCATAATGATTTGGGAAAATAGACTTAATAAATGAGAAATAATTTTAATGATGTTTTTTTCAATAAGATGGGCGTTATCAACTGTTAATATTCTTCTTCTTCTGTGTTTGAAGGCTAAATTAAGGAATTATGACAGATTTTTGGGAACTTAAGTTTAAACTTTTAACTTTCAGCTTCTGCTGGCAAATTCGAAAAAAAAACTGGAAGCATATATTGGAATGTACACCAGTATTCGGTGTAAAGCAATATGTAGGCGAACTCTATCAATTATTGTCTATTTTATTTAAAGTACCTTTTGCTATTATTTTTACGTACGTATGTATTATTTTAAAAAGTCCTTTGCCAGCTAGCCTGCGTGCCTGCCATACACTGAGCACATTCCAAAAAAAAAAAAAAAAACTTGGAATTGAATTCTGTTTCAATGTGTGGCTACATTGTTATTTTTGTATAGTATTTACTACATACATATTTATTTATATACACATTATTTGGTTTCGAAAATCAAAATAAAATAAAAAAAATTAAAAAAATTTTTATTTTTTATTTTTCCTATAAAAATACACGAGATTTTTTTCAATACACCGTTTAAAGCTTTTATTGAACTCTTCGTTGTCAGTCATCTATACAGGGACAGCTATTTTGTTGTGCATTAAAATGTTTAAAAATGCATTTTTAAATATCCAACAACATATTGCTGAAATGAATACTTTAAAAAACAAAACAACAAAAACAAATAAATTTATTTTTAATAACAAAGTGAGTTTTGTTTTGTGATTTACAAAAAAAACAAAAAAAAAATATTTGAAAAATTAAATAAAATTGCAGAAAAATAATTTAGAATTACATGAAATAAATAAATGAATCTTCCATAGAAATAATATTTGATTTCCAATTTATATGATAAATAAAATCAGGAAAATATTTATTTTAAAGCATACTTTTTGTGTTTAACAAAAAATCAAATTCCATTGAAATTCTTTCAAGAGAAAGGAAGAATTTTTTTTAAATATTTGTTTTGTATAAAAATTATTTATTAAGCTCTCTTAATACTGCCATACTTTTAAAAAAAAACTTACGCATTTTTTAAACATTACAGCAGCTTATTTGGGTTTTGGTTTTAACAAAAAACAATGCATACTTATAGGCAGTCGGTTAAAAAAATTAATGGTCTTTTTAAGAGGTTAGGTTTTTATGATTGCTAAAATCACACCATTAAATAAAGTGTTATTAAGCACAGCACGAAAAATTTATCTAAGCCAGCTACCATTCGCATATTGCTGGAGGTGTTGATCAATCCAAGAATGTTGGATACTATAATCGTTTAATTCCCCGTTGAACTGGAGCTGTTCATAGCTCCTGATGCAGCCTATTAGACTCTTACTGTGCTGTACTTGCTTCACATAATTGGTAAGCCTTTAGTCAGGATTGAAACCTAGCCTCTCACACCACTCAGGGAGGAGAGTCGAGGAGAAATATTTTTTAATACGTGGTTTTGTTCGACATGTCTGAGCTGGGGGTTGAACAACGGTCAGTAAGAGTCGTAATGTTTCATTACGAACATGATAGAAAACCAAATAGTTTCTCCTTTTCCGCCATAGTGCTGGGCATCTACCCAATTGGTGAATAATATTTACCAGTACTCTGATGGGCGTCAGGCTAGAAGAAGCTATTCGTTATAAAATATTTTTCATTCTTAATAATCTATACCGCATTGTAGTCCGTCCTTACGGCTGGTACTTTCCCCTAAAAGAAGATGCAGTGCTGAGTACTTTTATCTGTTAAGTCATTACAACAAAGGTCCTGCGAGTGAGACGTATGATTATCTCCAGTGCTGAAGTAGGTGTAGTACGCAAGCACCACTAATAATGCGGCAGCTAGATATCTGTATCCACCGTAACAGATTGATTTCAGTTGTGATGCCTAAAAGTTCCCACCACAGCAGTCATCTGCAGGTTAAAATAGGTATGAACACTGCTGTATAGAACCAGGTCCATGATCCCAATTTATCCACAATATTTTTTTTATAAGCATACAGGGCAATCAAGGCCTTTTTCATTCTGATTTTCGGGATAACTATCTAGAATACTTACTTAATTGGTCATTAGAACCCTTCAGTTAGGATTACGATATAGCTTCTCGCGTCACTTATGTTATGGCTGTTAATTTTATACAAGAGCGCTGGGACCTATAGTTTAAAGTCTACTCCGAACGACAGTTTGTTGAGAAATTTTTCATGGCAATTTTATTAACACTCACAGTTTATGTCAGGAATCAGTTGAGAGGAAGTCGCCGAAGAAATATTTTTTCATCTTTCGTTTAAGATGCTTAACTTGGGGTTTGAGCCGTGTCCTCATGTCTGATAAGGCACCACACTACTTACGAGGCAATAGTGACTTTTACTACTTGGATTACCAACGCTTACTTGAACACGCATGACAGCCCATTGTGATGCCATACGTAAATGCAGTCCCTGCCTGTACTGACCGAGTTCCATCAAACTAAGGAAGCAGTTGGGCAGCGCAAGCGCTGCACTCTACCATTGACATACATAATTGGGCATTACAACCCTTCAGTCAGTATTACGACTTAGTTTTTCACACCACTTATGTTGTGTGTGTTAATGTTATACATGAGTGGCGGGACCTACAGTTTAAAGTCGACTCCGAATGACAGATTTTTGAGAACCTTTTCATGGCAATTTTTATTTACTCTCAGAGTTTTTGCCAGAAATCTGCTGAGAGGATGTCGCCGAAGAAATACTTTTTTTATTTCGTTTTGATGTCTGGCCTGGGGCTCGAACCATGGCTTTGAGTCTAATAAGCCAACACATTACCTGCTAGACTACGGCGACTCTACCATTTAGAAGCCCCGATAATTTTATTTTTGAATTAAAGCTCAATGAGTCAATATTCGACAACTAGTACCTTCTCCATACCAACACGGTTTTCCTATTGTAGACACTTTATACGTGGCTAACTGCCATTCGCTAACTTTCTTTAGAGGAAGTTTCATCCTGTTCTTTAGATAATCCACAAATCTAACCGAAATTATAAGTATCACCTCACCCGTATGGAAAATTCCTCCACAGACGACCTGTTCCAACATCTTAGCTCGTTCTTTACAAAATTACATGGAAGAGGAGACATTATCCTCGCGAAGTTCCTTATAAGATCTTGTAGTATCCATGATTTTTACCCGAACACTGGATTATAAATATTTAAACCTTCCTTATTGCTTTAAATCCAGCTTTTCCCCACCATATGCAAATGTCCCAAAAAAAAGCCGACACAAAATATTTAAGAGAACCCAACAATATTTAACAAATTTATTATGACAATAACAAATTGGTAAAACTATTGGAAATTTTTCCAATTGAACTCAAATGTATGATCAATAAATGAACAACAAAAAAACAACAACAACAAATTTTTACTGGCAACACTTAAGCATTTACAAACAGCGTATAGTCCGGGCCTATAGAATCCTTTACACACACACTCACACACAGGCAGTTTGATAGTTAAAAAGTCGTTTATGTTTTTAAAAATTGTAGAGAAAGAAGAAGAAGAAGAGGAGGAAGAGCGATAAAATTTGCAACCAACACAGATTGTAAAGATACAATGAAAATTATGAACAATTTAACATTTACAACAGAACGACGACGACAACAGCAGCAACTGTTGTCATTGCGAAGCGAAGCCAGTCTGCAGCCGTATTACCAATGAAATGGACGAATGAAAAAAAAAAAATACGAAATAAAATTGACTTGTTCAACTACGAAAATGTTCATATTCATATGAAATCGAACACAAAAAGGGGGGGAATGAAATGAAAAAAAATTGGGAAACTGATAAGCGGTATAAGATGGTTGAGGGACACACTACAGCCAGAAGTAAAAAGAAATTTTTTAAGTTTTTAGAGATCAACCTTGTATTGAAAGCCGCCGTAGTCTAGTAGGTAGTGTTTTGGCTTATTAGACGAAAAGCCAGGGTTCAAATCTCCGGCTAGACATCAAAACAAAATGCAAAAAGTATTTTATCGGCGACTTCCTCTCAGCAGATTTCTGCCAAAAACTCTGAGAGTAAATAAAATTGCCATGAAAAGTTTCTCAAAAATCTGTCGTTCGGAGTCGACTTTAAACTGTAGGTCCCGCCACTCATGTATAAAATTAACACACACAACATAAGTGGTGTGAGAAACTATGTCGTAATCCTGATTGAAGGGTTGTAATGACCAATTATGTGTGTAAACTTGTATTGCTGGGGGCCACTGTTCTGATAGCTGTCTGGATGTCAGCGAAACTCTTAATCTCCCTTTAAACCACATTGGAGCTGATCCTAGGAGAGCAACATAACACATAAAACCGCCTGGAAAACCGTATCTTGGTTAGAGAAATGGAAATATATTCTGATTTTTCGTTCAGCAATATGGGCACCAATTCGAGTTGAGTCCTATTGCCACATTTAAAGCCTTATGTGTAGCATCTAGACCCGAAGGGCAGCTGTGTAAGAGTTCCGTTTGCAATCCAGTAGTAAATCCAGTATAATGCTTCAATAGATGGTGAAAAAATTCTTGTTATCATGCCCGACATCTCACTATAATGCATATATTCTTCCAGTTACCCAAATAAATACCGACATTTCGTAAGACTCGATTTGCATCACAACATTATTTGAGTCGGCTTAACAGATGAGGTCGCCGTGGTCTAGTAGGTAGTGTGTTGGCTTATTAGACGTAAAGCCAGGGATCGAGCCCCAGGCCAGACATCAAGACAAAATACAAAAAGCGTTTCTTCGGCGATTTCCTCTCAGCGGATTTCTGGCAAAAACTCTGTGAAAGTAAATAAAAATTGCCATGAAAAGTTTCTCAAAAAAATCTGTCGTTCGGAGTCGACTTTAAACTGTAGGTCCCGCCACTCATGTATAAAAAATTATCACACACAACATAAGTGGTATGAGAAACTAGGACGTTGTACAATGGGTCAATTCGACCTCTGGGTACTGTACTGGTCTTAATTGACAACTACACGTCCTCTAACCTAACCTAACCTAAAGCGTTTTATCAAAAGGACGATTATTAACTCCAGAATATTCCTTGACAGACAGTTATTGGACGCATATTTCCTCCTATTGTCGTAACCCAACAAACATTTGGTTTGCGAAGGGCCATTGGCTTTTCCCATCTGCTTTCTCGTGATGTATACTTTTCGACAACATCTTTTTTCACTCCAGAGAGCGGGTAGAAGATTTCCTCCTTGCAAACTTATCTGCCTACTAATGCCGCGATTTTCGACACGACCTGGGACCCCACTACCTAACTGATTCAGTTTCCCCAGACAGTAGTATACTCTTTTCAAGTTAACTTCATAGGAGAAGTCGCCGTAGTCTGCTTGGCTATTCATATGCAGATTGCCTAAGACTTGACCTTGGTAGCAAATTGAATTTTCTCTAGTGGTCCTTTTCTAAGTTAGGTTCCAAAATAGAAATTTTATTATTTTATAACCAATGGCCGCCACTATTGCTAAATGTAGAGCGCAAATATAAAAAAAAACTTATTAAAATTGGTAGTAAAAGACAGAGTGGCAAATTACAAAAGCTTTATACATACATACTCGTGCTCGTACAGCTATGTCTGCCCGAGCAGATGTTGCAACACATACCCATACATTCAACAACAGTTCAGCATCACGGCACTCAGTCAGTCAAAAGGGCAGCCAGCCTGTCTTGACATCCAGCCATACAGTGTCAATTGTCGCCTGTAGTGATGTGACTAAATGTTGCACACAAATTTACTACAAAATTTTTTTCTCCTTCCCCTTTGTTTTGTTTTCAAACCAATAGGCTTAACAAATTTTTATCCCGAGGCCCCCTTTCTCTCTCAAACCACACAAAATTATTTCGCACCCATTTTTTTTGTACGCTTGTGGAGGTCGTAGGGTGAAAAAAGTCAAATGATTGGTTATGGCCGGTCACATAAAGTATGAAATAAAAAAACGTTGTTCGTTTTAATATTTTTTAAAACTGTTTCCATTCATGGTTGCCTTTTTATCGTTGTCCGGGGGTCTGTGCAATCATAACAGTTGAACGTTATAAAAAAATTATTTTTTTTTGTAAATATTATGCTGCATACTTTAGGGAATAAAGTCACAGCTGTTGGTGTAGTTATTTTTTAGGCGCATAGGCCGATATGTGTACACGTTTGTGCAGGTGTTAGTTCGTTATGTTATGTTGGCAGCGTATAAAACACTTTCACAATTTCCATAGATTTTTGGACTTAATATACCTGCATAGATTTTATATACGCTATACGAGGTATATTAAGTATACTATACTATATGATAATTTAATTAAAGAAAAGTTATGATAATGGTAAATACCAAAGCCTAACACGTGATTCCTTAGGGTATCGTGACCTGGCAAATCGTGTGGCTTATATCCCGCTCATAAACTGATCTCTGGACTGATCTCCTGCCAGAAATCTGCTGAGAGGAAGTCGCCGAAGAAATATTTTTTTTCATAGTTTGTTTTGATGTCTGACCTGTGATACGAACCCTGGCTTTACGTCTAATAAGCCAACACACTACCTACTAGACTACGGCGACTTCTCCTATGAAGTTAACATGAAAAGAGTATAGTACTGTCGGGGGAAACTAAATCAGTTAGGTAGTGGGGTCCCAGGTCGTGTCGAAAATCGCGGCATTAATAGGCAGATAAGTTTGCAAGGAGGAAATCTTCTACCCGCTCTCTGGAGTGGAAAAAGATGTTATCGAAAAGTATACTTCACGAGAGAGCTGATGGGAAAAGTTTGTTGGGTTACGACAATAGAAGGAAATATGAGTCCTACTGTCTGTCAAGGAATATTCTGGAGTTAATAATTGTCGTTTTGATAAAACAATTTCCCAATATGGAAATTCCGCGATGATGGGAATAAATTATCAGAACGCATACTTGAAACGTGACCGATTTGCCCTTATTGACGTCGTATAGTGCCCAAAACTATATCAGGACAATAATATCTCCTATTGGGACAGCCTATAGAGATATACAAAAGATCGAGTGGTGGCAGTACTGCGGCCACTCTATACGACGTTAACACGAAAAGTGCTTGTTTAACACGTTGACTGCCACGGTAATTTCCAGAAAACTGGCCACGCAAGCCAACATTGACTTTTTGTTCTTTTCCCTGCAGCGATTTATCGATACTAGCACTGATATAATACGATTTTATTCGTAGCTACACAAAAAAGGCAGGTTTAGTGAGTACGAGATAACTCGTACTTGGCTCCCTAGAAAGGAACGTAATCTACGAGTTATCTCGTAGTTGACAGTCAACGTGTTAAGTAGCCAATTTAGCACTAAAGAGACTAAGAATTGCATGTGGACTTCCCATTATGATGATAAAGCCGAAATAATTTCTTGTAAACTTTCAAACCTTTTTGTACTTGTGCACTACTAGGTCATTACTAAGGTGTGGCTTTATAAATTTTTATTTAAAACCCGGTTAAAATTCTAAAATTCTTATGCACGCTTGGTAGTTAGACTTAGTAGAACTGAATACTGAGGAAAGCTGTCTTATACGTTTTGATTTTATTTGATTACTAGTAAGGTAGAGGGCATCTATCTCTCTTGAACGTAATGAGAGACCTTTAAGATGGTACTTTAGCTATGTAAACTTAGTTTTGCACAAACTGAACTGTAATGTAAGGCATCCCCCTGGTTAGTCTTGATTGACTTATTGACTACCACACTTTATTTTTTTTTCTTGATTTTTTTCTTTCTCCCAGTGTAAAATAATTTTTTTTGTTTTCACCAGAATTTTGTTTAATCCATACAATTTGACAGCCGGTAGCCAGAAATAATTAAGCGATAAAAAAAATAAAAATAAAAAGCGTTAACAATTTGCTCATATGCTCAATATGAGCAACGGAGTTTATTTTAAAGGTATTGGATTTACAATAACAATAAAAAAATATTAAAAAAATATTAAAAAAAATATTAAAAAATAGTAATAAAAAAAAATCAAGTTGTGATGATTTTTATTGCAATTAATCCCAATGAAAATTTTTTTTGTAATGATAACAAATTTAAGGGCTAATAATAGAGCAGGACTGTATATAAAAAAGAACTAAAGTATGAAATATTGTTGAAGGATTTTTAAAGATTTAAAGGAAATTATTACAAAAGGCTGTTGCTTTAAAAGTTTTAATAGGAGAATGAATTAAATTTGCAAAACTAAAGTTTGATTTTAAAGAGGAGAAATTTTATTAAAAATTTTATTATAAAAAGTCGAAAGTATGAACAGGGTTACATAGGACTTACTAGACAGTTGCGGTGGAAACTTCACGTTAGTCCCTGATGGTCATATACATATGTGCCTCAATTAAATAGACTACTAGCTGTACACTGCGCGTGTTGCTGCGCCACCAACTAAAATAAATTTGAAGGAAAGACATTACACAAATGTCCAATTAATTTTGAATTATTTTATTGATTTTTTTCCCGTTGTCCTGATGATTCAGATGAAAGGGCCTGAGTAGTACGCATTCAATCAGTTTCTAATCTCACTTCTCGTTGTTCAAGTGGTTCAAGCGAACGGGTCTCAGCGGCATATACTCGAAGATTTTCCAGTCTGAATACCCGTCTGATTCTGATTTTCTTCCGTGCTTCGACCAATTGTTGTCATTCATTTTGAATAATTTTCAGTGACACCATCCATCGGAAATTAATCGCACCAACCTCCGTCGACTCATGCGCAACAACTTTGTTAAACAATGCACAGTTTACGACTTAATTCATTTTGGGTAATTTTCGGTGGCACCTCCTGTCGGAAATTGCTCATACCAACTTAGAAACCTTCGTAGGCTCATGCGCAACAACTTTGCTACAGATCATATCATGATCAAATGCACAATTTATGATTTAATTCATTTTGACTAATTTTCAGTGGCGCCACCTATCGGATATTGGTCATACCTACTTAGAAACCTTATAGCCCACTATAGCCAATCCGCCCATTTTGTTCATATATACGTCAAAGTCGTCCATATAAAATTTGAGGACTCTAGCTGTTGCAGTTTGTAAGATATACGACATTAAATACTTATTGGGTAGGTGGGCGTGGCACCTCACCTACTTGAAATTTTACAATAAGAAGTAGCCTATAGTTCCTTCCAGACATACAGGAAAGTACTGTTAAAATTTCAAGAAAATCGGTCCAGCCGTTTAGCCGTCTATAGACTTCAAACAAACCCACAAACAAATAAACACACATTCATTTTTATATAAGAGAAGAAGAAAAAGAACCCTAATGTCAACAGAAATATTACTTGGCCGCACTGATATACGGCATTACGTTGTAGATTGAATATTCGGCAAGTAATGTCACATCCTGCTTTAAAATATTCAACAACTTCTGTTAAAAATTAAAAAAACTTGAATGTTCATGCCAAAGAATCGACGATAATGAACTCGCTATACTCTCTATACTTTTCTCGATCATATGTCTAGATTTTTACCTGGTTCCATGTTGTACTACGGAAAAGCATTCGTCTGTAACCTACGAACTATCCTTTTTCATTAGTGACTCATGTTCTTTTCCGTCTCCACATTTCATAATTGATCGGTTTGCGGTTCGCCATCCAAACGACACTTTTTCTAACTCAATTCGGTTAGAGGATATGAAGAACTAGCTACAAACATTTCCTGAGAAATATTTACAGTCTTCTTCGTAAGTTTTACGCAGAACTCCATTTTGGAAAAATTCCCACACATGGTTAAAAATAACACCCACAACGTGGGTGGGTGGATTAAAAAAATAGGTTGTAGTCCTGACTATACGTTATTCAAAGGAAAATGTCTGAAAAGTCGCCATAGTCTAGTTGGTAGAGTGTTTGCTTAGCTGGCACAGAGAGCCAGAGAGCAAGAGAGTCCAAGCAAAAGAGAAGAAATACAAAACAAGAAAAAAACAAACAATACCAAGTGCCAATATCGTAAATAATAACAACAAGTTAATGGTACAAGAAGAAAAGTAAAAGAACAACATTATGAAGCATTGGAAATATGAGACGATATCCAATATGTGTTATTGGAGAAAGAGAGTTAATTTAAACAGTTAGTTCTCTAATAAACTAAGGTCAGAGATGTTAATAACTTATTGATGTTAAATTTTTAATATTTTCAAAATTTATAGGCCTTAATAGGCCCGGTAGGTCTCCCAAAACACTTTTCGTAAGCCTACAAAAATTTCTGTTACTTATTTACTAACATTTTTAAAATGCGAAAATAAATTTATAATAATTTTGGCTTTAATTTTACGTATGTAGAGATTTATAGTCTAAAAAGCATTTGCCTAAGCCTAAATTCTCTTTTACTTTATTCAGTATCTAATTAATTACTTTAAAATGGTATAACATACTCTAAATTGAATTATTAATAAATAACTCCCATCTATGGCACATTTTGTTGTCACCAAAATTGCATAGAAATGTGAGAAAACAAAAAAATGTTTCTGAAACAGTTACTACGCACAGTAACAAAGTACAACATAAAAAAATTTTACGCAATGTAGTTGTTGTTATTGTTTTTCTTAAAATTGGTGAAACACTTGTTCAAAGTTCACCAACATCATGCTCTTTTAATGATGACGTATGCAAATGTAATTTTATTGTTGTTGTTTAGTTTTAAGATTCACTCATGACTCTCTATTTTTAAATTGCAATGCCCATTCCATAAGTAAACAGTGTTGCCTGTTACTTACAACTTTCGTACGTTTTTTTTTATCTTGAGAAGAGAATATAGGTCAGTAACATATATAAACTGTTAATGTACTTTAAAATTAGTCCCGTTTTTGTACTATATGAGTACCTACAAGACAAATCCGAAGATGGCAATACTAAAGTTTATTTAGTATGTTTGTTTGTCAGTTAACCATTAACTTAGACAGTGTAACTCGCGTTCGTAGTTGGAATGGCGTCGAAAATAATTAATTGACGGGAAATAATTAAAATTCTTTAAAATGTTTATGAAATAATTTAAATAAAATACGTGTAAAGTGTGTGCGCGTGTGTGTGTAATTTTTTTAATAATAAAAGTGTTAAGAGTAAATATAAGTGCGTGTGCTTGTGCAATATAAAAGTGTTATAAAATGTGTCCAAAAGTGAATTGTCATGTTGGTTTGCTAAAAAATGTTTCATCAAAGCGGAAGAAGAAGCAGAAATCAGGTAAAAACAATACCAAAACTTTAAGGCTAATATAATTTTAAGGTTCTTAATACCTTTGCTATTTTTAAAAGGCACTTATGTGCATTTTTTTACAATAACAACAATAATTTTTTTACTCCGTTTTCTGTAACTTTTGTTTTTGTTACGCTCTTTAATTTTAAAGAACTTTTGCTTCTAATTTCTCCCACTCATAAACGCTCTCGCTCTTTCTCTCTCTGCCTATTTTTATAAGGCACTTATGTGCATTTTTTGACAATAACAACAATCAATTTTTTACTCCCTTTTCTGTGAACATGATTTTGTTAGGCTCTTTAATTTTAAAGAACTTTTGCTTCAAATTCTCCCACTCATAAACGCTCTCGCTCTCTCTTTGACTATTTGCATATGTGCGCTGTGGGTTCATTGGCCTCTCTTTTTCCTTACGCATCTTCATTAATAATAATTAACATCGTAATGGGTTTCTCTAACATAATTATGTTGTAAGATCATAATAATCATGTTTTGCTGTTGCTGTGGGTTTTTTATGTATTCTCTTTCGTTTTGTTTTTTGTTGTCTCTTTCAAAACAATGGCCATTTATTGCCCGTGCTGTATGAGCATGCGTATTTTGCTTAACAACTTTTTCTACGACTCAAGAATTTGTTTGAAAAAAAATTAAAGAAAAATATTTTTTACACACACTGTTAACGCTTTAAAAAACTAAGGTCAGAGATGTTAACAGTGAAATGATCTGAAATTTTGAATGCTTTTAAAGTAAATAGACTAGGTATACGAAAGTTATTATTTGTAAATTTTTAATACATTTTTTAAACACCTAGAAGAAGAAATATGGTTAAATAAAATACAAACATTTATAGATGAAAAATAAAATTAAATAAAAAATAAGTGTATCCTAGTTGCTGACAATGTTTCCCCGTATCGATATTTTTTTAAAAAAATTTTAACTTAACATGCAGAGCAGCTCCCCAAAAGTTAATTTCGAAAGCCTACACAAATTTTTAATAATTATTTACAAACATTTTTTTAAAATACGAAAAGAATTTCATAATAAATTTGGTTTTAATTATTCATACGTATAGTATTAGTATTATAGTCTTAAAAATTCTTTGTCGAAGTCTAAGCTCTCATTACTCTATTTAATATCTAATTACTCGCTTAAAAAGCTTTCTACATTTAATTATTAATAAATAACTCCCATCTTTGGTATTTTATGGTCACTAAAAACTGCATTACATGTGAGTAAACAAAAATATTTGACTGATAAACAGTTACTCCGCACAACAACAACAAAGTACAACACACAATTTTGGGTGAACCAATTCTTGTTATTGTTGCTTTTATTAAAATTGGAGAAACACTTTTTCAAGTTCATGAACATGATGCTCTTTTCTTGACGTATGTATTGTTGTTGTTTATTCTTATGATTCACTCACGGCTCTCTATTTTTTAATTGCAATGCTTATTGAGTGTGTAAACAGTGTTGCCTGTTTCCTAAGCTTACGTACATAAATGATTAAAATATTTGATGGGGGTGAGAGAGCATATTTAATACTCTTTTTTATTCTTGGTACATATTAAGTCGCTCAGGAATTTTCGTACTTTTTTATTGTTAAGGTGGGAATGTAGGTCAGTTGCATATGTTAACTGTTAATGTACTTTCAATTTAGAAAGTCCTTTTGTACTAGATGAGTACCTAGAAGATAAATAAGAAAATGGCAATACTGAGATTTACTTTGCTTGTTTGTTGGTCAGTTAACCGTGTACTTACAGAGTGTAACTCGTGTCCATTTTTCGGGTGGCGTCTAAAATTATTTATTCGCGCGAAATAAGTAAATTTCGGGTAAATTTTTATCAAATAATTTAAATAAAAGAAGTTTAAAGTGTTAAGCATGCGCGCGTGTGTAAGTTTAAGTGCAATAGTATATTAAAAAAGTAAATTAGTTTCAATATTTTTTTTAAATAATAATTATGCAATTAATAAGGGTAGTTTAAGTGTAAGTGCGTGTGTTTGTTCATCAAAGCAGAAGAAGAAGTAGAAATCAGGTAAAACAATAAGAAAACTTTAAAGCCATTATATACATATGTACATATATAACTGTAACATTCGTATTAACTGGTGCGATTTATATATGTAAATTTTTTTTATAACAACAACAATCGGATTATTTTTTTTTTGCCTCGTTTTCTGTAAAAATAACTGTGCATGGTTTTGTTAGGCTCTCAATTTTTTGCTTTTGAATTTTTCTCAATCATAAACTCTCTTGCTTTTTCTCTTTCACTCTCTCACTATTGCCATTTGCATACGTACTCTCTTTTGTAATACACATTTTCATTAATAATAATTATCGTAACGTGATTCTCTATCATAATTATATTGCAAGATCGTAATTATGATGTTCAGCTGTTGCTGTGGGTTTTTCTTATTTTTTGGGATCTTTTTCAAAACAATGCCTACTTTTTGTCTGTGCTAAAAGATGGTTGCGTGTTTTGCTTAGCAACAATGTCTATGACTCAGGAATTTAGTTGAAAAAATTAAAAATATTTTTTTTAATAATTTTTAATTAAAAAAATAATTTATTTTTAAATATTTTTATTTTTTAAAAACAAAAATATAAATAAATTAGAAATACGTTTGAATGTGCTTTAAATAAGCTTATTTTTAAATATCCTTATAAATCAGGTTTTAGTTAGAAAAAGAAAAAAATTAAAAATATTTGAAACGTTTTTTGTGTAGAAGGAAATCAAAATTTCTAAAAATAGTTTCTTCTACGTCTTAGATTTGAACTCTTTCAATAGGAATGACAATGGTGTTGTTCACAGACTGGTACTTGTACAGTAAAAGAAAAAAGGCCACATACACCGGTGTATGTAGAAATTTTTCGGCTAATTTTTACTCTTTTTTCCAATAATTTCTATTTCATATTTCTTTCCTATTTGCTTTGTTCTTCAAACATTTTTGACTGTAAATACCTTAAGCAACTCTATAATATCTTTTTCAATTTAATAAAAATCAGCGGAAAAAATGTCTACTTACACCGGTGTTTGTAGCATTTTTCCTTTGACTATTTAATAGTAGCGTGCATTTATCTGTATATGTATGTACATATTTAAGGAGGATGAGTAAGAAAAGAATCCAGAAACCAGGCTAAAGAATCCTCTATTTTCAGGCCTTGGTATTATATTAATGAGTATACTGAAGAGTTATTGGAATCCGTAATAACAACCAACTAGCTTTAAAAACTTTAAATGATGTACAGTCACAGAAAAAGTCTACATACACCATTGTAAAAAAGTCTACATAAAGCGTAATAGCAGTCAAGTAGCCATAAAAACCTTAACCTTTTCCACTCCAAGCCTTTTTTCTTTTTATTCCACCAGCTCTACGCTAAAATTGCGTTTTTTAACTTCTAGGTGTTTTTTCGTATTTTGTTAATAAATTTGATTTTTTCTTATATGTCGAGTGACACTCCACGTTGCATTGGAAAGGGTTAAATGATGTACAGTCACAGAAAAAGTCTACATACACTGTTGTTAAAAAGTCTACATACAGCAGTGTATGTTGACTTTTTCCATCGACTGTAAGCATGCGTGCGTAAAGTTGTAGAGTGAACTGTTATTTCATTTGTTACTCTTTTCAATATTTATTTTCACAAAATTGGGTTATTAGCCCTACGCTCCACCTCTCAAAGGAGAGTACCTTAGGAAAACCAATGTTTCAAATTCTTACTTGTCCAGCTGGGACTCGATTCCAACTTTTCTTGGAATCAGGTTTGAGTTTGGATAGATTCGTAAGTGTAACTAATTTTCTTATCTTCTCTCTTTGCCAAGTAACTAAAATCATATTCTCTGATGGGGAAAGAAACCCATAATCCTCACACTAATAACTTACAACGCTACCCACTAGAATATAGGGGCTCCAAAAAATTATGGATTTGTTTTTGAATTACAATATGATTTCACTTATATTTGCACTGTTACGATTCCAGTGGTGAAGGCCAATGTAATAGGCCTGAGTTTCTGCTAAAAATTAAAGCCAAAACCTGCACTCTGTCTTACATATTACAAGCTCAACAAAACCATTCCAAGTGAACTTTTAAAACTTAAAATTTATACTTCGTGCCTTAGCATTAGTGCCCATAAGTCTTGAAAACTCTTCAAATTTAAACATTTTTAAAGTTTATTTCCCGTATCAAATGTTAATAAGTGTGTGTTCACCTTTCTTTAATGATTTCGAAAACCAAATAATTTTCTTGCTTTTAATCACACCAAGTCTTTAAACGTTTATCTTCCCTTAAAGGTTTCTATATTCTGCAATTAAACAGCAACCATATACTCCTGCATTTGTATGTATATTTAATCATACTTGCAAATACCAAAAAACCAACATACACACATACATACTTACATGTAAAGATTTAAAGAGAAAGGACAACAGGATATACAGAATAAAAATAATATACAAAAAAAACATACACACGACAGCAACAATAATAACAACAAAATATTGTAAATGAAACATTTTTATAGTGTCGTCATGTACGATTAATTGCAGCTCATTAAACTTTATATGCGGCATTATACTTAAATGCCTGACAGGCTGTAAAACAAAAACAAAATAACAAACCTAATGCGTATGTGTAATTCAGGACCAATGCTACTGTTGTTGTTGTTACTGTTTTTATTGTCTTCCTACTCGCCCCCCATAGTTATCCTCATCATCATCAGCAACAGCAGCAGCAGCAACATAGCATCAGAATTGAGCTGAAATATTAAGCAGCCTTAAAACCATTTAACCATTTAATGCTCCAACAATTACACATATTTATACAATACAACGACATATATGAACACATGCATACATACACATACACACACACATTTGCAGTGGTCACTTGTACAATCTTAATTTATCCTTTAAATGAAAATGAATTCATGCACCATACTTTTCCTTACACAGTTTAAGTGTACGGGAGAGTACTCTCTGAGATATGGAGAGGGGTATTTTGGATTCAAACCACTTGGCTAAAAATAAGGGGGGACGTCTCAGATGAAAATATTTTTCTTTTTTTTTTAAGATAATTATTGTACTGCTGTACCATGCTGTTAGTGTTGTTGTATTTAACGATAATGTGGTTCATTTGAAGGAAGAAAAATTATTCCTTAACGGTGTACTTTTGGTGCTTTATTGTATAAGGGAACAGAATACCGATTTTCGATGTCAAAATTAGGATGAATTTAATATTTTTAGTAGTCTCTCGTTTTTTGAACCTTCTGCTCAAGATGAATTGGTCACTTCTATTCGATGGTGTACACTTCTGCTTGAAAGATACTAGCGTTTTTCTTCACCAGCTCGGAATATTTACATTCGCTGCCAGAAGTCGCCGTAGTCTAGTAGATAGTGTGTTGGCTTATTAGACGTAAAGCCAGGGTTCGAGCCCCAGGCCAAACCTCAAAACAAAATACAAAAATTATTTCTGCGGCGATTTCCTCTCAGCAGATTTCTGGCAAAAATTCTGAGAGCAAATAAAATTGCCATGAAAAAGTTTCTCAAAAATCTGTCGTTCGGAGTCGACTTTAAACTATAGGTCTCACCACTCATGTATAAAAAATTAACACACACAACATAAGTGGTGTGAGAAGCTAGGACGTTGTACAATGGGTCAATTCGACCTCCGGGTACTGTACTTGTCTTAATTGACAAGTACACGTCCTCTAACCTAACCAAACCTAACCTACATTCACTGCCAAGCACGTCTATCTAACCCACAGAAGGCATGGCAGCTCTCCTGCCTGGGCTTGGATACCCAACAGAAAGTACCTGCCTCATGACTTTCCCCATCGACTTGGAATATTTTAATATCAGAGTTAAACTCCCTCTACTGTCCCAGTATCTGTTCCTGATCCAATCGTATGTCACAGAAATGTCCCTTTATTGAAGAGGTGTGTAGCCTCTAGGTTACTCCATTCATTTTTGTAACAAAGTTTTGTTGCGAGGCATTTTCTAAAAACTATAAAGACTACTGGCTCCGTCAGTTAAGAATAGAGCTGTCAATCACTCGATTCAATAGATTATGAAACCATCTGATGAGTCTCATTTTCCATTATCCTAATCATAGTCTCTAGAGTCGTGGTCTTGACTACAATTAGCAACACATTTAATTCATTTCATTGTGCTTGTTATAGCAACGCACACTAGTCTCTGTATTTTGTATAACACCTTTTGAGCAGTTTATAGATGCCAGACAATGGCAGCATAGGTCACTATTGGTGTGACCATCATGGTACACATCGAGTGCATAACACTTGGGTTATATTCCCAAAAATTCCCTGTAAGCCTTCTGCATATCCTTCGCTTAAATGCATTTTATATGAGCCTTTCATGCTAACTTACTATCCTGTGTTATTCCTCGATATTTTAACTCCAGACATTGGGAAGTTTTCTTCTTCTCGTAAATGGTGCTGCTGGAGTTTTTCCCGACTTATGTTGATCTTGCCAGCCAGCTTGTTACAGTCAATGGACTTTTTCTCTCAATTATTGAATCGTGGTAGGTGAGTTCATTGAGAGGAGGTCAACCGACACACATCTAACCCATCATGTGAGTTTGTTGTGCGCTCAACGTTAGAAATACCAGCCGGTATCTGGTACAAACTTTTTCCTTTCCATTCCTCTCAGACGATTTATGTATGTATGTCTGGTATAGTGTCATCCCCAAGATAGTGGGGCTCGAGCTTTTGTAAGCTGCCCAATGACACAAAAAGTTTTGCATTGTTTGATTTCTTCCACACATGCCCTGCATTTATCACCAACGCGGTTATGGTGTACATATAAGGCTGAGTGTTCCAGGTCGCTTCCTCACTTCCAATCTCTCCGTGATGACGAGTTTCCCATATAAAGCGTATCGTTCCATACCTGGAGTAATTGCTTTTATTCTCTAGGACCATCTCTAAACCCATATTTCTGAATGCTATTGCCCTCATTGTCGATTGACTACTTGTGAAGACCTTTAAATACCCATATGTCTAGTTTACCAAATGATTACTAGCCCAGATCATACATTCCCCGATCGCGCTTAAAAAATCGGTCCGGTAGTGGTTTCAATAGCACTGCGCCACATGCCACACGACACATGATAGCGTCAATCTATTAAAACGTGGATCCGATTGTCTGAAATACTCAGAAGGTCATTGCTCAATTGTATTTCAGATAAGACTTAGGTAAGCTTTTGCAACGCCGGATAGGTCTCTTATTTAAATTAAAAAAAAATATTTTCATAAGTATTCTGAACACCACTACATATCTTTTCTTCCCATATTCTTTTTATGATGATATTCTCTTAATGAGTTTATTTTGTACTTCACATTTTAATACTACAGTTTGGTTTACCAATATTCTTATGGTATGGACATACATACGGTTTCCTTTATTAAATACTCCTTTAGGGATAATTGAGGTCCGTGGGTTATTTTTTTTTTATTTGCAACGCTAACATGTTTGGTTTTATTTTCTTGCATTTATTTCTTTTTCATTCTTTTTATTGTTTGTTTTTCTTTCCCATGATAAAAAAATACATACTTTTTTCTGTATGATTTCTTTCCATTTTTTGCAATTTTTTTTCCTCGAGTGTATAAGCCTGGTATTGTGCATGAATCTCTGTTATGTACGCTCACTTCATCCACCATATAAATTGTTAATGCCTCTTTATTATTTTCGTATAAATTTTTGTTGTTTTTTCTGTTCATTTTTGTCTCAATCGTTTTTAAATTTAATGGCCCGTTCAATTGTATTGGATATCAATTGATGTATTACGCTATAAAAGAATTCGCATAAAATAAAATCAGATTTATTTTTTAACTCTCTCTTTCATTTGTTTTATCTTCTTCTTCCTCTTTTTTTATATTTATTTTTGTTGATGGGAACGCTACACTACACTTTTGTTTGATAGTGATGAGGAAACAGGGAATTTGGGGTTACAAGAGAACAAAGTACCAAAGTATCTTAAATCTTATTGAGGAAAATGAAAAGGTTGTTATACTTATTGGCCATACATCAACATTCTGGTTTGGTTTTTCCTTTTGTCGTCCTTATTCAGTGGGTCCTTGTCATTGTGATCGATTAGTTTAGCTTGCTCTCCCCCATTCTAAAGTAAAGTTTTCATTTAATGCTGCCTGACTTTGTACCAGCAAGTCTTAAATTCAGCTTTTGTATATACCTTAGGCTCGGTTCGAAAACTCTAAACGCTAAAGCCAACCGGACACATTTACAAGGGGAATGATTTTCTCAGGTTTCAGTAATGAGCCTTCGCTTCCTTATACGGTGTTCAGATATGAACCTTTATTGCGTAAATCGCAATAAACAACATTATTGAGCTCAATATTTCATATAAAGTTTCAATTATGTAATTGCGCAATAAATACGAAAATTGTAATAATATTGAGTAAAACTTAAATTGCAGCACGGTCATATGTGTGTTTAGTAAGCATATTACAATTAACCGAACACTTTCTGTTGATATTTGACAACTCAAATTGACAACTCAAATATCAACAACGACAAAAAAACAAAAACGAAACAACCAAATGAATACATATGGAATAAGCAGCTGAAGTGCGTATATTATTATGTCTGAACACTTAAAATATTGTACTCAATAAACCGAAAATTGACTCAATAAATGTGCATAACTGAACATAGTATTACATCACATATCCTTCATAATTTTTAAGCATTGGTTTCTTGTTGCTTACGTACATTCATACATACATAATTGGTCATGACAATCCTTAAATCAGAATTACGACTTTGATCCTCACACCACTTATGTATATTGTGTGCGATAATTTTTATATATGAGTTGCGGGACCTACAGTTTAAAGTCGACTTTGAACGATAGATTTTATTGAGAAACTTTTTCATGGCAATTTTATTTACTCTCAGAGCTTTTGCCAGAAATCTGCTGAGAGGAAGTCGCAGAAGAAATATTTTTTCATATTTCGTTTTCAACGAGATGTCTGATCTGGGGTTTGAACCATGGGTTCGCCTCTAATAAGCCAACACATAACCTATTAGACTGCGGCAACTTAACCAATACATGAGAATTATAATCCATTTTCAGTGCGATCTAAATATATCATAAAATAGCGTATAGATTTAGTCAATTTGCCCTCACACTATGTTTTATAATTGTAGGGACAGTAAACAGTTTTCCATTTAATATCTTTAAGCAACATCACGTTTTACTCATTACTAACTTTGTTCTTTCTTTTTATTTTCTTTTCTAGGTAAGTGTAACTAAATAATATGTATGTAAGTAATATTTTACAAAACAATATCTTATGCTTAGCTGTACCTATTTCTAACACCATCACTGTTAAATTATTGACTTCAACAGTGCCTTGACATGATATTATTATTTTTTGATTTGAATGAATTTGAATTAAATTTTTAAAACATTGTCATGCTCAATTGCCAGAAATCTGCTGCGAGGAAGTCGCCCAAGTAATATTTTTGCATATTTTTCCTTTTTTTTCGAGCTGAACTGAGCTGCAGTTTGAACCACGGGTTCGTGTCTAATAAGCTAGCACTCTAGTTACGAGATAATGGCGACTTGGTTAATAACTCCAGCTTATTCCTGGATAGTCCAACACATGGTTCGAACCTCCTGCTATTGACATTTCTCGAAAAGTCTTCCCTCTCTTAAACTCCCATTCGGAATAGTCTTCCAAATTCAAATTCGTAAAATCAAAGGCATAAGTTCGGGGATGCAAATATTTGGAGTTTTTATGGTGGTACAGCGTTAAACATTGCTCACAATCAACAATTTGGTTTTGTTTTCTGTCAAAAGCTTGCGCATCACCCGCTTTTAATAGAGATTTCGAATAATCAAGTGTTCATTTATGACATGTCTAACATATTCCCTTGAGATCTTTAGAGCCTCCGTCATTGAAAATTATTTTTTGCATTTGTTTGATATTTTCATTCCAAATAGTTTCTTTGGAGAGTCTATTCCATGAATCGTCTGTGCTGATAGTTTCGCCTCGTGATCAAACTGTTTCTCGACGTTTAATTTTCCTGGTAGGTAGCCTGAAGTCAATCAAGCCTGGGTTTCAATGGAGGAGCTTTTAGCTCTTAAAGAAATATTAAAGATTTATTTGATCTCTTTGAAGTCGCCATAGCCTAGTAGGTAGTGTGTTGCCTAATTAGACGTAAAGCCAGGGTTCGAGTCCCAGGCCAGACATCAAGACAAAATACAAAAACTATTTTTTCGGCGACTTCCTCTCAGCAGATTTCTGGCAAAAACTCTGGGAGTAAATAAAATTGCCATGAAAAAGTTTCCCAAAAAATCTGTCGTTCGGAATCGACTTTAAACTGTATGTCCCACCACTCATGTCTAAAAATTAACACACACAACATAAGTGGTGTGAGAAACTAGGTCGTAATCCTGGCTAAAGGGTATGTATTATGTAGTATTGTATTACATTGTCTGGTGTACTTGCATCTAAAGTTACGAATTCCTTTTGCATTTGGTGTTCTCCATATTTAAGATATTGGACAACAGTCTGTACTCAGTTTTGTCTTCAACGAGGTATTCGTGGCATCCTCTAAAGCGTCACTAATTTTTATCGTCCTTTTAAGCCAATTGTGGCATTGATAAAGCATCTCCTCCAACCTGGTTCTTATAATCTCTTTTTCCTTTGTCTAATTTGTCTAATGTCTCAAGCCTTATCAGCCTAGCCGACGCCAAAATGATAGGACATTGTGTCTTTGTGTAGAAGTAACGCTCTTTGTGAAAATGTTTGGGTTGTGGTGTTGGGTATGGAGGTGACTCTTTCTATAGCGAAGGTACTGCTTTTTTGAAGTCGCCGTAATCTAGTAGGTAGTGTGTTAGCTTATTAGACGTAAAGCCAGGGTTCGAGCCACAGGCCAGACATCAAGACAAAATACAAAAAGTTTTTCTTCGGCGACTTCCTCTCTGCACATTTCTGGCTAAAACTCTGAGAGTAAATAAAATTGTCATGAAAAGTTTCTCAAAAATCTGTCGTTCACAGTTAAACTCTCGTTAAACTGTAGGTCCCGCCACTCATGTATAAAATTAACGTACACAACATAAGTGGTGTGAGAAATTAAGACGTTGTACAATGGGTCAATTCGACATCCGGGTACTGTACTTGTCTTAATTGACAAGTACACGTCCTCTAACCTAACCTAACCTAACCTACTGTCAAAACAACAACTCATACAGCTTATTATTGGAACGGATGCGGAAATCATCGCAAACTCGCCTTAGGCCGGTGGTGCTCCATTGGACTTTTCCCAGGAATTCTTTTAAGGCGGCTGCATCGATGCTTAATAGTGAGATTAATAGTAAGGCATTTAGTTGGGCACAAAACAAGTCATTAAATAATTTCTTATGAGCTCTACGATAAATGCCGCAAAGATAGGCTACTGACCCAAAATAAGTTTACAAAATATTTTAATCCTGCTAATGACCTTTCTCCATATCACTGTGCCTGCAAAATATTTGTATAAAAACTGTTATACTAAGCAGATGCACAACAGTTTCTTCTGAATATGTTTTAACAATTGAAAATAGTTGTAAATGGCTTCAGTATAAAAGCCTTGCAAAAAACCAAAAATTAAAAACCAATCAACAACTTTACATATTCTCTACTGTTGAACGTACGTGATAACAATGTTACAGTGCAGTAACATACAAGAACTGCTTCAAAAAATATGTATAAGGGCTGTGTAGTTAGTGCAGCATTTATGCGGACATGTAGGCAACATGTTGCACTCTATTGCATATTAAAATATAAACTTTTATGCCTGAATAACATTGAGAGATTTTCAATATTTTTTGTTTCTTTTTTTTTTGCAACACGCCCTCTTTGCCACTACTTTTAAGCTGTTGAAAAAACAACAAAAATTTGCTTTCATTTTTTTTGTTTGGTCATGTTCGGCATAAATGTCATAAAATGTTGCTGTTGTTGCTGTTGTTTTTTTGTTTCTTTTATATTCATTTGATTGCATTATAAATTTAGTACTTAACGTCATACAATCGTACATACTCCTCGTACATGCATACATATTTAAACTGAGATATAATTTTTATTGGGTGTAACAAACAGTCTGTATGACTGTCATCGAACCGAACATATAGAAATAGTTAGGCACTGAGTCCATTGTATGTTTATGTGATGATATTTACAGTGTTTTTCCCCCTTTTTTTATTTTTTTTTGAGTGCCATGCAAAGGCTAAAGTACTAAAATAACAAGATAACAGGATTTATAAATATTTTGTTTCTCCACAAAAAAGAGAGAAAGGCAAACTCTTGTGCATGTACATGCATTTA
Organism: Sarcophaga variegata; assembly: GCA_932273835.1. Lineage (NCBI taxonomy): Eukaryota > Metazoa > Arthropoda > Insecta > Diptera > Sarcophagidae > Sarcophaga > Sarcophaga variegata. The sequence goes on from OW026362.1 coordinate 11,103,114, forward strand.
CTATACATGATAGTATTTTAAAGGACTTTGACCAGAATTTCGATAGTTCGTATTGTTAAATTTTTTATAGGGTTGGCTGCATATGTACCGTATTGTACAGTCCATAAACTCGTTAGGGTATAATGTTTCCTTCAAGCATCCTATTTCTTTGATGCACAGCAGTATGCTGGTCGGTATAATGCTCAGCACCTGATATGAACCCAAGTGTCTTCTACATACATACATACATACATAATTGGTCATTACAACCCTTCAGTCAGGATTACGACCTAGTTTCTCACACCACTTATGTTGTGTGTGTTAATTTAAGTCGAGTCCGAACGACAAATTTTTGAGAAATTTTTCATGACAATTTTATTTACGTTCACAGAGTTTTTCCCAGAAATCTGCTGAGAGAAAGTCGCCGAAGAAATGCTTTTTGTGTTTTGTTTTGATATCTGGCCGGGGGCTCGAACCCTGGCTATATGTCTAATAAGCCAACACACTACCTACTGGACTACGGCGACAAATGTCTTCTAGAATGCATTAATGCCTCCCACAGGTTAGAAGTTAGTGCTCCGGTGATTCTTCTCATTATCACAGAATTCGCATATTATGTTGCCACCCTGAACAGCGTACAGTGTACACTGTCCTGCATATATTATGTTCCCACTCTGAACAGTGTACTTTGAATATGTGTACATACACACTGCGCTGCTAAAAGATTGGTAATTAACTTCAGATTATTCCTGTATGACTCAAAAATCCTAATCTTGTACTTCCTCGATAAGAGCTTAAATTGCCTTAAACTAGTCTGGCTTGAGAAGTGCAAAGTATATTTCTCTGCACTGGTTCTGTTGCCGTCAGCGACGTTAAAGTTCCCCTCCTCTCAAACTCAAACTGCCTGTGCATTGACGCAATTTCTATTGCCAGAGATTCCAATACCTTTTTCGAGTTAATCTCATAGGAGCTGAGTGCTCCGATGGCATTCGGACTGTCTGATAGTATTGCTATGTCTCGTCCTTTGTAGCAAATCTTTCGTTCACATAGACTGCCCGTGTTCCCCCATGGATATTTGACTTTGGAAATAAAGATATAGAAAAGCATATCTCTCCGAATATCTGTTCTTGATCCATCCCTATACCATGTTACATGGACTTGTACTTGAAAAAGACCCGTGTGTTTCTTCATGGATTTGAAATATTTGATTTTGGAATCAAATATTTCCACTTCTCTTCGAATATCTGTTCTTGATCCGTACCTATGCCAAAGAACTTGGCCTCTTTTAACAGAATATGTAGTCTTTAGATTATTATTATTATTCCATTTACTCTTATACTGTTTCGTTTCTAAGCATTTCGCAAAATCATGGATCCTTCTGGATCTATCCAGAGCCCAGTAAAGGAGGCAGCTATAGGCCATTGGATTTATTAGACCACGAAGTCTAAATGTTGTTGGACTTACCTCCCCTCATTCTAATCATAGCCTGAAAAGCTCTGGGTTTCACAACTAAGCGGACATGAATACATCAGAACCTTTATCGCTGTTGTGTGATAGGATTTCAGTGTCTCCGTTATATATAATTGGTCATTACAACCCTTCAGTCAATGTTACGACCCAGTTTCTCACACCACTTGTGTTTGTTAATTTTATACATGAGTGGCGGGACCGAAAGTTTAAAGTCGACTCCGAACGACAGATTTTTGAGAAACTTTTCATGGCAATTTTATTTACTGTCAGAGTTTTTGCCAGAAATCTGCTGAGAGGAAGTCGTCGAAGAAATATTTTTTGTATTTTGTTGTAATGTCTGGCCTGGGGCTCGAACCCTGGCTTTATGTCTTATAATCCAACACACTACCTACTAAACTACGGCGACTTCCCTATTATAAAAACACGCATTACCTCCTACATACCTTGACTATTTGAGCTGTTTTTAGATTTGTTTTGTCTCAAACACAATGTCTCGGCAGGTCATTATGCGTCTGACCATCTTGGTACATGAACATCATAAGTGTACAATTCTTGGATTATAAGTTATATTCCGTTCTATTCATTAGAGGACTTTGTGTCTCCGTGACTTGCGTTAGTCTTGTCTCCCATTGCCTTAACCATTGTCACGAAACCTGTAGTATTCACTACCATGTGCAAGGGTCTTAGTGTGCTGGCTTATTAAAAATGAACCCCTGGTTCAAAGCCGAGCTTAGCCATGTTCAACAACTGGCGACTTTCTCTCAGCAATCGTTTAGCAAAAGCTCTGAGAATGAATACAATTTACATAAAAAGTTTCACGAATCCATCGTCGTAGTCGACGTTAAACTATAGGTCCCGCCAAAATTGACAAAATTAACAAAAACCATATAGGTGGTGGGAGTAGCTAGGTTGTAATCCCGACTAAAGAGATAATTTGTTGCCGGCTATAAAAAAATAAAATTTTTGTGGATGTAATCCAGCAAAGAGGAAATTATTCCTAACTTAATGGGCTTAAGAAGATTATGTCGCGTAAGAATTATTATGACGGACGTTAAGAAATAATTTTTATTTCGAGGGGAGTTGGGCCTTTTTATCGAGGTTAGGTTAGGTCAGAGTGGTAGCTCTGATACCAAAAAGCTCACTTGAGCACGCATAGCGGCCTGTTGTGATGCCACAAGGTGAACGTAGTCCCTGTACTGACCAAGTTCCACAAAAGAAAAAATCAGGGAAGAGTAAGAAGGGCTGCACCCCTTTTATCAAAGGATTTTAGGAAATCTCTTTTAGCATTGTAGAGTATTATTGCAGTTGTTCTGTCCTAGCGAATACTGTTTTGCAATTGATTTGATTTTGAATACAAACGTATGTATGGCATTCAGCAATTGACAATTCGATAAAATGTTGGAAAAATGTTTCGAAATGATTTCATTGTGCACTCCCATAAGCTTTAAAAATCGATAATTAAAGTACATACATATTCGATATGGCTGCCACATGACCAATAAACTAATTCATATTCAAGGCTGTATTTGCTATCGAATACTAATGTTGCAACAATCATGCTTTTTTGGTCTCACACAGACACACACACATTTATCCGAATAGTCGACAATGCATACATACATACATGCATACATAGCCAGAGTGAGTTGATTTTGCAATACAATTGCAATCTCTTAATTCCAATGGTCATTTTTGACAGTTTATTACTTCATTATAAATTGACTTCATCATCAACACTATCCCTGGCCATATACATATGTATGTACATACATATTTATCGCCCATATAGTCCAGCCGACATATGTACGTTCCGAAACGTTGTCAATGTTATTAACACATTTACCAGTTGCCTTTATTGCGCACTGCCCTGGGTAATTGTTGCGTGTACCGTACGTGTATACGTACGTGTAAGTATTGCAGTGTGCTGCGCTCTCTGGCATTGTGCAGAGGCATTGAAAATATTTTCCAAGTGTCAAATTTATAATGTCCAGAGAGAATTGCTTCGAAAGCAAATCAAATGTTTTGTTAATTGTTAGGAAATTTCTAATTAACAATTTAAAATTATATCGTTAGACGACAACAGGCATATTGTACATACATATGTACGCAATACACGATAGCTTAGGTATTTGCATGTGCTGCTATAATGGAGACAAAATGAAAATTCAGTTCTGGGCAATGTTTAAGAGAAACAGGGGGCCGTAAGGTATGTATATTTTGAAACAGAACTACTGTGTTAACGTTATAGATGCTCAGGTTAAAAGAGAGGGCTTCAAGGTCTCATGTCTGTATTTACTATGGACGGTCTGTATCTCATACAAACTTTCTTAGATTCTCTAAGTCCAGTCATCTGTCTGGTTTAGTATGCTCTAGAAAATATTAGAATAATATATATATATATATAATAATAATAGAATATCTAACAAAATATTAACAACAACAATTAAAAGTCCACTCTAGAAGACCCTTCTAAAATTACTGCATTTCTGCCCGGAAGAAAATAACGTACAATCTATATGCCCTGAATGGAAGATTCGTTGCATCACTATATTGTGGGCTATCTGTCATCCTTATTACTAAAGATCAGCGAATGACATCCACTTGAGCATATTGAGACATAGGTTAGGTTAGGTTAAAGGACGTTGTACAACGTCCTAGTTTCTCACACCATTTATGTTGTGTGTGTTAATTTTATACATAAGTGGTGGGACCTACAGTTTAAAGTCGACGGCGAACGACATATTTTTGAGAAACTTTTTCATGGCAATTTTATTTACTCTCAGAGTTATTGCCAGAAATCTGCTGAGAGGAAGTCGCCGCAGAAATACTTTTTGTATTTTGTCTTGATGTCTGGCCTGGGGCTCGATATTGAGACGTACTTATTTAGTTTTCTTCTCAGTTTCTTCTGCAGAAACAGACAGTTCTTGCAACCATAGGGCTAAACTGTGTCAGGTAGTTACTTGGACCTGATAAAATATTAGATCCTTACTCCTTGGCACCGATAGTATTAAATAATTACTTAGGCATCGTTATCCCAATCAAGATCTACTAGAAGGGGAAGCCAAATTTTTCTAAAAATTCTCGGCAAATATACAGCCATGGCTTAAAGTTCGGTGGAAAAACATGTTGTCAAGTGTACGTTGAGGTCTTGAAAGCGACAGTCAGGGCTATTCGCATAAGGATTAAATGGATGATTAGTATTCCCCGATAATATTCTGATCTAATCCAACAACCAGTAAAGTCCTTGCGGATATCAAATCGCCTCTACAACTTGTTCGTAATTGACATCTATTTTTACGAGATATGACGAACTTTTCAAGGATTCTATAGGTACATTCTGTAGTAGGTTGGGGATAAACTAGACATCCCGCTATGTGGTCCATGCTTAAGGATTCCTTTACCCACGATGATTCTGACAACTACAGATTAACATCACTTTGTCACCAACACTTTCTGGATAGGTTGATAGGTAGTAAAACAACTTGTTCTGTTCTTTAGCATGGTTGTTTCCTAAATTCTTTCTTTTTCTTACGGAACACGATCGATATTCCTGACACTATTTCTGCAAAAGTTGAGAATCGTTGGAAGATACTGCCTTTTACTTGATGTGGCACACCTCAGCACTCACGTTGAGACGTATTCTTAACAGAAACATTTCTGAGATCAGATCGAAAGACATGCATCAGCGACTTTCTTTATCACTTTCTCTGTAGACACTTCTACCCAGAACGGCTTTCTACATAAATTTCCGAAATTTTAGAAGTCATCGAAGTCCGTATTTACTTCATTGCATCGAGTTCCTTATTTCTTCATCATGTACGCTCTTAATGTTCTTTTCTACACATACTTACATACACACATAATTGCGACTTCTTTCCCACAGCGCTCCATCTAATTTCGCAATTCAGCATTCTATCTCCCATACTAACAGAAATGAATCGAAAATGGATTAAATTCGATTAAAAGAGTTAGGATTGCTTGGAAAAATATTGTTTCGAACGAATTTCAAACCACAACTTATTTTTTTAATATTTTTAATATAGGCCCCCTTCTTCTTAATCGTTGCTGCTTACCTGCTAGTTTATTAAGCTCATTTTCATTCATGTACTATCTACTGTACTGTGTTTATAAATGAATTTAAATTTATTTAATTTTGTTTTTTTTTCCTTCTGTTACTCATACAACGTTTATATATGCTTTTAATTTCAATTTTCTATTAATTTTCTAAATTTAATTGATTTAATTTGTTCATCTTCTCTGTATGGATATACATAAGTTTGCATATACATACATAAGTGTTGTTGTGTGTGTAATGCATGTGCATGTATTTACCTGTAAAATGGCATAGCATAGCAGTTTGCTGCATACGAGTAAACGTGGTCAAGTACTGTCATATATTTATGAGTGGACATAAGTTGTATGGCCGAGAGATTTAAAGGCAATTGTAACGACATTTTACAATTGCCACTCACATAAAATAATTTCAATATGCTGAGCATGTGAATGGATGGATGTGGATTGCAGTAGAGTACATTGAGGATTTGATTTTAAAATGTTGAATTTTAAATCGTTTTCAAATTAAAGAATCGTGACAAAATTTTTGAATTTTTGTTGAACAATTTAAAACGTGATTTTTCTAAAATTGTTATCTTTTCTAATCAGAATAAATTTTGTGTAGACACCATCCGAGGGCTGCTTAACTACTCATACACTAGCAAGCTTTCCTAAAGGAAAATCATAAAAGGCAAAGCTAAGCCTCTGAAATCAAGTTTGCAGATGATAGAATTGGCATCAAACTCAAGTTACATATGTTTAAGAACACCCCCCGGAAGGAGATAAACTCTTACAGGTCTTTTTGCGAGAACGTGGAAGAGTCTAATCAGACTATTGGTCTCACAAAGACCAACAGCAATATAGGGTGTATCAGGTTGTATAATGATTCTAGGTCTAGGTCTGTATTAAATTAGGCGACTCTTAAGGTACTCCATACACATTATGTGAGAGGTCACTGTAGTCTAGTAGGTCGTGTGTTGGCTTATTAGACGTAAAGCCAGGGTTCGAGCCCCAGGCCATACATCAAAACAAACAAAAAAAGTATTTCTTCGACGACTTCCTCTCAGCAGATTTCTGACAAAAACTGTGAGAGTAAATAAAATTGCCATGAAAAGTTTCTCAAAAATCTGTCGTTCGGAGTCGACTTTAAACTGTAGGGTCCGCCGCTCATGTATTAAATTAACACGCACAACATAAGTGGTGTGAGAAACTAGGTTGTAATCCTGACTGAAGGGTTGTAATGACCAATTATGTATGTATAAATATTTTGTGAGTAATTGTAAGAGGAAATACCCTTCAAACGTTTTAAATCACAAGGTCCTGACAGCATTATACCTGCTGACCTATGGACAAATGATGTGGTGATTCCATGTGACAATCTATTGCGCATGTCTTAAATACTTTCACGACCCTCTTAAGGGAAGGGACAGAGCGGCCTTTAAGTCTAAACTCATTCGTTCTCAAAATTGGGAAAGGATTCTGTATAAAGAAACGCGGTCTAATCACTTTCCTTTCAGCCTGTTGTAGCATATGTCCTCGGAGACTTAACTAAATGCCTTGAAGGTTGCATTGCTGAAGAGTGGATACAGAATTCGGATTCTTCGACATGTAACAAGGCTTAGGTGTTCCGAATACCTCATATAAACTAGGTATCCTACTGCTAGTTTTACAGGGAAACTTAATTTTATTGACAGTATAGTATAGAAGAGGCTGGTGGACTTTTGTGTCTTTTACTCACATGGCCATCTATTGCTCAACTGCAATGTCATTATAGGCCACCCTGTCCCATTGGCAGCATTCGTGCATAACTGAGGAGAAGTAAAAGCCTGTATTTTACCTCGTGTACCAGTGCCCCAAAATTGCTGTGAAGAAGCTCAGGGCCTTATCATAGCTTAGCAAGGAGTATTCAAAAAGATGAGTAGATTCGAATCTTATTCATAATTTCTGATACTTATACGCATTCATACTTATTTTAATATCATACTCGTACTACTCATATTCAAAGTTTGAAGTACTCATGGTACTCATACTTAACAATACGCATGATGTTATTGATTTCGACTCTCCATGACTTATCGTATACACGAATCACAAAATAAGTATGATACGCGTACGAACACTACAATATTGACAAGAAGGTTGTGTGTTTGCACTGCTTGCCGTCTTTGTCTTTTTTGTTTATGTGTCTTTCTTCTTTTTTTTTGTAAATACAACAACAACTAAGACTGTAAATTTTGATGAATGATTCAAATCACTCGAATCATTTATATGAGTATTATAAGTATTTTTCTAAATTTATGAATCTGAATGAGTAGGCGTATGAAGCAAACATATTTCGAATGTTATGAGTTTGTTGTCAACGTTATACTCATACTCATTGCAACCTGTACTTATAAATCAATGTTGTACGGAGACGAATGAATCAGAGTAGTTGAATTTCAATACTGTTGACTCAGTCATACTCAACATTTCATGAGTACTTATGAGTAGCGAAAAAACGATTCATTGCTGATCTCTGGTCCTTATCCTCTCATTTTCTGTCATCATTGACTGAACTTTCCAATATAAAAATTGCTGCAATAGAAAAATTTATTCTGAAGTTCGAGGGAATGTGTGACCCCCATGTACATATGTACATACATAATTGGTTATTACAACCCTTCAGTCAGGATAACGACCTAGTTTCTCACACCACTTATGTGTGTGTTAATTTTATTCACGAGTGGCGGGACATACAGGCTATAGTCGACTCCGAAAGACAGATTTTTGAGAAACTTTTTCATGGCAATTTTATTTACTCTCAGAGTTTTTTTGCCAGAAATCCGCTGAGAGGAAATCGCCGAAGAAATACTTTTTGTATTTTGTTTTGATGTCTGGCCTGGGGCTCGAACCCTGTCTTTACGTCTAATAAGCCAACACACTACCTACTAGACTACGCTTTAAATTGTAATTCACTGCCTAATGGCTGGCAACGTTGTCTTTCGGAGCTGTTTATAATTCAAATATTGATTTGCTAACTTCGAGAACTTTATTGGCACTATGTAGTGTTATTCCCCATGTTGTATGGTAATTATGGCATCACAATGGACCTAAACGTTGGTCTAAGTAAGACCTTACCTTACAAGAAGGATTCGCCTAAATTGCTCAGGAACAGTTTTAATTTTCTACTTGCTGTACTAGGTTTGAAACATGGTCAGTACTTTTTAATACGTCATCTCACTTGGCACATAAAGAGTGCATTCTTCTTTCGATCCACAGGTATCTGGTATATTGTGGTAGCATTCAGTTGCATGTTATGAAATACTGAAATTAATGCCTAGACCTTATAACTGCCTAGACCTTCTAAACATAAGCGCCTATCAAAACTGAAATTAAAAAAGCAGCAACCCAAAGAAATTTGCATGGCAGACATAAAGATAAATAAAGTCGAACGACGTAGCTTCTAATGAAATGCAATGTCTTGCAATGCAACACAACGCAACAAGACAAAAAAGAGACAACAAAACAACAACAACAACAACAACAATAATAATGAAATTCTAATGAAACTTAAAATATTCTTAAGTTTGTTTTTTGCTTTTATTCTGTAAAGCAGGCAATAAAAACACCCTCTTAAGCTAGCCACAAGGATAGCTAACGATTAGAACACCAAAAACTGCAGTACAATAATGTTTCGAAGAAAGGGGTGTAGTAAAGTAGTGCGGCTATTGTATCATAATTTAAAACTAACGAATGAATGCAAATCGGAAACAACATTTATTCATTCGTTGCTTACTTCCGTTTAAAAGCAAAAAATAAATGAAAGAAAACCCTACGAAAAAAAGAGGGAAAAGAAAACTCTACCGGCTATTAGAAACAGAAAAAAAACAAGACGACATTGTGTTGCTTTGTTTCGTTTTTTTCTTCTTTTACTTTTGCATGCTTTTCCTGTAAGTTTTTTTCTTGCTGCAGAGAGTTCGTGCAAATCTCCTTCTTATTACCAGAGTTGATATCCTGTTTCTTAGTTGCTTCCCCCCCTCCCTATGCTCTTCCTAAGCATGTTTTTAAAACAGTTTTGTCTTGTTGCTAAAACACAATTTAAAATGTTTATTTTAATTTTTTTGTCTTCTTTTTGTTTTTTTTCCGCATTAAAAATGGTACCTTTTTTCCTTATTACTACTATGCTGGTACTTTTTTTTGCTTATGCAGGCTCTGCTTGCTTTTAAAACAAATTTTTTTTTGTTCGTTGCCTTCATTACTTTTAATGTTTTGCTTGCTGTTCGTTGCTGTTTTATTACACTTGTATTCATAATGTTTCCTTGAAAATGTTGCATTTAATGCTTTTGTTGTTGCTATTATTGTATGTGTCTTTAAGACATGTTAAATGTTATGAAAACTTTTAAGTTTATCATTTGAAGAGAGTCAATGGCAGTACAATAAAGTCCCGTACACAAAAGAAATCGACTTGAAGAATTTCGTCCAAAACAAAACAAAAAAAAAAACGCTTTGGTCTGAAGTCGTATGTATAAATGCTTTAAAAAAAAATACAATAAATAAACTTCTGAAAAGTTAAGACAAGTGGAAAGACATGACCAGTAATAGAAAACAAGAAAGATAATAGATGAGGAGAGATTTGAATGGAATAAACAGGCACCTTACAGTTGAGCTGAAATATTCGTACACTATTCGTCCTTCACACACTCCAACAATATTGCCTAATATTAAATGCATTGTTAGTCGATAAAAATTATTCCATGCTCATATAAAATATTACAGCCATAACTTGCCTACCGCCTGCTGTGCCTTTATACAGTCTTATACGGTGTTCAGATATGCACCTTTATTGCGTAAATCGCAATAAACGCCATTATTGAGCTCAATATTTCATATAAAGTTTCAATTATTTAATTGCGCAATAAATACGCAAATTGTTATAATATTGCGTAAAACATAAAATGCAACACTGTCATAAGTATGTTCAGTGCGCATATTACAATTATCCGACCACTTTCTGTCGATATTTGACAACTCAAATGTCAACAACGACAAAAAACAAAAAAAAAAAAAATAAAAACAATGTTGTTGAAATAACCAGCTGTTTTGTTTACCAGCTGACAAATGAATATTGAGTAAGCAGCTGAACTGCATATGCATGAGCACTTAAAATATTGTACTCAATAAACCGAATATTGACTCAATAAAAGTGCATATCTGAATATAGTATTAAGTTGATTCAACAGATGTTGTCCTGTTAGATTTGATTCTGGTACGAAATGAGATTCTGGTATGAAATGATAGAGCATGCCAATGCATATTATTGTCGTCCATAAAATGTCATACAACTGCCATCCATATCGTCATTTATTCTGCCCTCAATCTACATACTGTATCTCCTATAGCCTAATGCCCTGACAGACTTCAAGATTTTGCTCGGCGTCAACAAAGACAATTCCCTGTCTACCATTTTACATGCACCCAAGTATTACTTACTGTCTCACAGCTGCTTAGTATGTCTCCTGATAATACGTTCTCATCATCACAGAAGCTACATATTAGCTACGAGACAATTCCCATTTTTAACAAGAGTACCTCTCTTAAGAGGTCTGCGTTACTTACCTACTTAATTGGTATCTTCAGCTCTTTAGTCAGGATTATAACCTAGCTTCTCATGCCACCTTCCACCCTTCTCATGTGTGTTAATTTTATTTATGAGTGGCAGGACCTACACTACAGATGTAGACAGATTTGACATGTGACAGATTTCAGAAACTTTTCATGGAAATTCTATTTACATACACACGTAACATAATTGACTATTACAACCCTTCAGTCAGGATTACGGCCTAGCTTCTCACACCACTCATGTTATGTGTGTTAATTTTATAAGTGAGTGACGCGACCTACTTAGCAATTTTATTTACTCTCCATGTCAGGATTAGGACCTAGTTTCTCACACCACTTATGTTGTGTGCGTTAATTTCATACAAGATTGCGTGACCTATAGTTTAAAGTCGACTCCGAACGACAGATTTTTGAGACGCTTTTCATGGCAATTCTATTTACTCCCAGAATTTTTACCAGAAGTCTGCTGAGAGGAAGTCGCTGAAGAAATATTTTTTCATATTTCGTTTTGATGTCTGACCTGTGTTTGAACCTTGACCTTACGTCTAATAAGCCAACACACTACCTACTAGACTACGGCGACTTTAAACAATTTTATTTACTTTCAGAAATTTTGCCAGAAAACTACTGAAAGTTAGGCACCGAAAGAAAATTATTTTTTTTTATATTTCGTTTTGTTCCAGATGTCTGAGCAGCAGTTTGAACCCCGGGTACGCGTCTAATAAGCCAACACATGACCAACTACTTAGGCAACGGCAACTTAACCAACACATGAGAATTATAATCCATTTTCAGAGCGATCTAAATATATCATAAAATACTGTATAGATTCAGTCACTTTGCTCTCACACTATGTTTTATAATTGTAGGGACAGTAAAGTTTTTCATTTAATATCTTTAAGCAACATCACGTTTTTACTCATTACTAACTGTGTTCTTTCTTTTTTATTTTCTTTTCTAGGTGAGTGTAACTAAATAATACCAAATAATACCCCCCGTATGTAAGTAATATTTTACAATATCTTATGCTTTGCTGTACCTATTTCTAACACCATTGCTGTTAAATTATTGATTTCAACAGTTTGTTGCCATAATATTATTTTTTTTATTTGTTTATTTGAATGTTTTTTAAATTATTGTCATGCTCAATTGCCAGAAATCTGCTAAGAGGAAGACGCCTAAATAATATTTTTGCATATTTTTCGTTTTGTTTGAGCTGATTTGAGCTGCAGTTTGAACCACGGCTTTGCCTCTAATAAGCCAGCATTCTATCTACAAGATAATGGCGACTTGGTTAATAACATCAGGTTATTCTTGGATAGTCCAACACATGGTTCGAACCTCCTGCTATTGACATTTCTCAAAAAGTCATGCCTGTCTTAACCTACCTTCCATTCGTTGAGCATAGTCTTCCAAACATATTTTACCATACCACAGAAGGGTTCTGGCTCCATGAAAGCTTCTGATTTCGAAAAATCAAAGGCATAAGTTCGGGAATGCAAATATTTGAAGTTTTTATGGTGGTACAGCATTAAACACTGCTCACAATCAACAATTCCTTTTCGTTTTCTGTCAAAAGCTTGCTTCTCACATGCTTTTAATAGAGCTTTCGAATAACCAAGTATTCATCTGTGACATGTCTAATACATTTCTTTGAGATCTTTAGAGCCTCGGTCATTTAAAATTATTTTGTGGATTTGTTTGATATTTTCATTCCAAATAGTTACCTTGGCGAGCCTCTTCCATGAATCATCATACATACATAATTGGTCATTACAACTCTTCAGTCAGGATTACGACCTAGTTTCTCACACCACTTATGTTGTATGTGTTAATTTTATACATGAGTGGCGGGACCTACAGTTTAAAGTCGACTCCGAACGACAGATTTTTTGAGAAACTTTTCATGACAATTTTATTTACTCTCAGAGTTTTTGCCAGAAATCTGCTGAGTGGAAGTCGTCGAAGAATCCTTTCTGTATTTTATTTTGATGTCTGGCCTGGGGCTCGAACCCTGGCTTTTCGTCTAATAAGCCAACACACTACCTACTAGACCACACGAAGAAGTATGGTCCAATGAGAGCCACACAATACGGTACCAATTTCAGAGTCCATTAACTGCTCTTGGATTTCTTCTGGATCCTTTTCACATCAAATTTAACTGAAATCGTAAAAAATTTTATATCTTTTACTTCTCTTCCTTTTCTTCGAGTGTATAGCACATTATGAACGTATTTTTTTCTCATGTTCGTATCTCCAAAGTGCTACTAATTTCTGATTTGCATTTTGACTACAAACCACCACTAAAACCTTATCGAATACATGCAGGTGGTAATGGGGGTCGTTGGCAGTGTATAAAAACTTAACTCGTTATATGAAATTATTTCATTTAAGTAAAGGGAAAAACTTCAATTGTAAGACAAGTTAAATTATAGACAACAACAAAAACAACAACAACAACAGCAATAACTACAACAATTTATAAAAAATGCTAACAATGAAAGAAAACAAAGATTTCTATTTCAAGATACATACATATTTTGTTCAGGCAAAAATAAACAGTGTAGAGTAAAAGTGTTCATACAAAGACTTCTGAGGTATGAGATTTTCACATCACTTATGTTGTGTGTGTTAATTTCATACATGAGTGACAGGACCTCTGAATGACAGATTTTTGAGGTACATTTTCATTGCAATTTCATTTGCTCGATACATTTTGGCTAGAAAAATGGTGAGAGAAAGTCGAAAACCCAAGAAATATTTTGTGTATTTCGTTTTTTTGAAGATGTCTGGCCTGGCTTTTGAACCGTGGCCTCGCGTCCAATAAGCCAATACACTACCTAGTAGACTCCAGCAACGAAATTTATAAGAAATGCAGATTAAAAAAAACGTATAAGGTGACTTGAAGTCGCCGTAGTCTAGTAGGTAGTGTGTTGGCTTATTAGACGTAAAGCCAGTGTTCGAGCCCCAGGCCAGATATCAATACAAAATACAAAAAGTATTTCATCGGCGACTTCCTCTCAGCAGATTTCTGGCAAAAACTCTGAGAGTAAATAAAATTGCCATGAAAAATTTCTCAAAAGTTTCTCAAAAATCTGTCGTTTGGAGTTGATTTTAAACTGCCATGAAAAGTTTCTCAAAAATCTGTCGTTCGGAGTCGACTTTAAACTGTAGGTCCCACCACTCATGTATAAAATTAACACCCACAACATAAGTGGTGTGAGAAACTAGGTCGTAATCCTGACTGAATGGTTGTAATGACCAATTATGTATGTATGTATGTATTGTATAAGGTGACTGCCAATCAAGCAACTTAATGTGCTTACTGCATAAGGCATAACGTTTGTCTCTACCAAGATTGATTCCTAATCTGGTTTGTTTGCTATCACTCAAGCACGGGCTTAATGCCTAAGACATTTATGGAACGTTTCAAGTAAGCTACAGTTGTCTTTACCAAAATTAATCCTTTACCTTACCTTACGTTTCTTTAATTTTGTGATATACTGTACCTCACCATTTAAATTTTCTTTTCTAGATTTCTGTTTGCATCCTATGCCACGTTACTGTAAATTCTTATTTAATATTTATATGACGTTTTTATGACGTCTCGCATTCCTTTGGTCGTCCAATTCCATCCACACCCTCACTCGGTGTTATGATTATTATTCGAGTAACTGAATACGAGCACTTATTCTCATAGTTCCTCTCAGTTTTCTTGTTATTACAATATTTGTTGTTATTCTCGTTTATGTTGTTGCTGTCGTTGTTGTTATTTCTTTTTATATAGATTTACACTAATTGTGAATTAAGTTTACCACGGGGATGGAGAAAAAAACAAAAAAAAAACAAAAGTATTGCAGAACCAAAGCCGACCGAGTAAGATCAAGAGAAAGTCAGTGTGGATGGAATAAAGTTGTAATCGTTGTTGGTCATTTCGTTTTTGTAGTTATAAGCACTTTTTAACTTTTCCTATTAAGGGTTTTAATAGGTCCATAGAAGCAAATTTCTCTTGTTCTTGGTTTCCTACTCACATAGTTGTTTGGCCAACAAAATATGTATGTAAAGTGCTGTTGAGTAAAACTGAAAGCAGCCGAAATGTATTGTGTAGTTAGTTGTTGTTCGTATAAGAAAATTGGCAAAAACTTGGTCAAATATTTACTTGGCCTAAAAATATTATCAAAAGTTAACTTAAAGTCTTAAAAGATTTCCAAGTAGTTGCCAGTAAATGCAAATAAAAAAAAGAAAGTTTTTGGAGATTTAAAGTAAGAAAAACAAAAGCAACTGGGTCAAGTTGCCTCATATATATGTACATACATACATATGTATATAATAAGCATTTTTGGAGAGCTGTTACATATTCGATTAAGATCGTTCCACAACCTATTGTTGTTGGTTCTCTACAAGTGAATGAAATATTCATTTGGGACCCGAAATTACTTGCCTTTGCCACATCCGTCAGCTATAATATCTTTAAGCATTTTGGACGGTATCGAAGTCGCGGCTTCCTCTCAGCAGATTTCTGCCACTGAAAACTCTGAGAGTAAGTGAAATTGCCATGTAACAGTTTCTCAAAGATCTGTTGTTCGGAGTCGATTTTAAATTCTATGTACCACCCCTCATGTATAAAATTAACACACATAATATAAGTGATGTGAGAAGCTAGGTTGAAATTCTGACTGAAGGGTTGTAATGAGCAATTATGTATGTATGTATTTTGGCCGGTATCTCAACAAAAGACAGCTATAATGATATCTTTTAGGGCTCGAATTGTGACTGGCTTGCGCTTGTACACGGAGGTCTTCACGTATCTCCACAAAAAATTGTTTAGCGGGGTCGAATGGAATAATCATGGCAAATAATCCACTGTTTAGATTAATTGTTTATCAGAATCGTCTTTTTACAAGTTTATGGGTACCCTGGTAGTCTAGTGGGTAGTGTGCTAGACTATTAGCGTGAGGGTAGTGGGTTTGATTCCCACCAGAGCCTCTAGTCTGTGACACTACACCGAGCACATATGGTCAAGTTACTCCGCTCGTATATAATTAGAATATAATTTATAATTCTATTGTAATTAATAAATAAATAAATAAGTTTATAGTATGGGGTACTGTATGGCAGCTGGTGCCTTCATGTCAATCAACTTCAATTTTTCTATTTTAGCCAGTGATTTGAGCTGCGTATCTTACTCCTTTCACTGCGTACTTCATCTTTCTTGAAGAAATACGGTTCAAAGATGCCGCTGGCACACCATGCACACCAATTGGGGTGTGACAAGGTGTGTTGACACCTCTTGATTTATTTCTCGCTGGTCCTCATTTACTTGCCCTAGGCTAGTAAGTAGTATGTTGGCTTATTAGACGGGAGGCCACGGTTCAAACCTTGGGTCAGGCATCTCCAACAAAACAATGAAAATATTTCTTTAGCGACTTCCGCTCAGTAGATTTGTGGCAAAAACTAAAAAATTTCCATGAAGAAGTTTCTCAAAAATCTGTCGTTCTAAGTCGACTTTAAACTTTAGGTCCTATCTCTGATATATAAAATTAACTTACATCACATAGGTGGTGTAGGAAGCTAGGTTGTAATCCTAACTATAGGGTTGTAATGACCAAATTATGTATGTATTTATGTATGTGTTCTTCATTCTAAATATGGCAAAATATGCTTCGGTTCTTAGTACATAAAGTCGCCGTGGTCTAGTAGGTAGTGTGTTGGCTTATTAGACGAAAAGCCAGGGTTCGAGCCCCAGGCCAGACATCAAAATAAAAATACAAAAAATATTTCTTCAGCGACTTCCTCTCAGCAGAGTTGTAACAAAAACTCTGAAAGTAAATAAAAAATTTTCATGAAGAAGTTTCTCTAAAATCTGTCGTTCGAAGCCAACTTTAAACTGTAGGTCTCATCTCTGATGTATAAAATTAATTTACACAAGATAAGTGGTGTAGGAAGCTAGGTTGTGATCCTAACTATAGGGTTGTAATGACCAAATTATGTATGTACACCCAGTTACTAAAGTATACATACGGTTAACAAATTTCAGAAATTTTTTATCTAATCCGGTTTCGTTAAAAATCTTTATAGTTTCCTCGATTTTAAGACGGTCTTTTGCATTGGTTAAAAAATTTCTGAAATTGAACTGAATTGTGGCCCTGCACTGGCCCACAAAAGTATACATCCGATTAACAAATTTCACAAATTTCTGAACCAATGCAAAAGACCGTCTTAAAATCGGAAAAAGATGTCAGACAATTATAAAGATTTTTAACTAAAACCGTATGTATACTTTCGTGGCTAAGTGTATTTATGTATGTGTTCTTTATTCCAAATTCGCCAAAATGTGCTTCGGTTGTTATTACATCAGCTCTTCATTACTTACTTAGTTACTTAATTGGCCATTAACAACCAGTTTATAGGATTTCGATCTGCTTTAACATATCTTTCTGGCGAGCCTTCGCTAGTTGGTCACACCAAATGATGAAGTGTTTCCTCAATTTGGTTCTTCCAACGGCAGCACAAATTTTCAGCATAAAATTTGATGAAATTTTAAACATTACTCAGCATTTCTGATGTTGTCACATGTTACGAAGCGTTTTTTAAGCTGAAAAAAAAAAAACATCAATAAAACAATTTTCCCTCTACAAAGGTTCACTTTGTGCACCTTCGGAAGCACCCTCGTTTTTGTGGCATGTAGAAATAAACACTGGCTTTACTTTTTTTTCGTTTTTCGGAAGTGGGTTCCATGTGGACAGCCCTACAATGGTTCAGATTCGTCTCTACTTTCCTTCTTTTTGTATTTTTCTACTCCCCAGAAATTAATTTATCCGTTTGAATGCGAATCGTCGCTATGGGTCCGTCGATTTAGCGACGATTGCGTCAGTCAGAGTTTGGCGTTCAGTTAGTGAGGACTGCTGTGACTGTTATGATTAAAGAAAATATTTTTTCTCAATTCTTCATAGCAATTTTCAATTAATTTACCCCAAATCCATAGCACTCAAACGGTTAAAATAACGCAGTGAAGAAGCTGATGTACTTTCCATGATAATCGATCAGCTCAGCTGGAAATCTTCATAATATTTACGATTTTGAAGCAACTCGATAAACAATTCAACCAACTTTTTTTCTTAAAAAAATTATGTTTTCTTCCCAAAATTTTTCTATTTATCCTTACATATTCTTCCTTATTCTAGGCTCTCTTGACTTTAACACGAAAATCAATTTCTAAATGCTTTCAGCAGAAAAAACCTGATTTCTTCATTAGAAAACTTATGTCATAAATCATGCTCTCTACTCAACAGTCATACAAATATCTTCTCTGGCTATTGATAGTATCCAGGATATTAATAAAAATTACATGACTATGATATGAGGGGGGACAGGCAACTTTATCTCGTTTACATTGAAAACAGAAGAATATTTTCTATTCCTCAGCAAGCAAGTATTTAGTGATGACAAGTTCATATGTCTTGTGACTTCCGACCATGTTGGTATGACACGTTTTATAACATCAACGTTGGTAGCAAGCAAAATGTCCTTCCCCACACATACTCGTATACATATGTATGTGATGTATGTACGAAGTAACCTTTTTGAGAAAAACTGTTCCTTGATCTGTCTTTACAGCAAAAAAAAAAAGAAAATGAAGTGAAACGAAAGCAAACGTTTGCTGGTGTCTTTACACTGTCGGATTTATTTCCATTTAAAAGAAATAAGAAATCCTTGCAAATATTCCCCAAATGGGAGTCTGTGTGTCTTACAGGAAAATCACTTTTGTAATTGGCATACAGCCACACATCGTTTTTGCTTTCTTTTTTGATACCAAAACTTCAACTGAAAAATTGTATTCGTACGTACACACATCCTTGGGAGCACATGACTGAATGTGTTCGAAATTGAATTGAACTTCCTTTTTTATTTTTTGTACGTTCGATATTTTTATTTTGATAGACGCAGTGGTAAATAAATAAGTAAGTCTTTCAAAAAGTATCCAAAGATTTTCTTAAGAATAAAAAAAATTATAAGTCGTGCGTATGAATTTTCGTTTCTTTTTTTAAAAGATTTTCCTTAAAAGATGTCTGCCTGATTTCATACAATCGATAATGATGTCTGTTTATATTAATTGAAAATAAAAATAATTGAACTATTCATCATGGCAAGACAAATAAGGACGGTATACACTATATAGACTGTATCACCCTGCTATTCCCACCTACACTCCTATTTCTTGTATTCAATTGAATAAGAATAAATTTGCATTTATCTGAGAAAGGCTATCAAGTTTTTAGCTACTGATTCATAGGGGATAAGAAACAAAAGCTCACAGAATTAATATACGAAGCACAGTGAAGGATAATCAAGAAAATTTACCCTGGATGGGAATCTCATGAATAACTTCCAATCAGAACTCTGTGCTATGCTGAATTCAATTTGAATAGAAGGTACAAAAGGGCGGTACATAGCAATATTATATTACAGCCAGTAGCCCATCCAAGCACTCGACTCTGAGGAGACTGAATCAGCTGCGCAGAGAAAATAATGTTATACTAGGCTGAGTTGAAGGCCATATGGCAATTTGCGTCAATCAGCAAGCACATGAGCTTGTGAGGAGGGAAGCTCCCATGTCCGACCTGTGAAGCCGAGATCTCGGCTGTAAGGAAGCATAAATACCTAGGTAGGGAAAATAAGCTAACGCTCTGCTGGGTCCCAGGTCAAGTGGGAATTCATGTCAATCAGCAGGCTCATGCCAGCACTCGACTCTGAGGAGACTGTGAGGAGGGAAGCTCCCATGTCACTGAATGAGGTTTATTCTATCTGTGAAGCCGAGCACTCGGCTGTAAGGAAGCTTAATCAGCTAGGTAGGGAAAATAAGCTTACACACTGCTAGGTCCCAGGTCATGTGGAAATTCATGTCAATCAGCGGATACATTAGCATACGAGTAGGGGGGCTCTTAATCCGCTGCCAGACGCAGATCCATTCAGTGGAATGAAAATAAATGTTTGGAGAGGTATAGTCAGCGAGAAGGAAGATAAAGAGAAGCAAAGACTCTTCTAAAACCAAATGGAATTGAGACAATCAAAAACTTTTGTTTTGAAATTACAACAGGAAGAGATTTAAATCATGAATCAGATAATCCGTCATAGTCTAAAGCATAGTGTGTGACCTTATTAGCCGTAAGGCCACGCTTCAAACATGAACTTGTGAGGAGGGAAGCTCATATGTCGCTGAATGAGGTTTATCCGATCTGTGAAGCCGGGCACTCGGCTGTAAGGAAGCTTAATCAGCTCTGTAGGGAAAATAAGCTAACACTCTGCTGGGTCCCAGGTCATATGGGAATTCATGTCAATCAGTAGGCACATGAGCTTACGGGTAGGGGGCTCTTACGCCGCTGACAGGCGCAGATCCGTTCTGTGGAGCGAGAACAAATGTTTGGAAAGGTATAGTCAGTGAGAAGGAAGATAAAGAGAAGCAAAGACTTTTCTAAAACCAAATTGAATTGAGGCAATCAAAACTTTTGTTTTGAAATTACAACAGGAATTGATTTAAATCATGCATCAGATAATCTGTAGTCGCCATAGTCTAGTACGTAGTGTGTTGCCTTATTAGACGTCAGGCCACGCTTCAAACCCCAGGTCAGATGTCGCCAACAAAGCGAAATATGAAAAAATATTTCTCCCGCGACTTGCTCTCAGCAGATTTTTGGCAAAAACTCTCAGAGTAAATAAAATTGCCATGAAAAGTTTCTCAAAAAAAGCTGTCGTTCGGAAGCGAATTTAAACTGAAGGTCCCCCGCCACTCGTGTATAAAATTAAAATCGTAATCTTGTATGAAGAGTATGTATGTGTATGAATGTATGTTAACAACCCGATTAACGGATTTCGACCTGCCGCAACACATCCTTCCAAGCGCCTCTTCTTCTTGAGTGCCTATGCTAGGTGCTCACACCAATCGATGACTGGCCTTCCTGGAGTTGGTCTTTCCAACGCATACAAGGTCGTCCTCTTCGCCAACGTCCGCAGATCCCCGCATCAAATACCCGTCTCGCCGGAGTATCCTCCTCCATTTAAACGACATGGCCGAGCCATCGCAGCCGCTGGATATTAATACGCTGCACAACGTCGGAAAACGGAAATCACCGCCAACTCGCACTAGACCGAAGATCCTATGTAGGACTTTTCTCTCGAATACTCTCAAGGCTGCTGCATCAGTGCTTAATATGGTTTATGCCTCTGTGCCATAAAGGAGCACGGGTAGGATGAGCATCTTGTAGAGTCCTTTAAATAACAATCCCATGAAATCCAAGAAGACTTCGGCATGAGTGGTCAAATAATATATCCTTGATATATCCTTGAGAAAATTCAGATCATGGAATAGACTTGCACCAAGATGCATCAGTCCAAGCTTTCTTATCTTGGCAGCTTATACACTAGCCATCCCTAAATGTGTCCTAAGATATAGTGACCAGTTATTGTGCATGTTGGAAACTTTACTGATTACAACAGGAAATGGCTAGTTTTTCTTCCTTGGTAAAGGATCAATAAGTTTTCTTAGGTCCATATTACTTTGAATGTCTTTTTTATTCACATATTATTTATGAGGTTGAAAACTCTAGTAAATTTAAAGAAACGAATATAAATATTTACAAAATAATTTGTAATCTTTTTTTTTTAATTTTAAAAGTAATTCTAAAAAAGAATTTAACACATATAATGAACGAAAGGCAAAGCGAATAAAAAAAAAACAAAAACAAAATGGAGTTGATTACACAAAGGAAAATTACGGCGAATCATTTCCGTTGTGTTTGCCTCCAGGCACTAAGTATGCATGAATAACATAAACTAACACAGAGAGCAGGAGGAAGCGAGTATGGGAGTATATACTGCTAAGCGAGAGTATACCGTTACTCATACTGACTTAGTCATATTGAAGGAAATTTTACAGTGACTGGTAAATATTGAAGTTTAAAATACTGATGTAGCTCAGAGATAATGCTTAATCTCTGCAACAAAATAGAGGGAATACTTCGACTCGGTGGCACTGCAAAAAATTGAAGTTATTTTGAGCTTAAGGGACTTTGTATGCGCTCTTGTAACGAAGAGGAGACTACAGGACATAGTAATGGATTTTAGAGCATATGTAATCGGTCACGAGTCTTTGGTGGCACTCGCCCAAAGACTGAAAATACTTTGCAACGACTTCTGCAGAAGCTGTAATAACGAGAAAGAAGAGGGGAGACTACAGTACACCTTCTCTGTCGTGGTAGGACGCTAGGACCTATTGCGAATGATTTTTGGATTCAAGAATTTATTGACAGAAAATCAGAAAAAACACACCTCCATAGCTGAGAGATATCAGCCAGGCTTTGGAACTGCTTGAGGGAAGAGTTAGGTCACTTTCAATTTAATTCCTTCCCATTTGCATGGGATCACATCATATAATTATAATAAGAGTGCGAAGTAATGATTACCCACTTATGGTTTCAACTGTACAAATGGAAAAGCAAACCATAGTATGGCTTTCCCTGTAAAACGGATTGTAGCAAATTCATGAAGCAATTTTCAAAACTCACAAGTAACTAACGAGCATATGTGGAGATAAATTTCACATTATTTACATGTCTAAAGTAATAGAAGAAGAAGAAAGTTTTTTTTTCATATGAGTTCGTAAGAAAACATATAATTTAACCTGCTTTAAGGGTTAAAATAAAAACCCACATTCTCACATACCAACAGCCTTGTAAACATAACATAACACATTAAGACACAAGCATTTTAACACCGTGTAGAAAACCATACTTATGCTGAGCGCTAGACTTTGTTTACCAACATTTCTTAAAAAAAAAATAGATGAAACTGTGCTTAAAAACCTACGAAATTAAATGTCATAAATTAACTTTAATTGAAATTCTTTTCATACGTTCTTTACAGAATTTTTTCTTGTTTCATATAACCGTCGTAAAAATCTCATTAAATGTCACTGGTATTTAGCAAGAAAATAAAAGTTTCCCATGCCTTACCTAAATATATACTTCAAATTCTTGTTTTAGTTAACTCCCTAAGTTATGTTTTACAAATTTTTTTCTTTTTTAAATTATTGAAATTTTCATAGTATTTCACTTAAATTTTATACGCCCCATAAATTTCAATGTTTTTACCAATTACCGGAAATCCAACATTTTTACTACCTTTACACAGAGTTATATTTATAGTGGAGTGGTGGAACTTCATTTAGTGTTTCCATGTCTCATAAATTTATTTCAAATGTATTTCCGTTTTGCCAACATTTCCTTTCAAAGTAGAATAATTTTGAATAACGATTTCACCACATTCGCCATTATAGTTTTCCTTAACGTTTATGGATTACCTTAAATAATGATTATGGCATGGTGATGAACGGCAATATTTTTGTATTCAAAAACGATGTTTTGCATGTGTTAGTTGGCAAAGAATAAAATGTGTTAGGCAGTGCTTGTAATTATTTGTAAAGGAGTTTTTAGTATTGGGTATAGGCATTAATTTTTATTGTTTGTTTAGAAAAAAAAAGAAAAATCCAATATTCAATAAAATTTTCCAGCTAAGATATGCTTTGCCATTGGAAAGGTCAACGTCTGGTTTATATATCGTGTGGGTGATGTTAATAAGTCGCCAACTCTCAACTGAAAGAACTAACGGGGACAGTGAATTTTTCATTTTTTCGCCACTTCCTTGATAAAGGAACATTGTTCCTGCGCGGCATCTGTCAGTTGGCTTCTATCAAAATTTGAACACTCTACCTCACTTGGTTTATGTAAGCCATTGATGGCAGGCTATTAAAATATTTGAGTATTATTGTGCATTGATTTTTGAGGAAGAAAAACTTGATTCAAGCCAGCACTATGTCGGGTAACTATTATGCTAAATAAGGAAGGCTACAAGTACAAGCCCTGAATGAAATGGAAATCCTATTTCTTAGTTGTGGGTACATCAGATTCCTAGTTGTGGGTACATAGAGGTACACATAAATAAAATTAACACACACATAACGTAAGTGGTGTGAGAAACTAGGGCGTTGTACAGTGGGTCAATTCGACCTCCGGGTACTGTACTTGTCTTAATTGACAAGTAAACGTCCTCTAACCTAACCTAACCTAACCTACACATAAATAACTCACTTCAAACTTCCGTGATTTCAATTCAGAATAGTCACAGAATAATCAGTGGTAAGCCTTTACGCCGAGTGTGCTCATTACAATATGAAATAGTATTGGCCGCTTTTCGTAACGCAAATGTAAAGCGAAACCACAATAATCACACACCAGACGCCAAGCAGTAGACTTTTCACAGCTAGTAGGCACGAATCGGCGCCAAAAAGATCAAGATTTTACATTTAAAAAATTCTTAAAATTTTTAATAGAGCTACGCATAGACAACTTACATGATCCTGTGGTTTTAAATTAGAATAATCGCTGGGTATTGTAAGCCTTTACGTCGAGTCTGCCCATTACAATATGAACTAGTCTTGTTGCCTTTTCGTAACGCAAATGTAAAGCGAAATCACAATAATCACACACTAGACGCCAAGCAGTAGACTTTTCACAGCTAGTTGGCACGAATCGGCACCAAGAAGATCAAGATTGGTGTGTTCGATGAAGAAGACATATTACTGCTTATGTTGTTGTTTTTTTTTATATCCCCGCAGCGGATGAACTGGCGACGCTACTGAGTTCTCCAGCTTGGGAAAGCCTTTAAAATCCTGTTACGTTCAACGCCGCGTGTTCAGCTTCGGATAAAAGAGAGATAGCGTAGCAAATTAGATCAAACCTACACCTTGAACGCTGTAGTCTAGTAGGTAGAATGTTGGCTTATTAGACGTAAAGCCAGGGTTCGAGCCCCAGGCCAGACATTAAGACAAACTACAAAAAGTATTTCTTCGGCGACTTCCTCTCAGCAGATTTCTGGCAAAAACTCTGAGAGTAAATGAAATTGCCATGAAAAGTTTCTCAAAAAATCTGTCGTTCGGAGTCGATTTTAAACTGTAGGTCCCACCACTCATGTATAAAATTAACACACACAACATAAGTGGTGTGAGAAACTAGGATGTTGTACAATGGGTCAATTCGACAATTCGGGTACTGTACTTGTATTAATTGACAACTACACGTCCTCTAACCTAACTTAACCTAATCTAGACCTTCCATCACACTCCAAAGGAACACACTCAGCCAGGTGGTTGGAGACATTGCCTAGCAATTCATTATAGACACTCATGCGGGACGCATTGGTCCTGGGCATTGGCCATTGGAAAATAGCAGCAAATTGGATCAAACCTAAATCTTTATTTAAACTCCAAAGAAGCACGGTCAGCAAGGTGTTGGCAGACATTACAGAGCAATTCATTATAGGCACTCATGCGGAACACATTGGTCCTAGACATATGGCAAATGGCACGCTCAGCAAGGAGGTTGCAGACATTACAGAGCAATTTGCTATATGCACTCATGCGACAGGCGTTACTTCTGGGCATATGGCAAATGACTTCTGCTGGACCTGCAAAGAGGGGGAAAAAGAGGAAATTATTCTTCGAAAAATGGAAACCAACTGCCTATCACTACTCAGGTTGTTACACCCTAGTTATTTCACTGCAGTAGTTTTCAGGCTTGTTACACTCAACTCTTTGAAGATTTTGTGCGAGAGTAGGTAAACAACATCTTCATAATCCAAGTCGTTTGAGTAGATATGACAGACATGATGTAATCCCTCTTTTTTTCTGATCCCACTAATCTTATGTTACCTTCCAAAACTATATTTACCAGTCGAGTAGATAGAGGGCATGGTTGTTTTCTTCAGAATTGCTAAGAAATTGTTGACTGATGCCAATGTTGTAAAGAAGTGCTAGGAAAAGATTGAGAGTTCTGAACTTTCGAACATTGTTTTGGTAATACGAGTTCAATTTTTTTCTGTGGGGGGGGGGGGGGGGTTAATTAAGTCGAGATCAGACAAACGGTATCTCAAATACAAATCTGTTGTAAAATAAAAAATTTTCTGAGAATATAGGTTTATGAAGTCAGACGGTTTATTAGGCCTGAATAAGTAGTTTCAACAGTCGCAACATTTTGAAGATTTTATTTGTGTAAACAAATCAAATTCAAGAGCCTTTAAATTAATTTTAAATTAATAGGATTTCAGTGAAAATAATAAAAGCTAGGAAAGAATGTTGCACATACATACTTTCGCCTTGCAACATTGCTTTGTTAAGCAAAGCGTGAATGCAATTTAAAAGTAAAACATACACACAGAAATAAAGGATAATGAAAGCTTGCCTGCCTGAATGCATGCCTGCCTGCACTGAAAGACAGAAGCACAGAAAGAAAGGTACAGAGTACAGAGGGTTTTTTGAAAAAGTCCATAAAAATGAAACAAAGGAAAAAAAATTCAACAGACAAATAGACATACGTACAGAAAAACAAAAACTTGAATAGAGCAGCCAACAAAGGCGTCATACGATCATAGAAAAAGTATGTAAAACAAATGGTTCGTCTTTTTTGCGCTTTGTATTCTGCTCTCCCTAGTTTTACTCTCTCCTTTCTGTGTTACAGATACATATATGTATGTAGTCATGGAATATTTCTTCCTCTCTCTCTCTTTCGTATTTTTTTCTTTTTCCGAATAAATTGTAGGGAAAAACAAAAATCTATGTAAACATGTGAGTTTTAAAAGTATTAAACAAGAATTCTTTTTAGTTTTATTTTTATTTCATTTTAATTGTGTTAAAAATTCTTAAAAACCTTTAATCTTTAACTCCTACACATACATACATGCTTGTTTAGAACACATTTAAGAAAAAAAAGAAGATATCTTTCATAGAACTTTGACCCCCCAATGTCTCTATGAATGCTTTTTGTTGTAGTTAAATTTTCAACCAAAACAAACTTGTTTTGCCTCATGTAAATGACCTTTTTTGGGTCCCTACATAAGGGCAGTAGTTTTTCACAGACTTTCTTTTTTGTCTTTTCATAAGAAATTTAATGTCAGTTTTAGTGTAAAAAAAACTTGTTTAAAAAAGGGGTTAAAGGGGTTGCCTTGAAAATCACTTCATATTGGGTTCTTTTTTCTCCTCATTTTAAGGTCATTTATTTTACATTAAGTGTTAACAATGTTGTAAAAATTTTTTGTTTGTTGTTTAATAAATTTTATTACAATTATTTTTTTTTTTGCAAAAATTTACAACATCTGATTGAAATTTTTTCAATAATAAACTAGAAAAACCAATTGCTCATTACAAGGAATACAACCTAGCTCTTTACACCATCCATATTGTTTGTGTTAATTTTGTCCATAATAAGCGTGGCCTACAGTTCAATGTCGTCTCCAAATGACAGTTTTGAGTAACTTTCCATGGAAATATTATTTACTCTGAGAATTTTTGCCATATTTTTCATAATTCGTTTCGTCTGATCTGGAGTTTAAATCACGGTCTCTCATCTAATAGGCAAACAACACACTACCTACTAGATTACGGCTACTGTGTTGATATAGCCAGAGCAGTGGCGCTATAGACTATGTTAAATTTAAATTCGGTGCACTTCGTACAAAAGGCCACAGCTTTGGAGATTATAGTTAAAATAATTGAAGATAAATCCGATAAGAGAAATTAGGTTCTAGGTTCTATTTCCTTGTCTAAAGAGGAAACGAGATTCACCAGTTGGCTCATTAATTTGGGAAACGTTTCGCAACGAGATTTGAGTACTAATATTATATCGCTATATCGCTAAAAATATTAGGATGGAAGCAGCAGGTTTTGGTTCCATAGTGAAAGACGTGCTCATTTCAATATGGTCAGAAAGTATAGAGAGTATAGATGCACATAGTAACACACTTTACATGAATGGTGGCGATAACCCAAATGCGAAATACAGCGCCGTTGATCAGTAAGGTAGACATAATTTCTTAACATTTTCATAACAATTTCTTAACACGTTGCAATATATGTATACAATACATACAACCAAATGAATGATGAAAAGAGCATGATCACATCCTGTTAAGCGTTACTGGGTTTATAAACACTGTTTATAACAATAGAGCTTGAAAATACTTTATCGCTTGTATACACAGAATCTTAAAAACATTGGAGTTTCATGAAGACATTATTGCTTGTATAAGCTTTACTATGTTTATAAGCACTAGTTTGTGCACTGTGTGTGTTGTATTTATATACACTACAGCGCCTATACCACTACTGTACTTATAAACACAGTTGTGTTTATATACATTCCAGTGTTGAAAATAGCGCCATTATGTTTATAATAATCACTTTGTTTATAAGCATCACTTCGCTTATTACCATTACTTTGCTTATAAACACTACTTTATTTGTAAACGCCACTTTGTTTATAAGAACTACTTTGTTTATAAACACCACTTTGCTTATATACTTCGCTTTGTTTATAAACATCATTTTGTTTATAAATACCACTTTGTTTATACAAACCAATTTTTTATAAACAGAAATTTGTTTATAAGCACCACTTTGTTTATAAAGACCACTTTGTTTATAAACACCACTTTATTTAGAAACATCACTTTGCTTATAAACACCACTTTGTATATATACACCATTTTGCTTATAAACACCAATTTATTTTTAAACAACACGTTGTTTATTAACACGACTTTATTTATAAACACCACTTTGTTTATAAACACCACTTTGTTTATAAATCCGACTTTTTTAATAACACCACTTTATTTAGAAACATCATTTTGCTTATAAACACCACTTTGTATATATACATCGCTTTATTTAACACCACTTTGTTTATAAACAACACTTTGTATAAATACACCATTTTGCTTATAAACACCAATTTATTTATAAACACCACTTTGTTTATTAACACGACTTTCTTTATAAATACCACTTTGTGTATATACACCACTAAGTTATTAAACATCACTTTTTTTATAAACACCATTTTGTTTATAAACACCAATTTGTATAATAACACCTCTTTGTTTATAAACACCACTTTGTTTATAAACACCACTTTGTTTGAAAACACCACTTTGTTTATAAACACCAATTTGTCTATAAGTATCTTTGTGATCTTCTAAATCGAATTATAATTATTTGCTATGACCTGGAGTCACTTTCTTGGATGAATACGCTCCGTTTGTCCATTAGTGTTATTAACCCTTTGTACTCGTATTGCACACTGGAGATGACAACACTAATTTACTCTACAACTCGCATATTAGTCTGTAGACGATAAAACTAAATAACTGTAAAACACATTGCGGCTTACACTGTAATAAGTCAGTCAAAAGTCAGTTTTGTCAGTCGAGTGTTAGTCGTGCCCGGAATTTGTTCTCTTTTTCTAATTCAATACACATGTACATACCCCAATTTCCTGTTCCAAATGGATTTTGAATACAGTTAGGATAATGGCCGTGAATTTCAATTTACGAGTTCAAACGGTACAATATTCATCTGATAGTGAAAGTGATACTGTACCAGAGCCTGATAGGGATAATGACACGATATCAGAATCAACTTGTACTGATGTGAGTGAAGAAGAGGATGAGCTGCCAGCAGAAATTACATTACCTGTTAGAGACAAGAATGTTGGGCTTCAATTTCAATACAAAGAGTTTGAGCCAATAGATTTTTTTAAAAGATTTTTCACTGATGAACTTTATTACAGATATTGTAAAGCAAACCAACATTCATTCACCAAAATTAAATACAAGTTGTCAGATAACGAAAGGGTTAATGGTAGGTAGTTCCGTACGCCCATCAAACGAACCACATGTACCTCATAACATTGACTGATGTGTCATTGCACGGTTTGAAATCGATTAACAACATTTAATCAGCTCTGTTAATGATCATTTCGATTCTGGTGTGAAATGATAGAGCCATGTTGATAATTTTGTCGGTAACAGACTCTTTAGGGAGTCCACTGCTTGGTTGTGTTTGGTGTACCTTTCGACTCATTAAAACAGCGAGTCCATCGTACAAAAATTAACAAAATAAAATTAAAACGTCTTGTTTCTTTCGAAAAGAAAGTGACACAATATTATTTTATTTGAAATTTTAATTTATAATTTAATTCTTTAATTTCGGAAAATTTTCAATTGCCATAATGCCGTTGATTTCGTGCATTTAAAATAAAACATTTATTGGTTGAAATATACGTACATTTGATAACCTCTTAAATGGCCAAGTGGCATTTAATCATTTTATATTTTATTCTCTCTCTCTCTCTCTCTCACTCTCACTCTATATATAAATAAAATGCAACATTTTGTTGCAAGTACTCTATAAACAATGAAAGAATGTGTGCTTTAGTTCAACCCTCAACGGCAGTAGTGCAAGTCAGTGATAATGATGAAAAACCCAGAATAAAATTTACACTACAAATGGTTATGAATGCTACGGCAAAATAACCAAGTCAACACAGATAACAAATAAAATGAAATAAATGTGGTATAATTTATATATTTTTTTATATACTAAAATGAATCATGGGGCAACAATATTCAAATAGAGAGAGAGAGCGTAAGAGAGAGTGAGAAATAATCAAAAGGTTTGACAAACAGAAAAATAAAATAAAATAAAAATATATTTATTTATTATTCGTCTTCAGAGATAACCCAGTGAGCATTTTTTCAATAAAATTTAACTTTTAAACACCAAGCTGATGTTGATCATTCTGATGTTAGAAACATAAATAAAAATCTACTCAGACGTTTCACTTCTCTCAGCATTCCTAAATACAGTATTAAGGAATTTTTAGTCGCCGTAGTCTAATATGTAGGTAGTGTGTTTTGCCTTATTAGATGTAAGGCCACGGTTGAAACACGAGGTCAGCAATCTCGAACAAAACGAAATATGAACAAATATTTCTTCGGCGACTTCCTTTCAGCAGATTTCTGACAAAAACCTTGAAAGTAAATAAAAATTGCCATGTAAAAGTTTCTCAAAAATCTTTGGTTCGAAGTCGTCTTTAACTGTAGGTCCCAACACGTCATGTATAAAAATTAAGACACACAACATGAGTGGTGTGATAAGCTAGGTTGAAATCCTGATTGAAGAGTTGTAATGACTAATAATGTATGTATGTATGTATGTGTTTTGCTACAGGTAACGCCTAAATCGCATTTACTGCATCAATTCGATAGTAATCGCCAAAAAGATTTCAGAAATCTTGCCTGTAATTGCTACTGCCACTAAGGTTGAGCTACTAAAATATAAAATTAAGTCGCTGATGTTATGAAGAGGCCGCAGTCTAGTAGGTAGTGTGTTGGCTTATTAGACGTAAAGCCAGGGTTCGAGCCCCAGGCCAGGCATCAAAATAAAATACAAAAAGTATTTCTTTGTCGACTTCCTCTCAGCAGATTTTTTGCAAAAGCTCTGAGAGTAAATAAAATTGCCATGAAAAGTTTCTCAAAGATCTGTCGTTCTGAGTCGACTTTAAACTGTAGTTCCCACCACTCATGTATAAAATTAACACACACAACATAAGTGGTGTGAGAAACTAGGTCGTAATCCTGACTGAAGGGTTGTAATGACCAATCATGTATGTATGTATGTATGTGTCTTACTGCAGGTAACTCCGATAGTAATCACAGAGCAGATTACAGAAATCCCGAAAGTAATTTTTCATCTTTGCCTGTAGTTGCTACTGCCACTATGGTTGAGTTACTGCTAGGCTACACAAGACCTCTGCTACTCTACTAATAAAATCATGGCCCTGGTTATTGTTCATCTAAGATGCTCTATTCACTATTATTTCTAAACAAAATGCCCAAAATAATATTTGATTTCTATTGAAAAATGAGTACAGTAATCTTTTTTAATAATTTGTTTTGTTTTTTGCAATTTTATTTTGTAACTATTTTATGCCTTGTTTGCCTCTGGCTTCCATTGTTTACACTGAAATCCAATATACGGCTTTATCTCTACTCAACAGACAGCTTTAGTTAGTTTACTGCATTGCCACAATAATAAATAATACTTGAGGCCAATACTAACAGCTCCATACGATCTGGGAGATGCCATAGACTCCACAATGAAAACCATTGCATTGCAATAAGATTTGTACTTAAATTTGTAACGAAATTGTTTTATACCCTCTCTTAAGGGAAATGTATCTTTAAACTCATTATCAAAGCCTGCTCAAATACTAAAAACTAGGGGGTGGTGTAGGAGGTGGAATACAAAGATGGTTTGTTTTTATTTTTATTTTTACAATTTCATTTCCTTTTCAAAAACCCTGTTAGAAGAAGAAGAGCGTGTTTCAATGTTTTCAACCATTTTTTTACACGACACGAGATACAAAAACAAAGAAAAAGCAGAAACAAAACTGCTGCCTCTCATTTTGTTGTTGCAACTTCAAACAAAAGCGAGCAGAAAAAAACAAATAAATGCAAGAGCAAAATAGAGAGAAAAGAAAAAATAAGATAGAAAAGCAACAGCAAAAAAAAAAAACGAAAATAGAACGTGCACAACAACATTTCTTATTGTTGGTGGTACGCAACAAACCATTATGTAGGATTTTAATTAAAATTAATTACATTAAGTGCAAGCAAGTGAACAAATAAACAAGCACAGACGGACACACACAGACAGACAGACAGATAGACAGATAGATAGATGTACCTATAGGCAGACACACAAACAAACATAAGATTGAAACATAAACAGCCATTTAATTTTATCACTGACTGTAAAAAAAGTAAAACTTGTGTACGTCCTTTTAAATGTATTTTGCAGAATTCCGTTTTATTTTCCTTTCTCAACAAGTTTATTAAGACTTAACCAACGTATTAAAGTATATAAAACGGTAATATTTGTTGGAAAACAAAAAAAAACTATTATTTTTCGAGAAAAAGGTCAAAGTTCAATTGAAAATAAAATGAAAGTGTTAATGGAACTGAAAACAGAAAATATTCAACGATGGTATGTCATATAGAAACATAGGGCCTTTAAGTCGCCGTAGTCTAGTAGGTAGTGTGTTGGCTTATTAGACGTAATGCCAGGGTTCGAGCCCCAGGCCAGACATCAAAACAAAATACAAAAAGTATTTCTTCGGCGACTTCCTCTCAGCAGATTTCTGGCAAAAACTCTGAGAGTAAATAAAATTGCCATGAAAAAGTTTCTCAAAAATCTGTCGTTCGGAGTCGACTTTAAACTGTAGGGTCCCACCACTCATGTATAAATTTAACACACACAACATAAGTGGTGTGAGAAACTAGGACGTTGTACAATGGGTCAATTCGACCTCCGGATACTGTACTTGTCTTAATTGACAAGTACACGTCCTCTAACCTAACCTAACCTAACCTAACACAGGGCCTTTAAACATACGTTCATAATTGGTCATTACAACCCTTCAGTTAAAACTACGACCTAGCTTCTCACACCTTTTACGTCGTGTGTGTTAATTTTTACACATTAATCTTGGGACCTACAGTTTAAAGCCGACTCCGAAGGACATCTTTTTGTTTCAAATTTCTGGGCCCCATTTCGTAACTATTTCAGGCATATAACCCGAAACGCTCTCTGAGTAGTTGAACGTCGCTTTCGTAATCCTTGGAACTTTGTCATGAGAAATCTATTGCTAAAGCTTCAAAGTTTTGAGTTTTGTCTCATAACCATCTCAGGCATAAAACCCGAAACGCTCTCTCAGCGGCTTAACGTCACTTGCGTAATCCTCTTGAAGTGAATCGATGTAAACGTCCTGAAAATTAATCCACAGAAAACCAAGTTCACGTTGTTTACTAGGAAATCAATTCCCCACGGCTGAGGGAAACTGAACTCAGCTTCCTCTTTACGGTTTAATACTAGGGAATGATACTCTATTCCAAACTTTTCTGGAGGCAGAATATCCTTTAAGGGGCCGAAAAGCTTACATGGCTTCTTTTACTTACAAAGAGGCTGTTGTTAAAAAAATAGGGCCTGAAATCCTTTGTCACTTTAGGTCAAACAGGGTTATAAATGAATTGTTAATACTGTACAGAACTATGTATCTAATTTCATTCAAATGGCTGCCTCGGCTGGCCATGCAGTAGCCTACACGATCGGTCCAATTTTTGAGCACATTATCGATTGTATGCAGCTGTATTTCACCAATGGCTTCACGAATATTGTCCTTTAAGCCTTGTCTCTGGCTTGTCGGCGTAACACTTATCTTATCTCATAACGATCGCCATTGACTGTAACGGCCACTTCTTGCTCATTTTCGAAGAAAAATGGCCCAATTATGTCTGTGGACCAAAATCCGCACCAAACAGTGACTCGTTTTGGGTGCGTTGGCTTTTCAATGTATGCGTACGGGTTTTCTGTGCCCCAAATGCAACAATTTTGCTTGTTTACGTACCCGCCAAGATCAAAATGAACTTCATCTGAAAAGATGATTTTTTTTTTGCCAAAATCGGTATCTTCTGGTGTAGGCTACTGCATGGCCAGCCGAGGCAGCCATTTGAATGAAATTATTTTCCATTATTAACCGGAAGGATTGTACTTTTAAATAAAAAAAGAAATTTCGGAAAATATTCAGTAGTTTTTTTTAAAGCATTTTCAAAAAAAGTTATTTGGCGAACCCTTTACTATCTGGTAGGTGGGAACTACAAAGCAATACAGTATGCACGAATCTAAACGGTGCTCGAAGGCAATCCGGCATTCCTATCTCTAGTTCCCTTAAAATGACTCAAAACAAACCTAAATTAGCTGCCTAACGATCTTCTACTGAAGTAGCAGACTAAGTCTCAGTTTGTTTTCGGTAAACTACTGGTCCATGTAGATCCATTGCAATGCTGGGCATATGGAGTACTTACCCGCAATCTGTGTTGTAGATAAACTGGACAAAACGGTGTCCTCACTGAAAACCCTCCACGCTTAGCTGTGTCCAAGGCCAAGATTTTGCTGAAACATTCAACTTCTTTGCAAATGCTTTCTGGGTAGAAAGGAGGGCCTATAGGGCCGCTAGATTCAGCTGGTCAAATCTGAAATCTTGGAGGACGAAATATTTGCTCCAATGCTATACTATGCCACTTTAATTAAAAGCAGAGTCGTCCCTACCATAGAACTCGTACTTAGTAGAATTAAGACAAGTACAGCACCCGGAGGTCGAATTGACCCATTGTACAACGTCCTAGTTTTTCACACCACTTATGTTGTGTGTCTTAATTTTTATACATCAGTGGTGGGACCTACAGTTTAAAGTCGACTCCGAACGACAGATTTTTGAGAAACTTTTCATGGCAATATTATTTACTCTCAGAGTTTTTGCCAGAAATCTGCTGAGAGGAAGTCGCCGAAGAAATATTTTTACAATTTTGTTTTTTGTCTGGCCTGGGGCTCGAACCATGGCTTTACGTCTAATAAGCCAACACACTACCTACTAGACTACGGCGACTTCTTTACTTTTGTTTTACCACAGAGGATAATACAACTCGCCAATGACATTGTTAATATTCCTAAAAGCAGCTGTAGTAGACTGGAGCTGGTTCTCCCTTTAGTTTAGTCTAAAACAATGATATTAAATTTCTTTATCATAAACTCATAAATAAAATGCATTTAAAAAGTGGAAAAGAAGGAGAAAAACGAACAAAACTCTTCAATATTTTATACAAGAATTCCATAAAGACTGAAGAAAAAAAATGAAAAAAACTTTCACTGTCTGAAATTTACCTTAAATCAGCCATTGAAGACTTGTGATTAAGCCATCATAACGAACTTCAAATATACCTTTTTCCCACCATATTTTCCGAGGTTTCTTAGATGTAGATGTCTTTGGAAACCATAATCAATATCTTGAAATAAAAAAGAAGAAGAATTTCATCTTTGCATATCACGCAGAGGAGGAGGAGCCGTGTCATGAAACTTTATTGGTATTTTAAGGTTTCCAATAAGTTTTCCTCGCTTTTTTTTTCTGGGGATAAATTTGTGAAATCCACTTAATTTCACTGCCAGACCATGTAATATTAGATTGAGAGCAAAATAGAGAACGAGAGAGAGAGAGACCAACTTGTTTTCAAACTCATTTACACATTTAAACTTTTGCAAAAAAAAAAAAAAAAATTATGCATAACGACCATCAATAGCTCATTATTTATCAAATATTTATTGAATGGGACCAACAAAACTTTGTGGGAAATCAGGAGAAAAAATTAAAATACCAGAGAGGCTCAATAAATTTGTAATTTTTGGAATCAAGCACAGGATCAACAAATCATTTTATTATCCGACGTAATCTCCTTTGATCTCTATGAACTTGAGACTTAAAGGATTTTTCTAACACTTTTATTATACCGAAGTGCTTGGTAGCCTAAGTCATGAATACGTGAAATTTCTTTCCTTGATACCTACTGGGTATGTGGTGATTTGTGGCAAATACACGTTTAATCCACGGTTAAGAAATTGCGGAAAAACTCAACCTTTTTGCAGTTGAACAACCCAACTATTGGTAGGTCGAATGTGAAAATGATCGCCACAGTTTTTTGGTAACACTTTTCTCTTGAACACTTAGTTGGTCACTTCAATCCTTTAGTCATGGTTGCAACCTAAGATCTCACACCACCCATGTTGGATCTATTAATAATGCGTGGCGAGACCTGCAGTCTGAGATTTGAGGATCATTTCATAGAAATTTTATTTAATCTCAGAATTTTTGATAGAAGGCTACTGAGAGGATGTCACATTTCGTTTTGTTCTAGATGACCGAGCTGCAGTTTGGATTATGGATTCACGTCTAATAAGCAAGTCACGGCCACTTTGAAACAAACTGCAACAAACAGTACAAATTTTTGTTCGAATCTGGCATCCGAGAATGTACATGAAGATGAATTGAATATTAATGTTCACTTTTCCATGACTTTGGTGCATAACTCAGGCTGAATTTTGACAATGGAATGAGTTATGCTGGCTTTGAACACCGTTGTGTGGTTTGTGGTTTATCAACATACATCTATCACAAGAAAAAGTCTAACGAGGTCAAATGGCTCGATTTCTGTGGCAGTTTATATCATCTTCACGTGAGATTACCTTTCCCTTAAGTCGCTCTTGTTGGATATCCAATGTGACATGAAGTGTTTAGTATGCTGTTCAGTTGAAATTACATGTCGCTGGTCTTCAGATCGTCCAATTCAGGATAAGAAAAAGTGGATAATCATCGACATAGTACAGATGGTAGTATGTTTCGCAAAAAATCCATCGTTCGGAGTCGAATTTATACTGTAGGTCAAGCCACTCATGTATAAAATTAACACACACAACATAAGTGGTGTGAGAAGCTAGGTCGTAATCCTGAGTGATGGGTTATAGCATATTCATGCAATTTTTTTTTTTTTTTTGAGAAAACTAATCACGTTTTTTCCTTGCATACATAATTGGTCATTACAACCCTCTTAGTCAGGATTATGACCTAGCTTTTTCCTTTACAATGGTGCTACAACCAACACAGTACGTAGACATAATAATTGCCCTTTCATGTATAGCCCATGTGAGCAGACATCATAAACAGTCACCATGGCTTTATTGGTTGACATACCTGCCTTGATCTTCCTTTGTTGCATCGATTCGTCTGTAAAAACCCGCTGTAATGACTGCTATTTGATATCTGGTGTAACATACATTTTGTGCACTGTTACTCAACGATAGACGGGGTTTTAATCCACATCTCGATTTAACAACGTTATTATTTGTTTAAATGAGGAAATCATCCCCTACAGGGATGTACAGGACCGACGATCTTGCGAAAAAAATTTCTCTTGATCATCTCAAGGCAGCCGCATCACTCGTAAAAAGGTCTATGCTTACAAAAGCGTAGGTAAGCGGTGATCACTTACAACATGAATAGTGTGAGAAGCTGGGTTGCAAGTCTGGCTAAAGGCTTTTTATGATCTAATTAAGTAAGTAAGGAGCATAAGGCCTTAACGCTTCCGTATCCACCTGATGTCTTCAAGTGTGACTTGAATATTCTCTTTTTCTGTTGGCCTTAAGATTTCAAGCCAGCAGGTGAGAACTGATGATTGTGTTTAGCCAGGAGATTTTCGAGAGATACATACATACATACATAACATAATTTGCCATTACAACCCTTCAGTGAGGATTACGACCTAGCTTCTCACACCACTCATGTTGTGTGTGTTACTTTTTATACATGAGTGGCGGGGCGTACAGTTTAACGTCAACTCCGAAGGACAAATTTTTGAGAAGCTCTTCATAGCAATTTATTTACTTTCAGAGTTTTTGTCAGAAATCTGCTGAGAGGAAGTCGCCGAAGAAATTTATTTTTTGTTTTCATATTTTGTTTTGATTTCTGACCTGTGATACAAACCCGGGCTTTACGTCTAATAAGTTAACACACTACCTACTAGATTACGGCGACTTCAAGAGATATGTACATTCCTTAATTAAAAGTTTTCGAATATTAAATTGACTGCTGTTTCGTTATACATTTCATGCAGTCATGTAATTTATGGGGGCAATATATAGTATATGACGTCCGAATAATCCATACCATATGGTGTCTCATGAATATCTTTGATGAGTACATCATATATATGTACATGTATATTTATGGGGTTACTTATAATGGAATGCAGAATGCGTGAGTGATCTTCCTTGTTCACTGTGCATGGCGTCAGCAAGAATGCTTCTTTTGGAGTGTAACAGACCAGAGTCTCTAGTGGGTATTGAATCCACGACACTCACGCTAACAGCTTAGCACACTACCTAGCACATCCTATTGACATTTTATTAGTAATTTTTGATTTAACATTTCATTTACGTTTACGTTTATAGTTGGTTGTCTTATGACTTTGACAAGTAGAAGTTAATGAAAAATTTTATGCGTCAATATTTCTTAATTATTGTTTCTCAATTATTTCTACAATTCCAATTTGTGCGAACGGAAAAAAGGAAAAAATATTTCAATGCAAAAAAAAAGAAAAACAAGAATTTTTAATAATAAATTTTTCGCCTCAACCTTAATTAATACCCCACCGCTTTATTTGTCTTATTTTTTCGAAAATAATTTAATTTTTATAAAATATTTATTGCCTGCCTGTGTATAATTTCATTTAAAGTTTTATTTGCTAGACTCTTGTAAACTCTCTCCTCTTCCCCCTAGTTGGTAACGAAGTTTTGCAGTGAAAAATTTATGGAAAAGCTTTAGAAAAAACAAAAACAAAAAAAAACGATTTTCAGAAAAATCACTGAAGCGTTAATGGTTTGTTTTGAGTCTCGCACTCATTTTGCCAAATTGTGGTTTTTTCGGTTCTTCTAATAATTTTTTTTTGTTTTGCTTTCCTTTCCAGTAAAATATTGCGTTTTTTGTTGTATGTAGTAGGTCTTCCAGTGTTACTTTTTTCATATGAACACTTAAAAATTTTCATAAATGGGTGTCAGGGTAATGGCAACAAAAAAGAAAGTGGCACACGAGGCAGGCAAGCAGGCAGTCAGAGCATGTACTGAAGAAGGGCGTGATAATTGTGTGTGACTGCAGAGGTGGGTATCAGAGATGGGCTATATTAGAGTAGAAAGCTGGGGCCTATACATACATACGTACATAATTGGTCATTACATCCCTTTAGTTATGATTACGAGGTAGTTTCTCACACCACTTATGTTGTGTGTGTTAATTTTTTATATGAGCGGCAAAGGGATTTACTCTCAGAGTTTTTGCCTGAAATCTGCTGAGAGATAGTAGCCGGAGAAATATTTTTTTCAATATTTCGTTTGTTAGAGATGGCTGAGGTTTAAAGCGTGACTTCACTGTCTACTTAATTTAAATTTAAATTTATTTTAAATTTAATAAGTCTGTCAATCAATTAAGGATACCAAACAGATCCTTACAGTATGTTCAGACATGCACGTAAATCGCAAGAAACGCCAATATTGAGCTCAATATTTCATATAAAGTTTCAATGAATTATTGCGCAATAAATTGACAAATTATTATAATATTGAGTAAAACATAAAATGCAGCACTGTCATAAGTATGTTCAGTGCGCATATTACAATTATCCGAAGACTTTTTGTTGATATTTGACACCTCAAATGTCAACAACGATAAACAAAAAAACAAAACAAACAAAATAGAAACAATGTTGTAGAAAAACCACCTGTTTTGTTTACCAGCTGTCAAATGAATATTGAATAAGCAACTGAATTGCGTATATTGTTATGTCTGAACACTTAAAATATTGTACTTAATAAACCGAATATTGACTCAATAAACGTGCATATCTGAACATAGTATTATTATAAAAAGGTTTCAGTTCAGCCAGCTTTGGGTAGCTTCTTCTCACCTTCTGAAATGTGAAGATAAAGGCGGAAGACTATCATGATTAAACATGCCTTGTATCTTTAACCTGGACCTTAGTGACGCAGATGTTTTCTTTCCTTTTCTTTCCTTTTCTTGATTTTTCTTTTGACTTTGCATTCTTTAGGGTTTATTCTGGATAGAAAACTATCCTGTGTACCGAGTATAATCAACAGGTTGGAAAAGGCTTCAGATGCTCTCTCCACTTGTAACAAAATATTTGGAAAAAACGAGATCTCGGGCCTAGGACTCATTGAACATATACAGCAGGGACTAGACCCATTTTAATTTGCGGATGGTGATAATGATATGGCGGGAGTCCCTCAGCAGAAAAACTACTCTCAACCTAATATGGCACACACAAAAAACTGACTGCATACGTACACATACATACATACATAATTGGTCAGGATTACGACCTAATATCTCACACCACTTGTGTTGTGTGTTAATTTTATACATGAGTGGTGCGACCTACACTTTTTGTATTTTGTTTTGATGTCTGGCCTGAGGCTCGAACCCTGGCTTTACATCTAATAAGCCAACACACTACCTACTAGACTACGGCGACTTCATAGGTACGGCATCTAAGTCATCGTCAGCACCATTTCTTCAGGAGTTGTGCGACCGAATGACCCAAACGTTCCTCTCGCCTGCTTAAAATACATGGCGATAAAGGTTGCTGTTTCTTTCTACAGAATAACAGAAGGATCTGCCATTATTCAAGGAACTCAAACATTAGACTTATCGCCTGCTTAGCTGGGAAAAACTTGATTAAATAAAGACTATCATCCTATGAGTGCAACAAAGCATTTTCCTTTCTTCCTTTATTTAAAATTCATTAATCAAGTGTTTCCCCGAACGATTGGACATCTCAGTTACCACAGAGAGAAAGAAAAAAAAAAAAGAATAGAGAATTATGCTTATAAAACTTGAAATGGTACTTAGTGTTGCTCAGCATACTGTTATAAATCTGATATTGCAACATGGCAGGCAACATCAACATCAATGTCTATAAGAACCTCTTTTTTTCTGGTTTATGTTGCATAAAACGATGTATGCGTTGGCATTTCAAATGTTTCAATTAGACTGAATCCTGATGCTTTGATTCTGCATAGCAGGCAACAAGAAGCACGCACAAAAAGGCTGACTGACGACTATTTGCCCCCCCCCCCCCCCTTTAATTTGATGCAATTTTAAATTGGTGCTCATAGTCAAACAGAATAATTTTTGTTTTTTTTTTGTATTTACAGTAGAAACGATTTATTTAAGGCGTTTTTTAAACATTTTCTGCATCTTTTTAAGTTTTTTGTTTGATAATAAATGCGAAATTGCAGGTCTTGCATGTAATTTATAAGGGAAAGGGGGGGGCGTCAGAGGTTTTGTAAATTTTTGATGGCAACATTTCAATCACGTAAATTTATTACGTCAACATTTACTTGGCAAACAAACGCCTTTTAATTTATATTTTATTTTCAGTCAGTATACCGCTTCCCACCCCCTCTTCCAATGCCAATGTATGTATGTATGGATATAAGTGTGTCGGTTGGCTGGCATTATTTTTACCAGGCCAGTGTACACAAAAAAAGTGAAAATTCCGCAAATTTTCAATATTTCATATGTAATAATGTGATGTGTTGGCCATGATAGGCAGAAAATAAACCAAACTGCACAGGAAGAGAGAGGCAAACAAAATGAGTAGCATAATGCAAGCAGCGGTTTGGTGTGGGAGCTTTTAGCTAAACTATCGGTCATTGTATAAACATGTCCGTTAATTTGAAAATCCATGATTAAGGCAAGGTTAGAGGGCAGCAGCATTTTATACAGGGTTTAACAGGCTTTTAGAAGGACACTAAAGACTTAAACTTAACAGGCAACAATAGAGCTCTTCTAGGTTAAAGTTAACAGGTTAAAGAGTAAAACTCATTCTGCTCGATTCAAAATTAGAAGTCTTAAGGAATCGAGGAAGCCTTTTAATAGTCATGGAATCTATATACAGTGGTGGCCTTATAATTAGAAACGATGTTTCTGGAACAGAGTTCTCTGGAGTGACGAATCTAAATTTAATTTGTCACAATCTGATGGAAAAGCGTATGCAAGACGTCCTCCAAACAAAGCCTTTGATCCCAGGTACACAGTGAAAACTGTAAAACAAATTAACAAACATACATGTTGCTAAGTCGTTTCTAATTATAAGGCGACCACTGTAGGTGATTTCATAAAGCAATACTCACTCCGTAGTGATGTTGATCAAAGCTGCTACATACGGAAGACATAGACTTCTATCACGAGCCTATGTGAGTCAATTGCCATTTATCTCCTAAACTATGACTCATACTTCTCAAGCATTTGGCCACGTTCTTTCGCAGTTTTCTGGCAAAAACACGGAGAGTAAATAAAATTGACATGAAACTGTTTTTTTTTTTAAATTTGTTGTCCGGAGTTAAAGTTAAATTGTGTGTCTCATGGATAAGATTAAAATACCCAGCATGGGTGGTGTGAGAAACTGGGTTGGAATCCTGACTATAATAAATTCCATTAATTAAGAACTGCTCTATCATTTGAAGTGGATCTTAAGCAAAGCCAGCACTATATTTGTCATGTCACTCACAACGTAAATGGATTCAAATCTAATACTACCCCCAGAATGTGCAAAAGACAGGACATAGCAATACTATTTGACAGTCAGGCAGACCACCATTTAAGCACTTGAGTCTATGAGGTCTGAAAGCAATAAGGTAACCCTCTGCTGGGTCCCAGTACATGTCTGAATTCTAGACAATAATCACGTAGATCTCATGAGCTTGCAAGGAAGGGAGCCTCTACGAAGCTGATCAAACTAGAACCCTTCTATGAAGTGGGAGAGTATGAAAGACGAAGAGAAGCAAAGACTCTTCTCAAACCAAGTGGGTTTATGGCAAGCTTTCTACGGAAACTACAATAACAGGAGGGAAATCTGAGTGTCATACATTAAAGTAATCCAGGAATAACCTTAGTTTGGTAAACGATCTTTTGACAAGTCACTGCAGGGGCTCGGAGAAGACTTGTTCAGAATATGAATTGCCTTGAGCTCAACATGTAGGTTCTGTGACGATTAGAAGGAATCTTTGGAGCACATGTTTGTAATCTGTGGGGCATTAATACATACCAGAAAGAAACATCGGGGTCATATCAAGTAGTGGAAGGCAATTGTCATTCCAGAGTTTTATCAAGAAAAACTTCTAGATTTCTGAAAGCTTATGTTTGTTCAAGGCTTCCTTCCTAGTTTTTAGGAAGAACTATATGTGTGTATTCACTGCAGTATAGTGGTGTTTAAGTGCTGTCCACAAAAGTACAGTGCAATTCAGCTCCAACTCTTCTAGGTACAAGGATCAGAGATAGATGTGCTAAACGACTTCTATAATAAGATTTTCCAGTAGCATTCTGTATAGATTCTACAGCAAGATTCCTTAAGAATGGTGGGAGTATTGTGCACCATTTACTACTCCGGACTCCTAAGTTCTATTTTAGAAAGCTCAAGTGCTTATTCTCTATGCTTTGATTTTCTTTAAAAGAGTTCTCCTAGAGTGTTATACACCTTGCCCATAGTTGTGTAAGCCTACAAGATGTGTTCTTTTTTGAAACAGTATTTCTCTTATTGCTATCATCTGACCCTGTGTAGTCTGTTCCTCTTGGTTAGTTTGTTCTGCCTGCCATTAAATTTGTATTTTTTTTTGCCATTTACTTTGCGTAATAATCATAATGGATTTGCCAATATGAAAATATTATTAAAATTTTCAAACAAACACAAATACATTTGCAATTATTAAATGAATACCTCTTCCTCTGCACCCCTACCCCAAACCACCTTACACACACGCTCGTCCTGTACAGGCATCATCATTTCAATTTCATTTTAAAATGCTGTGAGTGCCTGTATGAATAACTGCGACTGACTGACTGATTTGCCAGCCAGAGAGAAACCGTAGCAGAGCAGTTTGTCTAGATTTGATTTGGTTTGGCTTTGTTAACGTTGTGTTGAGGTCGTCGTTGCAATATTTTTTTTTTTTTTCGAGTTTGTTTTCTAGAAAACCTTTACGGTTTAGCTTTTTGATCTCGTATACTTAACATTTTTTTGTATGGACAACCCACTCTATTTGTTGGTTTAACCTTTAAATTACTCATACCCGTAGTATTTTATTTGGCAAAATACTGATTTGTTTGATTTCTCCCTGTTGCGTTTTTTTTTTTCTTTCTTTCTTCTATATTTACTAGGGGGGTTAAACCTCTGAAAACA
Organism: Sarcophaga variegata; assembly: GCA_932273835.1. NCBI lineage: Eukaryota > Metazoa > Arthropoda > Insecta > Diptera > Sarcophagidae > Sarcophaga > Sarcophaga variegata. Next base: position 11,147,796 of record OW026362.1, read on the forward strand.
TAGAATATCATCGTGGTTATATTATAATTACATTAATGGATTTATTTATGGCTGTCTGTCTGTCTATATAATGTTTGTGGTATGTAAACGGATATGGTTTCGATTTATTAGTAGAAAAGAAAAAATTAAAACTTTAAAATAATTATAAACGAGATGAAAAAGGTTAAGAAAAAGGCTTCTCAACGGAAAGAAAAACTTGTACTTTTAATCACTCAATAAGAAGATAGTTAAGGCCACATAAATATGTACATATATTGAGTGTTCCAACAGAGACTTTAGAAATTTGACAGTTGTTAGGCGGCCATTTTGTTAAATTAGTTGTCATTTATTCAGTCTCTATGCCAAATCACCACGAACAGGATACAGTATTCTACAACACATGAAAATAATCCCCATAATGTTGATCCTTTAAAAGAAAAAAAAATTATCCAAATCCCTATTCCATTCGGGCATCACATCGCTCGCTTTGCCTATTTCACGATCACCATAATCGTCCTATCGAGAGAACCATTCGATGAATTAATTTGAGTCCACTGGTTTAGGAAACGATCAACCAAAACTATACTTACTTACTTACTTAATTGGCCATCACCAACCCGATTAACGGATTTCGGACTGCCGCAACACATCCTTTTCTAGATGCATTTTTGGTTTTCATTGGATTTAATTTTTTACGTGATGGGTTCCAAACCCTACGCGCACAACCCGAATATAATGTCCAAGGGATTGGGCTTCGCAGCATGCATTAGTTAAAAATTAGCGGCTGCTAGTACGCCATCCAGGAGGGGCGAAGAGGAGGCTGCGTGTCAACTTGGATCGTCCTGGAGGTCGCCACGTTGACCACAGTCAGAAAATTTCACTTGTTTGCGTCCATCCCATCCCACCCAACCAAAAACCATTCGTCGACGAAACGCAAGATCTGCCGAAAACATCGACGTTCTGTCCATGAGTGTGTGCAGCAGAATGAGTGACACTCGATTTCGTGTCGCTCACAAGAAATCGTTGTGGCTTAAGCCTGCCCCAATACAAAATTCAGTTGACCCAAGAACTGGCGTTGTCCATAAGGGAATGTACAGGAGAATCAGAGACAATCGATTTCGCGTCACTTACAAGAATTAGTTGTGACCTGTAGGTAGGTACATAGGAAGAGGTAGAGGTCTGCCAAAGGCCACATAATACCTTATATGATACCACAGTTCTCAATTATCTCTTAGTCCCGGAATCACTTGGAGTTTCTTATGAAACGTCTCTGACTGCAAATGTGCATTTGTCACAGTTCATCCAGATCGTCTGTATAGCAGACATCAAGATGCCTTTTCCTCTTTCGACGTGGTACTAAGCATGGTATCCAATCGGTGAAGAACAGTTGATTTCTCTTCTTTACCCCTACAGCTTTGGCATTACTGGGTCATTGCCAATGCAATGACGACAACTGTGCTGGGAATGTAAATGCAGACTTTTTGTTTGTCTCGTATCTAATTTTAACCAGATTTTCTGTGACATTCTGCCCGTGCTCCAAGTAGCCCTTCCGGCTTTGACGGAATTGCACTGTCAATTAAATGCTCGCTGGTCTTTGAAAGGATTTCCAAAGAAAAAACTCATCGGAGATTTCAATGGTTATGCCACATTTGCCCTGTTCATTCGTTCTACAGTTACCAGGAATATCACTAAGTCTTGGTGCCCATATAACATGGTTATCATGTAGTTTCGCCAACTAGTTTAGATATCTGCAGAAGTCATACACAGTTTTAGTGAGTATACATTACATTAGAATTTCGTTCTTTGATTGCCGCTTGGCTATCAGAAAGTAGGGAATTATCTTATCTGGGAATCATTCTTGCCGTAGCCTATTAAAGACACTTAATGAAAGATGAGGCAGTTTTTACAGAGTGAGCAGTTCCAATCGATTAAAAAAAATTTTTTTTTTGTCAGCCATAATTCCATTCAGTATAGCGCCATTAGTGGAGATCTTTTACTTTTCTTTTACGTACGAGGTGCGCTTTACGTTCAAAATGCCAATTGCCATCAGAGGTCAGCAATGAGTATTCAAAACGATGAGTAGATTCGAATCATACTTATAATTTCTGATACTTATACGCATTCATACTTATTTTAATGTCGTACTCATACTACTCACATTCAAAGTTTGAAATACTCATGGTACTCATACTTAACAATACGCATGATGTTATTGATTTCGACTCTCCATGACTCATTGTATACACGAATCACAAAATAAGTGTGATTCGCGTACGAATACTACAATACTCACAAGAAGGTTGTCTGTTTGCTCTGCTTGCTTGCTGTCTTTGTCTTTTTTGCTTATGTGCCTTTCTTCTTTCTTTGTAAATGCAAAACAACTAAGACTGTAAATTTTGATGAATGATTCGATTCACTCGAATCATTTATGAGTATTATAAGTACTTTCCTAAATTTATGAATCTGAATTAGTAGGCGTATGAATCAAACATATTTCGAATGTTATAAGTTTGATGTCAACGTTGTACTCATACTCATTGCATTGTACTGAGTACGAGTGCTTCAGAGTAGTTGGATTTCAATACTGCTGACTCACTCATACTCAAAATTTCATGAGCACTTATGAGTAGCGAAAATGCGATTCATTGCTGATCTCTGATTGCCATCAATTAAAATTAAAATAAAAAAATCTGATCTCACTCCAGGCAGTGTGCAGGGCCTACCTTAAATTTTCGTGGCGATTTTTTTTTTGTCACAATTTCAGCCATTGAAATCAGCTTTAAAATCATTATTGGCATCATAAATAATCTGTAATCCGTAATTGAGTGCTTAAAGTATTCAAATAAATGGAAAATGAAAACAACAACCAGAGTATAAACGTACACTTGTACTTATGCAAAGTTATCGATACACTTGAAATCTATATTCTGTAAAAGAGTGTTTTTATGAGAGAAGCTGGCTGGTGGGTATTGTAATAGACTTTTCCACTTAGACAAGAGGGCAAACAAAGGAGAAAAAAATTATTTTACTGTATAGGCCGCTTGCAAAATCAGAGATGGGAGTTTTATTTTTTAAAATTTAAGAAGATTTCGAAATACTTTTCAAGTTTTTTTCAATCTTTTCTTTAACATCAAAACTTCTTTAAAAACTGTTAGAATCGATTACTTTTGATTGCAAATCTTTAATAATTTTAATGAATCCGGAAGGTAATAATCACAAAAACATCCATATTAATAAATCCTGATACATTACATAACTTCCATCTCTGCTGCTATACTACTACTCAGGTCCATATCTATTGTTAAATTTAAAAGCAATCGAAAAAAATAAAGAACAAAAACAACAAAAAACATCGTATTCTCTGTATTGCATAAAAAATCCATCAATCATTTTGTATTAAATAAACACAGAAAAATCAGCACACCACAAACAAACTAACAAACAAACATATTTTCCATTCATTTTCCTCGTTTTCATTTTCATTTTTTTCCAATTTTTTTTTGAATTATCAGCAAATATTATGATGACGATATTACTGCTGTTGTAGTTGTTGTTGTTGTTGTTGTTTTTTATCCTTATTCAAGCGAAAATTAAACTTTTTCTCCTGTATTCTTCTTCATAAACATACTTCATCTACTCATCGTTCCCTTATGATTTAAATATTGAGCTGAGATTATAATATGTGTGTGTGTGTGTGGTTGCTGGTTGTATACATAAATAAATCCACCATTAAGTGTAACTAATTTCTCAAGAAAAATTGATGATTAAGTTGTGCGGTTGTGTAATATTCTAATGGCAGCAAAAATAGAGCACAGAGAAAGTTGAGAGTATTAAAGTAAGAAATGGAATATGAAATGGAAATTAAAGAAAAATATTTCGCTTGAGGTCATGGTTCAAAGCCCAGGTCAGACATCACCAATAAAATCGAAATATGAAAAAAATATTTCGTCGGCGACTACCTCTCTGTAGATTTTTGGCAAAAATTCTGTGAGTAAATAGAAATTGCCAAAAAATTAAAAATTTCATTTGGAGTCTGGACTTTAAACTCATGTATAAAATTAACACACACAATATAAGTGGTTGAGGAGCTATGTCGTAATCCTAACCATGTACCTATGTGTTGGGAAGTATTTGTATTTGAACAGTATTAAGTAAGGGATGCCTACGAAAAAATTATGAAATCTGTAGTTTACAAATTTTGTTTTTATTTTACTGGAAATTATTTCATTGCGGCCGTCATTGTGATATCGGTTACCATTTTGCTGGCAGTCCTTGTGACATCCTTTTTCGTTTTTTGTTTTACTTTTCATGAAGATTTTTGCTTTCATGCGAGCTGATTACTCAAAGCCCAACTCAGACCTTACGTACAAAACAAAATATAAAAAAATAGTTCAACTACAACTTTCTGTCTCAGCAGACTCTTTGAGAGTAAATAAAATTGCCATGAAAAATTTCTCAAATCCGTACGGAGTCGACATTAAATTGTAGGTCCCGCCAATCATGCTTAAACACACACAACAAGCGTGCAGAAGGGTTGTAATGACCAATTGAGTTGGGCTTCACATGCCAAAGATATGCAGATAATGTAGTTTTGAAGGCTAAAGGAAAATTTTAAGAGACTCTTGATATTGTTAGTAACTGGCGGATGAAAGTAAGCTTGACTATAAACCCTGTCAAGACCTCAATAAAACCATTTACAAAAAGGAGAAAACTTCTTAAATGGAAGAATATTCGACTGCTGGGTGCGATAATAATACAGATAATGGATGTAAAATATCGAGGAATATTACTGGATAGTAAATTAACATGTAGGACTCATATAGAGAGCATCTCACGAAAGGTCAGATATGCCATGACAATATGCAGTAGGTTTGCAGGGAGCTATTGGCATTGCTATCTGGAATTTATGCCATGATATTAGATGGATGCCTATAAGACAATTATCTGGCCAAATAGAATGAATTCGAAAACAATTGAATTGTAGTTAGACAGAGTATGGTGGTATAACAAGGACAATGAGAAACTGTCATGTAGTGTCGCTGGAAACTCTATTGGGCTTAAGTCTTCTGCGCATGATATTAAGGACCAAAGTTTTAGAGGCTATGGTTAGGTTAGTGGCAGACTAGTCTGATATGAAATTCATTAGGGAACTAAAGGAATCGTATGGCTGACAGCTCTCTTTCTAATTGTTCTTTGGACAGTACCAGTAGTCTCCCTGAATTTGGGAGACTTGGTAACGAAAAATGAATATAATAATCTGGAACCTGCTCTCTTAAAAGAGGGGCTAATTCGTAATATATAGATGGATCAAGAATGGATCATTGAACAGGTGCAGGAATTTTTGTTCCCAGAATAAAATATTTCGTGCCCATGGGGAAATTCGCGAATATCTGCTATCAAAAGATGTGTTCAACTTAACGTGGTGAGGAAGTACGATAACCATCATATCTGACTGTCCGTCCGTCATATCAGCACTCGGTTCTTATGAAAACAAAGCGATGATAGTATGAGACTGCCTGGGGAAGTGGAATCAGCTAGAAAGACATAATAAGGCTACACTCTACTGTGTGTCAGGTCATGAGTGGAATTCTCGGCAATGAGAAAGCAGACTAGCTTGCGTGGCGGTGAACTTTGACGCCGTTAACACAGCCAGAATTCTGATGTGTAGTGGGGGCAGATGTTTGGTTGAGTTATACTCAATAAAAGGGGTGACAGAGTGAGCCCAAAACTCTTCACTAACTAAGTAAGTTTGAGGCATTCAAGACTTACACCCAATTACAGCAAGCAGTAGATCTTAGTCATATATCAGGCTATCAAGACTATCACACTACCAAGGTCTTTCGACAGCACAATAAATTTAACTTCAATTTACATTTCGACCAGGTTATCCAATAGTCATCTTTCTCTACAAGAAAATTTTTGGTTGAATGACACTAAAAGAATTGCTTTCTATTGTACAATTCCATCCCCTCGCCCACAAAATTATTAAAAACTTTTTGTTTATTGAAGTGCCTTAAATTTTTGTATTATTTTTGTTGTTGTTGTTGTTGTTGCTGTTTTAATAAAAATTAACTTTGTTAGTTGAAAAAAAAAGCAAAATAAAGAAAAAGTTTTATAAATTTAAATTACACTTGAAAAACGACAACAACAACAACAAGAACAACGGCAACAACAAAGCACAATGAAATAAAATCAGTAGTGGCAGAGGAGCTTTATTTAATTGCTCAGAAAATCGCAAATAAAATACAAAATCATGGCATTTTTTCCTATTTTTTTATTTTGTATTTCAAAAAAAGTTGTGTTTATTACAGGAAAAAAAGGAGGAAGAAAAAGTTTTTAATATTTTTGTCAATTGTTGTTCGTTTTGATTGTATATTGTTTGTAATACATGCTGTTGAGGTACAACAAAATACAATATTTTTGAATGTTTTTACCTTTTCGCTGTTTTTTTTCTTTTTTTGTTTTGCTTTATTAATGGCAACCAAAAAATAGAACAAAAAAAAGAGAAACAAAATTTCTGGAACAAAAATTAAAGTGCGCTTCAGTTATGAGCCTTTTTTTCTGCTTAGTTTTGTTGCTCTTTGTGTGTGTATTTTTGGATGAAAGTTAAAAAACAAAATAACACAAGAATTCGTTGCAAAGGATTTGAATTTGTTTAAATATTTTTAAATTTTATTTGACATTTTCCGGTTTAAGTTTTCAATGCAGTTGTGTTGTGAAGGATGTCAATGACATGCAAACAAAACGATGTCATTTAAAATTATATGTAACAGCTTAGATACATGCATCTTTACATACATAAATGATTAGATACCAAATAGAGAACCACATACACTCACAGAAAAATCGATGAAAAAATATCCTTAATGCCAAAATTGTGTAGAGAAAGTATAAATTTAGTCCTGATGAAAAAATTTAATTATATTGTCGAAGCTTTGTTGTAATTAGTCTGACAATATCAAGCAAAATTCGAAAAAATATAAAGCGTATGGTTTCAGACCTAGTGGGTTGGATAGCACGTTTCCTTATGGTCGGGCGTTGCTTAAGAATGGAGATATAGGCGACGAAGCTAATTGTTTTCTTCAAATGAGCCAAAAAATTTCTCTAGTTTTGTGGCGATGGCTTAAATTTTTTTGTGCGATGAGTTGCATATATTGGTTGATGACTTGCAGTTTCTTTGCTAAATAACTTTTTTTATCGATGATTTGCATTTCTTTGGTCGATAACTTGCATTTTTTAATCAATGATTTGCAATTTTCTTTTTCAATGACTTGCATTCTTTAGTCAATACTGGCAATTTTTGCTCGGTTATTTCCGATTCTTTTTTGTCGATAACTTGCATTTTTTAGTCAATGATTTACGTTTTTCTGACTTGCATTCTTTATTCAATTACTTCCACTTTTTTCTCGATGATTTCCAATTATTTTTTGTCGATAAATTTCATTTTTTTGAGATTACATTTGTTGAAAAAATACAGATCTTTCTGCGTGAATAACTACTGATAACTTACACTCAGGTTATAACCCCTATTCGTGCAGTGTATTTTGTGGTATCTAGGAAAATTGGTTGAGGGAAAGAAAGAAAGAGGAGGTAGTGTTTATGGTAAGTTTCAGCGAAAATGAATCTTTTCTGCAAAGACATAGTCCGTTCTATCGACCAAAGACCACAAGTGTTTACATTCAAGAGTTCTACGTAAAAACTCTTGGTTTCGGGAAAAAGTTGTTTTATTTCGCTACAGCAGATTTCGATGTAGTAACGATAGAATAATGGAACACAAGACACATTCAGCACAGTTGAAGTGAATCAAAACAGTTGGGTACTCTATCCTAATTCACGAATATCTCAATCCTTTCCTTTAGGAGCCAGATCTCGTTTTAAGGACATCTTCTGCGGAGAGCTGCGGATTCCGAAATTTCCTAATCGAATAATGGTTGTGTATTTGAGAAGACAAGTGAGTATTTTACGATTGATTTAGAGCACGCTTACATCTGGTTTGGTAGCCACTAAGTGAGGTCTAAAAAAGGAATTGGTTGCTAGTTTTTTAAATTCTTTTTTATGTTATTTACCTCATTTCTAAGTCATCTAACAACCACAACAACCCTTCACCTATTTGATTGATTGGTTAGAAGAGAGTAAGAGTGCTGATTCCATCTGCATATGCCACATGAACACGAACATTGTTTGTTGTTAATTTACATTGACAAATCTAATAATGAAACCATCATCTTTGTATAACACATGTAGAATGTAGTAGCATGCAACACCACTCTCTTTCACAGTGTGGTACCTGCCTTACTACGTTATAGTTTTAAATTAAAAGTGAAGTAAAAACAAGAGAATCTTTTACAAATTCGTTTGACAAAAAAAATAAAAGAGCAGCAATGTAAACAACTTGAACTAAAATTTACATTCTAAGGGGGTATTAAAAATGAAAACTTTACCATCAACAGAGAGTGACAGGTCTTTGCCAACGTATTAGAAATTTTTTGGCTAAACTTTCATTAGCAGCTAGGCAAGGATAATGAAATGCTTACTTGGAAGCAGCCAATAATACAAAGATAGTTTAAAAGAAGTTTAAGAAAATAAAACATAAGGAAACTATGGTTCTTTACAGTGCTAATAAAAATTCTGACGAAATAAAAAAATCTTTTAGAATTTAATTAATAATGTCCTGAATAGAGATAGAGAGGCTAGACTTCTGTATATTTTTTAAACATTTTAAAAATATTTTTAAAAAATTTTGGTTTTAATCAACATTTTTTTCTATTTTCTTCTCTTTGCAGATTAAAAGCTTCTTCTTCTTCTAAAATCTAAAAAAAAATATAATTTGATAAGCATCTGTTGTAATTATGTGTTGTGGTATAAGTGTTTAATTTAAAAAATCAAAAAAATCTTGTATCAAAAAAAAATTAAGAAAAAAATTAAGCAAGTAATTAAAAATTAAAAGCATTTATTATTGTTAAAAGAAAATATACCCCCAACAGAGCTTCAAAGTGTATCAACAATTGAAAAGCAACATGAATTATCAAAAGGGTAAGTTGTAGAATCCTTAAATAATTACAAACAACTATAAAGCATAATTTAAGGGGAATGTGTTTTATATTCTAAAAATAAATTTTTGTAATCATTTTCAGTTTTAAATAATTAAGATTTAAGTATTTTTATACCGCTTTATTTGGAAAGCAAATTTTAATAAGACTGTTATGATTTAGAACGGCCTAAAAGTATGTTGAATCTATAACTGGGATTATTTCAAGCCAAATTGTGTACTTTAATATTCTAGTTAGAGTTTATAATATTTTCTGCAAGTTACTATACCAAATGTAATTTATCTCAGAGGAGTATAAAAGATGCAGATTTGCATTTAGGGCTAGGCTAATGTCTTATGATCACAAAGAAGTAAATTCTGCCTTGTCATTATTTAATAAAATAGTAGGATTTTTAATGATGTGAACAATAAACATTTTAACCTCTTAATCAGCTTGCCATAGACTAGGATAATTAGCTGAGAAGTTCCTATCAGAGGTCAGCAATGAGTATTCAAAACGATGAGTAGATTCGAATCATGCTTATAATTTCTGATACTTTATACGCATTCATACTTATTTTAATGTCATACTCATACTACTCATATTCAAAGTTTAAAATACTCATGATACTCATACTTAACAATACGCCTGATGTTTTTGATTTAGACTCTCCATGACTCATTGTATACACGAATCACAAAATAATTATGATTGGCGTACGAACACTACAATACTCACAAGAAGGTTGTGTGTTTGCTTTGCTTGCTGTCTTTGTCTTTTTATTTTTCTTTCTTCTTTCTTTGTAAATGCAACAATAACTAAGGCTGTAAATTTAGACGAATGATTCGGATCACACGAATCATTTAAGAGTATTACAAGTATTTTTCTAAATTTATGAATCTGAATGAGTAGGCTAGGCGTATGAATCAAACATATTTCGATTGTTATGAGTTTGATGTCAACGTTGTACTCATACTCATTGCAACTTGTACTTATAAATCAATGTTGTAGTGAGTACGAATGCATCAGAGTAGTTGGATTTCAATACTGTTGACTCACTCATACTCAAAATTTCATGAGTACTTATGAGCAGCGAAAAAGCGATTCATTGCTGATCTCTGGTTCCTATCCAGGAATAGTACAGAGCAATCACAAAAAACGGTAAATGAATTCATCTCTTCCATTTTTTTTTTCAATCCGTAATGGAGAAGGCAATAATCTGCGAAGTGGCGTTAGTTTGATAGATTGTGTTTTGGCTTAGGCCAAAGCCCAACTAAACGAAATATGAAAAAAATATTTCTGTATGCGACTTTATCTTCTGAAAAAAACTGTTAAGGTAAATAAAAATGCCATGAAATATTAATGGAGGGATGTCTTCATCAAAATGTACATCATAAAGTCACCATTAAATGCCTTCAAAGTTGCTTTATTCCATGAATCTTGACTGTATATCAGTCAGTAACGTCTTAGCCATTAGCCAAATAGCGCATTACCAAATACATACATATATGTATGTATATGAAGTAATGTTTCTATGTAGAAAAAATCTAAATTTAATTCCAATATTTTTCTTTGGCAATATTTCGACCCTCGTAATTTTGTATTTTCAGCTACTACAGTCTAGTTTCAAATTTCCCATTCATGTAATTTTTTCTTTTTAAATTTAATTAAATCTGATGCATGCATGCCTAACAATATGCTATTTTTTAATAATTATAAGCAATTGCCTAAATGTATGCACATTTTTTGAAATTGAAAATATTGAAAAACTGTTTGTTTTTTGCATTTGCCAATAAAATTTAATTCACATCTGACCTTATAAGAAATGTTTACAACTTCAAATACTTTTCATTAAAATGAATTTTATAAATATTCTTAGTCATCATTTTTAAGTGTTCTAGACAGAGCCTTAAAGCATGCAATAAATAATTTTTATAGAGAAATCCTTACACAATTATTTTTTGTAACGAAAATTGATTAACAAACAAAAACTTATGGAATATTTTACAACTTTATTTCATTTGCTTTTTACATTTTTGTTGTTATTGCAAAATATATATAAAAAATACAGTCTACTTATGGGAAACGTGCCTGAAAAAGGAATCAAAAAAATTGTGTTTTTTTTTTGAAAAAATTTTAGTTTTGTATGTCTTTTCTGACAGCCATCAAACAATTGATGGTTGCCACTGCCATGACAACTTGCCGCACGTAACCAGAGACAACCCAGTATTCAATTTTATATACGCCTTTTATTTTTTATATTTTTTTTGTCTAAATACTAGCATTTAATCAAAGGAGTGGTTATCAAAAGCATGTCTTTTTGTAGGCTCCCATATACCATATACTACTACATACAGATTAAACTCATACTCTCACTCTTACTCGCATATATGTATGTACGTCTGACAACTTAAGGACATAAATGCTGTTAATGCAGTTTTTAGTTATACTCGTACGTACGTATTGCTTACTGCGTGCCTCTTGTATTCCAGGCTTTATTATCCTTTTTTTCTTTTATTTTTTTTCATAGAGAGTTCGTTAAAAGTTTTGCTCATTTTGTGTAAAAGTTTTTTTCTTTTTGTTGTCTTCTTTTGGGTGAACTCTTCCTTTTTCTTTGTTTGGTTGATAGGGAGGCACAGTGATGTATAAGGCAAACCATAATTCAATTAAATTCAATAGATATACAGATAGAAGAGCTGTGTGTGTATGTGTGTATGTATGTACATATATCTCAACTGCCTTTTTTGCTTGTGTGTATAAATGTGTTTGGAATATTTGATGAGAATTTGAAAATTTATTCGTATTGTTGTAAACCAGTGTCTACTGGATTAAAAGTAAGGTTAAATGGATAAATTTTCTTCGGTTGACAAAAAAGTTTTCTTTTTTTTAGGAATAATATACGAAGAACTACCAGACAGCTATGCTCAGTAAGAAAAATCTCGAATTTACGTTCGATTGGTATAATTTTGTAAATTCCTTCTTTTTCTATAAATCAGCACTTCATAACTAAATTCAGAATCTTTCTTCCCCATACATATGCAATTATTATCGATAACAAATCGAATATTTTTTAGAAGCACTGTTGAAATAATAATATAAGAGTAATCGAAACAAAAATAAACAAAGTTTTCTTATATGAAATCCTTATTGACCTAACGATCCAGTAGTAACAATTTATTGATTCCTTATCAATAAAAATTGAAGTCAAAACCCAGTCTTAGTATACTGTTGGCTTCCATAGGACTATTAGTTGCGAGTCTACATCTCCTTGTTTGTTATTTAACCCTCTTTGGGATGATTTATGAAGACATTTTAGCCTCGAAGTCGCCGTGGTCTTGTAGGTAGTGTGTTGGATTATTAGACGAAAAGCCCGGGTTCGTATACCAGTTCAGGCATCAAATGAAATATAAAAAAAAAATATTTCTTCGGCGACTTCCTCTCAGCAGATTTCTGGCAAAAACTCTGAGAGTAAATAAAAATGTCATGAAAAAGTTTCTCAAAAATCTGTCATACGGAATCGACGTTTAACTGTAGGTTCCGCCACTCACGTATAAAATTAACGCACACAACTTGAGTGGTGTAAGAAGCTATTCCGTAATCCTGACTGAAGGGTTGTAATGGCCAATTATGTATGTATGTATGTATGAATGTATGTATATATGTATGTATGTACATATGTTTTAGCCTCTTTAGCTAACGCTTAACAATCGCAAATAGACGTGCCATTGATTCGTCACTATTACACGCAGTACCTTCAGGGAGAATGGAGATTCTAATGCCTTTACTTAGAGTCTAGTTTACATAAAATATAGTTTACTGGCACCTATCACTGCTTTAGAAATACTTTTCCTTGTTTTACCCTCAAGTTATTTAGTTTTGTGTTTGTCGAGTTTCTTAAATCTGTAATTCGGAGTCTGCTTTAAAGTGTAGGCCCCTTAACTCATAAATACAATTAACCTCTACGACTTGGGTAGTGTGAGAAGCTAGGTTTTAATCCTTACTAAATGGCTGTAATGACGAAATAAGTAAATTTTGAAGTCCTTGTCGAGCTGCAGCCAAGTTTGTCTGGTAGTTGAAGGAATTTTTTAAGCTCATCCCGAACTGTCGATGTAAATATCATTGAAATGTGAAACTGTGTTGAAATATTTCCTTTCATGAATCGTTCGATACTAGAACAAAGCTTCCAAATTAGGCAAATTTACTTCGAAAAAAAAAATTCGCCAAGTTCATAGAGCCGAGCCCTTCGTCCTTGCATTTCATTGTCAACATAATCGATTCAGTAAAAATGCTATTCGCGCACGTATTGATAATTTTCACAGTAATTTTGCTCTTCTTGATTCAAACTATCAAAACGACAAGGAAATGTTGGTACAGAAGAGAATGTTATTGCTGTAGCCCATAGTCCTAAGAAGCGGTCGATTGTCGATTTGCCATCGTTCTTAACTTGTTGACGTTTGTCCTTAGATTACGTAGACAATTTTACGTAAAGATGTTGGTTTATGTGCCTATTGAAGAATTGAAGAAAACGACCATTTTTTGCTTTGCATGTTTGCTGATTGGGCTCAGTGGAAGCTGGCCGAAGATCCTAGGATGGTTAAAGATCCTATGAAATTATGCCCTTTTTAAATTCATGCTAGTTATCGCAGTCTGGTGATTACAGCGTTGCTTATTATTAAAAAAATGCTTGAGAGTTCAAGCCCAAGCTTGAACATCTTGGAAATTTAAAGTGAAAAAAATATTACTTTCGTCGAACGCCTTTCAATCAAACGTTCGAAATCAAGGTTAAATTTAAGATCCTGCCGCTCATAAATAAAGCTGTAGCACACAACATGAGTGGTGTACGTCTAAAGCGTTGTAATGACCAAAATGTGTATCGACATATATTGGCTGTAGTACGGGGAACTTTTCGCTGATTGTTGTCTTTTTAACTAGTACACCATGTCACTTCCTCTTCTAGGAAGATCTTAGGTTAGGTTAGCGGGTTTGCTTTTCATAGGCAAGTTCACTCGGTGTCCATATGGCACCTTGTGTTACCCAGTTCCCTTGTCATGATCGGTTGGTGTTGGATTTAAAACACTCCTAGCTCCAGATGAAACCGGCCAGTATCTTCAGTAGCACGTTCGCCACCATGCCCAGATCTACGAACGTTCGGTCCGTTCGGTCGTCTGTCCTGAAGTGCATGACGCTCGTGTAAAAAATGTTGCACCGATTATGTTTCCTCCACATCAGCCTCAGCAGTAATACTAATGGGGAAGACCGAGCTCGTCAACGAAACTGCCAAAAACACAATGTCCCTCTCTAAAGGGTATTCTAATACACGTTTTCATATCGAACTCAAGTAGTTTCCAGGTTCTCCCGCTAACCACTGCTAAACACATTTCGGCAATCAGGTGTGTCGGACCACCCACGGTTTGTTGAATTCTATACTGTTTTTTCCAATTTGGAAAACTATCCCTAAACAGAAGGTAGATCTCCGGTGCGGCTTGTAGCAAAAATTTCCGAATCTGAAATACGCTGGTCTAGTTAGGAAATCTGTCAGTCTGACTGAAGAGTTGTAATGAGCAATTATATATGTATGTAGTTAGGAAATATGTATGACACATTCTGTGCCAGTTTATGGGAATAGACCCCACATCCAGGAAGATCATACTGATCAAGAATTTCATTTCTGTTCCATTCTATTAATTGTTAGAGTCGAAGAACGAGCTGTATATTCAACTGGTGTTAATAACTCCTTGATTCATTTTTAACCATCTACCCATGATTTGGGATTATTTTCTTCTTTATAGGAACACCGACTGTGCAGCCCTTGCGCTGACCAACTTCTTCCTCTTCCCTGATTTTGGTGGAACTTGGTCAGTACAAGGACTGCGTTCACCCGTGGCATAACAACGGGCCGCTATGCGTGCTCAAGTGAGCTTTGTGATATCAGAGCTACCACTCCGACCTAAACCTAAACCTGGGACCACCGACTACTGCCACTGTTTTCAATACTACTGGAAATGTATGCTGAAGATGGGGTTGAGAAGGCCTATCTGTACCGAATAGTGCAACTCTGATAGGCCTTTGGAGGCTATACCTGTGAGGACTGTTCCTAATATATTAACTGAGTAGTGTCTCTTTAAAGCAATACTTTAAAAGGACATTCTATCCTTTGATTGTTATTTTATGCATGCCTGAGCATTTGTTGAACAGACCTCCACCGACAAAAATACAAAAGTTTTCACTGCCTTAAGAGTATATTCCGATGCTGCATCGGATTTATGGATCTTCCACATCGGGATGATATCATATTTTATCTAATTCGTTATATGGTCTGAATTTAATCAAATTTGTTTAATAAAAAAACTCTAAAAAGCAATTCCAATTGTAAGCAAATCATCGTTTAATAAAGTTCTCTTCAATTTGTATGGTCATCCCTCTGTTATTCTTTAAACCAATTTTCATTTCAATTTCCTTGTCTATTAACAACACCATGCTGCTAGAAATGAAAATCCTTTCCTTCCCTCTTTCTTCTAGATGGGAGTTGTAATATTGTTAGTCTTCTAATGGATTTATTTCCAATTAGTTTCAGTGATAACACTTACAATCATCATCATCCTATTGTAACCCAATTTTTTTTTTCGATTAAAATGCCGCATCATAAGCTATTGTATTGCAGCAGCAAACGGTTTTTCCCAATTGTTTTTCCACATTTTTTTTTGTTATTTCCATACAATTTCTGTTGTTGTTGTTGTTGTTATTATTGTTATCCGCCGTTTGGTCAGCAGAGATTTACAAAATCATGACCCAGTTACTTGATTTGGTTGGGTTTTTCTCCCACCACCCCCCACCCCGTTCAGAAGCGATTTGAAAGGCTTTTTTATATGTCAGTAGAGGAGCAAATTGTAGGCGGAGTGTAGCAAATAGGCTGATGAGTAGTACCAGTGCCAGTAACAGTAACAGTAACAGTGATGATATGCCGTTGATTTGTATTATTTCAGCTCCTTCAAATCCAAAAAGAAAAAAAAAACATTTCCAGAGTGAGTATAAATTTTTATGCGATTATAATGAATGAAGTATTGAAAGAGAGAGGTGGCATGGGAGCATCAAATTTATTTTTTGCTGAATCATATGTGTTCATTAGAAACAGCTTACAACGCATCATATAATACAATATTTACTGAGTTGAGTACACAAAAACAACAACAACAACAACAGCACAGACAAATACTTGTGTAACAAATTTTTGTTTTTTTTTGTGGTGTAAGGGCATAAGATGTATAGGAAGGTTGGGTTAAAAGTTCTGTCAAGTGAGGTCTACAATTTGTAGAATTGGTTTGAAGTACAGGCTTTTGTCCTACCCACTAGGCTAAGGCGACCCGTTATGAGAAATTTGAAAGAGTTCGGGTGAGAAGCATTGCCTAAACGTGACGCATGCACACATAATTGGTCATTACAACCCTTCAATCAGGATTATGACGTAGCTTTTCTCACACCACTTAAGTTAAGTGTGTTAATTTTATACACGAGCGGCAGGACCTACAGTTTAAAGTCGACTCCGAATGACAGATTTTTGAGAAATGCGTGAAGCTTCAAATTTCTGGGTCCCATTTCATAACTATTTCAGGCATATAACCCGAAATGCTCCCTGAGTAGTTGTACGACGCTTACGTAATCCTTAGAACTTTGTCATGAGAAATCTGATCTGCAAATAACTATCCCAGGCATGTAACCCCAAACGCTTTCTCAGCGGCTTAACATCGCTTTCGTAATCCTCTTGAAGTGAATCGAAGTAAATGTCCTGCAAAATAATCCACTGAAAACCAAGTTCACGTTGTTTACTAGGAAATCAATTCCCCACGGCTGAGGGAAACTGAACTTCCTCTTCCTCTTCCTCTTTACGGTTAAATACTAGCAAATGATACTCTATTCCAAACTTTTCTGGAGGGAGTATATCCTATAAGGAGCTGAAAAGCTTGTCAGGAACTTTTTCATGTGAATTTTATTTTCTCTCAGAGTTTATGTGAAGACGAAGTCGCCGAAGGAATATTTTTTTTGTTGTCGTTTTGTTTGTCCTCACCTGTAATAAGCCATCACACTACCTACTAGACTATGGCGTGATTGTCGCCATGTCATTTTTCATTTTTTTCTTTAATTTCTCAGACAACCTTTGCATCACACTAAGTAATACACTCATGTACGTATGTATGTCTGCGCAAATATTCGTTAACCATGAAATTACTGACTGATGGTTGGTACTGTTGTGCTCGCTCTCAATATGTGTTCGAATTGAACATGATTTGTTGGGTGGGTCTTATGAAACAAAAAAAAAATTTTTTCTGTTACCAGAATGCATGAAGAAAATACAGAAACGAAACAGAAATCAGCTTAACGAATTGCTGCGCGTGTATGACCAGGAGGCAGCCCAGTTATTGGCAACTATTAACACTAATACTACAAAAATACTCTACCACTCAACCAAATGCATTTAAAGGATATTATTTTGGGTTTCTATTTTCATTTTGTTTCTTTTCTGTTCTTAGGATTCTAAAGACTAAATAAGGAAATACCCTAGAAAAGTTCTTTTTTTTTTTAATTTATTTTTTTTTTGTTAAATTTTCTGTTCAGTCATCTTTAGAGGATTTATTTTATTTTATTTTTTCTTATTTTCGTGATATTTATCACTGGATTTTAGTTTATTTATTTCTCTTCTTCTCTTCTTTTTTTCCTGTATTGTATCTGTTTTCTTTAACGTTTTCCTATTATTGGTTTAGCTGCTGTTTGCTGGTAAAGCTTAAGTTTTTCTTTTTTCACTTCCTATTTTTTCTACTTTTGGTTTTTGGCTTGTTTCGTATTGTTGTTATGGCCAGATATCTGTTGTTGATTATGTTGTTAAAAATATTGTAGAAGAGATACAAAAGCTTTTTTCTCTTATTTCCCTTCTTTTACATTTTTTTTCTTGGCTTTATTTTGAGGAAAACGGAAAAAGAGAAAACTTTTTTTCTCCCATTTTCATCATTTTATTGTTATTAAGAATACATTTTAATGCTTGATTGGCTTTTATTTTGTGGCATTATTGGTAATTTTTACTACCAAAAAAAGAAGAAGGAAAAAAAGAGAGAAGTTGTTTGTTTGAAAATAGAAACTATTGTTAGTGCTTAAAACATAATTTTGGAAATCGTTAAAGTTTGCTCCAAAAAATTTTAAAAGCCAATCTTTAGCCCTTCAGCCATATAGACATATAGTTGAGTGTGACTCTGACGATCCTCTATAGCACTCTATTATTGTCCACAATTTCCAATCAATATGTAGCATTACATATTATTACAAAGGATTAGGTGAAGTATCCAGCCTCAGCTAGTTTGCTTGGAAATCCTAAAAAAAACAAACATGCCTCTTATATAGCTATAAAACTAAGGATGTATATTACATCACTTCCAGGACTTCTGAAATAAGAAATAAGGCCTACCGAGACTACATCTATGATATCACTGGGATGCAGGAAAAAAATTTCCATTTTGAGGTCTTTTTGATCAGGCAATGCTACTCTAACAGACTGTTGTGATTCTGTTTATGCTGAGAAGATTTGTTTAACTGTTAAAAGAAAAACTGTTCAACTGACTACGGTTTGACTATGTATGCTATGGTAGACATAAAATGCATTCGAAAACTTCTGGTTCCCTTCTCTGGTCCCATAACCCTGTCTAATTGCCAAGGGTTTAACTCTGTATACTGTGGCAAAGACATAAAACGTATTCAAAATCTTCTCGTTCCTTCCTGATCCACTGACTCTGGCTAAGTGCCAAGGTTTTGACTCCATATACTATGGCAGAGACATAAAATGTTTTCGAAAGCCTTAGGTTCCCCAACATTTGCGCATGTCTGATTTTTTAACCACAGTGCAGTCAAGCAACCAATCATGATCCTGGTAGATTTAGGACCCATAAACTAAAATAGATGGAATTTTTGCAATGTCACCCCCTATTCAATCTAAAAAAAAGACCATACTCTGTCTGTTATCATTTGTTGTGATGAGGTTCCTTGGTACTACCCTTAAACTATATCATATATCCTATTCCTATAATATCCCCTTCAAGCCTAAAGCCCTGGCAAAAATCAAGATGATGCTCAGAGTCAACAATGAAAATTCCCTGCCTTTACTTGGTATGCACTTAAGTGTTTCTTAACGTGATGCATTAATACTCCACAGATTCCAAGAATGTATTCCAATGATTCATTATCATCGTTACGGAGTCTACATGTTGGCCTCAAGAAAATCTCCATTCTGAATAAATGCACTCTAAGTCTGCAGAGTTCTGTCAAAAGAACGTCATAGAATCTACAATGTTGGGGGTCACGACAACAACCATTCCTGTTAAAAGTAATGTTACCAACCACAGTTTATTTTTGCATAGCTTAATGTATAACTGAGATCTGCTCTTATTATAGTTTCCCCACAAAAGTTTTGATAACTTCGCACCAGAGGTCAGCAATGAGTATACAAAACGATGAATAGATGCGAATCATACTTATAGTTTCTGATACTTATACGCATTCATACTTATTTTAATGTCATACTCATACTACTCATACTCAAAGTTTGATATACTCATGGTACCCAAAACAATACGCATGATGTTATTGATTTAGACTCTCCATGACTCATCGTATACACGAATCACAAAATAAATATGATTCGCGTACGAACACTACAATACTCACAAGAAGGTAGTGTGTTTGCTTTGCTTGCTGTATTTTTCTTTTTTGTTTATGTGTTGTAAATGCAACAACAACTAAGGCTGTAAATTTTGATGAATGATTCGTATCACTCGAATCATTTATGAGTATTGTAAGTATTT
The DNA here is from genome assembly GCA_932273835.1 of Sarcophaga variegata. Lineage (NCBI taxonomy): Eukaryota > Metazoa > Arthropoda > Insecta > Diptera > Sarcophagidae > Sarcophaga > Sarcophaga variegata. Next base: position 11,167,645 of record OW026362.1, read on the forward strand.
TTCTACATATTTCGAATGTTATGAATTTAATGTCAACGTTGTACTCATACTCATTGCAACTTCTACTTATAAATCAATGTTGTACTGAGTACGAGAGTAGTTGGATTTCAATACTGTTGACTCCCTCATATTCAAAATTTCATGAGTACTTATGAGTAGCGAAAAAGCGATTCGTTGCTGATCTCTGCTTCGCACCCACTTGGTAAAGAGGCTTTGCCTCTTTTTATATTCCATTTAGTTGAGTTGAGCATACTTTTCCCAACATCCACTACCACTCGACAGAAGAGTTCTGGCTCTACTCGCACATGACAAGTGACCCAAGGGAGGGTATCCTTATTCTGCCTACTAAGTTGATTCAGTTTCTTCAAACAGTTCCTAAGTTTCGATCTCATAAGAACCTTGTATTCTAGCAACGGCCTATCAGATAGTATTGCTACGTTTCTATGTCTGTTTTCCTAATCGATTATAAGAAGAATACCAAGAGAGATCTACCAAAACAGTCGGCCGGGACCACACATTTCAACGGACTTTCTTTAATACTTTTCAACAAACTTCCTCTCAGCAATATTCTGGTAAAAACGCTGAAAGAAAATAAAATTGCCATGAAAAAGTTTCTCAAATTTGTCAATCGGAGTCGAGGTTGAATTGTAGAATAAGCCATTTTTAGATTAACATTGACAGCATGGGTGGGTGTGAGAAGCTAGTCCGTAATCCTCTTTTAAAGGTTGTGATGAGTTTGAAGTAGTGAAGTGAAGGTTGACTACTTGGCCTTACCAGATTTAACTAACAAAGATAGTGCGCATCGTTTACAGAGCGTAACTTCTATTTTTTTCTTCTTTAATAGCCTTTTTGGTAGTCTTCTTCTGTGTCCTTTTTTTTGATGTTTTATACAGGACAAAAACTTTATTTTTCCATTTAATTTTTAAATTTATTTTTTAGTTTGATTTTGTTCCCCCAAGAAATCTTTTAACTCACAATCGAATCAATATGAGAGAGTCATTCAAGTAGAAAAAGAAATTGCAAAATAAGGACAAAAAGAAAAAACAAGTCAATGTTTCTATGACATTCGCCATTCATAAGGATCATGCAATACAATACAATGACAGCCTCAAAGAAGGCTAAAACAGAAAAGGCAGATTATATTTAAAGGCATTTACCGTAATGTGCGGGCAATTTACGATATACAACAACAACAAAAACAACAATAACAATAAAAGAAGAAAGAAACCCAAATAAGAATAAACAAATAACAACAAAATATCGTACAAGGAACGAGAATAAGAAAAAAATGGGGCAAAACTTTTAGCAAATATTTGCCATTGATTCTTAGAAAATATTGAAATGTTGTTGTAGTATTAGGCACACACCAATACACCAATATGCCCTTGAAATGCATGAATGTGTTCACATACATATGTATATACACACTCATATGCATAAATTTAATTTCGTGAGGAGATTTTCGAAGATTCGACGAAAAGAAAAAGAAAACGACTTGCAATAAACGATTTTTCCCTATAAACAGTAAATAAACATGTGTGTGTGTGTGTGTGTGTAAGAGTATTGAACACGTTTTCCAAATAAAAATTATAATACCAGCCTTACAATATTGCAAAACAGAAGAAACATATTTTTTTTGTTCCATTAATACGTGGAGGAGGGGTTTTACGAGAATTGCCTCTTGCCTTTGCTTTTGTAATTTGTGTTGTTAAATTGGCTTTCATACAGCTTAACGGGAAAAACTTTTGTTAATAATTTTTGTAGACTCTTGTGTTTTTTTCCTAAAAAAAACTAGTAATTTAATAAAACATATTTATTACGAGGGTTGTTGTAGAAATTTAAGGCATAGTAGTATTTAAATACATCAAACTGCGCAAATTATATTAAGACAGCTGCGAGCTGAGAAATATATTTTTAAGGAAAAGTACCTTTAAGGCGCAATGTGTGTAATCCAGCAGCAATTGGGTTTTCATAATCATAATATAGTATCGGGTCCGCCAAATAACTTTTTTTTTTGAAAATGCTTTAAAAAAAAACTACTGAATATTTTCTAAAATTTCTTTTTTTATTTGAAAGTACAATCCTTCAGGTTAATAATGGAAAATAATTTCATTCAAATGGCTGCCTCGGCTGGCCATGCAGTAGCCTACACGATCGGTCCAATTTTTAAGCATATTATCGATTGTGTGCAGCTGTATTTCACCAATGGCTTCACGAATATTGTCCTTTAAAGCGTCAATTGTCTCTGGCTTGTCGGCGTAACACTTATCTTTGACGGCACCCCACAAATAATATTCCAACGGTGTGAAATCGCAGCTCCGAGGTGGCCAAACGACATCAGCTCTGCGGCTGATAATGATATCTTCAAAAACATCGAGTGTAGTTTCGGCTGTGTGGCACGTAGCGCCGTCCTGTTGAAACCAAATGTTGCCAATGTCTTTCTCTTCAATTTTTGTGAACAAAAATTCGTTCAGCATGGCCCGATAATGTTCGCCATTGACTGTAACGGCCACACATTGCTCATTTTCGAAGAAAAATGTCCCAATTATGCCTCTGGACCAAAATCCGCACCAAACAGTGACTCGCTTTGGGTGCGTCGGCTTTTCAATATATGCGTCTGTGCCCCAAATCCGACAATTTTGCTTGTTTACATAGCCGCCAAGATCAAAATGAGCTTCATCTGAAAAGATGAATTTTTTTGCCAAAATCGGCATCTTCTGGTGTAGGCTACTGCATGGCCAGCCGAGGCAGCCATTTGAATGAAATTATTTTCCATTATTAACCTGAAGGATTGTACTTTCAAATAAAAAAAGAAATTTTAGAAAATATTCAGTAGTTTTTTTTAAAGCATTTTAAAAAAAAAAAGTTATTTGGCGGACCCTTTATAATGGCTGGATGTGGAGTAGAAGGTTCTATTCGGTGTTAGAATAGTCAGGTTTTCTCGTTCGTTTATATGCAAGAACTGTATTCCCTTTGAATATCTGAGAAAAAATTAAATTTTTTCTCAGGTAAATTCTCGAATTTAAGCGAAATGGAAACAGAATTTTACCAGCTACATTTAGCCAAGCCAAGAACCTAACTTCTTACACCACCCATTTTGTGTGTGTTAATTTTCTCCATGAGTGGCAGGACATACAGTTAAGTACGGTCGACTCCGAACGACAGATTTAGAGAGAAACTTTTCATTGAAATTATATTTACTACCAGAGTTTTTGCCAGAAGACGTCTGAGAGGTGTTTCGTAGACTATGGCGACTGCCTGTTAAATACATACATAACATACATAATTGGTCATTACAGCCCTTCAGTCAGGATTACGACATAGTTTCTCACACCATTTATGTTGTGTGTGTTAATTGTATACACGAGTGGCGGGACCTACAGTTTAAAGTCGACTCCGAACGACAGATTTTTGAGAAACATTTTTCATGGCAATTTAATTTACTTTCACAAAGTTTTACCAGAAATCTGCTGAGAGGAAGTCGCCGAAGAAATAATTTTTGTATTTTGTTTTGATGTCTGGCCTGGGGCTTGAATCCTGGCTTTACGTCTAATAACCCAACACACTACCTACTAGACTACTGCGAATATATCACAAAATAACCATAAGTGTTTACATGTGCGGACATCAAATTCTAAAAAAAATTATTTTCAACGATGTTTCTTTAAACTCTGTAAACACTTCTCCTGTTCTGCCCGTACCCATAATACTCGTTCCGATTGAATCAGAAAACTGTTGAGGCTACAATAAGCCAAGTACACTATACAATCGAATTTCCAAAAGAAATGACATCCCTCTAGTGCTTCCAATAGGATCTTTTCAGAGTAATTTCGTGACCATCAAAATAAATATTTTGAATTAAAACTTAAACACTCTCCATTTCTCTCTATGCCTCACTCTCTCTCTCGCTCTCTCTTTCTTAAATACAAATTTTTTAAATTTAAATCTCATTGTTGTATAATTTCATTAAGAACGGTTAACTACAAAATCTAACGGTAAACGTTTAAAAGGAAGTCAACTCTTTTACATTTGGCAGCCAAAGGAAGTAAAAACAAAACCAAATTACAAAATTATTGTTGCACATACATACACTACGCTCTCAGACATTCCTTTTGTTCCTTCATACACACGCACACAACTGCTTAAAACACTTTCAAATAAAAAGAAAATAAAAAATTGAAGCATATAAAAAGGAGTAAAAAATAAACAGGGTTAAACGAAGCGTTAAAATTATAAGCAAATTAATTTTTGTTTAACAACAGCAACAACAACTATTTTAATATTGTTGTTATTTTAATTGTTGTTGCTGTTTATAAACATTTTTTCTCTCTTATTATTTTTGCTCTTGTTTTACAGTAAACAGAACATATTGTGTGCATTAAAGTAATAGAATGGGGAAGAGAAGAGGAGAAAGTCCCTGAAAACAGGAAACGAAATAAAGTGAGAGCAAACAAAAAAAAAAAATCTCGTCAGACAGTAGTTGAGGCATAAAAATTAAAAGCTGGCGGTAAATATAAATACATAAGAGAAGAAGAAAACTGCTTTTCAAGATTTTTAAATGATTTGTAGGAAGGTGTATAAAGAAATTTAAATTTTATAGTGAGAAATTCAATTACAAAATTTTGAATGGAGTATTTTGCGTTATTTGATCGAGTGATTTTACGCACCTAATTGAACATTACAACCCTTTAGCCAGGATTACAACCTGGCTTCTCATAACAACCATGAGCAGTGCGACCTACAGTTTAACGCCAACTCTGAACGCATGGCAATTTTACTTACTTTCAGAGCTTTTGCCAAAAGCGCCGCCGATTAAAATGCCCCACAAAAATAAGAAGGCCGATTATAACGACGCCAATTATAACACCGTCGATTGTAACGCTCTTAAAAATTTAATTTAATTTCTTTAACATCTTTTAACGCAACTTAGGTTTAGGTTAGGTTAGGTTAGAGGACGTGTACTTGTCACTAAAGACAAGTACAGTACCCGGAGGTCGAATTGACCCATTGTACAACGTCCTGGTTTCTCATACCACTTATGTTGTGTGTGTTAATTTTATACATGAGTGGTGGGACCTACAGTTTAAAGTCGACTCCGAACGACAGATTTTTGAGAAACTTTTTCATGGCAATTTTAAAGGGTCCGCCAAATAACTTGTTTTTTGAAAATGCTTAAAAAATAAAACTACTGAATATTTTCTCAAATTAATTTTTTATTCTTCCGGTTAATAATGGAAAATAATTTCATTCAAATAGCTGCTTCGGCTGGCCATGCAGTAGCCTACACCAGAAGATGCCGATTTTGGCAAAAAAATGATTTTTTCAGATGAAGCTCATTTTGATCTTGGCGGGTATGTAAACAAGCAAAATTGTCGCATTTGGGGCACAGAAAACCCGCGCGCATACATTGAAAAGTCGACGCACCCAAAACGAGTCACTGTTTGGTGCGGATTTTGTTCCAGAGGCATAATTGGACCACCCTTTGGGCGGACCCTTTATTTACTCTCAGAATTTTTTCCAGAAATCTGCTGAGGGAAAATCGCCGAAGAAATACTTATTTCGTCTTGATGTCTGGCCTGGGGCTCGAAAGCTGGCTTTACGTCTAATAAGCCAACACACTACCTAATAGACTACGGCGACTTTAAAAAATCTTTTAACATAACTTAGGTTTTCTTTATTAAAATATTTTTTATTTAATTGTAAATCCCTAACTCTTAGTTTAAGCCTGTTTTACCTTCAAATTAAATTTATTTTAGAATTTCTTTTTTTTTTCTCCAAAAACTTAAGTTCTCTTATTTATTTGCTGCTGTCAAATTAAAAACAAAAAAAAATATGACATAAAAATTTCACCGCAAATATTATTTCCTTTTTACTTTTTCAACCCAGATTTCATTTATTTTGTCAACAGACGTATACGCATAATTAAAAAAGAATATCTTTTAGATTCCCCTTCTGGCGAAAAATTTATTTTCAAAACGACTCTTATTAGTGCTGTTTACATTTGATGGGGGGAGTAGAAAAAACAGTTCAAAGTTGTAAATTTCTTTCAAAAGATGAGCACGAAAAAGAAATGAGAGCAACAACTAAGGAAGAGAGGATTATATTATAGGCAGTGTGTATTAATATATATGTTAGCAATTGTTTACGGGTGCTAAAAATTGTAGCATACATCTGGGAGATGACAAAATTTAGTCCATATATAAAGGAGAAAAAATATATTGTACTTTTCCTCATTAAGTACTTTTCTACAAAAATTCTTACAACTAAGTATACTTTTAGTACTTTATAGAGGAAGAGAATCAGCATATCAGTCAGGCCGGCATTTGAGCATTAAGCTTCTATAAGTTTGATTCAAGATTGGTGTGGGCAAAGTTAATCAGCTGGATGGGAGATATAGAGACAAGCACCAGTATTGTAGCATTGCCTGTGGTGAGTGAACTCACGGCTTGCGAGTAGAGCATCATCCACATCATTCTGTTGAGTTGAAGGAGGACTTTATAAAGCCATACTGTACCTACTAGAGAAACTAGGTCGTAATCCTGACTAAAGGGTTGTAATGACCAATTATGTGTATGTATACTGTACCCACAGGTGGCGCGTAATGAGGCATGTCTTCTGAAAATCTATTATTTTAGGCTCTTGTGAGTAATGCAGTGCAATATTGGAGGAAGTACCAGTTTAATAGGGGTTATTTGCTTTTAAAGTGGTAGAAGAAAAGGTGAGGAGTTTTGTCGTCCATTTCTATGAGGACTAGTTTTTCTGTAGAGAAATCTTTAATTGCAAAAAATGTTTCAAAGCTTTTTTATTTTACATGTTGAACGTGTTTAAACTAAAAAATCATAAAAATGCAAAGAAAAAATTACTTTTAAGGTACTTTTTAAAGTAAATTTAAAAGTAACTTTTTAAATTAAATTTAAAAGTACCTTTCCAAAAGAGCCTATAAACTTAATAAAAATTCTAGGAAAAGTTTTACTTTTAAGGTACTTTTTCAAGTACATTTAAAAGTACCTTTCCAAAAGAGCCTATAAACATAATAAAAATTCAAGGAATAAATTACATTTAAGGTACTTTTTGAAGTACTTTTTTGAAGTACCTTAAGATATATTTTATACTCTTACTTTTTGAATTACCTTTTAAGGTACTTATTAAAGTATATTAAAATATATTTTCTTAAAACCGAAACATACTTTTAAAAACAACAACAAACAAGAAAACAACAAAAAAGGTACTATTTAAAGTACGTTTTAAAGTACCTTTCGATATATTTTTTCCTCTTTGTTTTGAAGTACCTTTTAAGGTACTTTTTGAACCAAAAGACCCTTTAAACATAATAAAAATTCAAACAATAAATTTACTTTTAAGGTACTTTTTGAAGTACTTTTTTAGAGTACCTTAAGATATATTTTATTCTCTTACTTTTTGAAGTACCTTTTTAAGGTACTTTTTACATATCCTAAAATATATTTTCTTAAAACAAAAACAACCAAGAAAACAACAACAATAATTACACAAATAAATCTTAAATAATAACACAACAGCGGACAGACAGACACATTGTCAACAAAGAAAAGTACAAAAAAAATCCAACAAAAATTAACTTTTCAAAACAGAAATTGTGCGTATGTTTCAAAGGAAACACGAAGGAGGACTGCATATATAGCTATACAGGCAACATGTTCATCTTGAACGAAAACAAAACCAAGGAAACATGCACCACAAAAAAAAAAATTTAAAAACTCCAGCAAAAGTTATCTTTAAAATGTAAATTAAACGGAAAAAACGAAGAAGAGAGAGGGAGAGAAAAAAGAATTTAAAACTTTATCTTTATCTTCTTCTTTAGCAGGATTTTCAACAAGCAGATCATAAACTAAACAAAATCACTTCATTAGGAGGACAATTTTCTTCTTCTCTCTTTTGTTGTTGTTTTTGGTATTCCAAGGAAAAAATGTAATCCCACTTACAACGCAATATTACTGCCGGATCTGTCAAAGTAGTGACAGTGTTAAAGTGACATTTTTATTAAACCGCCAGCTTTTTTTTTTTGGGCAATGGCAGGATTTCTTTGACGCATATGGCATCCGTTTCATTACACAACCCAGTTTTGGTTGTGAATGATAAAACAGCTGAAGGCGTTTTGGAAGTGTGTTTTGAGTTTTTCTTTTTTTTTCATTCTGTTTTACACACACACACACTGATTTTAAAATAATTTTCTGACACGCAAAACGTTAGAAGACAAACACTATCAGGCATAATCATTACATAATGGGCAGCAGGCAGAAAATTACAAAAAAAAAAATCATCAGTATTTGGGCGTATGAGCGTTGATTCTCAGGGATTTGCCTAATTTATGAAGCGATACCGCCTAAGATTTCAAGAAATATTGCCAGAGATATGAGGCAATACCGCTTCATATTAAAACATGAGGTGCCTTAGATGTGAGAATATTTACCGCCTAAAATATGAGGCAATTTCGATGTTTGGACCCCTGTAGGGGCCACTTAATGGTGTACTTACATTCTCCAGAGGCCTCTAACACGCATCTGTATCAGTTTTACACTGCAGAAAACCCCAAAAGAGCTGGATTCCAACGGAATCATATATTTCATTCTGGAATTTTATCAGCGCAACACTGTTTATCGTATTCTTATCCTCACTTCAGGCGAAAAACTATTTCTTTTCACTCCTTCATGGATCATAGAGCTTTCACAAATTATAACCTATCCTCCTCTTCTTATTATATTCTTTGCTTTTTTCAGTTTCATTAGCAGGTGATTGCTTTACGTATGTATGTATGTATGGTTTATGTATGTATGTAGTGTGTGTGAGATGTCATCGAAATGGTTAATCATTTGAAAGACCATTATGTGTGGAATATGCCATTATGTGTGGAATATAACATCGTACAGCTATTCAAGTTCCACAACTTTATCATATAAATCGCATTGAATGCACATTACACGATTCTGGATGTCGTGTGGATTGGTATCGTCCAACATTCGAAAATCCTAGAAACGGGATTCGTATCTGAAGATGATTTTTCAATGGAAATTAGTGTCACTTGCCAACTGCCCCTGGTCCCATACATCGCACACACCCTGTAATCTATTGCCGTTTAACTTCAGTTCCTAGGGCAATTACATTTTTTACGGGTGCCTACATTAATGACTCAAAATGAGCCAAGTTGTGGTCTGTGGTTTTAAGTCGCCGTGGTCTAGTAGGTAGTGTGTTGGCTTATTAGACGTAAAGCCAGGGTTCGAGCCCCAGGCCAGACATCAAAATTAAATAAAAAAGTATTTCTTCGGCGACTTCCTCTCAGCAGATTTCTGGAAAAAACTCTGAGAGTATATAACATTGCCATGAAAAGTTTCTTAAAAAATCTGTCGTTCGGAGTCGACTTTTTAAACTGTAGGTCCCGCCGCTCATGTATAAAATTAACACACACATCGTAAGTGGTGTGAGAAACTAGGACGTTGTACAATGGGCCAATTCGTCCTCCGGGTACTGTACTTGTCTTTAGTTGACAAGTACACGTCCTCTAACCTAACCTAATCTAACCTGTGGTCTAATGTCCTACTGCAAATTAACTGCCTTTGATTCTATTGCACACTCTCATGGGCAGCGACGATGTTTCCAGGAGAACTAACATTTCGTCTAGGTTGGGGCGTTGATCTTGAATTTATTCATATTTAGTGCTCTCAGTAAGACGATTATAGCAATTGGAAAATTAGCCAAACGCGCAGTACGCTGCCCTATCAGAACACCTATTTACACATGTTGTTATATGCTATATCCCTCCCTGGCGATTTGGCAAAACAGACTGAAAAAATGATTGAGGTAGCTTCGTTATCAACTGGCAAACTTTGGAAGTCGTTATTAGGAGTCTTGATATGATATGATAGGATTACTCTTCGAAGTCTATCTTAAGGAGTATAACCTTTTGCAAATCAGACTATACAATGGCAACTATTCTGGCAACTGTAGCTTCGACAAGGTGGCCATTATTAAGTGCCAAACTCCGTACTTTCCTGTTTGAACAGCCAACACAAAATCTGTAATGATGAACGTGGAGAATACTATTTAACACTCCAGATTTGTCTCTCAGAACTGAATTGCTCACCAACTAGCTGAATATAGGAATACTGCTTTGGGACTAGAGCTGGTGTACTATTCGCCCTAGAACTTCTATTCTAAGAAGCAGGTTTCAATATATATTTTAATTATATACGAGCTGAGTAACTTTGACCCTATGCTCGGTGTAGTGTCACATGCCAGAGTCCCTGGTGGGAATCGAACCCACGACCCTCACGCTAATAGTCTAGCACACTACTTTGTAGTTTGTACTTAACAGTTTATCAAATTTGTTAAACTTTAATTAGATTTTATTAATGCCATTATTTGTTTGACTTTAGCTTTAGTTTTCGATGATGACCTGACCGTCTGGAAGTCGATTAATGCGATTAATCTTTATCACCCCGTATTAACCCATCTCAGCCATAATTTTCCTTCTTTTTTTTTTGAACTTCAATTAAACTTTGAATTGAAGACATTCTGTTCAATGAAACGAACAAACAAGTGCATTAACTCTCGAACAGCATTTATGCTGGTAAGGGGTGTTTTGAGAAGATAAATGTGTTGAACTGATTATACAGCTTAGAGTAGCATTTCGGCGAAATTGGTAATACAGTCTAAATGCAGGTGGGGTAAGGAGAGAGAGAAAACTTTTGAGATAAATTTTAACAAGAATTTTGGGATTTTCATTACATTGACTTGTTGTATTTGCACTTGTTGTTAAGATAATAGCAATTATAATTGGATTTCTTTTCTCTTCAATGTTTTCCTTTTTTTTTTCTTTGCCTCCTGTAATCCTAACAAGCCGAAGGATTTCAACAAACAAGACACCAGGAAAAAAAAACTACATCGGGAAACAAAAAGTATTAAAAGTAAATAAAAAAAAGATATACGCAGTTACTGTTTACCAGCGTTATTACACTCTACTCCAGTTAACGCCACTCTAATCTAAAAATGAAGGAAATTGCACTGAATTTCTTAATTTTAAGGGAGGACTATCAAGTTTTGTTTCAATCGAGCTGTTTGCCTATACATACATATAATGGTGGCTGTTTGCGTGCTACGTACAGATTAAAAGTCAGTGATTACCGTAAAGCCATGATTAATATACTCTCTCTAGAGTATTTCAAAAGTAAATTGGAAAATAACAACAACTTTGTCTACCATTCAACCATTGCCCAAAAAAACAGTGTTAATCTCAACTGTCTCAGGCCTGGATAATGTAAGAAAAATTGTTAATTTCCAATGAAATGATAAGAAAAGAAATACAATTGTTCGTTCTACTAACGTTGTTACCGTTCTTCTAGCCATTAAAGTTTTTGTCACTTGCCATTAATTTGAAAATCCTTTTCAAATCCTCTTTGCTTTCTGAAGAAAAAACACAGGCAATTGTTAATTAACACCGGGTGTTTGGTTAATTTTGGTTTTCCTATTAATTAAGCTGTAATTATTTTTCTGAGAACTTGACCCCCTTTTCTTGGCATAACGACGCAACAAAGGGGCAGCAGTCGTGAGCCCATTTGAAATAGTTTTTGCAACCGAGATTTATTTATGAAAGTTTAAAAGGTTTTATGGCATTTCATCAATTTGATGTATTTAAACAAAAACAAAAACAATAACAACAACAAGAATAATTATTTCCTATACACCACTTAAGGGGGGGATGTTGATTTTGTTACCATGTTAAGGAGTGAGTTCTTTAGAGGAGTAATCGATTATAAAAATTATTTTTGCTTTCATGATTTAGGTAAGGTTGGAGTGGTCTAGTAGGTAGTGTGTTGGCTTATTAGACGAAAAGCCAGGGTTCGAACCCCAGAAAGTATTTTTTCGTCGTCTTCCTCTCAGCAGATTTCTGGCAAAAACTCTGAGAGTAATTAAAATTGCCATGAAAAGTTTCTCAAAAATCTGTCGTTCGGAGTCGACTTTAAACTGTAGGTCGCGCCACTCATGTATAAAATTAACACACACAACATAAGTGGTGTGAGAAACTAGGTCGTAATACTGACTGAAGGGTTGTAATGACCAATTATGTTTGTATGTATGTAGGTTGGAGTGGTAGCTTTGATATTAAAGCTCACTTGTGCAAGCATAAGCGTAGCTCCTATACTGATTGAATTCAAAGGAGCTCATCGAAGAAGTTGGTCAACGCATAAGTCGTAATTTTAATGACCAGCAATCACTTTCAGGCGGTATCTCATTGATATTCCTGATGGATTGTTTTTAAATGCCCTAAGGTCAGGGGCTTATTTGCGTCAAATCGAGTGATGTTGGCAGGCAATTGATGTCGTCACAACTTTAAATTTCTTTCTCTGGGGAATTTTAATGCAATAAAGCCAAAATCGTTCGTGTTATATAGCTTGTAGAACAGTCTTCTTGACTTCACATACCGAGCAGTTCATAATCTTCAATTACAGGCCAAAAAAAAAAAAACACAAAAATGTATACCACATGACCATTGCCACTTACGTTGCTTTCAGGGTCATATTCGAAGAAATACGGCTCAATGTTGCCCTTAGAAAATAGTGTCCATCAAACAATCAGTTTTTCCATATCCAATGACTTGTTCACAATCTTTTCTCCGTGTTCTCCGTGACTTTCGATGATTAGGAAACTTTTGCTGATCGTAACTACCCGCAAAATAAGCATTGACGACATATTGCTCTAGTCAATGATTAGCGGGTAGTTTACCGTTCACAGGCACAGATTTAGTCGGTGGCCTATATGGCACATTGTGTTACCCAGTGTGACATAAGCCCCCTTAACAATACCCGTTAGTTGTGGAATTGAGCCACCCTAAGTTCCGAATGAAACCGTCCACTATGCCCAGAGATCTTCAAACATTCTGCCACCGATAATTAAAAAACCGATGACGTCTATCTCGAACTGCAAGGCACTCATATAAGATGTGTTGTACGAATTCAGTGTCTTCCACATCCAGGCAGGTTCTGCAGTTATCCTGAAGAGGCTGACCAAACTGCCAATAAGACAATGACCCATTAGAATCCCTATTAGACTCCAAACTGAAGTAATTCCTTGGTTTTTTTATTGTCTGCAGTGGATACAAGAATTTTGATATTCAGCTACCAGATATGTTGGACTACCTATGGCTTGTTAAATTTCATGCAGCATTTTCCAATTTGAAAAAGTATTCTATCGTCGTCTCTTCCTCAGACATCTTCGATCCCTTTTCCAGTGACAGTTCGTCAGCCTTTTCGGTTCCCTCTATGCCACAGTGGCCCGAAATCCAGTAGAGTAGAGACAGGTGTTGTGTCGACGTATACGGTGTGGAGAATATATGCAACTCCTAAAGCGCTTTGAAATGACGAAGTGAGATCTGTTACGCCCCTAATGCCACGCCCTCTTTAGATTTGGATGCAAATGTATATTCTAACTGAACAGTACATGTGTATTTATGTACAAATGTATGTAATCGGTCGCGTAGTTATTGTATAAGGAGTGATAACTGAAATCGAAATGTTACCAGCGAAAACTTTTTTCACATACCAGGCGAACAGAACTATGTAGGAGGTGTTTTTCTTATAAATGATTTTAGTTTTATGGCTATAACTCCGTTGTTTCAAGGAGTTTGGAGTTTGATTTCGAGAAGAACTCTGGCTTTTTTGTGATACTAAATTTACGCCCCTAATGCCACACATTTAATCAAGTTCGAAGGAGCTAGGTTGCTAGTCTCAATCATACCTGCAGCTTGCTCAATAGCAAAAATCTCCGCCTAAAATAGGCTGACTTTTTTAGGTAAACAGGATAACCCGTTCAGTGCCAGATTATTGAAATTGACTCCAGATCCAGCCTCACATTCTGCATTTAAGCCATTGGTGAAGATCGCTTTATCATCGTAACCGCTGACAGCTTCAGCAACCCATTCTTTGAAGGTAACATTCCTTTCCACCTCTGCTTTTACTTCTGTTGGGCTTTAAAGTTTGATTACCATTGTTATGTTGTTTTCTTTTTTTATTTTAAAAATAAAAATAAAGAATGTCAGAATAAATTAATGTTTGCCATTAACACACAAGTCATTACCATCATTAATTTGCATATTTAAACAGCATTCTGAACGAGGAAATTCATTTAAAAAATTGAAAAAAAATAACGAAAAACAAATTTAAATTGTTAATGTTAGAGTGGCCAGCTTCCTTTAAAGTAAATACTATAAGTAGTTCAGTTAGTGATAACTAAGAATCAAGGATTTCTCAAGGGATTTCTTCTTTATTCCTATGTGCACGAGTAAGGTGGTCTATTCAAAAAAGGGATTTTGAAATTGCCCCTGTAATAAACTGTTTTAGATTATGGTTTTAGGATTTAAATAAAACAGAAAAAATATTCTTTGATTTGCTAACAATATGAGGAATAAATGAACGAAAATTCCTTCCTTTAATATCGATTAGAAAACAACATGTTTTTCAACAATACCGACTATGGATGTCAATGCTATTGAATATGCAAAATGTTGTTTGACTTGAAATATGAAAATATTACATAAACATCGTAGTATCGTAACATAAGGCTTAAAGGGATTTACAGATTTACAGAAAAAAAACAAGGGAAATCGAAATCATAAACGTTATGCATAATACTGACTTATAAAAAATAAATGAAACAAAAAAAAAAAAACAAGAAAAAACAGAACAGAAGAAATATTTATTGAAATTACCCCCTTTTAGACAAGGCAAAAATATGAAAATGATTTTTTTGCTTTTCAAAGAAGTAAAACAACAAAATAAAGGGTGTCAATTGGTTGAAAAACTTCCTTTTCCTTTTTCACGACAACAACAACTGATTTCCATCTGCTTGTTATACATTTTCTTCTTTAATTTTTTTTTGCAAATGCCCAAGTCAATGGCATCAATGTCAAGTCAACATGTTGCAAGATGTCATAAAAGAAAAAATTACATTTAAGAACAAATCAACCCAATTTCTTCAACATATTTCTTTTCATACGACAACAAACTCGAGATTATGAATTTTCATATTCTAATAAAATATTCTTTGTAAATACATGAGTTTGTATGTGGCATGGTCTGTGAGCAGGGAGTTTAGGTCCAAATGCCAAAAGTGTGTCAATAAAAATATGAATAGAAATGATATTAAATTATGTTTGATTTATAATCAAATTGTAGCCCGTTTGGAAGGAGGCATTGAGGGTTGTAAGGTACAACAACAGCAAAAAAAAAAACAATTGTAGAGGAGGTACAAATGTAAAGCAAAATAGTGCAACACACTTTAAATTCAAAGCTTTTGTTGAGAGTCAAGTGATTCGACAGATATCGGGCTATTCACTTAATGCTCACTTATGAATATGGCTCGTTTAAGTACGTGAATATTAGTTAAGCACATGGGTGATCCAAACATAGCCACTATTTGAATATTAAGTGGTGATTATTAAAGTCAAAATCGACCCACTGTGCGAGGAATTGGCAAGATTGTAAGGAAAGTTAATATAATTTTTAATAGCCATAGTCTAGCGGGTAGTATGTTGCCCTATTAGTCGATAGCCTGTAGCTTACACTCCAATTCAGATATCACGAACAGGACGAAATATGAAAAAAAAATATTTCTTTTGGTGACTCCCCTCAACAGTGTTCTAAGAGTAAAATAAAATTGCCATGAATTAAATCTATTTTCCCGAGTAGACGTTAAACTGTATGTATCATAAGTCAAACTATCACACAACAACTGCCATGAAAAGTTTCTCAGTAATCTTCGATTTTAAACTGTAAGTCCCGCCAGTCGTGTATAAAATTAACACAACCAACATAAGCGGTGTGAGAAACCAGGTTGTAATACAGACTAAATGACTGTAGTAACCAATTAATTATGTAAAGTAATGAAGTAATTTAAGAGACTGGAATTTAAAGAGTTGTAGTCAGGCCTGTGCATGATAGAACTCTATAGTACACACTATCGAAAATATCGCTGCTGAAAATGTGGCGAATAATTCAAAATTATCATTCCTCTAACGTTTCTAGCATTTAGGTCTACCTCACGCCTTAATAATGCTTATTTCTCCTTCAGCTCAATTGTGTGGTAGAGCAACAGGCTTTCAACGCCGGTTTGTGGAATAAATTTTTTTAGTGATGAAGTTCGTTTCGCACTCTAAAAATCGTATAACATGACCGGATAACACAGAAGTGGTTGTGGAAGAGTCATTGCATTGAAAAGAGAAGACTATAAGAGGCTCATTATGGTCTAAAGGTGCCACTCGACTATATTTGTTCGAAAATGTTTCTGAAATAGCTGCTGTTATCTATTCTAATGCCATGATAAAAGACTTTTTGGTCTGCAATTGATGATAATAAACTGGGCTCTATTTGGTTTCAACAAATTGGTGTCGCTAGACACGCGACACGTCCGATAGATGCTCCATTCTATTGAACATTTCTAGACAAATTAATTTCCGGTTTTGGCTACGTCAATGGTCACCATGACCCCGTGGTTTATTGTCGATAACCAAGCTATCGCTGATATATGTACATTGTATATGTAATTGGTCATTACAACCCTTCAGTCAGGATTACGACCTAGTTTCTCACACCACTTATGTTGTTTGTGTTAATTTTATACATGAGTAGTGGGACCTACAGCTTAAAGTCGACTTCGAACGACAGATTTTTGAGAAACTTTTCATGGCAATTATATTTACTTTCACAGAGTTTTTGCCAGAAATCTGCTGAGAGGAAGTCACCGAAGAAATACTTTTTTGTATTATGTTTTGATGTCTGCCCTGGGGTTTGAACCCTGGCTTTACGTCTAATAATCCAACACACTACTAGATTACAGCGGCTTCAATATCTCACACTCACTTTGTTTTTATTAAATTAAGGATGTCCTTTAAATCTACGGCCTTTTACTTGTAGGTTAGGTAGTTACAACAGTCTAGTAGTAAAAGTGCTGGCGTATTGGAAAGGCATCCATCTACAAACTACTGCTCTAAAGTTTTGGAAAATTTTTTTCTAATAATTCCTTTTGGCAGAATAATGAATGGGATCCATAATACCATAAAAAACTTCTCAAATCTGTTGTTATAAGCTGTGGATCACTTCAGTCATAGATGAAACTTTACATCAACATGGATGTTGTGAGAAGCTAGGTTGTAATCCTAACTAAAGGGCCAATAGTACATTGTCGTCTCCGTAATTTACTAGGGTAGTGTAATGCCTTATTAGATGAGATCTCGCTGTTCAACCCTAGGCTAAGACATCTCGTACGCAACGAAATATAAGCAAATAATTCTTTTCGGCGACCATCTCTCATCAGTCTACTGCCAAAAACTCCGAGAGTAAATAAAATTGCCATGAAAGTATTTGGTTTTCATATACATATCTTAAATCTAATTTACCACAAACATACATACTGTATGTATGAAGGTTGAAATGTCAATCATCAATCAATTACGCATGATACGCGAAATCTTATCAGCGATTAAAATCAATTTTGACTTTTCCCCTCTTACACACAGCTTTCAATCATTCACATTGAATGGAATCAATTGCTTATTGAGATTTTGATTAAATTGTGTCAAACAAAAAAGAGATTCGTGGCAGGCCAATATGGCCAAGAAATGAGAAACCAAAGAACATGAATGCGATCTAAATACGTTTAATGATACGATGATGATGCCATATAATGAAATTGTTGGTGATTGTTTGTTTTTGTTTTAGGCTTTTGGAAGGGAAAACAACATGAAAATATTTCTCACACAATTGCAAAAGAAAAGAGAAGAATAGAAAAAGAGAACGAACAAAAATTTAATAAAAAAGCACTTCAATTTCCGATGCCAATCAATGCAGCCAAAGTGGTGGTACAATGAATGTGAATTATTCAACAATGTCTTAACAAAGGCATCACAAAGAAAGCAACAACAAAAACAAACAAATATTTTCTTCTTCCGAGATTCAAGGCAATATGCAGTATAACAACCCTAATATCCTCTCCTTTATTTTTGGATTTTTGGCAGTCAGTGATTTCGATTATTTTCCATTTACGTTTCAGACGTTTTTTTAAGAGATTTTCAACATCACATCAGTCAGTGAAAGTGTGTATCAATGGATTTGTATGTCGTCTAACAAATAATAATCATCACTGACTTATCACTGATTTGATATGGAACGCACACTCTGGCCTGCCAATGCATACGCGTTTCGAACGCTATGAGTGTTTGACAGGCCCATAATATTGCAAGCAACTCGTGGCAAGCACGCACACATACGTACACATTTTCTTTAAGATTTCAATCATAAATAAAGCTTCTCCCCCCTTTACGTTTGGCATTTTGACTGACGGCATCACATTACATCTGGATAAGCTGATTTTTATGGATTCGCTAAGGCATAGCGCGGCAAATGAAAATGTACTTAAAAGCAGAAAACAACAGGAGTAGAATTGCAATTTAAGTAAGCTTGTTATGTGATAGGATTATGACAAACGGTCACACGTTATACGCGCTAATAAGGGTTAAAATCTAAAACGCTTTTCGCTTTACATGATGCTCACTATCTCAGATGATATTGAAGTTAAATTACAGCCATTGGAATAGTGATTGATTAAATAATGAATATGGGAAAATTTTTCCAGCGATGCAACAATTTTCACAACGCAGAAAGCAGAAGAAGTTATATTTAGTCTTCGCTCATATACTACAGAACGTAATTCAAAAGGGTCAGAATGATAGGGGCAGAAGCCCCTTGTGAACGCAAACAAAGAATAATGAATTGTTTGTATGTAATGACGATCAGGTTAACTGTGTGACGTCATTGTTTAAGCACTCAAAACAATTTGAAATACAGCTGAGGTGAAGTTGAATAAGATATAGAGATTGGAATGCTTTTTTTTACAACAGGAGCAATGATAACCTGTTCTACAGCAGTGCTAGAGGCTCTGTTGTATTGAAACTCGTTGTTTATAGTAGTAAGTACGAGAGCCTTGTTCAGTTTAGTTAGAATAAGAGGATGTAACATGAAATTCATATGGAAGACAACATGAAAACACCAGAATATGCCGTTAAGCACTAGGCTTGGCGGCTGGCTATCGAAATTTCTGTTGGCAACAGATTTGGGGCTGACATTGTAAGCAAACCCTATATAAGCAGGTGGTACAGCAATAGGTCGTCTGGTTGTATTGAAACTCGTTGTTTCTAGTAAGTACGAGAGCTATGGACACTTTAATTAGAATAATAGGATCCAATATGAGATTTACTTCGAAAACAACGTGCCCGGATTTACTTTAAGCCTAAAGTGTTCAGTCTGCGTTGAGGAATGCGAAACACCAGAATATGCCGTTAAGCACTAGGCTTGGCTAGCTACCGAAGTTTCTGGAGGCAACAGATTTGGGCCTGAGATTATAAGCAAACCCTATGTAAGCAGATGGTACAGTAAACAGGCGTCTGGTTGCATTGAAACTCGTTGTTTATAGTAAGTACGAGAGCTATGGGCACTTTAATTAGAATAATAGGATTCAATATGAAATGAGATTCACTTGGAAAACAACGTGGCTGTATTCACTTTAAGCCTAAAATGTTGAGGAACGCGAAACACCAGAATTTGCACTAGGCTTGGCTGGCTATCGAAGTTTCTGTTGGCAACAAATTTGGGGCTGACGTTATAAGCAAACCCTATATAAGCAGGTAGCACAGCAAAAGGTCGTCTGGTCTAGCTTCTCTGCACAGCATAAAAGAAAAAAAGTGAGAAAAAACCGGAGAAAGAGTAGAATAGAGAATCTGTCTCAACTTACTTAAGTACTTAATTGGTCATTACAACCCTTAAGTCATGGCTAGCTTCTCATCCTACCCATACTGTGTGGGGTTACAGTTTAAACTCGACTCCGAGACACTTACTTGAGCAACTTCTCATGGGAATTTTATTTACTTTTACAGAATTTTTGCCAGAAGACTGCTGAGAGAAAGTCGCCGAATTTTTTTTTAAATTCGTATTGTTCGAGATGACTGGGCTCAGATTTGAACCATGATCTCACGTCACACTACCTATTAGACTATGGTGAGTTCAAATCTCATAAAGCATATCTAATACTGGCCAGGAGATCCCACAATGCAGAGGATTTTTCAGATACTCTGAAGAAGCTTTTTCTTTTCCCTAGAATACGAATATATTCATTGCCCGCCCACAAGCATTGCTCGCCTTTTTCTGCTGCCCACAAAATACTTTCATAGATCCCACATAGTATTCTGCATGAGTAGGGATCATTACTAGAGTGTTGTTTGTAAGAAAAAAAAAGAAAATAAAGAAGCATAGTCGGTGCAATTGTCAAAGTAGATTCTATTCCTGCCATCTGGTAAAAAATCAAATGCACACTCAACATTCGTACGTAACGTAACGTACGTAATTGGTCATTACAACCCTTCAGTCAGTATTACGACCTAGTTTCTCACACCACTTATGTTGTGTGCGTTAATGTTATACGTGAGTGGCGGGTCCTATAGTTTAAAGTCTACTCGGAACGATAGATTTTTGAGAAACTTTTTCATGGCAATTTTATTTACTCTCAGAGTTTTTGCCAGAAATCTGCTGAGAGGAAGTTGCCGAAGAAATACTTTTTGTATTTTATTTTGATGACTGGCCTGAGGCTCGAACCCGGGCTAAGCCAACACACTACCTACTAGACCACGGCGACTTCATTCACTTCACTCAACATTCATTCATCAAAAAATGGCTCTCTATGATTTGACGATGAAATTTTGGGGTAAATTGCCAA
The DNA here is from genome assembly GCA_932273835.1 of Sarcophaga variegata. Taxonomy (NCBI): domain Eukaryota; kingdom Metazoa; phylum Arthropoda; class Insecta; order Diptera; family Sarcophagidae; genus Sarcophaga; species Sarcophaga variegata. The sequence continues at coordinate 11,188,435 of OW026362.1, forward strand.
CTGCTCCAGAGGTCCTTAAGTAAACACAAAAAAGACTGAACAATTGACATGTAATTTGATGGATGTAGTTTCAATAAAACGGCCCTTATCAACTGTTAGAGTTTGAAAATCTCTCTCTGGAATACCCTTAAACTGAGAAACGAATCTGAATAAGCATTCAGAATTTCACTAACAAGTCCCCGCAGCACTAATCATCTTCTTAAAACGTGTATCTGATTGATTAAACTTCCATTACTTTTAAATTTCAAGATTTTACTTGGCAAGAATAACAAACAAATTAAAAACAGGCCCGTATTATAATGCAAAAGCTCTTCACATACATGTGTATAGCAACCCTTTTAAACCCTTTTTATGTATGTTTGTTTTAAAAGTGAACAGTATTTATAGAATATATTGGAGGCATTATTTATTATTTTAATACCAGTTGATTTAACATTCTTCACAAGGAGTTTGTACAGCTTTCGGTTGACATTTATTATCGTGTCGTTATAATTACAAAAATCTTGTGGGAAGGAACCCAAATGCGAATGCAATCAAATGTTGTCATAGAACAAATGCTCATGTGAAAAATAAATTGTGTTTTTTTGCGCTTAATTTAAACAATAGTAGGGGTATTCATAAGTACATGAAGTAAATAGAAAAATTTCTGTCTTTTTCTTTAGATTTCTTGGAGGCATAAGGGTGCCTTAAGCAAGATACTTTTAGCTGGCCAAGACTTCTTAGTTCTTAGAATTTTTAAATTTGCTGTTCTATGTGAATATCCTTAAAATAGCCTCACCAACGAATGATTTATGCGCATGTAATTATTTACCCAACAATTTTATTTGAAAATACAACAATTTTAACCGTCTCCCCACCACTGGTTTCAACCAAAATAGGATTGTAACAAGACATAGCAAATGAAAGAAAAAAGAAAAAAAATCCCTGGAAGGCTTAACGAAATTTCGTACCCTTTTTAGTTTCCTTTTCGAGTTTTTTTTTTGGCAAACTTTATGTGTGCCTGTGTGTTTATTATTTTAAATAACCCTCTATGAAAATAATTGTATACGAGTAGTATAGTATAGATTTGCATATGGCGTTGAGGCATATATCGTATCGTTTGGGTTATTATTTGAAGAGTAATTCTTGTGTATTTTATAAAATTGAAAAATAACAATTTAAATTGGAATTTAAAGTTGGAAACAACAACAACAACAATAATAATAACAATAATTTAGTAACGGCTTGATTGTAATGAGAAGTTGCGTAAATGATTACAACATTGGATCAAGACTCATATGGGGTGCAATTTTAAGAATGAATGTAAATGTAAATACATTTTGTTTCTAATCTTGATTCTAATCATGACAACAAATGTTTGAAACTTATAGGTTGGCTTTAAATTATAAAGGTATAGTTTAACTTGATATCTATTCTCTGATCTCTAAAGGAGGAAACATTTTTCTTTTCCTCAAAAAATTTCAAGTCCTGGGACATTTAATTATAAATTAGATTGAATAATGCTGGGTGATGTTAGAAAGATACAATACTAAACTACATATTTGAACAATCCTATGATTGCTTGGCTCCGTATTGTTGCAGTGGGATATCAAAGTCCCAATTAAGTTTCCTTGCAATAGTTTTCCGGCAGATGCTAAAAGCCAAATGATATTGTTAATGGTAATATAGTGTAATGGTGAATGCCAGAATTCACTAGACTATCTGCTAGTGGCTGCCATAATTCACTAGACTAGACTAGACTGGCTGCCATCGTGCAGTGAGTAATGTGTTGGCTTACCAGGACTTACGAGGACCCGAAAGCTTAGGCCTTAGGTAGAACATTTGTAGGCACATGTGATGTAAAAGAAATTTTCTTGTTTCTACTCAGGTCTAGAGCTCTTGCAGAAGTCATTTAAAGGAATGCCTATTTGTCGGCATGCTTTCCTATACAGAACCCCTATACTATGCTATGATGATCATCCGATTTATTTAAATGAGCCCAACAGAGCCTAGCAAAACTAAAAGGCATCGTTATGTTGTCAACAAAATTAAGCATTCTTGTAAAACAAATTAAGGATATCCAGTTTCACTGTTGATAAGTCGTAGAATGCAATTTCCAATTGTAGTCATATGTACCGGAACCCATATAAGAGTTGGCCTTAAATGATTCGAAAATTTATTGGAAAATAGCCAGTATTCAAGGGCGGGGAATGACTTTAGATGATGAATGACTTCATCGCAGTCTGGCGGTCCGAGTAAATTAAGAGATTTTCAATAAAATTTCCTTTGCCCAACGAGCTCCCCTAGTCCCCTTTTCAATATGGCCATAAGCTCCGCCTGGAAAACATTTCATTGATCAGAGCTTTTAAGATAAACATCAACCGGTAATGACACGAATTTCACGCCAAAAGACCATAATTACTTACGTAATTAGTCATTATAACTCTTTTTAGTCAGGAATATAACCTAGTTTCTCACATCACCCATCTTGTTTGATTTCATTTTATGAATGAGTGACAGAATCTGGTGTTTAAAATCGATTCCAATTTGAGAAACTTTTCATGGCAATTTCATTTAAGCTTTACAGCTTTTGCCAGTAGACTGTTGAGAAAGAAATATTTTTCTTCCATATTTCGCTGTCAAGGTTTGAGCCAAGGGCTGTAGTGTCATAAGCCAGTACAATACCTACTAGACTATGGTGACCTACGGGCATCTTAACAACCTACTTACTTACTTACTTAATTGGCCATAACAACGGATTTCGGCCTGCCGCAACATATCCTTCCAGGCGCCTCTGCTTCTTGAGCGCCTACGACAGTTGACCACACCAATCGATGACTGGGCTTCTTCGATTTGGTCCTTCCAATGGATACAAGGTCGTCCTCTTCGACGACTTCTGCAGATTCCCGCATCAAATACCCGTCTCGCCGGATCATCCTCCTCCATTCGAACGACATGGCCGAGCCAGCGCAGTCGCTGTATATAACTACGCTGTACAACGTCAATGTCGTTGAGGAGCTCATACTCAAACTACTGCTGTCCATAAAAGGATAGTAGATAGCCAAACGAGTGTAACAAGTAATGCCCTAGAGTGGCATAGGGTGTGCACTGGCGATGAGAACAGCTGACTGCCTGTGCACTATAATTCACCGGTCTGCAGTGAAACTAATTTTTGAATACTACGGACTTTTCTGCACCAAATGTTGTGAGTACCGTGAAAATTTGGTGGAGAAAAGTTGGCTGTGATGGCAAAACCTATCTGTTTTAGAGATGTGAAGTGCTTCGATGGCTCTCTTTAACCTTCATTTTATTATGCTTCTAGAAGAGTTTGGTGTTCAAACCACATGTGGCTACTAAAGCCGAATCGTGGTGTTTACTACGCTTATAATTAATGCATATACCCAATAGCATTTGAAATAACTTGCAGCCCCCACTTTTAAACATTTTCTTTGGACACATAACCCTTGAAATAAAATCAATAATTAATCGAAAATTTCTTCATAAATTTTCCATTATCGGCGGCGGTCCTCTCTTTAATTGTGTATCTTAAGATAGAATTTATTTTTGTATGACATTTATGGGACTGTTTTATGAGTATCATTAACTAACAATCTATGAATTGCAATTGTTAAAAACAGTATTAAGAGGGGGCGGGAAAGACAAAAAAAAAATTCACGGCCAAAAGGCAAAATAAATTTAAAAGAAAGGAGAGCAAAAAAAACCCAGAACAAAAACTGTAAATGGTCTTTGGAGAAGAAGAACTCTTGATATCATTGTATTATGCTGCTGTCATTGATAATAAAGACACAAATAAGATTGTTTTTGCTGCCAGCTATAGAAACATTTATACACTCATTTACGAGCTATTCATGCATTCATAACCACCATAGATAGATAGCTGTGTAGAAGGGAAGGTATGGGTTGGATAGCATAGGCATCAAGCATCATTGTTTGTATTTTCCCAGCCAGCAGTACAGTTTGGAGTTGGGCCGCGCCAAAAGTTTTGAATTTCATTTCAGTGTTACCAATTCATTGAACGTGACTTTCTTATCAATACAACAACAACAACAATAACAACAATAGAAAGAATACGAATTATTTATTATTGTTGTAAATGTTATTGGCAAAAAATAAAACGAATTTCGAATTGACTTTGGCAGCAATTAAAATTTGTTGTATGGCCTGAGCAAGAGCACAAGATATTCCGACAGTCATTCAATACGAATCGAAAAAAAAAATTTTTTTCTTTCTTTGCTAGAAAATGCAAAAACAAAATAATTTATTTTTTCTTTCTTTCATTTCAAATTTATACACACAATGACAAAAGGGGGATGTTTAACAACAGCCCGTTTTCTGGTGGAGGTGGAAATTATTTTAGAATTTAAGATATGTAAAGTATGGCAGGAGTAGTAGTAGGATGAGAGCAGTAGGATGTTTCATTTTCTGCTCGTTTGCCTGGCAATTGAAATGTAAAAATAATGAAGGAAAAGTAGCAAATGAAAGAAAATGTAAAGAAAAAAAAGGAAAGACTTTATTCTTTGCTTTTCTTGCACTGAAATTACTGTCAAAATGGGCGTTAATTGTGTGGGTTTGAGTAGATAAGCACGTGATTCTTTATAAAATTTTATACCCCAAAGGCTTTCGTTTTTTTCGTTTTTTTTTTAATAAAAATAAATAATATTTATTTTTCAAAATAAAACGAATGATAAAAGTTTTCTTATTTGTTTCATTATCAAGAAAAAAAAAAATTTAAAAAAATAAAAAAAAATTGGGGAAAAAAATCTCAAGCCTTATAACGTAAAAATAATAGACTGCAGCAGCTTCGTTTCTATTTTTTTTTTTTAACAAGTTTCAAAACGTTTCACATTTTATTTCTAATTTAAATGAAGGGCGTGCAAGAAACTTTACTTTGCCTCAAAAAAAAAAATGTTTGCTGCTTAAAGAAAAAAAATTTCCGAAAATCTTATGGTTTTCAATGGTTAAAACGTGACTGCAAAAAAATTTAATTACTTCTACGATATTACACATTAATATCGGCAATAGAAACTAATTTTTAAATGCCATAAAAACAAAAATTTCTAAAAATTTAATAATTTCATGCATGCATGCGATTTAATATCGTATAATTAGCCAGCGTATTAACCTAAATTTTGTATACATGAACGAGTACATAATTATTTAGTAATTATAGGCGTTTTAAATTGAAATATTTATGACTAAACAAATAAAACATTTATCTGCAATCATATACATATGTATATGTATATACAAATGAGTGAATAAGTTACACGCCTCAAAGCCGACTACATGAAATGCTACCAAAATGTGGGTTTGTCGTGAAAACATGTGAGCAATTTCTACCATTTTAAAGAACAAACATCTTATCGTGATTAGAAGCGTTGATAAACACATTTCTAAAATGCAGGTTTTTTTTTTATTACAAAAAAAATTGTTTTATTTGATTTCTGTACTGTCTGCCTGCATCGCTCATTTTCTGATGGCCACAATCGTCCTACCGAGAGCAGTATTTGCAGTGCAAAACATAAATTCGAATTCAATGGTTCAGTTAACAATGGATCACCACCCATACGTTGACGAAACTTTAGATTTGTCTAAAACATGGCCGCTGTTAGTGAGATATACATACAGTCAGCCACAAAAGTATACTTACGGATAACAAATTTCAGAAATTTTTTAACTAATCTGTTTTCGTTGAAAATCTTTGTAATTGTCTGACAACTTTCCTCGATTTTAAGACGTTCTTGGTTAAAAAATTTCTGAAATTTGGTAACTTTTGTGGGCCTGATGTACACTGGGCCTGTGCAGGGCCACAATTCAGTTCAATTTAAAAAATTTTTTAACCAATGAAAACTACCGTCTTAACATCAAGGAAACTATAAAGATTTTCAACGAAAACGGATTAGTTAAAAAATTTCAGAAATTTTTTAACCGTATGTATAATTTAGTAACTGTGTGTACATAATAGGTGATTACAACCCTTCAGTCGCGATTACGACCTAGTTTCTCACACCACTTATATTGTGTGTGTTAATTTTATACATGAGTGGCGATACTTACAGTTTAAAGTCGACTTCGAACGACAACTTTTTGAGAAACTTTTCATAGCAATTTTATTTACTCTCAAAGCTTTTGCCAGAAATCTGTTGAGAGGAAGTCGCCGAAGAAATACTTTTTGTATTTTTATTTTGATGTCTGGCCTGGGGCTCGAACCCTGGCTTTACCTCTAATAAGCCAACACACTACCTACTAGACTACGGCGACTTCAATTCTGCCTAAAACATGACCGCTGTCAATGAGAGTGTGCGGAAAATTCCGAAGCAGTCTATTTCGTTTCGCTCATAAGACCACAATTTAGCAAATTTTGGGTCGTCACTTAAGCCTGCATACGTATAAAATGTTACTCTCCCAGGAACTAGAAGAAAAAGACTACAGACGATCACGTATGTTCGCTGAATTGGCTCTGGAGCAATTGATTCTAATTTTCAATGAAAAATCATTACAATGATACCTATTTCTGGATGACTTGCGGGACAATATCAATTTACCTGAGATACAAACTACGAAAAAGTCTCCGTTTCGTCCAGATTTTGTATCACCACTCTTAAGTTCTACGTTCACCAATTTTTTTTTTGGAGTTAATTGAATGATCTGGAAAACAGCAACATATGCCCTACAGCTCATGCAACATTGGATATTCAAATCATACAATTAGACCACGTTAGACTTTTCTGTGTGGGGTTTTCTTAGGTAGCAGATGTACGCAAATTAACCATAAACCGCAGAGGCCCTCAAACCCAACATTATGCATACCATCAGTCAAATTCAATCTGATTTATGAGCCAGAGTTATGGAACATTTAATATTTGGCATCTACTCCAACCAGAGATGCCATGGCAGATATCTAAAGTTCGATTTTATCGCACACATACTTTGTTTTTTTTTTTTTAAATTTACGGATAGGAAGCTCTTAAAAAGAGGCCCTATAGTATCGATGACTAACTTACCAGCGTACCTTTAATATATTACGAAATCATTTTATCTTGGCATAGAAATTCAATCCTACATTCATTATCGAAAAAAGTATTTAAGCGCCTCGGTATCTAAGGCAATGCAAAAAAAGTATCCTCCATGTGATAAAGGCCATGCATGGCCATGTATGTATGTGGCGATTCGCGCCACTTACGTCGTACCAACTCCTATGAATTGGAGCGACCTGAGAGTTAATTTTCTGCACAAAAACTTTACTAGAACAGGTCGAATGTGTTCTGTAATGGCAGCAGGACATCCATTTCTGTTGGTTTAGTACACTAGCTTAGCAGTGTGGCTCCTGATTGTGCTCCAGAAGTAAAGTGTGTTTTTTACAGAGGTATAGAACTTTAAGTTGCAATAAAACAATGACGGATTATTCGATTGACATGCATTTTATTTATCCGAAAGATAATCTTGTGGCATTACATTTTAAATATGATTTCTGGCATATGACCGCCATGGCTGGCGCGGATGTAGTCCAATCTGGACGTCCAATTTTCGATGACTTTTTCCAACATTTGTGGCCCTATATCGGCAATAATACGGCGAATGTTGTCTTCCAAATGGTCAAGCGTTTGTGGCTTTACCGCATAGACCAATGACTTTACACAGCCCCACAGAAAGTAGTCTAGCGGTGTTAAATCACAAGATCTTGGAGGCCAATTCACAGGTCCAAAACGTGAAATTAGGCGGTCACCAAACGTGTCTTTCAATAAATCTATTGTGGCACGAGCTGTGTGACATGTTGCGCCGTCTTGTTGAAACCACATCTCCTGGACATCATGGTTATTCAATTCAGGAATGAAAAAGTTAGTAATCATGGCTCTATACCGATCACCATTGACTGTAACGTTCTGGCCACCATCGTTTTTGAAAAAGTACGGACCAATGATTCCACCAGCCCATAAAGCGCACCAAACAGTCAGTTTTTCTGGATGTAACGGTGTTTCCACATACACTTGAAGATTACCATCGCTCCAAATGCGGCAGTTTTGTTTGTTGACGTAGCCATTCAACCAGAAGTGCGCTTCATCGCTAAACAAAATTCGCTTATGAAAATCGGGAACAACGGTAATCTCGTTTTGGGTCCATTCGACGAATCTACGCCTTACTTGATGATCGTTTGGCTTCAAATCTTGCACGAGTTGGATTTTGTAAGCACGCAAACCAAGATCCTTCCGCAAAATCTTCCATAAAGTGGATGGACACAGACCCAATTCCTGTGCTCGATGGCGGATGGACTCATTCGGGTCTTCCTCAATGCTACGCTCTACAGCAGCAATAGCTTCTTCTGTACGCACCGTACAGCGTCTCTGGGGATGCGAGTTATCAATAAGAGTAAACGCACCGAAAACGTTCCATGGTTAATCGAATTAACTGCTCTGAAGGACGATTTTGTCGACGATAAATTTGACGTAGAGCGCGATACGTTTTCCGCACAGAACCATTATTTTCGAAATAAAATTGCACTATTTGCAAGCGTTGTTCAGGCGTGAGTCTATTCACGATGAATTGCCAAACCCAACTGAGAATAAATCACTTGACAGCTGTTAAATCGGTCGCCATCTTGAAAAGTAATGCCAACTTAAAGTTCTATACCTCGATAAAAAACACCGTTTATAATAAAATCAGTATAATTACTCAGGCAATATCGGCCTGCCTCCTAAGTTGATGTGTAGGGTATAACAATTTTCTTTTTAACACGAAATATAGATTAGTGCACATGAATATTTAATTCTGATTGTATCAATTACAATTTGTTTTTAGCACCTCATTAACATTTAAATCGTTTGTGTTGGAAAAAATATTTACAATGATATAATTTCACTATTAAACACCTTAAGGTGAAAACATAATAAATTCTTAGATTCATAAAAGAGGGGCCTTAAAAGATCGAACAGCACTTAAAACAAGAAATAGTCTTTAACAAAGCTGTGAAAAGAGATCACTTTGTTGCAATTTTGGCTACTCACCGAATGATTACCCTAGTCTCTGGGTTCGTCTTGTTGATATAATGACAAGTATTGGCCAACCTCTAAGGCTAGCGGGAGTAACTGTCAGACGCACTAACGACTGATGTATAAATCCTCTCGGCCTTCCTATTACATTGATGCATATGCAGTATGCTTTAAAAAACCTTTTTTTAACGGTGTTCAGATATGCATTTTTATTGCGTAAATCGCAATAAACGCCATTATTGAGCTCAATATTTCATATAAATTTTCAATTAATAATTACGCAATAAATACGCAAATTGTTATAATATTGAGTAAAACTTAAAATGCAGCACAATAACCGATCACTTTGGCTGCCTTCCAAAATGTTAGTTGCTTTGTATTTGAACTAAGTATCGTGTTTCATAATGCCGCTAAACAAAATATATACAATGTATTCTATTACAAAACGTCGTCAATGTGTATTTTTAACGCCGTCAAAAAGCAATCAGGCATCGGATTGGTTGCATTGTTTGGTTACTTTGCGTATCTACATTGTTTATATACAGTAGTAGAACTGCATACAAACTTTGTATTGCTACGTTTTGGAAGGCAGCCTTTCTGTTGATAAATGTCAACAACAACCAAAAAAACAAAAAAGAAAATAAAAACAATGTTGTTGAAACAACCAGCTGTTTTGTTTACCAGCTGTCAAATGAATATTGAATAAACAGTTGAACTGCATATATTATTATGCCTGAACACTTATGATATTGTACTCAATAAACCAAATATTGACTCAATAATAGTGCATATCTGAACATATTATTACGTTGCTGTCCACATTTTTTCTTTCAATAACTAAATGAGAATACATACATATATGGAAAATAGTTTTTCTCCAAAATCTTATGCAAGTTATTAAAGACACAAACCATATTTAAAGCCTGTGGTTGTATAACTTAATCCAATACTTGTTATTATTGTTTACAAATTGATTGGAAATTCTCTCACACATTTGAATACCTCTATAATTTATATTTACACCTTGTATGTATGTATTTTACAAGGACTATTAAATAAATCAATAAAATTAATAATAATTTTACCTTTTTGGTGGCCATAAATATCCAAATTAAACTGTGCATGTGTAGTATGTGTTAGTGTATCTGTGTGGTGCAAACACAATTACATAAATTTTATAGTATTTGCTAAAGGTGATAAAAATTCATTAAATTTAATGATATTTAACAACAATATTCTGCATACAACAAAAAAAATAAGAAAAAAAAACAGGAGAATTTTATTGGCCTTTAATAGCAACCAGCATTCAGCAGCACTGGTAGCATGAACAGAGCGGCAACCTCATTAAATGTTATTGCAACCTCAAGTGAAAAATAAAATAGCGAATGTTAGCATGTGTATGTGTGTGCGTGCTGTAAATTTAAATTTATATTTGAAACAAGGCTCATCATTGATGTAGTCTATCTAGGTCGATTATGTGATACCCTACTTTAGGCGAAATGTATGTATTAATGAATGCAATTTAAAGCATTACAATGCAGTTAACATATTAGGGTTCAGGGCATTAATTTTGATGGCAAAAGGTAAAAGCCTTTATCAACTTAATCAGGCTCTTTTGTAGTAAGTGTGTAACACTAAGTCAGCGTAAAAGGCTTTGCTGTTGCAGTCAACATGATCTGATGTATCATCGTATCACATTCTAGCCTTTGAGTTTCAATAAATAATTGTGACATTATTTATGCAGATTATGGTAATTGTTAAAATCGATTTCAGGCAGAGTTAATACTTTACAATGCCATACACTTGTACACTTACATACTCATTAAAACATAAGTACTCATACATATGCATGTGTACTTATGGTTTTTATTCAAATAATTTAAACGTTTATTTTTTTTAAATTTTATTTTTCAATTTTTTTTTTTTTGTTCTTGTTATTCACTCTTATAAATTGTCATTATTATAAAAGGATTTAATGGGTGTAAATTAAGAGATATGACTGGCTTAAAAATAAATACATTTCTCACCGTTTTATTTTGGTTTTGTTTTCCATTGAGTACAGGGCCAGTAAAAGGATTAATTATTGGTGAACTTTTGAAAATATTTATCACACTAATTGCTACAAGGACAATTTTAAATGCCCAACAATTCAGTAGTAGAGTAGTTAAATTGGTAGGTAGGTTGAAGGAGAGCAAACCCACCCTAGTTTCAGTTAGGTTAAGCTGGCAGCCTCTCCATTATGCGCAGCTTACATGGGTCCTATAAGCTCCCTTTCTATGCCAATTCTTCGTAATTAAAGCTTCTGTTTGGTATTTCTCAATCATCCCGAAGTCTTATAAATCTTCTTTGTTTAGACACGTTTGCTCATTAAATTCTCGGTATTTAAGAATTCTACTCCTCAGGTTCCCAAGCGCTGGACCATTGTCAATTTTTCGAAATTAAAGCTCCTGTATGGCCTCTCTCAATCATCCCGAAGTCTTATAAAGCTGAAAAAATTTCTCAAATCAATTTTGTCTCGACACGCTTGCTCACTAAATTCTCGGTATTTAAGGATCCTATTCCTTCGGGTTCGCAAGCGCTGGACCATTGTCAATTTTTCGTAATTAAATCTCCTGTTTGGCATCTATCAATCATCCCGAAGTGTTATAAAGCTGAAAATTTTTCGCAAAATATCTTTGTCTAGACACGTTTGCTCATTAAATTCCCGGTATTAGAAAATCTCACTTCTTAGGTTTCCAAGCGCTAGACTATGACAGAGTAGTTATTCTGTAGCCTCCTCTTCATTCTCGTCATTCTGCGGCTTCTCTAGAAGTGATCATGATCCTGGTAAAAAAATAAATCATCATGAGATATTCCCAGATTGTTGGTATGAATACCCAAAGGTTCCCAAGCGCTGAACCATGATGGAGTAGTTATACTGTGGCCTCTTCTTCGTTCTCGTCATTGCATGCAGCTTCTATAAAAGTTGTCATGAGGTATTCCTAGTATCCTGGTATAAATACCCAGAGATCTCTAAGCTCTGGACCTTGATAGAGAAGATAATTCTGTGGCCTTCACTTCTTCCTCGTTGTTGCAGCTTCTGTAAAAGTCGTCATGAGATATTCCCAGATTGTTGGTATGAATACCCAGAGGTTCCCAAGCGCTGAACCATAATAGAGATGTTATTCTGTGGCCTCCTCTTCGTTTTCGTTGTTGCAGCTTCTGCAAAAGCCATCATGAGCTACTTCCATAGTCCTGGTATGAACACACAAAGGCTAGTGTCCTTTTGTAATTGCTATGAGCATCAGTAGAGGAAAGCTTGATAGGTTTAATACACACATGCATCCTGCGGAAGGATGACACGCAAAATCGTGAAGCGTTCCACTTTTTTTTTGTACAATGGATCAATTCGACCTCCGGGTACTGTATGTGTCTTGATTGACAGGTTCACGTCCTCTAACCTACATCCATATCGTGCCAGATCTGCCTGGTGCCTCTACATGTGGATTCAGTAACCCATCTTACCTTCGCCAATGAATACAGTTTTTGTGAGACTATTTATTGGTGCCTCTGTAGAGAAGCGCAATCGCATATAGGAAATCAGTTGAATATCCTGTGGTGCCTGTTTAAGCAAGTGCGTGGGCCTTGTTGTTACCTTTGATGTCCCCATGTAATCAGCTCTTTTAAAAGACTATGAAGGTTTCAAGTTACTTCATTCATTTCTCCACATTCCAAAATCATAGAGTATACTGGTGCTGCCTTAAGAGGTATCCAGTTATTTAAGGAATTGACACCCAATCGATTTCTTTGGTTATGAAATTCTTTAGTGAATTTCAACGTAGACTTGTCTACCGTAAATCTGCCATAGTCTCCTAAGCTTTGGCCTTTCCTAGCATATGTACCAGACTTCAATCCAACAGAGTTTTCAGCATCGCTGTAGATCAGGTTGCTATTACCTCTGTTATGCCAACTTACGCTTATCTTGTTCAACTCCATCTGCCCAAGCAATTGGTCCAGAGGCCACTATTGTATGGCATCCCCAGTATTTTCTGGTAGTCCTTCTGCATACCACTATGGCATGTCTTGCCATTTCTGAGATGCTCTGCATATAAGCCCTCCATGACAAGTTACTATTTGCTGTCATACCATACCTAGTAGGTAGCGTGTTGGTTCATTAGGTGTGAGATCATGGTTCAAACCTCAGCCCCAGACATTTCCAACAAAACGAAATATTTCTTTCGGAGACAACCTCTCAGTCAGCACTCGTCTGTTAAAAATTCTAAGAGTGAATAAAATTGCCATGAAAGGTTACTCAAAATTCTGTCGTTCGGATTCAACTTTAAACTGTATATTCCACCCATTCATGAATAAAATCAGGGGATAAAAAAGTGTTGTAATGACTAATTAAGTAAATAAGTAAGTAAGGCAATAGAATTCGGATCAAACTTGCTGAAACTTAAGTTTTTTTTTCAAATTTAAAGAATGATTGCAGAGGCATACCAATATTTACTAAATTCTTTTACTTCTTCCCAAACTGATGCATTTCTTCCATACATTCAATTTAAAAGTCTTCCGCCAGTTGTATTTGAAAACCGTATTTAAGTTTAAAAAATTGGCCACAATCTATCTTTATCAAGGTTTTAAAATTTTTGTAATCCCCTGAATCCAACGGCAAGAAATTCCTGCAAGCTGTTGCTAATTGTCAATATGTTGCAATATTGACACTAAAAAAATTAAATTGAAGAATACCTTTGTTTTTAAACTCCTTACATGTAGTAAGGGATCTAAAGACACCCTTATTTTAAATGTACACAAGCATTACGGTGTTCGTCAGTAAATACTTGCGAATGAAAAGAATTTTCAAAATAAAAAACGCAATTTATGGTGAAATAACAATGCGTTACACTATTAATGCGCATTGATTTTACGGATTTTTTTTTTGTAGACGAAATTAATTGAAGCAATTTTCCACCACTATAATGGAAAGAAAATAAAAAAAAAAGAGAAAAAATGTGAAAAATACCTCCCAAAAAAATTTGGCGTGTGTGTCTTAAAAACAGATTCAATTTCAATGACACATAAGCACGCACTCACAAGAAATTTAGTGCCAATAAGCGATGACAAAGCTGCCAGATTAATTTCTATTTCAGGGGGTAAAATCTGGACAAGAAGAGTTTCTATAATCAGGCAATAATCAATAATTGTTGTAATGTTCACTACTGCCTTCTAAATTGAAATGGAGACCTACTGGGATGAATCAAACTAGAGGCCTTAAGTTAAATTAGGTTTCTCCATTAACAGGATGGTTGAAACGATAAACCCAAGTCAAATAAACGTCCAATGCATTCCGAAAAAGGCACTATTTGGGAAGGATTTTGGGCTGGCAGCGTCATCGATTCATAATCCTTTGAGAAGGACAATGTCCTTCACTGTCAATTAGGTGCGCAATAGATCGACGATTATTAGCTTTTTTTGACCTAAATTAGATGACCTGGACATTACCATTACATTACATTATGAAACATTGCAAATTCTATCATGCAATTTCATTCAATGATTTCAACCCCATCAGATATTTCCTGTGGGGTTTTCTTAAGTCGCAGATGTGTCTGAATAAACCACACTCCACAGAATTCGTCAAAGCCAACAGAACTCATGCCATCCGTCAATATTAGCTTCATTTATGCGCCAGAGTCGAGGAAATTGGAAGTTTAAGAATTTATGGTTTAATGGCCTTAGGTCACACACATACATACATAATACATTACAACTCTTCAGTTAGGATTACAACCTAGCTTCTCTCACTACTTACGGTGTATGTGTTAATTTTATACATGAGACGTGGGACCTACAGTTTAAAATCGACTCTGAGCGACAGATTGTTTTGAGAAGCTTTTCATGGTAATTTTATTTATATTCACAGAGTTTTTGCCACAAATCTGCTGAGAGGAAGTCACAGAAGAAATGCTTTTTAAAAATTTTGTTTTATTGGCGATGTCTGACCTTGGGTTTGAACCAGAGGTCAGTATTGAGTATTCAAAACGATAAGTAGATTCGAATCATACTTATAATTTCTGATACTTATGCGCATTCATACTTATTTTAATGTCATACTCATACTACTTATATTCCAATTTTGAAATACTCATGGTACTCGTACTTAACAATACGCATGATGTTGCTGATTTCGGCTCTCCATGACTCATCGTATACACGAATCACAAAATAAGTATGATTCGCGCACGAACACTACAATACTCACAAGAAGGTTGTGTGTTTGCTCTGCTGCTGTCTTTGACTTTTTCTTTCCTCTTTCTTTGTAAATGCAACAACAACTAAGACTGCAAATTTTGATGAATGATTCAAATCATTTAAGTATTATAAGTATTTTTCTAAATTTACGAATCTGAATGATTACGCGTGTGAATCAAACATATTTCGAATGTTATGAGTTTGATGTCAACGTTGTACTCATACTCATTGCAACTTATACTTATAAATCAATGTTGTACTGAGTACGAATGAATTAGAGTAGTTGGATGTCAGTACTGTTGACTCACTCATACTTAACATTTCATGAGTACTTATGAGTAGCAAAAAAGAGATTCATTGCTGATCTTTGGTTTGAACCATGAACCATACTACCTATTAGACTACGGCGACTTCAGGTTCAGATTACTCTGTAATCTAGTACGTATATGATTAGTATAGTCACCCTAAATAAAGGGGTTCAAGCGTTATTATTCTACGGGTAAACCTAACCTTCTCTTCTTACTCTTTGGCAGCATAACCACAATTTTTTCTTTCCTTGCCATCTGGCAACAATTTTTTTTTTTTTTTTTTTTTTTTTTTTTTTTTTTGCAATTAACGTAACATTCACCCTCTATCACTGATTTTTTTTGGTTTTACTGGACCCCAGTGCACATGTGACATACGCACGTTCAAGTGGGATTAGTGTCATTTTGGCACGAAATGTTTGTTTCTCAATATTCCTCTAAAAATCACACTCTACTGGAGTCAGTGTAAGGATATGGGACGTGTGCAGAGACTAGTATTTAGAACATGTGTGTAATTATTTCTAGTAAAATTGAGTCAATTGAAAAACAAAACAGAAGAAATGCGATGAAAAAAACTGAAGAAAAATTAATAAAATTAAACTGAAAGCGGCATATAGTCTTTTGATCCTTAACTGCATTATTTTCTGCCAACATTTTCCCAAAATTATTTCAGCTTTCTCGTTGTACTTGTAAAGATTCTTAGATTCCTTTGGTAAATATTTATCAAAATACTTACCAAACAGATTACATTTACTTTATTATTGTTGTTCGCAAACTTATGTATGCAATGTAATGTAAGACAAAAATTAAAGTTTTATTCTGCAGCTTTTTAAGTTTTACATTGTAATACAATATGTCAACATGATGTAGCCGTACCCGTACCTAACCAACTACCTACCATTCCAAAGAGCCACAAAGAATTCTTAAGTTTTCTTCTACGAAAGCAAAACAAACAAACATTGGCTGTGCTGTGTGGAAATTTCCAAAATTTAAAGGTAAAATCTACTTCGTCTACTACGGAAGGTCAACATCATCAACACAATATGGCAGTTAGTCAGTCTGTTGTCGTCAGTGCGTTGTCTTAAAGTAAAAGGCATAAGAAAAGTTTTTTGTTAACACACAAGCAACACTTGTCTTTGCACACACATATTTTACTTAAGAATTCTTGGTATCTGATCTGTTTACCGAATGTAACGCATATATTTTCAAGAGTTTTCTCTTTTTCTTTATAATTATTATTGTTGTTGTTGTTGTTGGTGTTGCTGCTGCTTTAGACTTCCAAAAAGTCTTCTACGTCTTCTAAGTCTTCTGAGTAGATGACCAAGAGAAAGAAAAACAAAAAAAATATTTTATTTTGGTTCATAAGGGTCTATAGCAGAGATATGTAGTTAGACAGAGAGAGAGAGAGAGAGACAGAGAGAGCAAGAGCCTTTATTTATCTGCATGTAATTGCTGTAGTAAAAATGCAGGGGGTTGCTGTTGGTTGCTGGGTAGTTGTTGATGAGAATGTTAAAGTTTTACAACTTAAGTCGTCAAAGTTAAACACACTCTAGGGAAATTACAGACTCATATTATTAAAGAGCCAAAATAAACTTGGCAATATAGTAGATGAAACACATACATACATACATATATACGTGTACAAACACCTCTAAACTTTATACGTTTATCCCATGTTTAATACATATAAAATCAACAAATTTAACAGAATTCAAACATCTTCAAATAAATACACGGGTTGCTAAGGATGATGATGATGATAAGTTCTATGATGAGTCCATAAAAGTAAAAGAAATACTCGTATAAACATGGCCAGCATTTTGATGTTTTTTGATTTTCTTTAACGTAAGAAATGGCTGGAGTATAAAAAGCAAAGTGCATATTTCATTAGATATGGTCAAAAGCGGGGAAATGTGAAATAAAATTAACCCTTAGAGGAGACAAAGGGATTAACAAACACTTTGACTAGCAGGAAGCCCTACGCGTCGTTATGTATTGCAAGACATTGATTAAAGTAGTGATAAACTGAAGAAATACCCATCCAAACTTCGAAGAATATGCAGAAATTTTCATCAAAGTTTCTGAGTTCATAAAAATTAGGAGGCTGTGAAATTTTCCAACTCCAGATCCTCCCCAGGGGTTATAGAATTAACAACGAATAATATAGAACCGTCAGGCACTACCACTTTTATGCAAGAGTATGACTCCATCCATCAGCAAAAGGCTTCACATCACTATCGCCCATATATATCCACAAAGGGCGATGCTTATAGGCAATGACGGATGAATCTACTTGGACCTCATACAATAAACTAATCGCCTGACTGACTGTTTAAATTCAGAGCTTCCACCGACGGTGTAGAACAGTTTCTTAATGGCATGGCTAATTAGACTCCATCTGATCTCTTTTTAAATTTGTTAGACCTGCCCAACTAAATGCCAAACAGATCAGAATTGGCCCGACTGTCATGCTATATATTCAGTGCATAATGCTAAGATTCACTTCCAAGATCTCTTTGTAGATATGGCACGATTGGCTCTCCCTGCAATGCGCTCTATATACGGCTTACATATCAATTTACTCTCGGGTCTTAATCCCAGATGTTTTGTTTCCATTTTTCGTGATATTACGTCATTCAGAAGAGGAGTATATTGATATTTAGGAAGTTGGAAATGATACTCAAAGTACATTTGCTGGGGGCTGGCCTTCAATCTCTTTGAGTTCCAAGACGCCTTTGAGTTCAAAGACCCCTTTGAGTTCAAAGATCTCTTTGAGTTCAAAGGGCCCTTCGACTTCAAAGATCTCTTTGAGTTCAAAGAGCCCTTTGAGTTCAAAGTCCTCCTTGAGTTCAAAGACCTCTTTGAGTGCAAAGTCCCCTTTGAGTTCAAAGACCCTTTTGGGTTCGAAGAAGCCTTTGAATTCAAAGACCTCTTTGAGTGCAAAGATACCTTTGAGTTCAAAAACCTATTTGACTGCAAAGATGCCTTTGAGTTCAAAGACCTCTTTGAGTGCAAAGATGCCTTTGAGTTCAAAGACCTCTTTGAGTGTAAAGATGTCTTTGAGTTCAAAGACCTCTTTGAGTGCAAAGATGCCTTTCAGTTCAAAGACCCTTTTGAGTTCAAAGACTCCTTTGAGTTTAAAGACCTCTTTGAGTAAAAAGACCTCTTAGAATTGTATCACAAATAGTCTCTTTAGATTCTTGCCTTGTCAGCCAATACTGACCTCAGACAATTTAATGAAGAGTTCATCCACATCCAAGCTGCACATTAAATGTTGAAAAACTATACCTTGTGGTCAACAAACTCTATCGTTTCGTCCTTGGCTTTTGTTTTGCGAGATACATACATAACATAATTGGTCATTACAACCCTTCAGTCAGGATTACAACCTAGTCTTTCACACCACTTATGTTGTGTGTGTTAATTTTATACATGAGTGGTGGGACCTACAGTTTAAAGTCGACTTTGAACGCGAGATTTGTTAGAAACTTTCTTAAGACAATTTTATTTACTCTCAGAGTTTTTGCCAGAAATCTGCTGAGAGGAAGTCGCCGAAGAAATACTTTTTGTATTTTGTTTTGATGTGTGACTTGGGGTTTGAACCCTGTCTTTACGTCTAATAAGTCAACAAACTACCTACTAGACTACGGCGACTTGTAAGTCGTTCGTCAAA
Source organism: Sarcophaga variegata (assembly GCA_932273835.1). NCBI lineage: Eukaryota > Metazoa > Arthropoda > Insecta > Diptera > Sarcophagidae > Sarcophaga > Sarcophaga variegata. The sequence goes on from OW026362.1 coordinate 11,207,631, forward strand.
AATCTAATAATCTATGACGGTATACGGTCACTTTTAGGGTTAAATTGCTTTCATAGATTCCCTTCGTATCTACTTTCGTTTACACCGTTTTTTTTTCTCCCGCCAAAAAGAAGTTGAAATAAAAATTCATTTGTACACCAACGTATTGAGTATTCTGTTAAGTGCCAGCAGTAGACTGTAGTTGTAGGACAGTTATCGTATATTTTGATGAAAAGTCTTTTTGGTTTTTAAGTTGCCTTATTTTCTACAACGCGCTCATATTTACAATGCTTTAGGGTCAAATTAATGTTCATCTTTACAACAACAACCTAACGACATCAAGCGAGAAAAAGTAAAAGTTCAACTACTATTAGCCAGCCATAGAAGAGAGCAGCCACACTGTCTTGGATTATGTTCGTATAATGAGGGGCACTTATATTTCGACTTACCATTGGCCAGGCCCATTAGCATAAATATTGCTGGTGGTATTAACGAGTAACACCAAATATAATATGATGGCAATAAAGGTGTAAATGTTATGACTTCGACTAACTAACTGACTGACTGACTGACTGAGTGACTTACTTGTCCAATGTTCACAAGGCTTTTGATATTCCTTTTGAGTGGAGGAGTTTTGTTTATGGCTATTTGAGCTTTGAATGTCTATTAAATGTCTGATAAAATTTAATGAGAATTTCAAAGAAAAAGACATATTTTTGCTTTTGTAGAGGAACCTAGGGCTACTTTTCTTTTCTTTAGGCTTAAAGAAGTCGATTTCTTTAAGTTTAAAGGCAAGCTGAAATTACTTGCTGTGTTCAAACTACTGGCAAAATTGAGACCAAGTTATTACTCTGTATTAAGTGAATAATGGAACCAGTAGGCTAATGTTTATAACAGATTGTGTGGTAACATTGGGAAATCAAAGCCCACTTGAGTACATGTATGGCATCCTTGAGATAGCACTTGAAATGATGCTTCATTTCTAACCGATCTTGAGAAAAAGGATCGGAACTTGGCATTGAAAGCATGACTACTTTAGACTCAAACTAGGAACCAAAGTGTAACTTAAATAAACTAAGCGATCGATCCGTTGTCAAGAGAGAAAATTATCGCAAATCGAGGAAATATGTTGGTGTCCACAAACGGACATTGACAAATAAAACCAACAGATCTGCTACTACCTCTGCACAAGTCATGTGCAAGTAAGTGAAGTCTTTCCATATGCCTACCCATTATTCGACGTGAACCTGTGGTTTAAACCTCAGCTCAGACATCTCAAACAAAAGAAATAAGAAAAAATGTTACAATGTTACGTAGGCGACGTTCTCTAAGTAGCCTTCTGACAAAAACTGCATCATGAAAAGTTTTTTAAATCTCTGGTTCATTTAACTGTAGGTCCCGCCACTCAAGGATAAAATCAACACATGCAACATGAGTAGTGTAAGAAGCTAGGTTGTGACCCTGATTAAAGGGTTGTCAGGTTGTGATCCTGACTAAAGCCTTGGTCAGGGTTATAACCTTGTTTCTCATAGCACCCATATTGTGTGTGTTGCTTTTATCCATTAGTGGAGGGCCGTATCGTTTCACGTCAACTTCAAACAAAAGATTTGAGAAACATCTCATTTTTTGAAGTCGCCATAGTCTAGTAGGTAGTGTGTTGTTTGATTAGACGTAAAGCCAGGGTTCAAGCCCCAGGCCAGACATCAAGACAAAATACAAAAAAAGTACTTTTTCGGCGACTTCCTCTCAGCAGATTTCTGGCAAAAACTCTGAGAGTAAATAAAATTGCCATGAAAAAAAGTTTCTCAAAAATCTGTCGTTCGGAGTCGACTTTAAACTGTAGGTCCCACCACTCATGTATAAAATTAACACACACAACTTAAGTGGTGTGAGAAACTAGGACATTGTACAATGGGTCAATTCGACGTCCGGGTACTGTACTTGTCTTCATTGACAAGTACACGTCCTCTAACCTTACCTAACCTCGAAGCTTTTTTTATTACCGCACAGAGTCTTTGCCAAAAGACTGATGACATACTACTATGGCAACTTAGGGAGACTATCGTGATAGAGAATAATCAATGCTGGACATGTGGTGAAGACGTTAAAACAATAAAACATTTTTCATGTGATTGAACAGACTTAGTAAGCCCGAGAATCCAATACTTTAGGGAGGATGCTAGACTAGACATAATTCTTCTCATAGGAGTAGACTGGAAGAAGGAAATTATAGATTTCGTACAGAAAATGTGGATGATAACTCCAAATGGTGAATGCACAACATGTTGACAAGACGACTTAGGGACATGTCTATAGACAAGAGACCTGAAAACCATACAGTTGGTCCTTTCCCCTTCAACATACCTACCCATCTGCCTATGAAAGAGCAATTTCTAAAAATGAAGACGTGTTTTGGAGGGGATCCTCTTATCACTTCATGTGTTTTTTATAATTTTTTGGTACAAGTTTAATGTTTTAGTGGAAACTCATTTGAAGGTTATTTGTATAAAATTACGGCTGCATTTAATAATTTTCCGATTTTTAGTTTTTCACAAAAAACTTTTCTTTCCATTTAATTTTGCATTAAATTTTTATTGATTGAAAAGGTTACTGCAGCTCTGACAGCTTCAATCAAATGCATCGATTTGCTGTTTCGTTACCACTTCCTATAAAAATAAATGCAACGTTCACATAACGTTAATAAGTTTGAATTGGTTTTTTAATGTTGTTGCAGCCTTTTACCTTTGAAAGTATGTATGTAAGTTGTAGTGGTGGTATGGTGAAAGTAAGGCCTGCTACAACAAACTTCAATATCGTAAATTTTCATTTCATTTCAATATTTTCGCCTCGAAACATTTTAACGCGTGCGTTTTACATCCGGTTAATGTTGTTTTGAAAATGTTATAAATATTGGTGTTGCAACCTTATACGTATGTATGTGCGCGTATAACTATGATAATATTGTATACTCTTGCAACAACCGCCGCCATTTTTTTCTGCCGCTCTACATTCCTTTTTTCATTTTTGTTTCATTGCTACTACCGCTGCCGTTGCCGTTGTTAGTTGTTATAAAATTAACTTGACTTTATTCTCCTGGTTCTTTTTTTTTGCATAGTTTTAATAGAGTTTTTATGCCCCTTCATTTTGTTTTACTAGTTTTGTTGTAATTTAAGTTGTTAACATGTTGTTGTAAATGTTTTAAGAGCTGTTAAAAATTACATACGTGCATGCAGTCATAAAGTTTTGCCTTTTTATTTTGTAAAAAAACCTGTCAGTTTTCTTTATATGAGTATCAGGGTTTCGAAATGAATTCTTTGTTGGTTTGACTAAAAGCAGCCACTTTAAGCCATTATTTAGTTTGTTGTTGTTGTTGTGTAATTTTAAATAATGTTGCAATTATTTAGTTGTTGTAGCAGAGTAACGGGGTTTTTGTTTACAAACTAAATATTACCACTTCCTTTAAAGTTTAAAGACAAATAATAGCTATGCGTGGTTAGAGCGAAGATGGTAAGCAGAGATTTCATAATTACAGGGAGTTTCATTTAAAAGCGTTTGTTTAAAAAATTTTTGAAAACAATGCCTCAAGTGTTAAATGAATTTCCATTTAGAATATCTTATAACCGTTTAAAGTATCTTTAAGATTGTGGAATTATCCAGGAGCAAGACAAACTGGAGCTACATGATCTAAAAGCAAAGGAACGGAGAAATTCGATTCTTTCAGTGATAGACAGCGAAGTAGTTCTTGTACTGCCTCATTACTAGCAATGAAAGATGGAATTAATTGTCAATAAAATCAATCGCCTGAATCAGCACTAAAGCCGAATATACCTGAAGTCAAAGAAATGGTTTGTATTTGTTTCGACCAGAAGTACTCCACTTATTAAGAGATGCTGAAGGCCTGTATGAAACACGATTGATTCGTTTTGAAAGATCGAAAAATTGCTAACTTATATAGGGGACTTCAACAGAGATTTCCGTACTTAAATTAATTGTTAATTGTTTGCCAAGAGATTCCCATCACATGTACGTAGGTCAAGGAAGCCACTGCCGTATGGAACCAATGAGTTGATCTCGTCTCTCTTGCTGAAGCCATATCTATCAAACTAGTTGTCATTTATTCAGTCGGCTCTCTGAGCTCTGAGAATAAAAAAAATTGCCATGAAAAAGTTTCTCAAAAATCTGTCGTTCGGAGTCGACTTTAAAATATAGGTCCCACCACCCATGTATAAAACACACACAACATAAGTGATGTGAGAAACTAGGACGTTGTACAATAGGTCAATTCGACCTCCGGGTACTGTACTTGTCTTAATTGAAGGGCACACGTCCTCTAACATAACCTAACCTAACCTAGATAACGATGTGTGTTAGCTCAATAGACTCTGAAGCAGATGATAACTGACAATAATTTTCATTGAAAAACCTTCTTCAGCTATGAGGCTCATGTATTAGTATGTGAACAAACAAATTTTATTGAATTTTGGACACGATATCAATCCATATGAACTCCAAGAGTAACTCGAAAAAGTCACTGCTTAGTGTGGATTTTAGGCTGGCGACGACAGCGGTACATATTTCTTTGAAAAAGGCATTGGCCATCAGTACCAACAGTCGGTGATTACCAACTTCTTTTAAGCCTGCATTGGATAATCTGGACACCAACGTAGTGTGGATTTGTCGACAGTGTAGTCTCACGTTGATGTCATGTGAACTGGCCATCGAGATTGTGCGACTTGACCTCGTTTCAATTTTTCTTGTAGGGTTTTGTCAGTTTCGTGCAGAGTAACGCTATGTCAGTTTAGTTTTTGAGGTTTAAACAAGCTATAGTCTAGTTAGCCTACATACTAAATCCTGGATTTCAGCGAGACCATCAGATACAGGTCTAAACAGATGAGTATCAGATTGAAAGATGGATATTAAAAGGGATTTAAAATTGAAGGAATATTCTTTAGGCCAATGAACAGTTGTAGTGTCTATCAAGAGAAAGCATCTGCCATATGATAATCAATCATGAAAGTCTTAAAAAGCGATGATATGACATACCCACAAGGCATGTCGAGCTTCTTTAAATGATAGATTCGTGATCGAGATATTCAATACACGATTATAATATTATTTATATCGCTGACAATGGGATTTTAAGACTTACAGTGACAGCTCATGTGGTTATGACAGCTCAAATGGTTGTGGCAGCTCATATGCTCTATCGATGGCAGCTCATTTTGGTTATAAAAGCTCATATGGTTGTGGCAACTCATATGCTCTACGGAACCTTTTGAACACCTTAATATTTTCCTCTTGATCCAAAGGATCCAAGTACGCGTAGACATTATGATTACTAGCCTTTGACCAATAAAGCCAATTGTTTCCGTAAATGTTTCAGTGATGTGCAGAAGATTGACACCCTAGTTTTGCCTTGTTAAAAGACTGGAGTGCTCTTTTTGAGACCGTTCTGCCTGAAAACTTGGATTCAATTAATTCCTGAGTACTAGCTATACATGTCATATTAGACTGTAATTAAACTGATTGGAGCAGTAATTGCCTTATTTCGTTTAGGTTATGTTAGGTTAGAGGACATGTACTTGTCAATTAAGACAAGTACAATACCCGGAGGTCGAATTGACCCATTGTACAACGTCCTAGTTTCTCTCACCACCTGGTGGACCTACAGTTTAAAGTCGACTCCGAACGACACATTTTTGAGAAACTTTTCATGGCAATTTCATTTACTCTCAGAGTTTTTACCAGAAATCTGCTGAGACAAAGTCTCCGAAGAAATATTTTTTGTATTTTGTTTTGATGTCTAGCCTGGGGCTAGAACCCTGGCGTTTACGTCTAATAAGCCAACACACTACTTACTAGAAGGATTATTCTTATTTCTTTACTTGAAGTAATTTTTTTTAAATTTCTTAAAATTTCTAAAAGTGCCCTGTTATATTTTTAAATAAAATATGCTTGGAAATGTTTTTCAGATTAAAAACAAACATGTGACTTTTTAAAACAGATTTCTTTTTAATTTAAAAAATTTAAGAAAATAAATACAAAAAAAAACAACAACAACAACAAACTATAAAATAAAACAACCGGAATAACAACTATGCCTCTATATATAGGCATATGTATTGGTATATACAACATATAAATATTACTGTTATTGTTATTATTGCATTATACTCGTTATACACACACACACACATTGTATTTTATTGATACCAATATTGGGTACACAATCTGTAATAATTTGCCAAGTATGCTACATACATAGATATATACATACATCTGTATGCACCTACACTGTTAAACATAGAAACACAAACCTATACACTAACATTACATTGTCATCCTACAGATTTTATAGTTACAAGCACGATTGGCATTTACTATACATGTAGTTGTAGTTCAGTCAGTAGTAGTAGTGGTGGTGGTGTTTTGTACTCTCAATTTTTCATTGCAATAGTAAAACAGATGATGCACTTTAAAATAACAACAACACATATATGTATGTACATACAGATCTACTGTTACAAATACCTATACATATATAAATATGTATATGTACATGTATGTGTATATTGGCATTTATTGTATAAGGAGGCATGTTTTCGAATTTGTTGCGTAGAGGTAGGAGTTCAATTTGGCATGTGGTTTGTTGTCAACTAGAAAACAAAACAGAAACATTGTTGCCGTTATGTTATGTAGAGTACAGTTAAACATGACATTTTTTAAAGGCACGTGTATGGGTAAAAAAAGTACTCGAAAAAAATTATAAATTATGCAGGCAGAGGTTGGGAAACATTTTTTTTTTCATTTGAGAATTTTGTTTAACATTAGATAGCGTCGCCGTAGTCTAGTAGGTAGTGTGTTCGCCAAGGTTCAAACCCCAGGTCAGGCATCTCCAACTGAACGAAATATGAAAAATATTTCCTCGGTGACTTCCTCTCAGCAGATTTCTGGCAAAAACTCTGAGAGTAAATAAAAAAATTGTCATGAAAAAGTTTCACAAAAAATCTCTCGTACGTAATCGACTTGAAACTGTAGGTCTCGCCACTCATGTATAAAATTAACACACACAACATGAGTGGTATGAGAAGCTAGGCCTTAATCCTGACTAAAGTGTTGTAATGGCCAATTATGTACGTTATGTATGTAATACATATGTGAACCTTTCCTTAACTGGAAATGTATATCAAGTGTATGAAAAACTATACGATCTTGTTCATGTGCAAAATGATGAATTCAGCAGTAGAATGGCCACTCAAAACTAAAAATCTATTGCCGATTACTAAAACGAAGCAAAGTTTCACGAGAACATTTATAAAAGAAGTTAAAAATGTAGTCCAAAGAATGAAAAACAATAAAAGTTCTGCTGCAGATCATATTTGACCAATGCTTTATTACAACTACTGTTCGTTTACAAATGTTGAATACACAGATAATGCCAGAAAAGTGATCATAGCATCGCCATAGTCTAGTAAATCTGTCTGTTGATTTACTCTACGAAAGTTCATGTGTTTCAGATGCATTTCGCAGTTATTTTGCTTTGTTTCATTTTCGTATATCGGTTGTTATTGACTGCAGAAAATGATTGATTTTCTTCAGCAGAGGACCTATGATAATAAGGCTGCCATCTATCGTTGCCAAGAAACAACGCCGTCCTTGTATTTAGTATAGTGGTGCAGAACCGTGATAGTTCCCCTAGTGCTGACCTTCCTAGGGCATTGTCCTTTTTTAAATGATCACGTTAAAAGATTTTTGTCGCCCATGAGACAGCGTAGGTCCCGCGCCACTCGTGATAATATTTTCTCACACAACAGGAATGGTGTAAGAAGCTATGGGTATGAGTTTCGGTGACTAAAGTTAGTAGAACGGGATTTCAAACGAATCCCTTTCGAACCTACTCGTCTGAGCAGTGTGAAGGCGTTAGGTCTGTGGTTTTAGTTACCATCAGATCACTCGTTCGAAATCGACAGAAAACTGTAGGTCCCGCCACTCGTGTATAAACACAACATACTTAATTGGTGTAAGAAGCTATGTCGTTATACGGACTCAAGGATTTTCAAGAACGTATGTAGTTCTATTGGCAAGTAGTAGTTGAGACGCCATCCGGAAATACTGCAATAATGTAACATCTCGTACTTGTTCTCTGTGAGAGATGTTATACATACAAACATACATAATTGGTCATTACAACCCTTCAGTCAGAATTACGACATAACTTCTCACACCACTTATGTTGGGTGCATTAATTTTATACATGAGTGACGGGATGAGAGATATTATATCATCAGCTTATTACACCAGACTTTCACTATGAGTATGTGCTTTGGTGTCTAAAGTTAGCAGAAGAGAAATATTTGTTGGATTTCAAGCAAAAAGCCTTTCGAACCTAGTCGTCCTGAGCATTGTGTTTGACTGTCAGTGGTAGGGCTGTGGTTTCGACTACCATCAGACTGTCTCACACTACTCGGAGTGTGATGCAATAGCAGCTATAAAGCAACTAAAGTTTCAAAGACAAATGGATAGTCTTATCGAGTGAATTTACGTGCATCCGTGTACATCCAATGTATTCTCCAAGATGGCAATATCATCTAGTTCCTCAAAACAATTGATTAAACTGGTCTTATTGTTGAAATAGTGATTAAAACAATCGTAAATTGCCTAACTCTTCTCTCTCTTTTGTTTGTCGATCAGCGACGCTTTTAACATATTGAATGATCGGAGATCTTTCAGATTGGTTACTGAGCATGTAACGTGGACGTAAAAAACTTTTGTAAACAAGAATGCGTATGCATATGTCCTTTTAAATCCACTGACAATTTTTCTCGAGTGTATTAAACCCACATGCTCGATTCAACGTACGTATACCTCAGTCAGTATGTCTTTGTATTGCTATTTAAATAAATAGGCAACCAATACATGGCATCAGCAACAACCAAGTAACAACAATTTGTTTATTTTAGCAACATAAACGAGCCATTTAATATGAAATTTATACAAATGATTCTTACTAAGGTATTCTACCACATTCTACACTACTAAACATCCAGTCCTGCATGCCAACGTCATTTTGTAGAGAACCATGCGTAGAGAAACCATATCCATGTATTCTAACGCACATATGCATTTGTAGGCATAAAGGTATTCATATTAAAGTAATAACAGTAACTATTAAAATAATATGTTTATAATGTACATACACTCGCACTTACATACATACATATGTATGTATGTGTGCATATTGAAAGGTGTTTTGTGGATGGCATTTACAGCCTTGTTCATAGGCAGGTGTTATCTGTGTTAATATTTAGAAACAGATTTCGTAGCACCACTATTTCTACGAGAACCCTTTAAAGTGCATATAGGACAACAGCAGCCATTTACGCCTTTTTTATATGCGGTGGTATGGAACATAATTTTTCTTTACTACGCAATGTGCAGTAGACAGGTAGAAAATACAGCTTTATACCTGGTTTATATGTGTATAACAACTAAACCTGTGTGTTTAAAAATTATTGGAACCACAAGCAGCACATGAGTTGCATGTTGCCAGTAACCGTGTTGTATATTTTAAAACTTGCAGTGATTGCAGGTTGAATTCATAGAAAAATTGAATTTTTTAAATTTAAATGTGGATGGGAAAAGACATACGAAGTCGATGCTGCCGCTAAATAGCAACTATGCCGCTAGGGAGTTCATACAGCTCATTGTTGGTATGAATAGGGAAATCATCGAGATATTATACTGGACCTGGAATGTTGCGTAGAACTTTTTTACGCCCTTAGTCGAAACTGTTGATAACAGTCCATTTACAAAATAAAAGTCAAATTTCTTTATTACTACGAAGTTATAATTGTCGGCCATCACAGCACTGCCAGACTCATATTGGCAAACTCCTGTCCTATAGCACTAAAGGGTGTAGTCGACATCAGAGATCAGCAATGAATCGTTTTTTCGCTACTCATAAGTACTCATGAAATTTTGAGTATGAGTGAGTCAACAGTATTGAAATTCAACTACTCTGATTCATTCGTACTCACTACAACATTGATTTATAAGTACAAGTTGCAATGAGTATGAGTACAACGTTGACATCAAACTCATAACATTCGAACTATGTTTGACTCATACGCCTACTCATTCAGATTCATAAATTTAGAAAAATACTTATAATACTCATATAATTGACTCGAGTTATTTGAATCATTCATCAAAATTTGCAGACTTAGTTGTTGTTGCATTTACACAAAACGGGGAAAGAAAAATGACAAAGACAGCAAGCAGAGCAAACACACAACCTTCTTGTGAGTATTGTAGTGTTCGGAGGCTAATCATATTTTGTAATTTGTGTATACGATGAGTCGTGGAGAGTCGAAATCAATAACATCATGTGTATTGTTAAGTATGAGTACCATGAGTATTTCAAACTTTGAATGTCAGTAGTATGAGTATGACATTAAAATAAGTATGAATGCGTATAAGTATCAGAAATTATAAGTATGATTCGAATCTACTCATCTTTTTTAATACTCATTGCTGATCTCTGGTCGACATACGCAAGCAACTAAAATCTTTTGTAAAAATTCTTCCATTGCGATGAACTTTCTCTGCTGAACACTCTCTACAACGAAGTTAGACTGGTCGTATGCTAAGGTATCGCTTTGCCGGAAATCTACGACGGTATCAAAATATTCGAAGCGATTTTTTTCTACCTTGACAAAGCGGTAGAAGTTTCTCAATATTATACCACATATCCCTGTACGGGTCGGGTATAGATTTCAGATGTTGCAGCAAAACTGTGATCCCTTATTGAGTCATAAAAATACTGTCTTACAATCGACAAGAAGATGGTAAAAGTTGCCTTGGTTTTCAACGGCGTTTTGTGAGATAAAACGTAGTGTGGATAATCTGGTCAACGGTGGCTAATTGCACCATGGACCTTAATAGTGGCTTTAATTTTTAACACAATACGCTCCTAAGAAATTTTTATTCGATAAGTCGAAACCTTATACTCCTGTAGTGGGTACATATCAAGGGGACTACCGTTGTCACGTTCCAATCGTTGGATATACTTTCTTCTAAACATACCTACATACACTCGTTGACACGCAATTAAGTCACTGCAACATTTTTCATTTTTGTAAAAATTAAAAAATTTAAGAAAAATGGAAACAAAACAACTAATATTTATTAATTTCATATGCTTAACCCTTCATTGCATGATTCTTTATTTTTTCGTGAAATAAATTATACTGCTATAATTCAGGCTCTATATTAAGGAAAAAGTATTAAAAAATATTTAGTTCAAGTAATTAGCAGAAAATTAGTAAAAACTCATATGAAGGAAATTTCCATCAACATGCAAATTTACATGTTTAGCTCAGTACAAAGAAGACACAAAATAAAATATAGCTTTTTATATTGTTTTTATTCCACATGATAATTGAAAAACAATTATTGTTCTTATTGAGGCATAAATTTACTCCACATTTGCTACAAAATATTGTCGAATAGCCTTTGCAATTTGGATATTTACATCTGAGTGATCCTCGTACTTTTGGCCTATGTTCAAAACCATCTTTTCTTATATCTTTTGGGGGTGCAGGAGTTGTACAACCTCTTTTTCTCTTTGAACACAGTTCTTGCTCAATTGAACTGCTTGGACGCCTAAAACACAGGCCAACTCATTTCTAAATTGACTCAAAGTTAGTATATCCTTTTGAGGCAAATTTCTTTCCCCATAATTTTTTTTTTTAAATTACCCAAGAATTTATAACTGCAAGATCAAATAAATGAAAAAAAATTCGCAAGTACCACTTTTTTGACCTTAATGTAATGTGGTTTTTTCCCAGAAAGCTGTCCATAAGGTCTACGCCTCCCATGTGTTTATTGTATTCTTGGACAACAAATGGACAGGTTATGCTAATTTTTTCTTTTTTGGTTTTATCAAATCCAGTAGCTTGAGATAAAGGCAATGCTTCAGCTGTTCGAGAGGATTCCTGATCATCTATAGCATCGTCTTCTTCGACTTCGTCCTCTACATTATCCTGGATGTTTTCCTTTTGCAATTTCAACAGCGTCTTGGTGCTCTTCATCAGAATTTTCAACATCAAGACCATCTTCTGATAACAAACCGTCTTCAACCTGAGCCAGAAACGTTTCAATATCTTTTTCATTTAAATATTTCTAAAAAACACTAATTTGTAGTTTATAACAAATAAGTTTTTGCAATACATTATAAATACAGCTAGTGCATAATGATGTAAATTTCCATCATACAGTTTTTTGAAATAATAATTGATATTTAAAAAAAAATTTTAAAAAATTTTACTAAAACATTTAGAACTAACCTTTTTTCCACTCATTTTCGATTTTTATTTTAAAAAATTTCGTCCGACCTTCTTTAAAAAACACCAAAAGTACTTAAGTTTTTGCACACTTTACCAAATAGCAGTGGAATAAAACAAACCCAACGTATTTGTGGGGAATACTCTTTTTTTTCTTAACAATACAATTCATTGTGTGAACTACTAATGTGAGATGTTGCCGACATCAAGCAATTTTTACCACACTGTTTCCATTCTTTTTTTTTCTTGAAAAAACGTTATGATGGAAATTTCCATCACGATGCAATGAAGGGTTAATAATTAATTAACAACAAAAACTTAAATAGTTTTTCACTGTAAAAAATGTTTTGGTACGGAGTTAAGGTTAGGTTAGAGGACGTGTACCTGTCAGTCAAGACAGGTACAGTACCCGGAGGTCAGATTGACCCATTGTACAAACGGAGTTAATATCAGACTTAAAATTTAAGTGGACACATAATTAAGTCATCTGAAAAAAAATATTGAAAATTGTATTTTATTTCTTTATTTTTCACTCAAACTATTTTGAACTTTTAATATTTTGTGGGGTACCCTTTTTGGCTTATTATTTCAGTACATCTTTGAGTTGATTAAATTGCGGCATTGCTCAGGACTAATGTTAATTCTGCCTGGATAAGCTACCAAAGTGCTTTTTTGCTGCTAGGTTTTTTGGCTGCAACTGCTTGTTTTACCATCCCCCAAAGATTTTCAATAGGGTTCAGATCAGAACTTTGAGCTGGGCAATCAAGAAACCTTATTTTTTCCTCAGCAAAGCAAGCTTTAATTACCCGAGATGTATGCTTCGGGTCGTTATCGTGCTGAAATATCCACGCTATTGGTAATTCGTCCTCATAATCTTTAGTCAAATTGTTCTGTAGGATGTCTTTATACATTTCCCCAGTCATTTTCCCATCGATTCTTACCAGTGTACCAACGCCGGATGAGGTAAAACAACTTCAAACAATTACTGACTAACCTCCATGCTTTACGGTTTTTTTGGTGTACTTGGGGTATAATTGTGTATTGAAAGGACGTCTTGCACAGGGTCTGTCATCGTTTCCAAAGCTATTAAACTTGGAAGCATCACTCCATGCGACTAATTTCCAAAATTTTTCGTCTTTATGAAGGTAGGTTTCGGCAAACCGCATGCATGAATAACTTAATTGTATGTCCACAAGTGTATGTTGTGTGTGTTAATTTTATACATGAGTGGCTGGACCTACAGTTTAAAGCCGACTCCGAATGACAGACTTTTGAGAAACTTTTCATGGCAATTTTAATTACTCTCAGAGTTTTTGCCAGAAATCTGCTGAGAGGAAGTTGCCGAAGAAATACTTTTTGTATTTGGTTATGATGGCTGGCCTGGGGTTTGAAACCTGGCTTTACGTCTAATAAGCCAACACACTACCTAGACTGCGGTAACTTTCTTCTAAACATATTCTACAAATAAGCTGATGCATTAAGGCCTCGAACTATTTTTTATTAGAACAAGCAGTTGGTTTAACGATTTAAACCCCTTCATGCCTAGAGCTTCGGATATTCTGCCGTCATTTTATCATTTATTAAGTTCGGTACATTGTCTTTTTTTTAAAAAAATTTTGTTCCTCATTCTTATTTCTGCACGACTCGATTTCCTTACTTTCACGCCTTACGAACACCCTTTTCTTGCTTCTGAAAACGTGACTCTCCTTTCTTCTACTCACTTTGCAGTTCTCAGCAATGGCTCGTATAGCTGCATATCCTATGGATTTCTTTTTGCGCTGTGTAGTCTCGCGTCACTTTTTATTGTACAATTGGTTTCCTTAGGGTGGGTTTTAGAAAGTAAGAATACAACAGGGCGATGTTGGCTTAAGTTAGACGACGTGTACTTGTCAATTAAGACAAGTACAGTACCCGGAGGTCGATTTGACCCACTGTACCATTGTACCTACAGTCGACCAAAGTCCATGAGGTTAGATGAGTACCAACAAGTTGAGCGGAGAACAACTCACGGTATCTAGACACGGACACACATCAAAACGCTAATAGGAAATCTTAACTTAATTGAGACAATATAGTGGTCCCAGTCGTTATTTGAACATCTAAATGTGCGTAACCGTTTACACTACTTTATTAAATAATTATGTGAGAATAAATAAATGAAAGTTATTTACTTTATAAACACAATATACGTTATTAAAGACACAAACCATGTGCAAGACATTGGCCATCTTTTATTACTCTTGTCATTCACTTAACATTTAAATTTAATTTCCATATTTTCTTTATTGTTTTGTATATCATTTTATTTTACTTTCATTTCATTTATTTTTTTATTTTTTTAAAAATTTTTTTTTTAGCTTTCCCAACTACATTTACAGAATGTTTTTCAAATCCACCACCCCTGGATCCATTTTATTTTTTCTGGTGAGTTTTTATTCCTCTTTGTATAAAAAGAAAAACAAAAATCAAATCAGTCTCTTTCATCTAAAATAAAAACATCAATAGCCTGTTAAACTGTCTGTGTGCCTCCCTGTATAACTTTAATAGAGATGTGGCTGTGTTTGCTTTTGGCAAATGCGTGCAGTTGTGTGCGTAAATGATGAGGGGGTATTTAAATGCATTGACAGCAACTATTTACATAAAAATCAAGAAAATAAACTAAATCTAGTCAAATTACAACTACAAACACACTCGCACACACGAACACACAGAAGCACAACCACAAACACACAGTGTTACATACACAATCACAATCGTAATCACAATTTTGTTTGATTGATGTTAATTGATTTTCAAAGTAATACAAAAGCCTGAACATATACTGAATGAATCTGTCTCTCTCTCTGTCGCTTTAAACAGATGCATGCTATTGTTTGTAGCCAGTCAGCCAGCCACTGACTGACTACTGACGGGGCCAGCGGCTCTAAATGAACCACCACCAACAACAACAATAAACAATCCAAGCAACTAAATAAACAACACAACACAACACAACATAAAATGCATTCCACGATGACAATGATGTCGTGTATTGTGTTGTCATTGATTATTTCGTGTAGTTTTCCATTACAAGCGTATTTACTCGTTTTGTGCTTAATCGCAGACAAAAGTTTTGCGACTTTCGTATTGGTTCTGCGTTTGACTGCGTATGTACATGCATATACACACAGATGTGCTAATGTTGTTGCTGCTGTTGCAACTTATTTCGAGAGTGTTATTTGACATGAATTTAAACAATTACATCACGTTCCTTTTGCGTTAAGAATCCATTCCAAAAAAAGAAACAAAAAAAAACACTTGGAAAAATTGTTTTAATTTCCCTTCCTTACTGTTAGCGTTTCTCGGTTACCAGCCAAGTTGAGCTACTGATTTAAATTCGAATTAAAACAGAAGACCAGAAGAGAACGGGTTTTCCCGTCCTTTTTTATTTTATCGTAAAACAATTTCTTTTTTTTTTTGTTTTTTGTGGGCATTCGTATGCAGTCAAGTGAAAATACAAACGTTGGTGGAAGTGCATTTTTAAAAATGAGGGAAAGAAGTCGGAATTGTTTATTGAAAAAAAAAAAAAAAAATGCAGGGTAAGGATGGTTTTCGTTTTTAATATTTCAAGCAAAATATTGCAACCAAAACCTCAAATTCTAAAACAGGGAAAATTGGTCAATGGAACTTGAAAACGGCGACTCGTAAGTTGAAACAAAAGTGGGGTGAGTTATCTTAAGCGCTTGATCTTAGGAGATCTCTACGCCTCCTTAAGAAGTGCTGTAGTGTGACTCATGTAGAGGTAATGACTATAGGTTAGGTTAGGTTAGAGGACGTGTACTTGTCAATTAAGACAAATACAGTACCCGGAGGTCGAATTGACCCATTGTACAACGTCCTAGTTTCTCTAGTTGCGTGTTAATTTTTATACATGAGTGGCGGGACCTACAGGTTAAAGTCGACTCCGAACGACAGATTTTTGAGAAGCTTTTCATGGCAATTTTATTTAGTCTCAGAGTTTTTGCCAGAAATCTGCTGAGACGAAGTCACCGAAGAAATTCTTTTTGTATTTTGTCTTTGATGTCTGGCCTGGGGCTCGAACCCTGGCTTTATGCCTAATAAGCCAACATACTACCTAGTAGACTACGGCAACTTCACAAAAGAAGACGTGTACATGTCATTGAGACAAGTATAATACCAGAGGTCAATGACCCAAGGGCTATAAATCACATGCAATTGTTTCCGAGTAAGGGATATCCTACTATTTGCCTTCTGCATCATCTCTGACTGCCAACGCGTACTCAGATTTCTTTTCAGTATAACATTCAGGTCTAAACGGGTGGTCGCCTGGTGTGTATCAGTCGCATAAATGTTTTTGCCATGAGGATAACCTACTGCCTGGGATATGACAGATACCTACGTATTCACAGCAATAAAATCGCTCATGAGTGTACCAGAAGTGAATCGACTTTGAATATAAAAAACTAGATAAACCCTACATACATACATAATTGGTGATTGCAACCCTCCAGTCAGGATTATGTAGCTTCTCACACCGTCTTGCCATAAGTGGCTGCAGCTACAGTTTGAGGCCAACGCCGAACAACAGATTTCTGAGAAACTTTTTATTGCAATTTTATTTATTCTCTCAAATTCCTAGACATCTGCTGAGAGGAAGTCGCTCGCCAAAGAAATATTTTTTTCATATTTCGTTTTGATGTCAGACCCGGGGTTTGAACAGTGGCCTAATAAGCCAACAAATTACATGCTGGACCACGCTGGCTTCTAAAAAAAACCCTCTTCTAGAAATACTCTCCCTGATATAACATTCTGACTTTACTTAAGTGTTCCCATAACGAATAATATAATAATAAGAGAGCCAAGAAATATTTTTTAGGGTCATTAAAAAGGTTCATGTCCTGTACAGCATCATAAGAGAATTATGAAACATTTTAATTTTGGTAAGAGGGATTTAACCCGTAATATTGTCGACAAGGTTTGTTTAGGGGTACCAGTCTTTAGTGGAATTTTATATCGAGAAACTTTTTTAGATGAGAGAAGATGGCGAAGCTACACTGATGCGTTTTTATCAGAGAAGATGGCCCTTTCAGGAGGAAAATTTTGTGTCAAAGTGAATTTTATCTTCAAAGTTTTAGAGAGCTTGACGTTTTTCTTTCATTATAATCAAAGAAAGAGTGGTAGTTAGTGGGGTTAAATGTACTCAAGAGGGATAGAGCAATGGTAAAAACATGAAGCTTCTTTATATAAACATCGTCCAGACTTTTTTGCATTAGAATGACATCAATGAAGGGCGTGATTTTGGCGAAAAATATTTATCGAATATAATAAGTTCTTATCGGAAATACTTGGTAGATTAGAAAGCAGTTGGCATAAGTGTATTACGATGGGACAATTAAAGCTAAAGGAGGAATAGTTGCCTTATATCGTAAACTAATGCCGTTTAAAGGACAGCAAAACATCCTGAATATATCCTAAAGCCCTCAAGCTTCTTCTTACTCAATTTTCATTTGTTTTCTGGTTTGATTTCCTTACCCTGGCAATGTTATTAAAACTCCCAACGTGTTGTTAATTTCAATTGATACTTGTAAGCCTCAAATATTCATCCCAGTCTAGCAAAAAAGACTCGCTTTCGATTTAACATTAATGAGCATTCCATTACTCTAGGTTCTGTTCTTACATATGATTTGTCCCCTCAACAACAATAGCAACAAAAAGCAATTTACAACAATTTAAACAACATAGTTTGTCGCGTAGTTACACGTTTGCATCAAATGTGTTGATAATGAGTTGTTGCAACATTATTAGAAACGTTTTCATTCGTTT
This sequence comes from Sarcophaga variegata, assembly GCA_932273835.1. Lineage (NCBI taxonomy): Eukaryota > Metazoa > Arthropoda > Insecta > Diptera > Sarcophagidae > Sarcophaga > Sarcophaga variegata. The sequence goes on from OW026362.1 coordinate 11,225,777, forward strand.
CGATTTTTTTGTCGTGATACTTTAAAAGGCTAACAATTTGAAAATTTTTAAAACATTGTAAATACTCGTTGTTGTAGTTGTTGTTGTCAATATTTGTTGTTATTGTAACTTGTAAAGAAGCAGAGAAACATGTTCATTTGAAGTGTATTTGCATTTAACGCTAAAATGCATTTTCAAGTGGCACAAAACATGACAGTTGCATTAATTTTCGTAGCCACCAAAAACAACAACAACAAAAAACAACAACAACAAAAAACAACAACAACATTTTTTTGGCTAACGCTATAGTTGTTGTTGTTGTTGTTACAATTTATACAGAACAACCGACTGGAATAAAAACAATTCAATTCATGGGCGGCGGGCGTATGAGAGTATGGGAGAAGCATAAAAAACGGATCAAACAACTTTGCAACAACATGCATGCAACAAAATCTGCATGCAAAAATCCACACACAGCAATACACAGACAATTTTGGTGGTGCTGCTCGGCATGTAATACTAGACCGGAGTGGATTTAAAAAGGACGTTTAAAACGTGTTAGCGAGGGTTGGTTTTATGGGATAAATAGTCTGGGAATTTATTGCAACGTTAGGTTCGATTACAATTTTCTTATAAGAAGTGATTCTGTTCACTGGCAATGTTCACGTTCGTGCGTTTTAACGCCTCTAGTAGTCACCGTAGTCTAGTAGGTAGTGTGTTTGCTTACTAGACGTGAAGCCTCGATACAAACCCGAGGTCAAACAGAAATATGAAAAAAATTCCCGGTTTGGGATAAATCCATTACGCACTTCGGATGATTAAAAATATCTCAGAAGCCCTTCTGCAAAAATTGTAAAGCAAAGTGGGAAGAAGAGTCTATAGAACATCGTTTCTGCCAGCTCCGTTTCTAGAAAGGTTACAAATTTGAAGTTACAAATTTGATTGACTAGAGGTTATTGGACTCGCCGTAGTCTAGTAGGTAGCGTGTTGGCTTATTAGACGTAAAGCCAGGCCAGACATCAAACAAAATACAAAAAGCATTTCTTCGGCGACTTCCTCTCAGCAGATTTCTGGCAAAAACTCTGTGAAAGTAAATAAAATTGTCATGAAAAGTTCCTCAAAAATCTATCATTCCGAGTCGACTTTAAACTATATGTCCCTCCGCTCATGTATAAAATTAGCACACACAACATAAGCGGTGTGAGAAACTAGGTTTTAGTCCTGACTGGGGGATTGTAATGACCAATTGGGTATGTATATAGTACAGGATGTAGGCCTAGAACTACAAATAATTTTTTTTAATAGACGCTCCTCATATTTAATGACCAATTATGTATGTACATATGTTTACTTTGTGTGAGTCTTGATTAAATCATTGGTTTATGACGACAAACCAGCATTTCCTAGAGTATTAGAGGCCGATATTCATGTTACTATTATCACTACACGACCACATTTGTTGCATGAATTTAGTCTGATCTAATGGACCATGTATCTCCCAGCTACATAGGACATATGACGTCATAAAAATATTTACCAAATTAAAATAAAAAAAATCATTCTAAAAAGCACTTAAAGCCCTCGTATTTAATGTAAATATCTGTCAAGTCATTTCATTTCATTTATTTTTCTGTTTCGTATCCATGCCTTTATGTATGTTGGACCTCGTAATACATCGTCGTAATACATTTCAATGCAATCATTTTGTGACAATTGTGTGGTAGACATTGTGTCAATTGTTAACAATATATGTATGTATTTGTGTTTATATCGATGTGTTAATGTACATGTCTGTGTGTGTTACTAGTTTCTCTGTATTTATTTAAGCCAGAAAACATTTACAGAATTTAAACCAAAAAAACCCAAAAAAAAAGCAATCAAATAAAAAAAAAAAACAAAACACAACCGTCAGTAGAAAATGTCAAACATTTCATTTGAAGTGTTTTGTAAACTTATTTAGATTTTTAAATTGACATTTTAAATATTTATGGGCCTTTAAAACATTGCATTGCAATGGCATTGCCCGTGCATTGCCTCACCACCATCAAATGGCAAGCGATTTAATTTAATGGCTTATGGTTTAGTTTATTATACTGCAGCCATTAAATAAATTTTAATGTTAATGATGATGAGATTACATTTCGATTCTACTTTTTATAATTTAATTTATTGTTTTATAATCAAGTGCTTTCGTTATTCACCTTTTTTCTTTTTGGTTTTATAACAAAAAAACCGTGCAGTTAATTTAAAAATGCAAATCACAATCAGTTCTTTAAATCAATAAAGACAGTGGGCCGGCCTAATAATGAAAGTTTAATGAACATTATTAAAAACCTTACAAAGGAGTTTTGCTAATTACTAATGGAAATACAAATACTTTTGAATGAATGGCACTCTCTAAACATGCATATTCTACTACATATTGAAAGGCAACTACAGCATGTATGTATGTATACTTAGACAGTGTCTGCTGTTACATAGTAGGTCTTTACAACTATTCAGTCTGGTGAGACCTACTCTCTGCTGTCACTTCGATGTCAGGAATACCTCCGTCATGGATGGTAATTAACTCCAAAGATAGGTGTACTACCAGTTCCACTGTAGATGTCTTTTTCTATGTAGCATGGAAAGCATCTGCATATTATACTACATGAGCTGAGGTCACTCTCTCTACATAATACATACATAATTGGTCATTACAATCCTTCAATCAGGATTTCGACCTCTAGCTTCTTTACATAATTAAAATTATTTTTGATGACACATTAACTCATGGAATCAACACCCTGCCTTCAGATTTCCCTGACGTAATTAACCTTGTAGAGTGTAAGTTGTTGTGTTGAGCGTTCTGATGTCAGGGAAGGCGTAATTAACCTTGTAAAGTCTGAATTGTTGTGTTGAGCGTTCTGATGTCAGGCAAGACATAATTAACCTCATAAAGTTTGAGTTGTTTCTTTTTACCACAATTTAGAAAGTTATGGAGTTATGGATCACCAAAATCAAGTGGCTCTACATCGAATATTTCGAAAGAAGCCAAACATTTCGGCATGATCCTGGACTCTAAACTCTGTTGGAGATGTAATGGTGAGAAACGGATGAAGTAGACTTCCACTTAAAGGAGAACATTTTGGTAGAAAATAGATTTATACGGCTGTCATAAGACTGACAGGACGGGCACCCTTTTTAATAATTTAATTTTCTTTCAATTAATGGCTCTAACAATTTCGCAGTAGCAATTGCTTAAAAGTTAATATGCTCACCATCCCTGGATATTTGAATTAGAGTGAATTATTAAAGTAAGCCGACTCTGAGAGACAAAAAGTCCTACAAAAAGGAAGATCATAATTTTGTGGTTGTTAAAGGAACATTTTCTCGAGAATTTTAGTAATCCTTAGGTACGAAACGTACGCAATTTTTATTACTAAAGTTTGACGTTTTCTTTTCAGGAGCTATAAAGTAGTTGAAAGCTTTTTGTATGATGGTACCATACACCAAGATCACACCGGTGTCCGACGGTGCAAATCCGCCCACAACCAACGATTAAATATTATGTCAAGGGGTCGTCCATAACATTACGTTCACAACATTTTATCTGTTACAGTCCTGTTGTCACCATATATTGATCATCTTCCTGCAAACCTGCACCTCACTAGCTTTTAGCAGTCGTTGTAGATCTAGCTGTTGCAGTGTTCTCTATTCCCTCTCGATTATGTCGATTCTACACAAATCTCTTGCAGTGTTCTATATTTTCTCTCGATTATTCCAAGCCTACATAGAACTGCAGCATTTCACTTGTCACTCTTTTGACACATCTCGATAACCTTTGGTCAGCAAACAATAACTTTCCTTAAAGCAAAATGTTCTTGTGTGAATTTCTAGTACTCGCAAGTGTGTTTCGCTGATCAGAGTTCTTTTAGACAGTTTGGACTCAAGGGACTATATGTTTACTTAAACCGATGCAAGTATTTTGTAAAAAATTCATATGAGGACAAGGCCGTGTGGTGCTCTTGTAATTCTTATTTTGGTACACGATTGTGTTTTAGAAATTTCATGAATTTTAGCCAAACGTTTGTATACAAATTTATAGTTTTTATATTTATTTTATTAATTTATTTCTGTTTTATTATAAAACAAACAATTTTTTAATGTTTTTCATAAAACAAGAGAAAAATAATGAAAAAGTTTCAGATGACTCCATAGGTACGTACCCCCAAGGAGAACCCTAAGTAAATTTAAAATTCAAAGGCCTAATATATGACAATGTTATCCCTTGTATTTAGTAGAATATCCCTTAAGGTAAAGCACTCCATTGTGTTTTCTGGTGGCACCATGAGCAAGTTTTTTGGTTGACTTTTGTTTGAAGTTTAGCGATTACGTAAGTGTTCTTTCAAATGATCTCCTAAATATTCTCTTGAAGTCATATCGGGAATTTATGCAAGAGTATTAAGCCTGTGGGGACTTATACTTATACTAAATACTTTTGAGTACTAAGACTTTTGCTGTCCACTGTATATCCACCTACAGTTGTTATATGTCTTCCACTTTCGCTGCCTTGCTGTAGTAGATTGTAAGCCATCTTGATTTCCTTTTGTGCGATGGTGCTGCACTCTATCTCTTATAGAAGCAGCTAAGCTCTCGTGTTCTAGAGTAGTATGGCTCCTTGTGATTGTAATTACTGTATACCGAACGATTGTATGTATGTATAGGTATGCATGCCTAAGCTTATGGGCTATACTGCCTCTGTGATTTTTCATAAGGCTATTTGGATAAGGGAGAAGAATAATTTTGAACAGCACTAACTGTGTGTAATTGGTCATTACAATTCTTCAGTCCCGTATACGACTTAGCTTCTTACAGCGCTCATGTAGTATGTGTTAATTTTATTCATGAGTGGAAGGACCCATAGACAAACTATGACGTTACTCTAAATTCAGTTGTGTTGGATATACTTGCTGCTTTAAATTTCATCTTTATGTCTGTATTATGTATCGGAAAAACCGATCCGGATAGCACATATGTACATATATCATCCATAGAAAGCTAGAACCAATAATTTTTTGGCCATATGAAGTTCAGCATCAAATTTAATAAAAAATTATTATTATTCATGAAGTCGCCGTAGTATAGTAGGTAGTGTGTTGACTTATTAGACGTTAAGTCAGGGTTCGAGTCCCAGGCCAGATATCAAGACAAAATACAAAAAGTATTTTTTCGGGGACTTCCTTTCAACAGATTTCTGGCAAAAACTCTGAGAGTAAATAAAATTGCCATGAAAAAGTTTCTGTCGTTCGGAGTCGACTTTAAACTGTAGGCCCCGCCACTCATGTATAAAGAACTAACTCATACAACATAAGTGGTGTGAGAAACTAGGTCGTAATCCTGACTGAAGTGTTGTAGTGACTAATGTGTGACTAATGTGTCTATTATTATTCATGATTAACCTCTTTAAGCCCACTGTTCATTAAAACTACTGCATCATAAAAAATGTCTTACAAACTCCTGCCACAGTCATCCCCATCCTATGAGTCTTTCCTATAAACTCATTCCTCACAGTCCTTACAACGCTTACGTATATGCTTTACGACCGGTAAGGGGTTATAAAATTATCCTTTTTGCGCAACTACATAAACAAACAATTGATGCTAATAAACTGGTATTGTTGGTGTTGTACTCTTTGTTGCATTTGCATAAAATTATTTTCTGGAAAGGTCCTTAAGAAAAGCGATTCATACATTTCACGGAGAAAGAGAGAAACTTGAGAAAAAGACACATAATTAAAGGATTAATATTTCTTTTTGTGCGCTTAAATAAACCACTTTTTTGATTCAAAAACAAAGTGTTTATGGATCTCTCATGCAAAAGATAATGAAATAAGCTTACGTGTAAAAGATAAAGAAATAGGGTGGGAGGTTTTAGAGATGTATGTACAGTGGTGGCCACGAATTTAAGACACGACATATGACTGACTTAGTTGTGATAATATTTACAATCATGTAATATCAAAATTGATATTCTTTATTCTTCTATGTACCCTGTAATACTAAGAAAAAGTACCATTATTTTATTTTGTTTCTTTTTACATTTTGTTGCTTTCTGATCATATTATTGTAGAAACGTTTATTTGAAATTGTCCACGAATTTAAGACATTTCAGAAATATCTGGTTTTTAAGTAATTTTTTGGTGTTTTTTTTAAGCTAAACGTTGAGCAACGAATGTTTTATTTTATTTTATGTTGGAATACATAGAAATATTTAATTATAAATGGTCAGAGGTACCTGGAATACCTATGCCGCGCGAAAACTGATACAACAACTAAAATTTGATGGAAAAAAAATAATGGAGATATCCAAGCTGCTTAAATGTTCTATATGCAAGATTTATAATGCGCTGGAACACATCAAGCAACATGGTACCACCAAAAATGTTAAACAGCAACCTAGAGCCCAAAAAACCACACCCTAAAGTAGCTGCTAATAATCCTTTCACGAACTCAAGTAAAATAAAAAATAAAATTGCATTGGATTTTGATATCGATATTTCGTCTAGGGTAATAAGCAGATGTCTAAATGGGAAAAACTTGCGTGGGTGTATTGCACAACGTAAACCACTTGTGTCAAAAAATATCAAATCCTGACTAGCATTTTGTCTTGATCTATATAATATGTAAATAAAAATTCTCAACCAAGTATAGGCAGCAAAATATTATGTATTACTTTTTCTTCCTAATATTATTAAAATCTTAAGGAAAATATCATGGACATAAAATATTTTTGATAGGATGTAAAAATTATCACAAATGTATAAATAAAATGTCGTGTCTTAAATTCGTGGCCACCACTGTATATATGAGGTGTTTTTAATAAAAAACAATTAGAGGCGTATTTCTATTTATTTAGAAAGTTTTTCTGAATTATATTTCCATGTTTCCTTTCTTGTTTTTTTTTTCATTATTTAAGCCACTTTAAAAAATTGCATTCAAATTAAGGTCATTCACTTTATATGCTTTTGCTTTTTACCAAATAACCCTCTTTTTCTTGCACTACAAAACAAAATAACTTAACTTAGGCCCTTTTTTTGTATTATACTGTCTGTGTTTTTCCTTCTTTTTTTTTTTGCTTTTTTTGTTTCAAAATATTTAAATTTATTTAAGCATTTTATCTATGCTTTCCTCCAGTTACCAGTAACATCCATGGAATTCCATACAACAAAAAAATGTATTTAACTTGTAAACAAATTGCAACATGTTTTTTGTGCATGCCTCATACAAATAAATACGAGTATGTTGCATTGCAGGCCCCCGCAGCTATGCCTTTTGCCACAATATAATACCAATAAAGCTGTTCATGTCTTTCTTTGTATCTTGAAATGTTTTTCTTTTTAAAGATATTTTAGTTTTAGATGTTTTGTTTTTGTAATGTTTGTTGTTGTTGTTGTTGTTTTTTTATTCCATACAATAAAGTCAATTGCTGCAGTTGTCTTGTCTTGTTTTCTTTTGTTTTGTTTGTCTTCTTTGCACATGTTGGCAACATGTTTCAGTATTTGTTTGGTCTTCTATTGTTTGACTTCATTTTAAAGGAATTTTCGTTGTTATTTAGTTTTGACATTAAATAGGATTTTATACATACAGTACCCTACATACGTATGTATGTTTTGTTTTCATGAAGCTGGATTTGATACGTAAAATTTCATTTTCAATCTTTTATGGAGGATTAAACCTGCATTACCAACTAAATGGCGACGATAATCGAACGTACTTGAAGCCCTGCCACGGAGTTAACGGAACGGAGGCGTCTGCAACATTAGCCTGAAAGCCATTTCGACCGGTTTTCATTCGGTTTACTCAGGTAACAGAATGCAACAAACGTCAGCCCACTTGCGTCATCTTCAAAATCGATTTCCAATACATAGTCAAGGTCCTGCCGAATCGTCAATCTTGCCTTCTCACATTATCAAGTACCCAGCGGATGCTGAGTACCAGTACCCGGGGAGCGCCTGATCTAAGATACGGAGGCTGTGAGCTGCTTGGCATGTACTTGCAAGGATAGCCCCGGGCTTCGCCAAGTTGAAACCAATCAGTGGCGTTGCATTCTAGTTACATACCCGCTCCCCCATCTTCTCACACTAGCCATACAAATTTTGACATTGACTTCGAAAGACAAAATTTTTTAAGACAAAAATTTTTTAAAGTCAATTAAGAGCCTGTTGATTTCGTAGAATCTTATTCATTTTTATTATTATCTTTATTATTTAGCTTGGACCTTGTCATTCCATGCGAAAAACAATGCCCATTACCGCCTTTCCAGTGGTTGTGGCAGTCGATCACTTTGAGATAGTTTTCGAACAATATTCTTGAACACTTATAACACTATCTCGGCGATAACATAACGAATGTTGGTCTTTAGTTTAAAGCGTAAAATCACTCTGCACTCTGCAATTAAGATAAAATCGGCGCATAGCACCGTTTTGTTAAAACTTCACAATTGCAGGACAAATATAGTTGGTTATCATATGACCATAGTACTTTGAATTGATGGTAACTCAATAACACCTCGTGACCACATAGCAAGCTTTAACATTCGTCTTTTTTGTGGGTGTAATGGCTTTTCGTTTCTGGGGTCTCTGGGCGTCATTTGCTATAACTTAAATTGTCAAAGTAACCACCGGTATAGAAACGAGCACCAACTTTGAAGAAAATTTTGTTCGAAAATTTAGCATTCAGAGCTTGTTGATTTAGAAACTAATTACCGTATTTACGGTGTTGTGAATGCTGGTTAAAGGGCACTTTATATACACGGAGATGCAAATCCATTTTGTATTCGAATTTGCATCTGCGCTAAGACTCTTAAGCTAACAACGACTTGTAAGTTTATCCGCCACACTTTCTCTAGCTGAAGCCATATGTTCAGCAGTTTCCACTTACATAAATACATATTTAATTGGCCATTACAACTCTTCAGTCAGTATTACGTCCTAGGTTCTCACACCACTTGTATTGTTTGTGTTAATTTTATACATGAGTGGCGAGACTTACAAGTTAAAGTCAACTCGGAACGATAGATTTTTTAAGAAACTTTTCATGGCAATTTGCAGCTGAGAGAAAGTCAGCCGTGGGCTCTCGTCGAATAAGTCAATACACTATCTACTAGACTACGACGACTGTTATTGCTTACTGGCTGCTTGCAACCTCGCACCGTGTCAAAATGTTCGGAGATATTCTTCCCGATCCTGATGGATCTGCAGAAATACGGAGCTCAGACATTGTGACATAAAGGAGATTACTTTACATTGTGTTGTGTTGTGTGTGTTAATTGTGAACGTGAGTAGTGGGACCTACAGTCGACTCCGAACGCCAGATTTTTGAGATACTTCTCGACTGCCTTATAGTTGATAAAAGGTTTTAGCGTGTCGTTTTGATGATCATGGGTCTTTTCCAGAATTTGAAATCTACGGTCAGACATAAAATTTAATAAAATTTCCAGATGTTATATATTGGAGTCGCTGTAGTCTAATAGATAGTGTGTTGGCTTATTAAACGTAAAGTCGGGGTTCGTATCCCAGGTCAGACATCAAAACGAAATATGAAAAAAAAAATATTTCTTCGGCGACTTACTCAGCAGGTTTCTGGCAAAAACTCTGAGAGTAAATAAACCTGTCATGAAAAAGTTTCTGAAAAATCTGTCGTTCGGAGTCGACGTTAAATTGTAGGTTGCGCCACTCACGTATAAAATTAACGCACACAACAGGAGTGGTGTGAGAAGCTAGGCTGTAATCCTGACTGAAGGGTTGTAATGGCCAATTATGTATGTATATATGTGTGTATTTATATATCTGCACAACACGACTGCCAATCCTACGTGTACGGTCTTTCCTGCTCTGTTTTATATAAGTGGAGACCTCTCTCCTTCCTTCTCTTTCCTCTAAAGTCCTCGACAATGGCTAGTGTTGCGTAAAGCTAGAACAGTGTGGTGTACTTGTATAATAGTCGTGTAAATCGGGTAATTTAGTTTTGGATCTTTCACCTATGCATACGCTTCTAACGCCACTTTGCTCTCCTGTTTCCTTCTGTTGTCGCATAAATGCTTTTTATAAGCGCTCTTCATATTTTTTCTTTTTTTTTCTTTTCTAAATGCGTTACAGGAAAATAAAATTATAACTTAACACACCTTTAATACTTTATATTATCTAACAGTATGTTTTAATAACAGTTTTCATACTTTCTATCGATAATAAAATTAAAACAACAAAAACTGCTTCATACTCGTTTGTAATCTGTACGAATCTGTATATGGCCACTGCAACGTATGACTAATATTATCAAACTACATTATGTATGAAATATTATGTATACGTACCCATTGCTGCTGCTATAATTGTTGTATCAAGCATAACAAGCATTCAAAATTTTTATTTTTTTTAAATTAAATTTTCTTATTTTCTGTTAACTTTTAATACAAATTTAAATAAATTTAATATTTCCTTTAAAATTGAGTTTTTTTGTTGATTTAACTGCAGAGACATTGTCATATTTGTCTTTGGATTGTTTACTTGTCTGGCAAACAATTTTTGTTGACTTTCTCTACTGAGGTTTTTGCGTGTTTTAATTTGAAAGTTAAGGCAATGCGGTTTATTGAAGTTGTTCTTTTTTTAAGACACAAGAAAAACTACAAGTGTCTAGAAGAAATAAATAAAAAAAATTCAATTTCATTTAATTTCATTTTATTTCTCACATAGGAACTATTTAAAGGGCATTTAAAAAAAGTTTTTAATTTATCTGCCTCTCCTACTAAAACTATACCATATTAAATTAATAATAATAATGCCTTTAAGTATCCACTATAAAACGACCACTTTTCATTTAGTGTGTCTGTGGTATTTCAAATGGTATTTCATATCGAAGAAAATGTCTACAATTTCTTCTTTTGTCGTCCTAAGCAGGCTTTTTCTCTAATAATACTTTGGTTTTTCTATACCAGTTTAGTTTGTTACACTTACTACGACAACCTCAGGGATTTTTCAACACAGGCAAGTCATATTACAAAGAACCTACTGGAAGAGGATAATAAATAGTAAAAAAGACAAGAGAAAAAGAAAAAATTAAAAGGAAAAGGAAAAGCTGTCGTGGTTAGCAATAATGGTTTTTGAGGTTTTTTGTAAAATGATAAGTGAAAATTAATTAAAAAAGAATTTTATTTTATAAAAAGTATTCTCGAGCGCGAGCCAAAAATTTGTTGTAAAACGAAAATGAAATGAGTAAAACCAAAACCACACACAATTGATGTCAGATTAAATAGTTTCAAAAAGTCAAATATCAAATCAATTAAAAATGTGGTTAAAAGGAAGGCAAAAAATAGTTCAGTGAAAAACTTAAACCTTGGCTAGGACTATAAAATCGTACAATTATTTAAAAAGTGTGTAAAATGAATTGTTTTACTATTTAAAGAGCCTTAAGTTTTTATTAAAGATATAAATATACATTATGGAATGCTATACAAGCAGAACATTGAGGTACCATAGTCCGCAACATCTCAATGGAAGAATTTAGTAGTAAATGGTCTGAATGACCTATCCCAAGACGACAAGAGAAAAGACACTCAAACTTTTGAGCACATTGTTATCGGTATTGCTCACAACGATCCATCTTAAATCAAAGATTTACAGCTCCTCTCTCCTACTCTGCTTCTGTTTTAGAATATTTAGTCAATTCCAGCAATGGATTGGTTTCAAAAGGACAAAAACTTGGGACTAAATTTCTATTAATCAGGCCGTACCATTAATACAAGAAACGTATATTAACCCATTAATGCCCGAACTACTTTGTTTTGTTTTTTACACTCAATTTCCTCTCAGAGCATAAAAACTAAGGCAAACTCTGCTGGCAACTTAAGTTGCCACTGGGCACTAATGGGTTAATTTGTTTTAATAGCCGTTTATATGCTGTTTTTCCATGTTAGCCGCTGATAACAATGTCTGCTCAACTACTTAATCGCAAATTTTTAGGAAGTTTTTTGGTGGCTTATTCGATCAATTGAGCATGACTCCCTATGCACTTTGAACGCTAAGTGCTAAGCCCACTTTTGCCTGTTAATTTCTTTTTCCATTGCTTTGTTTTTGAATGTGGTAATGGATGCTTAGCACAGCAATATCATCAGCAAAATCAAAGTAAGAATATGGCAGCCTGAGCACATATTCCAGAGTTCTACAAAATTATCCTCAACAATCAATGTGTTCCTTCACTTATAATATTCTTTCTTCTAAATCCAAGTCAGTTTGATGATTACACAGCCCTGCATGGGTTTTGCAAATAAGATGGCTCCAGGTGTTTCCGAAGGCATTTTGTGCGCTGAAAACGGAAAAAAAACAGATTTAAAAAATTCAAAATGGCGGATCCAATATGGCGGTCGAGGTTTATAAAAATTAAATAGGATTGCTTGACCGCCATATTGGATCCGCCATTTTGAATTTTTTAAATCTGAATGAAGATCTGTAATCAGCGACCCCAAAAACCCCTGAGTAACAATTTTCAAGTAAATCTGATTAATTTTTAAGGACCTCCGTAATGTGTTTCTTTTTCCCCTGCACCCCTTGACATAAACTTACTACCCCTACTTTAAGAGTACATGCAAACAGTTTGGCTTTGGGCTCATTTTGAAGGGCAAAGATCAATTGTCAATTTCTTACAATAGCGATGGTTCTAGCACGTCAGTGTTTAGATCTACAATGTTTCAAAAATGGCCAAAAACGCTATTTTTTTAGCCCTTTTTCTCGAAAACCTGACGTTATGATACCAGATTTGTGTTCAGCGCTCAAAATGCCTTCGAAAACACCTGGAGCCATCTTATTTGCACTAAAAAGTCCAAATTTGCAGGGCTGTGTTATCAGGTTTGGTGTTCATGGACGAAGTGGCTTCGCACTCATTTTGTTGTTTGAAAGGGAAACGGTACAATACCTTTTATGCAACTGCCCTGCACTTCAGAATAGCAGTGATCGTTTGAAGATTTTGGCATAGTCGCTAAAGTGCCATAAAGTGGATTGCCCGGTCTCATCCGGAGCTCTCTGCAGTTCTTGGGGCTAGGTAACACAATGGGCCGTATGGGCAACCGAGTGATCTTGCCCTAATCTAAACCAACCTACTCTTTCGAACAATATTATTGGGTTTAGATCCTTTGAACATTACTCATCTGTAGTGTGAACGGTGAGGCTGCACTCGGTCGCACTACTAGGTACTACGTTTGTTTTATTTTTACTTAGAAATAATTAATTTTTTTTTCTCACAATCCATCGTTAAACATTTCAAAGTAAGCACAGCAAACTAACATTTGATCAATCAGTGTATCACAGATGTCAGGCCAAGTGCGAGAGTTCATTTAATATTTGCTTCAACCAAAATTAAGTTTTGCAAAGAATAGTTTTCAAAATATTTCATATTTTTTATAGAACAAAAAAAAATCACAATGAAATTCATTTTTCCAATATACCCAGGAATCTCTTAAATATCACACCCATGCGGAAATTGTTTTACAAATATTCCTGTGTTATTTCCGTTGTGTAACGGTATTTATTTATGTGTACTCACTTGCAGTTTATGTACACTCTCTTGCCTAAAGTTCAATTTCATGCTTAACCCACAATACATATTGCACATACATTCAATACCAGTGAGTATTTCCTAATACAATAACAATGAGAACTAAAACAACAACAACAGCAAAACATATATGTTGTATTAAAGTAAACAAAAATGAAATGAAATCTTGTTTAGCTAGCTAGAAAACCAAATGAGTGTGAGTATTTGCTTCTGTGTCTGCATTCTCTGATGCGTAATGTATGTGGTAAGGATTGTACACATACACTCGTGTTTATAAAGAAACGCACTCCTTTTTTTTTTGTTTGTACACAAACTCTAGCAGCATGCATATGTGTGCATATCTATTGCCTTCCACTTATGCTTTACTTTATAATGTTCACATGATTGTGTTTATTTATGTGTACATTGGTGTTTAAAAAACAGAGAGAGAGAGAGAGAGATGGAGTTAGAAAAAGCAGAGAGTTGAAGCGAGTTAGTTTATATTGAGGGTTCAAGAGTAGAACGTTTATTATATTCTCCTCTTCCTTCTTTAATATTTTGCTGCTATTATGTGCTCTCTAAACATTTATTGTTATTGTTGTTGTTGTCTATTTGATTTTGCTGCAATTGCAGTAAATGTAATGCAGTGTCATGAATTTTCCAAATATATTATATGACGTTTGTTTATACAACGCTATGTGTGTGTATGTATTTAATTTATAGAGATATTTTATTATTGCTATTGTTGTTGTTGTTGCTGTTGTTGTTGCTACTACTGCTACTGTAAACTTGTGGTAAATCCACTTAAGACATACAATGACAATTTTGTTATTTTATGAGGTTAAAAAGAGCTTAATTGTGTTGATTATAGATTTGTGCTTGTCTCCTCCGTTTGTCAGTTGATTTCATAACGAAATGGTCTGAGTAAAAAGTCAAAGTGTTGGCATATGTATGTGGCTGTGTGTGTGCATGTTCATTGTGCATTATTTCGTATGTTATTTGATTATGATTGCTGCTCTTGAACGGGGTGGTTTTTTTTTCTTGTCAAATTAAAATGATTTTCGTACGTGCTGGAGTATTTTCTTTGATTATGATCTTAAAAACCAAACAACAAAAAAAAAAAAAGATGAACAAGTTCAAATTTTTTAAAACCTATTAGAATTAAAAAATAGGAAAAAAGTCTTTAAAAGAAGGCAAATGGAAAAAAATCAATACATATAGCTAAGCAGGTTGTATGTCAAGTATTCTTTTTTTTACTAGCATTTGTATCAAAACCCCTGACAGATGTTATAAAATTTGTAGTGAAAATCTGCAGAATTTTGATTAAATTTCCCTGAGAGTATTTGATGTTCAGTGCAGTTTATTTTGAACATCTTAGGTTAGGTTAGGTTAGATCGGAGTGGTAGCTCTGATATCACAAAGCTCACTTGAGCACGCATAGCGGCCCGTTGTGATGCCACGGGCGAACGCAGTCCCTGTACTGACCGTCTTACTCTCTGCAGATTATTATCAAAATCAAGACGGACTTAATTGTAGGAAGCCAGACAAGAATGTATTTAAAGGCACGTTCGCCACCTTTCCCAGACCTTCAAACGTTCTGCCACCCAAAAACCGATGACAGGGCTCTCGAATAAAAGTTGTTTTACCATTTCTATTTCCCCCACATCGTGGCAGTTTCTGCAGTAATCTTGGGGGTACAGATCGAGTCTATCAGCGAAATTGCCAATGGCGCAATGCCTATTAGAATGCAACCTGTTAGAGTGCGAAACGTTATCTTGTCGAACTTAAGTAGTTCTCTAGTTATACCGCTGTCCAGTAGTAGTTTTGTCATTCGGCAACCAGATATGGTGTACCACGCACGTTTGTCTGTAGTTACGGTTGCTGTTGGAACAATTAAAAGTGATTTCCTTGAAGTTGCCCTGGTCTCGTAGGTAGTGCGTTGGCTTATTAGGCGTGAGGCCCCGGTTCAAATCCCAGGTCTCCAACTAAACGAAATATGAAAAAATATTTCTTCGGCTACTTCTTCTAAGCAGATTCCTGGCAAAAGCTCTGACAGTAAATAAAATTACCATGAAAAGTTTCTCAAAAATCTGTTGTTCGGAGTCGACTTTAAACTGTAGGACCCGCCACTCATGCATAAAATTAACGCACACAACATAAGTGGTGTGAGAAGCTAGGTCGTAATCCTGACTAAAGGGTTGCAATGACCAATTATGTATGTACGTTATGTACATATGTCCTTGAGTAGGGTTTACAATGGAAAATCAACAGAAATTTACAACGAGAGACGAATATTTCCCCACTTTAACGAATAAAAAATAATGCTTTATAGTTCTGACTTTACATTTTGAATTTTTTATGATAAATTGAACTCAATTATGACGTTAATTGTATAAAACACCTTAATTGAGTAATTAAAGATTATACAAACAGGTTATGATACGTTACTATTGTGGTGATTCCTTTGAGAAAAAATCCTTTTTGGATTTTGGAGTGCATGTACACCCTCTTCCACGGTTGATTAAGTTCATGGGATATGAAACATAACTAGAAAGGCCTTTCAGAAATGAAAATCTATTCTGCAGACTGTCTAGATGTATATCTAACGAGGTTCGTCTGGCAAAGCAAACTATTTGAAAACCAGCGCTGGTGTACCTACAGATTTGGAAGATTATTTTTAGAGAAACGTTGTTAGCTAACAGTGCAACGAATAACGACATTATCAGAGGGCTTCTTGTTAGAAGAGTTTGTTTTAAACACACGCTCTGATCCCGCAACGTACTGCCTTCTCTGCTAGCATTCTATAGTGGCTTCCAACGGGTAGTTGATTATTTTGACAGTCGCTAACGGCCATCTTGTTGAAGCATAATCTGTCAGACTAATTGTGATTTATTCAGTCTGTTTTGGCAAATTACAATAACAACCATAGCCAACGACATGTGTTCGCTGATCACTGTAGTGTTTTTCAAGCAGAGGTCATGACAATTTGAAAGTGACGCAATGCTTGATGAGTGATAAAATTTATTGATTTACTCTGATAGCCAAGCTGGGATTAAGTCCTTAACAGATATAAGTTCAACGTCCATCCTTGTCCATGTATGCCCATTATTTCTTACAGCAGTTTTGATTCATTCAATTTCCAACATGTTGCAAGGCCCTTCAGTCCCTTCAGTCAGAATTACGACTTAGTTTCTCACACCACTTATGTTGTGTGTGTTAATTTTATGCATGAGTGATGCAACCTACAGTTTAAAGTCGACTCTGAATGACGAATTTTTTGAGACATTTTTCATGGCAATTTTATTTACTCTCAGAGTTTTTGCCAGAAATCTGTTGAGAGGAAGTCACCGAGGAAATACTTTTTGTATTTTGTTTTGATGTCTGGCCTGGGGCTCAAACCCTGGCTTTACGTCTAATAAGCCAACACACTACCTGCTAGACTATGGCGACTTCATATTATTTATAGTATTTCCATAGCATTCTCTATACTGGGAGGTTCAATCTCGTTTGCAGCAGAAAAGTACGTGCAATACTGCCAGTCTGTGCTGAACACGTATGGACATGAAGAGGACTGACTCAATTCTGTCCTTAAAGTGTATGGCCATTCATAGCACAGAAGTGATTCTTACGAGATATTGCCCTTTTGGTAGACATGCCGGAAGACTAGACATTCTGACTGATGACTTCTAGAGCAACTGTAGTTTTGAGGAGGAGAAATAGTCTTTCTTTTACCTCATGTTGCAGTACCCTGCTTGACATCTCATTTTCAGGCATGGACGTGCTCTCTAACATAAAGATTACTGCAATATTAAGATTTATTTTGAACTCGGGATGGTTTTCTATAGGGAATCGTTGACTCCCAGGTGGAATTAATTGTGGTATCACAATGAAACTAAATGCTGGCCTAAGTAGGACATCTTTTTCCAAGGAGGGTTCCCCAACTAACCTAACGTACACCTTTTTGTTTACAAAACTATTCAAACTGTTTTGAATATTATTTCAAAAGCCTATAGAGGGCTCTATAGATGAGTTACTATCTGCACTGTTTAATGCCATGTTGTTCAGTGAATTCATTTTTACTGATAAACTTTAACAATAAATACCACCCAAGGCTGTGTGACGTTGTTGCAATAAACAAACAAATCTACGGTAATATTTTGTATTTCTTTATCTCTGGAAACATTGTTTTTTTTTTGAGCTGAAATAATAAATGAAGAAATTTTATTAGAAAAACAGTGCAAAAAGAAAACCTAAACAAAAAAGTCTCAAGTGTAACAACACGATTTTCAACTTTTACACTTTTGCGAGGATAATTGATTTGTCAAGAAGGGGGATCGCTTACAAAACAAAGACAGCCAACAGAAGAACGCAACAATTTTTCGTGTCAAACAATTTTCCTGGTAATGGAAGTAAATTGTCTTTGCATCGCGTGTTAAATAAATTTGTCAACAACTTTTTTTTTTC
The DNA here is from genome assembly GCA_932273835.1 of Sarcophaga variegata. Lineage (NCBI taxonomy): Eukaryota > Metazoa > Arthropoda > Insecta > Diptera > Sarcophagidae > Sarcophaga > Sarcophaga variegata. The sequence continues at coordinate 11,243,785 of OW026362.1, forward strand.
CTTCTCCATTTCTCTCACTTGGTGGTCTTTGCACACAGAGATGGAGAAGATGGCGTTGAATGTATTTTGAAACGTTAATGTTAAGGCTCCTAAATGTAATCGCGTGTTTTTAGCACTTTATTATGTTTTAAAAAGTTATAATTTGATTTTTATTATATTTGTTGTTGTTGTTTTATTTTGGCAACAAAATTTTTCATGCTTAAAACGGAAATGAGTTTTAACTTGTTGGTAGCAAAGAAAAATTTTCTTCTTTTTTTTGATTTCTTTCATTTCCTGTCCATATGTTTGTTTGTAATGCTTAAAAAACATTCCTATGAAGGGTTTTTCCTTATACACGAGTGAAGAAGAAGTGCTTAATTCGGTGGCATATTGTTGCAGTTTTTTTATAAGTGAGTGATTTTGAGAAACAATTTTGATTTTTAATTTCAATCCAAAAAAAAAACAATTTTTTTTGCTTTTTTGTTTCCTTTTTTTGGGATTCAAACAATTGTTACACATTTTTCCGGTTTTGTTAACCGTTTTTTTCGCAATAGTTTTATACTGCGGGTCGCATTCATATTCAATTAATTTTTGGAGAATCTCTCTCTCTCTCGCTCTCTTTCTTCCGCTTTTTCTTTCTCCTTTTTTCATCAAACAGTTAAAAGCCAAACTTTAAAAGCCATACTCTATGGTACACTCTCAAAAAGGACTCCAATTTTTGCGACAGAAGCAGCAGCAAAAAAAAAGTTTTCAAAACCATAAAACCATGAAATTGCTCACGAGCCACACTCACACATACTTGCCGGCATTCTTGTTCTCCACTCTTTTTTTCTTCACCATGATTTTATTTATTTTTATTGTAAACAACAACAACAACAATAAACAATTGCTTAACAGCGACAATAGCAACAACAATATTTTACATGAGTTCACTTCTTTAAACTTTTCACTTTACACTTCCCACTGCCCGCCACCATATTAGAAAGAAAAGGGCATAAAACGTTCATACTTTATAAACCACGACAGCGCCATCTGCACGTCTACTTGTTACAACTCGTGCATGCAGTTTGTTAGAAATTTTAAACAGAAAACAAATGTATGAACAGGGAGGAGCAACCAAACGCTCATAAGGGTTCTGAAGAAGTGAATAGAGAGAGACCACATTCGTTTTTAAGTGTCCAAAAATGTTTGAGGAGAAGATTAGTCGCACTTTCGCAGGTAATTCAGGGAGTTAGTTACACTGGCAGGATGTTCAAATCATGCTATAGACGGATCAAGAAATAGACATAGAATGATAACTGTTTAGAAAGCTTGAAGCGATTTCCATTCTTAAAAAGCCGATTATCATTCTACACTTAAAGGAAAAGTATGGAAATCGCTTTAAGCTTAACCGTTTGAATGCGAATCGCCGATATGGCGACGAATAGGCAATGCGCCAAAAATCGCGGTTCGTCGATTTAGCGACGATTGCGTCAGTCAGAGTTTAGCGTTCAGTAAGTGAGGGCTGCTGCGACTGTTATGAATAAAAAAATATTTTTTTTCTCAATTTCTCATGGCAATTTTCAATTAATTTAACCCCAACCCATCGCACTCAAACGGTTAATATTGAAATTTTATGATAAAGAGATTGACTTACTAGAACGCATACTTGGAATCCGTGCGGGCTTATCAATTACTGGACAGAGGGTCATCCTTACTAACCAGCCACCAGCAGGCGGAGAATCATTACAAGTAAACCCAGTATAGGTTGTGGACAGATCTATAGCTTGTTTGGTTGCAGTACGTTAGTAAACCTCACAACAGCAGTGCAAAACAATGCCGCAGATATGTATTTCATCGATCACCATACATTATACGGCTTATATTGCCTTGGATTCTGATATTCACAAAGTCCATTTACATCTCCAAAACACCAAAGGTGTTCACAGAGGAGTCTAAAATATCCACGCGATTGAGAGCTGTAAACCATTCCATCCATCCATACCAACCTAAACCAAACCACACATATCGCCTGATTTCAATTTAATGATCAGCTCTGCAGCGACTATACCCGGTGATAAGGCTGACTAAGTATGTGTCAGCGTAAATGGAATTTTGAGTGGAGTCGAAACTAAGCTGAAACCACCAATAACACAGCCCTGCAAATTTGTACGTTTTTTGTCCGAAGTCGTTTTGTGCCCTGAACACGAATCTGGGTTCAAAAACCATCACGTCAGAATTTCGAGAAAAAGGGGGTTGAAATTCCTAAAACTAGCGTTTTTGGCCATTTTTGAAAAATTGTAGAGCTAAACGCTGACGTGCTAGAACCATCGATATTGTTAGAAATTGACAATTGATCTTTTCTCTTTAAAATGAGCCCAAAGCCAAATTGTTTACATGCACCCTTAAAGTAGGGGTGGGTTTATGTCAAGGCCCTCAAAAATTAATCAGATTTACTTGAAAATTGTTACTCAGGAGTTTTTGGGGTCGCTGATTACAGATCTTAATTTAGATTTAAAAAATTCAAAATGGCAGATCCAATAGGGCTGTCGAGGTTTATAAAAATTAATCAGATTTACTTGACCGCCATTTCGAATTTTTTAAATCTGAATGAAGATCTGTAATCAGCGACCCCAAAAATCCCTGAGTGTTCAGCGCGCAAAATGCCTTCGGAAAAAACACCTGGAGCCATCTTATTTGCAAAACCCATGCAGGGCTGTGTAATCAGTGTATATCGCACTTCTCGTGCATTGCATTGTATTTGGACTTGGAAAACAGGTTATTAGAAGAAGGAAAAGTGGGGTTAGGCTTGTGGATCTTAGATTTGCATCTGCTTATCCTGTAACAGAAAAAACTTGTTGTGAATGGGCGGCTGTAGAAGGAATTCTTTCATTGAGCGATCCGCTTGAACCTGTGTGCTCTACGTTACAGATGAGTTGTACGAAAACACTTCCTTTTATTTTGCGCGAACACATACCGTTGAAGTGGCTATAAAACAGTGAAGCAGTTAACAAATCTCTGTAATAGTAGAGCAGTACATCCGCTGGGTTATGGTGGTAATACATTCCTTATGAATAAGAACAGAAGGCTTATCAATCTGAGGAATATCATCGAATGACAGCGCCATAGATTTTTGACGAGAATATTTCTTGTCGTCTGCAGCCTGTAGAAAGTTTCCAAAGTTCATACCTTTAAGAAATTTCACATAAGGATTACCGTGAATGATTAGATTGTGCCCTCCATGTCCTTAACGTTGCCCATCACAATTAAGGTCTTTTAATTTCCACAAATTTGTTTTCTCTCCTCTAAGCCCGTCTTTTTTGCTATTCGTTGAGGGAGGGTACCAAGTAACAGACTGATGTATTTCTTAGTTCGTTGACTGGCTGTATGTTGTGTGACTGAAAGACAGGAAAGCATAAAGACAGACACTTTTTACCACTACAAAAACATACGGAGCCTTTGTAGCTTTGTTTCATTTTTTTTTGTATTTTTATTCAGGAGTTGTGTGTTACTCTTGTGCAAATTTCCGCTTGAAATTTCTATTTTAACAAGCTGGTTTGGATTACAAAACAAAATAAAACAAAACAAAAAAGTAAAACAATACTAACAACAATATGAACATATTGTTAGAAAAGCGGCATTTTAACTGTAAATTGCTTTAAAGGATTTAAAAAAATCCTTTTTTTTAAATATGAATGAAAACATTGGCCTTAGAACTGCTGCCATGATTTTTAGGTATGCAGGATGTACTAGGATTAAAAAAATTGAGGAGAGCCTATAAAACGTGAAATGATTTAAGATATTTCACACTATAATAGGGCCCCGATAGTAACGTTATAGTTGGCATAGGCTAGAATGCCTACGGTAAGCGATGATCAGGCTTCCCTAAAGCAATAAGACTCACTTCAACAAGTCATGGAAAGTAGTTTAAACGATTCATTCCCTAGTGGAATCAGGACATATAATAACGGGGGCAGCAGTCACATGATTGGTAGAATGTTGATAGCATCGTTATGATGTTAGGTTAGGTTAGAGGACGTGTACTTGTCAATAAAGACAAGTACAGTACCCGGAGGTCGAATTGACCCATTGTACAACGTCCTAGCTGCTCACACCACTTATGTTTTGTGTGTTAATTTTATACATGAGTGGTGGGACCTACAGTTTAAAGTCGACTCCGAACGACAGATTTTTGAGACACTTTTTCGTGGCAATTTTATTTACTCTCAGAGCTTTTGCCAGAAATCTGCTGAGAGGAAGTCGCCGAAGAAATACTTTTTGTATTTTGTCTTGATGTCTGGCCTGGGGCTGGCTTTACGTCTAATAAGCCAACACACTACCTATCTTACTCTGAGAGGGTATCGCTGACCAACATATTAAAGAATTAAGCCCACGGAAAACGACCAAAGTTGAGTTTTCGTCCAAATGGAAAAGTGGAATGATCTGTGGCTAGGCAAACAGATTTGCAGAATCTTAAAAAATTATTTAATATGGAAATCAAGCGCTACTAAAAGTGTCATGATATTATTTCTATAAGAAATTGTTTTAGATATTTCAAGTCTCCTTAGTGTAGTGAGAAATGTGTTAGCTTATTAGAGGCGATCTTTTTCCAAACCCTCTTAGACATCTCAAAGTATTTCTTTCGGCAACTTTCGCAGTCATCTGACCAAACTTCTGTGAGTAAATGAAATTGCCATTGAAAATTTATCGCTCAGAATTGATGTCTAACTGTGGTCCCGGGTGGGTGGTGTGCTAAATTTGGTTATAATCCTGACTAAAACGATATAAAGCGACCCATTTAGTAAACAAGTTTAAGAGGTTGACAATAGAAGGAGTTAAAGCACCTAAGCGAAGAAAAGACAGTCGAATTTATGATTTTGAAAATGCTCCACAACGTGATTGAGAGACAATAGTAAATGCAACAACATGCAGGCTGTATTTTTTTGTGGTTTGTGAATGGTTTGAGGACAGACATTATGCCTGGAGTGTTTTAATCCGGGGTTAATCCGGGAATATTTCCAACTCCAAGGGAAAAATCGTGAGTACTTTGAATGAAGTTTATACCACAGAAAGATGAGCTCATTTCAACTTCTACAACAGTGAGTGAATAGGATGTAACAAAACACTAATATCTGACGCTCAGGATCCCATCTGTGTACTTGGCTGTATTAAGTTATCCTGTAAATAGTATGGCATGGTATGGAGCAAAAGGATTTTTCACGCTGAGATTTCAGAACCCTTCGGTGGAATGGGAAGGGTTTACTCTGTGAAAAGAAAGATAGGCAGAGGGTAGACACTCTCCTTTAGTTTGAGGTAATCTTGATTTTTGTTGGGATAATCACAATGAAGAGATTTGGGCCGTGCATCATACTATATAGTAGTAGCCTGATAATAGTAATTATTATTTTAATCGGGTTCCGCAGTATCAAAGAACAATTGTGCGGGATATGGATTCTGTGATAAGGACAAAACATAATCGGGGCATATAATTGGAACCCGTAAACAAAACGAAAATATGCACATGTTTGTGCTAACACAAGCGAAGTAACGGTAATTATTTTATTGACCATAGTTCGACCATAGTACAAATGGTCGCCGTAGTCCAGCAGGTAGTGTGTTGACTTATTAGGCTTGAGGCCACGGTTCAAACTCCATGTCAAACCTCACCAACTAAACGAAATATGAAAAAAATATTTCTTCGGCGACTTCTCAGCAGATTTCTGCTAAAAACTCTGATCTGAGAGTAAATAAAAAATTGCCATGAAAAGTTTCGCAATAAAATCTTTCGTTCGGAGTCGATTTTAAGCTGTAGCTCCTGCCGCTCATGTATAAAATTAACCCACACGACATAAGTGGGAAGAGAAACTGGATCGTAATCTTGACTAAAGAGTTGTAATGACCAATTATATATGTACACACAGTTACTAAAGTATACGTACGGTTTAAAAATTGCCGAAATTTTTTAACTAATCCGTTTTCGTTGAAAATCTTTATAGTTTCCTTGATGTTAAGACGGTCTTTTGCATTGGTTAAAAAATTTCTGAAATTGAACTGAATTGTGGCCGGTTTACAAATTTCACAAATTTCTGAACCCATGCAAAAGACCGTCTTAAAATCGAGGAAAATTGTCAGAAAATTACAAAGATTTTCAACGAAAACGGATTAGTTAAAAAAATTTCTGAAATTTGTTATCCGTGTGTATACTTCTGTGGCTATGTGTATGTAGCAGAGGTTGTAGGCGTAGGCGCTCCTCATATGTATACGGGCGGATAATGCCGCAGAAGATGAGTTAGCGTAACTCAATTTTGATAAAACCAACAGCGCCTCAAATGGAAAAAGGCATTAGAAACTGTTGCAATATTTTTGAGATCTTAAAGGCCTAAAATGGAGAGGAACTGATTAGTAAACTTAAATATAAAATCTACGCGCTTAATTTGTGCTTAATTAGTGTAAAATTTAGACAAATTATTTGTTTTTCCTGTTTTTCGCATTATTTTGGCTCAGTTCCTATTAAAAACACACAATTCTTTACTTTTTGGCAGTTCACAGAAAAAAAAAGTAAAAAAAGAAAAAGTTTCCCAAATTATGAACCATTTGGTAAAGGTTTCAATTTATAACCATAAATAAGCCGCGTAGACAGAATATGAATAAAACCAATAAACCCCAACTCTGCTAAACGTATTTAGTTAAGCCATATTTACGCCATATTTATGCCACTTTTTGAATTCATTTGGTTGCCAACAAAAAATGTGTTTCTTTCATCCATAATTTATCTCTCTCTGTCATATTTAGAGGTTTTTACCGTTAAGCCTTAACTATTTGTTTTACCACACAGAAGCGAGAAAAAAACCTCATCAGTGCTGGCTGGGCGAATTGCTTCTAAGTCGTCGAAAACTTTGAAATATGTTTGTAAGCAATTTCTATGTGGAATGGTGTGCTAGTGTAAGGCTGTAAGCTATTTTCATATGTCATATATTAATCCAAATTAATTTCATGTAATTAAAATCACCTTCAAGCGTTTATAGCACACACACACACCACAAACACAAACAAACAAGTGCAATGTTGCGAATGGAAACGAAAACGGATTGCTTAAAGAATTCTTTGGATAGCTAGAAGCAAGGAGACCTCTCTCTCTCTCTCTCTCTTTGGCTTACATTAAGTTTTATTTATTGGTTTTAGCCAACTCCTATGCCCAATAATAATTACCCATTCATAACGAATGCTAACATGGAAGAAGAAGAAACTGTTTGGTGTACTTTAAAAGAGACACAGAAAACGGAAATATATTGGAAAGGAAAATTAAATATTTCATGAAACATTAGGAGAAAAATTATGGCAAATGAAAAGTAATTTAATAGACGACAAAAAAGAAAATTATTTTTTATTGCTTAAAGTAAAGAAATTTCTGAAGTGAATAGATCCTTGCAGTCTCTTCTGCTTTTTGTGTGCCTTCGCAGTTGATCATATGCCCATCGATGGCAGGGTTTCCTCGATTTGAAGCTTTCAACGCAGACAAAATCGTCCTCAACGCCGATTTCTTTTGATCACCGTAGTAGATACCCGTCTTGCTGTAGCATTCACTTCCATACACTTCCATCATCCACTTCTGCGTTTTGTGTGCGTGCCTTCGCAGTTAATTATGCACATCGATGGCAAGGCTTCCTCGACTTGATACTTTCAACGCGGAGAAAATCGTCCTCAACGCTAAATTCTTTTGTTTCCCGCATTAGATGCCCATCTTGCCGTAGCATTCACTTCCATCCACTTCTGCTTCTTGTGTGCCTTTGCAGTTGAGCATATGCCCATCGATGACAGGGCTTCCTCGATTTGACGCCTTCAACGCAGACAAAATCATCCTCAATGCCAATTTCTTTTGATTCCCGTAATAGATACCCGTCTTGCCTTAGCATTCACTTCGATCCACTTCCATCATCCACTTCTGCTTTTTGTGTGCCTTCGCAGTTGATCATACGCCCATCGATGACAGGGCTTCCTCGATTTGATACTTTCAATGCAGACAAAATCGTTCTCAACGCCGACTTCTTTTAATCCCCGTCTTGCCTTAGCATTCACTTCGATCCACTTCCATCATCCACTTCTGCTTTTTGTGTGCCTTCGCAGTTGATCATATGCCCATCGATGGCAGTATTTCCTCGATTTGATACTTTCAATGCAGACAAAATCGTTCACAATGCCGGCTTCTTTTGATCCCCGCATTAGATGCCCGTCTTGCAGTAGCATCCACTTCCATCCTAACGACGTGGACAAGCCAGCACGCTATAACGTCAATGTCTTTGAGGAGTTCTTACAGATCATTGTTGAATCCGATGCAAATGTCATCGAAAACTCATACTGTATTGAATGTCTTACGTAGGACTCTTCTTTGAGTCGATACTTAATAATGTCCATGCTTCTGCGCCATACTGGATCACAGGGAGAATGAGTAGCATATTTGGCTCATCGTACGGAAAAGGCATTTGCTACTCAAATGCCTGTTGAGACCATATTAGCACGTGTTGGCAAGGATGATCCTATGCTCGATATACCTCCTGACATCCTCTTTTTTATTGGTAACAGCTTAGTCAACAAAAAATTCACTGATAACAGCGAAAGTACAGTTAGAGGGAGTAGTCTGGAATCCAATACGTCACTGGGCACCACATGTTCTTATTTATCATTAACATACATTTCGTTTTGCATTCATTTACTGTGAAAGGTCCATCTTGCTAAACACACCCTGTGATGTCAATATTGTTCAACGTACGCTAGCAAACTGGATAGTTTTGTGAAATATAATGCCTCACGCCTTCCGCAGAATTCCATAACGAAGCTGAAGAGGTCGCATGTTTACGCATCGTCTTGTCTGAAGCATCTCATGATATCAAAAGGTTCGGAGAGATTTATTTCTACCTCGACGACGCTGCAGGAGTTGCTCAACGTTATTCTGCATAGGCTTACGTAGTTCGTAGGCATACCGAGCTCAGATAATGTGGCAATGATACTATTCCATAAAGAACTTTCGAAGGTTGGCGATAAAAAGATGGCATTTGTCCAATTGTTTTTCATGGGCTATCTCTAGGATTATACGTAATGTAAAGATCCTGTCGATGGTGGATTTAACAGGCCTGCAGCTGCACTGTTAAGGCTCAATTAGTGTTTTGACGAGGGATTGATCACACGCACAATACGCTCGTAGGAACCTACAGATGGCGCAATGGGATCTTCCTTTTACAGGGTCAGGTAAAGGATATTGAGACGAACATATTTCTTAAGTTTTATTAACCCATGAACAGTTAGCGAAGAGTACGTATTGAGAAGAATATTAATCCAGTAGGTAGTGTGTTGTCATATTAGATGAGAGTTCGTGGCTAAATCTCTACTTTTTTGCAAAAAATTCTGAGAGGAAAAAAAATTGCCATGGAAAGTTTCTCAAAAATATGTCTTTTAGATACGACTTTAAACTGTAGGTCAAGCCACTCATGTATAAAAATAAAACACACAACATAAGTGGCGTTAGAAACTAGATCGTAGTCCTGACTGAAGGGTTGTAATGACCAATTACGTACATACATATGTATGCATGCGCACGTTAACAAAGAGAATTTTCGAATAGTATATCAATGGAGAAGCCTAATACACCCATACGGGTACAATTTTTAATACATGCACGCAACATAAGTGGTGTGAGAAACTAGATTGTAGTCCTGATTGCAAGGTTGTAATGACCAATTACGTATGTATGCATAAGGAGAATTTGCGAATTTAGTATATCGACAGAGAAGGCTAATACACCCATACGGGTACAATTTTTAATACATGCACGCAACATAAGTGGTGTGAGAAACTAGACTGTAGTCCTGATTGCAAGGTTGTAATGACCAATTACGTATGTATGCATAAGGAGAATTTGCGAATTTAGTATATCGACAGAGAAGGCTAATACACCCATACGGGTACAATTTTTAAAGCTTGCTGGACGGAATGGATCGGACATGGTTGATATTAATTTCAACGTTTCCAGATTACATACTGTGCGAGATATAAAGAGTCTACAATTAGCATTTTTTTATTTTCTGAGATCAGGACAATACTGTGTTTGTATGCCTTTTGGTCTACAGTAGTAAGCAGTGCTATTTCTAGTTATAGCACAGTTTCATTACTATACTTTGCCAAAAGATTCAAATGAAAAAGTTATGTGCCAGTAAATTCGATGTTAATTAATGCCAAATTGCTTTCTGCTTTGGCCTCCTCTAATGGAATGAGTATTAATTATACCCTCCTCTCCTTTTTTAGCTTTTATTGTTTATTTCGTATTTGAATTTCTATTTAATTGTGTACTTAATTGTGTCTAATAATTTTCCCCTTTCCATTTCTTATATTTGCAGGTATTAAGGATCCAAATTTGGAAAGACATTCTAACAAAGGTAAGCAATTGAATCTCAAAACATTTTAACACTTAAGCCTGTAAAATTTTAAATGCAATCCTTTTTGTTCTATAAATTTTATAAAATTATAACAATTTTTTATAACAAAAACAGCAGCATAAAATATAAAATTTATTCTACCATCAGCTGAATATAAAAATTTATTTTTAGTTGTAATTTTTTACTGAAAAAAAATATGAAAGAAAAAAAATTATATTTTAATGAAATTTTAATATGAAACTCGTAAATTTATTAAAAAGCCACTTAAACCACTTTTAACACACAAAAGAGAAACATTTCCAACACACACACACACACACACATAGCACACTTAGCACACAGCAAACAACCACACATTAAAGACAATTTTACACACACACACATTCATAGACAGCCTCAAACAGGATATCTTTCATGATGTACTGTTCTGTACGATAGAAGCAAGTCAAGTTCTATGCTGATATTTGATGTGTGTTTAGCTATTGTGGCAACAACAGCAACAACAAAAAAGTGAATATAAATGAAAAGAAAAAAACATCTGAAATAACCAGAAATATTAGGCAACAACAACAAACATAACATAATGTTTTTGAGAGGTTAAAAGAAAACAAACCGACACACAAAAAATGAGTGTAGAACAGCAACAACGAGAGCAATAAGAGCAGCAGCAAATATTTTCATTTAGCAACAAAATTAGAGAAGCGAATATCAACCATAAAGGAGTTAAACATTCGTACACATACTCTCGTATACCTACACGTAGCACACACACTTATTGTATTTATCGTTTGTAGCAACACTTGAAACTACATGCCACACTACTAACTACCTTTCTGTGCCTAAAGAAAAGGTGGTGGTGAGAAAAAAAGAGTTGCTGTCGGGGTGTATATCAAATTAAAAAAGTATACAACAGAGCAGCACAAACTTGAGCAAAAAAGGGCCCATATTTTGTAATATTAAAAATAATTTTGTGTAGGCCTGTTATTGCGTTGAAAACAGGGTTGTAACCTAGCATGTTATGTAGTTGACATAGAGTACGTCAGAGTGGGTAGTAGCCTGATTTCCTACAACTCTCTGTACTTTCCTAATTTCTAGTAAAGTGTTCTTAATAGCATACATACATAATTTGGTCATTACAACCCTTTAGTCAGGATTACGACCTAGCTTCTCACACCACTTATGTTGTGTGCGTTAATTTTATGCATGAGTGGCGGGACCTACAGTTTAACGTCGTTTCCGAACAACAGATTTTTGAGAATCTTTTCATGGCAATTTTTATTTATTCGCAGAGTTTTTGTCAGAAATCTGCGGAGAGAAAGTCGCCGAAGAAATACTTTTGGTATTATGTTTTGATATCTGGCCTGGGGCTCGAAACCTGGCCTTACGTCTAATAAGCCAAAACACTACCTACTAGACTACGACGAGTACAAATCTATCTCACGAATTCACTTGAGCGCTCTCAGTACTTTCCTAATTTCTAGTAAAGTATCCTTAATAGCCAACTCCCGACAAAGCATATCAGATTCCAGAGTGCATCTAGTCGACTTATACCAGTCTACCATGCAACAGTACAGTGACACAGAAAGTGTTGTGCCGATGCTCTTAATACAGCTCGGGCAATAGTCGTAAATTGGTTGGTAAATACACATATATACAGTGGACAGCGAAAGTCTTAGTACGGCAATATATTTTTGCAATTTCACGAATTTTAGCCAAAAGTTTGTATACAAATTTATAGTTTACATATTTATTTTATTAATTTATTTCTGTTTTATTATAAAACAAACAATTTTTTAATGTTTTTCATAAAACAAGAAAAAAATAAGGAAACGTTTCAGATGACTCCGTAGGTACCCCCAACGGAGAACTGTGAGTAAATTTTAAATTCAATGGCCTTATATATGAAAATGTTATCTCTTTTATTTTGAAGAATATCCCTTAAGGTCAAGCACTCCATTTAACCCATTCGGAATTAAATGTACAAGTTTTGTTTAATGTTTTCTGGTGGCACCATCAGCAAGTTTTTCGGTTGACTTTTGCTTGAGGTTTAGCGATTACCTAACCGTTCTTTCAAACGATTTCCTAAATACTCTCTGGAAGTCATATCAGGACTTTGCCTAAGGGTATAAAGCCTGTGGGGACCTTTTTTGTCAAAAAATATTGCCGTACTAAGACTTTTGCTGTCCACTGTATGTTCGTTCAACCATAATATATCAAATAATTCGGTCCGTAAGTAGCCTGATTTAATTTGTGAAAAGAACAAAAAAATCTCCGGTAGCGTTATCAGACCATCTGCTAACGCGTTGTCCTCTCGCAAAAGCTTTAAACGAAAATGTGTAACCTAAGTGGTCTCTGCAAGAACCAACCTGTAGGTTTGACAAGATTTGTCTGTGACAGGTTCTTGAGAAAATACAGATTTTACAGAAAGCCATGCAACTGGGTGCATAAATCTAAAACCAGGGCATTTACAAACTAATCATTTTCATTCTGTCAACTTCTAGAATGACTGGTAGTAGTTAAAGACGTGGTTGGTGGTCTACTTTAAAAATTTCTAGGAGTATAATATTGCGAAATATTGTTGCCCAGGAGCAACCAGGAAAGTCGCAATAGTCTAGTAGGTAGTGTGTTGGCTTCTTAGATGTGAAGCCAGGGTCAAAACCCCCAGGTCTGATATTTCCAACAAAATGAAATATGAAAAAAATATTTCTTCGGCGATTTTCTCTCAGCAGAATTCTGGAAAAAACCCTGAGAGTAAATAAAGTTGCCATGAAGTCGCCGTAGTCTAGTAGGTACTGTGTTGATTTATTAGACGTAAAGCCCGGGTTCGTATCCCAGGCCAGACATCAAAACGAAATATGAAAAAAAATATTTCTTCTGCGACTTCCTCTCAGCAGATTTCTGGCAAAAACTCTGAGTGTTTTCTCAAAAATCTGTCGTTCGCAGTCGACGTTAAAACTGTAGGTCCCACCACTCATTGTATATACAATTAACACACACAACATGAGTGGTGTGAGAAACTAGGTCGTAATCCTGGCTGAAGGGTTGTAATGACTAATTATGTACGTATGTAAGTAATAATCTCTAATTAATGTTGTAAGTTTTTTTGAGCGTTAAATGCACCCGATCGCTATAACCTAGTGAATAGTATGTAGGCTTACTAGCTTCGAGTTTAAAAAAAAAAAATATTATGACGACCACCTCTCAGTTGTCTTCGTACAACAGCACCAAGAGAAAGTAATCTTTGCCATGCAAAAGCTTTTCAAATCTCTAGATCGAGGTCTTCATTAAATTGTAGGTCCTGCCGCTCATGCATACAATTAACAAAAGGGTGACGTGGCAACAAAACTATAATTCTGACTAAAGGCTTGTAATAGCCATTCATCTACATAACGTTTATGGATCTTCTGCATGGCTTGATCCACTTATACTTTTCGACTTTCTTCTTCTACAGATTTCTTCTTTCACTTGAACCTTTAGTGTGGCCAGACCAGTTACCAAAAATTTAATTGTTTTTTTCACTCTTCATAAACCAAACAAATAATCAAAATTAAAAACGAATATAGCAACAACGAATAAAACTATAAATTGTTTAAAACCCCATAAAATTACAAAAAAAAAAAAAAAAACAATCCACTTTCGGTAGAAATGTAAGAAGGAATTGGGAGGCAGCAGCAACACTATAATTTTTAATAAAAACCACTTTGGTTGAGCATAACCTCTACAAGTGTTCATAATTTCATTCTTCTTCTTTTATCTTCATACTCACTCTTTTATTGTTTTGCCTCTGTGAACATTTATTGAAGCATTTAAAATGCAATCAAGCTACAAAATTAATTAAATTTCATTTTCATCTTTTCTTGGAAGATGGGAAACATAACCAAAGAAAAAAAATAAACACAGAATCAAGCCCACATACAAAAAACCCATGCCATACCCATATAAAGGAAAGACAATCAAACCAAAAAAAAAAAAAAATTAAAAAGAAACACAGTTATAAACACAAACATTATCCTGTTATTTAATCATCATGAGAGAGAAAGGAAGAATGGGTATGATAAGCAGTTGTTTCGAATTCTTTTTCGTTTTTTTTTTCTTTTTTTTTTGGGAGAAAATTTTCCATATTAAATTAATACGTGGAACGTGTTAAATGAAATGCTTACATTTACGCCAAATATTTCAATGTTTTGGCTAAAGTGTGTGTGTGTGTGGCTGTGTGTACAGTTATATATGTGTGTTTAAACGTAAATGTGTTTGTATGTTAATGAAATGCTTTAACATTCCATAAACGTCACCCCTTTCTTTCATTCTAAACTATTTAATCTGTATCCACTTTGTCTTCATAAGCGGCATTTAAATTGTATAACCCAACGACATTTTTGACAGCGTTAAGCTTTTCGATAACAAAAAATGTTCCTCATAAACCAGTAACTGTAGGTAAATGGATGCTTTAGCTTTGTGAGTTCTTTGTTGGCTTACAAAATAAGGGTATCACAATGAACAGTATTTGGGTAAAATTGTTCGATTTTACATACATAATTGGATATTACAACCCTTCAGTCAGGAATACGACCTAGTCTCTCACACCACTTATGTTGTGTAGGTTAATTTTTATATATGAGTGGCGGGACCTACAGTTTACAGTCGACTCCGAACGACAGATTTTTTGAGAAACTTTTCATGGTAATTTTATTTATTTTCACAGAGTTTTTGCCAGAAATCCGCTGAGAGGCAGACGCAAATGAAATATTTTTTTTTGTATTTCGTTTTAATTGAAAAGTCTGACCTGAGGTTAAAACAGTGGCCTCATGGCTAATAAGCCAACACACTAATTACTAGACTAGGGTGACTACAGAAGGAAACATCTGAGTGAACAGCAGGTGCTAGGCATTGTAGACAAAGTCGTCTCCGAATGACAGATTTTTTGAGAAACTTTACATGGCAATTTTATTTGCTATCAGAGTTTTTGCCAGTACTCTGCTGAGAAGAAGTGGACGAAGAAATTTTTTTTCCTACATATTTCGTTTAGTTGGAGATGTCTGACCTGATATTTGAACCGAGGCCTCACATCTAATAAGCCTACACACTACCAACTAGACCACGGCGACATTCAGGTCGTGTAGGCCCTATAATATCAGATGTATCGTCCAAAAAAGCTACTGAGTCATGACTTACTGCTAATGCTGTCTGTTGAGTTCGATTAAACGCATTAACTTTGTTTACATCAGGTTAACTTTCCTTTAAAAGTTGTGATATGAAGCATCAAAAGAATCCATGGCCATGGCCGTCGCGAAAGCTCTACCATTTAACTCGGTCGAGCAAATGTCAAGGGGAACAGTAAAGTATTCTACACTAATATTTATTATGAGTTCTTCTGGCGTTATTGAAGTAGCCGTAGTCTAGTAGGTAGTGTGTTGGCTTATTAGACGTAAAGCCACGGTTAAAACCCCAGGCCAGACATCAAAACAAAATTGAAAAGTATTTCTTTGGCGAGGAAGTCAGAGAGTAAATAAAATTGCCATGAAAAGTTTCTCAAAAATTTGTCGTTCGGAATCTCCAACAGAACAAAATCTGAAAAAATAATTCTTCGGCGCCTTCCTCACTCAACAGATTTCTGGTAAAAACTCTGAGGATCAAATAAAATTCCCATGAAATGTTTCTCAAAAATCTGTCGTTCAGAGTCGACTTTAAATTGTAGCTCTTGCCGCTCATGTATAAAATTAACACACACAACATAAGTGGTGCGAGAAACTAGGTCGTAATCCTGACTGAAGGGTTGTAATGACTAAATATGTTATGTATGAGTTGTTACGTTATACGAAACTCCACCGCACCTCCAATCTTCTCCACTTTTACCCAAATCTGTAAATTGTTTTACGTTTTCTCGGCAGTCAGGACATTGCGGAGAGTCTTCGCATTCACATTTATAAGGAAGTCTTTCACATTCTTTACTCAAATCTGTAAAATGTTTCCCATTTTCTCGGCAGTCAGGACATTAAGGAGAGTCTTCGTATACAAATTTTCTAAGGAAGTCCTTCACATTATTTACCAAATTTTTCATGGATGATCTTCTTTTGGGACTGCGACTGTCATTCACTCCAGAAAGGCTCATAAAGAGGGATAGTGTCTGCTTCTGGCGAAAGTACTATTCTTTGGCATCATTCTAGCTAAGTAGTTTACTGCACTGACAGAGTTTTGCTACTAACATTCGGTATGACGTTTAAACTTCAATCTGTTTCCATATAGGCAAGTGTGCATCTCTTGCTGCTCTCACTCAATTTCAAGTTTACAAATTCCAGGCGCGTCTTTCTCATCTATGTTTCGTGCTACATCATATGCAAAACGTAAAACTTTCTCCTAAGAGCGTTAAAACATGATACTTTACTCTCTCAGAGTTTAACAATCTCGTGAAAAATTAATCTTTACATCATGTATTCTAAACATCTCCATAGACCATGTCTGCCAGCTTCCGAGTGTCACTTTACTTTTACTTAAGTAGTCATTACATTAGTGAGGATTAAAACCTATTTTCTCACACCTCCTTTCTTAATGTGTGATGGTAATTTTATCCATGAGTGGTGGGACAGCGTTTTCTTGCAGAAGACTTTCTTGCAGAAGTCGCCGAAATTTTTTTTCACATTTTTTATTCGGATGTCTGAGCTGAGGTTTGAAACACGAGCTTTTTGTGCTAATAATCCATTCTTTCCATTTAAAGGATTTTCATTTTTCCGACGAATTAAATCTCAATCAGAGGAACATTAATTAAATTCATAGGAAAAACTTTTGCTGGGTCACTTTTAAAACACCTTTTGCTGGAGGATAATTTGCTCATCAAATGTTTCTTTAACTCTCGCTGTTTAGCAGCTTAAGTAGAGCATCATAGAATTATAAGGAGATACAACAAGAGAGACAACAAGTTGAAACAATTTTCTTCAAATGTTAAGGATTCATTTTAATTCTTTTCTTTTTTCTCCTTCTTATTTTCTTATTTTCATTATTTTTTTTCGCTCTTCTTTTTATTGAAACATTATTTTTTTATGAATTTAAAATCCTTTCTCTGGTTGTTTATACCTAAATTGTCTAAAAGTTTGACTTTCTTTCTTGATTTTTTTTATTGCCATTAATGCTTATGGTGAAAGAGTTACCATAGCTTCGTTGACAGGGCAGGCAGCTCTCTAAGCTGCCTGTTGTTGTTACTCTATTGTCTTCAAGGTACTTAAATAAGATTTTAATTTGACAGCTGGGTAGCCTGTTAAAGTAGCGAAAAGAGAAATGAAAAGAATTAAATGAAGTAAACAATGAGGTGAAAAGAAAAATTACAATGTTATTAAAAGGATTTACGAAAAATAATAATAAATTTCACTTTTATTTACAAAAACACTAACAACTCAAGTGAAATATTATGTAATATAAGAGTATATAATGCCATGCTCTTCTAATTGAATTCGAACAAACACAGGCAAACTGATTTAATGTTACACAGGGGATATAAAAACCTATCTAAAGTTGCGTCTGCGACGTGTAATCGACAGTCTTGAATTTTCGAGCGTCCTCTAATGGTTTGCGGAGATGTTTTCCACAAAACTTACGTTTTGTCGCGGTATCGGCCTTTGTTGATCGTTTACTGTGCCAGTGGACTTCAATTTATCCATCCCATTGAGAATAGTCCTATTCACAGACTGATCATGGCCCTCGTACAATGGGTGAAGTCGCACTATGTTGCCCAAACAGAACAACGAGTTTGATAGAAAAATTTATTATATCCGTCCATGATGATTTGGCTAAGCAGATTGAGTAAATGATAACTTATTAGACAGATGTAGCTCTATGTTATGTTGGTTAACGGACAGCTTGCCGTTCACAGGCAAATTCACTCCGTGCTATTGTGTTACCCAATGTGGAGATCCGATAGTGGTGGATTTAAACCACCCTAGCTCCGGATGAAACCGGCCAGTTGCCTCAGCGGCATGTTCGCCACTATGCACAGATCTTTAAACGTTTGGTCACTTAAAAACAGATGAAGTCTGTTATGTAGTGCATGGCACTCAGATAAAAGGTGTTGTACCGATTCCGTTTCTTGTACATCTTGGCAGCTTCTGCAGCAATACTGGTGGGTCAGACCGAGCTTGCGAACGAAACTGCCAATAGTGCAGTATAGCGTCAGAATTCCTGTTTGTGAGCGAATTGTTCTTTTGTTGGACTCAAGTGGTTCCTTGGTTTTGCTGCGGTTCACTGCTGAACACAGCAGTTTTGAAATTCGTCAACCAAATATGTTGAATTCCATGCTGCTTTTTCCAATTTGAGAAAGTATTCTTGTAGAGAGCGCTTATATCCCCCCTATCATTACTTCTATAGACATCTCCGATCCCTTCCGTGCTAGTTCATCCGCTTTTACATTTATTTCTGTGCCACAGTTGCCCGGAAACCAGTAGAGGAAAGTGTTGTGTCGGTGTATACGGTGTAAAGAGAGATTCTATACAACTCCTGACGCTCTTTGATTTGAAGAGGTGGGATCCCAGCGATTTGATTGCTACTTGACTGTCTGCACATGTGATTAAGTTCGAAGGAGCTACGTTCCTGGTTTCAATCATTTGTATGCGCAGATTGTTCAACGGCAAAAATTTCCGCCTGAAATACGCTGACCTGGTTAGTTAAGCTGTATGACCAGTTAAGTGCCAGCTTATCGGAATAGAATAGACCCCGGATCCAGTTCTACATTCAATTTTTGAAACATCAGTGAGGATCGTTATATCAACGTCACCGATGACAGCTTCAACAATCCATTCTTCTTGTGTGGGAGTGGGAGTTTTGTAGGTTTGTACGAAAACAATCTCTGGTACCATGTAATCGCATTTAAAACACGGATGATTCGGGTCTACTTCACGCAGTATTGAAGCGTAGCCTACCGTACGTGGTCTAAGGTTAGGTTAGGTTGGGTTAGAGGACGTGTACTTGCCAATTAAGACAAGTACAGTACCCGGAGGTCGAATTGACCCATTGTCCAACGTCCTAGTTTCTCACACCACTTATGTTGTATGTGTTAATTTTTATACATGAGTGGTGGGACCTACAGTTTAAAGTCGACTCCGAACGACAGATTTTTTGAGCAAATTTTCATGGCAATTTTTATTTACTCTTAGAGTTTTTGACAGAAATCTGCTGAGAGAAAGTCGCCGAAGAAATACTTTTTGTATTTTGATTTGATGTCTGGCCTGGGGCTTGAACCCTGGATTTACATCTAATAAGCCAACACACTACCTACTAGACTACGGCGACTTCAATGGTGGCCTAAACATATCTGAGGAGGAAGATTTTTCAATGATTGTCGAATGTGGAAGTTTTCCGTAATAATTTGCTTCAGCGGTTTCTTTCTTCAGTGAATCTTATATGATAGTGGACTCCATTAAATATCACAAATTTTCTATTCTCCTCACTTGCCAAAAAAAATCGCAACTTCTTTCTTATAAACCGTTAAACAAACGACCGCATTATAGCATCGAAATAAAAATATCCTTGAAACATACATACGTAGTTTGTTTTCCAATGCGCTGTTTATTTGCTTATTTGTTACAATGCTCGTCTAAAGAAAATGTACTTGAAAATATGAAGTGGCAAACAGTCATGTCATGTAGTATGTGTGGCAATATGATGCTGCACATAAACATGCAATCATTTGAAACGAATTTTCAAATTCGCTTTTTCTTTCATTTAAAAATAAAAATTTCTTTTTATTTCGTTTCCTTTACATTATTTTTCCTTTTTCTGGGTGGCAAAGGCAGCCGAAAAGCTTTTAAGAAAATAGTTCGTGGAAAATCAAAAGAATCGGAAGAAACGAAAAAAAGAAGATGTATTTTTTTTTTGTTTGTTGAACAAAAAGCAAAAAGTTTTTCTGTACGTTCTCCTCTCTATGTTTATTCAATTCTTTTAATATCAATTCATTTTTATACACAAACTATTTGTTTAGTGAAGTCAAGGCAAACAGATTTCGTAGAAGAAGAAAAAGAAGTTCTATAAACACACAGACAGACAGACAACAGGCAGTCAGACAGACGGATAGAACATATTGAGAAAATTGTGAACAATTTATATAAATAAGAGGAGCATTAACGTGGATAGTGGTAGAATCTAAATACGGCTGTTCATCGAAATAGTTTTACTGGCCAAAGATTATTATGAGTTGCTTATAGCACATCTTAGAGAATAATTTTGTAAATACTTAAGTAAGCTTTATAACTGTACCAATGTGTTCCAATGTAACAACTGAGTTTCATGCCTTATTTACCCCATGTCCGCAAAGTCCCTTCCGAAGCCTGTTCAAATCCTGAAATCTCTCCTCTTTTAACCCGTTCCAGACATGTTTTCTTATAAGTCGCCAGAATGATTTGATTAAAGCATAATTACCACCATCTCAAGCCCTGAAAAATAGTCAAACCGATCTTAAAGTGGGTAGGAAGCCCTGGAGATAAGATTATCGTGATAATTCCTGATAATTTTTTGTCAAGAGCGAATTCTGTATACCGATGAAGTTATGTATGGCTCTTGGAGATTTTTTATTTCATTTTCCTGAATGAAGTTCTAGGATTTCTTATCGCTTTAACCAACCATATCAATACCCTTGTCAAGAGAGAATTCTCTATGCCGATGATGCGCTGACTCGGCCATGTCGTTCGAATGGAGGAGGATGCTCCGACGAGACGGGTATTCGATGCGGGGATCTGTGAAAGTCGGCGAAGAGGACGACCATGTATCCGTTGGAAGGACCAAATCGAGTAAGTCCTATCATCGATTGGTGTGACCAACTGGCGTAGGCACCCAAGAAGCAGAGGCGCCTGGAAGGATGTGTTGCGGCAGGCCGAAATCCGTTAATCGGGTTGTTATGGCCAATTAAGTAAAAGTAAGTAAGATGATCAGAGAATCAGATCAGATATTGTTGTGAGTATTCTATGACTTTCATACACTCAGCTTTATCCAGTGGGTTATTGGCAATAGTCGCCAAGTAACTAGGATTATCCTTTCTCAGTGGAACTATTTCGAATGAATCCCGAGTGTCAGGTTGACTCTCTGCTCGAGTCGTATGATAGTCTCGAATCGAATAGAGAACTCAGACATCAATAGAGGCGGCAACAACACATAGAGCCAAAACCCCATTGAGTCAATTAATCCCCTCCACAGCTGGCAGTATTTCTCTATGGTGAATCCGACCAACTACCTGGAGTGATAAGACGAAGATATTCTCCTCAACCTCTATTACAAATGGATGAAAAATAAAATAAAAATATTTTGGGTTCAAAATCAAGTTCGTTTTTTAAACTGAATTACCAAGACCAGGTTAAATTGGTAGCCGCTTCTAACCTCAAAGTTTGCCTAGGTTATATAACTAGCTGTCATCTCTCTGTCTTACCGATAGTTTTATAAAGGTGTTTTTGGCAAGATACCTTCTGTCAATTAAATTCAGTTCCCTGTGCAGCCCTTGCGCTTACCAACTTCTCCCTCCTTGGTTCGAAGGAACTTTGTCAGTACAAAGACTGCGTTTACCTGTGGCATCACAACGGGCCGCTATGCGTGCTCAAGTGAAATTTTGGTATGGAAGCTACCACACTGACCTAATCTAACCTAATGTGGTTCTCTAAGAATATTTAATCGTAGGTTCCCCTTGTCGGACTGTGACAGGTCTTTCCTTATTAGGGTTTTGCAGAGGACGTTGTGAGGTATTTCTAGCCCCCCAGCGATACAATCAAGGCCCATAATCCGATCGTAACTGGAATGAAGTTTCTTAAATGGAGTCTGGTTGGGTTTAGAGCAAATTTTACTACTCATATATCCATAGTCACTAAGGTCTAGTAGATAGAGTGATGTCATATTTGACATAAGGCCATGATTCATACCCCAGGCCGTATAACTCGAACTCTAACGAAATATAAAAAAAATTCTTCGGCGACTTGCTCTCAGCAGATTTCGGGCAAAAATTCAGAGTCAATTGAAACTGCCAAGCTGTTGTTCGGAGTCGATTTTAAACATTAGGTTCCGTCACTCATGTACCCAACATAAGTGGTCGTAATTCTGACTGAAAGGTTTTAATGTCCAATCGTGTTATCTCCATAGCAGTTCTGATTTGTTTTGTCTTTCCACTGTTCTTTTGTAAATTGGAAGAGTTTGTATGGGGCAATTTGTTTGCCTTTCTGCAGATGAATTTCAATTTCAGGCATGAATTTATTTGAATTTTTTTGTTGGACACTCCTGAAAGTCCTTGCGCCCATATTGCAGTCTTCGTCGAATATATTGTAATTATCTTCAGGGCCACATATAGTACGTAGTCAACAGGGCAAATATTCATGTATTCCCACTCGATATACTCTGATAACGAATTTCCAGAGCTGCTGTCTTTAGAACCACAATTTTAGCATGAATAGTACCACAGTAAATGGGTAGTTCAAGGGTTAACTAAGATTCAATTGTTATAAAACTCTTGTCGTCAAAGGACCTATTCGTTCTCATGATTTCGTCATTACTATAGCTTTTGTATTCGCATACTCATGTTTGTTGCGTTAGCCAGTAAACAATGCTTAGATGATATAGAACTGTGCACGACCTATTGTAGGGTATTTCTTATGAAGAAAGTTTAAAGATCATTGTTGTTTTTTTTTTTTACCCACCAGTAGGGAGTACATATATTTAGCTTGTTTTTCTTCAAGGATAATAACAAAGATTTATTTATGCTCCCACTTTATATTTTTTTTTTCATTTTTTTTTTGTTGCCACAAGTTTTTTTCCTCTCGATTTTTAGCACACAGATAATGTTAAACGCGATTTTTTTGCACTTGAGTGGTTGATTTTTATTAGTTGAAATTCTTTTGGTTCCCTTTTTTTTCTTCTCCTCTTATTTCTTTCGATTCTTACTTTGTCAAAAGTTTTTTTCTGTTGTCTTTTTGAAATTGTTTTTCTATGATGATACGCTTCTCTAGGAATTGATGCTGATTCAGTTTATTGGTTCACTATTACTTTTGCTGCTTCTTTTGTGGTTTTCGTTTCTTTTTTTTAATGAAATTGTAGTGGTGGTTCGCTAAACAATGGATCATGGACTGGGTTTTTGTTTTTTCTCTTTTTTTTTTGCTTTTGGCTTAAGATTTATAACTTTTCTTTACAGTTATTGTGGCAGCAGTATTATTTTTCTATTACACACGTTTGATACGTTGGAAGAATTTGTGAAAAAAACAAATAAAAATTCCGTTTATTTCAGCTGGAATTTGTAGGTGTTTTTCAATTGTTTGTTCCTTTTTTTGTGTGTTTTTGGCTTCGCCATTGAACTCTTTGTTTGCCTTGGTTGTTCTCCTTTAGAAGTGGGGGGTCTTTTTGGTGTTACGAGAAAAGTTCTTGTTTTTTTTTGTTTCGAAATCATTTTGAAAACTAAACTAAAACTTAAATGAAATTGTCAATTTTCCAATGGTCCATCATTTTCAAAAGGAAATGATATGTAAACGCCAAATATCATCGACAATGTGTTTATTTGTTATTGGAATAGCCGAAGAAATGGGAAAAGTTTTTAAAAGTTTCAAACAAATTAAACTCAAGTGATGGTATTTTTTCTTTTTTCAATTCATTTCATTTCATAGATTTGGCTGGCAAGCAAAAGAAATTTTGTAACAATAATAAATAATTTCGATTGTTTTCTTGTTCCTAAACACTGAAGGCATTTTTAATAGATTTTAGGCCAAACTTTTTAAGCTAATGACATGGAGAAAATAGGCAATTTGTAGGTTGAATTTTATGTTCCACATACACACACATAATTGGTCATTACAACACTAAAGTTAGGATTACGACTTAGCATTTGATACCACTTATGTTGTGTGTATTAATTTTACATATGAGTGGCGGTACGTCCAGTTTAAAGTCGACTCCGAACGACAGATTTTTTTGAGAAAATTTTCATGGCCATTTTTTTATTTACTTTCGAGAGTTTTTGCCAGAAATCTGCTGAGAGAGGAAGTCGCCGAAGAAATATTCTTTCATATATCGTTTTGTTGGAGATTTCTGACTTGGTGTTTGATTTCTAATAAGTCAACACACTACCTGCTATAATATACCGAGTAGTGCATTAACACCGCCTTCAAACACTACCCGTGTTTGACATTTAAAAAAAAAAAAAAATTTTTTTCGACGCCCTCTCAAAAGTCTTCCCAAAAAAGCTCTTTTTTATATAAACAACACCCTGTGTGAATGGTCCTTACCATGCAGTAGATTGTGTTAAATCTAGGCACTTAGAAAGTTGTGAAAGAGGCGGTTTATGCTCATGAGATATGAATCTATTTTTGTTATAACAAGAAAAACTTCCGCGAGAATACCCAATAGGACTAAAGAACGGTGGCCCATTATAATGAAAATTGTGCGAGCTTCTGCCCAATCAATCAGGAAGAGTTGTACTTTGCGAGAAAGGTTATACAACACTAGTACTATGTGAAAATATATATGATTTCCATTAACAGGCGCTAAGGCTTAATCCATTATATCAGGTCTTTCATAAAGCGTTTCCTATCTTTGAATTTTAATAAAACAGAGTATTTATGAGATATCATCGATATTTTTTTATTCATTTGAAAGGCCACTATGTGTGGAGTATAAGATCGTTGAATTGTCCACCACGGTATCTCTGACTAAAGAGCATAAGAATTTCCATGATTTTGGTACATACGTACATAAGTCTGAGGACAGCTGTAGATTGTGGCGCATATACCTGCGGCTTAAGACAAGCCCACAACAAAAAAATCCCCGATATTGTTGAAAAGTTCATACCACTTCACTTGTGATAGTCAAGACTTCAATTCACATTCGCAGAATATCCAATGTGGCATTATCTGCTAATCATCCAGATCATCCGATTCAGGCTAAAAATATCTATATTTCTCGCCAGTGATGGATGGCCTGGCCAAAGTCGTTCTAAAAAAACATCAAACAATGATACTACCCTCCAGCGTCTCTATGGTGGATTGCTATCGTCCCAATTTTCTTTGGGAACGTACTCATTAGACACATCGCTGAAGAAATGTACGTATTTTCGCTGAAACTTAGGGTCAATTGCCAACCGATCAGAGAACACAAGTCGTTGTTGTTGTTTGCCTTCACATACTGAGTCTGTTAAATTTCGAATGGGCTATCGTCAGATTGTTTTGCAAACTCCTCTCATGGTTGATTATAGCGATTATAAGATGGGCACAGTGCGAGGTATTTTACACAAAAAAAAAAACAAATATTTTGATCGAAATATTTTGTTGTATACGTTCGTGATGAATAGGTTAGGTTAGGTTAGAGGATGTGTACTTGTCAATTAAGACAAGTACAGTACCCGGAGGTCGAATTGACCCATTGTACAACGTCCTAGTTTCTCACACCACTTATGTTGTGTGTGTTAATTTTATACATTAGTGGTGGGACCTACAGTCGACTCCGAACGACAGATTTTTGAGAAACTTTTTCATGGCAATTTTATTTACTCTCAGAGTTTTTGCCAAAAATCTACTGAGTGGAAGCTGCCGAAGAAATAATTTTTGTATTTTGTCTTTGATGTCTGGCCTGGTGCTCGAACCCTGGCTTTTACGTCAAAAAAGCCAACACACTACCCACTAGACTACGGTGACACGGCTTACCAACTTACTCTTTCAAATATTTAGAAAATGTTTAGGACCTCAGCCTTGATTTCACCATATCGGATATTTTGATTCCACATTTCTGACGACCAAGACACGAGGTGAGGTCATCAGTCAGATGGACCTTACAGAAACTATAATGCATGTTGTTGAGTACGTTGCTTGCTTCCGGATATTTTAAAAGCTAGCTAGTGGCTAATCATGAAGTCGCCGTAGTATAGTAGGTGTTGTGTTGTTGGCTTATCAAAACCAGGTCAGACATATCCAACAAAATGCAATACGAAAATATATTTCAGCGGCGACTTCCTCTCAGCAGATTTCTGGTAAAAAAAACTCTGAGAGTAAATAAAATTGTCATGAAAAAGTTTCTTAAACTTCGGTCGTTCGGAGTCGATTACAGGTCCCGCCGTTCATGTATAAAATTAACACACACATCAGTGGTGGTGGTGGTGGTGTGGTGTGAGTGGTGTGCGAAACTTGGTTGTGATCCTGACTGTAGGATTGTAATGACCAATTATGTATGCATGTATAGCCTTGGAAATTATGAAATATATTGTTATTGGTCGGTAGTTTTCAGAGATATTGGTTTCACCCTTTTCGAGTATTACCATCATATTAGTAGTCTCTTTATAATCAAGGCTTAACTATGGTTACAGCATGAAAAATGTTGACTGAGGCTAGATATTTAAAAACTGCAAACAACCTTTGTGTGTCAATAAAAGAAAATATTCGGATTTCTTCATTTTGAATTCCCATTTCCATTTATTAACAATTAAAGCTTTATTTGAGTTTTTTTTTTTGTTCTGTTGCATTCATGTTTAACGAAATGGAAATTCTGTTACAAAAACACAACCCCATTAGAAAAGAGAAAAATCCTTTGAAAAATAGAAAAACATGAGAAGCAATTGTTATTCAAGTGACACAGTCTAATAATAGTGTGTCAGTATAGAAAAGAAGCACAACTTGAACCAGAGAATAAAAGGAGACGAATTTGTTTTTTTCTTTTCTGGTAGTTTTATATGATGAAGTATTAATTACATTTACAACAAATTGCATAAAAACAAGCCAAGCAGAAATTCCAAAAAAAAAGAAAAAACAGAAATAAAGGAAAATGAAAAACAAAACAATACAATGAGATGAGATGAGATGAGAGGGAAAAGCCAAAAAGGTACAAAATCATTGTGTATTCAACTACTCAATCTATAAACCGGCAGTAAGTAATACCTGAACAACAGCAGACGGAAGGGTATGGGTAAGCCAAGTATTTGTTTGTTTATTAGATTTGCAGTTAAAACTGCAAGAAAGCCACCACTTTTGTTGTTGCTGTTAATACGTACAACAATGAAGATGACTATGATGACGAGATGATGATGAATGACAACTTACAATCCAGTTAAGGGTTGTATGGTCATGACACACGCTCTGTAGTAAGCTCGCTCTCTCTCTCTCTCTCTGCTAACAAGATCATGGGAAATATCAACAATTTAAGAATTTGAAAAACAATACAAGAATGAAAACAAATAATTTAAATGGGTTTTTAATTGCATTGCAACCAGCATGGGAAAAAGAGGAACAAAAAGGAAAACAAGAAAGCAAGAAAGCTCTTAAAGGGTTAATACATTTCTGTTGAATTCATCAAACAATAAGCGTGCAGTCAATAACAGCCAAAGGATTAAAAATTGAAAAGTTTGTTCTACAAAAAACAACACAAAGAAAAATAGAAAAATTCGATGACAACATAGAAAGAAAAAACGAAATACCAATAAATTGCTTGCATATAAGGCCACAAAAAATATCAAAAAAAAACAGAAAAAATAGATGCTGCAAGATTGAAAAGAAATAAAAGAATTTTTTGGCCACCAAAAACAGGAAAAAAAAATATTTTTTTTCCTGTCATATGCGGTTGTGTGATAGCCGTTTAGAGCCAGACAATAGGATATGATGATGCTGCTGCTGCTGTCCAATACTTGACATACATAAACGGCTGGCCAGTGTAATCCAAGGATTAATTAAAAATGATGACAGCTTTTCGTTTTTGTTATACTGATAAGGATATTAGTTTCATAAGATAACGAATATTAGACTGGAAAATTTTTAGATTTAGTAGAGGAATTGAAAATATTTTTGGCTTAGCTTTTAGTCTTACTTTGCTTTATAATTTATAACCGTAGTAACTGAAGGAATGAGGACCCTTGTCATGCATGAACATTTTACGGAAAGGGAATAGACTTCATATACTTCACGTTGTCAAACTGCCTAATAGCAGAAGGAGCCAAAGGAGCGTACCTACTGCTGGGGTTTTAAATATTCGAAAATAAAGAAAGAGGAGCTTGAATTGCAGATTCTTGACGACAATTATTTGATATAAAAAGGTGGAGGTTTTAAATATTCGAAAATAAAGAAAGAGGAGCTTGAATCACAGATCCTTGACGAGAATTATTCTATTTAAAACAGAGGATGTTTTAAATATTCGAAAATAAAGAAGAGGAGATTGAATCGCAAATCCTTGACGACAATTATTCGATCTAAAAAGGACGCAAGTTGCATACTATTTTGTAAGAGTTTGAGGACTCTTAAAATTATAAAACACGAATGCAATGTTAGAATACAAATTATTTTAACATAAACTGGGCGATAATTTCACAGAATTCCAGCATATACCGCAATTCAATCAGTTCATTCTACTTCGTATAATACAAATTACCCTAAGGTTTCAATAGTGGCTGGACTATAAACTTTCAATGCTTTAGGCCCCATAAAAAGTATTCTTTTCCTGACACTTTTGTTATAAACTTTATCAAATCAAGTTTATCGGGTCCTCTAACATGGGCTTCTAATGTTTTTCACTTTATAAAGGCCATCTCGTTGAATCCACTTGTGTCCAATAGTTGTCATTTATTTAGTCTGTTTTGCCGAATCGCCATAGATGGATTAATGTAGCATTAAACAACACGTTCAAATGAAAAAATTGTTCTAAGATATACTGATAGATCTGTTCAGGCCATATTCAATGCGCTTCGGTTATTTCATGATTTTATTTCGTCCTGCAGACAGGACTATTTGCAATGTAGTTAACAAAAAACACAAGACCTGCCGTAAACATAGTCCATGTCACTTGGAATACATCAAATGCGAGCTAAGTGCCATGCACCTTATGTCGTATTGGATTACTGCCACTAGCAACTTTTAGGGCATGGTCATCTCACGTGGAGGTGATTTCAACTGGCCATCGAGAGAGTGCGATTGGACGCTGTTAGACCTTTTCTAGTGGGATTTTTTAAGCCACAGGTAAATACGCTTAAGCCATGAAACACGTCGGTCCTTTAAGTCAACATAACCTTTCACATCTAGAATGGATTGCTCTGTGATTACGTGAAAATCTCAAATTCTAGTTTTAAATGCTGATCTACAAGATTCATGGGCTGCATAATGTCTATTGGCTTCTATTAATTCCAATATGATTATACTCTATTGCCCAGTACTTTTCTTGTAGCTTTCTTTACATACATACATACATACATAATTGATCATTACAACGCTTCAGTCATTATTACGGCCTACCTTCTCACACCACTGATGTTGTGTGTGTTAATTTTATACACGAATGGCGGGACCTACATTTTAAAGTCGACTCCGAACGACAGATTTTTGAGAAACTTTTCAAGCCAATTTTATTTTTCTCTCAGAGTTTTTGCCAGAAATCTGCTGAGAGGAAGTCGCCAAAGAAATATTTTTTTCATATTTCGTTTTGATGTCTGACCAGGGGTTTGAACCGCAGCCTTACGTCTAATAAGCCAACACACTATCTACTAGACTACGGCAACTTCATGACGATAATTATTCGATCTAGAAAGGAGGCGTATAGGATTTTGCAAGAGTTTAAGGACTCTTAAAATTACAAAACACGAATGCAATGTTGGAATACAAATTCTTTTAACATAAACTGGGCGATAATTTCACAGAATTCCAGCATATGCCGCCATTCAATAATTTTAATCTACTTCGTCTAATAAAAATGGCCGTATGATTTCAATGTGGTGGCTGGAATATAGAATTTCAATGCTTCAGGAGTTGCCACATAAAAAGTAATCCTTTCCTGGCACTTTTATTATAAACTTATTCAAATCTAATTTATTGGGTCTTCCAACGCGGGCTTCAGAAGTTTTTCACTTGATAAAGGCCATCTTATTGAAGCCGCATCTGTCAAATGAATTGTCATTTATTCAGTCTGTTTTGCCAATTCACCATGGATGGATTAATGTAGCATTAAGCAACACGTGCAAATGAAAAAATCGTCCTACAGACAGGACTATTTGCAATGTAGTTAATTCAGTAAATAGTCGACCAAGACTACAAAAACACATGATCTGGCGTAAATATAGTCGCTGTCACTTGCAGTATATCAAATGCGAGCTAAGTGCCATGCAGCTTATGTTGTATTGGATATTTGGCACTAGCGCCTTTGAGGGCATGGTCTTCTCACGGTGGAAGTAATGTCAACTGGCTATCGAGAGCGTGTGATTTGACACTTTTAGAATTTTTCTAGTGGGGTTTTTTAAGCCACATGTAAATGCGTATTAAGCCATAAAACACATCGGTCCTTTAAGTCAACATAACCTTTCACATCTAGAATGGATTGCATTGTGATGACGTGAAAATCCCAAATTCTCCTTTTACATGCTGGTCTACAAGATCCATGTGGTCTGCATAGTGTCTATTGGCGATGAAAGGCTGCATAATGTAATATTGTTTACAGTCGATGTGTCCTTTTGATAACCTCAGGCTTTAAGCAGACATCTACAATAGTTCCATAGTTCAACGGATTTTAATAGCATTGTACTCTATTGCCCAGTACTTTTCTTGCAGCCTTCTTTATTGACTGTAAACTACGTATACCTAAATTACCTTTCCTAACTTGTGTTTTCTTCATAAACAGTAAAATTTTTATTCTGAAATATTTAACAAATCATGTACCCAAGGAAACGAGATTAGATGACCATGCTATTCAAGGAAAAAGTCTTTTTTTTTATCCAGCAAAGCTTATTAACACTGCATGTAGCCTCATACTAGAAACATACCAGAAACAAGAGTCTCCTCATAAATATATCACCGGTGAATAGAGAGTCTTCCTGGGGCAATAGGTAATTTGTCAAGAATTATAATTTCTGTACCCTCACTGACAAACGCGACAGCAACGATTCAAATTTCCTGAAATTTCTCAAAAAAATTCCCGGCATTATTGCAAAAAGCACGAATTTGAGGGGACACGTTCGTAAGGTTAGTCAAGTCGTTGATTGTAGTCAGGCTGTCTGAAAATTTCCATTACTTGACAAATACTACGCAACTTTCAATACGTTCGAGGCATCTGCATATAACACACGGCAATGTCGAGCACTGTGTAGCACTTTGAAGCCTTCAGTATATACCACAAGAGTATTGCCTAGATCAGTCAGATCAGAAGTCCCTAGACGGAATCATAAAATCAAATCTTCTAACGAGACAATTATGACGAACCATATAGACAAACCGAATATTTTATTAACACCACCTTAGCCTTCTGCTTGAATGAAAATCCGAAAGCCAATAAAATATGGCACATAAGACCATTAATTAGATCCCATTCTTCTTGTGGGTGAGTTTAATGCCCTTTATCCTCACAAAACCTTAAAGATATTCTAAATCGATGAATTCTTATAACTTGAGGTCCTAAATAACCCCAAGAATTTCATCTTCGCAGATAAGCAGCAGTGCTGGTAGAGTTTTTAAGACATTTTAAAACGATGAGGTTTTAAGATCCTCTAGGCCTTCTAAACCCGATTCCAACTTAATACCCAATGATGACTAAGTTGTATGCCGGCAGGCATTAGTCTCTTTATTGGTCTGCTCTTCTTCAACCTACCCTTCACCCTTGGATTTCTAGGACAGTTCCATAGCTTAAATTGTTTTCTATTAATTCTTGTTATTTTCTCTCTTCTCTTTTCTCTCCTCTTCTCTTGCGAGATGCACAAATTCTAATAACAATCATGTTTAATAAGATTTTCTTCTTAATTTTTTTTTTTGGATTCAACAATTTAGTGACCATTTGTTGTTGCTTTAGCTCCTAAGTTGATGCCCTAAAACGGTTACTTTTTTTAACAACAACAACAACAACAACAACAAGCATAATAAAACTCTTGCTAACAAGCTGTGGTCCCCAGAGGCCATTGTTTTGAATTTACCTTCGTTTCAGGTTTTTTCTTGTTTTGTTTTCTTTTCTTTTCTCATTTAAAATGTAAAATGATTTCAAAAATCAAGGTGGTAATCCTCTCAAGTGTTGGCAGCAGCAGCAGCAGCGGCAGCAGATCAAGTCAAAACAATTGTTTGTAATAAAATAAACTGCCATACAAGGGTAGATAGAGCCAGGACAGCAGCCAGGCAAACAATTGGTGGCGTTGTTAGGCTGCCAGCCACACATCTTTTGGTGTCGTCCTTTGTCAGTCACTTTTCTTAAGGGAATTTAAAACAAATGTATACAACAACAATTACAACAACAATAATGTATAAAGAAAAAAAAACATTGAAGAAGAAAATTTTTTAGAAACTTTTCATTCTCTTTACACAATTTAGAAAACTAAATGAAATAGAAAGTAAAACATGAAAAAGAGGAAGAGGAATAGGAGAATATCTAGCCTTTCATTATTGAATCCAAAAAGGTAAAATTTATGCACACAATCTAATGAAATTGTTTTAAAAAGTTTTGTTCATTTTCTCGGTTTTTTTTTTGTTTCAATTCATTTTGAATTTCATTTCGTTTTCATTTGTGAAAGTTCGTTATTTTTCATTAACAATTCGTTCGTTTTGTGTTAGAGAATTTGCATAAAAATGAATTGCTTCATCATTTGAAATTAAAATTCTTGTACCACACAAATGTAAATTTCTTACTAATTTGATAGGAAATCAGAAGAAACCGTTAAGAGTCTATTTGGCTTTTTATTTTTTATTAATTTTTTGGCAGTTGAAATAATCGACAAGATTGAACACGAAATTCTCAATTAAATACATATTCAATGACGTTTTTCTATCGTGAGCCTCAGAAGAACTACATTAAGAAAATACCAATTTGAAATGGAATACTCAGATTACCCTCCTCCCAAGATGACAACCTACAACCATTTCTTAAAGAAAAGAAACCAAAGCTCTTCCCATTAGTCTCCGTTAGGAGTAGTAATAGGAACTCAGTCTTCCAAGCTAAATACCACTTACGTTCGTTGATCAAACTAATAAAGATTTTCCTTAATACCTTCACAACAATTTCACAATTCGTGAAGCGCAATTTGAATTCGCATTATCCAGTTTCCAGTTAGCATTGACATAAAGTCCATTAGTAACATGATTGAATAACTTAAACACACTCTGCATATCAAAAAAAGGTTTTCACAGGCATCAGGACTACAATCTCTTGAAACATATTCATGTGACATTACGACAGCTTTAATTACCTCTGTTTACGGCCTAATATTGTAGCAAACTCTGGTGCCTTGGTACTACAATCATGCGATCGATTGTACTCTTTGCAAAGATGATAGGAAGTTCCATTAGTGTCTTCCCCCAAACCTACTACACTGACAAGTTTCCGGATGCTGCTCGCTGTCAATAAGGACAATTACTTGCCTAGAAACTGATATGCACTCAGGAATTTCCTTCCCGAATTCGTTAATGCCCTACAGGTTCCATGAATGTGTTCCAGTGATTCATTCTCATTGTTTCAAATCTACATGTTAAGCTCGAAACAACTCCAATTCTAAATAATTGTACCCAGTTGTACTACAGTGCCCTGTCAAAACACGGTTTACCAACTACAGGTTATTCATAGATACAGTCTGATGTATGACTTTGATCTCCACTTATTGTAGTTTCACAACAAAAGTTTCGATTGCCACCAGCCTACTTGGTTTTGAGGAGAGTCCCCTTGCAGCTCTTTATCTACCCTTTCGTGGAGCATAACTTTCCAAAAATTCGTTGCCACTCCATAGAAAGGTTCTGGTCAAATCAACGTCGTAAAAGCTATACTCCTCGCAATCTTGTCTGCTTGTCCATTGCCGAGATTTCTCATCTAGAATACCTATACGATTCATCTTCTCTAAACAGTGCCTAGATCAGAATGCTTGAATGGCGGCCTGACGGTCGTCTACTATTGCTGTATCCTGTCTTTTGTATCTCCTTTTCATGTTGAACTGAGCACAACTTTCGATGGTATAAACTTTCGCTTGGAAGATACCCGCGGCTTGCCTCATGGGCTGAAAGGATTGCATTGTAGGACCCAAAACTTCTGTCGGTGTTGCAAGATCCATTCTTAACTCACAAAATTGTCCCGCTTTTAAAAGAGTATGCTGCTTCCATTATTACTCCATTCATTTTTGTTACTAAGCCTAGTTGTAAAGCATCATAAAATCGACTGGTTCTGTCCAATTGACTGTTAAGAGGAGAGCAGCCAGCTAATCGGTTCTTTAGGTCAACATATGCAGCGGACTTAAATCCAACATATATTACAGTATCGCTGTAGAATAGGGTCTTATTACCACGGACATGCCATCTAACGAAAATCTCTGCTTCTTTTCCAACTCTATTTGAGCTATTTTCAGATTTTTTCTATCTGTCCGGACAATTGCTT
This sequence comes from Sarcophaga variegata, assembly GCA_932273835.1. NCBI lineage: Eukaryota > Metazoa > Arthropoda > Insecta > Diptera > Sarcophagidae > Sarcophaga > Sarcophaga variegata. The sequence continues at coordinate 11,278,458 of OW026362.1, forward strand.
CACCGATCACTATTGGTCTGACCATCATGGCATACATCATGTGCATAACTCCTGGATTTGTCTGTAAGCCTTCTCCAAAGCATTATTTCATTTCATTTCTGAGATGCTCTCTATACGTTGGATTCATGTCAATTTACAACCGAGTATTATTATTTGACCACCATTTTCTGTAACGTTGAAGTCGCCGTAGTCTAGTAGGTAGTGTGTTGGCTTGTTAGACGTAAACCCAGGGTTCGAACCTCAGGCCAGACATCAAGACAAACTACAAAAAGTATTTCTTCGGCAACTTCCTCTCAGCAGATTTCTGGCAAGAACTCTGAGAGTAAATAAAATTGCCATGAAAAAGTTTCTCAAAAATCTGTCGTTCGGAGTCGACTTTAAACTGTAGGTCCCGCCACTCGTATAAAAATTAAAGCACACAACATAAGTGGTGTGAGAAACTAGGTCGTAATCCTGACTAAAGAGACAAATGATATTTCATTCGTGTTATCGTGGAAAACAGAAGAACTCACACTAGATTATGAGGGTGTTTTTAATCAATTAAGACAGATGGATGCCCTATTATTGAGGGGTATATCTGATCTTCTCATTCAATTTATTTTACTTTTCTCTGTAGTATTAGACAACGTTCTCCTATAGTTTGTGATCTACAGGTTACTGAGTAAATGAAATGCTTGCTTCGCACTTAAAGTTACTCGTGTGGTGTATACAATCCCGTCTCAAAGTCAAAGTCGAACCTTACTTTACTACCTACAAATTGTGCTGTACATGAAAGGATATTGACTTGGACATAGCCAGGATTAACCATCCTATCAGCCTATACGGATTTTATTTAAATTGAAACCCAATGTTACTGTAGCAAACAAGTCTTTGATGTATTTGCAGCACTAGTGTAGCACAAAGGCTGCTGCTGGCTGGTATGCTGCCTCATTGTTCGCATTGTATCACCAAAAAATTGGGGTGATTTTCAAAGTGTGCATTTACTGATCCCAAGGGATGGATGGATGGATGGTTGTTCGTTCGGACGTGTCGTAATGGTTTAGTTTTAATGAACCCTGTTGAGACACACCTCTACACCAAGGCACTATAATTTCTTGTTTTTTTTATTGGAATAATTTTTATATTGAAACTATTCTTGTTACATTTTTTTAACCCCTGCTTGTTTTTTTAATAAAATAAGAGAAACCGGAGAAGGAGATCTTGTTACAATTATTGTTTTGGAATTGTATGAACATTAATGTGTGTTCGCACATCTAATTTTACAATTCTAAATGAGGAAATAAAAGTTGTTTTTTTTTGCCTCTCTCTCAACTTGATTAGCCTGATTTATTTCTCAAAAAAACCAAAAAAACGGGAATTTATTTTCAAACTAAAAACAGTTAAGCACAGTGGGTAGTTTTTTTCAATTTTTTTTTTTATAAAAAAAAAATATTTTTTTATTCAGATTTTTTCTATAATGAGTCGAATATGTCAGACGTCAGTTTTATTTTTTAAGGGTGTCTTAGCAGAATACAGTTGTTTCGTTATATTATGGTTAAACGAAACTGTTTATTGTCAAAATGACAACTGCCAGGCATCATTATGACACACAAAAATGATGCTGATGGTACAACGTAGTTTATCATTTATTTTATTTCAAGTGCTGGTTTCCTTTACAATTTTTTCTTTGCTTTCTGTTCTTTTTTTTGTATCTGTTTATGATAAATGATGTCTCGCCTAATGATACTGCATATTTGGTTTAATAAAATGCTGATTTGAAAGTGCTTTTTTTAATATTTTTGTAACTAATTGGTTTGTGCTATATTGATACATGCGTTGAAGTGCTTCTGTAGCACTCTACATGACCCATCAGGGAAGAAATTAATTATCATTGAGTTTATGTAGCCGAGGGGTGTAAAAAGGAACATGTATTTTAATAAATTTTTATTAACGAGATCATATCATTTATTACTCTGTGTGAAATCGGAATATAATTCCAATCACCAGAGTCATGTATGAGAATGGTGGGTCATCAGATTTAAAAAAATGGAGGCGTCTGGCAATCATATCCCACCGATTATAGATTAAAACAAGCTTACCTTCTAGTTCTTCAACAATTCACTATAATGATAGCTGACATCATGAACAAAGTTCATCGAGAAACATAAGATTCATTAGGCCACTCGAGGAGTAGAGTTATGAGGATGATATTTGGCTGCATTCGGACAAGAATAAGAAACCAATAGAAAGTATAGCTCCTTCTGTTGGAACTGTTGAACTCCAGCAATATGAATAAAATTTGACAATAAACAAGAGCCCAAGGAGAATATCTGCTTATAAGCGAAAATAGTCGATTAGGTAGACATTTAACATCTGGCTTATACAAAGACAAAAGAGCATGGTGCAGAAGCAAAATACAAAATTAAGAAAACGAGCAGGAAAGCAATCGCATTTGGAAGACACCTATCTAAACATACGAAACTTATAATATTAGACGCATATGTGAAGTTAAACCTAACGTACGGAACTGGAACATGGCTTACATGGAATACCATGTACCCAAGTCCTTCAAAAATATATGCTGGAGGCGTGATAGTATACCTACAAAGGATGGCAACGACAAAAACTTAAGCAGTAGTCTCCGAAAGTATCAGTCTCAATAAACGTCTGTCTCAATAAGCAGCAGTCTCAGTAAGTGGCATTTCTATGATCGAATTCAGTATGGGAAAAACTTTAAAGTAACCTTCATTTCTTATATCCATTAGCACCCAGTTTAATCCAGAAACTCAACAATATTTTAGCATTTTACCAACAGGATCGAAATCCTTCTGCTATGTTTCTATCTTTGCAGAAAGGATATTAAAGTCTTGACTAATGTAATATACTTCAGCAATTACAATTATTATAGCAATTAAAAAGATTTTAATCTTCTATGATAGCCAACCGCAATTAGAAATCTTTCGGATGCAACCATAAGGTCTATACTGGTTTGTATCTACCGCAGCTCTCTTGATTAACTCTCTCTTAGCACTTTTGTGTCAATCTTACATACGAATCTGCTTACTTAACTTAATTAATTGGTCGTTACAGTCCTTTAGGCATAATTAAAACCTATCGTTTCCATATATTATAAGTGACAGGATCTAGAGCTACTTCATGTAAAAATTCCATCATATTGAGCCGCGAGTCTGTGAGATTAACACAAAATTGCTGCGAGAGTTAATCAAGATAGGCGCGTTATATGTCAACCTATTTAGACCTTATTGTAGCACCTGAAAGGCTTCTAATTACCGAAGTAGACTTATCTCGTTCGACAGAATCTTCCTCAAGACTCTAACGCAGCTATAATTACTTGGTATTCGATCAATAACTAATTTCGACATGCTGCTAAGGCTGTCATGCTTTAAAGCGAAATACTGAGGATATAATATTGCTCATATAAGCTTTGTTTTTAATACAGATGCCCCTCCGCTTTATGCCATAGAACAGTTCATTTATAAAGAGTCCGCCAAATAACTTTTTTTTTTGAAAATGCTTTAAAAAAAAATACTGAATATTTTCTCAAATTTCTTTTTTATTTGAAAGTACAATCCTTCCGGTTAATAATGGAAAATAATTTCATTCAAATGGCTGCCTCGGCTGGCCGGCTGGACGATCGGTCCAATTTTTAAGCACATTATCGATTGTGTGCAGCTGTATTTCACCAATGGCTTCACGAATATTGTCCTTTAAAGCGTCAATTGTCTCTGGCTTGTCGGCGTAGCACTTATCTTTGACGGCACCCCACAAATAATAGTCCAAAGGTGTCAAATCGCAGCTCCGAGTTGGCCAAACGACATCAGCTCTGCGGCTGATAATGCGATCTTCAAAAACAGGGCGCGAAACATCGAGTGTAGCTTCGGCTGTGTGGCACGTAGCGCCGTCCTGTTGAAACCAAATGTTGCCAATATCCTCCTCTACAATTTTTGTGCAAAAAATTTGTTCAACATGGCCCGATAACGATCGCCATTGACTGTAACGGCCACTCCTTGCTCATTTTCGAAGAAAAATGGCCCAATTATGCCTCTGGACCAAAATCCGCACCAAACAGTGACTCGTTTTGGGTGCGTCGGCTTTCCAATGTATGCCTGCGGGTTTTCTGTGCCCCAAATGCGACAATTTTGCTTGTTTACATATCCGCCAGGATCAAAATGAGCTTCATCTGAAAAGATTATTTTTTTTTTTGCCAAAATCGGCATCTTCTGGTGTAGGCTACTGCATTTTCCATTATTAACCGGAAGGATTGTACTTTCAAATAAAAAAAGAAATTTGAGAAAATATTCAGTAGTTTTTTTTTAAAGCATTTTCTTACTTCATTTCCTTTCGGTTTGTCAACTTCTAGAAACTTAATGTTGATTTGTTATTGTAATTTGTATTTGCATTTAGACCGACATATCGGCTTTTCTGGATGTTTTATTACGTAGTTGAACAGAGGTTCTCGGAATTCAATTTTTACTTTACTTTCCTCGTCGAAATCGTAATTGTTGTAATCGTTGACATTATATCATCAAACACATAAAAATGCTTAATGAACGTGTGTAGCACACGCTAACAATCGTACAAATATTCTCACTTATTACAGTGATAATCACTTTTATGTCAAATTTTCGTTTTGTATTGGAAAGATTTCAATTTAATGATGCCACTGGTAGTGGTGGTGTGGTGGTGGCACTGGTAGCAACGGTAGTGGTGTGTCATAATTATTGCGTTTGAATTGTTGTAATTTTTTTTGTCAACACCCCGTTGGCAAAAAGGAATATTTTTTTCTCCTTTTTTTATTTTCATAACAGCCCTTGTGTTATTTGTATGTATGTAATGTTGCCTTTTGTTGTCTATTTTGGCAAAGTCGCTCCTAAACTGTGGTTGTCAAACATTTCACTTTTAATCATACGCTCGCTCATTCATGCGTTTCTATACTGTAGCGTAGCGTGTGTATGTTTTGGTCATCATTCGCGTTGTGGAAATCTCGAATTTTTATTGTTTTGCGAGGTGAAAAAATCACAGCAGGCTTTGGGTTTTTTTTCAATGTTTCTGTTCATTCGTTTGGTTTTTCTTCCTACACAAAGGCTGAGAGAGGAGTCTGCCTAAATAATGTCAGTTGGTTGGTTGGTTGTTTGGTCGTTTGGTTTGCTGTTTAGCTAATGCTGTGCTGACAGTTGTTGCCTTTGGCTACTTTTATGATTTACCATATTTCAACGCGTATATAAAAGTAACAATAACAATAACAACAATAATACAGGGTCATCGTTGTAATATTTATGTAGAGATGATGAAAATATCGCCGAAAGTTATTACAAAAAAACAAATTTTATACTCGTGTGCGCCAGCAAATAAAAGAAATGTAAAGCCAATGCCAGTTTGACGGCCCATTGGATTTTTTGTTGGTGTTTCTAATTTTTTTTTCTTTCCACAATATTTACGGAAGTGTATCATTCATTATTTTTTTTCATAATTTTTTGCTTTAATAATGCGGGTTTCAACGCCTCACTTTGTCTATTAATTTCTGGACAAATTTTAAATGATTTTTGGTTGCTTGCTGCTACCAGTAAAGGGAGAGGGCATACGAAATTTTGATTTAATTTAATTAAAGAAATCATTTGTAAGGAAATATTTATTGCAACACGATAGACTTGGTGTGGTGTAGTGGTTTAAGCTCGAAAAAACTGATCACCATGTAATATTCTAATCCTCTGCTTCCCGAGAGAATAATATCAACAAGAAACATCATATAAAGGCAAGGCATAGTGATAGGAGTAAGCTAGGGCTACATACTCGTCAAAAAGAGCGATCATTCTGAGGTATACGGATCGTTCGTAAAACGTTATTGGGATAGGAGCGGGAGTTTTTGGTTTCAGAGTGAAGTATTTCGTGCTCATGAAGAAATTTGTTGATATTTTTCAAGCAGAATTCTATCCGATTTAACTTGGACAGAAACTAAAATAGACGGGCCATAGCAGTTACATCTGGCAATCAAGTCACCACATGTGCATTCTGCTTTTAAGAGGTTAACTCGAAAATAATATGGGACTGTCCGGGAAAGCTGAAACAGCTCATTCACAGAAATGAGAAGGCAGTTGAGTCTGCAAAGAGGAAAGCTTTCTGGCCGCTGCTGGCGCCATAACCTTTGTGTGGAGCGAAAGGGAAGAGAAGAGCCTTTTCTTTTCAAGCCAAGTGTCTTTGAATTAAGTGTGTGACAATCTAAGGCTATGTTGGTTAATTATAATAGGAGGATTTTTGAGTCATGCACCAGATAATCCAGGAATAATCTGAAGTAAGCAAACGGCTTTTTGACAGATAACAGTGGAGTCGTAATTAACTTCTTCATACTGTGGATCGTCTTAAACTCAACCAGCGTATTCTGTCATGAAGAGTATGAATCACCAGAGCGTATTCTTGGAACATAAGAGACAATAAAAAATCGCAAATATATGCCGATGTAACTGCTATGATTAACATGCGTTGAACTCTACTCACGTGTATAATGCATATTTTGTGCTGCATGTATATGAAAGCCAATCTCATGTATGGCTTCTGTGGTTCCACTTTTCGCAAGTCTGTTAGTTTTGTTGTTGCCTACAATTTCCCCGTGTCAATCAACCCATATTAAGGTAATCGTCGAACGACTCTCTATCTCCTTTAGAGGCACTTATGATAGTTGGCCTATCTTTGATGTGCATTACACACTCTCTGTGGGGATTTAATGGCTGCTTTACTGTCAGTAAATACATACATATGTGTATGTCTGCACTCAATATACCCTGATATCGGATTCAGATATCGATAATAGAACTACAGCAATCGAATAGTGTTTGTCACTTGGGCCAATATAGAATTCAATTGTTCTGAAAAGACTCCACATTAGGCTTTGTCACGTGATCTGGATTTATTAGTAACTACTTGGATCTGATAAACCGTTACCAACCAACATTTCTAAAGTTATAGACGATATCCCAAACTAAAGCAATATATGTTGTATGGTTTATTGAACTTTACTAACTAAATTCACAATTATTCTTTTCTTGTGAGTATCGATTTGAAGAAGTTTTATTGAATATTTTTCTCAGTGTATTAAAGAAATTTCCCCAAACTATGTTCAATTTGTCATTTCCTTTCGAATAATTTCAGTTTAAATTTTAATTTTCGAAGAAAATAAAAAAATTTATAAAAAAAGCGAATAAAAAGAGGAATAAATTCTCTATAAAGACAATAAAAAGTTCATTTGAATATTTTAACAATTCTAATTATATTTGCCAACATCCAGCGAGCGATATTTGAATGAAGACCAAAAGGAAAACTCAAAAAGAATTTGGAGAAACAAATAAACGAGAAACGAAAAAACCAAAGCGAATATGTTGGTAAAATTTGTAAAAGAAATTGGATTTCATTTCTAATAAAAAAGAGAAAACATCAAGTGAAGCAAAAACAGAACGCAAATAAAGCCAACAAGATAAAGACAAAGAACAGATGGAAACTCAATCAACAGAAAAAAAGAGGAGGCAGAACAATAAAGCAAGAATTCCAATACAATCAGCCTCTATACACTCTCCACGAAAACTTCAAAAACATGAAATTTTTATGAGAAAAAGAAAATTCACACCTTTTAAGGGAAAGAAACTAAAAAGGATGTGGGGCCGCACCTATGCTTGGCAAAAGGCAATAACTGAAATGAAAAACAAAATCCAAGCCATTCAGTCAAGCAGTCAAACAGTTTCTTAAAGCTCTTCAGCTGTTAACATACGAACGCTGATATCTATGTAATGAAATTTAAATTTGAATAATTCGAATGAACGAATGAATTTCATTTGCTTAGCTGCTGCTGATTCGCTTCATGGAATTTTTCTTTTTCATCTCCTTTTCGAGTCAGCTTTTTGTCTCCTATACAGCCAAGAGTAAAAGTAAGTCCAATGCCAATAACATGCTTTCTTTGTTTTGTTTTTGCAATTTAATATTCCGTTTTCCTCTTCTTCTGCTATATTGTGTGGTCATTCATTTTCCGCTTTTGTCTTTGGCTTTGACTTCATTTAAAACGCCGAATAATGAACCAAACTTGTGACAAACTTGTACAAAACTTTTCGACATTCAAATTAAAGTTGTTGCTTGTGCTTGTGCTTGAGTCATCTCTATTAAGAATTCAAAATTATGTATGGCGGGTATTTGTTTAAGAGGGGGAGGCTGTAAAATCTAAATCATGATTTGAAAGAAAAATAAGAAGAAAAATTTACTTTCAAAGAGGAAGGAATGCTGTTTTTATAAATGAAAACACTGGTCTGCACAGTTTCTTTCTCTTCTTTATCTCTGTAACTCCTGCAGTATCATTGAACAGGTGACCAAAGACCATTGCGTCACGCATGAGTTGCCAGCATATAACATCTAGTCATGCTTGCAATAACTACGCTCAGCATACTCCCTCGAGTTTTGAGTAGACTTTCCATGCGCCCTCCATTTAAGCAAATTTGCAAGGCTACCTTACAGAATCCATAACTACAGGTTCAATTACAAGCTCTCAAGTCCTCGAAGCGGTTCCCAATGTAGAAATTTCACCGGAGAGCCCAATAATGGTATCATGTTACGTCAGTTCATTCGCTCTACAGAATACCAATGCCTTAGTGCCCTCTCCACCATCACATTTATATACTTGTGACAGGCATAAATCATCTTCTCAGTGTCTTCAGCAGCAGCAATTGGTCTGAGAAGGAGGAACAGAACATCAGGGCCCTTATCCAGCCATTGGATCCATGTGCTCTCCATCTAAGCAAATTCGCAAGACTATCTTACAGAATTCATAACTACAGGTTCAATTACAAGCTTGCAAGTCTTCAAAGCAGTTTTCAATGTAGAAAACTCACCGGAGCACCCAATGATGGTATCATTTTAGGTCTAGAATACCAATGTCCGAGTACCCTCTCCGCACACATCACATTTATACATTTGCGACAGGCATATATTATCTTCTCAGTGTCTTCTGCAGCAGCAGTGGGTCTGCGAAGCAGGAACAGACCATATTTGATCTCATGTATCAGGGCCCTGATCTAGCCATTGGATACATGTGCCCTTCATCAAATCAAATTTGCAATAATGTTTTACAGAATCAATAACTGCAGGTTCAATTTTAAGCTCATAAGTTTTCAATGGGGTTACCAATCTAGATAACTCACCGAAGATCCCAATGGATGGTACCACGCCACACCATTGTATTAGTTGCACAATTACCTGGAATTACCATTAGGAGAATGTCATACCACTGCGCCAACTCATTAGAGACTCACAACAGGCATAAACCATCTTTTCAATGTCTTCTGCACCAGCAGTGGCTCTGAGAAAGATTACATTTAATGTGTTGGCTCCTCAATTAGTACGAGCGAAGTTATTTGTCTCTGAAGGAGTTTTTCGACCTTTGGGATCCATTTTCCATTTTCAATTTTTTTCAATTTTGCCAAAGCCTTTTCCAACTTTCCCATGGACACTGAAATATAGAGTATTAAGTCGGGTAATCCATATAGCTTATTGGCATAAAGAAAACTTTACCGAAGAAAGTCTAAAGGAGTGAAATCTCACAATCTTGGATGTCAGATCGTATCATTGCCACGTGAAATGACCATATCCTTATTAGGTTAGGTTAGGTTAGAGGACGTGTACTTGTCAATTAAGACAAGTACAGTACCCGGAGGTCGAATTGACCCATTGTACAACGTCCTAGTTTCTCACACCACTTATGTTGTGTGTGTTAATTTTATACATGAGTGGTGGGACCTACAGTTTACAGCCGACTCCGAACGACAGATTTTTGATATTTTATTTACTCCCAGAAATCTGCTGAGAGCAAGTCACCGAAGAAATACACCTTGCCGAGCTGTTGAAATCACATGATATTGGTATCCAGATCTTCAAACTCAGGCCAAATAAGTTGGTAATCATCGACCTAATATGCTCGCCGTTAGCATTGATAGACTAGCAAACGTCGTTCGTCATATGAAATATAAACCGATAACGCGGTCAGTCTACAATACCCTTCAAGTAATGAGTTTTTCCTTAGGAATTTTCCTTATGAGGATTTGTATCGTCTCGAATGTGCACAATTTTGTTTGTTCACGTCCTCATCTGCTGTGTGAGCAAGAAACTCCGTGCTGTTGAAACAACATGCCCTTCGTAACCAGATCTTCCAAATCATGTCCAAAAGAAGTTGGTAATCATCGGCCTATTGTGCTTGCCGTTGGCAGTGATAGGCTAGCAAACATCAGTCTCAATGAAGGTAGAGACCGTTAATGCGGTTAGCTTAAAATCCCCTTTAAATAGTGACTTGTTAGGGATCTCGTGTGGATTTGTATCGTTCCGAATTCGCACAATTTTGTTTGCTTACGTATTCATCTACTCCAGAGCCCTTTAAGCGAACATATGTAATTGTCTGTGGTCGTTATTTTTGTGTTCATATAATAGCTGTAGGGCATTATGTGGTCTACAATTACCGATTGTAAGTTTTCACCTTGTTTTTCTTATTGTTTTTCCTTTAAAAAAATCTCATATTCATGGCTAAATTATAATTCCTATCACTTAATGCTGAAATCTTCCCTATTCAGTACACTCCTCTGCTCTCTTTTCCTTTGCTTTTTTCAAATATTTCACTTTCGATTTTGATTGCGCGCGTATTTTAAGCATTTAAGGTGTGTTTAGAAAACGTACGAGGAGGAGGGAGCGGTATGGGGTGTAACATTGAATATCTTAAGAAAATGAAAATTAAGTTTTGCCCTCTTAACTGCCACCACACTGTGGTTACTTTCACTCTCATGTCTCACTTCACTTCACTTGAATTTGATTTTATTTTTGTTTTCATTTATATTTTTATCATTTTTACCTGTTATTTATTTTTACTTGTTTTGTTCCCTTTTCCCCCGTTCTTATATTTGTATTTGTATTTGGCAAATAAATGATAAGCGCAGCATTTCATTTGATATTCATTATTTGATAAGGCCACCATAAGTTATAAAGAAAAAAAATGGAAACGAATACAAAATATAAAAACGGAAACGGAAATGAAAATGTTAAAACGTTTTACTATTAACTTTACGCACACACACAACCACTCACGCACTCACTCACTCATTGCATAACATAGAACTTTTCATATCTATTACTTGCCTTCTTAGTAGTAGCATACAGAGGAGAGTACAGTAGATGGAGAGTATAGAGTACATGGCGAGCGTTATTTAGCGGAATTCTTTTTTCTTTTCCTTTTTATGGTTATTTAATATGATAATTTTTATTCACTTATTTTTGGTTTTTCTTTCTGTTTTTTTTTTCTTTTATGCTTTTTTTTTTTTTTTTTTGGTTATCATGTCTACAATTTTGTGGCTTAAATATTTACGTAAGTAAAATATGTTTATTGTGCTGTATTATGATAATACCTTGGACCTCCAAAGTCCCCCATCCCCCCAGTCCATATCAAAAGCAATTTAAAAGCTTAAAGAAATTTGTGTAAGATATTCTTATTAGTGAAGCTGTAGCAGAAAACATATTTGTATTCAGCAGTATAATGATTTATATGCTTAAGGTCATAAGGTTATCAAGAAATTTTTCTTGGATTTAAAAAAAAAGAAAAAATCGGTGAATAAATATTTTAGAAATCGAAACAAGACAAACAAACAAAAAAGAACGACATAATGAGACTATCGTTTATTTTGGTTTTCTTGAATTTAAATTCAAATGTTAGTTAGGCTATCTTCTAAAAATTTAAATACAAGATTTCGAAGTCCTTGTTTCTGTAAAGAAAATATTTTTTTAAAAATTCTTCTCGTATACTGCTTCACATTATACATACATACCAGAGGTCAGCAATGAGTATTCGAAACGATGAGTAGATTCGAATCATACTTATAATTTCTGATACTTATACGCATTCATACTTATTTTAATGTCATACTCATACTACTCATATTCAAAGTTTGAAATACTCATGGTACGCTTACTTAACAATACGCATGATGTTATTGATTTCGACTCTCCATGACTCAACATTTACAAGAATCACAAAATAAGTATGATTCGCCTACGAACACTATAATACTCACTAGAAGGTTGTGTGTTTGCTTTGCTTGCTGTCTTTGTCTTTTTTTCTTTTTTTGTAAATGCAACAACAACTAAGACTGTAAATTTTGGCGAATGATTCGAATCACTCGAATCATTTATGAGTATTATAAGTATTTTTCTAAATTTATGAATCTGAATGAGTAGGCGTATGAATCAAACATATTCAAATGTTATGAGTTTGATGTTAACGTTGTACTCATACTCATTACAACTTGTACTTATAAATCAATGTTGTACTTAGTAGGAATGAATCAGAGTATACGGATTTCAATACTGTTGACTCACTCATACTCAAAATTTCATGAGTACTTAGGAGTAGCGAAAAAGCGATTCATTGCTGATCTCTGATACATACCTACAGTATTGGTCTTTACAACCCTTTACGCAGAATTACAACCTAGCTTTTCACACCACTTTTGTTGCGTGTGTTAATTTCATACATACGTGGCGGGTCCTACACCTTAACGTCGAAGCCGTACGACAGATTTTTTGAGAAACTTTTCATGGCAATTTTATTTGATCCACAGAGTTTTTACTAGAAATCTGCCGAGAGAGGAAGGCGTCGAAGAAATATTTTTTCGGATTTTGTTATGTTCGAGAGCCAGGAGTTTAAACACGACCTCACTACAACTATACTACGGCCACTTGATCCTTCTATCCAATCTTCTGTGCATAGTAAGTCCTTTATAGTTTTTTATCATCCGTCTATCCACAAACTGTTATACCACCCCAGAGTTTTATTGCTTCTTGGATTACATTAAATAATGCAACTTTATTGCAAAATTTTCAAATAGAACACTGAGTAGGCATCAACGAATCCTCTGCAAGCTTCTCTGTCCCTAGCAAACAACCTGTCCTGTCCTTTAATGTTCATCTTGTTGAAGCTCCTACTCTCAAATTAGTTGTCAGCTATTCAGACCACTTTGTCAAGTTACCATGGACAACAATAGACAGCCACGTGTGTTCATATTCAACAATGATGCCCGATTTTGGATCTGTAGGTACATGAAAAAACAAAATTTTTACATTTTGGGACGATAGTAATCAACAGGAGATCCAAGAGCATCTAAAGCATCCTGTAGACGTCACTGTTTGGGATGGATTTTGAGCAAGCGGCGTCATGGGTCCATATTTCCTTGAAGACAGCATTGGCTGTAACCAACAAGCGCCTTTTGGTCTATGATTACCAACTTCTTTTGGCCTATATTACGCAACAACGGCATACATATGCTGTCAACACAATGATGCTACGTACTATACAGCTCATAGTACATTGGATATTGAGGGTATTTTGTAGCGATTTAAGGATATGGTTACCTCACTTGAAGGTATTGTGAAATGGCTACCGTGATCGCGCGATTTGACCCCTTTAGACTTTTTCTTGCAGGGTTTTCTTAAGTCCCACGTGTATGCGAATAAGCCACAAATCATAGCGGTTCGCAAAGCCAACATAATCCAAGTCGTCGAACAAATTCAAACTGATTTATATGCCAAAGCCATGCAGTCCTATTGGGTCTGTGTCATGTACTAAATCCAAGAATATAATTTGAGTTCCATATTGTATTTTATTATGTACTTACGGCTTCTCTTACGTAGAGCACTACGACTATTAGCGCTTTGTTTCACCCCTAAATTTAGTTTAATACTCCTTATACACACATAATTGGTCATTACAACCCTTCAGTCAGGTTTACCTCCTAGCTTCTCACACCACTTATATTGTGTGTGTTAATTTTATACTTGAGTGCCGGAGGACCTATAGTTTAAAGTCGACCCCGAATGACAGATTTATGAGAAACTTTTTCATGGCAATTTTATTTACTCTCAAAGTTTTTAGCAGAAATCTGCTGATAGAAAGTCGCCAAAGAAATATTTCGAATTGTTGGAGATGGTTGACCTGGGGTCTGAACGTCATTACTGTACGTCTAATAAGGCAACACATAACTTACTAGACTCCGGAAACTTAATCAATACATGATAATTATATTCCATTTTCAGTGCAATCTAAATACATACAGTCACACAGATAATTATACGTATCCCCCCTAAAAATCATTTTTTTGAAAATGATAATATATGGACAAGTCAACTGATTTTTGCGCCAAATTTTTTGTTTTCCGTCACAGCCGAACAAATTATATTTGTTCTCATCACATTCGCCCAAAAATCAGTTGACTTGTCCATATATTATTGGGCGAATTCCAATCGTAGCTTTTTTCTCGCCACTCGGCTTCGGAAACCGTTCTTTCTCAAAACACTTCGAACTGTTTTGGAATGCACAATAACACTGTGATCACTTTCCGATGTATTTCGTATTTCTACGGCTGTAGTCCTAGGATTTTTATCCACAATACCTTTTATATACCGGGCTACCCTTGGAGAAATTTTATACGAAATATACGTCGTACGTATAATTTTCTGTGGTGCCATATTTGTTTTAAGCAAACTGCAGTCACAAATTCATAGATTTTGGGAATCTTTTTTCATTATTTAAGTAAATGTGTCGTTACAGACGCTAGTGTAAATAAATTTCAGATTAGAAGTTCATTACTTTTAAAAAAAATGGTTTTTAGGGGAGGTACGTATAATTATCTGTGTGACTGTATATCATTAAATACCGTCTAAATTCAGTCACGTTTTCTATGTTTTAGAATTGTTTACCATTAAATATCTCTTAAGAAATATCATGTTTTATTCATTACTAACTGTGTCCTTTCTTTTTTTGCTTTCTTTTCTAGGTGAGTGTAACTAAATAATACACCCCGTATGTAAGTAAAATTTTATAAAACAATATCTTTGTTTTATCAATATCATAGCTGTACCTATTTCTAACACCATCGCTGTAAATTACTGATTTCAAAAGTGTGTTGCCATAATATTATTTTTTTGTTTGTACGAATGTTTTGAAACATTGTCAGGCTCCATTGCTAGAAATCTGGTGAAATATATTTAGTCATATAACGTGTAGTTTGAGATGTTTTGCTTGGGGTTTGAACCGTTGCCTTATGTCTAATAAGCCAACACACTACCTACTAGACTACGGCGACTACATTCCTTATGCGGTGGTATTTTTTTACAGTACAGATCTGACAAATCTTTGATTTTCCGGACCTAGAGACAATTGCCAATTATAAACAATAGCCTCAAGATTGATTGCAACAGTCGAACATTAGATATATTTTTCGAACACTTTTTCGTACATATCGGAAAGGGATCTCTTTTTGTGTTATCAGTGTAAACGCGAACAACTAACGATATCAAATTGCATAATTTTGGTGGCTTATTGATTATGGGCCCAATGACACCTTCAAACTACAAGATCAATTAAACATTCACACAATGGGTCAATTCGACCTCCGGTTACTGTACTTGTCTTAATTGACAAGTACACGTCCTCTAGCGTCCTCTATCCCAATCAGTCACACAGTCTGTATAATTCGCAATGACAATCAGTAGAGTCAGCAGCAGGAAGCGACCATTATAGATATATAGATATGAGAAATTAGTAGACAAAAGTCAAAGAAGGGCACGATACACCGCTGAAGCTTATAATATTAAGCAGTTTGAGCCTTTTCTAATTAACATATTGAGGTCACTGTTCTAAGCTGATTTTTTTGTATTTCGAATTTACTTCCCACTGTATTTTATTAATGAGGAGATGAACAATTCGTTAGTCTCATTCGCAAATGTGCTAAGTCCCTTTTTTCAAATTTTACAGGAGACACAAAAAACATTGCGGCTTCTTCAGTTTTTAAAATTTGTAAACTTTTTAAACGCAATTATTTTTACAAAATAGCTCTCTTTAAATGACCTAGATCAAAAATTAAAAATAATTAATAATTAATATTCGTGGAGTTAGCACGTGATGTTAATATTTTTCTTAGTTTTGTGGACTTAGCGTTTTTGCAAACCACAAAATTACAACAACTTTAAACTACATGCTGACATTTTTTTTGTTGTAAAATATGTATTTTGTATAGTTTTAACGTTTTGCATTAAAATCTCAATTTTGGTAAAAAGTAGACTTAGCGTCTTTGCGAATTATACTAACGAATTATGAGTTTGAAAAAAATTTCCTTTCCATAAGCGTAAAATAATTTTCTCCCCGTGTAACATTTCAGCATTTTCATCTCTCCGGTAATGTGAAAATAACCTCCAATTAAGTACTTCAGTCCACGTCACCCTTGAGCCTTATGATATCATTGTTGTCTTATATTTATTGCTTATTGATCTCCAAGTTTTATTGTTTTTGAAATATTTTAGTGTATCATACATTGCCATACATAAACTAAACCCCCGACTTTAGTCTCCATTTTATCAACAGCTCCAGGTGGCCGTAGTCCTTTTCCTCTTCTTTCCATTGAGTAGTTTATGTTCTGTAGTGTTAATAGTCTGAAGTCAGCGCGTTGGCTTACTAGACCTAAGGCCTCGATGTATACCCCAGGTCAGACTTCTCCAACAAAACGAAATACGAAAAAATCTTTCTTCGGTGAGCGACTTCCTCTCAGCAGGTTTCTAGCCAAAAACTCTGAGAGTAAATAAAATTGCCATAAGTTTCTCAAAAATCTGACGTTCGGAGTGGACTTTAAACCGTAGATCCCGCCACTCATGTATAAAAAGTTAACGCACACAACAGAGGTGGGTGGAGAATTTAGGTCTTAATCCTGACTGAAGGGGTGTAATGACCAATTATGTGTGTATGTATCATACGTCGCCATATCCAAATTTGCCGGATTACCAGAACCCGACGATCCGTTTTGTAAACAACGTCTTTGGTTGACAATTGAATTATCTTACCTAACTTAGGGCATTTGAAATCATTTGTCTTAGACGGAATGCAATTCACATTCCTTAATATAGTCATTTGACCACACTGGTCTTACTACTGTTATTCATGCAGTATGGCATTTAAATTGTATTTTTCCAAAAACTTTTGCTTGTATTTCAGCCATGTTTAAAATATCGTTATCAATCGCTCTCTCGCCATTTAATCTTTTTGCAATCTTTTCATTCATTTCCACCAACTTTAATTATTTAATTCACAACAATCTTCTATTATAACAACCACTAGACTAGCTAGACTTGTGTTCTACAGTTTCTTTTGTGCATAGAAATCCTTATTACAACTCCTGCCACACTCATTCATTCATTCATGTATTTGCAATGTGATGGATATTTTTGTTTGTGTTGTCTAAATCGCATTAGCATGATACTTGAACAGATGTTGGTGTGATTTGAAATTCACAAAACTAAAAGCATTTTCGTAAATCTAAATTTTATATACACTTTTACAACAGCAACAGCATTTTCTTGTTCACGTCTATACATACATACAAATGCTCTTACCACCAGCCATCATTTGCAAAACCAAACTTCTTTTTTTTCTTGTTTTTTTTCGGAAGCTTTTCCTGTATAGAAGTCGCATTAAATCAAAAGAATTTGAAAAGCCACTAGTGACACCAAAGAAAATGTTCAAATGCAAACAAGCCAAATAAACTCTCGTATCGCTTCGTATCGTATTTAGATTTTTACCCACCGACTCTATGTGTGACAGTGACAGTTGTTGTCACCCTTGAAAATATCTGAAGTGCCGCCGGTATTAGTGGGTAAAAGTGTAAGAGATTTTCTATTTTATTTTGCCAACACACTACTGCTTCCTCGCAATCTCTGTCAGTCTGTCTAATATGAATTAATTTTCTAAATACAATATAAAGAGTGACTTCACGACATACGGTGGCGGTGTTTTGCAGTTTTTAAAGAAATACAGAATGGAGGTAATAATCTTACCGTATAACAGTGGAACAAGAAGAAATCAAAATAAATAGGAAGTTACAGAGCATGTAGACCAGAGACGCCCTAGTCTAGTAAGTAGTGTGTTGGCTTATTAGGCGTAAGGCCACGGTTCAAAGCGCTGAGGTCAGACATCAAAACAAAAATATGAAAAAAAAAAATAATTCTTCAGTAGCAAAAACTCTGAGTGCAAAATAAAAATGTCATGAAAAATTTCTCAAAAAATCAGTCGTTCAGAGCAGACTTTAAACTGTATGGCCCGCCACTCACGTATAAAATTAACACACACAACATAAGTGGTGTGGGAAACTAGGTCGTAATCCTGACTGAAGGGTTGTAATGACCAATTATGTATGTTATGTGTAGACTATCATTTTAGGGATTTTCTCTCGAATACTTTACACTAAATTGTACTGTTTGACAATATGTTGGGTAAGAAGGGCCCTTTTGTTCGACTCACTTCTACACTCTTGTGTACTGGGCAATGTCCTTTAATTTGATTTCTTTAATTTTGATTTCTTTCGCAAATGCTTGGCAATTCCATAATAATTAAAAGACAGTTTCTTCCTTCCCTTCCTATTAGTAACTTTGACGAAGTCATACGAGAGAGCACTTAGCTGATGGGGGCATGCTATCTCAGTAGGCGATATTCCGCATAATAAATGTTCAACACAAAAAACAGGAAATTAAAATCGGTCTTCTTTTAGGAATTGAATTCCAATTGCTTGTAAAAGATAATAAAAGGACATCTCGAGTGCCTAAATATCAAGAAGGATTCCCTTTGATTAGAGTATTGTAGTGGATTAGAAGTTCTTATCGCCTGGTTCTACAGAACAGAAATTATGTATGTGCCTTTAGCGAAAGCTAATACAGTTTTGAACTAAGATAATATGTATATCGTGCCTCCCCGGTACTGAAAAACTCATAATAGAATAGGGATTTACCATGATTCTAGAGAAAAACTCTTTCTGTACAACAGCGGAGGGAGATTAGTCATCTGAAGGAAATTCTTCTCTTCTCTTCTCTCACTACGGTTGCATAGTCAATTATAAGTTTGCAGGTCCCCAAAGAGATCCCCAACGTAGAGAATTCATCAGAGAGTTCCATGGTCGTGCCCCTTCTGGCCAGTTCATCCGCTCTCTAGTTGCCAGGAATATCATTATGTCCCGGTACCTATGTGATACAAACATCATATCGGTTCGCCACCTCACTGAGATCTCTGCGACAGTTGTACACCGTCTTGGAGTTTATTACACTGGAATCCAATGCCTTGATAGCCGCTTGGCTATCGGAAAGTATGATGATTTTCCATCCGTGAACATTTTTGTCCAGCCTGAATTGCTGACACCTCCGCCTGAAAGACGCTGCAATGATATGGTAGCCTTATATACTCAGATATTCCAATTGATTCCGAATATATACCAATTCCAACGGGCTCCTTCCAGTTTGGAGCCATCGGTGTAAATTTGTGCGGAGTCCCTTGGGAGGTTCACTGAACCACTCCTCCACCCCTATCTTTCCGGAATGAATGTCCCAAAATTCATTGGGAAGTCATATCGCGGTGTCATGTAATCATTGCTTCCGACAATATCAATTTCTCCCAGTATCTTTGTATGGCCAATGCCCTATGCATGCCATTGTCCAGTAGCCCAGAGACGCCTGCTAACCTTTACCGCCACGCTGCTGCAGTAGAGGTCAAGCGGCAGAAGGTATAAAATTATCTCCAGAGCGATCATAGGAGTAGTGCGCAGAGCACCACTGATAATTATACAAGCAGATCGTTGTAACTTGCGTACAAGGCTCAAGTTCGTTGTCCTATTCAGAGATTCCTACCATACTTGGCATCCATAGGTAAGGATAGGTCTGACCACCGCTGTGTAGATCCAGTGAGTCAGGTTTCAGGCCCCACTTCTTCCCCAACACTTTGTTACATGGGCATAGGACGATAGAGGCTTTCCTCAGTCTTTCCGTGATATTTGGTTTCCATGATAGCTTCCTATCCAGGATGAGACCCAAGAAGCGCGCTTCCTCCTTGAGTTCAAGTTCCGTCCCATACAATTTCAGTGGACGAAAAGGTGGAGGCTTGTACCTTCTCGTGAAGAGTACGACCTCCGTTTTTCCAGGATTAACACCCAAGCCACAGCCAGATGCCCTGGGCATTAACGACACTTGTAGTTTCAACAGGTCGGCGTTATATGCCATACAGTTCCTGCCACATTGGATATTCTGTACAAGCGATTTAAGAGCTTGGTCATATCACTGTGGAGGTGATATGAACTGGCCAGCGAGATCATACAATTTGACCTTTTTTAGCATTTTTTTTTGTTTATCAGCCGGTCATCAAAGCCACTAACCACAGGAGGGCATCAAACCCAATATAACTCATGCCATAAGCAAAATTCAGCCTGATTTGTTCGCTGGAGTCATATAAAATTGAATATTTCGAATGCTTCTACACACAGCGAAACCATATCGAACTTCGGACCGATTTCAATGATATCTGGCACACGTTTTTTTTATCTAAATTTGAAGATAAGAAGTGCTTAATGAAGGTTATGAGTGTAAACTAACCTTAATTGTTTTAATTTTTTTTTCGCCGAGGAG
Organism: Sarcophaga variegata; assembly: GCA_932273835.1. Taxonomy (NCBI): domain Eukaryota; kingdom Metazoa; phylum Arthropoda; class Insecta; order Diptera; family Sarcophagidae; genus Sarcophaga; species Sarcophaga variegata. The sequence goes on from OW026362.1 coordinate 11,298,951, forward strand.
GGTTAAATATACCTAACCGCACCATAGAGGAGGTCATCACATCCTCCGTGTGTGGAGCTCTCACCCACTAAATCCCTCCCTCGTCTCGTGGACTTATTGTGCCCACTCCGAAACTACGGTGGTATTACTTCGGAGTGGAGTCCCTTTGGCCCTTGCGTGTTCATATCCGCGTCCGGATTGAGTGTCGAAAGTTGAAGAGACATCTAAGTGTCTCCAGTATTCCTTTCGTCCAGGTGCCTGTTTCGAATTTCGCTTGACACGTGTGCCAGTTTCATCTATGCCGGTGTGCCCACATGTCCCGCTGTCGCAAGATCCCTCTTCTTCAGTCTTAGACTGCTCTCCATGTAATTGTTTTAATTAAGGCGGTGTCAACTTCACGTAATTCCCTGTTTTTTCACTGGAAATTCACTGTCATCAAATTATTTTTTTTTTCGTTCGTAATGCCTTTGCAAGACCTTTATAAGGCGAAAGGAAAACTAAACTCCTTTACAACAAATAGAAAAAAATTTATAATTTTCATAAAGATATGCCGCCCATCTTGGGAATAAACATATGAGTACCCCGCAGACAATAACAAACGCAACCTTCTGTCTAAAGCGAGTGTGAAGTACAATTTGTCATCGCATTAAAATTCAATCATAACCGCCCTTATACTACTCGCATGTACAACATACGTGAAAGCCTTTTTGTTAAAAAAAAGAGAGAAAAAACAAAAACAATTTTGTGATAATATTGTCATATGTTTGTATTAAAATAGCACAAATATTTTACAAACATTTGCTGTTAAACAATTTATCATTGATTACAGCAGTGCAATGCAATACAAAGACAACAAAAAAAAACGAGAAGAAAAAATGAAAATTAAACGAAGAAATAAAATGAAAAGCAACAATCGATCTCTAGGGAATATTACGCTTTAGCTCTGTGTGTTGTTCAAACCCTTACAACACAGGGAGGGTAAAGCAACAATAGGTCTTTGCATGTTCTCTATGTCGGCATAAAGACTGTTCGCGGTTTATCGAACAGCAACTGTTTTTCATGGGCTACAAATTAAAAATTCTTGTTTTTCCAAAAAAGTTTTCCTTTTGAATTTTTTTTTACTTTATCGCCATAATTTATCACTGATAAGGGTTTTCATGTTTTGGTTGAAATCACACAAAAAAAAAAAAAAAAGGAAATCACAAAACCACTGTATCATATTGTATTGAAACGCTCGCATACATACATACATATATGTACGCAGTGGGATGCATATGCATTGAAGCGTTAAAAAGGGTTCCCTTTTTTTGGTCTTGTTTTTTTCTTTGAATATTTCCAATATTGCTGCTGCTGTGTACTGCCGCTGCTGCTGCTTATTTTGCATTCAATCAATGGGGATTTATTAACGTTGTCTTTGCGGTATTTTGGCATTACAATGCGGCCATAGAGCTCTTGAACATATGACAGAAATTAGTCTTTTAAGCTTTTTGCTAAATTGATAAACAAAAACGTGACTACATTTGAGATTTAAATCATTACAGAGTGACAGTGGTGACACTTTTTTTCTTGTCGTTTCTTAGGTAGGTAGATAAGTAAACAACCCTAAAATGTTATCAAAGGATTAAGAAAGGAAGAAATAATTTAGCTTTTTTAAATACGCAATTACTCTTCTAGGCTATTTTAAAGTTGTACACAGTAAAGCCTTTTTTTTTTGGATTCTTGAAATGTCTTAGAAAATCGTTCAGCACTTGAAATATTCAACCTCTTGAAACAATTTCTGTTGAAGAACGTAATAAGAGAGGGAACTGTAAAGCGCGAGTGAATACAATACATCGATTAGTGTTCTGCCCATTCAAGTATGGACCGACATTTATGAGTTCCAATTCGAAGCCGTGGTTATGAACTGAAGACTACTGAAAATCCCTGTTAAGCGGATGATAAACTTACATTTTCTCCCCAATATAGCTGTAAATTGCAACCACCACAAAATCATCAACTGACCTTATCCTAGCAAGACGGGAATATAGTTTTAGTGGTACCTTACCCCCGTAGTACTAAAACGTAAACCTACGATCATACTTTACTGCCAGTTCAGTTACAAAAAATTCCAGATTCAATAGGTACCAGAGGTCAGCAATGAGTGTTCAAAACAATGAGTAGATTCGAATCATACTTATAATTTCTGATACTTATACGCATTCATACTTATTTTAATGTCATACCCGTACTACTCATATTCAAAGTTTGAAATACTCATGGTACTCGTACTTAACAATACGCATGATGTTATTGATTTCGACTCTCCACTACTCGGTGTATAGACGAATCACAAAATAAGTATGATTCGCGTACGAACACTACATACTCACATGAAGGTTGTGTGTTTGCTATGCTTGCTGTCTTTGTCTTTCTTCTCTCTTTGTAAATGCAACAACAACAACAACTAAGACTGTAAATTTTGATTAATGATTCGTAGCACTCGAATTATTTATAAGTCTTATAAGTATTTTTCTAAATTTATGAATCTGAATGAGTGAGTAGGCGTATGAATCAGACATATTTCGAATGTTATGAGTTTGATGTCAACGTTGTACTCATACTCATTGCAACTTGTACTTATAAATCAATGTTGTACTGAGTACGAATGAATCAGAGTAGTTGAATTTCAATACTGTTGACTCACTCATACTCAAAATGTCATGAGTACTTATGAGTAGCGAAAAAAACGATTCATTGCTGATCTCTGATAGGTACCTAAACAGGAGCTTAAAAATATCCTGCTCCACAGTAAAATACGGCATAAAACCAAGACAGAAGTCTCGAAGTTGACAATACTGCTTATACTGCTTATAAAGAGAAAAACGAAGTACTTCCAAGACTACACAGCCAGTGCGATAAAGGCAAAAATTGACTTAATTGGACTCTCCTTTATTTTTTAATGCTTCTGTTCCGGTACAGGGTGCTTAGAATGCATACAAAACAATCTAAACTTCATTTGTAGTCATTATCTCGGCAACAATTGAGCTCCAAGAGGATTCAGCTCGTTGAGCGTTATATTTGTCTTCATTGTCTTTATTTCCAGCTGCCGATCCTAACTATGACTTGGGCATCTTCTCAAATAGCTGCATTATAGATTCCAGTCAGTTACAGTCGTGTATATCTGAACGAAACATTGCCTACCCATTTCCACTTTTGTTCAAGAATCTATATTTCAAATTTGGGTCTGCCCAGTTAGAAGTCGCCGTAGTCTAGTAGGTAGTGTGTTGGCTTATTAGACGTAAAGCCAAGGTTCGAACCCCAGGCCAGATATCAAAACAAAATACAAAAAGTATTTTTTCGGCGCCTGCCTCTCAGCAGATTTCTGGCAAAAACTCTGGGAGTAAATAAAAATTGCCATGAAAACGTTTCTCAAAAATCTGTTGTTCGGGGTTGACTTTAAACTGTAGGTCCCCCGGCACTCATGTATAAAATTTAACACACACAACATAAGTGGTGTTAGAAACTAGGTCGTTATCCTGACTGAAGGGTTGTAATGACCAATTATGTATGTACATATGTCTGCCCAGTTTCTGTCCAGAGATTAGTTATGCTGAGAGCTGAATTATCCTGTACCATACGAAACAACCCACTATACACAGCTGTATGAAAATATTCAGTTTATAGCGCTGCGAAATATGTCGAGAGTTCTGTATTGGCTATAGTCGGCAGTAGGCTCGATGGAAGCTGTTGTAAAAATTCTTTCCCGATGTGAAGGGACAGTTTCAATCAGCTGTTGTTCCAATAAAAAGCTGATTGTATCTTTCTTGTTAAATCGCATTGCCTCGGTTATCTTGCCTCCGCTTTAATCTCCAATTTGCTTAGTTCCGACAGATATATGTCGTTGTCATAGTTTTTACTCCTTGCAGTAGATGGAATTTTCGTCAAAATGCTGTCCATTACCACTTTAAAAAGCAAAGGCAGTGAGGTGCACATTTGGCGAAATAAGCTTATATGCCACTGTAGCGGAGACTGTGACTCTCTTTTTTCATGTTATAAGAAAACTATTGAAGTGAATAACGCCAGACTTGTCAAGACGCAAACCTATCTGTACAGACATACATACATACCCTTCAGTCAGGATTACGGCCTAGCTTGTCACACCACTTATTTTGTGTGCGTTAATTTTATACATCAGTGGTGGGACCTACAGTTTAAAGTCGACTCCGAACGATAGATTTTTGAGAAACTTCTCATAGTTTTTGTCAGAAATCTTCTGAGAGAAAGTTGCCGAAAAAATATTTTTTTTTCATAAATATTTCGTTTTGATGTCTGACCTGGGATACGAACTCGGGCTTTACGTCTAATAAGCTAACACACTACCTACTAGACTACGGCGACTCCAACCTATCTGTTCATTGCGAAAATTGTTGGTGAGAGTATCTAGCAATTGTTTGTTGAGTACACCATGTTTACAATGCTAGAAGTGAGGGCAATCTATCCATTTCCTACACTTAGTCTCCTATATTTCCTCATTTTTCAATTCGTTGTTGAGATCAACTGCGACCAAAAAGGCGTTCTCAATCGGGCTTATGAATGCGATTTTTACGGTGGTGTCTGATCGACTTCAGACGTTTTGTTGTTAAAAATTTCAATAAAGCTTTCACATTTCATTGCCCAAGAGAACGTATTTTGAATATCTTTCCTGAAATTTCCCTTTAACATTGGTCGCTTTTAAACAATTCTAAAGTCTTTACTTTAATCGACTTTTAAGATTTAAATGCATTTGCTCTCAGCTTTTAAAGCGAAGCATATGAAATATTTCTTTTTAAGTCCTTGAATTGATGAATTTTTATTTATCTGTCCTTCTTCGATAATTCTCTTCTTCCTTTTTGGATTTATTGCTCCCCATGCAGCACATACTGAAATCTCACTTTAAAAGAGACTGTCTCTTGCATACGTACGTACACGTACACATTTACAGCGATTTACTGTAACAACTCATTTACGTATGTACGTATAAATTTCCATGTGTCAATGCTTGGTGTACATGTGTATTTGTATGTGTTTATTAACATTTTCCGTTATAAATTTTCATCAATATTGTTAATGAATGTCTTACAGAAAAAAATTGTAAAAAATAAATGCCAAGAAATAAAAATAAATCCTGATATAAATACACACATTCGGTATACTGCTGTCAGCCTTCATGTGCTATATTTCAGGTCTCACTCTCTCTCTCTCTCTCTCTCTCTCTCTCTGTTCCATTTCATAGAGCAATGCTCAGAAAATGCTAAAAATGAGAGGAAGGAGAAACTGAAATTGAAGGGAAAGAAAATCGTTTTTGTGAAATCGAATTATACTAGAATTGAGATTGATTTTTTATTCAATTTTTATACACAATATTATACAATATTATTATCAACAACAACCATACAACAACAACAACACAATAATACATGCATGCTTGTCTAGAAGTTACAGACGATCATGTATGACTTTGAAAGGCACTACACTAGTGAGTAGTTACTGCAATAGTCTTCAAACTTGAGTATTAAATATGGAGTTTAAACCCAATAACAACAACAATAACAACAACAAATAACAACAAAACTAAATTACAGATTAAGAATAAACACATTAAGGAAACGCACGAAAGCTAACTAACCAAGGTTACTAACCAAGAGTATGGTTCTAGAAGTTGCCAAACGGAAAATAAATAATACAAGGCGTAATATTCACTGTGCTAAAAAGACTATGGCTCTAGAAGTTGATAAACAGAAAAAAAAACGAAACGAAATGTAATATTCACTGTGATAATCAAGAAGATGATTCTAGAAGTTGACAAAAAGAACATAAATGGAGGGAGACGTAATATTTACTGCGATCAAATGATCTTTATAGTAATAGTAACGTGTTATAAGATTCCTAATGCATTGTGTTCTTAGTTAAATTGTGATTATAACAAATAAAATTTAACAATTTGATTCATTTCAAATTGCAATCCTCCACTCTCTAGAAAATAAACGTCTTGAAAAGATAAAAACATAAAAATATGTTCCTATCGATCCACAACCTCAATAAATTCGCTGTTGTGCCAAAGTTTTTACATCACTCCAGCTTTTATACATAACAACTGGTTCTAACATGTCGCTTTAGAAGTCTACAAAAATATTTATTTGCTTCTCGGAATATAATGTCATATGTTCACTGGCGCTCTTCACATGAGCTTGTGCACATCATTGGTGCAATGTGCTTTAGGTTAGGTTAGGTTAGAAGACGTGTACTTGTTAATTAAGACAAGTACCAAGTACAAGACCCATTGTTCAACGTCCTAGTTTCCCACACCACTTCTGTTGTGTGTGTAAATTTTATACATGCGTGGTGGGACCTACAGTTTAAAGTCGACTCCAAACGACAGATTTTTAAGAAACTTTTTCATGGCAATTTTATTTACTCTCAGGGTTTTTGCCAGAAATCTGCTGAGAGGAAGCCGCCGAAGAAATACTTTTTGTATTTTGTTTCGATGTCTGGCCTGGGCCTGATTTAGATATTGCTTAAGTTTTGGTCATCGAGCATTTTATTTGACCAATTCGTTGCCTTCATTATGATGACACTACGATCACTCACTCTATTGAGATCAACCTTTACTAGTTTTCCTTGTTCGGTCACCTTACTCTATCTGATGTCAACTTTTTCGTCTGATTTTCCGTATAGTCTTCGCACGGTTCATGAAAACTATTCAATAATTTTGGTTGAACGCTTTCGAATATGCAGTGAGAGTAGCCAGATTCTTTTGTCTATTAATGTTCACTCGCTTCATGTTGCTGTTGTTATTGCCGTGTCATATTACCGCCATTTTGTGTTCGTATTTCTGCAAGTGGTAGGTCACCAGGACAAGATCCCACGATGTGATGCCTGTTTATCATACTTAATCAATTTGGTGCTGTACTCCATACGGACATTTATTCAGCAACCAAAGGAAACTTTTCAAGGCAATTTTATTTTTCTCTCAGAGTTTTTGTCAGAAATTTACTGAGAGGAAGCCGCCCATGAAATATTTTTCAAATTGCGTTTTGTTCGATATGTCTGATCTGTGGATTGAACCGTGGGCTCACGTCCTTAGATCAAACTTTATGTTCGTTATAATTTCCTCTGCAGAATTATCGTTTTTCTGCAATGACTGCCTGATGAGCTGTTCTTTCTTTTGTTTGCTGCTTGCGTTTTGTATTCTCTCAGTGAAAAAGTCCTCTCCCATGGTAATATGTAATAGCATCCAATAATTAAATTATTAGTCTCGTTTCAAAATATTCAGTCTGCGAATGTAGGGTATTTAATATTTATCTCTGCATATTCATTTAATTCCCCAATGATTTGCACACAGTCAGACACATCTACATGCATATATACGTACGTTGTCATATCTAAACTTTCCCTGCATTAGCATAACTAATCAAAAATGTTATTCATTGTATTACGATGCCTTACATTATAAGTCATTTGATTTTATATTTTTCTACCTCATACTCTAATGCTCTCTTTTCCTCTCTTCTACCATCATTATTACACACATACAAATGAAATTATCATACCTATTCTTAATAGAAAATGTTATAAATAATAAATTTCTGTCCTCCCAACTCCTACTACACCTACTCCTATAAATATGCTTCATAATGCTGTGTACAGAGTAGTAGGTGGGTGTATATGTAAAAATAATGGTGTTAGTAATACCGTAGCCAAGTATGGTTGTGTGAGTGTGTATGTGTGTTAAGGAGCTGAGTGTTTTTATTTATAAATAATTTATACTCATTGATAATATTGTATTCACCTTGCAGGTGTAATAACTTCCTAAGTTTTCTGTTACAACTTCCGTTATTTATCTTATTAGTAGCAAGTTTTTATTTCACACTCACTCTCCCTTTTACTTCCTATCTCTTGTTAAATATTTATGTGTGTGCCTTTGTGTGTGTGAAGTCATGCATATCTACATGCATAGTGATTTTCATTATGTGCGTGTATATGTTTATTTTTTTTTTAGAACAGGTTTTATAGAAGACACAGATTATTTAATATTACTGACCCAATATTATTACATCATAAATCGTTTAGTCCTGTAACATTTTTACAACATATACATGTATACGCATACATATGATATACATACATACTTTTGTACATACTTGTATATAAAAAAGATGGTGTGTCATTTACATGTATGTACATATGCTTGTATTGGCGTTGGTTTAGTTTTTGCTTCATCATCTTTTCAGTTTATGCTTTTTAATACGAAAATAAGCTACATTTCTGGAATCAATACATTTTGTTGATTGGCATTATCATGCTCTAAATAATTCATAGGCATACCAGGGAGACTGTCGTCGTCTACTTACGTGTAAATTCTTTTGTCGATAGAATATTGCATGTGGTTTTTATGACTGTATTTAATTTAAATTTGTTAATCACAGAAATATTAATTTTCAAAGTGCCACGCTGCTAAGCTAGTGGTTGGTCCACAAGTCGCCTTAGGCAGTGCGTTGGTTTATTAGACTTAAGTCAGTTGTTTAAACCCAAGCTTGGATTAAACGATGAAAATTTTTTATATTTTAATTCGACAAATTTCGTGTTTAAATATTGTATATATCGATATATTTGTATCGATAAATTTTTGTTATCGATAAATTTTCAATTACTAAATTCTTGATATTGATAACTTACCAGAAGGAAATTTTTACTATCGATAAATTATGTATTGGAAAGTAAATATTATAGCAAATTTTTTATAACTATAGAAAAATTTTTGATATCGATATATATTTTATACTTGAAGACTTTTGATTTGAAATATTTTATATTGAATTTATATTTAATATCATTAAATTTCCCATTAGAATCATTTTAATAAGATAAATTTCATAATTATGAATTATAATGTATCGATAAATTATAAATAATAATCTTTAAATTATAAATTTTATTTTAAATTAAATGCTTGCAGCTATTTATTATCATAGTATGTGTACACTTATACTTGCATACAAAAAAGAATGAAATTATAACGATGCCTTTCCATTGGATAAATTTCATAATTATGAATTATAATGTATATCGATAAATTATAAATTTTCTTTTAAGAAATTTTTGATATCGATAAAATTCCTCTCGGAAAACATGTGAGAGCGATAAATTAACTGATTTCTGAATTTCTTATAACCATAAATTTTCCAAGTTTTCTATATCAATACTATTTTCATTAGAAATCGATAATTTATTTGATTTTATGATATCCATAAATTTTTTATTAGTAAATTTTTATAACGACAAATTTTCGAAATTATAGATATCTATTGTTATGAGAAAATCTTTGATATCGATAAACAATTTGTTAAAAAAAAATCTGATATCGATTAATTTTCTAGTATAAAATTTTTTATAATGAAATATTTTCTAAATTATAGATATCTATTGTCATCAGAAAAGCTTTGATATCGATAGATTTTTTAATAGAAAAATTTCTGATATCGATAAATTATTTGATAAAAATTTTATGATATCGGTAAATTTTTTGTAAGAAATTTTTTATAATGAAAAATTTTCGAAACTATAGGTATCTATTTCTATCAGTAAAGTTTTGATATCGATAAACATTTTGGTAAAAGAATGCTGATATCGATTAATTTTCTAATAGAAAATTTTTTATAACGAAATATCTGTTATCATAATAGCTTTGATATCGATACATTTTTGAATAGAACTATTTCTGATATCGATAAATATTTTAATAGAAAAATTATAATATCGATAAATTTTCTAGTATGAAAATTTTAATATCGATAAATATTTTAGCAGAAAAATTTTATTGCTGGTAAATTTTCTGGTATAATATTTTTGATACCGGCAAAATTTGTGGTGGAAAACATTTGATATCGATAAATTTTTTGGTAGAAATTTTTTTATATCGATACACTATTTTTTAAAATATTTCTAATATCGTTAAATTTTCTGCTAGAATAGGTTGAATATCTCCAAATTTTCGGGTGGAATAGGTTAAATATCGATAAATTTTTTTATATTATTAAATTATTGTTATCGTTAAATTTTTGTTATCGATATATTTGCTATTTATATCAATATAATTCTGGTAATAATATTTTTCATATATGTACATATACATATGTATGTATGTATATAAGACAGTGCTTGTTATCTGTCTTTAAAAGAATTCTAAGTATCGATAAGTTTCTTATAAAATTTTTCATTAATGCCATATAAATGTATTCTTAACAACGATAAATTCTGAATATAAGAATTAATGTTTCAAACAGAGATCCTATAATATTTCTTTAACGATTGATTACAAAACAAAATTGATTACAAATTACATGTAGAGAGAGTATACATAGAGTCGATTTAATTTATAAGAAATAATGGAGCAAAATTTTATTTTCAAACAGTTTTTCTTGTACACAACATTTATTTAGTTTTTCTTTTTCACAATTAATTGTTATTTTTTATTCTTTATTTTTGAAAAGTATGTCATGGCAATCAACATATCTTATAATCTTAAAACTCCTTCTTTTTTTTTGCACAATAATTTGTTTGATTATCCTCAATAGCCTGCCTGCATACAGGAATCTCATCTCATATAAGAATCTATAAATTTCTAATTTCCTATCAATTTTCGAAACAAACAAATAAGAAAATAATAAAAAAGGAGAAAAAAGAAAAATATTACACAACTACCAATTATATTTCCAAAAGCAAAAAAAAACGAAAGAAAAAATCCCTGAACTGAATATGGAAAAAAAGAGAGAAAAAATCAATTTGTTTTCAAATTTGCCAGAAAACCAAAAAAAAAGAAAAAAGAAGAAGAAAATTATTTATTGGCATTTTCATTAGTCAACAGAGATGAATTTTTAGGGTTTGTTTCTCGATAGATAAAGAGAGAGATAGAGAGAGAAGGAAAGAAGAGAATGTGTTAATGAAAATTGAAATTTTGTGTATGGATGTGTGATTAAATGCTTGCAGCTATTTATTATAATAGTATGTGTACACTTATACATGCATACATATGAATATGTGTTAGTATGTTAAGATTACAAAAACAAAAAGAATGAAATTATAACGATGCCTTTCCATTGGAAGGAAACATTATTAAAGGTGACATAATGGTTTTTGGCAATTTTGAAGAGGAGAATGAAATTTGATAATTTCCATCATTCGGAAATAAGGAAAATTGGATCATACAATGGAATGAGCTTTTCGGTTACAATTTAAATGAAGAGGTCACTTGAAGTAAGAACAGTCGGCAGGTTGACTACACCGCGAAGTTATACTATTTGGCGAAGAGTCCTTTATTTCGTGAACGAACATGTAGAAACTCACTCGCCACTTTTTCGAATTATGGTTAGCCAATAATCATGTAGTCACCGTAGTCTAGTAGGTAGTGCGTTGGCTTATTAGACGCAAGGCCTCGGTTCAAATCCCAGATCAGACATCAAAACGAAATATGAAAAGATATTTCTTCGGCGACTTCCACTCAGCAGATTTCTGGCAAAAACTCTGAGTGTAAATAAAATTGCCATGAAAAAGTTTCTCAAAAATCTGTCGTTCGGAGTCGACTTTAAACTGTAGGTCCCGCCACTCATGTATAAGATTAACACACACAACAGAAGTGGTGTAAGAAACTAGGTCGTAATCCTGACTGAAGGACCAATTATGTATGTATGTACATATGTATCGTAGGTTAGGTTATCGGACAGCTTGGCGTTCACAGGCATGTTCATTCAGTGGCCTATATGGTCCATTGTGTTACCCAGCGTGAGGTAATTCCTCTTGTCATGAACCACCCCGAGTTCTAGACGAAACCGGCCAATTCTTGAAGCGTTTTGAAGCGCAGGGCACTCACATAAAAGGTGTTGTACTAATTCTGTGCCTTCAGTAATTCTGCTGGTGAAACTGTCAATAGCGCAGTATCCTGCGTTCAGAGTGTTGCCCAAGCAATCAAAATTCTTTCAAATTCGATAAGGTTAATAAAATAAAATTTAAAAAATTATTTGCAAAACGTTATCAACGTTCGTGATTGTAGTTCAACGAAAACTTTATTTCTTATTTTATTTTTCTATTTTATTTAAAACATTTATTTATTCACGGTCAATTGAAAATTGCGCCAGTACCTTCATTGGTTTTTGAAGCAAAAAAATAAAAATAAAAAACCAAATTCCATTAAACATTCTATCCTTTATTTTCCCCTCAATATATTGTTGTTGTTGTTGCTATTAAATGGCCTAAATAAAAATAAATAAATTTTACACTAAGGACTATTTAGGAAATCCTTATACATTTTATTTATTACACTTTTAAACAAATTTGGCAAATTTTCACCGTTCAGAAGCAGAAAAAAATACAAAAAAAAAGAAAAAAATGAAACTTTCTCCAAAAATAAAAGGGTTTAACGAAAATAGACAGCAAAAGCAAAAGCAAACGAATATTTCGAAGTAAATTGAGCTATTTACGTAAATTTTATTGCCAGCAATTTTACATTTCTGTTTCCTTTTCGTGAAACTAAAAGAAAAAAAAACCGATTTTCTCTTAACCCTTATAGGCACACCATCGCACATACAAGGAAATGTCATTATTTTGAGTCACATATGTTCGTAATGGTTTAAAGGTTAAAATTTTGTAACAAATGTTGGGTTTTTCATATTTTTTTTTTGGAGGTTGTTAGGTAGACATTTTTGTGATCACAACCAACGAATATTGTTGGGTTTTTTTGTATTTGAAAGAAACGAGTAGTTCCTGTGGATTCATGGTCATTACATGTCTTTGAAGTCGCCATATTCTAGTAGGTAGTGTGCTGGCTTATTAGACGTAAAGCCAGGATTCGAGCCCGAGGCCAGGCATCAAGACAAAATACAAAAAGTATTTCTTCGGCGACTTCCTCGCAGCAGATTTCTGGCAAAAATTCTGGGAGTACAGAACAGAATTGCCAAGAAAAGTTTCTCAAAAATCTGTCGTTCGGAGTTGACTTTAAACTGTTGGTCCCAAAATTAACACACACAACGTAAGTGGTGTGAGAAACTAGGACGTTGTATAATGGGTCAATTCGACCTCCAGGTACTGTACTTTTCTTAATTGACAAGTACACGTCCTCTAACCTAACCTAACCTATATGGCTTTAGTCAGGTTGGCATCCTAGCTTCTCACACCACTCATATTGTGTATGTTCATTTTATCCATGAGTGGCGGTACATACAGTTTAAAGTCGGCTTTTAACCACCGATTTTTGAGAAATATTTCTTGGCAATTCTGTTCTGTACTCGCAGAATTTTTGTCAGAAGACTTCTGAAAGGAACTCCCTGAAAGAAATATTTTTTATTGTTCACTACGTCGCCATATATGGAATTTGAACTACGGGCTCACGTCTAAAGGCTATGGGGCATAAATTAGGTTAAATTTTATGGATGGAATGGATTATGTTACGTACTTTGAGGATCGTTGTGGTTTGTGCCTTATTTGCAGTTACCAGCGGCTTAAGTATACCGCACAAGAAAAAGTCTAATGAGATCAAATCCCACGATCTCAGTGGCCAGTTCACATCACATCCATGTGAGACGACCATAACTTCGAATCGCTTGTGCAGAATATATTAAACGTGACATAAGTTGTGTGTTAGGTATCGCAGTACTGTTGAAACCACATGTCTTTTGTGTCAACATCATCCAATTCACACTAAAAGAAGTTTGTCCATCATCGACCAATAGTGCTTAGTGATGGTCTGGCTAACGTCGTTCTCTGTGAAATATAAGCTGCAGCCCAAAATAAAATTGTTCCAAACTGTTCGGTATGAATTGGACACTCTTGGAAGAGATTGTCCTTCACATGCATTGGGTAAATGCCCGGCACTTTGTCAAAGGCAATAAAAGAGTACTTTAGTGCTTCAGGTCAGGTCAGGTCAGGTCGGAGTGGTAGCTCTGATATCACAAAGCTCACTTGAGCATGCATATCGACACGTTTTAATGCCACGGGTGAACGCAGTCCCTGTACTGACCAAGTTCCACCAAAATCAGGGAAGAGGAAGAAGTTGATCAGCGCAAGGGCTGATCACGGCTACCCTACACTGGAAAACCAGCCAGAAAGTTTGATGAACGAAGCTATATCCTCGATGATATCAATAGATGATAGCCCCGTCAAGCTGACAAGAAATGGGGAGCCAAATAACCTGTATCTACACCTAGGAAGGGACGGACATTGATGCTTACTATGCGGATGATCTGAAAGAACTGTCACGGATTGACATTGTCCGTCTAAGTCGCTTCATAAGGAGCTCTACGTAGTTCCGTACCTAGGAGGTTGCAGACAACTGTGGTAACACAATGACCCCTTTGTGGCCTAAGTAGGTCCATCTAACTCTCTTAGATGGACAGACATCTCTACTTACCTACCTGGGGTACGATATAAGTCTGCTATGATGTCTTTATCTATGCCAGGGTTAAGACCAACTATCTCGCAATTTCATTTAGAAAAGAAAGAAAGACGACCATTGCACGTATTTATGGGCATGTGATCAGGGTATTGTAGTAAAGAAATGTGCTCATATTATCAACAGCTTCATGAATTCCAAAGCCAAGATTTTATTCAACGTTTTCACTACAAAAGGCATTATATAGCCATTACCGTGAGCGCAAATGCGACAGAGGAGTAGATGATGATCTCAGCCTTATTTTCCAAGCTGCAACTTTCCTTTGAGACAATGAAAATTTAGTCGTTGTGTTTATAGGTTCTTTGCCTTTTTAATTCTTTGGTTTTGTTTTTATTTTAAAAATTATTTCCTTTTCCTTCGGACATTTTCTGGTACATTGTAGGGTAGTCGACGTAGTCTTGTAGGTAGTGTTGGCTTATTATACGTAAAGCCAGGGTTCAAACCCCAGAGCAGACATCAAAACGAAAATATGCAAAAATATTTCTTCGCCGAATTCCTCTCAGCAGATTTCTGTCAAAAACTCTGAGAGTAAATCAAATTGCCAAGAAAAGTTTCTCAAAAATCTGTCGTTCGGAAACGACTTTAAACTGTAGGTCCCGCCACTCATGTATAAAAGTAACACACACAGCATCAGAGGTGTGAGAAGCTAGGTCGTAATCCTAACTAAAGGGTTGTCATGACCAATTATGTATGTATGTTGTAGGGTACAAAGGCTGCGGACAAATACCAACCTTCACTCTTTTTTAAGCCAATTTTATAGTCTCCAATCAAAAGAAAATCCCCGGCTCATATCTCTAACAATTGAGGACAATATTATTACATGCATGTGTGTGTTAGACAACGTATGTGAGAATGTTGTGTGTATGTGTATGTGGGTGTATGTTTTTTTTTTTTTATTTATATTTTATATGACATTTAACTTACGCCCGTTATTTTTTTCCTCTTTGTGTGGGTAAGGAAGCATTTGAAAACTTTAAAAGCTTTATTATGAAGCTTAAATGTCTTACGCTTCAATAAGCAATTGTTGTGATTTTTCGCTTCCGTTCTGTCTGCCCAGTTTTAATATATGAAAATGGCCTGCCGCCATTGCCTACTATTGTTTTTGTTATTTTCTTTTTGTCGTTATTATCAAATAAAAATTTATATTTTGTTATGATGGCATGATGCTAAAATGTGTTTTTATTGATGCCACCAAAATCGAACAAATTGGCATAAAAGTATTGTTGTTGTTGTTGTTGTTGTTGGTATTACCAATTTAAGTCATATGCCTATTTTTATGTCAGTCTATCGTGTGTATATGGCTGGCTGTCTATCTGTCTGTCTGTCTATCTATCCATACAATAGCCCCCAAAATAAACTTATAAAGAGTTAAACAACCATAACTTGGTTTACAACGAAAAATATCGTCATAAACAACCATGAAGACGACGACCATAACGAACAAACAAGCTTCAGATGAAAATTGTAACAATAATACCGGGTGGGGTGTGGAGAGAGGTTGTTTGAAATTGTTTACCTCTTAAACAAATCAATGATGTGTAGCGAATCTGTTTTCTCTTTTCTATTTTTTCCTTTCTTTTTGTCTTTCTATGGTGGGCTTGAAAATTTGTTTGTTGGTTTTTAATGGATTTAAAAAAAATCAAAAATAAAACGTAAATATTTCCAAAAACAATTGTCGAATGGCAAATAAAGTGATTTGGCTGGTTTGAAAGGGGTTTTAAAGTGTTATGGATTAAGTTAAAAGGGCAACAAATATTCAAAAGTTTAGTAGCACTAGGTGGTTATATTGTACGAATAGGCTTTAAAGAATGATGCCAACTTAAAATGTAGTTTAACTGCTTCAGGTTAAATTTCTTTTCGCAGGTATTTTGATTCAATTGAAATTACATTGCTCACAGGAATTCGCAGGAATTTCGTGCACCGCAATTTGGCAAATTTTGCTTCTGAACCTGGCTCTGTACCCGTGCAAAATTTATCTGAACCAGGCACTGAAGGTAAACGATAATAGACAACGGCATGTGTTCGCTGAATAAGGTTTTAGAGCAGTTGACAACTCACCGCAATTCTCAACGAAAAATTATCTTTAGCGATGAGGCCTATTTCTGGATGAATTTCTGAATGAATCGACAAAATTGTCAAATTTGGGATGATGCCAATCCGTATGAGATCCAAGAGCATCTAATGCATCTCCAAAAAAAACATTGCTTGGCATAGATTTTGTGTTGACAGCGTCATGGTTTCATATTTCTTTGAGAACGATGTTGGCCAGGGCATCACAGTCAAGGGCGAGCACTGTTGATGGCTGATTACCAACTCTTTTTGGCTTGAAATGGGCCATATGGACACGTATGACATGTGGTTGCAAGAGGACAGCACTACATACCCCACAGCTTAAACCGCATTGCGTAATCTGCACGAGATATTTGAAGTCATGCTCATCTCACGTGAAGGTGATGTGATTTGGCCAGCAAGATCATGTGATTTGATCAAGGCAGACTTTTTCTCCTGTGGTTTTCTTAAGTCACAGACGTATGCGAACAAACTATAGACCTCTGTGGGCTTTGACCCATGCTGTTGGTTGGATTCAGCCGGATTTATGCCACGGAGTCATAGATAACTTGAAAACCCTAAGAAAAACCAGTAACAGTATCTGTAGCTCAAGAGGAGTTGGACAAGATTGAGAGATTAGCGCGTATTCGTATAACAGGGGAAAAGATAACCTGTTTTGTAGCAGTGCTGGAAGCTCTATTGGTTTTAAATACTTTACGCATGGCTCTGAAGGCCAGTACTTTAGAGTCTGTGGTAAGGATAATAGAAGTCTTACACGAGATTTATTCGGGGACTTCGTGACATAATGAATAAAGTAGTTGATAGCTCCGTCCTTAACTGTAGCATGATTTTTGTAAATGTTAGACTCACCTACAGTCTAGAAAATATTTTAAAAGAGGAAGAATTCTATGGTATACGGATATGTTGTGAACAGATGTTGTGAGATGAGTTGAAGCTTTTGGTCCAGAGCAATATATTTCGAAGTTATGAGGTTCTTCTAAGCAGAAATTTATGCCAACGAATTAAGACCATCAAATCAACTTGGACAGAGAGTACCAACAAGGGGACATAGCAATACTATTGGACAGACTAGCCCGAGCACACAGTTCATATGAGGGTAAGTCGAAATTGGTGAGGGATTTTCTGGGTAAGCTGAATCAGCTAAGTAGTAGGGTTCATAAGGTTACTTTCTGCTAGGCCCCACGCCACCAGGAAATATGCGGCCATGAGCAAATTGATAAGCTTGTGAGAGTTCATAGTGATTTGGTGAAATGCGAAGAAATGTTTGCAAGAGGTTACTCTGCTCATTGAGAGATGGAGAGGCAGGGTATCTTCTCAAACCAAATGGGTTTGAGATAATCTACAACTTTTGTTGGATGATTGCAATAACGAGACGAACAGACTATCCAGAAATCTACTGAGATTATTTGCTGGTCTTTTGATGGGGCACTGTATACTAAAAGTACACTTTTTCAGAATAAGAATCATTTGGAACTTAATATGCAGATGCTCTGACCATAAAAGTAAATCATAAGAACACATACTTGGAATGTGTGAGGCTTTAATTTTTCCTGCCCACATAAGTTTTTCAGATGGCCTTCTCTCTAAAACTATAAAATGATGCTTCAGTATACATTGGTTTTCATAAAATATGGGGTCCAACTTAATCACATTTTACATTTTCTAATGGTTGTTATTGTTTTTTTATTCATTTGTTTGAGAAAGATAATGTTTTTTATTCTGTTGGGGAATTAATGCAGTATATGGTAGTCTGTTAAGTTCTTAAAGTGAAGAAGAGTAGTAGAATAAATGCTCTTTATAAATAACACAACTAGTGGTGATTTGCTTACTTGTTTACATATGTATGTACATGTTTCTTATTGGTATTGCCTTTAACCTTCCAGCAATATGTAGAGTGGTGACTATCAGTCAATATCATAACCTTTGCGTATTTGTGTTTAATTGTTTTTGCTTTAATTGTTTTGAGGAGAAAGAGAATTTCGATTTGTTACTCTCAATTGTGGTGTGAAATTAATGCAGTTTAAAGTGAGTTGTAGAAAGAGCATATGAATAGAGAGATAAGTATTGAAGATGGGACAGCAATTAAAAAGGATTTGTTTTTGTAATGTTTTATTTTTTTAATTGTTTCAAAATTTTTGTAAAGCAAGAGAGTGTTGTTTTAATTTTAGGGTGCGGTTCACATTTTTTATATCGAAGTGAGAGTATTAGAGAGAATGGTAGCAAGTGGTGGATTAACAAAAAAATCAAACGGT
Source organism: Sarcophaga variegata (assembly GCA_932273835.1). Lineage (NCBI taxonomy): Eukaryota > Metazoa > Arthropoda > Insecta > Diptera > Sarcophagidae > Sarcophaga > Sarcophaga variegata. Next base: position 11,317,710 of record OW026362.1, read on the forward strand.
AAAACATTCTTTAGTTCTTTTTGCATAGAATTTTTGATTTCGCAATTTATGATGAAATCAATTAAAATTGTGCGTCATAATGCAAGTGTTAAGAAAGAAAGTAATTAAAAGTGTTTGTTTAAAAAAAAAAATCTTGTTTATAAAATAATAAATTAAAAATATGTATATTTTCTTAAATTTAAAATGAAAGAAAAAGTTTTTGTGTTGTGTATTAAATAAAATAAAGCTGCAGTCATTAAATTTTGAAGCAGAATTTGTATGTGAGGCTTAAGAAAAATGCAGCCGGCTAGGTGAGCTTACAATTTATTAAAGAAAATTTTTGTTTTATTATTTTTTTTATTAAAATTTTCGTAGTTTTATCAATAAGATTATTTTTAAGCCCTTCAAAACACACTTTCGTACAAATAAATTTCTTTTTTTTTTTGCTGACTTCCCCATTCCATACGGACTGAAACACAATTTGAAAACGGGAATTAAAAAAATTTTTTTGGTATTTAAAACAACAACAAGTCTTAAGAGAGAGGGTAGGGAAGAGAAAAGAAAGAAATGATTTAAAAATAACAACAACACGAATACAATAAATAGCGGACAGTAGCCTTTGAATACATTAAACTTGAAATTCTTTTGCCGTTCACAAAACAATGGCATGTGTTCGCTGAATGGACTTTGGAGCAGTTGGTTGCTCACTCTAAAAAATCATTCTCCCTGTCAAGGTTAATCCTGGATGTATGGGTACATGTATAAACAAAATGATCGCATTTGTGACAATGTTAATCCATATCGGATCCAATAGCATCCAATTCATACCGAAAAAAAACGCTCTATGGTGTGGATTTTAAGCTGAAGTTCATATTTCTTAGAGAACTTTAGCCAGTCGAACGCTGTCAATAGTGAACGCTATAGTCCGACGGTTACATACATACTTAAATAATTGGTCATTACAATCGTTTTGTTAGCATTACGGACTATTTTCTCACACCACTTATGTTGTGTGCGTTAATTTTTATACATGAGTGGAGGGACATACAAGTAAAATAAAATTTTCATGAAAAGCTTCTCAAATCTGTTGTTCGGACTCGACGTTAAACTGTAGGTGCCGTCACTAATGGTTGAAATTAATACACACAATATGGGTGGTTTGAGAAACTCGATTGTAATACTGACTAAAAGCTTGTAATAACCAATTAAGAAGAAGAAAGTTAGAGAAAATTGTACGTTTGGATGCGCTACTGTCAGAGAAGTCCTAGCATATGATGGAAAAATGTATAATAAAAAATTTGGATGATATTTTTCACCCATTCTGTTTTATTAAATTTAAATATAGTAGGCCCTTTATATATCCAATCCAATATATCCATTTCTGAGAACATCTGTCTTCCAAAATACACAAATTTTCGTCATTGTTAATTAACACAATTATTCGTATTTAATGTCACTTCAATAAAAGCTCTCCATCACTCACTCACATCACCCAAATCACTCAATATTTTTCTGAATTTAAATCATTACATTGACGCATTACACAAACAACAATTAACGTTTGATTAAACTGTCTGGAAATAGTCACGCATAAAATTCTCTGTTGCATGCCATAATAATTGTCGTCATCGTTATAATTTATGTCACAGCCACACACATAAAAATTAAATTTAATTTTATGCATGAAAGTACTCCTCGTTATTGTGATGTTTAAATAATTTTCAAAGAAAAATTTTTACCAAAATATTTAATAAAACCAAAGTAACAACAAATAAACAAAAAAAATAAAAAAAAATCAACGTATTTGAAAATTTCAAATTTGTTGGCAGCAGGAACAAGTGTTGATGATTCACACCGAAACATGCATAATTAATAAGCAAAGACAGGAATATTTTAAAGAACACAAAAACACATACACACACACACACGTACAGACGTTGCTACAAAAAAATATTCACATACACAGTGAAACAAAATAAAAAAGAAAGGCAAAGAGTTAGTATAGCAACTGCTAATGTAAGGAAGATAGAGAGAGAGAAAGGGAGAGCAGGAGTTATAAACAAATAATTAAATAAAACAGGGCTTATTTGTTGTGATCCGTCCTCTCCTCTTAAATGTATGTTAAGCGTGGGTAAAAGCTTTCCCAAACAGTAACGAACACATAGCCAAAGGGGGGTAGCAGAGGAATATTTACAAGTTCATTATTTCAGCTTCCGCGTTATCATTTCCGGTTTCAAATACTTGCACATCTCTACAGTTACGCATTTTCTGTTGTGGTGCTTTTAAAGCAAGCTGTCTGTTGATGTATGTATGTTTCTATATACATATGTATGCATGCTTCTATCTGTGTTTGTGTGTGCTGTTCTTGTGTTGAAAAATAAAACCCTTTTTCATTGGGAATTTGGAAAAAATAAAGGAGTTTAAGGATAAAAATGAAAATTTTCATAATTCATGTGTGAAAATCAACAAAAGTTTTCCTGTTTTTTTTTTGCTTGTAATTTATTGTTGTTTTTATTATTTGAAATGAAACAAAACAAAAGTAAACAGGTGGTACGAGTGGCAAGGAGTGAGTTTAAAATGATTTAATTAAAGTTATATTTACATTTTTCAGTTGGGTATTGTAAATTAGGGAAGTAGACCCAGTGAAATGAGTGAAATTCTGTCAAGCAGCTCTTATAAACTTTGGTTATATTATAGGTGCAGTCTCCCAACAGACCTATTTATCACGTGAGAAATTTTACAAATTAGAATTGGATTTCTACTAATTTTACATCCAGCAAGACATGCGTCTTATACACCTAGACCATATACCAAATATGAACACTTTCTATCCGCCATTTTTTTCGATGTCTCTACGCACTGCTTGCACGAGATGAAACAACGATGATGTTCGCATAGGCGAACTGTTTTACTCAGATTTTTTAGAAATGATAAATATTTGTGCACCACCAGTGGTCCGCTCCGCCACATAAATGAAATTGTCTGTTAACCACCGGTGGTCTACGCCAGGTAGTACGTGTTAATTATCTCGACGAATACCATTTGGGCTTCAAACTGCGTTGCTCTTTAAATATCTCCCATTGTGGCATTTCGTGGCATTCATATCCTCTGTTATTTTAAATTTCAACAGCTTTTAATACAGATTTCTCTGCATGTCTCAGGGCTGGGAACAAACATCCCCAAACATCGTAGATAGGCTTACTAAAACACACAATCGAAATCAAAATTGAAAAGAAATTGGAAGAGAACACACAATAGTCTCACTTCATCTTTAATGGGTATTGATCACGGTTGAGACTGCAGTTCTGCGGAATACAGCAGCTTACATTATCAATTATTTTTCTAGGGTTCACTTTTCAGGCCAATGAATTCTAAATAGCTGATTTTCGAAATCTACAAGTTGCAAGATACAGTGACGAAAATCACTCAACGAAATACTTGATAATGTATAGCATGATATGGTCATAGTGAGTGCAACTCTGCTTTTCATTCATCGTTTGATACTGGTTGATGGGTGACAGAGAGACAATAATTATTGAAAGCTTGAGCCATGACTATGTTCGTAATGCTGATGATTGTTATTCGTCGTCAGTTTTTGCGTTGTGTCAAGTCGCGTCTTTTCGGTATACTTCTGTGCAGAATACCCCATCAAAATAAACTCTCAAACAGAACCTGAAAGGAAGAGACTCTCACGTGTAACTTCATAACATTCGAAATATATTTGATTCATACGCCTACTCATTCAGATTCATAAATTTAGAAAAATACTTATACTCATAAATGATTCGAGTGATACGAATCATTCATCAAATTTCACAGTCTTAGCTTGTTGTTGCATTTACAAAGGAAGAAGAAAGCCACATAAACATAAAAGACGAAGACAGTAAGTGGAGCAAACACACAACCTTCATGTGAGTATTGTAGTGTTCGTACGCGTATCATACTTATTTTGTGATTCGTGTATACGATGAGTCGTGGAGAGTCGAAATCAATAACATCATGCATATTGTTAAGAACGATTATCATGAGTATTTCAAACTTTGAATATGGGTAGTATGAGTATGACATTAAAATAAGTATGAATGCGTATAAGTATCAGAAATTATGAGTATGATTCGAATCTACTTATCGTTTTGAATACTCATTGTTGACCTCTGATACCTACATACCTCTTACGCTAACCTAAGCCACTTTATTTACAAGATGTCTTTACGAACGCGGCAAATGTATTACGACTAAATTTATAGAATTTCATGGATATGCATCCATATGTTTACAACTCGATAGTAAAACATTTCAATACTACCCAGCATTATCATAAAAATCTAGATTAGTACAGGAGCTATCCTTATCGCATCAAATTTAAAGCAAGTTTCCTCTATTAAGGAGCTAGTTATCGGGCGGATATAAAGTCAAATGTTATTTTAATGCGTCTGAGTTATGAATCGTCCATCATATCAAAAAGAAGTATAGATAGAGTGGTTACCTTCCCTTACCTTTAAACTTTTGTCTGCCGTAAATTATTCCCTTTGTGGTCCTTTTACCCCTTACTCTTCCTTCCCTTTTGTTTTGTATTTCCCCAAAATCATATTTATTTCAGGTCAATTTAATTGGCCAAATATTTCATTTTCATTTGTATGAACAGGTGTTGGCCAAATTGAAAGGAACACAACAACAAAACAAAAAAAACTTGCGTTTAACCTTTTGCTTAGAATTTAAATTGAAGAAATAACTTTTGAAACATTTAAATCCTTGGAGAAAAAAATGAATTTTCCGCAAACTTTATTGATTTTTCCTAAGGGTATTTCATGTTTTTCTTTTTTTTATTTCGTCTCTTTTTAGGGAAATCACGGCATTTTCCGGTAAATGGCCTAAGTTCACATAATTCAGCTGTCAATAATGATACACGCAATATTTATAATAATCCATATACATCATCGTCTTCTTTGCAACAACAACAGCAACAACAGTTGAGACATCAACAACAACAACTACAGCAGCAGCAACAATTGCCACAACACGTTTATAAATCAATTGGTGGTGGCAATAGCAATCAGTATGACTATTCAACACCAAACTTAACAGCAGATCAACAGGCATCATCGACTATCGCAGCAGCTCAAGCACAAGGTCTAGTAGTAGCAGGTGTCGCCAGCAACAACACAACAGAAGCGGAAAATCTTTTCCTCAATCATAATAACGGTAAGTTTTCTTTTCTTCTTTTATACCGCCAATATGCCTTTGTTAACTGTATTTGTATTTAATTTACACGTACACACAAAAGACTTCCTGACTGTGTTGTATGTGTACCACCAACGTATAGCAGCGTTGAATATCCCTTTTTATCCTGTTTAATATTCATAATTTAACAATTATTCTGAGATTTATTAGGCGGGCATTGCAAGAGGGATGGAGATGGCTTTTAAATCTCGCATTACCTTTTCCGTTTCTCTTATGACGTTATTTGTTAAGGTGTTTTTGTGCACTGTGCCCGTTTTAATATTCCTATTAACGTCTCCTCCCCTCCCTCCCCTGCCTTACTGGCTTGTTTGAATTGTTGGCAGAAAATTTGTAGCCATTTTTCAAATTTTTCTTTCTTCATGTTGTAGTTGTTGTAGCTTTGGCTTTGGCTTTCATATTTTATTTTGCATATTAATCATGACCAGCTGGTGTTGTCTACACTACACACCGTTCTGTGTGTGTTAGCTGGACTTTAAAATTATGGCCAGCAGTTTAATAAATCTTTTGTAAGTGGCTTTTTGTGCCCATTGCTTGCTATATACCGTTATGTTTTACATGTGCAATTGCTTTGAGAAAGATTTTTGAATAAAATTAAGAGATTAGTTGTGAAAATTAGTCTTTTTTTAAAAAATGTAAGAAAAAGCGAATTAAGACAGGAGAAAAGAAAAAATTCAAATTTAGGAAATTTTTTCAATTCAACAATGAATTGTTTAGGTAAGGTTAGGTCGAAGTGGCAGCTCTGATATCAAAATGCTCACTTGAGCAAGCACAGCGGGCCGTTATGATGCCAAAAGTTGAACGCAGTCAAAAAAAAAAAAAAAAAAAAAAAAAAAAAAAAAAAAAAAAAAAAAAAAAAAAAAACAGGGAAGAGGAAGAAGTTGGTCAGCGCAAGGCACAGCACATCAAAAGCACGACTACCCTACACTTGAAAACCAGCCAGAAAGTTTGATAAACGCAGCTACATTCTTGACATCAATAGATGATAGCTTCGTCAAGCTGACTGGAAATGGAAAGCCAAATAATATATATCTGCACCTCGCAGGAGATGGGCACTGACAAAGAAAGTGGTTAACAGTCTCCTCTTCCTCATCGAATCTGCATCCACGGCAGAAGTCGTTAAATGGGAGCCGCATCCTTTCCGCGTGTCTGCCCACAACACAATGACCTGTAAGCATGGCCACTGTGATTGAGATGATGCCACGACCAAGTAACTGGTTGGTACGCCTTGTTGAATTGTTTACAGGATACGAATTTATTTCATACATCTTGACAAAGAAAACGAATCTAGCAGTTATAAGTTATTCCTGATAAAGCCTTCATTGCCAAAGCAATGCGACCAGGGGCAGTCCTCAATCCGTACATAAGTCCAACTTCAAGATGCTGCACTGTATCCACAAAGACAATTATCTGCCCATGCAAATTACTACTTATCCATGTGTTCCAATCATTCTCTCATCACCGAATTTACAAATTTGATTCGAGATGATTCGCATTTTGAAGAAGTGCACTTTAAGTCGACACTGTCCTGTTAAAGGACTGACTACTAATCTTATCTGATTTCTGGATAGTCTATCACAAGACTGAAATATCTTCCAATTATAATTTCCTAACAAAAGTTACACTCGCCTCACACTCATTTGGTTTGAGAAGAACCTTTGCCCCTCTTTATGTGCTTGCTTGCACACTGGTAGATTGGCTTGTGCATTCACGGAATATTGAGTGTAGGCTACTTGGACTTTATGAAAGGTATGACGTTCCGTAAGATGCCTTAAGCAATACTCTCTGAGGGGGGGCACTTACAGGGTATTATGCGACCTTTCCGATCATCATTCCGGAAATCTATATGAAATAAATACCTCCTGAATGTTAGTAGCTTAGAGGACGTGTACTTGTCAATTTAGACAAGTACAGTACCCGGAGGTCGATTTGACCCATTGTACTGAATGTTAGTATACATGTCGTATAGGAGTACAATCATACGGCCACTATTTGTTCTATTGTACTGCTTCCAATCTATGTATATAACGTATCACTTCACTTTTTCCTCCAAATCTAACATTCTGACAAAATTCAAGATGCTACTCGTTGTCAACAAGAACCAATAACCTTTCAGCACCTGATATGCACTCAGGTGTTTCCTTCTATACATTCCAAACATGTATTTTAATGGTTCATTCGTTTAATCGTAGAATCTGCAAACTGATTTCGAGATAAACTCCATCCTGTACAAATTTCTTTTAAACCTACATTGCCCTGCTAGAAGGCCAGCTACTAACCTCAGATTATTCTTTAATATTCGGATGCCAGACTTAAATCTCCTTCTATTGTAAATACATCTATCGATGCATTTCCTCATGTCCTTGCGATGAAAAACTGCCATTCCTTGTTCTTGACCCATATTTCAGCAAAAAAAGAGTGTATAGCCTTTGGGTTAATGTATTTATTTTTGATACTGTCTGCCAAAAGTTCCAAAATCTTGGAGTATAATGGTTCTCCAGTTAAAAAGGAAGCCCCCTAAAGAATGTCGTATTAGACTCCCATAGTCTTAAAAGCTATGGTCTTCATTACTTCACTACCACATTGCTGCACCAACAGAGCCTCTAGTGCCGCTGTAGGTCAGAAAAGAGTATTTTATTTTATTTTCTGAATTCGATTACTCCGTCTCACATGTCTCCCGCCTAACACACCTAATCTGGCAGCAGAACGGTTGAGTAAGTACTTAAGGATTGTAGTCAGACAGTTTTTTTTTTTTGGCCAGTGATTCGCCTTGTGCTGATAGAAGATTTCATACTAGAATTCCACGCATATATGACTACTTTTGTAATATTGTCTGCTCCGGGAATTCTCGGGTAGTCTACACAAGTGGCACTAAACTAAAAGATAATCTAGAGTGTGGAATTTGTTCGTAAGGGCTGATCTTAGAATACCTCTCCGCCTTTCCAACACTGTAGAGCCCTTACAGATCGAATATATAAGTAAATGATCTCCAACAATTAGGCTTTATTTCCTCTCTGATAGACAGATGGAAATCTAATCAAGTCTAATTTGCCTCGACATTCCTGATAAAATCTTGGGACAATTTTGTATCCGTCTAATATGAGTTCGTTTATAATAGGGATATCCCATGATAATTGTGTAACTGATAAAGTGCTAGAGTAGGCACAATCGTGTAGAAAATCAGTTCACATGTTGATATAATTATTGCCTATGTTAGGTTGAGGTATTGCCCTCTCTTGATCTAAAATTGATAGAAAACTAATCGGATAGGCTAGGAGACACATCTTTGCCGCTGTATCATGCGGGAATGCGTAATAGATTTGCATGCAAAGTAACTGTCTGTAGGTGTTAGAGAGCGGATTGTCTACTTTGTTGGACAATGTCCGCCCGTTTGACTTGCTGAAGTCCTTCGCTATTTGGGTCACTCTTTTTTATTAACCTAATAAAGCTAATGTTCTGAAATATCAAATACATACATACATACATACATAATTGGTCATTACAACCCTTCAGTCAGGATGATTGCGACCTAGCTACTCACACCACTTATGTTGTGTGCGTTAATTGTATACATGAGTAGAGGGACCTACAGTTTATCGTCGACTCCAAACGACAGATTCTTGACTAACTTTTCATAGCAATTTTTATTTAATCTCAGAGTTTTTGCCAGAATTTTTGCTGAGAGGAAGTCGCCGAAGAAATACTTTTTGTATTTTGTTTTGATGTCTGGCCTGGGGCTCGAACCCTGGCTTTACATCTCATAAGCCAAAACACTACCTATTATACTACGGTGACTATATTTATTATAATTCTATTCCTCAGCTTTATTGTAACGGAGTAGTCTTACGCTAAATGTCGCACTCTGATGCTAATTGTAGCGACTGATAAATCCCAACGTGTCTATTATTTTCTAGGGCATCACTTCACGGGACACAATGGGTGCGAAAATGAGTTTTGATTCAACAAATGCTGATCTATCCAGCTTAGTATATAACAACCAATATAAACAACTTTTCTGTTTTCTTCTTCCGGTTTTAATTGCCTTAATACAGTAAAACTTTCTTATTCCATTCAATTTTAGCCATGTGTTATAGGTAGTATAATTGAAATGTACCAGCAATCTTGGCTTTTTCCCCATTTTCTCTTTAAAATTTTAAGAAAAATTTCTTATTTCTCAGTCAGTATGTGACTATAACTATAACTTTACATTAAATATCGTAATTAAACAAATAAATTTGGCTTAAATAAATCCAATTAACAATTTGAACCATGTTCACCATTTAATTTACAATCAATTAATAGCCATTCGCCAATAATGAGAAAAAAATTTCCTTTGAAAACGCAAAGCTTTCAATTCTCTAGAATTTAACAAACAATTCCCATAATTTCTAATCACTTTAATTTGAAGAAAACAACACATACATATTAATCACGGTCATGAGCATGATCCATCATCCATCAATTGTCTGACCCTGACTTCTAAACTCGTCTGTACAATATCAAAGCCTTTCGGCCATAAAACAAATAAAACCCCATTAATGGGATTTGTTAAGGCAGAAAAAAGAAAGAGAAAAACAAAACACAGAAACAGAAAAAAAAATTTCTCAATTAGCGTTTTATTACTTTCCACCTTTTTGATTTTTATGGAATGTGCCACCACCTAACCAACCTCTCCTCGCCTTGTCTTTATGCTACCACCATTAGAGTACAACATTATGGAATTTTTCTTCTGTAAATTTTTGAAATGTTTCGTAATGTTTTTGCTTTTGTTTTTTGATGTTTTTTATTTTGCACATATTGCATGAAGAGCAGTGAAGAGCAAAATTATAGCAAATTATATTTCCAAATGTATATTGTTACGTTTTTTCCTTTCTAAAAACGTTTAAAATATGGGTTCCGTTTATTGCAAACAAAATAAAAATAAAATATTGTGTTTAATTTTAATTAAATTCTTTGTTGTTTGCACTGCTTTTGTGTGCCACTGTTCACAACTTTATGATACAACAACAATTTGCTTTATTCGTTATTCTTCTTTACATTTCTGTTCGCGTACACACCAACAAATGTTCGGTAGATCTTTACAACGACGATCTTCAAACCACAACTGTTTTCTTTACACGCAACGCGTCTTCACACAAGACTGACAGAATTCTTGCTACCCGTTGTCTGCTTTATCTTGCCTTTTTATATGCCCATGTAATAAGTCTGATGAAGGTCCTTGAAGTCGAACATTCTGCGTTTCGCCTTCTCGAGAACCCTATCGCGACTTCATTGTAGTTTGTGTATTTTGTTCACATTGCTTATTGTTGCGTGCTCGCTTACTTGTTTATCCCTTTTTCTTTCATCCTAATGTTGTTGGTTTACTTGTAACAAGTTCGTTGTATTCGTTTGTGTAACTTTTGCTCATTTTAATGTTAAACGATGTAAAACATCGTTTCCATTTTCGTAACAATATATTCAAGTTGAGTTCAAGACCCATCATGAATAGAATTTATTGGAGTCTATTGGAACTGCGATCAATCCACATCTGGCAATTACTTGCTGAGCCCAATATCCAGACAATATGCCAGACTCTGCTAGTCACGTATGGACATGTAGAGGACTGACTCCTTTCTGTCCTTAAATCGTATGGCTATTCATCGCGCAATGGCCATCCCTATGGGCCATTGTCCTTTTGGTATGCATGCCAAAAGACTTGGCATTCAAACTAATGACTTCTACAGCAGCTGTGAGTCTGAGGTGGAGGAAGAGACTGTCTTTTATCTCATGTGTAAATGCCCTGTTCTTGTCATGAGTAGAAGGATGTTTCTGGCCTCTAATTGGCAGACATCGTGGACCGAGCTCTTTAATGTATAAAGATTGCTGAAATAGAAAGATTTATTTTTTACTCGGGATAGTTTTCTCTAGGGAATGCCTTATTGATGGTTAGAATTAATTGTGGTATCACAATGGGCCTAAATGCTAGCTCAAGTGGGATCTCTTGCTTCGAGGGGGTCCGCCACCTAACCTAACCTGCCTACCATCTGATGTGTATTTTTCTGATATGCGTTTACACCGCAAGAGATGCAATGAGCATGTGTTCTGATTATTCATTATCATCAACAGAGAATCAACCAAGAGGTCTCCAGAGTATGTCTGTTCTAAACAAGTGTTCTCTGAGTCTACAATGGACTGCCGAAAGGCCGGTTATTAACCTCAGGTTAATCCAAGATAGTACAATGCATGTCTCAAAAAAATTCTGGCTTCAGCATTAAGGATCATTAGCTTATCTGCCAGTTTATTCCCATGCATTTTTACATAACTTGAGATCCAACAGCGTTTAATTGTATTTCCTCTATTCATTCTCTGGCAAAGTAGTCACCGTAGTCTAGTAGGTAGTATGTTGGCTTATTAGATGTGAGGCCATGAATCAAAACCCAGATCAGACAACTCCAGCAAAACTTAAAACTGTTTCTTCGGCGGCTGTCTCTCAGCAGATTTCTGGCAAAAACTCTGAGTAAAAAAAAAAAAAAAACTTCTCCAAAAGTCTGTGATTTGAAGTCGAATTTTAACTGTAGGTCCCGCCACTCATGTATAAAATTAACACACACAACATAAGTGGCGTGGGAAGCTAGGTCTTAAACTTGCCTGAGGTATTGTAATGATCAATTGTGTACGTATGCATGTATGTATGCATCTTCCGGCAGTACTATACGGTTTTCGATTGCTGCAATGACGACAGGACTGTTGTCGGTTCCCGTGTATTGTCTTCTCACATCTTTTTATTGCGTAGACTTCCGTTTGACAGATATACATGAGTTTTCCAATGACTGCGGAGTACTGGGACCAAAAGTATGGTCTCTTAGCTGTTCCAATATCTTGTCCTTAACCATCTGTATAAAAGAAGAGGTTGCATACGCGTATGTCAATTGTGGCTTGGTTTGGTTTCATATACATTAATCCAGGGGAATGAATTTACCTTGGATTGTGTAGATTTTTTAAAATCAAAATACTCTGAGTTGGGTTTGATGCTTTCTTCACGCTCTTTAAATCATATCAAAAACAAAATTAGAAGCTTTAAACGAACCAATAAAGTCTTCAAACAGGATGGGGCACTAGATTGGCTGATGTTGTAAAGGAAACTCTCTTAAATCCTCAATTATTCAAGACACTGCTTGAGAAAATGTTCATCAGCGTTGTTCTTCCATATGCTATAACAACTTCTACTAATGTTATCATGCGGATAATTGCATCTTATTTGTCATCTTTGGATCGCCATATATAAGTGGCTGCTTTGTTTACCAGTCAATGCATTCTGGTGAATTCTGATTAGCAAAGAGTGATAGAATCCATCGTATCATATAAATTGTATCTTATCAACCAGTTTCTTCGATATAGCACTGGGCATGTACACAATAGTTGAAGATCAGATTCCGCTCCTTCCTCATCTTTAAAGCTCGTACTGAAGACGTTTGCAATTTTTCCAAGGCCCATATACTATATTATGACATTATGCAGTGCCTAGTAATGATTTCATTCATCCTTTGAACTTTGAGCGCACTTTCTATGCGCCCTACAGCATCCTCCTATTGCATAACGATTGCTTAGCTACGATCACTTGTTTTTATCCACTTAAAAAGGCTGTTTTTCATATCTTTTGTTGTACAATTTTAATTTTATGTAGAGTGTGCTATTAATATAGCCTTCACTGTGCCTGGCCAATTGTGATTTCCTAATAGTAGACATCATCTATTGCATGCTTCTTTTTATGTTTAAAGCCAACATCATACTTTATTCTTGAACATCCATAACGTTTGATGAAAGTCAGTTAAACGTCACGTCGTCTAAAATATTTTACGACGTCCTTCACTCATTTATTTTACGTTTTTTAATGGCAATATTTGCACACTCAGCATTTTACGTTGAATGATCATTTAAAGGCATTTTTATGGTCACATGTATGTACATATGTATACCAACTTGCAGTAACATATCTTGGCATAACAACTCTCTTGGCTTTCTCCCGCTTTCTAGTTTGTTTCTTTCTTCTGTACTTTTTTCTTTTGAACTGCAAACAACAGAGTGTAGGAATAGCTTACATCTCTAGACACAAACAAACACATACACATACGCCCTCTTAACCCAAATCCTTGCTTTAGAAGTCGACCATTATAGAGTTATTACAGGTGATGTATGTTTTATTGTATACATTCGGTCGTTCGTTTCTGCTTAACTACTGTTGTATATGAAAAGTGTGTTTGTTTTTGTATGTACATATGTGTGTATGTATGCATACATGTGTATGTATTCTGTGTTGTGGTAGTTGTTACCAAGATTTATTTATATTTGTGTTTTTAGCATTTATTTATGAGCTTTGCCACTGAAATGGCCATAGGTAGATAGAGACCGAGAGAGAGGGTTAGAGAGAGAGTGAGAGAAAAGGTAAAAACCTGACAAAGAGAAACAACATTAGCATTCAAAATATTTACAAAATTCATTAAAATGTCAGAAACCTTAAGGGTATGTGCTGTATTTAGTAGCTGGAAACATCTCTACTATTTTAAACACAGATTAACGGTGTTAAGAGTTTGCATTCTATTTATGGCTAACCAAAGTAGGTCAGGGTTCTTCTTTTTGTTCAAAAAAAAAAGGAAAACAAATTGTTTCATATTATTGTATACGTTTTTAAATAACATCATAAATCTTGCAATGCAAGTGATAGACAAGACTTCAACAGGAGTAGCATTCCACAAACTGATTCTATGGCAAAAGAAAAAATCTCTTTGTGTTGCATCAAGGAGTCCAACAGCCATTTGACTGTATACGATTGCTTATTATGAGAAGGCCGTAAAAGAATAGGTTTACCGAGAAGTTCCTAGCGTTCGAACATTGCGGATGTTTTCTAATGAATCGATAGAATTGAACGCCTATTATATACCTCTGCTCTCTTCTGTATGTGGTCGCCAAGTTTGAAAATTGTATTCCCTACTCGAACGCCAATAGTAAGGAGATCAGATGAAGTGTTTTATGTCCTGAACCATTTGAGCTGCGACATTTGAAAAATACGTTAGTGTGTTTTAGGTACTGTGTTGGCTTTTTAGACTTAAAGCCAGGGTTCGAGCCCCAGGCCGCCAGACATCAAAACAAAATACAAAAAGTATTTCTTCGGCGACTTCCTCTCAACAGATTTCTTGCAAACACTCTGAGAGTAAATAAAAATTGCCATGAAAAGTTTCTCAAAAATCTGGCGTTCGGAGTCGACTTTAAACTGTAGCTCCCCCGCCACTCATGTATAAAATTAACACACACAACATAAGTGGTGTGAGAAACTAGGTTGTAATCCAGACTGAAGGGTTGTAATGACCAATTATGTATGTTGCATTCAATGAATTTTCATGCCTACTTACTTACTTACTTAATTGGCCATTAACAACCCGTTTAACGGATTTCGGCCTGCCTTAACAAATCCTTTCAGGTATCTCTGCTTCTTGCGAGCTTTCGCCAGTTGGTCACAGCAAATCGATGACAGGGCTTTTCTCGATTTTGTCCTTCTAATGCAAGAAAGATTCGCACACTTCCGCAAAACTCCAAATCAAATATCCATCTCACCGGAGCATCCATTTTCATTCGAATAATATGGCCACGCCAGCGCAGCTGCTGGAGCCCAAGCTCATACATCCCTCCAATCCTCTCTGAATCGAAGATCTTACGTAGGATTTTTCTGTCGAAGGCTATTGCATCCGTGCTTAATAGCGTTCAAATTTTTCCATCATAAGAAAGCACAAGCAAAATAAGCGTCTTGTACACCATAAGTTTCGTCGTACAAGAGAGACCTCCACTATTCAATTGCCTATTAAGACCATGATAGCACACATTGCCAAAGGTGATCCTACGCCAGACTGACATTATTTTTGCTGGTAACTGCGGAGCCAAGATAATTAAATTCATTGGCAACAACATAGCAATTATAATTATTGCTTGTGATCTGGAATTTTATTTCGTTTTGCCATCATTTTCTGTCAGACCCATCTTGATAGACTCTCGTTCAATAGCTTTAAAGGCAGAAGTAAAGGCATTTCGCTTGGTACACCCTGTTGGATCGGATACGGATATAATCGCCAGCTCTTACAGGAACGAAGATCTTAAGTAGGATTTTTCGGTTAAATACTCTCCAGGACTATTCTCTATTAGTTCGCAAGTCTTTTGCGTAGTCACTGCAATGAACAAGCTGATAATCCTGAGAGTTGAGAACCTTTCACGTCGCTAATGAAAGCGTTTTCTTTTTGATGAGTAGAAAAATATGTATGAAAGCAATACTCTGCGAAAGAGAAGTTGTAGAGCAGCGGAACTCTTTTAAAATCAAATAAATTTGAGGTAAACTGAAGATTTGTTGTGTTATTACAATTCGATGATATTTGAGTCATGGATCATCTTATTAAAGAGCAAACTGGGTTTAATACCAGACATTTTAACAGGTTACTGTAGGACTCAACGAGCACTTGTTAAGTATGGATATTGCCTCGAGCCCAATATACAGAATCTTTGATGCTGCGAACCGATTATTATGAACTTGGAGGCGCTAATAAAACCCAGATGTATGTAACTGAGTGCATATCAGTCGCTGGGCTTAGAATTCTACTTGTTCACACCAAACTACATGCTGAAATTTGTTAGGGAAATTGGATTGGTAGAGACTTTATAGGGATTCTCTAAGCAGATTGATGGCAAGACAATAGAACGTATATGTTCACAGCAGAGGTCAGCAATGATTATTCAAAACGATGAGTAGATTCGAGTCGTACTTATAATTTCTGACACTTATACGCATTCATACTTTTTTAATGTCATACTCATACTACTCATATTCAAAGTTTGAAATACTCATGGTACTCATACTTAACAATACGCATGATGTTTATGATTTCGACTCTTCATGACTCATCGTATACACGAATCACAAAATAAGTATGATTCGCGTACGAACACTGCGATACTCACTAGAAAGTTGTGTGTTTGCTTTTTCTTTCCTCTTTTTTTGTAAATGCAACAACAACTAAGACTGTAAATTTTGATGAATGATTCGTATCACTCGAATCATTTATGAGTATTATAAGTATTTTTCTAAAGTTATAAATCTGAATGAATAGGCGTATGGATCAAACATATTTCGAATGTTATGAGTTCGATGTCAACGTTATACTCATACTCATTGCAACCTGTACTTATAAATCAATGTTGTACTGAGTACGAATGAATCAGAGTAGTTGAATTTCAATACTGTTGACTCACTCATTCTCAAAATTTCATGAGTACTTATGAGTAGCGAAAAAGCGATTCATTGCTGATCTCTGTAATGCATCATCTGTTTAAGGAGCTAACTGGGGTTAATAACAGAAATTTTAACAGGCTACTTCAGACTCAAAGAACACTTGTTAAGAATGGATATTAACTCGAGCCCAATATATAGAATCCGTGAAGCTATGAACCGATTGTCGGGACCTTGGAGGTGCTAGTAAAACCCAGATGTATGTAACTGACTGCTTATCAGGTTCTGGGCAGATAATTTTACTTTTTGACACTTAGCTAAATGCTGAAATTTGTTGGGGAAATATGATTCTCTAAGCAGATTGATGGCAAGACAATAGAACGTATATGTTCCTAAAACTATGATATTTCTGTACATCCATGATATTGTTCTGTACTAAGTAACCTCAGCTTAAATCAGGATAGTCTGATGCATGTTTCGATTGCCTTAAACGTACTCTTCCAAATAGCGCTTCTCAGTCAATGAAAATATTCTGGCCTCAGAGTTCTAGAAGCTACCCAGCACATATCCATGAATTTTTACATGACCTGAGATACAACAGCGTTTAATCCTATTTCCTCTAATCATCTTCCGACAGTCTCATACTGTTTTCGAGTGTTCCAATGACGGCATGATTGTAGTCGGCTTTTGTTCTTTGTATTTGCACATCTTTTCATTGAGTAGATCTTAGCTTAGAAGCTACACATGAGTTTCCCTATTTTACTACGAAATAATTCATATTGGAACCAAAAGGGAGATCCATCCCTTATATTAGATTTCTATCTTTTGAAGTCAAATTCAGCAACACATTGCTAATCAAGTGTAACGGGCTTAAAATAATAGTTGCTGGAGCATAAATAAGAAATTCCAAATACGCATAAATCAAGACAGGCAAACATATTAATAATCTTAAGGATTTTGAAAAGAAAAAGAAAGAAACAAAAGTCGAAAATTGTAACTAAAATACAGGGTGTTTATTATTTTTATTTATTTAGCAAAAAAATATTTGTTTTCATTCTTTGCAATCAAAATAAATAAAAAATAATTAAAATGAATCGAATCGAAACAAATAAACAAACACACATGTCCAGTTCCAAAACAAAACAAAAAAGAAAAGGGCAGTGGAGAGTATAAAACGTAAAGGATTTCATTTCATTTGCAAATCCTAACGTACACACATGCCACATAAAGATTAAAGAAACTAAAGCAACAGACCAGCCAGCCAGCCAGCCCTCTAGAATAGAAATTGAAAGCAAAGCTATGCAATCAATAGATTTGCAAAATTGAACTTAAGCATGGTAATAGTGAGAGGCAGAGGCAGAGTATTGAGGTCTTATCGAAAATGACCCATCTTAATGCGAAATTTTCTCATTTTTACTTTCCATTCCTAGTATTTGTTTTGTTTTTGGCAAATAAGGCAATTGAGCAAAGCATTGATCCCCCCTGTACATATATTTACGTTAAAAATTAATGTTTGTATGTCGGAAATACAGTTTGAAATTTAATTTTAAGCCTCTTTTGTTTTAATATATATGTACAACTGTGTGTGTGTTTATTTGTTGGTTTAAGTGTCTCATAATGAACAACATTGAAATGTCACCCCTTTTTTCTGTTGTTGTGTATATTGTTGTTGCTATTTTTTTTGTTTCTACTCCCCCTTACTATATTCTCAAATACACACAAATATTGTTGTTGCCGTTGTTGTTGTTGTTGTTGTTGTTGTTGTTGTTGTTTGTTTGGTATTTTTGGCCAGCAAAAATAAAAGACAATTGACTCTAAAAGTTCATTGATGAACTTAACTTATGTCAAAATATACGATAAGTAATCCGGTATTTGTATTTGCAAAACCATACATACTCATACACATGCATACATACATATGTACATACATATTTATACGCCTTAAATAGGGTTTTAAACTACGAAAATTTTTGTCGTAGTAAAAAGGGCATCATCTCTCTGCCTGGCTTTGCTTGAGATAAAATAAATATTTTTAGTTTTAATGTTCCTGTCTATACATGTTCCACACATAGCCATAGATACACACACATACATATGTCTGTATATGTTATCCTTTTTTTTCATTTGAAGTCTATTATTGATGACTGTCTGGTCAAAAGTCCATGTGTTTAAATATTTGTTAATCATTTACTACATCTTGGAAAATAATTTACAGGATTTTCTATATTCTATGTATCAGAAGAGAGAGAGAGGTACTCTCATACGTATGTATGTACAGACAGAGAATGACTGCTCTGGTTGAAGAGGAAAATGCAGACATTTTCTTACACATTAATTGTTTAAATCTTGTGAAATGTTTAATGCGTTCATGTACGTATGTATAAGCAATTGTATACGATTTAAATATGTCTGAGCTAAACATCAAGTATTGATTCGTTTCGGAGTGGGTGATTTCTTCCATTCGCCCTTTACAACCAGCTCTGAACGAGCGCCTGCTTAAGACATATCTGGCAATGCTAGGCCTTGATCGTAGATCTCATCTTAATCTATCTTTATCGCTACTCCAGAGGCGCATCAGGCACATTTGATTCTTTGTAAAAATGTCCTTAAAGCATAGCTTACTTAGGTTCTATAAGGTCATGTATCTACATACATACATACATGAATACATAATTGGTCATTACAACACTTCAGTCAGGATTACGACCTAGTTTCTCATACCACTTGTTTTCTGTGTGTTAATTTTATACATGAGTGACGGGACCTACAGTTTAAAGTCGACTCCGAACGACACGATTTTTGAGAAACTTTTGCATGGCAATTTTATTTGATCCTCAGAGTTTTTGCAGGAAATCTGCCGAGAGGAAGTCGCCGAAGAAATATTTTTTTTTATAATTTCGTTTTGATGTCTGAACTGGGGTTTGAACCCTGGCTTTACGTCTAATAAGCCAACACACTACCTTGACTAGACTACGGCGACTCCAATAACCTCTAGTCAATCAAATTTGTAACTTCAGCCTTGCCTTTCTAGTAACGGATGCTGGCAGAAACGATGTTCTATAGTCTCCTCTTCTGACTTTGCTTTACAGTTTCTGCAGAAGCGCTGCTGGGATATTTTTAATCATATGAAGTGCGTATCCAATAGGAAATGAAATGCATACTGGTTTGTCTCATTCCTATACAAATGGGTTCCGGTTTCCAAATTGTATATATTTCGCCATGTATCTACATCCCAATCACCTCTAGTCAAGCAAATTTTGCTCATAAATTTGTAATTGCAGCCTTTTTTAGTAACGGGTGCTGGCAGAAACGATGTACTATAGTCTCCTCTTCTGACTTTGCTTTACAGTTTTTGCAGAAGTGCTGCTGAGATATTTTTAACCATCGGAAGTGCGTAATGGATTTATCCCAAACCGGTGGTTTGTCTCATTCCCGTACAAGTGGGTTCCGGTTTCCATATTTCCTTGGCGAATGAGTAAAGTCGATGTGACAGAAACACATGTTTGAGACGAGTTATTATAGTTCCTTACGGTCGTATTTTATGCTGACAGAATACATTTCCTCTTTTAATAGCATAATGTGGTCTCTAGAAATTGCTTCTTGATTGCTGTTGACACTAGTAATTTAAATAAGAATTTTGCCAAGATTTCATACTAATCTACCGAATAGCTACAGAAAGGTTTGAAGAGGGCCTTTGTTCCACCAATCAAAGGGGTTCTGAAACACGGGTCCTGAAAAAGGGGACCTTGAAAATCGAGGGTGCATGTTAGCAGGATTAAGAGTTAACCTGATCAATAAAGCATCGTCTCCTGGAGCTCATACACAAAGCGAATAGCTACAGAAAAGTTTGAAGAAGGCCTTTGTTCCAGCAATCAAGGGGGTCTTGAGGTTAAAAATCGAAGGTGCATTATAGCAGGATCAATATGCTCATGCATAGATTGATTTTGTTGATAACAAAGCATGCCAACCTAAGGAATCCGAGAATAATGCATTGTAAGCATATCGAGATCATTTGGTCAATTGAAACCCATGAGGCAATTGAATGGCAAAACCAGTGCAATGAAGAAATATGTTTCGTAAAGGCCCAGGGGTACATGTTCGATTGAATGTAAACTCATTACAAATGAGTGACATTTTCCTGAGATTTTTAGCTGAAAATTCTACCCAATTTTATTCAACTGCATCACAGAATTCGTTGTGGAAAGTTTAATAGTTCTACGACTTAAATAATCTTTGGACTTGAGCTGAGTGATGTAGGTATGGCATCAGAGATTTTCTTGAAGAGACTATAATCAATAACCGAACTTCGGGACATATCATGCCATATGGATTGTATTTTTTCTTTTAGAGAAAAGGGTCAGAAGCAGAAATTACAAAATTGTCAGAAGAAATTTTTTTTTTTTTACGAAAAATCTTTACTTTGTTAGAACCCCTCTTCGAACGTAGGAAGCCATACGAAATATGGAATAACTTTTTTATTTATTTCTTTATTAATTACAATACAATTACAAATTATATTCTAATTATATACGAGCTAAGTAACTTGACCATATGCTCTGTGTAGTGTCACAGACCAGGGTTTCTGGTGGTAATCGAACCCCCGACCCTCACGCTAATAGTCTAGCACACTACCCACTAGACTACCAGCGCACCCAATATTTTTTTACTCTATTATTTTTTAAATGCTAAAGATCGGTATAAAACCTTTCCTAAGACATACATAACATAATTGGTCATTACAACCCTTCAGTCAGGGTTACGACCTAGCTTCTCACACCACTTATGTTGTTTGCGTTAATTTTATACATGAGTGGTGGGACCTACAGTTTAAAGTCGATTCCGAACCACAATTTTTTGAGAAACTTTACTCTCAGAGATTTTGCAAGAAATCTGCTGAGAGGAAGTCGACTAAGAAATCCTTCTGATATTTTGTTTTGATGTCTGGCCTGGGGCTCGAACCCTGGCTTTGCGTCTAATAAGCCAACACACTACCTACTAGACTGCGGCGACTTCAAGACATCTTTTAAAACTCTTATGACTTCCATGCTAGTACTTCTGCGGCTGAACTGCCCTTTTTCTTTTGTTAAATAAGTCTTTAACAGTAACGTAGAACAAAATTTTGAATCGAAATTTTGAATCTAAATTTTGAAACGAAATTTTGACGCCTTTTGAATACATTCAGAGAAATTTATTTAATAACCATTGAAACTATTTTTGCTGATTTCAAATTTCCCACTTTGTCTAGAGGTGATGGCACAGCTTCATTTAAGAAACTTTTTTAGGGCAAAGCTTTTAAAGAATTCAAACTGATTACAGATTTTTTATAACTGTTTGCATTTTATGACACATGTCGCTATAAAAATGTGCATAAATAGTGCATAAAAGTTTTGTGCATACAGAACTACATTAAAAGCTTTGCAATTTAAATGCAATCGAAAATAATACTTTACACAATAAAAGCTTTAAAAAGTGCGAAATAAAAAAATAAATTCGAAACTATAAAAATAATTGTCAAAATTTTTATCTAAAATGCACTTTTTTACAACAAAAGATTTAAAAAGTTCACTGCCAAGCATTACAGTCGCATTGGAATCCTTAACATAAATTCAAGTCTGCATCCCATAACAGCCTAAAATTCCTTTACAGTTAATACTGCTTAGGGGCTGCAAGGTATTTTAGTTTGTAAAGGAAAGCAATAACAACCCCTGTTATTTGAGTGTTAAGGGGTAATTTGCAGGCAGGAATAGCTTTAAGATAATTTACCCCTTGTCTGTGCTCTCTTTTAGATTTCGTTAAGTCTATCTAAGAGATAACTGTGCCCCTTAAAAGCTAACAATCCCACCGTATTGCAGATTTTAGATTATTTACAGAAGCTCTATAGAGGACTGTTAGATAAGAGTGGTGCTGTATTCTTTTTCAATCATATGTGCGGAACTGTAATAGTAACAGCGGTAGTAACATGGCATAATGAAATGTTAATAACATAACATAACCATGTTAAGAAAAAAATGTTAAAATTCATATTTTAAAACAAGGAATTTTTTTATCAGTAAAGTTTCTTTTCACTAATTTGAAGTCGCCGTAGTCTAGTAGGTAGTGTGTTGACTTATTAGACGAAAGTCCGCGGTTCAAACCCCAGGTCAGACATCAAAACAAAATACAAAAAGTATTTCTTCGGGAACTTCCTCTCAGCAGATTTCTGGCAAAATCTCTGAGAGTAAATAAAATTGCCATGAAAAAGTCTCTCCATAGAAAAATGAGCCTATTGTGAGGACCAGATTTTAATTTGTGTTACCAAAACAAATCTTCAGCTAGCAATTACTATACTTATGTCACTTCTTTTCACTGTAAGGTTCTTTAGGAGTTGAGTAATACTGAAGCCACCATAGTCTAGTAGGTAATGTGTTGGCATATTAGACGTAAAGCCAGGGTTCGAGCACCAGACCAGACTTCCTCTCAGCAGATTTCTGGCAAAAATTCTGAGAGTAAATAAAATTGCCATGAAAAAGTTTTTCAAAAATCTGTCGTTCGGAGTCGACTTTAAACTGTATGTAACACAAAAGAAGATTAGATCATGTACCAGATCTTCTAGTCGGCAAAGGGTATTTTCGAACTTTAACAGTCGACATGACGGCCATCTTGTTGATGCTACATCTATCAACTTAGTTGTCATTTATTCAGTCTCTTTAGCCAAATCACCATTAACGGACCATGCAAGTAATAAAATTGTTTCATAAAAATGGATAGAAGTCGCTGTACGTACTAGACGTACTGTGTTGGCTTATTGAACGTGAGTCCACAGTTGAAATCCCAAGTCATACAGCTCGGTCAAAATGAAATATGAAAAAAATATATCTTTGGCTACTGCCTCACAGCAGATTTCTGGCAATAACTCTGTGAAACTAAATAAAATTGCCATTAAAAAGTTTCTCAGAAATCTGACGTTCGAAGTCGAATTCAAACTGTAGGTCCCGTCACACACAACGTAACTGGTGTGAGAAGCTGAACGAAAGGTTGTAATGGCCAATTATGTGTGTATGTATGTATGTATGTATGTATGTATGTATGTATGTATGTATGTCTGTATGTATGTATATGGTCTCATGCTTCATAGGTATACATTTATACGATTTCGAAGGCGTGTTGTGCTCTTTCCATATCGATTTGTAGGAAATCCGTAGAGTGTATATACTTCCTTAACTTCTTTGAATTCACTTCCTGGTAGAAGATCTTTTCCAAAGTATTTGCTGAAAAGCTGAATACTGTTATACAAAGTACTGCACTCTTTAGAAGTTCTACCTAATCATCATGCATTCGAGTATGTCTGACGCACTTATTGCATCCGTAAGGGAACTCATTCTAATGCTCATCTTACTTTTTTTTAGTTTGGACAGCCATAATCTGTCCATATAAGGGAAGCGATTCATTGCCTTTGACTTCCGTGTCATTACGTCATGGGTGTCTGACGGACGCACCTTTTGCATCCATAAGAAAACATCCTACTGCTCACAGTATTTTTTTTTGCAGACCAATGATCGATAATCCCATATAAGGAAGGACATTCATCGTCTTTGACTTCCGTGTCGTTATGTCATGGGTGTCTGATGTACCTATAGCATCTACTCATCCTACTGCTCACATCAATTTTATTTTTTTTGAAAGTTTGCAGATTCATGATCTTCCCATATAAGGGAGACCATTCATTGGCTTTTTAATTTTGACTACCGTATCGTTATGTTATAGCGCTCTAAAACACAATTTACAAATGACCAAAAGGTTTGGGGCTTTTGTGGCTTACCGCCTGTTACTCTGCTTCATTTCTCATCACTTTTGGATAATTAAATATCCCAAATGTATCGTACTAAATCGTCAATCATTTCCTTACAGTCTAAAACGGTTATATACTTTAAATCGCTAGAGCCTACAGGCTCTGGCTCTGTTGTGATTTAGCTGTCATTAAAAGTATTAAAATCCATTTGAAGAAAATTGGATCTAGCTCAGGTTACATAACCCCTTAAGTATACATATATTTTACCAAAAATTCAACATAGTTAGACTTGATTCAGAGGCTCTCTTAGGAAAGTTGGCTTTCATCAGGTTTTTAATCAAAAATTGATCAATTTTATTTGAGTTAAAGTAGTCATAGCTGCACAAGTAAACGAAACAATTCACGCTTGGAAAGTACACGTACATACGCGATATGATTTTTGGATTCAGTGAAAATAAGTTCCCTCGTTTATATCATGAAAGTTTTTGGTGCTTAATCCGTAGGATATAAAAGCTTTTAACGTTTAGTTTTTAAATGCAATTTAACGGCTTTTATATTTCATATATCAGCCTCTGTTAGGAGAACTTACGCCTAAAAGTAGTTATAAAAATACGTGCTATTATAGCACCTAAAACTATGCAAAACTTTTAACATAGCTATGCTATGCTAACTCTTTAAAGCTTGCAACAAGCTTTTATCTTATGAGCAGCAATTGATAAACTGCAAACGAAAAGTAAAACACAGAAACAGAAAATAAATCAAAATTGAAAACCAATGAGAGGTTCTCTAAAAGGAAGATAAAAAGAGTAAAAGAGAGTAAGAGCATAAAAGTACTTGCAGTGAATTTAAACACGTTCTCATTAAGCATGAGAGAAAATAATCAAGCAAGAGCTGAGAGCGTGACTTGAGGTGAGAATTTGTGCTTATTTGTGAAATTGATTGCATACTTTAAGGTGTCAGTTATGTGTGATGTTATGTTGCATATAAACAGGCAATGGAATAACACAACAAATTAATTGAGTATAGTGCAGATTGAAAGAGCATTTCAAAAGAGAGAGAGTAAAAGAGCATTTACAGAAAGTGTGTCAGTTTTGAAAATAATCTGAGAGTTTTTGTTTTTGTTTTGAATGCTCTAATTTACAGTTTTGTTTGTGTCTTGTCAGAAAAGAGCAAAAAGAAAAGAAGGAAAAACCAACTAAAACAGCGATAATATGGCTGTTTCCTGTTTTTGGCTTTTTGTGTGTGGGTTTGTTTACGAGTTGTTGTTGTTGTTGTTGTTGGTTTTATTTTGTCTGCAAAAGGTTCAAAAGAGCATAAAGGTAAGCAGGTTTATATTTGTTGTTGTTGTTGTTAGTGTAGTTGCTAATGTTGTTGTTGTTGCTGTTTTTACTTGCATTAGCACACACAATACAAATTGCAGAAAAAGTCAAGAGCAGGTTAATATAACGAACAACAGACGACCACTATTGCTCGTTTGCGAACCAAAAAGAAAAATGGTTGTCTCACAACAAATTTTGTATGAGTTCGAGAGGTTGCCCTAAAGTGTTGCTCAAAGTGTAGCAATAAATGCGTATGTGAGCTGACTGCATATGTGTGTGCGTGTGTGTGTTTGTAATTGTTTGTTGCTGCTTAACTTCCATTATCGTACATTTGGGGTATAAAAAAAGCCAGCAATACGTTGTACAGAGATTTGTATTTTTCAACAACAACGACGGATACGACAATAAAATGAGCACGACGATATAAACTTTACAGTCAGTTTAGTTTTAAGCGAAATTATGTTGAGAAACAATTCCTATACTCTTTTTGCCTTTTTGGACTTGAAATTGTTATTGTTGCTGCTATTGTTGTTCGCTCTTTTGGTCGGTTGGCTGGCATACAGTTCGGTCGGTTGGTCGTTCGTTGGTTTATTGTATGCCAGTTTTATATTCTTCTGTACTGTGTTCTGTGTTGTGTGCTCTGTTCTGTGTTCTGTTCTGTACTGTTCTGTTCTATTCTCTACATTTTTGTTTTGTTTTCATTGCCTTTCATTTTGCCTTCATGTTCATTTCTGGTTGTTGCTGCTGCCAATATTCATTTTTATTATTGCTATCGTTGGTGTTTGTATTGCCGAGCGATTGTTGTTGTTGTTATTATTGTTATTGTTGCTGGCATTTCTGCTGTTGCTGTTGCTGTCAGCTTTGTTTTTCTTCCTCTTCTTCTACTTCTGTTTCTTCTTCTTTTTCGTCTTCTGCTGCTGTTTTTAGTGTAGTCTTGTTGCTTTTTTGCACACACTCTAAAAAACACACGGAATGTGTGTGTTTTATCTGGGTGTGTGTGTGTGTGTGCTTTATTTTGCATCCTTTATGGATTTTTAGGCAAACGTAAAAATTTCAGTCTACGACGAGACGAGTTTATCGTGCGTCCGTTTGCTTAAGCAGGCATTAAAACAAAAAATTTTTTTTGCCGTATAAAAATATTTGCAAAAAAAATAAAATAAAAACATCAAACGTAACCTTTAAAAATTAAGCGTAATTAAAACTAAAAATAAAAGTGTAAGAAAAAAAATTAAGAAAATAAATTCTAAAATAAAAAAAGAAAACGCAACTAAATTATACCAAAAAAAAGTGCAAAAGTGCAAAAGTGTATGAATAAATTTTATTTGTCCTCCAACAACTGTTGTGAAATGTAATTAAAAAAAAAATATACAGAATTTAAAAGATTTCCTTTATAAATCTTATTTCATTTTACCACCATATGTAAGGCTCACATGTTTTTTGTGTTCGTTTTTTTTCTTTTGCCCAACATTGTTTATGTGGCAGCAACACATTGCAATCAACATAAACAAACAAAACAAAGATGAAAAAATATTCAGAAAAAAAGTCAAACCAACGCAAAAAAACCGACAAATTCTTGCCGCTTTACTGTGGGTTGTCTTTGGGCATTTACAAAAATAGGGGAGAAATCTTGTGGTTCATATTTTTATGATGAAATTTTAAATGACATTGAAAAATATGTTTTGTTTTTTGTTGTTTTTGTTTTCAAGCCTGTTCAAAAATATTTGTTTTGCATATATTTTTATTTCTTATTTATTACAGCTCAAATTAATTTAGTTTTTATGAAGTTATTTTTGAATTATTTTTTTCTGTTTTAAAATCTGTTTTCTAAAGTCTACCTAGTCAGTTCAAATACGTATTCCTTTATTTATAATTTTTTAATGCAAAAAAAGGCTGTTATTTAAAAAAATTTTAAACCCAAAATAATCTAAAAAAAATATTACAATAGCATTGAAGGTAAATTGTAATTCTTTTACTTTCAGTTTTAATGTGAAATTTGTCAAGCATTTTATTTTTTTTCATTTTCAATTCCAATTGAATCTCCATTCTCCACTGTATAGCTCTCTCGCACCAGAATCTCTATTTTTTAGGATGCTTAGTTCACTAAAATTTTGATTTTTAAGTCTCGTTATTCATTGAATTTATAAGAAACTGGAAGTGGCATTAAATCTGGATCTGAAATCTCTGTCGTCACAGTCTAGTAGGTAGTGTGTTAGTTTATTAGAAGTGAGTGTACGGTTCCAACTCTATGTCAGACATTTCCAACAAAACGAAATATGAAATAATATTCTTCTGCGACTTCGTTTCAACAGATTGTGGCAATAACTCTGAAAGTAAATAAAATTGTCTTGAAAAAGTTTCTCAAAAATCTGTCGCTTGGAGTCGATTTTAAACTGTATGTTCTGCCACTCATGTATAAAATTTACAAACACAACATAAGTGGTTCGAAAGTCTAGGTCGTAATTCTGACTGAAGGGTTGTGATGACCAATTATGTATGTATGTAAGTATGTTGGTTATATCTGGAAGTGAAAGTGTGGTGTGGTGTATTGGATAAAGCGCTTGTCTACAAATCTAAGTAATTCAGCTTGAAAAATCAAAGAAGGCAAAAATCTTTTCTTTATTGTTTTCATATTTTAAACTCAAAGGACTCTCCTCTAAATAACTGATCAACTGATACAATTGATATCTACCGTCAGGGTGGGTAACATCAACATTGCACGAAGTCTAAACTGCTGGTATCACTTTGGAAGTAGTAGGACTCAATCATCAAAAAAAAAATTCACGACATTTAGCACATGTTTACAGCAAATACTGTTTAGCATGCATTATTCTAGAAGTTTCTAGGATGAAATAATTTGATTAAATAAAGACAAATTAAATTAGAGGAGATACTTTGTGACAGTCATATATGTGCCTTACATACGCATGTACGTAACGTACGTACGCGATTGGTCATTACAACCCTTCGGTCAGTATTATGGACCTAGTTTCTCACACCACTTATGTTGTGTGTGTTAATTTTATACATGAGTGGCAGGACCTACGGTTTAACGTCGACTCCGAACGACAGATTTGTGAGAAACTATTCATGGCTATTTTATTTACTCTCAGAGTTTTGGCCAGAAATCTGCTGAGGCAGTCACCGAAGAAATATTTTTTTTCATATTTTCGTTTATTTACGACAACAGCTGTCAAATCTATTATTCTAGGGGTTGTTAGGATGAAATAATTTGATTAAATAAAGAAAAATTAAATTAGAGGAGATACTTTGTGACAGTGTTATATGTGCCTCCCACAACAAAATAAAAATGTTCAGTTTGGTCGACAAGAAGTTGCATGACTTTACAAATATTTTAGAAGAATGTCAGTAGTTTCAATACAATTTAGATATCTTTAACAGGTACCATATGAATTCAATATAATTGTTTAAAATTTAAAATTTTTAAAATTGATTCGGTGACTTTGACCCATCCGTTTAATATGAAGACTTCAATTTAAAAGTCTATTCATCTGCGAACAAGCCATCTCGTCGATTAATGGTTTTATTTTTAAAGAAATTTAAAACACTCTTTAATATATCGGGCCTTCCTTTAAGCGCTTTCTGTCTTTGAATTTCAATAAAACAAATGTGTGTGTGTGAGATATCAGTTTAATTATTCATTTAAAAGACCTATTGACGATGATTATGTGACGAGTAAAACATCATTCAAACGTCAGAATCGGCTTCTCTTGCTAGATCACGTTGAAAATATCTACTTCCTCATGAATCTGTAGCATAAACGTGACTGAATTTGATCGATGAGATTATGTTGACTTCGTTTATTACTGTAGTTTGTTGCTTATTCGCATACAACTGCGACTTAAGAAAATACGACAGGAAAAGTTTAATGAGGTCAAATCGCTCCATTTCGTTGGTCAGTTTACACCAACTTCTGGTAAGATTACCTTAAATTACTCGTGCAGAATATCAAATATGGAATATAGAGCCATAACGAGAAATCTAAAGGTCAGAAGAGATTGGTAGTTATCGTTCCATAATGTTGGACATTCGCAAAGAAACATAAACCAATGGGCACATCAGCCCGAAATCCACAACAAAGAGTGACTGTCGTTATGAATTGGACGCTCTTGGATTCATGTGGACTGATATCGTTCCAAATTCGACAATTTGTTTGTGTATGTAGCCAGTCATCTAAAAATGTGCCTCAAACCTGAAGAAGATTCTTTTATGAAAATAACATTCAAAACTGCTTCAGAGACCACTCAGTGTAGATCTGTCGTTGTCTAGGGCCCTTCATCTTGAGTTTCTGTGTCACATGAATTATGTAAGGGTGCCGGGGTATATCTACACGGTTGTTGTTGTAAGCAAATATGTTTATTTTTTTTTCTTTTTTAGACTTCAATCTGCAATAATACATACAAACATATGTACATAATTGGCCAGTACAACCCTTCAGTCAGGGGTTACGGCCTAGCTTCTCACACCACTCATGTTGTGTGCGTTAATTTTATACGTGAGTGGCGGGACCTACAGCTTAACGTCGACTCTGAACGACAGATTTTTGAGAAACTTTTCATGGCAATTTTATTTATTCCCAGAGTTTTTGCCAGAAATCTGCTGAGATGAAGTCGCGAAGAAATATTTTTTCTTTTTCTTTTTCGTTTTGATGTCTGACCTGGGATACCCATATAATCTGCAATAATATTCAGTAGAATAAGACGAACAACCCTCTGTAGATCATTACAATATATTTTAAAAATGAATTTCCATTTTCAATCTGAAATTAAAAAGGCTCTCCTTGTAATGCACTTACTTTATACTGAAGACTTTTACCTCTAAACTATTATAAATTAATGTAATCAACATCAACATCTCATACTCAACTTATAATTTGTATATCCTACGTATATAATTAGGAATTTAATTAGAAACCTGCCTTCTAGACTTCTCTATAACTAAGAGAGAGAGAGAGAGAGAGCGAGAGAGAGTATTTGTTTTCCAAAAACAATTTATTTACAATTGGGTCAAACAAATAATTCGAACACTTCTTGTAAACTGTTGGACTGCAAACGAAAATTTCTAATCATAAAATCCATGATATTTTCTCTGTGTTTCGAAATTTTGCAATACAACAAACAATATTAGAATATTTACTAGAAATGTCAACTCAAGAAAAAGGCAGAGAGACAGAGAATTTAGAAATTCAAATTTAAATTATTCCTGCCACTAGGCAAAAGAATAGAAGCAGAAGGGAATTTTGTAAGAAAATGAAATAAAATATTTTCATATTTTCTAATGAAATAATACAAGCAGAGAGAGAGAGATGGCAGAGAAACAGGAGGTATTAAATATTTTTGATATTTAATCAGGAATTATTATAAATGCATTAAATTTATTAATTTATATAGCTTTATATGGATTATTTACAGAGAAGTTAAATTCTCTTCATCTTTTTCTTTTTTGTGTTTACGGAGGATGTTTAGGAAATTCAATTGTATACGTACGTATGCACTTCTGCAAGTATGATGAATATGAGGTATTAAATATTAAGTATACGCCACATATGTCACATATGCTGAAGTAAAATTACTTAAAGATTTTGATCGATTTAGAAATCTTAAAATGGGATAAGAGCATAATATTTTAAATATATTTGAAGGCCTACATTTGAACAAGAGTTTAAAAAATTAAAAAAGATTTGGTTTTTTCATTGAAATTTACTTTTTTTTGGCAAAATATGCTTCAATACTTTCGATAGCAAACAGTGAAGAGAATACATACTTTGTTTGAAAAATATCCTTCTATAGGACCTTACAACAAGGACTTCTGAACTTTGCCAATTGACAACGGCCATTTAATGGAAGCTACATAGCTTCCAAAGCATACATAGCTACAAAAGCACTATGGGCGAGCATAGGCAGCGCTGGATGAGCTCTGTAGGAGTTTGCAATGACTCTAATCGGCTTAGACGTCGCCATAGTCTAGTAGGTAGTGTGTTGGCTTATTAGACGTAAAGCCAGGGTTCGAGTCCCAGGCCAGACATCAAAACAAAATACAAAAAGTAATTCTTCGGCGACTTCCTCTCAGCAGATTTCTGGCAAAAACTCAGAGAATAAATAAAAATTGCCATGGAAAGTTTCTCAGACATCTGTCGTTCGGAGTCGACTTTAAACTGTAGGTCCCGCCACTCATGTATAAAATTAACCCACACAACATGAGTGGTGTGACAAACTAGGTCGTAATCCTGACTGAAGGGTTGTAATGACTATTCAATTGAGTAAGTAAGACTTCAGGCCTGAAGTTACGGAAGTATCCAATCGTATCCTCAGAGTTTATATAGTTTGGGTTGGACATTGGCTCATTCTGTTACTACGTTTTATATGAATAGGGTGCTGTTGCACGATGTTAAGAAGACATTTTGTATTAAATAAGTACCGGGCAATGTTTTCTAATTTCATTACCCAATAGTTACAATTAGAATAGTATTCTCAGACAGTCGCCGTTGTCTAATAGGGAGTGTGGCCACGGTTCAAACTCTTGGTCACACATTTCCAACAAAACGGAATATGAAAAATATTTCTATGGCGACTTCCTCTCCTTCCTCATCGCGGTTAGGACGACAACTATAAGTAGATCCAACTCTGTCCAAATTGCCATTAACACTGTCTTTGGGTACACTGCTCAGGGACTCAAGTAGCGGAGACTTTCGAGAAGTCTGGAAGTCGCCGCAGTCTAGTATTTTATTTGATGTCTGGCCTCTCTCATGTATAAAATTAACACGCACAACATAAGTGGTGTGAGAAACTAGGTCGTAATCCTGGCTTGAAGGGTTTTAATGACCAATTATGTACATATGTATGTATGTATGTATGTATGTATGTATGTATGTATGTATGTATGTATGTATGTATGTATGTATGTATGTATGTATGTATATATGTCTCTACATGAAAATTTATCCTGGTAAACATGTCATGTCATCTTATTCTAGAGAAGCGAAACAAATAGCTTGGAATTACACTTAAATCCTTTTGTTCAACAGATGATAAGTCTTTATAGACTCCTTTTTGAACTAAAAGTCACTTCTGGCATTCTCTAGTATATTGTGCACAGCTTTACATATGGATGGTAGAATGAAAAAATGGCTAAAGTCCTCTACTATTTAAAAAAAATTTGTTTTCGATCTTTTAGATATTCCACCACAACTTACTTTTACTCATTAAATTCAAGGCTGACAAAAATTTAAAATTAAATATTCAAATAAGAAATCAATGTGAGAGAGAGCATGCGTGCGTAAAAACTATTAAACGAATTGAAAATATTCCATTGAATTATACTACAGGCAAGGTAAACAACTAAAATTTTAAATAAAATTGCCGAAAAACGAGCAAAAAAAATAAACGAAAAATTTGCGTAAAATTGTAGTGCAAAACCAAACAAATCGTTTGCAAATTCGTGTAGAAAATTTTTACAACGTAACGATAAGCCAAACAAAACTAACAACGTGATGTGGAATTAGAAAATTAACAAAATATTTACTCTACTCCAGAGAGGAAGTTTACAAAACAGAAAAACAAATTTTTTCTCTTTTTTTTTTTTGGTTTTTTTTTTGTTTTTGTAAAATAATCAACAAAATTTCTTGCAATATTGACTGTTTTTATTATGATATGGTTGCCTGATTATTGTGAGTGTGTTTTGTTTTTTACAAGCATACTTTGTTGTTGGTAAGAGTCAATTATTGCTGCCAATAAAACAACAATAACAACAACAGCCAACTAACAATGCATAGCCAACTAAATGCTTACGTTTACTTACTTAATGAGAAACGTTCACGTATGTATGTATTTTAAGCATAAGTGAATGCATAAATGTTGTATGCACACACACACACACATAACCGAACACGATTCATTTATGCCACATAAATACACAATTAGCAATAGGCATCGACATCAGCATCAGCATCATTAGCAACGACATCAACGCAACATCATCAAACATCGTAAGGCAGGCAGGCGGCTCATCCTTATTGTTGTCAGTACTCTACTCTAACGTCGTCACAGTATTATAGTGTGTGTGTCGTTTTTTTTCTGTTTTGTTCCACAACGATAAACTATTAAAAAATTTTTTTGTTCTTCGTATTTCTGTTTCATTTGTATGCAAAATATTACTTGCAACTGCATTGGCAACATGTATGTGTATAAACAGTACTTGCATACCATACCATACCATATAAACATCAATTTTAACTACTAAGTACGACGTATGAAGCCTTGTGTTAAGGATTTCAATAGCGGCAACAACAAGAATAGCAATAGCAGCAGCAGCATCAGCAGTATCAATAACAACTGCAACCACTTCAACCAAAAATTTCTTCATTATTTTCTATTGCCATTACAGTTGTTGTTGTTGTTGTAGTAGTTGTTCTTAGTAATAATAGACATTTGTAGCAACGTTGGCAATTAAATGATTAAATGAACTGTTTTTAGATGTACAATGAAATTGATAACGCAGAAGGTAAGTGTTTATTATCGAAAAAAAAATTTTACGCATTTGTTGCTTGTTTAAGCTTCTAATTTTTAATTGTTGAACACATTTATGATACAATCAATAAACACTAAAACCTGTTGAATTGCACATGTGCCGCCTTCTAGGCGATTAGAGGAAAGGCTTATTCGAAAGCATTAGTTCCGACGCTCTCTTTCTATGTTCTCAACAAATTATCTCCCAAGCTTGTAATTGTAATGACCAAGTATGTAGCTTAGGTTAGGTACGGTAGCAAACCTTCATAAACGATGGGGCCAGCATTTAGGCCAATGGATACCAAAGTCAATTCTACCCGGAGGATCAAACATAACCTAGAGGAATCCAACTTGATCATGGATATTTACATGAGATATTAACAACAAAACATTACTGGATGCTGTGGCGCTTTGAAATCATGCCGCCTTCATATTCTTTTTCTCAACAAACTATCTCCCAAGCTTGGTTGTAATCTTGACTATATGTTAACTTAGGTTAGGTACGATAGAGAACCCCTTTAAAGGAAGACAGCAACATTTAGGTCAATTGGTACCACAATCAATTCTTCCCGGAGGATCTAACATAACCTACAGCAAACCAATGCATTCAAGGATGTCTGAGAGAACAATAATCTCCGCGTTTTCATTACAAGAGCTGGGCACATGTGGTACAACGTAATGTGTTCCTCTTCCTCATATACAGAGTTACATGTGGTCTCTTGCTCTTCCTCGGATGCAGAAGTCATTTGACGACATAAGAATGGATGATGCGCGATGAATGGTCAGCGGTGAAGCTCCGTTCGCGACTAGACTACTTTTATAAAGCTTCTCTAGCCTGCTTGCTCATTGACACGAGTCGCGTAATACCATGATTAAGTACCCTATGACATTGCTTACTTTGATCGTGATTAAGTACAGGTCCTCAGAGCTCCATATGTTGGATTATGGAAAAGATTTAAAGGAACTCTACTCTAGCACGTTACCGGCGCCTGCCACTCGAAGGTAGTAAGTTTTGTTATGCTGTTGTCTTCTTATGCTGTTGTCTTCTTATGCTGCTGTCTTCTTAGGCTATTGTCTTCCTATGCTGTTGTCTTCTCATGCCGATGTCTTCTTATGCTGTTGTTTTCTTATGCTGTTGACTTCTCATGATCTTGCCTCCTTAGGCTGTTGTCTTCTTCCTATGCTGCTATCTTCTCATGCTCTTGTCTTCTTAGGCTGTTGTCTTCCTATGCTGCTGTCTTCTCATGCCGTTGTCTTCTTAGGCAGTTGTCTTCTTATGCTGTTGTCTTCTTATGCTGTTGTCTTCCTATGCTGTTGTCTTCTCATGCTGTTGTCTTCTCATACTCTTGTCTTCTTAGGCTGTTGTCTTCCTATGCTGTTGTCTTCTCATGCTGTTGTCCTTCTTATTCGGTTGTCTTCTTACGCCGTTGTCTTCTTATGCTGTTGTCTTCTCATCGTGTTGTCTTCTTATGCTGTTGTCTTCAAATTCTGTTCCATTCTTCCGCTGCTGTTGTCTTCTTATGTGTCTGTGTCTTATGCCTGTTTGGTTGAGTCTTCTCCCTTTTTGGCAAAGTAGACACTTAGCTTGGAGGGCACATATTCCTCGAATTAGTTAATTTATGTACTCCCTACTCCCTTCAGGTTAAATTCTGCCTTTGAAAATCATCAGGGACTTGTTTTTTATCTTTTCCTGCAGGGTTTAGAATCTTCAGAGTTTTGTCAGGACTGTGGTTGGTGCAATATCATCTCTAATGACTGCATTGCTTGACAATAAAGGTGACAAATTTTGCTTCAATAATCTTAGCACCCCTTGGAATTCTATACATTTACTGTTATTTTCGTCGTAGTAGGATGATGCTTCGAAGTTGAAACCTTCTGTCAGCGCTTGAGTGTTTTGTAAAAATTTGGGCTCCTGCTACTATACACCACGATTTCCTCAAAAATTTTTTTCTGCTTTTTAGTCTGCATCTGATAACTTGGTTTTATTATATGCTCTTCGTTCTCTAGTCTTCAACTATGGCTTGCTAAGCGGCAGCCTGTAACGGTTTGCTATTGGCATCGTTTTTTAGTGCAGAGGCTATTGCATTGACCTCATTTCTTTGGGATCTCGAAATCAAGGACTGTTTCGACTATAGTGCGTAAGGAGTGTCATCAAATTCATGGACTCTGAAAGCCATCTTATTTCGAATTTAAACATATGTGTTCCTGTAGCCTCCTATTATTTCCCATACAAAATTAAATCAATTAAAACGTTCATAATCCTTAAACTCTCCCTAAAACTTTACAATATTATCTCGTCACATTATTTTATATACTCGTTTATGAGAATCTGTTATACTCTTCAGTTAACTTCTTTAATTCAGGCAAAGAAAAACATATTTTCCAGTTTTAATAGCAAATTTCAACAGGCTTTCTCCTTTAACTGGCTACAATGTATTACCATATTAAAGTCAAGTCAAAACGAGCAGTTTAGCAGAGAAACGCCATGAATAGTCTTAAAAAATAAAACGAAATCATAATCGTAATCATAAAATAATGTTTTAAACGAATAACCAGAGAGAGGGAGAGAGAGAGCGAGAGAGAGACAGAAAAAACAAAGAGGCGGCAAGATAAGCTTTATTTTAAAGCACATGAAACAGTCATAAAATATGGAAAATGTTCTGAAAAGTTTAAATTAAAAATTGTTACAATAACGTAACGTAACGTAACGTAATGTAATGTAACGTAACTTTTTTAATTTAAATTTAATTCGAAACTTTAACTCTGGCCTCCATTAACATTCTCTCTCTCTCTGTTTTTTTTTTGCTTCGCTTAAGATGTAAGTAAAGGCATAGATAGGGTCTTCCAAAAGGGACTTCTTTGGCAGTTGATAAGCTAAATGAGTGAAAAATTTTAATGTCATCTCACACACTTTGTTTTATTTCAAATTTAAAGATAGGAAGCTCTTAATGAAAGAGCCTACATAAAGAGGTTTTACTATGCATGTTATTGTCCCATTGTCCCTATCTTTGTCTCACCATTGTACGCTTGCATACAAATATTAAAACGACAGTAATAGATATGCTTCAACCTCTCTACACGCACATTTTTAAATGTCTAGGCAAAATTGTTTTGGAGAATACTGTCTTCATACATACATACATATGTATGCATAAATGGTGAAATGTAGAATTCCCGTTGTATGTACAAATGATAACCCAGCAAACATTTTTGAATGAGAAAATTGGCACTGTTTATTTTAAAGTCTCGAATTGGCGATCGATGAATTTGTGCTTCGGTGCATGGGATGCTTAAAAGCTGTGGGAGCGTCGAAATTTACGGGCCATTCCGTAATTTTGCTTTCACAGCTGGGAATGTCAAACTGTGTTGACATTTCTGTTACGTAAGGTTTGTTTAAGCTATCCTGAAGCGTTTAACATTAAAACACCTCTTTCAATTTGTGGAAACAAATAAATGTATTTGTACCACTGTAATGTCTCTACTAATGCCATGGCCTAGACAAACTTGAGGGTGTTGTGGCAAGTCCATACCCAGGACCTCATGTGCATCCATGAGTTTTCCTTTGGAATTACAATAAAGCTGCACAGATTCCACTGATTACGGTGATTGTTCCAAAGTTGTGATAATTTATTCTACTCGACACTCTTGGAGTCTACGGTGCTTGGAAAAAAGGCAAGTTACCAACTTCAAGTTATTCTTGGTTAGTCTGATTTAGGACTCAAATATACTTCCATTGCAGTTACCTATTAATTAGATTGCAGAAGAGTCTCCTAACTCCCATTAATCTCTCTCAACTGCATAGAAAGGTTCTGGCCTTATCAGAAACGTGGTAGGCCCTCATTTTGCAAGCCATCTACTTAGCTACTCGTTATTGTGAATACACACATGAACAAGAGATCAAACTGAAAGTGATCATATTTCTTCTACCTATCTCATATAGTCTACTTAGGCATTCTCACGTTAACTTCTAGTGGACTTCATAGGAAATAACACAGTATTGCTATATCTCGTTCTTTGTACTTTGTGTTCAAGTTGAATTGACTTCTTACTTACTTACATACTTAATTGGCCATAAAAATCCGTTTAACGGATTTCGACCTGCCGCAACACATCCTTCCAGGCGCTTGTGCTTCTTGCGCGCCTACGCAATTTGGTCACACCAATCGATGGCAGGGCTTTCTCGATTTGGTTCTTCCAACGGATACAAGATCTTCCCCTTCGCCGACTTCCACAGATTCTCGCATTAAATACCCGTCTCGCCGGAGCATCCTCCTCCATTCGAACGACATGACCGAGCCAGCGCAGCCGCTGAATATTAATACGCTGTACAACGTCTATGTCGTTGAGGAGCTCATACAGCTCACTGTTGGATCGGATACGCAAATCATCACCAACTCGCACAGGACCGAAGATCTTACTTGGGACTTTTCTCTCGAACACTCTCAAGGCCGCTGCATCAGTACTTAATAGGGTCCATGCCTCTGCGCCATAAAGAAGCACGGGTAGGATCTTGTAGAGTGTTAGTTTTGTCGCACGAGAGAGGTCTCTGCTACTCAATTGCCTATTGAGATCAAGAACTGTTGGCAAGAGTAATCCTGCGGTTGATCTCTGAATGGATTTCAGCCTGGGTATATTTCATTCTGGGACCCGATTCTTACCCCGTTCTACTTCTAATATACATATATCTAAGACCTATTTGTACGCATAGTAGGCATCCTCTGTTAAATTATTATGTAGCCTAAGTCTGGTTGCAAAGCATATTAAAAAATGATTGAGTCTAATCAGTACATATGTCGCGATGC
This sequence comes from Sarcophaga variegata, assembly GCA_932273835.1. Classification (NCBI taxonomy): domain Eukaryota; kingdom Metazoa; phylum Arthropoda; class Insecta; order Diptera; family Sarcophagidae; genus Sarcophaga; species Sarcophaga variegata. The sequence goes on from OW026362.1 coordinate 11,356,583, forward strand.
TTCTTGGTGATTTGTCTTCGATTATTCTAATCATACTTGTCAATGTTCCCGTCCTCTTTAATACGCACAGCTGTTGTAAATTTAACTGAGCCTTCAATACTGCTGTATGTCACTATGCTTCCTGATGAGTTCCGTATTAAACTTGTCTTTGATTATTCTAATCATACTCTCAAATGTTCTGGTCCTGAGTACCAAGTGAAACGGTTTTAAATTCTATTGAGCTCTCAACGTTGCTGTAGGTCACGAAGATGATGAATTCCGTATTAGTCTTGTCTTCGATTAATCTAAACATAGCCGCCAATGCTTCTGGTGCTCATTATCACGTGTAATGGTTTTAAATTTAACTGAAACTTCAGTGCGGCTGTAGGTCACGATGCTTCTTGTTGACTGTTGTATTGGACTTGTCTTTGATTATTCAAATTTTAGCCTTCAACGTTTTGATCTTTATTAAAACATGTATAACGGTTTAAATTCAATTGAGCCTTTAGCGCTGCTGTGTAGCTAGAAACATTGATTAGAGTTTTAATTTTCCAAAAAAAAAGTCAAATCATTTGAAAACTTTTGCTGGGTTTAGCATATGTTTACTCTACATATACGCGTACTCCATCACATACTAACAGATATACCGATATACCATACATTTATATACTCACACTCGCACTCTCATTTATTCTCACACACACACAAATACTTTTAAAAAAGCATTAAGAAATGCAGATAAAAACCCACCGTTAAGTGTGATAAACTTTCAAGTGTAAGTTAATACGACTTTTATGGATATCATTGAAATTTTTGTTTAATACACTCACATGTATACAAACATTCTCACACTCATCTTGTTTTACGTATTTATATACATACATGCATGTATGTATAGGTATGAGTATACATGTTCACATATATTAACATCTATATTTACTTACTCTTACTAACACTTAAATATGACAGTTGCGTTACGGTAAGACGATACATTTACGAAAATTTCCCATTGAAAAGCTTTTTCATAAAGTAGTAGACACTTCATCTGTGTATGTAAGAGAGTGAGCATCATCTTTACACACTCTGCTCTGCTCTCTTTTTTTTTTGTTGTATTTTTATTACTCACATGCATTTTAATTCTCTGTTTTTTGTAAAACATTTATTGTTACGTTCATGGCACTTGGCATTTGCTTTTGTTTTTAAATACAAAAAAAAAATCATGACATTAAATTGTTTCTATTCTTCTTCTTTTTAATATCATTTTCTGTTTTGTTTTTTAACGAAAAGTTAATAAATTTCTGCTCAAAAGAAAAGATGACGAACATTTATGTCTTTTTTAGAAAACAGTGCAGGTATCTTCACTTAGAAGGTTTTATGTTCGGAAAAGTGAATTGAAGTCACAATACTGTAGTAAAAATAAAAATAGTTTTTTAAAACACGGTTTATTACTTCTCTTAATGAACATTTACTCGCAGAACACTGGGTATGTGTCGCACAGACAAATGTAAATATATTGGAAGTCATGTAAATTTGTTGAATCTCTTTCATAAATTTTCCGGCTCACGATGTTACTTCTAAGACCGACATTAGAGCAACATGTCCTGATAAACCTGAGCTCTGTACAGTTATAAAATCACTGAAGAGTTTTAAAGAAGCAGCTGCAAAAAAGATAAACCCACAGCTGCTTTAGATGGATAATTTACATCCCATTCTTGAAGGCTTATGAACCATACACTCACAGTCCTCTAACGCCAGTGCAGACGTAAAGACAAAATTATCTAAAAAGGAGAACTATCCTTTCAATCATAGCTAATGTAATTTGTAGATGACATCTAAGTCTGTCATTGATACTTCCGTGGCCGTACATCAAGGTCTTTAGAGACTTGAGGCAAACACACTGAATAAAATGGTGGCACTCGCCTCTGTCTTACGATAAATGAACGCTTTAAGACGTTGCAATTAGATTTATTTTAATAAGCGAAGGAAGCAAAAATAGCATATTTTTTACATAGTATATGCTGAAGTGGCCGTAGTGTAATAGATAGTGTGTTGGCTTATTTAACGTGAGGCCATGGTCCAAAATTTAGGTCAGACACCTCCAACTTCACGAAATAAAAAAAAAAATGATTTCTTTGGCGAATTCCCCATCAGCAGATTTCTGACGAAAACTCTCGAGAATAAATAAAATTGCCATGAAAAGTTTCTCAAAAAGTCTGGTGTTCGGAGTCGAATTTAAACTTTGGGTGGCGGCACTCATGTATGAAATTAACACACACACACATAACATAAGAAGTGTTAAAAGCTAGGTAGTAATCCTGACTGAAGGGTTGTAATGAGTATAGTGTGTATGCTTGTCAGATTTACCTCATACACTGAGCGCCATAAGTGAGTCAACACTTTTGTACTTAAATATAAAACAGTTTTGTCCTTAAGTATAAAAAAAAATTTCCTTTGTCATGAATTGTTGTTTTTGTTTTAACATTTTTTAAGTAATAAATAAACGTTTTTATTTTTTGGAAATTTTTTCGACTATTCGCATTTACTTTTCTCGCTATCCTAAGAAAATGAATTATTTTAGTGGTGTTTACTCACTTTTGGCGCTCAGTGTAGGTTCGTAGTCGATTGGCCAAGTGGATCGCACAATACATTACTGTTCTTGTTTGAAATTCTTTTTCTGTCGAATATTTTCCGCTCACTTACAATATAAACACGTTCAAATGTAACGTTTTCCACCATTTTCCATAGCCACCATCCACCATCTTCGGTCGTAGAGCTCATTGTTCCTGCATTGGCCACATTAACAAGTGTGAGATTGTCTTCGAACAATCTGATGAATTGCGAGCACTTTTATAATGCAAAATTATTCTGTCGACAGTATAAGTTTATTGTTCAGCTTTCTCTCGCTAGGATATCGCAATGCTTTATAAAACATACTTGCCAGTTCTGCAAATCTCTAGAAATCCTAGTAAAAACTAAAATGTTGTTTGTCATAAAACATGCTGTCTGTTGTCACTATAATACGGCTCTGAATGTATTATCTAGGCCAACCAACTGCAAATGGTTCGTTTCTATCACTTTATCACTTACTAGACTATGGTGACGTCATATCTCACACATACTTTGCTTAACTTAAATTTAAAGATTGGGATCATTTAAAAGGAGACGCTTGTGTAATACTTCTTATGGCAAGATCTCTCCATAGTTTTAGTACGAATTGAGAGAAGCAGCTGATAATACGAAAAGGGACTCTTAGTAGCGTCTATTAAATGTTGCGGACTTTCTCTACGTATAAAAAATTACACAGCTTTCTCCAAACCGTTCGAAAGACTTGTTCCTCCTTTTTTAAATTAAATGTAATGATGAGCCAAAAATGATTTGATATAGGAAAGCTGTATTCCGATTGTATTGGCGTAAAATTAAAAAAAAAAATGGCAGATAAAGAGGCTGAACGGTATGCTGTGTTCTGGTTGTAAAACTATATGGAAAGGTGTCTATGAATTTTTGAATTTCATCAATTGTTTTAAACACAAAATATTAAGCCGTAGACTGACTTTATAAAAATTGAAAATTGTGGCACATAAAATGCATTCCTCTTGCTTACTTGTATTATAGACATGTCGTGCGAAGTTGTTCGAACGTAGCATAAAATAATATGCAAGTGAATAAGAACAATAGATCCTCCCTTGGGTAAAACTTTAGAAAAAATTATTGAAATAATAAAGAATGAAAATACGAACCAAACAGATGAAATTGTCTTAAATCCTTTGCTGACTTTTAAAAGGTTTTAACATCTTAGTTTTCTTTGCTACTTGCCTTGCTTTTCTTAAACACAATTCATTCGTATTGTTTTTGTTTTTGTTTTTGTTGCTGTTTGTTTTCTTTTTAATGGCAACATTTCATTGATTTCAAAACGTTAAAGAAATACGAAAAGAAGTTTCAGCAGCCTCCTCATGTTCAGGTTTAAATACGATTTAGCATGCGTATGAAAATTTCCATCATCGTTCATAGTCATCGTCATCGCCATCATCATCATCATCATCATCATCCATATCAACAATATCAATCCACTGCACCATCACTGGGCCATCATCATCAATAACATTTGCATACATTTACATATTCAAGCAAGAGCGCTACACATACATACATCTACAAATACATGACAGTATGTATGTTACCTGTTACCTGTGATACCACAACAGCGGCGGCAATAACGTTAACAATAGAAGAAATAATACGTATCCTGAAACTCACATACACTCAACACTCACCACTCACTCACACTTATACATCAAAATAAATTTCAAATGTTGCGAAGAGAATAAAAGTGCATATTGTACATGCATGAGTATGTGTGTGTGTTGTATGTTTGTATAGGATTTTGTGTATGTGTATGTGGGTGTATGTGTGTGATTGCCATATTTTTGAGCTGAAATACAAGGAAGTAAGGATATAAATAAACAGAATTTCTATTGAAAGAAAGAATTTTGTCTTTAAAAATTTTGCTTCGACTTCATACAGTTTAAGCCAAAAGTATAACACCATGTTATTATACAATTTCAAAGAAATGGAAGAACTTTTTACTGTTCAGTCTGAAAAAAAATAAAGATTTCCTTCGAAAGAAACTAAGGCACACTGACTTAAGAAAATTGATTTAATCAAAGACGCCGTAGCTTAGTATGGTACAGTGTTAGCTTATTAGACGAGAACCTGTGGTACAAAGTACAGATAAATATTTCTTTTCTTCACTTTTTCTCTGAGCAGACTAAATAAAATTGCTTTGAAAAATTGCTGAAATCTGTTGATCGATGTTTGGAGAGTTAATTTGTAGATGCCGCCACTCATCGGTAAACGTTATCACACACAGCAATTATCCAGAAACCAAAAAGGAATTCTGGTACCTTTCGACAACCAACAGCTCACCATGGGTACATTGCATGTGAAGACATTAAATCCCCTATTCGTTGGCCCCTCATGGTACCCTTATCAAAATTTATCAGATTTTAAGGTGGCACATGCTTAAGGCAAGCCAAATCATGGAATAGCGGCACCAGTCGAAGTGTCTAAGCCCCCGTACATTAAGGATTCTTCAATTTCTCTAATCAGGCTCCATAAGCCATAATAGGGATAAACCAGCATTCACATACAGGTTCGAAGTGTAATATTTTTTCTCCTCTCTATTCAGTTACTGCTTCATAAGTCATAACAGGAATAAACCAGCATTCGCACACGGGTTCGAAGTGTAATATTTTATCTCCTCAAGATTAACAGACTCTTGTGTTCTTCATTCAACAAAAATTTCAGTCGATATCCAATGGCACAGTTTGATATGCTGTTTTTATCACAAAGTCGCCATAGTCTAGTAGGTAGTGTGTTGGCTTATTAGACGTAAAGACAGGGTTCGAGCCCCAGGCCAGACATCAAAACAAAATACAAAAAGAATTTCTTCGGCCACTTCCTCTCAGCAGATTTCTGACAAAAACTCTGAGAGTAAATAAAAAAAATTGCCATGAAAAGTTTCTCAAAAATCTGTCGTTCGGAGTCGACTTTAAACTGTAGTTCCCACCACTCATGTGTCAAATTAACACACACAACATAAGTGGTGTGAGAAACTAGGTTGTAATCCTGACTGAAGGATTGTAATGACCAGTTATGTTATGTATGTTTTATCACAAATCTGTTGGTGGTTGAACGATTATCGGAACTACACTTTCGAACATGTGATCTGTAGTTTATTTAAATAAGAAGACTTTATTAAATGATTTTTTAAATAATTTCTTTTGTTACTACCAATATAAATACATTTGGTCACCTTTTGACACACGACTGTAAAAGCTTATTTGCATATGTATTTGTAAGGAGTCTAGTGCGTATGTTTGAGTGCAAGCGAATGAATGTGTGCATAAAACTTAACATCTCATTTAATTTCTATGCAAATATGTGTGGAGTAGCGTTGCCAGATTTTTTTTTTTAAATGCTTTAAAGACTTGTTTCACTTTACTATGAAAAAGGATTCAAGATTTACGAAAAGTAAACAAAATATGAGAAATTAGATCTACTCAACAGGGATCAGATTGCAATTGAGTCCGTGACGGAATTCAGGTATAGAAGTATTAAAGTTTAATGCCGATGATTTTCTGGAAAAGTTTTGCGTTGAGTTAGTCTAGGAATTACAAATTATTTCATCAAACTGAAACGAACAAAATGAGGCTCTCAACTGTATAATAATATCTTTCATAGGAAATATTCTTTATTCATGGTTTAATATATATTTAAGAAAAAGAGTCGTTTAGCTGTCGCAGAAAGCGTAAAAAAAGTTAAAATTTTTCTTGAACGTAGGCATTTCGACATACTATGCATGAAATTCACAAGATTAAGAAGTAATTTAAAGAGACTAGAAACTTTACAGAATGAATACATGCTTCTATTAAAGAAAATGTGGCAGATAATACGAATTTGTCCATTTTTTAGCAATTGGGTCTATCTGACTGATATCTATTACGTATTTTTCGCTTTTAGATTTGAACATCAATTCATATGAAGTCCAGAAAAAACAACATTTAAATGAAACTGATCATTTACAATGCCGAAGATATGCTGACTAAAGATTATGAACTGGTCGGTATGTGGTTTCAAAACAATGGTTTTTGGTTTCTAAAAGCAGTAGCTTCTAGACAGCAAGTTCATGCGATTGGACGCCGTTAAATGGCCATTGATGGCTACATCAATGCCATTTCTGTGCCTTATTAAGGTTACGTTGAAATGTTTGAAAACGTGCATATTGCCTTTACGAGTACATTGATATTTCTTGTTTCCCTGTGATGCCTACGGACGCCGCAGACATGGCTTACGTTAACTCTCTGGTGTAACATTTTTATTAGACATAATTAACACCATTTCTCTCAGACTCATGCGTACTTACTTAATTGGCCATTACAACCCTTCAGTCAGGATTATGACCTAGTTTCTCACACGATTTATGTCGTGTGTGTTAATTTTATACATGTTTAAAGTCGACTCCGAGCGATAGATTTTTTGAGATACTTCTCATGGCAATTTTATTTACTTTCAGAGTTTTATTCCAGAAATCTGTTGAGAGTAAGTCGCCGAAGAAATATTTTTCATGTTTTGTTTTGTTGGAGATGTTTGACCTTTCGTTTTAATCTCATAGCCTCACGTCTAATAAGGCAACAAATAACCTACTAGACTACAGCAACTTTACCCATACATGAGAATTATATTCCATTTTCAGTGCGATCTAAATATATCATTAAATACCGTGTAAATTCAGTCACATTGTTTTAGAATTGTTTTCCATTTAATATCTCTTAAGAAATATCATGTTTTTATTCATTACTAACTGTGTTCTTTCTTTTTTGCTTTCTTTTTTAGGTGAGTGTAACTAAATAATACCCCCTTGTATGTAAGTAATATTTTATAAAACTATATCTTATGCTTAGCTAGCTGTAACTATTTCTAATACCACCGCTGTTAAATTATTGATTTCAACAGTTTGTTGCCATAATATTATAATATTTTTTTTTTGTGCATTCAAATGTTTTTCAAAAGCAAAAAATGTTGGAAATAACATCAAATTTTAGAATCAGTTTAGATTTGTTCGAATTGGCCACCTTTGGTACGAATTATGGCCTTCAAACGGCCGACAAAGCCATCACAAGCTGCACGAAAGTGGCTCTGCGGTATTTTGGCCCATTCCCGGCGAAGCGCCGTCTTGAGATGATCCACACTCTCCAAAATGTCCCAGGCGCAAAAGTCCAACGGATTGAGATCCGGAGATTTTGGTGGCCATTGTGATTTAGAAATGATGCGAGGAACCTCCTTTTTAAACCATTCTTGGTTGACGCATGCTGAGTGCGGTGGTGCTGAGTCCTGTTGGAATGTGCATGGTCTGCGGCCGAAATCTTTGTCTGTCCAGGGCTCCAATACTGTCTTTAAGACATTTTCCCGATAATATTCGGCATTTATTTTGACCCCACGGTCGATGAATACGATCGGGGAGCGACCATCGGCCGGTACGGCGGCCCACACCATTACCATCGGCGGCGCTTGAGTTCTGAGTACTTGAGTCCTCTTTGGCAAGTAAACCCGATCATTTTGTTTGTTCACAAACTGCTCAATTTGGAATGGCTTCTCATCGGAGAAAACCAAATTCGGTAACTGGCCACTTTCGTGCAAGCGAAGTAACTCCTTGGCTCTTTCTAGTCTAACTTTTTTTGTCCATCGCTCTTGCACTTTTTGGAACTTCAATCGCTTTAGTCCAAGCTCATTTTTCAATATGTGTTGCATCCGTTCTCGCGATGTGTTCAGCTCACGAGCAATTTTTCTATCACTGCGGCGTGGATTTCGATCAAATCTGGCCTTCACTTTTCGGAACATTTCTGGTGTTGTTACCGTTTTTTTTTCGTCCACTTTTTGGACGCGATGCAACACTGACAGCATCACGGTAACGAGCAATGGTATGAGAAACAAAAGATTTATTCACATTTAAATTCTGGAGGGCTCTAACGATAGCCGCCTGTGGTTTTCCAGCCAAATATAAAGCAATCACACTATTACGCTTGAATTCCATCACGAATAACTTCTTTTCTGAATGCAATAGATCAAAATGCTTTTGTAAGCTTGTAAATAATAAAATGAACTGTCATGAATCTGTCAGCTGTCAGACGAGCGGTTTACAAATGATAACAACCTGAAGTTGGTTGCAATACATAACAGCCACCATGTATAAATCTGGTGAGAGGAAGTCGCCGAAGAGATATTTTTTTTCGTATTTCGAGTAGTTGAAGATGTTGTACCTGGGGTTTGAATCGTGGCCCTACGTCTAATAAGTTCAGACACTACCCTACCCACTGCTTCTTAACGTCTACACTCTGGTAACACTAGTAGCGACTGATTTTCTTCGCTCTTTCGCAATTCCTATCTCCAATCGTTTTACCTTTTAATGACAAAAAAAAAACAAGCCAAGGAATAAGAAAATGTGTCTCTTCATACACACATGCCTTAGCATTAGAATGTCAGTGTAAATTTGTTATATTTCTATATTGCATATATGTATGTGTTTATGGATGTCTGTGGCAATGTATGCATTTTATTTCTACTGTATTCGTTTGCAGTTATTTTGCTGTGTTGCTTACATACGTTTATAAGAAATAAAAATGAAACGAGAAGTAGTGGCAGGAGGAAATAACGAAATACCTTAACAAATAAAATAATATTGTATTTAGAAAAACAAAACAAAACATAGCACAAGAAAGACAACAACAACACAACAGAAGAAAACAAAAACTAAAACAATAACAATTGAACTTAAGAATATTTTCTGTAGAATTTAACTTTTTCTTTCTTCCCTCTATTCATGTTGCTGTAACATGCTGTATGTACATACATATGTATGTACGTATTTAGCCTGCTGGATAGACAATATTATGAATTCATTTCTAATGCTCGTATTTTGCATTATTTAATACGTTGACATTTCAATAATCCCAACATATTTTCTTTTGTATAAAAGCTAGTAGAACAGAGCACAGCAACTATAACGATGCAATGATCATATGCAATGAAATTCATTTTCTTAGAGAAAAAAAACCAGGAAGTATTAGAAAAACAAAAAATTATTACAACAACAACATTGTGTATAATAATAAAAGTATTCATGTCTTGTGATTTGAAATATTTACGGTCTATTGTGGTCGATTTACAATAAAATGCTTTAAATAGAGATTTTTATTGCTTAAAAGACTTAAAAACATAAAACTTTTTAATAAATACTAAGTCCTTTGACACAGGCAAAGAGTTATAGAGATAGAGATAGACAGAGAGAGTGTGTGTAAGAAAAAACTTTCATAAATGGAGATTAAAATTTTGTAAAGGATTTACATTTATGAAGTAATGGATTTAAATTGTCTTTACACGACGATTGCCTTAAAATATTGGCAACATTCTCTGTTGTGAGAAGAAAATTAAAAAATTGAATAATTTTTCTATGAATTTTACTTGGTTTTTTATTTTAGTTTAGTAATCTCATCGTATTTATTTATTTGAAAAGTTCAGTAGAATTAAACACAAATGAAGCAAAGATTTGAAAGGAATTTTTATTTGATCATAATGCTTAGAGCTTGTGAAATATGACATCATTTGAATGATGGCCTGTTTTCGATCACTTATGTAATGTTAACCATACTATAACGCTTCGCACCATATTGCTGTTTCAGAGTAATTTACGAATAAAAACCGTAGTATGCCATTCAGAATTATAGCACACCAGAAACCTCTGCTCGAATGTTCAATAATTTTGTGTTTTTTTTCATTACCCCTCTTGGGAGCTTCCACAAAACATCCATCTTAAACGGTTGACTGCTGTTTTTGTTTTTTTGTGTCTTCCCATGTAAGATTGCACTGCCCTAGATCTTGGTGTATCAAACGTCTCCAGGTGTTATTTGGCCGGCCTCGCCTCCTTAAGCCTTGAGTATTCCATTCTTGTTTTTACTATTAGAATTCTTTCTGTGAGTTTTACCTACGTTCTACTGTTCCATAAAAGTTTCTTACTTATTCGTCTCAGGTTAGGCTATTGCGATGACCAGCTGTTATTTCCGGCCACGCTTTCTTAAGCCTTGATTATTCCATTCTTGTTTTTACTATCACAATTCTTTCTGTGAGTCTTACCTACGTTCTACTGTTCCATAAAAGTTTCTTACTTATTCGTCTCAGGTTAGGCTATTGCGATGCCTTCAAATTTCCATTTTTCCTATTGCTGTTCCACCCACATTCCCCATTAGAACCTTACAAGTCAATCATTACGCCAGGAAAATTGTGCCACACTGAACCGTATCATCTTTTAAAAGCAGCCCAGTCCTGACAACTAACTGCAAAAAGGCGTATTAGTATAGCTTATCATGGTGTAGCGCATACCAATTCTTTTCACTTCTCATTTAAACAACTCTTAGGTTAAAGGACGTGCACTTGTCAATTTAGACAAGTACAGTACCCGGAGGTCGATTTGACCCATTGTACTCTTACACTGCTATTGAAGTCAGTCATCAAATTATCAGCTTTTTATTTGCCTTCCTAGGAAACGTATAATTCAAGCCGGCAATTTTCTTCAATGCAAAAGGATATTTTGTAGTCGCCGTAGTATAGCCGGGAGCGTGTTGGCTTATTACATGAGGTCTCGGTGGAAAACCCAGATCAGACATCATTAACAAAATGAAATATCAAATAAATATGCCTTCCTGTCAGCAATCTTCTGGTAAAACTCTGGGAGTTAATAAAAACGCCTTGAAATATTTTTTCAAAAATCACTCGTTCGAAATCGACAGAAAAGTGTAGGCCTCGCCACTCGTGTACAAACACAGCACAGCTAGGTCTTGATACTGACTGAAAGGTTGTAATAACCAATTGAGTATGTACCAGGGGTCAGCAATGAGTATTCAAAACGATGAGTAGATTCGAGTCGTACTTATAATTTCTGATACTTATACGCATTCATACTTATTTTAATGTCCTACTCATACTACTCATATTCAAAGTTTGAAATACTCATGGTACTCATACTTAACAACACGCATGATGTTATTGATTTGGACTCTCCACGACTCATCTTATACACGAATCACAAAATAAGTATGATTCGCCTACGAACACTACAATACTCACAAGAAGGTTGTGTGTTTGCTTCGCTTGCTGTCTTTGTCGTTTTGTTTCCTTTTTTTTTTGTAAATATAACGACAACTAAGACTGTAATTTTTGACGAATGATTCGAATCACTCGAATCATTTATATGAGTATTATAAGTATTTTTCTAAATTTGTAAATCTAAATGAATAGGCATCAAACATATTTCAAATGTTATGAGTTTGATGTCAACGTTGTACTCATACTCATTGCAATCTGTACTTATAAATCAATGTTATAGTGAGTACGAATGAATCAGAGTAGTTGGATTTCAATACTGTTGACTCACTCATACTCAAATTTTCATGTGTACTTATGAGTAGCGAAAACGCTATTCATTGCTGATCTCTGGTATGTATATATCTATGCAATAATGGCTCTTTCACTGTCATTTATGGATTCTTTGTATCCCATATGGGACTTTTATACATTTGTACATAACCTTGGATTCATTGCTGAATAGAAACATGTAGGAAAAATTGACATTAATTAGTATTAACAGTCAGCAACCTTAATCAGTGAGTTCAGATGCAAATACAAAATATGCCAGATAATCGAAAAATTCCTGTTACCTGCCTTAGTCTCACTAAGAGATGCGATCTTTCTGTGATTGCTTCCCAAGCCTTGCATTTTTTGGAGTGCATTGGACGCTTTTGCATCCAATTTGTTGAATTCGTCCCAAATTCAATAATTCTGTCGTTTACGTACAAATTCATTCGGAGATGGGCCTCATTCTATATAAATTAGCGACAGTTTCCAACTGTCAAGAGCCTATTCAGGGATTACAAGTTTTTGTCAATGTGCCAGTGTCAGTTGGATTTTGTATGGGTAAGGGTTGTTGTGGTCTGCCCTAAATTCTGGTCTAAGAAACGCCAACTTTATATGAGCATCATTAAAGTCATAGGTGTTGGTCCATCGTCTAAGGAAACAGTGGCATTTATTGTGAACATTGTGAATAGTCCTCTAGGTAAGACGATTAGGGCGCTTAGGTTAAATGGGCGAAGCGTGCAGTACTTTGTTTTCTAAGTCTGCGGACGTCTGTGGTGCTTTAGTAAAATGGACTGAACTAATAAAACGGATGTAGCTTCAACAAGATGGCCGTTTCTTACTAATTGTCCCTGTTGAAAGACTAGGTGTAATAAAAGTCTGATTACTCCCAGGCTATTTATAAAGATTGGTTAAAAAATTTTTGGGTGATTTTTAAGAACTGCTCTAAGCAGGACCATAGCTTATTACCATAGCTTTTAGTTTTTAACGTGTATAATTTTTAGATCACCATTTACGGCATCATTATCTACATTGCCTTCTCAATAGTATGTGTCTTTCTCGTGCCTGTGCATACGTTCATATTCTCATTCACAACAATAAGTATTATGATGTTTAGCATACATCATCAAAAACAAAAACAAAAAAAAAGGAAAATAAATTAGTGATAACAAAACAACAACAACAACACAATAGCCAAAGCAAACTATTGTCGACTTTTTTTTAAAGTTCATAACAGTTGTCTATCAAGTAAGTTAGGAGAGTAACAATCGATTGAGACAGATTATATAATGCCCTACACAGAAAGTTATATACGCCTAAGATATTTTTAATTTTAAAGTCGTCTTGGTCTAGTAGGTAATGTGTTGGCTTATTAGACGTAAAGCCAGGGTTCAAACCCCAGGCCAGAAATCACAACAAAATACAGAAAGTATTTCTTCTGTGACTTCCTCTCAGCAGATTTCTGGCAAAAACTCTAAGAGTAAATAAACCTGTCATGAAAAAGTTTCTCAAAAATCTGTCGTTCGGAATCGACATTAAACTGTAGGTTCCGCCACTCATGTATAAAATTAACACACACAACATGAGTGGTGTGAGAAACTAAGTCGTAATCCTGACTGAAGGGTTGTAATGACCAATTATGTATATATGTACGTATGTATGTATGATATTTTTAATTATCCATCGCAACCATATGTCGGTTTTCCTATAGTTTGCTCTCGTCTGCAATGCTTTAACTCATGCTTATCGTAGTGTTCTCACATGGGCTGTCGCTAAAGTGTATGATGCTTCTTATGAAGAAAGAGGACTTAAAACTGAACCGAATATTTGTACTCTAGGCCTACAGTGACCTGTTGAAAGACCGGCTACCATGCTTAGATCCTTAAATCCACTTGGTTTGAGAAGAATATTCATGAATCTATATCTTCTCTTTTCAAAAAACATCTCTCACTTGACAGAAAGGTTCTCTTCCCATTAAATTTGTGAAAGCTCTCCTCCTCGCAAGCTTATAGGCGTGTTTATTCCCTTGAATTTCCATGTTACTAAAGCCACCAGGGGGAAGCTTTATTTTCGCTGCCGAACCAATTCAGCTTATCCAGACAGTCCCATACAATATCTTTTTTAACCTCAAGCGCTCATCAAGTGCTCGAATGGCAGTTTAGCTTACAATCATGTGTAGAAGAACAGTATCTGGACTGCCAAATAATGGCCAGAAGGATTAGGACAGAGGGCCAATATTTAGTAATTGGAATTCTACGACTCGATAGAATTATAAAAGAACCTTGACATGTTGAATTTTATTGAAAGAAGGCATGATTTTGAAATAACCAGGCATACATACATATATCTTCATACATGGGGTTTATAACGTCACAATTATGTATTTCGGTGTAGCATTATTGCAGGGAGTTGTCGAGACTTAAGCTTAAGAGAGTGATGCTCTCTGGTCATACTCTTTCACAACACAAACACAGTCTATGTTTAGTTATGCATATGCATACATACATACTTACACTGGCACAAATATAAAAATAAGCAACAAAAAATAAAAAAAGAAGAGCACACAACAACACATAAACATACACGAACACAAACATAAATGTAAATAGAACAACGTGCATGCAAACATACATACAGACATACATATGTATTTATGCACACATAAGCAGTTAATTATGCATAATATGCGACTTGTCTGCATTAATTTGTTGGCTTTACAGCCACAACAACAACAGCAACAATAAGAAAAACATTTGAAAAATGAAAATATTAGCAGTAAACAAACAGGACAATACAACAACAACACATACATACTTACACATACATACATTCATAAATGTATGCTTATTAAATGAAAACATCATTAAATGATGAAAACAAAGCAAATGAGAGTAACAAGCCAACAATACCAACAACAACAACAACAACAACAACAACATCAATAAGTTTTATAGAAGTTTTAGCAAATGGGTGTAGCAATGTGTAAATGTGTATGTGTGATATGGTTATCACAGTCTCTTTTTTCTTTTTGTTATTCTTGAATATTCCGACTTTTTTCTGTTTTTTTGATTCTGTTTCTTTTGTTTTTTCGTATGGCATCAGTAGACACAGCAGTTTGTTTTGTATTTAAATCCTCACGCTCTCACACCACTACAAAGACAATTTTTTTATGCTCTTGTCAATGGCTACAGCAGCATCAGCACCAGCAGAGTATGATACATTGAGTACAACAACAATAACGATAATAATTTTCATTGAAAACTGTTTTTATTTTTGCTGCTGCTGCTTCTGCTGCTGCAAACAACAACAAAAGAATATTAAAATTCTAATTAAATTTCTTTAAAAAAGCAACAAAGAAAAAAAGACAATAAATTTTCCTCATTTTCTTTTTCGTTTTGTTTTTGTAGTGGTGGGAACGCAATGGATTTTATCACTTTTTTTATTTAATTATTGTTTTATCCATTGTTATTGGGTCGTATAAAAAGTAGTCGCAAGTAGGAGTCATTTTGGCACATTTTTTTGAAATAAGTTTTCTTTACGAGAAACACTCTACAGAGTGTTTTTAAGGGATTTGTGAACTTAAAATGATAGTGCAGGACAGGATATATAAACGTGTTCATGGCATTTATTTTTTCCATGGCTTCTTCCGATAAATCTGGTCTTATGGCAACAATGTTGGTTTGAATATTGGTTTCAAATGATTGATGAAGAGTTGCTGGCTGGGGGCATAAACTATTGGCTTAATATGGCACCATAGCGGTGTTAAATTGGTCAATAGAGTGGACCAGTAAACAGGACCTCTTTTAGAAAGAAAGAGAGGACCAGTAAAAGAACGTTAAGCGGGCTGTATAGCAAGTTGCGTCATTTTGTTGGAACCAAATGCTGATGATGTTTACCTGATTACGTTTTGAAGGCAAAAGTATAGGCAGCATGAAGCCGCCAATGAAGTCGCCGTGGTCTAGTAGGTAGTGTGTTGGCTTATATTAGACTTGAGGCATCGATTCAAATCCTAGGACAGGCATCTCAAACTGAAGAAAATATGAAAAAATATTTCTTCGGCGACTTCCTCTCAGCAGATTTCTGGCAAAAAAAAACTCTGAGAGTAAATAAAATTGCCATGAAAAGTTTCTCAAAAATCTGTCGTTCGGAGTCGACTTTAAATTGTAGGTCCCGCCACTCATGTATAAAATTAACACTCACAACATAAGTTGTGTGAGAAACTAGGCCGTAATCCTGACTGAAGGGTTGTAATGGCCAATTATTTATGTATGTATGTATAATAGTGGTTCGCTCTCAGCAGTCAACTGGTAAAAAATTTAAGAATAAATGAAATTGCCATGAAAAGTTTCTCAAGTCTATCTTTCGGTCACCATTCACGTATGACACAAACTGAGTTGTAATCCTGCCTAAAGGGTTGTTGTAACCAATTAAGTAAGTAATGATGGTTTGGTAACAACATGAGGATTATACGGTAATTTTGCTTAATGCACCCTAGCCTTTCAACCAGAACTGATCATCACTTCTTAACACAATTCTTTGATAAAATAAGCTCATCTTCCAGAAATGCATGATGATTGTAAAAGCTGTACTTTATAGCCATGATTCTTGGCAAAAGTTTAAAAACTATGGAGGAATTTTTAAGGCTACACTCTTTTTTGGTAGTCAAATTTCCTTATTTCTTGACACACAAATCCACATTTGAGTTACAAGAACTTAGTTTTGATATTTTGCATACATAACTCAGTCTCCAAATACTACTTACGCAGATCTGTTAAACAGGATAAGAATATAACTTCCCCTGCTACGTCAGAGAACGAGATTCTGTTGTCTGTTGTTTTGCTATTCAAGTGAAGTCTTGCGGTAATTCCTGTTTATAAATATTGTTACGTTTTTACCTTTTTAAAAACGTTTAAATATGAGTTCATAGATTGCAATCAAAGTAAAAACAAATATGAGTTGTGTTTCAATTAAACTCTTAATTGTTCACACTACTTTTGTGTCCCACCGTATACAACTTAATGGATCGAACAATAATTGCTTGTTCACTATTCTGTTTCACACTTCTGTCTGCGCAAACACTAACAACTGTTCGTTCGATCTTCTCTGCTTACTACCTTTTTGCAAACAATACCACGTTCAAACCGCAACGCGTCTTCACACAAGGCTGACTGAATTCTTACTGACGCCTTGGCAACATTGTCAGGCCATTTTATATACGCACGAAATCAGTTTGATGAAGGTCCTTGAAAGATAATGTTCGGGTTTTCGCCTTCTAGAGAATTATGTTCCGACTGCAATGTTGTTTGTGTATTTTGTTCACGTTGTTTGTTGTTGCTTTCTTTCATACTTGTCTATCTCATTTCCTTATACTGATTTTGTTGGTGTATGCAAGTAAGTTCGTTGAATGTTTGTGTGGCTTCTGGTTTATCGTTAATGTTAAACGATATTAGGTCGTTTCCATTTGCGTAATAATATAATAAGGAATGTTAAACAATGCCCCTGTTGCATTTGATTTGTAGAGACATCTTAGGGTACTTAATTGGTCATTACAACGCTTTAGTTAGTAAGCATCACATACCGCTTATCACACAAATATGTTAACTTTTTCCATGAGTGGTGGATGCTACAGTCTAACTACGACTTCGAATTAGTGCTTCGAGAAACTATTCATGGCAGTTTAATTTACTCTCTTTTCGCCAGAAAACTGCTGAGGGGAAGTCGCCGAAGACAATATTTTTCAATATTTCCTTTTGTTCGAGAAGCCTGAGGAGCAGCTTGAACTATCGGGACCTGAACTAATGAGTCAAAACACTCCACATTAATCTACAGAGGCTTTCAAATAACTTACATCGAAACATCTTCTTAGGTATTCGATACCTTAAAATAAATCATCATGAATATGGGAGATTTCTCCACTTGATTTTAGCTGTCATATGATTTTCACATTATTTTAGAAAACATAACACAGTTTAGGGCTTTAGGTTTACTTCCAATAATATTTTACAGTCGTCTGTAAGTCTTCATATAATTAATGTTATTTTAACTCTGCTAATAATTAAGAAGGAGTGTTAACCACAGGATATAATTTCCATATGTCTGGGGTTTCTTTTGGTTTGGTGTACCAACAAACATTTTTTATGAAATTTTGGTACACAAAGTGTGTACAAACATATCTAATCTAACCAAACATTTCTCGATAATATTTGCCACTTCAAACCTTTAAACGATAATATAGTAGGGGTAAGTTAAATTCGCTTTATATAGACACCACGTGATCCTCGTGATGAAGCAGATAAAGAAAACAAATGGAAGTATGAAAACAAAAAAATTGAAGCCTTGTAAAATGTTTACTGGGTTACCAGTGTATTAACAATAATACATCATTACACAACTGACAACGTGTGTGTGTGTGTATTTTATTTATGTCTTCATAATGGTCATGCCCTGCTACTTATTTCTACGTATGTCAACATGGTTGTCTGTTCGTTTTTTTTTTCGAAAATCAAAAGTTTTGCAGACAAAAAAGTTATTTTCTGTCTGTCTAATGTCCTTTTCTTCACTTCATCTCATAGATTTTGTTGTTGTTGTTGTTGTTTGCAATTTTTGTTTTCATTGTTTATTTGGTTCTGTTATCTACTACTCTGCTCTCCGTCTAGTCTACTTCTATTTTGTTTTTTTTTTATACAATCCTGTAGCTTTTGTTTTCCTATATGCTGTCTCATATGGTTTGTTTTTGTTTTTTGTTTCCATGAACATTCCGTTACAGTTTTTTTAATTGTTTTGTTGTTGTCGTTTTTACTTTGTCTTCTTATTTTTGTATTGCCATTTTGCCTGGTCTCTCATCTCTTTTGTTTAGATTTTTGCAACTCTCCAGATCCTCTTTCGTTTGCATTGTTGTTGTCAGTCATAGTTGATGGCTTTTTCTTCATCATTTTGTTTTTTTTTTTTGTTTGTTTGTTTTTTTGCTCATTCTCATGTACCATCATATAGCGGTGATTAGAGCTAAACAATGTTGTCATCAATTTGAGTAAACATTACCAAAAGCGTGGCAGAGAATGAGAGAGAGAAAGAGGGATAGAGAGAGAATGACAGTAAATCAAACATCATCAATTTTAACAGCATAATTGTTGAAAAGATAAAGGCAATGAATGCTTAAGGATTACTTTGCGTATGAGTAATGAAATGCAAAGACAATATAACGTATACGTCTGCACACAAGATAATGGTAACAGCTGATATGATGACAGTGTACTTGATATGGTTTAATAAACGTTAAAATGCCCATGATTTCAAACATACGAATGGGCTCTCGACTAAAATTTAAGCGGTAGTAGATCAGAGTATTTTTGTCACAGTTTTTAAAAGATTGTTTCAACTGAGTTTCCTTAGGATTTGCTTACACTTAGGAAATGCTTTAGGCGCCTCGTGTAAATCTTCTTTTAATAATTATAACGATCTCTGGATTCTGGTTTAGTATATCAAAGAAGGCAACCAGAGTATATTCTTATGTGCACTAGTGTAATACATGTGTTTCAGTGGACGTACCCTTCATGTAAGAATCCTTAGCCACTGATGAACTACTTGGTTCTAGAGATGATATAATAAACACATCAAAACGCTTTCAGGTATCATAGGTAGCAAAGAAAATAGTCTCAAAGGCCTAGAGTCTTTAAGGTTGGCATAAAATGTTTTCATATTGCATTGTGAATAGTCAGACGGCTTTAGCTTTTGAGTGACTTGAATTCTATAGGGCTAGAGGTACGATTTTAGGTGCATAATACGCCATTATAAGCCTAAGTAAGACCGCTTTTGCTGAGAGCGCCAATGGAATTAGCAAACTTGGATTAACCAAAGCATGCGATGTATTTCTGTGTAATGCTGCGAAGGCATTACCCCATAAAGTAAGGGGGTGAAGTTAGGTAAGGTGGAGGACCCTTCTTGAGGAAATAGGTGCCATTGAAGTGGTTCAAGTCATTGCAGTTTAGTAGGTAATATGTTGGCATATTTGACGTGAGACCACTGTTCAAACCCCAGGTCAGACATCTCGAACAAAATTAAATATGAAAAAATATTCCTTCGGTGACTGCCTCTCAGCAGATTTCTAACAAAAACTCTGAGAGAAAATAAAAATTGCCATGAAAAGTTTCGCAAAAAATCTGTCGTTCGGCGTCGACTTTAAACTGTAGATCCTACCACTCAAGTATGAAATTAACACATCCAACATAAGTTCTATGAGAAACTAGGTCCTAATCCTGAGTGAAGGATGACTTGAGTATATAAACGAGCATATACATGGAACGTACTTATACTGCATGATAATAAAAATGATGAATACCCACCTTAATTTTGTATGTAGGATCACGCACCTAATAAGTGCCTTTGGTTGCTTCATCCACAATTAGCCTGAAGGCAATATGTCGCAAGACCTGCCTCGATAGGGATCCATCTGGAGAGCATTGTCTCTAATGCTCTTGTAGTTGATGTTCTGAAAGTACCTAAACAACTTCACCTGTGGCATTACAATGGGCCCCTATGCATGCTCAAGTGAGATTTTTGATATCAGAGCTACCACTCCGACCTGAACCTTAACCTAAACAACTAATCCAGCGAACCTTCCTAATTATTCTTTTTTCTATTCCTAAAACGTTGATCTATATTACGTTTCGGTCTGAGTCTGTATGCTATTCTGTAGAGGCCTCATTTGGGTCAGCATCTGAGGACTTTTTATATTATTTTCTCCAGGCATTTTCTCCATTTCAAATGTTAAAAATTAAACAAGAAAGAAGGAAATTAGATTAGAAGAAAAATAGGATATAAAGCTGAATTGGCATAGAAAATTTACGAAATATATATAAGGATTACAATAACAAATCAACAGTTAACTTCTAGAAGTTGCCAAATCGATTAAAAATTAAGTACCAATAAAGCGAATTGTGGTCATGCGGTCAGTGAGTTATAGTAAAGGGCACAACCTGTATGCATTGTGAAGTTTTAAAAGGCTTTCAAAAGCTTTATATTTGCAATTAAAGACTCGTTCAATGTTTTAATTCAAAAGTACTCCATCTAACGATGGACGAAATACAAACATACATACATACACAATTGGTCGTTACAACCCTTCAGTCAGGATTACGACCTAGCTTCTCACACCACTTATGTTGTGTGTGTTAAATTTTAAACATGAGTGGCGGGACCTTACAGTTTAAAGTGGGAACGACAGATTTTTGAGAAACTTTTCATGTCAATTTCTATTTACTCTCAGAGTTTTTGCCAGAAATCTGCTGAGAAGAAGTCGCCGAAGAAATGTTTTTTGTATTTTTGTTTTGATGTCGGGCCTGGGGCTCGAACTCTGGCTTTACGTGTAATAAGCCAACATACTACCTACTCGACTACGGCGACTTCAATGGACGAAATGCTCTATGAAATTCGTGAACAAGCTTACTTTTGTTTTCAAATTAAATTGTCGCAATTTGAAAGCATTGCAGTGGGGTTAAGCGATGGGTGATAACTAGAAAAAACTTACTGAACAGAAAGTCCAATACAGTTTGATATCCTCAGCTAAGAAACTCGATATCGATGCATTTAGCACCCGGTGTTACAAATATTTTATACAAATATTTCAATCATAAAGTAGAGATCTTAACCTTATTATTAAATAACCCCCGCCTCATTAAATTGCCCTGAACAATTTAACACTCCTCCTCCGGCCACCGTTTAATATTTAAATTCTTTTGTATTTTTTTATTACCTTAACAAATAACAACAAATTGTTTTAACTTCTTATCCGGTGTCCACTACAACAGTCACATGAATTTTCTTAAAAAAATTTCTTCACTCACATATTCATAACGAGATATCCTCTTACAAATGAACAGACAAATAATGAAACGTTTTATAGAGATTTTATGACTGAGGCAAATATGACGCCTTCCGTTTACACCACTACCACCACCATCACCACCGACATCAACCCTCGCCAGTATTAAAAGTAACTTGAGAGACAATAATTCGGTATAAAAACCATAAAATTCATTGAGCGTAATATGATGCTAACAAAGGAAAAATGAAAAGAGAAGAGAAAATAAAAATAAAATGCTCACAGCATATTGTTTCAGTCAAAAGTAATGCATCATCAAATAACAAACATTTAAAAAAAACAAACAAAATAAAAAGAAGATGGTCCTCCTAAAATTATGCTACAATATTCATAAGCACACTAACACACGCATGCATATGTATATACACTCAGTTATGGGCACATAATTTCCAAAAGCTACCGAAATAGACAGAAAATAAGTTAAGACTTTTGGTTAGACTTTTGGGGGTGAAAAAAACAATTGAGAATGACTGAATGGAAGGGGGAAAATGGGTATCTTTTATAACAAACTACTTGAAATACTATTTCCTATACCACCTACTTGCTTATAGTGTGTGTAATTTAAGGCTGAAGCATCTATGATTTTGGGCCAAAGAAAAAAATGAAGGAAAATGATACGAGCGGCATATGGCCATGCATATTAACAAACCTATTTTAGTAATATTTTATTACTTAAGACCAGTCTAGGAAATATAGGAAATATAATCGCCAGAAGGTCTCCTCATTTCTTAAATGCCGTCCTGGCCAAAAACAAAATATAACTGATACAGAAATTATTGCATACAGTAAGGCTGTTAAGCAAGGGTGTACTACTTAACATGACCAACTATGTGCCGTAAAAAAGTTTTCCTTGTGTTCATTTATAACATTCTGGACATTCTGTGCAACTGATAGTTTGAATTTTTTTTTTGTGAACAACTCTCAGGGGATCATCCCTATTCATGCAGTGCATTGTGTTTGAATACAGGAAGAATAGTTGTTGGTAATAATTCTAACTTTCTTTTTTCCATTGTGAGGAATCATATATAACGATACCCAAAACAATCACAAACACCAGAGTCTCTGGTGAGAGCTGAATCCACGGAATTGGCACTTGAAGTTTAGCACCCCATCATTTAAGCTATGGACCGTCCGAGCAGGTCTTTTAACCCATTATCAGGCAAGCGGTTTCAGACAATTAATGCTCACAGTGCTTCCTCGTCTACAAGCGTTCATTGGCCCCCTTTTGTCGACAGCATTCCGTACTTATGTAGACCCAAGGTATTTGGAAATTCAAGGAAATGATGTTACTAATGAGTACGGTACTAAAGAGTAATCCTTCTAATACGCTGCCGTACTTGATGGATGAATAGGCTTCAAGGAAATCGGAACAGCTCGGTTGCTACATGGCTTACATATATGTATTTTCGTTGTCCCACATCATTTCAGATGGTCCCATTGCATTATTTGGAATAGTTTCCTTCTAGTCACCATATGTTTTAACTACATTTTCTTCTTGGCATTCTATCGTCCTTTCTTTTTTGGGGATTTTCTTAATAAAATGAAAATCTTTTGCATCCACCATTAGAATACAAAAGTGACCATAAGATTTTATAATATTTACAAAGACACATACATACATATGATAGTTATACTACATAGAGAAAATCGAAATAGAAAACAAAGAGATAAGTTTTTAAACTTGCACCACAACAATTACAAAAATTTGACTTTCATACTTAACGATTGATCATACAGTGCGG
Source organism: Sarcophaga variegata (assembly GCA_932273835.1). NCBI lineage: Eukaryota > Metazoa > Arthropoda > Insecta > Diptera > Sarcophagidae > Sarcophaga > Sarcophaga variegata. Next base: position 11,380,142 of record OW026362.1, read on the forward strand.
CCTTTCAGAGTGTATGCATAACTCATGGAATGGAATATTTCTTTGACTTCTTATGATTGCAGCATATTTATTTTTGCAAGGAGCATTAAGAGTTACATGCATTTTTTGCGTTTCCAATTTACTCCTCTGTTTTAATACAAGGCCAGACGAGAGTCAATAACAAAAAAAAAAAAAAAAAACTTTGGTGATGTAGAATAAAGTACGCTGATTAGAGATGAGCGATATTTTCAAAACTGTGATTTAATCACTGTGATTGGTAATTCACTGGTAACTATAGTGATTGAAATTGCCAAATAACAATTACTAATAATGTCGTTCTTTCAAAATTGTTACATACTCAAATTTATTTCATTTTATTTTGAGCGAGGCAGAATTACTATTAGATGATGCTGATTATTTACTTTTGTCTTTTATACATGAACTTTCTGTGAAACTTAATTGTCAAACTTCATATAAAAAAATTACATTAAAAATAATAACATTGATGACACCACTTTGATTTTGTTTAGTAGTCTCTTCGTAGTATATATCTTACGACTTAATAAAATACGTTATTGTCATTATTGTTTTCTTTTGGAATACTGTGATCACAATCACTGTTTTAAAGAACAGTGATTAACAAATCACGTTCTCTGAGAACAACGTTCTTCAAAAATCACTGGATCACTCATCTCTAACACTGATGCATGGGTCAGCTGAATTCTGGTGTACAATTGTGTCTTCCATGAGAGGAATAGAGCCACAAATTAATCGGTTGGGAAAGTCGTATTGCATATCAATGATGATGCCATCTACAATGGCCAAAAATCAATCTTCCTAATCATGGGATTTATCAACTGACCTCAAGAGCATGTAGATGTTAATGATGCCGTATGAGATAACAGAGAAGTCAGCATAGTCTAGTAGGTAGTGTGTTGGCTTAATAAATATAAGGCCACGGTTTCAACCCCAGTTCAGACATCAAAACGAAAACGTGAAAAAATATTTCTTTGGCGACTTAGTCGCAGCAGATTTCAGGCAAGAACTCTGAGAGAAAAATAAAATTGTCATGAAAAGTTTCTCAAAAATCTGTAGTTCGGAGGCGACTTTAAACTGTAGGCCCAACACTCATGTATAAAATTAACACACACAACCTATGTGGTGTGAGAATCTAGGACGTTGTACAATGGGCCAGTTCGACCTCCGGGTACTGTACTTGTCTTAATTGAGACTAACCTAGTCTCAGCAGATTTCTGGCAAGAACTCTGAGAGTAAAATTCTGACTGAAGGGTTGTAATGATGTATGTCTACTGTAGTCATTGATAGTAAAACGAGACAAGATACAAAGCAGAAAGGAATTGGAAGTGCATTAGCTTTAGAAACATTCAAACCAATTTGAGTTTCCAATGAACACGTAACACCTACTCAGTCGCTAAAAGCGCCGAACTATGAAGAGCGTTTATATACACGAGCCTTGCCATTTGGACAACGCCAGATAGTAATCGTAAATAAAATTGCCATAAAAAAGGTTCTTAAAAATCTGTCGTTCGGAGTCAACTTTATATTGTAAGCCACGCCACTCATGTATAAAAATTAACACACACAACATAAGTGGTGCGAAATGCTAGGTCGTAATCCTGAACGGTTGTAATGACCAATTATGTGTGTATGTAAGCAAGTAAATAATCCGATAGGTACCATCCACTTCCACTTTTATTGACTGGGCTGCGCCTCATGGTGTTGTAGGCGTTAGCATCACATTCCACTAGTGGCATCATATCCCAGTAGTAATGGCAGTTTTTGCCTGCACAAGAAGATGCTGTATTTCTACAATAGGAGCTGGTGATTTATCTCCTGGAGGATATGTTAATGTCCCTACAATAATTTGTAGCAACTTAATAATCCCCTAGAAGTACCCACATCCATTATTAATGTTTGTTCTGTCCCACATGGCTCTGTGAGCGTTTGCAATACATCTCAGTAGTAAAGATAGAGTTTTGCCTCCACAAAATGCTGTGATTCTACAGAGGCAGGTGATGCTTATCTCCTGGAAGATATAGTAAGGCCCCTATAATGGTTTGTGTGTTGCCCTCTATTTTAATATGGTCATTTATTGCATCTCCATTACTTGTTATAAATTCTGAAAACCCAAGTGTTTGGGAGATATGTCTCTTCAGTCATCCATATACAGTGGACAGGAAAAGTCTCAGTACGGCAATATATTTTTTTGTATGTATGTATGTGTAACAGGTTCATCTTCTTTCATACTATTGCCACCCCTGTAGAAATCATGATGTGGGAGACATAATTCTGTAATGTAAACACCGATAAACCTGAGGACGATATTATCTTTACCAGTTTGGATTAAGCCCAGCGTTTAGGGCTTAAATTTAACACGTCTGTCAGTAATACTTCGGCGAATAGGACAAAATTGAAACGACCCAGAAGAAGTCTATTCAGTTTAAACAGAGTAAAGATTTTCGGGTTTCTTTTTTCTGTCTGCTTAAAAGGGTTTGCAGTAATCTTTCTACGAATAGGACAAAACTGAAGTCTAGTCAGTTTAAACCGTGTAAAGATTAAAAGCCTTTGCTTGAGTTTTACATGATTTTCAATTTGAAAACTTCAAAACGATGTTGGGTATTCAATTATAATTCGATTTCCGAGTTCCTTTAAAACATAATATTTTTAATGTATTCCACTGCATTACAATAAAACTCACCAGTAACTGGTAAACTTTTTTGTTATTACCTACAAACTATTATAATAATTTATAGTTTAACTGTTTTGCATTTTGCATCTTAGCCAGGCCCGGCTAATACTACACCAACAACACCTACTACTACTCAACCATAACTTAAGCTGGCTGGCTAACCATAAAAAGTATTTTCAACTTCATTTACACCATAATGCTGCTGCGTTACGTTTAAGTAAACAAAAGAAGCAGGAGGCAAGTACAGGAAAACTTAACTAAAATATTACTTGCAACATTTACTGGCTGCTTAACAGAAACAAAAACAATAAGAACAATATTAGCTAGTATGGCCTACTCTACCGCAATAAAGATGATGACGATGGTGCTATTGGTTGTTGCCCCACACATTTATTTGCCAGGCATAAAAACGCAACAAAGTTTTGTTGGAAAACATCGTAAATTCCCTCTAACAACACTTGCAGTCAGCAGTCGGCAATCATAGCTTCTTCTAAAGTTGCATTGGAAAAGTGCTGGCGTTGACATTTTTTCTATTTTATTTGCGGCAATGAATAATAATGAATACTTTTTTCGGTTCCTCTACTATTTTCTTTCCTTTTCAGTTTCAGTTTTCATTTTTAATATTTCTTTTAAGTTGTTGTTGTTATAGTGGCTTTTTTTTCTATATTTTATTACTTATTATGCAGAAGAATAATTTCACAAAAGTGTTGCCATTTTCATATAATTTACGTTGCATTTTATTTTTATTTTTTTTATTTTTTGTTTCTCCTTTTTTTTCTTCTCTTTTTCTCTCATTTTTTATATTTCAAGTTCTATGGAACTGTCTTCAGAGCAAAAAAAAACCGAAAGATTGCAAAAATTGATTAAAAATTTATGAATTATTGTATGAGACATTATGGAAGATTTATTGAATTGAATGGAAAAGTTCATGAAAACAATTTTTTTATATTTTTTTTATAAAGTTATTCATTAAATATTGAAATTAATGAGGTCACCCTGCTTGTATAAGTAATAAAAAATAATTTTCAATCAAATATTAATCATACGTACATGGGGATAGTTAGTTAAACTCTTACTTTTGTAATCTACGTACGTCAGTCAAACATTTATTGGGAGTTTATGCCAGAAATTAAGGAATTTTTACAATTTTATTAAAAGTTTACTGAGGCCACTGATATGCAACAGTGGGAAACGTGCAGTGGAGAGCAAAAGTCTAAGTACGACAATATCTATTTTTAGCAATTTAATGAATTTTAGCAAAACGATTGTATAAAAATTTACAGTTTATATACACTGAGCGTCATAAGCGAGTCAACACTTTTGTTCTTAAGTATAAAAAAGTTCCTTTATCATGAAAAACATTTTATAAGCAATAAATAAATGTTTTTATTTTTGGAAATTTATTCGACTATTCTCATTTACTTTTCTCGCTATCCTAAGAAAATGAATTATTTTAGTGGTGGTTACTCACTTTTGGTGCTCAGTGTATTTATTATATTAATTTATTTCTGTTTTATTATAAAACAAACAATTTTTTGAAGTTTTTCATAAAACAATAGCAAAATAAGGAAACATTTCAAATGACTCCATAGGTACCTACCCCCAAGGAGAACCCTGAGTAAATTTAAAATTCAAAGGCCTAATATATGAAAATGTTATGCCTTGTATTTAGTAGAATATCCTTTAAGGTCATGCATTCCATTTAACCCATTTTGGAATTGAAAGTACAAGTTTTGTTTAGAGTTTTCTGATGGCAACATGAGCAAGTTTTTCGGTTGACTTTTGTTTGAGGTTTAGCGATTACGTAAACGTTCTTTCAAATGGTCTCCTAAATACTCTCTTGAAGTAATATTGGGACATTGTGCAAGAGCATTAAGCCAATGGGGACATTTTTTTTTTTTTTTTTTTTTTTTTTTTTTTTTTTTTTGTTGTCAAAATAGGTATATTGTCGTATTAAAACTTTTTCTGTCCACTGTATATGGATGACAGAAGAGACATTTCTTCGAAACACTTGTGTTTTTAGAATTTATAACCAGGAATGGAGATGCAATAAATACATACACTATTAGTCATTACAACCCTTCAGCCAGATTTCGACAGATTTTTATTATATTTTTTAATTATTATTTATTATATATTTTAATTATATTTACTCTCAGAGTTTTTGCCAGAAATCTGCCGAATTTCTTGTCAGCTTGACGGAGTTATCATCTATTGATATCGTTTATCAAACTTTCTGGCTGGTTTTCCAGTATAGGGTAGTCGTGCTTTTGATGTGTAGCCTCTGCGCTGACCAACTTCTTCCTCTTCCCTGCGTTCACCCGTGGTATCACAACGGGCCGCTATGCGTGCTCAAGTGAGCTTTGTGAAATCAGAGCTACCACTACGACTTAACCTAACCTAAGACGCCGAAGAAATACTTTTTGTATTTTGTTTTGATGTCTGGCCTGGGGCTCGAACCCTGGCTTTACGTCTAATTAGCTAACACACTACCTACTAGACTACGGTGACTTCAATGCAATAAATGCCCACATTAAATTCGAGGGCAATACCACATCTTCCAGGAGATAAAGTATCAGCTTTCTCTGTAGAATCACAGCATTTCGTGGAGGCAAAAAACTATCTTTACTACTGAGGTGCATGGCAAATGCTCACAATACCATGTGGGGCAGAACAGACATTAATAATGGATGTAGGTGAAGTCGCCGTATGAATGTGGGTACCTTTTGGAGATAATTTAGTTGCTACAAATTATTGTAGGGACATTACCATATCCTCCAGGAGATAAAGCACCAGCTCCTTCTGTAGAAATGCAGTATCTTCTTGTGCAAGCAAAAACTGCCATTACTACTGGGATATGATGCCACTAGTGGAATGTGATTCTAACGCCCACAACACCATGCAGAGCAGCCCAGTCACAAAAAATGGAAGTGGGTACCTATCGTATTATTACTGTACATAATTGGTCATTACAACCATTCAGTCAGGATTACGACCAAGCTTCTCACACCACATACACATGTTATGTGTGTTAATTTTATACATGAATGAAGGGAGCAAAAGTTTAAAGTCGACTCCGAACAACTGAGAAAATTATTCATGGCGATTTTATTTTATTCACAGAGTTTTTGCCAGACATCTACTGAGAGGAAGTCACCCAAGAATTATTTTTTCATATTTCGTTTTAATAAACCTGGGTTTGACCTTTGGATTCACGTCAAATATGGCAGCACACTACCTACTAGTTTACTACGACTTCAGTTTATGTTACATGTAAAAAAAAGCAACAGGCTTAGCTTAGTCTGACTTACCCGAAATGAATTTTGAAGTTAATTTTTCCGCTCATCATGTTGATGAAGTGGAGTGGATTCCCTTCATCCCAGACAGCACATTTATAGGGCAGAACCACTGGTTTGGTAGTTTTTTTGTGTGTCATTTTTTAAAGATCATAACTGAAGCATTGAAGAAAAAGAGCATTACGTCCTACGAGCTTTGTTTTGTGGTGAGTTTTTTTGTGGCATTAATTTGCTTGTGAAATGAATTGCACATGTTCTCCTTCTCTATAGACACTTATCCCTCCGTAGTATGTATTTACAATCGTTTCTCTTTTATTTCTCCCTTAATTTCTCTTTCTCGTTTCGTAGTTAAGCTTACGATATTACGATCTCTAAGTGGATTTTGTACTTTCTGGCTGCCTTTTCAGCCTAAACTACAAATCTTCTTCAATCTTCTGTTTGTCTTGCTTGGGTTTTATATTCATTCCTCTTAAAACTCTTCCGGCAGAGTAAATAGAAGACATTTATTCCTTGAAAACTAGATCGAGTCACTTTTCAATTTTCATTTACTGCGTAAGAAAATCCTCATAAACTATTTAAAGTGTTAAAAGTAACGCTTTCATAGATTTACCTTTGGCGGCTTCTCGATGACCGACCAAAAGCGAAAGAAAAAACTCTTCGAAAACAACTTCAATTCGAAGAAATATAAAACGAAACGAGTAATACAGGGCACAGCAAATCACTTGTAATGAAGCCAAGAAGAAAAGTGTTGTGGAAAAAGAAACAAAAATTTTATGGCGTTTACAACAGTATTTGCCTGTGGCTAGAAAATGGCGTAAATAAAGTGAAAAACTTTTGTGTTCAAAATCATAAAAAGAAATTTAAAAAAAGAAAAATTGAATAAAAAAGTAACACAACAAAATTATGACTCTCCTCGACATTAACGTCATCAACCTGCCTGCGCGTGTATTAAAATCTTAAAAATAAACAACGAAACCAATGCCATTAGCACCGTAGAAAATTGATTATTTTAAGCATTTGCCTCCACAACTAATAACTTTTCCAATATCGAAACAGCTAAGAATGGGGGGGGGAGGTTTAGAGTAACTTTACATAGAAATTTTTGTTTTCAACTGTAACTTAACCTCAGTTTATAGCCGTGGTAATGGTGTAAAACGACGAGAGTAGTTACAAGATTCATTTGCAATGCCTTACATCTTGATTGCAATTGTAAGTTTTTCTCTTTTTTTTTTGTTTCATTTCAAGGAATTCTTTTTTATGTTTCTACATTTCAAGTGAAGTGATTTGGAAGGTTAATTGAAACTTTTTTTAATAGAAATAAAACGCGATGCAAAACTCGATGTAGAGCTAGAAATCAAATAAATAAGCGACTTGAAATGTATAGTGAAATTAAAGTTGTGTAGTTTGAGGGACGACGGGGTTTGTGTCGTTGTGATCAATTATAAGAAATTGTCATGAACGTAGGAACTAAGAAATATATTGTTATGTTTTTATCTTTTAGATTAGGTTAGGTTAATTTAGAGGACGTGTACTTGTCAATTAAGACAAGTAAAGTACCCGGATGTCGAATTGACCCATTGTAGAACGCCCTAGTTTCTCACACCACTTACATATGTTGTGTGTGTTAATTTTATACATGAGTGGTGAAACCTACAGCTTAAAGTCGACTTTGAATGACAGATTTTTGAGAAACTTTTTCATGGCAATTTGTATTTACTTTCAGAGTTTTTGCCAGTAATCTGCTGAGAGGAAGTCGCCGAAGAAATACTTTTTGTATTTTGTCTTGATGTCTGGCCTGGGGCTCGAACCCTGGCTTTACGTCTAATAAGCCAACACACGACCTACTAGACTACGGCGACTTCTCACGACTTTTCGTCTTTTAAAAATGGCGTAAAAATGAGCTTGGTAGATTGCAAATAAAATAAAAATAAGTTTGTGTTTAGTTCTATATAAAATGCTTTATTATTCGCACAATTCTGTGTGCCACTGTTCACAACTTGATGTAAACAACAACAATTGCTTTTCTTTGTTATTCCTCTGTTTATACCATTTCCATAAACAATAACAATTACCCATATACATACATACATAATTGGTCATTACAACCCTTCAGTCAGGGCTACGACCTAGTTTCTCACACCACTTATGTTGTGTGTGTTAATTTTATACATGAGTGGCGGGGGACCTACAGTTTAAAGTCGACTCCGAACGACAGATTTTTTAAGAAACTTTTCATGGCAATTTTATTTACTTTCACAGCCTGAAATCTGCTTAGAGAAATTCGCCGAAGAAATATTTTTTGTATTTTGTTTGATGTCTGGCCTGAAGTTTTAACCCTGACTTTACGTCTAATAAGCCAACACACTATCTACTAATCTTTGTACATGAGGCTTGAACCACAGATTTTTGAGAAACTTTTCATGGCAATTTTATTTACTCTCAGGGTTTTTGCCAGAAATCTGCCAAGAGGAAGTCGCCGAACAAATATTTTCTGTATTTTGTTTGATGTCTGGTCTGGGATACGAACCCTGACTTTACGTCTAATAAGCCAACACGTTACCTACTAGACTACGGCGACTTCAATAACAAATAACAAATAACGACAATAACAATTACTAGACAATTATTCGACAAATCTTTCTAACGGAGATCTTTAGACCACGATTACTCTCTTTAAACGCACTCTCACATAAGACTGACTGAACTTCACTATATTAGACGCCTGATTTGCCTTGAATTTTATATGACACAGTAAACAGTTTTTGAAGGCAAACGTTCATGACTTTGCCTTCTCGAAATCTCTATAAATGTAAACATCGTTGTTTACGTTTATTATTGTAGTAGTGTTGGTATATTTTTGTTTACTTGTTTACCATTTTTTATGCTGGTGTTTATTGTTTTATTAAGCAAGGAGGAACTTAAAGGCTTGCCTACAAGATACAGATGTTTTTATTCGTTGTGGGAAATATGGTTGGTACCAGAGATCAGCAATGAATCGCTTATTCGCTACTCATAAGTACTCATGAAATTTTGAGTATGAGTGAGTCAACAGTATTGAATTCATTCGTACTCGGTACAACATTGATTTATAAGTACAAGTTGCAATGAGTATGAGTACAACGTTGACATCAAACTCATAACATTCGAATTGTGTTTGATTCATACGTCTACTGATTCAGGTTCATAAATTTAGAGAAATACTTAGTAATACTCATAAACAATTCGAGTGATACGAATCATTCATCAAAATTTACAGTCTTAGTTGTTGTTGCATTTACAAAGAAAGAAGAAAGAAAAAGACAAAGACAGCAAGCAAAGCAAACACACAACCATCTTGTGCGTAGGTAGTGTTCGTACGCAAATCATACTTATTTTGTGATTCTTGTAAATGTTGAGTAAAGAAGAGTCGAAATCAACAATATCATGCGTATTGTTAAGTATGAATACCATGAGTATTTCAAACTTTGAATATGAGTAGTATGAGTATGACATTAAAATAAGTATGAATGCGTATAAGTATCAGAAATTATGAGTATGATTCGAATCTATTCATCTTTTTGAATACTCATTGCTGACCTCTGGTTGCTACACCTTAATGGTGGGATCATACCATTGTCCCTTAATAGTTGTGAAAGTTCTAGTTTTCATTCCCTTGCTGTTCGAACCTAATCTTGTATGCATATATGCATGTAAATTAAATTAAAATTGTTACTCAATATGTTCTGTAACAACAATATCGTAATTTAATAAAACAATACGAATAAAACGTGTGTTGTGTACGAGTGAGTATGTATTAAACAATCAATTCCCAAATGTATGCTCATTATTAAATTTTAATCAAAATATTACCAATCGAACAAATACAATTACATATTGTGTTGGTATATGTAAGCAAGTGATTGTGACATCAACAACAATAAAACAATGCAATGTAATTTACAAATTTTGGAAATAATTTTTTTTTGTTTTCTAATAAATTGTTATAATTTCTATTGTTGTTGACAATAAAATGTTGTTTAATTTAATTTTGAAGTCATAACAATAAACAAAAAACAAAAAAAAAAGGAAAATTGAAAAAAAATTAGGAAAAAAATTCAGGAAAATTTTGCAAAAAAAATTTTTGAATAGAAAAAGTCAACATGTAGATGAAAATTAAAAACAAAACAACAACAACAAAAATTTTAAATAACAACAATATTATTTTTTAGCAATTTAAAAAAATCAACACATACAACTAATATATATAGAGAGAGAGAGTATGGTAGCATATTAGAACAAAAAAGATTCAATTTAAATTACAATAGTTTTGTGAAAGTGTGTGTATATGTACAGTGGACAGCAAAAGTCTTAGTACGGCAATATGTTTTGACAAAAAAAAAAAACTCCCCACAGGCTTAATACTCTTGCATAAAGTCCCGATATGACTTCAAGAGAATATTTAGGAGATCATTTGAAAGAATGGTTACGTAATCGCTAAACCTCAAACAAAAGTCAACTGAAAAACTTGCTTATGGTGCCACCAGAAAATACTAAACAAAACTTGTATATTCAATTCCAAAACGGGTTAAATGAAGTGCTTGACCTTAAGGGATATTCTACTAAATACAAGGGATAACATTTTCATATATTAGTCCTTTGAATTTAAAATTTACTCAGGGTTCTCCTTGGGGGTACCTGTGGAGTCATCTGAAACTTATCTTTATTTTTATTTTGTTTTATGAAAAACATTACAAAAATTCTTTGTTTTATAATAAAACAGAAATAAATTAATATTATAAATACACTGAACGCCAAAAGTGAGTAAACACCACTGAAATAATTCATTTTCTTAGGATAGCGAGAAAAGTAAATGAGAGAATAGTCGAATAAATGTCCAAAAATAAAAACGTTTATTTACTACTTATAAATTGTTAAAACAAAAACAACAATTCATGATAAAGGAACTTTTTTTATACTTAAGAACAAAACTGGTTTATACTTAAGAACAAAAGTGTTGACTCACTTATGGCGCTCAGTGTATATAAACTATAAATTTTTATACAAACTTTTGGCTAAAATTCATGAAATTGCTAAAATATATTGCCGTACTAAGACTTTTGCTGCCCACTGTTTGTGTCTACATGTATAGAAATACCTTAAATTTATACAAACATACGTATTTTAAATAAACTCATTTACATTTCCATATAAATTTGATGTATGATTGTAAAATATTTTATATTTCGAATGTATTTTGTTGCCTGTTTGTTGCCTGCCTGTATACAAGTATATCTCTATTAAATTATTTGTGTTTACATTAGACAACTCTATCACTCTTTCCATTATTTTCAGCATCCTCTCCATCTCTTTATCTCGTATAGTTGTTGTATTTGTTAAATTGTTTTGAAATTGATACATTTAATCGTATTAAAATTCAAATTGAAATTACATTCTGTGACAATTTTATTGATGACACATACGAGTACTCTATGTGCAACAACATTTCTACTTGTATTGCGTTACATGGCTGCCAATCGATTACTTACTTACTGACTAACTGCCGGGCCATGATTTGTTACGTTTGCCTATCAAGTTATTTAAAAATTCATAAAAAAATTTGAAATAAAATTTTGAGTGCCGAGCACATGATCTGTTTAGCTTGCAAAGAGTATTTCTATAAATTGTTTTGGTTTCATTTCATTTGTTGTTTCAAATAGTAATTTAACGTAAAATTATTATTGACTAGGCAGAGACAGAAGAGCAGGTGACCAACCTATAAGTATACAACTAATCTGTCAAACACAACTGTTGTGCGCTAACAATTAAGGGATACGAATTATAGTTTCTACTGAAAGCCTGTATCGTCTATAAATCTTTATTAATTTCTTCCATTTCACTCCTCTAAGACGTGTTATATCTGACATGCTTTCATTTCCAAATATTAGGATCTCGAGCTAACAAAAGCTACGCAAAGTTCTCTATCGTTTCAATGTTTTCATCACATGCCCTGCATTCATCATTTGTCATCATGCCTACACAGTCCAGGTATACATACATGTAAGGCGGACTGTCCCGCTCATTTGTGTACTGATGTCGCTCTTATTCACTCTTGACATACTCATGCTTTTCCTCACATCCGCATTGCCATAGGGTATCTTTGGGATTATTCTTACCGTGTGATTATTCCACATGCGTCGGAGCGATGTTACTTCTGAATTTACCAGCTTTGTCTTCAACACAACGAAGGGCATAGGGTTTATGGCATATTCTGCTTCTATTACATATACAGTAGTGGCCTTATAATTAGAAACGATTTAGCAACATGTATGTTTGTTAATTTGTTTTACAGTTTTCACTGGGTACCTGGAATCAAAGGCTTTGTTTGGAGGACGTTTTACATACGTTTTTCCATCAGATTGGGACAAATTAAACTTAAATTCGTCACTCTAGAGAACTCTGTTCCAGAAACATCGTTTCTAATTTTATGGCCTCCACTGTACATACATACATAATTGGTCATTAAAACCCTTCAGTCAGGATTACGACCTAGTGTCTCACACCTTCTGTTGTGTTTGTTGATTTCATACATAAGTGGCACGACCTGCAGTGTAATTCAACTCCAAACCGCAGATTTTTTTGAGAAACTCTTTCATGTCGATTCTTTTTATTTAATCTCAGAATTTTTGCCAGAAATCTGCTGAGAGGCAGAGGCGCCGAAGAATTATTTTTTCATACTTCAGTTTTCTTGGAGATGTCTGACCTGGTGTTTGAACCGAGGCCTCGTGTCTAATAAGCCAACACACTACCTACTAGCCTACGGCAATTCTAAATACTCTATTAGCTAGGACTTTCGCTTCCTTAAAGACTATGTAGCCATATAGTCCTTAGGCTTCCATACCAGGAGTAATTGTCCAGAGCCTTTTAACATTCGAGAGTCTTGTATTGTAGTCCTGATTGTCATTGTCATTGTCATTGTTGACTAGCAATGAAGGTATTTAAATTCATTTATGGCGCAAGTAACTACATCATCATCACCTCAGATAATACATATATTCCACGGTCGTGCGTAACTGTGCTTGAAGAACCTTATTATTGGGTCGTTACAGGAAGCAAAGGTTCATTTTTGGTTCCTTTTATTTAGTATCGCAGTGCCGTTCTACTTTCATGTTTAGAGCCATTCGTGTAACAACAAGTCGGGACGGGCATCTGAACTTTTTCCTGAAATCAATGGCTGGATACTCTACCCCAACTATTATGTAGTTTGATCTTTTATCTCTTGCTTTTAGAAAAGGCTAGATGTTAAAAGAATCGTCGCCATCATACCCTTACATCATAACCCACATACACACAGTTACTTAAGTATACATACGGTTAACAAATTTCAGAAATTTTTTAACCAATCCGTTTTCGTTGAAAATCTTTATAGTTTCCTCGATTTTAAGACGGTCTTTTGCATTGGTTAAAAAATTTCTGAAATTGAACCGAATTGTGGCCCTGCACAGGCCCACAAAAGTATACATCCGATTAACAAATTTCACAAATTTCTGAACCAATGCAAAAGACCGTCTTAAAATCGAGGAAAGTTGTCAGACAATTATAAAGATTTTCAACAAAAACGGATTGGTTAAAAAATTTCTGAAATTTATTAACCGTATGTATACTTTTGTGGCTTAGTGTACGTTGTCTTCATAATCATACATCGTCAATGTGCTCGCACATAATCAGGACGACGTACGAGTGGCCCTATACTCTTATATCATCAACATGGTCCAACATCATCATCATACCCATACTTCAGACTGAAGACGATAAGAGCCTCTTCATATTGGATGAAGTGTATCGCAGCAGTATTGATAATGACTGCTTTTGTCTTTCTATTCTGGATAAGATAAACAATCTTCCGCCATACAAGTCGAAATAGAAAAATTCTTTCTTCCATGTTAGGAAGGCAGTTGGATTGATGCGCAGTCGTTCGGGATACAGCACAATATTGGCCGGAGCGGTTGTAGGCATACTACATACATGTATTTTCAAAAATGGCTCAAACATGAGTAGAAAATGATGGCATGATGCGGATCAGTCTACTGATCGGCCATCTAGACGTAAGGCCATAAAAATTGCTGAAGTGCAGATACTGCCTCCTGGACTAATAAAAAGGAAATTTTGGCTTTTATGGGAAAGTGTTTTAATAGAAAGTTTTTGGACTGTCATAGATAATACAAACACTGAAATTATTTACAAATTTTCCCAACGTCCATGCAATTATATTTTTAAAGACTCTTTTAATTTCTTGTTCGATTTCTTTTTAAATTTTTCTTTAAATTTCTTTTCCCATTCTATGCTGCCGTTCACTTCGATGAAAATGTTATTAAACTCTCAGGTCATTCAACGTCAAATCGATTAAGTGTACAACTTTTCATATGTTTAACTGTCCATATGTTTTTTTTTTCCTTTTTTTGTTGTCGTTATTTTGTAGAAGTAAGAAAGTGACTAAATCAATGACTAACATCCTATTTATGGATCAGTACACAATTCAAAATGATTATGAAATAAACAGACATACGACTGAACGTTTGAATGAGTGAATGAACGTTTGAATGAATGAACGAACGAACGACTGAGTGAATGAATACAATTGTTGAGATGAGCAAAACAGAAAAAACAAAATTAGAAAATCAGTATTATCAGACATTTACACTCTCGCATATAGACAAGACAAACAATAGCTTTAAAATGCTTAAGGATAAATGCCCATACATACACACACATACATACAGACATATATGGACATACAAATATCGATTCACAGTCACAATGATAAAATGAATTGTTCTCAGACATTAACTTCAAATGTGTAGAAATTATCAATACACAGTTGTGTTCATAATTATAGGTATGCACAACAGATGTGGTATGTTTTACATATGGTTTGTGTCTTTGATAAATCATTGCCTTATTTAGAGGATAATTACGTGGAAACATTTTAACATTTTTAATTTGGGGATATATGTCTCTAGAGATTGCTGTGTCCTACTTAAGGCAAGATGTCAGGTTTCGTATGATTCGGATGAATTAGGATTCCAACTGATGTGCATGGAATAATTACAGCTGCTGATTTGATGGTCACACTTGCATTTTCTATGAAGCAGCAGCTTATCTTTGCTTGCGACATTTTCTCTACAGGACAAAGATTGATCTTAATGGGAAACTGCCTGCATCCTCAGCTTGTCGCTTATTTTTTAAATACTCAACTCGTCCCACATCTGTTTTTTACTGTCATAGCTTAAGCGATGCAAACTACACCTTCACCGGCGCTGGACATAGTTGCATGTCTTCTTTCGTTAGAGTTTTTTGTTTTTTTTTGTAAGGGCTTTGGACGACTGGGCAAATTAAAAGGAACAAATATTGCACACTCGAGGTTTCTCACCGAATTTGAAATTTGAAATGTATTGGATCCACTACACCACAGTAAGAGAGAGAGAGAGCTTTGGGAAAACTTTGGATATGCTTCTGTTAAGTGGAACTGAATAACTCACTCGATATTTCTACCGAACCACTGTAGTGCCTTGAAGGTGAAACAGTCTACTATTTGGGCTGTAGGATGTATTTTTAAAAATGAAAATATCGCTGGAAAGAATATATGCTTAGCCAGGCGGCTGTTTAAGTACCGGGTTCCAACACGACAAGACAGTTTATGAATCTCTGAATGAAACAGAGCACTATACGGTGCGATAAAGGCATGTTAGTACCGCAATATATTGGTATAAGAAAATGCAAAATTGATGATCTGGCCAGGGGTGACACAATCATCCAGCTCTCCAGTGAGTGAGTTCCATTCACTGGCAATCTCTTGAAGCATAAATTCTTGTAGTGCCGTTTTGTTGAGGACAGCTTTGGATATACCCAGCAAATCTAGTCAAGGTTGATTGGAAAACGTACCGAAAACCTTCTCAAACTCTTAAGTGACACATTCTGCTTGGTGGTTTGAACCTTTACTAGTTGGTGGTTTGAATCTTTACTTATGCCAAACATATTAGTCTTGGAGATATGGCACACAATTCCTACAGGATCTGGTCTTTACTTTTTGGATGCATATACGGCAGTAGGAGAAAACACCGTAGTGTCTACTTTAAACATGATATTAATGATCTGTCCTGAAAAGACTGTAGGAGTCTAAACGACTTTATTACAGACGTACATACACACATATATAATTGGTCATTACAACCCTTTAGTCAGGATTACGACCTAGTTTCTCACACGACCTATGTAGTGTGTATTAATTTTTATACATGAGTGGCGGGACGTAAAGTTAAAAGTGGACTCCGAACGACATATTTTTGAGAAACTTTTCATGGCAATTTTATTTACTCTCAGAGTTTTTGCAAGAAAACTGCTGAGGGGAAGTCGCCGAAGAAATATTTTTCCATATTTCATTTAGTTGGAGAACCGAGGCCTCATGTCTAATAAGCCAACACACTGCCTACTATACCACGGCGACTTCATTAGAAGCCCTAAATGCTTGCATGACTATTGGAAATAGGCGACTGTGGTAAAATTAATAGAGCACTTCGTACGGTTAACATGATTGCCGCAGTATTATTGATCGCTTTCTATACAGACACGATGTACACCATACAGTCAAATTTATAGGAAAAAATAATAAAAATTTGTTCTGATCGAGTGCACTAGATGGCCGTGGCGGTCATATGCCGGAAGTCATGTTTAAAAACTAAAATTCCATGAAATAAACCACCACAATGAATAAAAAATTTAATTTCAATTATATTCTGTCTTGTATTATCATTTTAAATTCTCGAGTTCCAGAAGAATGTATTTTTTTGGTACTATTTTTAGTACTATTTTTGGTACTTTTTTCCGGCAATATAAATTTCTTATTGACTTTATTCCTTTTATTACTTTTCCATTCTGTACGCCTTCATTCCAAATCATTCTTTCGCCAGTTTTAAAACAATTTTTCTATCGGAAATTTTTTCATAAAATTTTTACTGGCTACTCTCGCAAAACTGCTTCATTTATAGTTTTTTTTCATCATTTTATTTCAAAAAATTCTTATTGTTTTTGTTGTATTTGTTCGTTTTTGTTTGCATGTATGTACGTATGTATGTGCTAATGTGTCTGCTTATTTTGCCTGGTCATTCGTCAGTGGCATTCAATTGCAAAATGATTTATTTGGGTCACTTGGGTATTTTGATATCTTTCTGTAGCTTGTTTGTGTTTGTGTATGTTGTTGTGCAACGCAGTTTAAGGTTTTCTCTTCTCTTCTTTTTTTGTTTTGTATGTGAGAGGATGTCTTCTTTTTCTTTTTTTTTTCGTTTTTCGTTACCAACAAATAACATCGGCACAAAATGCGATGCGAACGAACAAAACGAAAATTCTAAACATCAAAAAACCACAAGTCTTATGGGATTTTACACAGAAGTACGTTCGTATACTACGCAATCAATCGCATACACAAATAGTTTTTGGAAACGTATTCAAACGCATAGTTTTTCCTCTTATCCAGGCTAACACTCTTGGTCAGTGAGAATATAAGGTAGGGGTAGAAGTGATTTTCATTGGAAAGTTAAACAACATTGCCATACGTTTCTGAAACTTGGAACGTATCTTCAAGAGATCGGAATGAAAAATTTTCTTGTTTATCAATATTCTCCAATTTTGTCCTATGACAGTTGACAGAACAATTCCCTGCCTGAGAAATCAACATCGTATCAAAATATTTAAAATGATCGACCAACACCCGTCCCGTAAATGGACGAACCACAAGATCTGCCGAAAACATCGCCGCTGTCCGTAAGAGTGTGCTGGAAAACCCGAAGTAGGCAGTTTTGCAACGCTTGCAGAAACTCGCCATTTCGCAGTCAAAAACTTGACGAATTTTTAGTCGTGCCTTTGGAACTGCGCCCGCACAAAGTTTAACTGAACCAGGAACTGAAGCTAAACGATGTGTGTTCGCCGAATGTGCTCTGGAGCAGTCGACTACTGATCCTTATTTTTACCGGAAAATCATCTTCAACGATGAATCCAATTTCTTGATGTAGGGACAAGGGAACAAACGAAATTGTTGAATTTGTGGTGACCAATAAGATCCAAAAGCATCCAATACATCCTGAAAAAGTCATTGTTTAGCGTGGATTTTGAGCTGGCGGCGTCATCAGCCTATATATCTCAGAGAAAGAGTTGCCCAGGCTTTCACTGTCAACGATGAGGTCTCTAGATCTCTGATTACAAACTTCTTTTGTCCTGAATTGAAGGTTTTGAACACCAAAGGCGTATGGTTTAAATAGGACGGAGCTACATGCCACACAGCTTATGTCACATTCTGCACGAAGGGTTTAAGAGCATGGCTAACTCACGTGGAGGTGATTTGAATTGATTTCAGATTTTGCACGATTTGTCCCCGTTAGACTTTTAGTTGCAGGGTTTTCTTAAGTCGCAGGTGTATGCGATGCGAGTTCGCACTATTTGCCACCATTAGACCTTTTCTTGTGGGCTTTCTTAAGGCGCGCAGATTTATGCGAATAAACCGGAAGCCACAGCGATCCACAAAACCAACATAACCTATGCCAACGGTTAAATTCAGTCTGATTTATGCGCTAAGGTTGTGGAAAATTGGATATTTGGAATGCCCTCCAATCAGACAAGTCGTGATAGACATTTGATTTTATATTCTACACATAATGGAATCAATAGGACTTTCATACGAATTAAAAATTTCGATGATAGGAGTTAGGAAGCTCTTAGGTTGAGCCTCGATAAAACTTCACACTTACACCCAAAGACGCAAATTAAGGGTGGGTGTTAAAGGCAACTGAAATTTATTAAAATAAGTGCGTGGAAAGGTCGCCGAAGCGTAGATGTTCGTCCACGGTTTAAACACCAGGTTGGACATCTCCAACAAAACAAAATAAAAAAAATTTCTGCGACGACTGCCTCTCAACAGATTTCTGGGGAATACTTACTTACTTACTTAATTGGCCATAACAACCCGTTTATCGGATTTCGGCCTGCCGCAACACATCCTTCCAGGCGCCTCTGCTTCGTGCGCGCCTACGCCAGTTGGTCACACCAATCGATGACAGGGCTTCCTCGATTTGGTCCTTCCAACGGATGCAAGGTCGTCCTCTTCGCCGACTTCCGCAGATTCCCGCATCATATACCCGTCTTGCCGGCGCATCCTTCTCCATTCGAACGACATGGCCGAGCCAGCGCAGCCGCTGGATATTAATACGCTGTACAACGTCCATGTCGTTGAGGAGCTCATACAGCTCACTGTTGTATCGGATACGGAAATCATCGCCAACTCGCACTGGACCGAAGATCTTGCGCAGTACTTTTCTCTCGAACACTCTCAAGGCCGCTGCATCTATACTTAATAGGGTCCATGCCTCTGCGCCATAAAGAAGCACGGGTAGGATGAGTGTCTTGTAGAGTGTTAGTTTTGTCGTACGAGAGAGGTCTCTGCTACTCAATTGCCTACTGAGACCATAGTAGCACCTGTTGGCAAGAGTGATCCTGCGCTTGATCTCCAGACTGACATCATTTCTGGTGGTAACGGCGGAGCCAAGATAGATGAATTCCTTGACCGTATCAAAAGTATAGTTATCGGCCGTAATCTGAGAATCAATACGCCGCGCGTCTCGACTCGTCGATAACATATACTTTGTTTTGCCCTCATTTACTGCCAAACCCATCTTGGTAGACTCGCGTTCAATAGCACTAAAGGCAGCAGTAACATCTCGCTTCGTACGCCCTATGATGTCAATGTCGTCAGCGTACGCAAGCAACTGGACACTTTTTTGAAAAATAGTGCCACTGCGATGCACTCCTGCTTTTCGCAGAACACTCTCCATGACGAAGTTGAAGAGGTCGCATGATAAGGGGTCGCCTTGTCTGAAACCTCGCACGGTATCAAAAGGCTCGGAGAGGTCCATTCCTACCTTGACGGAGCTACAGGAATTGCTCAACGTCATTCTGCAAAGCCTTATCAGCTTCGCAGGTATACCGAGCTCAGACATTGCGGCAAAAACACGATCCCTTATGGGGCTATCAAAGGCAGCCTTATAGTCGACAAAAAGATGGTGTGTGTCGACTTGTTTCTCGTGGGTCTTTTCCAGGATTTGGCGTAGTGTGAAGATCTGGTCGATGGTGGACTTGCCAGGTCTGAAGCCGCACTGATAAGGTCCAATCAGTGTTTTGACGAGTGGCTTCAGTCGTTCACACAATACGCCTGTAAGAACCTTATATGCGATAGGGAGAAGGCTTATACCCCTATAGTTGGCGCATATAGTAGGGTCTCCCTTTTTCAGGACAGGACAGAGGACACTGAGGTTCCAATCGTTGGGCATACTTTCCTCTAGCCATATTTTGTAAATAAGCTGGTGCATGCGCCCTACCAACTCATTACATCCGGTCTTAAACAATTCAGCGGGGAGGCCATCAGGACATGCCGCTTTATTGTTTTTAAGGCGCGTAATCGCGACTTTGACCTCTTCATGACTAGGCGGCGGAAACTCCACGCCGTCATCATCGTTCGGGTTCGGAACATCATCTCTAAAGGCGGTATTGGTGTCGTCATCGCCTTGTAGCAGAGTAGAGAAGTGTTTCCTCCATAACCTCAGTACTCCCTGCGGATCTGATACTAAGTTTCCATTTTCGTCCTTGCAGGAAGACGCTCCGGGTTTATAACCCTCGGTTAGACGCTTAACCTTTTGATAGAATTTTCGAGCGTCATTCCTACATCTATACATCTCGACTTCCTCACGCTCACGCCTTTCCTGCTCTCTCTTCTTGCGTCTGAAAAGGCGTCTCTCATCCCTTCTCTTCTCTCTATAGTTCTCGACAATGGCTCGCGTAGCGGCAGACTGCAACGTTTTCTTGTATGCGGCGTTTTTCGCTGCAGTTACCTCGCGACACTCCTCATCGTACCATTGATTTCGTTGGGGTGGGCGTTCGAAACCAAGGACTGTTTCCGCAGTAGTGCGCAAGGAGTGGGAGATGTTGGCCCACAGTCCGCCAATGTCGTTGAGATTAGATGGGGAACGACGGAGCTTATCCGAGAGTTGAGCGGAGAACGCCTCAGCTGTCCTTTGTGATCGCAGCTTCTTAACGTCCAGCTTTCGCAATGCACTAGAGTACGCAGACCTCGAAGCGCTAATGCGCAATCGAAACTTGGCTGCGACAAGGTAGTGGTCCGAGTCGATGTTTGGACCTCTGAATGTGCGCACATCTAGTACACTGGATACGTGCCTTCCGTCTATCACAATATGATCGATCTGGTTAGATGTTGACCGATCAGGGGACATCCATGTGGCCTTGTGAATGTCGAGATGTTGAAACTTAGTGCTACATACTACCATGTTACGCGCCGCGGCGAAATCGATCAGCCTCATACCATTGGAGGTAGTGTTTGCGTGGAGGCTGAACTGTCCGACAGTGGGGCCAAAGATACCTTCCCGCCCGACCTTTGCATTAAAATCCCCGAGGACGATTTTGGCGTCATGGGCCGGGCACTTATCGTATACGTCCTCGAGTTTAGCATAGAAGGCATCCTTAACCACATCGTCCTTTTCTTCCGTCGGGGCGTGAGCACATATTAGGCTGATGTTGTAAAATTTTGCCTTGATGCGGATTGTGGCTATTCTTTCGTTCACAGGTGTGAACCCAGAGACAAGGTGACGAAGTCTCTTATTAACCACAAATCCGCATCCAAATTCGTGCTTGTTTTCATGGCAGCTGTAGTATACATCGCAAGATGCAAGCCTTTTGCATCCTTGTCCTGTCCATCGCATTTCCTGAATGGCAGTGATGTCAGTCCTACATTTAATGAGGGCATCCGCCAGCTGGGCGGAAGCGCCTACCCTGTAAAGGGTGCGGACGTTCCATGTGCCAATACGTAAATCATAGTCCTTTATTCGTTTGCCGTGGTCGTCAACTTTAGAGGGGATCTTTTTATAGGATTCTGGGGAATACTTTTTATAGATCTCTGGGGAATACTCTGCGAATAAATAAAATTGCTATGAAAAGTTTCTCAGAAATCTGTCGTTCGGAGTCGACTTTAAACTGCAGGTCCCGTCACTCATGTATGTAATTAACACACACAACATAAGTGGTGTGAGAAGCTAGGTCGTAATCCTGGCTGAAGGGTTGTAACGCTCAACTGTGTATGTATTTTTTTTTTTTTTTGTCTTGAGCCGGAGATGGGAATCTTCGGAAGACACTTTTGTTCCAACAAATGAGTGCACGATTCACCATCACTGGTGCCTACGTACTAAACCCACCCCTAGATACTTCAACCACTCTCCCCAGCAGGACTGTTGTAAGGTATTACTTCGCGGAGGGCTGGTTAGCTTGAAAGTTCCATCACATGAAGTCGAAGTTCTAGCATAACTTCAGCCATTCTCTGACTATATTGACTCCATAGAATCCTACAATTCAACAGCTCTTATATTAGCCGGTTTGGTCCCAAACTCGTTTCTTCGGGTCATCTGCTATGTATGTATGTATGTATGGAAGTGTGCGGAGAAGTGTCTGAATTTGATTTTTTTTTTTTTTTTTTTTTTTTTTTTTTTTTTTTTTTGTTAAGAAAATACTTTTGCCCTTAGCCAATATGACTTACCTATACAGCATAGAACACAGAAATATTGGATTCAAATGGTTTTCTTTCTATACGTATATTGTATAAGTGTTTTCATGTACATGTGTATGTAAATTATGCAGCGTACTTACATTTATACGAATGTATGTATGTATGCTTGAATTTAGATTTCAGAAAAAAAGCCAAAAAATCTTTTTTTACTAAGGTTTTTGGCCGACTGTTTGCTTAAGTCTTCTTGTTAAAGTTTTTTACTGTTATTGTTGTAAAGTTTGCTGGAGTTATTGTTGGCTGTTACAACAGTTCGGGTTTTTTGTTTGAGAATGTCTAAAAAGCTTACGCAAATTGCTCATTCACATTACAGTCACTAATTTTTTTGGGATACGTCTACACTAGTTAGTCTGTCCACATTAGAACATCCGTCAGGCTGTCAGTTAGCCAGACAGTCAAGTCAGTCATACATACGTTAATACAATACAATACACACGCACACAGGCATACAGGCATAGAGAAACATTAAAGCTTTAATTTACACTTATGTACGCATACACATACACATACACATACGCATAGATTTTGTTGTTGTAGTTGATTTTCTTTTCGGTATTTTTCTGTTATTGTTTTTGTTGTTGTTGCTCAAACAATTCTGCAAATGTTGAAATGTCAGTTTCCATGATTTATGTTTTAACCATTAAAGCTGATGGGTGATGGCTGATGGGTGTTGGTAGTTTTCATTTCCAGTTTCGGTTTTTCAATTCTATACTTTTTCTATTGTTGTTGTTGTTGTTGTTGTTGTTGCCAATGATGCTGCCTTTGTGAAGTGTAAGGGTGTTTTCCAGTTAAGAAACTTTTCACCTAAAATGTAAACCCATACACAGGATCAACATCTAACGTTGAAGCCTTGTTTAACTGTGTAGACACTACACACTACACACTACACTTACTGGGTTTCTATTTAACTGGCCAAGATTTAAGCCAAAAAAATTAAATGGAAAGACTAGAAAAAAACGAAGAAGAAAATATCATAATCATATCAAAGTTATGGTATTATAATTGTTGTTGTTTTTTTTTTTGCCTAGTTTAGTTTTGATTGGTTGTACAATGAAACTTATAGTTGGTAACACATATCCTTAATTAAATTTTGTTTTATTCTGTTGTGTTGTGTTGTGTTGTATTGTTTGGCCACAAAACTCAAGAGCATAAGATTTATTTCTTTTACATTAAAGAGAGATGTTCGTTCATAAGGAGGAGGAATTGTTTTATTTTATGCCTTAAGTATTTGCAAGTCAATAGTTGGTAATGTGTTGGTAAAACTATAAAATTTCTTTGTCGAAAAGTATGCCTCAAGGCTTAACAAAGTAAAAGAGAAAGTGTAAAAAGTTATTACACAGTATTAAAACCATAATATGAAAGTTAAACGCATAAAATACAAGATTTTGTGGAAATATTTTGTTTTATACAAAGGATTTCTTTTTTTGGAATTTTTTGAATTAAAAAAATGCATATGAAAAGAGTAGAATCATTATTATTCAATTATGATAATGGTTTACACCTCTCAGAGAACATCACCCAAGTATTTACTACTAAGAGATCCAGATCAAGTGATAAAATCTGATATGGAGCCTACTGGCGGCAGTAAAGCAATCATTAGATCTCTAGAGGGTTGTATATGCTATATCTACGGGGATAGATAAATAGATACGTAAGCTATCAACTAGACCTGCATGACCCCATATAGATTCTATTATAATAATGGTTTACACCTCTCAGAGGACATCATCCAAGAATTTACTACTAAAAGATCCAGATCAAGTGAAAAAATCTGATATTGAGTGTACTGGCAGCAGTAAAGCAACCATTAGATCTCTAGAGGGTTGTATATGCCACATCTACGTGGACAGGTATATAGCTAGACAGGCAACAAGACCTGTATGACCGTTGTGACAAACGATAATGTATTCGTCTATCGTGGGACCCATTGTATTCATCATTGGAAAGCGGAAAAAGGGTATTTAGAGAGGCAATGAAAACAACAAAATAGCCAGTCAGCGTTTAATAATCAACCTTCTCTTACAAAGCGTCAGACATCCATAGGGGATATATTCTAACTTCTTCAACTCCTACCGAGCTCCACATACTTATTTACTTAATTCATTGGTCACTACAACTTCTTAGTTACGATTACAAACTAGCTTCTCAAAGCACACATGTAGTGTATGTTACCACCATACAATAGAATTAAGAAACATTTCATAAAAATGTACTCCCAGAGTTTCTGCCTGAAAAATTTGAGAGAAATTTTCTATATAAGCCAACACACTATCTGCTAGACTACGGTGATATTCACATACATAGATACATACATAATTACTCATTCCAACCTTCAGTGAGGATTACGACCTAGTTTCTCACACAACTTATGTTGTGTGTGTTAATTTTATACATGAGTGGCGGGACCTACAGTTTAAAGTCGACTCCGAACTCCGAACTTTGAGAAACTTATTCATGGCAATTTTATTTACTCTCAGAGTTTTTGCCAGAAATCTGCTGAGAGGAAGTCGCCGAAGAAATACTTTCTGTATTTTCCTTTTGATGTCTGGCCTGGGGCTCGAACCCTGGCTTTACGTCTAATAAGCTAACACACTACCTACTAGACTACGGCGACTGCAAGTTGATGCTGAGAGGAAATAGCCGAACAAAATATATATATTTTTATATAAGCCAACACGTTACCTCCAAGACTAGGGTGATCTCCACATACTCTGCCGAAATCAGACTCAGATCTTTCACAGATCCCTGTCAGTGACTGTTTCTTAAGATAACCCCTTACCAGACTCATATTGGGCTTATTCATCAGTTGTAAGCTAGTTTAACTAACGTCGATAGATAGCCAAAGCGTCTTAGATACGCAATATTCTAATTTATTCTCCCAGCGCCTCTGCTTCATCTTCCAGATCTATCTCTCGGTCTCATCGAGACCGTAGGGATAGAAAATTACAGAATTAGGACTCAAAACCACATCATTTCTTCTATTATTCACATCAGCCAACTCATTGCCTGCAATACTAATATGCCCGACATCCCACACAGGCTTAACCGATCCTGTACAAAAATTCTTATGCAGTCCCTACAGTCAGGATGTTATTGTACTCTGTACTGTCAATGTAAATAGTCATGATCTTAACTGTCTTCAAAACAGTATAAATCTCCATCTAAGAAAATGTCCAATTTTCTATGCCTCTGAAGCGTAAATCAGGCTGAATTTCACCGATGACATGGGTTATGTTGGTTTTGGAGGACTGTTGTGGTTTGTGGCTTATTCGCTTACACCTTTGACTTAAGTAAACCAAACAAGAAAAAGTCCAACTAGGGAAAATCAAACGATTATTGTGGCCAGTAAACACCACCTCAACAAGGCACATGACCATGCCCTCAATTCGCCCGCGAAGAAAATCCAGTGTGGCATGAACTGTGTTGATACTACATGTCGTTGTTGTCCAGTTCATTCAATTGAAAGCCAAGAGTGTTCGCTGTTAGCAGTGATAGCCTGACAAATGTTGTTTTCAAAGAAATATGAGGCGATGACGCCGCCAGTCCAAAATCCCCACCAAATTGTGAATTTTTCATGATGCATTGAACATTCTTGGATCTCATTGTGTATTGCTATTTTCCCAAATTCGACAATGTATGTGTTCAAGTACCGAATCTGGAAAGGGTCTCACAGCTGAAGATAATTTTTCGATGTAAATTGGGGTCAGTTGCCAACTGCTTCAGAGGCCATTCTGAAAACACACGTTATTGTTTATAGTCGTTTGCCTTTAGTTTCTGGGTCCATAGCAATTTGATAGCGTGCAGTGCCCAAATCATGATGCTAAATTCGCCATGTTGTGGTCTATGAACGGACTACACTGATTGAACTGATTTTCCTGCAGACTTTCAAAAATAAAGGCGATGTTTTCCGCAGAACTTGCTTTTCGTTGATGTACCCGTATTGATCGATGGTGTTACTCAACGACTGAATGGTTAGTCCTCTCTGTAGGATGATTATAGCAATTGCAAAATGAGCAAAGCATGCGGTATGTTGCCCGAACAGAACACCCATTTTAATAAAACAATTTTATTATTTCGATATGTTGTTAAACACAGTATCCTCCGTACATACATAATTGGTCATTACAACCCTTCAGTCAGGATTACGACCGACCTTCACACACCACTTATGTTGTGTGCGTTAATTTTATACACGAGTGGCGTGATCTACAGTTTAACATGGACGACAAATTCTTGAAGAACTTTTTCATGGCAAAACACACTGAATGAATGGCAATTAATATGACTGTCGTAAGCCGCGGTAGTCTAGTAGGTAGTGTGTTGGATTATTAGACGAAAAGCCTGGGTTCGAGCCCCAGGACGTCAAAACAAAATACAAAAAGTATTTCTTCTGCGACTTCCTCTCAACAGATTTCTGGCAAAAACTCTGAAAATATATAAAATTGCCATGAAAAGTTTCTCAAAAATCTGTCGTTCGGAGTCGACTTTAAACTGAAGGTCCCGCCACTCATGTATAAAAATTAACGCACACAACATAGGTGGTGTGAGAAACTAGGTCGTAATCCTGTCGGAAGGAGTGTAATGACCAATTATGTATGTATGTATGTATGTATGTATGTAATTTGACGGTCAAAGTTCAGATGTCTCTGTTGGAAGGCCCAATATAATCATTTTTGTTGACATTTCTTTATCCCTCACTGTACTCTGTGAGCATTTTTGGCTTAGGCTTTGTATATTTAAAATATTTATGCTTCACTTGGACACCAATTACAGGTGGTGTACACATCCAACAGTTAACTTTCCAAATACTTTAAAGGACATTAAATGAATATTAATTGACTCATTAATTTATATTCAAGATATCGTTTGTTTTATCTAAAATGCTTAAAACTTTAAACTTTTGTTTTTATGTTTCACTTCTAAACGATACTCAACTCGACACCAAAATGAGAAATTTTGACAAAAAATGTTTTCAATTCTTTTTTTCTATTTCTAATGCGCATTGTCAGCGATAACTTTATTTGGAGCAATGCAAAGGGGGCAGTCACAAATTTTCTCGATTTTCTGTTTATTGTTAAATCAATAAAAGTCATTAATACCGGGTTTTTCAAATTCTCGAAACTTTGACCTCATTTTTTGGTAAAAAAAAACCTACAAAGCTATGGCCATGTAGATCCCAGGTTTCACTTTTTTTTTGTTGGTTTTTCAATAACGTAAAGAGATTTGTTAGGATTTTGTGCAATATTTTTACCTCTCATTTGTAATGTCACTTGACAAATACAAACACACACAGAATACAATCACATGCACTTTAACAAATAAGACTTTTAAAACGAAAAGGCCATAAAGCAATACAACGACTCGTTACGTTATTGGAACCTGTGATGCTTGAATGGGAGAGCAAACAAAAAACAAAAAAGAGGGAAACAAGCCAACCTATAAATTGTGTAAACTAGAGAACTATAAAACACCTTCTCTGTTTTCATCTGGTTTTTCTTTTTTTTGCTGCCTATAAAATGTTGCCTGTTTTCTTGTTACCAACATTTACACTCAGTTTTTCCAATCGTTTATTGCGGTGATGGCAACATGATATGCCGTTTTCCATTTTGGCAGTTGAGAATTCCTTTGGCTGGCTGGTTAATGTTTCGCATTGTCACTGTGTGTGGAGAAATTTGCAAAAAAATCTGAGAGAAAAAAACAAACAGAAAAAACTTCTCAGCCCCAAGAGGTCATTTACTTGCAAAAAAAAAACAACAAAAAAGTCACAGAAAAGTTTAGATGCCATCGTAATATGTTTGCAATTTTTTCTGTGTATAGCTTGGTTTTTAGCCGTTTAGAAAACGACAATAATTTATAACAAAAGTGAAATACAAAAACAAATAAAAAACGGCAACAACAACAACTTGCCAAGGAATTTTGTTACGTGGAAAAAATAACAAAATATTGGAGGAGTACAATAAAAAAGAAGAAAACAGGAGGAGAGACTTTGATAGGACTAACTGCCTATGGGTGAAAAGGGAATACAAGGCAATACAAATATTAGGGTGGCTTCCAATATTTCCAAAAACCGCGATTAGGTTTAATACCAGAAAATTAAGAAGTTTTGACATTTTTTACAACAGGTTTCTAGTGGTTCAGCAATTATATAAATTAATAAAGCATATGGGTATTCGGCTATTTAAACCAACAATTTTTAAATAAAACAACCGAGTTTATTAATTTTTTCTAAGGAAAGCGTACGGTATTTTAATCCATTTGCGACCTAAGGGTTGATATTTACTCTTCTTTCACTCTGTTGTATGGGAATGCCGCTGCTCTCTGGTATATTTTAGGCAGACGCTAATGGCAACCAAATACGTGCAGCATTTTAAGCAGAGGCGAGACACAGCAATATTATTTGAATTAAGGCATCGAAAAACGCTGAAAAATATCCCCGTATCGTTAGGGACCCGCCACCATGTTTGACTGTCTTTTTTGTGTATTTTGGATCAAACTCTTTATTGGCAGGACAACGACAAAACATTTTCCGTCTGATGGAGCACGCTGTTCCTATTTTTTCGACTTTGGTGTCGTCTGACCAATTTTAACCTTTTCTGTATATTTTGTTTTACTGAAAAAGGTACTGACCTTGGACTTCGAGCCTGTTTCTTATAGTACGGCTTGTTACTGAAGCAGGGTTTTTTTTTGGAATGACGTACTAAAATTTGATCAAAACGCGTGGACGTTTTCCTCTTTCTTCCTCTAGTTTCGATATTTTTTGTATAGCGAATCACGTTAAATACTTTATGTTTAGAATACTTCATTATTATCATTATTATCATTATTTTGGCTATGTTTTCCAAGTGATAAGCCATCAGATTTTAACTTAAGGATAACAACACGTCCTCTAATCTAACCTAACCTAACCTATGAGGTGTGTGTTAATTGTGTACAATTGTGTCGTAATCTATAGTTTATTGTTGACTCCGAATGACAGATTTTTTAAGAAACATTTCATGGCAATTTTATTTACTCATAGAGTCGCCGAGAAATAATTTTTTTTTCATATTTCGTTCTGTTGGAGACGTCTGCCCTGGGGTTCGAACCATGGCTTCACCTCTAATAAGCCAACAACACACTACGTAGTAGAGTACGACAACTTCAAAGCAAGTACAAGGCTTCGGAATTCCCACTTTGAAGGTTCAATAGAGTGTATCTTGAACTGTCAGATTGTGCCGGACCTTTAAATCTCATTCTGCATTTCCAAAAGTCTTATGCCTTCACATTTCTTAAATTTTTGTAAGAATTTTCTATTCAAAAACTCCCGATAACTGCTGTCTACGACGGAGATTTATTCTCGGTCCTTTAGGTGCCAACCTATTAACAAAAACCATCACATGTGTGAGAGTAAAAAACAATTGAAAAGAAAATTTTTTTCTCTCTCTGCCACCATTTTTATTGTAATTTTTTTTTTGTTGGTACAGTTTTCTTGCTGTTGTTGTTGTTGTTGTTGTATAACTGCTAAAGCAAGATTTATGCAAATCGGAAGCAAACATTAATCAATTCTTGTTTTTTATTTTTTGTCCAATACATGAGTGTGTATATTTCCTTTCTTTATATTTTTATTGTGCAAATGTATGGGTGAGTAACAGAGAGAGAGAGAGAGAGAGATAGAGAGAGCGAAAAAAATCGTTACTAAAAGAAATTGTGAAGAGTGTATTTGTTTGTGAAATTTGATTGTAAGTGCTTAGGGTGATGTGTATGTGTGGGTGTGTGTGTAAGACGATAAACAGAAAACCGTGACCAAAACAAAGCTTTAGGGGGGTGGGGTGTGGAGAAAACTACAGAGTTTAAGGAAATACAACGTTTACGATTGAATAGTGATTTAGGGCAGCAAATATTTGAGTTTGTACCGGCAACAATGTTCTCTTCTTCTTTAAATTTAAATTTTTTTCGGTAGCTCGTATCCTCACCTATAACTTTAAATCGAAATTTTCTTTCTGACTTAATCTGCATAGAGTTTTGGAGGAAATAAACAAAATCTCTGAACTAAAATCTCAAATTCCAAAGTCTCGAAAAAAAACAGAACAAAACCTAACAAATTTAGTGGCAAACTGAAACCTCTTTCAACTTTGCAAACACACACACAGGCACACATATTTTACATACTCAACTAGATGACGGTTTAAAGGAATGAAAGCAACGAAAAAAAAACTCGAGTAAATGTTTTTGCCTAGTGTATGGATTTTATTGTATGACTTCATAAATTAAAACTTCATATGTCAAATGGGAATTTCGCTTGATTTTTTGCTGTTGTTTTTGCTTTTTCGTTTACTCCTCTAGTTTGCCGGTTAACATTTCACTTTTGGAGTGTTTGCATTTCACTTTTGGTATGATGACATTCTTCTGTATGATGTCGTTCGT
This sequence comes from Sarcophaga variegata, assembly GCA_932273835.1. Taxonomy (NCBI): domain Eukaryota; kingdom Metazoa; phylum Arthropoda; class Insecta; order Diptera; family Sarcophagidae; genus Sarcophaga; species Sarcophaga variegata. Next base: position 11,411,175 of record OW026362.1, read on the forward strand.
TCGGTATGTATAGTTTTCGTATTTTACGATTTCTGTCATTTATTTCAGATGTCAAATTGACAGCAGATAAGTTAGTTTATGTCTATGCAAAATGAAATGGAAAAAACCAAAAATAGTTTGTTGCGATATAACTACAGTGAAGTGCAAAAATGAAGTAATTTGTTTAGAAAATAATTAGTAACCAAGCATTGAAGCTTGACTGCTACCTGACTCCTTATAACGAATACATTGAAACATTTCAACCCTTGGAAGTGACTTTAACAGAAATGTCCCCAATATTGCTCCTTCTACAGCGTATATGTATCCTGACTATACCCTGTAATCATCTTACATCCAAATCTGATAGAAAATGGTTAAGTACTTACTTTACTTAATTGGCCATTAACAACCCGATTAACGGATTTCGCCTTGCCGCAACACATTCTTCCAGGCGCCTCTGATTCTTGCGCGCCTACGCCAGTTGATCACACCAATCGATGACAGGACTTCTTTGATTTGGTCCTTCCGACGGATACAAGGTCGTCCTCTTCGCCGACTTCCACAGATCCCCGCATCAAATACCCGTCTCGTCGGAGCATCCTCCTCCATTCGAAAGACATGGCCGAGCCAGCGCAGCCCCTGGACGTTAATATGCTGCACAACGTCTATGTCGTTGAGGAGCTTATACAGCAGATTTGTTTAAGTACATTCAGTATTAACCGGGTTTAAGTTGGAAAGACAAAAAATTCAGGTGGAGGGCCGTGGACTTGAATAGAATCGCATAGAGTGAATCTTGTTTGGATGCTCGGAAATCTTAGTATGTGCTAACTGAAGGATAAATGATTTGAGTTTTAGGAGATCCGCTTCAAATGGCCTTCATTATCCTAATATTATAGGTGTCAGTGTTTGTTCACGCTGGAGTTCTAAATTAGAAAGACAATTTTCGAAGTCGCTGTAGTCTAGTAGTTGTTGGCTTATTAGACGTAAAGCCAGGGTTCTAGCCCCAGGCCAGACATCAAAACAAAATACAAAAAGTATTTCTTCGGCGACTTTCTCTCAGCAGATTTTTGACAAAAACCCTTAGAGTAAATAAAATTGCCATGAAAAGTTTCCCAAAAATCTGTCGTTCGGAATCGACTTTAAACTGTAGGTCCCGCCACTCATGTATAAAATTAACACACATAACATGAGTGGCGTGAGAAACTAGTTCGTAATCCTGTGTGAAGGGTTTTAATGACCTATTATGTATGTATGTATGTAATTTCGGCTGAAGGGCCATCGATTTCAATGGAATTTTTAAGAAAGCTTACCCCAAATGTTTTAAAAAACGTCCTTTATAAGTGACTGCTTCGTATGGACGCTAGTCCAGGGTTTTACGTGAGTATCGCCACGATGGCTTAGCGCACGGTGCTCTAAGCACGAATGGAAATAATGCATCTACCAGCGCCCTCACGCACAATGATGCCACCACATGATATGCAAAAGCGTACCATTGATCGCATCACCATACGTGAATACCAATTCGAAGCCATGCATTTGGACATGACTTCCCTCTTAGGTTAGGGGTGGGTGCTTCGTATGGAAACTAATCAATTGATGATGTTGCCCTCCGGGTTTGTAATGTGACGGGAACTTAATATCTTCTGTGTAGTTGTACGCTCTTCCTTAGCCGCCACCATAGTTTCTTCGGTTGCTTGTTATGCAAGATACGGTTGACATACTCAAATGCATGTGTACCTCATTCTGATGATTATAACTCTTGCGCTGAAGAGGGAGTCACTGTATTCTAGTAGGTACATACATATGTATATACACATAAATTATTTGGTCATTACAACCCTTCAGTCAGGATAACCACTTAGCTTCTCACACCACTTATGTTGTGTGTGTTAATTTTATACATGACTGGCGGGACCTACAGTTTAATGTCGATTCTGAGCAACAGATTTTTTGAGAAACTTTACATGGCAATTTTATTTGCTCTCAGGGTTTTTGCCAGAAATCTGCTGAGAGGAAGTCGCCGAAGAAATATTTTTTTCATATTTCCTTTTGATGTCTGACCTGGGGTTTAAACGTACTAGACTAGGGCGACTTCTAGTAGATACAGTTTTGGTGAATTAGATGACAGCCCCATGGTTCAAATACTAGCTCAGATGCCAGCAACACGAAATATTAAAAATGTGTCTTTTGGCGACTTCCTCTAATCAGATTTCTGCTATCTGCTATCAGAAGACTGCTATCTGCTAAAAACACTGAAAGTAAATAAAATTTTATGAAGTTTCTCAAAAATGTTCAGAGTATACAATAAACAGTAGGTTCCGCCACTCACGTTTAAAATTAACACACTCATGATGTATGTGTGAGTGTGTTGAGAATCTAGGTTGTAATCCTGTCAACAGTCTTCTGGCAAAAACAGTGAAAGTTCAATAAAATTGTAATTCCATCGTTTCGGATCGACCTAAAAGTGTAGGAGCTGCCACCACTCATAAATAAAATTAATACAAACAACATGGGTGGCTTGAGCAGCTAGGTTGTAGTCCTGAATTAAGGGTTTAATGTTCAGTGTTAAGTAAGAAAATAACGAAACAGTAGGTAGTGTGTTGACTTATTAGACGTGAGGCCAGGTCATACATCTTGAACAAAACAAAATTTGTATATTTCTTCTGGCGGGACCTACATTCGAACGAAGGACTTTAAAGAACAAATTTATTTACTTTTACAGATTTTGCCAGAAATCTGCTGAGACTAAAGAGAGAGTAATCTGCTGAAAATTAAATAAATTTGCCATGAAAAGGTTCTTAAAAGTCTGTCGTTCGAATGTAGGTCCCGCCACTCATGTATAAAACTAACACACATAACGTAAGCGGCTTAAGATACTGGGTTGTAATCCTGGCTAAAGACTTTTTATATCCAATTAAGTAAGAGAATAATGTAACAGACTAGGGGAACAGACTTACCAATCTGTAATCCTACGATAGATGTAGAACAACTTGACCTTTCCGTTTCTATATCTCATATTGCCTTCCACTGTTTAAATAAATAAATAAAAATGTTGATTTCACCAAATCTGTTCTACATTTTATTTTGAAAGATTTTTTTTTCTCCTTCAACCATAAATCTCTAAATTTATTTAATTTTTTTTATTCATTTCCATTCCTTAATAATAAATATTTATTGTAAATATAAAGCGAAGCGAAAAAAAAATAGAAGAATACGAAATGTACGTCCACAAATGAAATGCGACGATATTTATGCGGTTTTATGCTCCCAAAAAATTTATGGGGTTTTCAACACATAAGGAAATTATTAGCGAATATGCAAAAAGGAAGAAAATAGAAAATGAAAATCATAAATAAATAAAAATAATATTTATTATATACATACATACAGTATATAAGTATATAAATAAATCTTAATGTAATATATGTGGCCATGGTGGTGGCATGGTTAAGATGAGATGGCATCTGGGAAAAAATGAATTGAAAAAGAATTTGAAAGCTTTTGTAGACTTGAAAATATTTTAAGAAATTAAGTTTAAACATAAATATTAACAATTTACTTTTATTAATTACTGGAATTTCTTTTTTTTTCTATTTTCAGGTATGTACATATAAAATATCATATGAAACACACTCTTTTAGCTGGTAAGAAAATTTATTCTATTATTGACCAATACGTACTACGTTACGTATAATATTTTTTATTTTGTATGACGTATGACATCATGGTGGGTGAATAAATTTTTGGATAAAAAAAATCTTTGTCAAAAGATTGCTCAAATTTTGTTATCCATCAATTCATTGATTCTATCGTCAGAGACAAATCTTTTTCCCAAATTCATTTATTCAGCTTAGGAAGCAAGAAATATTCTTCGATGTTAAGTTTCGAAAATAAGGCGACTTTTGGAGAAATTCGTAGCCAAATTTGTTAATTTCTAGCATAGGATCTATACCATATTTTCATGGTACACAAATGCTTTTTCTTGTCCAGAAATGTGGCTTTTTTTCAAATCCTCAGTAAACCAATTGAAAAGTTTTGACATGGCATTCGCCTTTGATTGTTTGATTGATGTTACACGTTGTCAATGTAGACTTTAATGTCCATACACTCGTTCTAGTCTCTCAGTGAAGGTTTGTCACCTACTTTCTGAACATAGTTAAACCTAACTTTCCCATAACCATATATTATAAAGGGGGGTCCATTTAAAAGTTTAACTCCAGTAAAACCAAAATCATTTGAAATTTTGTCAAATTTATTTTGTTGTTGTGAAGCACAATTGTTCCGATTAGAAATGGAATATTTTATCACAAATATGGCTGCCCGAGGCTGGCCTTACATTCAATCGAATCAATTTTCATTCACTTTTTCAAGTGTTAGGGGTCGTATGATCATGAATAATGACTTCCATATGCACAATTGTCTTTGGTTTGTCGGCATAACACTTTTCTTTAACGGCGCCCCCCACAGAAAATAGTCCAATTGTGTCAACATGCAGCTTCTTGGCAGCCAATTAACATCACCATTTTGGCTAATTAAACGGCCATCAAACGTTTGACGTAATAAATCGACTGTGGCTTGAGATGTATGGCAAGTTGCACCATCCTGTTGAAACCAAACATTGTTCACATTAATACCATAAAGAGTGGGTACAAAAAATCGGTTATCATGGTGCGACAGGTGCCTCCTTTGACCGTAATGGTTATGCTGTCCTCATTTTTAAAGAAATATGGGCTGTCTTTGCTCCACAAGCCGTATCAAACAGCCACTCGTAATGGATGCACAGGCTTTTGAAACACCACGTGTGGGTTTTCTAAGCCCTAAAATACGGCAATTTTGCTTATTAACATACCCAGCTTCATTCATCAAAATCGACTTCATCGTTGGCCCAATAAATCCCAAGGTTGCTCAAGCAACCATTAATACCATGAAAAGTGGGTACACAAAAATCGGTTATTCCGATGCGATAGGTGTCCCCCATTGACCGTAATGGATGCATTGGGTTTTGTAAGACTACGTGTGGGTTTTCTGAGCTCCAAATACGCCAATTTTGCTTATTAATGTACCCACCAAGATGTAAATGAGCTTCATCTGAAAAGATGATTTTTTTTTGGTGAAATCGACATCATCGTTGGCCCAATAAATCCCAACGTTACATACAATAATTGGTCATTAAAACCCTTCAGTCAGGATTATGACCTAGTTTCTCACACCATTTATGTTGTGTGTGTTAATTTTATACATGAGTGGCGGGACCTACAGTTTAAAGCCGACTCCGAACGACAGATTTTTGTGAAACTTTTCATGGCAATTTGTATTTATTTTCACAGAGTTTTTGCCAGAGATCTGCTGAGAATAAGTCGAAGAAGAAATGTTTTTTCATATTTCGTTTTGATGTCTGGCCTGAGGCTTGAACCCTGGCTTTACGTCTAATAAGCCAACACACTACCTACTTCAAATCCCAACGTTGCTTAAGCATAAATCAATTCATTACGTTCAGTGGAGATAATATACTGAATTTTGTGACATAATAGAATTCAAACCGATAGGTGAACCACCCGATAAATCCTCAGTAAAACAATTAAAAACATTAACAAGGCATTTCGCCTCTGATTATTGTAAACTGTTGTAGGTAGTAAATGCGGTCCTTAAATTTCATATATACTGGTTCTAGTCCCGCAGTGGATACCTACTTTCTAAATACAATCTAACCTAGCCTAACATAGCATATCGACCATAACAAATGTGTTATTAAAAGAGAAAATCTGGTTACTTTTCTGGAGAAAAAAATTTTTTTCATTATACCTTAGAAATCATAAAACTTTCTATCAAAAGAAGCCGGTTGCAAAGGAAAATTCTTAAAGGATTTTTTTTTGTTCTTTCTGCAATATTTCGTTGAAAGAAAAACTTCTTTCTACTGCTCGCTCACATAATCCATTTATTGAATTTATCCTTTAAGCATCATTACTCAATATAGAGGGAGAAAGAGAAAACTTGTATTATATTTATTTCATTTCATTTGTTCTATTCATTCATATTGCTTGAGAAGAAAAACTTTTTGACATTGTGTTACACATTCATACCTTAATTTCAATAATTGTATCATGGCCAGTCAGTCAGTCAGTCAGACATATTGTAACTGAACTTATAAAGAATCATTCAATCACAACGAATGAACGAACGAACGATATAACAAATGTTACACATTTATGCCATAGAAACACTATAAAAAAAGGAAAGAAATGTTAAAGAAATATAAACTTTCATTCATTCCTCAGTCTAGTAAAGAGGAAGAGAAAAAGTTATGTTTATAAAAGTTTATGAAATAACAAGATGACCCACCAGCCCAGCCGTACGTATGTATGTACGTTCGTACCCTTATCCAATTGGAAAATAAAAAAAAAATAGTAAAAGTTTTTGGAGAATGGAAATCATTGTAAGGGATTCTTAAAGAGTGAAAGATTATTACAGGATGTAGGTTAAGGGCACCTAAAATTTCAGGATATCCTGAGTTCATTCCTCTGTAGTATAGGTAGCACATTATATTGTTTTAATTCGAGGTTAAAGCCCTATTTTCTCTTGCAATTACCGACCTGCTTAATTAGATATACGAATCTTTGTTTAAACTCGCATCTATCACTGGAGGTACTCTCTATCGAGCAGAGGTATTTCTCTAACAAACAAAGACAACACTTACACTGTCCAGTATTAAATCAGGACAGCACGCATATAAAATATTGTCTACCAGAGGACCCAAAGTGATATGTATTCACTGTGCCGGCTCAGATGTGTATAATAATCCACTTTATTCTTCCCCTGTTAGTTATTTAAATTATTGAAAAGCCCTCGTATATCATCTCAGGTCGTTTGTTGAATATGTTGCATACATCTTTATTCTGCGCCATTTTTTTTTTTTTGGCGTGTGAGGTAGGGTTTAAAATGCCTTCGCACTTACAGTGACCGTCGTCAGCTGTCTACTAAAACAATCCCTCCTCCTCTTCTGGAGATACTCCCTTCCCGGGACGGCTATCTGCATTACTTCGGGAAGGGTCCAGAGCGACGTCCTGTTAAGCATCGTTGTCTACTCTCTCACGTCTGGGTACGCCACATTTGAAGCCAGCTTCATGCTATTGGCTCGTCATCTCATGTATCAGTCTGTCGTACTGTATCAAGGTCGACCTTCTTCCTGCGGAGTACACATTCTACGTATCTTCGTCTCGCTTTCGAGCATTGCGTCAACAATGTTGTCGGGTGTAAATTCGCCAATCTGACCCATCAACACATTCTTCTCGTCTTGCCATTTGATGCAATGGAAGAATGTGTGTTCAGCGTCGTCACTCATTTCCTCGCAATAAATGCAGCCAGGATCATTCACCTTGCCAATGCGGTGTAGATATTGTCGGAAATAACCATGACCCGAAAGAAACTGGGTCAGGAAGTAGTTAATTTCCCCAAAATTTCTCTGAATCCATGCTTCTATAGATGGAATAAGTCTAGCAGTTGATCTTCCACTTGTTTCATCGCTTCATCTACTTTGCCATCGCCGTATAGTTTGAGATCTGACATCTGCGCCATAGCCTTCAATTACCCCAGCTCTTGCTAATGTCAGTTACTTTAAATTCCTTACGTCTCCCACATACAAGCAGGGAGACGACTATCGTGGTCTTCTAGTGAAAATCACCCAGTGCCTTAGCCTTCAATTTCACCAGCTCTTGTCTATGTTGGCCAGTTTAAATTCCTTATGCCTTCCACATACAAGCAGGCAGACGATTACCTTCGTCTTCTAGTAGGTTTCAAGATACTAGAAAATGACCCATACCTTATAGACTAATTTTATTTAATTCGTAACAGCTATTTACATACATATGTATGTACATACACTACAACCCTTCAGTCCGTATTACGACCTTGTTTCGCAAACCACTTGTGTTGTGTGTGTTAATTTTATATATGATTGGCGGGACCTACAGTGTAAAGTCGGCTCCGAACGACAGATTTTTTGATTAAATTTTCATGGAAATTTTTTTATTTACTCTGAGTTTTTGACAGAAATCCGGTGGAGAAAGTAGCCGACGAAATATTTTTTTTTTATATTTCGTTTAGTTGGTGATATCTGGTCTGGGGTTTGAACCTAATCCTCACGTCTAATAAGGCAAAACACAACCTACTACACTACGGCAACTTTAAACGGCTGTTTAGCCATTCGCAACCCCAGGACTTGTATTGGGTCAGCAGATTCGTAGAATATTTCAAACACAACTATTGCTGTATTCTGTGTAAGCCGCTTACGATCCTGGTCTCACCCACCAGAGAACATCTTCCGAGTATTTACTCACGGATGCAGGTCATGCAAGGAAGTCGCATGTGGAATATTTTCTAAACCTTTGAATCACCGATTGTCGCTTTTACCATCACTGATTATTGTAATACAAGACAAGCACAAGATAAATCCAGTATCACAACACATCGTGGGTATATACCGATCATAAAACGGCCATTACATCCCCAGGCTTGGTTTACACCTCATATAAGATTGTCCAAGAATGCTTCGTTGCCTATATCTCCGGTCCCAAGTAACGTTAGACCGTAAGGAAACCTGTTTTGGAATTCTAAATACCATGGCTATCCAGCCCAATAGGTCCATTTCCCACACAAGCCTATTTTTTATCTGATTTAATCAGATTTAAATGGAGCATCTTTTCTACTCATTTGAAAAAAAAACAATTTGCTTTGTCGTCTATACCTCCGGTTCCAATAACAAACCTAACCTAACATTTGAAAGTGGCTGTCTAGTTGTAATGTGTTGGTCTATTAGACGTAAAACAAAACGAAAAAATTGTTTCTCAGCAGTCTTCTAGTAAAAAATCTGAAAGTAAATTAAATTGTCATGAAAAGTATGTCTCGTTTGAACTCGACGTTAAATTGTAGGTCCTGCCACTGATAGACCAAACTAATGCACACCACAAGGTCGGTGTGCGAAACTAGGTTGTAATCCTGAATAAAGCGTTGTATTGACCTGTTAAATAAGTAAGTAACCAAAGCCTTGAACTCTTCTAGAATAGGTTAGGTCGGAGTGGTAGCTCTGATATCAAAAAGCTCACTTGAGCATGCATAACGGCCCGTTGTGATGCCACGGGTGAATGCAGTCTTTGTACTGACCAAGTTCTACCAAAATCAGTGAAGAGCAAGAAGTTGATCAGCGCAAGGCAGAGCACATCAAAAGCACAACTACCCTACACTGGAAAACCAGCCAGAAAGTTTGATAAACAAAGCTATATCCTTGACATCACTAGATAATAGCTTCGTCAAGCTGACAGGAAATGGAAAGCCAAAGAAAGTGGATAACAGTTTCCTCTTCCTCAGCAGATCTGCAACCACGGCAGAAGTCGTTAAATGGGAGCCGCATCCTACCCATAACACAATGAGCTGTAAGCATGGCCAATGTGATTGAGATGATGCCACGACCAAGTCCAAGTAACTGGTTGGTACGCCTTCTATCCATGAACTCTTTTATGTTTATTTGGTTTAAGATCCATTCCAGCATTCACCATTTCAGGCTCTCTGCCTAACCATTCGTATTATTTGTTTTAAACACGGCTAAAATAATAATTTTATTTTTTTTATTTTGGAAGTCAAGTCACAAAAATCTTTTTTACAACTTTCATTCAAACAAATAAGTTCGCCTTGTATTTCAGTGAGTTTTTCATTCATGCGTTTTGCCTTTTTTGTTCGTATTTTATAGTCATGCAAGTCAAAGAGCCAAAAATAAACATTTTATGGCAAAACTTTTTCGTTTCTATCAAGAAAACGTAGAGAAAAAGAAATAAAAACATGACGCAGCCCATATTGTATAATTCCTAGTATTCATATGTTTTTTGAATACTATTTGCTACCAAAGTTGGAGATTATTTTATGGGGTACACACCTTTATCATAATTTCCATTTCTGAAACATTATTGTGATGAAACTTTAAAGAATTTCTAAAAATTGCAGATGACAGCAACATTTGTCATTCATATCCTATGACCGATGGGACCACCCCTTTGAGAATTGGGGGCGAAAAGGCTAAACGCCAATTAGTCAGTATTATCAGGTTAGAATTTCTTCATAAAACATTATGACTTAGAGATCTGTAACGGGGTCTAATGAGCCAATGTTTAGAATACATTCTTGACCAGATGTAAGTAACCTGATGGTAACGAGAAAGAAAATTTCTCATGTAACAAGTTTGCTTCCTATAGGCGATGAGAATATTCACATATGAGGTATCTTATTCATGATGTTGTTGTAGTGACATGATTGTAGGAGTTATTATTAGTTTCTGCTTATATACTTACAGAGAAAAGAGCTCATGGGTGGCATCTCCAGTAAAGGTCTGTAGGCTGTGTTCGTTCAACTTTTCACTCACTGTCTGAAAAATAATGTACAGGAAGGATCAAATATTTTTTCTGATATCAAAGCCACCTACAGCATAAGAAGAGCCCTAATCGTACATTCCCTGACATGACTTTATTATTTTGCCTTAAAGCCTTTTCTTAGCAGCATGCTGGTAAAGTGACAATATTGAAGCGAATTGCTTGATGTATGGGCCTTATTCTTCCACCCATCATCTCTACAATTTTTGCAATTATTTCGCCTAGTTTGGTGTACTCGTCTGCCAAACCCTCGTAGGCTTTCTTTCTCTACAACTCCTTTGGTGATCAGCGAGACCTCTTGCTGGTTTACTTCTAAGGTGGTGAGTGAACTATTCTAGAAGCTCTCTGGAATATATCCCGGCTAGGACTGTCTAGCCATAATTCGTTAGTAGCTTCGGTGCCGTTTGGAGTAGTAGTACTCAGTTTAAGAGTTTTCATTAAAGTTTTCTGTCACAGCAAGCAATTAAGTCGCCGTAGTCTGGTAGATATTGTGCTGGCTTGTTAAACGAGAGTGTGTAATTCGAACTCCAAACCAGAAATCTCGAAAAAAACTAAGATGAACATTTTTTCTGCTATGACTTCCACTCTGCAGTAAAGTTCTGGCAAGAACTCTGAGTGTAAAATAAAATTGCCATGAAAAGTTTCTAAAATTTGTCGTTCGAAGATGACAGACACTAAACTGGTCCCGCCACGTAAGGCTAAATTAATACACACAACATGGTAAGATGCTGAGAAATTTCGCTGACAAGCTGATGACTACTGTAGGGATAGTAAATGACTTGAGCTGGATGACAGTATTGTCAGCTATCACAGAGGCATCGCTTTATGTATCATCACCACTGGCTGTTGTGTGTGCTTAAGTGAGTTTTGTGCGGGAGGCTAGATTGTAAACCTCACTAAAGGGTTGTAAATAACACGAGGAATTTTACTTCATTGCCTGAGTCCGTCTTAAATTTAATAGAAAGCGAGCCAATCAATATATTCTTTTATTGGATCGTAGGGAGATTTAAGTCTATGCACCTTATTTCCTGATCACTTAGTATTCAGTAAGATGCTGAAAGATTTCGCTAGCAAGCTGATGACTATTGTAGGGCAAGTAGATGGGTTGAGATGGATGATAGTATTGTCAGCTCATTTTGTCTCAGAGGCCTCGCTTTATGTAACATCACCACGGACTGTTGTGTGTACTTAAGTAAGTTTTGATTTCAATATATTTGCATAGAGTGCATCAAACTTCTCTATCTTCATAAGAGTCTTTGCTGTCTTTCTTATATCACTATGCAGACCCCCCTTTATGACTCGTCTTTTCAATCCATAGAGAATTTCTGAGCCCTTCTAGTAGGATCGTGATGCGGAATCCATTTTGACCGTATTGCCTTGTTACCATTTGGCTGGGCTAGCTTACTCAGAGAATTTATTACAAATTTTTTGTTCACCTCTTAGCATTTTTCCAAATCAAAATTTTTCCTTCTCTCTGCTAACTTTCTCACTAAGTTTGTAAGTTTCTTGTAACGAAAACCTTCAAGTTGAGAGAACTTCGCTTCATATTTGAAACGATTTCTCAACCATATTTTATTGAAAGCTTGGTTAAGGAACGAAATATTCTTCAAGAGATAACCTTTATGTAATCAAACAAGAAAGAAGAGACCTTAGCTAATCTAAAGCTAATATAATAGCTGTTACTATATGTGCATAAAAGAAAATCTAAACTGTGACATAAGGATACAATTTAGTCGGTGTATGCCAAACGTTACTGCTTAAATCCTACAATTCAATATTTTTCTGTGTCTTTCTTAAGAAGTGTTGTTTTTGTTTTTGTAGAAAAAATCTTATATTTCTTTGGTAATAATTAATTGCTTACATAAGTGTTGGCAATTATTGCCACATTAAATGCATACAAATGCCTGATTGATTGATTGAATTTCAGAGTTTTTGTTGTCGATTTTATTTCAACGTGTTCTTCAAGCCATACAAGTCTTCAGTTTTATTTCGTTTTATTTTTGTTGTTATTGCAATTGTTTGTTGTTTTTATTGTCATATACATACATATATAGATTAGTTATTCATCATTCATAACATTATTATCGTCAATGATAACGTAACAGACAATTTTATTTTGATTAAAGATACTTGTTTTCTTTCTCTCCTTCTTTTTTTTTCCTATAAATACCACAGTTGTTGGTAAATGATTAGTAATGCAGTAAATTGAAAAAGTGATGTTTTACGTGTAAAATATTAAAAAATAAATTTATTGTCAAATGTTTGAAAATAATTTTACTTTCAATTGAATGTTAATTGAATGCATTTCTAATTAGTTGCTTTCGACTGCTACTACACAATTCAATCTGCATCATTACATATATTTGAGCTGAGAGTATTGATGCAAATAGATTTCAAATCTATTTGATTACGCATATACTCTATTTATTGCTTTTACTCCTCTTTAAAGATGATATTTTTCACAAATAAAAGATCAATTTAAATGGAAACTATTTATGAAATATTTTATAATTAATTATACTGTCTGTCTGCTATTGATTGTAAATAATATGGCCTATTATACATAGATTTTAATAAACATAAACAATAAACAATATGATGATTTTCTTCGAAGATTTTTAGCAAATATTTACAGTTAAAAATATCGATAAAATTTTAATTAAAAATAAATCATTGCGGAATTAATTAAGAAACAACTTTAAGAATTGTTTAATGTTTAATAACAGCAGCAAGGAAATATTGACAAAAAATATGTCACACAGTTAATGTATGCGAAATAATTCAATTCGAATAGATTTCTTTGGATTCCTACGATTTCATTTACATATATCTGTTGTGTTGTACTGAAGAAGTGCTCTTCAATGCTTGATGGTATATTCACACGTTAATCGCCATGTCAGTCATATGTGTCTGACGCTAAGAAGTTCTACTTGACATATATGTCTGACATTTTATATATAAAGAAATAGTCACAGTAACAAGGTGTTATTCGGTAAATGCTATACTAATGATTAATGATTCCTAACAATGCGTTCAACGCTGTGTTCAAAACAACAGGATGCGTCAGACATATAAGACTGACACGGCTTGTCGAGAAAAAAAGTTTTAACATAAGGCCATGTCAGTCATATACATATGTGTGACATAAAAATATTGTTTTTCCGGGAATTTTGGAATTAAGTTTCCTTGATACATTTTTAACTAAATTATTTAATAAAGTTACCATTGAAAATTTTTCTGATATTATCGTTGCGATTAACGTATTAATTGACCTTTTCAGTACACAGCACATTGGGTTCCAGTACTTTAGCTGCACTTTGCTCAAAGTTTGCCTCTACAATGTCAATCCCCAAAAATAGTGGGACCAGTACTACTACTGCCAAATAGCAAAGTATTCGGAAGTTTCGAAGATTGTGAAGCCTAATTTCTACAAGGCGGTATACATACATAATTGGTCATTACAACCCTTCATTCAGGATTATGACCTAGTTTCTCACGCCACTTATGTTGTATGTGTTAATTTTATACATGAGTGGCGGGACTTACAGTTTAAAGTCGATTCCGAACGACAGATTTTTGAGAAACTTTTCATGGCAATTTTATTTATTCTCAGAGTTTTTGCCAGAAATCTGCTGAGAGGAAGTCGCCAAAGTTTGTCGTCGCCAAAGTCGCTTTGAACTGAGGCCTCACGTCTTATAAGCCAACATACTATCTATTAGACTACGGCGAGTCCAATACACACATACACACATAAATATTTGATTTAAATTTAGAATTTAGTGTATTACATTGAAATATTCATTACAGAATTGTATTTAATTTTCCTTCAAAAAAAGGAAAAAAATTCCTTAAAGACTTTACTTTTTAAATTAATTTTCAATAGACTGCTTGCTTTGCTTTTTAAAAGAGAGATAAGCTTTGAAAAGCAAACGTATTTTTATTAACAATTCGATTTATTTTTATTGCAAACATTTTCCAAACAATACACACGTATGTGTGTCCGTATGTTTATTTTATCAAATCTTTATTTGAAAATAATTAAAATCAGCACACAATATAAATAAATTCCTACTATTAAGCCAATAATCTTGTTTTTTGTTAATGTGTTTGCATACAAACATACTCCCACCACCAACGCCTCTTTTCATGCTTTTCAAACTGTGCACATGTTAAGTTTGTTTGATTTTGATTGAGAATCTCTTGCAATTTATGACTCTTAAGAAGAAATCGAAATTCTTTCGAAAAAGGATTTCTTTCAGATTGAAAGAAGATAATAAATTTTTCGTAAATCAGTAATTATTGTGTTAAGAAGTTCATTCATTCGTTTTTTTTTTTGTTTTTTGTTTTGCATTTAATGGAGTGTTTCATCTTCAAGAGACAATTGTGGCATTCATCTGTTTTTAAGTTGTTTGGTTTTTATGGTGTTAATTGTCTTTTTGTTTTCCTTTTTTGGCCATAAATACTAAAGTACTTGTTGTTGAAGTATGCATATTTTATTTGACCAGAAAAAATTAATAAAAGAAAGGACAAGATTTTTCAAATAAATTACAATTAATTGAGTAAAAATAACATGGGCCCGTACAAAATACAACTGCCCAAGAACTGAATGCAAACGACAGTATATAACCACAATGAACCTAATTTTCTTCAGAAAAAATCATTTTTAGAGAAGAGGCCCATTTCTTCTTTTGATATCTGGCTTGGGGCTCGAACCCTGTCTTTACGTCTAATAAGCCAACACACTACCTACTAGACTACGGCGACTTCAAGACGATACTACAGTCCTTTATAAAAATGTTTCTAAGATCGAATCTAAGCCCAATTTCCATTTCGATTTAGGGCTTTTGTTTTTAATTAGATGTGTAGGAACTAGCTCTGAAACTAGTCTACTATTTTGAGATAGTTTCAAGATGTTCGCCTTTAAATTAATACAATCGAAACCTATTAAATTGTTGATTCCTTTTTCGAATCCAAGGCCGGCCACGTCAACTATTTTTAAAACTTGGATTCAAACGGATTTTTTTCTCCGGTTTTTGTTGTTCTCTAAATGTAAATAAACAGTACATGTTGCATATACTGTTGCCGTTATTGAAACAGTTTTCATGAAAAAAAATTCTCAGAAAATCGTATACGAAATCAAGGTAACGGACATAAAATAACGATACAAATAAATTATTTTAGAAGCACACACTCCATAATATAACCACAGGGTAAAATAGTAAACAAAAAAATGTATTTCTAACCCATAAATTCAGAATTTTTTATTCGATACTGCCTTCGGCATTAGAAAAGTATTGCTTTAATCCGCCCTTAGGTCATTAAGCATTCCCAATCTGAAAATTTTGAGATTCCCCTAAATGAAAGACCTATTGATGCCATTATGTGTGCAACATAACATTGTCCAAATGTCCGCCATGGCTTTTCTAGAACGAGCGCTTTCGAAATGCCAATTTCCCATGTTGCTGGTGTATAAATCAGGCTGAATTTGTCCTATGTTCTGGGGTATGTTGTCTTTAAGCACCGTTCTGGTTCGTGGCTTACTTACATACCAATTTTCCTCAAAGCTGCTGTATAAATCAGGCTGAATTTGTCCGATGATATGTGGTTTGTTTACATAGACCTGCCACTTAAAAAAATCCCCACAAGAAAAACTATAAAGATCTCAAACCGCACGATCTTGGTGGCCAGTTCACATCATCTGCATGTGAGGTAAACATATGCCCCCAAATCACTCGTGTAGAATATTCAATATGGCTTGAGTTGTGTGGCACGCAGAGCCGTTCTGCTAGAGCTACATCATCATCCAGTCCATTGTTAGCAATGACCTGGCCAACGTCGTTCAGAAAGAAATATCAACGATGACACCGCCTGTACAAAATTCACACCATACAGTGACTTTTTCGAAATGCATTTATCGCTCTTGGATCTAGTGTGGCTTGGTATCGTTTCAAATTCGAGAATTTTATTTATTCAAGTTACCATTCATCCAATAATTGATCTCATTACTAAAGTCCATTGCCAACTACTCCAGAGCCCATTCAGCGAAAATGAAATATGGCTTCTATGTGATGAACGTTAAAACAACTCTCAATGTCCGGAAGTCAAAGTTGGAAAACCCCTTTTAAAAGTTTGCCTTTCTTAGTCATCTTTAAACTGTGGGTCTCTCGACACAGATAGATAGATAGAATTAACACACACAACATACTAGCTGTTGTGAGAAGCTAGGTCGTAATACTAAGTATATGATTTTAGTGACCAATTGCCTATCAACAAACAAAAATTTTCGAATTTGTCATGAAGAGCAACGTCGATTGATTTTACGTGGGTACCTGTCCGCGTGGACCTAATCCCACGGTGCTCTTCG
The DNA here is from genome assembly GCA_932273835.1 of Sarcophaga variegata. Classification (NCBI taxonomy): domain Eukaryota; kingdom Metazoa; phylum Arthropoda; class Insecta; order Diptera; family Sarcophagidae; genus Sarcophaga; species Sarcophaga variegata. The sequence continues at coordinate 11,427,930 of OW026362.1, forward strand.
CACAGGAAAAAATACAATGCGTCTACCAACGCCCCCAAATGTGGCAGACTGCTACATCTGAGTACCAATTCGAAACCATGTATTTGGACATGATTTCCCCGTTGTTTAGAAAAAAAAAAACTCCTTCCGATCTTTGGGTTCCAGCACCCGGTTGAAAATGCAACTCCACACCGAGCCTACTGAGTAGCCTCTTCTCATGAAGAGCAGTCAGAATAGTTCCAAAGCTACCAATTAATGCGCCCTGAAAAGTGCATTTTTGGATGAGGCTTGAAAAGCCTTTTTGAGTTAGTATCCGCTGATAGGTACAGTGTCGAGATAGTGAATGAGAAGTATTACAACGAAAAGAAGCATAGTACCGGCAAATGAATGATGCATTGGGGTTAGTAAACAGCTTAAGAACACATGTAGCATACGTGTTCTTACAAATCATCAGCATTTTGAAGCAAATTCATTAGATGGAGTATAAGAGAGAAAGTATAACAGAGTATGAGAGAGTATAAACCGCAAAGGAGTTGAGAGGGAGTATAAGAGAGTATAAGAGAGAAGTTATAAGAGTGTATAAGAGAGTATAAACGGCAAAGGAGTTGAGAGAGAGTATAAGAGAGACAGCATAACAGCGTATAAGAGAGTATAAACGGCAATGGAGTTGAGAGAAAGTATAGGAGAGAAAGTATAAGAGCATATAAGAGAGTATAAACGGCAAAGGAGTTGAGAGAGAGTATAAGAGAGAAGGTATAAGAGTGTATAAGAGAGTATAAACGGCAAAGGAGCTGAGAGAGAGTATAAAAGAAAAAGTATAAGAGTGTATAAGAGAGTATAAACGGCAAAGAAGCTGTGTCCCAAAATAAATTTTGTAAAGCTAGTCCACTGGTTATGTAATATCGGTTAAATGGAAAACAATTGTCCTGCCCATGGCGAATTCATTAGAAGGTGTGATCGAAAGACCAGCTGATAGCAGTAACAATGTCAAAAAAATTTTGTTTTTTGTGTATTTTGTTTTGGTAATCAATTTCGAGTTTTCTTATTGTGTCAGAAGTTTGTATACTTTTCTTCTTCTTCTTTTAACATTTTTCTTCCCATCGTCATCCTTAAGTCAGCTGTTTTTGACAAGATTACTATTTCCCAACAACAAAAAATCCCTGTTGTTTGTGTATTGTTGTACTTATTGTAATATTAGTCTCATATGAACTCGCCTTGGTCCTGCCTTTATTTAACTGTTTCCTTCTAATTATACTACTGAGTATTAATTCTCTCTCACACGACTACACATGCAAATGGCTATTGAAATTTGAGTTAAAAATGTTCCTGTGTTCTACTTTCGTACACAGTACTTGTTTACATACATACAAACACTGAAACGCATACTGAAATGAAATTCACACAGAGACACGCACACATATGTACTCGTATATATGAAATCAAGAATGTATACAATACATATGAAAATGTTATACGTGTACTTATACAAATATACATATGCAGGTATGCATATGCAATGTTATCTCTTAATATTGTACACGTGTATTGGTGTACAGCATATTTACACATACAAATTTATGCATATCATGTTTAACACATACATGCATGCATAACAATAAAACCAATACACGTTTATTCTGCAAAATGCAATGATGAGAGTAGTGTGTGTACACTCTGATGTTTTAGCTGCCGATTTTAAAGCCAAAAAAAAATCAAGAAAAATACGCAATTGCAACAACAATAAACGGCAATTGCTCATACGTAGTGTTGATTTCAATTTTAATTTCAATTCTTAAAACGTAATGCCATACGCGTACATATGTACATTCATATGTACATATACGTACGTACTCGTGTTTATTGTTTGCAAATGCCAATGTTTCTTTGATTTTTTTTCTTGTTTTCTTTTATCCGTTGATAATTTTATTGTCATGCCCAAGGTTTTTTTTTTTTTGTTTTTTAATTCGTACCATATCTGCAGCATTTTTTGCAACTTTAAGTGGCATACAAGTTTATAAATTCTTTTCCTGTTTCCAGCTAATGTTTCCGTATTATTTTCTCTCAAACACGATTTGTTTTTCAATGTTTCAATGTTTCTTTTCTCTTGTTTTAGAAAATTTTATTTGATTATAATTCTGCACCAAACTGAAAGAAAAAATTTAGTTTTGAAAAACACCTGCTGTACTTAAAGCAGAATACAATTGTGTTTTATAACTTTTTCCTTGTCATGTCTAAGTAAAATTTTATTATTTTTTTATTTTTTGTTTTTGTTTTATTGTTTCATACTCGTATATATGATATGAACGATAGTTGTCAGTGTAATAGTTTTATAATTCAAGCAAAAAAATAGAACGAAAAAATTTATATTTGGAACACTGTTTCCCCAAAAAAGTTTTTTGTATAATAAAATAAATCGTTACGCTTACGCACACATGCAAGAGCCTTAAGGCATCCTTAAACATTGGGTGGTGTAAAAAGTATACGCTAATAAGCCAGTCAAATTCCATTCATTTGTACGAATTCCGAGCTTTGATAGTTGTTAACGACCATCTTGTTGAAGCTGCATCTGTCAATTTAATGGTCAGTTATTTACTATGCTTTATCAAAATATCATGGATAGATACAGCACTCAACAACACATCGATGTTATAAAATTGTTTTATTTTTCTTTTAATTGGGTAACATAACTCGCGTTTCACTTATTTGTGAATCTCTATAATGGTCCTACCGAGAGGACAATCGGCAATGTGGTGGATATATCTGAATCAACTGGTTCAATAAAAGATCAAGTAAACCTCATACATCAGTAGGACTGTTAATTTCGTGTTGCTCACAAAATCTGCACAATTTCACCAGAACAGAGAACTTTGTATCGAGACTTGTCCGTGCACCTGCACAAAATTTAAATGACTATATAAAATGACGTGCGTTGTCTGAAATCCCACTATATCAGTTGGCAGCAAACATTAATTTTCATTAAAAAAAAGTATCTTCTGCAATGAGGCCGATTTCTGTCTGAATTCATACATGTACACGTAAGACCCAAAAGCGTCCAAAGCATCCTGAAAAGTCACTGTTTGGTGTAGATTTTAAGCAGATGGTTTAAATATCCTATAGAGAAAATGCCTGCGTAGAGAATTCATTTGAAAGTTTGATGATTTTGCCACATAACGGCAATTCGTTCGATCTGCAGTTGCGATAAATATCATTATGTTCTGGGCCCACATAATGTGAATATTCCTTTGTGTTGATCACTTGCTGAGGGACTGGCAAAAGGATTAAACCATCCTATGCAATCCAATGCAGTGTTATGGCCATCTCATTACTGTTAGCAAGTGTTGTAATATCTTTCTCTGACATCTTGTGATTAATAGTAGTCATCACCGTAGCCTATACGGCTGACACTCTGAAAAGATTCGGTAGCGTTATCATATGAAATAAACTTGCCGACTTCTTCAAACTAGCAGTGATTTTCGTCACACCAGTTCTCCTATTCCTTCTATTCACAGTGGACATCGTGTACTTCCTTCACAAGTCATAAATGTGTAGATTTCATTCCTCAAGGTTTGTTAAGATTCTTGGGTGATCGATATTCGATACTCGCCCTTAACCTGCCACACTCATAAACGTGTGTCTAGTATTAGATGGTGAGGCCTTTTTGTAAGGTTCTTGCGAGTAGAGATATTGACGTAAGTGCAGTATGCAGAGCAGCATGATACATTTATGTATCCGTCTTATGCTATTAATGTCAGTTTTACTACCTGGAGGTACCCACTGTACCAGATATTAGTTGGTCATTATAGCACAACACTTTCTTTCGAGCATAAAGAGTAATTCAGCTCTTTGTCGTCTAAAAATAAGTACAACAACTACATCCCACACAACTGCAATAAGGGAAACGTACATTTTGTGATGAAACATATCACCCCCATTATCTTGGTGTTTACACTCAAGCCGCGATTAGATGCACTCTCAGTAATGTTCCTTTGAACAAATATCATCTTGTTCTTAACGGGATTTACAAATTTGCCTGAAATTGTAACAACTTCGTAGTTTACATGTTCCAACGCCATTAGCTACTCATTCACTACAAGATTTCATAGAAAAAAGAGATCACCTCATACCGCTAAATCTTCCTTTCTTTCCTCCTAGTGATGAGAATCGTATAGATTGTTTTCCCACGAAATATATACGTTACGCAGTCCAACATAGTATTTTTCATACCCAATTGTTCCAGTATGTCTGCTACGGCAGTGCCATTTTGCGTATTATTGAAGCTCTCTTCTATATAAGGAAGTAGCCAAGTACTAATTTTGTAGCACCGACCTCTTAAATGTATTTGTTTTCTTGGTATTTAAACCCAAGTCGCGATCAAATGGACTTTCCATAACTTATTTTCGAAGAAAAGTTATCCTATCCTTAATGGAATTTACAAATCTCTCTGACATTGTAAAACAAGGTCGTTTACATAGGCAATTGCTGCACTTTGAAAGTGTTCTAACGTCATTAGCTTCTCGTTTTTGTTACAAGAGTCCATAGAAGTCTAAGAGAGCAACCCATACTGAAAAGTGTTCTTTGCTTTACTACTACTGATGAATAACGTATAGATTTTGTTTCCACGAAACATTTTCGTTATGCAGTTCACCACGGTATTCGGCTCAACCTATTTTGCCAGTACGTCTGCTATGACGCTCTTTTTCATATTGTGGAAGCCTCTACATTATGGAAGCCTCACCCTATTTTGCCAGTACGTCTGCTGTGGAGGAAGAGGTCGCCGTAGTCTAGTAGGTAGTGTGTTGGCTTATTAGACGTAAAGCCAGGGTTCAAGCCCCAGGCCAGACATCAAAACAAAATGCAAAAAAGTATTTCTTCGGCGACTTCCTCTCAGCAGATTTCTGGCAAAAACTCTGAGAATAAATAAAAATTGCCATGAAAAGTTTCTCAAAAATCTGTCGTTCGGAATCGACGTTAAACTGTGTCCCCCGCCACTCATGTATAAAATTAACACACACGGCATAAGTGGTGTGAGAAACTAGGTCGTAATCCTGACTGAAGGGTTGTAATGACCAATTATGTATGTCTGCTACAGAGCTCTTTTTCATATTAAGAAAGCCTCCACATTATGGAAGCCTCTTCTATATAAAGAAGCCGCCTCTATATAAAGAAGCAACCAAGTACTCCTTTTGTAGCAGCAACCTATTAAATGTACACGTTAGAATATGAAAGTTTGCCTCAACGGAGCAGCTCTTATGGTATAAATGGTCTTCTACAAGAAGAAGAAAGAAGTTAGGGTTCAGTCTTCGTATTTTTTTTTTTAATAATTTTTTTAAATTCGTATCTTGGAATGAATTTCTCAGAAATTTAAGTCATTAAAACGAAATATTTTTTTCTAAGCAAATATTACCATAATTATGGCCATTATATGCCATAAAAGAACTGTTCACGAAAACTTCTCAAGTTGACTTAAAAAAGTAAAAATAAAACTTTTAATAAGGTAAACAAAATGCATGAATATTCTTTATAAATAAAAATAAAAAACAAACACACAAAAAACATATTCAAATAAAAAATTTTAAAGTTTTTTTGGTACCTTTAAGAACAAAATTGTAAAAAATAAACGAAAAAAGTAAATAAATATACGCTCTTAATTTCAATAAGTAATTGTAAAGAGACGACATCATATCAAAAATACAAATTTGAATAAAAGTTTTCAAAGTAAAAAACCAACACTCCCACCCCCCACCAAAGAAAAAAATTTCCTTCGCAAAGGAAAAGTTATGGGAGAGAAAAAAGCTCATAAATCTTGAGGACAATTTCCAAAAACCGGCAATTTGATTAATGATTGTCAACAATTGCTAAACAGATAACTTTGATAACTTTTTGATAAATGATTACAAAAGAAGAGAACAAAAACCATAAACGTAAAAGACCTGCAGTTCATGATTAAAATATTAAGTGTTACAAGAGCAATAGTCCTGTGACTGAGTATGAAATATTACATGAAGAAATTCAAATTTGTCTCTGTTAGTGGTTGTGTATATGATTTTAAAAAAAAAAAACCACAAACTTACTTGCTTAATTGGTCATATTGCAACTCATTAGTCAGATTTACAACCTAGTTTCTCACATCGCTTATGTTGTGTGTGTTAATTTTATACATGAGTGACGGCATCTACAGTTTAAATGTTGACTCTGAATGACAGATTTCTTGAGGAACTTTTCATGGCACTTTTATTTTACTCTCAGATCGAGCGTTTGCCAGAAATCTGCTGAGCGGACGGCGATACTTTTTCGTATTTTGTTTTGATGTCTGGCCTGGGGCACGAACCCTGGCTTTACGTCTAATAAGCCAACACACTACCTACTAGACTACGGCGACTACAGTAGATAAATGATGGATAAATTCGTGGTTTGTTGATTCAGTAAACGATCGTATATCTACAAAACGCCAGATCTTCCGAGGCAGCCGATTTCACGTGACTTACATGAACTTGGCGTTTCCTTAACCACAACTTGGCAAATTAATGTGGCTGGGGGCTGCACCAGTGCAAAATTCATATTTCGTTTCGTTTGAGATGTTTGGGCTGGGGTTAGAGCCGCGGCCTTACATCTAACAAGCAAATACACTACCTGTTAGACTACTGTGACTACAGTTTGGGGACTATGGACGCTTTTCCTACCTTGATTAGGGTCTTCTTCTGAACTGCGACAATTGATAACATCTTGCAAAAGCTACCTCCGGCGAATTGTTTGTCAGTTATTCAGTCTGTTGTGCCAAATCATCAGGAACAATCATTCACAATGATTGGCAATGAACCTTAATTTTCATAAAAAAAAAAACCATCTTTCGCTATCAGGCCCATTTCTGTATGAATTCGTATGTGAACGCGTGAGATACAAGAGCACCCAAGGTATCCGAAAAAGTCACTGGTTGATAGTGCTGTTTGAACTCGTGGTTTCAATATCATTTTCATCGTAGAGAACTCAACTAAACGTTCGGTGTCTTTACACGTACTTCGTCCGCTGTGCAGTTTCTCGGAATATCAATATGTTCGGACCCCCCACATACGTACATACATACATAATAGGTCATTACAACCCTTTAGTTAGGATTACGAACTAGTTTCTCACGTCACTTATGTTGTGTGTGTTAATTTTATACATGAGTGGCGGAGGACCTACAGTTTAAAGTCGACTCCGAACGACAGATTTTTTGAGAAACTTTTCATGGCAATTTGTATTTACTCTCTGAGTTTTTGCCAGAAATCTGCTGAGAGGAAGTCGCCGAAGAAATACTTTTTGTATGTTATTTTGATGCCTGGCCTGGGGCTAATAAGCCGACACACTGCCTACTAGACCACGGCCTACAGTTGCATTCATAAAATTGATTCAAATGCATTAATTGTTCTGAATTTCTTTAATTTTTTAATTCTATTTTGCATGACAAAAAAGAGGAATGTGCCTCATATAATATTAAAATTTTTTTTTGTGCTTTTCCTTCGCAAAGTCATCTTAATAAAATAATTTTTTTATTGATCCCGTAATAAAGTTGGAATGTTTATAAAAAAAATTTAATTATTATTATAAACTCTACATACACACTACATACACTCTACATACAGAGGGATAAACAACCTCTTAAGAATGAAATTGTATAAGCGGCAGCAGCAACAGCAACAACATCGTCAAAGAAAACTTTCTCTTTATATACGAACGTTATAATTTCCTTGTAGAAATTATAACAAATTTATTAATACGAAAGAAGAACAAGAAGAAAAATAAAACGAATAAGAAAATATGCAGCAAAGGAAACGAAATGCGAGTTAAAACTTTCATAAGTATAAGGCACAAGAAAATATATTCTTAACACACACACACACACACACTGATACATATTTTATGAAAGAAAACAAGATATTTTCAAATTAATTACTGAGGCATTAAGTTCAAATGTGTCACACGAAAACTGCAACAGCAACAGCAACAGATTAAACAGGCACAACATGCTGCACGGCATATACCGTACATAACCAAGCGCTTTTGAGTTCCAACTTAAAAATTAATGTTGGTGTGTGTGTAAGTGTGTGCGTGGGAGTTCCAGTTCAGTACTCAAATGCAACATGTAAGGAAATTCTCTTTTTTTCATCTTCATTTACACAAACACACGTTAATTTAACGAACTCCATGTTATGCGAGTATGACAAAAACTTGAGTGGGTTAAGGTTTAAGGTAAAGAGAGCGTTAAGAAACTAGTTAGCGTCAACTAAAGGCGATCAAGAGCAATTATCTGAAACCCTACTTCCCCAATTTCATTAGAAAAATTTTCTAATTGGAAATTCGTCAAAAAAAAGTAAAAAATTTTGTTTCCATTACCCCTTTAGGAGGGAGCATATGGCTTCCACAAAGCATCTCCATCTGACACGATTCTCCGCTATTGTTTTTGCATCTTCCCATGTCAGGTCATTAAGCCTGTTAGTTCTTGCAGGACCGTGCGTCTCCAGATATTTTTTGGTCTGCCACGGTTCCCTGAGCCCTGAGGATTCCACTCTAGCGCCATTCTTGTAATACTGTCGGGCTTCTTTCTCAATGTATGGCCAATACACCCCCCATTTTTTCTGTTTGATCTGCTACTGTATGGGTTCCTCCTCTGTGAGAGTCCAGAGATCTGCGTTGCTGATGGTGTTGGGCCAGAATATTCTACATATGTATGATTCTTAGGCATTTATTTGATGAATACCTGAAGCTTTTGTATGATGGTGTTAGATGTAAGCCAAGTTTCGCTACTATAGAGTAACGTTGACTTTACACAAGCGTTGAATATTCTTAGTTTGGTACGCCTAGATATACATATATGCACTTGTCCATACGGAGTGCAGTCGCCCGAATGCTGTTCTCGCTCTATTGAGTCTATTATCTACCTTTGTTTCTGCGCCTCCGTTTGTTGTCATAGTACTGCCGTAAAAGTAACAAATACAGGGCGGTCTATGTCGAATGTAGCGTTCTATTAGTCCATCGTCATTAACTTTTTGAATTTCTAGACTCTGAACTGAAAAGCTAAAAAAGCTTCTGTTCGGTGTCACTAAGGAAAATTCCCTGCCCAGCATCTAATACTCATACAGTTTTTTCCTTTTGAGATGCATTAATGCTTCAGAAGTTTCAAGGACGTGTTCTGATATTCAATTCTTACCAGCATGGAATCTACATACATGTTGGGTTCGAGACAATCGCCACTCTAAACATGAGTACTTTAAGTTTTGACATACATGCGTACATAATTGGTCATTACAACCCTTACAACCCTTCAACCAGAATTACGACCTAGTTGCTCACACCACTTATGTTGTGTGTGTTAATTTTATACATGGGCGGTGGGACCCACAGTTTAAAGTCGACTTCGAACGACAGATTTTTTAAGAAACTTTTCATGTCAATTTTATTTTGCACTCAGAGCAAGCTTTTGCCAGAAATATGAGCTCAAAGGAAGGCACAGAAGAAATATTTCTTTTATATTTTGTTTTGTTGGAGATGTCTGACCTTTTGATTGAACCGTGGCTTCACATCTCATAAGCCAACACAGTACCTACTAGAGTACCTACGGCGACTGGACCAATTCCTTAGGTTAGGTTAGGTCGGAGTGGTAGCTCTGATATCAAAAAGCTCACTTGAGCACGCATAGCGCATATCCGCGAGGTGAACGCAGTCCCTGTAATGACAAAGTTCCACAAAAAAAAAAAAATCACGAAAGAGGAAGATGTTGGTCAGCGCAAGGGCTGCACCAACTTCTTAGTCCAGCTTGGATAAAACCATCATATGAGCATAATTTCTGGTCGCTATTCTAAAGCAGTAATGCCGTTAATAAAACCAAAGGCATGGCCTTAACTCAATTCCACCCTTGCATGGCTGCTGATGTAAATAATTTCCAGGTTGTCTGAGAATTGTTATGCAATTTTTTCAGATACTGACAGACAATAACAGAGGAGATGACATGGAATGTCTGCAAAACTTGTCTATACATTGAGAATCACTTTTCCACCGCTCCTTAGCCACAAGAGAAGAATGTAAATTTCACGCTGGAATTCACAAGTGCATTAGGTATGTTGAAGTCGCCGTAGTCTAGCAGGTAGTGTGTTGGCTTATTAGACGTAAAGCCCGGGTTCGTATCCCAGGTCAGACATCAAACAAAATACAAACAGTATTTCTTCGGCGACATCCTCTCAGCAGATTTCTGGCAAAAACTCTGAGAGTAAATAAACCTGCCATGAAAAAGTTTCTCAAAAATCTGTCGTTCGGAGTCGACGTTAAACTGTAGGTCCCGCCGCTCATGTATAAGTGTAAGTGGTGTGAGAAGCTAGGCCGTAATCTTGACTGAAGGGTTGTAATGGCCAATTATGTATGTATGGATGTATGTATTAGGTATGTTGCATCTTTCTCAGTTGTCATGGTCAGTAACCCACATGTGGACAATCATACCTAAGCTCAACAAAGTTGAATATCTCCAGCCTTTTATACCAAAATTTTTTTAACTTTTCAATTCACTGATTACGAGTGGAGTTGCTTGGTTATTCTTATAGGTGACATAGAGTGTCTTAAATGCTACAAAATGTAAAAGAAGAAAACTTTACTTCACTCAATTAAGAATAAAATTAAAATAAAATGCAATTCACACAAACAGGCAAGACTTACATACATACATATGTACATAACACGGCATAAATGAAACCTGGCACAGTCATATCAATATTTAAACACTTCTTAACATACATATGTACATACAGTGATTGTTAAAATAATAAGAATTACGAATGCGAATTAAATTAATAACGAATAATTAAACCAAAATCAAATGAAAATCTGATGTTAATTACTCTCCCTTACATGCATAAAATTTAATTTGTTTTCTTAACAAAAATAATCGATTTTTTACTTTTCTATCACTTACACTTTTAACTCTCACTGTGTTATTATAATAAAGAGTAACTTGTTGTTGCAGTTGATGTAAAAATTTTACATACGTACGCATACATTGCAGTTAAAATTGTATGAAAACTGTAACATGATGTTAAAATTTAATGAAAACATTACAAAAACAAGGAGAAAGAAAGTAAGAAAATACTTGTATTTAACATGTACGATATTATCTTAAGATAAGCTCTCATATAATATACATATTAAGACCCCCACATAACCATGTGTAACTAAAGGCACATGTGCCATACCATACATACGATATTTGCATATGTATGTGTCTATTTCATACCTATATGAAGATATTAATTTATTATTATTTAAACATCTTTATACATACCATTCGTACACATGCACATACAGAGTAAGATGTTATGTTACACGTATAGCAGGGGTTGTCTAGAAAGAAAGCAGTTTCAGCTAAAACCTCAACGTATTTATAAAGGATCGATAAATGGATTCTAGTCAACTAAAGGGTCCGCCAAATAACTTTTATTTGAAAGTACAATGCTTCCGGTTAATAATGGAAAATAATTTCATTCAAATGGCTGCCTCGGCTGGCCATGCAGTAGCCTACACGATCGGTCCAAGTTTTAAGCACATTATCGATTGTGTGCAGCTGTATTTCACCAATGGCTTCACGAATATTGTCCTTTAAAGGGTCAATTGTCTCTGGCTTGTCGGCGTAACACTTATCTTTGACGGCACCCCACAAATAATAGTCCAACGGTGTCAAATCGCAGCTCCGAGGTGGCCAAACGATATCAGCTCTGGGGCTGATAATGCGATCTTAAAAACAGAGCGCAAAACATCGTGTGTAGCTTCGGCTGTGTGGCACGTAGCGCCGTCCTATTGAAACCAAATGTTGCCAATAACCTCCACTTCAATTTTGGTGAACAAAAATTCGTTCAACATGGCCCGATAACGATCGAAAAATGGCCCAATTATGCCTCTGGACCAAAATCCGCACCAAACAGTGACTCGTTTTGGGTGCGTCGGATTTTCAATGTATGCGGGCGGGTTTTCTGTGCCACAAATGCGACAATTTTGCTTGTTTACATACCCGCCCGGGTCAAAATGAGCTTCATCTGAGAAGATGATTTTTTTTTTGCCAAAATCGGCATCTTCTGGTGTAGGCTACTGCATGGCCAGCCGAGGCAGCCATTCGAATGAAATTATTTTCCATTATTAACCGGAAGAATTGTACTTTCAAATAAAAAAAGAAATTTGAGAAAATATTCAGTAGTTTTTTTTAAAGCATTAAAAAAAAAAGTTATTTGGCGGACCCTTTATTAAAGTTAATAAGGGGTTATCCATTACATAATACAAAAAGTTTAATGCAACTTTTTAACTTAGGGATGTCATTTAAGTGACCACCTAATCCTAGGTTGCAGAAGGCGTTCCAGTTTTCAAATCATTATCTGACGCATTTCGAGCGCTATCTTAGCCTTAACTTGACCAATGTTGGTTTTCAAATTTAGGATCTTCAAATTTATTAGCTGAGGCACAGTTTATGACGTAGACCGACCCACAAAGGCAGTCTAGAGGCGTCAAATCGCATCGATCTTGGTGGCCAAATAATGCAACCAAATCGTTAAATTACATCCTATGAAGATCCCTCATGCAATAAATTGAAAATTATTACTATTGTATGGCTTATGGCATAGTCTTGTTGAAATCATACACCATCAAGTTTATAATCTTCCATAGCAAGACAAAAAAAACGTCAGTTAGTATGCAGCCTTTGTGCAATAGTAACTGCAGATAATCATGTTTTTTTATTTCATGATTACAATCTTTTAGTCAGGACTATAACCTAGCTTCTACCATCCATCATCCATACATATTTGGTCATTACAACCCTTCAGTCAGAATTACGACCAACTTCTCACACCACATATGTTGTGTGCGTTAATTTCATACATGAGTGGAGGGGGACCTACAGTTTAAAGTCGACTCCGCACAATAGATTTTTAAGAATCTCTTCATAACAATTTTTTATTTACTCTCAGAGTTTTTGTCAGAAATCTGCTGAGAGGCAGTCACCGAAGAAATATTTTTTTTTCATATTTAGTTTCGATGTCTGAATTGAGATTTGAACCGTGGCCTTACGTTTAATAAGCCGACACACTACCTACTAGACTACGCGCGACTACATCATCCATACTATGTGTGTTGCTTTAATCCATCAGTGGCGGCACCCAGCACATCTTTGAGAAACTTTTTCTCATGGCAATTTTATTTGCTCTTAGAGTTTTTGCCAGAAGACCACATATCATAACGTGTAATACACCCTAATGATCAGTACGATAGTCCTAAATCCTGATAACGCTGTGGAATCGAATGAGTGAATAAATATTACTGAATGATGTACAATAAGTTCGAACACACGAGTAGAAACATTACTTTGCATATAAACACTCTTTTTAACACGTTCATCGCCACGATAATATCAGAAACGTTTTCACGTGGGCCACGGTAACTTTATTAGATAATTTAGTTAAAAATGTATCAAGGAAACTTAATGTATCACACAAAATTTTTTTTTGCCAAAATTCTCGGAAAAACACTATTTTTTATGTCACACATATATATGAGTGACATGGCCCCATATTAAAACTTGTTTTCTCGACAAGCCTTGTCAGTCTTATATGTCTGACGCATCCAAACAAGATACAAAAAGATACCACAAGTATTAACCTATTGTTTTGAACACAGCTTCGTTTGCATCGGACATCTGTGATTTACCAAATCGCGTACGTCAGACATATAGGACTGACATGGCTCATGTAGAACTACTTAGCGTCAGACACATATGATTGACATGGCGATGAACGTGTTAAATACAGTAAAGTTTCTTAAGCTTTAAACACGAATTTGTATTTAAACACCCATATGTTTATAAACATTATTGCTGTATAAACTGAACTGTGATTATAAACGCTACCTTGCTTATAAACACTACAGTGCATATATTCGTATATATGTATGTATAATAACAAATGGGATTATTAACACATCTGTTTATATACACCACTCTGCTTATAAGCACTACTATGTTTATAGGCACCACCATGATATAACCATTATTATGCTTTTAAACATTTTATGATTATAAACACCTCTTATGTTTATAAAAAATTTTATGGTTATTAACACTTATATTTATAAAAATTTTTATGTATATAAGCACTCTTATGCTTGTAAACATTTGTATGACTATAAACACTCTTATGTATATAAATATTTTATGATTATAAACACTCTTATGTTTATAAACATTTTTATGATTAGAAACACTCTTATGTTTATAAATATTTTTATGACTATAAAACCTATCATGTTAATAAACATTTTTATGATTATAAACACTACCAGGTTAATAAATTTAACTGTTATTGGAAGCTATACTTTGTATATAAGCACTAGTGTGCATTTAAGTATTAATGTGAATACTAATACTACTGTGTATATAAACTTTACTGTGTATATAAACATCACAGAGCTTTTCATATCGAATTATAATTATTTTTCTTGACTGTTCCAATGACAATGTTCCGTAAGATAGGCACAACTGCTAAGAACGATATGATATTGACAAATACGACTTAAACGTCACACATTCTCTATTACGAGCGTTATTTTAAGCAATGTGACCACATCTAAATAGCTTTAAATCTCTTCAAAATTCTTCATAATTTTGTGCTACCCCTTATACAAAAAATCGAATAATAACCCCATTTAGCTCAAAAACTGTTGACAATTCACATTTCACATGACACTTTTGTGGTACATATTTACGATTTTTAAGCGTTTTTAGCCTGTTATTTCCTGGCCCTACTTGAAACATGTACTTTTGCTGTAACAGTGTGAAGCTATAGGTTGCATACATGGGTCATTATATTTTCTTGATTGATTAAAGGGTTGCTGCTAGAGGATTTTTCAGCTATGATTCGAATAGAGCCCATGGCTTCACAATGTTGATCTGGCTATAAGATATACAGTGGACAGCAAATTTTAGCAATTTCATGAATTATAGCCAAAAGTTTGTATACAAATGCATAGTTTTTATATTTATTTTATTAATTTATTTCTTTTTTATTATAAAACAAAAAATTTTTTAAATGTTTTTCATAAAACAAGAGAAAAATAAGGAAAAGTTTCAGATGACTCAATAGGTACCCCCAACGGGAGAACCCTGAGTAAATTTAAAATCCAAAGGCCTAATATATGAAAATGTTATCCTTTGTATTTTGAAGAATATCCCTTAAGGTCAAGCACTCTATTTAACCCATTTTGGAATTGAATGTACAAGTTTTGTTTAGTGTTTTCTGGTGGCACCATGAGCAAGTTTTTCGATTGACTTTTGTTTGAGGTTTAGCGGTTACGTAACCGTTCTTTCAAATGATCTCCTAAATACTCTCTTGAAGTCATATCGGGACTGTGTGCAGGAGTATTAAAACTGTGGGGACTTTTTTTGTCAAAATATATTGCCGTATTAAGACTTTCTGTCCACTGTATATTATGATTTGGTATTAAACTTACTAATTGGCTGCTTAAGCACTGGAGTTTTTCAAGCAAAAAACATGCCCATATTGAATGAGACGCGCGTTGCCTGTTGGGCGATACTCCGTATTGCCAGGCGAAAAGAAAATGGTACGTAATCGAACAATTGGTGTTCTTTATTACGCTTTCTTATTTTCCTTACGCATCTAATTTTTTTCCTTGCGCAAATCTGGCATCATTTTCAACTAATTTTGCGAAAGCTTTACAGAGTACGAAATTGTACTCTTAACACATTTCACTTATGCATCGAACTTGCTTTCGCATCGCAATAGAGAGAAACTCCTAATTTACATCAACAGCCAGGCTGTTCAGAGTCATCTCATGACCGAGGACTTGAATGCCAAGTACATTTCAGGAAAATTTTGAATCATTTAAGGGTACTTATTTTAATTTTTATTTTGGGCTCTAGTTTGTAGGAATATCGTTGGATATATCATTGTTAATGAACCCGCCAGGTCGGGTATAAAGATCACAATCTCTGTTACAAGTGATGAGTGTTTCGATTACCTAAATTAATCTGAATGTTCAACAGCAACTTCGTTAGCAGCATAATGGCCTGCTTGGATTTGTTGGCCTAACCCTAGTTATACATACCTATGTACATACATAAGTGGCACCTTATTCTTCAAGGAGTTTTTGACGACTATCTTGTATTATTAGATGTATTGGTTTTCGATTAATATAACCTCAGTTCACTGAGAAAAAAAAAAACGTTAATTTTCTTCTATTGTTTAAACATCATTTTTAATTAGTTGACACCATTCGCACACATGGAGTTTTAAGTCTGAGAGAGGAAAGAGCTTAAAAAAAAAGTAAAAAATGAGAGTGAAAAGCTGTTGTATACGAATTCTTACTCTAGTAACTATGCAAGTAACTGTATATGCATGCATACATACATACATACATATGCATATACATGACAGGCATTCATTTTTAAGTGTTTGTGTAACAGGACAAGTGTCTGTATGTGTTTAACTGAGTGTGTGTGTGTGTATTGCATAAGACTATGAAATTTAAGTTGCATTTAAATTGTATGAGCGGTTATGATAATGGGAAGGAAATGAATTCCATAGTGTAACCAACTAAAACTAAGAATCGAAATACAAAAATAGGCTGCAAGTTGGTTTCATTCTACGTTTTTTTTTTATAATATATTCGTGTATTTAAATTGCTTTATAATTTTTGTTTTTTTTTTCTTTTTGTTGCTAAATTGTTAAAAACAAAATAAAACAGCAACAATAGCAAACGCCACAAAAGAAACAGAAAATAATCCACTTTAAATAGTGGAAAATACACAGTAATTGTGTATCTCTACAAGAGCTGCTTTTCATGAGAGTGGAAAAGCAAGGAAAAATGAAAGGAAATTTTCAAAGAAATGTAGAAAACAAAAGAGAGAGAGAAAAATAATACAATATAAATTAAACTTAATAATATAATTGTGAAAGTACTCATACGTTTTAATTGTGTTCTGAATTTACAAATGCATTTCAATGCCGTCAGAAGATAAACCCCCGCAACAGTTTGAAAGACTTTTTCTATGAGTAAAATTTATAAATTTTTCCTTGCAAATGTTCACTGGGTTATCTGTGAATTTCCCTTAAACTCGAGTTTATTTCTGTATATTTGCCTGTGCATATTCGTTTATGTGCAAACAATAGTTCCGTTCAATGCAACTGTTGCGTTCGTTGTTCGCAAAATTTCATTTGCATGAAACTGTGCAATTTAATGCCATTCATTTCATTTGATTTTTTTATGTTTTTATGTTTTAAAGAAAAACAACATCATTAAATTGCATGTATGCAATTTATGCTTTAATTGTTGCTTTTAATGGGTTATAACTATAATTTTTTCGTTTATTTCCCTGTCGTTTTTTAAGCAAATATTGACAAGGTCGCATGGAATATTATTTGGAAATCAATTTTTGTGGACACAGTGGTACTAATGTATTGGAAAAAGATCTTGTTTACATAAATGCTTGCTTACTTAGTTACTTACATACTAGCTAGTATACAGTGGTGGTCTTATAATTAGAAGCAACTTAGCAACATGTATGTTTGTTAATTTGCTTTACAGTTTTCACTGTGTACCAGGGAGCAAAGGCTTTGTTTGGAGGATGTTTTACATACGTTTTTCTCATCAGATAGGGACAAATTAAGAGAACTCTGTTCCAGAAACATCGTTTCTAATTATAAGGCCAACACTGTACCTACTAAATAAATTCTAGACAATTTGTTTTGGATTCATTAACATCTCTTTTACTTGGTCCTTCCACCCAATCTCCAATTTCTCTCCTTCTTTTTAACCTACTGTCGCTCTATCGGTTGTTTTCTTCTTGGAACTGCTCTCTTGCAACATGTCTCAAACTTTTCATCTTAAAACTTTTTAGTAATGGCGATGTCTACGTATACATACATACATTGGTCATTAGAACCTTTCAGTCAGGATTATAGACTTAGTTTCACACCACTTGTGAGTGTGTTTTAATTTTATACTTGAGTGGCGAGACTTACAGTTTAAAGTTGACTTCAAACGACAGATTTTTTTAGAAACTTTATCATGACAATTTTATTCACTCTCAGAGTTTTTGCCAGAAATCTGCTGAGAGGAAGTCGCCAAAGAAATACTTTTTGTATTTTGTTTTGATGTCTGACCAGGACTTTGAACCGTGGCCTTACGTCTAATAAGTCAATACACTACCTACTAAACTACGGCGTCTTCATTAGTGTCACATGTCTAGGTGTGGTTGGTATCATTCATGAGTAATACCGTGGCGTTAACCAACGTTACACATAAAGTCCAAGAAAACTTTCTTTTGAAAAAACTTCTAAAACTGTTACGTCTAATTGGCAATTGTTCAGGATTCCTAACCATACTTTTGGACACGTTAAACTAATGTCCGCTAAAACAGTTTTTTTTTGTTGTTTTAATGACAGTCAAGTCGCGGAAGAGCTTGTTTAACCCACAGTAGCAGTTATTGGCAAACAACATGTTTCTTCTGAAGTCTGACCATGTGGCCTTTGTTTACAACGAATTCAAGGTAAACAAATTCCTTTTTACTGGTTTTCAGGATTAAAGAATAGCCCTAGGCGTTTAATATGTTGTGTCGACGTATATGGTGTTGAGAGTCTATGCAATCCCTGAAGTCTTTTGATATGACAACGTGGGATTCCAGCGCTATGGTTGCTGCTTGACTGTCCAAACATACAGTGGTGGCCTTATAATTAGAAACGACTTAGCAACATGTATGTTTGTTAATTGGTTTTACAGTTTTCACTGTGTACCTGGTATCAGAGGCTTTGTTTGGAGGGCGTCTTATATACGTTTTTCCATCAGATTGGGACAAATTAAACTTAGATTCGTCACTCCAGAGAACTCTGTTCCAGAAACATCGTTTCTAATTATAAGGCCACCACTGTATATTTAAGTTCGAAGGAGGTTGGTCCCTGGGGCATCTTCGCCTGAAAGACGCTGGCCTGCGTATGTAATCTGTATGACCCATTCAGTGCCAGCTGATCGGAATAAACTCCAGATCCAGTTCCATAGACTTAAGTTTTGAGAACACCCCACAAAAAAAGTCTGATGAAGATAAAACGCACGATTTCGTTGGCCAGTTCACATCACTTCCACATGAGGTGGTCATTAGATTCACTTTTGAATGTGGTTAGAGAGGACATACATAATAAACACCACATTTTACTCCAAAAGAGGACTATAATTCGGTGCTTTCATGCATCATTGGTCATTGTAATCCTTCATTTAGGATTACGACCTAGTTTTCCACACCTCTTATGTTGTGTGTGTTAATTTTATACATGAGAGTGCCGGGGCCTATAGTTTAAAGTCGACTTCGAAAGACATATTTTTTTAAGAATCTTTTCATGGCAATTTATTCACTCTCACAGTTTTTACCAGAAATCTGCTGAGAGGAAGTCGCTGAAGAAATATTTATCAATATTTCGTTTTGTTGGAAATGTCTGACCCGAGGCACTACCTACTAGACTACGACGACTTCCTGATTGTAATGTTTATCTACTGTCCGTATGAAAACTTTCCACAGAGTTTTTTGTGATGTTATCTGTCTTCCCATAGCATTAGATTCCTATCGCATAACATTTCGAATTTTATTCCCTCTTCATGGGTTGGAGTGCATAGTATTTGTTCAACCTTAATCTTACCCTCTTCATTCATTCATTTCCTCAATTAAAGTTCTTTTGGCAAAAATTTTTAAAACGATTTCAAGATTATAATCTAAATATACATACGTAAGCTTTTCTTTCTTGCTTTCTCTCTCTCTCTCTCTTTTTATAATAAATTTAATTAAATTTTATTTTTAAGGGATTTTATATTTAAACGTTATTATAATAGAGAGAAAGAAATGAAAAGAAAATAACAAAAAAAAGGATTTCAAACCTTTTTATGGGAATTTAAAATATCCTGAAAAGCAGATGGTTTTTTTTTTGGCATACACTGGCAAAATATAAAAAAATTAAATACTCAACCCCCCCCCCCTACGCAACTAAAATCTTAAGTGGCGCTTAACTTCATTAACCATACTCAAAGCATATACATACATATGTATATATAAGTCTGTGTGTGTGTATATGTATGATAAGGATTTTTTTTCTTTATTTATGGTCAGTTGATTTTCGTTTCGATTTTTTACCCTCCTTTTCTTTTTCATGTTCATTCATTTCTTTCAACCTTTAACGAAATATTGATAATCTTAAGCGCTTGAATGGCTGTTAAGTCATCTTTAAAGGTACAATAATAGCAAGAAAAAAGTATATGAAATATTTTTATAAGCAAATATAAGTAAATGTGTATGTATGTATGTATGTAGACATACATACATATGTGCATATATCAGCTATTTTATAAACTTGATATTCAGAAGTTAGAAGTATACAGTCAGTGACAACAAACTATTCGCATTAACCCTACGCTGTGCTCTAAAATTCATTTAAAGCTCAACGATTACCAATGGAACAGCCTACATGAGTTATAATAAGAGTGTAACCTATGTAATTAGACCAAGTATTGCCCATAAATAATGATTTTCTTGCCCTAATTCTGGTACAATACGGAGAATCGGATGAAACCGCTCAGTTTTCCAGTACCGATCTATAGATCAATGTGTGATATATCGCATGATAGAAGCACTTCTCCTAGCAAATATTGCTGCAAACTTACCTAATACATCTGGATCTATATCGTCCTCATGTTGCTCTCATTTAAAGCACAATGATTGTTTGTAGATGGGCACGTGAATTATGGTAGAGTTCTTAGACCTAGATGGATCTGGATCCATATCTTGCTCTTCTTTATCTCAGCAATTTCCACAGAATTCATTAGTCATACATCCACAAAGACGCAGAGCTTTTCCTTTGAAATTTAAACAAAATTTCCATATTTTCTCTATCAAATCTTGTTCCGATTTACTCTTTCCTTATTGCCTTTAACCAAAGCTACTGCCACATTGTCAATCTTAAGCTTCCAGCATCCCCATCAAATCGCCAATGTAGGAAATTAGCCCGCAAATTTTGTTACTGTACCCCATCAGGGCAATTAAACCCCTGTGTAGTTTTTTTGGAACTGTCACTGTGTCCCAGTAACCATTGAAGTTGCCGTAGTCTAGTAGGCAGTAGGCTTATTAGACGTAAGGCCACGGTTCAAACCCCCAGGTCAGACATCAAAACGAAATATGAAAAAATATTTCTTCGGCGACTTCCTCTCAGCAAATTTCTGGCAAAAACTTTGAGAGTAAATACAAAATTGCCATGAAGAGTTTCTCAAAAATCTGTCGTTCGGAGTCGACTTTAAACTGTAGGTCCCGCCACTCATGTAATTAACACACGCAACATGAGTGGTGTGACAAGCTAGGCCGCAATCCTGACTGAAGGGTTGTAATGGCCAATTATGTATGTATGTCCCAATAACCATGTGATGTGAATACGTCACTGTACTCCCCTTTATTTTTGAAAGGTTAGCTGTGGCCAAATATTCTTCATGTAGAACCCACTGCTTTGACAACTTTGTGGAAGGAGATCCTCTAGAGCTATTGTACATCTTAGTAATCCTAAGAGCTCTCCGTATGGCCAATACTTTTATGTAGGAGACGCAATACTAACAGTTGTACAGCCCTTGCGCTGACCAATTTCTTCCCCTTTCCTGAATTTTTTTTGGTGGAACTTGATGAGTACAGGTTCTGCGTTCACCTCGTGGCATCACAACGGGCCGATATGCGTGCTCAAGCGAGTTTTTTGATATCACAGCTACCACTCCGACCTAACCCTACAGTAGCCTCAAACAGTGTGCTATAACTAGCAACACTGAAAAGATTCCAACACAGGACAGATTATTTTCAGTCTCTAGCCATCTAGCCTAACCAACTACGTTGCATTTCTATACCAATGGAAGCATGAATTTCCCCTGAGAAGTCATGTAATTAATGCTTACGAAAGTTCGCGTGACTACTCTATTCGATAATGTTCGATATCAGGCAACTATAAATAAAAGTCTGATCTACATACATACATACATACATAATTGGTCATTACAACCCTTCAGTCACGATTACGAACTAGTAAGACCTCTGCTTTGTAAATCCAATGTGTAGGTTTCGAACGTCAAATTTGAGAAACTTTACATGGCAATTTTATTTTCATCTCATGCTTAGAAAATTCTTTCCACTGATACTAAGGCAACAACTAATTACCCCCTTGCCCCCTATTTAAATATTTTTTTGTGATCATTTAATCTTGTAAACATACCCCTCGTATTTACCAACCGTTCTCTCTGCATGAAGTCAAAGTTTTTGCTTGAAGACTGCTGAGAGGAAGTCAACGCAAAAAATATTTCATTTTATTCGAGATGTCTGAGCTAAAGTTTAAATCAGGGGCTCTCGTCTAGTAAACCAACACCATATCTAATAGACGGCACCGACTACAACTAGACCTAACTCAGTCTAAAGGATATCTGGCTGATATATTCTTTACTTGTATAGTAGCTCAACACCCCCAAAACTTTGTTCTAGAGTAGGAAAGCAGTGGAGACCTTTTTTTTCTAGAATAGTTGCCTATTCGAAATAAATTTTGGAAATCAGTCACTATCAGCTAGTTTAAGATCTCTTGTAAACAACCTAGATGCCCACTATCTAACTACATACATACATACATACATAATTGGTCATTACAATCCTTTAGTCAGGATCAGAGGTCAGCAATGAGTATTCAAAACGATGAGTAGATTCGAATCATACTTATAATTTCTGCCACATACGCATTCATACTTATTTTAATGTCATACTCATACTACTCATATTCAAACATAGTTCGAATGTTATGAGTTTGATGCCAACGTTGTACTCTTCATACTCATTGCAACTTGTACTTATAAATCAATGTTGTACTGAGTACAATACTGTTGACTCACTCATACTCAAAATTTCATGAGTACTTATGAGTAGCGAAAAAGTGATTTATTGCTGATCTCTGGTCAGGATTACGACCTAGTTTCTCACACCACTTATGTTGTGTGTGTTAATTTTATACATGAGTGTTGGGACCTGCAGTTTAAAGTCAACTCCGAACGACAGATTTTTGAGAAACTTTTCATGGCAATTTTATTTACTCTCAGAGTTTTTGCCAGAAATCTGCTGGAAATCTGGAAGTCGCAGAAGAAATATTTTTTATATTTCGTTCAGTTGGAGATGCCTGACCCTGGCTTTTCGTCTTATAAGCCAACACACTACCCACTAGACTACGCGGTTTCCATTTCTAACCACCTAGAATAAGTTGTATACTGTCTTCAAATCTGTTCAAAACTAGAAGAACTAAGTCGTTGATTGCCTAATAAACGATTAACCTCACTAAAATCGAATGCGTTCTCTGAAACAGCTGAGGTTAATTACGGGTATTTCCCGGATGTTATGGAAGTTACCATGTTCCATGGTGCCTTATTTTTTGTACTACACTGTAACTTAATCACATCACATACAACTTTCAAAGCACCACTACCCATTCTATAGGTATGTTTATATTATATTTCGGTCTTTAGATTATAATTTTTGTTCTCTTTTATGTTGAGATTATAATAATAAAGGGGTTGCTTTGACTTTAAGATTCTTACGATTGATATGAGTATTCAAAAATAAAAATAAAAACAAGAAAAAATTAAATTAAAGGAATTGAAGAAATTGTAGGTATTTGAGATATGCCCTACAGCATAAACGTTTTATTTGAGTATTGAAGGGGACAGGAAAAAACAGTATTGGAGTTACAATGCAATGCCCTACAGCAACAAAAGCTTTATTTTAGTATTGAAAGCCAAGAGACACAAAGTATTGGAAATGCAATGTCGGCGTAATTTTCACAAAATTGCTGTCATTCTTGCTTCCAAAGGAAAGAATGTGTTTTCTTACGTTTTTATTCACATAAAAGATTTAAATTCGCTCAGTCAAGATTTGTGCCGAGGTAAATAGTCTTGGAATACCTTTCAAAAGAATACAACATACATCTCTTAATAGTTTTAATACCCACTGTAGTTAGTTCTCTACATCCTCTATTGCTTCACCAATAACAAAAGAAAAACTTTCCCTTTTTCTTCATGTTCAATTTAAAATTGTTAAGGAAACCGCATTATAAAATATAAAAACCCATATATTGCATGTATTTATTGCAAAAAGAGAAGAAAAAAAAACGAAAAAAGAATAGAAAAGCTCAAAGGGTCTGAGAGATTTATAAGATAATAAATTTTTAAAGGAAATAAATTGGGAATTTTCCAAAGAATGAAAAAAGACATATTGAGGTACATACATATGCTTACAAAATATACAATAGAAAATTGTATTTGTCAGTGAAAAAAAATTGTAATAATAAAGAGGCTTTACATTAAAGGTGGACAGTTTAAAATAGCAAGAGGAGGTACAATCAATAATTTCAAATAGGCAGTGTTCATTACAATATAATCTCGGTCAAGATTAAGCCCATAATGTACCCAGGTTTTCCTAAATTTACCTTCCTTTATTGGTCTAAAATTTGTCTTACATCAACCAATTCAATACTCTTCCTCTTAGGATGGCCCCTGCATTGTTGTACATGGAAAGCAGTATTTATTGAACTTGAACAGTTACTGCAGAGGCTTCTACATATTGATACATACATACATAATTGGTCATTACAACCCTTGAGTCAGGATTACGACCTAGTTTCTCACACCACTTATGTTGTGTGCTTTAATTTTTATAATATGGCGGGGCCTACAGTTCAAAGTCGACTCTGAACGACAGATTTTTGAGAATCTTTTCATGGCAGTTTTTATTTACTCTCAGAATTTTTGCCAGAAATCTGCCGAGATGAAGTCGCCGAAGAAATACTTTTTGTTTTGATGTCAGGCCTGGGGTTTGAACCCTGGCTTTACGCCTAATAAGCCAACACACTACCTAGTAGCGGCTTGAGTTATAGATTCCTAGAGAGGGGAATAAGAAGCTGATAATTTGATCACTTCACTAGCAGTATAAGAGTTGTCCTGTAATGTATAGTGCAATCCATTAAACAATTGACCACGAGCCATTATGCTCCACGTGACGCAAATATACCATGTAAATATAACCACTATTGCCTTCAAAATATACTTCCGATACACCGTTCCATACAAGAAAAACGTACTTCATTTTCAGACAAATATACATAAGTTCTCTAAATAGTATGGAGATCAGATTGAGCGAAAACCATGCACTTGAATACTTCCTGGCAAAATCTCTGCAAAAACTGCCATAAAAAGTTTCACCACAATCTGTTGTTCGGAATCGACCTTAAACTGTAGGTCCCGCCACTTATGTATAAAATTAACACACATCACTTAAGTAGTGTGGGAAGCGAGGTCGTAATCCTGACTGCAGAATCAGGCATGGCCCTTGGCAGTTGAAATCACTTCATTAGAAGCTCCGAATGGTTTCGAGGATAGGGAAAAATAGATCGCAATGGGCCTCATGTGGCCCAAGAGTGTCTTATCAAGTTCTTTTTATCTAAACAGCTATCATATCCCATTAACGTTTGATTTCTATCTGTTTGTCTTGTGATATTGCAGAGGAATGTCCATGAACATGAGAGAGATGTACATACGTATGTACATATCTCTCATGCACGCTGTCTCTTGCACGCTGTCAAAAAGCTTTAAAATATGTTTTGATACCATGCATGACCGTCGTGTTCCAGTTTTGTTCACATATATATGAATGGTCCATATAGTAAGGAGATCAGATTCGGTGAAGTATTTTTAGCTCCGGCTCAACAAAACCATGCTTCTGGTTTCAGCGAACATTACTTTGAACTTTCGTCTCCAAAACATCTAGAGCTTTTGATAGCTCAATAGCTACATATTTTACATCACTTGTAGTTACAGGCAACTTAATATTATTGTTGCACTTAATAAACAACAGTAGGGTCTTTAGTGTGCTAACGTTAACCACATTCTCATTGCCCCAAACAAAGATTGCTTATGGGTCGGATGTGATTGATGCTATAAACACAATAACAATTTGCTTGTTGTCGCGTTGTCTTTTAAATAATCATTTCCATATTATCCCATGTAGTCTATTTTTTGCTGTGTTTGCAGCGCTGCGTTTATTGTGTTTGTAGCATGAGTCATTGATAATCGCCACAATCTTCAAAGAGCTTGAACAAAAGCCATTGGAGTATTCATAATGAAACTACTTTGAGCTGCAAGAATGTTGATAGAATTGGACCTAAAATAGAGAGAGAGAGAGCCAGAGAGAAAGAGAAATAGTGAAAGTATTAAGAAAAATAAGATATAGTGTTGGAGATAGAACAGAACTTTTCGGTACCTTCGAACTTTGCCTTAATTGTGATGAAATTTTATTCACAGTAAACTGTATATTGTGATACCTAAAATTCATAAAATCTATCGAGAGAATTGCTCCTTCACCCTATATTCAAGTGGATGAAGTCGCCTAAGTCTACTAATACGTACAATAACAACAAAGTACAACACAAAAAACTTTACGCAATGCAGTTAACAATACCGTTAACAATAACAATAAGTTAAGCTACAAAAGTACAGAGGAAAAGCAAAAGAACAACATTATGAAGCATTGCAAATACGAGACGATATCAATATCAATATGTTATTGGAGAAGAGAATTAAAGAGTTAATTTAATGAGAGCACACTGTTAGTTCTCCAATCCAGAGACGTTAATAGTGATATGATGTTAAATTTTGAACACTTTTAAAGTACTTATGCTAAATGCAAGTCATTATTAGTAAATTTTAACAAATTTTTTAAACGCTTGCAAGAATTATGAAAATTTTTATAGGTTCTGAATTATTAGCGATATTGCTTTTAAGTAGAATAGAAATAAAGAAAAATTAAGTTTTTTGATTTCATTTATTTGATAAGTAATATGATCTTATAAATACTGAACGCAAGTAGATTTTTTTTGATTTTTGAAAAGGACAGAAGATTCAATATTAGTTCGAACATTTTGTTCAAACTTCGATATGAAAATAAATTTTATAAATAAATCTCAGAAAGGCGCGATGGAAAAAGAGCGATTTAGACGTTATTACAAGTCCACAAATCAAGTTTTTGTGTAAAAGAGTGCTGAAAGTATCATGTTTACTCAATATGTAACACGAATGAAAATTTGGTAATCGTACCACTAGCTTGGTTTTTTTTAAATTCTTCCATAAACATCACCATTAAAACGGTAGAGTATTTCAATATAAAGAACTAAAATATACAGTAAGAAAAAAGCCTACATACACCACTATATGTTGACTTTTTTCCTGCTAATTTTTATATAATACATAATTTCTACATTATTTTTTTTATATTTGTTATTGTCTTCAAGCACTAAATAAATGCCTTAAACAATATTATAAAATTTTTTCAATTTGATAAAAATCACCGGGAATACATACATCCCTGTATGTAAAGTTTTTACTTTGACAGTATAGTTATACAGATATAAAATAACTGTTTCTCCCCTATTGTTATATTTGTAAGGAATCTTTTAAAAATGTTTGGACTTCGTCCGCCTAGGTCTCCACAAAAACTGCTTCCCCCTTATAGATATTTTGCGTAGAAATTTGTGGATTTAATAAGACCAAGTCTGCAAATATGCCTTTCAACATTCAAATAAAATGTTTACTACTTTTTTCCTGTCATTTAAAAAAATACTTTAAAAAATTTCATAATAATTTTGGCTTTAATTTTACATACATACGTAGAGTTTTACAGTCTAAAATACCCTTATAACGAATTTAATTTCAGTTTAGTACTTCATTTCTCACTTGAAAAAGGTATAATGTGTTCTAAATTTAATTCTTAAAAAACAACTCCCATCTGCGGTAATTTGTGGTCACCAAAAAGTGCATATAAACGCGAAAAAACAAAAATATTTTACTCAGAAGAACAGTACAACTACTACGTACAATAACAACAAAGTATAACACACAAAAAATTTACGCAATGCACTTGTTGTTGTTGTCGCTTTTCTTAAAATTGGTGAAGCACTTGATCAACACAACACAAAATTTTAAGTAAACCGGTTCTTGTTATTGTTGTTTTATTAAAATTGTTTTATTTAAATTGTTGAAACAACATAATGCTCTCTTATTAATGACGTATGTAAATATAAGTGCATTGTTATTGTTTATTCTTATGAACTCACGGCTCTCTATTTTCTAATGGCGATGCTTATTGAGTGTGTAAACAGTGTTGCCTGTTTCCTAAGCTTACGTACATAAATGGTACAAATATTTATTGGGGGTGAGAGATCATATTTAATACTCTTTTTTCTTGCTATCAAGATGCTCTAGATTTTTCGTACGTTTTTCAATGTCAAGGAGAGAATATGTAGGTCAGTTAAATTCGTATGTAAGCGTACTTTTTAATTAAAGGGTTCATTTTTGTACTATATGAGTATTTACAAGACAAATCAGACGATGGTAATACTGAAGTTTACTTTGATGATTTGATTCTTAGCTGACCGTTTACTTACATAGTGTAACTGATCTCCATTCTTAAAGTGGCGTCTGAAATAATTAGTTGTGCGGAAATAATTGAAATTCTTTTAAATTTCTATTAAGTAAAATAAAAGTAAAGTGTAAAGTGAGTGTGTGTGTAAGTGCTAGTGCAAAATCATATCAAAAAAGTCAGTTATTTTATTTTTTGCTTAAATGAAAAAAAAGTAAATGCATAAAGCTAATAAGTAGTGCATTATAAAAGTAAATTATTTTCAATATTTGTTTAAATAAAAAAAAGTTAAATGCATGAAGGCAATATAAGTCTTAAGTTTGTTTGTTTGTTCATTAGAAAAGTCAGTTATATTATTTAAATTATTTAAATGAAAAAAGTAAATGCATAAAGCTAATAAGTAGTCCATTATAAAAGTAAATTATTTTCAATTTTTGCTTAAATGAAAAAAAAAATAAATGCATGAAGGCAATATAAGTCTATATTTGTGTGTTTGTTCATTAAAAATGTGTTAGAAAAAGTGTGTTAAAGTGAATCATCATGTTGGAGTCTTCAAAATTTTTCATCAAAGCAGCAGAAGAAGCAGAGGCAATCGTATAATGCATAACAATAAGGTAAAGTAACAACAAAACTTTAACGCCGTTATGGCTGTAACATTCTTATTTTATGTCGTATTTTGTATTAAGGCACGCAAAATATGTGTGTGAATTTTTTTTATAACAACAACAAACAATCAGATTATTTTTTTGTCTCGTTTTTTGTAGACATGATTATTCATGCTTTTTTAGGCTCTCTATATTGTAAAATAACTTTTGCTTTTAATTCCTCTCAATCATAAATTTTCTGTCATTCTCTTTCTCTCTCACTATCGCCATTTGCATATGCACTCTCTGTGGGATTATTGATCTCTGTTTTATTACGCATCTTCGTTAATAAAAATTATCGTATAGTAATGGGTTTCTGTATCATAATCATGTTTATTTTTTTTTTCGTTTTTTTTTTAATACAATGCCTATTAATTGCCTGTGCTAAATGAGGGATGCATTTTTTGCTTAACAACAGTTCCTATGACTCAGGAATTTGTTTGAAAATAATAAAAAAAAAAAATAAAAAAAAATTAAGAACATTATTTTTCCTTTTATTAATTAAAAAATTCAATTTTTTTAATTTATAAAAAAAACGTAAATACACTTGCAACGTTTTTGGAAGGTGTTTTAACAAATATGCTTAGAAATCAGATTCTAAATTGAAAAAATATTTGAATATTTTTTTCCTTTTTGTATTAAATTCAAAATTCCTGAAAAAGATTTCTTTACGTCCTAGATTTAAACGCTCTCGATAGGGCTGGCACTAAGGTTTTTACAGACGGGTACAAATCTTAGTTCTTTTATATCAGGAGAATGGAATTGCTATTTTCAGGACTAGGTAATGTAATACCAAGTCTACGGTAGAGATTTTCGAATTCCATAGACCTTGAATGATTTATACGTAACTTTCATCCTAATTATTAGATTCCAGACATAACTTTATAAGACGGCGAGGAATTCTAATCATACTCTTTCTTGGGTGCTTGAATAGGCGGATAATAAAGGTTGTTGAATAGGCTAGCTTTGGTTTATGAGAGAGAGAGAGAGAGAGAGAGCAATATAGTAATAAAGAGAATCAATTGCGACTGCTACACTAATGCAAGAAACACAATAAATGCGACAAAGCATGTACAGCAATCTTTTAAAAACAGAATACATGGGTGTATATGGAAGTGATTATTTTAAAGACAATGCGTTAAACTGTTTTTGCAAAATTGCTGTATTTGCTGCGTTTTGTTTATTGTGTTTATAGCATAAATCTTAAATACGACAGAAGGTGTGTTTAAATTTATTTGTATGTGCACTACGTCTATACTAAGGGGAAGGGTTTATCGGTTTCAAAAATAAAGTAAAGCTATGATTTCGAAAAAAGTTTTATTTCAAAATATTGCTTGGACCTTGCAATTTTATACGAACGCAAAGATTTTTAAATGACATCAGTTTATTTATTGATTTAGTGTTTGTCCACTTTTTCACATGGTCTCTTAACGACAGTTGCTATGCTGCAACACGGTTTTTCACTTATTTTCACAAAAAAAATTCATGATCTTGATAACCAACGATGTCCTAAAAAACGTGGACTTAATTTTTTCTAGAAACTTAATGCAATAAAGCCAAAATCAGCCTTCGGGCGGCAAGACTTATGGTATTGTCCTATTACAACCTCATAATGACCAACACATAGATAATCACCAAAGGCGGACTTGAAAAATATTGATCATTGAGGATAACAGTTCTCTCAAGTACACTTTAAAAAAACAATACGGAGCAATTACACCTTCAGATTTTTATATGCATGTGTTTTCCTTTCGAAATAAACACTGGGTGAGAAATGATCTCCTTTGCCGAAGAAAATGTTGTTCCAAAAATCAGCTTTGGTAGCTTGTTTCTTGAACAATTTTTTAATAAAAATTGTGGATTTTGTTGCCAGTAAGCAAGGGAGAAGAAGATTGTGGGGAAATATAGAATAAAACTTTTGAGACAATTTAAAACCAAGATAAGACAAAACATTTCATAGTTTCTGTATAAAATATCTGCTATCTCTTTCCTTAATCTTAATTAACGAATGCTAAATTTGTAAAATATTTTAACAAAAAAACAAAAAAAAGAGACAAGAGAAGAGACACAAAAATATTGTTTTTAATCTAATTGACAGTTAATCAAAAATGATTATCATGGCCCTTATACCATAAATTTGCTTGCGTTTCCATTAAAATGAATGATGAAGTGAATAACGCATCTAGATTGAACCGGCTGGGCTGCAATGGTCACCCTGACTCAATCAGTCATATCCTCTCTATTAGTATACGCGAGCAAAGATCACAGTTTAATTTAATGTTTATGCTTATGGGGCATGCAATGAGAGGTTCACTTGAACAACAAGCAACCACGTTGCCTTTTATATTTTGACTGCCATATACATACATACATATATGTATGTGCTATGAATCAGTACTTTAATCTAAATACCACAGAGATGGTTAAAATACTAGCATGAACAAAATATTTCTAAAATAAAAGTGAAGGTTATTGTTAAGTGAGAGAAGTAAAATATCTTTTCCTTTTATTTTGTGTTAGCAGCTGTCGAAAATGACAACTGCTGCTAGTATTTTCATCTCTTCTGTATATCCACTTATTTGCCTTTTTTTTTTTTGAACATTCATTCCCTTACTTTCATCTGTGGATTTTGGTTAATTTTCAGTTGATCTACATCATCATCATCATTATGATGATAATCTTCATGCATCATTATGAGCGTCATTTGCCATCGTCATCAACATCTATAACTTTAACTGTCAATAGGCTAAACTCGCTTGGCTCGGCTTGACTTGACTTGACTCTTATGTACTCGTATATGGGAGTTTGGAGTCCAATTGCTTTTTTTTTCGTTTTTTTTCTATGAATTTATTAGTGGCTCTCTTCTTGGTGTTCTTGTTTTCTTTTTTTTAACAATTTTAAATTGGCAGTTAACATTAATCTTAATAAAAAAACAACAAAAACAAATTAAGTAAAAAAAATATATATTTTTGGGGGTGATGTTATAAATTTAGTTCCCAAGATTAAGAAGACTTTTTTTGTAGTGTGAGAAGCTAAGTCGTAATCCTGACTGAAGAGTCTCAAAATATACATATTTCGATGCTTTAAAAATAGAACAGAACCTTAAGAAGTCTTATCTAGAGCAATCTGTATATTGTGATCTTTAAGACATTACAAAATCTATCGAGAGAATTGCTCCATCACCCTACATTCGAGTGGATAAAGTCGCCTAAGTCTAGTAGTAGTAGTAGGTAGTGTGTTGGCTTATTAGACGATAGCCTGTGGTTTTACTCACAGCTCAGAACACAACGAAATATAAAAAAAATATTTCTTCGGAACCATTGGCCTTCTGACAACAAATAGTCATGCAAAATTTCTAAAATTTGGCGTTTTTGGGTTGGACATTAAACTGTAGGTCACGCCGCTATCCATGGATAGAATTAGCGCAAATAATATGGGTGGTGTGAGAAGCCAGGTTGTAATCTTGACTAAAGGGTTGTACATAATTAACAATTATTTACCAAAATAAAAAAATCTATGGTTTCAAGTATACACCTAATTCTGTTTTTACACGGTAGATTGGTTCCGGAAAAAACCGTGTAAAAAAAACCGTGTAAAAAAAGACACTGATTGTATGCAAAAATAGGTGATTGGTTCCTAATCTCTAAAACCTATTAAAATTAGTGAAAAACAAGGATTTTTTAAGTAGTTTTGTATTTGACATTTTCTTTTAGGGATTCATAAAATATTTAACAAAATTAAAAATATAAATAACTTAATAAATATAAAATATTTTTTGGCTTACCTTTTATCTTAATGCGTTAAATTTAATGTAACGATAGAAAAACAAATTTGCCAATAAAAAATTTCTTTACCAAACACAAAATATAAACACATTTCAATTGCTCTGACCTTTGTGCTTGTATGCACAAAAGGGAATTCCCCTAAATTTGTGCCATTTACATTTGCTTTGACTAGTAAATTTGCTTGTACACGCAAAAAGGGAATTCCCTTAAATTTGTGATATGCACATACTTTGCAAAAATTAAATTTGACAAAAAAATTTAAGCACAAAAAATTTTAAAGCGTGCTAAATGGAATAAAATCGTGTAACAAAAATTAAAAATATTTTATTTTCAAACCGTGTTATATCAAAACCGTGTAAAAAAAGACCGTGTAAAAACAGAATTAGGTGTAATTTTAAATTGTGATTTGTTAATAAGAAAATATTTTTGGGTTTTTTTATAAATTATAAATTTTTTAAATCCGCTTTAACCTAGTAATTGATATTTCTATGGAATTCCATTACAATTTCATTTTCCTAAAATTCTGTCTATCTTTTTCTTGAATATACATATGTACAGTTGTGTTCATAAAAATAGGAGTGAGCCCATTGAAAAACAAAAGATTAATTTTTAACAAAAAAAAAATATGGTTTAATTAAATTTTTTGGTGTAATGTAATGTTGATTCAATACTAAATTATGTAAGTTATTCATTAATTAAATAAAGCTTTCAATAAGTAAGTAACAGGAAGTTTAAGAAAAATATCTTAAAAAGTGCTGTTCAAAATAATAGGAGTATTTCAGTTTTCATAAAAATTTACTATTAAAAAAGTTAAAAATGCTTATGACTATAAACAGAAACTTTAAATACGATTAGTATTTGGTAGAATAGCCTTTACTTTTTATTACAGCAGCACATCTACGAGGCATGGAGTCAACTAAATACTGACATCGTTTTAGTGTAATTTTCTTCCACCCATCTTGCACTACAGACCACAACTCAGCTGCATTAGACGTTTCGGCTCGGCAACATATTTTTTAACATCCCTCATAGATGTTCTTTGGGATTAAGGTCAGGAGACTGAGCTGGCCACGCCATAACCTTTACCCCATTAACCCGAAACCACTCATTTGCCAATTTACTGGTGTGTTTCGGGTCATTGTCTTGTTGGAATATCCATTTTAGAGGCGTGGAATACGGTAACATCTCTTCTGTCAAAATGCCGACATAGACGTTCCTATCCATTATGTCTCATTCGATGTATTGGGCCTAAATCATTATATGAAAAGCTGCCCCATATCATTAGTTTTGCACCACCATGTTTAACTGTCTTTTGTGTATACTGAGCTTTATATTTGGTGTTGGGCGGACGTCTAACAGCTCTCTAGACCCAGTGCCACCAAATAAAACAATTTTGCTTTCGTTGGTCCACAATAAGTTTCTCTATTTTTCTTTCGGATATTTGGAATGTTCTTGGGCAAACTTTAAGCGTGCTGCTGCCTGTTTTATATGTCAACAATGGCACCTTTTGTGAACTTCTTGCGAATAAATTGTTGTCCATCAGGCGCCTACGAATAGTAGGAACACTTACGGCAAGATTCAGATCCTTTTGAATTTTATTTGAAGACGCTGAAGGATTTATTTTGCTGTATCGCACAATTCGGCGATCATCGACATTAGATGTTTTGGCCTTGCGCCCACGCGTTTCTGGCTTTTTTTATATTTTAATGTATTTGTGATCATTTGATCGGAGTAACTTAAGATTTCCTTGGTTTCTTTGTAAGTTTTGCCTTTTTTTCGAAGATTTTTAATTAGTTTTCTCTTTTCTTCAGTACAGTGCTTTCCTCGTCACACTATTACAAAAATTTATGTGAATCACTGTAGGAAAAGTTTTATCAACATTTTTTCGTACTTATTTTTCACTTTTTTCTTCATATTATGTGCTGTTATATTTTTATTTTTAAAAGAACACTCAGACTCCTATTTTTTTGATCAACTGAATTCAGGGGCAAACACAGAAATGAATCAATTTCATCGTAAATATTAAAGTTATTACGAGATTCTTTTTTGTATTTTATTTCTTACATATCGTTGTAACTACCATTAAAATATATCATGTTTTGCAAATTGGTACAATAAAAAATTTTAACTTTGAAAATATTACATGGGTGCACTCCTATTATTTTGAATACAGCTGTACGTATGTATGTATACCCGCCGATGAAATCAATGCTAAATGCAATTATTTTTTCCATCCATAGGAGCCAGAGAAAAATATTGGATTACTTGCAACAATATTTGACAAAAATATTTTATAATGATTGATTTTTTCTTCTTCTTGCTTTGTTTTCTTTTCTTTTTGCTTTCCTATATCATATACCCTCACTTACATGACAACAATAAAAAACCATCACCACACAGTACTTCTCCATTTGCAGTTATAAAACTTTCTTTAGGAAAATAAATAATGAAAAAAACACTGGGTTTCTTTTCTTCTGCTCCCTTTTCCCCACCCTAGAAGAAGTAAGTGCTGTCATGCGGCAAACAAGTTGCGATACAAGTTCTAAGAAAAACGAAATACAGGCAGAAAAAAACAAGATAAAGAGGAGCAGAGAAGAGAATGAAGCAAGAAAAAATAAAATTCAAGATTGAATTGCATTTGTGCTGCTGAAAAATGCTAGTCAATGAATGAGTGAATATAGATGGCGGGAAAGAAATGAAAATGCGCTTTGAGTTGATTAAATTAGAGTAAAAACTGCACAAAATCCTTAACGAAAAATGCATAGGATTCTTAGGTATACTTTACAGCAATAAACGTATGTATATACATATGTATACATAAGCTACTGACAATGACAGTAGGATAGAATTTTTGAGGTAAGGGCTTTAGAATATACTCGTATATGTAGGTGACACTAGCTTCCTGCAGCATGATGTGTGTCATACATGTTTAGCAACATACAACGGCAATAGTGTCGTATGGCACATGTTGTACTCTATACAGAGCATATTTATTTGTATCCTACATTATCATAATCTGTAAAGATAAAAGTATTGGAAGTTACATATATTGAATTGCTTAACTCGTAATCTATGCAGTTATCCTGACTATTGTTTCAATCGCAATCAGACCATTTCATAAAATTGTAATCAAATTTCAACGTCCATGATATCACATCAACGCCGAGAATGACATCCCGAAGGAAATTAAACCCTCAAACCGACAGAGCATCGACGTCTGTATAGAATAAAAGCTCTCTCTCAACACTGTATAATAGTAAGCCTATAGTTTAAGCTCTTTTGAGATCCACAGCATCTGAAATCACTGGCATTTTACTTGCAATCAGCATCTTGAAAACCTTTTTGCCAGTAGCCTGATATCAAGCTTGTTGAGTGCAATATTATATCGTATTGCACTATTTTTTAACGAAAAAGAATACTGAGATTTCAAATGAATACTAAGATTTACCTCGGTACCTAGGTTTTGTTCGGGTAACATTGATGTCCATTTGAATTGTCCTTTTGTGAACTCAGAGAAATCTTCTAAAATTATATAGAAATTCTTGAACATCGAATGTATATTAAGTGTTTCGAAGCCATTCAGAGTTCTTTTAAAATCTCTACCCATCACTCTTCACTACCTCTCTGGCAGAAAAAAATATTCAACTCAACAACCTACTTGTACTGGATTCTAGTCGTTTTTGTCTACATATCCCACATGATCAAGATGATAAGTAACCAACTGTCTTATTAATAGGCCTAAGGAATTCCCCATTGCTTCCTTTGTGGCCTCTGCAGAATACTATACGAATGGTGGCTAGGGTGGCCGTACTTGCTCAGCTATGCTGTCCATATATCCCACACGATCAAGATGATAAGTAACCAACTGCTTATCTGCCTTATTAATAGGCTTAAGGAATCCCCCATTGCTTCCTTTTTCGCCTCTGCGGAATACTATACGATAGGTGTCTAGGGTGGACATACTTGTTCAGCTATGCTGTGATTCATAAAGACTCCTGCGACGTCTTTCTCGGCCTGGAAGTTAGGAAATTTGATTTTTAGTGACATCCGGTACACATTAAACACTTCCTTGAATGCCATTTAAAGCAGTGCTTGTTGAGTGACCTGGCTGAGTAGCATTAAAACTTTTGTAACTCACGACCTTTAAGATTAAGGTCCACTTTCTTATTGGAATACTTTTGTGAACAAAAATACTAATTTTGAAGCGACTAGCATCCTGTAAACATTTCTGGACTTCAGCTGGTCAAAATTATTTCAATTCTTTTCAACATGGTCGCAGACGGACGGCTGTGCATGGCTCCAGTTATAGTCGGAACAGCAGGTCACTGAAAACTGCTTAATTTTGTTTTTAGCGACGTCTTAGTCCCATCTATGACCCACCATCAACCTAATAGTCTAGATTCCTTTTCGCGGCCTGACTTCAGTTCGTCAAATATATTTCAATTCTAATCAAAACGGTTGCAGACGGATAGCTGCGCTTAGTCACTGAAAACTACTTAATTTTGTTTCTAGAGACCTTTTAATCCCAGCTCTGAGCCACCATCAACCCAATAGTATAGATCCCATGTGACGGCCTGACTGTTCGTCAAATATATTTCAATTCTAATCAAATGGCCGCAGACGGATGGCTGTGCATGGCTCCAGTTATAGTCAGACAAGCCGGTCACTGAAAACTGCTTAATTCTGTTTCTAGCATCCTCTTAATAATCACTGGGCCGTCATCAACCCTGTAGTCTAGATTCCATATCACGGCCGGACTTCAGTTCGTGTCAAAAATATTACAATTCTGATCAACATGGTCGCAGATGGACGGCTGTGCATGGCTCCAGTTTTAGTCAGACCAGCCGGTCATTGAAAACTACTTAACCTCTGAGCCACCATCAACCCAATAGTCTAGATCCCATGTAATGTTAAAAAAGTTACGGCAAGGCCCTCTTAACAATTGAAGAGTCCATTCAAGTTCGCGGTGGAGATAATACTCCACCTTAGCCTTTAATGCCTTGAAAAGGTGAGCTTGTCTGTATTCTTCCCAACATCGATTTTACTCACTTTCCAAATGAAGTTCTGTAGCTTTCAGCAGCAAAGGCGTTGGAGTAACAGGTCCACAAACATTAGGTTGTCACTTGACCAGGAACAACAGATTACATTAACCCTTAAATGTACACCATGCAAAAGGAAATTTATTACAAAGGTTAAGAAAGGTCGGCCTTGACCGACTTTAGTTTTTTTTTGTTTATTTACAAAAACAAAAAAACTTGTGTCTGTTTTATATGGATACACAGACGAAAAATGCAACCGAAAAGAATCTCTACAAAATTGTTTTCAATACATCCTTTACCTCTACTAACACACACACACACATACAGGACAGACTACTAGCTGGTACAGTTGCATACATGGAACTCGCTTGTATTGCATGCTTTTAGATTAATAGAACGAGAAAAAAAGCAAGCAAACCGCACAATAGGATTCAAAATACACACATGCATGCATGCACACACACACAGCCAAAATAATACAATGATAACGAAAACTATAACAACAAAAAAGGGGGAGAAAAAAACAACAACAACAAAGTTTTTTTTTATATATTTTGATGGAGATACAACAGAAATGCATTTTTCAAATGAAATGTTTCTATCAGCAGCTCTTAAAAAAAAATTACTTTCTATTGGGTTTCTACACACACACACCCACACATACACTCGCATAAAAACCAAAGAATTATTGTTAAATATTGTTGCAAACAAAATGATAGAAAAACTGCAAGAGATATCAACGAAAGTATCTTAGAATAATTAAAAATTTCAAATTTAAAAAAATTAAACTGAAAAAAAGAGACAGATTGCGATCTGTCTTCACTTGCAAGAACTAGGCCTTTCGACTTTTGAATTTTTTCTACGACTTTAAGCTGGAACCGTACAAAATTCACTGTGCCCGGAACTGGAGGTAAACAACCATAGACAATGACGTGTGTTCTTTAAATGGGGCTCTGCTGCAACAGATTCGATTCTCAAGCTATGGGTCTCATGTTGACTTTAAAAATCGCTGTGGTTTGTGTTTTATTCGCATACACCTGCAACTTAAGAAATCCCCACAAGAAAAAATGTAACGGGGCCAATTTACATAACCTCCACATGAGATGTACTATGATCTGTATGTCGCCTGACGTTGTCCTGTTGAAAACACATTTCATTACTTACCAGATCTTACAGTTCAGACCGAAAGAAGTTTGTAATCGCAGTGGCCATAGTGGCCATAGTGGCCATAGTGGCTTTGGCCTGACCAGAGTCATACGTAATTGGTCATTACAATCCTTTAGTCAAGATTACGACCTAGTTTCTCACACCGCTGATGTTGTGTGTGTTAATTTTATACATGACTGGCGGGTCTTACAGTTTAAAGTCGACTCCGAACGACAGAGTTTTTGAGAAACTCTTCATGGCAATCTTATTTACTTTACAGATTTTTGCCAGAAATCTGCTGAAATACTTTTTGTATTTTGTCTTGATGTCTGGCCTGGGGCACGAACCCTGGCTTTACGTATAATAAGCCTTTAATGTCCCCGCGTCTATGAACCCAAATGAGGGTTACTCGTCTACCTTTCATGGGAGGCGTAAACCATTATCATAAAACGATCTAATCGCCATCAGCGAGTTGCGAAACCAGGATAGAAAGCAGGTTCCGGTATATTCAGACAAGGCTAGAGGAGGACGTGTACTTGTCCATTAAGACAAGCACAGTACCCGGGGGCCGAATTGGCCCATTGTACAACGTCCTTATAGATGGAAGGGTAGTAGAGGGAAAATGATATAAAGGAGCGGATGTAGGAAAGGGGATAATGGGACGCAGAGGAATTACACAGACCAGACGCAACAACAGAAATTCAGTGATGAAACATGCCTGGGCAAGAGTGATTTAAGAAAAATCCACACCTTCATAAGACACACGGGATGGTTGAGAGATACCAAGAGGTACTATCTATCTTACAAAGCTAAGCTGTGCCCAGTAATCCGGCCAACATAACCTAACTCTTGAAAGTAAGAATGTTTGCTGGCATTTTAAAAAATATTCGACTGAAGCTGAGTTCCTGTCGCATCATAACCAAGCCTATGGAAATAATTGTTAATTTTAATGCTTAAAAATTAAACTTTAAAGCTTGAGAAAAACCAAAATGTTGCCAACATTAATTGGTTTTCCAAAAGCCACTCATATGTGGTCTTCCTCCTTCAAACATATGGCATAAAAAAGCAACAAAAAAAATCACTTCAATCTCAATAAAATTCTTTTTTAGCCGAGACTAAAAAACTGTTTTACGGCTTTTTAAATGTTCAAATGCTACAACAACAATAATTCTGCTTACACTTGGCGGCTAATGGTAATGAAGACACGTTGATTGCTATGTTACAAAAAGTTGCGATGTTTTTCCTGAGTGAAGAACGAACGAAAGAAAGAACACAGAGTGTTTGTGGGGGGAGGAAAATAAATAAATGTATATGCCCTCTAGAGATGAAATTTATGTCAAATTATGCTATACGCGTGTAAGTTTCACGCGTAAAAATAGCAAAAAAAACCGAAAAGAGAAGAAGAAAAGTAACGCATTGTATGCACAATGAAAGTTTAATAATGAGAATGATGATGATTTTTTTCTGTTTTGAAATCTACAGGGATGTGTTGTAAAATAAAAATCCATTCCATTGCCAACAACACCATAGTAGAGTAACAAGAGACGACTTTCCCATACAGTTTGAAAAAAGCCAGAGGCTATCATAGTAGATAAAAACGCAATTTATTCTTAACATCACAGTATGAGGCAAAAGTAACAACGTCTTTACATGCATACATCTTGATTATGATAACACATAACATCATAGTCAACTCGAGAGCGACTCAGTCACTCAGTTACCAGCCAGTTAGTCAGTCAGTTTTTGGGCTGAAGCTGCTGTTTGATGGGTTTACAAATTATAACATATTTTTGAGTAGCTTCAAATGTCTTATGAATGTGAATGTGAAAGTGAGTGTAAGTGTGTTGTTGCAACAGCAGCAACATCATCATTTATACTGCTTTAATCTTAGAGGTGGTATACAACAATAAATTACTCGTGTTTGAAGCGAGAAAAACAAAAGAAATCTTAAGGCTCTATTGGAACTCCTCTTCTATGACAAACAGTACACCGCGCCGCACACTCGCTCACTCATACAAAATATTAATAACCAGTGTAATAATGATAATAACAACAACAACAATAGCAGTAGCAATAACTAAACAATAACATACTGTTTATGCTGCTGTGTATATGTTAGAGAAGAGTATTTATTCACTGCATGTGTTGGTTGTATGTTAAGAAGTGTTTCTTAATATCACTTTTCTTAACGAAGCTTTTATCTCAGCACCTCATCACTTGCTGTATGCTGTCGTATACCTACATATACTCGTATGTATAGAATGACTTCCAGCATTTAAATCATTCTAAATACTGGCAGTTTTCTTACTCCACACACATATGTCTTTGGCATACACAAGCTTAAGAAAAGCAAACATGTTTGAGAGAGAACATGTTTACGACGTGTTAATGTTACTTCTCGTATCAGACTTCTAAAGCAACTAAGTGTCTTCGTGTCTTCTTATCCCAGTTAACAACTCCATTTTATTATATTTTTAACAATTTTTTTTTTTTCATTTCTTTTCTGTTTTTTTTTTTAATTTAATGCGTCAATGATTTCAATTATTTCTCCAGAGGCATTAAAGAAATTTGTTTTTGGTATTGTATTTCTATTTCTAGGGAAGAG
The DNA here is from genome assembly GCA_932273835.1 of Sarcophaga variegata. NCBI lineage: Eukaryota > Metazoa > Arthropoda > Insecta > Diptera > Sarcophagidae > Sarcophaga > Sarcophaga variegata. The sequence continues at coordinate 11,469,656 of OW026362.1, forward strand.
AAGAGAAAATCGATAAGAAAATAATGAAAAATTATTATAATTTTCATAAGATTTCGAATTTTCTATTGTATTATGCAAGGAAAATGAAAAATTAAATGATTTCTTCTTAATACTTAATATTGCATGGGGACTTTCATTAAGCACTTCTTAACTTTAAATTTAAATGAAACGAAATGTTTGCAAGATAATCTTGAAATTTGTTATTTATTTGAAAGCCCAATTGATTGTTTATGCGCCCGCTACTGCTTCTCTAGATGGAAGGTATACGAAATTTCTAATTTTCCATGACTTTGGCGCACAAATCAAGCTGAATTTGAATGAATGCGTGAATTATATTAGTTTTGAAGCCAACTAGGTTTTGTTGTGACTTAGTTGCATACGCCTACGACTTAAGAAAACAACACAAAAACAATTTAAACCTAACCAAATCGCACAATCTCATTGGCATGTTGACATCAATTCCACGTGACATGAACATGCCCCTGCAAATCGCTTGTGCAGAATATCAAATGTGGCATAAGCTAATGAAACCACGTCTCGTTGATGTCCATATTATGCACATACATACATAATTGGTCATTACAACCCTTCGGTCAGGATTACGACCTAGTTTCTCACACCACTTATGTTGTGTGTGTTAATTTTATACATGAGTGGCGGGACCTACAGTTTAAAGTCGATTCCGAACGACAGATTTTTGCAAAACTTTTAATGGCAATATTTTATTTACTCTCAGAGTTTTTGCCAGAAATCTGCTGAGAGGAAGTCGCCGAAAAACTAATTTTTGTATTTTGTTTTGATGTCTGGCCTGGGGCTCGAACCCTGGTCTAATAAGCCAACACACTATCTACTAGACTACGGCGACTTCATATTATGCAATTCAAGACAAAATAAGTTGCTAATCATTGCCCCCTAGCCGATGCCGTTGACAGTGATGGTTTGGTCATCATCGTTCTCAAAGAAATATGGACCAATCAGGCCTTTACGCAAAAATCTACATAGGCGTTAGGCGTCAATCTCTTTCAAATATATACATTCGCTCAGCTCACTCTCGAGGTTCCATTTTTCGCCATTTACAAGAACAAAGTCTACAAGGCTTCTAATTATTCCGTATTCACAATTGTCAGTTGCGTTACGAATGTAGTACACTTATCCAGCTCCTCCCAGAAAGATGTATATTGTGGCGATCACCTTAATTGATGAATACAATCCTTTAGTCAGAATTACAACCTAGCTTCTCATACCACCCGTGTTTTGTGTGTTAATTTTATTCATGAGTAGCGAAACCAACAGTTTAACTGCGACTCCGAACAACAGATTTGAGAAACTATTCCTGGCGATTTGTATTTACTTTCAACATTTTTGCCAGCATATTGCAGAGAGGAAGACGCCGAAGAATATATTTTTTCATATTTCGTTTTATTCGAATTGTCTGATCTGGCGGTTGGAACAATAGGCACTCATCCAATAAGGCAATACAATACCTACTAGACTACGGCGAATGTAACGCTGGATACGCTCTCGTATTTAAATCCAATGCACATGGTAGTGACGACCAGAGTTTTTAAGGCTATGTGTAGTTTAAAGTCTTCAGGCGGCTTCGTGATCAAATAAATTGAGTGGTTGACAGTTTTTTTCAAGCGACCGCTAAGGTCAGAACCACTAGACTGCCATTTTGGAAAATTAAATAGAGTAACCTAGAGCCTGAAGTCGTCGTAGTCTAGTAGGTAGTGTGTTGGCTTATTAGACGTAAAGCCAGGGTTCGAGCCCCAGGCCAGACATCAATACAAAATACAAAAGTATTTCTTCGGCGACTTTCTCGCAACAGATTTCAGGCAAAAACTCTAAGAGTAAATGAAAATTGCCATGAAAAGGTTTCTCAAATACCTGTCATTTCGGAGAGAAACTAGGACGTTGTACAATGGGTCAATTCGACCTCCGGGTACTGTACTTGTCTTAATTGACAAGCACACGTCCTCTAACCTAACCTTACCTAGAGCCTACTTAAGCTTTTGAAATAGGGGCTAGAACCATTCTACTGTTCTATTCTATGGAATAGGAATACGTCGAGTACAAATATTTTTTTGGTTCCAGAATGAAAAATTTCGAGCCCATGGGTTAACTCGCAGATTTCTCCAATGTCTCTATGCCATTGAACAAGAATTTGAGGCAGAAAAGACAGGACATGACATTACTATCAGAGAGTTAGGCAGACATTCAAGCATTCGCCCCTTATAACATTTAATTGAAGATAGGTTGGAATTGTCTGAGGATGCTAAATCAGCTAAGTGGAAAAAAAATGCTGCCCTCTGCTGGGTTACCCATCATGTGAGAATTCTTTGCAATAATTTAGTAGGCGAGCTTGCGATAAGAAGAGTTTCCACGCTGTTGATGGGATCACGATGTTTGGAAAGGAATACTCAACGAAATGGAAGACAAAGAGGGGAAAAAGCTCTTCCCAAATCAAGTAAGCTTGAGCACACAATGAACACTTGTTCAGATGGAGGATGGTCTCGAAGTCAAGACGAAGATGTTGGGAGAATTAATGCATTCCAGGAAGTAGGAACACCACCTAGGCAAGTTCAAAAGCTCTGCTTAATAATCCCATGCAGTTTTGTTTATTCTGCAGGTAAATTTAACTTTTCCTTTAAACGTACCAATAATAAGACAAAAAAAAAATGATCCTTTAAATCAGCTTTCGAAGAATAAAGACATCATTTTCGTTAAATAAAATAAACATTTTAAAAGAAAACCAAAAAAAAACGAAACAAAAGCTGACGCAGAAATAAAAGAAAAAAATATTTTGCGTAACCAGCTTGTGAATTTTGCCAACCAACACTACCTATTTCCCATGCTGGCTGGTAAAACGGTGCTGCTTATAAATAAGCAGCTTTTGTAGCATCAAATTTCAGTTCTGCGTATGTGTATGTGTACGTTAAATGCCATACAAACAAAAAATGCTGGCAGCGATTGAAAAACTGCAACCAACTGTAAGTGAAGCAAGAAAATTAGAAGAGAAAAAATAAAAACAAAAACGAAAACGAATTTCTATAAATCTTTCAATGCATAGGGATGGTGAAAGGAGGAGGAGGGATGGTATGAGAGGGGAGGATGGAGGTGGAAAAAAGAAAATTGAAAATAAATGTGAAATTCAACAACTACTACAACAACAACAACAACCAACTAAAAGAAAATGATGGGGGTTAAAATAAATGCGTTGAATTCTTTTTACACAACAAACGACACTCTATGCAACACCACTTCCGTATCCGGTTTCAAACCGGAACCTTAACAAACGCGCTTTAGTATCGTGTAATTTCAAACGTTTCTCTTCTATTTGTTTCTTACTTTTGTTTTTGTTTTTTCATTTTTGTGTTTTCTTGTTACTCGCCCCTCCCCCTCCCCTCCCCACCTCCTATTTACGCTACGCTGCTTTGGCTGCAATCGTTTTAAGTTTTGTTTTTCGGAGAAAATTTTTTAAAGAAATGCGGGTGTGTTTGTAGCACTATTTTGTAAGGCTGTGTAGGTGTGTGTTTACTTTTACCGCATTCTGTTAGTGTCTGCTGTACGTTGTTTGCCACTATATTTACTCCCACTCCCTAAGCGCATAACGTCTTCCCAACCGTTTTTATAATTCTGCTGTGCTGCTGTGTATTTGGCTTTGTTTGACGACTGGCTTGGCTGTCTAAGTTTGGTTTGGGTTTTTAGAGATTTTTGTCAATGAAGGTAATTTGCGGAAGATTTTGTCTAGAATTTCAATTAGATTGACAGTCTTTCATTCTCTCTATTTTTCCTTTCTTCTTGTTTCTTTTTTTTTTTTTGTTGTATTTATTTTCAATAAAATTTTATACTACCGCTGCCAGAGTTATAGCTGCAGCAGCAGCAACTATTACCCGGAATTCAATATTCCCATAACTGTTGCCTGCCTGCCTGCCTTATTGCTGCCTTATTGAACAAGCTATTTCATCTTCTTGCATCGCTGTCTTCTCTACGTATGTACATACGTACGTTCCTAAGAAAGATATTCAGCTTGAGTTTATGCTTCAGTCTCTCTGGGTATCATCTTTTGCCGTGTGGATGGATTATAAATGTTTTTGTCATTTTTGTTCATTGACTTGATAGTTTAGTTAATGAATTTTTTAGTTGATCGAAAAATTAAAGGTTCTTTATAATCAATTTACTTATTGAGGTTTTTGTTCGTTCCAAAATGGCAAGAAAAGCAACTAAAAGATGCTGCCGTTTTATTATTATGCCATCAGTTGCAGTGACATTAAATTGAAAGGAATTTTTTTAATATTTTTTGAATTCTCATTTTAAGGAAATTCAAAATCTTTGAAATTTGAAATCTTTTTAAACAAGAAAAGGGATGGCCTTGTAATCAAAAGTGAGGATTGCATTTTAGCTTCACAAACCACCCATGTTAGGTGTACTAATTTTTTCCATGAGTGGTGGGATCTAAAATTTAATGTCGACTGTGAACGAGAGGAACTTAAGAATCGTCAGGGTAATTTTAATTACTCTCAGAATGTTTTTCAATAATTTGATGAGAGGAAGGCATTTTATAAACAGCCCTGAATATTGTTGTGTAAAGGTGACCCATGAAGTCACCGTAGTCTAGTAGGTAGTGTGTTGGCTTATTAGACGTAAAGCCAGGTTTCGAGCCCCAGGCCAAACATCAAGAACAAGATACAAAAAGTATTTCTTCGGCGACTTCCTCTCAGCAGATTTCTGGCAAAAGCTCCGAGAGCAAATAAAATTGCCATGAAAATGTTTCTCAAAAATCTGATGTTCGGAGTCGACTTAAAATTGTAGGTCCCACCACTCATGTATAAAATTAACACACACAACATAAGTGGTGTGAGAAGCTAGGTCGTTACCCTGACTGAAGGGTTGTAATGGCAAATTATGTTATGTATGTATGTATGTGATCAGAGGAAGCCATTTTATAAACAGCCCTAAATATTGTTGTGTAAAGCTGACCCATTGAAAAACAAAAGCTTAATTTTTAACAACAAAAAAATATGGTTTAATTCAATTTTTTGGTGTAATGTAATGTTGATTCAATAATAAATTATTTAAGTTGTTCATTAATTAAATAAAGCTTTCAACAAGTAAGTAACAGGAAGTTTAAAAAAAAATATCTTTAAAAGTGCTGTTCAAAATAATAGGAGTATTTCAGTTTTCATAAAAATTTACTATTAAAAAAGCTAAAAATGCTTATGACTATAATCAGAAACTTTAAATACGATTAGTATTTGGTAGAATAGCCTTTACTTTTTATTACAGCAGCACATCTACGAGGCATGGAGTGAACTAAATACTGACATAGTTTTAGTGGAATTTTATTCCACCCATCTTGCACTACAGACCACAATTCAGCTGCATTTGACGGTTTTCGCTCGGCAACATATTTTTTAACATCCCTCATAGATGTTCTTTGGGATTAAGGTCAGGAGACTGAGCCGGCCACGCCATAACCTTTACCCCATTAACCCTAAACCACTCATTTGCCATTTTACTGGTGTGTTTTGGGTCATTATCTTGTTGGAATAACCATTTTAGAGGTGTGGAATATGGTAACATCACTTCTCTCAAAATGCCGACATAGACGTTCCTATCCACTATGTCTGTAATTCGATGTATTGGGCCTAAACCATTATATGAAAAGCTTCCCCATATCATTAGTTTTGCACCACCATGTTTAACTGTCTTTTGTGTATACTGAGCTCTATATTTGGTGTTGGGCGGACGTCTAACATGCTGTCTAGACCCAGTGCCAACAAATAAAACAATTTTGCTTTCATCGGTCCACAGTAGGTTTCTCCATTTTTCTTTCGGATATTTGGTATGTTCTTGGGCAACCTTTAAGCGTGCTGCTGCCTGTTTTGTATGTCAACAATGGCACCTTTTGTGAACTTCTTGCGAATAAATTGTTGTCCATCAGACGCCTACTAATAGTAAGGCCACTTACGGCAAGACTCAGATCCTTTTGAATTTTTTTTTTTGCATACGCCGAAGGATTCATTTTGCTGTATCGCACAATTCTGCTGTCATCGACAATTGATGTTTTGCGCTTGCGCCCACGCGTTTTGAGTTTTTTTTAATGCATTTGCGATCATTTGATTGGATCAACTTAAGATTTCCTTAGTTTCTTTGTAAGTTTTGCCTTTATTTCGAAGATTTTTAATTAGTTTTCTCTTTTCTGCAGTACAGTGCTTTCCTCGTCACACTATTACAAAAATTTATGTGAATCACTGTAGAAAAAGTTTTATCAACATTTTTCCGTACTTATTCTTCACTTTTTCTTTAAATTATATGCTGTTATAGGGCAAGCAGAGAAATTAATCAATTTCATCGTAAATATTAAAGTTATTACGAAATCCTTTTTTGTATTTTATTTCTTACATATCGTCGTAACTACCATTAAAATATATCATGTTTTGCAAATTGGTACAATAAAAAATTTTAACTTTGAAAATATTACATGGTAGCGCTCCTATTATTTTGAACACAGCTGTATGTGTTCCTTTCTGTAATGCATTCATGCTTTATAGCATGCACTAAGAATGTCTTCCGATGATTGATTCTCATTCTCACTAAATCTACGTATTGGGTTCTAAATCATCTCCAATCTGAACAAATTTTCATTGAGTTCTCAAGCTCTTGGAAATAGCTTTGGGCCCTATTTGTCTTCCATTTCATTAGGCATACTTTTTTAAATATTCGCTCTCATTACACATAAGAATTCTGGTCTCTTCTTCTCGCAAGCTTGTTTGCTGGCTCATTGCTAAGAATTCGCTTATGACTCAGCAGAGTGAAACTTTTTTCCCTACCTTCCTTGCTACCTTCCACAGGCAGTCCCACACTATCTTCGAACGAACAATAAGGAAAAGGGGTCTCATGACTCCCATTTTTTTGTATTTGCCAGTATGGCTCCACAAGTACTCTAAACTACCTATTGAGGGTAAATTTTTTATAAAAATTTATTTCAAATCTTCCTCAATGATCTTCTCTATTTAAAGAGAATGGAAAACTTTCTTTTACCCAAGTGCGTTCTGAGTCCGACATCAGACTATCAAGAAATAACCTGAGGTTTGAAGACCAGTCTTTTAACGGGGCACTGTAGACTAATCTTCTCCTGAAAAGGGTTTTTTTCAGACTCAATATTTGGATTCTGAGAGGAAGAGAATGAATCATTGGAACATAGTCTTGGAACTTGTGAAGCATTAATGTATTTCAGAAGGAAACATATCAGATGCTGGACAGGAAATTGTCCTTGCTGCCACTGAGCAGCAGCCTTTGGTTGCTTCATAAGAAACGATATCCGTACGTACGTGTGAAAAACTAGGTCGTAATCCTCACTGAAGGGTTGTAATGACCAATTATGTATGTATGTATCCGTACGTTAAGAAATATAATTTTCTTTAAAATGCCTGAATAAATACAAAATTTTTAAATCACTGCCATTCCCTTTAAAGTTAAACGGGTTTCGTTTTCATCCTTAGTCTGCAAACATTACAGAAATCATCATTCCCCCAATAGCCTTTGGGAATCAACAATCAACTGAAACTTATTGCCTGTTGCCAACCAATTTGATTGCTTGGAAGTATTTGTTAATAAATTAATTGCTTTTTTAACTTGTTGTTGTTGTTGTTGTTGTTATTATTGTAGAGATTTTCTTAAATATATAGACAAGAGCCTTAAATAAGCAATATAACCTTAACAAAAATATTATTTAAACACCATTTACACGTACATAACAGACGAAGGAAGATAATTGTTAATTTGAAAATGAATCGTATCGTTATTATCATCATATTATTGTTGTTATTGTTGTTTTGTTTACTTGTAATACAAAATTAAAATTGAAAATTTAAATTTAAACAAATAAAACGTGTAAATATTTATCAAAGGACGATAGTCAGAGAAATCTTGGTTGGTTTACTGAAGCCAACCACAGCAATTGTTAAAGGATAACAATTTTTGTGAATTTGATATTTGGAGAGAGAGACGAAATGTATGTATTTTGTGGGCTAATTTTAGAAAACTGAAAATCAATTTTTTAAATCCTTCATAGAAAACTTATTGACAGGATACTTAGAAAATTAGCTGCTATTTATTCCCAACGACAAGTTACTACAAACAAAAAATTAATAGGGTCTCCTAAATAAAATAAGTAGAATAATCCAGTATATTATTTAAGAAAAATTGATCTTTCTTTAGGGTGAATATTTTAAAATATAATCAAAGTCTATGGGTAGAATGAGTAAATCATAATGGATGTCTTTTTGGCAGTTCCACTAAACACATTACAAAGCCTTTCTAACCGTCAAAACAAGCCAGATCTTGATCTCTGCAATTCGTTTAGTAATTTGATTTAATTTTTTATTTAATAGGCCACTACCTACCACACCATTTAGTCAGGATTGCCTCACACCACTCAGACAGTGACGGGACCCTACAGTCGATTCCGAACAACAGATATTATTGAGAAACTTTTCATGGCAATTTTTATGTATGCTCAGGGTTTTTGGTCAAGAATCTGCTGAAAAAAGTTTTCGGAGAAATATTTGGTAGACAAGAAGTATATGGCTGACCGGTAGTTTTAAGCCAGCCAGACTCAGGTCTAAGAAGCCAACACATTACATACTAGATTACATACATATGTACACATATGACCAAAAAAATAGGTGTGAACTACATTGCAAACTATATCCGTATACTTTCTGTTTTATTTATACGTCATAGTTTATTTAATTATTTTTATTAAATTAATTTATTTTACGTTCTTAAAAGTAAAAGGAAGGGAAAATAACAGTAAATAATGTTTAAAATAAAGTGAATTCAAAAAAGACCAGCTTTTGATGTGGACATCAATCTTTGTGAACCAAGACAAAATTTTTCGTCTTCTTTAAATTGTTTGTTCTAAGCAGAGGGACTTTGTGAGTTATCCTACCTTGTAGGCCTGCCTTCCGTAATTGTCTTCGCACAGTTCGTGATGACACTGAACTTTCAATTTCTCTAGCAATCGCCTTAGATGACTTAAAAGGGTCCCGTTTGGATAGTGTGACTATGCGTTTGTCTGTAGTTAATGAACTTTTTCTATGTCTACCTCGTGTTTCAACGTTATTTTTTTCTTTTAAAGCGTTGGTTACAAACTTCTCAGACCGATTTAAAGCATCTGCAATGAATTTGTAGGTTTTACCTTGCTCGCGAAGTTTAAGGACGAGGAGTCTTTCTTCATTACTGAAATGGTGAACACGACCCATCTTAAAAATTAATTACATATGTCTGATATAATGTTTAATTTATTTTTAATTAATATTATTTCACTTACTTTCTTCCTTTTTTTCTACTTTTTTGACAATAAATCAAATTTTAACTAAATTACAAATCACACACCTATTATTTTGTCCAAGTAAAATTCGCGCTTAAAGGAAAAATGCCACACTATTTATCTGAGACAAGCTTATTTTTAGTGGAATTCCGGTTTTTTTTCTTTCTGCAACAATAATACCACACTATTTATTTGGTAATTTTAGCATGGTTGTAATTGTTTGAATTTTTTAAAAAGTTGAAAGAAAAAAAAAATTTTATACCTATTTTTTTGGCCATGAGTGTACATAATTGAATATTACATAATTGGTCATTACAACCCTGCAGTCAGGATTACGACCTAGTTTCTCACACCACTTATGTTGTGTGTTTTAATTTCATACATGAGTGGCGGGACCTACAGTTTAAAGTCGGTAATTTTATTTACTCTCATAGTTTTTGCCAGAAATCTGCTGAGAGGAAGTCGCGGAAGAAATACTTTTTGTATTTTGTTTTGATGTCTAGCCTGGGGCTCGAACCCTGGCTTTACGTCTAATAAGCCAACACATTACATACTAGATTACGGTGGTCATAAATTTAGCTGTGGAATTTATCTCCAATAAGGAATCATTTGCTATTAGCATTTTTATCTTCTCTGTGAGTGAAGCAGCAGAAATATGCAGAGTTTCGTTTTGTTGTAGACAGGGTTTGTATCTGGGGTTTGAAGCGTGACCTCACGTCTAATAAGCCAACACACTACCTAATAGACTACGGTGACTATAATTTTCTATTGCTATGGTCTTATTGTGCTATCACACACGAGACTATTTTTTAAGCCGCACAATTTTTGTTCTTTCAGTCACATACGAGACTATTTCATCTGGCATAAAATTGTATACGTATACACAGCTTTGTATGTATTAGTATTTTTACTGGTAATGCGGGGTAGAAGCTGGTTGAAAAATTATGCCAGCAAAAAACCACTCTCCTCACCTCTCTTGCCTACAACCTGCCATTTTGTGCCAGCATAATTGTTCCCGTGTGTGATTGTCCATTGGCCTTAAGGCTTTGACCTTACATCAAAGATGGTAGCATCACCTTGCTATTGGAGTCACATGTAAGTCCAACGTGAGACTTGAGGAGGAGAAGTTGGGGGCTTAAAAAAGTTTCTAAAAATTTATTTATAAATCTGTTGACAACAATCAAAGCATACATAGTCCATTATTTATTTAACTCTATGGCTGAAGCATTCATAATAATACATACGAAAATATGTATGTATGTATATCTTCTCAAAATTATTGAGGATTTCTCTTGTTAATATTTTTTAAATCGCAACGAAGAAGTGTTTATTGTATCTTCAACACAGCACATATTATAATTATTAAACATAATTATGCCTCCTCTTAATGTTGCAAGTATGTATTTGCTTGATAGTGATTGTATCGCAGATCAGTGTGCATCTTAACACCAATACACTCACGGTGTACACGTACACCCATTGAATTTATCACTTAAATAATCTCAGCACAACACAAACACACTTTTGCTATCTGAACTTAAGTTCATAATTTGTGTACATGTATGCCAGAGAACTGGCATCGCACGATGTTTATAGTGTGTGTAAATATGTATCACAATATAAGTGAATATGTATGTACATTCATATGTAGATGTATAAGTATTTAATTTTATACTGTTTGTTTCCTTGTTGTATGTGCGTATGTATGTTTGTTTATTCATGTGAATTTATGTTTGAATGTTTGAACACAATGTGTAGATTGTATACACAAACTACGCATGTATTTGTATAAATTAATATCAATGTGTTTGCTTATCAATACACATACGTTGGAGAGTATTCGTATTTATGTACGTGTACGTGTATACGTACGTGTTATTGTATACCTTTTTAAGTGGTCAAGTTGTACGTTGACATTTAATATTAACAACGCTGTAAATTAAACGTTGTTAACTCAACTTAACATCTAACAAACCGTTATATTGTACAAACACACACACACACAACGCACACACACAGCCATACAATCATTTACTCATGCATACACACATACTCATTTATGTACACAAATATTGAATTTAAACATGCATTAGGGGGGCATAAGTAGGTATAGTAGTCGCTTTAACTCTGATGGATGCAGTATGCTGGTCGTGGAAATCTCGTTATAAAAATAACTTAGCATCGGTATATGGGTCGACTATCGAACAGTGTCTGAGTGATGATCCCAATTAATATCTTAATAGGCCCATAAACTATATGATATCAAAAGAAACTGGATTCTTGGTTTAAAACCTTCAGTACGCTACTATTAAGGAATCATCGGGTGGTGAGAACACAACTGGCATAATAGATCGGAATGTTATGTGACAGGGATCCACTTACTGTGGTTGAACTAACTCGCTGCTAAGACTCAATAAACTCAACATGCGATTAGTAATCTGGTTCCTTGCATTCTGGTATTCTGAGGGCACTAGATGGCTGATGTTATTGCTGGATTGGATTCTCTCACTCGATTAAATGATTCTTAGTTTAAAATCTTTGATTTGTTACCCCTAAGGTATCGTCAGGTAAGGTGTTTGGCAATAGAGGCACTGACAGAATATATTGGAATGCTTCATGGCTGAAAGTCACAACACATCCTTCCAGGCGCCTCTTCTTCTTGAGCTCCTACGCCAGTTGGTCACACCAACCGATGACAGGGCTTCCTCGATATGGTCCTTCCAACGGATACAAGATCGTCCTCTCGTCGACTGCCGCAGATCCCCGCTTCGAATACCCGTCTCGCCGGAGCATCCTCCTCCATTCGAACGACATGGCCGAGCCATCGCACCCGCCGGAAGTTAATACGCTCCACAACGTCTATGTCGTTGAGGAGCTCATACTGTGATCACTGTTGGATCGGATGCGGAAATCATCGCCAACTCGTACTGGACCACTCAATACTGAACAATCTCAAGGCTGCTGCATCAGTACTTAATAGGGTCCATGCCTCTGCGCCATAAAGAAGCACGGGTAGGATGAGCGTCTTGTACACAAGACGGCGTAATTCATTTGTGGAACTTTTTTGCTCTATGGAAACTGTACGATCTCTTGTAAACTAAAAATTTATTCTATCCATCGCCAACTCCATTTTGTATACCTCTTAAAATCCATACTAACCATTAATAGGCGCTGCCCTAATATTTAAAACATTTTCTTTTTTTTCTTGGGTTTACTTACTGCATTCAGGTGAAATTGTGTGCAGTGATATCAAATGTTATGCTTCATGTATTTTATTGTTATTTACTCCTCATACATACACAATGACATGTGCACACACGCATGCCATATTGTGTGTCTACATATGTATGTATGTATGCATATAACAATGGAAAACATAAACTCTGTATTCATTAGCACAAAATATCAAAATCGGTTGAAATTTATTAGGAAAACAACGAAATAAATTTCAGTTTTAATGAATAACTGATTAAAAATCGCATGACTCTCATTGCTATAGGAAAGCTTAACAGCATTAATGGAGTTGCAGTCATGATTTTTTTTAATCCTAAAAATGTTGTAAATTTTGAAAACAGCTTGTGATTAAGCCAGCTTATCACATGAGCTGGTGAATAAGGGCATAAGTCATGAAAAATACAAATTAAAGTGCCAGTTTATAGGTTAATTGCCTAAGACCTGTATGAAATAAAGTTTCCAGGTTTCAAACAAAAGGCGTTTAAGACCTTTCTCATAACAACGATGTGTTTGTTGGTAATAAATCTAAACTGCGTATTAGGTGTTAAGGCTTTAATTGGTGTAATTCAATTAAAAATAAAATGTAACTGAATTCTGTTGTAAAAAATTAATTTCAATTTTAATCCATAACTTTTGTTGTAAGCGAGTAAAACTTTATCAAATTGTTGTAAATAATTTAATTTAATTATTTATACAGAGCATTAAAAGAATTGTTACAACAACGACGTATGTAATCTTTAAAGTTACCACATGATTATATTGGAATGGCATAACAAAAAACAATATTTTCTTTACATATAAAGTATGCAGTTGCCTCAAAAAGAAAAATCCCATGAATTATTTTTTGTTTTCTTTTGTTAAAATTACAAATGCACGTGTGTATATTAACGCTTGATATCCTTTAAACAAATATAATCAAGCGTTAATAAATATAATTCGCCCATCTAGCATGCATGCATACAGCTACTACACTCGACACACACGTGAGTTTTAAGCCAACCCCCGGGGGCCTGCCAAACCCAATGTCAAACCCTTCAACTTCGAAACTGGGGTTATATATGTAAGTTAAAAAGATTTATATTTAACTTCTAAATATTGTTTCTTTATATTCTTTTTTTAAGGAAAAAAAAAACATAAAAAAGTTGGCTACTTAAAGAAACTTTTTTGTAGAGGGCACGATATCAAAATATAAGGAAAAGGTCTCTAAGAGATCAAAGCTATGTAAGGTTGAGAAAAGCAGTGTTAAACAAAGTAAAGAGTAATTAATATCAAATAGCTTCCATACTGTCATTTCATTAACACAGAAAGAAAACATTTTTCGTCAAAAGTTTTGGTTAGAAGCCTTTTATAAGGTAGGTAGGTAGGCTGAAGAACAAGAGATAAACCAAGGGTCTCATGCCTATTGACATACACCTAAGCCATCATGTAGGCTCGCGTTGTATGCTCACCATTAAGAATACAACCTTACTTTCTATAAAAAGTTTTTGAAGTCGCCGTAATCTAGTAGGTAGTGTGTTGGCTTATTAGACGCAAAGCCAGAGTTCGAGCCCCAGGCCAGACATCAAGACAAAAAAGTGTTCTTCGTCGACTTCCTCTCAGCAGATTTCTGGCAAAAACTCTGAGAGTAAATAAAAATTGCCATGAAAAAGTTTCTCAAAAATCTGTCGTTCGGAGTCGACTTCAAACTATAGGTTCCACCACTCATGTATAAAAATTAACACACACAACATAAGTGGTGTGAGAAACTAGGACATTGTAAAATGGGTCAATTCGACCTCCGGGTACTGTACTTGTCTTAATTGACAAGTGCACGTCCTCTAACCTAACCTAACCTAACCTTCTATAAAAAGCTTGTATCATGTACAAACTACCTTATCTTCTTCCAATTCCTCTGAATATATGTTGGGGTACGTAGGTTGAAGTACAGGACACCAACCAAGGGTCTCTTGCCTATTAGCATACATCTAAGGCATCTTGTTAGCGTTTTGTGTGTTCATCATTAGCAATACTACCTTACTTTCTATAGGAAGTCCATATCTTGTACAAACCTTTTTAACTACTGCCAGTATATTCCCTTGAGATGAATTATGCCCCATATAATGTCAGTAATTACCTTCTATAGGAAGCTAGTATGCTTCTTCCAGTCCACTCCTTTGAGACGAGTTATGTTTGGTATACTGGAAATTCCCAAAATATTGGCATGTCGAAAGCTAGGCAGTTACACAAAAAAAGCACTGGATTACTAAGACCTTATTTTGTGGTGGTAATTAAAAGGCAACAAAAGGGATGTTAATGAATAAGTATTTCCAGGAAAGCAGACAAAGCCTGCTTATTTTTGGAACATTAAATGTTTCGCTTCTGAGCATAGGCATGAGATCTATGCCGATGGATCCGAAATATTAGTTAGAGTAGGCTGTAGAAGACCCCTAAGATACCTGACCAAAGGATAAGGGACAATAATGAGTAAGTATTTCCAGGAAAGTAGACAAAGCCTGCTTTTTTTTGGAACATTAAATGTTTCGCTTCTGAGCATAGGCATGAGATTTATGCCGATGGATCCGAAATATTGGTCAGAGTAGGCTGTGGAAGACCCCTAAGATACCTGAGCATAAACTTTCATAAAGACTGCTTGACCACTAGGTTCAGTTCTAATCATAGGCATAAGGACTACACCAATGGATCCAATGGAGAGTATACATATATCAAGATCCCTGCTTGACCACTGCGGTCAATCCTAAGAATGAACATGAAGTTTATGCTGCCGATGAATTCAAAATGTTAGTTGAAGTAAGTTGTAGAATATCCCTAAAATCCCTGACATTAGACTTCACATAGACTGCTTGATAACTGCGGTCAGTCCTGAGCGTAGACATAAATCTTTTGCCGATGGATCTAAAATGTTAGTCGAAGTAGGCTGTAGAAGGTCCATGACAACAGACGTTCTTATAGAATGCTTGACCGCTGCGATGTATGAAAATTTTTCGATTTCGGAGGACAGCCAGGCTATTATATCGAATGACATTTAAAAATCTAATTTTTTCCATGTATGTTGGAAATTCTGTTCCTGACGTACTAGCTAAACACAAAGAGAATAACAATACATACATAACAGGTCATTACAACCCTTCAGTCAGGATTACGACTTAGTTTCTCACACCAATTATGTTGTGTGTGTGTTAATTTTATACATGAGTGACGGGACTTACAGTTTAAAGTCGACTCCGAACGACAGATTTTTGAGAAACTTTTCATTACAATTTTATTTACTCTGAGAGTTTTTGCCAGAAATCTGCCGAGGGGAAGTCGCCGAAGAAATACTTTTTGTATTTTGTATTTTGTCTTGATGTCTGGCCTGGGATTTGAACCCTGGCTTTACGTCTAATAAGCCAACACACTAACTACTAGACTACAACGATCACAAGAGAATAACCGAGCATAGGTTTTCCGACTGCTTTGGTTAAACTAAACAGCCTTCAGTCATTGTATAAAGAGGCGCACTATTGTTGGCAGCGTAAGTGTACATGGTTGTAGTCGCCGTATCTTAGTAGGTAGAGTGTGTTGGCTTATTAGACATGGGGTCATGGTTCAAACCCCAGGTCAGACATATCCAACAAAACGCAATATTTCTTCGCCGACTTCCTCTCAGTAGATTTCTAACAAACTTTCCGAGTTTTTGCCATAAAGTCGGAGTCGAAATTAAATTGTAGTTTACGCCACTCATGTATAAAATTATCACACAAAACATAAGTGGTGTGAGAAACAATGTCGCGATCCTGACTCAAGGGTCGTAATGACCAATTATGTATGTATGTGTGTAAGTGTACGTGCAGCATTTATAGACTATGTTGGCATTAACTGAATCAGAACTGAATAGTTTATTTTCTTGAATTGAAATTCATCCTGATAATCTCGGCATTCACTTGTTTCACTTCAGCAGAAATTAACAGTTTGAGGGGGAGAAGGAGTCCCTTCCTTAACTTCAACAGTAACTGACAGTTTGAGAAGAGTCTGTCAGACGCTTGAGAATCTGTTCCGAGCTCTTGTCATGAAAAATTAAAGCTTCTCTGTCTCCCATTTCTTGTCATTTTGGTTTACTGTTGTGAAAAAAGGAAAATTGTGTGGAAGACCAAAGAAGAATCACGCTTTAGGGTCAAGGAAAGAGAAATTTATTCCTCGACAGAGTTTTCCTAAGATTTCTGGACTCAAAATCTCTTTTTATTATACTAAGAGGGCGTTATTTTTTACTTCTTTTTTAAATTAAATTTTTTGAATTCCTTTTTCTTATAACCATACGCGGCCTTATTTCTATGCCGCAGAGTGTACTTGCCCACATAAACTCTTTTCTCAAATACAGCTGATGTCATCATAAAGAAAAGCAAAAACAGTGGCAACAGCTGCTGTTGAGCGCAACGTATAAAACTTTCAATTCACTGCCGTTTGAGAATTATGTAAACACTGCTAAAGCGGCTTGAGCAATAACAACAATAACAACAAAAGCAAAAGCAGTAGCAGTCTTAGTGGCATACAGCCAGTGTTTATATTGTATCTCTCACAAGGCTGTAATTCATAAGAATATTTTTTTTTGTGTTCTTTTCCTTTTTTTCTTTGCTTTTCATGTTTGCTATGGTTTGGTTTATATTACGTAGTCTTTCCTCTTTTTTTTCTCTGCTTTCTTGACTACATCCTGGCTGAGGTAAAGAATAAAGAAGAAACAGCGGCAGCAGCATAAATAAAAAAATAAAAAGGAATTGCTCTCGTGTTGATAGAAGGAATTTAGCGGTAAAGATGATGACGCTTTAAATAAAAAGAAAAAACAAGCGAGAAAAAAGACTCGCATTGGAAAAGCTAAGGAAAAAAGCAAAACCAAAACAAACACCAAAAGCAGGGAGAAAAAGAAAAGCTCTTGACATGTGGCTGTTGGCACATGCAAAATAAAAACATAGACACGCTTAAATACAAGTGTTTATATTTGTATTTCAAACAAACCCACCCACATATAAATGCTATACAGGTAGGCCTCGTATAATGCGGTGAAGAGATTTCAAGAAAATATCGAATTGTGGAAAACTGTTTTAAATAAGACGTTTACAAAAGCAAAAGAAACATAAAACTTCTTGGGATAATCCACAAATTTTAGGTCACCTTAAAGCATAACCATGTTAGAAGAGATTTACCTGTATATACCCACCTACTCTTTCATGGCAGAGCGTGTGTTTTAGTACCTTTCACGCATTTATTTATTTCTTTATTTATTTATTTGCTTTTGTATGATTGTATATGATTTATTTATTTAATATTTATAATGTTTATTCTTTTAATATTTTTGCTTTCATTCTTTTTTAAAACAAATTGTATTTAAATATGGGGCTCATTAATAAAACAATAGACAGCCGGCTTCATTAAAAGGGTTTGTTAAGCACTTGAGGCGGTATTTTGTATTTTTTTTCTTGAAAGCAAATCAAAGTGAGCTAATCAAACCAGCGCCAAATACATTTAAAAAGGGGTGAGTGAAAGAGTTCAAAAGATTTCCTTAATTTAGGTGGACGACACTTTTCTAAATCAAAAATAAAAAAGAATATCTCTTGAGCTCTTTTTAGAGAAGCAATCTGCTCAATTGTAGAAAAATATCGGTTCTGTCTTGGAAGTATACAAGCTTTTAAAAAGACAAAGGTTGTTAAAAATTAAACACGTTGAGTATTTTGTGCGAAACTTGATGGTGGTAATGGCCACGACCCTAATTAATGGCCAATAGAAAGATTCTTAGAGGGTCTTAGATTTGTAAGTCGGGGGTACTGGTAAACTTACTTAATTGGTTATTACCACCCTTTCCTCTCTGTTACAGACTAGCTTCCTACACCACTCATGTTGTGTGTGTGTTAATTTTATCCACATGTGGCGGGACCTACAGTTGAAAGTCAACTCCGAGCAACAGATTTTTCAAAAACTTTTCATGGCCAGAATACTGCTAATGGGTTATAGCCGTAGGTGGAGGTCATATTACGCAAAGTGTAGACAAAATATCAGATGCTGTACTATAAACCGATATGGAGCGCTTATTTGACGATCATTTCAAAGAATATCAAACATGCAAGGAAATAGTTGGCACAGCACTTGAATAAAGAATTTATTGCACTCAATATCTTCTAATCCTGTTTCAAAATGCTGCACGGTTGCATCAAGGACAATTCCCTGCCTAACACTTGCTTTGCAACCAAGTGTTTCCTTCTGGAATGCTTTAGTGCCTCACATTTTCTGAAAATATATTCTTATGATTCATTCCATCGATTAGGTTAATGACGATCTTAATGCTAAACAAGTGTCCATTGAGGCAAATGACCGCGTACTAAGCTCAGGTTATTCCTCAATAGCCTGATGCATGATAGAAATCTTTTTCTATCGCAAAGATCAAAAGTTTTGATTGCCTCCCTACTGAATTTTCGGAAATTTTCTGCGCCAATTAGCGGCATGTAAGGTCTCCTTCTTGTAAGCTCATCTGCCTGCCCATTGTCTTGAATTGCGACATAACCACACACACCCAGCAGAGGGTAAAACCTATCAGCTTCTCGAGACAGTGCTATACTATGGCTGCCTTCCAAAATGTATCAATACAAAGTTTGTATGCAGTTCTACTACTGTATATAAAGTATGTAGATATGCAAAGTAACCAAACAATGCATCAACTATAAATCCGATGCCTGATTGCTTTTTGACTGCGTTAAAAATACACATTGACGACATTTTGAAATAGAATACATTGTATATATTTTGTACAGCGGCATTATGAAACACGATACTTTGTTCTAACACAAATCAACTAACATTTTGGAAGGCAGCCTATCTTCGGTTTAATCACATAAGAGCCGAGTGATTAAATTGCGTATGTATACATCTATCTCTTCCCAGAATGGCAGCAAGTCCTTGTACTCTATCTATTGGATGACAGTTGCATTTGTTTTTAACATCCTCTAAAGCCAGTTTGGTTTCGTCATTGCTCAACGTCGGTGAGGAAATATTTTTTCATAATTCCTTTTGATCGAGATGTTTGACCTGGGGTTTGAACCGTGGCCCCACGGCTAATAAACCAACACACTACCTATTAGATTGCGACGACTAGCACTTCTATAAACAAAGTTCAATTCCATTAGGGATTGCCTAGTGAGAATTCATCTGAGAAAGTCAGTTTGTGGATCAAAAACGTAATATCATAATGGCCAGATCGTCTGCATAATCATAGATATAGCTTTTCAATAGAAACTCTACAGCAATACTCTACAGCAAAGGCGAGAGAACACCGTCTTGTAGGGGTCCTTTATGCACTTTCCTTACCATAAGAGCCTTACCAATGGAAACGGTAATGATCCTTTTGGTTAAGAGTTCCATAACGAATTTCGTAACAGGTTAACTAACATTAGGCTCATCGAGAGCCCTAACAACAGCTTCTATATAGATTTTGATACCCTGTTTACATACATAATTGGCCATTACAACCCTTCAGTTAGGATTACGAACTAGTTTCTCACACCACTGATGTTGTGTGCGTTAATTTTATACATGAGTGGCGGGACCTACAGTTTAAAGTCGATTCCGAACGACAGATTTTTGAGAAACTTTTTCATAGCAATTTTATTTACTCTCAGAGCTTTGCCAGAAATCTGCTGAGAAGAATTCGCCGAAGAAATATTTTGGCATATTTCGTTTAGTTGGAGATGCCTGACCAGGGGTTTGAAGCGAGGCCTTACGTCTAATAAGCCAGCACACTACCTACTAGACTACGGCGACACATCAATCCTTAAGAAAAAAATTCTGTTTCGTGTTAATCGTAGTCATCTAAGTCTACTTATAGCACTTGCTTGCTGGCTTGCACTGAAATGTTTGAACTGTTCTCCAAGACGCTTTGGTTGTAGAACTCTCATGTTCCAGAGTCTTGGCTAGAGAGCATACTTATTGAAATAATTGACTGGCTTAAATCTTTTACAAACTTTCGGTTACTTCTTTATTGTTGACAGTTGTTGATCATTAAAAACATTACTTTGGTTTAATTTTGGTTAGTAATTGTTTAAGTGGTTATCAGTTTTATTTCACTATTAAAACCACTAATTTTTATGGACTGAAATGTGCAAAATTACCACTCTTTGTCACTACTTCACTGAGGCACTGAATTTTTATTTAAAAATAAAACCCAAAGCAACAAATCATTTCAATTTAGTTGAGCTAAAAACATGTCTCATTTTAATTGCATATCATTTTGATGATAATATATGTGCCATAAATACCATTTAATATTTATGACAATCAATTAAGGAAACCCTATAAGCTTTGTTTGTTTTTTTTTACTACCTTTTTTTTATTCAATTATTCTTCCCAAGTAATAAAATATCATACCGTAGCATAGGCAGTATATGTATGTATTTTTCTTTTTACATACGCTAATAATTACCCGTCTATACTGTAATCATATCAATCATAGTGTACGTACGTACCTCTACTACTGTTACCATTAAAAATATTACCAAACGTTAACAAATAATCACCTTGTATTACAGATACAATCAATAAATAAATAAATTTATTATTATAGCCAATCAAGCAGGCCAAACAGGCAGTTTGTGCCAGCAAGCCAGGCTGCCAGCCAATGTAATATTAACTGCTGCTATGCCCTTAAAATAGGCAATAAAACAAAGGCAACACAAAGCACAGAGCGACAAAATAAATTGATATTCAAACCCTATAAGACACACACACACACACAGAAGTACAAAATGAAGTCAATATCATATAAAGGAGTCTTATAATTTAATAAACAATGACTTTTTTTTGTTTATTTATTTATTATTTGACTCTTTTTGTGTGTTTTTGTATTTTTTCCTTGTCTTTTATTGTATTTCACTTTACTCACTAACAATTCTGGAAAGACCCACAATAATGCCTCCTCTCCTTCTATATCCCATTGAGTTTTTCCATAACGTTGTGATTGTTGTTATTAGCCAAGTACGTACATGTATATGGGACGGTCGGTGTCGTTACCAAACATGTGTGTTTGCGTCCTTAGGGAAATTGTTTAAGAGAAAAACAAAATGTCCATTTATTTTTATACTCTACTACTTAAATGTGACAAAAGTCTTTCACATTTGCTATGTAGTGTAGTGTAGTACCCCTATGGAAAAGGTTGACCCCCTCCTAAACGTTTAGGAAGCATTAAAAAATTTATTAGAATGCCATGATGTTATTAACTTTATTGCTTTTTTCTACTGAGGTTTTGAAAATTAATTTTTTTCTAATTGCAAACGTTAACATTTGAGAAAAGTACTTTTTTCCTCAAACAAGGTACTTTTTGCAAAAAGGTACCTTTCATTTATTAATATGTACCTGATGAAAATTGTCGTATTTAAAAGCATTTCAAAAAGTGTTCAACTCACAAACACTCATATAATACAAATGGTACTTTTTGAGAGTATCTTAAAAAGTACCTCAGAAATTTCACTGGAAAGTGTGACACCTCTTATCAAAATTTTGAAAATTTCGTTGCTTAAGTACAAAAAAGGTACCTTTCTCTTAATAATACTTCAATGAATAGTACTTAAGGGTTTGTTAAAAACTTTTTAAGTACCATTCAGCCATTGGTTTCTGTACTTGTAAAAAAGTGTTGGGAAAAAAATTGTACCTCGGTCATTTGATTTATAAAGCAGTGGGCAGATGACAGGTGTGATAGGAATCATTTAAGAGAATAACTAATCTCATTGAAGTCGCGATAGTCTCGTAGGTAGTGTGTTGGCTTATTAGACGTTAGTCCAGGGTTCGAGCCCCAGACCAGATATCTAGACAAAATACAAAAAATATTTCTTCGGCGACTTCCTCTCAGCAGATTTCTGGCAAAAACTCTGAGAGTAAATAAAATTGCCATGAAAATGTTTCTCAAAAATCTGTCGTTCGGAGTCGACTTTAAACTGTAGGTCCCACCACTCATGTATAAAAATTAACGCACACAACATAAGTGGTGTAAGAGACTAGGACGTTGTACAATGGGTCAATTCGAGCTCCGCGTACTGTACTTGCCTTAATTGACAAGTACACGTCCTCTAACCTAACCTAACCTATAACTAATCTCAAGCTGTTATGGCATCATGCTTAGATGTGCCTTTCCTATGTCACAAACCTTGGTGCTGCAAATGACAATTTGAGGCCTCTTTCCGCCGAAAGCGGTAAGGAATCAGTAGCTAAAACTAATTGGTGTCTCTGAGCAACTGGAGAGTTGCGTGGGTCAAATGTTGGACACTAAAAGATTCTAATGGAACTACCAAGAGTATCAACTTTAATCCAGGCTCTTCAAAGTCTTTTTGGATATCATTTTCGAATAGGAAGCTTTGGGAAAGCACCCCGTTTCCAACCCATTAGAATTTGCACTGATGATACAAAACAGAATGAAACAGTGAGTGGTAGGCTTAGCTCACTATATAAGGTTACCACATGATTGCAGTGTGCTTCAGGAGGAAGTGTCGCCCATTCATGAAAATATCTGTAACAGCCAGGCGGCTTTCAGATCAGCAGAGAGTTCTAACATAATGAATTTCATGACAGTTCATGTCTATCACAAATATATGAACGGCATATCGGAGATGTACGACATTAATATCATATGAGTACAGGGACATAGTAATTGTACACTGCATAAACTGACCAGCCACGTTACAATCATCGAGTTCTCTATATTGATGAGGTCACTTTGCTGACCTACGTGTTTATAATTGTCAATGTAGGTTATGTATTCTCTAAATGCCAAGATTGCGGCTCCGAATGCTGTATATAGTGCACCCGGAAAGTCTACCTAATAAAGGCACACACACATTATAGCTGTTGGGGTCATTACTGGTATTTCATTATGAGTACTAATACGAGACGCATTGGTCTAACTTATATAACAGACTACTCCTGTACAAACTATAGGTTCGGAGAAAAGTACGAAACTATTCAAGACCTATTAGGTACATGCTCAGCTCTATGTCGGAGCAGGAGAAGTCATTTTCAGGACATTTAATGTCTAAGGCACTTTTTCAGAAGCTACGAATTCATCAGAAACTCCAGCCAATCAGAGGTTCGAATAAAAACATGCAAACAGCCCTTATTGATTGATATACATACATACATATATAACAAACATAGTTAGTCATTGGAACCCTTTAAGTGAGGATTACGACCTAGTTTCTCACACCACTTATGTTGTGTGCGTTAATTCCATACAAGAGTGGCGGGACCTACAGTTTAAAGTCGACTCCGAACGGCAGATTTTTGAGAAATTTTTCATGGCAATTTTTATTTACTCTCAGAGTTTTTGCCAGAAATCTGCTGAGAGGAAGTCGACGAAGAAATACTTTCTGTATTTTGTTTGATATCTGCCCTGGGGTTTGAAACCTGGCTTTATGTCTAATAAGCCAACACACTACCTACTAGACTACGGCGGCTATTGATTGATATAAAAGGCGCAAATGGCGATGGATCAGCCATACTTTTAGAAAACTAATCAAACGTATCATGAGATTTGCAACTGAATGGAAGCCGCCCTGCACACACGGGGAGAAGACAATTTAAAGCCGAAGTGAAAATGAAGGAGTCTTCAGGTCACAAAGTTCTCACTCATGATATCGCTAGCTAGTTCACTACATCTTCACATGAGATGACCATGCCATTAAATTGTTCGTACAGAATATCCAATATGGGAAGAAGTGTGACGAACGGTTGCTCCGTTCTGTGGAAATCACAGATTAGATCATCTGATTCATTGAGCGCCTCGTATGAATTGGTATAGTGTCGAATTTGAAAATTTTCAGTGTAGACTATTTGTTTATGAAATTCGTTCAAAAATGTTCAGAAGAACCTGTTGAAAGATCCAATAGTTAGCTTTCCTAAGATTCGGCCAAAATCATTAGCTTGGGGACATTTCATATTTATTTGTTTAAACAATTATTTGTTTAAACAATAAAGTTTTTATATTTTTAAATCATGAATGACAATAATGATGACGTTGGCGACATTGGCAAAGCATGTTGGCAATGCTTGTATGCGTGCGGTAAGGGTAAGGCACTTGAGTTGGCTCTGGTAGTAATGGCAGTAGTGGTGGTGGTGGTAATGGTGGTGGTTGATGTGCAGTATGCCAGGAAGTATTGGCATACCATAACCATACGTTACAATGTAAATAATTTTTATGACGTGCCAATAACTGCAAGTGTATATCACTGACACCACAACCATGTTCTATATTCTACATCCCCTATACACACATACACATATATATTTGTCATTGTATATGTATAGTGTTGTTGTATGACTTTTTTAATTTTCTTTCGTTTTTCTTCTCTTTTTTTACTTTGTGGGTGTTTATTTTTATTTCGATATGACCTTCATTGTTTATACAACAAACAAACAAACAAACACAATACAATTGCAGTTTTATGTGTTTGTACACGTGTATTGTTATAGAGTTGAAGTTAGTGTTCCATTCCCAACCCAGCTTTATTGTCGCTGCCGCTGCCTCTACCTCTTCCTCCTGTTTTGTGTGTGTATTTAATTGAAAAATTATTATTTCAATATTTATTTTTGTGTTTGTATTTGTTAAATATCAGTGGCAGTGGCAGTGACAGTGGCAACAATAGCAACAGCAGCTATACTAACAAGCATATTCAGCAGTTTTTTCTCCACTGATTTTATTTACTTTCAAAAGCGAAATAACGCGAAGTGAAGAAGAGTGTGTGCTCTGAACAACGCATTCCTTTTGCCACATTAATGGCCTTTAATGTCGAAATATGGCCTTGTTAATAGCAGTCAATGGCTTTTGTTAACATTTTTTTTTTATAGAATTTTTTTATTATTATTTTCGGTAATTTAAATGATAAACAATCATACATAAATTATATTTTTATTCGATTATTGTTATTGTTTTTTATTCTTTTTAATTTTTAAAATGCAATTCAAAGAGTTTTTAATGAATTTTAATTCAAAAATAAAAAGAGGTACGCTCAGTAATTTAAAGCAAATGTTATCTCCTCTACAAAGGTTTCTGTCTTTACTAATGTCTGTATCGGAGGTCAGCAATGAGTATTCAAAACGATGAGTAGATTCGAATCATACTTATAATTTCTGATACTTATACGCATTCATACTTATTTTAATGTCATACTCATACTACTCATATTTAAAGTTTGAAATACTCATGGTACTCATGCTTAACAATACGCATGATGTTATTGATTTCGACTCTCCATGACTCATCGTATACACGAATCACAAAATAAGTATGATTCGCGTACGAACACTACAATACTCACAAGATGGTTGTGTTTTTGCTCTGTTTGCTGTCTTCGTCTTTTTTGTTTATGTGTCTTTCTTCTCTCTTTGTAAATACAACAACAACTAAGGCTGTAAATTTTGATGAATGATTGAATCACTCGAATCATTTATAAGTATTGTAAGTATTATAAGTATTTTTCTAAATTTATGAATCTGAATAAGTAGGCGTATGATATTTCGGATGTTATGAGTTTGATGCCAACATTGTACTCATACTCATTGCAACTTGTACTTATAAATTAATGTTGCACTGAGTACGAATGAATCAGAGTAGTTAGATTTTAATACTGTTGACTCACTCATACTCAAAATTTCATGAGTACTTATGAGTAGCGAATAAGCGATTCATTGCTGATCTCTGGGGTCTATGTGGTTTATCTAGACGCTTAAATAATGTTTCTTTCCACTTATGTCTCTTGAAGGCATTAGGCTGCCACAATGCATAACCATTTTATATGGTATGGCCGTTAATATTTTTGTGCCTTCTTGAAGTATCTTGCATATCAAGGAGTACTTTGGCCAACATCAGTTTCTGAGACAAAGAGATTGTGCTTTAACACTATCCCTGCAAAACCAACAGAAGTTTTTTTCAGATAATATTACCAATCAATCGTCAATTTACTTACTCACGTGGTCATTACAACCATTTAGTCAGGATTACAGCCACCAATGTTACGCGGTTTAATTTTATCCATGAGTGGCGTTGAACTCCGGACGACAGATTTTTGAGAAACTTTCCATGGCAGTTCTATTTTCCTAGAAATATTTTCCTCATATTTATGATGAATTCCTGCAGTTTTTACGACGCTATAATATTGGAGAAACTAGCCATGTTTCTTCGCCATATAACAGAGCAGACTTTACAACTGATTTGTTTATATTTAAAGAATTGTTTCTTAGCTTCTTTATTCTGATTAGAATCATCCAATCGCCAGTCTCCCAGTATTTGGCCGCCATTGGTTGTCTGTATACTGTCTTCATAAAAGAAATTCTCTATGTGGCTTTTTGCTCTTTGTTCTGTTTATTTCTTATGCCTTCTGTCAAATATATTGGTTTATAGATCTTCCGCTTTTGTTGGGGTATTGAAAATCTAGTCAGAGATTCGCATTATCATAACTGTGGGTCATCGTACTAGAATAAGTGACTCCACTTAACTCCTCGTATCTTTGCGCAGATTTAGCTTATAATGATCAGCATAAGGGTTGCACATTCTAAAGCACGACTACCCTACGCTAAAAAACCAGCCAGGTTGCACATTCTTAAGCACGACTACCCTACCCTGAAAAACCAGCCCGAAGATTTGATAAGCGAAGCTATATCCTTGACATCAATGGACGATAGCTCCGTCAAGCTGGCAAAGGTTGGAGGGCCAAATAACCTATATCTGCACCTCGCAAGAAATGGGCATTGACAAAAAAAGTGTACAACAGTCTACTCTTCCTCAGCGGATCTGCACCCACAGCATAAGTCGTTAAATGAGAGCTGCATTCTCTCCGCTTGTCTTCCCATTACACAATGACCTGTAAGTACAGCCACAGTGATTGAGATGATGTTACGACCAAGTCCGCCTCCTATCTATCGAGGGCTAATTGAGCCAAGCGGCGGATCATGACTCCTCATTGTGAAGTAGGTTAGGTTATGTTAGAGGACGTGTGCTTGTCAATTAAGACAAATACAGTACCCGGAAGTCGAATTGACCCATTGTACAACGTCCTAGTTTCTCACACCACTTATGTTGTGTGTGTTAATTTTATACATGTCGACATATACATTTAAAGTCGACTAAGAACGACAGATTTTTGAAAAACTTTTTCATGGCAATTTTTTATTTACTCCCAGAGTTTTTGCCAGAATTCTGCTGAGAGGAAGTTGCCGAAGAAATACTTTTCGTGTTTTGTCTTGATGTCTGGCCTGGGACTCGAACCCTAGCTTTACGTCTAATAAGCCAACACACTACCTACTAGACTACGGCGACTTCTATCATTGTGAAGTAAGTTATGTAAAATTTTTATGACTGTTTTTTTTAGTGTCTCCGGTCGGTTAGATGCATAAATGCTTGCGCTTAAAAAAACTTCTGCATATATCGTAGTCACAAGGATACTTATTTTATTGCCTTCCCTTTCTAACAGTTGCTAAATTATACAATTCACTGTGGACTTGTACAATTCCGTTTACCTGTGATTTAAAGCCAAATACAATATTTTTAAAGTTCTATTCAGTTGTTCTAATACTGTGGTTTAGATTTCCATTCTAAATTCGAACATAATTCAACCATTGTTTGGCTAGAAACTATTGTTTTCCTTCGTTTTAATACAATTGAAAATGGCGATGATTTTAAGGACAATAGAAAATCATTCAAGTAAAATTACCAGTGGTCTGCAGATGTATTTAATAGAATATATTTTCGGATGCCTTTATGCACATACATACATACATATGTATGCATGTGTGCTATTAAAACCTTTTTGTCTGTTTAAATTTACTTAATATAAGGACAACACAATACACACAATGCATGTATGGTAGTGTGTTGTAAGATAATTAAGCAAATCTTTCTATGATGACTTAAGACAATTACATGAGTGTATGAAAGCAATAGTAACGTATGAAACGCAATACCGGTTGTAATTCTTTTAGTGCAAAGAAATGTTCATTGAATTTTGAAATGGATTTTATGATTTACTAACGATCTCTATTCAAACCGAACGTTTATTCCGAACGACAGATTTTTAAGAAACTTTACATGGCAGTTTTATTTACTCTCAAGAGCTTTTGCCAAAATTCTGCTGAGAGGACGTCGCCGAAGAAATATTTTCCTCATGTTTTCAATGAATCCCTGCAGTATTTATACTTAGGTAGGTAAGTAGAGGTGGCTGCCCATCCAAGAATTTTTCTAGGCCGCATTGGGCCCATTGTGCTACCACAGTGATCCGTTATCCCCTAGTCACGAAACCATTCGGAGCTCCTGATGAAGCGATTTAGGCTGCCAATGTCAATCCCTGACAGTTCCTCCAGATCATCCATGTAGTGAGTACCCAAGTACTTCCTTCTCCTTTGACATAGAGCCGGGCATGTACCCAGCAGATGAGGGACAGTCTCCTCTTCTTCCTCATCTCTGCAGCTTCTGCAGAAGTCGTTAGCAAGGTGTCCAAGTCCAATGCGCCTCGCATGCGTACCCATAATACAATGCCCCGTAATGACACCGACAACTACACTGAGCGCGCCTCTTTGGAGTTTAAGTAGACTCATTGTGCGCCCATCATCTAGCCTTGGCCAGATTTTACGAGCCGTTCTACCCCTGTCCGAGGCCGCGCAACTGTCGTTAACGGAATCGACGATCGCATTATCAATTATGAGCTTGCAGGTCCTCATTGGTATGCCCAAATTCGAGAACTCAGCGGTGAGTTCGATGGTCGTACACCGCCTGGCAAGTTCATCAGCTCTACAGTTACCCGGAATACCACTGTGCCCCCGTACCCATACGATATGGATGTCATATCGTTCCGCTATCTCGTCGAGATATCTGCGACAGCCGTTCACCGTCTGGGAGTTCATCACATTAGAACTCAAAGCCTTGATAGCCGCCTGGCTAACAGAAAGTATAGTAACGCTCCTCTTGGAGACCCTTCCATCCCCAATAATACTCGCCGCAGCCTGTATGGCCACCACCTCCGCCTGAAAGACACTGCAGTGGTCTGGTAGTCTTATAGACTGAGCTATTCCAACCGATTCCGAAAAAATTCCACTGCCAACCGCTCCGTTCAGCTTAGAGCCATCGGTGTAGATTTGTACGGAGTCTCTAAACAGGTGGGTCACACCACCCTTCCAGGCCCCGTTGTCCGGAACCGATGTATTTACAGTATTTATACTTACAATAGAGAAATAAAACCATGATTTGTAATGACATGTCAATCCAGGCTTCATAGATTATGATTCGTCTTCTTCTTAATTAATTTAGTCAAGCTTACAACCTAGCTTCTTACACCATCCATGTCGTGTGTGTTAATTTTATCAATGAGTGGCGAAGGATCTTCATTTTAAAGTCATTGTCTTGTTATCCTGTGTTTAAAATTGTGTCTTTAAGATTTAAAGGAATTCTAAATATCATTGAGAAAGCAAAAAAAAAAGGAAGGACAAACGACATGAGTTAACCGAAGAGAAAGAAAGAAACAAAAACTTTGTATGATTTGGTAAGACATGATGGTTGTTGCAACAAATTGTCAACACGTACAAATACACTTATTCAAACGTAAACGGGGTAATAACCATTTCAGCATTATCTTCCCTTCTTTCTTTCTTTTTTTTCTCTTTAGTTTTCATCTTCTTCAGTTACCAAAAATTTTTATTTCTTTATGTATGTAGTTTGCACACTTTTTATTCCATTCGTTCTTTTTTTTTTTGCCATGCTGCTTACATTTTTAGTAGTGGTGTGTCATTACAAATCTGGGTTATATTACGATTCCATATTTTTTTCTCTCGCTCAGAATTTTTTTGATGAAAATATTTTTGTGGAAAATGTATGTCTTACCTACGTTTTCTAGCCACTTAAAGTAGAAAAATTTTTTTTTTTTCTGAAGCTGGATTTGTTTATTTTACCAGAATATTTTCAGGGTGTAAATGTCCTTTTTCTGTGTATTCTTTCTTTTTTTTCTCTGTTTATTGAGTTATTTTAGCATTAAAGTTATGCTATGTTAGGAATATGAAGAGAGCTATAAAATGAAGCATTTTAAGGAATAAAAATTTCTTTCCATAGGAAAGAGAGAAATTTTGTCGTGTGGCCTGTTAAAGAAAAGGTCTCGGAAGTTTTTGAAATTTTTATATTAAAAGTTGGTTTGTTCTTAAGTACATAATACTTTAATGAACTGAAATATTAAGAGAATTTTGTAAATTTTAAACAATAATTTATTTACTTAGGGGTTAATAGTCAGCCAAAACAGGGTTTTTTTTTCTAAATCGTGAATGAAATGAATGTTGAATGTGTTTGATTTAAATAGAAACATTAAACGAATAAAATAGAATAGAAAGAAAAGTTCTTTGCCTAGTAGGTAATGTGTTGGTCTATTAGACGTAAAGCCAGGGTTCGAGCCCCAGGTCAGATATCAAAATATGAATACAAAAAGTATTCCTTCGACGACTTTCTCTCAGCAGATTTCTGGCAATAACTCTGAGAGTAAATAAAAATTGCCATGAAACAGCTTCCAAAAATCTGTCGTTCGGAGTCAACTTTCAACTGTAGGTCCCATCACTCATGTATAAAATTAACACGTTCAACATAAGTGTTGTGAGAAACTAGGACGTTGTACAATGGGTGAATTCGACCTCCGGGTATTTTACTTGTCTTAATTGACAAGTACACGTCCTCTAACCTAACGTAACCTAAAAAGAATAGAAAGAGAAGTTCGTAGCCTAGTAGGTAGTGTGTTGACTTATTAGAAGAGAACCCGTTGTCCAGGCCGTAGTACAATCCGTAGTTCAATCCGTAGTTCAATCCGTAGTTCAACCCGTAGTTCAACCTGTAGTTCAAATTGTAGTTCAACTTGTAGTTCAACCCCTAGTTCAACCCCTAGTTTAACTCGTAGTTCAACCCGTAGTTCAACACGTAATCCAACCCGCACTTCAACCTGTAGTTTATACCGTAGGTCAACCCGTAGTTGAACCCGTAGATCAATCCATATGACTGATAGGTGGGTAGGGATAAGTAGCCGTCGCCCCAAATGAATTGGATGGACGCACTTAGGTCCCATGGGGCCCCTTTGTGATACCACAGTTCGCATTAACTATCCCTTAGTCCTGGAACCACTTAGACGTTACCATGAAGCGACTCAAATTGCCGAAGTCAATGCTCGACAAATCACTCAGATCATCGATGTGGTAAGCACCAAGATGTCTCTTTTTCCTTTGACATAGTGCCGGGCATGTTCCCAGTAGATGAAGAACCGTCTCTTCCTCCTCCTCGTTCCTGCAGCTTCTACAGAAATGGTTCGCCAGGAATCCCAGACCAATGCGCCTCTCGTGGACACCCATAATGCAATGACGCGTCAAGTCTCCAATAACCGCACTGAGCACGCCCCTTCGGAGTTTTAACAGCCTTGCTTTGCTGTGCGCCCTCTATCCAGACTCGACCAGATCATGCGCGCCACACTGCCATAATTCGAAGCTGCCCCCCTGCGGTTGACAAAGTCCGTGATCTCGTTGTTAATAATGAGACTGCAGGTCCCCAAAGGGGAATGAGGGAATGAATGATATCGGCCGTAAAGAAGTGAATCCAGCACGACAAAAAAGTTTGAAGAACTTCACAGACAAAGCAAGGTGATGCTTTGCAGACTGTGGTGAGACTATTTATGATAACAACCAAAGTAATATGGAGTGTCTGCTGGGATTGACTTTACAATTATGCCAGTTAAATAATTCTGATTTTAATTGTCGTCAATTAAAAAAAAACACAAAACAACGTTCGGCGCAGTCTAGTAGGTAATGTGCTGGATAATTAAACGTGAAGCCACGGTTCAAACCCTGCAGAACGAAATATGAAAAAATATTTCTTCAGCGATTTCTCTCAGCAGATTTCTGGCAAAAACTCTGAAAGTAAATAAAATTGCCATGAAATGTTTCTCAAAAAATCTGTCGTTGGGAGTCGGCTTAAAACTGTACGTCCCGCCACTCATGTATAAAATTAACACACACAACATAAGTAGTGTGAGAATCTAGGGCGTGATCCTGACTGAAGGGTTGTAATGACCACATATCGACGCCTCCGTTCTGTAACATTCTAAGTCGAAAAAGTGTGTTTTGAGTTATGAGCTCTCAAAGTTTTCACGCGACATTCGACCATATGTGTATTCTAAGTAGATTTTTCCCTATAACTTCGGAACGGATCGGCGGATCTTAACCAAATTTTGACAGTATTTAAGTTAGAGAACGTAGCATTTAAAAATGCAAGAACATTAAAAACGTTCTAAGTGTACTTAGAACGTTATAGAATGGAGGCGTCGATATGTACGTAATAAGATTGAAGCAAGCAATTCAATGTAAGCAACCAGAATAAATGAACAGATAAGGTGTTTGCTTTATCCCGACACTAACAGACCGCGAAATGACGGTTTTGCTGGATTTAATACATCCACCATGTAGATGGGTCTTTACAGCTTTAGATTATTATTTATTCCGTTTCCTGCAATAGTCTCTTAATGACACGATAGGAGATATTGCAATCATTCGCTTGCCAATACTGCCTTGCTTGGATGAACTAAAACAGGACTTGAGAAGTGTAATTGTTCGAATTTTTATCCACCGTATGTATATAATATCTGATGGATATAATGCAGACAGTATATAATTTATATTTTATGCAGCAATAATTCTAGTAATTATATTTTGCGTCTCCCAAAATCCTACACTTCTAACGCCACACTAATCCTTAATTAATACTACTGTTCATAAATCATTTTACAAAATCATAACTTCATAAATATGACATTAACTTGCATATTTTGCTATATAAACGAATTTAACAATACAACGCTAATTATACTACATACACCAGCCATACCGCCACCCTTCGCCTGCCTTCCTTCCTAACATCAAACAAAATAACACCATTTTAACTGCTTTGTCCAACAATTTTCACGTTAATCACTGTTAGATTTTTATCATTTTCATAAAATCACAACAACAAAAAATCAACAGAATGAAAATAGCAAAAAAAAAAAGGAAAATAGTAAAAAAACGCTGTAAATGAAATTAGAAAATGCTACAGAAATACTACAACAAAAAATTATGACACCTTGTAACAAAATGTACAATTAAAAACAACTTAATGTAACAGCAATAGCAAGCGAAATAGCAGCTATGTTAACAACACCAATAACAACAATAAAAAATTATTTTTAATATTCCTATTTTTGTTGTTGTTGTTCTTTTTTTTAATGACAAAAGTGTAACATGTCTAAATCACATTGCAATTATCTTTAATAATTAAACACCAACGTTAGGAATGTCACTGCTAAACACACATTTCATTGCAGGTATAGAGCAGAGCAGAATTATTAGAGTAGAGTAGAGTAGAGCATTATTACACTGAGAGAAATTAGTGAAATTAGAAATAATTTAAAATATTTAGCAGAGTTCTTTGGAAAAGCATTAGCAATAGCACAATATTTTTTTTTAGTTAGGATTACAACCTAGCTTCTCCCACCACCTATGTTGTGTGTGTTAATTTTAAACATGAGTGGCGGCACCTACAGTTTTAAGTTGACTACGAAAGAAAACAATTTTATTTTATTTTTTCCCAGAGTTTTTGCCACAAGACTGCTGAGAAGAAGTCGCCGAAGAAAATTTTTTTTGTATTTTTCATATTTTTTTATTGGAGATGTCTGAGCTGGCCTCTCGTCTAATAATCCAACTCATTACCTACAATAACAGCAACAATAATAAATATAAATACAAATAACGTAAGAAAACAATGAAATATATGTATGTATGTATATATTGGGTCATATAAAAACTATTCGCTGCTTTCTAAAACCTTCTATTGATCTAAAGAAGAAAGGAAAAGAAAGTAGAAATGGGGGCCTATTATTCTCTGAAGATTTTCGGGATTTGGAGAAATATTAAAGAGATTTCCTATAGATTGAGGGCAGTACAATAGATTGTATAGGGTGGGGCAATTAAAAGTTTAAATTTATAAATACAATAAAACAAAACTGGTTTAAAATTTTGCCAAATTTATTGTTTTGTTGTGAAGTACAATTGTTCCGATTAGTAATGGAATATGAGGCAACCGCGGCTGGCCTCAATAGCACCTCATTCGATCGAAGCAATTTTCGTGCACTTTTTCGAATGTATTGGGTCGTATCTCGGCAATGCCATAATGTATAATGGCTTTCAAATGCACAATTGTCTCTGGTTTGCCGACATAACACTTTGTTTTAATGGCGCCCCACAGAAAATAGTCAAACGGTGTCAAATCGCAGCTTCTTGGCGGGCAGTTGACATCAGCATTTTGGCTAATTAAACGGCCATCAAACGTTTGACGCAATAAATCGATTGTGGCATGAGATGTGTGGCAAATTGCACCATCCTGTTGAAACCAAACATTGCTCACGTCAATACTAATGAAGAGCGAGTACGAAAAAATCGGTTATCATGGTGCGTTACGTATCTCCATTGACCGTAATTGTTGTGCCGCCCTCATTTTCAAAGAAATATGGGCCAATGATGCCTCCGCTGCACAAGCCGCACCAAGCAGTCACTCGTTATGGGTGCATTTTGGGATTCTGTAACCCCACGTGTGGGTTGTCTGAACCCCAAAATTGGGCAATTTTGCTTATTAACGTATCCACCAAGATGAAAAGAGCTTCGTCCGAAAAGATGATTTTTGTTTTTTTTTGCAAAATCGATACCAACGTGCAGTTTCTCATTGGCCCATCTAGTGAAGCGAATGTGGTTACACGGCTTCAACTCTTAAACCATTCGAACTTTGTAAGACATCATACCGAGGACTTTTCGCAAAATTCAGCTTAAACTGGTTGGTGAAATGTTCAATCATGAGAACTATGACTAGTTGATGAATTCTCACGCACTCCCCTCTGACACAGCTTCCCTATCTTCGGGTGTACGCATTGTAAAAGTACGCTCATGTCTTGACACATCATAAATGAAACCAGCTTCACGAACGTTGACAATAAACTTGCGTATACCGGGCACTGCCGTGGTCTAATAGGTAGTGTGTTGGCTTATTAGACGAAAAAGCCAGGGTTCGAGCCCCAGGCCAGACATCAAGACAAAATACAAAAAATCATTTCTTCGGCGACTTCCTCTCAGCAGATTTCTGGCAAAAACTCTGAGAGTAAATAAAAATTGCCATGAAAAGTTTCTCAAAAATCTGTCGTTCGGAGTCGACTTTAAACTGTAGGTCCCGCCACTCATGTATAAAATTAACACACACAACATAAGTGGTGTGAGAACTAGGTCGTAATCCTGACTGAAGGGTTGTAATGACCAATTATGTATGTATACCGGGCACTATTGGTCCTTCTCGCTCGACCAAATTGTGTATGACATTTTCGTGTAATTTCCAACCAATTGCCCTTGTTTTGGAAATTAATTTCCAATAAAACCAAACGTTGCTCAAGCTTAACTACTTAACAAAGATGAGAAATTTTTCCTACTGGGTAAAGTACTAAAGGACTTTGGTGTCCATTATTGCCTCAAGTCTCTTCAGTTTACATTTTATTTCTCATTCAAATTCCAATATTGTTCTACACAGTGTACTTTGTAAATAAATTATTATGTTTTTTTTTTTGTTATTGAAATTGTATTTAAATAAACGTACACATGCATGCATTTGTACCAATAAATTGCTTTACAAAACTGTGGGAATGACACGCCAATTTTAGATAATCTACTCTTTAGTTTTAATACATTTTTTTTATGTTTTACTTAATGTACAGTCTGTGATTAATAATTCTAATCTTTATTAGGGTGTAAAATGTTTAACAGTGTATATATTAAAGTGACATTAAAACAATGATAAGAGCTACGAACAAGGGAAACATTCTGTAACTATTTTTACAAAAAATATTGAAATTAATAAAAAGAGAGAACCTAATTATAAATTTCTCTTGTATTTAATATTTCGTTTTGATTTCATGGATAATAAAATATTTTTCTGTGTTTTTTTCTTTTCATTTTAGGTAAGTGATGACTATTAATATTGAAGTGAATATATCACACGATTTAAAATTCTGAGGTATGTTCGAAAATATTTTCTACCAAAAAAAATTGTTATTGTACTAAGCATCCAAAATTAAGTAAATCTATAAGAAATCTACTTTAAGAACTACGTACAGCATATTGCTTTTGGCATGTGCTGCACTCTCCATTTCATTATTACATAGCGAATCCAAACGTGAATGAGGAAAGTTATCGCTAATACGACTCCATACTGTGGGAAAAATATTAGTACGGTTTAGCACTTGTGTGTGCAAAGTTTTTCGTTGTCCTTTCTTCTTCATGTCTCCATGTTTATTCTGTCACGTTGGACTCGGCTCTGCCACCTATTTAAGCCTATTCATTCCGAATAAGTTCTTTATTATCATGACCATAATTTGCCTTTCTTCTTAAAGGTACAATATTCATTTGGTTCCTCGCGTAGTTATGCTTTTAAAACCTCGAGACCAAGTCATTTAACCTTTTGATTACTGTGTAGGAATCCATAACAGTAAATCTGTAATGCAAGAGTTAATCTTGTCTTTACTTGGGGGTTGTAAAATAGAACCCGACTTTGAAGCTCTCAATACTGGCTTCATGATCACAGCTTATAAGAGGCCACAATGTTATGTAAATCATAGAGGTCTTCTTGATTTTTAGAGTTGCTGGAACACTGACATTTGTTCGGCTGTTTTCATGCTAAATTTAAAATCACAAGGCAAAATTAACTCACTTCCGGAGACAATATTGACAGATATGCAAGATCTTGAGTTGTTCATAGCTGAGCAATATGTCAACAGAAATTATGGGTACCTAGTTAATCATGAATTCATTAATAACTCTTGCCACAACTAGGAATGAAAGGCGTGTACTAAAGTAACCTATTATGTCAAGAGGATAAAGACGTTTGTCTTCAATACATTGTGCATAATGCTAATAATTTAATTCAGTTTTAATAGAAATTATTGGTACCCAGTTATTCACGCAGTCATTAACAACTCTTGACGCTACCAGGTAGGAAATGCATATACTTCAGTTCATTTATTAAAGTAGCCCTTTATGATACAGTCTTGTCATATTTGATCTTTGTCTGCAATACATTGTGCTCAATGCTGGCCATTTAACTCAGTGTATCATCACAGATCAAAATGTTCAAAGTATTATTCCACTTCTTCCAAAAGATCGGATTTTTATTTCGCTTTAAAACATTCGCCAAATCGAATTCTCAAATTGATCGCTTGGAGTCGACCACTCACATTTCAAATTAACGCACACAACATATAAAGTCCCTCATCTCGAAGTAATACTACTTACTGACCTGAACTTTCTCTAAGATCTATGGCCACGTTAGTTGAAAAAGCTATGCATTTGTGTTCCTATGTCAAACTCATTCTTCATAATGTCACAGAACATATTACGATCTCTTGCAATCACGGT
Source organism: Sarcophaga variegata (assembly GCA_932273835.1). Taxonomy (NCBI): domain Eukaryota; kingdom Metazoa; phylum Arthropoda; class Insecta; order Diptera; family Sarcophagidae; genus Sarcophaga; species Sarcophaga variegata. Next base: position 11,507,712 of record OW026362.1, read on the forward strand.
TATAACATATATTTCAGTCACAAGCTTCTGAGCTTAACTTTGACGATAAATTTTTTGGTGGTGGCTCTTCTACTCCTTTTCCATTAAAACATTTAAATGTTGCTACCATGTAGCCACGATAAATATTTTGATTTAATCAATTGAAATCTCCTTTAAACAGTTTATATGATATACTTCTATGATTGTTCTTTTTGGAATTTGGCGGGCAGTATGTTGGCTTACTAGACGTAAAGATCACGGTTCAAACCTTGGGTCAGACATCTACAACAAAACGAAATATGAAAAAATATTTCTTAGGCTACTTCCTCTCAGCAGATTTCTAACTCTGAGAGAAAATAAAATTGCCGTGAAAAATTTCGCAACTGCGTTTAAACTGTAGGAAGTTTAGTAGGTGGTGTGTTGGCTTATTAAATGTAAGGCCACAGTTCGAACCTCAGATCAGATATTTCCAGAAAACGAAATATGAAGAAATATTTCTTCGGTGTCTTCCTCTCAGCAGATTTCTGGCAAAAAAGCCTGAGTGTAAATAAAATTGCAATGAAAAGTTTCTCAAAAATCTGTCGTTCGGAGTCGAATTTAACTGTAAGTCCCATCGCTCATGTATTAAATTAACACACATAACGTAAGTGGTGTGCGAAGCTAGATCGTAATCCTGGCTGAAGGGTTGTAATTACCAATTGTGTGCACATCGGGTTCATTATTTTTCCTTCTTGTATTGGTTTCGGTAATAAGAGTCATTTAAGACGTACAGCTTATTAGGCTATAGCGTCCATTCCTGGTGTTGGGGCTGCCAACATCGCCTCCAGGCATGCAAATTGCCGGGATTTAACCGTGCAAGTATTGAGGTTATACCGCCCATGGTCGGTACGGCCCTATGCTCCCTAGAGGAGTAAGAGGAACATATATATAATTGTGTGCACATGTATGTATGTTTACAAAGCAAATCTTGTGATAAAAATATTCAATAAAATTTTATGCGCAAAGCAACTCAGAGTCTCTTGTATGGTAACGTTTACCATGGTTTTCCTATTCTTTTGAAAACTCTGCAATAAGTTTCTAAATCTGCTTAGAGGATATAACTCTTCTGAAATTCCGTATAAAAGAAGAGAAAATTAAGACTATTCAGTCAAGGGGGGTAAGGATGCTGTTTGTTTGTTTCCAGCAGCAAATACAGGAAGTCAGACGAGTATCAGAAAAATCTTCAACAGATTTTAAATTTAGCAAACGTCCTGATTATCCATATGATAGTGCCAGCGCCTAGGGAAGAGATGGAGGCTTTGCTTATAAATTTCCCTTTTAGTCTTCTACATCCTTACATTACCTATGATAAGATAGCAAAAGCAAGAATACTTTTCATTCAAAAGAACATTTTAATTTTATTTCGTATTTAAACATGGCACATCTTGATTTCTTTATTAAGAATTTAATTATAAAAATTAAAATTTCATTATTTATAAAATTAAATTATTTATAACTTTACAACAACTGTCTTTTGCAACAACTGTCTCTTAAGCCAACTTGAGAATCAAAAACCATGCAACACAGTCTCTACTGCTGCTGGCAAAGACTTACAATGAAACGTAAAATAGCAAGATAAAGATGAAGTAAAAGAAGCAGAAGAAAAAGAGCAGAAAATTAATATTTAATGCATTCATTTGCCGCCTTGATAATTACGCTTAACTATTTCTTTGTCAGCTTAGATATGAATTAAATACACTCAAACCTTCTTTTTCTTCTTACACACACCAACCAAATCCAGACAAAAAAAGACAAGCCAAGCCAACGCAGCAACTGTCAAGCCATGGCATGGAATGGTGGTGGTAACAAGTAGATTTAAAATGTTAAAGAAAATCGGTCTTACGCCTAGAAAATTGCAGCTAATGGTTGGTTTTTTTCCATCTATTTTTCTAACAATAAATGAAATTCAAAGACACAAACACAAACACACATACACACACACATATACACATGCTTATAATCTAAGGGAAAAAGCCAACGTTGAAGACAAGTAAATTGTCTTGGCTTAAGTGCATGAATGGCCCAAGTGTAGATAGATTGAAGGATTCTGAACCAAAAAAAGGGACAAATAATATCGCTGTACTTATTAAATGAAATGAAACGAAATGAAATGAAGAAGACCTGTAAATGACAAAGAAAATTGTCTTTCATTTTCAATTCCTTTCCACTTCTTTTAGCCTTCTTCTTAATTTGTTTTTAGCTTTCCTAAATGTATGCTATAATTTCTTGGCTCTCTGTGTATGTATGTGTGAGCTCAACTCTCACCCACCTGTTTAGCAATTAATGTCCTTTTAAACACTTACACATACACCTTCATTTACACACATTAACACAAGATACTCAACTTTAATTCACATTTAATTTCTCTTATTCGTTTTCGTGCGTTTTCTCTCTTTCTCTCTCTCTCTCTCTCTCTTTAGCTTTTAATGTATTGGTGTGTTGAAAAGTGTATGCTCTTGGCGTATGGTTTTTTCCTTTTCTCTCTCTCTCTGGTTTTTTTCTTGTAATTTGTCTCCCAAGTAATTAGTAAGATTTAAAATGGTTTATATTCTCGTACATCCTTCGTATGCTTTACTTCCACAATACTAGACACTTATGCTAGGGCGACAGCATAGCTAGGCAGGCAAGGCAGTCAAGCAGCCAGCTTACAATGTCTCACTCATTTCCACAAATGACATATACACACAGGAAATTGGTTGAAGGTTTTTTGCGTTAATTTTCCTCTTCTTTATTTTTAGTGTTTAAGTTTGAAATGCGTTTATTTCATCGTCGTCATTGTCATCATCATCATCATCATTTACATGAGTTTAGTGTGTTTATATACTCAAATTACATACTTTATATTCATGTACTTAAGGACATTCCAACCGCCGCATGTGTAGGAGTTTTTTTTTTAATAGTATAGAGGAGCCTTACAATCCTTTTTTCTCACATTTTCTAATAATGAATGTCTCTCTAACACATTAAGTTCTTGTCTATTTAAACACTTTATGGCCGAAACGTTTTAATATATTTTTGTTTTCTTTTTTCTCTTTTGCCTCCTATTCACGCACTAAAAGCAGGTATTTTCTTGGATATAAAATGGGAAACATACTTTGGGTTCCATTTTGAAAAAATTGCATTAGTTTCGTGCAACACATAGTACAAGATGTGCAAAGATGGTTGATTAGTTCGACACTTGTAGATTAGCAAACATGGATTTTCCATCCAGTTAAAGTTCAAGTTTTATGTAAAAAACGTGTACTTTTTAATAGATAATCGATCATCTTAACAATTCCATCACTTCAGAACTTTTTTGCAAATTTTGGCGAAAAGTTCAACGCGGTGAGCCTTGGTCGCTGTTTGACCATTATGATCTTCTTGAGATTCCAAACTACGCCATTGGTATATCATAATTTCCCAGCAAAGTCCCAGAATTCCTATCTGTTTGTTCTCATCGATTTTTCTTAACTGATCTCGAGTTGTGAGAAGTAGAGAACTGATCCTACCAGCAAATAGGTACTAGGAGTGAAGAAATCATATGTACATACATATACATAATTGGTCATTACGACCCTTCAGTCAAGACTACGACCTAGCTTCTCACACCACTTATGTTGTGTGTGTTAATTTTATACATGAGTGGCAGGACCTACAGTTTAAAGTCGACTCCGAACGACAGATTTTTTGAGAAACTTTTCAACCCCCATTTTATTTACTCTCAGAGTTTTTGCCAGAAATCTTCTGCCAGGAAGTCGTCGAAGAAATATATTTTTGTATTAATCTTCTGTTTGTTGGAAAAGTCTGACCTGGGGTTTGAACCGTCACGTGTAAAGCCAACACGCTATCCACTCAACTACGGCGACTTCGTATGTTGTATCAAAACATAACTTCACCTAGACTTTCTTACCATCAACTCTATGCACTGAAAGTGTTTGACAACGATTAGGGCTTTTCTGCACTTCCGTAATGGTAATTCGGTCAAATAACTTTCTTAATATTAATTTAGGTAGCACGTAAACATTGAATCGTGGCAAGGTTGCTTACCTATCACAAAGTAACACAATGGGCCGTCTGGGCCACCGAATGAACTTGCAAGCTATACGATAACCTAAAATAAACATCGAATTCCATAGAATAGATATCCAACAGTCAAGTGCTTCTGTTGCCTTTTGACAGCTTAATACTTGACGTACTATTCTTGCCCCAGTATCGGGTCTTTAAAGAGGAGCTTACCAACTTGTAGAATTAACAACGGTCATCTTATTGTTGCTATGTCTGTTTTGGTAGTCTGTGTTGCCAAATCATCATAGGCGACCGTAGATAAAAGTGTGCGTTCGCTGAATTGTCTCTGGAGCAGTTGGCATCTGACCCAATTTTCTTCAAAATGCCAACTCCAGCGATGATTCCCATTTCGTGAAGAAACAAAATTGCAGTGTTTGGGACGATACTAATCTAATTGAAATCCAAAAGCTTCTATTACATACATATGCAAATAATTGGGCATTGCAACCCTTCAGTCGGAGTTACGGCCTAGTTTCTCACACCACTTATCCTGTGTGTGTTAATTTTATACATGAGTGGCGGGACCTACAGTTTAGAGTCGATTCCGAATGACAGATTTTTGATGAAACTTTTCCTGGCCATTTTATTTGCTCTCAGAGTTTTTGCAGAAATCTGCTGAGAGGAAGTCACCGAGGAAATATTTATTCATATTTCGTTTTGTTGGAGAACTTAGGCCTCATGTCTAGTATAGTAAGCCAACACACTACATACTAGACTACGGCGGCAAGCTTGCATTACATACCGAAAAAGTTGCTTTGGCGCCATCGGTCCATATTTTTTTGAGAACGACAACCACGCCATTATAAGCAATGAAATTAAATAAATGCTATAGCCATCGGGGCCATTCAAATTAAATTTTTTTCGCTTAATTGTCTTTGAACATCCGATGCCATATGATCTTTGGCAAACTGAAGGCGTTGTTGTTGACGGATTGCATTTAATGGAGGTTTTTCTTTAGTTTTCGGAGTTGTAAATGTACACTGTTTAAAATAGCGCTACGAACTGTTGATTACCTTGCTTTAACTCCTGCTAAATGCTTAATTTTAGGGAATGGGCTGAATTTGAGGCAATTCGAAGAACTTTTCCCTTGTCCTGTGGTGTTAGTGCTGTCTAAGTACCTCCTTTGTAATTTTTATTATATGTTTCACGATGTTTTATGTAATTCATTACCACATTATTACTTTGTCCGATTTTTCTACCGATTTCGCGATAAGAATAATTTTCAGATGGTAAACATCAATTTTTACCATTTCTGACGAGTTTAAACAACTCTTTCTTCCCATATTGATTTAGCTAACTGTAGTCACAAACTGTGATTTTGATTTTATTTGGTTTTTATAAAGAAGGCGGTTGTAATGCCTTCTGATTTAAGTTAAAAATGCACGAGCTTCTAATCTGTTGAACCAAAAAATAAATGAAAAATTTTATACTTGACTGCAAAGAAAGTGAAAAAGTACCGTCATAATGCATTTTAACACAATTTTTTTTTGTTTACAATTCAATCAATTATTTTTATGCAAAACAAAATTTTTTTATTCTATCTGTATTTGCAATTTATACAGTTTTTTTACTTTAAAATGTGTTGGTTCTATTCTGATGAACCGCAGTGTATTTGGGTTCCGGCCAAAATTGTATAGTCTAACGCTGAGGTGAAATGTGCTGGTCATTGAGACCATTAGATTTGAGCCTCTCAGACTTTTTCTTGTGGGATTTTGTTGAGTCGTAATTGTATGATATAAACCATAGTGATGCTTAAAGTCAACGTAGCCGAAGTTATCGATCAAATGCAGTCTGATTTATGTGCCAGTATCAAGAAAAATTAGCCATTTGGGATGACCTCTATCCACAGAGGCTATGGCAAATGTTTGAACGTTGTTTACTGCAAGTTTTCTTAAGCATTGTAGAAAAGTTTGTAATTCCGATAAACTGAAAAGTAACGACTTTTCTAATCAAGTCATCTTACTTCCTAATTTTGTGCTTTCCACATTATTTGCTAACAGCGATTCTGTTATTAACTCTTGAAAATAGTGAAATAATGTATATCATCATACCCCCCGCCTCTCTACAAACAAAACAAAAATGTGGCAAAAAATATATTCTGGAGAAATGAAATCATAATCATGAACTTCATATCTCTTCTTGCTATCAATAAAGTTGTATTATGCAGGATATTCTAAATTACGGCCAGCATAAAAGCTCGTCAACAGCAAGAGAGAGAGAGAGAGAGAGAGAGAAATGCATACAACTGGCATAATAAAAAACTTTTTTATTTCGGAGCTATTCGTTCATATTAAAAGCACTTGTGTGTACAAAAATATTAAATGAATAGCAAAGAAACAAACGAACAAAATAATGAAAAAAAAATACAGGAAAGAAAAACAAATTTTGCAACACAAAATAATGAAACGAAATGAATGATGATGAGTAGAGAAAGAGAGCGAAAAAAAATACAGGAAACGGTTGTTTACATTAACTTAATACCTTTTGCCTTCATGCAACTAACTGAATGCAACATCAACTGACGAGCGCTAATAGACGACGTAGTGGTAGTAGCCAACTCTTGGTAACCATTAGCCTAAGCAACATCCTTGTTGCAACTGCTGTTGCTGCTGCTGCTGCAGCTGCTGTTTTATTATTTGTTTCTTTAAATGTGGCATATAGCTTAGTCGGGCTTAAAAAACATCATCAACAACTATGCTTTCGCGTTTACTTGCCACAAATAAATGAATTCCTTGTAATAATGAAATATTTTTTGGTGAGCTCTATAGAGGGGCACAACAAGCAAACAGCACTAGCTCATCAAAATGCAACATTATTATTAGTTGCAGTTTTTTCTTTCTTCTACCATTTATTTCTCTTTCACTCTCTCCCCCTCTCCCTCTCACTTTATCCTGCCTTAGTTTATTTTATAACTTTTCATTCCTACTTTTTTTTAAGCAACAAAATGCAACGTGGCAGTTTTATTTTTTCAATTGCCTTATTACACTGCTGCCAGAATAGAGTGAAGTGGAGTGCAGTGTAGTGGGGAGGGATAAGTTAAAGATTTACTTCGTCTGCTTTGAGTGCAGTCGGCAAAGTAGCCCTATTTAATTTAAATACATGCATTTATTCATAAGCTAAGCTAATAAATTCTATACTTCCCTGTACTCCTTATAGAAAAACGAGAAAACTTCATTACAATTTTTATTATCATAATTCCTTTCAAGATTATTTGGTATCTTGTTGACTGGCTGGCTTCTTTCTATCTTCCTTGATATTTGGCAAAGAAAATTTTTGAAAATCTTTGCGGTTTATTTTTGCACGCAATATTAAGAGTTGCAAAACATAAGAAGTATTCGCCTGGATTTGTTAAATTTTACTTTTTGGAAATTTAATGTCAGCTTTATACAACTGTTTTACTGAATTGGTCATAGAAGTGTCAACCACAAAATTGTGCTGATGATTACTGAGGATGACATTATCCCTGGGAAAAAGATATCACAATGTATTCTGATATTACATGTCAATGATGAAATGACCTCTAGATGGTATATATGGGTCACTTGATAAAATTAAAAGAACATAAAACGTAAAAGAGTCGGCCGCACGTGCTCTTGTGTTAGTCATTAAAGAGAAGAATATTTCTAGAAAAAGATATTGCTTTCAGAGCGATAGGTTCTCAGTATATCCCCGCTAAGATGGTTTTTGTCTACAATATTTACATACATCCTGGTACCCATGACACAGTCGTATCCGCGAAACTACAGACCATATGAATAGGACAGATATAACAGAAACACAGGAAGATAATTTTCTACATTGTGAATCCCAGAGACAACCTACATTCGGCGTAAACGTAGCTTCGGATACCGGCAAGATAGAGGACATAAAGGCAAGCTTAAATAGAAAGTAGATGGAAAGTCTGCTCGTTGTTGTTGTTAGAATCATTACTCTCATTACGACTTCTGCAAAGAGTTGCAGAGATGAAGAAGATGAGTCATTTTTTTTTTTGTAGGAGAAGGAAGGTCCTGTGTTTCCACCATTTCGAAGATCTTTGTGATTTGTCGACGATGCACATTGGAACAAGGTCGAAAATATCAGTCCTTTGAAAAAGTTCTTAATTTATCGATTTCATGATGTTTTTAGCAATTAATCCTTTGTTCCTGGTCGTTTAGATAGCGAATCATACACACTCTATATTCGCTCAGAAAACCCTCTTCCTCCAGAGGTTTTTTCAGTGTTTTACCACCTGTTATCTTAGTTCTACTCGGGCAAAGTCCAGCAAAATTGAGTGTGCCTTCCTGCAGTCAACTAGTTGAGTCTCCTTTTAGAACAAATAAATAATACCCAGTTTAACTTAAGCAATCGACATACATACATAATTGGCCATTACAACCCTTCAGTTAGGATTACGGCCTAGCTTCTCACACCACTCATGTTGTGTGCGTTCATTTTATACACGAGTGGCGGGACCTACAGTTTAACGTCGACTCCGAACGATAGATTTTTGAGAAACTTTTTCAAGGCAGGTTTATTTACTCTCAGAGTTTTTGCCAGAAATCTGCTGAGAGGAAGTCGCCGAAGAAATATTTTTTTCATATTTCGTTTTGATGTCTGACCTGGGATACGAACCTGGGATACGAACCTGGGATACGAACCTGGGCTTTACATCTAATAAGCCAACACACTACCGACTAGACTAAGGAGACTTCTAATACTCTGTAATATTTCGGAGGTTGATACCCTGTACCTGACCCAAGTAATTCATCAGCAATGCAATGTGCAACGACATCCTTATATCTTGTGACCAGAATAAAAGAAACCTTAAATGTTTCATAATATCTTCCAATAATCATCCGTATTCATGAATCATATGTATACGGACGTCGAGGTAACTTTCCTTCGGGACTTAATCAAAATCTGGCTTTCTGAGGTATTTTCAGTGAAACCAACAAGTTTTGCATTAATTTCAATATTGCCATGAGGTCCACTTCAAAAACACTGCGCTAGTCTGGCAACCTAGGCGAGGGACTAGAACCCTTACAATATCAGGTCTTCCATTAAGCGCTTTCTATGGCTAAGTTTAAGTAAAACAGAAGTGTGTGGGAAAGATGACTGCTCTCTGTTACGAAATAGCCTGGTATGCCAAAGTTGGTGGCTGTAAAGCAATTCAGTTTGTAAAATCATCGAAATTTAAAAGACCTACTGATGTACCAGTTTTCTTTCAAACATCCGTCGTATTTTCTCTGCGTAGAGCACATCCAAAATATCCAATTTTCCATGATTCTGGCGTACATTTTCAACAGCCTACTATTTCCGACAGCCATCCTTACAGAGCCAGTGCTACAAACCATGAGAGTCACACTAGACTCCTTTTAACCTTCAAGACCAAAAGCCCTTAATTGGAATTCTGAAATTCTTTGTGTGTCAAGTTGTTGTACAAAATAAAAATATAAATTGAAGAGTATTAGCTTCCATTTTCCAACCTGTTTTATTAAACCATTGGAATTGAAGGAAATAGGAAAAAATTATTAATGACGGCCATTTCAATCCTTTATTATTTCCGCCAAACTAAAAAAGAGAAATGGCAGGCAATTTAAATTGAAGAAAAATAGTCGTGAAGATTAAAAATAAAATTTTTATTTATTTTTAGCAATTTCCCTTCGAAAAACAAAATGAAAGAAAATTAAATTCAGGTCACTCTACTATTTCACTTATACTTTGGTTTTTCTTTCCTTTTTTTCTTGTTTTTTTTTTTTTTTGTTACTTAACGATTGAATTTCAAACACGTTTGGCACTCTCTTTTATTTTAGTTTTTCAATAAAAAAAAATTTGAAAAAATTGGGAAAAAACGGACGAGAATTGAACATGTTGCTGTTTTATTGCACTTTCTTAAGCTTGCAATATAGGGGCAGCAGCAGCAGTAACAGTAGTGGCAGCAACAGAAACAATAATACATGGGGTAACTAAATGAAAAACCATTGTCGCAGCAATAAATTTATTGTTTTCGTTAAAGAATGAAAATTTCTTTTAAGTGAAAAACAAACACTCACTCACCATGCTGAAGCAAAGCAAAGAAATGAAAGCAACGAAGCAATGAAGAAAACAAAAATTTGCGAGCAAAGAAAATTGCGAGCAGTCCTTAAAAGAATAGTTCATTATTTGAGTTACAAGTCGAGTTGTTGTTGTTGTTGTTGTTGTTGCAAGAGCATATAAATAAAAATTTTATATTTCGTTTGCTGCTGCAGCTAGCTGTTGGCTGATGGCTGCTACTCTGGTACAATAACCAGAAGAAAACCGAAAAACGTAAGAGTAGTAGTGTTAGTAGTGTTAGTGGTTATGCTAGTGTGGTAGTAAAACTTGTTTATTGTCCATTCTTAAATACACTTGCAACATTATGTTGTTGTTGTTGTTGCTGTTATTTTTGGCTTATTGTACGTGTATGTTGTTGGGTGGTGTTCTTGTAATTTCAGTTGTTGTTTGGCTTAACGGCAGTAGTTTATTAAAACAATGACTGTTTTAATGCTGGTTTTCTATAAAACCATGTGCTGCACGTTGCTTACTTTATATATACATACATATATATATGTGTGTGTTCTGTAGCAACTACAATTGAGATTGTTTTTCAACCAAAAAAAAGATTTCTCGTTTTTTCATTCATTTCATGTTCCTTTTCTTAATTTTTTAGTAATTTAAGCACGTAATCTTCCATTATTATGCGACGAACTACAGCTTAAAAAATTTGTTGTATGTTGTTGGCTTCCCAACAACTCCAAACAAACTCCTCGGACAGCATAGCACAACAACACTTAGAGGGACAATGACAACGAAAATGTTTTTTTTCTTTTTGTTTTGTTTTGTTTTCGTTTTTGGTTTCTTATATTTCATGGGACATTTGTTGTTAGTTTTACTCATTGAAAAATGCTTTCTTGGATTTCTTTATGGTGTTGCTATGAAAAATATCACAGAGTCAGTCGTAAAGAAATTTTTTAACAAAATTTAGTGCTTTTAATATGTCCACTGTGGCACAGAGTGGCAAGATGAATATGTATTTTCGTCTTTCAATACCCTACCCATTTCGCGTGAGAAGAGGTGAGAGTGTAAAGATTTTGTACGACTTAGTGACTTATTTTTGGAAAAAACTATACCTAGAGCCTAAGACATTGCAATGCTACATTCATCATTCCACATACATGGTAGGTAGGTAGAAGTGGCTGTCCCCTCGATGGAGTTATGAGCGGGCACACAGGGCCCATTGTGATACCACAGTTCCTCATTTCCCCTATTCCAGGAACCATTCGAAGCTTCGGATGAAGCGAATCAGGCTGGCAATATCCATACATGACAGTTCATCCATATCCTACATGTAGTAGGCACCCAGGTACCTCTTTCTCCTCCGACTAAGTGCCGGACATGTGCACAATATGTGAAGAATAGTCTCATCTTCCTCTTCATCTCCACAGCTTCTGCAGAAATCATTTGCAAGGTGTCTAAGATCAATACGCCTCGCATGCGCTCCTATATTGCAATGTCCCGTAATAACCCCAATAACAGTGCTGAGCCTACTTCTTTGGAGCTTAAGCAGAGTCGCCGTGCGCCTCCTATCCAGCCTCGGCCAGATCTTTTGCGCCGCTCTGCCAGTATCCGTAGTTGCCCACATTCTGCTGACGAGATCTACGGTTGCATTGTCAATTATAAGTTTGCAGGTCCGCAAACGTTGATCCCCAACGTAGAGAATTCATCAGAGAATTCGATGGTCATGCCCCTTCTGGCCAGTTCATCCGCTCTGCAGTTCAGTTGCCAGGAATATCATTATGTCCCGGTACCCATGTGATACAAACATCATATGGGTTCGCCACCTCATTGAGATATCTGCGACAGTTGTACACCGTCTTGGAGTTTATTATACTGGAATCCAATGCCTTGATAGCCGCTTGGCTATCGGAAAGTATGATGCTTTTCCGTCCGTGAACATTTTTGTCCACAATAATTTTCACCGCAGCCTGAATTGCTGACACCTCCGCCTGAAAGATGCTGCAATGATCTGGTAGCCTTATAGACTTGGATATTCCGATTGATTCCGAATAGATACCAATTCCAACGGCTCCTTCCAGTTTGGAGCCATCGGTATAAATTTGTGCGGAGTCCCTTGGGAGGTTCACTGAACCACTCCTCCAGTCCTCTCTTTCCGGAATGGATGTCCCATAGATGCCACATACATACATATTTGTCTGTTGAAAACGATTTTTTTTAGTCCTATAATTTGCGAGCATGTGTAATGAATCATTAATGATACTAAACACCACAAGTGCTTGGTATTATAAAGGATGTGATCATGCCTCAATCTTATTCTTGCTAGATTTGAATGCCCCAGTAAAACAAATGTCTACACTTCACCCAGAACTCCATCCAAGTATTCACTAAAGGATCCAAATCTCGCAACCACTCCAATTTAGGAATCTTTCTGCTACATCTTAATTTCAGTTAGTGCCTTATGCTACATACATATATATATATACATATGTTCCTCTTACTCCTTTAGGGAGCATAGGGCCGCAATGCTACTCTTATACACTGTGCATAATGGCCATCGAATCAGTGGTGTCCAGTACCATTGAGTATGGGTGTTCAAATATTTATTGTAAATAAAGCATGAGCTTCTTACACAGGCCGTGCACTACAACTCAGACTATCCAATAATACCAAGTGTCTCATCAGAAGACAACGCGATATTCAATATTTAATGAGACATTTAACCCTTATGTGGTTGCCTGGAAATAGAGATATTGAAGGCAACAATATAATTTATAAAGACTGGGTGATTCGAACGAATTTAGATGTGAAATTGGCATTCGTCTGCTGTGGAGTGCAAAAACAATTTCACACAGGCTTTACTTATTCGCAAGAAAATGATGGAAAAAGAAATATACTTTTAAAGTGGCCACACTAATCAGGACTTCATTGAGCTCACAATAGCACATGGACCCCTAATTATACATGTTCAAAGTTTAAAAATACCTCACATCTACTCCTGTAGAAGCTGCAATAATTTCGTTTTTTGTCAGCACGGCTATCAACTGCACCACATCCCATTCAGCGAACACATATCGTTATTTCTGATCGTTTTCCTTCATGGCATGGGGGCATTGCCCACACAAAGTTGGTTCTAATTATTTTACATTCTTCCTGATTCATTGTTAAAATAACTATACTGTGATAAAAGTTCTCTATATTATGCTAATCTGTCTTTAATTTTGGATATTAATAGCGTATACTGGATTGACTTCAAGTTGTGAAATAGATTTCCCCCCTCTTATCTCTTAAAATAGATTCTGCGGAATTTATCATGACTTATCAGCGTAGATATAAATTAGAATTTGTCAGAAACAATTTTTACACATACAACAAGGGAAAAATTACTCCATTTTAATAATACATCCTTCTGACAATAGATTGGCTGTCACTATGGGAAATTTATGGTGTACAAATGTACTACATCTCCTACTTTAAGGAACCCTTGTAGGTCAAACCATAGTTTTCGGAGAAGTTGAAATTCCCTCCCTTTCTTAAAATATTTTTTATCCATGCTTAGGTATTCAGCAGAGTCTTCTGCAAGTAAAGATAACATATAGAAAGACCACTTGAGAAAGGAGGAACGTATAGCCATTCCCCTAGGGTTAAAAAAATTTATAGGTCTTATCTGAGGTATACCACTACCCCTTCAATAATATGAGCTGAATAGTTTAGACTGAAATAATTTAGACTATAGTCTGTGGTGTGAATCAAACCCCCAACCCTCACGCTAATAGTCTAGCACACTACCTACTAGACTACCCGAGTCACCTACCTTAAGGAAGTTACATTGCGGTAATATTCCTTTACTTCTCCAATATCAGCTTTATAATCTATTTAAACAATGCTATGGACATTCTGTAGCATCCAGAGTTACAGATACGGGGTTAGCCTAGTTTTTGAAAAAAATCTTTCTTGATATTTGAGTACAGGTTCTATAAAGTTCTGCTACTATTCAGTACCAAAGCCGATATTATATATGGATCCTGAACCTGATTCTCGTTCCAGATTGTGCTTGCACCTTTGCAAAGAGAACAAGTTTAGAATTTTCTTTCTCTAGAAGGTTTTTGGTACAACAGCCACTTGTAACGTGTGATTGTTTAGAAAAAATCACAGAACATTTCCAAAAGTGGCTGAAGTATTTAGTTTTGAGTACTTAATGCCTGTAGTCTAGGTAGGTAGGTATGTTTGAGTGGTAGCTTTGATACCAAAAGCTCTCTTGAGCACGTATAGTGGCCCTTTATGATGCCACGGATAAACGCAGTCCCCGTACTGATCAAATTCCAACGAACTCGTAGAAGAAAGTGGTCAGAGCGGAAGCTGCACAGGCCTGTCGTTTCCTTTTTAAAGAATATTACCTGTTAATATTCCCCTCACCACTACGTGCGCTTACCTTTTCCAGTATTTCGGTCGGCAGCTCACCAAATGGCATCTGTAGTGTTATTATGCAGGGCTGGCATTGTCCCTGTGGTGTTTTCTAGTGGGTTTATTTTGTATGATCATGAGGGCCAGTGAATATCTCCCCAATGAGAGAATAATTGCTCACCAAAATTCATCATTCAATAAGCCCATGTGGAACTATATTGTTCAAGCAAGTTAAGTTTTTTTTTCTAGTTTTGGACAAGAAAGGTGAGATCTCTTCCGTTGTATCTTCTTTTATTGACGTTAAAATTCTAATCCCTCCTGAAAAAGTACAAGATGCAGTCGTCCAGAAACCACACCCCCAGACTGCAGGTCTTTGAGTAATATTTGAAGCTTGCTAAGGCATTTGTCAGCCATTGTGGCCACTAGAACTCATGCATTGAACATATACGTTGACCTTATACTTTAAATTATTCCAAGAACTCTTAAAAAGGGCATCATGTAGCCAAGTTTTACCGACTAAATTGGTTTCACAGTTTTATTCTTTTTCTGTTGTATGGTAGCATGGATGACAATAAAATTTCAGTGTACAAATTGCAGCTGGCGTTTTGTTTTTAATTCATTTTCAAATAAAAATAATTTATAGATTTTAAGGATAAATATTTATTTTGGCACTTGGCTTACATAGTCTATAATACATGGGCTTGAGAACAAACAAAAGAAAAAATAGCTCACTAAGAAGATAAACAGAAAACGTTATTAATTTCTTGGCAGTCATAAATAATGAAAAGAAAATATTTGTATGTTGTAAGAACAAAAAAAAAGGGTTTAAAAGCATGATAAAGGCAATGCAACTTTAAGATGGAAGGCAAAGAAAATTCTAAAATTTAATAAATGAGGCTAGATAGGCAACCTGTCGAGCATAGGAAATAAGAATTTTTTCTTTTAATTTTCTGAGGAGTCCATATGTACGTAAATGGTCATTACATTAGCTTCTCACGCAACTTATGTTGTATGTGTTAATTTTTTACATGAGTGCTGGGACCTACAGTTTTAAAGTCGATTCTGAATGACAGATTTAGGAGAAACTTTTTCATGACACGTTCATTTTTTCTCAGAGTCTGAGTCAGAGTCAGAGCCTGAAATCTACAGGGAAAAAGTCACAGAGGAAATATTTTTTCATATTGAAGTTTGAACCGTCCATTAAGCCAACACACTTCCTACTAGACTACGGCGACTAAAATGAGTAGAATCTTTCAAATCGAAATTTGCAAAAAAAATATTAAATTTTTACAACGAATATTCTCTCATCTCTAATTTACTACTTCATTACCGCCTAGACTCCATTGTAAACAGTGCTTAAAATAAATTGTAATCACTTTGGCAAAAACTTTTCCTATTTTATTTGCACAATTTCTCAAAAACAATTTTCCATTTAAATAATTTTAAACGCCTTTCAAAACCAACGAAATAAGTATTCTCATCAACCTCAGCCACAACATCAAAATCAACCGCCTCAACCAACCACCTCATCATCATTTACCATCGCCATCGCATCATTCATTATCCACAACATTATCAAACTTATTGCAGAGAGATAGAGAGAGAGATAGTGAATGACTTATTTATGCATTTCATTTCATAATTGTTTGTTTAAGTACGAAAAGATATTGTTTTTCAAAAGTTGACAAAATTCTTAATGCATAAATCAACAGACAAAGAAGACAAAGTTTTTATCGGTAAAGTATACAACAAGCAAATGAAATTTATTGGTAAGAATCATTAAAAACAAGCAACTAAATTCAATAGAACAGAACGTACACAACAAAAACAAACAAACAAAAGCAAATTTCAAAAAGCCAATATCATAAATGCAATACAACAACAACAAAAGCAGAAGAATTATTTTCTAATGATGAATATATGTAGTCTTCGAAATTTAATAATTGCGGTTGGGCCTGGATAGAATTGAGAGTTCGAAAAATCATTCGAAAGCATTAAGAGAATATCTGTTGATTATACTCTTGGCTGGGCACTGTAGACTCAGACACTTCTTCAGTACGGGGTGTACCTCGAACTCACCATGTAGATTCTCTGACGGTGAGAATGTATCATCGGAACACACTTTTGAAATCTGTGAGGCATGTATACCTGAGCAGGGAAAGCTGATCAGGATTCTGATCTTTGTCAAGCCAATAGATTTATAGGAATACCCCAAAAAGTATGAGAGAAGTACAGTGGCTCAATAGTCGCAGTACTAAAGCAAGTTCTAAAAATTCTCCTTGTGGCGCCATAAATCCAACTTCTGTTCCGCATTTTTATAGGTGCTTGGCATATCAAATCATTGACTCTAAAACACGTGGACTCCCTAACAGCAGGTAGTTCTACTGTAGCAGATCCTTATATGAGAGGGTTGCAATCAGTAGTTGTCTAGAATTAAAGTCTTCTATGAAAGTACACTTGGTGATTCCTTCTCAGAACAATACACTAAGCCAGCTCCAATAAAATGTTAAATGACCCCTTGACCACTTGGCGCTAGGTTAAGTTAGGTTAGAGGACGTGTACTTGTACAGTACCCGGTGGTCGAATTGACCCATTGTACAACGTCCTAATTTCTAACACCACTTATGTTGTGTGTTTTAATTTTATACATGAGTGGTAGGACCTACAGTTTAAAGTCGACTCCGAACGACAGATTTTTTGAGAAACTTTTTCATGGCAATTTTATTTACTCTCAGAGTTTTTGCCAGAAATATGCTGAGAAGAAGTCGGCGAAGAAATACTTTTTGTATTTTGTCTTGATGTCTGGCCTGAAGCTCGAACCCTGGCTTTACGTCTAATAAGCTAACACACTACCTACTAGACTACGGCGACTTTGAACCCTTGGCATTAGCAGTTACAAGAAACTGTTCATCTACTTGATAGCCTGTCTCTCATGCTTCTTATCAACTTACTTGCCCCATCGCACGAGTTTGGCATAAAAAAATTCCTGGACATGATTCTGAACTCTTTTCTTTAGTGGAACCGTGGCACTGAGATGAAGCAGGTATTACGTACTCTTTGTGGAGAGAAAATGAACACATTTTATATCCCATATTCTACATTGAATGTAATTCGAGCTTATAAAGCCCTATTAGTCATGGCGCTTTGTCCAATGGAATGCAATGAAACCGTACCATATTTGGATGGGACAGACTATCCTGTCTACTTATTACTTAAACCATGACTTTGATTCTTCAAATTTATCGTCCATTTAGACCTCCCATTTACCTTGATCAAATGCATTTCTATAAAGTTTGAAGACAGTATTTTACGAGAAGTGAGGGGGCAATTTAAATGGATTATATGATTTTTATATATTCGGTATATTCGGTAGGAACTATAGGATAAAAATACTTTTCGATGACTCTGAAGCATGTGCTACTTTATTCATAGGAAAATGGGTACAGAACCGTGTATTCTTTTCAGTTTGTTTGTATTTGAACTTGACTTTCTTGTCTCTCTCAGATTGCCCGATGACGGCTCTATTTTCAAATGGAGTTTTATGTTATTGATAGGGGCCTTGAAAAAAAGTCGCGAAGTATTTTGAAACTTGTGTGGTCGCTCATCTTCAAAGTAGTATGATCGAACTGTCAGCTTAGTTGCATTCATTCAGTGAGTCAGTTTGGGTGAAAAATTATGTGGGTATTGAAGAAAATGATATTGCTGTCTAGTGCTGCACTAACGTGTCATTCTCTGCTGTAGCTATTAAGCAGGAGCAGTAGCACTATCTAACTTGATGGGTGAATAGTAGATGAACGCGATGTAACTCAAGCAGACTAACAACTCTACTAACAACACCCTGTAGGTATATCCGGAATCCGATGACTTTTACTCGCAATAGAATTGTTTTATCAAGGAAAAAAAGTTAGGCACTGTATAGTTGAACGTATGTTGAGAACATAAGGTTGTTGAAGGGGCTTTCAAAATGAATCTCTACCACAGCTTCCTTGTGACTACGCCACTCTGCAGCTGCATTTCTCTTCCATGATCTGAACTATCTTACGGCTATCTTTCTGATGAATGTTGCTCAGGGATAAAGATTTTCTTACATGAGGTTACGTGAATTGCACACTTCGCTTTAAAAAAGTTTGTGATGGAAGTTATCTTTCATCGAGGTTACTTTACAGCACACTAAGACCCAGATTAAGAAGGTCGTCTTCTTTCCATTTATTCTTTCAGACTTGTTCTCTCTACTGTTCGGCACTTTTCTAATGGAATACTACAAGCATAAGCCCTGATAGCTTTCTCTTTGAAGCGGAGAGTATGTAGCTTGTCGTTTACCCATCTTTTTTGAAAAACCCTGTGTACCATTTAATGTAAAACAATTGCGTTTTCATTCCTAAATAAATGCAGGAAAATGATTACGTTGTCGTTGAAAGTAAATGAATTGAATATTGAGTACTACTTGCACCACCACCACCAACCATCAGTACTTGGTACAAAATGCTTGAAACAAAAGTTTTCAACTACAGAGACGACAAATGGTGAATGAAAATGGTACCATTTAGTTGGGACTTCTTCAGTTTCTTCTTCTTTTTCTTCGTCTTGTTGGGCTGGTATTTATTTTATACTTTTGTTGTTATTGTTGTTGCTGTTGCTATTTGTTTATTAACAATTGTTTATGGAAATTGTTAATGAATTTGTTGTTGTTGTTGTTGTTGCTGCTGTACAAGTTGTTTTGGTTCTTTGAATATTTTATGATGCATTTTTCCTTACATTGTATGTACAGTGCAGCACAATGGTAGTGATGATGGTGGTGCAGTGCAGCGTAAGGCAACAAGAGCTGTCGAAGTATTTTGCATTTTAAGTTTTTAATTAAGTGTTGCAGATAAATAATTATTTGTCTTTTAAAGAAAATAATAACAACAACAACAACAATAGCAGCAATAATAAATATAAATACAAATACCATAAGAAAACAATGAAATATATGTATACTCGTATATTGGGTCATATAAAAAGTATTCGCTGCTTTCTAAAACCTTCTATTGATCTCAAGAAGAAAGGAAAAGAAAGAAGAAAGGGGGACCTATTATTCCCTGAAGATTTTCGGGATTTGGAGAAACATTAAAGAGATTTCGTATAGATTGACGGCAGTACAATAGATTGTATAGGGTGGGCCATTTAAAAGTTTAAATTTAAAAATACAATAAAACAAAAACCGTTTTAAAATTTTGCCAAATTTTTTGGTTTGTTGTGAAGTACAGTTGTTCCGGTTCGAAATGGAATATGAGGCAACCAAGGCTGGCCTCACCACACCTCATTCGATCGAACCAATTTTCGTACACTTTGGGGTCATATCTCGGCAATGCCATCATGAATAATGGCTTTCAAATGCACAATAGACTCAGATTTGTCGGCATAACATTTTTCTTTAACGGCGCACCACAGAAAATAGTCCGACGATGTCAAGTCGCAGCGTCTTGGCAGCCAATTGACATTACCATTTTGGCTAATTAAACGGCCATCAAACTTTTGACGCAATAAATCGATTGCGGTATGAGATGTGTGCCAAGTTGCACTATCCTGTTGAAACCAAACATCAATACCAATGAAGAGTACAAGAAAATCGGTTATCATGGTGCGATAGATATCTCCATTGACCGTAATGGTTGCGGCGTCCTCATTTTCAAAGAAATATATGAGCCAATGATGCCTCCGCTGCACAAACCGCACCAAACAGTCACTCGTAATGGGTGCATTCTGGTCTGGGCTACTGTAAGATCACGTGTGGGTTTTCTGAGCCGCAAAAGTCGGCAATTCTGCTTATTATTAAAGCACCCATCACAATGAAAGTCGAGCTACATCCGAAGAGATGTTTTTTTTTTGGCAAAATCGACATCATCTTTTCGGTTTCTCGTTGGCCCATCTAGCGAAGCGAAAAATGGTCATGTGGCTTCAATTCTTGAACCAATTGAACTTTGTAAGACATCATACCGAGATGGCAAAATTCTGCTTAAACTTGGTGCATGAAATGTTCAATTCTTGAGAATGATGACGAGTTAATGTATTCTTACGCATACTCTAAGCCACAACTTCGATATTTTCGGGTGTACGCAGCACTGTACGAACAAGGTCACGTCTTGACGCATCAACAATGATACCAGTTTCACGAACTTTAGCAATAAACTTGTATATACTGAAGTTGCCGTAGTCTAGTAGGTAGTGTGTTGGCTTACGATGATGTGAGGCCACGGTTCTAACCTCCAATAAAACGAAACATAAAAAGATATTTCTTCGGCGGCATCAGATTTCTGCCGAAAATTCTGAGAGTAAATAAAATTGCCATGAAAAGTTTCTCAAAAACATGACGATTGGAGTTGACTTTAAACTGTAGGTCCGGCAACTCATGTTTAAAATTAACACACACAACATAAGTGGTGTGAGAAGCTAGGTCGTCGTAATCCTGACTGCAGAGTTGTAATGGCTAATTATGTTTGTTTGTATGTATCCTGTTGGTCTTTTCCTGCGACTAAATTGTATACGAAATTTTCATGCAATTTCCAATCAATTGCCTTTGTTTTGGAAATAAATTTTCATTAAATCCTAATGTTGCTCAAGCGTAAATCGATTCATTACATGCAGTGGAGATAATATACTGAATTTTTTGACAGAATAGAATGACATAAGTATTGTAAGATTCGTCAAAACCGATGGTTCAACTTTATACCGAAAGATGATCTACCCGATATGATCGTAGCATTGGTTTCATGTCTACACGTCAATAATATTACGAACATTTGTGTCAGTTGGCTTATTTTTTTGGTTAGAAGTTGAACCACTGATAGAGAAACTATCCTCGTTTTTTTCGAATAAAAACAAATTTTCTTATTCTCTCATAACTTTTTATATGATCCAATAAATATAAGAAACACTAAATTATAGTCACACAGATAAAGTTTGCTTTGCCAGTACAATTTATTATTAAAACTTATAATTTAAGTAATAATGGAAGACAAAATAAATTTCGTATTTATATAGACAATGAACAACAATAGTAGACAGCAAAACAAATAAAACAAATAGAGAAAATAGATGAAGAAAAAAATCACAAAGAAAATTATTTTTCTGTTATTATGGTAATTAAATTGAGAATACGAGTGTACATTTAAGAACAAACGGAATATAAAACTTTAAAGAAATAAAAAATAAAAAATTTAAGAACACTTTAATATCATTTTAATAATCGATAGTAGCTTCCTACTATCGAAAACCATGAAATCTTAAGTGCCTTCAAATGGTCGCATAATTCTTATTTAAAAACCATTAAAAAGAATCACCCAAGAAAAAGACAAGAGAAAAAAGTGTACAGAAACAAGTAAAATTGACTTTCATTCACCAGTTATCGATGAAATAAAAACAAATATCCTGCACATTAAATATAATCCAACTTATATACGTATATAAATACCCCATCTCCAGGCCACTAAATGAATGGGGCCCCATTCAGAAAATGTCTCTGGCAAAATGTTATCATTGTTATTATTGTTGTTGTTGTAGTAGTAGATGTAGTTGTTATTGTTATTGCTTTTGTTTTGTTCTTGTTAATGTCGTTTTTGTTTTTATGTTTTTAAGTGACAACAAATATGTCAATGACAGCAACAGCAACAGCAATAGCATCATGGCATCAACACAAAAATATCATTTCTGTTATAAATTGCATCATATTTTTGATTATACACACACATACACACCATCAGCCAACACAGAAACATTCGGACATTCAAAGAGAGACCCACGCAAACATAAATGTATACATAAACATACCATAGTCAGGCAGGACATCAGACTTTCTTTTTGTTGGGATAGACAAGCGACATGTTTAAGGGGTTGTAATCAAATGAAAATGTCATGTTGAGGGGCTTCTATCTACAGTGAGGCAAGAGAGCAGGGGATGGCAACAGTATAAACAACACACAGGAACAGAAATAAGTTAGAAGAGGGGTTATTAATAAAATTATATAACGTGCCCCCACTCAATTTGTTAATAATAAGACTGCCACAGCCATAATTGACCTCAGTTTTCATAGAGAGCTTAAATAAGTCTCTACGATAAGGTCAAATTTAACTAAAAATTAAAAGAAATAAATTTTTATCGGCCTTTTAAAATGTTGTTTAATTTCAATATAATGGTTGTGTAATTCATTTTGAAATTACATACATACATACATACATACATAATTTGTCATTACAACTCTTCAGTCAGGATTACGGCCAAGCTTCTCACACCCCTTATGTTGCGTCTGTTTATTTTTGTACATGAGTGGCCGGGACCTACAATTTTAAGAAACATCTTTCATGACAATTTTATTCACTCACAGAGTTTTAGTCAGAAATCTGCTGAGAGGAATTCGCCGAAGAAATATTCAAATTTATCGGTTTTGTTGGAGATGTTTTACCCGGGTTTTGAACAATTCCCTCATGACTGATAAGCCAACACACTATATACTAGACTACGACGATTACAATTACAATATAAATTCCTTCCCTGTATTAATTCTCGGGTGCTGACAGAATCAATAACAGATTTGTCATGTATAAACTCACAGATCTTCACAGTTGTTCTCAATATAAAGAACTCTGTGGAGAGTTCGATAGTTGTGCCACACTTAATAAGGGCATTCGCATTACAATTACATGGAATATCTCTAAGTTATCCAATAACATAATCCGCTATCTTACTGAGAGACTTGCGGCAGCATTCTCTTGACAATAACAAAGCTTGCTTATATCCTTTCCGCAAATATTTTTATATCCTTTCCACTGTCTGTGTGCCCGTCTGTTTCGTCTCAAAGAAGCTGCAGTGATCTGGTAGTCTTACGGAGCTGGATTTACTTTACTAGCGGTTTGTCGAAATCTAAATGGAGTCATAAACAAGGTATGTTGCGTCACCTTTTCAAACATTTCTTTTGGAAGTGGAAGTTCCGCAATTGCATTGAGAATTCGGGCATCATGTAAATACACTTGAATGTTACAAATTCCTTCCTTCCTTCTGAACTTCATTGAGACGTCTGGTATCATGTAAATACACTTGAAAGTTAAAAATTCCTTCAAATGACCTTCCAGTGACCACTATTTAATCCAGTCCTCCAAAAGTACCAACTACGCATACCTACATACATAATTGGCCATTACTCGTACAACCCTTCAGTCAAGATTACGACCTAGCTTCCCACACCACTTATGTTGTGTGTGTTAATTTTGTACATGAGTGGTGGGACCTACAGTTTTAAGTCGACTCCGAACGACAGATTTTTGAGAAACTTTTCATGGCAATTTTATTTACTCTCAGAGTTTTTGCCAGAAATCTGCTGAGAGGAAGCCGCCGAAGAAATATTTTTTTTCATATTTCGTTTTGATGTCTGACCTGGGGTTTGAACCGTGGCCTTGCATCTAATAAGCCGACACACTATCTACTAGACTACGGCGAGATTAAGTGACCTTCCAGTGACCAATATTTTATCCAGTCCTCCAAAAGTAGCAACTATACTTTGCAATAAAAGTTTACTAGAAGAAGATCAAACCGAAATGGGGGTGTTCCATTCAGGCTGCAAACCGCATGCTTCTCTCATTTTGTAATCAAAATAAACGTCTTACCGAGAGGAGGAATATTCACAATATGGTTAGAAGTTCGAGTTTATTAGTTCGACCAAATTCCGTACGTTGAACGAAACACAATTTCTGTCGAAAACATTGCTGTTGTCCATGAGAGTGTCAAAAAAGAATTCGCGGCAATCGATTTCGTTTCGTCCACAAAAACTTGGCCTTCCTCAGATCATAACCTTTACGAATTTTGCATTACACTTACAATACTCGACATAAAGCCTGCTCCGAAAAAGTGTGTACACAAAATTCATAGTAAAGTGTGTACCAAAAATGTGTGTACACAAGATCCACATACATACATACATATTTGGTCATTACAACCCTTCAGTCAGGATTACGACCTAGTTTCTCACGCCACTTATGCTGCGTGGGTTAATTTTATACATGAATGGAGGAACACACAGTTTAAATTCGACTACGAACAACAGATTTTTAAGAAACTTTGCGTGGCAATTTTATTCACTCTCAGAGTTTTTGACCAAGAATCTGCTGAGAGGACGTCGCCATAGAAATTTTTTTCATATTTCGTTCAGTTGGAGATATCTGACCTGGGGTTTGAACCGTGGTCTTGCGTCTAATAAGCCAACTAGACTACAGCGACCGTTTTTTATTCAGGTTTATAAAACCTTACTGCTCTCTACTTAAGCAACCAAAGTTATTTTATTTGCAAATTAAAATTCTTCATGTTTTTCTAGCCCCTCCATAATGTATCAGCCTTGACCATAATGGTAAGGTAGCGGTGATCCTTTGCTTCCTACATACCAACAACGATTTATTGTCTTCCTCTTTAGAATATTCCTTCAAGTTAAAGCACTAAAAATAAGGTTGTCCAATGTCTACCAATGCCTACCATATGTATGTCCAGACATTTTCTAACCCACTGTTTGTCTCATTCTATGTCTAGACTATCTGTGGGGTATGTACTGCTGCTGTCTGTATTGTCTATACAATACAAAATTAATGTCTTTAGAAAAATACACTTTGAAAGCCTAAAATGTTCTTGTCGAAATAATTGACTTGAGTTTGTTGAAACATGTGCCTGTGTTATGGCCTCCTCCAAGAGTGTGGGTTCGAGAAACAGCAGACATTTAAAAGGACATCATTAATTACGGGTAAATAAAAATATCCAGCCTTTGAACTTTATGTGTATATTTTTTTTGGTAATTTATAGAATATTTTTATTTCTTTCGATTGATAAATATCAAATGCCACACCATCCCCAATCTCCCTCCTTTCCATGATGAGCTATGTACATATCTAAGGATATTGATAAACCACCCACATGTGTAACAAATTGTTGAAAGAAAATAAGAAAAATAAAATCATAGAAGACGATGACAATGATGAAAAGCAAAAGAAAAAATAAATAATTTTCTTGAAAAAGAAAAATTATGTTCATCATCAATTAGATATGGATTGTGTGTGGATGAGTGCTGCTGTGCTCCAGGCTTTCTATGAAAAATTATCAATAAATTGTTAACACGGAGTGGGAGCGAGCGAGCGATACAACTTAATGATGACTACCCGCATCATTTTTCCGGTATCAATGAAAATTGCCAAGTATCTGCCACGCAGTGTAAGGAGAATTATTGGTGGCAGCATCAACGCTAAGAAGTAAGCAATATTAAACGTTTGTTGATATCGTCGTATCATTGACATCATTTCTCTTGTCTAAGACAATTTTTGCTGTCAATTTTTATTTCTTTTTTACCCCCCTTTTCATTTCATTTCTCTTAAAATTAAATCGAGAAGATTGTTGTGTTGGCAGTGCCCAGTAGGAATTGTTTTCCAGAAATTTATGACAGACTGGGATAGAATTCACAGTTTAGAGTAAAACAAATGGATCTCAGCTAGATAAATGCTTTTGCTTTAATTTATATTAAGGATTGGATATACATATACAGGACTATTCTGAATTAATTATAAGTCACAAAGCTTGTTTCCAACGAAATTTATTTCACAATGGAATTCTAATTTAATTCCTGGTATTATTTTTTAGAAACTAAGCAATGATCGCCGTAGGCTAATAGGTAGTGTGTTGGCTTATTAGACGTAAAGCCAGGATTAAAACCCCAGGCCAGACATCAAACAAAATACAAAAAATATTTCTTCGGCGGCTTCCTCTCAGCAGGTTACTGGCAAAAACTCTGAGAGTAAATAAAAATTGCCATGAAAAAGTTTTTCAAAAATCTGTCGTTCGGAATCGACTTTAAACTGTAGGTCCCCGCCACTCATGTATAAAAATTAACGCACACAACATAAGTGGTGTGAGAAACTAAGACGTTGTACAATGGGTCAATTCGACCTTCGGGTACTGTACTTGTCTTACTGTACACGTCCTCTAACCTAACCTAACCTAGGGTAAAACTAATGGCTGTAAAGTAGACAAATGCTTATATACTGGACTATTCTGAATTAATTATAAGTCACGAAGCTTGCTTCCAACGAAATTTATTTCACAATGGAGTTCTAATTTAATCCCTGGTATTATTTTTTAGAAACTAAGCAAGGATTTATTATCTAGAGTCCGAATAAAGTATCAATCTGAACCTTGCCGTCTAACTAAGAGCAGTTTAGGCATTTAACTTGACCTTTAGATTCCATTTTCATACTTCCATGGCCAATGAATAAAGCCTACCATGTGATGGTTGTATCTGAGGACCAAATCGATATAAAATCATCAACAAAGTACTGCAGCTCGATCTACTTAGGAAACTGAAAAAGTACAAATCATCAAATCAAATGATCACAAAATGATCACAAATACATTGAAATATAAAAAAAAGCCCGAAACGCGTGGACGCAAGGCCAAAACATCTACTGTCGATGACCGCCGAATTGTGCGATACAGCAAAATGAATCTTTCAGAGTCTTCAAATAAAATTCCAAACGATGTGAATCTTGCCGTACGTGTCCCTACTATTCGTAGGCGTCTGATGGACAACAATTTATTCGCAAAAAATTCCCAAAAGTGCCATTGTTTACATACAAAACAGGCAGCAGCACGCTTAAAGTTTGCCCAAGAACATATCAAATATCCGAAAGAAAAATGGAGAAACCTATTGTGGACCGACGAAAGCAAATTTGTTTTATTTGGTGGCACTGGGTATAGACAGTATGTTAGACGTCCGCCCAACACCAAATATAAAGCTCAGTATACACAAAAGACAGTTAAACATGCTGGTGCAAAACTAATGATATGGGGAAGCTTTTCATATAATGGTTTAGGCCCAATACATCGAATGAGAGACATAATGGATAGGAACGTCTATGTCGGAATTTTGAGCGAAGTGATATTACCATATTCCACGCCTCTAAAATGGATATTCCAACAAGACAATGACCCGAAACACACCAGTAAATTGGCAAATGAGTGGTTTAGGGTTAATGGGGTAAAGGTTATGGCGTGGCCAGCTCAGTCTCCTGACCTTAACCTCATAGAACATCTATGAGGGATGTTACAAAATATGTTGCCGAGCGAAAACCGTCAAATGCAGCTGAGCTGTGGTCTGTAGTGCAAGATGGGTGGAATAAAATTCCACTAAAACGATGTCAGGATTTAGTTGACACCATGCCTCGTAGATGTGCTGCTGTAATAAAAAGTAAAAGCTATTCTACCAAATACTAATCGTATTTAAAGTTTCTGATTATAGTCATAAGCATTTTTAACTTTTTTAATAGTAAATTTTTATGAAAACTGAAATACTCCTATTATTTTGAACAGCACTTTTAAAGATATTTTTTTTTAAACTTCCTGTTACTTACTTGTTGAAAGCTTTATTTAATTAATGAATAACTTAAATAATTTAGTATTGAATCAACATTACATTACACCAAAAAATTGAATTAAACCATGTTTTTTTGTTGTTAAAAATTAAGCTTTTGTTTTTCAATGGGCTCACTCCTATTTTTATGAACACAACTGTATATAGCACCTGAAAAACTTCACTCTAAAGACTGGAAACAATCTCCATATTTCATCAACCAAACAAACTCACTCGAATACTAATGCTTGAACGTGTCCCGTAAAACTCCAACATGTAGACTGGCTTTGAAGAAGAGATTAATATATCATCCTTAGGCTTTCTCACTGAGACCCTATTAAACG
This sequence comes from Sarcophaga variegata, assembly GCA_932273835.1. Classification (NCBI taxonomy): domain Eukaryota; kingdom Metazoa; phylum Arthropoda; class Insecta; order Diptera; family Sarcophagidae; genus Sarcophaga; species Sarcophaga variegata. The sequence goes on from OW026362.1 coordinate 11,535,943, forward strand.
CCTAATTCTGGGCATTATATTGAAATTATTCCATCGTGGTATTAGCATTTAGCATTGGCGTAACATATTTTTGGACCTAACTTTATTTAGTATTTATTTGATAAAGCTCTCAAGACATATCACACTACCTGTTACGATTCATTTTCTTGTTATGTCTTATCAATTGCTAGGAGAGGGATACAAAACAGAATTCTTAATTTCATTCTAAAGTATCGAATTATCCTTAGTGTTCTTCGTCTATTCTGGCCATCCTTTTCCGGACAAAATACTCCTCAAAATTGCCGTTTGGAATTACATACTTTACAGAGGGCCAACCTAATTTGCTGGTTTTACTTTATCTTTCCTCACTGTCTTCGTAATTGATAAGCTCTAAGCTCCATCCGAAGCTGTTATTCCATTTATCCTCCCGGTTCTATGTCTATCTGCTGGCATACGAAATTAATTTGTGTGTCCTTTGCAGATTTGTCCCACCTTCTATATTAACTGAGCATGAATAGCATCTGCTTTTGAGACTAAGCGCCATGAAGGCATGGATCTATAGAAGCCATGGCCAAACCAAAAATTTTGTGTATAATTGATCTGGATAAACCTATTGGCTACACAATATCAGAACCTTTTTTATTGTAGTCTTACAACGAAAACATTTATACGAATGGTGATTTACGCAAATTTCCCAAACCAAAGCGATTGTTATGTGCCTGATAATGTTGAATATTTCCTAAGAAAGTCGTGTGTCTCTAGAAGAGAAAGAGAGATATTTGACTAAGACTCTCATATGGCTCCCTGGATTCGAAAATAACGAAAAAATCGTCGTACTTGTAAAGTCCGGTACAGCGGAAAATTCTCACACAAACTTCACTAACAAGAAAAAGAAGACCAAGAAGATCTGTCTCGATATAGATATTTGCAAAAGAAAATTTGCTTTCAACGTGACCAGAGATAATTCTATGCACCTCTTGGCAGATATAACGGCATCTGGAAACACCTTAGAACGACTGTGTGCAGCATAAGTTGTAATGACGAAAAAGAGGAGGAGGCCGAGGAACATATTCTCTGTTATTGTAAGGCACTTGAACATATAAAAAGAAGAATCCTGGGGGCACCCAGAAATGATAGCGAACGTTAATGACTAGCTAGGCATAGAATTACTCCACTTTGGATTCCAGAACACTATGGTTTTCATTGCAAGGAAATGACTGAAGAATGTATTGGCGGTGTACCAATTCGTTGAGATTCATAGAGAGCTGAGACATAAAGGGACAATTTCGTATGCCTAGAATGAATTTTGAGAATTCATTTCCATCAAAATTTCGAACATATTGCGAACGTGAATTGGTATAAGGTTTGCAATTATTTCAGAAGTACTGTCTGGCTGCAAGGACGATAAATGCATTTAGTTTTGAGTAAGTTTTCCGTCCGAAAGGATCAAATAGTGTCCTAGCGAAACTTTGCAGGTTTAGTCGTAGCACCTTATCAAGATCAGCCTATTGTAAGTAGAACTTTTCCCTAATCTAAGATGAACTGACTGTTTTCATATGTTTTTTTTTCTCTTTATTTCCCACATGGTTGCTTATTAAAGGCATTTTTCTAGCTGGCGGACCAGCATTTTATATTTTCGAATTTTTTTCTATTCTGTTGTACTGGTATTTTGTTCCACTTGGGTGAGGAGATGCTATTGCCCAGAATGAGAAGGCGTTTACTTGAATTCTTTCTTTTTTTTTTTTGCCTAAACCCTGACTGTATTGTTTCATTAAAGAAATTCGGGCGTATTATGCTGCATACGTGGGATTGCTTTTGTATTCGCTAAATAAACAATAATGCACGCTTACTGTATGCTGAATGCCTCCTGCCTCCTGCCTCCTGCCTCCTGCCTCCCTTGGCTCCCTTTCTTTACGTCTCTTGTTCAGACTCTATTGTTGGCAGTTAAAATGGCCCATGCCTGAGTAACTTTTTCCTTTCTATGTGCGCTATTGTCATTTTGTATCGACATATCAAGTAAACATACACAGATTGATGCTGCAAAAAAATTTGTTTTGTTTTGTGCATGTGTTTTTCTCCGTATATTTTTGTAGGTATATGTGTGCTTGAAAGGCTAATATTAAAGTTTTACTAGGGTTTTGCCTAGAAAATAGAGTTGTGTAGTAGCAACTATTCTCGGTAATGCTGGCAAAAAAACAAAATTCCAAAGCAACATGGCCCGGCTATACAGTTGCCTTTTTTTATAATTTGGAACTTTTTTCATCTTTTTTTTTTGTTTTTTTCTTTTTCTGCTTTTGTTGTCTTCCCATTTTATTGTGTTCTACATCACATAGATTTTTGATGATGATTTTTCATTGCTGCTCAGTTTTAATTTTACACTTGAGTTGATTTTTATGTTCGCTTCACAGCTGATGAGAAAGTTTAATGTCAATGTTTTTTGCGCTATTCAATGAAAAAAATAGGAAAAAATAGAAAAAAAAATGAAATGCACGGTTAATATAAGTCGTTTTAACCTTAAACTCCCTCCTCCTCTCTCTCTCTCTCTGTCTTTTCTTCGGAGAATATAAATTTTGCACAGGAAAATTAAAAATATTTTCGTTAGAAAAAAAAAAGAAAAAATCAAAGAGAAAAAAAGTTTTCCGATATCTTGCCTTATGTTTGTCGAATTTGTGTCAAATTGTTGAAAATAATAATGATCAGCGCTATTTTTGCAATCTTCATGCTTTTGCATAGAAAGTTTTGAAATATTTACAGGATTTTTTTATAATCATCAATTGAATTGCAATTTGTGTAAAAAAAACTTTCTTTGAATTTCTGTCAATTCCGATACGAATCTGTAAGTCTCTGACATGTTACAGGGCATAGGGATTCCAATTGATTCATAGGTACTCCAATTTACTCAATCTGATTGGCAGCAAGAGGTAAAATCTAATGTTCCTCAAACCTGCTGCTGGATATGGATAAGAAGAGAAGCGTATCACTTCTATCCTTAAATCTCATGTCTATCTGTAGCACAATTGAGATTCTCAACAGACCTTTTCGTAGGCGTGCGTGCTATAAGACTTGGCAAATGACTTTTGCACAGACTGTAGGTCTGAGGAGTAGGAAGAAACTGTATTTTATTAGAGTTTGTTTTTAGGTTCATGATCAATTTCATAAAAAACCTCCTAAAGATTCTACATCATGACACATCCACCCTCTCCTTGAATAAGTGGTCCAACAGCTCAAAAGAGCGTCTAATTGGAGGGCTAACAGATCCATCTGCTAGGTTTACAGTGGACAGAAAAAGTCTTAGTACGGCAATATATTTTAGCAATGTCATGAATTTTAGCCGAAAGTTTGTATAAAAATTTAAGGTTTTTATATTTATTTTATGAATTTATTTCAGTTTTATTATAAAACAAACAATTTTTTAATGTTTTTCATAAAACAAAAGAAAAATAAGGAAAAGTTTCAGATGACTTCATAGGGGTACCCCCAAGGAGAACGCTGAGTAAATTTATGTTATACCTTGTATTTAGTAGGATATCCATGGTAAAGCATTCCATTTAACCTGATTTGAATTGAATGTACAAGTTTTGTTTAGTGTTTTCTGTAGGCACCATGAGCAAGTTTATCGTTTGACTTTTGTTTGAGGTTTAGCGATTACGTAACTGTTCTTTCAAATGATGCCCTAAATACTGTCTTGAAATCATATCGCGACTTTGTGCAAGAGTATTAAGCCTGTGGGGACTTTTTTTTCGAAATATATTGCCGTACAAAGACTTGCTGTCCACTGTATATATATTTTACCACATAATTTCTCTCTGCTGTTTAAATTGCTCTGGAATTTAACAAAATTTATTACTATACTTACACAAAAGTCTTAAGAATTCCGTTGGCTGGTATACGCAAACACCTTCGCTAACATAATCCGCCATCAATCTCCTCAGTGCAAGCTTATATAAGGGACCCAGATCAGCTCCGTTGCCTTAGTGATCTTAAACACCACAGCCTCCAATCGGCTGATTATAAAGCAACCTAGTAAAACCAAGGCTATTTTTCTGAAATGCCACTACGGCCCACTTATCGAAATCACCAATCCTGTTCACGTTATCTGTGCAGCCTAGGTGAAAGTCTTCAGTACATACAATATACAAATATAATTATACGTACCCCCCCCTAAAAATCATTTTTTTAAAAAGTAATGAACTTCTAATCTAAAATTTGTTTACATTAGCGTCTGTAACGACACATTTACTTAAATAAAGAAAACAGATTCCCAAAATCTATGATTTTGTGACTACAGTTTGCTTAAAACTAATATGGCACCACAGAAAATTATACGTACGACGTATATTTCGTATAAAATTTCTCCAAGGGTAGCCAAAGGTATTGTGGATAAAAATCCTAAAACTACAGCCGTAGAAATACGAAATACATCGGAAAGTGATCACATTGTTATTGTGCATTCCGAAACAGTTCGAAGTGTTTTGAGAAAGTACGGTTCCCGAAGCCGAGTGGCGAGAAAAAAGCTACGATTGGAATTCGCCCAATAATATATGGACAAGTCAACTGATTTTTGGGCGAATGTAATATTTAGTGATGAGAACAAATATAACTTGTTCGGCTGTGACGGAAAACAAAAAATTTGGCGCAAAAATCAGTTGACTTGTCCATATATTATCATTTAAAAAAATGATTTTTGGGGGGTACGTATAATTATCCTTCAGTCAGGATTACAACCTAGCTTCTCATACCACTTATGTTGTGTGTGTTATTTTTATACATGAGTGGTGGGACCTACAGTTTAAAATCGACTCCGAACGAAAAATTTTTGAGAAACTTTTTCATGGCAATTATGTTTACTCTCAGAGTTTTTGCCAGAAATCTGCCGAGAGAAAGTCGCTGAAGAAATATTTTTTCATATTTCGTTTTATTGGAAACGTCTGATCTGGGGTTTAAATTGTGGCCTCACGTCTAATAAGCCAACACACTATCTACTAGACTACCGCGACTAATGACCCTAGGACGCCCAAGTTTATCTCACTCAAAGTATTCAAATTCACTCATTCTAGCAAGGTACCACTCAGACATCATGTGCCCTTTGTTGCTACCACTATTGTATGCCGATTATAAATCGCTGAGATTGCTTACGTAAAGCATCCTGATTAGTTGAGATTTCCTTATGCTCTTTGACGCCTGGTTTATAAAGCTGTCTTAGCACAACTACTAATATCATGTGGGCATTAAATGCTTGTAAACAATTTGTATTTGCTTAGCGTTATAAACGGCTTTGGCCTCGGTAAGCTTTGAATCAAAAATAGTGTCATAATGGCATTCCATCGTCGTTGGGAGAGCTGTAAGCATTCCAGGCCCAGGAGACTTTGAACGTCAAATCGTTTCTCAGTGCCCATTCTTCGTTTGCGCGTTTCAATCGTTGCTTTTCCATAAAAAACTTTTAATTTCAATTTCTTTACAACAAAATCGTAATCAGAAAGAAATCCGTTCAAAACCAAAAGAAAAAAAAAAATTCAACAGGAATTGAAATTGAATCTTGACATGACAATGGCCATGAGATTCTGTTATAAAAGCAAAATTTCAATGCTACATATGTACGCCTTTATTTCCAAACATATCGTACGTACGCTATGTACATACATGCATTCACACATCTACAGTTATTTCTACACATACATACATGTAAAATTGTTTATTTGTATTCAAAATAAACAGAAATAAATTAAAAACAACATGAATGAGAAATCAACAACAGCAACAACAACAGCAGAAAAATATTGTTACAGTTATTTTTTTTTTGTACAGTTAACTCAACTATTTGTTTGTTAAATTGTTATTTTTCTAGCATAGTTTTAGAAGTAACACAATACCAGTGTTATAAATACAAAAACAACACATACATGGACAAAGCAAAAAAAAAAAAAAAAATGGAGGTAGGCGGCACCGAAGGACATGCAACAATACTCTCGTACATGCATACATACAAAATTGGTCACACATGTATTGCCAGTGTTTATAAAGGGAAAGTAACGCTTGCAAAAATGTTGTAGAGACTGACAGGGTATTTTAGCAGGATCCTAAACACATACAATCGCCAGTTTGCCAGTTTGCCATTTTTGTTTTTGTTTTGGTCTTCGTTGTGTACAATCGCATGTAATCAAATATAGCATGAATTTAGGGATTTACCATGGTATACTCCAATAATAATAACAGTCGGATTAAGGCGACTTTTAGGTGCCAGGTTGAAAAAAAATATCAACAAAGTTTTTAACGAATGAAAATAAACGTTTCGCGTTTTTAAATGGATGCCACACTTCACTGGATAGTGTAGAACTGGCTATTTTACAAGTCCAGGTTTTCCACAGGGATATACGGAGGACGTTGCCGTTGTTTAACTAAAAAAAATTATATGGTGAGAGCATGCAATTTGCCTTCCTTGTTAATACAGTGCCTTGAGAACGATAAAATGGGCGTCCTACTAAATTTCTCTAGCAGCAGATGGTACCTTCAGCAGCAAACAAGTTAAACCCAGTGAACTGTTGGTATGACCAGCTTCTTGCCAATGCTAGAGTTATGCTAGGGTCATACTGAGTTAACCTATAACTTTCTGAACAAGTGCCGTAATCTCACGCAGCAAATTCTAGAACGCTCAGCCAGATCCAGACTCAAATTCTCTGAAAATAAACACAATTGACTCGAAGTATTGTGGTGCACAGCAATATGTATTGCACTGTATATACAACATATGGCTGTAGTGATTTCCAGACAAAAGCCATAACTATTCTTACGGTTGCTTACAATAGCACAGTGTTCCCTGTGAAAATATTAATTTACTTGGATATCTTAACTGCTGAAGTCGCCGTAGTCTAGTAGGTAGTGTGTTGGCTTATTAGACGTAAAGCCAGGTTTCGAGCCCCAGGCCAGACATCAAGACAAAATACGAAAAATATTTCTTCGGCGACTTCCTCTCAGCAGATTTCTGTCAAAAACTCTGTGAAATTAAAGAAAATTGCCCTGAAAAAGTTTCTCAAAAATCTGTCGTTCGGAATCGACTTTAAACTGTAGGTCCCACCACTCACGTATAAAATTAACACACACACAACATAAGTGGTGTGAGAAACTAGGACGTTGTACAATGGGTCAATTCGACCTCCGGGTACTGTACTTGTCTTAATTGACAAGTACACGTCCTCTAACCTAATCTAACCTAACATATCCAGCTCCTTCTAGAAATATGTATATTGTGGCCATCATCTTATTTGAACAATACAATCCTTTAGTCAGAATTACAACCTAGCTTCTCACGCCTCGTACCTATCGTGTGACTTCATTACATCCGTCAGTGGCAGGACCTACAGTTTAAAGACCACTTCGAACGACAGATTTGTGAAACTTTTCATGGTAATTTCATTTACTCTCACAGTTCTTGCCGGCATATTGCAGAGAGGAAGACGCCGAAGAATATATTTTTTTCATATTGCGTTTTATTCGAGGTGTCTGAGCTGAGGATTGGAACCATGGGCACTAATAAGCCAATACAGTACTCAGTAGACTACGGCGACTGCTGAACTGGAGACTCTCTCGTATCGTTACATCAATCCATTGCACATTGTAGTGAAGGCCAGAGGTTTTGAGGCTATGTTTAGTTTAAAGTCTTATGTGGGATTCATCAGGCGGCTTCGTGACCAAATAAATCGAGTGACTGACAATTTTTTTATTCCCTGTGAAGATACCAATTCACTTGTATATCTTGACTGCCTGTAATTGGCGGATTGTTAAAAGTTTACAAAGGCTATTTGGACCACCGGGCATAGGTACATACTCGGAAAATGTTTTGTAAACGAATAGGAAGATAAAGAGAGACCAAGTGGGTTTGAGGCAATAAAAAACTTTTGTTGGGAAATAAGAAGAGATCTATGTCGTGCATCAGACTCTTCATGAATAACCTAAGCTTGGTAGGCGGTATTTGGATAGGGCACTATAGAGTCAGGATAGACATATTCAGAACGGAGGTTGTTTCGAGCTTAACATGTGGGTTCTCTGACAATGAGAATGAATCATTGGAAAACATGCTTGGAACCTGTGGTCATTTCAACACTTTAGTCAGCCTTACAACCTATCCATGTTGTGTGTATTAATTTTATTCAAGAGTGGTGGCGGGGCCTACATATAGTTCGACGTTGATTCCAAATGACAGATTTTTGAGAAACTTGTCATGGCAATTTTATTCCCTTTCAGAGTTTTTACCGGAAGACTACTGCGAGGAAGTCGCCGAAAGACATTTTGTTCGTTTTATTCTACATATCCGATCTCTGGGGTTTGAACCCAAGGGCTCTCTTAAAATAAGCCAACACACTACCTACTAGACTATAACGATTTCAGATTTATTTGATATTAAACTTGCGAAAACCAAGTGTTCCCCAATACCCAAGCAAGTTTGCCACAAATTTTCTAGGACTCATGGTTGAGCTAGCCAGCCCTCCTTCACTACCAGAATTTTGTGTCTTAACCAAATCTAATATTTCTACTTCAACTCAAACTCAAGCTACCATCTAAATGTGTGTGGCATTTTAACAAGAAACATGTAGCAAGTTGAAGGTAAACACTCTCTCACTCACAGTTATTTATATTTAAAATTACATACACAATCAGTCAATCCACACACACACACATACATATATAGTAAGGCGAGAGCTAGTTTAGATTTTCTAAATATAAATACAATACCATTGTATCGTAGCGGATAAGGGCATAGAGTATGGAATAGAAAAAGTGTTACTGGAGTAACGTAACGTTCTGTTGTTTGAAGTAATGTTGTGCTACAAAATGTTGCAGTAACTGAAAACACATACACATTAAAGATTGACACGTGACCGTGCAATGATTTTAAGTTTAACGATGTCACATACGTTGGTTTGCTGTTTACTGACTGCTGTCGTTTTGTGGACGTTTTTTTTTGTGTATGCTGCACTGTATACAAGTAGATAGTACGGGTATATTGTGTTTGAAGAACTGTTTGTTACATCGTGAGGAAGTAGTACTTTAAACGGCTCAAATGGTACCATGGTACAGATTTAGTTAGCCTTGAATTTGCTTAGGCTTGACTTCATTTGTTCTAATTTTTGTACCCGGCATTTGTGATTGTCTAACAAATCCTAACAAATACTTGATAGATTTCGAAGGTTTAATTTTCCTCTGTGTGAGCTTTAAGGAAAATACCTTTCTCATTCTTCTTTGCGAAATCTGGTCTTAAAGATCATCCCTGTAATTTTATTGGTTTAACCGTCACCCATTTTTCTTGCAGAAATGACCGAAACCTACTTTCTACGCCCTCAGATGCTCATAAAATACATCTGGAGACCTATTCGGTACTAAATGGCTAGTTATTCTTACTGATATTGGCCAGCAACATACATAACTGGTCATTGTAACCCCTTAGTCAGGATTACAACCTAGCTTCTCACACCACTTTTGTTGTGTGTGTTAATTTTATACGTGAGTGGCGGGACCTACAGTTTTGAGACACTTTTCATGACAATTTCATTTAATCTCAGAGTTTTTGTCAGAAATCTGATGAGAGGAAGTCTCCGAAGGAATATTTTTTCATATTTTGTTTTGTTGGAGACAGCTGACCTAGGGTTTGAACCTTGGCTTCACATGTAATAAGCCAAAACATTACCTACTAGACTATGGCTACTTTAACAGCAACACCCTATATTTGAAAAGAGGTATCATCATCTTGAAGTAGGGGCATTATATAGTCGGTGGCTGTCAGTTTTTCTAGTTTTTCTTCTTCTTTTATTTTTTTTACTCTTGACTTTCTTTCTTTCTTTGTCAATGACTGTTGATATTTTGTTGTTGTTACAACTATAGTTCGGTACCGTGTTATTTGTTATCTTATAACTGTAGTTTGCTTCTTGCTTACATGTATTGGTTACTGTTATTGTTGTTTTCATTGCATGTACATGAGAGAAGAAATCCAAACTGCAATACTCCTCTATTGTTCTGTCATTTATTTCTGTGTGTGTTATAAACACAGACTTGTTGTCAAACAACTCATACGCCCACAGCATTTTTGTTACTCTACACTTAAACGGAGAGAAGTGTACTGGCAAAAATTAAGAAAAATTCTGCTTGAAAAACAAACACGAAATTAGATCAACTCAGGCATGGTAATCTTCTAAATTCAATCAAATATATTTGATGTGTGTGTAGTACAGTCTGTACTCTTAGTCAATTGCTGCATAGGGTATATATAAGGTTGCATTATGCCAGTAAATTTTCTAAATAAAAGCAACGATTGTTGCAAGGATAAAAACAATTTCTTTTATTTTTTAAACTAAAGCGACAAATAAGTGTGTGTGAAATTTATAAATTATTTGGTATCTTTGTCTTCTTAATTCTTAAATAAAGTACCCGCAATTTAATGGATATTAAATATGATTTCTTAACCGATTAGATTGGACTGCAGACTAATCGAGACAACGCAGAACATCTGTCAACACAAACATTTGTAAAGAATTTGTATTTTGAGTTGCATAGAAATCATAAAAATAGGAAATGTTTGAACACTTGTTGTGACAAATTGCTGCAATTCGAAGTGTAATCCATCATTTTCTCAACAATTTGTAACAACATATGGTTTCAGCGTCAGAAGATCAGCTCATTTTCCCAGTCAATGAACTAATAAAGCCAATTTCTGACAGCTTTTTTTGCAGTGAAGTCTAGTAGGTATTATGTTGGCTTATTAGACATGAGCCCACTGTTCATACCCCACGTCAGACATCTCCTACAAATCGAAATATGGAAATATATTCCTTCGGCAACTTCCTCTCAGCAGAAACTCTGAGAATATATAAAATTACCATGAAAAGCTTCTCAAAAATCTGTCGTTCGGAGTCGACTTTCAATTGTAGGTCCCGTGCCACTCCTGTATAAAATTAACACACACAACATATGTAAGTGGTGTGAAAAGCTAGGTCGTAATCTTAACTGAAGGGTTAGCATACTCCAGCCTTTTTGTCGAACAATGATAGTTTGAAGTGGATCGCTTGTATCCAATTGAATTGACAGTTAAATTGTCAATTGACCACGTATGTCACCAACAACATCAGGTTAGTTTGTAGCCAGTTCATACAATTTTTTGTCCGCAAAATACTGAACCGCTATCCCTATAGCGCTAATTCCACAAGCCAGCAGCATTCCACTTGCCAGAATGAAGTTATTTTTCATCTCCAGTTAGAAATCTATACAAAAATTACTTCTTTTTATAGCATTCATAACGACATTGGAGTGTTAAATCCTGTCTTTCACGCTCTCGTTGTCGTGACAAATTTTCTTGCCTCCAAAATGCAATTTTCTTAAGTCTGAAAAAAACTCTTCATATAGAAATGGCACCAATAAACGTATTCGTTATCTAAAGTTTTCTTTCCTTTTTTAATAATCCGTGTGAACCTTGGTTTCCTTCGTGTCTAAATCATAAGCTTGGAATTGGATTTTAAAATCAGAGTAGCAAACTATATTGAATGTGATGCAATCTTAAATCGGAATATGAAATGGAGAGAGATAGTTGCGCTCTTCATTTGTAAGTGACGAAAAAAACTACTGTACTGCACAGGACATTGTTTTTGTTGCAATTTCAGAACAGATTTAAAGGTTTATGCAATTCATTCAGTTACGTATATTTCGTAGAGCTAAGAGCTAATGCTGAAAGACTAAATCCATTGAAAGGTTTATAGGACGCGGTCGGAAAGCTATTCAAATCTTCTTTACGGTCTAATCTTGACACAATATTTGCTTTAATACCTCTAGGTATTAAAGTAGAGCTCCTCTGAGCTAAATCAATACCAAAGCTGAACTACGGTTTCCCCAAGTCTCTCAAATAAATTGAGATTAAAAACTACGAGGACCAATTAATAAATCAGCGACTTTTTGAGCTTCCTACATAATAGGAGAATATAGTCCAGTAAACAGGAATATGTCAGTTTGCAATGACAAGTTGAGTGTTCCACAAACATAACAATTGAAAAAATTAACGGTATGATGGTCGACTATTTGGTGAGTGAAAGTGAGAAACATTATACACCTCTTCGCTGTTTTACATAACTCAGAGATTCCAATTTGGTGTGAAAAAGCAAACTTTTTGCACAATCGACCAAAATCCACCATAGTTTGATAACTTCGCTAAAGTGTTTGACGTTATTTAGCCAGAATATGGGCGAGTATGAAGCTCACTGGAGGGGTGTAATGACTAATTATGTATGTATGTATGGATGTATGTATGTATGTATGTATGTATGTGTATATGTATGGGCGAGTTTTTGCGCAGTTTCGTAAACATGGGCGAAGCACACCATGGCCAAATGGTAGAGAAAAAATTGCATTTCTTGAGGCAAATCAGCCAACTAAGAAGTTTCTCTTGGGATGCGAGTGATATGATTTACTTCAATATCAAATATTATTCTATCTTTTTAGATTAAAAGGCGACTTGGAAAATAGCGATTGCATTGGTCCAAGAAAATAGTTCTTTTGCATCAGGATATTGCAAGGGTGCACTCCTGTGTAACTTATATTGCAAAAAGTCATGACATAGGCTATGAATTAAGCTCTCATCGCCCAAATTTTTCAGTTTTTGCGATTATTTCTTTACAAACCTAACGGAATGGCGCTCTAAAAAGAGTCTTGACTCCAACCATGGAATATCTTCACAAATAATTCTAGTTTGATGAACTCGAAAAATTTATTTCTTAAAAGGGAAAATAAATTGATGAAACTTTGGTTGGTAACAGTGTATAGAGATCAAAGGAGGCTTTTTCTGTTATTCTGAAACTTGTTTTTCATTGCAAAAGTCATGGACTTATTGATCTGTACTCTTAGGTACTATTTATAAAGACCTGCTGCCAACATGAAATCGGTCTTCTTGAGTTACTCTGTATACTCCGCCTTTAATGGCAATGCTATTCATATGCTTTTGGTTTATATGACAATATACAGGAGAGTAGTTGTTCATATGCTCCATAATATAGTGTGTAGTTTTGTTTAATTAAAAAACTATTCCACAAATCAATGTCTTAACTCAAGCCAATATTAAACAATATTTCCATTCACACCACTGGGGTGTGGAAACCACGCATAATTCATATTTCCGTCACCATAAATTCTTTTTTTAAGCAGATATTTATGTATTTTATAAATCTTAAAATATTATACATACACTCTCATACTCTTTTCATAACAAACAAAAAAATGCAAAACATCCGCTTAAAACATTCATATTCTCTGTTTTTTTTTTATTATTATTACGCAGACAAAATATGCATTCGGTTGCAAAATTTGACATTTAAATGCTAATAAATCGTTAAGATTTTATTGCTCCATGACTACTCCCATATCCCATTCTCCATACCCCATACCATATGTAAGAAAACTTTCATTAAAGAAAAACAAAAACATGGAAAATTATTTTCAAAAATAAAAGGGTGAGAAGAGTGTATACAGAGAGAGAGGAAAACTTTTTAAATAAAAATTATACCTCATTAGTACAATTATTTGTAATACACATTGGCACCCCACTGCCGACCAAAACTAATTGTCAAAGACACTCAAGAGACATTGGATATGTGAAATCATAAGGAAATGCGAAATTACTGACATGATCTTTAGATTTTTGCTTTTTTTTGTGCAATGCAACATGTTTTCGTTAAGCAAAGAAGCATAAAATATTCATTAGAAGCCTATAAAATAAAATACAAGAGAAATTTTATTTTAAAACAAAGAATTTTTCTTTATTGCCAGCACTAAAGTGATCTGTTTTGAAATGAAAAGTTACAAGACTTTTCATTTACAATTTGAATTTCGTATTTAGTTGGTGATATTTTCTTGTCATTATTTTATTTGTCTACATTAGGGTCGTATATATTCATTATTATTACAACCCTTCAGTCATGGTTATGACCTAGCTTCTCACACCACAATTTAAACTCGACTCCGAACAACAGATTTTTGAAAAACTTTTTATAGTAATTTTATTTACTCTCAGGGTTTTTGCCAGAAAATTGCTGAGATGAAGTCGACGAAGAAATTTTCTTTACTACTTCGCTTTGTTCAAGATGTCTGGCTTTAGCTTTAAACCGTCGCCTCACGTCTATTAAGCCAACACTCCACCAATTAGAATACGGCGACTTGAGTTAAAATGGATCACTTTGTTTAATTGATTAACAACTAAGCTTATCCTAAAGCAACAGCAAAACTCTTTTGGCGACTGGATTAAACTCAAATGCGACTCTTAACATCTCCTTGAGGATTCTGAATCTATAAATTCTTAGTCCTCGATACCATTCGTTTTCAAAACGAATACTTCTAGATAACTATCTCTGGAAATGGAAAACTTTTTTTCAAAATTCTCTGGCTACATACAGTCAAAGAAAAAAGTCTATGCAGATTTGTTTCCTACTAATTTTTATTTTTCTTTCCAATGATTTCGATGTTATATTGTTTTCATAATAGTTTTGCTATTCAAACATTCTGGATTGTAAATGCCTTTTTAATTTGATAAAAAGCAACGGGTGTATGTAGACTTTTTTCTGTGACTGTATATACTAACAGTGTAAAATTCTTTTTCTTAATTGTTCATTGCAACCATTTAGTCAGTATAGTAACTTAATCTCTCACACCAACCATGTTGTGGTTGTTAATTTCACCCATTAGTGTAGGGACCTACAGTTTATCGTTGACTACGAACGTCAGTTCTGAGAAGGTTTTCATATCAATTTAATTATACTCCGAGTTTTCTCCAAAAGTATCCTGAGATGAAGCCACCGAAAGAAATATTTTTTCATACTTTTTGTTCGAGACATCTGAGCTTTTTTTGCCAGAAGAATTCTGTGGAAATGTCTGATCTGAGGCTGTAACCGAGGTCTCTCGTCTAGGAAGCCTGGTATATATCCAAGACTTTTTAATGCAACACAAGTTTTTGGATAAAAAAAATAACTCCATGCATCAGGAAGGCCATCAAGTTCCTATAGCAGGAGCGACCACGAGACCTAAGATCGCGTGATAGACTGCTAACAAAGCCTATTAAATAAAAGCAAATGAAGTTGTTGACAGACTGTAGATACTTTTAATACTTAAGACACGAGAAATTCCGTTCTCGTAGCGTAACTAATCGAGTCTTTCAAAGCAGAAGTATTAAACACTTGAAGGTAAAGTACTTGCATCAATACTCAGGCCCCAAATTGTATACCAAAAAAACTGACGATACACACTCCCTACGATTAGAACGGGTTTTGGCCAAGGATTACGGCCAGCTTCTCACACCACTCTCTCTCAAAGTTTTTGCCAGAAATCATATTTCGTTTTGTTGGAGATATCTGACCTAGGATTTGAACCACGGTCTCACTTCTAATAAGCCAACCATACTACCTGCAAGACTACGGCGACTTTACATTGTCTGACCCTGCCATACGTTCATTTGATATAGAAAGAGGTTGAACCGTGGTCTCACGTCTTATAAGCCATCACACAACCTACTAGGCCTGTTTACTAAGATTTTTTTCTTTGGGTTTCTTGCAATCTCGCTTTTATGTGATTTAATCAAAAACAAGTACTGAACTCAAATCCAAGATTCAACGCTTCATCGTTAAGATACAGTCTAATCTCTTTGAATTAGTCATGGAAAATTTTACAAAAACAGTAGTGGCCTACTACACTATGGCCGTGGCATTCTTACCGAGACATCCTGTAAAATGGGTGCCACCCTAATAACAACTCTTTCCCCAGGCATATAAATTACCCAGCATAACGCCTTATTAATGAGCATCTACACATTTCGATGGAAGCAAACAATTCAAATATCAAAAATGTCTCCCCAGGCATATTATAGGTTTGTTTATGTTCTTCAGCATTAATGTAGTGTCTGTCTGTCTGTCTGTCTGTCTGTCTGCCTGTCCACCCAGCCTGTGAACTTTTTGCGTTGATTCCAATGTAATACACTTGTTGTATTTTGCTAACTGTCGCCGTTTATAAATGTGAATATAGACACGCCAAAGCAGGGCCAGGCAATGCAAACAAGTGTATGACGCCGCCGCCAGTGTGTATGTAAGTGTATTACAATAAAGAAGAAGAAAATAGAAAGAGAAAGAAGAAGGAGGAGGAGGACAGCTGCTTAAATAAAATCAAAATTTGTAGGTTTCACACGTGCTTCCCATTAAAAAAATTAAAGCAAAACGACAAAAAAACGAATGCAAAGAAAACGAACTGAATTGTTGAAAATCATTGCGCTGCTTAAATGGTTTAAGTTTTAAATGAAATTTATTAATGACGACAACGATGCCATTGCGATACCGTTGCAATGCTGCTAGTGCTTTAGTGTCTTGTTGTAAAATGAAGTATTGCATTGGGTTACTACGTAGGCTTTAAGGAAGGGTGTCTAAGGGAATAAAATTATGAAGTGAGCAGCATATTAACCCATTAGTAAGCAGGCTAATGGAATTGAAATTTATTAGTTTACTAGACAGGGGACAATAGGCTTTTAAAGGGTTAATTGTTTGCCCATCATTTATCACAGAAAATGTACACAATGTAAGACATTAAACAGAACATGACAGACATTCCATATAGAAAAAAACGAAGGCAAAAAAAAACTAAAATAAAATGCGAACATGAACTACAATTTCAAGACTTTTTCTTTTGATTCTTTAGAGAAACGAAGAAGAAAAAATGGTCTCTTAATTATGTTTTCTGATGCATTTAATGAAAGACAAAATGCCATTTAAATGGCAATACAAACCACAACGTCAAGCCATCTTTAAGTTGCCTGCCTGCCTGTGTTAAAATACTGCCACAAACATTATTTTTTTAATTTTTCTTTTTTTTTTGTAGTTCTTGTTGTTTTTGTTTTTTTTTTTTTTTGGACTCACATGCAATTATTTATTAGACAAGACTTTATGATTGTATGACTTTTGCCACAACAGTCAGAGCCAGTCAACGGAGCAGGGGCAATATCTTACAACAGCAACAGAATTTTTTTTTGTTTTTATTTTTCTGATGGAATGAAGTCTACAATTTTCCTTTTGCGTTGTTGCTGCTGTGTTGAGAGAAAGATGTAAATGAAGATGCAGTTGTTGACGATAATGATGGCTATGAGAATATGTTGCTGTAGTTGTTGTTGTTATTGTTTATGTTGTATAATAAACAATTGGTCATATATTAAATGCTATTAATCATCATTTACAATACATGCTTAGACATTTAACAAGTTGACATCGAAAACAACACAACATCATGCAAGTATTAAATATACAAACACAAACACACACACAGACACCGTCACTTACATATGTACATACCTTCAGATATGTCATACAAAATACAAGATAGTCTTGCAACTACAACATATTGTTAAACAGCAATTGTTATTGGTAGGGCTGAAATGTTGATGGTAAAAGATGAAATGTTGATGTCTGTTGAAATGTTGTTAACTACAAAGTTCACCACCCCTTGAAGCATTACCCAGTGAAGATTATTTTCGAATAACTCTATTAAGACAGTAAGAAAATATGTGAAACCCTTAAATACTCAATTATTTTTGAGTTTTCTAACAAATTGTGGAAAGTATGCCCATAGGTTCGAATGGCTCTGTTAAGACCGTAAGAATAAGTGATAAAGGCTACGATACTCAATTATTTTTGAGTTTTCTTACAAAGTAGTAGAACATCTGAAATCGTTTTGATTGAAAGTATCCCCAAAGGTTCGAAATATTTTAATCTGGAACCGAAACCGCCTGCCTCTGTTCCAATATCTGTTCGTGAACCCTTCCGTACACCACAAAATATTCATTCTTTTAAATGAGTATGCATCCTACTGTCCATTGATATTGTCTCATTGAGAAGCGTTTCTCAAAAACATATAATCATGGGTCCTGTCCAGCGGATGCGGAGGGAGCTGTCGGTAATTCGATTCATTAGGTCTCAAACTCTGTTGTTAGGCTTGTCTTTCATTATCCTAACCACAGGTATTCACGATCATGTGCTATGGACTTTGGAATTCAGTTGAGCCTCAAGCACCGCTTTAGTTAGTTAGTGCCTCTGTTATACCGACATAAGCCTCTGCATCTTGAACAAATCCATTTAAACTGTTTTTAAATTCGTTTAAAATGTCAGGATTTTTAGCCTGGAATCGAAACCATCTGCCTCTGCCTTCCAATGTCACCACACCACATAAAATACCATTTTTTAAATGAGAATACATTCTACTGTCTGTCCTGTTCCTACTGTTTATCTTGTTCGTATTGTCTCATAGCGAAGCATTTTTTGAAATCATATAATCTATGGGTTTTGTCCAGAGGATAAGTAGGGCGCTGTCTGCAATTCGGGCGGATTCATGCCCTCTAATGAATCTTGTGCTTGACTTAACTTCCATTATTCTAACCATAGCCTACAAAGCTCTGCTATTCACTGTCCCATGCAATTGACTTCAATGGAATTGAGCCTCAAGGAGCACCGCTTTAGTTGAGGTTTTCATTGCCTCTGTTATATGGACATTAGCCTCTAAATCCTGAACAAATCCTTTTAAACTGTTTTCAAATTCGTTCTGTCCTCCCACACAGAACTGTCCTTGATGGGCCTGAACATCAGTACATATTCCTTCGTTCACATCCCTTTGTTTACATTTTCATGTATCATTATGGTATGTCTGGCCTTTCCGCAAATATCATCTACTTGAGTCTTTCATGTTAATTTACTATCCAGTAATATTCCCGAATATTGTACCCCTCCAGTTTCTCATCCATGAGTTGAATGGTTTTCTAGTTACAAAGCTTTCTACTTCTGCCCTTGATTAATCAGTGTCTGTGTGTGAAATATCGTCAACATTTTTTATTCATTTGGAAGGCCTATTGATGTCTCTACATGTTGAATACCACCCTCCACAGCTTCTCTCGATTATGGGCTATGTTCGCTCTGAGAACTGCTGTGACTTTCCCCATACACCTGCGACTTAAAAAATTCCACAAGAACGAGTCTATTGCATGATATCGGGGGCCAATTCACATCACTTCCATGTGAGATGACCACCACTACGTTTTGTGTCACATTTAAAGCCATTCTGTTGAACCTAAGTGTCGCGGGTATTCTGGATACATTAGACACTCTTGGGTCTTATGTGGATTAGTATTGTCCCAAATGAGTCTCATCGCTGCAGACGATTTTGCGAAGAAAATTAAGGCCAGTTTTCTGCTGCTTTCAAGTCCATTCAGCGAATACATGTCGCTGTCTTTGGTTGCTTGCCTTCAGTCCCTAGCTAGTTGAGTTTTGCCTAAGTCACAATGCAAAATAAGCAAAATTGTGATCTGTGAACGGCCGAGTTCTTGTGAGTAACGGGAAATTAAGTTCTTCGGGTTCTCTTGTGCAATTTCATGGAGAACGGAAATGTTTTCTGCAAATATTGCATTTTGCCTATGTACATACATACATACATACATAATTGGTCATTACAACCCTTCAGTCAGGATTACCACCCTTTTTATTTACTCTCAGAATTTTTGCCAAAAATCTGCTGAGAGGAAGTCGCCGAAGAAATATTTTTCTTATCATATTTTCGTTTTGATGGCTTACCTGAGGTTTGAACCGTGGTCACACGTGTCATAGGCCGACACACTCTCTTTGCCTATGTACATACGTCTGTTAATCGATCATTTACTGAATCAGTAGACTCGAATTTATCCACCACATTGCGAAGAGTCCCCTCGATAGAGCGAATTAATCGATCATTTACTGAATCAATAGACTCGAATTTATCCACCACATTGTGAGGAGTCCCCTCGATGTGACGAATGTGGATGTGGAAATGGACGAAGCGCATGTACTCTTGATGGACAATGGGTGTACTCTTCATGGTATGGGTGTTAATCGAACGTTTAGTGAATCAATAGACTCAAATTTATCCATCACATTGCGAAGAGTTCCCTCGGTAGGACGAATATGGACCAAGTAATTGCACCAAACATGTGTACGCTTCAAGAAGTTTGTCGTTACATTCTGTTAAAATCCCTGTTGGAAGACTAGATACATAAGAGGGTTCACAATGTAGTAGTAAAATACTATTACTTCTGGCAATCCAGTTCCATCACACTAATCTACAAACCTTGACCATTAGGTAGTAAAAATATCGTTATTTCTCCTTGCGCAACGAGTCTAGGCAACGGCAAATTTAATGTTAATGCTACAATAGATTAATCATCTGCCGAATGGACTAAACTTCATTAATGGCACTGAAATCGCTGTAGTCTAGTAGGTAAAGTGTTGGCTTATTAGGCGTAAGGCCACGGTTCAAACCGCAGGACAGGCATTAAAACAAAATGCGAAGAAATATTTCTTCGGCGACTTCCTCAAATACAACGAAGATGGAGAGATGCTTTGTTTCGGTACTTGTGCGTTTCTAAAAATCGTTTGACAAAAGTATTTCACTGCATTTGATTGAATTCTCTGCAAGACAACTAGAAAACATTTCGGTTGTGCTATTTGTTTAATTAATAAAACAAAACAAATATTAATTTTATAAATGCTTCACATATAAAATAATTTTTCAAATGAGCAAAACAGTGGACACACAGACATATGCTCACATGTACACTTTGTAGTTTAATTTTGCGCTGTGGAATATAATGCAAACAAAACTAAGCATACAGGTCTTTGGAAGGCCTTTTTAATATTTTAAAATTAATAAAAAAATGTTCCACAATAATCAAAGAGGCTTTCTTTTAAATATTTCCCATTAATGAGCACATTAATGTTGTATGTTTGAAAGGATATAATGTTGTAGTGTAGTAGTAAGCATATGTATAAATATAAAATATATAGAAATGTACAACAGTATGTATGCACAGTGGCCGTAAGCATAGTGGCTAATTAACAACGTTAGACAAATTGAAATTCAATCCGTTACAATGTGTAGAATATAATGAAGCATGAACGTATGAGCCTCGACTACGAGTGCGAGTGCCAGTATGAGTATGAGTTTGAGGAGCAACACGTTTACCATAGTTACATACATACATATAAACAAACCTGCAAATGAATTAATTATGCATACATGTACGTACATATTTTGTTGCCTTTGTTGCCAATTGTTTTTGGGCAATGGTATAACTAACGATGCTTAATAAATTAGGCATTGAATGGAGGCATATATGGAGTAATAATTTTGGAAAAAAAAATATAATATATTATTATGCCATACATATTTGTAGAAACCATACTAAATATAATACACGTTAAAAATATTAATACAACATATAACCATTATGCCTCTCTTTATGAAGAAAAAATCGAATAAAAATGGTTCACATGCAAATTTTTACTTAAAAATCCATCAAATTGGTCATTACAACGCTTTAGTCAGGCTTACAACCTAGCTTCCCACACGTTGTAGAGCCTAATTTTATCCATGAGTGTCGGAACTACCCTTTAACTTAACAGATTTGCCAAGCTTTTCATTGCAATTTCATTTACTCTTCAAGTTTTTGCCAGAAGACTGCTGAAAGAATGTTGCCAACAGAAATATTTTTTCATATTTCCTTTAGTTTGAGATTTCTAAGCTAGGTTCTGAACCGCGGATTCTAAACTTACTACCTACTAGACTATGCTGATCGACTTCATGTCAATCTGATATAAGCGAACACAAAGATCTGCCGGAATCATTATTAGTTGCGTCTTGTAAACCACACCCACGTAGGTACTGCATACAATTTTAAGCTTCTTTCAACGTAAACTTCATTGTGGAATCCACTGGCTTTTACTGTCTATTAAAGAGAAGACGACTCAAAGTGGAGTAGTATTTATAGGACTATAATTACTACATACATACATAATTGGTCATTGCAACCCTTCAGTCAGGTTTACAACCTAGCTTCTCACACGATTTATAATGTGGGTACTAATTTTATTTACGAGTGGCAGGACCTACAGTTTAAAGTCGACACCAAAAGATAGATTTTTGAAAACCTTCTCATGGCATTTTTTTTTATTTATTATCAAAGTTTTTATCAGACAGACGAAGTCGCTGAAGAAATATTTTTTCATATTTCGTTTTGTTGGAAATGTCTGACCTGGGGTTTGAACCGTGGTCTCACGTCTAGAATCCGGGGACTTCATATTTTGTGTACTTAAGAGTTAAACGTAGTCACTCCAGAATCAAATACTAGTCACTCAAGAATCCTTAAGAATCTTAGAGAGAAGGCTGAGGATGGTACCCGTCCCAAAATCTTTCAGAACAATTAATCACGACTGTCATGTTGAAAAGACTTGTGGAAAACTACATCAGGCTGGCAGATCTACTGAAACGACTCTTGCAGATTTAGTGGGAACCAATCAGGTGCCCTTAAATATGAAAGAGGTTACCATATGTTACTTATGGACATAAGGGACAACGTAATTTGATAACTCTCCTAAAGGGTAACACTGCATCCTAAGCAGGCAGATCTATTAAGACAACTTTTGTAGATTTATCGGGAACCATTCCGAAATCCTTGAACGTAAAGGAGGTGATCATAGGTTATTTATTGACATAGGGAGAGAGATTGAGAGAGTGTTATTTGGTAACACTCCTCATGCGGTCATAAATAGGTCATATAATAGAAGAGCTATAAAGCCTATGATAACCCGATGCATTGCAGAAATCCTATACACATGATCTGCGGAAATATAAACAGGATATGAGATAATGAGTGTCGAAACAAGTAGGAGCTATCCTTTCCCAATTAATTTGCAATAAGGTTGGGAATGGACTCCTAACAACGCTATTTGAGGCGGGCATCGATTGCCACAGAATATAGCCTTGATAGCGAAAAGAAAATATGAAGAGAATCTATGCGGCATCATGCCAAGAGTAAAGTAGAGCAAAGGAAAAACACGGACAACACCATAATAGTGGTTTTTAATCATCAAGACTAAATTATCTGCATATTCTTAGCAGTCCTTGCGAGGTGCAGATATCTGTTCTCCATTGGATGGTTTTTCAGCGTTCTTTTATAAGTAGCCCTTGCGCTGACCAACTTCTTCGCTAGTTTGGTGGAGTTTGGTCAGTACAGGGACTGCACTCACGTGGGGCGTCATAACGAACCGTTATGCGGGCTCAAGTGAGCTTTGATAATCAAAGCTACCAGTTCGATCAAACCTAACCTATCTGAGCAGTCATTTGCCTCCTTGAGGTATTCATTAATTCTCCTTTTTCTCTGTATTTAAAACGATTTTATTCACATTGTATCTGTATTAGTGACCACGAAAAATTGAATTTTTTTTGAAATTTAAAAAAGTCTTGGGTGGAAAGGACTGGACTCAATGCTGACAAATAAAATAATTTTGTATGCAAAAACCTATGTTACATTCCCCGATTAAACAAAATACTTGCAGCCTATTTTCGTTGATTTTTACTACCCCCATTTCTTAT
This sequence comes from Sarcophaga variegata, assembly GCA_932273835.1. Taxonomy (NCBI): domain Eukaryota; kingdom Metazoa; phylum Arthropoda; class Insecta; order Diptera; family Sarcophagidae; genus Sarcophaga; species Sarcophaga variegata. The sequence continues at coordinate 11,559,364 of OW026362.1, forward strand.
GTTCCAAAATTTTATTTATCACCAGTTTATAAACTTTCCTATGTGAACTTCAAAACTCTGAAGTTGTAAATAAAATTTCTTTCAAAAACCTAAACCTTCTTTATACTATACTTACTCCTGTGTTTTCTTCTACAAATTCTTTTTCAATTTCTATGCCGTCTTACTACAAAACAAATAAAGAAAAAAATAATAAAAAGAAAAACAATATAAAACGCGTGCAGCTATTCAGATTTAAGTTTTGCTGACGATGATGGTGGCGACGGGGTGCGATGCATGGAGAGCAAAAAAACAACAAGTCATTACATTACGGTCAACTTAATTTTGAAGTACTTCTCTCATCAAAAAGCAATTGTGCTGCGCTTAAGTTTGTTTTCGAGTAAAATTTTTGTGGTTAAACTTTGCAAAATGAAATTTAATTAAGAGACTTTCAAACACTTCCACTTAACATTTTAAGTGGAATTTATGATGATGTTGTTCATGCAAAACGCATTTATTTTTATATGTATGTGCGATATACATACGAGTATATGAGCCACATGGCTCGTATTTATGAATGTATTATTACAGCTAAAAACGTGTGTTCGCTTTATTTAATGGCTTTATGTCCTTAGAGACGCTGGCTGGTTTTTGCCACCCAGCTCCCCATATATTAATTGGTCTTAATAAAAACACACTTTCTCGCTCTCTCTCTCTCTCTGCACGAAGTATGTTGCCACCACAAAGACCATGTATTGGACATAAAATGATTAAAAATGATTTTTGAAATACTGAGGTTTTTCATTGGAACCGTACGTATAAGTTAAATAGGAATTTAATTGAATTCAATTTGTTTTAACAGAATTTTAATATTCACTTTGGACCACAATAAAATTGGAAAACCACTTAATTTCTGTGGAACTCTCTGAAATACTGTATAGTTAAATTTTCCCTTTAAATCCATAAGTTTTTAAATAATGTCATTAAGGACGTTACTTCCATTGAAAAAATTATCTCAAAAGAGGGCAAAAATTGTTAAAAAAAAAGTCATATTTGGTCACCTTGGGCTATATGCGAATGCCTTTTCGGTGATTAAACATAAAAAATTTAAAAAAATTACATAAAATTTTATGAAACAAACATACCCCATGTATCGTGCATTCCAACAGCGATATCTGGACTTTGACATTGACAAAGGCCATCTTGTCGAAGCTACCGCTGTCAAATTAAGTGCCATTTATTTAGTGTGTTTGGGCAAATTGTTATGAACGGATAAAGTATTCAACAACATGCATACAACCCGTCAGTCAGGATTACGGCCTAGCTCCTCACACCCACCACTCATTTTGCGTGTGTTAATTTTATACATGAGTGGTGGGACCTACAGTTTTAAAGTCGACTCCGAAAGACAGACTTTTTCTTTTTTTTTTTAAGAAACTTTTCATGGCAATTTTATTTACTCTCAGAGAGTTCTTGCCAGAAATCTGTTAAGAGGAATTCGCCGAAGAAATATTTTTTTCATATTTCGTTTTGTTGGAGAGGTCTGACCTGGTGCTTGAACCGCGGCCTTACGTCTAATAAGCCCACACACTACCTACTAGACTACGGCGACGGCGTATTCAACAACACGTTCAAATAATAAAATTGTTTTATAAAAATGTTCAGGCAATGTACTGCACCGTTCGGCCACTTTTCGATCTCCATAATAATCTTACCGAGAGGACTATTCGCAATATGGTGGATAAATTCGAGTTTATTGGTTCATCGGTAAGATCTTCCGAGGCAGCCGATTTCGCATGACTCACATGAACTTGGCCTTTCGCTGACCACAACTTGGCAAATTAGTGTGGCAAGGATCTGCACTTATACAAAATTTAAGTGATCCGGTAACTGAGAATATGCGACTACAATATTCGCTGAATGAGCTCTGGATAAATCGCAACTGGCCCTAGTTTTCATTGTAACGCATCTTCAGCGAAGACGCCTTGTTCTGGAGGAATGGGAACGTGATCGAACGAAATTTTAAAATTTACGACGATATCAATCTACATCCAATGCATTCTGCAAAAGTCACTGTTTGGCGTTAGTTTTTTGGGCTGACAGTTTAACGGTCCATTTTTCCTTGGTCCGTATTTCGCTAAGCGATCGTTATTAGCTGCAAACACTGCTGGTCGATAATTACCGACATCTTTTTGGCTTGAATTGAATAATCTGGACAGCAAGGTCATGTGAAATGAACAGGTCGACTCTACTTGCCTCATACCATATCTAGTATTCTGCAGGGGTATCGAGATCAAGCGATTTGACCCCATTAGACGTTTTCTTGTTGGGTTTTCTTAAGTCACATGGGGTAAGTGAATAACACACAAGCCAAAACGGGCCTTAAAGCCTATATAACCCACGCCATCAATTAAAGTTTAGTCCGATTTATGTGCCAGAACGATGGGAAATTGAACATTTCGGTGAATTGAACAGGTCCATGCTACTTCCCTCACAGCTCATACCATATTGCGTGTTCTGCGTGGGTATCGAGATCAAGCGATTTGACCACATTCGACTTTTTCTTGTTGGGTTTTCTTAAGTCACATGGGGTAAGCAAATAACCCACAAGCCAAAGAGAACCTCAAAGCCAATATAATCAATCAAATTTAGTCCGATTTATTTACCAGAAAGATGCTAAATTGAACATTTCGGTGAATTGAACAGGTCGATGCTACTTGCCACACAGCTCAGGCCATATTCTGTATTCTGCAGGGGTATCGAGATCAAACCTTTTGGCTTTTGCCCCATTAGACTTTTTCTTGTTGGGTTTACTTAAGTGACAGTTAAGGGGGGCAAATGGGGCCTCAAAGCCTACATAACCCATGCCATCATTCAAATTTAGTCCGATTTATGTGCCTGAACGATGGGAAATTAAAAATTTCGGATGTACTCCACTAAGAGACGCATGATGGTATCAATAGGTCTTTGCAATTAACAAAAAGTGTGTAGATTGATTCGTTTAAATGTAAAGACAGAAATCCGCTAGATAGCAATATGCATACATAATTGGCCATTACAACCCTTCAATCAGGATTACGGCGTCTAGCTTCTCACGCCACTCATGTTGTGTGTGTTAATTTTTTTATACGTGAGTGGCGGGACCTACAGTTTAAAGTCGACTTCGAACGATAGATTTTTGAGAAACTTGGAATCCGGCTAGCTAACAGTATCATAAATTTTTCATATTTTCATCGATTTCAGATGCGATGGTATTTTGAGGGCTGATAAGCGTTAATCAATGACTTGTTAGACGTGATGCCAAATCAATTTCTGTCGTAGCAAAGTGTAATCAAATTTTTTACCTCATTTTGTTTGATATTTTATTTCTACAAAAGCTCGTAAATTTTAAACAAACACGAAAACAATAAAGATTTAATGTTTTTATAATTTTTAAACATATTTTTTTTAACATAAAAACCAAATGCGTCGTCTCTTAGGCAAAAATCCTTTTTTCTTTCTCTCTTTTTCTTTGGTACACTAAAAACGGCATAAACCATCATAGTGCAACTAAACAAAGTTAAATAAACTAAAATCGTAAAAAATAGTAGCAGAAGAAGAAGAAGTAAAAAACAATCCATAGAATGATATGAAAAAAGTTTACTTTTACAACAATATGGCGTCTAAATAGTGACTTACTGATTTCCGGTAACTGTTTAACTTTTACGTACGTGAGCACCATGTTTTCTGTTTTCTGTTCTTTTTTTTCTGCTGCTTAGCAGACTTACTACACGTAGTACATGAGAAATCTATTTTAGAACTATAAAATAACAACCTTTAGCAAAACTATGAAACATAAAACCGGCTAAAATACGAAACAAACAGAAAAAAACAACAACAACTACTTATTGTACTAAATAGGACGAGGTAAACGATGTTAAACATTTACGTTTGGCAAACGCTTTCTGCATATTTTCTAAAATAATTTCAGTTTTTTTTTTTGCATTTTTTTTTTGCAATTTTTAACGTTTTTGTTTTAAACTTAAAATGGCTTTATTTAAAACGTTAAAGCTAGCCTGCCTGTATGTGTAATACAATATTTTTGTAGGTCTGTATGTGGTGTATGAAACCAAAGAGAGAGAAAAAAATAGTTTTTAAAACCCAACACATTTCTAAACTGTATTCTCTGCTGGTGTATGTCCATATACTAGCTGAAGGCCATTTTAGCCGTCATATGGCTAAAAAGCTTGTTTTAGTGCAGCATTTCCGGTTAAATGTTTGTTATAAAATCAAAACAACAACAACAACAAGAACAATAACAACAATAACCCACCGCATTATACTATAGACGTTGACTAAAATCTACACTTATTTGAAATATGCAAGCCTAGGTACATAAAGGGTGTTTTTTTTATAGAGGTATAGAACTTTAAGTTGCAATAAAACAACGATGGATTATTCGATTGACATGAATTTTATTTATCCGAAAGATAATCCTGTGGCATTACATTTTAAATATGATTTCTGGCATATGACCGCCACGGCTGGCGCGGATGTAGTCCAATCTGGATGTCCAATTTTCGATGACTTTTTCCAACATTTGTGGCCGTATATCGGCAATAATACGGCGAATGTTGTCTTCCAAATGGTCAAGCGTTTGTGGCTTTACCGCATAGACCAATGACTTTACATAGCCCCACAGAAAGTAGTCTAGCGGTGTTAAATCACAAGATCTTGGAGGCCAATTCACAGGTCCAAAACGTGAAATTAGGCGGTCACCAAACGTGTCTTTCAATAAATCTATTGTGGCACGAGCTGTGTGACATGTTGCTCCGTCTAGTTGAAACCACATCTCCTGGACATCATGGTTATTCAATTCAGGAATGAAAAAGTTAGTAATCATGGCTCTATACCGATCACCATTGACTGTAACGTTCTGGTCGCCATCGTTTTTGAAAAAGTACGGACCAATGATTCCACCAGCCCATAAAGCGCACCAAACAGTCAGTTTTTCTGGATGTAACGGTGTTTCCACATACACTTGAGGATTACCTTCACTCCAAATGCGGCAGTTTTGTTTGTTGACGTAGCCATTCAACCAGAAGTGCGCTTCATCGCTAAACAAAATTCGCTTATGAAAATCGGGAACAACGGTAATCTCGTTTTGGGCCCATTCGACGAATCTACGCCTTACTTGATGATCGTTCGGCTTCAAATCTTGCACGAGTTGGATTTTGTAAGCACGCAAACCAAGATCCTTCCGCAAAATCTTCCATAAAGTGGATGGACACAGATCCAATTCCTGTGCTCGATGGCGGATGGACTCATTCGGGTCTTCCTCAATGCTACGCTCTACAGCAGCAATAGCTTCTTCTGTACGCACCGTACAGCGTCTCTGGGGATGCGAGTTATCAATAAGAGTAAACGTGGTGCGAAAACGTTCCATGGTTAATCGAATTAACTGCTCTGATGGACGATTTTGTCGACGATAAAATGGACGTAGTGCGCGATACGTTTTCCGCACAGAACCATTATTTTCGAAATAAAATTGCACTGTTTGCAAGCGTTGTTCAGTGAGTGAGTCTATTCATGATGAATTGCCAAACCAAACTGAGAATAAATCACTTGACAGCTGTTAAATCGGTCGCCATCTTGAAAAGTAATGCCAACTTAAAGTTCTATAACTCTATAAAAAACACCCTTTACATATGTATAAGTATGTACGTACATACGTTTATTTAACAACTTTTAGATTTATCAGGCATTATACACCCAAAAACATACACACACACACATATACTGTATAAAAATAGTTTAACAATCAAAAATTTTTTTTAAAAACAATCGTTTTTCTATTGTTTAACTAACAATGGCAAGGGGTGTGGGGGATTGTAGTTTGCAATGAGAAAAGCCTTATGTTAGTTTCTTTTTAGAAGGCATATGCTTTAATATATCTGCTTATATACATACTTACATATGTATTTACATCTATTTGTATGTATATATTAGCATTGAGCACAAGGTTAAATGAAAAAAATTTGTTAAAAAAAACAGAAAATTTTTTTCATCCAAAAATTAAAACAGCTTTTATGCCTCTTAATTTACGCAGACGATAACAAAGAACACCCCACACTCTATTGCTTATAAGTGTAATGAAAGGTATGCCAACGTTTAGCTTTCATTACATTTAAGACTCATTAGAACAATTTTGTAGCTATTATGACTCACATATTCGTTATGGCTCTTAACCGGCCCTTCAGGTTAAGATCAGTTTTATTTCGCAGTTGCCTTAAGGCATATCTTACTAGCTTTCATAGCTTACATGTCACGTAGTAATACCAAATTTAAGCTATTTCACCATATATTCAGAAATTCTGGCTGCATTATCCAATCACACTGATTTATGATAAAAGCCATACACATTCTGTTCATGAATTTTAGATTTCCAAAAATCTTTCAACTCAAATTCCCATGTACCACAGAATGATGTTCAGTGGTCATCTCTTATTCGTTGTCGTTACATACATACATACATAAGGGATCATCAGGATTACGACCCAGCTTCTCACACCACTTGTGTGTGTTAATTTTATACATGAGTGGCAGGACCTACAGTTTAAAGTCGACACCGAACGACAAATTTTTTGAGAAACTTTTCATGGCAATTTTATTTACTTTCACATAGTTTCTGTCTGGCCTGGGATTTGAACTCTGGCTTTACGTCTAATAAGGCAACACACTACGTACTAGACCACGGCGACTTCTTCTTTTTGTCGTTACAATCTGCCCAATTCATTGTAAGGTATTCCCATGCAGGTACACATGTCTTCTCTCTCTCTCTCAAGCGATCTACTATTTTTTGCAAGAGTCATTCATAGGTAAACAAAATCTTAGTAACGAAAATGAATGGAGTAATCTGGAAACTGCGTACTCTTTTAAAAGAAGGACAATTTTGTGCTATAGAGATGAATCAAGAACTGATCTTGCAACAGAAGCATAAGTTTTTGGTCCCTGAACGAAATATTATCTTTACAGCAGGAAACTCCCAGGTATCTTCGAAACGGAAGTCTATGCCCTCTAAAGATATGCTCAATTTAACTTGGAAAAGACAATTCAACTTGCGAAAGACGCAACAGCAATGCTAGCTGACAGTCACGCCGTTATTCGATCACTCTGCTCTTATGTGGTTAAATCGAAGAAGCTAGTAGCCAGAGCTTATTCTCTTCTGGATTCTAGATCATGTGGAAATTTTTGGCAATGAGCATGTAGACGAGGGGATTTTCCACATCTCTGATGGAATTAGAAGCCATCTGTGGACTAGGCACAGACGTATGGAAAGATATGCTCGATGAAAGCGTACATAAAGAGAGACAACGGCTCTTCTCAAACCAACTGGCTTTGAGGCAAACAAAACTTTCGTTGGGAAAATGCAATAAGAAAAGATTTGCATCGTGGATTAAATTATCTAAGAATAACCTGAGCTTAGAAACCAGTCTGTAGAAGTCGCCGTGGTCTAGTAGGTATAAAATTAACACACACAACAAAGTGGTGTGCAATGGGTCAGTTCGACCTCCGGTCACTATACTTGTCTTAATTGATTAGTACACGTCCTCTAACCTAACCTAAACTAACCTAACCTAACCAGTCTTTGAAAAGGGCACTGTAAACTCAATATACACTTACTCAGAATGGGGTTGCTTCGTGCTTAACATACAGGTTCTCTGACGATGAACATGAATTATCGGAACACATATTTGGAATCTGTAGGGCATTAATTCCATTTCAAAAAGGAAACCTACATATATGTGGTTTTATTGGAAATGTCTGACCTAAGGTTAAAACAGTGGTCTCATGGCTAATAAGCCAACACACCAATTACTAGACTAGAGTGACTACAGAAGGAAACATCTGAGTGAACAGCAGGTGCTAGGCATTGTAGACACCGAGCTGCATCCTGAAGTATGTCAGGATAATGGGCCTGGCGGAGACATTGTCGAGATGCAGTTGGTGGGGATATGATATAGTTGGAGAGGAGTAAGAGCAACTCTTCACGACAATAAAAATAATAAACGAAGTCTTGTAGGTAGGCTACATACATAATTGGTCATTACAACCCTTCAGTCAGGATTATGGACTAGTTTCTCGCACCACTTCTGTTGTGTGTGTTAATTTGATACATGAGTGGCAGGACCTACAGTCGACTCCGAACGACAGATTTTTGAGAAATTTTTATGGCAATTTTATTTACTTTCACTGAGTTTTTGCCAGAAATCTGCTGAGAGGAAGTTGCCTAAGAAATACTTTTTGTATTTTATTTTGATGTCTGGCCTGGTGCTTGAACCCTGGCTTAACGTCTAATATCTACTAGACTACGGCGACTACAGAAGACAATACCTTGTTGAATATCTGGTGCTAGGCAGGATATTTTCATTGTAGACATCGAGCTGCATCCTGAAGCTTGCTAGGGCAATAGGCTTGGTGGAGATATTGTAGAGATGCAGTTGCTGGGGATATGATAAAGTTGGAGGGTAGTAAGAGCAGGTCTTCACGACAATAAAATAAGAAACGAAAAGATTTCGCCTGCCTATCCTTTACACAATGTTCCATGATTCAACGCCAGCGGTTTCCATACCATAGCAATGAAGCGTGTGTCTGAAACAATATTCTTCCACAGCCCAGGATTTTTTAACGTTTAAATTGAATAGAATCGTCCAATACACATAATTCACATAATTGGTCATTCAGTCAGGATTACGACCTGATTTCTCAAACCACTTATGTTGTGTGTGTTAATTTTATACGCGAGTGGCGGGACCTACAGTTTTGAAGTCAACTACAAATGACAGATTTTTGAGAAACTTTTTCATGGCATTTGAATTTTACACTCAGAGTTTTTGCCAGAAATCTGCTGAGAAGAAGTCACCGAAGACATATTTTTTGTAATTTGTTTTGATGTCTGGCATGGGGCTCGAACCCTGGCTTTTCGTCTAATAAGCCAACACACTACCTACTAGACCTCCACCGCCTGCCTACCCTTTACACAATGGTCCATGAACGTAGCGGTTTCCATACGATGGCAATGAAGCCTGTTTCTGGCAATGAAACAAGATTCCTACACAGCCCAGGATTTTTACACGTTTAAATTAAATAGCATCGTCTATTAAACTTCCTAAGGGAAGTAAGAAGTATACCATGTCACGAGAACATGTGGAAATTTAGCTCATTGTGTTCTACTATTTCAGAGGATTACTTGGCTTGTTGTTAAGCAATTAAGGCATTAGCTACTGTTATTAAATGGCGAGTAAAAATCTCCCAAAAGTTTTTCCATGTATTACAGAAAGAATTTCGGTACTAGTTATACGGAATACTTCCCTCTTAAGCATATCCTTGTATGGCTAGCCTCTATCTAATAACCAACAAAGTTTAGATTTTCAATGCAAAAATTTTTAAACAAAAATTATTGAAAAAAATGAAAAAAACGTTTTTTTGTTATTGTGTTTTTTCTGGGTGCTTTTTTTCTTTTTGTTTTTTGCTTTAAATCGACCTTTTCATTGTTTGAACTCTTGGCTAAAAATTTTTGTTTGAAGTTTAATGTGCATAAATATTTAAATATGGGAAATTTAACGATTGGATGGATAATTGCTACACAAAACAAAAATAATTAGAAATACAGATAGAAAAAACCCGAAAAGCAATAAAAAAAACAAACAAACATTTAAAATATTTCCTAATGAAAAATTTTTGTTTCGGAAAAATAGGAAATTAATTTAAATTATGCCACATTAGACACAATAACATGCTTAAACTAAAACCAAATTCAAATGAAATATAATTTCGAAATAAACAATTTTAATGATTATAATTAAAATTAAAAAAAAAATACAATTTTTATTTGTTGTTGTTGTTGCCATTAAAATTTTTGTAAAATTGTTAATTAATTTAAAAACAAAAAAAATTCCAAAGGAAATGCAAATGAGTCCGTGAGGTTAATGTCCATGGTAACTTAAAAAAGTAGACGCATTTCTCTTCCTTGTAAATTTAAACAACCTTATTAGGCTGTCAATCATTTAAAAAAACAGAAACAAAAACAAAAACAAAAAAACAGATTTTTCTTTGTTTTTAATTACAAGCATTCATTCACATTTCTACATACATACATATACTTACACACTATGTACTTACCTTTGTAGTTAGGCCACCCTGTATAACGTAAACATGTTTTAAAGGCAATCTAGGCAAACAACATTGGTTGTTAGCCATGGTATTCCATGGCTCAGCAATGGTGGTGTATAATTTCATTTGTCCTGGCAAATATAGCAACAACAACAACAACAACAACTACAAAAAGAGGTATAAAAATTGCCTTTTTCACTTGATGACAGCTGTCATTAAATGAAATTATAACAAGGCTTTCATCATAATTCCCATCCTTTGCAAAAAAAAACAGAAAAAAAGAAGGAAAAAAATTTTTTTTCCAAGGAAAAGAGGAAAAATGAGGTTTTCCTACAGAAAAATAAGCAAGAAAATGATTGTACAATTAAGCCCAGGGAAATCGTAGAGTGGTGGTGTACAATTAAATTTAAATTGTACTGTAATTATGAATTGTTGCTCTTTTGCCAAATGGACGACAACAAAAATAAACAAATTATTTGCAAAAAAAAAAAAATTAAAAAAACATGCCAGTTTATTTCAATTTCCTATTGTATAAACATATAATTAAGCTTCTTTCAAATTGAATACAATTGACAATAAACAATTTTAAAGGTAAAATAAAATAAAGCTGGACAATTCCTATATCATGTGGAACATGTACTTTGTTCCAGCATAATACCAGAGTGACTTCCTGACTAATTGTATCTCTTTCTGCATAGGAAAGCAATCATATCCCTCAAGGATACCTTAGCTCTTCACATACATACATATATACATTCTGTACTTGAGTAACGATAAGTAGTCCGAGGACAGTTAACAACGTTTTGCTAAGTACTTGTGGAGGACAGCGATTTATTCAATCAAATATGTAGATTCCTTGGCAATGAGAACGAATCACCAGAACATATACCTTTGCGGTACATCAAAACTCCACACTCCAGGATTGGGGAAAAATTTTATGATATTTTATCAGAGGATTCTACAATCTCTGAAGTCTCCGTGGTCTAGTAGGTAGTGTGTTGGCTTAGTACACGAAAAGCCAGGGTTCGAGCCCCAAGCCAGACATCAAAATAAAATACAAAAAGTATTTCTTCAGCGTCTTGCTCTCAGCAGATTTCTTTCAAAAATTCTGAGAGTAAATAAAAATTGCCATGAAAAAGTTTCTCAAAAATCTGTAGGTCCCACCGCTCATGTATAGAAATTAACACACACAGCATAAGTGGTGTGAAAAACTAGGTCTTAATCCTGACTGAAAGGTTGTAACGACCAATTATGTATGTACTCTACAATCTCTACGCAATTATAGGGCGATTTTGTTATTTCTTATGCCAGTTTTGTTACACAAAAAGCAATCGATGCACGGGTGCCTTGCGATGGATTGCAATGACAAAATAATCCATCACCATTGAATTTAAGTAAATCGTTCCTCGTTAAGAATAATTTACCTTTTATGGACTGTTTTAACGTCTTATCACATCTTACGTTGGTTAAATAAACGACCAAAATTCTCTGAGTTTCGGATTGATACTCACATGAGAAGTTTAAGTTAAAAAAGCAGTGTAGAAAATAGTATGTTGCCTTACTAGATGTGAAGCCACGGTTCAAGCCCCAGGGGATCAGACATCTCGATTAAAACGAAATAACAAAAAAAAATGTATTCGGCGAGTTCCCCCTCAACAGATTTCTGGCAAAAACTCAGAGTAAAATAAAGTTGCCAATGAAAAGAAGAATCAAGAATCTGTCGTTCGGAGTCGACTTTAAATTTTAGGTCCCCCTTGAGCACTCAAGTTAGTAGTGTGTTGACTTACAAGACGTGAGGCCACAGTTCCAACCCCAGGTCTGACATCTCCTACAACACAAATTATGCTGAAATATTTCTCGGCGACTTCCTCTCAGCAGATTTTTGGCAAAAACTCAGAGTAAAATAAAGTTGCCAATGAAAAGTCTCTCAAAAAAATCTGTTGTTCCGAGTCGGCTTCAACTGTAGTTTCCGCCACTTATGTATAAAAATTAACGCACACAACATAAGTGGTGTGATAAACTAGATCTTAGTCCTGACTGAATGGTTGTAATAACAAATTATGTATGTATGCATCTGATTAGCACGCCTGTCAATAATGAAACCTTCAAACGTTCTTTATAAATTCCTGAGCTTTATAAAATTCCAGGAAGGGAGAAGTTGGTCAGCGCAACGGCTGCACATTTAAACCACGACTACCCCACGCTGGAGAACCAACCCGAAAGCTTGATAAACGAGGCTATATCCTTGACATCAACGGACGATAGCTCCGTCAAGCTGACAAGGGTTGGAGAGCCAAATAGCCTATATCTCTTCACCTCGCAAGAGATGGGCATTTACAAGACAGATCCTCAGCTGATCTGCACCTATGCAGGAGTCGTTAAATGGGAACCGCATTCTTTCCACGTGTCTACCCATAACACAGTGACCTGTAAGTATAACTACTGTTATCGAGATGATGTTACGGCCAAGTCCAAGTAATTCGTTGGTGCGCGTACCTTCCATTGAGGGCCAATTGAACCTAGCGGTGGAGCAGAACTCCTCATTGATCCAGGATGGGTTGGCGTCTCGGAAGAATTTCCGCGCGATGGCCAGCTTGAGAGAGGTAAATGGCATTACTATGTTGATTGAAGAGGATTCCGAAAGTAGTGCAACAGCTCTAACGAGCTCGTCGGCTCTGCAGTGTCCCGGAATGTCACAATGCCCCAGGACCCAGATAAGTGTGACACTAAAGCGCCCAGAAAGAAGGTTGACATTCCCTAACGATTGTGGAATTATTCGCAAAGTTCGACAGAGATTTTATGTTAGCCCGACTATCAGAAAAGATCGAGATGCGGGTGAAAGGAACACCGTAGGCGAGGATCCATTGAGCGGCCCGGTAGATGGCCATTACTTCCGCCTGAAACACGCTGCAATAGTCCGGCAGCCGGACTAAACTCCCAGAGTAGACTCCGCTACCCACCCCGCCATCGAGTTGGGAGCCATCGGTATACACATCCAGGGGTCTAATCGTTCCTGCTCGGAATCAGGAAGTTCCGACCAGGAAGATGAATAGCGGGGGGTAATGCTTTTTCCCTGCCCCTTCCCCTTTTTAAGCCTCAACACACAGTCGCATATTATTTTTGGAAGTAAATCTCATAACCTGTAGCCGTTGTCTAGAAAGTAGTCAAGTGGTCAGACATCTCGATTAAAAAGGAAATCAGAAAAAAAATATTTCTTCAGCAAAATTCCCCTCAACAGATTTCTGGGCAAAAACTCTGAGAGTAAAAAAAAATTCCCTGAGGCTGCCGCTACTAATGGATAAAATTAACACACACACACAATAAGTGGTGTGAGAAATCCCTGAAATATTCTCGGAACTTCTTTAAACTTATTTTCGAAAAGTATGTAATTTTTCAATCAATAAAGACTTGCAATATTCACTTCCGACAATAAATCTTTTTCCTTTATTTCGTAGAAACACCATGTAATTTAACCAGACCGACATTTAATATTTAAACAAATGAATTTTAATGATTGAAAAACAAACTGAAATGGAAATAAATTTTTAAAGTTTAAATTTTTCGACATTATTTGTGAGAACAAAACAAGAAAAAAAACTGGAAAACTGGAAAACTTTTTTTTATGGTGGTGGTTGTATTTAGTGTGATGGCTTTCAAGGAAAAACTTGCAGAAATTTTTTGTTGTTTTGTACGAATACGAATAGTCATATACCTAGAAAGCATAGCGAAAACTGCAGGTAATTGTTGTTTAGTAATTATAATAACACTATACTCAAGGAAATTTAAATAAGGGCACAACAATTCTTAGCAGCATTTCAAGAAAAATATTTTTCATTTCAAAACTTTTCATGGACATATTACTATTACCTGTACTGTATGTCCTGTCTACAATTATTTCATGAAGTTGTCCTTGTTGTTATTTACTTCTACTAAAAAACAAAAACAACAACAACAAACATTGCAACAACATAATAGTAACAAAATGTTAAATACAGCAAAAATAGAGACGCAGAAAACTGCAAAAACAAAAACAAAAACAGAAAGCAAGCGAAACAACATAGAAAATTACTACAGTTTAGTTGGCATTAAATTGTTCCACTTGAAGTTTTTAATAAGTTTTGAAGTCATCAAGGAAATTAAAAATTATTAATAAGGGATACTAGACTAAAAATAACAGCAGCAACAACAACATCAACAACAACAACAACAACAAGAACAACAACTACAGTAATTTTGCTTTAAATTTCCTCTTTTTGTTTTTTGTTTTTCTGTTTTACCGCCAGGTTTTTTTCTATTCAACTTCAAATTAGACCTCCAGTCTTTAGTCCATATACATAAGTTAAGTTTTTGTTTTTTTTTGCTATTTTTTATGTGTTGAAAAATTCAAGGAAAATCTAGGGGAGACGAGTAGTAAATGGAAAACTTTATTTCCTCTGTTTTGCTATTTTTGTTTTGGTAGTTTTTTCCTTCTGTATTTAACAGTAGAAGTTGGTATTTGTATGCCATTTAAAAATTTTATTTTTATTTTGCAGAGTTTTTTTTTGTTATTTTTTATTTTAATTTCTTGCACATTCAGTTGCTTTAATTCAGCAAATAACTTTGAGTAAAAGTTTTAATGAAAATAAGTAAGAAACTTAAATATTTCTAAATAGGGGTGGGAGGGAGCAGAGGGAGGCATAGTTTAATATAATTTTTTTTTAATTCTAATCTCACTTGCAAGAATTGGGAAGTAAATAATCAATTAACCAAATAACTTTTTCGACTTAAAAATACTCTCAGTTTCTAATCTAACGTTCTCACTTTGCCTTGTTCAATAGTCCTTCTACTACAATGGAAGAAGGCTACCAATGACCGACAATCCAAATTTCCAGGTCCTCTTTCTTTTTCAAAATTTTGACTACAAGTAAGCATTTGTTCACAGCTTACAATTGATTTGTCTCACAGTTCATTAAAAAATCGCAATTTTTTTGGGGAAAATACTAATGTTGGGGTTCCTTCACACTAATGAGCAGCTTAGTGGCAAATAAACTCATGATCAGAAACAGTCTGAGACTTGAATTAACTGCCAAGGGTATACAAATCGCATTGTACTGAGTAGGCACAAGATGCAAAGAGTTCTGGTTCATGCCAGCAGTAGGGTTAAGAATAAATCCGTTCCGGACCATAATACTATCACTTACGAGTGATGCGAAAATTTCCGAAATGAAAAAATATTCGACTACTGTTGAGGTAATCTCACTGAGACTGGAAACAAAATATCAGAGAATATCATAGGATTGTAAGCCCAACTTTGCTATTTACGCTATACACCAGACGTATAGGGAAATCTTGGGAGTAAGGCTTAAGATTTACATGTGGCGTCACAACGGACCGCTATATGTGCTCAAGCGAGCTTTGGTAATTAAAGCTAACACTTCAACGTACCTACTTACCTACCTATCTGCTAACTTAAGAATTGTGCACTGGCCTGTTGGACTATGGCTTAAATAGGCAGAACACATATAAATAGTGCACAGAAGCTTATGTTGATATAATCCGGGCAAAGGAAATATGTTCTACAGCGGCACTGGAAGCTCTACAAAATGCCAATGTATGCCACAAATATAATGTGGAAACTATAGTATGGATATTGGAAGACAAGGGATATCGAGGCCTGATATATCAACATAAATCTTCTGGACAGAACCAGTATACTCTTATAACGAGACAGGAGCCTTTGTGAACATTTTCAAACAAAAGTCTACGGCACAATTATAATGAGGGAGCTAAGGTAGAAATATTGGCAGCCAAAGCATATCGAGGCCTGATAACGCGAATGGCTGCAACTGCAGCCTTAATTGTCCCTTGAACAAAACCAGTATACTCTCATAACAAGACAGAAGCCCATGGCGATAGCCTGGAGTATTTTTCAAGCAGATATCTATTCCATCGAAAGATGTGTTCAACTCAACTGGGATAGTAATTGCAAAGGACTTCATATGATAGTCAGGTTTTCATCTAAGCACTCAGCTCTAATGAGGTTAACTCCAAAATAATATGGGACTGTCTGTCGCGGCTGAATAAGGTAGGCAGGGTCATGGATGAAAGAGTGAAAATTGCTGATCACATGCATACATATAAAATTAGCCATTACAACCCTTCTTCAACCCCTTCTCATATCACTTATGTCGTATATGTTAATTTTATCCATGAGTGGCGGGACCTAGAGTTTAAAGTTGACTCCGAATGACAGATTTTTTGGAAAAATGTTTCATAGTAATTTTTATTTACTCGCAGAGCTTTTGTCAGACATCTTTTGAGAGGGAAGTCGCCTAAGAAATACACATACATAATTGGTCATTACAACCCTTCAGTCAGGATTACGACCTAGCTTCTCACACCACTTATGTTGTGTGTGTTAATTTTATACATGAGTGACTGGACCTACAGCTTAAAGACAACTCCGAACGACAGATTTTTGAGAAACTTTTCATGGCAATTTTATTTACTCTCAGAGTTTTTGCCAGAAATCTGCTGAGAGGAAATCGCCGAAGAAATACTTTTTGTATTTTATTTTGATGTCTGGCCTGGGGCTCGAACCCTGGCTTTTCGTCTAATAAGCCAACACACTACCTACTAGACCACGGCGACTTTGGTACTTTGAATTTTATATTCTTATTTCGTTTTAATCGAGACGTCTAATCCCCTGGGACTTGAACCGTGGCTTCACATTTAGTAAGGCAACACACTACTTACTAGAGTGCTTTTTTAACTTAAACATCTCATGTGAGTATCAATCAATCAATATCAATAATCAATAAGACGTTGAAACAGTCCTTACGAGGACGACTAGCAACGACTTACTTAAGTTCAATGGTGATGGATTATTTTGTCATTGCAATGCATCGCAAAGCATCTGTGCATCGATTGATTTTTGGGTATGATGTACTGCAAAAGTATATGTTCTGGTGATTCGTTCTCATTGCCAAGGAATTCGAACTGTGGTCGCGCGTTTAATAAGCCAACTGACAACTACAACTAGACTTGTAGTCTAGGACAGGTTGTGAGACTAATATGGGACTGTCTGTTGAGGCTGAATCAGATAATCAAGAAAAAACGCCTTACCCTCGTTAGTTATGTATAAGGGGAGCATTAATTATGCATTTTTTGAAGAAACTTGTAAATCTCAGGAATTTATAAAGTACTTTGGAAGCTTCCCACTGCTGACAGACAGGCAGTTCAGACACAGTATGTACAACTAAATGTCCTGAACCCCTCTACAGAATACCTAGTAAGCTGTTACCCTCTAAGAATTGTAATCCTGTCTCGGCATTAATTTATTCCCATTGCGTTCCAATGTCTCAAATTTAGTTTATTAAAATTATCATGTATTCAAGCAATATCACGTACCCATCCAATATGTGTGTTGTCCATTACAATCAACATTGATTTTTAATATGAAATCTTACTTGCCTTGCCACCTTCCTTCCTACCTATCGTTGTCCTTCCTGCTCGTAAATCTGAAATCATAATACCTGTTCTGCTAAAATTAATACAAAAAAATGTATCATTTTTATACTCTACACAGTGTGACACATGTGCAGGCATGCGTTGCACCATACATACGAGTACAATGCGATAGTTTTGGGGCGGAAATTTACTTGGTCTTCATTAGACTTTTTTTTGCCATTTCTTTGCTTTTCTTTTCTTCATTCATTATTATTTTAAATTATTAAGTTTTGAGATAATTTGACATGACGATTGCGACATACTGACATCCCCAAAGTGTTTTTCTCTTTTTTTGTTGTTTTTGTTGTTTTTGGTATGACAAAATACTGAAAATGTTGCACGTGTTTAAGTTTATCTCTGGAACGTGCTCAAATCTAACCTTCATGACTTCAGCATTGTTGTTGCTGTTGCTGTTGTTGATGGTGAAATGTGGAAAACTTACAAAATGAATTCGAAATTGTTGTAAATGAATCAAAATGGACAGCAGCAGCAGCAGCAAATATCAAATAGCATCAGGAGAATATATTAAATGTGCAGGGAAAATGCGAGGGTGATTGCTGCATTGCTTGGCATGCAATAGACTGTATAACGCCTTATGAAACTCCTTAATTGAATGCTATTTTATTAGTGAAGCATTGAATTGTTGTTGTTGTTGTTTTAATGGTTATTGATTCAACGAAATAGAATTCAGATTCGAAAATTATCTTCATCTTATGGATACGCCCTCCATTTTTTTCCTTTAATTTCATTTTGCTACTCATGACTGACCTTAAGCTTAAATTGGTCAAATTCTACTACAGCCAACTAAATATAGATGTGTGAAGGGATGGGAAGCACTATGGTTTGTTTAATGTTTTTAAGAGGCAAAATATATACGAAGCAAAACGACAATAAAAAGTCTAATGGGGTCCAATCACACGATGTTGGGAATCAAGTCACATCGCCACATATATACATACATACATAATTGGTCATTACAACCCTTCAGTCAGGATTACAACCTAGCTTCTCACACCACTTATGTTGTGTGCGTTAATTTTATACGAGAGTGGCGGGACCTATAGTTTAAAGAAGACCTGACATCTCCAACAAAATGAAAGATTTCTTCGCCGACTTCCTCTCCTCTGAGAGTTTTTGCCAGAGAGGAAGTTGGCAAAAACTCTGAGAGTTTGTCGAAACGAAATATTTCTCCGCCGACTTCCTCTCAGTAGATTACTGACAAACTCTCAAATTTTTTGCCGACTTCCTCTCGGTAGATTTCTAACAAAAACTCTCAGAGGAGAGGAAGTCGGCGAAGAATCCTTCATTTTGTTGGAGATGTCAGTCCTGGGGTTTGAACCATGACCTCACGTCTAATAAGCCGACACACTACCTACTAGACTACGGCATCTTCACACCATCCTGTCCTGAAATCGCTCTTGCAGAATATCCAATGTGGCAATGGCTATATGTGGCACGTAGCCGCGGTGTATTAAACTTCCTTGATGTTAGTGTACAGGTTTTTAGTATGCAGCCCCTGCGCTGACCAACTTCTTCGATAAGTTCGGTGGAACGGAATTCGGTCAGTACAGGTCAGCTATGCATGCTCAAGTGAGCAAGTGGCATCAAAGCGCTACCACTCTAACCTAACCTAGTGTACAGCTCAACCAATTTGGAGCAAAAGAAGTTGGTAATCATCGACCTGTTGTGCTCGTCGTTGACAATGATGGCCTACCCAACACCATTTTCAAAGAAATATGAACCAATAACGCGATCCGCTTAAAATCTACATCGAATAGTGACTTCTCCGGCATGCATTTGACTCTTCTGTATTGTATCGGCATTGTCCCACATTATTTTGTTCAGGTATCCATACGTCTTCACAGCTGATGATGATTTTTCCAAGAAAATCGGGGACAGTTCTCAAGCACTTTAGAATCTATTCAGCGAAGTCATGTGGTTTTCTATGGGCATCCATGGTGATTTGACAAAACTAGTTAAAGAAATACCAACTAACTGGACTGGACGTCCGTAGCTTCAACAATACAGCCATTTTCAACGTCAACAATGTACGGAAGTCCCTGTTGGAAGACTCTATATACAACAAGTCTCTGGAGGGTGTCGAACCCACGGTCTCGGTACTTGAAGCTAAGCAGTATTAACTAGACCGTCGGAGTTCCCCAAGGCACTGACTTGACTATTCACAGTAATCTGCATTAGACCGACATAACCATTACTGGAGTTAGCCTGTAGTGTAATTGGTTTTCAACATTACAGTACATGGGACTAATTAAAGTGCCATAAATTCTCAAAACCTGGACCTGACATCCAAAGTAGACATTAAACAGAAATCATTTTTTTTTACAAAATTGTCTCAATCCGGCCCATAGTGCTGTTTTGAAAAATAACGCTGCTTTTAAGATGAGCACACGGGCATGAACATGAGCAATTCCTTTGTCATGCCATAATTTTTGAACAGCTTAAATACAATTGACTAAATTGTTGTGCTGTTGCACAAATAATTTTACTTGAAATCATTTCTAAAATCTATTTTCATTGAAAATTCGTTTTCTCTCCCTTTTAAATCTCCTCCTCTATAGCATAGCGGCTTATTTATCATTTATGGCTGCAATAAAAAGGGGAAAAAATAAGAAGAAAAAATTTACCCGCTGCTTTAATAGCAATGAAATCATTGACGTGTGGTGTGGGTTAGGAAGGTCCAACGGAAATTAAGGCAATGTTGAGAATTACTGACTGACTGACTGGCTCATTCACTGAATCCACTGAATCAGTTTTCTTTTTTTATATGTATAAAATTTTGTACACTTGTACTTGGCAAAATTTTTGCCAATTCATTCATTGACTTGTAGTTGTAGTTGTTGCTGTAGCTGTTTCACTTTAAATCGTTTTAATGCATACTAGCTAGGGACACTACAACAGCAGTGGCATGCTAGTGAGCGTAACCGTGGCATTGTATTACGTTTTGTTAGTTGCATTAGTAATACGATAGGAAGGCGGTTTGAGGGGGGGGGGGGGGGGGGGGGTGAAGTGTAGAGTAAGTCTGTTGCAATAATTTGAGGGATGTTTTTGGATATTAAGCTGTTGGTCTTTTTTCACTTGAAATTGATTGATTCGTTGCGGTTATTAAGTGCAGCACCAGCACCAGTCGAGCACCGGTATCAGCAAAATGCCAACCAAAAATAAAAAAAATAAACGAACACAATAAAGGGCGAACTATTAAGAGAACAGAGATGGGCAATAGAGAACACAGGAAAATTTGAGTTAAATGAATAATAACTAGACTTAGTTGTATTGAAGTCGCCGTAGTCTAGTAGGTAGTGTGTTAGCTTATTAGGTGTAAATCCAGGGTTCAAGCTCCAAGCTAGACATCAAAACAAAAGACAAAAAGTATGTATTTCTTCGGCGACTTCCTGTCAGTAGATTTCTGGCAAAAACTCTGAGAGCAAATAAGATTGCTATGAAAAGTTTCTAAAAAATATGTCGTTCGGAGACGACTTTGAACGGTTGGTCCCGCCACTCATGTATAAAATTTAACACACACAACATAAGCGGTGTGAGAAACTAGGTCGTAATCCTGACTGAAGGGTTGTAATGACCAATTATATATGCGTACTTGTATGCAGCTTTTTAGAGGATAATCAAATGATAAAAAAATTAAATTCAATTCACCTCAAAAGCCTTGTTCGATACCCTTGATATCCCTTCTACATGTAGAATATGCTCCATTCTTTGTCTTTTTCGGAACACGGCCACCTTTGGTCCTCAAGCACGCCTGCCGTCATTCGCAGTGCCCAAACATCAATAGCCGCATTTACTTTGTCACATGGAAAAATGATCACAGCACGGATCTAGGCTGTCTTAAAAGAATCAATCTAGTGGTAACTATTGTGTCACACCCTGTCCTTTAAAACTGTCAAAATTTTGTAGTCCAGCGGATTCAAATCAGGTCTACCAAAGGGCCACTCTTCAGAGGAAGCCAGGTTTTAGCTTGTGAGCTGGCATAGAATCTTGCTGGAAAGTTCCGGGCTGCTTTTGGACACGTCCTAACAGTTTCCTGAGGCGGATGTTTAGACCGTTTGTTCCTTGAATTGCCAGGCAGTGACCTCATCGTAAGAGACTTCCCACAAAACCAAGAACAAAGTTGAATGATGGAGCCTGTTAGACCTGAGAAATTAGTTCAAATGGATTCTAAGATGGCCGTGGATATACCCATTAGTTTTGTTCAAAATTTAATCGGAGATGATTAGTAGGTACTAAGGATAGTAGGTACTAAGGCTAGTAGGTACTAAGGATAGTAGGTACAAAGGATAGTAGGTACTAAGGTTGGAGTCCTGCATTCCCTATACTAATCGAATTCCACTAACCTAATCAAAGAAATTGGTCAGGGCAGCGGGGTTAAATCATGGTTAGTTCCACAAGCAAAAATGTCGTGTATGGAGCAACGGAGATTCCCAGAACTGATTGTGCAAGACCCATTTCATCCGGAAATAAGTTACATCTCAGTTTGAGCGTATCATTAGGCCGTACTTTTGTTTAAAGGGCCTTGGAAGAAGTATTCTCATCAGTACAGGCTGCTTTGATCCCGTGATAATCAACTTTTTTTGGCTTGCAAGATTGAAAATTATGAACAGAATGTGATTTGAACAACATGGTGATATAAACAATACTTAGAAGATTGATTTCGGCTTTATTGCATGGAAACTTTCTTGCGTTTTGTTACGTCAATTGATTGGGGTTTAGTACAGGACCGTTTGCACGCAGACAATCTCTTACATGTAGGAGCATTTGCTAAACCAATATTCGCCAAACTATGGCAGAAATATCGCCGGAACTGCATTGTGAAGTGATGGAGAACTGGCAGACCCCGTAATGTTGTTTACCTCTGAGTATTTTGCACTTGCACTTCAATACACGTCAATGCTTAGACTCTGATTTCTTCTTCTTGTTGTTGTTGTTATTTAGAATTTCATTGCATCGTTTTTGTTGGGTTTTTTAGGGGTTTCTCATACTGTGCGATATGCACAACGTAAATTACATGTGAGACAAGGCAACATCATTATCATCACCGTCATTTCAATTTTTATTGGAAAAGAGTGTTTAGAATGCCCACAGAATATGTCCATTTTGATTAAAAGGAAGACAATTGAAAGAAGGGGTGGGGGGGAGGGGGTGACAGTAATGAAAAGAGGTATTGGAAATTGAACTGTAAGTGAGTTGTTTAAATAATTGTTGTTGTTATGTCTTCTTAAACATTACAAAACTTGCATTATGCGTACACTTTTATGTGGGGTATCATCAGTTCAATGCAGACAAGAATAAAACGATTATGTACATTGGTTTTGTTTTAAGCCGCTTAAGAGCAATTGTTTGTAAAACAGATTTAAAATTAAATTTTATTTTCATTATTATTGCTGCTGTTGTTGTTGTTATTGTCGATTTAAAATCATTTAATCAATCAATCAATAATAATTTTTTTATCCTTTTTTTCTTTTATTTGCAGGTAAGTTTTTAAAACCAATAAGAGAAGAATAAAAAACCAATTGAAGGTAATTTCTGTGTTAAAATAACTTAAAACCCCGTAAACCCATATGGTGCCCATATATTGTGCTCATAGAGGGCCTTAGCTTTGGGCGGGTTTTGGTGTATATGTTATAAACCTATTGAAACCGTCCAAAACTGAGGCCATCTATGATGCCTGAAAACCAGCTGAAGCTTACATTTTGAAAAAAATTTATCATATTTTGTTGAATATTTTTTGAAAAATAAATATTTATTTTATATTTAGAATTTCAATTATTATTTAACTGCTACTAGTATTTGTCTATAAGTTTAGATAATTAAACTTCACTCGAAAAAATAAAACACATTATGATTATAATATTTTTTTCCCATAACAACTAATAATTAATTCATACAAATGTCCCGCATTTATTATCATTTAATGACGTTAAAAAAATAATTAAAAAAAAATGAGAAAAAATTAAAGTGAAAAATATTTTAAAATAATATTTTTGCTTTTTTTTTCATTCATTCTATTGTATTGTGTTGTATTTGCTTTGCAATTGTAATCATAATTTATTTTTATATATAAATGCTCTACAAAACTATTACAAAAGAAAGAAAAAAAAGAAAGCAATTCTGCTGATTCAAAACTAATAACTTGACAAGCAAAAACAGCAGCCCCCTACAAATATTGTAAATCTTACCACTTTTATGTTAAGATCTGTTAACAACATAACAGTGTTAAGTTAATACAAAGCAATGTAAACCAGAAGTTGCCTTAGTATTGTAGGTAGCGTGTGGGCTTATTAGACGTAAAACCACGGTTCAAACCCCTAGTCCGACATAAGGAAAAAAAACGAAATATGAATATTTCTTCGTTAGATTTCTAGCAAACACTCTGAGAGTAAATAAAATAGCCATGAAAAAGTTTCTCAAAAATTTGTCATTCGAAGTCGTTTTTAAACTGTGGAGGCTCTGCTGCTGTTGTATGAAAATGAGGTTTTAATAGAAACAAATCCTTACTTTTCCCAGATAACACCATACAAGGTACTCACTATGGGAAAAAATCCTGCGACAAGATCGTTGTGAAATGTTTTTCACCATTCGATCCATTATACAAGTCTCTACTCGTATAGAGCTTTCCTATAATTCCTACCGCTTTCTCGTTGTCCTAACTTAGGACGTAGGGCAGTGTCAATAAGTGTAACTTTTTGTCTTAATGAAGAGCAGATACCCGGTGTGTGCTGCTAGCCTTCTAACATAATCTCCATATAAAATTTGTATTCGATTTCTATTTTCTACAAATGTTCCTTGTGTTTACAATGACCTGCCAATGATATATCTGGTTACTGTTATTAGGTATTCCGTAGAACAAGACTAAATTATTTTCCTATTAGAGTTGTCCATCCATCCAATCCATCTTTATCTTTTCCTTAGCTGGGCATAACCTTTTAAAGTTTTCTTTACATTCCACAGAACAGTTTCTGGCTCCCCTTGTGTAGGTGACTGTAACTGTGTGTACGTAGCTAGTTGTACTCACATAGGCAATTTAGTACGAATTTCTACGAAACTTCGTGGGAGCCAAGTGCTTAGATGATAGCCTAACGGCAGGTTATTCCATATATTATATGTCCTGTCGGCCATATATCTGACTAAATTGAATTAAGCAGATTTGTCAATGGTGTAAACTTTAGTTTTTTTTCAACACAATATGTCCTATGTGACCTAAGTGTGTCCATACAACTCTCTTAGTTGGACAACGATCTCTACCTCTACCTATACTTTAACTTTTAAAAAACCTGCAAAGTTCCCAATAGGTTCCAAATATTTCATTCCACCTCCAATTCGGTTTCACTAATACTATTTCAAGAAGTTTGAAGTACATTGTATATACCATAGAATACATGCATGAGAATTATCGATATCGATAACTTTGATTTGGCAGCTGGTAATGTCATACTGTCTTCACGTATTTATATTTAGTAAATTTAAAGTACAGCGGATTGCTATACTGTTTTTTATCGCAGTGACTATTTTCTATCTAACTGCACTCGATTTATGTGTCAAGCGCTATGCAACATATGCCTGACAAAATTTAGCTACTGAAAACGGCGCCCCTAGTGGTCACTTTGATATTCTCGATGTACTAACAAAGAAAGAACTTCTGAATAGAAAAACTCTGTTGTTTTCGAAGCTCTGTTTATCTTTGGGTTGGACATTCTCATTCCTTGTGAAACTCTACCGAACTTGCAGTATAAATTAGTACGAATATATTCACGAATGGATAGAAATTGAACGTGGTGTGGGTGTTTTATGTGGACCTCACACTGGAACATCATTATAAACTGGATGACAATTAAACAGTTTTCCAAGCGATTTTCGCCGCTGTTTAGCTGACTCTGATATTGCGAGTGCCCTCGTTACTTCTACTGTGAATTTTCTTCTTCTCATGTATCATTCATCGGTTACCCTCATGTGAATTTCAGAACATTAGAACAAACACGGTAACTGATGCAGTTGCGCAATATGGTTCTAATTCTAATAATTCTGCTGCTAAGAAATCTATTAATTCCTGTATGGATTTAGAACTTTCTTAAGTTACTTAATTGGTCATTGCAAGCCTTTACTTAGGTTTACAAACCATCTTCTCATACCACCTATGTGGTGCGTTAATTTTATTCACAAGTGGCGGTACCTACAGTCCACTTCGAACGAGAGATTTTGGCAATTTTATTTAATTTCTGGAATGTTTGCCAGAAAACTGCTGTGCTGCTGTGTGCGGAACAGTTGAAAGAAATATGTCTTTTTGTACGAGATGTCTAAGCTGGGGTTTGAACTAAGGTCTCTCATCAAATAAGTCAACACATTACCTACTGAACGTTGGCTAAATTCCTATAGAGTACGTTTACCATATTACGAGAAAGATTTTTTAAGGACATATTGCATTATTTAAGTGCTTCCTGTGGATTTCAGGACATGAAAATAAGCTTCTTATCTGCATACAACTGGCAGTAGTTTTTTTGTAGACTACTGCAGGGCTTGTTCGATTAAAATGACAAACGCATTGCAAACATATTTTTTGTGTTAAATAGTGTAACAAACCAATCTCAAAATCGTTTATACCTTTCTTATTTGGCTTGAAGTTTACAGCATTTAAATTATGCTGCGTTACGAATGAGCAAATTATTGTCAATTTATTGTGTTGCTTTATTTTTTTTTTACTCTTTAATATTGTAAATGATTAATTTTATCGTTTTTAAATTCACAATGCAGGTATTATTTAATACACAGATATAAATTACATATGAAAAGTAATTGAAAAAATAAGTTCGAAGTTAAAAACGAATTTATAACACGCTGCCTTAAAGTAGGCAATGAAAATAGCACACTGAAAAGCAGATAAGAGTATGCTACAACTTCCTAAATAATTTTTAATTGTTAAAAAGATAGTAATAATTTAAGAAAGACTTAAAAAATCACCTGAATTGTAATCTATAATTTTTTAAAGTGATGACGATACCAATGTAGCAAGTTCGTAGGGCACTGGATGAGCTATAAATCAATAAAAAAAAAAGAATTTCTATAAATTTTATATTTCATTTTTTTATATTTATAGATCATTAAATAATTAATACAATGTTGTTGTGGGATTTTTTTTTCAATGCTCGTTTAAATTGTTGTGTATTTATTTATTTAGTTGCATATTTTTATAATTAATAAATTATCGAGTCTTTTATGTTTAAGCATTTGTGCGAGGATTTATTAATATTGACTTAATGAGCTTTAGCCTTTTCTTTTTTTTTGCAATAAAGAAATATTGTGTGACATTACAAACGTGCTAAAATTTATTTTTTTAATTTTTATAAGAGGTATTTTAGCAACGGGAATATATGATATTTATCTAATGCTTACAATAACTTCCATTTTATTAACTCTTCTTACAAATAGAGATAAATTAGAATGGTTTTACGGCACATTACGACAGTGAGCAATACATGTAAGACTAAGCCTTCAGTATACTATAGGCAACTAAGGATGATCTTCCGTAAAAAAAATTCGAAATCTGCTGAAGAGAATAAGAAAATTTGCATTTCATTTGATAGTTGGTTCCACGGTTCCAAGTCGCTGTGGCCTAGTACTTAGTGTGTAGGCTTATCAGAATTAAGCCCATGGCTAAACGTCGTCTCTCAGCGGTCTTCTGGCATAAACTCTCGAGAGTAAAATAAAATTGCCATGAAAAGTCGCTTGGAGTCGACATTAAACAGTTTGTCACATCACTCAAGTTTTAGAATTAATAGTCTTCCACACGTATCTGTCTAACTTTAAGACTTTGAATTTGAATATTTGAATATTTCATATAAGAAGATAAGATACAGTGGATTCCCAAAATTGATTCGACTATGAAAACTGGGAAATTGTTCCATGTTGACCTACACCATATAATATGTATACCTTGCTAGACTATTGTAAGCAACTGGTTTTGTCGAGAAAAGTACGTATTTCTATAAGCGATGAAAATGTGTCTCAGTATTTTACAAATTCGAACAAACACAATAAAATCATGAAAGCTAATTATTGAACACAAGTTCTGGAATTTTTTTGCTTCACTATAAAAGGCCATAGAGGAACAACTGTGTAGCCGTACGTTATGAATGCAGCAGTAGGCTAGCCTTTATATATTTTTCAACAACCAGTAACTAGGGCCACCACAATCGTTTAGGCGCACCACATCATACATGTTGAGAACAGATGGAGAAGCTGTAGAAGCAACACGCTTGAGAACGGGTAAATCTAATTAGGGACTCATTATAGAGTTTTAAGACTTTAGGATCCTTCACCATAGTGTGCAGCTTGCTATGCATGAAATCTTGACAAAATTGTTATTACGAGTATGAATACATTTTCATAATTAATATCCTAATATGATGTCCAAGTTGATTATA
Organism: Sarcophaga variegata; assembly: GCA_932273835.1. Classification (NCBI taxonomy): domain Eukaryota; kingdom Metazoa; phylum Arthropoda; class Insecta; order Diptera; family Sarcophagidae; genus Sarcophaga; species Sarcophaga variegata. Next base: position 11,587,425 of record OW026362.1, read on the forward strand.
AATATATGCATGAGCTACATGCACAGCAACACGTTGTTAAGATTATGCACCGCAACAATGTTTAACATTGTGCGAAAACATAAAGCAACCAACTTTTACTCTGGTTTGAGTTGGCAATGCTCGTTACAATACAAACATGTCTATAGTCTACATGTATAGCGACATTTTGTTAAGATTATGCATCTACACAATTTTTGTAGCTACAAATGGTGTGCAATCTTGCAAAAACATTAAGCAACAAAGTTTTACTATGGGTCGAGTGTGTAATGCTCGTTATATTATAAACATATCCATAAGCTACATGTATAGCAACACGCTGTTGAGATTATGTATCAATACAATATTTGTTTCTTTAAATAGTGTGTAATCTTGCTAAAACATGAAGCAACTAAATTTTACACTGGCTCAAGTGAAATTATAAACATATCCATAAACTACATGTGTTCCAACATGTTGTTATGATTATGTATCGAAACAATGTTTGTACAGACAAATGATGTGTAATCTTGCTCAAACATATAGCAACAACGTTATATTTTACATGTGTTCCAACATGTTGTTAAGATTATCTATCGAAACAATGTTTGTACACACAAATGGTGTGTAAACTTTCTTAAACATGTAACAACTAAATTTTACACTGGTTCGAGCGACATTATAAACATATCCATAAATTAAATGTGTTCCAACATGTTCCTAAGATTATCTATCGAAACAATGTTTGTACACACAAATGTTTGGCAATCTAGCTAAAACAAGAGAGAGTAATGCTCGTTACTTTATAAACATATCCATAAGCTTCATATATAGCAACATGTCGATAAGATTATGTGTCAAAACAATGGTTGTAGAGACAAATGGTGTGCAATCTTGCTAAAACATGCAGCAACAAAGTTTTACGCCGGTCCTAGTGAATAATTCTCGTTACATTCTAAGCGTATCCATCTGCTATATGTGTTCCAAGATGTTGTTAAGATTATGTATCCACACAATGCTTGTAGACACAAATGCTGTGCAATCTTGCTAAAACATGAAACAACCAAGTTTTACATTGGTACAAAACTGTAATTATAAACTGTTTGTGCCGCCACTCAGATATAAAATTAATGCACCCAACACAAACGGTGTGAGAAGCTAGACCGTAATCCCAATTGAAAGGTTGTAATGACCAATTGTGGACTTGTATAGAATCACCACAAAAGAGCTATTTGGGGTGGTACGCAAAGCACGGATAATACAAATAGAGGGTGTTCACTGTGCACATTCTCAACATTGATAGGTATATGCGTGCGCTTTTTTAACGCAAGACACATTACACTTAATTCTTCTAGGACACCATTTTGAGATCCGAAATAGCAGTATTGATCGAACTTTAGCTTTATATATGTAGTGGACAACCCCTAGATATAAACAGTCTTTCTCTTCAAATGCCCTTTTACAGTACGAGAGAACAAGCATATATTTTTTTTCCTCTTCTAAAAGAAGTGTTTGAAACTCAGCTTGTTATACCAAATGCTGCCACGACATTTAGTACTTCCCATTGAGGCTCATCCCCATATTATTCAAAAATCTGCGAAAGTTAGTTAGTTAGGAACAAAAATATCCCGAATAAACATGGAATGGTTTATTCTAACTTTTTAAGCCAAAATTAGTTCAGGTATTATTATTATTATTTGATTTCATCAACACACTGTTTATCCCTTTTCGTAAACAAAAAAATGCACAAATACTTGTGTTAGAAAGTTTTTTTTTAATTTATCAAAATCTGTTTTCTTTTCAACAATTTAAATATTCTGCTCAGGTTTTCAATTTGTCGATGCCAGTAATAAAAAGGCAAAAAAGGGGGGGGGGGGGGGCGTTAAAACCAACAACAATAAAAATATGATTCTGTTAATAACTCAATCTTACTTTGCTTTGAGAGATGCCATTGCATAAATTATACACAAATGGTTGGGAATAAAAAGGGGAAATGAATTTAAAAAATAAATGTACATATGTATTGTATGCACATACATGCACACACTTAAATATATTTAAAATAATAATGCATTTAACCATAATTTATATGTTAAAATAATATTTTATGGTTAAAGAAATAAATTAATGCCCCACACTCAAAAAAAAAAAAAGAAAAAGGGGCAAAAACGGAACAAAACAAGAAAAAAAACGCCAAAACCAAGCCATCTCTTATAGGCAAAAGCAAAAATTTTAAACCATGGCAGTTGTAGTAGCAGTTATAGCGCATTCACACACATATGTTTTATTATTCTTCCGATGGGCTTTTTTCCAGCTCCCACTGAAGTCCCAAAAAAATAAAACGTATTGCAGGCCAGCATAATTCACCTTTAACTCTTCCTCCTCCTCCAGCCTTTGTGAAGGTGGTACGTATTCACTTTAAATTTGTACGAACGACGATAAAACGCAGAGACAAACAAAGTCAGAATTTCTTTCATTTCTGTTTACCCGGCTTCATACGCATACGTATGGTATGTTCGTTTGTAACCAAAGTATGGGGGTGATGGCAGCAAAAAAAGGCACACTTTTTATATACGAGAATTTTTACAATGTACATAATAAATGGGATTTACTATACAATATATACATATTTCCATATAAGCTTTTATAAATAAGTGAATATTATAATAAAATCTTTTCCTCGATTTATTTTTTCCCCGTTCTTTCTTTCAACGCACATAAGCCGAATATACCCAGGGGAAGGTGGAAAAGCGTTGAGGTATTTAAAAGAACGGTACTTTATGGAGTACTTTTTAGAGTTGAGGCAAACAATTTCCGCAGAAAGACTTTTCCAAATTATTATTGTTGTGCTGAGTTGCTAGTACTACGACTATAAGAACTATTGCATTGGGTTTCATACACACGGAGGGTGTGGCAAGGAATCATCTCTGTAAAGTATTGTGCGATTTTCTCTCGAATCCATCACAAACGACTACAAAATATATATACAGGCAAAGATTCAGAGAAGAATTTTCTACTAATTTCGTTTGTATCTGGTCTTTCATAAAGCTTACTCACATACTTACTTAATTTGTCAGAACAAATCCTTCAGTCAGGACCACAACCTACATAGGTTCTCACACCACTCACGTTGAGTGTGTTAATTTTATACATGAGTGGTGGGACCTGCAGTTTAAAGTCGACTACGAAGGACAGATTTTAGAGAAGCGTTTCACAGTTTATGCCAAAAATCTGCTGAGAGGAAGTCACCGAAGAAATATTTTTATCTGACCTGTGGGTTGACGCTTGTCTCACGTCTTATTAGCCAACACAAGCTTTCATAATTAAATTGAAATTAAAAAGTGTGTAGTGCATCAAAGATTTTTTTTATTTTAAGGACCTATTGATCCCATAATCAATCAAATATTATTCTCCATCCAGCATCAGCATGACTATGGCGTATAAATTAGACTGAATTTGAACATGTTATGTTTGCTTTGAAGACATTTGTGGTTCAAAGCTTATCTACATACAACTACGACTTAATAAAACCCCACAAAAAAGGTTTAACGGGTCAACCACTAGTGCAGAATATTCAGTGTAGCGTCGTCCTGTTAAAATCACATGCAGTTGGTGTCTAGGTCAGCCAATTGAGACCATAAAAATCTGATTATCACCCAGCTTAGTGCTTAGTGCTTACAGTTGAGAGTGATAACTTTGCCAATGTTTTTCTGAAAGAAATATGAACCGATGACGTCGCCAGCCCCCAAAAACCACTCCAAACAGTGACTTTTTCGTGATGAATAAAACGCTTTTGGATCTCATGTGCATTGTTTTGTCAACGTATCTTTTATGGGCCGCATTGTTGACGATAACTTTCTATTTAATTAAGGACCAGTTGCCAACTGCCTTAGAGGCTATTTTGGGGAACACAAGTAGTTGTCTTTGGTCGCTTGCCTTCAGTTCCTAAGTTAGTTGAATTTTGTGAGTGTGCAGGCCCAAGTCAAAATGCAAATTTCTTTATGTTGTGGCCCGCAAAAGATCGATTTTTTGTGAGCTCGACTGTCACGGAGCACACATAGCAGTTCATTGTGATAGTAACTGTCTACATGAAACCTTTTTATAGTTTGCAAAAGGTAAATCAATTAGAGCCATCTATGCTGATAAATAGAATAGAAAATCTTCCTTTTCAATGTTAAATTTTTAATGTAGCTAGTATGGCAACCGAGGGGCACCTTCCTCAAATATATGAAAAAAAAATTTTCATTGCTTTATATACACTAATAGTCTTTAAGCCAATTTATTATTACTTCATGCTGATGTCTGAAATAAAATAAAATAAAAATGTTTTTTTAAATTTTTCTTATTGTTGTAGACATTATTAACATATGCACACCTACAGACAGACAGACACTTGTAGATACATGTGTTGGCATTTATATATGTATGTATGTATGAGTAAAGGGAATGTAAATTTACTTATTTATACGCACACAAAAATACATTTAAATTCCTTTGCAAGTGTTAGTGTGAAGGTGTTAAACAACCAAAAGGGTTATTATTTCTGACGGTTTTTATTGTTTTGTTTTCGACGAATAAATAAATTCTATTATTTCATCTAATTTTGTTTTATTGTTGTTGCATAAATTTATGTATGCCTTCTTGTTAACAGCTTTATTATGTTAATTCGTGAAAAGTTTTCTTCAAAAAATTATGTTTTAAAAAAAAATTTTTGTCGGGGTCTGCTCATGCTATGGGATGCCTTGCGATGATCTTAATGATGTGCTATACTGTGATAATATAAAGAGCAGGTTACAAGCTTTTCTTATATTTTTCAATCCAAACTCATTGTGGCGAAAGTTCTTGATTTTAATAAATAAACTTAGAATTGTTTCTCTTTCCATTTGAAGAAAACTTTCTGCTAAGAATCTACCCTTCGTTCTGGCTACCACTGGATATTGATAGACCATATGAGTACCAGTTTCATCAATAAGCTAACAAGCCATTGAGCAATAAAATCTAAATCAGGACTTAATAAGGCTTCATACGATTAATGGTAGCTTGATTAACAAGGCCATCTAGAAAGGGTTTGTCCAGACACCTCTCAACTGTGAGTCCTGAAGTTAGACTAAAAACACGTACTTTCAACACTGTTGTTAATTATCAGGGTTTGCGCCAATGGTATCCAAAAGACAGAAAACTCAAAGCTTCAGGTTGTTTTAAAGAAAGTGTAGAACAAAAAAAAATTGATTTCAAATACTTTTCAAAACCAAATTAATATTCTAATGAAAGAATTTTGTTTCTAAACACTTCAATTCACTGCAATGCTTAAAGATCAACGATTCGTATCATTGTGAGTTTTGCTAATTTTCTTAACAAACGAGAGTAAAAGCATATAGTGATGTACACATTTAGCCATAGAGCCTTAATATATCAATACATGAGCTGGTTCACATCCAGGCCACATACATACATAATTCATCATTACACCCGTTCAGTCAGGATTACGATCTAGCTTCTCATACCACCCATGTTGTGTGTGTTAATTTTATACATGAGCGACATGATACGGAGCCTACAGTTTAATATCAACTCCGAAGGACAGGTTCTTGAGAAACTCTTCATGGCAATTCTAATTTTAATCTCAGAGTTTTTGCCAGAAAGCTGATGAGATGTTGTAGACGTCTGTCCTGGGTTTTGAAGCGTGGATGCACGTCTAATAAGCTAACAAAACACCTCCTAGACCACTACGACTTCCTACACATACTCCTGTTCGTGTAGTTTGCTCTTCTGCATGCGTAGGTTGTAACATTAGCTGTTCTGAATGTTCTTAAAAATAATTTGTAGCAGGATTTCTTTACTGGGGATTCAGTACTGAATACAACGTCCTATAACAGCGCTGTACGCGTAGATTGTAACATTAGCTGTCCTGAATTTATTTAATTTATTGCAGGATTTCTTTACTGGGGATTCAGTACTGCATACTACGTCCTATAACGGCGCTGCAGGCTCCTTTAGATTAAAGTAGTTTTCATATGGTGTTGAAGACGACAGTCATGGAGACTGTGGTCAAGTTAATGGGAGACAGTTGCAATATGAGATACATCTGGGAGTATTGTGACCTAACAAATCGAATGGCTGACAGTACCGCCTTTAGAGCGAAAGATTGTGGAAGCCGCGGGCTTTTCCTGTGGTTCTCTGGTTTCATTTTTAAATGATCAATCTCCGCAAAAGTGTGCAACATTTGATCGCAATCAATCAGAAAATAAATCGTGTAATAAGACTGTTTGTTTTTGTTTAACGGCATTATAGACCGTAATTCCGTAATCGTAGACAACATGTGAAACACAACAACACACTAGTGACCAACCATCAATTAAAAGAGATGTGGTTCAGCGCCAAAGAAGCCGAACTACTAAGCCACTATCAGCCACTAAAGTCAAGACAGCTGGATTTTTTAATGCATGGAGTTTAATCCTCGTTGAATGCCTTCATAAATGTTGAAAAAATATTGAAATTGTGGCAGCTTATAGAGAAGACTTAATGAGGTTTTCAAAAAAAAACAGCATTTGAATAAGAAAAGATTATTGTGTGCCAGGACATGTAAGTTCCTGTAGGCAGCGATTTCTCTCCAAATTTGACACCTCTCCCTACGAGGGGTTCCGCCAACCTAACTTAACCTAACGCCAGATGTTTAATTTCTATTTCCAAACCTGTAGAAACTGTTCGATCAAAAGAGATTTTACTCCTTTGTTGATACCCGCGATAAATATTATTTTTTGAAAAATTGAGAAACTTTGAGCATAGTTCGCCGTAGTTTAGTAGGTAGTGTGTTGGCTTATTAGACTTAAAGCCAAGGTTCGAGCCCCAGGCCTGACATCATAACAAAATACAAAATATTTCTTCGGCGACTTCCTCTCAGCAGATTTCTGGCACAAAACTCTGAGAGCAAATAAAATTGCCATGAAAAGTTTCTCAAAAATCTGTCGTTCGGAGTCGACTTTAAATTTTAGGTCCCGCTACTCACGTATAAAATTAACACACACAACATAAGTGGTGTGAGAATCTAGGTCGTAATCCTGACTGAAGGGTTGTAATGACCAATTATGTATGTATGTATGTATGCAGACTTTAAAATGCTGAAGGGACAATGTTGAAAAGTTCAAAGTTTTTTTTTTTTTATTATCCAAACCCCTGTGTATATTTTTTTATTTAATATTTTTTATTTCGAAATTTCTTTAATTGTTTAATTTTTAAACAATTTGGAACTTTTCGGAATTTTGTTTTATTTTTACAAATTTTATAACAATTTTTATATAATTTATGCCGCCTTCTGATAACCATTTTTATTTAGAACATAAAAGTGGGGTATAAAAATATTGTCCTCAGTATTTTTGTCTCCAATTTTTTTCTATTTTTTTATTTCATCTTCTATATCATTTAGTTTTTATGACATAAATGAAATAGAATTTAATAAGTTTTTATCTGCCAAAAAAATATAATGAAAAAAAACTGTAGAACAAGAAAAAAAAAATCCATAAAAATTGTTCATAAAAAGTTGATGTAGCAAAAATATTGCAATAACCGAATTGATACTTTTCGAATTTCTTTTCTTCTTTTTTCGGTTTTTTTTTTCTTTGAACTTTTCTTGTGTCTATTTCTAAAAGTTCGTTACATTTTCTAAAACTACACGTAAAACGTTGTTCACTCAAAATACGAAATGCTTCTTTCCTTTTCAAATGTTTACAAATTTTTCATGGTAAGGGGGGATTATATGCGTACACAGAGCTTGTACGCCCAAACGTTCTCAGAAAATTCCAATGGCAATAAATCGCATATTGGTCCTTCTGACCAATTGATGTCGCCATAAAGTGAAGTTAATTCCTTTTAAAATTCGTGGTAGGGTTTTGTGACACTGTGACACTGTCTTACTGGTAACACTTACCACTCAATTCATAATCCTCAATTGCTGGCGAGAAAAGAAGTTCATTGTCATACGGTTATGAAGTTTTGAATTAATGGTAAAAGTTTTTTAAGGACATTTTCAAATAAAAATTAGCATTTTGGCTCTTCTACGCCATTATTTTTGGATTCTTCGAGTCTTATAAGCAATCATATTACTTGTTGACGTAACTACAAATAAGAAATAATCTTCTTTGATGAAACAAATTTAGCTTACAATCAGCATTTTAACAGTCTTGTGAAGGACCAACGTGAGTAGGTACCTTACACAATGGAAGTGTAAACCCAAATACAAAACGAACCATAATGAGCCGTAATGAGCCATAATGAGCCCAATTGTAGGGAATAGCGTGTAATAGAACTAAAATAATATTTTCGACAATGCGTACATTGTAATGATGCCTAGGTTTAACCATGGTTCCAACGATTTCAGTCCCTTCCAAAAGTAGCCGCTAATACATGAGCTAATGAAGCTAATACAACAAATCAAAATTTACTTTTGATGAAAGCACTGCTGGATGTATGACAGAAGAAAATCCTGCAGCAAGAAAGTTCAATAAACGGATACTGAGACTTAAGAACGAATTCTTCCTGTAATACATAAGGGATTTTAGGAAACAAATTTAATTGCCTTGATCAGATTCCGTTAAACTAACGACAAAGAAATGACAGACAAGCCAGCTTAAAACGGGGTCTTAATGACACTTGTTTCACTAACAAGCACTTTTATCCGCTTCAGCACATGATCGAGAAGCCTCAAAATAGAGTTTGAAAAGCCTAGGCATTGCATAGGGGTTCCATTCCAGTTTCGATCGTAAATACGATAGTAAAGAACAGCCTTAAAACATCGGATAATTAAATGCTTTTACCTACACTTGAAAAATATGTTGATTAGGACGGTCATCGCCTTGTTTTGTCATCGCCATACCACTAGGAGCTTCGAACTCCACAATGTTTAAACCACCTATAGTTGCAGGTGAAATCGAAGTGGTCTAGTAGGTAGTGCGTTGGCTTATTAGACTTAAGGCATCGGTTCAAATCCCAGGGCAGACATCAAAATGAAAATATGAAAAAATATTTCTTCGGCAATTTCCTCTCAGCAGATTTCAGGCAAAAACTCTGTGAAAGTAAATAAAATTGCCATGAAAAGTTTCTCAAAAATCTGTCGTTCGGAGTCGACTTTAAACTGTAGGTCCCGCACTCATGTATTAAATTAACGCACACAACATAAGTGGCGTGAGAAGCTAGGTCGTAATCCTGACTGAAGGGTTGTAATGACCAATTATGTCTGTATGTATGTATGTATTTTCGGAAACAAGTTTAATTGCCTTGATCAGATTCCGTTAAACTAACGACAAAGCAATGACAGACAAACCAGATTAAAACGATGTCTTAATGACACTTGCTTCACTAACAAGCACTTTTATCCGCTTCAGCACAAGATCGAAAAGCCTCAAAATAGAGTTTGAAAAGCCTAGGCATCGCATAGGGGTTCCATTCCAGTTTCGATCGTAACTACTATAGGAAAGGACAGCCTTAAAACATAGGAAAATTGAATGATTTTACCGACACTTGAAAAATATGTTGGTTGTGACGGTCATCGCCTGGCCACTAAAAGCTTTGAACTTCACAATATTTAAACCAGCAGGTGAAATAAAATGATTGTTGCGCTTATGAATGAAAATACTTTGTGTTTCTACATGTAAACATTAGCTCTTATCTATCGGGAATAATAATATGAACACGGTTTTATTGGCTACCGCCCTTCACAGTATTCTCCTGGCAAAAGTTTAAAGAGAAAAACCAAAGAATGAAAAACAATCCCAAATCATATGCTCAAAGTCGACGAAACTATAGGTGTCTCGCGAGTCATGAATATAATTAACATAGCCAACGTGGGTGAAGCCACCACACTTCCTGTAATGATTCAAAAGCTGCAAGGAATTGATATGGAATGGAAAAATACGGTATATGAGCGAGCCCATCAAATTGTCCTAGCTTCGGCTAGTGGAATGAAAGAAGTTCCATGGGATGAACCAAAAAGAGTACTAAAATGAATACTAAAATGAGTAATAAATAGAATGCAAAGCAGGTTCATTTAAGCATGATGATGGCATGAAATTTTTTCTTAAATTTAAACTGGATTTTGGTGAACAATACTTAATAAAAAATAATACAGTCATATAAAGAAAAAGATTTTTTATAGGTACATATATGGACGTCATTTATAAAATAATAATTTTTCAGATAAGTGTAGTGTGTAAAGCAAAAAAATATTTGTACCCTACCATAGGCGTGAGGCACTAAAGAAAATATTTTTTTTTTCTACAGGAAGTCCTTAATTTTTTGTAGTTCTTTTAAACCTTAGACCATATTGCTGCAAGGTTTAATGTACATGCTTCTTAGCCTATATCTAAACATGAATGAATCTCTATTACAAAACCTCTGTAGTGTTTCGTTGCAAACCTTACAGTTTAACTTTCAAACAATCGATTACTATTTTCTTTCTCTGTTTTTTTTTCCATTTTTTTTTTCATAAGAAAAAAAAACCACTTGAAACTATGTATGTATGTATCATAAAATACTGCAAGAAAAAACAAAAACAAAAAAAAACACAAATATATGAGAGCAGACTGTTAAGAAAACTTTTAGCCAACTGCAGTAAACGTCAATTCAAAACAATAAAGACATTTCAAATCATAAAGTAATTGAGTGGAATTTTTGTGCAGTTTTTCTCCACACAAAAAAAAAACTAAAATCATATAACCTCTTACCCCTCAGAACAATATCACCATTATCGTCATCCTTAGCAACAGAGCAACATTTGATGACTTTTAAAAGCCATAAAATTGTTAAGAAAAGATTTCTTTTTTAACTTTTAAATACGAGAGATTTTCTTTAAAAATGATTTTAAATCGAGCGTAAGTTTTGAATATCAACTTAATAGCTCTCTTAAATAATGATGACATATTGACAAACAGAATTAGTCCAACAGAATTAAGTGCTTTTGCTAAAAAATTTCAATTTGTCAGTCAGCCTTTTGTTTTATTCAGGGATTGGAAAATCGCCATTGGAAGCGAATTTGAATAGAAAGCGTAAGAAGAACTACCATACAAACCTAGCTTTTCTTCCATTCAAAGTCTAATGCACTTTTAAGAAGTACTCGGTACACTCTGCAGTTCGTAATGATGTGTCTTATAGCTTGCAAAGCCAAGAACTCTACGTAGAATGCAAGAGAAAACAAAAATTTTCATCAGGGTGGGGTTTTTTCAGAATTTATGCGAATTTTAAAAATTTAACAGGCCCTTGAAAGTGTTCATCCAAAAAGCTCTCTTACCTCTGGTGAGCTTTACTCGTTTCCTCTGGTATTGGAACTGCACGACGGCACCTAATAAAGAGACCCAGAAAAATATCGTAGAATCGCCTTCATTAGATCAGAACTTGAAAAAAAAACAAAGAAATGCAGAAATTGAGTAACTGCCTTGTAAGAACTAGGTTAGGTTAGCTTAGGTTAGAGGACGCGTACTTGTCAATTAAAACAAGTACAGTACCCGGAGGTTGAATTGACCCATTGTACAACGTCCTAGTTTCTCACACCACTTATGTTGTGTGTGTTAATTTTATACATGAGGGGTGGGACCTACAGTTTCAAGTCGACTCCCACCGATAGATTTTTGAGAAACTTTTTCATGGCAATTTTATTTACTCTCAGAGTTTTTGCCAGAAGTCTGCTGAAAGGAAGTCGCCGAAGAAATACTTTTTGTATTTTGTTTTTATGTCTGGCCTGGGGCTCACACCCTGGCTTTACGTCTAATAAGCCAACACACTACCTACTAGACTACGGCGACTTCAAAGTAAGAAATAAAAGAATAAATATACCGGGTCTTTCAAACTTTGACAGTTGAAAACGGCCATTTTGTTGAAGCTACATCTGTCAAATTACTTGTCAGTCTGTTTTGTCAAATCATCATACAACACCATGTGCAAATAATAAAATTTTTTTTTTTTTTAATGGTTGTTCTGTTAGGACAACGTACCGCACGATTCTCTTAGTTTGCATACATACATACATACATAAATGGTCATTAAAATTCTTCAGCCAGGCTTACGACCTAGCTTCTCACCCCACTTACGTTGTGTGTCTTAATTTTATATCTGACTGGCGGGACCTACATACAATTCTAAAGTCGATTCCGAACAACAGATTTTTTAGAAACTTTTTCATGGCAATTTTATTTACTCTCCGAGTTTTTTTTTTGCCAGAAAGCTGTTGAGAGGCCATTGGCGAAGAAAGTGCACGTGTTACAATCGCTTTAATCGTTCTACTGAGTGTACTGGTTAATTAGATGATCGACCAACACACGTACAGTGGTGCCCTTATAATTAGAAACGATGTTTCTGGAACAGAGTTCTCTGGAGTGACGAATCTAAGTTTAGTTTGTCCCAATCTGATGGCAAAACGTATGTAAGACGTCCTCCGACCAAAGCCTTTGATCCCAGGTACACAGTGAAAACTGTACAACAAATTAACAAACGTACATGTTGCTAAGTTGTTTCTAATTATAAAGCCACCACTGTACATAAGTATATATGGCGACGGAACACAATATTTGCCAAAAACTTTCCCTCTACTCTTGAGAGTAAGCTAGAGAATAGAACGTAGTCGATTTCGCGTAGCTTACAAGAACTCAACCTTTGGCAGAACACAACTTTATGAATTCTGCATGCAGCCATAACTGTTGCAAGAATTGAAAAAGCAAACCACCATAGACAACGATATGTGTGTTGTTGAATGCCTATTGCCCTCAGTTCTCATCAAAAAAGGCATATTCAGCGATGTGGTCCATTTCTGGATGAATGGGTACGTGAGCAAACAAGATGTTCGAAATTAGGAAGTGGCTGTCCCCTCGATGGAGTCATGAGCGGACACATTTAGGCCGGACACAGGGCCCATTGCGATACCACAGTTCCTCATTTCCTTATTCCAGGAACCACTCGGATCTTCCGATGAAGCGACTCAGGCTGGCAATATCCATACATGACAGTTCATCCATATCCTCCATGTAGTAGGCACTCAGGTACCTCTTTCTCCTCCGACTAAGTGCTGGACATGTGCACAATAGGTGAAGAATAGTCTCATTTTCCTCTTCATCTCCACAGCTTCTGCAAAAATCATTTGCAAGGTATCTAAGACCAATACGCCCCGCATGCGCTCCTATAATGCAATGCCCCGGAATAACCCCAATAACAGTTCTGAGCCTACTTCTTTGGAGTTTAAGGAGAGTCGCCGTGCGCCTCCTATCCAGCCTCGGCCAGATCTTTTGCGCCGCTCTGCCCTTATCGGAAGTTGCCCACTTTCTGTTGACGAGATCTACGGTTGTTCGAAATTAAGGCTCCACCATCTATATGAGGTCCAATAATGCTCCATGCAATGCATCACAAAATATTCACTGTGCCAGATTCATCATCATTGCCATCTCCTTTACTTTCACAAGAAAACTTTTACGTCTTAAATGCCACAACATATTATCATATGTAAAGAGTTTCGTATAATTTTCTTCTTTATCTCTCAAAAGCCTGTAGTTTTCCTTACACTGTACCGATTACAATTGTGTTGTTGTCATAACCTTCTCTACAGCAAACAATTTTAAAACAAACTCCATACATTTCCTAATGGGTTTCTTTTTTTGCACAAGATACGCACACACTAATAGCATTTAATAGCCTCCATATTATGCTTAACAAATCCAAGTAGATTTCCAAGAATCATTAATTTCTGCGAAATTTTAAAGAAATCCTTGGTGTGCTTAGTTGATTTTATAAAATTTCCTTCTAGAATGGCATAAAAAAAGGTTTATTTTTCCACAGTAATTTCCAAATAGGCCATGATTGTTTCGGTAATGCCATAACAACAAGAAGAAGAATAAAAAAGAAATAAAAATTGACTTTAGATTGGTTTTACGCGTATGCGGTGGTGGCATCGAAACATTTTACTTGGAATCCATATGAATATACACGTACACATACGCATGTAGTACTTGGAATTATACTTGAAAGGATACGCACATATGTAGCATAGAGGCATACATACATTTTGGTATTAGAACTGACATAAACATTTCAATTTATTAGTCAATACATACAAACATACATACATACATATGTACATACAATATTAGGGACATTTCACATTGTAAAGAAAGAGAATTTCTCGTGTTTGAAACACACAATATTTTGAAAAAAAATGTTTCAGTTGACTTGTAAGTCATGTGTACATACATACATACAAAATTGGTCCTTACATTATTTCAGTTAGGATTACGACCTAGCTTCTCATGTCCTGTCTACAGCGACTTAATCGAGGTTGAGGTATACATTTAATCTAGCTTCTCATGTCCTGTCTACAGCGACTTAATCGAGGCTGAGGTATACAGTTCATCTGGCTTCTCATGTCCTGTCTACAGCGACTTAATCGAGGCTGAGGTATACAGTTAAACTAGCTGCTCATGTCCTGTCTACAGCGATTGAATCGAGGCTGAGGTATACAGTTAATCCGGCTAAAACCTCAATAAACCATTAGGGACACATCGCTAGTGAAGACATATTAATCTGCAGCAGTGTGATCATGTCAAAATCAGCTCAGGCTGTACAGAATGTAATGCATCAGGTACCCGATGTATTCATAAGCCAATCGCATCATGTTTGAACATAAAAGATATACTCGTAGAAGATTCAAAATATAGGGGGTTGAACGCTCTTTCAAAGGTAAATATTATCCTCTAAACACCAGGGTTACAGTCATGTTCTTAAATGGCAATTACGTGGTTGTGAATTTTACCTCCGCATGCACAGATTTGGTAAGAAGAATAGAATGAGAAAAAGGCAAGTTGTATGCACATAGGGCGCAAAGGCATAATAGGGTAAACTCTGGTTAAGCGAGTACCAGTTGATAAATAACAGCGACGGAATCTTCAGAATTCGTTGAGCAGTTAAAACAGGAATTTGTTGCCCAAAATAGCGCCGATAGCTTATATTGAAAATGAAGAAACGATCGTGAGTCTCTGCCATTTACTTTGAGATAACAAATCCCCAGAACAGGATAGCATTTTCATAAAGTTTTGACGGTTGTATTGGCCAACGGCTGTCCTTGTGAAACTCAGTATATTTTATAACAAATAAAGGGCAAGAGCTGAAGTCGTTTTTATCCCATTGGGAAGTAAAAATCTTTTATAACATGAACATTAAATTAAATTGGCTACCACCTTAAATGCACAACTCACTCAGCTTCTATAAGGACAGTTTTTGATAGGGATTGTACCTACAGAATCGCCGTAGTCTAGTAGTTAGAGGCCACGGTTCAAAACCCAAACATATTCAACAAAACGAAATACGAAAAAATATTTCTTCGGCGACTTTCTCTCAGCAGATTTGTGGCAAAAACTCGGAGTGTAAATAAAATTGGAAAAGTTTCCCACAATTCTATCGACTTTAAAACTGTAGGCCCCGCGCCACTCATTTATAATAACTAACACAAACAACATAACTGATGTGAGTAATTCTGACTGAAGGTTTGTAAGTTGTAGGATGCCATATAAGGGCATCTCGCATAACATCAAGCCGGAGCTACATTAGGTTAAATTGGCAGCCACCCTAAAAGTATAACTCACTTGGGTCCTACAAGGACAGTTTTCAGGGTGCAACACTTAACTACTCTTACAGTTTTATAAAGGTGTGGATTCTATTCAAATCACCTTCGCCTAGGCACGTTCTGTCAAAAAATTCTGACTGCGTAAGTATCCTTCTCAGGTTAGAATGAGAGATGTTTTGTGGACCATAAGACGCACAGCTCTATGCCATGCTATAGGAATTCTCAGCAGATTTTTGGCGTATCAAATTGCCATTAAAAATTTCTTAAAAATCTGTCGGTCAGAGTCGACTTTAAACTGTAGGCCATGCCACTCATGTATAAAATTAACACACATAACATAAGTGGCGTGAGAAGCTAGGTCGCAATCATGACTGTAGGTTTGTAATGACCAATTATGTATGCATGGGAATGTGTCCTAAGGGTACAATGTGTATCAGACAGCAGCCTTTACAACAGCAGGTTGGATCCATCATAAACAGTTGGTTTTCCAAGGATGAAAATGAATATAATTTCCAGTCTAGAGTGTCTTTAATATGACTGAAAAAGAGATCGAAGAAAATATTCCACCCACTGAAATCCTAGGCTTATATGAAGTCGCCCTAGTCTAGTTGGTATTGTGTTGGTTTATTAAACAAGACCCTTGGCCTAGACATATCGAACATTGCGAAATATTTCTCATTTAAAAATTTACTTGTTTTTCACTACTTACCACAACATCGCCCACATAATTTTGCAATGGGTTTATATGGCTTTCATTTACCGGAAATTATCTTGTTAGTCAATGTCTATCGATATTTCTGCTATAACACTTGAAATGCTCTTTACCCAAAAGTCTACAGCATTTATAACTGCTTATCTGTCTGAGTGTGTGTACGAGTATGTCCGTCTCCAATTTTCAGCATAACTGTGTGTGTGCAAGCATTTTGTAACGCCAGTCGACCGGGTTAAATGCCGCCACAGGATGTCATTCGTAGAGGATTTATCGAATATTATATGAACCAAAATGAAAATGAGATTATTTCATATACATACGTCTACACATACTCTATACACACTCACACACACACACATTCATACAGTCACGCAAATTTTGTTTTAACTGGTTAAAGGTAAATTCTTATTAGATTTGCGAACATCTTTTATGCACATTTACTCTACGCACTTCTACATATGTACATACGTATGTACACTTATACACCGGCTTAAAGTCAGAATTTTATGGACGTCATGTACTTGGAATATGAAAAGGCTTTTGGATTTATTTAAAGTACAGGGATTTGTTAAAATAAAGAAAAGAAAACATGATGACATGATTGGATTAATTGATGTTCAATTTGTTTTTGTTTTTAAACTTTTGCTGGAATTTTCAGACATCATTTAGTGGACGTTAGAGTATCTTCAGCTAGGCACACTTCTTCTTTTCAATGTGTTTGAGATGAGATTTGAATTCGGAGCTCTCGTATAATAGTTTAATACTGTACCCACTATATTACGACGACATTTTATCTATAAATCCGGAATTATTTTATCTCAACCAGGTTAAAGACAACCTTATTGGTGGAGCATCTTGCTGACTGGCGCCTCTGCTATATGTGCAGTTTATTCATGGTCTTCCAAAAGGCATTTCCAATCTTTGCAAGTTGGTCGCGGACATCTTTGTGAAGCTACATCTGCCAAATTCATTGTCAATTATTCAATCTGTTTTGCCAAAATACCATGAATGATCACAGACAACGACATATGTTCGCTGAATGGATTTTGGAGCAGTTGGAAACTGACTCTAATTTTTTAATTTAATTTAATTAAATTAAATTTAATTGTAAATAAAGAAAATTGCCTCGTTTTGGACAATGCCAATCCACACGAGCTGCAATGGGCGACCAATGCATGCCAAAAAAATATTCATCGAAAATTTCTTTGTACATGACATTAGCCGGACAATCAATATCAACTGCGAGCATTAAACGACGATGATTATCAACTTCTATTTGGCCTGCATTGGTTGATGTGAACACCAACTACATGTGATTTCAACAGGACACCGCTCCGCTACATATCCAACAGGTCATGTCACATATTGGACATTTTACATAAGCGATTTTGGGGGGGGGGGGCATGATCATTCCATGTAAAAGTGATGTGAACTGAATTATTACCAACTGGACGATCTGCACACCTACGATATGTGGTTTCAATAGGACGATACTATATGCCGTAGAGCTCATGGCACACTGGATATTTTGCGCAAGCGATTTGAAACCAAAGGTGTTCTCACGTTGAGGTGATGAGAACTGGAAACTGCTACTTTTTCTAGTGGGGTTTTTGTTATTAATATTATGATGAAGTACTGTGAGCATACGGTCTATTGTATTCCTCTCAAGTTTTATAGCGTAACGCTTTATTGCCACACTCAAGTCTATTGTCCTGACTAGCCTTAAGCTGCTGTTCTTACACATATAGCTGTGTGAAATACAATAGTAGGACTGTATTAAAAATACTTTAGTTAAGTAAAAAAATTAATTTTTATTCAAGTTAAAAAAAGTTTGTTATTACATTTTATTACCACCAGTCTAAACTATTGAAAAATAAAAAAAACTTCAAGACAAATATTAATTTTCCAAAGAAAACGATGCTAAATTGTTAAAAACTCAAAGTATTTAGCGTGCAAAAAAATAGTAGTAGTAGCATTAGAAAACGTATCTACAAAAAAAAAATGTTGTCACAAGTGATTACTTTTTTATGTTATTTTGTTAGATAGACCTTAATATTTAGTTGAAAAGCCCTTATTGGCTATTACAGCTGCGCAAATCCGAGGCATTGAGTCAACTAAAGATCTGCACCTCTCGATAGGAATACTTTCCCAAGCTGACCTCACTGACATCATGTTTGGGATCGTTGTCCTGTTGGAACACCCATTTAAGCGGCATATTATATTTTGCATAAGGTAGCATGACAGTTTTTAAAATTTCCACATACATTGAGGAGTCCATGTTGCCTTTAATTCAAAATATGGCTCCTGTACCATTATAAGAAAAACAACACCAAACGTTAATTTTTGCACCACCATGCTTTACGGTCCTCATGATAAATTTAGGATCGTATTCCTTGTTCTATGGTCTTCTTGCATATTTTCTGGTGCCAGGATTACCCAAAGGAACAACTTTGGATTCATCTGTCCACAGAATATTGCGCCATTTCTTCTGAGGCCAATCAACGTGAAGTCTAGCAAATTTAAGTCGGTTGCGGACATGTCTTGAATTCATCAATGGTACTTTCCTTATACTTCTACCATATAACCGCGAATGCACGTCATTAACACAACAACCTAAAAGGCTACGGTGACTTCATAGAAGTAATTGGACAACAAAAATTAATAATTCTTGTTAATAATTCTTGTTTTATTTAAAATATTTTTTTTTTGTATTTGCAGCCATGGGAACTACTTATTGAGTCATAAGCAGTTTTCACTTATAATCGTTTAATGCAATGAAAATTTTTGTTTATTTGCCTTCAAATTGAGTTCTCTTCGGATGGGATTGTTATTAAAATGAGTTGTCCTCCTTATAACATAATTTGTGAATACAAATGCATTTCATTTGTAAAGCCATTCATTGAACAGATTTCCCGTAGACAATTACCGAATGTCTCCGGCAAGGCAAACATCTGATGAGTATGATGAGTATGATGAGAAAAATAAATTGAATATTACGACCGAAATTGAATTACGGCTTAAAAAATAAGAATAAAAACAGAAGAAAAAATATTGAATATTGTATATGAAAAATTGAAATCAAAAGCTGATTACATTTTCCACTCAAATTACTCATTTATTATGCACATCGTTTTGAGGGGGAGAGGCACGATGTATTTCCAAAGAAAATTCACATTTTTGACGAATATTGTCAAAAAAAAAACGCCAATAAGAAAATAAAATAAACGAAAAGAGCGAAACGAGCGAAACGAAGAAAGGATGAAAAATTACCTTTTATTACTTCTTCTTCTTCTTTTTCCTTTTTTTTTCCTGCTTAACAATACCTATAAACAGGATAATGATGTAAAGGTTTATGGCCAGGCAGGCAAGGCAAGGCATGTACAACGACATTATAAAGCAAGCAAGAGAGTGAGGGAGAAATGGCCCTTAACTACGCACATGTGAAAGGGAGTTTATAACCGTGTACGAGTAGTTTCGCTTTATTGTTGTTGTCTTTTACAGCCATATTATTCTTAAAACGACAATAATTTATTCCCTTAAGGGAGTTCTAAAAAATATACCCCTTTTTCTTCCCTGAAATATTATCAGCTTTTAAGTTATGTTTGCAAGCCAAGGCAATAAAGGAAATCAAATCAAAAAAATAAAAACACTAAGACAAGACAAAAAAATAATAGCAAAATTAAATGGCTTAAAATGAATGTAATTTGGCTGAAATCTTTACCAAAAAAAAAAAAAGAAAAGGAGGCATGACGAAAGCCCAGAAATCTCTAAGAAAAATTCCTCCTTTTTATCTGTTCCCTCAAATGGAACTTTAACTCAATTTGTGTTTGCAAGAAGCATATAATGACCCTTTTTTGTTTTGTTTTGAAAGTGTTGACGTTAAAAGGTTATGCGTGTGTGTCTGTTGCTTGCAATCATAACCCTATAGTGAATACCTTTAAGGAGTTTTCATTATTATTGTTGGACTATGGCTTCATTATGACCCAATTTTCCATTTGTTTGTTTCTTGCAGTTGTTTTTTTTTTTTTTTTTTTGTAAATACCCCCTAGGTTTACAGGACTCTTGCACAACAATATAATGAAATAAAAAAAAAGTATCACCATGACACAATTGTTGGAGTAAAAATCTGTGACAAGTTTTGCAGTAAAGCGTTACTTTTAAGCGCTTCCTCCTTTAAATATATACAAAGGATGTGTAATGGTGGCATTGAAATTTTTTTTATTCCTTTGAGGGACCTATTCGACCTCCGGGTACTTGCCTTAATTTACAAGTACACGTCCTCTAACCTAACCTAACCTATGAGGAGATTCAAGGTAAACATTAAATCAGACACTGTGAGACTAACATTCTTCCTACAAAATTTACCTATTTGAAAGTCTACTTATAGGCAGTTTCACTCGGGACCTGATCTGAGTAGCGGCTTTTGGTATCCTTATTCAGTGGGAAGTGTCTCTATTTCTAATATATATTCATTTCATGAGGAGTCTGTTCTGGAGTCTTTATCTGGACTGAAACTTACATAATTGCCGGGCCCTGACGGGGTACCGGCCTGTATTTTAAGAAAGTGCGCTGTTGTTTTGAGTGGACCTTTGACATTTATATTCAATGGGCTTCTGACCAGCCCATTTTCCATCTATTTGGAAGAGGTCATTTATAATTCCTTTGCATAAGTCGGGTAATATATCCAATATTTCCAATTACAGGGGTATTGCCAAACTCAGTGCTATTCCCAAGTTGATGGAGAAACTGGTGACGGATTATCTCTTTTTTAATACGAGATCATTAATATCCCCTTTCCAACATGGTTTTTTGAAAGGTAGGTCGACTGTCACTAATCTTCTTGAATTTACTACACATGTTTTCAGGGGTTTTCTTGCCAGAGCTCGGACTGATGTAATTTATACTGATTTCAGTAAAGCTTTTGATAGGGTTGATCATAAAATTTTGCTTCTTAAACTTTCATTAATCGGTATTCCTGATATTATTCATCGTTGGCTAGACTCCTACCTCTCCCTTAGGACTCAGAGGGTATTGTTTAGGAATGTATTGTCTAAGACAGTATATGTTACTTCTGGTGTTCCGCAGGGTAGCCATTTGGGTCCTTTACTGTTCTTATTGTTTCTTAATGATCTTCCTTGTGCTATTTCTGATTGTAATATTCTGATGTATGCTGACGACGTTAAATTATTTTATACTTTTGATGATGATCATGGTCAGGCTGTTCTTCAGCGAAATATTGATTTGTTTGTAACTTGGTGCAGAATTAATTTAATGGATCTTAACTTGAAGAAATGTAAATGCATGGTTTTCTCTCGCGGGGGCGTAATTTCGTCCACTTATGTGATTAATTCTTGCCCCTTGGAAACTGTGACTACATTTCTTGATTTGGGAGTATTATTGGATATGAAATTGTCTTTTATTGATCATATTAGTATGATGATTGGCAAGGCTCGGGCTGTTCTTGGTTTTGTGAAAAGATGGGCTAGGGAATTTATTGATCCTTATATAACGAAACTGCTATACATTTCACTTGTTAGACCTATTTTGGAGTATGCGTCTATTATTTGGAATCCATACTATCGTTGTCTTAGTGATTCAATAGAGTCTGTGCAGAGGCAGTTTTTATTATTCTATTTACGTGGCTTAGGATGGGATTAAGCCAATGGGTTTCCCACATTTGAGGCTAGATTAGGTTTGATAAAACTTCCAACTTTGGAACGTAGAAGGACTGTTTTAGGGGTTTGTTTTGTTTTTAATCTGGTCAAAGGTGATATCGATTGTGAGTTTTTGCTTTGTAACCAGAATTTCAGTATTCCAGCAAATTTTCACGGCACTATCGTCCTCTTTCTTTAGTTTTTTATAGAACGAACTATGGATGTAATTTTCCTCTTCGTAGATTATGTAATGATTTTATCTTATATTATGATTTTATTGACTTTAATTGTAGTGTTTGTAATATAAAACGTAGCTTATATGCTGGCATTAATTTGTAAATTCTTATATAAATATATATTTTCGTTCTTTTCATAGGTAGTAGTAGTAGTTCATGTTTATTGTAACTTTATTCAGCTTCTGATTAAGTTCTGTAGCTGTTTTATGTTCTCGTTGCCATTACTTTTCCCTTACCCGCTACAGTCCGGACTGTAGTGTGTACGTGTCCCTACGTAATGGGGACGAGCCCTCCGCGGTCGGGTGAGGGTGAGTTAGTGTGAGGCCGGGGACGTTCGAAAAAAAAATGAGAACTGCTTCTTAGTGAATCAGTAATCTAGGTTAGGTTAGCGGGTAGATTGCTTCACTCGCTGGTTCATATTTTCCTTTTGGTGTTACCCTGTGTATGGTAAGGCCCGCTTGTCATGTTCTTTAAATTTTAATGAAATTTATTGAGAAATCATAATTGCAGATTTGAAATTTTCCCTACCACAACCAATAAGTGGATGACGGCTTTCAAATTGTAATTGATTTTAACAAATACAGTGGACATCAAAAATCTTAGTACGGCAATATATTTTAGCAATTTCATGAATTTAAGCCAAACGTTTGTATACAAATTTATAGTTTTTATATTTATTTTATTAATTTATTTCTGTTTTATTATAAAACAAACAATTTTTAAATGTTTTTCATAAAACAAAAGAAAAATAAGGAAAAGTTGCAGATGACTCCATAGGTACCCCCACAGGAGAATCCTGAGTAAATTTAAAATTCAAAGGCCTAATATATGAAAATGTTTTACCTTGTATTTAATAGAATATCTCTTAAGGTAATACATTTCATTTAACCCATTTGGAATAGAAGGTACAAGTTTTGTTTAGTGGTTTTCTGGTGGCAAACATGAGCAAGTTTTTCGTTTGACTTTTGTTTGAGGTTTAGCGATTATGTAACCGTTCTTTCTAACGATCTCTTAAATACTCTCTTGAGGTTATATTGGGACTTTGTGCAAGAGTATTAAGCCTGTGGGGCCTTTTTTTGTTAAAATATATTGCCGTACTAGGACTTTTGCTGTCCACTGTATATGTGATTCTTCTACCAAGGAAATCTATTTCCATTTTAACGTAATAAATTCTTTGAACTTTTTTTAATTGTACTAGTAGACTCAAAGAGATTTCAAAATATCTCTCTTTAATTACCACAATAATAAAATCTTGGTAATAAATTTTAAGAAAACCCTTAAGCTCCTCTTACAGACGTATCAATAACCTTTCAAAGAAAATATTAAACAAACACTTTTGGGACCGTTTAAGTCGCTTATGGTTTGTAAAATCCAATAAAACATACACAAAAATCACTTAATTTCGTAATGAAAATTCCTTGGATAGTCCTTTTTTAAATCAATACCGTCGTAGATTAATTGGCCAACCACCACATGTTTTCTTAAACAACTTTCCCATCTTTTTGGGTTTTTCTTTTCATTTTTGTTTCTTTTTGCAGGCAAATAATTTCACTTTGTTTATACAATCCTATTAACCTTTAACCTCTAGCTATTTAACTATTATTATACTTTCAAAGATCTTTTCTTTAACGCTTAGGCAAAAGGACAAACACCACTCTCCTCCCCGTCACTCTTTTAAGTTAAATTTTATTTGAAAATAAATTCAGAAAACATACGAGTGTTTTTTTCTTTAAACTTACTTGTGATGGATTTAAATTTTGTTGCCTTTTACCCATTACCTCCCTCGTATATATCGTATGCCATCCATCCATTCATCCATCCATCCAGCCAAGCAGCACTCTCATTAAAATATTTAATTTGAAAATTTATTTAAACCGGGTTCCCTTCTTTCTATTTTTGTTTTTGTTTTTGGTCCTGCATGTATTTCGTATATATTTTGAGGTTTTTGCGGAAAAATTTATTGAAAATTCAACTTTAAAGTTGTAAGTAAAGCATAGAAAGCAGGAAAGGAAACTCGTAGTCGTGCGGTGCGGTGCGGTGATGGTGTGTGTGTAGGAAATACTGAAAGTTGGCCATGTGTGTTGATTCCTGTTTCTTTTTTTAACGCACGCTTATATGCAAAAGAAAGTTTCCTTATTTGGTTACAAGAGAAAAAAAGGGTTCACTTTTTGGTTGGCTGAAAATTTAAGAAGTTAGATTATGGTGGTTCAAATAGTAATGACGAAAATCGTCGTAGGCTAGTAGTTAGTGAGAGAGCCCCTAAATCAAACCCTAACTCAGATATCTGGCACAAAACATCTCAAATTTCTTTTGGCTCTTGCTCTCAGCAGTCTTCTAGTAGCCTTGTTATGAAAAGTTTGTATAATCTGTCGATTGTAGTCGACGATAAACTGTTAGTCCCGCCACTCGTGTATAAAATTAACACACACATTATGATTGGTGTGAAAAGCTAGGTTGTAATCTAGACTAAGGCCAATTAAGATAAGTTAAGTGACCAATTAAGTTAAGTAAGTCACGGAGACTTGAAGTCGCCGTAGTTTAGTAGGTAGCATGTTGGCGTACTAGAAGTGAGACCGCGGTTCAAACCCCAGATCAGACATCAAAACGAAAATATGAAAAAAAATATTTTTTCGGTGACTTCCTCTCAGTAGATTTCTGGCAAAAACTCTGTGATTAATACATAAATGGCCATGAAAAGTTGTTCAAAAATGTCGCACTGAGTCGAATTTATACTTAGGTCCCGCCGCCACTTATGTATAAAATTAACACACCCAACATAAGTGGTGTGAGAAGCTAGCTTGTAGTCCTGACTAAAGGGTTATAATCACCAATTAAATTAAGTAAGTCAAGAAGTCAGCAGAAGATCGGCATTCAATTGCCCAATGAGGACTACGATTTACTGGATGTTATCCTGCAACATGTAAAAAATTTGGCAGCTAGAAATCTCTTCAGGTTGAATGCGTTACGTAACTGTAGTAGGTTCCTATGGGGTAGACTACTACTGAAGGAACTAAACTGGCGAAATGAAATTATTTTGACTGCCGGAATGATGGACTACATGGGCACAAAAGTTTAATTTTATGATACTCATACTCAGGGTTATAATATCTGATAGGAATAAACTCCTCAAAGACTGAACTATTTCCACGAGTGGGGCCAAAATGTAGACGTGAATATAATATACATATGTACGTGTAGTAGTCTCGATGAAGTACATACATACATACATACATACATACATAATTGGCCATTAAAACCCTTCAGTCAGGATTACGGTCTAGCTTCTCACACCACTCATGTTGTGTGTGTTAATTTTATACATGAGTGATGTCTCGATGAAGTATAGATGGTAACTCTGCAGCAGACTTACATGGAGAATTTACTGAAAGTTTTTACGATGTAGTTTCTTTCAGGCTGACCAAATATATTACAAAGATACCTAACGCAGGTTTATCAGTTGTTTTTATAAATTACAAACATACATACTTATATAATTGGTCATTGCAACCCTTCAACCAGGACTACAACCTAGTTTCTCACACCATGTGTGTTACTTTTATACGCGAGTGGCGGCACTCCCAGATTTTTTGAGAAACTTTTCATGGCAGTTTTATTTGGGAGCATGTCGTCGAAGAAATATTTTTTTATATTTCCGTTTGATCAAGATATCTGACTTGGTCCCTCAGTCGGAATGACGACCTAGCTTCTCACACCACTTATGTTGTGTGTTGTAATTTTTATACATGAATGGTGGGACCTACAGTTTAAAGTCAACTCCGAACGATAGATTTTTGAGAAACTTTTCATGGCAACTTTATTTGCTCTCAGAGTTTTTGCCAGAAATCTGCTGAGAGCAAGTCGCCGAAGAAATATTTCTTGTATTTCGTTTTGTTGTCTGACCTGGGGTTTGAACCCTGGCTTTACGTCTAATAATTCAAAACACACTACCTACTAGAAGCATTAATCACGGAGAGACAAACACTGAGGAATAATTTAGGTTTTCTGCCTTAAGAATAAGGTGATTCAGTCAATGAGCTTGCCACATGAAGACGACGAATTTTGAAATAGCTTCGGGATTACTGCCCTCAAGACGGCCTTTTAATAAACCATTAACAGTGGATATACAGACTACAAAACACTCAAATGCAGGCTGCATTTTCGACTATTGTAGACTACAGATGTAGGTTTACCATGCCTATGTACTCTTCGAGTCGTAAACATGGTCATTGCTTTTACGAAAATATTAGTGTTGACTGCAGGAAATAAAAGCTGTTGTAACCTCTCTCAAGACGGCCTTTTAATAGACCATTTACATAGATTTACAGGCTGCAAAACTCTCAAATGCGGACACCATCTTCGACTATAACAGGCTAGTTGTGTAGGTTTCACATGCCTATGTTCTCTTCGAGTCATTTCTGTTGCCTGCAGGAATAAAAGCTGTCGTAACCTCTCCCAAGACGGTGCAAAACACTCAACTGTGGGCTCCATTTTTTACTATACCTGACTAGATACATACTATGTAGGTTTAGCATGCCTATGTTATCTTCGTCACGTTGATACAGTCATTGATTTTACGAAATTCTTAGTGTTGACAACGTTTTCCTTTGTCATTCTCCATTTAAAACTGCAAACATGAACCACCCTAATGTGTACTTCACTTTCATGTAGTGATTCTTTTGATTTTTTTTCTTTTTTTTTAATTTTCATTCACGTAAAGTTTCTTGAACTTGTTTACTTTTCCAAAGAAAGAAAGCAACAAAAAAAAACGAAAAAGAAATTGTAAAACATGATTTTCTTTTTCTTCTTTTCCGTTTATGGTTTAATAAGGTTTTTGCTGGCGTATGTGTGTATGTATGTGGAGTAGACGTATGTGAAAATATGTTGTTTTAAACATACTTTACTAATCACTGGGTTCTGGGTTCTGGTTTTTTGCATTTATTTGTCTAAACACCCCCGAACCATCTACCAAAACTGCCTTTACTTCTAAAGAGAAACGTTAAATTCAACCCTTTTTTGCAAAATAAACGTTAAAAAGATAAAGAAATTGTTTTGTTTCAAAGACGTTGAAAACTTCTTGAAACCCCTTAATGTCTCGTCTATAATTCTTCTTCTTACTGTTTTTCTGTATGCAATGAAAACCAGCCTATAAAACAATTTCATTGAAACTTAAAAATTTTCATTTTATGCCGGGGAAAATGGGAAAATGGAAAAATGTCTTGTAAGTGAAGCCTTTATTGCCTGACATAATACCCGTTTACCTTACCCTCATCTACTACTAGATTTTATAGGGCATTCGAGGGTAAACCATTACCTCTAAATATTGAAAATCTCATTGTGTTTGTTGCCTCAATGAATATGTACTCGTATGTATATATTTAGGCTGTGTGTCTGGCATTTGCTGTTGTCGACACTGACATATAACAAGCACAGCTTGATGTCTGAACTTCAACTTTATTAAGGCAAATAAAAATAAAACGAAAATAAAACCAAAGAAAAGCACTTTAGTTCGTATACATAAGTAGTAGACAATTTGTATGAAATTTCTTAGAAACCTAATAACAACAACAACAACAATAATAATAACAATATAAAATTCATAATTTCCTTTTTGTTTTATACGAAGCCTTCTTTTTTTTTGGTGGCATATTCTTGGATTACCCTGGTACATATGTAATAAAAATTCCACGGAAAGTTTTCTTATTTCATTTGAATCATATTTAAAGTTTGGTTTGAGTTTGAGTTATTATTGCGGCATTAAAGAGTTTTTAAGTCTGTCGGAATAGTGCAGCAAATATATCACGCTTCCCTTCTCCCAGTGCTTATCCGTTCAGGAGGGACTAAAGATGGTACCGTCTGACATAGTTCTCCAGTAGCATGTTTATGGGGTTTCTCGACCAGTTTCTTCATACAAATTTGGGAGCATGCCTACGCTACAGTTGGTAGTGTTAGGTTAGTTGATAGGTTTGTAACATGTAGATTGGACGGACAGAATGAGTGTGTATGTGTGTGTGTGCGTGTGTTGTTAGCCATCCTTTCTTTGATTGAAAGTGAGTAGGTTCGTCTTGCTTTTGTTTATTTAATTTTTTTTTGTATTTGCTGATGGTGAAAAGTTGGACAGCGACACACTGTTACAAACAATAGCAGCCCCATAAACATACTACTTTCTCCTAGTCAAAAAGTCCAACGTAGTTTGAATGAATCGATGTTACATCGATTTGTCACGAAATAAATCGAAGTTTTCTGCACATCGATTGATTTTTGTAGGAAAATGAAAGAAAAGGAAACAGAATGCAACAGTGTTGTGTAGACCAGAAGATTTATTGTACTGCCCTCAACCTTTATCTCCCTGTAATGTTCTCTTGAAACCTGCACTAATCCCACAATGGTGTCGTGTAGATATGGCCAATATAAGCGCGGCCAATATTATCTATTGACTCATAAGTTTTACGTCATCTGTAACCATGGGTCATGCAAATGTTAGGAAATCAGATTATTGACATTCTTGTCACAAGAAAATCCTACGCGATGTTCGCCAGAACAGGCATATTTTTCAAGTGTCGAAGCAGACAGTGATTGGTTCTGTAGGGACAATGCAAGAAATATTTCTTTCCATATAAACCCCTGTCTCTCTCATGTATGTGTCTCTGCCCCGAAATCTAAATTTCTCAAATTATAGATTGTTTGAAGGGCAATATTTGTTCTTCTTTTTTTCTTTCGATCGTATTGATATCGTGGGGGTTCTCCATTTATTATTCGAGGATCAGCAGTTGGTTGGTTTACTGTACCAGACCTCAGAACACTTCTCTGCTCTTCTTGTAGCCGATGGCGACATCAATCCTAGAGAAGATGTACCGAGAATCGTTTGATAATGTCGGTCTTGTGACTCCGTTGCCTAGCCATGACGTGCTTAAAGTCGCGGTTATGTGACTTAAGGACAAAAAACTACAATTACGAATTGCCTGCCCTCTGAGTTGCTTAAGACCGGCGGTAATGATGCGAGGTATGCGATGCGAAATGTGTGCTCAACGTTTGGAACCTCAGTCCTGTTCTGAAAAACGGGGAACCTATAGTATGCGCCCACTACATAAGCATAACCCTTCTAAGCATGTTAGGCTCTTACGAGCGTATTGTAAGAAAAATTGAAGCCACTCGCTCAAATACTGATTGAGCCTTATCAGAGCGGCTTCATTGATAAGGCCTAGTAAGTCTACCATCGACCAGATATCTTCCTATTACATCATTACGGAGAAGACCCATACAAAACAAGTCGACACACACACTATATTTCTGTCGACTACAAGGCAGACTTCGATTGCCCCGTAAGGAATCGTAGTTTTGCCGCAATATCTGATCTCGGTACTCCTGCGAGGCTGATAAGGCTATGCAGAATAACTTTAAGCAATTTTTGTAGAGCTTCGTCAAGGTAGGAATGTTTAATATCGCGCGAGGTTTTGTAACCTCTTCAACTTCGTTATGCAGAGTTTTCTGCAGAAGGTGGGAGTGTATGAGAAAAGTGACCAATTCCTTGCGATTGCTGACAATATTGACATCACAGGGTGCACCAAACGAGATGCCTTTACAGCTGTCTTTAATACTTTTGAACGGGAGTCTATTAAGATGGGTCTATTAGTAAATAAGGATAGAACAAAGTATATAGGTTTTCAACAAATTGGCACAGTGGTGTATTGGATCACAGATTACGGTCGGTAACTATACATAACTTGGACATTGTTGAGGAATGGACCTCTCCAAACCTACAGATACCATTGCGCGCCTCCATAACGTGACATGTCTTCAAGAAGAGTACTCTGCGGAAGGCATGAGTGCAAAGCAATGGCACTAAAAAAATTCTTCAGCTGCTTGAGTACACAGAAGACATTTATATTATAGGGCGCACCAAGCGTGCTGCCTTTAGGGATATTGAGCGGCTTTCTATTCAGATTGGTTTGGCAGTACATTAGGGCAATACGATGTAGTCGTCACAGACTACGACAGATAACTATACTTTCAATGTAGTCAGTGAATTTGTTTATCTTGGCTCTGCCGTTACCGGAAAAAATGATGTCAGCCTGTATATTAACACATTGACCGCGCCTTGTCAGTCACCAGTGACTGACACTGGAATACTCCAATGGGGCTATGTCAGTCACCAGTGACTGATACTGAGTACTACTTTAACTTGCCATTCAGTGCTGTCAGTCATTTTATAGAAAAAATTGTTGGCGGAGCATGTGTTAAGCGTATAATCATTCTTGCCAGCAGGTGCTACTATGGTCTCCATAGGCAATTGGGTATCTGAGACCACTCTCGTAGGATAAAACAAATACTCTACAAGTCGCTCACGTTCTACAAGCTTCTTTATGGTGCAGAAGCATGGCTGCTATTAAGGAACGATGTAGCAGCTTTAAGAATATACGAGAAAAGCCGTCTTCGAACCAGTATGAGATGGCTATGATTTCCGATGATCCTATCCAACAATGAACTGCGTGAGCTTCACAAAGGGAAATTAAAGAATTTTTGAAAACTTTTAGAAAGAAATTTTTGTTGGTCATTTCCTTTATTATAATCAAGGAATAGAATAAAAATCGCCATAGTATAGTTGGGATTTTAGGCATGAGGCCATGGTTTGAACTCCTCCAGCCAGTTATCGAACAACAAGATATATGAAAAAAATATTTCTTCGGCGACTTCCTCTCAGCAGATTTCTTGCAAAAACTTTGGGAGTAGTAAAATTGCCATGAAAAGCTTCTCAAAAATATGTCGTTCGGAGTCGACTTTAAACTGTAGGATCCGCCACTCATGTGGAAAATTAATACACACAACATAAGTGACTTGAGAAGCTAGGTTGTAATCCTGTGTGAAGGGTTGTAATGTTCAAGATCATCCAAGCCAAAAATGAGCTGAATGAGCTTACATACATACATATAAATTGGCCACAGTATCGCCGTAAAAATATTTTTTTTATGTTTCGTTTTAATGTCTGTCCTGGGGTTTGAACTCGGGCTTTACGTCTAATAAGCGAACACACTACCTATTAGGTTACGGCGACTTCATGAATGCGCTTGTCAAAGAAAAATTAAGGAAATTTTAAGAACTTAGAAAACTTTGGAAAGAAATTTTGTTGAAAATTTGTTGGTTTTTTCCTGCATTACAGTCAAGGAATGTGGTCTGTAAGTTGCATAGTAATAAAATGCATAAATTTGAGATGAAATGACACTAGGATCTACCATTCACATAGTTTTCAGGTGTCTCTCTTACATTATTTAAGTGTTGCAAAACTTGTCTACCCAAAAGTGTTCTCTAGAAAATACTTCTGAATTCCATTTATTTATTATAATTTTTTTTTTAAAGGCAATTCTTATCCCATGATAAAGTTTTTGCAGAATTTTAATTAATTCAATCATTCTTTTCTAAGTTGTTTCTTTTTTCCTTTTTTCTATACAAAAAATATATTTTTTAGTTCGTTTGCTGTTTAGCCCTTACACGAGTACGAGTGCGAGTAGCAGCAGCAGCAACTTTTGCAGACATTTTTTGTAGCGCCTGTTCCTGGTTGAGGTTTTTTCTTATCCTTATTCCACTAAATTTAAATACAAAAAAAGAGGAGAAAAATCATTTTATCTGATTTAGCCATACACTTGTTTAATTCAAGTTGAATGTCAAAAGATATTGTATTTAAAAAAGGTGGGGGGTGGGGGGGTAAATAAAAAAAAAAATATATAAAAATTAATGCAAAATTATAAAATAAAAAACGAAAAAGAAAGAATGAAAGAAAGAAAAAAAATTGGCATTAAAATTGAATATAAAAAGTCTCACAAGTTGCTGTTTGGCTTGCTTGCTCCTCGTATACGATAAAAGGAAATTCTATACAATTCTTGAATGTGAATAAAAATGAATGAAAAGTTTTTTTCTTCATTTATTTTTTCTTATTATTATTATAAATAAATTGTATATTATTATCAAGTCATTTATAAAGAAGAATGGCAAAGTTTTTTTCGCTTTGTTCCCTTTACCTGCCTGTTTATAATCTTTTCTTTACAAGATGAAGAAAATAAAAAATATTTTGAAATAAATAACAATCAGGAATAAGTTATCGCTCATAAATATTGAAGGGCAATATTTATAAAAGAGCAGGGGAGAAGCTTAGCAAGTTGTTAGAAGACTGGAATTTGAATTTAATTTTTTATCGTAAGATCACGTTTTAAAGACCCCGGGTCGGACATCTGGCAACAAAATCAGAAATACGAATAAATATTTCTTCTACTACTCAGTAACATAGCAAACAAAACTTCATCAAAGTACGTCCATTAAATAACTGGTGATATAAGAAACGTCATAGTATCGCATGGACCTGTTGAAAACCGAGAAATTCTTTTTATACAAGATAATGACCTACTTTGGAAAACCTAGGCAAAATAAAAGGTTATTAATATCAATATTAAGGAGCTGAGTGATAAACAGTCAAAGAAAATAGTCTACATACGCTGTTGTATCTTCCCAACATTTCTATGTTAAATTTTTTTCATATTCGTTTTACTCTTCCAACACCCTTCGTTGTAAATGCCTTAAACAATGCCACAATATCTCTTTTAATTTGATAAAAAGCAGCAGGAAAGAAGTCTACATACACTGGTGTATGAAGACTTTTTTCTTTGACTGTAAGGCAAGAATAGAGGCAAGAAATACATGTGGTGGTGAGACCTGAGCATCACCACTGCAATACCGCTGAAAATATCGTTTTTATTCTGAGAAATTAAGGCTGATAATCAGAATTACCAGACTCAACACTGTTTTCAGCAATTGGGTATATCTTAGGCTTTAATATGGCGTAATTTGTATTTGGATTTCCTGCCTTATCCATAGAAAGTAAAATTCATACAGCGATTAGTCGGATGCTGAATTTTCTCAAAAGACGAAACTCATTTCTCACTCGATGGTTATGTTAGCCAACTGTTGGTCACCTGTGGGTCTCCAAGAACTCAGCAGTGATTGTGGAAAAGTTTTTCCATGTACGGACAAAGTCCTTTTTTGGTACATTTTTTTGTTTGGAGGGGTCATCTTATGTTCTCTTTCGAAATTAGCTAGACAGAACCTTTACCGTACATTCAGAGCATTATGGCTGTAATTTCTGATATTTTTTTTTGGCTACAATGAA
This sequence comes from Sarcophaga variegata, assembly GCA_932273835.1. Lineage (NCBI taxonomy): Eukaryota > Metazoa > Arthropoda > Insecta > Diptera > Sarcophagidae > Sarcophaga > Sarcophaga variegata. The sequence goes on from OW026362.1 coordinate 11,620,744, forward strand.
TGAATAAGTAGCTGGACCACGATGGTAGTTTTCCAGAAAGGCTAATGATACCTTTTTGGCAACGTCCGTTAGCTACCATTAACATGTGATTTGGAATCGTCAGAATTTTTTATTCGGGTAATCCCATAACGTTATAACTTTTGAACTCCAATATTCGTCAGTTTATCGCCAAGATATCGCTCGAAATGTACGAAAAGGAAACCTCTAACTGCATTAAAAAGGATGGACTGCTGCTACCAATACATTTGATCTGTTTCGGTTAGATGAATATTTTCAGACGAACGCGTATTTTGTATTTTGAAAACACTAAGAAATAGCACAGGCATATATGTATGTACATATATATTTCGTACATAAAATGGCAAGGTCTCAGCCTGAAATTAAATTTTTATTATCGAAATCGTAGGTTTTAAGCAGAAAAATTTTTACAAGGCACAAGGGCTTGTGAGACTCACCACTTTGGTATTTTAAAAAATTGGAACTGGAACATTGTTAATACATGTTGGGAAAAGGCATACAGCCTTTTTTATAATCGTAAAAATACATGTTTCTGACCAAGAAGCTATAAAATAATCCTTCATATCCTTCATATTAATCCATGTATGTATGTAGGTGTGGCACCCCTAATTCTTAAACTCATTCAAAACGGTTTCAGTTATTGTTGTTGTTAGAATTTTCTGTGTTTTTTGTTAATTCAGTGTCTTATTTAACTTCAAGATCACCACGATAATTGAGACGCAATTTGACATAACAACAACAAAACATGTACTAATACTGCTGATATTAGCAAAATCACTTTATATCAGTGAGAGCAACAAAATTTAACAATTTGTTGATAAACAGTAAAAAAAAACTGTTGTTTTTGGGACCCAACCACAATAGGAACAACAATACGCTCAAAAAAAAGTCCCATGCAAATAATGCAATTTAAATTAAATACAAACTAATAAAAATTTATTACAAGCAATAAAGAACACTGTTTAAGCACATACTCAGCTAAGAACAGTTTTACAAAAACAAAAATCAACCGCAAGTAAGAACAATAACAACAAACATGTTTTATTTACGCAAAATGCACTCACAAAAAATGTAAGCAAAAAAGCTTGGGTACACATGTACTTGTTAACACAGAACTAGAGAGCGAGAGACATAGAGCGAGAGCATCTAAGCAAAAGAGAAAAAAGAAATACAAAACAACAACACAAACAATATCAAGTATCGTAAACAACAACAATAAGTTAAGCTGCAGAAGAAAAGTAAAAGAACAACATTATGAAGTATTGGAAATATCAGACGATTTCCAATATGTGTTATTGGAGAAGAGAAAAATGTAAGCAAAAAAAAGCTTGGGTACACATACACTTATCAACACAGAGAACTAGAGAGCGAGAGACATAAAGCGAGAGCGTGTAAGCAAAAGAGAAAAAAAATACAAAACAACAACACAAACAATATCAAATGACAATATCGTATGCAATAACAATAAGTTCAGCTGCATTGGAAATAGGAGACGATATGTAATATGTGTTATTGAAGAAGAGACTTAAAGAATTAAAGGGCACAGGCCAGAGATGTTAATATGATAAATTTTGAATATTTTTAAAGTACTTAGACCAAGGCATATTCATAAGAGGTAACCGCAAGAATACAACAAGTACAACAATGCAAAAACAACAGGCATTTTGTTTTTGTTAAAGAGTACACGGAATGTCAAAAACAGCTTCATAACTGACTGACGAATAACAATAGAAAGAGAAATGTTAAAAAAATTTATAAAAATGGTTACAAAACACTAAAAAAACAACAAAATTTTGACATTCTAAGACTCGTCAGCTGTTGAATTGCTCTTACCTGATATAAATATGCCATGACTTAGACTATATGAAAGTAATTATTTGTAAATTGTATAATAGAAAATAAACACAAATGAAAGTTTTATAATTGTAAGGATAACTTTGTTTCTTTAAAAACTTCAGTAAATATTACCATTCATTAGAGCGGTCGTGTATTTTTCTATGATATTGATATTTTATATAAAATGCATATACAGATGAAAGCAATTGTACGTATGTATGTAGTTGCTGAAACTGTTTCCCCCGTAGCGATATTCTTGTCAGAAGTTTTTGGTCTTAATAGGCGAAGCAGGGCTTTAAAAACATATTTTGATGGTCTAAAAAAATTTCTAAATTTACTTATTTAAACTCAATTTCAAATTACGATAAGGATTTTATAAAATTCTTGCTTTAATTTTACCTAAGTAGAGTATTAGAATTTAAAATACCCCTAATTCTCACTTAGAAAAAATTTACATTTAATTCGTAATAAACAACTCCCATCTGTGGTACATTTTGTGGCCACTAGAAACTGCATATAAATGTGAGAAAACAATATTTTACTTATAACAACAGTTACTATGTATAATAAAAAAAATACAACACAAAAAAATTTACGCAATGCAGTTGTTGTTGTTGCTTTTCTTAAAATTGGTGAAGCACTTGTTCAAAGTTTGGTGAACTTCATCATGCTCTTTTCATGACGATGACGTATGTAAATATAATTGCATTGTTGTTGTTATTTTGATTCACTCACTTCACTTTACTCTCTATTTCCAAATTGCAATCTCCATTCAATGAGTAAATAGTGTTACCTATTTACCAAACTTACGTACATAATTGAGTGGGAGAGAGAGAGAAAGTACTTAATACTTTTTTACTTGGTATTAAGATGCTCTACAATTTTCGTACGTTTTTCAATGTCAAGAAGAGAATATTTGTAGGTCAGTTAAATTCGTATGTAAGCGTACTTTTTAAATAAAGGGTTCATTTTTGTACTATATGGGTACCTACATGACAAATCCGAAAATGGCAATACTGATGTTTGCTTGTTAGTTAATCGTATACTTAGACTAGACAGTGTAACTGGCATTCATTCATAGTCAGAGTGGCGTCGCGATATAATTAAGTCTTTCAAATGTTTTTGAAAAAAATTTATTTAAAATAAAAGTAAAGTGCAAAGTGTGTGTGTGTGAGTGTAAGTGCAAATTTGTATCAAAAAAGTAAATTATTTTAAAAATGTAATAATAAAAGTGTTAAATGCATGAGGTCTCTCCCTATATAATAAAATCATTTAAATAAAATAAAAGTAAAGTGTAAAGTAGGTATGTGTGTTTAGATGTAAATGCAAAATTAAATCAAAAAAGTCAATTATTTTTAATATCTATTAAATAAAATAAAAGTCATAAATGCAAAAAAAAAAATCATAAAAAAATAAGTCATAAATGCAAATGCATAAGGGCAGTAGAAATAGTGTAAGTGCGTGTGTTTGTGCATCAAAAAATCTTGTAAAATGTGTACTACAATGGATCATCATGTTGGATTTCATCGAAGCAGAAGAAGAAGAAGCTGAATCACACGAATAATGCATAAGAGATAAGGTAATACAATAACAAAACTTTAATGCTATTATAACTGTGACGTTCACAATACCGGTTCTATTTTTTTATAAGTCACGCAAAATGTGTGATTTTTTTTTCATAGCAACAACAACGAATTTTTTTAGCACTGTTTTCTGCAGACATGTTTATTCATGCTTTTTAGAAAACTTTGCTTTTCTCTCAATCAAAAATTCTGAGTCCCCCTCTCTCTCCCTCACCAACACTCTTCTTCAGTCAGTCTCCCTCAGCAACACTCTCCCTCAGTCGCTCTTCCTTTACATACTCTCCCTCAGTCACTCTTCCTTTACATCACTCTCCCTCAGTCGCTCTTATTCACTCTCCGTCAATCTTTCTTTTTCACTCTCTGTCTCCACTATCGCCATTTGCATATGTACTCTCTGCAGATTTATTAATCTCCGTTTTTTTATTACGCATCTTCATTAAAAATAATTAACGTCATAATTGGCTTCTATTTCATAATTATGTTGTAAGATCGTAATAATGATGGTCAGTTGTTGCTGTGGCTTTTTTTATGTTTTTGTTTTTTTCGAAACAATGCCTATTTAGTGTCTGTGCTAAATGATGATGCGTATTTAGCTTGACAACATTTTCTATGACTTAGCAATTTACATAGTTGAAAAAATTTAAAAAAAATGCTTTAAAATAAAATTTTTTTTATTTTTAAATAAAAACGTAAATAAAGTTGCAACATGTTTAAAAGTGAATTAGAGCAAGAAAAAAATTTTAATAAATATTTGAAATATTTTTTTTTTAGAGAACAGAAACAAATTGAATTAAAAATTTTCGAAAACATTTTATTCTACGATTTAAATAGGGATGGCACTGCGATTTTCACAGAGGTCAATATTGTGTGTTTTTATAACAGGGGTTCTGGAAGAAAAAATAATTTTAATTTTTTTTTTGTAGAATAGAAACAAATTGAAATCCAAATTCCTGAAAAAGGAATTTAAGGGCTTACAATAGAGATAAGATTGACGTTTTCACAGACGAATACATGGCGGTTTTTTAAGGTACAGGTACTCAAAGCCATAGTGGTCTCTGAAGCCAACATAACCCATGCCATCACTCTAATTCGAATTAGGACCGATTTTTTCGCCTCAGTTAAGGCAAGTTGGACATGTCCTGCACCCAGAAAGACCGTTGAGGACATTTGAACGATGTTATATTCTATACATAATGGCATCAATAGGCCTTTAAAACGAATAAAAAAAATTTGATATCTCATCCCCACTTTGTTTAATGAAAAATTTGGTCCAATGGTGATCATGGTGTAAAGGGCTCCAGTTTACATCATTTCTTTGTGAACTTTAAAAACCGCTTTTAGCACGTTGAAATCAATGGAACATGAATCCTATAAGCTTTTAGAGAGCAACGATAAACTTGCAGGCAACTGCACCATTTTTCAAATTGAATATACAACCAACCTTTGCTTACTTTTATAACTACTAGGAACTTCTACGTGCCTTAATCATTCTGACCATTAAAAACCTCAACTATAATGTTGATCATCTCAATAAATAAATTCCAAAAATCGTTTTTTATCTTCACTGTCGTAAATTTTTGTGTGATTTATTTCGAAAAACCCAACCAATAAGTCAAGGGACACCATAAAGATGAGCTGCAAATTGCAAATAATGAATTTGACTCGTTAAGAAAGGGGGAAGGGGAGAGAAAAACAAAGAAGGACAGGACAAAGACATAAAAAAGAAAGAAAAAAAACTGAAACTGAAATAAAAAAGTCAACAACTTATTGAACTGCAATTGAGATCAAAATACAAAACAGATTGGCTGACAGTTTACAGTGTTTTGTTGCATAAACAAGTTGTAACATTGAGTGTTTTAACACAGCAACATAGTAAGAACACAACAAAAAAAAAAATTCACAAAAAATGGGAGAATAAAATTGAAGACCAAAAGAGTGAAAAAAGAAACGACCAAAAACAAAAAAAGAAATACCAAATGAACTAACAAAAAATAATGACGCAGCAATTGACGACGTCTAGTCTAGAAACGTGTAAAAGTAGACAAAAAAAAAAGAGACAAACCACTAGAAAAAAATAACATTGATAGGGGAAGCATAGCCAATATTAGTTTTATAGAGATGCTAAACATAAAAACATTAAAAACGAAACATTATTAAAGTAAACATTGGCAGATCTTTCCTTTTTGTATAAAAACATGTTGGAAAATTATAGTCGGTCGCCGAATACGACTTTTGGATATCCTATATAACAGTGACATTTCAATTCCACTCTTATTAGGGCTAAGGGTCTTGGTTTGAATACAGGACCATTTTAATCCAAACCCATAATTTGTTTGTATAAAATTTCAGTCAGAGGGTCAAGAATTTGTTTTTTTTTTATGAATAATTTGGCCGTTTGTTTCAAATACTTAAGGTTTTTAAATAAATGTCCTTAACGGCTGTATCCCCTCGGTTCAAATATAAAACAGAACCATTAAATGGATTTGAGATCTGTTTAGTACATCTCTAATTTTTTATAAGGTATGCCTAAAATATTTCCCATAAGCCTGTTACCACGACAAATTTCAGTATATTTAACCATGTCGTTAACGATAACTCCCTTTCTAGTACTTGTTACATACCCAAGCGTTTGCTTCAGAGAAGCATTAATGCCGCACAGGTTCCAAGTCTAAGTTCAGTTAAATCGTTCGTCTCAACTTACAGATTTCAGGTGGCCCCTGTTCTGAACAAGTATTCTTTGAATTTTCAAAAGCCCAAATCAAAAAAGCTCGGCTCAAAAGACCAACTTGCCCTACTGATGCATGACTCATGCGTGGTGTTTGAGAAAAGTAATCGTAAAACCCAGTTTGATCACTTTAAGAGCTAAACCATCAAAAGGATTTTATTACTATCCTTAACTAACTACCACCTGCCTCGGTGGCGTAATGAGTGAGTGCGAATACGAGAATCATACTGAGCGCCACAAGAGCATAGAAGTATAGAAACTATGATAATATCACACCTTTTAACTTCACTGTACTTGAATCTGCTTTCGAAAATTACTGATAAATCTTATTATGTCATGATATTACTCCTTTTACAGAACTTCATCGAAACGCTAACTGAGAGATTCATATCACTCGGCAAATTTGGATGCGAAATCTTTTCAGGAATGTTGAATTTGTGATTGTTACTTGCCCAATCCGTTTCTGTAGTTCTATTCAGGCTAAGAAAATGCCTTAATAGATTGTCAATGCGCGATTTAGATTTTAGATTCTATCGAATCTGAACAGAAAAGGGGCACAGAGTTTGTTGTCTAGCAATAGTGATTTGTACAGATTATGGAAAGCTTCATAAAATTACAACGAAAACTTCGAAGTCGCCGTAGTCGAGTAGGTAATGTGTTGGAGCTATCATATATATACGTCAAGGATATAGCTTCGTCTATCGAACTTTCGCGTTGGATTTCCAGTGTAGGGTAGTCGTGCTTTTATTGTGCTGCCCTTTCGCTTACCAACTTCTTCTTCTTTCCTACTTTTGGTAGAACTTGGTCAGTATAGGGACTGCGTTCACCTGTGGCGCCAAAACGGGCCGCTATGCGTGCTCAAGTGAGCTTTTGGTATCAAGGCTACCACTCCAACCTAACCTAACCTAGTAAATAAATACGTCCCATAAATATTTTCTCAAAAATCTGTCATTTGTAATCGACTTTAAACTGTAGATCCCGCCAGTTATGGACAAAATTATGGGAAGATAGGTCGTAATACTGACTTCAGAATTGTAATGACCAATTAAGTCTCTAAGCATTGTATATGTAGTATAGTAGATTGTATTAAACTAATTTTTCTTCAGCACAGACTAGGTCAACCTATTTTCTATGGCTAAATGGTAAGATTCTCGTGTATCCTCAATTTTATTGAATTTTCTATTAAACAACTATCGAGCTGCTTTGATTATTTGGATCCTTTTAATACTTTACAGACCTACAGTAGGGTATCTATCAGCACTATAATATTCTTTTAAAAGCCATAAGCCAATGAATACCAAAATCAACGAACAATTGCAAAAAAAAAAACAAAAAAAGAGACACGGGTAGATAGAATGACAGCAAAAATACTACACACAGATACTTCACTTATTCCTATCTATACTGCATCAAAAGCTGCAAAAAAAAAGAAAGTAAAGAAAAAAAGTGCCAGAGTAAATATAATTACAAAGTAAAGTTTTTCTTCATAATTTTTATATAAAAAATTGAGGAAAAGATTTGCAAAAAAATCATATAAAAGAACTTTATATGAGTCTGTTGATAAAGATATACTGACACAATGACTGCATTCTTTACTTATGTATTTCCTTTTTTTAATAATGCGGTTTATTTTTTTTTTTTTTCTGTTCCAAACTTATACTTCTTTAAACGTTTCATTTGCTGCTGCTTTCTTTTTTGATCATTCTTTGAATTGGTTTAACGAAACAAAAAAAAAGCAACATTTTGTGGCTGTCACAGAAATTCTCTTTTGCTTAAGCAATCTTTTGAATAAGACACAACCAACCCAGCCAACCAACAGCTTCCGGTTGTGTATTTTTATTTACAACATACACGCGCCGTAATCATATCCCTTTTTCCCCTTAAGCTATTCATTATAATTTGTTGGAAAAAGAATTTTAAATAAATTCAAATTTATTTTTAGAATATTGTTCTTAATGATTTTTTTGGTGAAATATTTTATGAAAATAAATATCAATCATACGTGTTGGTGGCCAAATAACTTTATAAGAAAAATTCAAAAATAGTTGTAGCTACTCTTAATACGAATCATCTGGACTCCATTGGATTGCTCATCTAAACGATTTAAAAAATAAAATTGTAACACAATATTTCCGAACTATAGACTCCTTTATAAAAGTTTTTCCTCGTCTCACATAACTTAGAAAAGAAGAGGAGAACTTACTCCACATAACGATCCCACATTTTATTTAAAATTTAAAAAAATCGATGACAATGCTTACCATTAGAAAAGGCCCTAAAGCTTCAGCCACCAGGCTGACTTATGTTAGGCTTCAGGGGTAGCTTTTATACCATACCAGTCCTTGATATCAATGGATTAAGACTCCTTTAACCTTTAAAGGAATATAGAGCCATTTATTAAGGGATGGGATAGTGGTTCTAAGATTGGTTTTAAAGCGGACAATTCCGCCCAAAATACCGAAAATTATTTTCCCAGTAAGCTTGGAAGGGCTGAGCATATTGTTTCATATTGTTCCAGATCGTCCAAGTTTAGTGATCTGGAAAAGCCACATGAGGAAGTCCTATCTGGCGCCTATGTCCGCCTATTATTTATAGTATTGGGTTAAATTTTGACCAGCTCAACAGGTTCATTCGACCCACATATGTACGGTGGTGGCCTTATAATTAGAAACGACTTAGCAACATGTATGTCTGTTAATTTCACTGTGCAGGACGTCTTACATACGTTTTTCCGTCAGATTGGGACAAATTAAACTCATCACTCCAGAGAACTCTGTTCCAGAAACATCGTTTCTAATTATAAGGCCACCACTGTATGTACACTCAGCCAGAAAAGTATACAAACGGTTAACAAATTTCAGAAATTTTTTAAACAATCCGTTTTCGTTGAAAATATTTATAATTGTCTGACATCTTTCTTCGATTTTAAGACGGTCTTTTGCATTGGTTTAGAAATTTGTGAAATTTGTTTATCGAATGTATACTTTTGTGGGTCTGTGCAGGGCCACAATTCAGTTCAATTTCAGAAATTTTTAACCAATGGAAAAGACCGTCTTAAAATCGAGAAAACTATAAAGATTTTCAACGAAAACGGATTGGTTAAAAAATTTCTGAAATTTGTTATAACCGTATATATACTTTAGTAACTGTGTGTACATAGTTGGTTATTAGATCCTTTCAGTCAGGATTTCGACCTAGTTTCTCACATCACATATATCGTGTGTGTTAATTTAAACCATAAATCCATAAGTGGCGGGATTTACAGTTTAAAGTCGACTCCGAACGACAGATTTCTTTTTAGAAACTTCATGGCAATTTTTATTTACTCTTAGAGATTTTGCCAGAAATCTGCTGAGAGGAAGTTGCAGAAGAAATATTTTTCATCTTTCGTTTTGATCGAGATGTCTGACCTAGGATTTGAGCCCAGGCCTCACGTGTCTAATAAACTAACTACTAGACTATGGCGACTTCTCTTACCCAGGAAGCGTGGCACCAAAGAGTATAATTTTTCTCTAATATCCTGCCTATTTGCCTGTGTGGGTTTTCTCAGTGTGATATCCGTTCTTCGTTTGACCCGCGGACCCAAATAAATGGGACTTTAGAATAATTCACCAATACCTATAGAAATAGGCCCAATTACTGGATAAGATACTTTACTAATATTTTATTGCCATTAGGAAGGCCATAATTGCCGTCTAAAAGACATTGCAATGATGTAGGGTCCCTAATTCTAGTATAGAACACCCCGATGAAAATATCAACAAAAAATCGTATGGGTTTGATGAGTTGTTGACATTAGTTTAAGCTATCATGACACATCCATCAAAAAAATTTTGTTAGCTTTTTAGAGTCCCATAGATAAGCTGACCTACTGAAGATGAGATCGGTTACAGATAATCTAATCTAAACAAAAGACTAAATTGATTCGTTTTTTAATATTGCATCCCAGAAACGGGCACAATAATTGGGGCTTTTAAAAGTGAATATCAAACTTTGATTGTTTTATCAGAATCGTTGGTTTTTTCGGGCAACATATCACGCGCTTCGTGTAATTTACAATCGCCAAAGACTTCAAACGATTAAGAAATTTAATCTTACCGGAAGAAATATTCGAAATCAGGTTTATAAATTCAAGTCCATTGATTCTGTAAACAATCGATTAACGCCTAAACGGAGGAGAATCCGAAGAAGTCGATTTCATGTTGCCACAACATGGCAAATTATGCGCTGAGACTTGTGCCAGCAGCCTTGCACAATTCAACTGATCTAAAAACTGAAGGTACATGACCAGAGACTCCGCAAACGATCCTAACTTAGAATCGAAAAATATTGTCATCGAGGCCCATTTCTGGACGAATCGGTAAGAGCACAAGGAAAGTTGTCAAATTTCTGACGATATCAATTCACATGAGATCCAGGAGCATCCTATGCATCCCCAAAAATTTATTGTTCGGTGTGGAGAATGGCTTTGCGACGCTTTCGATCAATATGTCTATGAGAACGATGTTGGCCAGGCAACCATTTCAATGATGATCAACTACCTTCGGCCTGACAACGACATTGTGGGGTCAATAGGTCATCGTTATGGGCCACAGAGCTCATCCCTCATTACTTATCCTGTTTGCGCGATTTGAGGGCATGGTCATCTCGTGTCGGAGTGATGTGAAGTGGCCACGAAGATTTTGCGATTTGACTTTTTCCGACAGACTGATAACGATGTGTGCAGCAGAGCAAAGTGTTGGAGTGAAGTAAACGCTTTGAAACGAAATGCAAAGTTATTCCGCAAAAATGAATCAGATTAAGAACAATTGAAGACTCAACGCAAATTTCCTTTATAAGTGTTGGAATTTTGTCGGGAATGTCTAAAATAATCCATAAAATTTTCAACAACTTTTCAAATTAACGGCAGCTGTATTTTATATAAATTTCACACAAAATTTAAATCTTTTTTATGCGCCTATCTTTAATAAATATTTTCGCTTTAACATTTTTCAAAATATCATTCTAAACACTATTTTTATACGTTTAAACCTGTAAGTGTTATCGCCTTAAGGCCATGTCTGACACCTTCTCTTTTCAAACAGACTTGAATGTTTTCAACTCTTCTTATTACTGCTACACAGTGCCACAGTACTTTGTGGATTAAAATGAAATGAAAAAAGTAACAACAACAACAAGAACAAAAAATGTGGAATGATTAACACTGCCAGACAGAAGTTCTTTGTATAAAAATTCTATAAAAAAATATCTACATTATGTGTTGTTGTTATTGTTGTTGTGATTTTGTTGTATAATAATTTGTTACAATAATCATGTACTGTACATAGCAGAAGAGGAAAGAAAAACTTTTTTCTTTTGTCTCCCCTCCCCCCTTTCTATATAAAATGTTAGCCAAAAAAGAAAGAAAAGAGAAAAAAAGAAACATTTTTGTTGCAAATACTTTAATTAAATTCAAAGATTTTAAGGCGATTAAAATGAATTATTAAACTGGTTTCTGGTTAATATGGCTTTAATCAGTATGAAAGCGGCTTAGAATAAAAAATGGAGTTTCAAAAACAATAAAAAAAAGACAAGAAAATTCCGTAACCCCAAAGCGGAAATATTTTTTTAAACCAAAAAAAAAGGAATGAAATTCTAAAGGTGAAGTAGAGCGATTAAAGGATTTATTTGCCTCCTGTTAAGGTTAAAGGAATGTTGAAATATTGTCTTAAAGTTGATTTTCCTAGAAATTTCAAATTTATCTGTTATTGTTTAATATTGCGCATGCATTAGCGTTGAAATAATCGTTTGTTTTAATTAAATTAATCTCAAAAATGATTTGTTGTATTAATGACAGTGGCTCTTATAGGCCTCTCTATAGAATATCAAAACAAAAGCTCATATAATCGCTTGAGTTTTAAGGGTTTACATATAAAAGTTACAGTGGATAACAGAAATTTCTTTTTTCTTTTCGTGAGATTTTGTGCTGAAAAGATTTTTTGTTGTCTACTCATTACAACTTCTACAGCAATCCTGAGTGCCAAAGTCTCAGCCTCGCAAGTGCTAGACTAGACTAGCCCTCCGCGGTCGGGTTAGTGTGGGTTAGTGTGAGGCCGGGGACGTTCGAATACAAAAAAATGACTGAAAAGGCATCCTGTGGTCTAATTTTCTTTCCTTTTATTACAGCTTCTATAGAAGCCATTGTAAATTATTCCCAGCCGAGTGCGTGTGGACCAAAAGATTTCAATACCTAATTCTGTAATCCATTATCATAATAGGAATACATTAGATTTTGTTATGACCACAGATTCGATCCTTTCACATTGCAACACTAAGTTTGTCTTTTGATAGTACACAGTCATCATTATGTATCGAAAAACACAAAGCCTTTACGATTTGGAGAGCCTCAGATAAGGTACAAAGTAATTTCATATTGGTTGAGGGCAGTTATTGATGACTTGCTTTTCTATAGAAAATTTCTCGATAACTTTAATTAATATTTATAAAAAAAATATTTCGATAACTTGCATTTTCTAAAGAGATTTTGTCGATAACTTGCATTTCCTATAGAAAATTTACCGATAACTTGCATTTTCTTAATCTGAACTCGCGGTGTTAAAATGTGTAAAAGTCTGAGTTCACAGTGTCTGAACATGTTCTAACCAGGACGCTATAATACTGGCTGGCGTTATAATACTCAATCCACAGATTCTATTCTTTCACATTGCAACACTTTAAGTTTGTCTTTTGATTGTACACAGTCAGCATTATGTATCGGAAAACACAAAGCCTAAACCATTTGAAGAGTCTCAGATAAGGTACAAAAAAAATTTCACTTATGTTGAGGGAACTTATTTATGACTTGCTTTTCTGTAGGAAATTTCTCGATAACTTGCATTTTATAATTTTTTTTTCCATAACTTGCATTTTCCAAAGAGAATTTGTCGATAACTTGCATTTTCTACAGAAAATTTCTCGATAACTTGCATTTTATATTTTTTTTTCGATAACTTGTATTTTCCAAAGAGAATTTGTCGATAACTTGCATTTCCTATGGAAATTTTACCGATGACTTGCATTTTCTTAATCTAAACTAATGGTGTTAAAATGTGTAAAATTCTGAGTTTACAGTGACTGAACTTCTTTCAACCATGACGTTAAAATGCTGCCTGGCGTTATAATACTCAATCCAATTAGCATTCATTTTTTCTTGCCATTAAAAAAATATCCGTATCTTACTAATATTAGGACTAAAATGGGAAATATTCTCCTTTTTAAACCTTCTTTATTATTTTGCACAGTTATTATAACACTTTTTGCTGCCACTGTTTACTGTCAATACAATTTATCGATAATACCCAATAGAATCAATAGCACGTACATCTCCACTAAGCAGTAGACAAAAGATTCAAGTCGTTATTATAAAGGGAGTGAGGCGTATACGAGTTTGTTTATAAGAAGAAGAAGAAGGAGGAGAACTGAAGAATGGAATAACGAAGAATGAAGAAAATTATTATTATTATTTCACCATTACCAGGAGAGAAGAGTGTGTGTAACCATAACAATAAATGAATGAATAAAAGAGCGTATGAATGGAATGGAATGTTAAGGAAAGGAACGAATGTCAGAAGAACAATTATGTTATTGACACCAGAACAATAAAATGATAATAAACATACCCAGGAGAGATATACCAAACCAATGCATATACACTTACCTATACATACATATGTATACACATGTTCAAACTTGTACAGCAAGAAACGTACACACACACGCACACACACATAAAAAACAAAATGCAATTTTACGCGATTAATTTAATATGAAGAGAAACCTTGACACTCATTATTTCCATTTTCTTCGTTCTCCTTTGTGTTGGTCTCAGAAACACTCGCTTTCTTACGTAGTATGTACATACATTTACCTATACAAATACATTTAAGGATATTATTATATGTATTATTAATTATATAAATAGTAATAACGATAATATACTCTCTCACAAATATAAACGAATTGCAAATGAAAGTGTAAATGGGGTACTCAATATTGATGTGGTGTTTAAAACACTCAGAGAAATTATTGCGTAAAAGTAAGGAAGTACTATATGACAATATGTCATACTTGTAGGTCTAAAGAGGACCTAAGTGGGATGTGAATGGAATTCCAGTATAGTCTTCTCGGTATCCTTCTCGAATTAAGATATAATGGAACTGTGTTGTCAGTATCATCCTAAGCAAATGATAAAAATTTATAGTCCGAAAGAGCTCAAAGGCAGTTAATAACACCCGATTCATTTTAAACTTCTAGTGCGTGTTGTCCCATTTGATAAGTTAATCAAAAGTAGATCTACGCCAGTAATCTTGTATTAGCCAGGACAGCAAAGTTTAGGGAGGTAGCTCTTATCATACTAGTGAAGGCTCAAACTCAAACAACAGTGGAGTAGGCCATTGAAAAATTTCAAGCAATAGAGCCTATCTAAGAAAGAGGGGTTTATCAGTAAGCTATAAAAGAGATTGAGCTACAAAATTCTTTAACATTCGAATCAATTTAAGTTGAAATTAACTAAACCTTCTCCAAACAGTAGATGCTGTATTGTATTGACTAGCTAATCAAAAGACTTTCTATCCAAGAATTTGACTGTTGTTCTGGATAATGCAGAACAGTGGCGAATGTAAACAATAATTATTTCAATGTGGAAATAGTTCTTATGGTACCTTGACCTAGCGACTTCAAGCAGCTGTTTGGTTTCAGTAAGAACAACTGCTTTTTACTCAATAACCACACAAAAATTTCTTTTTGAAATACATTAAATGTCATTCAGGTTCCAAATACTTTTCCTTCCGTCCAGAATCTACATTTTGCCTGCTCAGAAGTACTATGATCTCTGAATAGTCTCCTGCTACTATAACCTTTCTGGCTTGCCCCAGACCTATCACTGCCTTTCTTTTCACCCAGTAAATTTTCGAGATTCATGTTCCTACTCCATAGAAATGTGCCGACCGTCGCATGATCAGATGTCTACTTTTTGGCCTGAATTTTCATATGATCCATGGGATCCAGAAAATATTCAACCGGAGCAGAAAGTTTCTTAATAAACTCGATTCAATCTCAAAGTTAACCTTTTTGTTTGAGTTAAATTGAAAATATCATTTGATGGCGTAGACTTCCTCGAAGTAAACTTCCATTCTAGCTTTCGTCATACCCTTGACGCTTGTCGCTTAATAGAGTATGTAGCCCCCAAATTGGATCATTCACTTTTATTTCCTCTCAGCAGATTTCCGGCTAAAACTCCAAGAGTAAATAAAATTGCCACGAACAAGTTCCTCAAAAAATCTGTCTTTCGGAATCGACTTTAAAATGTAGGTCCAGGCACTCGTGTACAAAATTATTGATTAACCATTGTACTTACGATTCCGGTCTTCAATACCATAAGCAATACATACAGCTGTGTTCAAAATAATAGGAGTGCTACCATGTAATATTTTCAAAGTTAAAATTTTTTATTCTACCAATTTGCCAAACATGATATATTTTAATGGTAGTTACAACGATATGTAAGAAATAAAATACAAAACAGAATCTTGTAATAACTTTAATATTTACGATGAAATTGATTCATTTCTGTGTTTGCCCCTGAATTCAGTTGATCAAAAAAATAGGAGTGTGAGTGTTCTTTTAAAAATAAAAATATAACAGCACATAATTTAAAGAAAAAAGTGAAAAATAAGTACGGAAAAATGTAGTTAAAACTTTTTCTACAGTGATTCACATAAATTTTTGTGATAGTGGGACGAGAAAAGCATTGTACTGAAGAAAAGAGAAAACTAATTAAAAATTTTCGAAATAAAGGCAAAACTTACAAAGAAACTAAGGAAATCTTAAGTTACTCCGATCAAATGATCACAAATGCATTAAAATATAAAAAAAAGCCCGAAACGCCTGGGCGCAAGGCCAAAACATCTACTGTCGACGACCGCCGAATTGTGCGATACAGCAAAATAAATCCTTCAACGTCTTCAAATAAAATTCAAAAGGATCTGAATCTTGCCGTAAGTGTCCCTACTATTCGTAGGCGTCTGATGGACAACAATTTATTCGCAAGAAGTTCACAAAAAGTGCCATTGTTGACATACAAAACAGGCAGCAGCACGCTTAAAATTTGTCCAAGAACATATCAAATATCCGAAAGAAAAATGGAGAAACCTATGTGGACTGACGAAAGCAAAATTGTTTTATTTGGTGGCACTGGGTCTAGACAGCATGGTAGACGTCCGCCCAACACCAAATATAGAGCTCAGTATACACAAAAGACAGTTAAACATGGCGGTGCAAAACTAATGATATGGGGAAGCTTTTCATATAATGGTTTAGGCCCAATACATCGAATTAGAGACATAATGGATAGGAACGTCTATGTCAGCATTTTGAGAGAAGTGATGTTACCATATTCCACACTTCTAAAATGGATATTCCAACAAGATAATGACCCGAAACACACCAGTAAATTGGCAAGTGGGTGATTTCGGCTTAATGGGGTAAAGGTTATGGCGTGGACAGTTCAGTATCCTGACCTTAATCGCATAGAACATCTATGAGGGATGTTAAAAAATATGCTGCCGAGAGAAAACCGTCAAATGCAACTGAGTTGTGGTCTGTAGTGCAAAATGGGTGGAATAAAATTCCATTAAAACAATGTCAGGATTTAGTTCACTCCATGCCTCGTAGATGTGCTGCTGTAATACAAAGTAAAGGCTATTCTACCAAATACTAATCGTATTTAAAGTTTCTGATTATAGTCATAAGCATTTATAACTTTTTTAATAGTAAATCTTTATGGAAACTGAAATACTCCTATTATTTTGAACAGCACTTTTTAAGATATTTTTTTAAACTTCCTGTTACTTACTTGTTGAAAGCTTTATTTAATTAATGAATAACTTAAATAATTTAGTATTGAATCAACATTACATTACACCAAAAAATTGAATTAAACCATGTTTTTCATTTGTTAAGATTTAAGATTTTGTTTTTCAATGGGCTCACTCCTATTTTTATGAACACAACTGTACATACATACATAATTGGCCATACAACCCTTCAGTCAGGATTACGGCCTAGCTTCTCGCACGCCACTCATGTTGTGTGTGTTAATTTTATACGTGAGTGGCGGGACCTACAGTTTAAAGTCGATCCCGAACGAAAGATTTTTTGAGAAACTTTTCATGGCAATTTTAATTAGTCTCAGAGTTTTTGCCAGAAATCTCCTGAGCGGAAGTCGCCGAAGAAATATTTTTTCATTTGAACAGTGGCTTTACGTCTAATAAACCAACACACAACCTACTAGGCTACGGCGACTTCAACCTTAAATAAAACCGAAACTTTAATGGCACCATAAGAAATAATAAATAATAATAAAGGTTCTGATTGATGTTCATCGTCCTATTCAGGCCAAGGAAATTGCCAACTGCCCCTGGACAGAATTCTGTCCGAGTGCCTGTCCAAGTCACAATGCGCCAAAGTGGTCGAAAGGTCAAGTTCTTGTTGGCGACACAAAATCGACCGCATTAGATTCTCTTGCACACTCTCATGGAGATATATTCAACAGATCTTTAGTGAACCTACTGGTGTTGTTCGATCCTTTTCTGAACCAGCTACTGGGGACGATTATGACCGGCGCGTTGCGCGAACAGAACACCATCTTGGTTCCGCAAAACACACTGAATAATAATAATTGACATGCAACCAATATGGCCGTTATCAGCTGTCGAATTTTAGAATTCCGTATTGGAAGACTAAATTGGGCGAACTGCTCACACCACTTCTGTTGTATGTAAGAATTTAACCTGTAAGTGGCGGGTCCCATAGTATGTAAGTGAGGTGTACTAAGATCGTAGAGGCGATAAAACGTCTACTGTAACATAATTTGCTTACTAGTACAACTGAAAGTCTATTTTTCGAACAAATATTTCAATTGACAATCGTGCAATTTCGAAAGCATTTAATCTATAACTCTATACAGACCTACTTTCCGACTGTCATTGATTAAGTAAAGCCGTTCGACAACCATTATAAGCCATACTTTGTTTTCTGCCTTCCAACGTTGTATTTCCCTTTCTAAGAATATTTTTTTTGTACTCGCATGTGAATGCCTGCATTCATGCTCTCGTTCATATTTATTTTCAATTCATTTAAAGCGTGTGTATATTTACTCACTTATTGTTGGCTTTTGGATTAATTTCATCTGATTGCAAAATATTATGCGATATTTATGAAATTGCAAAAAAAAAACTAACAACAACAACAGCAACAATAGTAATGAAAAAATATCAGCTATTCAGAGCAGAATATATGGAGAAAAAAAATCCCCAAGGATTTTATAAAACTAGAAAGTATTGGAGTTTATATATGATTGTGTGTGTGGGTGTGTGTTGGTATAGTTTTTAAGCTGTCATATGTTACGATTATTAGTTGAATGAAAAAAAAAGGATGGCGAGAATATCAAAAGTAGAATGAAAACGAAGAGAAAAAAATGGTGCAACAGCAATATAAGCAATTAATATGGAATTAGAGGCAGCAAAATATTTCAAGCACTAGTTTAAGCAGACTATTAGGCACACTTTAGATTCAAAATAGATTTAGAAGTCTGGATAGTTTTACAGGCAAAGAAGATATTGCAAGAATTACAATTGAAAAAATTGAATTTCGAGTAGAAACGGACATATGAATTAGGCTAGGAAGTAATTCCTCATTGACACATTCTCTGGAGTAATGACTTCGAATTTTTAAAAAAATACAAGTCATCGACAAAAAATTCAACTTATTATTCCAAAAATGCAAGTCATCAAACAAAGAAATGCAGGCATCGGGCAAAAAATGCTAGCCATCTACCAAATAAAATGCAAGTCATCGACCTAAAAATGTAAGTCATTGACCAAAAAATGCAAGTCTTTGACCAAAAGGTGCAAGTCATTGACCAAAAAATACATGTCATCAACCAAAAAATTAATGTCATTGCCCAAAATAATGCAAGTTATCGCACATAAAAATGGAAGCCATCGACTAAAAGAGCAAGTCATCGACACCATCAAATTTTCCCGCTTCTTATAGAGAAATTTTCTTCCTCATTTGAAGAAAACAATTTGCTTCGACGCCTATTTATATCTCCGGTATAAAGTTACGCCCGACCAGAGCTAGTCAAGTCTGGCTAGTCTAGTCAGACTAGTCTAATCTGGGTAGTCTAGTCAGGCTAGTCTAGTCTGACTAGTCAAGTCTGACTAGTCAAGTCTGACTAGTCAAGTCTGACTAGTAAAGTCTGACTAGTCAAGTCTGACTAGTCAAGTCTGACTAGTCAAGTCTGACTAGTCAAGTCTGACTAGTCAAGTCTGACTAGTCAAGTCTGACTAGTCAAGTCTGACTAGTCAAGTCTGACTAGTCAAGTCTGACTAGTCAAGTCTGACTAGCCAAATCTGGCTATTCAAGTCTGGCTATTAAAGTCTGGCTATTAAAGTCTGGCTATTCAAGTCTGGCTATTCAAGTCTGGCTATTCAAGTCTGACTGGTCTAGCCTGACTGGTCTAGTCTGGCTGGTCTAGTCTGGCTGGTCTAGTCTGGCTGGTCTAGTCTGGCTGGTCTAGTCTGGCTGGTCAAGTCTGGCTGGTCTAGTCTGGCTGGTCTAGTCTGGCTGGTCTAGTCTGGCTGGTCTAGTCTGGCTGGTCTAGTCTGGCTGGTCAAGTCTGGCTGGTGTAGTCTGGCTGGTCTAGTCTGGCTGGTCTAGTCTGGCTGGTCTAGTCTGGCTGGTCTAGTCTGGCTGATCTGGTCTGGCTGGTCTAGTCTGGCTGGTCTAGTCTGTCTGGTCTAGTCTGTCTGGTCTAGTCTGGCTGGTCCAGTCTGGCTGGTCTAGTCTGGCTGGTCTAGTCTGGCTGGTCTAGTCTGGCTGGTTTAGACTGGCTGGTTTAGACTGGCTGGTCTAGTCCGCCTGGTATAGTCTGGCTGGTCTAGTCTAGCTGGTCTAGTCCGCCTGGTATAGTCTGGCTGGTCTAGTCTAGCTGGTCTAGTCTGGCTGGTTTAGACTGACTGATCTAGTCTAGCTGGTCTAGTCTGGCTGGTTTAGACTGACTGATCTAATCTAGTTGACTAGTCTGATTAGCTAATCTGGCTGGCTAGGAACCTCAAAGCAGCAGAGATCACATTGGAAAATTGAGATTTTGAAAATCTTAAACCTTCATAAAACTATCAGGATATTTGTGAAATGGCAACCAGGAGTTTGAGTTGAATGAAGGAATTGCTACTGTCGGTATCACGGTAGGATCCTAGAGGATCCAAGGAAGTTTTACTTTTTGAGCCGGCTGCTTTATTGGCTCTTTTGGCTTCTTTATGCTACTGATTCTGTACTGGCCATAAATAATTAAATTCAATGGAATTCAGTTTCATTTCAATATCAATTCACATTGAAGTGATCATATTTAAAACACCAGCAACCTTCTTGCGGTAACCTACGTTGCCTCAGTTCGTCTATCTCTTGTATACAACATGTAGCACCAATATGGCCACTGTATGTATGACAGTTGTTGTTATAGAATATTATTCCTTGTTGTATTTGTTTTTTTTTTGTTTTTGTTTTTATTTAAGTCCTAATAAAACGTTATCGTTTGCCATTTGTTTTTATTTATTGTCAAGGATTAAACTGACATCTGTTAATAACGTATGTATTACTGAAAAGTTTATCCTCTTTTATTCTCTCTCTCTCTCTCTCTTTCTTTTTCTTTTTTTTTCTTCTAATAAAAGAGCTTTTTTTCCGTTTAAAAAACCAATTTTTATTAAAAATATTTTCATTTTTCGTTATTAAATGCGGCATTATGTACGTCTCAATCAATATTTAAGCAGGAAAAAATTTAATTTGTACTGGTTATTAGTGTTGCGGTTGCAAATAAATATTTGCTGTGGCACATTAATACCTACAATAAATACCAGCAGCAACATGTAGTAATTTGTCAATAGCCAAAGGCAGTCAGCAATATTTTTAAATGCAAGTCTTTAATGAAAACAATCACACACGCGGTTTGGTGTATGGGAAATGAATAAAAAAGAAATCAATTTGATGGCAAGGCTTTAAAAAAATCAGGAAAGGAGAAGAAATTTGAAATATTTTTTTTTATTCAACTCTCCTTCATTTTATTTCCTTTCCTTTCAATTCAATTAATTTCATGTCAAAACGCCTAAAATTATGGCATCTCGTTGTGAGCATGAAATATATTTCACTTTAACTACTCACGTATGTAAATCAATAATTCCATTAAACCATTGACGACTTAGTAGTAGAGCCCCTTTAGCCGTACTTATGCATGTACGAGTACATGTCTGTCAGTTTATATGATGCCACACACGAAAGCCCCATGTAATTAAACTTTGATTTGATAAAATGTTTGATTAGCAAAACGTATGTAAATAATGATGCCACAAGTAACTGCTTGGAAGTAGGCAGGGGGGGGGGTGATGTTTGGCAAGGGGTTGAATGAAATTGATTTATTTTTGGCTTGTTAAGGATAATGTTGATTTAAGAAAATCTCAAGTGGGATTAGAGACGTTAAGAAATATTTGATTTACATACATACATACATACAATCTCTTGATGTTGGCAGGTGTATGATGTTCAGCAAAAAGAGGTAACATTTTTGGCAAATATTCCTGGAATGCATTAATGCCTCTCATAGGTTCCAAGAATGTGTTTTTCAATTCGATTCATTCTCATCATTCAGGATTACGACCTAGTTTCTCACACCACTCATGTATGTAGTGTGTGTTAATTTTACACATGAGTGGCGGGATCTACAATTTATAGTCGACTACGAACGACAGATATTTTGAGAGACTTTTAATGGCAATTTTATTTACTCTGAGAGTTTTTGCTAGAAATCTGCTGAGAAGAAGTCGCCGAAGAAATATTTTTTGTATTTTGTTTTGATGTCTGGCCTGGGGCTCGAACCCTGGCTTTAAGTCTAATAAGCCAACACACTACCCACTAGACTACGGCGACTTCATCTACAAGTTAGGCTCAGGATAATCTCCAATGTGAATAACTGTACCCTGGCCAGTTACAACACTCAACAACAAAAGTTTTGCTAGCCTGACATTGACTTAGTTTGAGAAGAGTATTTTCGTCTTTCTTTAGCTGCCCTTTAGTTGAAGATGTTTTTCTAAACAGCTGCTTCGACTCCACGGAAGGGTTCAATGGCGTGGAATCTCCACTCCACAGGAGATTACCTGCCTTTTCATTGCAGAGAATTCCCAAAAGAGTTGGTAGTCTAACTGCAAATCGAAGAACGGAATTGAGGGGAGAGAGTATTGTCCACATTGTCTGGCAACGTGTACCTCTGGCTCGACACAGACTTTTCTCACTAGAGTTATCCTTATTCGATGATCTCGTTACTTGTTATCGTCAGTCAGGATTATGACCTAGCTTCTCACACTACTCATGTTGTATGCGTTAATTTTATACGTGAGTCGCGAGACCTACAGTTTAACGTCGACTCCGAACGACAGATTTTTGAGAAACTTTTTCGTGGCAGGTTTTATTTACTTTCAGAGTTTTTGCCAGAAATCTGCTGAGAGGAAGTCGCCGAAGAAATATTTTTTTCATATTTCGTTTTGATGTCTGACCTAGGATACGAACCCGGGCTTTACGTCTAATAAACCAACACACTACCTACTAGACTACAGCGACTTCAGGCTTATAGTTCACTAAAACCTTTTATATTGAAGGGCTTATAGTGACTTGACTGTTATCTACACTGCTAGCTCCGAGTGATATTAAAAAAATAACTCCGCCGACACATTAGGAGATTTTAAATTGTCTCCATATAAGGTTAATGCACAAAATTTTCGCATACAATCTCGGCTTATTTGAAACTGTGTATAATCGGAAGTTTGTGGGCAAACATTGCTATACTAATGGACAGTCTTATGGCACTATACTTAGCGATACAAACTACTCCTCCTGGCTATATATGTTTCACCAGTGAATGCTAACGACTGTACTCCAATATCTATAGATATAGTCTACAGTGAGGTACATGAGGTATTATTTGGTCTATTTACTCGCGAGTTTTTGTTTTAAGTTCTTCTCATGTTAGTCAAAATAATTACTAATCATTAGCTAAACTCATGCGTAATCGGTTGTGGTTTTTCGACTGAAGTCTGTAGTCTGTTATTGTTTACTTCCTCTACCACTGTAAGCTTGCTGGTGGAGAACTTATCTTATACAATCTTCTACTTAGAGAGCCTTATCCAAGGAGACAAATTTTCCTCAGGGAATATTGCGCTTGATCACCATAATGAGGACAGCCTTGTCTGCCACCTGAAGGATACTGCCATGATGTGGCAGTCCGTATGCGTAAAATGTGTTTTCGAATATCAAATAACACTTCTAAACCTCAAACCCTTTAATTACCAAAGAACGTCAAAAACCACGTAAATAGTTGCAAAATGGGTCAATGATCTTTTTCTACTTCCCCCCTTGCTTGTTGTACTCCAAACTTTATTCCTCTTTTTCTAACCACTAAGCCATGCATACACCAAAAAGTTCATTAAAGTGGCTGCTCATGTAATATTTAATCATGTTAAAATCTTAAGAAGACTTTTCAAATCTGTGCAATGTAAATAGAACAACAACAACAATGTACACATACAAGGCAGGTACATACATGAACTAAAGAAGTATGTCAGTAAACCAAAGCTAAGAGCAAGACAGGATGGGGGGACTGTTAGAAAAAAAATCTTAATTTTCTAAAATATCGTCCATTCACCTCAACGGGTCACGAATTTTGCAAAACGTCTTAGACTTAAGCACAACATGATGTGGAAGACACAAAAACAAAAGAAAAAAACGTTAACAAGTTGAGTCACGTGTAAATGTCATACGCTACTCAGAAACCAGCGTGTAAGGCTCCTTCGATAGAGCAGAACAACATACTAATCAAACACTAAACGTTGCTTTTAAGAATCCCTCGTTTTAGCTTAAATATGCCACTAAAATAACTACTTAAAGTTCTCCCTCTCTCTCTCTCTCTCTCCCTCTCTCTCTGTATGTATGAACGTACATATGTATGTGGATGTGTGTTGTCACTGTATTGGTATTTGGTTTGTCTAACGAAATCTGTATCTGACACTTCTTTTTCGATCTCCACGTGTATAATAACGTATGTATGGCAGAATAAATTTTGTATGTGCCTGTCAGAGTGTGTGTATGAGTGTGTGTGTGTTTTCAGGTGACATTCTCGTGTCATCTTGCCTTTTATACTCGGTTGTATATCAAAATCAACGTCCTTTTACTTCTCCCCTCACCTTATTTAGTGCAAAGACCACAGTGTTTATGGATACATAATACAAGTTGGTGTATTAGTTATTGTATGCATGTGAACCGGGAGTGGGTATGTGTGTATGTTTGTGTACATGTATTAGGTCTCCCTTCAGTTTATGTTGTCGTTAGTCAATTACTTTTGTTTATTTATTTAACTAATGGAATTATTTTTTTTTTTTTTTCTTAAAGATTTTCTTTTGACCGCGTCTGTTATTATTAAATGGCAGCTTATTTAACGTAAAGTACAGTGGGGAAATTTTGTGAAAAAAAATCGGTCTTGAAATACTTCTTGAAATTCTCTTTAGACAACCGATTTGATTTGCGGTCTCCTTTTGATACCAACGAACTTACTGAAGAGCTTAAGGTAAAGCATGACAGGCTGCGATAGGAAATAATGACAGCCTCGTTGAAATCATAGGCTACTTCAGCGCACACATAACAAATGAATTGATGTGCGATATAATATCGGGTAGTCACAGCTCAATTCGACAATCGAGGACTTGTGAGCCAAGTGTGAGACTGAGTCCTCCAATACACAATTTTATCCGCTGTTATCTGTACTACTTTCTGTAAAGCTAGACAAATCCTCGATGTGGCTGCTGCATCGTTATACCTCGATTCTCAAGTTCTTTATCCACCACAACATACATACATACATACATAGATACATAATTGGTCATTACAACCTTTCAGTCAGGATTACGACCTAGATTTTCATACCACTTACGTTGTGCGTGTTAATTTTATACATGAGTGGCGGGACCTACAGTTTAAACTCGACTCCGAACGAAGGATTTTTGAGAAACTCTTCATGGCAATTTTTATTTACTCTCAGAGTTTTTGCCAGAAATCTGCTGAGAGGAAGTCGCCGAAGGAATACTTTTTGTATTTTATGTCTGGCCTCGGGCTCGAACCTTGGCATTTCGTCTAATAAGCCAACACACTACCTACTAGACCACGGCTACTACGACATACAGACACACATAATTGGCCATTACAACCCTTCAGTCAGGATTACAGCCTAGCTTCTCACTTATCCACCGCAACCAACGCGATATCGACCGCACAGTCCACAATCGACGTACCATTCTTACTATGCCTTCGTATATAACATTCCACAATGTTGGTTCATTTACTAGGCTTTGTAGGACTCCGCCTGTAATCATGTTTTCGCTGACAACCACTTCATTTCCATACTATAGTGTACGGTGGTGACTGAAGGCAAATCATACATAATTGGCCATTACAACCCTTCAGTCCGGATTACGGCGTAGCTTCTTGCAAAGGCAAAGCACTTACTATTTATCTCGTTTACCTTTCAACGACGTTAGAACGTTATTTCAGTTCGCTAAATTGAAGACATTCTTGGTGACCAACTCTGCATGCTTCCTGTGATATTGTCGTCAGCATGCTGATAGCGTTGATCGTAGACCTGACTCTGCGGAACCCAAATTCTTGAAGACGATTGCATATTATCCACTTAGCCCCTTTACCAATGTATTAAGCACACTCTATAGACAGTATGATGAGAGCTAGTCTGACTGCTGAACAGGCTTAAGAAGTAGTAATAAGCACTTCAACTTTCATCTGCCCTTCTTCTGTCGGGCATTTATTGCATATTCCCTCGAACATACTCGGGCTTGCCCGCACCGCAACTTGCCCAGTCCAGGCACCTTGTTGTCATTTATGAAGATTAGGGCGTTTAATACCTCTTGCACTTGGTAGCATGTAATCTCGAGTTTCCTGAGGTGGTAAGAGCGTCAAAATCATCTGCTTCAATAACATAACGATAAATCGGTTGTAGACTCCTCGGTTCCTTCCTTCTCTCTTTGCATAAGTCTGACTACCGTTTGAAGGCAATTTTTCAAAATACTGGTCGGTGAAGAAAATCCTTCTCGTTCTATCATCTTTTTACGAAATCTGTTTTTCTATCATTCTATTTTCCTATTTAGCCTCCGATTAAAGCGACATAAAGGTTAATTCCCTGGATATACCAGTCATATGTAAAGTCTTCGGGAAATCTTTCGATCTGCAAACAGCCGATTACAATCCCTTTAACATTGTTTTCAAGTGGAGGAACATAGTTTACCAGAAGATAGCTGAGGGGAAGACGCCTAAAAAAATTATTTTTCTTATTTTGGTTTGTTAGAGATATCTGAGCTGGGGCTTTAAACCACGGTCTCACGTTTTGTAAGCCAAAATACTAGCTACGGCGGCTTCCTAACGCAATAAATCGAATCTAATGACTACAAAATCACTCCATTATACTTGAAAAGTGGCCAGTTGAAACCACTAAATGGGTAACCCTTTATTAAAAATTAATTCCAACAGAATTATTTTTAAAAAGAAAATTTTTTAAACATCTCCTTCAGTGTCATATTCAATTAATGAAAACTTATCTTCACTCAACATTTAAGCGTTTGAAGAGAAAATATTTTCCTAGAAATCATTCTGTCTTGCGGTTTAACTTGTCTGCCAGGAAATTCTATTCTTGGCCACGGTATGACGTGCTGTGTTTAATCAATGTTCGTAAGCCAATCTAACAAGGACACGGACGCGGGGCATAGTGGTAAGATATGGGTGTCAGCGTACATATGAATCAAAGTGTATGCATTACACTGTTAATGTAAGCATGTGTGTGTCTCGGTATGCATGTGTAAGTTTTGTATGCCAAAAACCATGTTGTATTACATGTGCTACGTGTTCTTTGTTGAAATTTTAGCTTTTATTTCTTCTTAATTTGGGGTTTTCCTTTCTTTTTTCTTTTCTTTGTTTCGTTTTTATTTGTTTGATTTGGATTTTCGTTAAGAGTTTCTTATATTATATGTTGTGAGTATTTTTTTTTGTTTTGGTGTGTATATCTTGCCAACATCTTAATTGATTTCAATGTAATTGACAAGACTGCCGTAGGGAATGTCAAACGAAATAGAAAAAAAAAACGAAAAATTAAAAGGAGAAACCTAAACCCATAAATAAAACAAAATACAGCAACTAAATCAGGAAAATGAAAATGAATTACAACTAAAAGTAGTAGTAAATACCCGTATTTATTATAAGACTAAGCGACTTATACACATACAAACACACACGTACACCCATATTCACGTACTATGTATTTACTCTGGCATTAAATGCCAATCGTCATCATCACCATTAGTAGCGTCATAAATAAAAAATGTGTATGTTGTTGGTTGGAACAACTTAAATTAAACGCAACATTATTCAATTACGACTATACCATGACAATTTCCATTTAATTTAAGTCGTCATTTTCTTTCTCTACTTCTTCTTCTTGTTCTTCTTCTCGTTCTTATACTTTTTCTATGTTTACAAGTGAAACTTTTTTTTTACCTTTGAAAACTTGAATAAAATGTTTTTCAATTAAATGTTTGCCAGTGGAAGGGTTAAAGCAATTTGAATTGCTTGTAAAATTTAAATTTTAGAAACTTTTTTACGAAATTTTTAAAATGTCAAGGAATTGTATTCGTTTAATATAATAAATTTAGAAATTTATTGCCCATGAGGTTTGACAAATTCCGAAAAAATAGGTTCTTGACGTACCAATACAACTGCTGAAATAAAAAATACCTTTTTTTTTGTAAATGCAAATGCTTAAAAAAAAACTACTGAATATATTGTCAAATTTCTTTGTTTATTTGAAAGTACAATCCTTCCGGTTAATAATGGAAAATAATTTCATTCAAATGGCTGCCTCGGCTGGCCATGCAGTAGCCTATACGATTGATCCAATTTTTAAGCACAGCTGTGTTTCACCAATGGCTTCACGAATATTGTCCTTTAAACAGTCAATTGTCTCTGGCTTGTCGGCGTAACACTTATCTTTGACGGCACTCCACAAATAATAGTCCAACGGTGTCAAATCGCAGCTCCGAGCTGGCCAAACGACATCAGCTCTGCGGCTGATAATGCGATCTTCAAAAACAGGGCGCAAAATATGTGGCACGTAGCGCCGTCCTGTTGAAACCAAATGTTGCCAATATCCTCCTCTTAAATTTTTGTAAACAAAAATTCGTTCAACATGGTCCGATAACGATCGCCATTGACTGTAACGGCCACTCCTTGCTCATTTTCGCCCAATTATGCCTCTGGACCAAAATCCGCACCAAACAGTGACTCGTTTTGAGTGCGTCGGCTTTTCAATGTATACGTGCGGGTTTTCTGTGACCCCAATTGCGACAATTTTGCTTGTTTACATACCCGCCAAGATCAAAATGAGCTTCATCTGAAAAGATGAGTGATGTTTTGCCAAAATCGGCATTTTCTGGTTTAGGCTACTGCATGGCCAGCCGAGGCAGCCATTTGAATGAAATTATTTTCCATTATTAACCGGAAGGATTGTATTTTCAAATAAAAAAGAAGTTTGAGAAAATATTCAGTAGTTATTTTTTAAAGCATTTTCAAAGAAAAAGCTATTTGGCGGACCCTTTATTACACTTCTTGCATAGGGCCAATCGAAGGCCAAACAAATGTCGATCATATTTACATTGAGATAAACGAACAAGCAGTCTAAGGGTCATAACCAATTTGTCGGTTGAATGACCACCGCCATCATATCACTGTTTGTCGATTTTGCAAAAGCATTGGACCACAGGATCATTTAGAGTGATCTCATATGCAAATGTATCGCATAGAAACTAATCTACACGAAGTAAGTACCTCGATAAATAAATAGGTAGCAACGGAGAAGACATTATAAAGGCGTTTAAGGTTTCAAATCTATCATCATTCACCTAAGCAATAATTTCGTATTATTTTGCGATCTTCATTATTCGATGTGGTCTAGATGAGCGCCCGTTGTTCAAGCCCCAGGCCTAATATCTCAAAATTTTTTTTATTTAACTCGCTTCCCTTCAGCAGACTTCTAAGAAAACCTCTGAGTGTAAAATTTACTAAGAAAAGTTTCTGAAGTCTAATCTACAGTGGTGGCCTTATAATTAGAAACGACTTAGCAACATGTATGTTTGTTAATTTGTTTTACAGTTTTCACTGTGTACCTGGGATCAAAGGCTTTGTTTGGAGGACGTCGTCTTACATACGTTTTTCCATCAGTTTGGGACAAATTAAACTTAGATTAGTCACTCCAGAGAACTCTGTTCCAGAAACATCGTTTCTAATTATAAGGCCACCACTGTACATACGTAAGGTAGATATGTAGATGGGTAAAGGGTATGACACTAACTAAAGGGGATACAAGATATTCCCTTGAGCTATAATTTCGTCTTGTTTTCGCTCTCACCATTAACTCGCTCTTTCTAGTAGTCTGTTGGCTTTTGAAATCAAAACCCTTGATTCAAACCCCAGCCTAGATAAAGGGAGCATCAAAAGAAATTGTACATTAAAAGAAAATATATATTAATAAATTACCGTTATTTTAAATTTTAAAATTGTTTCATTGCCAGTTTTTAAAATTGAAACAAAAAAAATTACCAAAAAATTTCGAAATATTTGCTAATTTTCTCGGGCACTCTCGTTCAGTGGTGGTATAAGTTGTGTTTGGTGATCGTTAGAATTTTATCCTTAGTGTACAGTTTCTTTTGACAGGCATTGTATCTCAAAATTTTTTCTTTTGACGATTTCCACTTCAGCAGAGGTCTAACATAAAGTCTGAAAGTAAATTTGCTATGAAAAGTTTCTCAAATCTTTCATTTGAAGACGATGTTAAACTGTCACAACATCTGTGGTATGAAAAGCTAGGTTGTAATCCTGACTAAAGGGTTAAAATGATCCAGTAAGTCAGATCTACAGGATATCAATCATATTTCCTATAAAAAGCTTGTATTCTGCGCAAATTTGCTTAACTTCTTTCAGTTCCACTGGTCTCATATGAGCTCTATCTGGTAGAGAATGACTTCGAAAACATTGTATTCTCCAGCTTACGGGAGCTAGACAATGACATAAAAAATGTTCCATTGTTTCGGTTTCCTCTCTGCATGCCCTATATTCATTAGGCTGGGTTGGTCATAGAGGTTATGCGGTTCATATGTATGTGTATGGAAGGTAGAGAGTGGCGTAAGGACATTCAAGAGTGTACTCAATTCGGTTTTATTTACTCAGAGTACATGCACGTTTGTCTTTTCCTTTCTTCACTATATGCTACCACGCCTTTGTCGTTCAGATGTTCATCAAAGTGAAGTATCGCCAAAAGGACACTTAACAGTGTCCTTAAGTCGCTTTTACATACATAATTGGCCATTACAACCCTTCAGTCAGTATTTCGCTCGAGTTTCTCACACCACTTATGTTGTGTCTATTAATTGTATACATGAGTGGCGGGATCTACAGTTTAAAGTCAATTCCGAACGACAGATTTTTAAGAAACTTTTCATGGCAATTTTATTTACTCTCAGAATTTTTTGCCAGAAATCTGCTGCGAGGAAGACGCCGAAGAAATATTTTCTTTTTCATATTTCGTTTTGATGTCTGACCTGGGGTCTGAACCTCGGCCTTACGTATAATAAGCCAACACACTACCTACTAGACTACGGCGATTTCAGGTCGATTTTACTTAGTCTAAATATGTATAATTCTGTTATTCTGCTAGTGAGTTTCACACCAGCACATATTTACAATTTATTACCCTACTGTCCCACTGCTCGGGTATAATCCACGTGGCCTTTCCGCCTGCTTTTTAGCCTGGTTTTCAATGCACTTAAATTCATTGTGTTATCTAGACTTCTGTTCTCAAATTCGATTATAATTTCTTTTCATCAGATATTGTAGCTTTTAATCTATACTTAGCAGTGTATTTCACATATTAATTTAAAGTAAAAGAAGAACAAAATCTGATCATAATTTTTTTTTATTTTTCATTACAGGTATGTACCCACAATTGATTTTTAAACCTTAAGTAAGTAAATGCCAATATCATTTTGTATTATTTTGAGACAGTAAAACCTAAAGATTTTGAAATAATTTTCATGCTGTTACGTGCAAGAACGTGAGTTTTTAATGTTTATTTCATTGTAAGCAAGCAGGTACATTCTCTCTTCAACATTTATAAGTTCTTGACGTGTTCATTATTATTTCAGATATTATTTCTGTGAATATTAATTGAGTTACAGGCTAAATGAAATTGTCAGATAAATTATTGCGTAAAAAAGAAAAATGAATTTGAGATTCAAAAGATGTGCAACATACAACAATACACAACTCTGATGACACCCTATATACATACATATATAAGGGTGTAGAATATCAGCTTGTGGTTAAAAGAGTGTAGCGCTCTCAAAGTTCTTGTGTTACTACGGTGTCCTGTACCTAGGAATAAAAATAATTTAAAGACTTGCAGGATTTAAAATGCCACGTTTAATATTATTTTTAAATTCCTTCCTTTTTTAATAAAATATTGTAGTATCATCATAATTATATATGAAAAAACTACAACAATACCAACAACTACAACAAGAAAACAATTGGATTAATAGCAATCATAACAAGCGCTTGCTAATGACATACAGTGGCGAGCATTGTTTTAGTTTTGTAATCGCAAATAGTAGTCGCCTTAGTCTAGTAGGTAGTGTGTCGGCTTATTAGACCACGGTATCGCAACGAAATTATGAAAAAAAATATTTCTTCGGCGACTTCCAGATTTCTGGCAAATACTCTGAGAGTAAATAAAATTGCCATGAAGTCGCCGTAGTCTAGTAGGTAGTGTGTTGGCTTATTAGACGTAAAGCCATGGGTCGAGCCCCAGGACAGACATCAAGTCAAAATACAAAAAAAAAATATTTCTGCGACGACTTCCTCTCAGCAGATTTGTGGCAAAAATTCAGAGAGTAAATAAAAAATTGCCATGAAAAGTTTCTCAAAAATCTGTCGTTCGGAGGTGTCGACATTGAACTGTAGGTCTCGCCACTCATGTAAAAAAATTAACGCACATAACATAAGTGGTATGAGAAACCAGGACGATGTACAAAGGGTAAATTCGACTTCCGGGTACTGTACTTGTCTTAATTGACAAGTACACATCCTCTAACCTAACCTAAGTAATCGCCAATAGTCAGGATTACAACCTAGTTCCTTACACCAGCCATGTGTGCGGGTGTTAATGTTATCCAGAAGTGCCTGAAAACGAACAATACTTTATGTAGCTCATTGTATAATATTTCTGTTTCAAACACCGAATACAATCCTATTTATCCCTTCCAAATGTCTATCATGGCTTTTCTGTGTGGACAGCATCAGTAACGTCCAACTTCCCACGACTCTGGCGCATAAATCAACCAGAATTTTAACAATGGCATGGGTTATATTGTCATTGATGACTGTTCTGGTTTTTGGCTTATATGCCTACCCCTTAAGAAAACGTCTCAATGGGTCAAATTGCTAGATGACCATGCTCTCAAGTCGCTCTTGCAGAATATCGCATGTAGCTTGAGCCGTATGACACGTCGCAGCTTCTTTTTGAAATCACATGTCATTGGTCTCTAGACCATACAAGACCAAAAAATATTGAAAATCCCAGAACTATGAACCTATCACACCGCCAGTAAAAATTGAATGCTCTTGTTGTGTCCCATGTAGATTAGAATCGTTCCAAAATTGACGACTTGGTCTGTTTACACTCTTTTCATCCAGAAAAGGACTTCATTGCTGACAATGAAGATTTAGCTGAAAATTCTGAATGATTCTGGACGATTTCGAATCCTTATCTTAGGATCCCAAATGCCGAGCAATGTCAGAGAAGATGTTTTTTCCGTCCACTTTCTGCAGAAATCGTTGTGAGGTACTCCCCACTCTCAGGACATATGTAACCAAGCGCCTGTATCAACATGGCAGAAAATAGAATTTCGGAATTAGGATGACTTGCTGGATCTATACAGCAGTAATCAGATCTATTTTGAACAATGGGTACCTCGTATGATAAATATTCCTCCTTGGCAGGACAACATTATAACGTCAAAACAAAGATTCAAAAAAGATTGATGGAGGCATTTGCTATGTCATTGCTATGCTTTGAACATGCATTTGTCTTAACCACATGGCCAAAGGCTTTTGCAGTAACTGTAGGGACGATGGTTTAGTAGTCTAGTAGGTAGTGTGTTGAATTATTAGACGTAAAGGCCATGGTTCAGCTCAGCAGATTTCTGGAAAAAACTCTGAAAGTAAATAAAATTGCCATGAAAAGTTTCTCAAAAATTTGTCGTTCGGAGTCGACTTTAAACTGTAGCTCCAGGCACTCATGTATAAAATTGACACACAGTCCTTCCTGACTGAAGAGTTGTAATGACCAATTATATATGTATGTGAAACGGATGCTTCTGGACATTCCTATTACGAAGATAGTCCCACAGAACTGTCAAGAACGTAAGTCTCAATACCTTATTCAGAAGTTTCAAATGGTTCCAGCGTTAGGGAAAATGAAAGACTGTGCTATTATAATGGGCTACATGAAGCCTAAGTGTGTTTATTCTCTTGGGTAGTTCGCCAATCTTAAGTGCCTTACCTATCAAGGACATTCAAGTGCTTAGATTCGAGTAGATGTCACTTATTCTGTCTCTGCTCTCTATATCACGAGCAAGTACTGTTCTGTCGTCCTTATTGAGTAGCTTATTGAAGGTTTTTTTGGTTCGGCCATTTGCTTCGTTTGTGGTAGCTAGGCGATCTTCATCGTACCACTGGCTCTTCCAAGGGATGAGAATCTCTTCAGCTGGAATTGAGGATTGTGTAGAGCATTTGCAACAATTGTACGTTTTCATCAGGATGGCTATATGCCACCACTTTACCACATTTGCCCCACATTGTAAACGTTGTCCATGGTGCAATTTTTAATTTTTTATTTCTTCGTTATACTTGCTGCACTTGGTTTGTTTATTAACGTTGTTGTTGTTGTTGTTCATATTGTTGTTGTATTGCCTGTTCAAATATGTATAATTTCATATTACAGGATATTATTTTTTGTACTTTCCTCCTCGCATTTTTTGTTTTTGTTTTTTTTTTTTTTTGTTTCTGCTGCAACAACAATT
Source organism: Sarcophaga variegata (assembly GCA_932273835.1). Taxonomy (NCBI): domain Eukaryota; kingdom Metazoa; phylum Arthropoda; class Insecta; order Diptera; family Sarcophagidae; genus Sarcophaga; species Sarcophaga variegata. The sequence goes on from OW026362.1 coordinate 11,655,231, forward strand.
TCTACAATTATTATTACTGCTGTGTTCGTGTTGTTGCTGATTGTGTTGTTGTTGTTGTTTGTATTGTGCCATATTGACATTTATACTCAATATTCTTGTGTTTGCTCATTTTAATCCGCTTTGGTTTAAGTATTATATTATATCCTTTGCTGTTGTTTTTATAATTTTTTTCCGCTGGTGAGTCCTCAAAATGTTTTCCCTTTTTTGTTCGTTTTTGTTTTTACAGCGAATGACGATGACTATGACTATGACGATGACGATGACTATGACTATGACGTTGACGATGATGACAATAATGAAGGGACTTGGCTGTTATTGTCATTGTTCTTAATACTGATTACATTGATCTGTATTGGCTGATGTGAATGATAAACCAACAGAAAAACAAAAAAAAGAAATAAAAATTACGGAAAAACAATAACAAAAACAACAAGAACAGCAGAATACATATATTTCCTACAATAGACGAACATACATAAAAGTTTGTCCTGCTGACAAACTCCTCATCATCCTCTAGCAAATGACATCCTCTAGTTAAATTATGTCGAGTTAATAACGTGTCCTTTACAATTTAATATTTATGCAGTCGTTGTCCTGTTGTCTTATTGTTATTACTGTTGTTGTTATCGTTGTTGTCGTATTATTATTATTATTATTATGCTCATCCATTTAATATTTAATAAGTATGGATTGCATGAAACCGATATACAAGCAATTTGTATTTAAAAAAAATTAATTTTAATTGAATTACACAATTGCCATTGCCATGGGAGAAACTTTAGGTAAGCAAGGGTTTGAGAAGAGAAAGGGAACAAACAGGGTAAGGAGAGATAGAATAGGTTAAAGGTTTGCTAAGCATTTTCAAGTAACATCTGTCAAAATCAATGCTTATGTGAGGCTTTTTTAATATTAGCCCTCATTACTCTATTGATAAAACAGTCAATTAAACGCGATAATGCAAAATTAGGGCATTGAGCCTGCGACTTTTTAATTGCAATACAGGTTTTTGGAAAAAACATCCTCTTCAACAAATTCTCCCTCAAGAGCTACATATTTGAATCAATGTCTCTCTAATTTTTTGTATTCCTTCCTAGATTAGAGGACGTGTACTTGTCAATTAAGACAAGTAAAGTACCCGGTGGTCGCATTGACCCACTGTACATATTCCTTCTAAAAAAATATGATTACATGAGATTCAGATTTCGGTCATAAATCCAGGGAGCAGGATAAATTACCTACCTCTCTCTTCTTTTCCATTACCTCTCTTCCACAAAATATATCCATCTTTCACTATATGCTGCTAACATTTTTGCATCTTCTCATGTGCGATTATACTGTCCGAGCTGTTGGACAGTGGCTGGCCATGGCTTCTTAAGCCTTAGGATTCCAATCTAGCGCCAATGTTATTATTATCTGAAAGCTTTCTAGTAGTATACGATTGCACTGTCCTAGCTCTTGGATAGTGACTGGCAATTGGCTCTTAATCCTAAGGATTCCAATATAGTGCCAACGTCTTTCTTGCCTGAAAGCTTTCTCGTAGTATGGTCCTTCCACCTCCACTTCCTCTGTTCTATTTCTTTTATTATGCTTTCTCATTGGTAGAGTTTCAGATATCATGCATATCTCTGGATATATAGGCTCCATATGCACTTGCATTCGCTTTAAACGACTCTGTAGCTTTTGCGTGATTTTGTGCGAAACTAATCAAGTTTCATTTCCGTACAATAGAGTTGAATTTACACCAGCGTTGAATACTCTAAACAGGGACAGGGTTCGTATGGCGACTTCAGCCATTTACTGTCAGCAGTCTTATGACAAAAAAAACTCTGAGTTTTTTTCGACTGTCTCTCAGCAAATTTCTGGCAAAAACTCGGAGAGTAAAAAAAAATTGCCATGAAAAGTTCCTCAATAATCTATCGTTCGGAGTCGAGGTTAAACTATAGGTCCCGTCATGAAAGCTATGTTATAATCCTAACTAACTGGATATGATGACCGATTTAATAAGGAAGGTTAAAGAAGTAGTTTCTCTGACCCATTAGGCTGTATGTGTTGTACACACTGCTTCTATCCATTGCGTTGGTGAAATTAAATTTAACGTGTTCACCATTTGGCTCAGATAAAGTAATGATCGGTGTTCATATTTACCCCAAGAATCGAATGCACATTGAATATATTTGAGGAGCGTGCTTAGTCCACAACAATATTGTTGATCCGTTTTCTAATGATTTGATCTGGTGATAGCTACATATTTCGCTTTATAAAGTTCTAGATAAAAGGATAAGAATATATGGATTAGATAAAGAACCTTGAAATAACTAGGCTGCACGAAGCCTCAATGAATGTTAGCCTCCTATCATTGTTTATCGTGGAAGCATTTAAATTGTATTGACTAATATTAGATCCAAAGAAGCGCTCCCGTGCTATTTTTCCGAAAATATCTTTGTGGTTCTGGCAGTTACCATGTACATATTTACTCCCGGCGCTCTTAAAAAACCTTTACACATTTATAGGACTAAACTCCTGTTGGACATAATCTGGCATAAGGCTCAAAAAGAAATATTAAGCCTTGGGGCGGGTTGTATACAGCCGTTCTTTCAGTGGCGTGAACTCGAAGAGCAGTATTTTCATTCTCCTACTTGCCATAAATCCGCATTCAACCTCGTATTTGCTATCGTGGCAGTTGTAATACAAGTCTCCTTTTGATGTTTTTCCTCAAACTGTACATTGCATTATATTTTCTGGTTGAAATTCCCATCATATTTGTGCCTATCACATAAACTATATGACAGGATCAGGTCATATGAAGTCTCTTAGTCTAGTAGACGTGAGGCCACGGCTCAAACCCATGGTCAGACATCTCCAACAAAACAAAATATGAAAAAATATTTCATCGGAGAGTCAATAAAATTGCCATGAGAAGTTTCTCAAAAACTCTGTCGTTCGGAGTCGACTTTAAACTATAGGTCCCGCCACTCGTGTATAAAATTAACACGCACAAATTGAGTGACGTGAGAAGCTAGGCCATAATCCTGACTGAAGGGTTGTAATGACCTATTATGTATGCAGAATTAGGCCTTCGATCCTTAAGGGGATCGATGGAATGTTCAAGGGGATGATTCATAACTTAAGGTGCATTCTACATTTGCAATGAATATGAGCCTTAGAGGTAATCGTTTCCATTATTTTCTTGTTTTTTTCTATAGTCGTTGTCATTTTTTCCTGGATGGGTTATTAAACCAATGTCTTAACCCGTGTTTTTTTTCTAATGGCAATTCTGTCACCAGGTTCAGCAGAAGCTGAAGTCTCCTCAAATAAGTCAGCATTTTTCACAATTGAGAAGAAGATTGACACATTAAGACTAAGTTTTCCATGTTGCAACGGCTCAGACTTGTTTCTTTCTATACAACTTCCGCTGTATTGTCTGTCACTTATACTTTCTCACCGGAGATCAGATCTTGGAGACACCACAATAAACTCACGTTGTCTCCCATAAACTAATCAAATTATTTTTGTTTTTCGAGACTTCAATTATTAAATAAAATATGTACAAAGTTTTTTTTTTACAAGATTGTTTGTATGTACATACATATATGTGTATTTCGTTAAATCATTAAATACATTTTTATTATTCATATTTTTATTTTTGTTTTTGTTTTCGTAAATATTTTCATATTCATGAGTTTGACACTCCTCACCAGCATTTCTATTATCATTCACACATTCAAATTGATTTTCAGTTTTTTTTTCCTTTCAATTTTGAAATCACAAAATGGCAACAATCAAAAATAATACGTATAAAGTAAATAAATAACTGTTTTATTATATTTAATATTGCTTTTTGTTGTTTATATTTGATAACAGTTTTTTATTGTTATTAACAATCATGAATGTGGCATGATAACCATAAAATTGTAGAACAAAAAAAAAAACCTACAAAATTTGTTGCATTACTTCTCGTCAAAATTTATATACGGGTTGTCATAAACTGCTAAGTGTTAATAAAATGTGAGACCAAAAAAGACCTGTCACTTAGACAATATGATACATTTATGATGCCACATAAAAATTAACAATTAGAACAGACAAATGAGACAACACAAAATGACTTTCTGAAGATAACAAAAAAGGCAAATTACAAACACTCATATTGAAAAGTGTTATAAAACAAAAACAAAACAAAAAATATATTTATAAATATTATTTACAACAAAACTAATAAGGTTTTGTTAATCAAATTGAATTAGTTTTTCATTTGGACTTTCCAAATGTTCTCAATACGAGGATTGCTCCTTTAGGATGGCAACCTAAACTTCTAACAAAAGTGTATCACAATAATTTCCTTTTATTTGTCCACATAATTCTTTTGGACGAAACGACCTCGCAGCCTATAATGCATTCAAATCAAGTGACAATCTCAAATAGCATCAAATAGCTCAGCTGTCCTGTTCTGATTACTAGCAAACCAAGTTTTGCTAACAAAACCATCATATACTGGAGCTTTCGGGCCGGGGACGGTACTCATATTTTTCAGTTTTGTGGATAGTCAGCTGTCCTGATACGTAGTGCACTCTTTTCCTCGTCAACGAGAATATTATTTGCTACGTAATTGAATTCCATGTGGTTTGCTGAAACTAGTTAAGCTGCATGGCAGAAAATAGTAAAGTTGATAGCAGTATGGCTTAATAGAATTAAATCCTAGCTCACCCTGTACTATGCACTTGCAGCAATTCTGGGGAGATAGCGAAAATCGTGCTCGATTTTTATGGTTCTTTATAACTTCCTGAAAACAACATTTGATATTAGTACTCCAACAAGCGATTTCTAGTCTGCAGATCCAAAGGTGATACTTTTGAGGTCTATACGGATGGCTCGAAAGTGTTGGACAGAGTAGGCTGTTGGTAACCAAATTCTTGTTGGGTGATTGAATTTTCCCTGAAAAACTTGTAATCTACTCAGACACCGAGGGTGTGATCAAGTTCCTTACGAACATCATCTCGATAACACTCTTCGTTCATGAATCTCAGGGATTTCTCAGAAAAAATTCGAATGATTCGAATGCTATTCATGAGTCCCATCCAATAATTGCGGTTCTCATAAGCCATTGTCTTATTAGGAGGTGTACCTATAGACGTTACATTTCCTCAAATATTTTCTGTAAGAGCTGTGGCTCTGAGACTATCTTTAAACTGACATATCAGTGCTCCGCTTTTGCCATCAGCAGCCAGAGGAGTTTAATCACTCATTTTCTCATCGTTGTTAATTGTTAAAATTGTTGCAGAAGCAAGATTTATTCTGGAATCGATTTGGTTTGCTATAGGGAATGTTTAAAGTTTAAAGTCGATTTCGAATGACAGATTTTTTTGAGAAACTTTTCATGGCAATATTATTTTACTCTTAGAGTTTTTGCCAGAAATCTGCTGCCAATAAAATATTTTTTTCATATTTCGTCTTATTGGAGTCATGAATTAATTCTTTTCAAATGCCTCCACTTCCGTCTACGGAACTTGCTATCAGTTGGAAATCTGTCTGGTTGCTGCCTTGATTTTTTCAGATTTTTTACCTTGAATCTGTACACTGACTGCTTGAATTAGCTTCGACTTCATATCGTTAAAGTTGGCCGTATAGTTCTTATAGTTTTTATCTTCGGTACTGACATTTAAACGCAAGGCAACACCACTTGCCCTTGATGTAAATTTCTGCCACAATTTTGTCAATGCCCACGTTGAAAATCATATCATGCTCCTTAAAGGACACCGACTTTCACACTTGTACAGACGCTCAACATATTCTCGTACGCAATGCGGCACGTTGAAATTAATAATACTGTCTCTCTGGTATTTCTCTGCAGCGAAGGGCTTTTCATGAGCTCGACTGTCGAACGCTGTTTTAAAATCAACAAATAGCAGGCGTTATGAAGATAGTCACACCGCCAATTGCTCCATGATTATAGACACTCTGTAGATGTGATGGAGGTGCCAGATTTCGCGGCATCAATTTGTTCGTTGTGCAGGTCGTGGGGGGAGTCCGTCTACTAGCTACTTGTGCAGTACATTGAAATGCTAAGAAAAGGGATGTGTTTCCAGTTTCTTTGTTATTCTGCACTAAGACCACTTTTGTATGTATGTTCCACAGTACGTATATAATCGGACATATGATTCGGGTATTTCAGATCGTCTAGTACACGATTTTTATTCTTCGATTACTTGCATCGTATACTTTCGATTACATACACGTTTTGATACAATTTCAAAAGAAATTCACAATCCCATTCAAAAGACAGCAGTTATGAAATTAAGATTTTCCCAAATTCACTACAACTGTCTATCAATGTCTGTCAATGGAAAGTAATATAAAAGAAATGACTTCAGACTATTAGAAAACATCATCAAAAAGTAAAGGAAAACTGCTGCATTATTTAACTCACTACCAGAAAATTTCAATTTTCAAAAAAAAATTTCTTTTTATTTGGATTTCTTCTGAAACACATGTTTACACACTCTGGCGTATACTTCACATTTCTTTTGTATTGTTGCAACACATACGAGTACACACACAAAAAAATTGCTGTCATAATCTTCAATCATACTTTTTTCTCTCTTCTTTTCATCGAGCTTTTCATGGAAGGAAACATAAATTTTTGCACATGTGCTAGTGAGTGACACCGTTTAATTGTGTCTGATGGTGGTGAAATGTAATGTGTGTGTTGTGCATATGCTAAGAAAGAAGGCTGCAGATGTACATATGTATAGTATGTGTCAACGTAAATCTGAAATTGATTTGTTATTGGAAGAAAGAAGGGAATATTCAAAAAATATTTTTTGATTAATAACACACACACATGCGAATGAAAATGTTGTTGTTTGAAACAGTGACAGTTTTATAAACAGAATAAATGATGTAGAAAATGTAGATTTTTGTGATTTTATATTTGTTTTCTTTACTGCTGGCATCCACATATTTTATTCTATCGTTCGTTAGAAATTTAATTTCAAAGTCTTTTCTGCAACTGTTATTACAGCCCCATTAAACGTATCGTTTGACCGATTCTTTCTAATGTTTCCCCTAAGAGCATAAAGAGACCGGTAATCGAAGGTTATAAACAGGACGGCGTGGGGTTTTAAGAAGTCAGTACCACAACTGATTTTGATTTTATTTCATTAGAAGATTTTAGAACTTTTAGCATCTTTACTTGGCCAACCAGGATCTTGCAAATTGACTTATTTGTGTATTTACGTCATAGACCATGTCCACGAGAATAATCCCCTTCATGTTCTAGCATTTAAAAACGAACATAGCTCAAGCTATTGTCGAAAAAGTTATCAAAAAGTGCTTGAATTACTTTAACTTGAGTAATACCTCGTCTTGCAGATACAGCACTACTGGTCTCGTAACTTTATTGGAACATTCTTTGGGATTCGTTTGCATGTGTTAGAACCTATTTAGGTTATGTGAGGTGAAAGACCTCAAACCAAGAGATTAGGTCCATTATAATACAGCAATTAATATCTAACTCTGCAACCAAACATTTCCTATACCAGGGATACATACATACATACATACATAATTGGCCATTACAACCCCTCAGTCAGGATTACGGCCTAGCTTCTCATACCACTCATGTTGTGTGCCAGGGATAAGACAAAAAATTAACAAGAACACTGTCTAGTTCTTGCAGAAATCATTTCAGAAAATTCCAAATTAGTCGCTATGGCTTCCAATAACAAAGGAGTCCATGATTATTGAAAATAAAATTCGTTCATTTCTTATCCATAAAACCCTAGCAAAATTAGTTTTTCTACTACAGAACACTTATGCTCTGTAACATGCCAGACACAGGCTCTGCTAGTTCGTCAGCAGTTCAATTTACAACGATATGTCTAAGACCATATAAGAGTTATCTTTCAATGGTAGAAAATCCACGCAATCATGCACGTGGTTGGATGTTAAGGAGCCATTAGGTAATGACTTGATTGCAACTTGTCTATCGGAGAGATTTTCAGGTAAAGTTTGACAACTCTATACACATTGCTCCACTTTTAAAATGACAATGAGCCCCTATGAAAATCTAAAAGCTCAACCCATTCATTCATATGTATCATGGCCTACCTACTCTATTCAATATATCGATATAAACCTTAAGGATTGCATAAGAAACCACCGGAGCTTGTGGATCTCGATGAAATTCTAAACTTAAATGTCATTTTTGGAATATAAAGAACCATAGTTCCCGGATCCGAGTACTGCTTCTATAATTTATTAGTCCACGATTTAAACGCATTGAGCCCTCGCAGCCCTTTGCTTTAGAGGGAAGCTAATTGAAGCTAAATTGTAGACACCCTAGTCTAGTAGGTAGTGTGTTAGCTTATTAGACGTGTGAGGCTACAGTTCAAATCCCAGTTCAAGACATTTCGAACAAAACCAAACACGAGAAAATATTTCTTCGGCGACTTACCCTCAGCAGATTGCTGGCAAAAAAAAAACTCTGAAAGTAAATAAAATTTTCCATGAAAAAGTTTCTCAAAAATCTGTCGTTCGGAGTCGACTTTAAACTGTAGGTTCCACCGCTCATGCGTAAAAATTAACACACACAACATAAGTGGTGTGAGAAGCGAGGTCGTAATCCTACGTTAAGTGTTGTAACGACCAATTATGTATGCATGTACATACGTACGTATGTATTAGTGCATTAGGACAGCTGGCTGCCTACATGTGACTGCCTACTCTGCTTATATATTAGTTTGCACTCCGTTCATCAAACATGAGCGCCTTCAAGCAAGATTAGTTCCATTGCGACCCCATAGACCCAGTATATGGTGGCTAGTTTAAACCCCCAATTCTTACTTAAGGCCTTTTATGACCTGTAAAGCACTACAATTGCTTCCTTTACCTCCTTCATTATGTCCCACAGTTTCATTCAAAAAATATGAATTCTTTTGAGTGGATTAAAGGAGTTGGATTCAACCTACCTTTTATTAAGTTCTTGCAATTGTCTATTTTAAGCCCAATTGTTTTTTAAGTCCAATTTTACAACAGCCATAATAGTTTATAAACATTTTTAAGTTTCTCTCATTACCTGCTTAAGGTAATGGGCTGTCATAAAATAAAATAAAAAAAGAAAAAGAAGAGGAAAAACCATAACAACGTTTCCACCATTTCTAAACGGTGGTAGTAACCGTAACATTACAATTTAAAACCCTACTGAGCTATTTCCATTTGCTTTTCTTTTTTTGCCCTCTTTTTTACTCTTCTTCTTCTTTTGTTTTTTAAAGGCACTCCAATAAAGTAAAATTTAATGGCCTTAAAAAGATCAACTCTGTATGCCAACATTATGTTCTAATTTTCTTTACGGCCTTCGTACTTAATCAGTGGGACAGTAGTGTAGGAATGTAAAACGCAAAAATCAGGTCATTAGTAGAGGAGAGCTGAGCTCAGTTGAGTTGGTGAGTTGAGTTGAGTTGTGTTAAGGAGTTGGTTTAGTTGCATGTTGAACGGCTATAAACAATTTATCGGATGTGTCACAATTTATGGCGCACTTAAAATATTTTAACACGTATTTTGTCTTAGAGTCTAAATGCACATAGCAAGAGAGAGAGAGAGAGAGAGCGAGAGAGAGAGCGAAGAGCAGAAATCAAGCGAAACGAACGAAACGAAGCAAAAAAGGGAAAACTTTGAACATTTAAAACACACCTTGAAGCGTAATATAAAACCAACAAAGTGCAGTAAGAGAGGCAAATGGAGAACAAAAAAAAAAAAACAACAAGAAAATTACGGAAATTAACCAAGAAAACAAAGTTTTCTTTAAAAGGCTAAAAAAAGAAAGGCTGGAGAAAAAAAAGAACACAGTAATAGCAGCATCAACAGCAGCAGTTAAAAGCATACAAGTAATAACAGTAAACTTTAACCACATGCACAGAGCGACAGCAATTGAAACTAAGAAGCAAAAGTATGGTAAAGAAAAAAAAAGAGAGAAAGGAGAAGTGACCCAAATACATAAAAACAAAAGTAAAATTAAACGTCTTAAAAGGTAACATTTGCAATGCATTTCCGTTTCCTCCTGCTGCGTCAACGCTATACCACCAATGCAAACACACACACAAATACATTTACGCTCATAACCGCAACAGCTAATGTACAGGACAAACGCTAAAAGGCAGTTGGAGGAGTTTTAAGTTGAAGGCAAATGCAAAAGGAAAAAAGAGTTAATTTAAAAGCTTAAAAGGAAGTGCCAGAAAAAAAATGTTTTTCTTTTATAATTGTAAAGGGTAATTCTGCGCGCCCCTCCTATAATATCAATTTGCCTTTAATTAATTTAAAATTGTTGAACGGTATTGATTTGATTAAGGTGCTCATACTGAAACCCTGAATACTATTTACGCAAAGGTTGTGTTGGTCCAAGTAGCATTATGGAAATTTTTTTCCCTATACTGCTGCTGCACACATTTTCATGTATCATTTGGAGTAGCAACACTCAGCGGATGGCCGCTACTCATGCAGAGCATGATGTGGTGGAACTATGTAGGAAAATAGATTGTGAGCAGGAGAAAAGAGAGAGGGAGTAGTGTTTTGTAAGCCCCATTGCAAAGGTGTCTCAATGAATCAATAGAGTGCGATATCATCCTACCTTCACTAGTGTTCAACTTGTCTCTCTTTTGCAAGAAGACGGGAAGCCTCAAAAAAAATTTCCATTCTCAGTCGGACATAACTGATGAAATTACTACGGAGATCAAATGAAATGAAATATTTCTTGGAAAGAAGTGCTGATTAGAGCAGAGCGAACATTGAATATCCATGCCCAGATCATCAAGAGCTTCTCTGACTTAGGTTAGGTCGGAGTGTTAACTCTGATATCAAAAAGCTCTCTTGAGCAAGCATTGTGGACCGTTGTGATGTTACAAGTGAACGCAGTCTCTGTACTGGCCAGAGGTCAGCAATGAGTATTCAAAACGATGAGTAGATTCGAATCATACTTATAATTTCTGATAGTTATACGCATTCATACATATTTTAACATCATACTCATACTACTCATATCCAAAGTTTGAAATACTCATGGTACTCATACTTAACAATACGCATGATGTTATTGATTTCGACTCTCCACGACTCATCGTATACACGAATCACAAAATAAGTATGATTCGCGTACGAACACTACAATACTCATATGAAGGTTGTCTGTTTGCTCTCCTTGTTGTCTTTGTCTTTTTTTTTTTTTTGTTCATGTGTCTTCCTTCTTTTTTTTCTATTTTTCTAAGTAGGCGTATGAATCAAACATATTTCTAATGTTATGAGTTTGATGCCAAGGTTGTACTCATACTCATTGCAATTTGTACTTATAAATTAATGTTGTACTGAGTACGAATGAATCAGAGTAGTTGGATTTCAATACTGTTGACACACTCATACTCAAGATTTCATGAGTACTTATGAGTAGTGAAAAAGCGATTCATTGCTGATCTCTGGTACTGACCAAGTTCTAGCAAAACCAGGGAGAGGAAGAAGTTGGTTGGCGCAATGGCTGCACAATAGCTAGCTATAGATAAAACAATATGATCGTTGCACTAACGTGTCAATAAGCAACATTGGGTTTTTCGAGCATTCATTCGACGCCATTCGGAAATTGACCGTAGGTTGAATGTGAGGCAGTAATTTATATTACAAGTTTCTGCTTCAATATCTAAAGGGCTCGCTCTAATTTTTAAGGAATATGAATCACAAATGTAGCAAAAAAATAAATAGGTTTAGCAGTTAGGGAAAGAACATCGTTAATGAATACAAGCAAAAGAGTTGGAGATGAAACAGAATCTTGTGATACCCCTGAGTTTAACCTCAAATCATCTGATGTGATCCTATCTATAGAAATCCGTTTACTGCAGTCATTAATAAAGCCCAATATCATTCGACACAAGCTATAACAAGATCAAAACCTATACATACACTGATGTGAAAAATAATAAGGACAGTACCCACCCAAACTTACATTATATTTAAAACCGAATAAAAACTCAAAAATTCTTTCTTGTTTAAACGACTTATTTTTTCTTAAACGCTATAAAAAAGATTAAAAACAAATTTTTTTCTATTCCTATAATATATTTTGATTTTTTGGTGATTTTGTATGAATGTATGTAGTTTAAGGTGTGAAAAAAAGATAAGGACACTTCATGAAATCTTAAAGCTATAACTAACCTAAGTAGAACTGTATAGATATTTATACTGAATATTGTTGCATGAAGCCTTAGTGCCACATTAGTACATTGTTGTGGATCCTTTGCTATCCAGAACAGCAGCACATCTTCTAGGCAATTGAGTCGACCAAATTTTGACAAACGTAGGGGTGTTGCTTTCCACGCACCCTGTATAAGATTCCAAAGCTCGTCACAATTTAATGGACACTTTCCTTGCCCTTTTAACTTCGTTTCACAAATTTTATATTGTTTTTAAAAACCAGGGGACTTTGCTGGCCATTCTAAAACCTTGATTTTTTTGTTCTGGGACCACTGCTTTGTGTACTTTGCCGTATGCTTTGGGTCATTATCCTGCTGGAAGACCCATTTGAGTGGTATATTTTTTTCGGCTTACGTCAGACTCGTATTTTCCAAAATTTCAGCCGATTTCATTATAATCTGGATACGATATAGAGGACCCTCACCATAATAAGAGAATGACCACCAGACTATGATGCTACCACCACCATGTTTGACCATCTTTAAATTATATTTTGGATTGAATTTTTACATCTTACCATGTAAGAAGACCTATAAGTTTCGATAGAAGTACAGCGTGCCAGACCTTGTCAAATCTTTTGGAGCCACCTCCTTGCTGTGACCGAATTGTTGGACAGACTGATTCCACCCTTCTGAGAGTAATGTCATTAGCTGAACTTATTTTGGCCAGAATTGGACTGTCTAGACACCAACGATGGAACTGAGTGTCACACAACTCACCCCACTTTGAATATTCTGCGCGAGGGACTTGAGGACATGGTCATCTCACCGAGATCGTATGATTTGACCACACTTGACATTTTCCTGTGGGATTTTCTTGAATCACAGGTGCACTACGTATTTTACATTCATGGCATGCAAATATCGATAAAAGTGATGTTTTGAAGGTGCTGATATTCGTTTTTAATATATTTGTGTCCTCTTATATAAAATATAGTCACCGTAGTCTAGTAGGCAGCGTGTTGGCTCATTAGACGTAAAGCCAGGGTTTTAGCCCCAGGCCAGACATCAAAACAAAAAGTATTTCTGCGGCGCCTTCCTCTCAGCAGATTTCTGGCAAAATCTCTGAGAGTAAATAAAGAATTACCATGAAGAGTTTCTCAAAAAAAATCTGTCGTTCGGAATCGACTTTAAACTGTAGGTCCCCCGCCACTCATGTATAAAAATCAACGCACACAACATAAGTGGTGTGAGAAACTAGGTAGTAATCTTGACTGAAGGGTTGTAATGGCCAATTATGTATGTATATATGTACATATGTATGTATATATCGATAAAAGTATTCGTTTTTAATATTTTTGTGTCCTCTTATATAAAATGGCAAATATTTGTTTCCCTTAAACCAATAAAATTCTATAAAATTTGAAAACTTCCTTTTACTTAAAACTACACGTGTTGCAAACACTTTAAATGAATTCAAATAACCCAGTGTCCTTAACTAATAAGTGACAATCTGAATTATTTCTTAAATATTGATCAAAAAAAGACCATAAATTGAACAGAATTCCAATTCAAATAAATTTTTTCAATTAGATAAACTAAACCAAAAACTTTTCTCCATATTTTTTGCCTTTTTTTGTCTTTTATCCTTTTTTTCCAAATCCAAACTTATTTGTGGTACAAAAAACAAAAAAAAGAAAACTTTTCTTTCTCTCCATGGCTTTAACCAAAATCCAAAAAAAGGAAAGACCTTGTCGTGCATAGATTTGTTTTAAAACTAGAAGCTGGTCTCATAAGAACTTTTTTTTAATGGGTATTGGCCAAATGCTAACATAACCTATTCATAATGCTGGGAGTGTAGTAGCATAGAAAAGTTTTAAAATAATAGAAAAAAACAAAAAAAAAGCTAAAAAAAATCTAGGAAAAGTTTTTCTCTTTTTTTTTTGCTCCACTTTTTTTCGATTTATTTTTCTACATGTGAAGAAGGAGAACATTGAAAATAAAACTTGTTTCAAATTAATCAAAGTAATTAAAAATTCTTGCAAGGTTTTCCAATGAATTTCAATTTTATTGAAGTGCAACATTTGCTTGGTTGTTGCTTTCTTTCTGCAATAAAATCGCCTGAACCCATCAAATGTAATGAACACAAGTGTGGGAAAAACCGATAAAAGTACATGAGTTTGATTGAAGACGTGAGCAATGAAATACGGAAAATATTTGAAAAAAAAATGGTGTTTACCTTTCATGTCAGAAGAAGTGTTATTGAATCAAATTCTAAATCGAATAAATGCCAGAAATTGCCACACTTTGACACTTAATTGTACAAAATCATGTATTTTGCAATGCAGACACTGTAAATCATTATTAAATTGGATTCTCTCCGTGCTGCATATCCAGAAGAGGAGGTTGTTGTTTAGTCATAATTAACCCATTCGCTGCCAAGGACGAGTATACTCGTCTTTGACAGGGTATGCCGCACTGCCAAGACGAGTATACTCGTCCTACTTTAAATATATTATAAAATGCAAGCTTTTGAATTAGCAAATTTTTTTGTCACAAACTTAATTTAAATATGCAAAAAACTTGAAAAATATTACAAATAAATTTTTTTTACAAAAATAATACTTTATTTCTTATAGAGAATGATCTTTCACGCAAAAATCAACTTCAATTTTATAGCAACTCGTCTTTGGTTTACTGCTTGTAAAATGTTTGATAATATATGTGCTCTTACCAAGAAATAACAGGGTTTTGGTAAACAATAACACTCAAAATATAAACGGCAATGGTAATGACTTCATATAATTTAGGCTTGGCAGCGAATGGGTTAAAGAATAGTTTGGATACTGCTTATATGATCTCTTCCTTCCTTACGACCAAAATCTTCACAGTTAACCTTGGGAAACAATTACACAGCCCTTCAGGTGTTTCCGAAGGCATTTTGAGTGCTAAACATGAATCTTTCATTAATTTGTATAAACCTCGACCGCCATATTGGATCCGAAATTTTGAATTTTTTAAATCTGAATGAAGATCTGTAGTCATCCCCAAAAACCCCTGAGTAACAATTTTCAAGTAAATCTGTGATTAATATTTAAGGACCTCCGTAATGTGTTTCTTTTTCTCTTTCACCCCTTGACATAAACCCACCCCCTACTTTAAGGGGACTTGCAACTTGGCTTTGGGCTCATTTTAAAGAACAAAGATCAATTGTCAATTTCTGACAATAGCGATGGTTCTAGCACGTCAGTGTTTAGCTCAACAATTTTTCAAAAATGGCCAATAACGCTTATTTTTGGGGTTTCAACACCTTTTTTCTCGAAAACCTGAACCCAGATGTTGAGCGCGCAAAATGCCTGCGGAAACACCTGGAGCCATCTTATTTGCACAAAAAAAGTCCAAATTTGCAGGACTGTGTTATTTTTCCAAAGTTATTCGCATGTATGTAAGTCTCCATAGTCCTGTAGGTAGAGTGTTAGCACGAAAGTCAAACACCATTTCAGACACCTCGAACAAAAGGAAATACGAGCATAAAATTTTTTCATTTTTTTTTTCCTTCTGGCAAAATAAAATTTCCATGAAAAGCTTCTCAAAAATCTGTCGTTCGGAGTCGACTTTTAACTGGAGGTCCCGCCACTCATGGGTAAAATTAACTTACACACACGGTCTCCTTAGTCTAGTAGGAACTGTATTACCTCTAAGCTTGAGCCAATAAATAATATTCCTTTTGGCGACTTCTCTCATCAGTACTCTAGCAAAAGCTCTGAGAATAAATAAAATTGCCATGAAAAGTTCCTCAAAAATCTGTCGTTCGGAGTTGAAATTATAGGACCCACCACTTGTGGGTGGTGTGAGAAGATAGGTTGTAAGCTTAGCTAAAGTCGTTTAATGACCTATTAATTAAGTCCATATTAGCATGTATGTATGTATGTCGCCGTAGTGTAGTAGGTAGGGTGTTGGCTTATTAGGCGTAAAGCCAGGGTGTAAACCCCAGGCCAGCCATCAAAGACAAAATACAAAAAGTATTTCTTCGGCGACTTCCTCTCGGCAGATTTCTGGCAAAAACTCTGAGATTAAATAAAAATTTCCATGAAAAGTTTCTCAAAAATCTGTCGTTCGGAGTCGACTTTAAAATGTAAATTAACACACACAACATAAGTGGTGTGGGAAACTAGATCCATAATCCTGACTGAAGTGTTGTAATGACCAATTATGCATGTATGTACGTATATCCGCATACAAAAGTTGTACTCTGTACCTCTATAAAATCAAAATGTGACTGTGATTACATTCTGATTGACCTCCGTCTCTACAAGTAGATGTAACCTTTTTACATAATGTCTCATTAAAGAACCTAAAATCCGACCGACGTTTGACTTTCATGTTTTCTGACACTTTTCGTTTGATCTCATTCATTGTTCGGGTGCATTTCCAATATAGGGCAACATGAAAGAAGTTCCGTCGATTTCGTCTTCCTCTCACCAGCCTATAAGAAAAGTCCAGCATAGCGTGCTGTTATACAACGCAACGGTATGTTTGAGTTAAAGCATGCTAATTGGATAAGCAGCGATTTATTTGAACTCGAGATCTCTGCTTCAAGAAAATATATTTTTACCCGCATCTCTGTTATCGCTTTGAAATTACATGTACATATGTCAGCTCAAGAGACGTTTTCCCATTTGCTCCTAAGTGCAGAAATCCGTTTATTAAGTCTTTATTTCGCTGTGGTCAACCTGAATGCCATTCTCGGCTAACAGGCAACGTGAACTGTTTTAGAATTCATATCGTTTGTGGTGGAACTATTATGCGTTACAGAACAAAGGTTCAGACACAGAATTTATATACCGTTTCTTAGGTTTTATGCTATTCACATGATCCATGATCATGATAAGATCCTGATTTCTTCTTCTTTTTCTCATGTGATCAAAGTGTCGTATTTTTAACCTTAAGAAAGCAAAGCACACTTCTTCACAAATTTATAGCCAAACACGTCTGTCCTTGAAGACGGCCTAGTTGTGAAAGGCAGTCTGTGCAAGCTTGAAACTTTGAGCATTAGGCTGAGAAATGCTTGTTACAAGAGCGAACATGCTTAGCCGAAAACAGTTGATTTTTTTCCACGATGGGACGCTGTGTGATAGAGATGCAGCATGCCCATCCGGCAACTCGTTCTTGTACGGTGAGCTCGAAACTTTGCATATTATGGTGAGAAACGCTGTGTAATTGAAAGGCATGTTCATGTGGTAGCTTGTCCTTGGCCCATCCGGCAACTCGTGCTTGTACGGTAGGCTTGAAACTTTGCATATTAGGATGATAAACGCTGTGTAATATAAAGTCATGTCCATCTGGTAGCTTGTCCTTGCGCGAGATCTGTAGAATTTGGTTCTATAAGTCTGTTGCTTAATGTGTCACTGATTAGTATTCGAGGCACAAGGGTATACGGGAGGTATCATTCATCATTCATTCATTACTAAGGGAATTATTTGAAGAAGTCTTGGCCCAGACAACTCTTCTTAATGGTAGGCTTCAGCATCGTTCTCTCTGAAACGAATCATGTTAGCACAATAGGTTTATTTCTGGCTAAAGTGAGATCCACACATGATTATAGTATGTGTAATGATGCCATTCTATTGTAATTGTAACCTAATCTAACTGATAAAAACGTTTAACGAAATACTTTACATCTAAAGGTCATATTATTTGAAAGAAATCCTAATATTTAACAGGTAACTTGGCTTCGTCGTTAACTTTCTTAATGTTTGTTTCAAATCACTTTCCGTATAGATGTGCTCTTTACATTTAATTTCTGTGGTTTCTGTTGCAAACAACTTACAAAACTTCATTCAATACTTCTTCAAAAATGGCTAAAATGAAATGAAAAGAAAATAAAGAGTGAAAAACCTTTTTCTGAAAATCATTTTAATATTCAACCATGATTACCTGCCTAAAGGAAGTGAAATGAAGGCACGAAAACTTTTCCATTCTCTTAACATAACAGGCAGTTATTTCATATTTTTCACACTATTTCACTGACTAAACGAGATTTTTATTCATTAACTTTGGCTTATTTCATTTGTCTTGGCCTTAACAAGGATTTATAGAAAACTTTCAACTCTTTCTCTCTCTCTCTCTCTCTCTCTCTTTCGATCTCACTACCAGCAGCATTCATTCTTATTTTGACGATTGTTCATAGGAAAACTCTTTAACGCTGGCAAAGAAAACAAAACAAAACAAAAAAAATCAAGGCAGAGTTAAAAGCAAATAAACGCATATACGTACCTGAACAAAGCGAAAGGATTTACGCACTGGATAAAAAGTACAGTGTGGGGCAAAACAAATTTGGGGAGAAAGAAAAAAATTAAGAATATAAACTATTGAAGCTTTTGAAGTTATGAAACGGAAAAGCTCAAAATATTTGATGAAAGATGAAAGGCAAATAACCGTCGTCCTCGTCGCCTACTTACGATAATCGCCGCATCGAATACACGTCTCGCTAGAACGTAATCTTCCATCCGAACGACATCCGCTGGATGTTAATGCGTTGCACAACGTCCATGTTATTGAGTAGCTCATGCAGCTCATTATTTGATTGAATGCGGAAATCATTGCCAAGTCACACTGGATCGTATATCCGTACCCGGAGGTCGAATTGACTCACTGAACAACATCCTAGTTTCTCACACCACTTATGTTGTGTGTGTTAATTTTTATACATGAGTGGCGGGACCTACAGTTTAAAGTCGACTCCGAACGACAGATTTTTGAGAAACTTTTTTCATGGCAATTTTATTTATTCTCAGAGTTATTGCTATAAATCTGCTGAGAGGAAGTCGCCGAAGAAATACTTTTTGTATTTTGTTTTGATGTCTGTCCTGGGGCTCGAACCCTGGTTTTACGTCTAATAAGCCAACACACTACTTACTAGACTACGGCGACTTCACGTCTCGCTATAACGTAATCTTCCATCCGAACGACATCACTGAGCCAGCACAGCCGCTCGATGTTAATGCGTTGCGCAACGTCCATGTTATTGAGTAGTTCATACAGGTCATTATTAGATTGAATGTGGAAATCATCGCCAACTTACACTGGACCGAAGACCTTACTTAAAACTTTTCTCTCGAATATACTCAGAGCTGCTGTATGGTGTCCATGTTTCTGCGGCATAAAGAAGTACAAGGAGGATCACCGATATGTAGAGCATAAGTTATGTAGTACCAGACAGGTATCTGCTACTCAATTACCCATTGGAAAGAGTAATCTCCCGGCCTGAAGCCGCATTGTTTTGACGAGTGGCTTCACTCGTTCACACAATACGCTCGTAAGAGGCTTGTATGCGATAGAAGAGAAGACGTATACCCCTGTAGTTGGCGCATATCGAAGGGTCTTCCTTTATATAACAGAGCAGAGGTTCCAATCGTTGGATATTGCATGCACCCTGCCAGCTCATTACCTTCTGTCTTAAACAATTTAGCGAGCAGGCCATTAGGGCCTGCAGTTTTATTTTATTTTATTTTATTGTTTTTAAGTTGCATAATAGCGTCTTTGATTCCTTTATGGCTAAACAGCGGAAAATCCAAGTCGTCATCATCTCTGGAGGCGGAATTAATCTCGTCATCGCCTCGTAATAGGGTAGAGAAGTGTTGTCTCTATAACCCTCAGCCCCCTTGGAAATCAGTAAACATGTTTCCATTTTCATCCTTTCAGGAAGATTTTATGGTCTTGAAGCCTTTGGTTAGACGCTTAAACCTTTTAATAGAATTTTCTAGCATCATTCCTACATCTGCACAACTCGGTACCCTAACGCTCTCCCTAAATCTATTCCACAGCTTAATTAACGTTCATCACATTAACTGGAAACATTCTACAATAGTCTGCGAAGTGAAGAGATAAGCCCTTTGAAGAAGGGAGCTCAGGAGGCTGAGCCTACCATAACCTCAAGTTTAGAATCGTTAGTACAGTCTACCACAGAATCTCTCGTAGATTATTGTGTCAGAAGACCAGTCCTACCGACTTGTAATTCTAGTGAGAAATCACAGTTGATTCGGCATTGGGCTCAAATAACTAAGAGTTCTTTTCGGATGCGGTCCATATTTTGCTAGAAATGTGCAAAAGATCATGGCTAACACTAGCTGTATACTAGCCTTGGGTATGGAAATAAAGAAGTAAATTTTGCCCTTCACTGTCGCCCGGTTAAATTGTAAGAAAAAGTCTCCTAAGAAAGAAAGAGAAAAAGAAACTTTTAACAAGAAAAGACAATAAAGAAGTAAAACTTTATCTAAAAATGAAAATTGTTACGAGTACTAGCAAATAAACAATAGCAACTATAATAGCAACAACAACAAGAACACTAACATCCACTTCCACTAACGCAATATGCAATAAAAACAGAGTATATATGTATGCATGCACATCAAGTGCTTTATATTTGAAACTCGAAATGGTAATAGAAACTTGAGGTAAAAAAAAATCCGAATCCGAATCTAAATCTCTAGAATTTACTCTCTCTTGGATTCTATTTTATTTTTTCTCATAGTTTTTGTGTTAAACTTGTGGTAAAATTAAGTACGTTTCTGGCATCTTTTACACACAATTTTTTTCCCCTTCAGTTTAAGCATTAAAATGTATGCGCATCGTGTGATTGTTAAATTGTAAAGGAAAACTTATTTTTCCGTTAATGTGCGTTGAGTGAATCCAAACAAACAAAAATAGTCATTCACATACGCGCGGCAGTAGTGCTTAAATTGAAATCCTTAGATTGGCAGGCAACTATTTTCTGGAGTAAAATTTTTTCAAAAGAGTTTAAATGGTTTTCAGAGAAAATAATTTCAAAAATAAAGGAAATTTCTTCTCAATTGTTTGTGTTAATCGTTCAGGATTAAATTTGCCACACATGCATGCACAGCGTACAAGTAGAAGAGTGAGTGTACTTTTGAAAACTTGTGCGTAATTATTAGAAAGCGTTGTTTTTTCACAAATTTCTTTTCAAGTTTATTGAGATTAAATTTGGTATGAAAATGAATTTTGAGTACTGTGCTCCCATGTGAAAAACTACCTAAAACATAGGCGAAGTCATGGAATCGAATGTCAGCCACTCAATTTATAAGTATGATATGCCCACCACAGATCAGCAATGAGTATTTAAAACGATGATACTTATACGCATTCATACTTATTTTAATGTCATACTCATACTTAACAATACGCATGATGTTATTGATTTCGACTCTCCATGACTCATCGTATATACGAATCACAAAATAAGTAAGATTCGGGTAGGAATACTACAAAACTCAAGTGAAAGTTGTGTTGCTGCTTTTGGCTTTTTTGTTTATGTGTCTTTCTTCTTTCTTTGTAAATGCAACAACAACTAAGACTGTAAATTTTGACGAATGATTCGTATCACTCGAATCATTTATAAGTATTATAAGTATTTTTCTAAATTTATGAATCTGAATGAGTAGGCGTATGAATCAAACATATTTCGAATGTTCTGAGTTTGATGTCAACGTTGTATTCATACTCATTCCAACTTGTAATTATAAAATTTATAATATAAATCAATGTTGTACGGAGTACGAATGTATCAGAGTAGTTGGATTTCAATACTGTTGACTCACTCATACTCAAAATTTCATTAGTACTTATGAGTACCGATAAAGCGATTCATTGCTGATGTCTGATGCCCACTGATGAATCTCGATTCGATTTATTCAATGCTTTACCCGTGCTAATGCGAGTAGATGTGGTCAATTTCAATATAATAATTATGTTAGGTTTCCAAGATATTGCCCATCCAGAATAAGGTCCTAGATGTGCTTTTTCCTCTAGTTTTAGTTTCGGCCCATACAGTCCAAGCGGTTGAAAAGGTGGAGTAGGTTGTGTGTTGGCTTATTAGACATGAGGTCTCTGTTCAAACCCCAGGTCAGGCATCTCCAACTGAACGAAATATGAAAAATATTTCTTCGGCGACTTCCTCTCAACAGATTTCTGTCACAAACTCTGTGAAAGTAAATAAAATTGCCATGAAAAGTTCCTCAAAAAATCTGTCGTTCGGAGTCGACTTTAAACTGTAGATCCCGCCACTCATGTATAAAAATTAACGCGCACAATATAAGTGGTGTGAGAAACTAGGTCGAAATCCTCACTAAAGGGTTGTAATGACCAATTATGTGTATGTTATATCTTCTCGTGAAAAGTACTACCTCCTTTCTTCCAGAATTAATGCCCAATCCGCGAGCAGATGCCCACTTCCGTACCTTCCTCAGAGCAAGTTTCATCAAATCCCTAATAGTGTCAACAAATCTGTCTGAAATTGTGAGAACAACGTCCGTCATTCGCATAAGCAATTGCCCCACATACGGCAATAATGTGAAGATGAAAATTTTCTGTCTTTGTCAAGAGTGGAGTGAAAGAGTACCAAGAGTATCAAGTGAAAGGTAGCCTTGATAGCTCCTAACAGCTTAGCGGACATGGAGTGTGTAAAATTTAGAAGAAAGCCAGCGTGACTATAATTTTTTCGGAGTAATTGTGGTTTCTTCCCACTTAGGTTTTTGGAAAACAGTGCCAGCCCATTACTTTTGTACAACGTTGATGAATAATTCTGTTTTTCTGACGATTAGTTCGCTATTACGTTGTACATACATACACACATACATCATACATACTATATACGTACATACATACACAATTAGTTATTACAACCCTTTAATCAGGATTACGACCTAGCTTCTAATACCATTTATGTCTTATATTAACACATACATTATTGGCGGGACTTACAGTTTAAAAGTCGATTCCGAACGACAGAGTTTTTTTAAGAAACTTTTGAGGGCAATTTTATTTACTCTCAGATTTTTGCCAGAAATCTGCTGAAAGACAGTCGTTGAAGAAATATTTGCTCATATTTCGTTTTGTTGGAATTTTGTTGTTGTTGTTTGGGGTTTGAACTGTGGTTTCACGTCCAATAAAACAAAACACTACCTACTATACTACGGCGACTATTATGTTTTGCGGTTAACAATTCGGTGAAGTCGCAGTAGTCTAGTAGGTGGTGTATTGGCTTATTAGACGTAAGGCCACGGTTCAACGACTCACAGTTTAGCTATCCCACTCTTATGGAAAGAGCACCTTCTGGACTACCATTTGCATATAGTCTGTATGGTGTACCATTTCTTATATGTTCCAAAATGGCCACTGATCTTCTAGAGAATTTTCAAGCAAAAAATTAATATTTTGAAAGCCAATTTTCTCAATACCACATCACTTTATATGGGACTTTTTTTGCTAATTACATTAAGCGGCCTTGGAACCTTCATCTGAGTATGATATGGTACTCATGGACATAGTATTTGGCTTAAAATTAGCTTCTAAATAAATGAGCTTATTCATAGGCTTTGGGTACTGTTAAACAGTTAACAGTGATCTGTTAAGGGCAAATTTTGCTCTGTTAAGAGCAAATTTTGAACTGTTGACGCTAAATGTGGTGCTGCTAACATTTATGGATTGCGTCTTGGGTTTTTAAATTCGAATTTATCTTCACACACATCTAGTTGTGCCCGAATAGAACATCCACATACTGGATAAATGATTGCAAATTTGATAGGTGTAGCCGTTGTCAACTGTCAAAGTTAGGCGGTCTCTGTTGGAGATTGACTCGTCTTCGTATTTTACTCAGCCAAGTAATGCTTCATCTCTCGTAACGATATTAAATTTTCTATGAAACTTTAATTAAGTACTAGTGTATGTACCGCAGTGCCTTTAAAGTAAAATTCAAACTCTTTACATATAACCCACCTACAAACCATACACCGTGATTTCAGTATTGCTTTATAAACCCCCATACCTTAATGTGCTGCGTTGAGATATTTTCCATATCTCGTTTTGGTTCAACGCGCATTTTAAACGCATAATTTTAATTGAATTACGAAGTAAATGAATTGGATTTTTTAATTGATTTCAAACAATTTACCACCACCCCCCCACCCCAGTACATGCTAAAGATAAAGAAAAAAGGAAAGCGAAACATGAATTAAAAAAAAATTTTGTTTTCATATGTTTTCAGTTGAATATACGATTTGAAAATTAAAAACGAAAATTTTCCATTTATTGGAGCGAAAAGTTTAAATTTTGCCACAATAAGCAATACACGTTGCATGAATGCGTTTGCGTTTGCAATTTTCATGAAATGAATTAATGAATAATGATTTTACGCCAGATGTGCTGAAATTATCTAATTTTCACACAGAGATATACACTCCTTCACGCATACAGACATAGACACACGTACACACACACTTATAAAGCTTTCAAGAAGGAAATTAAAAAGGATTATGAAGCGAAAAGGAAAGTTTATAAATTAACAAGCATTGAAAGTGTGTTGGCAAATAGTGGGAATTAATTGAAACATCAAAAATCTACGAAATATTCATATTGGAAATCTTGTGTAAATTTCTGTTTGAAATTTATTTTCTTCCCTTTTTCTTGCTACATTTCTAAAACAACGCGAATAAAAAATTGTGCAAAGAATCTTCAACAATTGCTGCTGCTTGATATATTTGCATTGCAGCAATGTTCTCTTGTAACATAATACAGTTATAAGAGCTATATAACGGTAGCAAATTAAATGCAGACATTATGTGTTGCAACAACCAAAAAACAACACGATGAAAAAAAAAAATGCAAAACAAAAAAATTAAATGAAACCCAAGAGGTAAACGACAAAAAACCAAATGCACACATACGTACTTGGTATTTATAATTTAACATACAACTTAGGAACTGTTTGTTTATTCATAAACAACTTCATATTGCCGTGTATGTTTATGCATTTAACTGTCTTAACGGTATCTTAAAATAGCGACAATAATAAAATAAAAACACAAAATTTACATACAGGGTGCAAAGGACTTTTACGCAGCTAGCTTAAGAACCTAAAACCTCAATAACATGCTTGCTGTCGAAGCCATTGTCTATAATTCTACGCAGAATCTGAGGATTTCAATTTACCCTACTAAGAAAGTAGTGGCCCTTTCCTACTGCCACAGTGCCACGTGAATTTTATAGCATTGTATTCCTTGCGGTGTCTCGTACTCTTCTGAAGCTCGTGATTGGATATGAATCTTAATCAGAATATTCGTAGAATTGATTACGCAAACCAACCGGAGTCCAAAATAAATCTTGCTATTGCAGCAAGTAGTCGCCGTAGTCTAGTAGGTAGTATGTTGGCTTATTACACGTAAGGCCAAGGTCCAAACCCCCCAGCTCAGACATCAAAACGAAATATGAAAAAAAATATTTCTTCGGCGCCTTCCCCTCAGCAGATTTCTTGCAAAAACTCTGAGAGTAAATAAAATTGCCATGAAAAGTTTTTCAAAAGAATTGTCGTTCGGTTCGGAGTCGACTTTAAACTGCAGGTCCCGTGACTCATTTATAAAATTAACACACACAACATAAGTTGTGTGAGAAACTAGGTCGTAATCCTTACTGAAGGATTGTAATGGCCAATTATATATGTATCAGAACACTTCATAAATATACGACAGCTCACCTTATGGTGCCTCTTTGGGCGATCAGCATAATAATCAGAGTGCCCGTTGGGAATTTCAGCATCTTCAGACCATAAGGCCTTAGTAATTAAAAAAAATCGAACGTTCTATTGAGAAACTTGTAAGGAATCTTACAATCCTCTGTCCTAATAGGCGGTGAGCAAATAATGCCTCGGACGGTGGCATTGGTGTTTCTATACCTGATTTTTGGGTTTTCTCATTGCTATGCACAAGACGGACAAAAAATAGTCTATTGAGTGCAAATTACATTGTCTTGTTGTCCTACGGACTGCACCAAAAAGTGAGAATTAGGTTAGGTTAGGTTAGAGGACGTGTACTTGTCAATTAAGATAAATACAGAAATACAGTACTCGGAGGTCGAATTGACCCATTGTACAACGTCCTAGTTTCTCACACCACTTATGTTGTGTGTGTTAGTTTTATACATGAGTGGTGGGACCTACAGACTACGGTGACTTCTAAAATTGAGATTACTTGGTCACCAAAGCCTTTTTTCAAAAGGTTTATGGTATCCAGTGCGGAAAAGGCATGTCGAATCGTCTTTTAGAAACCATATGTCTTTTTACTTATTTTTTCCTTCTTCGTAAAATCAACTTCCCCTTCTACTATTTATTTTCTTTACTTTAGGTAATTACTTAATCAAGTTTGTGCAGTTCAGCAGGTGATGTAGCAGATCCTCATGTCCTCTGTAGACATAAATATGTTTAATGTAGTCGTGAGCAATGTTTACTCTTTCTCAAGAGGTCGCACTAGATAAACTTTGTTGTTGATGTTGCCCTGACTTGTGAAGCAGAGCTCACCTTCCTTAACATATTATAAGAAGAAGAAAAGATTGAAGTATCTTAATAACGATATGAATTGAAAAACCACGATGAAAATTATATTTTTCTTTTAAAATTGCATTCAAATATTTACCTACCACCCTGTTTACATACATGTTGAAGTTCATACTTAAAACACATTAAAAGGAGTAAAATTCAACAGAATAAAATAACAACAACAACAAACAGTGAAAGCGAAGAGTGTTTAAACGAGTGTAAAGTACAACTTTATGCCCTTATATCTCGACACTACAGTAAAACAATAAAAATGACAACAACAACAATACAAAAACAAAAAAACAAACAAAAAACAAACAGCAACCATTAAACACAAATCTTATGTATGTATGTGTTAAGCAACAAGAACAAACAACAATAGAGCAACAACAACAACAACAACCTTTACTAAGAAAGACAACACAACCATTAAGCAACAAAACTGTCATGTATACGGCGATAATAATTCAAATAAGATTTAGAGTCATACATGAAGAAACAAAATATATTGCATGTGTATGTGCATGCATGTAACAAAAAAAAACGAAAACAAACAAACAAACGAAAAATAAATGCTTAACAGCCGCAAAGTATGCAACAATTTATTTATTTTTTTTACTACTAGGATTGCTTTGTTTTACAATTACACACACACACAGAGAGAGAGAGAGAGAAAGGCATACACATACATACATCTTAACTGACACAAAAGAACAAAAGATAATGTTATTATACATACTTAAACGATAGCGCTAAACAGGAAAGCAAATAAAAGACAAAGGACAACAATAAAACACAAAACACAAAAGCAAAAACAAAAATATAAAATTGCACACAATAACAGAATGTTGCATATATTAAGGCTTAAGTAGCATAAAGTAAAAGAACAATAATAGATCAAGCCAACAAACACAAGTGTAATGACGTAGAGGGGGGAGAACATGCAAGAAGAGTGTGCAAAAATTTATGATACCTGTAGTTGATTATGGGTAGTTTATTGCCACGAATGAATATATTTTAAAAAAGTTTCCTTTATTTTTTTTCTTTTCCTTTGTAGCAGTAGTATGTAGTTGCATTAGAAAATAGAAATTCTAGCCAAATTTTATTATAATGGTTGTTGGCAGGCTAAACTAAGAAGCAAGGAGACACAATACCTGCTTTGTTGTGTTTTGGTTTTGAAAACCAACTTTTTTAAAAGGCATTAAATTAACGAAACAAGAGGAATAAATTTTATTTTGTTTTTAAATTCATGTATTGGTTGAGAAACAAAAGTAAGAAAAAGAGAAAAAAAATCACTTTTTCATTAAAATTAAAAAAAAAAAAAATTTTTTTTTTAAATCCTGTAACAAAAAAACTTTAAAGCAAAAATGCTATTGTTGCTTTGAAGAATTCTAACTCCAAATCGATTTTCATTTATCGATAATTAAAAGCAAATGTTAAACAAACGGTATAAAGTCGAAGATCTAGGTCTAATGGGTTTTGTGTATGGTTCAAACCAGAGGTCAGCAATGAGTATTCAAAACGATGAGTAGATTCGAATCATATTTATAATTTCTGATACTTATACGCATTCATACTTATTTTAATGTCATACTCATACTACTCATACTCAAAGTTTGAAATACTCATGGTACTCATACTTAACAATACGCCTGATGTTATTGATTTCGACTCTCCATGACTCATCGTATACACGAATCACAAAATAAGTATGACTCGCGTACGAGCACTACAATACCCACTAGAAGGTTGTGTGTTTGCTTTGCTTGCTTTCTTTGTCTTGTTTGTCTTCTGTAAATTTTGATGAATGATTCGAATCACTCGAATCATTTATGAGTATTATAAGTACTTTTCTAGATATATGAATCTGAATGAGTAGGCGTATGAATCAAACATAGTTCGAATGTTATGAGTTTGATGCCAAGGTTGTACTCATACTCATTGCAACCAGTGGTTATAAAGCAATGTTGTAGTGAGTACGAATGAATCAGAGTAGTTGGATTTCAATACTGTTGACTCACTCATACTCAAAATTTCATGAGTACTTATGAGTAGCGAAAAAACGATTCATTACTGATCTCTGGCTAAGAGATCTCCGACAAAACGAAACATGTAAACAAATATTTTTTTCGTCGCCTTTCTCCCAGAAGTCTTCTGTCAAAAACTCTGAAAGTAAATAAAAAATTGATATGAAAAGTTTTAAAGTCGACGTTAATTTGTAGGTTCCTCCAATTCTATTCAATCAATTCAATTGAAGTTTATTTAGTAGTATTTGAAATACTTTCATAACAACCAAATATTACAAGTATTAAATATTATAAATATTATAACTATATGAGTTTAACTGCTATTATTTTTAACAAAATTTACAACATTTTTTCTAAAAACATTGATATTCCCTTCATTCTTCAAATAATTTGGCATTTTATTGTACATATTCAGTCCCTTATAGTGTAATGATTTCTACATTGCACTTGTATCCGCTCGCTGCAGCCTAAAATCGTTCGCATTTCTCAGCCTGTACGGTTGCCCATCTCCAACATATTTTAATTGTCCAGTTAGGTACTCTGGTGCTTGTCCTATTTTCATTTTTTGAATAAAATTCAGCGTGTTCAATTCTAATCTTTTACGCACATTAAGCCATGTCAGTGCATCTAACTTAAAAGTTGTTGTTGTAAATCTATTTAGTTGTAATATGGAACGCATAGCCTTTTTTGTAATTTCTGCAGTCTTGTTAATTGTTGCTCAGTACAGCATGTATATAAAATTGTTGATCCATATTCGAAATACGGCTTCAGCATTGTGTTATGTATATTAATCGATGTTAACATTGATATCTTAGTTCTCAGCCGTTTAAAGAAACCTATCTTTTTCCCTATTTTCCTACATATATACTCTAAATGTTCCTTTAGTTTTAATTCCCTGTCTATTATGAAACCTAGATACTTAATATTGGTGACCTTTTCAATTACTACATTATTTATTCTAAATGACCTATCTGTGTGCATTTTAATTTCCATTAACTTTGTTTTATTCTCATTTAATTTCAATTTGTTTATCTTCAACCATCTATCCATATCTTCCATATTATAATAACATGAAAGTTTTCGAAACAAAATATCCCTTTCTATTGTTTCGAAAGATCTTTTGAAATCTAAAAAATTTCTACAACTTTGTAATCATTCCCTATAAATTTCCATCTATTTATTACATAATTAATTGGCGTCTCACATGAATACTTCTTTCTAAAGCCTGACTGATATTTCATGAATAAAAAATTAACACACACACAACAAGTCTGGTGTGACAAACTAGGCTGTAATCCTGACTAAGTGGTGCCAGTAACCAATTAAGCAAATAACAAAAAACGAAAACTCATTGTAGAGAGATGAGAATGTTGACAAGTATATTGCGTCTTCGGGCATTCAGGCCATTTACCAAATTACCCAAAGCGAATATTGCATTCAACAACTCTTGCAAGTAATAAAATTGTTCTCTCAACAGTAGGTGTTTTGTTCGGGCAACCTAGCGAGCACTTCATCCATTTTACGCTAACCACAATCAACCTACTGAAAGGAATATTCACCGCTGTCCGGTTAATTTCGTGTTGCTCAAAGGAATTTACACTTTAATCGACTACAACTTGAAGTGACTTGGGCCTGCACTCTCACAAAATTTAACTGACCCAGGAACTAAAGAAAAATGGCAATAGACAAAGAGCCCATTCTTTGTCTGTCGTCATTTCGGGACAGTGGCTAACTGACCGTAATTTTCATTGAAAAATCACTTTCAGTACGTGAGCTTATCGAACTTGCGAAGATACCAATCCATATGATACCAATCCAATGAATTCCTAAAAAGTCAGTGTTTTAACTGGATTTTGTGTTGGTTATGGTTGAAGTCGCCGTAGTCTAGTACGTAGTGCGTTGGCTTATTAGACGTAAAGCCAGGGTTCGAATCCCAGGCCAGACAGCACAACAAAATACAAAAAGTATTACCTCGGCGACTTCCTCACAGCAGATTTCTGGCAAAAACTCAAAGACTAAATTAAATTGCCATGAAAAAGTTTCTCAAAAATCTGTTGTTCGGAGTTGACTTTAAACTGTAGGTCCCACCACTCATGTATAAAATTAACACACACAACATAAGTGGTGTGTGAGATATTAGGACGCTGTACAATGGCTCAATTCGACCTCCGGGTGCTGTACTTGTCTTAATTGACTAGTACACGTCCTCTAACCTAACCTAACCTATGCATTCGCTTTATATTCCTTTGAATGTTACATTGATCAGACTCTGACTGTCAACAGGTTGATGATTACCGACTTCTTTTCTCCTGAACCAACTACTAGTTATGATTTGAACAGAACAGTGTTATGTGCCACGCTACTCATGCCGGATTGGATATTCTGTACGAGCGACTTAAGAGTTACCACATATGGAGGTCATGTAAACTGACCACCGAGATCGTGCATTTTGGCGCCATTGGGCTTTTTCTTAAGGCCTTTTCTAAAGTCTCAGATTTATGCGAACAAGCCAATATACATAGTCCATACGATTGGTGAAATTCAGCCTGACTTATGAGCTAGAGCCACGGAATGTTGTACATTTCGGTTGCACTTAACCCTGAGAAGATATTGCAGACATTTGTAAGATTTTATATTCCACGCATAATGGCATCAACAGATTTTTCAGATGAATAAAATATTTCGATAATGTCTCACACAGATCTTGTTTTATTTAAATTGAAAATTAGGAAGCCATTAATGAAAGACCCGCTATCAAATTTAGGAATTTCGTTTGTTTAATGTTGTGTGTATCGACTTAAAAATGAGTTTGCCAGTGCTATTCGTTTATTAGAAAGCTTACTGAACATTTTTGGAAAGGCCCCATGCCACGAATCTATTTTTATACTGAAATTTTTGCACTGAAAAGGCTAAATATAGAAAAAATCTCCAATTATTACAATTTTGAAATAACAAAAATAAAATACTGGCATATTTTTTCCATTTAAATCCATTTTTAGACTCGTTATATTGTAAGCCTTTCACAGTAATTTTCAAAGTAAACATCTGTTGCAATGTGTTTATTTATAGGCATAGTTTTTATGTGGTCCACACTCTACTTTCTATTTTAATTTTGAAATGCTTGCATTTATATTTCCTATGAATTGTGTTATGCCAATAAAACTCACTCGGGATAATTTTCACAGGAAAATATTTTTCTTTTTTTCGTGATTTTTAAAAATTGATTTCAAAGGTACAGAAACAGAAAATAATTGCAAGAGTTTTTTCATATTGAAACTCTTTTACTGCCTTCTATTGAAAAACAAAAATTCTGAAAAAACAAGCTTTTGATTGCAGTCAGAAATTGTTGTTAAGAGAAGATAACCAAGCGTGAAAAGGAAAAAAAAGTTTTTTTTAGTTTCAAATGGTTTAGCGGTTGCCACGACCAGGAGTTGTACTTTAGCCTGAAGGGTAATATTTGAGGCAAACAAATCTCCCCCGTTCGTATACATCAGTAGTTAAAAACACATTATTTTCATCAAAAAGGTGGCAATTATATCCACAACTTATATTGCCTTCTGTCTTACCCTACGTGTTATACTCAATTAACCGCTCTCTCTCTCTCTCTCTTTCTCTCTCACACTCTCCCTCCTTAAATGAGATCCATAATTAAAACTTTAATTTGTATTTTTAACTTTAATTGTCCCTTGTAGGGTATTTAAATCTGAAAGACACCAAAAATTAAAAACAATAAATGTTGTGAACAAGCAAGCAAAGTAACAAAAACAAAAAAAATGAAAAAAAAGACTGAAAAAATATACACACTTGCATATATTTTTTAACAATTACAAGAGCAACGGTATGTAGTAGTGGCACTTGTATTGCATGCAACACATTTTGCTCACACACTCAGTTACAACTCGAAAACAAACAGAAAAAAAACAAAAAATAACAAAAACATATACAAATACAAGAGCAACAGTAACAGTAACAAAAGCAAAACGTAGAGTGTTATATTGTTTGGTAACAACATGTTGTAATTGTGCATTTCATAAAAAAGACACACACACGAACACACTCATACATATGTGTACAGTCCTCTTCACATACAAAAATATTTTGTACTGAAAAAAGGGAATGGTTTCCTATTAGAAAATTTACTACAGAAAAGAGAATAAAATCGGTTTTTAAGGCTGTTGAGTTTGATTGTAATTTTTTAATTTTGGATTGCTTTGTAGTAGTTGTAGTTAGTAAATGAATAAAAAAACTTCAAATCGGCTTAATGGCCTAAGCCGAACTCAATTTCCTTAGTTAGATTAGATTAGATAAGGCGTTGGACCCTCCTTGAAACAAAATGTTCCGCTTAGATCAGCATTTAGGCCCATTGCCTTACCCCAATCAATACTCGACTCGGGAATCCAACATTAACTTGAAGAAGTCAATCTGATTGCAAAATACCGCGAGCGCCATAAGTGAGTCAACACTTTTGTTCTTAAGTATAAAACAGTTTTGTTCTTAAGTATAAAAAAAATTTCCTTTATCATGAATTCTTGTTTTTGTTTTAACATTTTATAAGTAATAGATAAACGTTTTTATTTATGGAAATTTATTCGACTATTCTCATTTACTTTTCTCGCTATCCTAAGAAAATGAATTATTTCAGTGGTGTTTATTCACTTTTGGCGCTCAGTGTATTTTTTTTTATCATTCTTATCATATGTACTTCAAAAAGTGGAAAGGCCAGAAAGCTCTGTTTTTTTATGACATCTGTAGGTCACTGACGTATGAGTTAAAAGACAGTCTCCCCCTCACTCTCTGATCAACAACTCCTGAAGAAATCATTTGACAGGCATGCCAAATCCTTTTCATACCTGCCAAAAGATCAGTGGCCCGTGAGAATAGCTATTGTGCGATCGATGGCCATGCGAATTATATGTAGAAGTGTATGTGTCCTTTTCTTATTAATTGGCGTCCAGCAGAGTCTAAAGATATTGAGCACCGTTCCGGCCCAAGTCAACTTATCGTTTCCAACGATTTCTTTAAGCCACGAAAATCTTATAAATCTTTCTTTGAAGGGCACATAAACGCAACCTGGCTGAGCAAGCGAATCAAAAAATATTCTGCGATAATCCTGCCATTGAAGTCGCCTTGCCTATTAGGTAGTGTGTTGGCTTATTAGACGTTAAGTCAGGGTTCGAGCCCCACACCAGACATCAAAACAAAATACAAAAAGTATTTCTTCCTCTCAGCAGATTTCTGGCAAAAACTCTGAGAGTAAATAAAAAGTTGCCATGAAAAGTTTCTCAAAAATATGTCGTTCGGAATCGACTTTAAACTGTGGGTTCCGCCACTCATATATACAATTAACGCACACAACATAAGTGGTGTGAGAAACTAGGTAGTAATCCTGACTGAAGGGTTGTAATGACCAATTATGTAATCCTGCCACCTAACAAGTATTGTGAGTTTTTTAAAAAGGTCTTGACATTCCCCTCTAGAATAGTGTATTGGCCAGGCAGCCTATAAGAAAGTTTTATATCAGAACCCCTAATAAATATACCTACATACAGCCCACCCTGTCACACATTTTTGTGCCATCGGTCAAAACATCAGGGGTCCCATTGTTAGCCACTGGATCTGTAGACCAGAACTCCCAAAATCACAACATGTCCATAGTCCTGCTCTGTTTTAATAGAAGGTCAGGGAGAAGTCAATTGATTATATCAGTCTTGTTTGGAGTGAAACAGAGTGTACGGGTGATCTACAATAGTTCCATTCAAATCAGAGATCAGCAATGAATCGCTTTTTCGCTACTCATAAGTACTCATGAAATTTTGAGTATGAGTGAGTCAACAGTATTGGAATCCAACTATACTGATTCATTCGTACTCAGTACAACATTGTTTTATAAGTACAAGTTGCAATGAGTATGAGTACAACGTTGACATCAAACTCATAACATTCGAAATATGTTTGATTCATACGCCTACTCATTCAGATTCATAAATTTAGAAAAATACTTGTCATACTCATAAATGATTCGAGTGATTCGAATCATTCGTCAAAAGTCTTACAGTCTTAGTTGTTATTGCATTTACAAAGAAAGAAGAAGGGCATATAAACAAAAAAGACAAAGACAGCAAGCAGAGCAAAAACACAACCTTCTTATGAGTATTGTAGTGTTCGGACGCGAATCATACTTATTTTGTGATTCGTGAATACGATGAGTCATGGAGAGTCGAAATCAATGCCATCATGCGTATTGTTAAGTAAGAGTACCATGAGTATTTCAAACTTTGAATATGAGTAGTATGAGTATGACATTAAAATAAGTATGAATGCGTGTAACTATCAGAAATTATGAGTATGATTCGAATCTATTCATCTTTTTGAATACTCATTGCTGATCTCTGATTCAAATATAACAATCCTTGATATGCACACCTCAACCAAATTTGCCATCCAATTTTGCACCATGAATGCCGCTGTAGTATAGAAGGTAGTGTGTTGTCTATTAAGATGGGAGGCCGAGATTCTCAGCAGTTGTCTGGCAAAAACTCTGACAGCAAATAAAATTTCCATGAAAAGCATTTAAATTTGTCATTGGCAGTAGACGTTAAACTTTAAGTCCCGGCACCCAGAGATAAAATTAACACACACAACAAGGGTGGTTGTAGTCCTGACTAGATTGTAATCATGACTAAAGAATTGTAATGATCAATTAATTTCACATCATTTGATAAACACAACCTGCCACTTGCTCATTAATAGACAATTTGTGATTAGTAAGGTGTCCGATACAAAGAGATGATCATATAAAGATGGAGTTAGTTGCCACTACTTTTATACATAAAGTACTAGTACATACAGATACATACATATGTGCATACACAAGCACTTAGATATCCTTCCATATGAGAGAAAATCAAAAAGAGAATGCTTTTGCTTTCTACTCTTTGCTACCGTGTATATCTGCTCGTATGTGTTTTTGGTAAAACATGGCTAGAATGAATGTGTTGTAGCTAGAGCTGGTGTTGTTGCTATAGCTGTTATATTTTGTTAATATTATATTTGTTATTGCTCTGGTTGTTGTTGTTTTTGTTCTTGTTGTTATTTTGTTTATTATTTTGGTTTTTATAGTTTTTTATATAATTTTGTTTTTTTCCAACCGGAAGTTGCACCCGTTGCGCGTATAAATATTGAAATGATTGCAATTTTATAACGCCATCAAGTAAAACAACAGTTGGCAATTATTTTTCTCTCTCTCTCTTTCTCCCTTCCTCTTTCCCTCTCTTTCTCTGTATTGTTGTTCTATACTTGGGCTATATTATTGGTAGTATTGCATATGCATACATATGCATGTGTGTTTTATGAATGTATTGCATGTATTTCTCGTTATAATAGGTGAATTCGTTTGTTTCTGCATATGTGAGTTGCCTGTATGTGCATATGTTTGTGTGTTTATATGTATTTGTAATAAAAATTTATAAATTTTTAAGAGAAAATTTCAAATTGTTTTTTAAGTGAAAATACAAAATTTTTTATGAATTTCTCGTTTAAAAAAATAGAACAGCATGGTAAACCAAAGGAAAGAAGACTAGAACTTAGACAGTGAGTGTATGTGTGCATGTTTGTTTGTTTGTTAGTACAATTGCAATAAAATTTCAAAAATAAAATTGAAATTTTACTTCACACAACTATACACCACACTATACTATACAATACAACATGTATGCGTATGTGTATGTATGTATGTAGAATTTTTAATTGCATCAAATTAAATTTTAAAAAAGGACACTCATACACACATATATGTTTTATGCCATTGTAATGAAAATGGAAATTGAAAAAAAGGAAAATTGCTTTGAAATTGCACACCTTTTTCGGTCATTAAAATCTGAGTATATTTTCAGAACAGAATGGAAATAATTGTCGGACACAATAAAAAAAATATACGAGAATTTCTTGGAATTTAATAACAATATGCTGTCAGCATTTTGTTGACATTAATAAACAATTTCTGTGAAAATATGCTCGCATACATACATATGCAGTTTTTTTGGTATGCAAATATATCGAGTGGCAGGTCCTTTATGGAAATGGAAATTATTTTCATTCAAAATTCTATGGAAACTCATTAACAAAATGGAATGGAAAAATTGATTGATCCTGATTTCATCGAATTCAGTGTCCTTTATTCTGTCTGTTTTAAAAAAATCACCAGAGCCGGATGCACTATTTGAAAACATACAAATGTACATAATTAGCAATTACAACCGTTTCGTCAGGCTTACGAGCTTACTAGCTTCTCAGACTACTCATGTTGTGTGTGTTAATGTATTATACGTGAGTGGTGGGACCTACAGTTTAATGTCGTTTCCTAATTACAGATTTGTTTGCGAAACTTTTCATGGCAAATTTCTTATTTACTCTCAGAGCTTTTGCCAGAAATCTGCTAGAGGAAGTCGCAGAAGAAATACTTTTTGCAGTTTGCTTTGATGTCTGGCCTGGGGCTCGAACCCTGGCTTTACGTCTAATAAGCCAACACACTACCTACTAGACTACGGCGACTACCCTTTAGGTCCCTCCAGTTTAATGTAGTTTCCTAACGCCAGACTTTTGAGAAACTTTTCATGGCAATTTTCTTATTTATTCTCAGAGCTTTTGTCAGAAATTTGCTGAAAGGAAGTTGCCGAAAAAATGTTTTTTCATATTTCATTTTGTTGGAGAGAAGTCTGAGCTGGGGTTTGAACCGTAAGCCAACACACCACCTACTAGACTACGGTGACTTTTGCATTAGAAAACGTGTTCAAATAATAAAATTGTTTTAACAAGTTGAGCGTGTTCCGTAAGCCCTTTAATTCGATCGTTATAATCGCACTACCATTAACAGGGAATAAATTCGAATCCACTGGTACAGTAAAGGACTGACCAACACCTGTACATAGATAAGTGTATAGGAGAATGTGAGCCAAACGATTTCGCATCGGTCACAGGAACGCAGAATTACCCAGACCACAAAACGATGAATTTTACTTCGTGACTTGTCTGGGCACATGTATAATATTCTACAGACCATTGAAGCTAAAGATAAATGACTATAAACAGCAACATGTATTCGTTGAAGAGGCTCTAGAGCAATAGGCAACTCATTCTAATTTTCAAACAAAAGTCATTTTCAGCGATGAGACCCATTTCTAAATGAATGGATAAGTGAGGAAACAAAATAGTCCAATCCATACCAGATTCAGTAAAGTACCCAAACTAATGCGAAAAGTTTAAAGTTTGGTGTGGTTGTAGGACTGGCGGCGGGGGTGTCATCGTTTCGTATTTCTTTGATAAGCTCTTCATACAACCACCACCCCTTATACTAGTTAGGATTGATTATTTCATTTCTATGACATCTTACGACTTGAATATTAACCCATAAATTAAAAGCCTCCAGTAGTTTCAGATCAGAACAATATGAAGAGAATCCTTTTATGTTTGGTGAGTGTGCCCAATTCAACCATATTTACACTTTATCTCAACGTTGTCTGTCTATAGGGCCTTATTAGATATAATTCTGAGAATTGTTTTTAAAGGCAATGACTTATGCTGCTCTGCAGTTAGGTCTATATTTCATCAACCACGAGACTTGCCTCTGAGCTGCTATTGTGGAAGAATAACTTTAACGAACGATTCCTGCTTAAATATGCCTATCATTTAATGCGCTGGGTTAATGTTAGCTAAACAGAAATACACTGAGCGCCAAAAGTGAATAAACACCACTGAAATAATTAATTTTCTTAGGATAGCGAGAAAAGTAAATGAGAATAGTCGAATAAATTTCCAGAAATAAAAACGTTTATTTATTACTTATAAAATGTTAAAACAAAAACAAGAATTCATGATAAATATATCTACAGTTTAACGTCAACTCTGAACGGCAGTTTTGAGAAATTTTTCATGGAAATTTAATGTACTTTCAGATTTTTTGTCAGAATACTGCAGTGTGTTGGCTTATTAGACGTTAGGCCACGAAAATATGAAAAAAATATTTCTTCGGCGACTTCCTCTCAACAGTTTTCTGGCAAAAACTCTGAGAATAATTAAAAATTGCCATGAAAAATTTCTCAAAAATCTGTCGTTCGGAGTCGACTTTAAACTGTAGATCGATCCCACCATTCATGTATAAAAATTAACACACATAACATGAGTGCTGTCGTTATTCTGACTGAAGGGTTGTAATGACCAATTATGTATGTTATGTGTATGTACTGCTGAGGGTTCTTCGGGATCAAAAGGTCGAAGTTCGAACAAAAACTTTACCGACGAGTATACAATTTCCTGTCAACTGATTGAGTCTATGCTCTGCAGTGTCTCTATAAATAATAGAGACTTTTGTTTAAAATACTACTGCAGCCATATTCAATATCAAGCACAGGATGTTATCTTTTTTTCAATTTAAATTCATCGCTTCAAAAAAAATTTTATTTGAAATCAAACATAAGCGACATTCAAAAGTAAATCCTTAATCGCTGTTATTGTGAATAAATTGAAACCATTCTTGAATATTAATCCAGTAGTTTAAAGAAGAAGCTCGGAGCCATTAACATACTTACAAAAAATATTTGTAGTGGAACTTGTTGGCAATTTAAATACTATTTTTATGTTACGCATTCCTTCCAAAATGGATATTTTTTCTCTCTTCGCTGTTCCAAAGCCGAAGAGTATTACGAAGAATAAAAAAGCAATTCATAATGTGATGATTGTCAATGTCGGTTGTCAGTTTAGTTAATAAACTGTTCTTGGACATCGATACTCTTCGAGGAAATCACTGTTAAACCCTGTTGTATGGTGTTTAGTGTGTTGTGAAACCGCATCTCGCTTACGATTACAAAACGATGGAAAA
Source organism: Sarcophaga variegata (assembly GCA_932273835.1). Classification (NCBI taxonomy): domain Eukaryota; kingdom Metazoa; phylum Arthropoda; class Insecta; order Diptera; family Sarcophagidae; genus Sarcophaga; species Sarcophaga variegata. The sequence goes on from OW026362.1 coordinate 11,694,681, forward strand.
ACTAGTTGATATTGCAGTTAAACAACGCCTGGCACTTCCGAGAAAAATTTCCAACATTTTAGGCACTCCATCTCCAATATCAACCACATTAAGTTCTTCGTACTTCAATTTAAATTAATCGCCTCAAAGAGGTGTATTTGAAATCAAATATAAATCCTTCGATCAAACCTATAGCTCCGTACCCCCATCACTGTTATTCAAATGACTTTGAATTCTCTTAAAATACCCTTAAAATTCCATCGGCAATAACTTGTAAATAAATTACCCTGAAATACAATAAAAAATTTCTCCTGTTTTTATCCCATTGTCTTTTGCATCAACAAACAGTTTCATTGTTTTTGGGGTAAATGTGTAGCAGCACAACGATTATCTTCTTTTCTTTTATGTTTTCAGGGAAAATTTAATTTTCTTTTTATCCTTAATTTTCTTTATCCATCCACATAATGGTTTCTATCTATAATTGTTAAAGGAAAAAACAATTAAAACCGAATATCGTTTATTAAACCGAAAATACAATGAATGGCTGTCGCCATAATGCCACTTATGAATAAATTATAGCCAAAGAAAAACACCCGTTGTTGTTGTCAATGACATCTATACCATACTCTCCCACACAAAAACACACACAAACACATACACCCGGAGAGCAACGTGCAATACACGACGTGTGTTGCACACCCCCCACTTTGGTAACAAATTACAACAATAAAGTCTTTTAGATCAACATATTAAATAAGAGATGAGTTGCAAAGCACCATGGTTGGCTACATACATATTTGGGGGTGTCAGAGGAGGATGGTTGTTATCAAGAAAAGGGTTATGCAGTCAATAGTTCCCTTTTGTATGTATTTTTTTCTGCGCTTTGCAAAGGATTTAACAAAAGCAGCAACTAAAACTGTTCAAAACTCCAGTACGATGACTGGCTGACTGGCTATAGCCGCCACCATTACCATCCAATACTCGTGTGCTGCACAAACATTGTTTAAGAAATTCAAGAAGAAAGTGGTTGACATTAGTAAAGGCGTACAACGTTGTTGTAGTAGAATACCACTTTTACTCTGCAGCTTGACACTAACGACAACTGCTGGTTTTGTAATTTAAACATTGTGTCCCTTTCACACCCACCCTTTCTCCTGTCGTTCGTTCTTGCCGTGCTAAATTATACATTGGCCAGTGGACTATGTTTTGTTTTTTTTCTTATTCGTTTTCGGTTTTTCTTCAGTTTTTCAATTCTATTCCAAACGACGACGACCATTGAATATGAAACTTAAGCAGTGTTTAAGGCTCTGCTGCTTGATTATATCGCTCGGCTGGTTGATTGTCTGCCTCGTTGGTTGGCTGCTTGGCTGTTTGGTTGGTTATTTGACTTGACTAGTGCAAGTTGTACTTGTCCCTGACACAGCCATTGACGCATGAAATAATAATATTTTCTTAAAACCAAAACTAATATACTCTCAACACACAAGGACACACACACACGCACACTAACTCATGTCCCAGCCTTCTAATACTCAAACAAAGCCAGTAGTCAATGGGAAAAAGAAGAAGAAAAAACAAAAAAAAGTTGATAAAAAGATATGAAATTAAGTTACAACAATAACAATAGCAAGAAAAACATAAAAAAGAGAGAGGAACTTGAATATCCAGGATATCATATCGAGCAGAGAGAATATAATCGAAATACAGGGTATAATGCATGTAATCATGATGAATATTATGATGTATCTTGATAACAAGCAATGGATGTTTTATATGTATTAGTGGCTATAATATATACACTCACACAGAGAGACACACACAAGTATTTAAAATATAAAATAGTTATTTAAACGAGGGTAGGCAGATATGTTTTATTAAAAGGCGTATAAATATGTCCGGCAGTCAGGTGGATACAACACCAGATGTCAGGATCAGTTGCGCACGTCCTGACTACAAATGGTTCTTCGCTCCAGAACAACTCTGATCGTCTATGATATCGGCCAACAACTAGGATTCAAAGCCCATTGAGCTAAGCATCCTTCTCAATATATTTTAAATGGCTACATAATCCCTTGTTGATGGCAAACACTGGTTTTCCTCACTTCTCCTGTAGAACTTACCAAGTGGATTTGATGGTAGGTTAGGCTAGGAAATGTGCAATACCCCAGGACCAACAGTGACACGTATTCATCCGGAAAACATCCAGTCAGTCCATACTATAGAAGGAAGAAGGTATGGGGAACAAAGAAGACAACAAATATTTAAAATAGATTTTGATAGTAGAAGGATGATAGAAAAGTAAAGAAGGAAAAGCAAAGTAAGAAAGAAAAAGAAAAATGGCAGAAAATAAAGTTGTCGCGAATCCTATTACAACCTTAACCTTAACCATTAGTGCCCAGTGGCAACTTAAGTTACCAGCAGAGGTTGCCTTAGTTTTTATGCTCTGAGAGGAAATTGAGTGTAAAGAACAAAGCGGTAACCTTTAGAAAAATAAAGTAATTCGGGCATTAATGGGTTAAGCTTTTTATTTATCAGATTTACCATTTCTTCATCAAATTGACTACCTACATGACATCAAAATAGCATATAATCTGCTTCCACATATAACCTACAGAAATCAGAGATAAGCCTGTTCCATCTATAATCGATCTCGTTTCCCTTCTACGTTCTATATTCGTATGAACGATTGATGAGTGAAAAAAACCTTTTATGACCGGCTTTTCTTCTGCCATTACTTTCAAAGTAAATGCAGTTATTGCCTTTGTCAGATCTTATTTGTGAATTAGTTGTTATTAACGTCACAAAAACCAGACCTCTTACACTCGCAGACCAGAAAATACTACCCCTCGGAGTCTTTACGGCTGTCTCAGTATTCACATCAATTCTTACTCTTCCTGACTAGTTCCGTAATCTTAACAATCCGCAGAATTTCGACACTCAAACAGCGTAAGATTGGAATGAAGTTGCTTTTATTTAGAAATAAATAATAAGCCTACCCCCTGTTTCGTTACCTATCACCATACCTGATCATCTACTCAAACAGTTTTTGACAGTTCCTTCTCTCTTCACTAGATATCTCAGTATTAATGACTTCCACAATCTAACAATCCCACCACAGAGCAACCAAGGAATCTCTGGCAGTTGGCGGTCTTTAGAAAGAAGCGACATTGAAAAGTAATTACAGAAATTGTCCCCACAAGCGCTTTAATTGCTGTTATTGTGAATAAATTGAAACCATTCTTGAATGTTAATCCAGTAGTTTAAAGAAGAAACTCAGAGCCATTAACACTTACAAAAAATATTTGTAATGAAACTTGTTGCCAATTTAAATACGAGTTCTATGCATTCTGCTACCGAAATTGATATTTCTTTCTCTTTTCGTTGTGCCAAATCCGAAGAATATTACCAAGAATGAAAGAGCAATTCATAATATCTGTTCTTTGACATCGATACATACATACCAGAGATCAGAAATGAATCGCTTTTTCGCTACTCATCAGCACTCATGCAATTTTGAGTATGAGTGAGTCAACAGTATTGAAATCCAACCACTCTGATTCATTCGTACTCAGTACAACATTGATTTATAAGTATAAGTTGCAATGAGTATGAGTACAACGTTGGCATCAAACTCATAACATTCGAACTATGTTTGATTCATACGCCTACTCATTCAGATTCATAAATTTAGAAAAATACTTGTCATACTCATAAATGATTCGAGTGATTCGAATCATTCGTCAAAATTTACAGTCTTAGTTGTTTTTGTATTCACAAAGAAAGAAGAAAGACACATAAACAAAAAAGACAAAGACAGCAAGGAGAGCAAACACACAACCTTCATGTGAGTATGTAGTGTTCGTACGCGAATCATACTTATTTTGTGATTCGTGTATACGATGAGTCATGGAGAGTCGAAATCAATAACATCATGCGTATTTGTTAAGTACTCGTATGAGTACCATGAGTATTTCAAACTTTGAATATGAGTAGTATGAGTATGACATTAAAATAAGTATGAATGCGTAAAAGTATCAGAAATTATAAGTATGATTCGAGTCTACTCATCGTTTTGAATACTCATTGCTGACCTCTGATACATACATACATAATTGGTCATTATAACACTTCAGTCAGGATTACGACCTAGTTTCTCACACCACTTATGTTGTGTGTGTTAAATTTTCAAATGAGTGGCGGGACCTACAGTTTAACATCGATTCCGAACGACAGATTTTTTGAGAAACTTTTCATGGCAATTTTTATTTACTCTCAAAGTTTTTGTCAAAAATCTGCCGAGAGGAATTCGCCGAAGAAATATTTTTTCATATTTTTGTTTTGATGTCTGGCCTGGGGTTTGAACCCTGGCTTTACGTCTAATAAGCCAACACACTACCTACCAGACCACAGCGACTTCTCAATGTCGGTTGTCAGTTTGGTTAATAAACTGTTCATTGACATCAATAGGTTTCGAGAAAATCACTGTTAAACCCTGTTGTTTGGTGTTTAGTGTGTTGTTAAACCGCATCTCGCAATGCACAAACTAGTTGATATTGCAGTTAAACAACGCCTGACACTTTTAAGAAATATTTCCAACATTTTGGACACTCCTCTTGCAGTTGGCGTGCTTAAATCCAAGCGATTATTTAAGTTCAATGTCAGGTGATAAAAACTTTGCAATAATTAAGCTTGATTTAAGGCATTCTGCATAATAATTCATATTAACTGCCTATCTTCGAAGAAAATTATAGAAATTTCCATTAAAATTTCTATAGCAACCCTCGTTTATTCAGTTATTTAACCATTTTTTTGTCCATTGTGTATGCAAAAAGTGTTTAGTTTAGTTATTAAATCCAGATTCCAGCTTCTCGTTTAACTTCTATTTTTTTTTTGCTTTGTCACCGTCTCACTCACACTCTCTATGGCTCTCTCTCTGTCTCTCTCCATCTCTCTCTCTTATGATATTTTCCAAAACAAGTTTTATCCTTTAGAATTTCGAAAGGGTTGCATAAAACGAACGTGCGTTTATGGGACACCAAACATTGATTGGTTATATGAGATAACATTTATAAATACAACAATGGCAACAACAACAGCAGCAACAATGATAATAAGGAAAGAAAATAATTGTAATATTATCGTTTAAGCATAAAATAGAAAAACACTTAAAGAATATTAAAAATTATTAATCGTACAGAGAAAAGAGTAGTACCTTGTCTGTCTGTCTATCCTTTCGAAGCTGATGCTACAACAACAATAACAAAATAATTAAATTAAAAACAAGGAAGAACGTTACACAGTCTGTTAAGCAGCACCACAGCATGGTATACAATTTTCCTACATTGAAGCCATCCTCTTAAAGCCACATGGTCAGACCTAAAGAATTCCATAATCTGCAATCTATAAAGCTCGCTGTTGACAGTGATAGCCTGGCCAACATCATTCTCAAAGAAATGTGAACCGATGTAGACTGCCAGCCCAAAATCCACAAGAATCGGTGACTTTTTTGGGGATGTATTGGACGGCACACTTGGATCTGAAGTTGATTGGTATCGTTGGCAAATTCAACGTTTACATACCCATTCATTCAGAAATGTAGTCCCATCGCTGAAGATGAGTTTTCAATGAAAATTGGCGACAGTTTCCAACTGTTTCAGAGTCCAATCATCACCACATGTGCATCGTTGTCTATGGTCGCTTAACTTTAATTCCTGGATCAGTTGAATTTTATGCGAACCCAAGTAGCGACACAGGTTTGTGGCCTAACTTAGACAAGTTATGGCCTGCGAAAGGTTGTGTCCTTGTGATGTGAAATCGATTGCCTCTGATGCTTCTGCAAGTTGTGGCATGCTTAAGACGGTGTTCTTATGAGCGACGCGAAATCGGTTGCCTCTGATTCTCCTGAATATTCTCTGGACCGGAGCGGTATTTTCGTTGGATCTTGCATTTCTTTGACGTACAGGTCAACTATACACTCGTCCCCTCAGCAAAATGACTGTGGCGCTCACAACATTGGCAAAGCGCGGGGTATTTAGTCTGAATAGATCACGCAAACAATTTTATTAATTCCATGTTCATAGTGATTTGGTAAAGCAGACTGAATAAATGACAACCAGAAGGCTGTTACGAAATGCAAAACATGGAAATCCTCCTTGAAGGACCTAATAATAGTCGAGAGGTGCGAGATTTTTCAGAATCTGAAACGAATGCATTTCTAATGTCTGCGCTTTAAGGAACGAAATGACGGTGTACAATGTCTTTATGACTGTGTGGCTCTAGAAGATTTTGTGACTTAAAAGAGTGCGAAATATCGCTGTGGAAAGCAGCATTAACTTTCCAACTTGACATGGGAGACTTGAGTTGGAGATGGTGGCATAGGAGGACTATTTGACTTGTAGAGAGGCTGAAGTAATAAGAATTTTCGCAACATGGCAGACGGCTTTCATTCAAAATATCAATATAGGAAACAATACCATATTTATTGCTACTTCTTGATGACTATAAAGAATTGATATTCGATTCATATATGTAAATAGGGACAACGGGAGGAGACTACTACATCAGTTTAAACCAATGTGGTTGATCTTATTATCAAACTGACTATTTGTGTGTGTGCGATGCATTGTCAATTCCTCTTGTACTGTCTTGTTGCTTTTAATCTAGTCAAGAGCCTCTCTCTGACAGTTTACTATAAAGTGTGCGTAGCATGTGATCAACCCAACTATTATTAATTAATTAAATATAATGTTAATTAAATATTAACAAAACAATATGAAATTGATATTCGATAATAAGAATAAAATCTGCAGAGTTTTGGCATACACCTAAGACATCATATGCTTACTATTAGGAAAATCACCTTACTTTCTATCAGAGGTCAGCTATGAGTATTCAAAACGATGATTAGATTCGAATCATACTTATAATTCTTATATGCATTTCTGATACTTATACGCATTCATACTTATTTTAATGTCATACTCATACTACTCATATTCAAAGTTTGAAATACTCATGGTACTCATACTGTTATTGATTTCGACTCTCCATGACTAATCACAAAATAAGTATGATTCGATAACGAACACTACATACTCACAAGAAAGTTGTGTGTTTGCTCTGCTTGCTGTCTTTGTCCTTCTTATTTCTTTGTAAATGCAATAACAAGCTAAGACTGTAAATTTAGACGAATGTTTCGAATCACTCGAATCATTTATGAGTATGAGTAAGTATTTTTCTAAATTTATGAGTCTGAATGAGTAGGCGTATGAATCAAACATATTTCAAATGTTATGAGTTTGATGTCAACGTTGTACTCATACTCATTGCAACTTGTACTTATAAATCAAAGTTGTACTGAGTACGAATGAATCAGATTAGTTGGATTTCAATACTGTTGACTCACTCATACTCAAAATTTCATGAGTACTTATGAGTAGCGAAGAAGCGATTCATTGCTGATCTCTGTTTTCTATAGGAAGTCAAACCAACTTCCTTAACTCCTTGCATTTTTTTCTCTGAGATGTCTTATGTCTGTGATCTCGATCATACGAAAGCTTGGCCAATGATAGAAAAAATGCTCCATAGTTTTGGTAGGTATCTTCAGCACATGTCCTGCATTCACCATTTTCCACCACGCCAATATGATATGCAAAGTGTCTCGTAAGTACGCTTATTCGCGTGCTCAGAGGTCGCCCTTATTTAAATTTAAACATACTCATGGTTCTCTCCTCATACATTCCTTGATGGCGCGTCCCAACGCTTGAAAAATCGAACAATGGTCCGGTAGCCGGAGGCAAAGTTTGGTTTCTGGTTCCTCTATCTGAAGGCCCATTCACGTGGCAACTAGTCCCCATGTTCAACTGTGGCATGAATCTGTTAGACCAAGAAAGTTGAGCCGGTATTGGTTTGGTTTGGTTAGAGGACGTGTACTTGTCAATTAAGACAAGTACAGTACCCAGAGGACGAATTGACCCATTGTACAACGTCCTAGTTTCTCACACCACTTATGTTGTGTGTGTTGATTTTATACATGAGTGGTGGGACCTACAGTTTAAAGTCGACTCCGAACGACAGATTTTTGAGAATCTTTTTCATGGCAATTTTATTTACTCTCAGAGTTTCTGCCAGAAATCTGCCGAAGGAATAGTTTTTGTATTTTGTCTTGATGTCTGGCCTGGGGCTCGAACCCTAGCTTCACGTCTAATAAGCCAACGCACTACCTACTAGACTACGGCGACTATTTTACATACAAATGGTTGATATTAACATGTCTGGCACTCTATCGGATAACTACGCATCAAGTAAGAGGCCGTCCAGTATTTTCAACTATGCTCTGATATGTCTTTGTTCGATACATTCCCCCTAAACTTGAAGATGATATGCCGTAAGGACGTATGTAGGTTTGAGGTTAGGTTAGGTCGGAGTGGTAACTCTGATATCAAAAAGCTTACTTGAGCACGCATAGCGACCCGTTGTGATGCCACGAGCTGAACGCTGTCCGTGTACAGACCAAGTTCTGACAAAAAAAAAATAAAACAAATCAGGGAAGAGGAAGAAGTTGGTTAGCGCAAGGGTTGCACGTAGGTTTGAGGACGACGTAAAGATTTGAGATTGTCATGTAAATCGTATTTTAGTTACAAAGAATTGGGGAACATTATTCCTTTTAAAAAATTTTATTGAATTGGACGGAAAATGTTTTCTTTCTAAGCATTTAAAAAAGTTATCTCCTCTGCTATCTTGTTATTGAAGATTTTTTTTTCAAATTCACTTGTTAAATAAGCCTGCCTGCCTGCCTTTTTAAAATACACAAAAGGATAAAAAAGAAATCCTTTTGAAAATAACAACAGCAACAACAACAACAACAACCTTTTTAGCAAATCCTCTTGTAATCACAATTCTAATCTTCAACTATTTTTAGTCAAATCATTGTCAACCGAACGAACGAGGAAAGACTTGTTAAGTTTCCTAGAAATAAGCAAAAAAAAAAAAAGAAAACAAAAGTAAAAGTCCCTCACCATGTTAAAACCTAAAGGATAATCTATTGAATAAAAATATACAATTTTAGCAAATTTTTTAGTTTTTAGATTGAAGAAGAAGAAGAACTAGAAAAAAAATTATTGAAAAAAAAATACCAAGAAATACTAAGCAAAACTAAAGAAGTAGCAGAAGAAGAGAATCGTTTAGAAGCTTTAGCAAGTGTATAGGGCTGCTGTGCATCTTTTCTATTCATTCAACCATTCATCCATCCATCTATCCATCCTGTTTGTTTTCTTAATGCAGTCAATTGGAAATTTATTCAAGCTTTAAAATACACACACACATTCAGTCATTCATTCATTCATTCATTCAATTCGAAGATGGTAAAAACCGTATAAGGAATCCAACTAAAAATAAACACACATACACACACAACTCCGATAAAGACAGCAAAATGTTGTTAGAAACTTATTTTTGTGATAGAAACAACGACAACAACAAGAAAATCGAAATCAATTGACGTATTTGAATGGAAAAAAAGGGACACTTTTCTCGGCAAGTCAAGGCAAATTCTAAGAAAAAAAAGGAGAAGAAATCACTGCAATGGAACAAGAATAAGCATGAGTAGGAAATAAAAAAAAAGAAAAACAAAATATTTGCAACATAACATATAAGGACATACATATGTACATATGTATGTATGCCAGTATTTAGTTGATATTCTAAGTGCTATTCAAACAGGTAAAAAAAGAAAAAGGGAAACGTCCAAGAGAAGTGGTGGGTGGGGGGCACAATAACTTAAAGGCACTCGTGCTTAAATTTACTCTTTATAAGCCAGGCATAAAACCTTGAGACTTATCTTGTACTAAAGAAACTACACAATAAGTATATAAATACGACAAATAAAAAAAAAACAAAACAAAAGGTGACCATAGTAGTGCATAACATGAGAGGGGGGGGGCATAATTCTTGCTTTAAATCAGAGGATCTTAAAATCCTTACAAGTGAATACTGGAAACAAAATGGTCATGGCTGTTCATGATCCAAAAAATCTGTAAAATGTCTGTAATTAACGCCGTCACCAAGTCAGTTCAAAGATGTTTTTTTTTTTCATTTCCACTGTTGGGGGGGCCTATCGCATTCACAAAGCATCTCCATCATACGCTGTTTGCTTCTATTATTCATAGGCCTTCTATAAAGCTTACACTGTCTTAGTTCTTGGTGTAATGCCTAGGTTAGGTTAGATTAGAGGACGTGTACTTGTCAATTAAGACAAGTACAGTACCCGGAGGTCGAATTGACCCATTGTACAACGTCCTAGTTTCTCACACCACTTATGTGGTGTGCGTTAATTTTCATACATGAGTGGTGGGACCTACAGTTTAAAGTCGATTTCGAACGACAGATTTTTGTGAAACTTTTTCATGGCAATTTTATTTACTCTCAGAGTTTTTGCCAGAAATCTGCTGAGAGGAAGTCGCCGAAGAAATACTTTTTGTATTTTGTCTTGACGTCTGGCCTGGGGTTCGAACCCTGGCTTTACGTTTAATAAGACAACACACTACCTACTAGACTACGGCGACTTCAATGGTACAATGCCTAATCTATTTGCCTTTAAAGTATCATTTTAGGACCATTATTGTGATGCTATCAGGCTTCATCTTGATGGAATGATATATGCAACTGGTTTCTGGTGGACCTCTATACTCCTAAGCTTTAGGATTATAATACTATCCAATTTCATTCCGAAGAAACGTTTGATTTCTTTCCCTTTTCCTTTTTTTCCATTACCCCTCTAGGGAGCATATGGCTTCCGCAAAGCAGCATCTCCATTTGACACGTTCCTCCGCTGATGTTTTTGCGCATTTCCATGTCAGGTCATTAAGCCTTAGTTCTTGTAGGGCCGGGCGTCTCCAGGCTTTTATTTTTTTGTTCTGCCACGGTTTCTTGAGCCCTGGGGATTCCACTCTAGCACCATCCTTGTAATACTGTCGTGTTTCTTTCTCAATGTATGGCCAATCCACCTCCATTTTTTTCTTTTTGATCTGCTTCTGTATGGATTACTCCTCTGTGTGAGCCCAGAGGTTGGCGTTGCTGATGGTGTAGCGACAAGAATATTCTACAAACGATTCCTAAGCATTTCCCTTTCTTAATGTGCCACATTGGTTAAGTTCTACAGTTGCGAGTTATTTATACGCCTTATCTGCGACGCCACACTGTTTAGTGCACCCTCTTTTGCTTTAAAATTTTGTTTTAGGGCCACCATTCTAATGCGAATGGGCTAAACCGTGATAAAAAAATATTTTCAACTGCTTTTTGGTGGACCACTTAGGTCTTAATTTTGCTTTCTTGAAACATCTTTATCTTACTATGTGTCTTCATTCTAATGGAAGAGCTGATTCGCCTACATATTCAGTATGATCCCATATTAATGAAGTTGCATAGAATTTATTCATCTTTGTATTCAAAACTAGCTGAGTTCGTTACAACAGAGCAGATTTTAAACATGTTTTAAATGTTCTAACCTGGGTTCATTTGGATTGAGGATTGCCAGTCTCATTTTGTTTCATTCCTTTTTCCTATGCTGACTTGATAGCAGAAGCTGTCTACGTATTCGTCTGATTAGGTTAGGTTAGGTCAGACTGGTAACTCTGATATCAAAAAGCTCACTTGAGTACGCATAGCGGCCCTTTGTGATGCTACGAGGTGAACGCAGTCAGGATATAATTCGTCTGATTGGTTCTTAAGAAAATGTTCTCTGTGTCAACGTTCTTTCCTTGCATGACTTTGGTTTTCATAATATATTCCTCAAGTCCAGTAAAACTCGCTAAACTTTCCAGTAATGGGATCCGAATAATCCAATCCCTAGGGCTGGCGTGAGATCTCCAAGTAATTAGAATCCAATGAGTTCCTGGATACATGTATACACAGGGGACTGTTAAGACAGATAAACCCACCCTTCGAGCATAGCATGCCAATACTTTCCAGCCAAAATACAAACTTCGAAGGATAAAAGAAAGACGGCTGGGAGGAGTAACCGTTGGATATCAAGGCAGTAATTGTTCTATGTTCGCAGTAGACTCGCAAGTTCTCTGATTAGGATGAATATGGTCTTAATTGTGCCCGTGGTTACCGTATATTATTTCATAGGAAGACACGCATATAGATTGTGAGTGGGGTATTATGGAACAGTTACAGCTATTAGACGACTGGCGATATATTTCATTCGAGAATGTCTCTGATGACAAACTGAATGTGAAAGTTCAGAGAATTTTTGGTTTATCTGTGTTTTCTATTGTTGAGGCTCTGCTTTATTGAGTCGTCTATCTAAGTCGCGGTAGTCTAGTGGGCAGTATGTTGGCATATTAGGCGATAGCCCGTGATCCACATCCCAACTGACACTTCTTAACCAAACGAAATACGAAGAAAAACAGTCCTTAAAACGGACGATCAGAATAACAATGATTTCATCGTGGACTCTCTTATCCACTTTTTAATTTTAAGTTCAAAGAAAAGTCGGTTTGTGGCCATTATTTCAGTCCGAAATTTAATGCAGTAACCGTGTTGTCTCAACAGTCTTCTAGTAAAAATTCTGAGAATAAAGAAAATTTCCATGAAAAGTCTCTTAAATATCTGTCGTTCGGATTGTACGTAAAACTGCAGGTTCCGTGACTCATGACACATGGGTGGTGTGAAAAGCTAGGTTGTAATCCTGAGTTGTAACAACCAAGCCAATCATTGTGTTTAAACATCGATTTATATATCATTTGATAAGAGTCATCTCTGGACAGTCCATAAAATTTCGTGAAGTTTAGGCCACCTTAAAAAGCATTGCCCACTTGGATCCTGCAAAGCTATGTTGTAATACTGATTAGTTCCACATTTTTGCAATTAAAGTCCTCTTTAGCTTGTAAATTTAAGAAAAATAATCTCAAGCGCATCCTCCCACCATTTAAATATTTTCAAATGGGTTCTCAAAAATCTTATTTTAGTTTCTGAAATCTTTTCTTGTGGAACATGTTTCACGTATTCCGTACTGACTACAAATAAAGTGCATTAAAAAAGACAAAACAGTTACTTTTCACAACCTTTTTACTTGAGTGGAGGTGTGGGTATACACATATATTAGTATGGGTCTGTATAAGTATTTGTTTAAATAAGGGAGAGACCATAAGTAGTGAGTGAGTGCATTAGTGGTAGTTTGGGTGTCTACTTAGAACATCTGTTTACGGTCACATGTCACGTTGTCATTGCCGACATCATCTTAATGATGTATGTACTTATGCCAACATACCCACACACACACACACGCTGTCACATCTATTTAGACAGACATTCAAGAGAAATATCCAATGCTTGTTAGTGTTGTGCCTAAAAGCTTTAACAAACTGCATTACAAACATTTCCTGTTTCGTTTTTCGGCTCTTGGCTTCACTTTTCCAATAGACGTCAGCATCATTGTACCAAAAATTTGTATTTTTTTCTTCTTTCATTCTTAAGTTTCTTCAGTCTCGAGTTTTTTTCTTTTTTTTCTTGCTGCTACAAAAATGTAGAAGAAATATTTGGAAAAAATCTCTTCTCAGTTGGTACTGTTGTGGTTGTTGTTGTTGTATTTTTTTTATTGTTTGCTTAACTTTTACAAATGTCTGTGTAATGTTATGGTAATTTATAGGTATATATGTATGTATAAAGATTTTTTCATACATACTAACATATATTCATGAGGATTTTTAGGTGATTATAGTGGCATAAGTAACATATAACCCAGTGGGCAATTAACTGACACTTTACTACTCCGAACTACTGCATTTAGCGGCCAATGTCGCCTATTATTGTTACAGTTATTGTCGCTGTGGAAAGGTGCCTTGGGACTGCAACCATACTGCTCTTTAACTTAATAGTGTTATCACTACAATGCCTCTTCCAAGCCTATTGGCCTGACAAATTTCAAGGTTCTGCCCGCTGTCAATTATGTTAATTCTCTGCCAAGCACTTGATATGCGCAGGGATGCATTAATGCCTCACAAGTTGCAAAAAGACACGCACACATCACAATTGGTCATTACAACCCTTCAGTCAAGATTACGGCCTAGGTTCTCACACCACTTATGTTTTGTGCGTTCATTTTTTACAAGAGTGGCGGGACCTACAGTTTAAAATCGACTCCGAACGACAGATTTTTGAGAAACTTTTCATGTCAATTTTATTTCTTCTCAGAGTGTTTGCCAGAAATCTGCTGAGAGGAAGTCGTTGAAGAAATAGTTTTTCATATTTTCGTTTTGATGTCTGACCTGGGGTTTGAACCGTGGCCTTGCGTCTAATAAGCCAACATACTACCTACTATACTACGGCAACAAGTCGCCCTGAAAATTTCGAGATTCTGTTCGCCGCCAATAATGTTAATTCTCTGCCAAGCACTTGATATGACCAGGCGATTTTTTGTAAGATGTATTAATGCCTCACAGGTTTCAAGAAGATGTTCCAATAATTTATTCTCATCTATACGTTGGGTCCAAAACAACTCTTATTCTGAACAAGTGTAACATGAGTCTAGAGTGCCCTAACTTTATTTTATTCCTGGATAGTCTGATGTGATTTCCCAACAATTGGTTTAAGAAGATCCTTCCTACCTCTTTATATACCCTTTCGTTGAGCCTAACTTTCCTAACATCCATCCTCGCTGTACAGAAGCGCTTTTGGCACCATCAAAGTTGTATAATTGTTCACATCGCAAGTTCTTCTGCTTTGTCACTGTTGCGAATTCCCTTATGCTCTGGGATCCAGCCGAGGGTAACTCCATTTCACTTAGTTGATTAAGCTTCACCAGACTGTCCTCATAATATCCGAGTGTTTGAATGGCAGCCTGACGTTCATATGTCATTGCTATGTCCTGCCATTGTACATGCTATCCTATATCCTATTGAATTGAGCACAACTTTCCGATTGGAAGATACCACAAGTTTACCGTAGACTCGAATTTCTCATTCAGGGTCGCTTCCCTTGCATACTCTTTAGGATAGAGAACTGATTGTCAGATAGCTTCCGTCGCATACTCTTTTTCGAAATCTCATGAAAGCCGAATGCTAGGTAAGTGAACTGAATGTCAGATAGCTTCCGTCGCATAATCTTTTTGAAATCTCATGAGAGCCGAATGCTAAGATAGTGAACTGACTGTCAGATAGCATCCGTCCGTCGCATACTCTTTTCGATATCACATGAGAGCCGAATGATAGGATAGATAACTGACTAACAGATAGAATTGCTATGTCCCATTCAATCTGTGCGACTAGAGTATCTCGACCCACTCGTAAACCACGGAACTATCAATACAGCTCCCAGTTTGCGTCATCTGTTTACCATAAAATAGTCCGCCTTTTAAAAAGGTATGCAGCTTCCCAATTTCTCCATTCATTTCAGTTTCTAAATCTTGTTGCGAAGTATTTTTCAAATACATGGTCGTAGGGACCAGCCCATAATTTGTTAGATGCATACGTTTGCCATGCGGACAGCCATAGAATGTTGTGGTTCTATCCAGCAGACAGTTGAGAAGGAAGCTGGTAGTCAATCGATTCTTTAGGTCATGAAATCCTCCAAAGGAATTTTATGGTAAACTTGTCTCCCATCAAACTAACAATAGTTTTCAAAGCTTTGGTGTTCTTCGTTATATTCAAAGGAGTTAATCCAACAAAATTTCTAGGGCCTCTCTAGGTTAACTTCTCATTACTACTATTACAACATCTATTCCAATGAAATGGACCCAGACCCTTGGATAGTTTGTTTTTATATTGTGTTTAGGCTGATTGGGTTATTGGGTTTCCAACTGAGGTTCACATACTTGCTGCCTGGTACACTTTTCTTTTCTTTTCTTTTTCGTATGCAAGTGTTAATTATAAAATATTCTCTCTCCTGTCTCGTTTAGTATTTCATTTCAATTTCTACAGACTTAATGTCTTGTTTAACTTTTTTCCCATTTTTTTTCTTCCATTTTACGGTTTTGTTTATATGTACGTCCGTCTGTCCTATCACAGTTTGCTTGTCTCAGTGCTTGTCTGTCCTTCTCTGCTCTCTAACTTCTAAAGGTTTTTTTCTTCTTATTTTTCTGTTGTTTTTTTTTTCTTATTTTTTTATTTCGTTCGTATTTAAGCCGATTTGCAAACAATTGATTGACAAGTATTTTAAGAGACACTTATGCGTCAATATTTTATTGGGAAATTTCACATTTCGCATGTTTATTTAATCAGTCAGTCAGCATGTATGTATGTTCTGAGAACTACAAATTCATTCATTCATTATTGATTGATGAAGTTCTCAAAACAAAAATTTACTTTTAAGGGGGTAGAAAATATTCATTCATTCGCTCCTTCATTCATTCACAAACATTTCTAATGTTTTATTCATACACAATGAAACATTGAAGATTTTTAAGGATCTTTCCTTAATTGCCAATTGCCAAGAGTGTGAGTGGAAGTGTAGTCGATAAGTATAGAAATGAAGACTTGCATACACATTCACATGGCATGAGGTGGTGAAAATTAAATATACATACACACATACTACAAGTAGTATGTGATGCATTTATTTCAAAAAGGCACAATTTTTCGTTAAATGATAAATAAAGGCATCCGATTTATGTTTAATTAATGAGAAAAGATATTTGATATACTGAGTACGATATGTCATGTGAAACTCACGTATAAAATAAACACTTTTGTGGAGCCATCTGCGTCTGATCAATTGAAGAATGAAGAGTAGGCCCTGGAAGAAAAAAAATTTTTGAGAATAGTTTAAATACCTAAAATTTCAGAAATCGGAATCAAATGGTTCTTTAAATGCACTATTGAGTGATCTTACATACATAATGACCAATTGACTATTACAACCCTTCAGTCAGGCTTGCGACCTAGTTTCCCACACGCCTAATGTTG
Organism: Sarcophaga variegata; assembly: GCA_932273835.1. Taxonomy (NCBI): domain Eukaryota; kingdom Metazoa; phylum Arthropoda; class Insecta; order Diptera; family Sarcophagidae; genus Sarcophaga; species Sarcophaga variegata. The sequence continues at coordinate 11,711,564 of OW026362.1, forward strand.
TGTGTGTTAATTTTATACTTGAGTGGCGGAACCAACAGTTGAAAATCGATTCCGAACGAGATTTTTTTGATTCATCAACTTTCATGACAATTTTAATTACTCACAGGGTTTTTGTCAGAAATCTGTTGTGAGAAAGTTGCCGAAGACATATTTTTTCGTATTTCGTTTTATTGGAGATGTCTGACCTGGGCTTTGGGCCGTGACCTCACGTCTAATATGCGAACTCACTACCTACTAGACTATGGCGACTTCAAGTGATCGACAATGAGTGATGTTATGAAGGTTTTATTACACATTCTTGTGGATCTTGGTCTGGCAGATAAGGCATTCTAGAAAGATCGGCTGCTGGCCTCTACATATGTATCTTTTAGTGTAAAAAATCTAATTCAGTTGCATTGCACACCATTACTTTGTTAAAAAAAAGCTACAAGTTTTCTAAGATGGACTACCAGACTTAACAAATGACAAATCCCCCACATACATATTATTTTCCAAACTTCCCTTTGCAAATTGTTAAGGTTTGTGTGAGAAAATTAGCTTGCTCCTCTGCAGAAGAATGCTATTAACAGCTATTAAATATTAGAGTCCTCGATTACATACAGCTGCGTGCAACTAATTAAGGGCACGAAGATTACATGTGAGCTTGAAGCAAAAAATACAAATGGTTGTATGATGTCAAAATTTGTCCAAGTTTAGTTAATTAAACTGTTAGTCGTAGAAAATAACTACTTATTGTGTCAAATAAATTATTATTTATAAAGCTGTGAGCCATTTTTTTAAAGAATATTGATTTCATTCGTGCATATAATTAAGGACACACCGTAAACTTCATGAAAAGCATGTATTTATTAGAAAAAAATCAATATTTTGTTGCAAAACCATTGTTGTCGATAACAGCTTGACATTAACGAGGCATCGAGGTAACGAGACTTTCATATGCACTGGTTGGAATGGCCTCCCAAGCTTTCTTTGTTTCGGCGAAGAGATCTTCAAAATTGCTTATTTTTACTGAGCTTACTTTGATTTTTACAACTTGACATAAGCGGTGCAATATTTCACAAAACATTCGACAGCTGAAAAGGTGCCTCGTAAACAAAGAAGCCGAATTACGACAGTTCGTGAAGATGCACTGTTTGTCCGCGAGTCAAAAAAAAAAAAAATCCGCATAAATCAGCAAATGAAATTCGAATAGCAGTCTTTTGTGAAAATGGAGCAAAACCATCTGTAGACACAGTAAAACGTCGATTGCGAGCAGCTGGGCTCTTTGGAAGAATTTCCCGAATGAAACCATTTTTGTCTGAGTGTAACCGGAAGATGCGAATAGAGTTCGCAAAAAATACCGCCACTGGACCGCTGTGGAATGGAAAAGAGTGTTATTTTCGGACGAAACTAAAATTAATAGAGTCTCTCCCGATGGAAAAAGATATGTTAGCCGGCCAAAGTTAAAAGAATTTGATCCAAGATACACTCAGGCCACTTTAAAGCGTGGAGGAGGTTATATTATGCTTTGGGGTGCTATGTCGTCACGCGGTGTTGGGCCGCTGCACAAAATTTACGTTAACATGGACAAGTTCCAATATGTAAGAATCCTAAGCGATGCAATGATGCCGTATACTGACGAGAATATGCCAGTAACATGGAAATTTCGACAAGATAATGACCCGAAGCATACGGCTCATCCCATCAAACAATGGTTTTGAAACAATTCGGTCGCTGTACTTGATTGGCTTTCATGCAGTCCAGATCTCAACCCGATTGAGAATTTATGACAAGTTGTAAAAACCAAAGTAAGCTCAGTAAAAATAAGCAATTATTATGATCTCGTCGCCGAAACAAAGAAAGCTTGGGAGGCCATTCCAACCAGTGCATATGAAAGTCTCGTTACCTCGATGCCTCGGAGATGTCAAGCTGTTATCGACAACAATGGTTTTGCAACAAAATATTGATTTTTTTCTAATAAATACATGCTTTTCATGAAGTTTACGGTGTGTCCTTAATTATATGCACGAATGAAATCAATATTCTTTAAAAAATGGCTCACAGCTTTATAAATAATAATTTATTTGACACAATAAGTAGTTATTTTGTACAACTAACAGTTTAATTAACTAAACTTGGACAAATTTTGACAATATCATACAACCATTTGTATTTTTTGCTTCAAGCTCACATGTAATCTTCGTGCCCTTAATTAGTTGCACGCAGCTGTACCTGCGTAGTCCTTGTTCATACCGCGAATCCCGGCAAGGCAATAAAATTCTGATTATGCTTTTAGAATTCATAAAACCAATGAGCTTTTAGCCGCTCTTAACAAACCACCCAGCAAATTCTCTTACCACTGGCCTCCAAAGAAAATAATGTCACCACACTGAAGCTCAATGAATTGAAATATGAAAATATGCATTTTTTAAGAATTCAATCAGAAAAAAATTTCCTCAGGCGGCGTTAATTCTTGGCAATCACAAATGAACCTACAACCTGCACACCAGAAAACCTGACGCCTTATCTTTCCAGTAAATGCAACTGCCTTCGCCGTTTTGTACACATTTCTCCCTATCCAGTCAATTCGTTTGACTGTTCCTTTTTTATTCAAGGTTTGGAATCGAAACAAACTGTATGTTCTTCCACTCATCTTTAAAATTAACACACACAAGATAAGTGGTGTGAGAAGCTTTTTCGTAATGCTGACTGAAGGATTGTAATGACCAATTATGTATGTAAGAATGTATACATACAGTAAGGCCCCGCTTAACGCTGCCCCGCATACCGCTGTTTCAGTATTACGCGGTAATATTGGAATTCCCCTAAATCGCACACTGTATTGATACTTGTTGTATATGTGTGCAAATGAAACGGCAATGCACCAGCCAAACGAGGTGCATTATATAGCGACGGTGAATACTATGTATCTATTTCAACGCTCTTTTGTTAGTCTGTCCAGAATAAAGATTCCAACTGTATTTTCCGAAGTCGCAATCACAGTATGTATGTACGTGTTAAGTTGCATAGTTTAACGCTGTTTCGTTTAGCGCTAGAACTTATTGGAACGTATCCCCCGCGTTAAGCGGGGTCTTAATAAAATATAAATGTTGCTTAACATTTTACGTAGATTTCAACAGAGTTCTAGTCCAAAGGAACAATTGTTTTCAATTAATGAAATGCATAATTTTCATATTATATGTATGTATGTATATATGTACGTACGTACGTAATTGGTCATTACAACCCTTCAGTCGGGATTACAACCTAGTTTCTCACACCACTTATGTTGTGTGTGCTAATTTTATACATGAGTGGCGGGGGGACCTACAGTTTAAAGTCGACTCCAAACGACAGATTTTTTAAGAAACTTTTCATGGCAATTTCATTTACTCTCAGAGTTTTTGCCAGAAATCTGCTGAGAGAAAGTCGCCGAAGAAATACTTTTTGTATTTTATTTTGATGTCTGGCCTAGGGCTCGAACCCTGGCTTTTCGTCTAATAAGCCAACACACTACCTACTAAACCACGGCGACTTCATGTATATATGTACACAAATATACAAATAATCATATTAAATAAGTTCCTCTTCTGTATCAGCAAAAATGTTTATATACAAATATTACATACTTTATTAATTGATCAGTTGGATTTGAACTTCAACAATGTTTATAAACAACAAACAAAAAAAAACAAACTTAAGTAACCAATTAGGTTTAATCAGCAACAATGTTTATAAACAACTAGCAAAAACTGTTAAGTAACCATATAGGTTTAATAAGCAACAATGTGTATAAACAACTAGCAAAAACTTAACTAACCATAGGTTTAGTCAGCAACAATGTTTAAAAACAACTTACAACTAACTAAAAACTACAACAATGTTTATAAACAACTAACATGAACTATAAAGTAACCAATTAGATTTAATCTACAACAATGTTTATAAGCAGCTAACCAAAACTATTAAGTAACCAAGTTTATACACAACAACAATGTTTATAAACAACTAAGACGAACTATTAAGTAACCAATTAGATTTAATCAACAACAATGTTTGAGAACAACTAACAATTAACTATAAACATCAACAATGTTTATGTATATAAACAACTAACTTAAAGTATTATGTTACCAATTAGGTTTAATCAGTAACAATGTTTATATACAAATAAAAAAATAAGAACTTTATTTGATCAAACATGTTTGATCTCTTTGATTAGTGGCATATTAATTAAACTTTGGGGTTAAACATAAATTGAGACGTTAAAAAATGATTGTTTTAAATATAAATACTGTTCCTTGTTATTCCCTTACGTACATATATGTATTTACGAATCTGTGTAAAACATAACTTAAAAATTTTCTTCAACTTCTTAAATCATTAAAAACTTAATATTTTTTTATTTTCTATTTCCAGGTACGTACATACATCTGTCTATATATTGTATAATTATAAACAAAATCGTAAGTCAGAAAAAAAATTTCTTTTTAAATCCTTAAAAATTTATTACGAAATTGATTTCATCATAATGAAAAATCTTTATTTTATATCCCAAAAATATTGTAAAATCGAAGAGAGAGAATATTTCTTTATATTTCTAATTTACACTAACTTCCTTTTATTCCCTGTAGAAGTCATACTACTTCTGCTTGTACTCCATTAACTGATATTTTATTTGCAAAAAATAAAAGATTTTTTCCATTTTTTTGTGTATATTTTCTGTTGGCTTTCCAATGGTGTATAGTCAAGTGATATCTATGAAATAACAAATTATATATCTTTTTATGACACAATCTGTAATGAATAATCAACACCATCGTTGTTGTTGTTGCTTTTTTTGTTGGTAATCCTCAGCAGACAAACACATCATTTTCCAAACACTGTTTGTTTGTTTGTATGAATAAAAGCGAGTTCAATACAAAAATTGTCTGATTCAATGGGGTGTAGCGCAGACACTAATACAATAACAAAGTACTTTTTATTGCTGCTGCACGAAAAATAAAAAAAAAACACATCGGCAATATTATGATATTGATAAGAATTGTAAAATACACTGAGAGAAAAACCAAAATAGGTTTCATTTCAAAGGCTTGGATTTTCGTATTGCAACTGCTTTGAAGATCCTACAGTTTCCTTAGGAGAACCATTGAAGATTATACCAATTGAACCAAAATGCTGTATAGAGTAGGCTATGGTATTCTATCTAGTCCTGATGTTAAACATTCGTACAAATAACCTGACAACTGAAATATTGTTCAAATTGCGAAGGTCATGATCATTTAGAAAGCGCCGCAATGTGTTTTTAGTAATTGAATTTCCCCTTAGAATTCTTCGCCGTAGTCTAGTTGGTAGTGTGTTGGTTTATTAGACGTGAGACCACGATTCAAACCCCAGGTCAAACTTCAAAACGAAATATAAAAAAATATTTCTTCACGACTTCCTCTCAGCAGATTTCTGCCAAAAACTCTGAGAGTAAATAAAATTGCCATGAAAAGTTTCTCAAAAATCTGTCGTTCAGAGTCGACTTTAAACTGTAGGTCCCACCACTCACGTATAATATTAACACACACAACATGAGTGATGTGAGAAGCTAGGTCATAATCCTGACTGAAGGGTTGTAATGGTCAATTATGTTATGTATGTATGCTTTCAATTTACTCGGACAGTCTGGTAGTGATTAAGTCACTAGCAAACTGCACTTCAACGTATAACCTCGTAAAATAAAGCTTTTATATGGGCTCCAGGACATAGTGATATCATCGCAAATGACATTATCGATGAACTAACCACCCCCGTAAAGAGCTTACAATCTGCAACATATTACAGAGCAAAATAGTTTCAATTGGTTCAGCAAAACTAAGCATTCAACTTTCACTTTACACTCAGTTTTAAATCCACTCTGTTGACCTTGTATTTGGAAGAAATCCTTTCTTCATTGTCTTCCATCCTTTGCCATCCAACGCATCCATAATGGAATGCATATCGTTACTCTTGACGTTCTCCCAAATAATTTTCTCTGGAGCTGTGGATGAGTGCTAAACTTCAGAATTTTCTGAGCGAATAATTATCGGGTCTTTCAACAGACACTTTCGAACTTTTACAGTTGATAACGGCTATCTTGCTGAAGCTACATATATTCGTCAAATTATTCGTAATTTATTCAGACCAAATCACACGTAGTAAATAAATCTGTTCGGGCAAAATACCGCGCGCTTTGCGTATAATCGTCCTAACGCGAGAATTCTTTGCAATGTGGTGAATTAATTCGGGACCACTATATCAGTAAACAATTGACCAATACTTGTACGCAATGAAACCCAATAGCTTCAGAAAACATCGTCACTGCCTGTGAGAGGGTCCAAGAGAGTCCTAGGCAGACGATTTCGTGTCGCTTATAAGAATTCGCCATTTCGGCGATTATAAATTTGCAAATTTGCGTTTATTGCGCGTGCATTCTTACAATCTTCAACTAACTAACTGAAGGCAAACGACCAGAAACAATGATGTGTGCTCGCTAAATGGGTTCTAGAGTAGTTCAGCAATGAGAAACGTAGAAATTGGCACGATACTATTCCACTTTGTTTTACCTCACGTGGTGTTGGTCACCGTGATCGTGCGATTTTACCCTGTTATACTTTTTCTTGTGGGGTTTTCCTAAGTCGCAGTGTTATGCGAATATGCCTCAAACCACAAAGACCCTTAAACCCAACATAACCCGATGTATGAGCCAGATTCATGGAAAATTGGACATTTCGTTTGCATTGCACACATAATGGCATCAAAAAGCCTTTCAATTCGAATAAACAATTCCAATGATATCTCACACACATACATACATACATACATACATACATACATACATGCATACATACGTAATTGGTCATTACAACCCTTCAGTCAGGGTTACGACCTAGTTTCTCACATTACTTATCTTGTGTGTGTTAATTTTATACATGAGTGGTGGGACCTACAGTTTAAGGTCGACTCCGAAAGACGGATTTTTCAGAAACTTTTCACGGCAATTTTATTTACTCTCAGAGTTTTTGCCAGAAATTTGTTGAGAGGAAGTCGTCGAAAAGATATTTTTCATATTTCGTTTTGATGTCTGGCCTGGGGTTTAAACCAAGGCCTCACGTCTAATAAGCCAACACACTACCTACTAGACTACGGCGACTTCGTTGAGCATACTTTTCCATAAATCCACCATCCTCCACAGAAGGAGGTGACCTCCTTGCAAGATCATCTTCTTGCTTAATGCCGAGAAGTCCTACTTGATGTGTGACCTAGTAGAGAGCCATAGTTTACGTAACTAATTGTTTCAGCTTCTGTAGACCGTGCATTCTTTCTTCAATTTAACCCAGTAGGAAGGAAGTATTCCACTGGTGGACTGACTGCTAGATAGCACTGCTGTAGCCGCCTACACTTGCACTTCGTACTAAAGTTGAATTGAGACGTCTTCTTCGAATATACTCAAGTTTCCGCATGGGCTCGAAATATTTCATTCTGTTATCGAAAACTCCTGACCCTGTTCAATAGTCTGTTCCTAACCCATGTACATACCACAATATAGTCCGGGTTTTAAAAGACTGTGCAACTTCCAGATGTCTGCATTCATTTTTGTTATTAAGTCTCGTTACAAAGAATTTCCCATAATCATACTGTTTCTTCCAGGGGAAGAGGCAGTCGATTCCTTAGGTCGAATATTTTCCCATTTAGGAAGTTTTCTTCTTGCCGGAGCTTATCTACTATCATTTACCAACATCTTACAATGTCAAAACCTCTAAAAATGATGTCGCTGCTGCGGCTCAATAAATAAAATTGCCATGAAAAAGTTTGTCAAAAATATGGTGGTAGGAGTCGACTTGAAATTGTAGGTCCCACCACTCATGTAAAAAATTAAGACACACAACGTAAGTGGTGTGAGAAACTAGGACGTTGTACAATGGGTCAATTCGACCTCCGGGTACTGTACTTGCCTTAATTGACAAGTACACGTCCTCTAACCTAACCTAACGCTTTGGCGTATTAGACGACAGCCAGTGGTTCAAACCTTCGGAAAATATTTCTTGAGGCAACTTCCTCTGAGCAGTCTTCTATCAGAAATTCTGACTGTCAATAAAATTTGCCATGAACTGTACTTTAAACTGTAGTTCATGGATGAAATTAACACACACAACATGGGTTGTGTGAGGCGATAGGTTGTAATCCAGGCTAAAGGGTTGTAATGTCTACGCAAAGTTCAGTTTATCCGACAGCGTCTGCGGGCATATTCCCGAGGCAGCAATAGCAATATCGTCAGCATAGGCTATGACGTTATTCCCAGAGGATTCAAGTCATCTCAGGAGTGAGTTGACTGTGGGATTCCAGAGAAGTGGAGATAGAAAACCACCTTGTGATGTACATACCTCTGCAGACTATTCTCTGACATTGTGAGGCCTCCACTGTGGAGGTTATTATTCTCGATTTGAGGAGCAGTTCAGTAAACCTGACCAGATTCTGATCCAGATTGAGGGAATTAAGAGCCCCAACTATAGCATCCGGATTGACGTTGTTAAATGCACCCTGAATGTCCAGAAAAATGGCCAGAGTGTATTCCTTCACGTTCTACGGTTTTCTCCACCCGAGAGATAAGGCAGTGCAGTGCAGTATCCACTGATCTATCCTTCGTGTAGGCGTGTTGGGATGAGGATAGAAGTAATGGATCAATCGAGGCTTTAATATGAACATCAAGAACTCTTTCCAGTATCTTCAAGAGAAAGAAGGAACAAAGGCTGATGGGTCTGTAGTCACCGGCCTTAGTGTGGGACGGTTTCCCAGCCTTGGGAATGAAGATAACCCTGGAACCAAGTGAAGTAAAGAAACCTTCTCGAACGTTTACATTCAATTTCTGCCACGACATTGAAGTTTTTCGGGCAGATACTGAAGAGTGTTAAGTGAGATCGCTCTGCTTTAAGGGAGATAGTAAGTTATTAAGCATTATGCGATGAGCCTTTCCACGTGCAGGCCTGTACCTAACGTCTACTCTATTCAGCGCCATAAGTACAGCATATAATCAAAGTAGGATAAGGGATCTAGGAGGCGACTTTTTCAACACTTCTAAGTAACCCTTGAGGATAACCTCCTGTAGTTGCCTTACACATGGGTATTGTTTGGTGAGTTTAAATTCGGAATCGATTCAAAACGAAAAGTTTTCTTTAATTCTTTAAGTACATTATGGTGTAGCATTTAGGGCATTAATAGTCTCTCTGCCTTCTTTTTATATAAAAGAAACGAAATTTTTGTTTTAAAAAAACCCCCCAGAAAAAAAAATCGATTTTAATGCGTGAAAATAAAGTGATTTGTTAACCTCATTGTCTGTCTGCCTTGCCACTCGCGGTTGTATGCGGTTTTGTTTTAGCCATACGCCCTGTCCTCCCTACCCATAGCATTTTATGTTTGAAAAAATTTTACGACTTTTCAAAAAAGAAAAAAAAGAAAGAAAGGAGAAGAAAAATCTTTGAATTTTATTTCAAATGCTTTTCTTTCAATAATTTTATGTTCTTTCTTCCAAAGCTTTATTTTATTTGTTTTTAACTTATTCAGCTTTATACGCGTCTTGCTTATTTCAATTTTCAAATTCTGTTTTGTTTTGTTTTTTATTTACTTTTTATTGTGTAATAAATTTATTATTTTTATTGTTTTTATTTTCTTATAACATTTCTACCCCTACCCTCTACCCGCCTACTCGCTAATACCTGTATGAGAGAACACACCCAGGTTGCGTTGTTATCGTAAAACTCCTTTGAAAAGGTCATTTCGAAGGGAGTGTGTTTTGGCATTTGTTTTGGAATTTTCAAAAATCAATGTGTTTTGGTCATAAAATTTGTAAAAAAAATTTTTGATTTTTTTCTCTTTCTCAACTTAAACCAAATCCAAAAAAACAAACAAAATGTCGTAAAATCAAACTGAAAGTTTTAATTATTTTTCTCCCAAAAAAATCCTTAGCAAGGCGTGTGCGTGTATTATTGATTTAAATTTAATTTCTTGGAACACACCTTCTTATTTTCAAATTAAAAAACTTCAATAAATCATGACATCTTGGCTATGATATTGCGGAAATATTAAGTGGACATTTATGGTCGTAGGAAATATTAATTATAAATCACAATAACCACCCTCATACATACATACCATATATACATATATATTACTACGGAAACGAATTGAATTTGAGTCAACCAATTGTGTTAGAAAATAAAAACAGAACTGGGAATAGGAAAGGGAACAAAAAATTTATTCCTTATTTAATAAAATCCATACAGGGGTCTTCTTTAAGCACTTCTTAAATAAATTTAGTATGATAACTGAGCTTTGAACTCCTGAATTATCGGCTGACAAGCCAAACACCACTGGACTACTTCTTCTAAAGTTTGACAACAATCTTCATGTTGTAGTACTTCCAACTCTTTTGACTAAGTGGAGTGTTGCTTGTCTTGCGTTACAAAGTCTTCACTTTCTGAACTGCAGAAAATATCTCCTTCATATTAAAGTTGATAAAATGCTTTCTAAAAAAGTATGTAATCGCTGTAGTCTAGTAGGTAGTGTGTTGGCTTATTAGACCCAAGGCTGCGGTTCAAACTCCAGGCCAGACATCAAAACGAAAATATGAAAATATTTCTTCGGCGACTTCCTCTCAACAGATTTCTGAACTCTGAGAGTAAAAAAATTGCCATGAAATGTTTCTCAAAAATCTGCCGTTTTGAGTCGACTTTAAACTGTAGGTCCCGCCACTCTTGTATGAAAATAAGCCACACAACATGAGTGGTGTGAGAATCTAGGCCGTAACCCTGACCGAAGGGTTGTGATGGCCAATTATGTATGTAAATAAGTATGTGCGACGTGCGATTTTCAGACATTTATTCTTAGAAAGCCATAAACAGTGCTTTTCCAACTTTTCCGATTAGACCGCGTGCTGTCATCTATAGCTGCACTATAGAAGGCATCTTAGTCGATTGGTGTTAAAGTCAATAAAACGTTTTCTAAATGAGTTTTGTGTAACCTGTGATTACCAGACCTTTTTTCTTAGGAAGGCATAAAAAATGCTTAGGCGCAGGTTTTTGCAACAATTCCCTGTGTAGTGGATATAAAAAAGAAGAGGAGTGTATATGAACTGCTATGGCGTTTGACACGTGATCTTAGTGGCTAATTGACGTCGTCAAAACCTGATTTTGTGTTTTTGTGGAAGATTTTCATGCAGTGAAGTCAATATCAGTTGTGTTGACCAGCTCATTTATCTTATTGCAACAACATAGCGCCCGATATCAGAATCTTCAATAGACAGCAAAAAAAGACAATATTCATACGGCCGTTGCACCAACAGTAACGGTTCTTCCAGTTCTATCAATAAGGTCGAATAAGACCGCCAAACCATACTGCTCATACCATACTGGCAATGGTTATTCCAGAGTCATTTTATGAGCAATCATACCACCAGACCATAATGCGTACGAAATAATCGATTCTTCTGGATTGATTGGGTTCTCTGGTAATTTTGCTTGTTGAATTAACGAGCGAGTGAGGAATGGTGTTCATTGCTGCAAATGTAGATGGCTTGCCTGGTCATAATTGCTGCCTTAGTTCAAGTCTTGCTTTCAACCGACTTTCAAATCTGTGCGCGATTTGGATTTTATAAGTCCGGAAGTGAGAACCAAATGCAAAAATTCATTCTCATAATAGATCATAAGATCGAACCAATTACTGAGAGTCCTTTGGAATTGACAGGTTCGGATTATTTGCGGCCTTAACCATAAAGTGAGAGAAATAACCTTCATTGCCAGGAAAGTTTTTTCTCCTTTTTTTTTTTCTTTCAAAAAATCAACATTGAAAGCCTGTTGCTAAAGCACTCAAACAACATAGGCGCAGCATTTTGATAGGTCTGCAGGCCTTAATTGTTGCCTTAAATGGACTCCGTATGAATGGAGCTTCAAATCCCATTGCAAAATACACAATACATGTAAGATAGCCAAAATGGCAGAGAACGCCATGGAATCGATAAATTTGGACAATCTGCCAAGCTTTCTCTAGAGAACCATTATTTTTGACAGTGCCATACATTGCAATGATACCTAATCTTGAACACATGTGCAGCCCCCTCAGTCTCTTCAAAGTTCCTTAAAATTGTCACAATTCCTTGCAGGAACCACAAAGGTTCCTATGCACCTTGTAATGCTTGAAAAGTAGACACGGTTGAATTACCACATTTGCAGTAAATTTTGATATTTTTTAAACGATCCATATTTGGAAATGACAAATCCTTCACTGAATAAACGATACTACAACTTACAACCTTACAAGCCCGTCGGATTTGAAACTGCTAAATAGATAACCTCAAAACTCTCAATTTTGAAAATAGAAACTTATTTGAGCATCGTAAAGGCAACTGCTTTGTTCTCTATTGGAAACTCTGAATCCTTAGTCTCATGGCACCATAAAGGTTATGGGTGATTAGGTACGCTGCTGAGAGGAAGTCGCCGAAGACATACTTTTTCAAATTTAGTGTCGATGGCTGATCTGGGGTTTTAACCGCGGCCTTACGTCTTATAAGCCAACACACTATGTACTCGACCACGGCGACTTCTAAATCTAAAATATTCTTTAGCTTCCAATAATTTTTACTTTCCAGTCTTTTCATTGCCCCCACATACTTACGTATGAATTTCGACAATAAAAGTAACTTTTTAACGTAATGTTCAATGCGGAAAAGATTTAAATTGTTCTTTAGCTGCAATTTAAAGTGTTCTTTACATACATAATTGACCATTACAACCCTTCAATCGGCATTACGACCTAGCTACTCACACCACTTTTGTTGTGTGCGTTAAATTCAAACATGGTGGGACCTACAGTTTAAAGTCGATTCCGAACGACAAATTTTTTTAAAAACTTTTAATGCAATTTTATTTACTCTCAGAGTTTTTGCCAGAAATCAGCTGAGAGGAAGACGCCGAAGAAATATTTTTCCCGATTTCGTTTTGATGGCTGATCCGGAGTTTGAGCCGCGGTCTTACGTCTAATAAGCCAATACACTACCTACTCGACTACGGCGACTTCAAAGTGTTCTTTAGCTTCCAATAATTTTCACTGCCCCCTCATATGTACATACTATGTATACCACATATTTGTTTTGATCAATTTAAAGAATTAAATAAGAATTGCAATACCCATGTTTCCATCTCCTTAAAACGTAAAACTAAAATTAAATGAACACTCAGCGTATCAGTGGCACAAGAGTACAAACCAGGTAAAAACGTACAACGAGCGAGTCTTTCAATAATTTCACTTAACACTGGCAAATCATTCAAACAGTCAATTGCAATGGCAGCATTGGCAACAACAGTGTAAACATTAACAAATAAAAACTATAAATCACATGTTGTTGCATGAAATTCTTGATATTTTTTTATACCTTCTCCTACCTTCCTGTAACTCTTTTTTTTTGCTTTAAAACAAAATGTACTGGGAAAAAAAAAGAAAAATAACGCAACAGCTCTCAATGACTTTTTGTTTGTTGTAATTGTAGTTGATGTTGTTGTTTTTATTTGTATATATACTATTTCCATCTACACATGGAAGTATTCCTTGTATAATGAATGATAAGTACAGAAATGAAATGGCACACTAGCAATGGTAACTATAATCAAATAAATTAAGAGAAGCGGATCAAGACTGAATATGAAATATACTACATAGATATCTTTAGATTGATACAGATATTCGATATACATATATACACTCAATAGTAGCAATATGGCTGAGCAAAGTACAGAGGTTGGCATGCTGCATGGTCATCAATGGCGCTCAGAAGTCCACGGCTTAGGCTGGCCTCGAGGTCATTACAACCATTGGACATCTTCCTTCAAATCAATGGCTGGTATAATTGCACTGAGTTTTAATTTACCTAGCCTTTGAATGTCAAGCTATCTGCTAACCTAACCTAATCTGACAGTAAAATACAGAAGTAAGTCCACAGGATCCATAATGGGAAGTGTTAAAGACATGCAGTTGTTCTGTAAACAAGATTTAGGCCGCATAGTATTCACTCAATTCCCAAATGCTACTTAACTAAACACGACTTGTGATCCAAAAGAAAAAGGAATTTAACTCCTTACTCCTTTTAATGCAAAAAAAAAAGAGCAAACGTGGCTATTCACTCTTCAATGTAGTATCCTAGTTAGTTTTGAAGTATGTACTCTTGCTGCTTGGTGAACGTTTCTGGCGTACACAAATGCCTAAGCAGATGAAATTGCAATTGTGGCAAGGATACTCGGTTCATGGAGAAATTGTTCAACATGTCGCAGGCACAACAAAGACTGTCAGCCTAATGATAATGAATGTAAGCTATAACCAATGGCCGCTGTAGTCTAGTAGATAGTGTGTTGGCTTATTAGATTTAAAGCCAGGGTTCGAGCTCCAGGCTAGACATCAAGACAAAATACAAAAAATATTTCTTCGGCGACTTCCTTTCAACAGATTTCTGGCAAAAACCCTGAGAGAAAAATAAAATTGCCATGAAAAAGTTTCTCAAAAAATCTGTTGTTCGGAATCGACTTTAAACTGTAGGTCCCACCACTCATGTATAAAATTAACACACACAACATAAGTGGTGTGAGAAACTAGGACGTTGTACAATGGGTCAGTTCGACCTCCGGGTACTGTACTTGTCTTAATTGACAAGAACACGTCCTCTAACCTAACCTAACATATTGGCCGCTGTGGTTTGTGGCTTATTCGCATCCACTCGCGACTTAAGAAAACCCCACAAAAAAGTTCACATTACTTCCATGTGAGATAACCATGCCCTCAAATCACTTGTGCAGAACTTCCAATGTGTCATTAACTGTGCGGTACGTAGCGCCATCCTGTTGAAAACACATGTCAGCTCACACAATTCAGATCAAAAGACGTTGGTGGTGCTCAACGAGTTATACCTCTCGCCTTCGACATGTGATGGCCAATGTCCAGCTCATAGAAATATGGAGTGATTACGTCGCCATACCAAAATAAATACTGTAGAGTGACTTTTTCTGCATACATTGGATGCTCTTGGATCTGATGTGAATTGCTATAGTTTTGTTTGTTCACCTACCCGTTCATACATAAAAGGGTTCCTTTGCTAAAAATGATTTTTCAATGAAAAACGTACATTGCCTGAATAAAACACTTCATTTTGTTCTTGCAATGGAAACAAAAGTCGCCGTAGTCTAGTTGGTAGTGTATGTTGGCTTATTAGATGCGAGGCCAAGGCTCCAGCCCATACATTTTGAACGGAACGGATAGATTTCTGGCAAAAGCTCTTGTACTCTTGCCATGAACATTTCTGAAAAATTTGTGAAAAATTTGTGTATAAAATTAACACACACAACATAAGTGGTGTGAGAAGCAGAGATCAGCAATGAGTATTCAAAGAGATAAGTAGATTCGAATCATACTTATAATTTCTGATACTTATACGCATTCATACTTATTTTAAAATCATATTCATACTACTCATATTCAAAGTTTGAAGGACTCATCGTAGTCATTCTTAAGTCTCAACTCTCTTACTCAACATTTACAAGAATCAAAAAATAAGTATAATTCGCGTATGAACACTACAATACCCACTTGAAGGTTGTGTGTTTTTGCTTTACTTGCTATCTTTGTCTTTTGCTTTCTTCTTTTTTGTAAATGCAACAACAACTACCACTGTAAATTTCAATGGATGATTCGAATCACTCGAATTATTTATGAGCACGACAAGTATTTGTCTAAATTTATAAATCTGAATGAGTAGGCGTATGAATCAAACATATTTCGAATGATATGAGTTTGATGTCAACGTTATACTCATACTCATTGCAACTTGTACTTATAAATCAATGTTGTAGTGAGTACGAATGAATCAGAGTAGTTGAAATTCATACTCAAAATTTCATGAGTACTTATGAGCAGCGAAAAACGATTCATTGTTGATCTCTGGTGAGAAGCTAGGTCGTAATCCTGACCAATTATGTAATGGAAACTGGAGCAGGAACAAATGTTTAGGAATCAAGTAATCTTCCAATGGAGAGTTACAATAGTTACAATGTATGTGTATAGATAGACAGTGCTGAAGCAGAAGCAGAAGATCATAAGCCCAGTATGCTTGAGAATCTAATACGATGTGCAAAGCGGTTAACGAGAGCACTTGACTATTTCGTTTCTTTTATTTCTTCTTTCCACTTTCAAGAATGATGAGTTTTTCCTCAGCTTATAGAACGTTTGCATTTAAAGTCATTAATAAGTGCCGTCCATTTCAGAGGAATAAGAACTTGGGAGTTCAAAATTAATAGGTTTTCTTCTAAATCAACACCAAATATTGGCAACTAATTGGATGGAATTAACTTAAATTCAGTTATAGGGTATAAAAATACAAGAGCCCAGTGCAAAAAAAAAATTAAACAACCCGTCTACGTTAAGAGCACAGGTTGTATGGTTGGCATAGTTTTATTTCCATTTATTGTTGCACACACACAATATTAACACTACAAACACCATGAGCCCCAGGTGGCAAGGTATTTTGTTATTGAAATTTTTTACTTTTAAGTTAACTATTTCATCTACATGGCAATCGTTTACGATTCTCACTTTAAAATGGTTATTCTAGTGTTAATGCAATGCCATGCAATAAACCATTATAGGAAAAAGAAGAGGAAGAGGAAGAAGAAGAAACAATAACAACAACAACAATACACTTATACGCATGTATAAACATTTTGATTTATTACTGTGATTCCCGTTACCTTGTACTATATTACTAATGTAATTTACAGTTATAAAAGCGTTTTATTGCAACTACCATGAAGAACGAAAAGAAAAAATGAATGCAAAGAGTAAACGAAAAAAATGGAAAATGGAAACAACCAGCACTTGCAACCTTTAAGTAGATCCCGGCTATAAAAACACAACCAGAACCAGAACCAGAGCGCAGCAATAATAAACTGGCGGGGGTAAAAGAAAAAAAAATAAAAATGGAATCAAAGGATTAATTTAAAAATCAAATCAAATGGTTAAAATGGCTGGGGAGAAAAGAAAACGAAATTAACCATCACATTAATTTAAAACAACAAAAACAAAAAACAACAAAAAACTGCTGCATAAATGTATAAAAAAAAAAGTTTTCCTTCTGCAAGCTCTCTAAGCCCTAAAGACAAGCCATTCATTTAATTTAAAGCACTATTAGGGCTGAAATATTATGGTTTTAGGCAGACAAAAGCAATTTCCTTAACCCTATGCTCCTATTCATATTGATTTTCCTTCTATAATATCACTTCTTAAAGCAAATAATGCCTGTAATAAGCTAGAGAGCCATAAATAAAAGTTAAAAGTAAAACAAATCAAAGAAATGAAGACCAGAAAAAATGGAAATTTAGTAGACGTAGACAAACAATGCTAGCTAAATTGCATGTAATGCATTCGCCTTAAAAATTAAAGCATCGGCATATAATGCTACAACTTAAAAAGGCCAAAGAATCTCTAGAGCTAGTCACTCACTCTGTCCTCAAAGGTTCTTTTGGAACTGAGTTTTTCGCATCGGGAATAAATTAAGCAAACTTAAGTTTTCAAAAACTTGCACACAAAATCCTTTTCGGTCAGCTCAACATCAACACTCAGCGAAACAGATAGGTTGATAGGATAGTTAGAGTAGTGGTCTGGCTATTAAATTTCTCGGAATATACAAATGCGACTGTAAGTCGCCGTAGTCTAGTAGGTATTGTGTTGGCTTATTACACGTAAAGCCCGGGTTCGTATCCCAGGTCAGACATCAAAACGAAATATGAAGAAAATATTTCTTCGGCAACTTGCTCTCAGCAGACTTCTGGCAAAAGCTTGCTCTGATAGTAAAATAAAATTGCCATGAAAATGTTTCTCAAAAATCTGTCGTTCGGAATCGACTTTAAACTGTAGGTCCTGCCACTCACGTATACAATTAACGCACACAGCATGAGTGCTGTGAGAAGCTAGGCCGTAATCCTGACTGGCCTAATCAACCTCTACATAGGATTATAAGTAGTGGCCTGGCTGTTAAATTTCTCGGGATATACAATTGCGATTGCAATTGTCTGCCAGGCTGCTTCCCGTGAAATTGAATTGACCAGTGCATGGGTCTTCGATTGTCTGCCAGCCTATAAATTTTTACGTGGAATTCAATTGATCCGTGCACGGGACTATGATTGTCTGCCTCGATGTTACAATTTTCAGAATATTCACGTTCGCTCCTGGCACTTTTGAATTTAGGGAAATTGTTTGGGAAAGTTAGTCGTATGGTCCTTGCATTGGTTATGTATGAATATGGAAAGAAATTTTGATAATTCTTTCAAAGTGAATTTTGAGCCTAGTAAAGTGAATTTCTCAGTAGAGTGCTCTCTCTAAGGAATACCGTGATGTAGGTGCTACAGGTTTGCAACAGTTCAGATGTGAGGCAACTGTCTTTCTTATCGTCGTAGTTTTTGGCGGATACATGGATCTTATTACTTACTTATGTACTTTAGTCTTTGCAACACTTTCTTCTTACACCACCCATGTTGGGGATATTGATTTTAGTTATGAGTGGTGGTACACACATACTAACGACAGATTTGAGGAACTTTTCTTTGTAAATTTTATTTACTCTCACAGTTTTTGATAGAAGACTAACTGCTGACTGGAAGTAATCAAAAGAAATATTTTTTGTTTTATATTTCGTTTGGTTTTTTAAAAATCACACGCTCTTGTGCAATAAGCCAACACACTTCCTACTAACCTATGGCCACTCCCAATATTCAGATTCTTCTAATGTTTATTATGTATTCACTAGAAGTGACTAGAATTGGTCCCATGTCCATTTTAACACAAATTTTATTCTGCATATATCCATATCGGGTCAGATGTGTCTGGTCTCTATGCAAGTGATTTTATTATCACATCTGCAAATGGATGAGAAACCATTCGTTTGCCACTCTCAAAAGAAAATGGCACTCACGTATAAAATCCGTACCGTTGTGTTGTACACACACTCATGGAATCTAAGGGCCACTTTACTGTAAAGTAACAGACAGTCTCTTTCTCCTTCCCCGAGTTACAACTTCTTCAGACATTACGTGAGTAAGCGCTTAAAAGACGAGCATTCCCTTCTATTAAATAGTATTCCGTAAGGAGAATCTCTTATATCTCTTAATGGATGTGAAGTGAAGGAAAGAAAACTAAGATGTCCAGCTCAACCTAACTGCTGAAGATGCTCAAAATGTTGGTTGGAGTCATTACTATGCATTGCATTTTGGTAACTTGTACTACACGAACTCGTCTTGCACAAGGCAAATGGTTACTACAGGACTTGTTTAGACGAAGAATAAGATTAAACTGCACCTATTGGGTACACGGCTAGCAATATCGGAAAATGAAAAAGCTCGCTCGTGTCTACCATACATACATAACTGGTCATCACAACTCTTCAGTCAGGATTACAACATAGTTTCTCACACCACTCATGATGTGTGTGTTAATTTTATACATGAGTGGCGGGACCTACAGTTTAAAGTCGACTCCGAAAGATTGATTTTTGAGAAACTTTTTCATGGCAATTTTATTTACTCTCACAGTTTTTGCCAGAAATCTGCTGAGAGGAAGTCGTCGAAGAAATACTTTTTGTATTTTGTCTTGTTGTCTGGCCTGGGCCTCGAACCCTGGACTACGGCGGCTTCTGCCCTGGAGTTTGAACCGAGGCCTTTCGTCTAATAAGCCAACACACTACCTACCTACTAGACTACGGCGACTTCCGTGTCTACCATACCGAAGTTTTAAATTTTATATCGGAAGTGGACATTTTTAGTGTAAACTCCGAATGATTTCAAGGCTAGAGAAAAGAGACAACTTTAATATTACAATGGACTATATGTAGCCTAAATGCGTCATTTGTATCTTCTTTGGTGAACACGCAATTTTGGTTACCAATTTACTAAAACTTTTCCCTGATCAAATATCTATGATCCCAACCTACTATGCCATCCGTGTAGGGTGTCTTAACTCTCGTACTCATATATTATAATTTAACACAATATTCCATTATTATTTAGCCTCTATAGTTTGCATACAGTTTAAGGAATTATATCTTTATAACGGAACAAGGAACACATAAGCCCCTAAAACACACATACACACTCATAAAGCTTACATACTTTAAGTAAAATATGTAAAGCATGGTACTACTATGCTCATGTTGTTGTTGTTAGAGAGCATTCTAAAAAGCTTGTAATTCTAACTGCTGCCACTATTTTCCAGAAGAGATGTTCTTTTTTTCAAACGTTTTTTCCATTCTTTTTTAGTTCTTGTTACTGGTGTTGTTACTCTTGGCTCCTCGTGTACACCATAAAAAGGATTAGAATTTAAGATACACAAGCATGTGAAAGCTAAAATAGCAACAAAAGCAACAACGATAAAAGAAAAGAAAACAACAGCAAAAAAAATTCCAGAGAAATGATACAACATGTCATACAGCCAATGGCTAAAAATAAGTGCCAACGTTGTATGCAAATCTGTGGTAGCTGATGGCTGTTGTCTTAACATCTACTCGGTTTTTTTTCTTCTGTGTTTTTTTTTTCACTGTGTGAGTATGTGTGGCTGTGTGTATGTATTTTTTCAGTGAGGTTTTCTTTTTGCCAGTTTTCCCTTCCAAAGGATATTTTGATATTAAGTGAGAGGAGACTTGGTATGGTTACTGTGTAATTAAACTGTTGAATTTAAGACAACTTAAAGGACATGAGCATGAGCATGAGCCACATTAAACTTCAATTTAAATTTCAGATTTCAGATTTTTTTAAAGGGTTTAAATTGGTCCACACCCTCCCTCTTTTCTTCTAGTCTTTAATTTCAAACTATTAATCAATCTCATTAAACTACACCACCTATGCTATTAAAAATTCGTTATTCGAACATTTGCAAACGGTTGTTGAGCACAGAGCATACTCTCTTCCAAGGTACGAAAATCATTATAATTGCCACAGACACATACATAAATAAGTATGAAAGTGTAAACGATAATAAAACTTTTGCCCCCAAGCACACAGCCACAGCCACACTTATACAAAACTATTATGCTTGCCATATACTTACAAGGGCCGACCTGTAAAGTTAAAATGTGTTGGAAATATGGAACTAAAGGGTATTTTGTCGTGGGGCACTTGTATGGGGAAATAAATGACTTTAATGTCAAGTGAGATTGGAAATTAGTAGACCAATCGTTTTCATTTTTTTCTCTCTCTCTCTCTCCTTTCATTCATGTTCTTTCTTTTCCTTCTTTCCTTTTTTTTCTACTCTTCTAGTTTTCCACCAACGTCGCCTGTAGTGGGAAATTAGTTGGAACTTGTGTTATACCAGCACATACATATACTATTCACATTGTTGTTGTTATAGTACAACAACTACTACAACAACTACAACAACCATTTTCATATTACAATGCAATTATAACAAGATCTACAGTTATATGCCACCCACACACTCATACAGCAAACGGGCAATAACATACAGCAGCCAACCATTCAGCCATATTGCTGTCATACTGTCATGCATACATACATGCTACGCTATTAGCCATGTACATAACTGAGCATTACGACAGTCTAACATCGATTAAATTGTGATATGTATGGATGGGTGGGTGGCTATACTGATGAGCATGTTGTTGCCTGCCTGCTGTTAAATAGCTGTTGATGTCGCCATTAGAAAAAAATGGTGTGAATGGTCGACCACCCTTTTTTGTACACAATTTCATTTCGTACTCACATACATACATACATACATATATTCGCCATTGTTGTTGTGATGCCAGTGTTAAGGGATATTTAATACTGTTAGTGAGAAAAAATGTGAACAAATTCTGAACAGATATTATGATATGTTCATGCTCATGATAGTATGATATGCTCATCAATGGATTAACGTTAATTTTGAAATTTTAAAACATGCTTTCAAAAGCTATTACCTAGTATTGTTGGTTAGGTTCAATTAAAACGGCATCTGCCTTAAGCCGAGATTTTCTAGCAACTTTCAAATGGCTCAGTGTAACACCATTACATTACATAAGCGTTCCGATGTCCTGTAAACTTTCTGAACATACATACATACATACATAATTGGTCATTACAACCCTTCGGTCAGGATTACGACCTAGGTTCTCACACCAATTATGTTGCGTGCGTTAATTTTTATACATGAGCGGCGAGACCTACAGTTTAAAGTCGACTCCTAACGACAGATTTTTGAGAAATTTTTCATGGCAATTTTATTTACTCTCAGAGCTTTTGCCAGAAATCTGCTGAGAGGAAGTAGCCGAAGAAATATTTTTTCAAATTTCGTTTTGATGGCCTGGGGTTAGAACCCTGGCTTTACGTCTAGTAAGCCAACACACTACCTACTAGACTACGGCGACTTCAAGCTACCTTTTAGTCGACAGAGAGATGGTGGACGTCGACTTATTGTGGTACGCTACTCCTCTTTCCTTTCTCCTATAAAATACCTTTCCTATTTCCAACACAATGCACAACATGAATGTCAGGGTGAATCTAAAAAAAAAAAAACTTTCTGAAGCTACTGATTTTTCATAAATCAACAAGTTCAGTCCATAATTTCTGATTGCTTAAGAATTTTTCAGGTACCCAAATAACGAAAATTAATATTTAGTTGTCTTGTCTCCATCCTTTCCTTACAGTTTTGTTGGATATTATCCGTCTTTTTGTATGCCTATGACCACTTTGAAATTCCTAAAACGATATCTAATCAATTTTGTGGCAACTCGAGCTATTCGAATATCTATTACGCAACCTATGGGATACATTTGTAGCGGTTTCTATGGTCGTTTAGACGTATTAAAGTATTCCAGTTAGACAAGCATATCTAACCCCTCATTGCCCTGAAGATCCACATGACCTAGGATCCAGCAAGTGGTGTAGAGGGGACATCCCTGACTAGCTAAAGAAGCTTACTTTGCCAGTTGGATTCCAATATCGTGTCAATACGATACACTTCGACTTTCATGTCCATTATGATATCACAACATTGCAGAACTAAGCTAAGCTTTGCTCGAAAATGCTCTGTAGTTTGAAATCTGAGAAGTCAGATAGATTCTGGAAAGAAGTACCGCGCTGTAACGTAGAAGATGTTACATCTTCATCACATCAGCTTCGTCTTCACAGTGCTCTACACCCGAATATCTTTGTACCACAAGACTCATGCATACACACATAATTTGTCCTTACAACCCTTCAGAGTTTTTGCCAGAAATCTGCTGAGAGAAAGTCGCCGAAGAAATACTTTTTGTATTTTATTTTGATGTCTGGCCTGGTGCTCGAACCCTGGCTTTTGGTCTAATAAGCCAACACATTACCTACTAGGCCACGGCGAGTTCAACCCTCATACAAGCCAAATATTAAACTTTTAGGAACGAGGACCACCGGCTGACCGCCTATTCCAAATTCGGAAAAACGACTGGCCCCTTTAATAGTAAGGATTTCATTCCCCAAATCTCCCAATTATAAAAAAATAAAACCTTTTCGTTCCAGCTTTTTAAGTTATAAAATGATTCTTGCCTTATGATCCCAGTGTAAAAACACCAATACGTGGGTGGTTGTTGTTGTTGTAACCATCAACCACTTTTGGATGTTTTAAATACAGGAGTTTGACAGCCTTTGGCAACAAGTATACAGAGAGTGGGTGGCTAACGTTAGTTGCCAGCGGCATTAATAGTTATTGACTTGTGACTTCATTTTTGTTTTTCGCCATGCAATGTGGGCAATCATTTCACACCTTGACTAGAGTAGAGCTAGACTCTTTTGATTACCGTTTTACTAGTTGATTGTGCCAGAATGTAATAAATTTAGTTTTTAAGTTCAATTAAAGGTCATGGAATGCTATTTTACATTACATGGGAAGGTAAATGTAGTGGATTTTCAAATACAGCGGAAGTAGTTGAATGCAAATAATGCAAAATGCGTTCCGTATATTCTGGCATACCTTGCGAAGCTTACGTCAGCCGCGTGGTGGAATCTTGCGAAATAGATTTCAGTGAAAAATTTTACTTTTCATTCATATTCATATTTAGGTTAAATTAAATTTCTTTATAATTCCTTACAAAATTTAAAATACTGTTGCATACTTTAAGTTACTTTTCATAAATGAAAACAATACAACTGTGTAAGCCCCTATATTTATGCCATATATTTTTTAATTGCTCTCTCGAACAATAGCTCTTCGCAATCCTTTCCAAAAGGGACCTTTTGAGGGACGCTCAATGTGGTACCCAAAAAAACAAAATGCCATGTTGCAAGAAAATAGAATCCTTTGACTTTTAGCCGTTAGTCTTACTTTTGCACTTTTTGCCAAAACCAACAACTATTGTTCAATTACTACTACCACTAGCTCAACCTTTGCTGAAATAGAGAGAGAGAGAGACAGAGTAAGAGAAATATTGCATGTTTGAAAATCATTACGTTGTAACTCGTTAATGTTTCTATTAACAGATTAGTACTGTTGCCATTCTTACCAACACCCAGTTGCCTTTATTATTGTATACAAGGCAGGTGGAAAAGCCAACCAAAAAAAGTGGGGAAAAAAACAAGTATTTTGTGTGGAAAAAACTGGCTCACCAAACTGGCTCTAAACGAGAACAATAATAATAGCGCTTGGCAGTTTGGTAAAGGCAGGAATAACAATAGCAACAGCAACAGTCTTGCATTGCATTGCCTTGCTTTGCCTTGCCTTTCCTTGCAAAAAAAAAAAAAAACTACATAACCTGACATTTTCCTATTGAGTTTGGCGTGTTCCACTTAAAAGATTGACTGACATTTTGACTAAGAGTCTAACTGACAACGTCATGCATAAATACATGAATGAATTTTTCAGTGGTGTAATATTTATTTGTTTTCTGCTATTTTTTTTTTATTTTCTTTCTTCCCTCTGCCTCTTTTGATTTCTTGCACAAAACAAAAAATCATTTTAGGCAGTGTAATATGGAAAAACGTTGCAATTTTGACAGTGTGATGGTGTTGTAAACGGCTATTGTAAGAATGTGCTTATTTGCGAAAATGAAGTATATATTCAGGCTGTGCTCATTATGTTGGAATATGAGGCAGCTTTTTAGGCTACTAGATTTAGATTTATAGGAATTAAAGTAGTTTTGTTAAAATCTTGTTTTTAAATTTATTTCCAAAGGAAGTTATTCTTTAAAAAAAATTTAGTTTTAAAGGAGTTTAATGGCATACTGATTAGAAAAGAGTCACCTAGAGGTATGCAACGCTTTCCTACCCTAAAAATTATAGAAATTTTTTGCCAGATTTATCAATGTCTACAAATAAGAAACGCAGAGTTCTCTAACCATGGAATATCTTTTCCTTGAGTCAATGATAACAGAAAATAAGCGATCAAGAAGGAGTCAAAGGCCTTCGCTTCCTCAAAGACAGTCTCGTGAACCTTCTGTTCCTTCTGACCTCCACAGCTCCAGCAAAAATCATTCGTGAAAATATCAAGTCCTTCAGCATACATATCTTTTAAGATGGCAGCACTGCGAGAAGAGCAATAGTACGGAAGACAAGCTTGCAGTTAAAGTACAGAAGCCACCCATCAGTCCTTTCCTTATTTAAATCGAATCAGCAGAATCTTGCAATAATGCATAGCTTTCTTCTTCACGAATATCTGGTCAAAGGCTTTCACTTCCTCAACGACAGTCTCGTGATCTTTTTGTTCCTCCAGACATCCACAGCTCCGGCAAAAATTATTCGTGAAAATATCAAGTCCTTCAGCATACATATCTTTTAAGATGGCAGTTCTGTTAGAAGAGCAATAGTATGGAAGACAAGCTTGCAATTAAAGGGCAGAATACAGCCATCAGTCCTTTTCTTGTTTAAATGGAATCAGCAGAATCTAGCTTCACTTTCACGAACATCTGGTTTAAGTATGTAAGACTATGAGCAGTTTCCGACGCTATCCCTATGTGGTCTAGTTCTTGTGTGCTCATATTATTTTTATTGCCATGAAAAAGTGTATTGTACTCCCCACAAACTTTGCAGAGTATCTTTTCAATGCCTTTTGCCCTAGCAAATTTGATAATGCTGCTCAGTGTCAAATATAACAATTTACCGCCACGGATCTGATATGCGCTCACGTATTTCCTTTTGGAATGCCGTAACGCTCCAAAGGTCCCAAGAATGTTTTACTATTCGTCACAGAACCCACATGTTGGGCTCGAAATAATCGACATTCTGCAAAAGTGTACTCTGAGTTCTAGTGCCCCGTTATACTTTGTATAGAAAACCAGTGCAATACGCTTTCCATTAGAAAACCTTATGAGTTCGAAGTTAATAAACATTTTTTTATATTTCATATGATTGCTATAGGGTATCTATCACATGCTTTGACGTTTAATTTTAAACACTTTAAACACTTTAAAACCCCTTCATGTCACATTTGAGAGCAGCAGCATTTGAAAAACGTAACATTTAGAAGCCGTGTTAGTATGAAATAAATTTTAGTTTTTCAATCTCTAAAGCACTTTTAAACAACCCATGCCATACACATATGAATTTCAATGCTATTTTTCTATACACACACACACACACGCACACACATATTCTTTACGCCTTTTTAAACACCCCATCGAAAATTAGGCTCGTTGTTGGCACATTGACACGTTTTGCATAAATTTGCATTGTAAAGCCTGTGTGGAAACGACAGGAAAGAAACACAATTTTTTCATTGAAATATTTTTGAAAAATTTATGTATATGACTTTAAAATACATACATACACGATATAAATACATATATTTTGCATGAATATAAATTTTAGAGCATATGATAAATACATTTACACTGGTACTATACATGTATGTACATATGTATGCATTTTTTAAAAAATAATTTTTAAGGAAAAGAGCCAGAAAACATGACAGAAATACACGTGAATGTTAATGAAAGGAGGAGGAGGGTTGCTGTGTTAAATTTGTTACACTCTCTGTGTGCGCTCTTTTTTTTGTTGTGCATTTCAATTTTAACTTGATTTTAAATTTTTATCCAAATGGACTTTTAAAATGATGAATAATCTACTCTCTCTCTTTCACTCTCTCTCTCTGCTTTTTACATACGTTTTGCAAATTCATTTTTAAACACTCATCATCACTAAAGTTTTTTTCGTTTCCTTTTTCGTTTTTCGTTTCCTTTTTCTTCTTGTTTTTTTTTTCCATTTTTTAATTATTTTAATGAAAGCACACCAAACCAAAGTTGTTTTTGCTTTTGAAAAAGAAAGAAAAAAAAAAATTTTTTAAGTTTTAAAAATGAGAAATTCCATACGTCCCTTAAACATGGTCAAGGATTCAAGGATTCGTACATACAAACCATATTTACATTTCCACTTACATGTACATAAGTATGTAGATTTACTTGCATAAATTATTTAAAAAAATAAAAATCACCCGCCTTCTGCAATTTAATTGTAAGCATGTATCATCGCATTCAATTTCGACTGTAATGTAATGGAGTTCAAACAGAAATTTTCAATAAAACTTCTCGGGCATTAATAGTTACTTCGTTTGGAAGTAAATTTTAAAAGCTTTTTGCATAGAAGTCAGAATATTTTTTAATTGCAATGGGGGTTTTCTTCTAATACATCCTTAAAAAATTAACCCTCATATGTCATCATCTGTTCTATATATCACGTCTTTCATTAAGCGCTTCTTATTCCTAAATTTTAAGAAGAGTGTGTGTAGGTTGGGTAAGGTTAGAGGACGTGTACTTATCTTAATTGACAAGTACAGTACCCCGAGGTCGAATCCCATTTACAACGTTCCTAGTTTCTCACACCACTTATGTTGTGTGCGTTAATTTTTATACATGAGTGGTGCGACCTACAGTTTAAAGTCGACTCCGAACGACAGATTTTGGAGAAACTTTTCATGGCAATTTTTATTTACTCTGAGAGTTTCAGTCAGAAATCTGCTAAGAGGTAGTCGTCGAAGAAATATTTTGTCATATTTCGTTTAGTTGGAGATGCCTGACCTGGGCTTTGAACCGAGGCCACACGTCTAATAAGCCAACACAATACCTACTATATCACGGCGACGGTGAGACTTAGATCCATCCTCTTAAACCACATGAAAGTAATAATAAAATAATAATCTATGAGGGAGGCTGCCAGCCCAAAATCCACACCAATCAGTAACTTTTTTTAGGATGCATTGGACATTCTTGGATTTTGTGTTGATTGGTATCTTCGCACGTCCACGTAATCATTCATCCAGACTCACGTCTCGGCAGGTTAGTTTTCAACGAAATTTTGGGTCAGTTTTCAACTCCAGAGTTTAATCCGTGTATATACATATTGTCGTTGCCTATGGTCGTTTGCCTTTAATTCCTTTTAATTAAATTTTAAATTTTTTGCGGATGCAGGCCCTAGTAGCTAAACAAACATCACCAAGTTGTGGTCTGCAATAGGTTGTATCCTTGTGAGCAATGCGAAATCGAGTTCTCCTGCATATTCACCGGAATAGCAGCAGCTTTGGTGAAGTGCATTCGGAATATCATATTTCTAATGACTCTGGTGCATAAATCATATAGAATTTAACGGATGGCATGGATTATGTTTTCAATAATTCCGCTGTCATCTGTGTCATAATCGCATACACTTGTGATTTAAGAAAATCCCACAAGATATAGTCTAACGGGGTTTCATATGGCAGGATATCACATGAGATGACCATGCCACAAATATCTCGTACAGAATATTCAATGTGTCAGAAGAATCATTAGTGTCCAGGCCATTCAGGCCACATGAGATGACCATGCTTAAAATCTCTCGTACAGAATATTCAATGTGTCATTGTGTCAGAATATTCATTGATGTCCAGGCCATTCTATCCCTATAATGCTTGCCGTTTTTATTCGTTATACGTTATTCTCAAAAAAATATGGATTGTTGAGGCCTCCACCATAAACAGCATTGGACACTCTTGGATCTTATCGTTGGATTAAAATCTTCTCAAATTCGACAATTTTGTGGAGTCAGAAATGAGACTCATCACTGAAGATGATTACTCGTTGAGACTCTTGTCAATTCTTCCGATACGGAATCCACTCCAAACTGTTATTCCCGATTTATATTCATTTCCATAGAACTTCTTTCGACCCCTTTCTTTGGGGGTCATTAGACGGGAAGAGTTTTAGATTTGAATATAAAAGAAGATGATGTAGCAGTCGTCCTAAGCTTTCAAATTCAGCAAATCAAATATTGCACAGTAGATCACATACATCATTATAAAGGATCCGTCAAATAACTTTTTTTTTTCAAAATGCTTTAAAAAAAAACTACTGAATATTTTCTCAAATTTCTTTTTTTATTTGAAAGTACAATCCTTCCGGTTAATAATAGAAAATAATTTCATTCAAATGGCTGCCTCGGCTGGCCATGCACATAGCGCCGTCCTGTTGAAACCAAATGTTGCCAATATCCTCCTCTTCAATTTTTGTGAACAAAAATTCGTTCAACATGGCCCGATAACGATCGCCATTGACTGTAACGGCCACTCCTTGCTCATTTTCGAAGAAAAATGGCCCAATTATGCCTCTGGACCAAAATCCGCACCAAACAGTGCCTCGTTTTGGGTGCATCGGCTTTTCAATGTATGCGTGCGGGTTTTCTGTGCCCCAAATGCGACAATTTTGCTTGTTTACATACCCGCCAAGATCAAAATGAGCTTCATCTGAAAAGATGATTTTTTTTTGCCAAAATCGGCATCTTCTGGTGTAGGCTACTGCATGGCCAGCCGAGGCAGCCATTTGAATGAAATTATTTTCTATTATTAACCGGCAGGATTGTTCTTTCAAATAAAAAAAGAAATTTGAGAAAATATTCAGTAGTTTTTTTTAAATAATTTTCAAAAAAAGTTATATGGCGGACCCTTTACATGCTTATAAATAACCAGAGGCCATAGACATACTAGGCTTAGAATCCAGATTAAATTCTAACTATTTAGTCTTATTCCAACTCTACTCCATTCAGCTTAGAGATTCACCACCCTGTATAGTGTACTTTTAGCTTCTTGAGAACTTTCGATATCGATAACTACAGTTTGACAGCGAGTATGTCAAACTGTGTTTGACATTTCTGTTCAATAAGCTTGGGCAAATCATCATGAATTGGTTGATGGTAGAGCAACGCTTTCAAAATGTTGGAAATTTGTTTAAAAAAATTCTGTTCGCAAAGTATATGAAGAACACTTTGTCCACTTTACGGTCAATTTAAACGAACTAATGAGCAAGTAGTTCTTAATTGTTAACCTGTAGGACCAGTGTGTGCCTTCACATACAAGGTTTTGATGCAGCAGAGAATGACAAAGAGTGTTAAATCAGTGGTATGGGAAAGTAGCACCCGGCGAAGTAATAATTGTGTTTACGCTGGTCACCCTAATTTTATGTACATAGGATTAAGTAGTGTATTCTCGCAAAATATTTTATTTTATTAGTTCTCCGCCTCAAATTGATTGTGGTCGTGCAGTTACGAATCGCATTCACACTAATATTCCTTCTTTCAATACGAAACCAGCAACACTGCTAGGAAGTGTGCATACCAAGGAGATTGTTTCCACAGTGAGAAGTTTAGAAGGCGACACCGTTAATGTTATGTTTCTGTCGCTCTCAATTTGTTGTCCTTTGTACTTTGTTTACATAGAAACGTTTACGTAAGAAACTTGATTTATGAGTGCATAAATGTAATTCGTTTAAGAACTAAAGACACACCGCAATCGTTTTCATCGAATTTTTTCTTATTGCGCTCATTTGTTTGGCCGTTAAGTATCGCAAAATAATGTATTGGCTGCCTAAAGTAGCCTTTTTATTGTGGATAATAATGATCCCCTAATGATGTAGGTCTTAATTAAATTTTATCATATTATTGCTGGATTTAGAAAGGAAAGGAAACCTTTTTTTCAATATCAGTAAATTTCTTTTTCAAATCTTTATTTCTTTTTAAGAATTTTTCCCCTTTTTTTACCATTTCTTCATGACCATCTTCTATTTTATTTAAAAGCCTTCAATGTTTGTCTATTTTAATATTCTTTTCGACTTCTTGTGAGCTGATTTAATATTTTCTATGCTTTTCTATTATTCTAAATTGTTCGTTTAGCCGTCGTCTTTCCTTAAGTACTTTCCTTTTGTCTTTCACTTTGTCACCACTGCGTCCGCATTGTAGTTCCGCTTGATTTTGTGCGATTTTTTTCAAACTCATGTAACATCAGTTTTTATTTTTCCACTTTTCTCTTTCGCATCAGAACGTAATGGTTTGTTTATAGATTCAACATACAGTGGGTAAAAAGAAGTATTCATAGTACAGTAGTGGACTTAGTCAGGCAATGGGTCTAGTGATTTAGATAGCCATAGCCTCAAGGATTCCATAACAAGTTTCCTTACGGTCGGACGTTATTTGGGCGGCCGGATATAAAGACATCGAAGCTCAATTGTTTATATAAAAGTAGAGCAAAATTGTCGATGACTTGCACTTTTTATCGATGGCTTCCGTTGTTTCTTCGAAGGCTTCCATTTTTTCCTCGAAGGCTTGCATTTGTTTTGGTCGATGACTTGCATTTTTGGTCGATAACTTGTATTTTTCGGTTGATGACTTGGATTTTTTGCTTGATGACATGCTTCGTTTTGGTTGATGACTTGTATTTTTCGGTTGACGATTGAATTTTTGATCGATAACTTGCCTTTTTTGGTCGATGACTTGCTTTTTTAGTCGATGACTAGCATTTTTCTAACATTAACTTGCATTTTCTTGTCGACGTTAAAGATATTAGCTTCAGCTCCGGAAGTTTGTGTTTTCGACTCTTTTTTTTTTCCTTTATAGATTTTCAGTATAGTTTCCAAGTTTTTTTTTGTAAATTCATTTTATTTTGCTTGCCACTGTATGATTGCTGGTACATATTTCTAAAGTATTTACGCTCAAGTGTGTTTGCTTGCGCTTAAAAGTGTAGTTGTATAACACTTATCTGCATTCTTTTCTCTCTTTTGCCACTGTTTAAGCCCTACTGAATTCTATTTTATCCTTAAAATAAATATTTTAGTCCTTATTGTACTACGGCAATAACAACAACAAATACAACAACAATTAAATATTGTAGTTCTCTAAACCGTGTGATGGGTGTCTGCGAAAGCATTGCAACGAACAACAGCACCGCCACTACCAGTAACAGCTTTTCAAGGTTTTTTGATTGTTTTCTTTATTGGTTGTTTTATGCACCCTACTACGTCTACATTTCTAAGCAGTAACAGACATTAGATAGGTATCCTAACATTAGTAGTATCAGCTTAAGCCTTTATATCCCATGTGATACCCTTAGAAAGATCAAGAAGAGTACGAGGTATGCGGTTTGGTTAGCCAAGATGAATTTTAAAATTCTGAGAAGCTAGGCTGCCAAGTCCTAATACTACAATGTGTTAAAAGGATATACAGCCTGGACAAAAATCGATTTGAAAAAGACAAGGAGTTATGTTGGCTTTTGAAAATCTCCCTTGATATGCTTTGTGTCTTATTAGCATACACCTGCAGCTTAGGAAATCCCCAATCGCAGTGTGCAGTGTCCAGTTCTGCTCTCAAATCGTTCGTGCAGAACATCGTGCATGACATAAACTGTGTGGAAGGTAATGCAGTCTATGGAAACCACATGTCGTTGGTGTCCACATCAATTAATTCAGGCCAAAAAGAAGTTGGTAATCACCGATCTATAGTACTCGCCATTGACAAAGTCGTCGTTCTAAAAGAAATATTGATCGACGACGTCCAATCACGACATCGAAAAATCTGCTCTGAACAGTGACTTTGGCTGGATGCGTAGGACACTTTTGAATCTTATGTGGATTGTTGAAACCACATGTACGTTGGTACAAAAAAGAACTTGGGAGTCATCGATGACGCACAATCTTCGCATCGAAAAATCTGCACCGAACACAGACTTTTGTAGGACACGTAGGAAACTATTAATAATCTTATGTGGGTTCCACAATTTTGGTTGCTCGCGTACCCAATCATCCAGGAATCAGCCTCATCGTTGAGTAAAATTTTCGATAAAAACACAGCCCTCCAATTTTGGACTTTTTTATGCAAATAAGATTTAAAAAATTCAAAATGACGGATCCAATATGGCGGTCGTGGTTTATAAAAATTAATAAGATTTACTTGACCGCCATATTGGATCCGCCATTTTGAATTTTTTTAAATCTGAATGAAGATCTGTAATCAGCGACCCCAAAAACCCCTGAGTAACAATTTTCAAGTAAATCTGATTAATTTTTAAGGACCTCCGTAATGTGTTTCTTTTTCTCTTGCGCCTCTTGAGATAAACCCACCCCCTACTTTAAGGGTGCATGCAAACAATTTGGCTTTGGGCTCATTTTAAAGAGCAGAGATCAATTGTCAATTTCTGACAATAGCGATTGTTCTAGCACGTCAGTGTTTAGCTCCACAATTTTTCAAAAATGGTCAAAAACGCTATTTTTAGGGTTTTCAACAACACAGATTCGTGTTCAAAATGCCTTCGGAAACACCTAGGTTAGGTTAGGTCGGAGTGGTAGCTCTGATAACACAAAGCTCACTTGAGCACGCATAGCGGCCCGTTGTGATGCCACGGGTGAACGCAGTTCCTGTACTAACCAAGTTCCACCAAAATCAGGGAAAAGGAAGAAGTTGGTCAGCGCAAGGGCTGCACCTGGAGCCATCGTATTTGCAAAACCCATGCAGTTCTGTGAAATTAGTCTGTTTGCCAACTACTCTAGAGTTGTTTCACTGAACACAAGTAGATGACTGTCGTCGTTCTTGGATCAGTTGAAATTTGTCGCAATGTAGGCCTAAGTCATAACACAAAATTCGCCAAGTTCAATCGCCAATCGTCTTTCGAGAATTCTCTTGCAAACTATCATAGTGCAGTGGTGTTCGCCAATTGTTTACTGAACCAGTAAACTCGAATTTATCCACCATATTGCGAAGTGTCCTAAGACGATTAAGTAGATTGTGAAACAGGCAAATGGGCGTGGCGCGTTACCCGAACACTATTTTTTAATTTACACGTATTGTTGAATTATTTAACCGTCCATGTGTTTTCACAAAACAAACTGAATAAATGACAGCTATTTTGATGAACGTAGTTGCCTCAACAAAGTGGCCGTTATCAACTTTTAAGTCTTCTGTTGGAAGTTTGGATTTGATAGTCTTGGATGGGTTCCTTCCACGTGATGTTGAATGGTATATCCGTCCTTGTGATCTCACAAAACGGACTGAATAAAGGACAACTAATTTGATAGACGTAGTTGTCTCAACAAAGTGGCCGTTATCAATTGTTAAAGTCTTTTGTTGGAAACATGGATTTGATAGTCTTGGATGGGCTCCTTTTGCTGTAATTTAGATTATTCTTGATGGAAAAATTGATTGGCAAAATATTTCAATTTTTAAGGTTCTAGCCAGAGAATTCCAAGTCACTGAATTCAAACCTCCAGACTATCGTTAGCCTAGAAAAACTTCTTTTTGTGACCCATGTTAAGGTGCATACATATCTTCATTTTATTGTTTTTTAAGGCAATAAGTAGTCGTCCTTTGCCACGGTCTTTTTCTTGTCATTTTATTTTAAATTGTTTGCCAACGTCTTCGTTGACAGCGTTACCGTCATTGTCTTCATTTGGTTTTTATTTCTGGCTTTTTCCCTTATTGTTCTTCCCCTTGGTTTTGTTTTCCGGTTTTGTGTGTGTGTGTGTGTTTTGTGTGTGTGTTCCTTTAACGTTTGTTTAAAATAAACACTGAAATATTTTTAATAGAGTTCTAAAGCGACACTTTCGATTGCTTTTGTGTGTGTGCATGTGTGTGTTGTGCAACTTATGTTCAAATTAAACTTTAAGTATGTTGGCAGTATTTCTTATGCCATTCTTTTCCTTCTTTTTTTCTCTTCACTTCTTTTTTTCTTTCTATTTTCTACTGTCTTGTTTGCTGGTTTTGTTTGTTTATCCTTTTACTTTTTCTACATCACTTCGTAGATTTTTATCTGGGATTTGTTTGTTTTTTTTTTTTTTGCTGGTGGAAAAAGTTGAAAAAATATCCTCGTATAGTATAAACAAATAAAAGGTACTCTAAATACACTTTGTTTTAATGAAATGCTTTGCAAAAAATAATGAAAACGAAAAAAAAAATAAATAAAACGGCAAAAAATAGAATAAAACTGCTTACAAATGGAAAATAAATTGCCGGATCAAAAGATGGTTGACAGAAAGGAAAAAACAAAAACAAATTTTGAAAAGATTTCGTCATTTTGACAAGAATTTTTTAACAAACCATTGTTAAAATACAGAGAAGAAGTTAAAATGTGTTTTTGGTTGTTAAAATAAGAGTAATTTTGGTAGTAACAACCATTAATCAAGTCTACTCTGCAGTTAGAAGAATATATTCGATGAGAATTCTCGTTCCTCAAATAAATCTCACTTCCATTCCGCTACTCCTATAAAAGAACTGTAGTCTAGCCTAATCTAAAGCTTCTAAGAGGGGCTTCCGAACTTAGACTGTTGATAACGGTCTTGTTATTGCAGTTATATCTGGCAAATTAGTTGTCTTTTATTCAGTTTGTTTTGCCGAATCACAATAGACGATCATACACAACTATATGTGTTCTTTGAATGGTCTCGAAAGCAGTAGGCAACTGGATTTAATTTTCATAGAAAAATCATCTTCAGCACTGAGGCCCTTTTCAAGATGAATGACTCAACCCACGTGAAATGTGGAGTTTAGGCGTCATCGCTCAACATCTTCTTTCACAACGAATTTGACATTACCACCACTGACAATGGCAGCAGCGATTCATATGGCACTGAAGAGTGCCCAACGAATCCCGAACTGTTTGGTTTAGATTTTCGGCTGGCTGCGTCATCACTCCAATTATTTGCTTGCTTAGATGTAGTTGTAGATTTAAGGTGATTGAAGTCGCCATGGTCTAGTAGGTAGTGTGGTGGCTTATTAGACGTGAGGCCTCGGGTCAAGCCCCAGATCAGGCATCTTAAACTAAACTAAATATGACAAAATATTTCTTCGTCGACTTCCCTCTCAGCAGATTTCTGGCGAAAACTCTAAGAGTAAATAAAATTGTCATGAAAAGTTTCTCAAAAATATGTCGTTCGGAGTCGACGTTGAACTGTAGGTATAAAAATTAAGGCACACAACATAAGCAGTGTGAGAAACTAGGTCGTAATCGCTCCATATTTCTTCGAGAACGACATTGGTCAGTTTAGTACTGTCAACGGCCAGCACAAGAGGTCAATGTATGCATGTGATGATCTGAATACCAAACAACATTGCAACGCAGCTCTTGGCACATTGGATATTCTGCACGGTTAGAGGCCATGATCATTATCGTTAACCACGTCAACAACGAGCACTATAGGTCGACTAGGTTAGGTTAGAGGACGTGTACTTGTCAATTAAGACAAGTACAGTACCCGGAGGTCGAATTGACCCATTGTACAAAGTCCTAGTTTCTCACACCACTTATGTTGTGTGTGTTAATTTTCTATACATGAGTGGTGGGACCTACAGTTTAAAGTCGACTCCGAACGACAAATTTTTTTGAGAAACTTTTCATTGAAATTTTATTTACTCTCAGAGTTTTTGCCAGAAATCTGCTGAGAGGAAGTCGCCGAAGAAATACTTTTTGTATTTTGTTTTGATGTCTGGCCTGGGGCTCAAACCCTGGCTTTACGTCTAATAAGCCAACACACTACCTACTAGACTACGGCGACTTCTTATAATAATAGGACGACTATATTGCCAAAAAATTTTTGACCTGAGTTTGATAAGTCTAGGCAGCAACAACATGTTATTTCAACACGACAGTGTTACTTGCCACACAACTCATGCCAGTTTAGATATCCCGAACGTCACCTCACGTAGAGGTTATGTGAACTAGGCACTATGTGGGGTTTTGTTAAGTCGCAGATGTTTACGAATAATTCACAAACTATAGAGATCCTTAACGTACATATGTACATACATACATAATTGGTCATTACAACCACTGTGTGTGATGTGTGTGTTAATTTTATACATGAGTGGTGGGGCCTACACTTTTTACCAGAAATCTGCTGAGAGAAAGACGCCGACGAAATATTTTTTTTTAAATTTCGTTTCTTTGGAGATGTCTGCCCTTAAGCTTGAACCGTGGCCTCACGGCTAATAAGCCAATACACTATCTACTAGACTACGGCGACTTCTAGAGATCCTCAAAGCCAACGTAATTCAACGAATCTATGCAATTGCGTTCTTGCAGTATAGACCTGGAAGTCTTAAGTGTGTGAGCACGAGTTGGCTGTCACTGTTATCCCACCTACCTATCACTGTGTATGTCCTAATGAATCAATTCGTGAGTTTGATTGGACTTAGATGGACTAAACTTTATAGAATTCTTGAATGAAGAATGTTTCTTCTTCTGAAGAATATTTTTTGTATGACAATCGAAAACCGCTTGGAAACTTAGATCTAAGCAGCAGGCATCTCTCCTGAGTGTTAATCATAAAAATTAAAGATGATCTTAAGATCTTCTGTAGTAGGCGTGGATTCTGTTATCAAAACCCCTCAGTGATATTTTTATTGCAGTTCACAGGGTTTTTTATTTCTAATACTATGGGTATACAAGACTTAATAAAAGTCATCTATGTAGGCTTTATTATAAGAATTTCTCTCCGAGTTTAAAAGCAATTTTCTTGTCACGTGTCTTAATTTAAGACCATTTTTATAATTAATTTGAATTTCTTTTATTTTTCTTTTTTATTTCTAAAACTTTAAAATACTCAGAAATATTTCAGTTTTCATTTGCTTACAAGCATTTCATTTAAGCTTTACAGCGATAGTAAATAATTTACGTTTTTTATCTCTTTCTCTCCATTTCTCTCTCGTTTTTAACTCATTACTGTAGTTAGTGTATGCATGTATATGAGTATTTAAAATCTAAGTGATAGTATGTGTGTACATTTTAATGTCTAAGTATGTCTTTTTTTTGAACAGTAGGAGTATGTCTCTTCTCATGTATTTGTTTTTATTTACAAAAGCATTTTGTCTACTTTAATATGCACTTGTTTGCACACACACACTTACGCACACAATCCGAAAACAGTGGCGGGCATTATAGGACAAATACAAAAAGTATTTCTTCGGCGACTTCCTCTCAGCAGATTTCTGGCAAAAACTTAGAGTAAATAAAAATTGCCATGAAAAGTTTCTCAAAAACCTGTCGTTCGCAGTCGACGTTCAAGTGTAATTTCCGCCACTCATGTATACAAATTAACACACACAACATAAGTGGTGTGGGAAACTACGTCGTAATCCTGACTGTAGGGTTGTAATGACCAATTATGTATGTACATAGATGGAGCCTAGAACTATCTGTCGGTGTTCTGCTTAGCAATTATGCTTGAAAAACTTAAATTTCTTAGGACAAACCTTCCGTACATAACCGCCGACTTCCTCTCAGCGATCTTTTCTCTTTTTCTAATTGGTCATTACTGCCCTTCAGTCAGCATTTCGACGTAGCTTTTCACTCCACTTATGTTGAGTGTGCTAATTTTATACCTGAGTGGCGGGACCTGTAGTTTAAAGTCGTCCCTGAACTTTTTTGCGAAACTTTTCGTGGCAATTTTATTTACTCTCTGAGTTTTTGCCAGACCTCTTCTGATAGGAAGTTGCCGAAGGAATACATACAGCTGCGTGCAACTAATTAAGGACACGAAGCTTACATGTGGGCTTGAAGCAAAAAATACAAATGGTTGTATGATATTGTCAAAATTTGTCCAAGTTTAGTTAATTAAACTGTTAGTCGTAG
The DNA here is from genome assembly GCA_932273835.1 of Sarcophaga variegata. NCBI lineage: Eukaryota > Metazoa > Arthropoda > Insecta > Diptera > Sarcophagidae > Sarcophaga > Sarcophaga variegata. The sequence goes on from OW026362.1 coordinate 11,750,459, forward strand.
AAAATAACTACTTATTGTGTCAAATAAATTATTATTTATAAAGCTGTGAGCCATTTTTTAAAGAATATTGATTTCATTCGTGCATATAATTAAGGACACACCGTAAACTTCATGAAAAGCATGTATTTATTAGAAAAAAATCAATATTTTGTTGCAAAACCATTGTTGTCGATAACAGCTTGACATTACCGAGGCATCGAGGTAACGAGACTTTCATATGCACTGGTTGGAATGGCCTCCCAAGCTTTCTTTGTTTCGGCGGCGAGATCATCATAATTGCTTATTTTTACTGAGCTTACTTTGGTTTTTACAACTTGTCATAAATTCTCAATCGGGTTGAGATCTGGACTGCATGAAAGCCAATCAAGTACAGCGACCGAATTGTTTCAAAACCATTGTTTGATGGGATGAGCCGTATGCTTCGGGTCATTATCTTGTCGAAATGTCCATGTTACTGGCATATTCTCGTCAGTATACGGGATCATTGCATCGCTTAGGATTCTTACATATTGGAACTTGTCCATGTTAACGTCAATTTTGTGCAGCGGCCCAACACCGCGTGACCACATAGCACCCCAAAGCATAATATAACCTCCTCCATACTTTAAAGTGGCCCGGGTGTATCTTGGATCAAATTTTTTTAACTTTGGCCGGCTAACATATTTTTTTCCATCGGGAGAGACTCTATTAATTTTAGTTTCGTCCGAAAATAACACTCTTTTACATTCCACAGCGGTCCAGTGGCGGTATTTTTTGCGAACTCTATTGGCATCTTCCGGTTACACTCAGACAAAAATGGTTTCATTCGGGAAATTCTTCCAAAGAGCCCAGCTGCTCGCAATCGACGTTTTACTGTGTCTACAGATGGTTTTGCTCCATTTTCACCAAAGACTGCTATCCGAATTTCATTTGCTGATTTATGCGGATTTTTTTTTGACTCGCGGACAATCAGTGCATCTTCACGAACTGTCGTAATTCGGCTTCTTTGTTTACGAGGCACCTTTTCAGCTGTCGAATGTTTTGTGAATGTTTTGAAACCAAAGTAAGCTCAGTAAAAATAAGCAATTTTGATAATCTCTTCGCCGAAACAAAGAAAGCTTAGGAGGCCATTCCAACCAGTGTTTATGAAAGTCTTGTTACCTCGATGCCTCGGAAATGTCAAGCTGTTATCGACAACAATGGTTTTGTAACAAAATATTGATTTTTTTCTAATAAATACATGCTTTTCATGAAGTTTACGGTGTGTCCTTAATTATATACACGAATGAAATCAATATTCTTTAAAAAAATGGCTCACAGCTTTATAAATAATAATTTATTTGACACAATAAGTAGTTATTTTCTACGACTAACAGTTTAATTAACTAAACTTGGACAAATTTTGACAATATCATACAACCATTTGTATTTTTTGCTTCAAGCCCACATGTAAGCTTCGTGTCCTTAATTAGTTGCACGCAGCTGTATCTTTTCATATTTCGTTTTGAAGACAACGGTCATATTGTTAAGTTTACGTTTGTCAAATTAGTTGTCATTTATTCGGTTTGTTTAACCAAATCACAATGGTGGGCCATAGACAATGACATGTGTTTGCTGAATAGGCTCTAGAGCAGAAGACAACTGACTCTAATACTCATCGAAAAATCTTATCTAGCAATGGGGCTCAGTTCTGGATGAATGGGCGCAAGACCAAACAAAATTGTCGTGTTTGGAACGATACTACTCCACATAAGTTACTGTTTAGTGGGGTTTTTTTACTGACAGCGTCATCGATCCATATGTATTTCTTTAAGAACAACATTTACCAGGAAATCACTGTCAAAGTCGAGCACTATACGATTACAATTCCCAGTAATGCCCGCCACTGTATATACATATAACAACATACAGTTGTATTTCATTTTTATTTAGAAACAGAAAAAGTTTCATTCTCCATAGTTTTTTTCAAAAGTTCTTTTTTCTCAGTGTCCCTATATGTGTACAACTCCCTCTCTTTTTCTCCTGCTCTGAGATACTGTTTTATTTTTAAATATGAAGTGAAATAAAAAACAAAAAGAAAAAACTACGGACAAAAACTATGCGAAAAAACCTGAAAAACTTTTATTTCATTCAGGTTTTTGTTGCTTTTGTTCTTGTATTTAACAATTCAGTACATGTTACGTGCAAATTTGTTTAAATCCTTTTAAGTGTTCAAGTTGTTGTATTTTTTTCGTTTTTTCGCAATTTTTTTTTTGCATGTTTGCGTACGGCTGCTGTATGTATGCGTAAAAATGTTCCAGTATTTGAATGTATAGCTGTATGCCATATGAATAAATGTATGTTTGTTTATACACACAATCACATTTATAAATATATGAGTACACTCACATGTATATTTCAAAAGTAGTTTTATGTACAGTTAAAAGCTTGTTCATTTTTTTTAAATGCTTTTCATGCAATACACATACACACATATGTATGTGTCTATACACACACGCATCTACATTTTTGTGTATGTATGTATGTCTGTAGGTATATAAATAAATGTGTTATTTTTTTAAATATAATTTTTCATCAGTAGTTTATTTTTGTGTTTTGTATTTAAAACACTCAAAGAAAAATGTTAGTATTACTAGTAAAATACTAAGTTAGGTTAGGTTAGAGGACGTGTACTTGTCAATTAAGACAAGTACAGTACCCGGAGGTCGAATTGGCCCATTGTACAACGTCCTAGTTTCTCACACCACTTATGTTGTGTGTGTTAATTTTATACATGAGTGGTGGGACCTACAGTTTAAAGTCGACTCCGAACGACAGATTTTTGAGAAACTTCATGGCAATTTTATTTACTCTCAGAGTTTTTGCCAGAAATCTGCTGAGAGGAAGTCGCCGAAGAAATACTTTTTGTATTTTGTCGTGATGCCTGGCCTGGAGCTCGAACCCTGGCTTTTCGTCTAATAAGCCAACACACTACCTACTAGACTACGGCGACTTCAGTAAAATACTATGTAATGAGCCATTTAAAATGGCATTTGGATTATTTTTTTTATTTTAGCAGATACTGGTTTCGGTAGACATGCCAAAAACACCAGAAACGATGCAATTGTGTCGGCCAGCATCGGGTCAAACATTTCCCAATTAAATACTTAAGTTATGTTAATGACATTGGGTTCTCTGAGACCAACGTCTTTAGATATTTTTAACATGACGTTCACAGTTAGTTCTAGACTTTTTATGAATTATCTGAACACGACAAACAGGTGCTTTCCACTTTGATAACGTTGCCGTGCCTTCGATTGAGGAATAATTTGAAAGATTTTCCTCTTTCGGATTGCTTTCTTTCGAATACCTTACAACAGCAAAAAAAGAGTTTTGGTTTTGTCCCACGCCAGAGTAAGCGTATCATTATCTTGTACATTTTGCTAGTGATGACATTATACCATTAGCCTGAACGCTTAACTAAATTGACAAGATTTCTCATTACAACATCCTTGAGACAGTCCCAATCCTGGAATAGATTTCCATTCACAAAGAATTTATTGATCAATGCCTCCTATTCATCGCCCTGAAAAATTCTACTCCATATGTTCCGATATGCACCTAAATATACATTACGTAGTAATTATAGCCGTGAACGCGCCTTAGGTAGTCTAGTAGGTAGTGTGTTGGTTTATTAGACGTAAGGCCACAGTTCAAACCCCATGTCAGACATCAAAACAAAATACAAAAAGTATTTCTTCGTCGACTTCCTCTCAGCAGATTTCTGGCAAAAAATCTGGGAGTAAATAAAAATTGCCATGAAAAGTTTCTCAAAAATCTGTCGTTCAGAATCGACTTTAAACTGTAGGTCCTGCCTCACATATATAAAATTAACACACACAACATAAGTGATGTGAGAACCTAGGCCGTAATCCTGACTGAAGGGTTGTAATGGCCAATTATGTTTGTATGTAGTAATTGGTGCCATAAGAAGGCTTTTCCACTTTGAGTCGTCTTCTCTTTAATAGACAGTAAAAGGCAGTGCATTCTGAATATTCTGTAAGTGATGATATCGGTCTACCTAAGTTCTATATTCCCACTACAAAGCCTTATAAAGAAACAATCCCACAGTAACACGATTAATAGGAACTTGAATCCATCGCATAAGCAAGGGATGAGACTTTGATCTCACTAAGTTGGAACTCAGAGCACTTATCGATGTAATGCTGCCCACATAGGTAACTTTAACTAAAGTTTCAAGACTATATTCCCCGACAATGCCAGCGTCCATATCAAGTTAGATTTGTCTGGTACTAAAGCTTTAAAATAATTGAAAATTCTCTACGTGGAATGTAAATTTTCCATGAATCTCGAGCATAAATCAGGCTAACTGATAGCATGGATTATAACGGCTTTTTGTAGACCGCTTTGATTTGTAATGAATTCGCATACACCTGAAGAAATCTTCGCAGGAAAGTATCTAAAGCAGTCAAATTGTACGATTTTTTGGTTGTCAGTTCACATCACATACAAGTGATATGATTATTCGTTCGTGCAGTATCGTGGTTATTGTGCGACATGTAGCTCCGACCTATTGAAATTACATATCGTTGGTGTCCAGATCATTCAAATCATGATGCCCATGACGATTTGATAAGACAGACGCAATAACTGATTAATTTGAGAGATGTTGCTTCAATTAAATTATTTTGTTTCGGTAACTTTGAGAATTTACTTGTGTAGATTTGTTGTTTTAATTTCTCTTCATTTCTATCTTTCGTGCTCCTTTTATATATGTAGTTTCCTTACTTTTGTAACCGTGAAAATTGTTTATAAGAATTTCTTTTTGAATGCAGAATCTACTACGAATATCTGTTAATTACTAACCTCTTATCGCTGACTGTAATGTTTGTTAAAAAGCATTCATCAACTAACGAGTAAAATAATTCCCATTCTTTTTCATTTTGAATTTCACCATCCATTTTATGTTTGAATACAACTGTGTGTGTTATATATGTTTGTATGAGTGTAGGTACATTTGCGCATCAATGATTGTTTATGTATGAGTATGAATTTTTATGTAAAAAACAATTTTTTTTTGTTTGTTTGTTTGAGGCAAATGTGTGTGAGTGCATTGGTGTGGTTGGTCGTCTTATTTGAATGCAAATTGCTGAAAAGGAAACAAACAACAAATGGCACACACACACACACTCTTACATACATTTGATGAATTCATTTAGTTTTGTCTGTGTATGAGTTAAAAAACAAAACTAACTCATCATGCATAGACGAAAAAAAATGTTTTTTTTTTAACACAAAAGAAACGGTAACGAAATTTATAATAAAAAACAGAAAATTTTGTTGTTTTTTTATTATTTTAATCACTAAAAATATGTTATTTTAATAGTATTAAATATACGTTGAAAAACAAGTTTTTCTTTCTCTATTTCAAACTCTAAAAAGACAAACCTGCAACAACACCCCTCACCTACATATCTGCCATGTTTTGTCTACATTTGATACGTTTGACTATAGGGTTTGAAAGAAATTCTATATTTCTATTATCTTTTGCGCACAAAAAAAAACTGTGTCACTATTTGTTTCTATTTCTTTACAAATGTAGGGATTATAAGGAAATTAAATTCCGAAACTACTACCACAACAATTCTAAAACTGTGACTCCATGGCATTGGTTGACAATCAATGAAGATAGACCATGTAGGACCCCTAATACTGTATCAATTCACGGCGTCTGATGAAGCCATTTAGTCTCCCAATGTACACACTGGACAGATCAGTGAGATTATCTAAGATGTAGAAGTCCGAAGTCCAAGTAATTATTTTTCGTACGACATAATGTTGTGCACGTACTTTAGGTTAGGTTAGGTTAGGTTAGAGGACGTGTACTTGTCAATTAAGACAAGTACAATACCCGGAGGTCGAATTGACCCATTGTACAACGTCCTAGTTTCTCACACGACTTTTGTTGTGTGTGTTAATTTTATACATGAATGGTGGGACCTACAGTTTAAAGCTGACTCCGAACGACAGGTTTTTGAATAAATTTTTCATGGAAATTTTTATTTACTCTGAGAGTTTTTGCCAGAAATCTGCTGAGGAAGTCGCCGAAGAAATACTTTTTGTATTTTGTCTTGATGTCTGGCCTGGGCCTCGAACCCTGGCTTTACGTCTAATAAGCCAACGCACTACCTATCAGACTACGCTGACTTCTTAACTTCTCTGCTTTAGAAGTGAAGAACACTTTTCCTTTCCTCAGCTCCTGCAGAAATCTGTGGGAATTATGGGCAAAAGCAGTGCAACCTCTGTTCTAACCAACTTTTTCGTTTGTTTGGGGCAATTCGGTTAGTACAGAGCAGAGGTCAGCAATGAGTATTCAAAACGATGAGTTGATTCGAATCATACTTATAATTTCTGATACTTATACGCATTCATACTTATTTTAATGTCATACTCATACTACTCATATTCAAAGTTTGAAATACAAATGGTACTCATACTTAACAATACGCATGATGTTAGTGATTTCGACTCTCCATGACTCAGCGTATACACGAATCACAAAATAAGTATAATTCGCGTACGAACACTACAATACTCACAAGAAGGTTGTCTGTTTGCTCTGTTGCTATCTTTGCCTTGTTTTTCTTCTTTTTTGTAAATGCAACAAAAACTAAGACTGTAAATTTTGATGAATGATTCGAATCACCCGAATCATTTATGAGTATGAGAAGTATTTTTTTAAATTTATTAATCTGAATGACTAGGCGTGTGAATCAATCAACGTTGTACTCATACTCATTGCAACTTTTACTTATAAATCAATGTTGTACTGAGTACGAATGAATCAGAGTAATTGGATTTCAATACTGTTGACTCACTCATGCTCAAAATTTCATGAGTACTTTCATAGCTGCAGTAACTGCGGCGTCACAACTTGCAACTATGTGTGCTCAAGTGAACTTTGGTAATCAAAGCGACCATTTCAACCTATCTACCTACCTACCTATCATAAATGAGCAGGAGCAATGAAGCACATTTGAATATCCAAAATGCCTTATTTACTGACTTAATTGGTCATTAATATCCTTTAGTCAGGATTACAACCTTGTTTCTCACACCACACAAATTGTGTGTCGGATCTACAATGGCTACAAAATGCCATACCCAGTAATAAATCCGACAAAACGTTAAACGTGAAGTTTAAATGCATTTTACGTGAGCATCCAGTCTGCATCATATTTGTCATGCCCGAAAACACTCACGCTTCGATTACGGAAACTATTACTGAGCCTGCAGATTCACAATGGAGTTCTTAGTGTAGAGTATTCATTCGAAATTTTGCTGGTTGCTCTACAGTTCGCTGGAATGTCAATACCTCTGGTATCATGCGACGTGAAAATTGTGCTGTACTGACATTTCGTTGAGAACCTCTCGGCAACCGTATACCAACCTAGCGTTCGTAATGTTAGATGTCATTACCGTAACAGTCGCCCAATAACAACAATAATGCTTTCATAATTGATCAAGTCGCCGTAGTCTAGTAGGTAGTGTGTTGGCTTATTAGACGTAAAGCCAGGGTTCAAACCCCAGGCCAGACATTTAGACAAATTACAAAAAGTATTCCTTCGGCAACTTCCTCTCAGCATATTTCTGGCAAAAACTCTGAGAGTAAATAAAAATTGTCATATGAAAAGTTTCTCAAAAATCTGTCGTTCGGAGTCGACCACTGACTCTCGTCTAATAAACTAACACAAAGCTTACTAGATTTCTGTCACTGTTTACATCCTTAACCCTTTCATGGCCGATGTTGCCTATAGGCAACATTGTACATTTTTGTTCATAAATTCCATAATTTTTAATTTTTTTTTTAAAGATTTTTTTTTTGTAAACAAGCTTGGTTAAAAACGTGTAAAACCAGAATACGTAGGACTCTGAATTTAATATCACTTCATATTTAGGCCATGACTAACAAACACATGTCCTTAAAAAACTTTTAGCTCTGGCCCAAAAAATTCGGGCATGAAAGGGTTAATAACTATCACCGCTAATCGTATTGCAGACATTACCGCCTAAAAGAAACTGTGTACCCTAGAAGTCTTAACGACTGGGTTACATCTGCTGACTAGGGAAAGTACGCCTCTTCCCAGAGCTCCATTCAGTTTCAGACCTCATGAAAAGATAACGATTTTTGGAAATATTGTTAGGATTGGCGTCCTAAATGTTGATGCAATAATTTAAATAACATTTTTTTATAAGCCACCTGAGTATATTTAACTTAACTCCGCTCGTGCAGAGTTTATGAAATATAATTTCTATTTAACTGCGATATAAACTTAAAAACAACAAAAATTATTCCATAATAATTTTTTATTTATTTTCTGTTTCATAAAAGTTTTTATTTTCTCCTGTTGGCAATTAAATTTGAGTATTTTTATGGCAAAACTTGAATTTAAAAAAAACTTCTTAATTACAGGTTGTTTAATGGTTTGCGAATTTAATTAAGTTTTTCAAAATTATTGCACTCACTAGTTTAGAGTTCTTTTTTTGCAAGTGTATGCGTGTGTGTAGTATGTGTGTGTTTTTATAGCATACTTTTTTGTTTTGTTTTGTTTTTTTCTAAAGTATACTTTGCGGCCAAATTCAAGTGGATATTATGTTAGGGAAACAAAAGTAAATATTTTCAAATTCAACAATATTAAGGGATAAATTTCACAAAGGATAATAAAAATAATTCTGTAAACTTAAATGAAATGAAATGCAGGGAACAATAGAGTAATAAGCTTTTGAAATATATTAAAGCGGTCTTTTAGGAGCAAAAAAATTAATTGCCAAAAGTTTAACAAACATTTTTCTCAGCGATTTTCGTTTTTGTAAGTACAAAAGTACAGCAATTTAGTTGGTAGTTTTGACATTTCTAAAGTCTTATCATCCGAATTTTATATTTGAGAAGCTAAGTAGGCCGAACTGAATCTTTTAAGGCACATTTTTACAAGAAGGACGATTAAGAGACTATCTCATCTTGTGTATCGATGTCCTGCTATTTTCATAAAATGAGCAAGGTTTTTGACCTCTCACTTGCGGACATCCTCGGCAAAGCTTTCTAATAAAAAAAAACTTTTGTTATAGAAATTGGATTCGGGTAGGTTTCTGTAATGTTTATGATTGAATATTGATTGTGGTATTATAATGAGCTTAAATGTGACCACTTCTTTCAAGGAGGGTGTGACACCTTATCACCTTAAGTCGTCGTAGTCTAGTAGGTAGTGTGTTGGCTTAATAGGCGTAAAGCCCGGGTTCGTATCTCAGGTCGGACATCAAAACGAAATATGAAAAAAAAATATTTCATTGGCGACTTCCTCTCAGCAGATTTCTAGCAAAAATTCTGATAGCATATAAAATTGCCATGAAAAGTTTCTCAAAAATCTGTCGTTCGAAGTCGACGTTAAACTATAGGTCCCACCACTCACGTATAAAATTAACGCACACAACATGAGTGGTGTGAGAAGCTAGGCCGTAATCCTGGCTGAAGGGTTGTAATGGCCAATTATGTATGTATGCGACACCTTATCTAATCTAACCTTGCTTTTCATTAATTAGACATTAGCCAAGTCAAACAGCTTCAAGAATTTATGATCATACACTGACTGGCTGGTGGCATTTTCCGCCACTCTTCCCAGATGAGAATCGGTTTTCTACTTCTGAGGTTTTTTGAGCTAGAAACCTAACGAGTCAGTTCAAATATTCAAATAGAAAGATTAGATGACCCGCAAACATAGCTCCACAACACTACTGTTGTAGGTTCCGCAATGTTTACATTTTTACTAGTCTCAGCGTGCCCAGGGTGAGGTCAGAGAAAGTCGTTAAGCATAGCGCCCTTCATTCACAACAGTCCAGCGGAGTTTAAAAAAAAATTAGAACCATTGTGTAGCATTTTCCGCAACTCTTGCCAGATGAGAATCGGTTTTCGCGTTTCGGACGAATATTCTCTTGGAGGACTGCAAGCCTCTGACGGACACCAAAATTTTAGGAGGCCTTCCCGTGGGACACTTGTTTTATAATGATTTTATGAAGGAAACAATTTATGACGTGTATACACGTCATGTCCCCCAGAAACCCTTGTTATGACGTCTATAGACGTCAGTGTCCGTCAAAGGGTTAACATAGAAACCTAACGGCCCAGTTCAAATCAACTACTGTTGTAGGTTTTACAGTGTTCACATGCGCTCCCATGTATACTAGTCTCATCTCGCATGGGTGAAGTCGAAGCAAGTCATTAAGCATATCGCTGCAGCGCCTTTCATTCGCAATAGTCGTTTCGCCTGTGGTGAAAATCGGAAACGATGGTGCCTCTAGCAAAACACCCCATCATAGAATAACTATGAATATATATTGTAGAGCTACGAGTGTTTTATGCAGATTTTATGCGTTTCGGAAGTGATGGTTCTGTTTATTAACGTGTCCATAGAGATTGAAGTGTACATTTCATTGAACGTGATGATTTTTCAATGAACTGTTGCGCTCCTGTTTGCTCGCCGAGATTGGTTAACTTAATACACGAAATCTCGGTATTTCAAATCTCAACCTTCTTACAAAATTGCCATCAGTAAACTTGTTGCCATGGCAACGCTTCTCAAATCCATCATTAGTATTCGATGATAGGTTTTAGTAACTGAAACAAAAGGGTTATAAAGGCCAATATTTAACTTGATTTCATCTATCAAGAGATTTATAATGTTGTCAGCGTAGCTTATATGCGCTAAGTAGTCAGTAACTGGCAGCTAAAGCATTTTAAATAATAACAACAGATATGGACTGGGGTAAAATTGATGATGAGGAATTTCAATTCTAAGATTGCCAAGGAAAATCCCCCAGAGAATATTTAATTTTTTTTAAGGCAACCCAAATGGCTTGTCGTTATTTCTTATTTAAATCCATAACCTTCTTTAATAGTCTTACCACTGACGACCATTAATTAATTTAAAATTGTTGATTTTCATTTAAGAAATATTTTGCCCTCTTTCTTCGAAATAGTATAATATGAAATGGAAACTACTTTATTAACTATTTTACATATTAAAATTGGTTTCCCTTCTTATAATACCAATTTGGTTTCTTAGTTTATGCCGCAGATGAACAGAAAAAAGAATTGAGGCAAACATCATAAAAAACGAATAAAACACAGGAATATAAACGAGGAAGTATACGACAGCAAAAAACAGAAAAAAATTGAAATAAAAAGAAATAAATTTATTTTTTTTATAACTTCAACTGTGATTTAATTAATTTTTACGCACAACCTCAGACATCAAAAAATTTTCTAAAACATCAACACAAATACCTACACATAGACACACGCATACGGATACATAAAAATTTTCTTTACTCTGATACAACCGCATGGAGAGACAGACACACATAATATTACAAATACTAACATGACTCTCCCTCTCTCTCTATCTCTATTAATCTTCAAATAGGATATTTACCGAAATACATAAATATATATAAGTACGAGGGTTGTTTCAAAAATAATCGAAGAACATATATTTCTTCGGCGACCTTCTCTCTGCAGATTTCTGGCAAAAACTCTGTGAGAAACTAAAAAATTACCATGAAAAGTTTTTAAAAAAATTTTTCCTTTGGAGTCGACTGTAGGTCCCATTATTTATGAATAAAATCGACACACATAAGTGGTATGAGAAACTAGGTTGTAATATTGACTGCATGGTTTTAATGACAGATGAAACCGGTCAGTTCATTCAATGGCACGTTCGTCACAATGCACAGATCTTCAAACGTTCTGTCAGTTACTAAAACCGATGACGTCTGTCCTAACGTGCAAGACATCATCATCATCATTGTTTATTACAACCATTTAGTCAGCAATACAACCTAGCTTCGCACAACACCCATGTTGTGTGTGTGTACATTTTTTCCATGAGAGGCGGGGCCTATGGCTTAATGTCAATCCCGAACGATAGCTTTGAGAAACTTGTGTTCAGCTTCTGCAGTAATCCTGGTGGGGCAGACCGAGCCTGTCAGCATAACTGCCAACAACGCAGTATCCTTACAGAATTTCTTTCAGAATGTAATCCGTTCTCTTGTCGAACTCAAATAGTTCCTTGGTTTTTCTGCTTGTCTACTGCTGAACACAGCAGTTTTGAAAATCGGCAACCAGATATGTTGGACCACTTGCAGTTTGTTGAATTCCATGCTGGATTTTCCACTTTTGAACACTATGCTTGTAGAGGTGTGTATATCCCCTCTATCGTCTCCTTAGACATCTCTGATCCCTTCCGTGTCTGTTCGTCCGCCTTTTCATTTCCCTCTTTGCCACAATGGCCTGGAAGTGGGTGTTGCACCAACGTATAGGGTTTAGAGAAGTCGCCGTAGTCTAGTAGGTAGTGTGTTGGGATATTAGACGTAAGGCCACGGTTCAAACCCAAAACGAAATATGAAAATATTTCTTTGGCTACTTCCTCTCAGCAAATTTCAAACACAAAAACTCTGAGAGTAAATAAAAATTGCCATGAAAAAGTTTCTCAAAAATCTGTCGTTCGGTGTCGACTTTAAACTGTTGGTTCCCCGCCATTCATGTATAAAATTAACACACACCACATGAGTGGTGTGAGAAACTAGGCCGTAATCCTGACTGAAGGGTTGTAATGGCCAATTATTTCATGTTATGTATGCAACTCCTGACGCCCTTTGATTTGACGAGATGTAATGCCAGCGATTTGATTGCTCTTTGACTGTGCATACATATGAACAAGTTCGAAGGAGGCAGGTCCCCGGTTTCAAACATACATACGTGTAGTTTGAAATAGATTGGCCTGGTAAAGCAAACTGTTCCAGTTCGTTCTGCTCGTTCAGTACCAGTTTATCGGAATAGATGCCAGATTCAGTTCCACATTCCGTTTTTGTGCCATCTGTTTACGACAATTAATTTTGCGATCTGCCCTCGTTTTCTGTTTATTTATATGTATGTATGTGTGTATGTATATGTTTCTTCTCTCTCTCTCTCTCTGTATGTATAGATTTTCTATGTGTTATAGAATTTTATGATGGTATTGAGTGTAACCGAAAAAACCAAAACCAAAGCATTCAACCCTGTTAAAAATAACTGGACTGGAAAATTAAATCGAGTATAATTTCTTATGCTGCTACTACTACTGCTACTACTACTACTGCACATCAACGATAACTACATTTGCTTCAGTTTCTTTTTTTTTTTTGGAATCTCCTTTTCATTAAAAAGAAGTAAAAAAACGTCAGTAGCAACGCGTTTTTATATTTCAGAAAATTTTCATAAACTTTTTTGTTTTTTTTTTGTTTTTTTGTTTTTTAGACTCTTCTTTTTGTTTCTGACAAATTTAGACCATTTGTTAGAGAGAAAACAAAAAAAAAAAAAAAAAAGAATGAAACGAAACGAAACGAAGCAAGAAATCTAAGCCAAAGTGCCAGAAAAGAGAAAATTATTGGTCACATAGAAAAAGTTGAGTTTTTTGTTTTTCTATTTTTAGTTAAAAAAAATAGTCTTTAAGCCACATTGCATTTTAGGGAAATTAGTTTTAATTTGTGTCTTTTTCCTTAAGTCGTAGAATTTTAGTTGTTTCATATAAATCTTATTCAAATAATAGAGAACCACAGGATTTGTTTAAGGTATGAGGTGTCCTTTTTATTTTGAAGAAATATTTATTTATTCATCATTAACAATTTTGAATTCACTCTCTACAACCAGTGGATTTCTTTCTCCGAAAAACGGCCGGTAGAACTTCACTAAGGCTTAAGTTCTCCGATATGTCATGGCCATGAATGGTAGTTGAGGCGTCACGGGTTTTAGATGCGACTACATGGTACCCGAGTCCATTTTCTAAGAGTGGCTTGACCTACAATTGAACGTCGAAAGCAAACCACAGATTTAAGAAGCTTTTCATGACAAGTTTTTTTTTCTCAGAGTTTTTGACAGAAGACTGCTAGAGGACCAAGTCAGCTAAATAAATATTCTTTTCATATTTTGATGTTTTTTTTGCGGGAGGGAGCGCAAATGCTTTATGCATTCATTGTGGTCGTTACCAGACATGATATGTCGGACTCTCCCACTTGGTATGCCGGCTAAAAACCCGCCTTGTCTACTCACCGCGGAATTATTCCACCTCGGAACCACGGTTGTATTAGTTCGAGGTGGACCCCTTTCCTGGCATATGTTCCAATTCCATCATCGTCAGCCTGCGTCCAGGCTCTGCTCTATTCTCATTCTGCTGTGTCTAGGTCAAATTTCTTCCTTCGCAGGACGTGCTCTACAAAGTGTTTTACTGCGTTCCAGCTCTCTCTACTGTTTTTCATTTTCAGCACGACGGTTGTATGGCTAATGTCGCCGATTTGAGCATCGAATTGCTGACGGCTTTCGGCCCATCGACGACAGCTGAAGAAAGTGTGTTCGGAATCATCTAACGTTTCTTTCTCTTCATAGATACAGAATGGCGAGCGGCATTTCCCCATGCGATGTAGGTACTCTCTGAAATATCCGCGACCGGTCAGCATCTGGTTTATGTAGTAGTCTACTTCGCCGTTTTTTCTGTTTTTCCACGCTTGCAACTCGGGAATCAGTTTATATGTCCACCTTCCATGCTGTTCATTTTCCCAGCGAAATTGCCATTTTAGGAAGACTTCGTGCTTTATCGCTTCTATGCTCTGTGGTTGAGTCGTACTTTGGCGTACCTGGTGTTGAAGATCATCCGGCGCTCATATGCTTGTAGGTCTATGGGAACCATTCCAGCCAAAACTAGGACAGCTTGTGTCGATACCGTGCGATAGGACGATGTCACTCGTAGACACTGCGCAGACAGTAGTTTATATTTTGATATGTACGTTAGAGATATCTGTGCCAGGGTTTTAAAACCACATGCTCTCGTCTAATAAGCCAACACACTGCTACTATTACGGCATCTAACCAATTACGATGAGAAAAACTCAAAAGTCTGTTCTAGGAATACTACTGAGAGATAGAATGTATAAAGTTTGTTTACTACAACTTGGGCCTCTTATTGGAATTCGTTATGCCAACTGTACTACAGCTGTTTATTCTAAGAATATCGTATAAGATATTGTTGTCGACATGAAACTTTATGTTGAAGGGATAACAAAGATGATTCAACTCCAGATGGAAGCTAAGCATAAGAATTTGCCAGAGGAAACTAAATATTTGAATTGTAAAAGCTATGGCAGCTTTTGGCAAATCCACTACCTAGAGTATAATGTCATGCGATCTCTTGTACTTCAAGATTTATTTGAATCACCCTTATGTATAATGTCACAGAAGTTGCAAATATTATAGGGCCATCCAACAGAGATTAATTACCGAACTTTGATGGTTAATAACGGCCAACTTGTTGAAGCTACTTTTGACAAATTAGTTGTCATTTATTCCGCATTTTTTAACAAATCACCACAGACGACCACAGATAACGACATGTGCTCGCTTAATGAGTTCTGATGCGGTTGGCACTCGATCATAATTTTCATCGAAAAATGTTCTTCAGTGATGAGGCCCATTTCTGGACACCCATACGTCCAGTATATGAATTTGAAGAAGCAAAAATTTCGAATTTATAACGACGCCAATCCATACGAAATTGCCGTAGTCTAGGAGTTAATGTGTTGTGTTATTAGAGCCACGGTACACGGTTATTAAGGCCACGGTTCAAACCCCAGCTCAGACATCAAAACGAAAATATAAAAAAAAATATTTCTTCGGTGACTTCCTCTCAGCAGCTTTCTTGCAAAAAGTCTAAAAGCAAATAAAAGTGCCATGAAAAATTCCTCAAAAATCAGTTGTTCAGAGTCGACTTTAATAGGTCCCGCCACTAATATATAAAATTAATATACGCAACATGAGTCGTGTGAGAAACTAGGTCCATAATCCTGACTAAATAGTTGTAATGACCAATTACGTTACCAATCCACATGTAATCCAAAAGAGCCAAAAGAGTATCCCGAAAAATTTACTGTTTGGTGTGGATTTTTGACTGGCGGCGGCATACGTCCATATTTCTCTGATAACAACATAAGCCAAAACATTACTGGCAAGGATGATTATTATAAGACGATGATAGCCAACTACTTTCGGACTGAGTGGGATGATCTAGGCACCAATGGCATGTATTTCAGCAGGATGACCCCATGTGCCACACAGCTCATGTCTCAGTGGATATTCTGCACGAGTCAATTGAGAGCCTTGTCATCTCACGTGGTGGTTATATGGACTGGTCACAGATATTGCGTGATTTAACCGCGAGAGACTTTTTCTTGTGGGGTTTTCTTAAGTCAAGTTTATATGCGAATAAGCTACAGCAGCCATTGGTTTTATTTAATTTATGCGCCCGAGAATCATAATTCATCATTATTTTATGGAGCCACAAACCCTGCACCCCTGGGGTCCATTGCCTATGCCATCCGTCAAATTCAGCCTTTTTATCAAATTGTTTTTAAATTTCGAAGGCTTTCTAAACATATTTCACATTTAAATTTGATTTTGCTCTGTTGGTGCTGCTATTTAAACTTGGCAATATTTTTACGATTCTTTCATGATTTTTTTGGTTTTTCAAAAATTTATTTTCTTGTTGAAAAATATTGGTTGGCTGGCATCATTGTCTTAATTAGTGAAAGTAAGTAAAGGCCAATAAATCTTTGCAATGAACTCAAAGTCAATAATTTACCCATAAAAACGAAAGACAAAGAAAAATTCCTAGAATAGAGCAGAATTGCAAAGAAGTTGATTTAAAGTTGTAAAACGGAATCAAAAAAACAACAAAAACAAAAAACAAAACGATTCATTTGTCTTGGCATTGGTACAATAATAACAACAACAACAACAACAACAGCAACAAATAGTAAACCATTGTAGAACATGCAACATATGACTGAAACCGAGGCAAAAAATGTATGACAATAGAACAGGAAATAGCCTTTTCTATTCAAACACTACCACAAACCATTCCAGAAAACAGAAAAAAGGAAAGAAAAAAAAATTACAAATCTAAACAAGGACATCAAAGTTTTGCACAAAAAAAAGCAAGAGAAACGAGTGGTGAAGTTAAGAGGAATTGTAAATACACACATAAACAATAACGAATGTGTATATGAAAACGACCGGAAATAGGAAACTTCAATCGTAAAATAATGAAAAGAGTACAACACACAACAATCTACACTTAAAATAAACGACATACAAACACGTGTATACATTTATGGAAGCTTTCTCTGTCTCACACTCACACTCACGCTCTTTTTTTTGTTCCTCTTTCTATTATGCTTACTTTTAACGAACGTAAAGCATTTAACTTTTACATATGCAGACATTACAGCAACAGTAACTACTACAACAACAACAACAACAGCAACAACACTAACAATTATTAAACAAGTAAAAGGACAATTGCAAAATTGTCATCAATGGTTACCAGGGAGAGTGAGAGAGAGAGAGTCACAGCATATGGGGAGATAGAGAGTGAATGTGTGTGTGTTTTAATAGAAATAGAGAGTGAGAAGGAAAACGTATATGAAACATAAACTGAACTTGATTTTATTTCTAAAAACGCATACACATACATACATGTTATATACATACATACATTCAATACAAGCATATAAACACACAATTTAAAAATACTCTCTCATATACAAAAACGTTCTACTCATTTATTCAACATGATTTAAGTGACAAAAATAAATTGAAAATTCCCTAAAGGATAACTGAATAGAACAACAATAATAACAACAATAAAAACAATAACAACAACAATATGAACTTCAATAACAATAGCCAAGAGATAGATACAAGCACATAGAGATAGAGTGCCATATGGGATGTTCCACACTAGAAAGGTGCAATTAAAAATTTCTTGGCTTCCTCTTCTCTTCTATGGTCTTAAATTTTGTAAATTGTAGAGAAGCGACAGAGGGCTTAACATACAGACGTTATTTTAGAAGTTCTTCGGAATTATTTACACTTTTAAATTGTATTTAAGGTTTGTAGTAACATTTCACAGCCCGGAAGGCTGATGATAAATTGAGAGAAGCCTCAAAAAGAATAATTTATTTGAGTGATACATTGTATATTCCGTCATGCACCTGAAACTTCTGGCTGATAGGCACGTACGCACATATGGATGTAAAGGGTGTTTTTTATAGAGGTATAGAACTTTAAGTTGCAATAAAACAACGATGGATTATTCGATTGACATGAATTTTATTTATCCGAAAGATAATCTTGTGGCATTACATTTTAAATATGATTTCTGGCATATGACCGCCACGGCTGGCGCGGATGTAGTCCAATCTGGACGTCCAATTTTCGATGACTTTTTCCAACATTTGTGGCCGTAATAATACGGCGAATGTTGTGTTCCAAATGGTCAAGCGTTTGTGGCTTTACCGCATAGACCAATGACTTTACATAGCCCCACAGAAAGTAATCTAGCGGTGTTAAATCACAAGCTCTTGGAGGCCAATTCACAGGTCCAATCCATTTCCTGGACGTCATGGTTATTCAATTCAGGAATGAAAAAGTTAGTAATCATGGCTCTATACCGATCACCATTGACTGTAACGTTCTGGCCACCACCGTTTTTGAAAAAGTACGGACCAATGATTCCACCAGCCCATAAAGCGCACCAAACAGTCAGTTTTTCTGGATGTAACGGTGTTTCCACATACACTCCAAGTGCGGCAGTTTTGTTTGTTGACGTAGCCATTCAACCAGAAGTGCGCTTCATCGCTAAACAAAATTCGCTTATGAAAATCGGGAACAACGGTAATCTCGTTTTGGGCCCATTCGACGAATCTACGCCTTACTTGATGATCGTTTGGCTTCAAATCTTGCACGAGTTGGATTTTGTAAGCACGCAAACCAAGATCCTTCCGCAAAATCTTCCATAAAGTGGATGGACACAGATCCAATTCCTGTGCTCGATGGCGGATGGACTCATTCGGGTCTTCCTCAATGCTACACTGTACAGCAGCAATAGCTTCTTCTGTACGCACCGTACAGCGTCTCTGGGAATGCGAGTTATCAATAAGAGTAAACGTGGTGCGAAAACGTTCCATCGTTAATCGAATTAACTGCTCTGATGGACGATTTTGTCGACGATAAAATGGACGTAGACGTGGACGCGATACGTTTTCCGCACAGAACCATTATTTTCGAAATAAAATTGCACTATTTGCAAGCGTTGTTCAGGCGTGAGTCTATTCATGATGAATTGCCAAACCAAACTGAGAATAAATCACTTGACAGCTGTTAAATCGGTCGCCATCTTGAAAAGTAATGCCAACTTAAAGTTCTATACCTCTATAAAAAACACCCTTTATATACATGATTGGCCAGTACAACCTTTCAGTCAGGATTACGGCCTAGGTTGTGTGCGTTAATTTTTATACATGAGTGGCGGGAACTACAGTTTAAAGTCGACTCCGAACGACAGATTTTTCAGAAACTTTTCAGGGTAATTTTCATTCACCTTCAGAGTTTTTGCCACAAATCTGCTGAGAGGAAGTCGTCGATATTTTTTCATATTCCGTTTTGATGTCTGACCTGTAGCCTTACATCTAATAAGCCAACACGCTACCTACTAGACTACGGCGACTTCGTATCTAACGTAACTATTATCAAATTACAAAAAAAATTATTTCTCATGAGATGGACAAGTCGAATATATTGGAAGGGTTTAAGGACTCGGTTTCGTTTGCATAAAAAATATTTCTAAATTAAATTTTCTATGGAATGACCCATATTTAGGTAGGGTACATATACGTATATACATATGTATTATACATAAACAATAGCATAAAATTTTAGTAAAATATTTTTGCATAAATAACTAAACATAAACAATAGATTTAAATAGAAAATTAAGTCTTAACGTTTTGCTTTATTCCCGTATTTTATGGAGTGTACGTGAGTATGTTGGTTGACTATCGGATTGTTGACCATTTTCGTTATGCTGCAGGAATAAAATACAAAAAAATTAAAAAGGAAGAGAGAGAGAGAGAGAGAGAGAGAGTGTGAGAGAGAGTTAAATATTTAAGTTGGAAATTATAGAGAGAAAATTTTATACAAAATTAAAGCAACAAACCGTAAAATTTTGTTGAAAAACCAGAGAAACAATCCAAAGGGTTAACAATGAAAAAGTGACATGAAAAGTTGATTTTTTTTTGTTTGTGGTGTGGTAAAGCAATTAAAGGTTTTTAAATATTAAAGAAGCTTAAGAGGCATTTCATTTTCACACATACTCTTATTTTATTTAAGGATACAAAAATCCTGTTTTTTGAGCATTTTAAGCAAGCAAATATCTGAAGAGTTGCTCTGTAGTCGTAGTGTATTTCAATTAGTAACACGTCTGTCTTTTATCTCTGAAAATACTTGAGAAATTTTTGGAAACTCATGTATCATAAGATGTGTGGAAGGTGTAATTAAAGTTTTGCTACCTACCCATTACAACCCTTCACTCAGGATTACGACTTAGCTCCTCTCACCACTTATGTTGTGTGTGTTAATTTTATACATGAGTGGGGTGGGACCGGGACCTACAGTATAAAGTCGACTCCGAACGACAGATTTTTGATAAACTTTTCATGGCAATTTTATTTACTTACACAGAGTTTTTGCCAGAAATCTGCTGAGGGGAAGTCGACGAAGAAATACTTTTTTTGTATTTTGTTTATTAGACTTAAACCCAGGGTTTTACTACCTACCTTCGAAAAAAATATTTTTTATCTCCATCACTTTATATTTCTTTAACTTAACCTCTGTAATATTATTACATACATCCTCCTTGAAATAATCTTCATCCTCCTCAAGTGCTTTAGAACTTTACATAACCTTTCGTAATCTTTTTTTTTATTTTCATAAACCCCTTTTTCCTAATGCCTTTGCTTTTATCGCAAAAAACTGATTCATCGATACTTTAATGTCACAATTTAATTGTCTGTATGGAATTTATTATTGTTTCCTTTGGATGACTCTTCCAATTCAATGCAATTCCAAATTAAATGATCTGTGAATAACTACATTTCAATATGAGTTTTCTTCTTTCGTTTTTCTATTTTATTTTCATTTTTGTTCTAAAAGATGAAAGAAAATATAGAAAAAAAACTAATGATTTTCATTTGAAAATATAATTTTAATTTCGTAATAAAATTTAAATACGAAACTGTTCTTCTTGTACGCCACAGCATGAAGAAATCTTAAAAAAGAATTCAAAAAGCAGGCTTCATACTAAAGCCTTTTTTTTGCATTTGCATTATATTTTATGCAGGATATTTAAATCAATCCGAAGCTCAGATAAACTCTAAAATCAATTCGAAAAACGTCTAAAATATCCAATCACTATAGAAAAAAAAACCCATGAAATACGGTTTAAAACTAGGAGAATGCGAAACAACAGAGAGAAAGCGAAATATCTCCTCTACATAGTTCATTTGGAAACCTCTCGACCTCTGCTCTCACAAAGTGAACAACATTAACAAACCTACTCTCGGCAGATTTCTATCAAAAACTCTGAGCGTAACTAAATTTCATGAAAAGTTCTTAAAGAATCTGTCGTTCGGAGTCCACTTTAAACCGTAGGCCCCGCAAATCATGTATAAATCAGTACACAAGTGAGGTTAGCAATAATTATTAAACTTTTCTTGTCAATCGTCTATCAAATATAGGCTACATGTGTTAGCTTGAACTGTTTGTATTCCAAAATGCACTTAATTTTTGATATCCACATGTATAATAAACCACAAGTGATCTAACTATTGTATATCCATTGTCCAATTCATGCTCTTCCTCTAGGTGCCACTCTATGTCTTACTAAACTATACGAACTTTTCAATTCTCTTCAATGAAAGAATTAGAAATTCCAACTGGAACAAAACTTCGCTTTGGATGAATTACATGTTGTTTGTTAATGACTATGATGGGTGAGAAATAATTTGTAAATACAACACACTTTAGCACGCCTTCAAAGACTCATTGTCTACTCCAATTTGATTGTAAATAAAACCCAAACAAAGTCGCCGTAGTCTAATAAGTAGTGTGTTTACTTATTAGACGTGAGTCCGTGGTTTAAACTCCAGGTCAGACATCAAAACGAAATATGTAGAAAAAATATTTCTCCAGCGACTTCCTCTCATCAGATTTCTGTCAAAAACTCTGAGAGTAAATTTAATTTCCTCAAGAATCTAACGTTCGGAGTCGACTTTAAACTGTAGGTTTTGACCGCTCATGTATAAAATCAACACACACAACAAAAGTGGTGTGAGAAATTAAGTCGTCGTAATCCTTACTGAAGGGTGGTAGTGATCAATTAAGTATGTATGTATTAGCGAAAAATTTTACTCCACAACATACATATATACATACATAATTGTTCATTACAACCCTTCAGTCAGGACTACGACGTAGTTTCTCACACCACTCATGTTGTGTCTTAATTTTATACATGAGTGGTGCGGCCTACAGTTTAAAGTAGACTCCGAACGATAGCTTTAAAAACTTGCGATCAGCTTCTGCAGTGATCACGGTGAGCAAAATGAGCCTGTCAACGAAACAACCAATAACGCTGTATCCCCGTAGAATTCCTTTTAGAATGTGATCCGTTCTCTTGTCGGACTCAATTAGTTCCTTGGTTTTCCTGCGTGTCTACTGCTGAACACAGCAGTTTTGAAAATCGGCCACCAGGTATGTTGGATCACTTACGGTTTGTTGAATTCCATGCTGGATTTTCCACTTTTGAAAAGTATTCTTGTAGAGGTACATAAATCCCCTCTATCATCTCCTTCACAGACAATTCCGATCCCTTCCGTGTCTGTTCGTCCGCCTTTTCGTTTCTCTCTTTGCCACAGTGGTCTGGAACCCAGTAAAAGTAGGTGTTGTGCCCACGTATAGAGTTTAGAGAGTCCAGGCAACTTCTGACGCCCTTTGATTTATTTACTCTCAGAGTTTTTGCCAGAAATCTGCTGAGAGGAAGTCGTCGAAGAAATACTTTTTGTATTATGTTTTGATGTCTGGCCTGAGATTTCAACCCTGGCTTTACGTTGTGTAGTAAGTAGGCAACGAGATAGCATATAAGACGAGAGCATGTTGTTCCAACCCCAGTTCAGATATCTCCAACAAAAACGAAATATGAAAAAAAAAATATTTCGGCAACTTACTCTCAGCAGTCTTTTTGGCAAAAAACAAAAAAACTCTGAAAATAAAATAAAATTGACATGAATAGTTTCGCAAATTTATCGTTTGAAATCGACATTAAAATTATGAAATCAAACGATCTAACAACCTATACAAGAGCAGTTTACATAGAGTATCTTCGAACACTATATCGCAAGCTACATGCGGTTAACAAATTTCAGAAATTTTTTAACCCATCCGTTTTCGTTGAAAATCTTTATAGTTTCCTCGATTTTAAGACGGTCTTTTGCATTGGTTAAAAAATTTCTGAAATTGAACTGAATTCTGGGCCTGCATAGGCCCACAAAAGTATACAACCGAATAACAAATTTCACAAATTTCTGAACTAATGCAAAAGACCGTCTTAAAATCGAACAAAGATGTCAGACAATTATAAAGATTTTCAACGAAAACGGATTGGTTAAAAAATTTCTGAAATTTGTTAACCGTATGTATACTTTTGTGGCTGAGTGTAACTACAGAATATTGTGCGCTTAGATAAACACTCACGCTTTGCTAATTTTTTACATTTCGAAGGGCTTACATATTATAATTGAGCACATGGCGACTATGGCCTCAAAAATCTTGATGGGTTTTATAAGCATTCTCGTTCTAGAAATGTAACGATTGGGCTACCATATCTCAACTCGTTATTCAATATCTCTTATCTTTGCTTAAATATTTTTTCGTATTTAAAATTTGAATATTAAAATCGTTAACATTTAATTTTCATTGAAAAGAAAATTGAAAAAGAAAAAAAAACGAAAACCCCATTTAAATTAAATCTCTAATAATATTTCATTTCATGAATTGTTTTTCTCTATTTTTTCCATTTTAGGTAAGTGTGTAATTTGTTGGCATAATTTTAAAGAAAAAAAAACCAAAAACGAAAGGAAAAACAACTAAATCCACTCTCTTCCCTGGCTAGCGAAGTAAGTCAAGTCAAGGCAAGGCAAGTCAAGGCAAATGTTTATAACGCTAAATTTCATTTCATTACAAAGTCATTGTGCGGTAAGTATAATTTGATTTTCCAAACACCCGCACTTTCTTACTTTCTTTCTTTCTTAACATAAGAAGATTGCCTTACAAAAACAAAACGGCAGCAAAAAAAGGAAGTGTAGTGAAACTACACTAGCAAACAGGCAAAGCAGGAATAGGAAAAGACGAAGAAATGGTTGTATAAATTGCAATTTGCAATTATGAATGAAAATGACAAACAAATGAACGAAAGAACACAGAACAAAACGAAAAAGAAAACGAATTTCATTTAAATTGCAGCCATAAATATAAAAAAACTCCAAAACAAAAATACAAACCAAATAGAAAAAAAACGAAAAGAAATAATGGCCAAGCAAAATAAGAGGCTCAGAAATATATTTTGTATGGTACGGCCGGCCACCATGCAAAGAATAAACCCCTGTGTGATACTGGCCGAGTATTTAGCTTTAAAAGACTTGACAGCCATAATTATACAGCTTTTCTTTTTTTTAAAGACCGTTTCCCAGTTTTTTTTTCATTTGCTTTTGCTTTTCATTTTAGAAAATTTCTAATGTTACTGATTTGTCGCCTGCTATTATTATGATGATGACGGTTTTTTCTGTTTTTTTTTGTAGGGCTGCTATTAACGAGCAGCCTAAAAGAAAATCCTCTTCTTTAGCGCATTTTGCTTCTAATAACACTTAATGGTGTTTTCTTCCTATAGCTTTCACTGGCTTGTTTTGACTTGACTTGACTTGTTTTTGTATCTCTTCCTTGCCCACACACTGATTTGCTTAAGCCCATAAAATCACAACGAAAAAAAACGGCAGGAGTAGGAGTTCTAAAGAAAACGGAATAAGAAAAATTTGTAATCATCAGCCTTTTTTTCTTGCTACTTTTTATTTTTGTTTCGTTGGGCCGTCATGTAAATTAATTTTTCTTGCATTTTTTTCTCTCAATTTTTTTTATTTCATTATTTTTATTTTCCACGCTTTTTTTTTCTCTCTCTCATCGCTGTTTTTGCTAAAGAATAAAATTAAGTGTTTTGTTAACGCTGTAAAAAAGGAAAAAAAAATAAAATAAAATACGAAATATTTACAGTACAAGGACAACTTTTTTTGGGGAGGTTATACGCCATTAAAAACATCATCAGCCGAAGCAAGTAAAACACAGGCCAGGCCAACCAACAAGCAAAATCACTGCGTCGTTGTCTCAAGTGTTGCGTACAAAAGCCCAAAACAAACCAAATATTTTGTAGTTTTTTCTCTATAAGGAGTTTAACAAAAAATTCTTTGTTGCTACAGTGCTAAAGAAAATTATAGGAACACATACAGCACAACTCTTAGAAGATATTTTTATTAAAATTTTTGAACGTACTCCCTTCTCCCTACTCCCATATGCGTCAGAATATGGATAAATATTCTTCAGAAGGCTATCGCTCTGAAATTTTTGGACGAAATACTGAAGCACATGATATTCGGTAGCTCTTTAGCTGGCTCTTTGAAACATTAATCCGTTCTTTTTCTCACAATTCTCACATATTCGTCATTAGGCCTTTTGAACCCTTTCCAATAGTATCATAATGCTATCGCCGATCTTTTTTACGGTTTTCCAACTCTAATCTATATTTGTCATTATTTTCTGTGACCTTTTGACCCTTTTCCAATAGTTTCAGAATGCTATCGTTCTGAACGTCTATGGTTTTTCGACGAAATACTGAAGCACATGATATTCTGTAGCTCTTCAGCTGCTCACCTGAAACATTCACCCGGTCTTTTTCTCCCAATTTTCTAATTTTTCGTCATTATTTTTTGAGGCCTTTTGACCCTTTTCTAGTAGCCTCATAATGCTATCGCCAGGAACGTCTGTAATTTTTCCATGAAATACTGAAGCACATGATATTCAATAAATCTTCAGCTAGTCACTTAAAACATTCACCTGGTTTTTTTTACAGCTTTCCAACTCCAATCAATATTCGTCATTATTTTCTATGACCTTTTGACCCTTTTCCAATAGCTTCAGAATGCTATCGTTCTGAACATCTGTAGTTTTTCGACGAAATACTGAAGCACATGATATTCAGTAGCTCTTTAGATGGCCGTTTTCAACATTCACCGGGTCGTTTTTATGGGTTTTCAACCTAATACATATTGGGCATTATTTTCTATGACCTTTTGACCCTATTCCAGAAGCTTCAGAATGCTATCCCTTTGAACCTCTGTAGTTTTTCGACGATATACGGAAGCACATGGTATTCAGTAGATCTTTAGCTGGCCGTTTTAAAACATTCACCCGGTCTTTTTTACGGCTTTCCAACTCCAATCCATGTTTGTCATTATTTTCTGTGATCTTTTATAGCAATGGTATATAAACGTACATACATACATAATTGGCCACTACTACAATCCTACAGTCAGGATTACGGCCTAGCTTCTCACACTACTCATGTTGTATGTGATAATTTTATACATAAGCGGCGGGACCTACAGTTTAAATTCGACTCCGAACGACAGATTTTTGAGAAAATTTTCAAGGCAATTTTATTACTGAGAGGAAGTTGCCGTAGAAATATTTTTTTCATATTTCGTTCAGTTGGAGATGCCTGACCTGGGGTTTGAACCGAAGCCTCACGTCTAATAAGCCAACATACTACCTACTAGACCACGACGACTGGTATATAAAGTTCCTGTGAAAAACGGATCCAGAGTTAGAATACCACGAACGAAGAATGATGTTAGCAGTACGAGTCCCGTATTAAAAAAGCCTGAAGTCTTGCAGTAGCCTAGTAGGCAGCGTATTGGCTTATTAGACGTGAGGTCACGGTTCAAACGCCAGGTCAGAGATCACAAGCAAAACCGAAGCATTCAAAAAATATTTCTTAGGCGATATCCCCTCAGCAGATTTTTGGCAAAAACTCTGAAAGTAAATAAAAAAAATTGCCATGAAGAGTTTCTCCAAAAAATCGGTCGTGCGGAGTCGACTTTAAACTGTAGGTCCCGCCACTCATGTTTAAAAAAATTAACACACACAATATAAGAGGCCTCTTTGTGAAATATTTCACACAGGACTTTAGTTGGCAGATTTGAAAATTAGTTCCAGTAACACCACAATAGGAACTCGGGATGGTTCAAACTCACCACTAGTTAAGGGAGTCACCGGGTCAAATTTTGCTAGACTCCAGAATATATGGAAATTTACTGCAATGAACGCTCAAATGAACTGACCAGATTCGGAGCTTCCTTTAAACCATCCAAATCCAGAATCTTTTTGTGTGGAGTGGACGGCTACAATTGGCGAAGATTCCATAGTCTCTAAACCCCTTTTACTCACTTACTACTACTTACACTACTTTTACTTACTTGAAGTGCTGCTGTAGGACAGCACTTTCATTATCCCTGTTCTACTAACAACCACTAGTCCCTATATTTTGTACAGCTCCACATGAGGTCTCTGTTATACTAACAACCGCTAGTCTCTGTGTATTTTGTCTAACTCCATATAAGACGTTTGCAGCTTAATTCTGTTTGCTAAGTAATAGTTGCGCCTCCAGCGGAAACATTGATCCATTTGTCTTCAGAAACAATGATGGGAAAATTGTTGTACTAGACGTTGAATGATCGCTTCATACCCTCTACATACTTTTGACTTTCAAAAATTGGAAAATATGACGATATTGGACTTTGAATTCGTAGCACCTTTATCTTATATTTTAAATTTCCATTACTTTTAAAGGTTCCTCAATGAATGTGTTTAAATTTCTTTCATTTTTTCGGTTTTAAAGTGTTCTCTCTCAAAGGTTCTCTTAATCACTTCAGCTGTAGCATAAAGACAAAAAGGATGAGCTCAAGAGAAAAAAAAACAAAATTTACAGGAAGAAAAACGCAAATGAACACAATGATTCCCTATTTTTTTTTTCTTCTCTCGTTTTCATTGTATAGCGTCAGTAGTAGAACAAACAGATGCGCTTCAGGCATGTTACACTTCGTTTAATTCTTTTTCATTTTTTATTCAAAAAAAATTTCAATATTTTTTCAAAAAAACGAAGAAAAAATCATAAGAATTCTTTTTGTTTTTTCTCGTGTATTTTTCCTTAAGAAAATTTATTACTTTTCGCCTGGTGGTAAACACATTGCGTTTCACGCGCTTTAAACTTTTGACGCCATTTGCAAACATTTTCTTTTCTACATGGCAAGGTAAGTTTTACGCTCCCGTATTTTTTTTTTCGTTTTCTACATCTACATCTTTGCCTTCGTCCTGTTTATTTGTTGGATAGGATTCCTTTAACGTTTTCGTAAAAATTCTTTTGGCTCCAAAATATCACCAGCAAATTAAAAGGAAAAATTGTTTGCCTCTTACACTCTTTTACTCTGACTGCTTACAATTTTGGCAGCGGATGCTGCCACTGCACCTGAAGTGTTGCACGTAGCACAATTGTTATAAAAATAAAGAGAAAAAAACAACAACAACAATAACAAATATAATAGCAAATGTGTACGAAAATTAAAATGAATAGAAATGCCAAAGTTGTGTTACACATTTCATTTTTATTTTCAAACGGGAAGAACAAAAAAAAAGAAAATTGTTTGAATTATACTCTCAACAAACTATTTCGTATCTTAAGTACTTAAAAAAAATTTTTTTCCACATTTTTAAGAAGTCGTTGTGTTCTTTGAAGGTATTTCATTAAAGGCACCAAGATAGTTTCTCTAAATTGACTAAAAAAAATTTCAAAGTTATGGCCTGAATCAGGTAACTACATTTGAAGCGATCAGTATGTAGGGTCTTCCAAATTTTTGTAAAAATAACGACCAATTAGTTGTCATTCAGACTGTTTTGTCAAATAAAATTGTCATGAAAAGTTTCCCAAAAAAAGTCTGTTGTTTGGCGTCTACTTTCAGCTGTAGGTCTCGCCACTCACTATTAAAATTAATACAGACAATATAAGTGATGTGAGAAGCTAGGTTGTAATCCTGACTGAAGGATGGTAATGAGCAAATTCTATACATATGTATGTATGTATGTATGTATGTATGTACATATGTATGTATGTATGTACATATGTATGTATGTATGTATGTAAATTCTATACGTATTGCCAAGCACGGCAATAGCATTCAACAACACCCATCTGTTGAATTAAAATAAGTGTTCTATTCGGTCAACATGTCTTCGTCCATTTTACTATCGTCCTATCGAGTGCACTATTCGCAGTGTGGTAAAAAAGTTCGAGTCCACTGGTTAAGTAAACGAACTGGTTAAGTAAACACTCGTACTTCGAATAAAAACGCAAGATTTGTGGAAAGCTGCGAAGCTATCCGTGAGAATGTCAATTACGAATCGCTCACAAGAACCCGGCATTTCGGTGACCTTAACTTGGCAAATTATGCGACGTGATTTCGATCTGCAGCCGTGCAAAATTTAACTGACCTAGGAAATGAAAGTTCCAAAGGCGAGTGTTCTCTGAATGCACTCTAAAGTAATTAACAAATGACCCTAAATTTCATTGAAAAATATTGTCCAGTTTTGACAATCTTTAGTGAATAAACAAATAAAATTATAGAATTTGGAACGATATCAGTCCACATGAAATAAAAGAACGTCTAATGCATCCCGAAAAAGTCACTATTTGGTGTTGATTTTGGACTGGCGGCGTAAAAGCACAATATTTCCTTGAGAACAACGTCGGTGAGGACGTTGTAGGACACTGTAGGTTGAAGATGTCCAACTTCGTTTGTACCGAATAATATCAACTCAACAATAGCGCGCCCTGGCTCCAAACAGCCTATGCAATTGAACATATTGAATATTCTGGCCAAGCGACTTGACGGTCACCTTACGTGAAAGTGATTTGAGCTGGCCACCGAAATCGTGCGATTGGAATAAACAAAATTGTCGAATTTTTTAAACGTTTCCAGTCTACATGAAATCTAAGCGATCACTGTTTGGTGTTGGTTATGGACTCAGTCAGCATTATTCTTTGAGAACAACATTGACCAGACCATCACTGTTAACGGCAGGCACTATAGGTCGAAGGTACATACATACATAATTGGTCATTACAACCCTTCGGCCAGGATTACGACCAACTTTCTCACGCCACTTATGTTGTGTGTGTTAATTTTATACATGAGTGGCGGGACCTAGAGTTTAGTCGACTCTGAACGACAGATTCTAAGGACACTGTTTCATGGCAATTTTTTATTTACTCTCAGAGTTTTTGACAGAAATCTGCTGAGAGGAAGTTGCCGAAGAAATACTCATTGTATTTTGTTTTGATATCTGGCCTGAGGCTCGAACACTGGCTTTACGTCTAATAAACCAACACACTGCCTACTAGACTACGGCGACATCCAATGGTAACCAACTTTTTATTTGCCTGAATTATATAAATTCGACACCAAATACGTGTGGTGTCGGACAGCTCATGTCACATTGGATATCCTAGCCATTGAGATCGTGTGACTTGACTTCGTTAGACTTTATCTTGTGGGGTTTTCTTTAGTCGTCAGTGTGTATGCAAATAAATCACAAACCACATTGTCGTAAAAGCGAACATAACTCATGCAATCGATGAAATTCTGTTTGTTTTAAGCGCCAGAGTCAACAGAAATTGGACATTTCGGATGCTCCCCATCCAATGAGGCAGCTGTTAGCATTTGTAGGATTTTATATACCACACCTAGTTGGCCACATTAATAGATCTTTTCAACGGAAACCTCACGCACAAACTTTATTTTATTTAAATTTAAAGATAGGAAGGAGGAATCTCTGAATCAAAGACGTTCAAAAAAGGAAAGTAAAATTGCCTTGATTTCAAGGTTTTCTAATAAAGGCTTGAAAAGCTTCTATGGTTCCCTTTAAAAACACCTACAACTCCTAGAAATTTTAATTATTAAATATGTTCTGCATTTTATTTGAACATTTTTCCATAAAAACAATTTATTATTAAACATTTTAGTTTATTTATTTTTTTTATTTTTTTTTTTGCATAGAGTTCTTTAAGGTGCAATTTATGTTAAAGGATTCGACTCAATGTAATCTGTAATAGTTTTTGTTTTAATCTTGGATTTGTATTGAACTTGTTGGTCTATGGTATGTCAGAGTGTATGTATGTACGAGACGATATATTGGTGTGTGCTGTGTCCAGCCCCTTAAATAATTGACAAATTTATCCCTTGTGATGTTTATCATAAGCATTTAATTCTAAAGCTTGTTATAGAAAACAGAGTGTATTCATATACGTTTTCTTGTTGTTTTTTTTTCTGTACATTTAAAGAAAAGTCAGAGATGGTCAATAGTTGGGGCTAGAGAAGTGTTTCTCTTAAATTTAAATTTTAAAACTTTTCATTGTTCTTTACTATCCCTGATAAACTGTAGTACAACTCCACTTTGTTCGTATAGGGTTCAGTTATTTGGAACGTGAAAAGTTCGAGGGCGATGGGACTGTCATCAGCCTACTGGGCAAGGAATTGACACGATTTTATTTATTTATTTATTAATTACAATACAATTGTAAATTATATTCTAATTATATACGAGCTGAGTAACTTTGACCATATGCTCGGTGTAGTGTCACAGACCAGAGTCACTGATGGGAATCGAAAACACGACCCTCACGCTAATAGTCTAGCACACTACTCGCTAGACTACCAGGGCACCCTGACACGATTTTAAATACATTTGAAGAAACTAGAAGCATTCAGGTCATATCCCTTTCGATTAGTTCCGTTAAAGGAAGCTGTGAATGATAGTCGTCCAAATTTATAGATTTACGTCGATATACGCTCGACCCATATAACACGATCAATATTGATTTTATTACATTAAAACTTGCTAAAAGGAGTAGTTTCACGTTATGCTGATGTCGATTGACCAGCGAGATCAAGCGTTTTGCATAGTTAAAGACCACATTCCTCTAACGTTTGAGTATTTGAAAACCAACCATCCTTGCTGGTATACCTCTCGTATTGTGCGAAATATTGGCCGAAAACTACTTGAAGAGTACATTTCAATTACTTTGTAATTAGATAGCAAGGTCAATAAATTGCTATGAAGTCAAGCCTTTATGAATAGTTCGTAAGCGAGATTAGCTTTCCTCTGCAGAGCATCAAACATACGATTTCGATCAGACTTTACCCATTTGCAAAGAAGGGATGGTAAAGTGAATGTGTTCAGACAAATCTTTCCGCTGTGGATATACGCAATGCAAGATTTGTTTTAAATATACCCCAAGTAATCTTAAGAAGACAATAGCTGTCATAACAAGACATTGGCTACTCGTCACATATGCCCAGACGATGGGAATATCTAAAGAGGACCCTGTATTAACGCGAGTTTTTGAAAACGTAGAATTTAATGAATAGAACTTGCCTAGCCCAACCTGTGGCCTCCATGGTGTAGTAGGTAGACTATTGGCTTATTAGAGAAGAACCCGTGGTGCGAACTCCAGCTCAATATGAATTTCTTTCGTCAACGTAGCCTCTGCAGTCTTCTGCAGCCTGTCGCCTCCGTAGTGTAGTAGGTAGAGTATTGGTTTATTGGAGAAGAGTCCGTGGTTCGAAATCCAGCTCAATATGAATTTCTTTCTAAAACTTACTCTGTAATCTTCTGGCAAAAATCTGAAATGCCATTAAAAAATTTTCTCAAATCTGTAGTTCGCAGTCAACATTAAACTGTAGATACTGCCCCTCAGGGATACAGTTTACACACACAATAAGAGTGATGTGAGAAGCTAGGGTTGTGATCACCAATTAAGT
Source organism: Sarcophaga variegata (assembly GCA_932273835.1). Taxonomy (NCBI): domain Eukaryota; kingdom Metazoa; phylum Arthropoda; class Insecta; order Diptera; family Sarcophagidae; genus Sarcophaga; species Sarcophaga variegata. Next base: position 11,783,390 of record OW026362.1, read on the forward strand.
AAGAAGGCAATTAGGCCCGCTGCGGAGATCTGTATGTATGACAGTGGTCGGCATCAATAGCCCCCGGAGGCCGAACATCTTCGGTTTTTATAAACATAGGACACGAACATCAACAATGTTCGTAAAAAAGAGAGTAAAAATGCATTCAGTTGCTTATTAGCTTCTAAAGAAAAAGTAGCCGCCGTAGTCTAATAGGTAGTGTGTCGGCTAATTAGACGTAAAGCCAGGGTTCAAACCCCCAGTCAGACCTCAAAACAAAATACAAAAAGTATTTCTTCGGCGACTTCCTCTCAGCAGATTTCTGGCAAAAACTCCGAGAGTAAACAAACCTGCCATGAAAAAGTTTCTCAAAAAAAATCTGTCGTTCGGAGTCGACGTTAAACTTTAGATTCCGCCTCTCACGTATAAAATTAACGCAACCAACATAAGTGTTGTGAAAAGCTAGGTCGTAATCCTGACTGAAGGGTTGTAGTGGCAAATTATGTATGTATGTATGTAGGAACTGTTTTGTATGAGGAGGAAAGCGAATCGGTACAGCAACTTCTGTGTGATCAATCTGCTAGATGGGCAACCGTATTAAATTATTAAGAGACCTCTGTAGCTGGTTGCCTCGAAAATGTGATACTATGGAATCTACTAGTTCGTAAAGGGACCAAATGATACATGGAACAGGGTTAGTGATAACAGTGGCTACAGGGCCTGCGAGTAATCTCTCGCAAAGTGCACTTGTTAGTAACTCGTGCAACATTACCTTAGAAAGCGTAACAGCTTGTCTTTGATTATCAATGAGTAGATCAGAGAAATCGCCGTAGTCTAGTAAGTAGTAGGTTGGCTTATTAGACGTAAAGCCAGGGTTCAAACCCCAGGTCAGACATCAAAACGAAATATGAAAAAATATTTCTTCGGTGACTTCCTCTCAGCAGAAACAAAAAAAAAAACTGAGAGTAAATAAAATTGCCATAAAAAGTTTCTTAAAAATCTGTTGTTCGGGGTCGACTTTAAACTGTAGGTCCCGCCACTCATTTACAAAATTAATACACACAACATAAGTGGCGTGAGAAGCTAGGTCGTAAGCCTGACTGAAGGGTTGTAATGGCCAATTATGTATATATGTAGATCAGAGAACTTTAGAGCAGGCATATGTACCTACCCAGAGGCTGGTAATATCTAATGAGGATTTTTGAGCAACTAGAATTTATTGACAGAATGTCAAATCCACGTCTTCATAAAACTATCGGATTGTTATTGAGGAACACCAGAATCGACATTACAGCAGGTTCCAAGTGAGCAATGCTTTGTAGAGTGGCTTAAGATTTAATCAAACCTATCCTCAAGCCACTGTTCTCTTGATGGTCAAATGCTATCAAAAAGAACTCTTTTGAGAAATTTCTTTAACAAGATACTTCGGTGCACTCTCTAGAGGGAATGTGAATTATTCAGAGAGCAATGAACTAGTATTTGTGTTCAGTGGCCCTTGATTATTTTAAGAAGGTGTTACATCTCATATTTTTTTTCCAATTCTTTGTATTTATTTGCATACTTCAACATGCCAACATAGTCATGTTCATATTTTGCAACAAAAAAAAAAACCAACAAAAGAAACAACAATATTACAAACATTGAATAAGATAAACTCTATATAAATACATATGTGCATATGTATATATGGTAAATGCATATATAAAAAGTAATTTTCTTTAGTAGATCTTGAGAGTGTTAAGTCGAAAATGTTTATTCTATACAAAAAGAGAACCACATACTACATACATATGTACATGCAAACAAATTCCAATAGTTTAGGGTAACACTTTCACAAATTCTAAAAGAAAATATCAAAAATTGTTTAAAAGTTTAAAGAAAATATTTTGAAATTATTTTTGGATTTGTATCCGAACGTAAAACGTTTCAGTGGAACCCTAATATATGTATGCATATTGGGGTATAGATTTTTAGCAATTTTAACATTGAATGTGTACCGCTTGTAGAATTGATAAAAAAAATTGTTGATGTTGCATATATGTACGTATTCCATATTAAATAATATGTTACCACATGCAACAATATATTGCATGGCTTGTGCTTAGGATGTCCATGTCCTTCTATCTACATACAGTAGGTATGTATCAATGTACATAGTATATGTATGTATGTCTGTATTGTGCATATATTTAGATGTTATTTTATACAAAACCAATTGACAATTTTAAATTAAAATGTCCAACAAAATTATGTCTTCCTATAAAAATGTTTTTCAATACAAAATTTTTTGTTTTGAATTTTTTTTCTCCCCACCACCAACCAATAATTTTTGTTTTAATATTTTTCTTGCATGGCATACATATATTTATATACATATGTATGTTTGAGTAAGTGTTTTGTGTGCGTATGCTTGATGTAAAAATTGAATACAAATTTTATGTACAATTTGAGGTTGAAAAGTATAGAAAGAAACAAAATTTCAAAATTTCCATACTTTTATTCAAAATATTGTAAACATATGCATATACCTACATACATACCTTTGTATGCACGTATATTTTCATTTATTTAAAAAAAGAGATAAAATTTATGAGGTTTCAATCATGCCATTAGAAAATTTTGTTAAATTGTTGTGTAATATTTTTGTGAATATGAAAACCAATTCAGGTTGTCTTTCCTCATTTCCTATGGTTACTATGCAGTTCTCATTCTGTTTTGATGGAAGAACTTACAGAAATATGTGATGAAAAATGTGTACACTAAACCGTGAAAATTGGGAGGATATTTCAGCAGTCTAAATACGCCGTAGTCTAGTAGGTAGTGTGTTGGCTTATTTGGCGTGAGGCTATGGTTCCAACCCCAGGTCAAACATCTCCGACAAAACAAAATATGAACAAAATTTTTCTTCGGCGCCCTCCTCTCTCAGCAGATTTCTGGCAAAAACTCTTGAGAGTAAACAAAATTGCCATGGAAAAGTTCCTCAAAAATCTTTCAACTGTACGTGCCGCCACTCATGTGTAAAATTAACACACACAACATTAGTGGTGTGAGTAGCTAGGTTGTAACCCTGACTAAATGATTATAATGACCAATTACACAGCCCTGCAAATTTGGCTTTTTTTGTGCAAATAAGATGGCTCCAGATGTTTCCGAAGGCAGTTTGCGCGCTGAACACGAATCTGATTTCACGTCAGGTTTTCGAGAAAAAGGGGGTTCAAACCCCTAAAAATAGCGTTTTTGGCCATTTTTGACACATTGTAGAACTAAACACTGACGTGCTAGAACCACCGCTATTGTCAGAAATTGACAATTGATCTTTGCTCTTTAAAATGTGCCCAAAGCCAAATTGTTTGCATGCACCCTTAAAGTAGGGGGTGGGTTTATGTCAAGGGGTGCAAGAGAAAAAGCAACACATTACGGAGGTCCTTAAAAATTAATCAGATTTACTTGAAAATTTTTACTCAGGGGCTTTTGGGGTCGCTGATTACAGATCTTCATTCAGATTTAAAAAAATCAAAATGGCGGATCCAATATGGCGGTCGAGGTTTATATCTGTAATCAGCGACTCCAAAAACCCCCGAGTAACAATTTTCAAGTAAATCTGATTAATTTTTATAAAACTCGACCGCCATATTGGATCCGCCATTTTGAATTTTTTAAATCTGAATGAAAATCTGTAATCAGATTTAATCTGTAATCTGTAATTTCCTTTTTCTCGAAAAGCTGACGTGATGGAAAGATTCGCGTTCAGCGCGCAAAATGCCTTCGGAAACACCTGGACCCATCTTATTTGCAAAACCCATGCAGGGCTGTGTTATCTATAGATGTAAAACAGAAACATTACATGAGATTATGTTGATATTTTTGCTGTAAAGAACTCCCAGTTAAAAGACGTCAACAAATTTTATTATTTCGGCAGCATTATACCTAAAAGCGTCCCTTCAAACGATGACCTTGTCAATCGAATGTTTAAAATTTTTAATAAAATCGTTTGGTAATCTTTACGTCTGTCCATTCCTACCTTTACGGAGCTGCAGGAGTTGCTCAACGTCTTTCTGCATATCCTTATCAGCCTTGCAGATATTCTGAGCTCAGACATTAAGGCAAAAGCACGGTTTCTTATGGGGCTATCGAAAGCTGTCTTATACATAATTGGTCATTACAACCCTTCAGTCAGGATTAGGACCTAGTTTCTCACGCCACTTATGTTGTGTGTGTTAATTTTATGCATGAGTGGCGGAATCTACAGTTTAAAGTCGACTCCGAACGATAGATTTTAGAGAAACTTTTCATGGCAATTTTTATTTACTCTCAGAGTTTTTGCCAGAAATCTGCTGAGAGAAAGTCGCCGAAGAAATACTTTTTGTATTTTGTTGGAGATGTCTAGCCTGGGGCTCGAACCCTGGCTTTACGTCTAATAAGCCAACACACTACCTACTAGACTACGGCGACTAAGCTGCCTTATAGTCGACAAAAATGTTGTGTGTGTCCACTTGTTTCTCAGGGGTCTTCTTCAGGATTTAACGTAGTGCGGGGATCTAGTCGATGGTGGACTTGCCAGGTGTTCTGAAATCGCACTGATAAGGTCCAATCACTGTTCTTATGAACTGTTTCAGTTGTTCTCACAATGCACCCATAAGAACCTTGTATGCGATATGTAGACGGCAAATCGTGGGGTCGTAATGATTGAAGGGTTTTAATGCCATTTCACAAAGAGTAAAATTATATGACAATCGGAGAGCCATCCTTAGTATAATCATGGGTTAAAAATTTGGTTTCTTATGCCGTTTGCCATTTTAACCCATTAGTGCCCATTGGCAACTTAAGTTACCAGCAGAGGTTGCCTTAGTTTTTATGCTCTGAGAGGAAATTGAGTGTAAAAAACAAAACGATAACCGTTAGAAAAAAAAAGTAATTCGGGCATTAATGGGTTAAAGGATGTTTAGTAAGCAAATATTAAACTTAAGCTCTTGGCAAATAAAAATTATTCGCATAAAACGAAATTCGCAACTAAAAACGAACGAACATCTTAAAAAAAATTTTTTTTAGAAAATCGTATTCTAGCTTAACTGAAAAACCTTGTGAATTCTAAAGCAATGCAATAAATGATTTTCTAATGCACTCGATCGATAAATAGAAAGCAACATAAAAGGGGGAAAATTATTGTATAAAAAAGCACCCCAAAAAAAGTGGCCAGAGCAGTGCAATTTTGATAGAGAAGTTTATATAAAGCAAACTGTTTTCGATTTTTTTCCCTTATATGGTCGCTTTTAAATCTTTTGAATGCAAAAAATCTAATCAAAAACTTGCATATAATATGCACAGATTCGTTTGCAAATAAACATACATTTGCTGCTGTACTAGTTATATACATACAAAAATTTATATTTTTTTTTTATGCAAAATAAACGATTTCGATCAAATGAAATGTAATTGTGTGAAGTTTTCATTTCAAAACTAAATGACACATGAGACATTTTCAAACAATTTATTTCAAATAAATGCAACATTTCTTATATTTGCCTCTCTTTTTTCCTTTCTTCTTTATTTGGATGGACAACTGTTGCTCAATCGTATCGACAATTGGGCATACAATGAAATGAAATGAAATGATTTTAAATAAAATGATAGATTTGTTATTGAAAAATGTTTTAAAATAAAATCTTTGAAATAATATTGGGTATAGGCATTAACTGTCATCTGCTACAACCATATACACACAGTTACTAAAGTATACATACGGTTAACAAATTTCAGAAATTTTTTAACCAATCCGTTTTCTTTGAAAATCTTTATAGTTTCCTCGATTTTAAGACGGTTAAAATATTTCTAAAATTGAACTGAATTGTGGCCCTGCACAGGCCCACAAAAGTATACATCCGATTAACAAATTTCACAAATTTCTGTCAGACAATTATAAAGATTTTCAACGAAAACGGATTGGTTAAAAAAATGTCTGAAATTTGTTAAACGTATGTATACTTTTGTGGCTGAGTGTACATAACATTAATGACAAGCATTGCATTCTGTTTAAGCATGTAAGAGGTTTCTTTAAAACATAAGATGGCCATTTCCCCTCACTCACTTCCCTAATCACTTCTCAGAGCTAATTCCACTTTTACAAAAATATTTTTAACTTCAAAGCCGTTAAGTTTACATTCACGCTTATCTCTTCAAAACCCAAGATCTCTCGTCGATGCTGGCTAGAGAATCATACTACCGCTTAATTATTGTGCCAATTAACGATACACAGGCACAATATTGCGATTCAAAAGCGACGAAAAGATGCCATACTCTAGTAGGAAGTGAGTTGGCTTATTAGACGAAAATCCCGTGGTTAAATCCTTTCTCAGACATCTCGAAATATGAAGAAGAATATCTTTCGGCGTCTTACTCCATGTTGTTTTCAGTCAAAAACTTAAAATAAAATACAATTTCCATGGAAAGCCAATGCTAACAAAGATAACCCACTGGCTTAGCAGTATCTGAACCTATTGTGTATGGCAGTAAAGACAAGAACCACAATTTGATTAGGAGTTATATCAGATGACATTGTGGCCTAATAGATGACGTCACTAACAATTCCCTCCTTAAATGTTCACTGAAGAGAACCAAAATCAAACTCTATAATTTTGCCAGGGCCTACCATAGTGTAGTCTGTGTTTTGGCTTATTAGACAAGATCCCGTGGTTCGACCCCCAGCTCAGATATTTTAAATAAGACGAAATATAAAGAAAATATGTAGTATGGTGGCTTATTAGATAAGGTTCCATGGTTCGATCCCCAGCTCGGACATTTTGAATAAGACGAAATTTAAAAAAAATATTTCCTCGCCGACTATCTGTCAGCAGCCTTCTGGCAAAAACCCTGGAATGTAAATAAAATTGTCAGAAAACTTTTCAAAATTGTCCGTCGGAGTCGACGTTTCCAAAACTAAGTAAAACCGAATCAGTCTATTTCTTCTTAGAGAGGAACAATTTTGTGGTTTAAGTATGAAACGAAAGCAGATAGGATTGGAATGCGATTGTTTGATCTTAGACTGACATATTCGAAATCCTTGGGGGAAGCCACAGTCGTCTTATCAGGTGAAGTTTACACCATCAAATAATGTGCTCAAATCCTATTGTGCGTTTGAGTTGAGCTTTAGAGTCACCTTCTGTTGGACTCTCCAGTTCATGTGAGAATTCTTGGTGTTGGGTAATTTAATGCCGGTGCAGAAACCCATTATACTTCAAAGAAGATATAAACACCCGTATTCATACCCATATTGATACCCATATTGATATTGAATGACACAAAAACCCCTGACACTTCAAGGAATATATAAACACCTATATTGATACCCGTTTATGAGCTGAAGAGCGTTTATACATCGAGTGCTTTATAAAGAATCATGATCTGAATGATATTATCCGGGGGCCATCTCAGTTCCTTTTTGATGCACCATACAAGCCGTTCGTGGTTTCAATGTCCATTCGGTTGCTACGCGTTCCCAATGTACAAAGAAACAGAAGAAGTCTTATCTGAAGACAAGAATGTTGCTAAATTTAGTTTTCTATCGTAGCAGAAAGCAGCAGTCCTTAAAATTATTTTGGAGAAAGAAATTGTTGATCTGTTTGCATTATGCTCAGAAAGGTGGAACCAGTCTTCCGATGGAGAGAGCACAGTTTTGGCTCTAGCAACAGAGTATGGCACGGTGAACTTATAGAGAAACTTACTGCTTTTGATGTTAGTAATTACTTCTCTTAATTTATTTCGAGCTTTCTGAGGGATCGCACAATATTTTAGATTCTTCCACTCAATTTCTTATTTTTATTAATAATGTTTTGTCCTCTATTTGTCTGGATCTCTCTCTCTAAGGATCGATGCATTAAAGTCTATTTTTATGTTTCTCGATTGCATACAATAGATGGCAAATGTGCTTGATAATGACAGTAAAATATCCAACTTTATAGATTCAATAGAAAACCTTCGCAATGTAGAGCTACTTTTAAGCAACTGTGCTCTAGTGAAATATATTGACTTGTTCCCTAAAACCACATATTTTTACGTAGAGTATTCGATCGTTTGTGGTCGATTTGAAAGTGGATGAAATAATGTATTTCATTCTGAAAACGTCTTTTTTCTCATTTAACACTACTTCCTCTTATCGTCATTGCACAATGCACTGCATGAATAGGAGCCATTCAATGAGTATTGGTTTATAAAAAAGCAGGTCGGTTTCCATTGTGTAGGTTCTACTTTGAAAACAATGTACAGTTGATCCTTGAATAATTTAAGAAATGAAAACCAGTTGTTACTTATTCCAATACCCAATAAATTTAGTTTTTATTTTAAGTTCTTAAATTGTTGAAATTCATTTCAAAATACCTTTAATAGTTGAGAGTTTTTCAATGAATGAATGGTATTGTATTCTCTGCATTCATTGAATGCTCACTTTAAATATTTAATTAATTTTGCATTTAAACTTTTCACCTTTAAATTCAATATTATTTTTAAGATTTAATAATAAAATCATCATCATCAACATCAGCATCGTCGTTTAACCAGAGATATTGGCTTGCCCAACCATCAACTGTCTTTTCGTTTTTGTCTTTTTGTCTATTTCATCGATTCATTGTTTTGATTATTTAAATGGCATATTAAGATAAGCTATGATGAATATGATGAATAATTTAAATGCAATAAACAAAAAACACACATAAAAAACTGAGAGAGAAAAAAGAAAGAAAATGTTTTAAAGTGTTTAAATAAATAAATGAAACCACAAAAGTGGTTACTTAAAAACAAAACCACAATCCTCTTTATGTTGAGATACAACATCATCATATACAATCATACATACGTACATACATAAAATGAAGCGTTTAAATAAATATAAATTTATAAACGAATACTAACTACATAATAAAAGAAAATTTCTGTAATAAATTCAATTAAAAATTATTAATTTTTGAAGGAAAATACATTTTAAAGAGAATGAATGCTTTAAAGCCAAGAAAAGTCTTGCGAATTATTATTAAAGAATATTGAAATAAACTTTAAGGCGGCCTACTCAGTACAAAAGTGTGTTCAGAACACAGACCTTACAGTTTTATACAACAAATTAGTCAAATCGAAGTTACTTCCCTCTAATAAATCAACATTTCCAGGTGAGAAAACACGCATAAAAACCAGAGAGGCCAAAAATTACATTCGCGGTGTTCTAAGGAGAAGGTACTTTTGGAAAGAATAATTTTAAAACTTTAACTTAGAGACATACTTAATTGCTGATTAGAACACTGAATTCAGGATTACAACACCTAGCTTCTCATACCACACATGTTGTGTGTGTTAATTTTATGCATAAGTGTCACTCATATTTACTCTAGGAAGATGTAACTAAAGACTCATCGACCTATTTTTCCTCCTTCTTGTTGAAGAACATTGTTAGTGTTATTCAAACAGTTCGATCAATTGTCCTTGCTATTACGGGCAGATTTGTACTTCTTTTCAGTGACAGTATGCAACTTGCTCTGAGGAAAGTTAGAGAGTGGCATTTGGTCTTTGTAGTGGTACTCATAAGTATTAGTACGTTAAGGGCCATTATTACAACCTGCCGTTAACTAAAGGAAAGATTTTAACGGACAGATAAATTGTTTTTCATTATTATAAGTCGACACTAAGGTAGAAGTGAGCATTAAGCTAAAGAGAGGATCATCCTACTTATAACTTTTAAAGTTAAGTTTAAGTCTGAACTTGCCATATTATTAATATTTTCAATACGGCAGCTTCAAATATAAACAAAATGAGTAATTACAATAAAAAAAGAAGCCCGTCGTTGCCACTGCGTTTAAAAAAAACTGGTTTACAGTAAGACCCCGTTTAACGCTGCTCCGTATAACACTGTTACAGTATTAAGCGGTAGTACAAAAGCGGTGCAATATCTACGGATGGTGTATACTATGTATCTTTTTCAATGCTCTTTTGTTAGTCTGTCCAGAATAAAGATTCCAACTGTATTTTCCGACATCGCAGTCACAGTACTAACACGAATTTCCTGCATCACAGTTGATTTATTAGTTGCCTCGATTAACGCTGTTTCGTTTAGCGCTGGAATTTACTGGAAGGTATCCCCCGCGTTAAGCAAGGTCTTACAGTAATTGAGCAATGTTATGGACACTGCCCCGGCACTGCCATATAATTGAAAAGTTAACTTTTTTTATCTGTAGGTTATAATAACGAAAAGAAGTTAAAACTGACTTTAAAGTTTACTTTAGCTAAAGTTACCTTTAACTAAACCCAACTTTAACGGAAAGTTGTAATAATGGCCCTAAGAATGTGTGTAGAGTTTACGTGTAAATAAAGTAACGACGTGGTGTAATGGTAAAACAGCATGCCGGCAAGTCTAGAAGCCTAGGTTTGAATCCCAATGAAGTTAAAAACAAACAAACAAAAAGTCGAAGTTCGAATTCCAATGGAGTTGAAAGAAATCCTTCATCAAAGTTTTCGAATTTCAATTTAAGTGGCCCTTTTTCAATACAATCCATCTAAAAAGCCGCTCCCTCATCACCTTGAAATGAAAAAAAGCATCCAATTTCCTTTTTGATTTGGAGTAAATCCATGACCAATTTGAAACCTGCAAAATATTTGCTCTGTGGTAGGCGTTTCTCTGTGATATAAATATTGGTTCAGTAGTAGTATTTTAGTGTTGCATTGGTTTCCTCTGTAGAATATTTGATCATCGGGTTGAATATTGATTGCGGGACTCAATGCTAGCCTAAGTGGGACCGCTTCCTTCAAGGATCGTCCATCATCTTACCTGACATAACATAATTGGTCATTGCAACCCTTTAGCCAGGATTACGACCTAGTTTCTCACAACATTTGTGTTGTGTCCCGCGTTTTTTGCGGGACCTACAATTTAAAGTCGACTCCAAACGACAGATTTTTGAGAAACTTTTCATGGCAATTTCACTTACTCTCAGAGTTTTTACCAGAAATCTGCTGAGAGGAAGTCTTCGAAGAAATATTTTTTTATATTGTGTTCAGTTGGAGATGTGTCACCTGGGGTTTGAACCGAGGACTCACGTCTAATAAGCCAACACACAACCTACTAGACCACGGCGACTTCAATCATCTTACCTAATCTAACCTTAAAGTATTTTTATGTAACTTATAAATACAAGAAAATTATCATCGATGTAAGGACGAAGCTATAATTGTTAAGAGTATAACTGGTCTTTAGGGATGACACGATTTTGAGATTTGTCATCACAACTCGATATGTATTGTAAATTACTCAGCCATGGTTTTATCATTTATTATAGAAATACCGTTTAAATCCCGCTGAGTCGAGATTACCTACATAGGTGAATTAATCCTTAATCAAGGATGGTAGTTGTGAGGTAGATTAACTCTTAAGTAAGACTTTCTAAATCAATATGAAATCCTGTGTCTTTTAATAAGTTTTGATTGAAAATATGTGAAGCCACGCACTTTATTCGGGTCAATATTTTAAATTTCTTCAAATTACTCCGGAGTTAGCTCATCACACAAGGCATTTGTTGGTGTGTGTAACGTAAATTTAAATATGAAATTGCCTTCAGTTCCTTTTAACCTCATTATTGTGTGTGTTTTTAAAAAGTTGAACTTTTTCTTTTGTTTGTTTTTTGGCTGAATTACGTTTTTGGCTTGACATCATTAAATTTTATGAAAATGCAATAAATTTTAAAGAATTAACCCTGGAGACTAGCATAACACAAAATAATGCCTCACCAAACATGCCACTTAATTTCAAGGCATATGTAGAACACACAGCCATTTTCATTAGTTCAGGCTCTACAGCAACAGAAAAGGAAGTTTAAAAAAAACTGACAATTTAAACCAACAAAACACATTAACAATATATAATACATGTATGTATGTAGATATGTATGTTTAAGTTTATAAATGAGCATATAATATATGTATGAGCAGCTACTGTTTACCATAAACATGCCTTTTTTTTTTTTTAAAAATTGGGTTGACATATGAAATTCTAAAGGATGGTTTCCTTTCATTTGAATTGGTGTTTCCCTCAATAGCTAGACAAGCAATTATAACATCAGCAGCAACAACATCAACAACAACAGCAATAACATAAAAAGGAATGAAAGAAAAAATGTTTACAAATGACTAAATTGATGTCAGTGTATAGAAAAACTAATTTTCTGTTGTACTTTCTATTGCACTTTCTTATTAGACTCGATAAATTTTATTTTAATAAAATCCCCTCCCCTCTCTCTCCACCCACCACACGAGTATAAAATAAATGCAAATACAATATATTTAAAATCTACTACACCACACACATACACCCACATTTAATTCGTTTCAACACCCCTCGCATAGCTAAACAAACCCCAGTACAGGAGCTAACAATTGAATTTCGTTGTAAATACTGAAGTTGTTTTGACACAAACCGTAACAAATCGCATTTAAATTTACCTGCTGCTGCTACTGCCAGACATAAAGAAACATTGTTGTTGTTCTCTAGCATAAGAATATGCCACCAACAGCACAACATACATAACAGCAACAGCCATAGTCACTGTTCACAGTCACAGCAACTCACGCTCAAGTTTACTAGAGTAGAACTGTTTAGAAAAGAAGGTACAACGCTTTTCATTGCTTCTTTACAAGCATTTTTTTCTTTTGTTCTGTCGTCCTATACGCTCTAAGAGCATGGGGATCGAAATAAATGAACGTTTTGATAATTTATTGCGTTTAATTTTATTTCAAAAACTTAAAATTTGTTAGAAACCAAGCGAAAGTACAACAACAACAACAACAACAACAACATAAAAGTCTAGAATTTAAAAATACAAATACACTCACACCGTATCCATCCGTATCCGTTTTAGTAGCAATTGTTCTTATTACTCCATAACAATTGTTCTTCGTGGTATTTGATAAAGACAAGAAAAAGAGAGAGAGATAGAGATAGAGAGAAAGAGTGTGTTAGATTTCACTTTAAAAAAAGCACAGTGGGACAAACCAGGATAAAACAAAAAGTAAAAAAAAAATAATGAGAGACAAAGAGAAAGAAAAACAATTGAACAGTAAGTGTAGATGTGGAAAAGAGGTACGTAGTTCTATGTTGAGGCAACTAATTCCCAAGATTAAACTCTCCAGCCTATTAAAGAAACTGCAGACATACATACACATACATAATTGGTCATTACAACCCTTCAGTAAAGGATTATGGACCTAGTTTCTCACACCACTTATGTTGTGTGTGTTAATTTTATACATGAATGGCGGGACCTACAGTTTAAAGTCGATTTCGAACGACAGATTTTTGATAAACTTTTCATGGCAACTTTGTTTACTCTTAGAGTTTTTGCAGAAATCTGCTTAGCGGAAGTCGCCGAAGAAATACCTTTGTATTTTGTTTTGATGTCTGGCCTGGGTCCCGAAGCCTGGCTTTACGTCTAAAAAGCCAACACCCTACCTACTAGACTACGGCGACTGCAGACAAATCTTCTTAAAGTACTCACGACCATACTTTTCCCCAAACCAGGCAGAAGGAAGGAGTGCCAACGACCCACAAACTCTTACACAATTCTCAGACAAAAAATCTATCAAGATTCGAACAGATTTTCCAGAAACAGAAGAGAAACCAAAGAAAAATAATTGAAAAATAAGCGTAGAATTGGAAAAGAGGTACGTAGTTCTCTGTTGAGCCAACTAATCCCCATGATGAAACTCTCCAGCTCAGATCAATTTTAATAGAAACTAACTCCTTCAGCTTATTAAAGAAACTCCACACAAATCTCTTGAATATACTCGACCCTTTCCATAGTTTTTCACAAACAGTGCATAAAAAAGGAGTACCAACTATCCACATACTCTCGTACACAATTCCCTGTTAAAAATCTATCAAGATTCGAACAGATTTTCCAGCTAGGTTCAGTACCCATTCCCCTCGAGCTTTTACAATAATACCCTGAATGCTCAGCAATCTCTCAGCGGTAGTTAGACCCGTGGTCACAGTAGTCTAGTAGGTAGTGTGTTGGCTTATTACACGCGGGGCCATGGTTCAACACCTAGCTCAGACATATCGAAATTTGAAGTCTTCTGCCAAAAATTAAACGTAAATAAAATTGCCATGAAAAGCTACTAAAAAATCTGTTGTTCGGAGTTGACTTTAAACTGTAGGGCCCAACCACTCATGAATAATATTAACATATGGGTGGTGTTATAAGCTAGGTTATTATCCTGATTAAAGGGTTGTAATGACCAACTAAATCAGTTCCACCTACGCATAGTACCACTGAGCATTGAAAAGAAGCCTTACCATTCTCTTCGTACTAAGAATAATCGGCAGTGAAAGGTCCATTTGGCCCCTATGGATGTCTGCATTAGGAGTCTGTCTTGCAAGAACATATTGACGCTCAGAGATGCGTGAAGTGTACACTGAAAAATGTTGATGGTCTCGCGTTGGTTGTGTTTTTCTGTGCTCCCCCATTGCAGATTTAAATTTTCGGTAAATAGGCCCTTCCAACAAGGACTTCCCAACTTTGACAGTTGATAACGGCCATCTTGTTGAAGCTAGATTTGTCAAATTAGCTGTCATTTGATCAGACTGTTTTGCTAAAACCACATCTAAAAATCACCTTTCTATGGTGGAGCTTGTTACTGAATGAGTGGGTATGTGCACAAATAAATTGTCGGATTCGGGACGATACCAATCCAGATGAGATCGAAGATCGAAGTCGCCGTAGTCTAGTAAGTAGTGTGTTGGCTTATTAGACGTAAAGCCAGAGTTCGAGCCCTGGACAGACATCAAGACAAAACAAAAAGTATTTCTTCGGCGACTTCCTCTCAGCAGATTTCTGGCAAAAACCCTGAGAGTAAATAAATTGCCATGAAAAAGTTTCTCAAAAATCTGTCGTTCGGAGTCGACTTTAAACTGTGGGTCCCACCACTCATGTATAAAATTAACACACACAACACGAATGTTGTGAGAAGGTAGGACGTTGTACAATGGGTCAATTCGACCTCCGGGTATTGTACTGGTCTTAATTGACAAGTAAACGTCCTCTAACCTAACCTAACCTATCCTAACCTCGTCCAATGAATCCCGAAATATCAAAATCATCGTGGTCGACAATAAACATCGAAGAAAGTTTGCCAAATCGGCACTGAATCAATTGGCTACTGACCCTTATTTTCATTGAAAAATCATCTTCAGCGATGAGCGCCATTTCTGGTCGCCTTGGCCATCTCTGGTGTAGGTTTTAAGGGGCTATGTTAAGCCCCCTAGTTTATGCCGGTTAACCAGCATCTCCGGAAGCATGTGCTTTTTGCCTTACTGTAGCCGTGTGTTTTTCATTCGCAAATCGGCAATAACAACTGATAGTTGCTCGCAAAGGTGTTTAAAAGCATGGAGTGTCTCTACACCATACATCTGTGGGATGGTGTGTGTGGTTGCTATAAAGAAAGAATGAAAGTGTATGAAAGCAAAATTATTGTTGTAGAGTTTACGTACGTAAATTTTAATTTAAATTTTATACGCGGCAATAATAATATAAAATTCATTCCTGCACGCATCATAAACGAGTTCAACTGCCTTCGACGACGATGACAACAACAACGCCAGCAAGCAGCTACTTTAACACGGGCCCCAGTTACTGTTACACAGTCACAATCACAAGCGTTGGTTTGTTAGAAAGAAAGGAAGAGAAAAAAGCGCTTTCTGTTTGGATGACTTTTCGCGTAAAAGTCAAGCTTAACGCACCACTTTAACACAACCATTCTAAAGGTAAATGAAACTTACAACAAAAAAAAACAAATACTTTTGTGCATATTCTTCTTAGGATTTCTGTAAGAAAAGGAAAAAGAGAATGGGCTCCCTCCCCTAGGATATAATTGTTTTGCCAACAACAATAGAAGGGAAATAGAGAGGCTTTTAGTTTCAGTTGTATTGTTATTCTTGTTACTGTGCTCTAGGACTTGTGTGTGTTCTAGGGTTGTCTACTTGTCTACCAATGCTTTGGTCTTGGTCTGGCTATGGGGTTTGATGTTCCATATAAATTGCGTGCATTTTTTTGTTTCTTTTTGTTGTTATTGTTGCTCTTTATTGTGCCTGTATTGTACAATTTATTTAATAGTGAAATATTTTTTTTTTTTTTTTTTGGTTTTTGTTTTTGTGTTTTTCGTTTGGCCTTTTTATTTATGGCACTTAATTTATTTTTAAGCGTTAAAGGGAAATTATAACAATAACAGCAACAACAACAATAACAATAAAATAATGAATTGTTTAAAGCGTAAGCAGCCCAGAATTCATTGTGTAAATGCAATTTGACTTTTTGGTTGCCATTCAAATTAACCCTCAACGAAAAAAAAAAAAGGAGTTGTTGCTGTTATAAATGTCAACGGGATATGAACAATAAGTGATTAGTCAGGGCAATTATTTTCTTTTTTTATTAGAAAATTTAAAAAAAAATCTCTTTTTAAATTAGTTTTGAAGACAACAAAAAACTGCCATCATTTTAAGCAGTACACATTACTTAAAAGGTCATACGCAAACTGGCGATAATCAATTTTTAAATTAAAAATTCTGTCAGATTTTTTATTACAGACACACAGAAAGATAGATATTTACAAACGATTTGTAAAGTTATAAAAGATAAGCGATCAGTGTCATTGATTCGGTCTCTTTATTAACAAAGTGTCTAGTAGTTTAAAGCCTCTTGTAGCATGGATGAGATTAGGACCAGAACCAGAACTACCACCGAAGAAGTATTATGTCAGGAGGCTGTCTAAACTTAAACGTCATGTCAATTGCCAATTGTATTTTTATTGTCATCGTGGCACGTTCGTGTAACTAGTAATCAATGTGGTTGTAGATCGAGTTACTGCAGTCTTCTGTGCAAAATTTGCATGGCAATTAACACTTGGCCGGTATTGTCACACGATAGACAATTCCGTGTAATTCGACTTTTAACAGTTGAGTACACTTACATAATTGGTCTTTACAACCCTTCAGTCAGGATTACGACCTAGTTTCTCACACTACTTATGTTGTGTGCGTTAATTTTTATACATGAGGGGCGGGACCTACAGCTTAAAGTCGACTCCGAACGACAGATTTTTGAACAACTTTTTAATGGCAATTTTTTATTTACCCTCAGAGTTTTTCCAAAAATCTGCTGAGAGGAAGTCGCCAAAGAAATATTTTTTCATGTTTTCGTTTTGATACCTGACCTGGGGTTTGAAACGTGGCCTTACGTCTAATAAGCCAACACACTACCTACTAGACTACGGCGATTTTTAATAGTTGATTGGCATTTAAAAACCTAATTAAAGACACTAAGTTCTTCATCAAGTAGTCACCGTAATCTAGTAGCCAGTGTGAGTCGACGGTTCAAACCCCAGGCCAGACATCTCCACCAATCAAACGAATTTTAAATATTTCTTCAGCCACTTTCTATCAGCAGATTTCTAACAAAAACCCGGAAAGTAAATAAATTTGCCATGAAAAGTTTCGCAGAAATCTGTCGTTCGCAGTCGACTTTAAACTGTAGGTCCCCCGTCACTCACGTATAAAATTAACACACACAACATAAGTGATATGAGAAGCTAGGTTGTAATCCTGACTGCAGCGTTGTAATCATCAATTATGTTATGTATGTATGTAAAGAAATTTAAAGCCACCGAGAGTGTTGGCGTTATTATCCTAGAACCTGCGATTAGTGTTATATCAAACATCATGTTCGTTGCATTTCAATTGCAGACGAACGTTTATCGTCTTTTTGAAAAGTAAGTCTAACTAGTTGTCAATGTCGTTGCAACTTCAGTTGCTACAGTTCTTTGTATTCTTTATCGATTATGCTGAATCTAGGCAAAACTCGTCTAACAAACAAACATGTGGGTAATTGGATTTTCAACAACTGGTTACTTGCCGAAAACCCTACCTAAAGCATGCAAGTTCTTCGGTGAACTTGTCGCACTCCAATGTTATGAATTCTGCTTTTTCGTATTCACCACGACAATTTTGAAATGTAGGATCCGACTGCCTTGTTTTCAGGAAATTTTTGAAAATGTTCTATAAATTCAATATTTCATTGTGTATGTTGCTATCATTTGAAATCGCTGATACTTTATAACGATAATCTGTCATGATATTGCTACTGTTAGTAGCACTTTGTTATACGGGCTATCTGCAAACTTCCCCTGTTGTACGTGGTATCCTGCTTCTCAATTTCGTGAACTTGTTTATCTCTTCACAGTTCTTCGGAACAGTGAAATAGGATAGGAGGTAGCGTCAGCTTCTCATTTGAGCACACATAGTGTGATACTATCTGAAGTGATATTCAGATTTACCAGCCTGGACAATCAGAATCAAAACTTTGAATTTAAAGCACAACTTCCTTAGAATCAATAAGAAAATGAATGAACTGAAAATGAAGCCTTAATGAACTTAGTGATCTATCCGATAAATACATATATAGGGTCTTTTATTAATCGCTTCCTAAATTTAAATTTAAATAAAACCAAAATGTGTTTGGGTTCTCACACGAAATTTTAGCATTCGTTTAAAAGATCTTTTGATGCTGTTGTATATAGAATATAAAATCGTTCAAATATCCTCTGCAGGATTCTAAATGTCTTATTTTTTGAAAGGCAGTGATAGCCAACGATACCAAAAGACACGAAATAATGTCTTTTTCGTGACACATTTGGATGCTGTTGAAAATTATGTGAATTTTTATCGTCTCAAATTCGAAAATTTTATTTGTCACGAACCCATTCATCATGCAACCTTTTATCCAGAAATGGACTTCATAGGTGAAAATCATTTTTCATTGGAAATTTGGACCAGTAACCAACTGCTCAGAAGTCGACGTAGTCTAGTAGGTAGTGTGTTGGCTTATTAGACATAAAGCCAAGGTTCAAACCCCAGGTCCATCAAAACGAAAATACGAAAAAAGATTTCTTTAGCGACTTCCTCTCAGCAGATTTTTGGCAAAAACTCTGAGAGTAAAATAAAATTGCCATGAAGTTTTTCAAAAATTTGTCGTTCGTAGTCGACTTTAAAAATGTAGGTCCCACCACTCGTATAAAATTAACACACACAACATGAGTGGTGTGAGAACCTAGGCCGTAATCCTGACTGAGGGGTTGTATGTATGTATGTAACCAACTGCTCAAGAGCCCTTTCAGCCAACATATTTTGCTAAAGAAGTGACAACTAATTTGGTTGAAAAAAGTAGCATCAACAAGATGGCCGTTAACTACCATTAATGTTCGGAAGACCCTGTTGGAAATACCCATTGAAGTATACTTTCTGGCAATATATCTGAATTTAATATTTATTTCGAATAAAATTTTCGAATAAATTTCAAATCATCTTAAATCTCGAAAACAGCAACACACAGTTTAATTAAACAATTTAAACAAGAAATACTGCTTTTGCTGTTCCATATAATTGTATACATGTTGTGGCAGTGGCAAAACTGGTAAAACAGCTCCCAACATAAGTGCCACAAAATGTACATTTTCGGTGCACAAAAGACTCATTAAAATTGTTCACCATAAAAGTCATAAAATAAACGAAACGTAACGTAACGAGAAGAATAACAAGTCAAAAAAGCAAAAAAAGAAGGAGAAAAAAGCATTTATGAACCGAACAACAAACACCATTTATAACGACAGCAGCAGCATTAAAATGTACACAAACACACATACACACACAGCCAAAGGACGATGATGACAACAATAAAACTAGCACTTTCAACATATTTATTTAGAGGTAAAAACTATACACAAACAAACACACGAACATAGGCACATACACTACTACTACTACTGCTACACACAGTGTCAGTATCTGCACTATACTACAAACAAATCCAAATTGCAATATAGCCTAGTGCATGTGTATTTGTGTAGGTTCAAAGGATAATGATGACCCACTTGTTTGTTTGAGGTTCTTTTATTATTTTATTTTGGTGCATATTTATGTTGTCGTATTTGTCGTCGTTACACTGTGCGGTGTGACACTTTCAAATTGTTTCATGTTTTCGTTTTTGGTTTTTTTTCTTCTGTTCTTTTTAAGACAAATAATTATAACGTCAAGACATGTAGTTGTAGTCGCTGGTGTTTCTGTTTTAATTTTTAGGACAAGAGTAAAGAAATTTTTTTTTTTTTTGGAAATTATAATGAAAATTATTGTCCAATAAAGAAAACCTGTGTACATAACATATCAGGAAAGTTAACACCAACAGTCCCATCACAATAACAACATCACAGTAGTGAAACTCAAACGATTTTGCGATGGTTTTTCAATGTATCATCACTGGAATTGAATAATCACTCATCACTAATGATCTCTTATGTTGGCCTCTTTTGCAAAGGGCAGAGAAGACTTGAGGCTCCAATACATATGTATAGAGCCTTCCAACAGAGAGTCCCCAACTTCGACAATTGATATCGGCCATATTTTTGAAGCCTCATTTGTCAAATTAGTTGCCAATTATTCAATCTATTCTTTTTTCAAATTATCATGGTCGGACATAGCTTTCAACAAAATGTTTGGACAACATATCGAACGTAAATGCAGAATGCCATTGAAAAGCCCAGCTAGCACTAGTCACGATCCCAAACTCGCTGTGCTATCAAGGGTGAATTTAACCGATGCCATGGATTATGTTAGAAAAAGTTCTATGACCTCAATGGCCAGTTTACATTACCTCCACGTGAGATAGCCATGACATCAAATCGCTGTTGCAGAACTTTCAATGTATAATGAGCTGTGTGACATGTAGCGTCATCCTGTTAAAACCACACTTCGCTGGTGTCCAGATCATTCAATTCAAGCCAAAAGAAGTTGATAATGCATACATAATTGGTCACTACAACCCTTCAGTCAGGATTACGACCTAGTTTCTCACACCACTCATGTTGTGTGCGTTAATTTTATACTTGAGAGGCGGGGGGTCCGAGCGACAGATCTTTGAGAAACTTTTCGTGGTAATTTTATTTTACTCTCAGAGTTTTTGCTAGAAACTGCTGAGAGGAAGTCGCCGAAGAAATACTTTTTGTATTTTGTCTTGATGTTTGGCCTGGGGCTTGAATCCTGGCTTTACCTCTAATAAGCCAACACACTACCTACTAGACTACGGCGACTACAATCACCTTCCTTGACTGCTCGCTAAATGGCCAGTGATGGCCTGGCCAATGCTGTTTTTAATGAAATTCGAACCTATGACGCCGACAGCTTAAAATTTACTTCAAATAACGACTTTTTCGTAATATATTGGACGCTCTTGGATTCCTTGTGGCTTGCTAACAATCCAAGTTTGACTATTTCGTTTTCCCATTAATCCAGAAATGCATCTCAACTCTGACTGTGATTGTACGATGAAAACTAAGGTCACTTGCCAACTGCTTTAGGGAATATTACTTACTTACTTACTTAATTGGCCGTTAACAACCCGATTAATGGATTTCGGGCTGCCACAACACATCCTTCCATGCGGTTCTGCTTCATGCGCGTCTACGCCAGTTGGTCACACCAATTGATGACAGGGCTTCTTCGATTTGTTTCTTCCAAGGAATACAAGGTCGTCCTCTTCGCCTATTTCCGCAGATCTCCGCATCAAATTCCCGTCTTGCCGGAGCATCCTCCTCCATTCGAACGGCATGGCCGAGCCACCGCAGCCGTTGGATATTAATATGCTGCACAACGTCTATGTCGTTGAGAAGCTCACACAGCTCACTGTTGGATCGGATGCGGAAATCATTGCCAACTCGCACTGGATCGAAAATCTTACGTAGGTCGTTTACCTTCAATTGCTGTGTAGGTTGAATTTTGTATGGGTACAGCCCTAAGTTACGTTATCAAATGCACCAAGTTACGGCCTGCGAAAGACTGAGTTTTTGTAAGCGACGCAAAATCGACTGCCTTCGATTGTCCTGCGAAAGATCGAGTTTTTATAGGTTAGGTTAGGTTAGAGGACGTGTACTTGTCAATTAAGACAAGTACAGTACCCGGAGGTCGAATTGACCCATTGTACAACGTCCTAGTTTCTCACACCACTTATGTTGTGTGTGTTAATTCTATAAATGAGTCGTGGGACCTACAGTTTAAAGACGACTCCGAACGACAGATTTTTATTTATTGAGAAACTTTTCATGGCAATTTTTATTTACTCTCAGCGTTTTTGCCAGATATCTACTGAGAGGAAGTCGCCGAAAAAATACTTTTTGTATTTTGTCGTTGATGCCTGGCCTGGGGCTCGAACGCAGGCTTTTGCGTCTAATAAGCCAACACACAACCTACTAAACTACCATATCGGATTCTCCCACACATTCTCAGTGACAGCAGCAGAATTTACTTATTATCGACGTATAGCTGGGTGTTGAGCGATCGTTTACTGAACCAGTGGACTATTATTTATCCACCACATTGTAAATAGTCCTCTCGGTTGGTACATTGTGCGAACCGAAAAGCCATTTTGAGAAAAAAAAAAAAATTAAATTTCTTATGCGTGTTGCTGAATGCCATATCCATTCGTGTTGATTTGGCAAAACAGACTGAATAAATGACTGCTAATTTTATAGCTACAGCTTCAACAAGATCGGATTGTTTCTCATCCTTTTAATGAATAACCAAAATCAATTGGAAAAAAGAATTTTATTACGTAGCCAGTGCTGCTTAGTTCAGACACTGCTTTTGCTCTTATGTATACATAGAGAGAAAAATTCTAATAGTTATTTGCGAAGGATGATGATCCTGCATTTGAGACTGCAATTTTCACAATTTCTTGGCAAACTGGTGGCCCATAGCTCCTTTATATTGCATTTCAGTATGGTGTTTCCAATCAATAATCAACGGTGGTTCCCATTCATTCCATTTCCAATCGTTTCCATTCAGCTTTTGTTTTAAATTTCAGCTCAAAATGTTTCATTAAATTTATTTAAAATCGCAAAACTACTACAATTCATTAAAACTCTTGTAATTACTCCAGCATACACTTTTATCTTCTTCAGCAAAAGTTATGCTCTAGAAATTTTCACCATCTACCCCCACCCAACCTTTAAAAGTAAACCCCGCTGTTTTTCTTGTGGGAGACTCAACATTATTATGGACCTTAAAATAAGGAATGCAACAACAGCCAACCAACAACCTTGATATGAACTTTATTTATAGCGGAAAAGAAACACAAACAAAACCAACAAAAAAAAATATGGAGTATATTTTAAAGAAAAGGAAATGAGTAAAACAATGGGAAAGAGCATGGGCCTCAACGAATTGGGAAGTTGCTAAATAAATAACTTGAAAGAAATGTTTCTTATGAAATTCTTCTCACTTTTTTAGGCCACGTGTACTGTCGCAGAAAAGTTTTTGGATTTACCAACAGAGGCTTATTATAATCTAGGACCAATTGTAGTGCAAGCTTCTCTTTAAAAATTTTGTTTTTATCCCCTAAAATATTACAGCCTTGAACAGTTTTTATGACCTCATAAGCTGTCATTGACTCCTTTTCATATGTAGTGGCACAATTTCCCTGACTGTAAGAAAATATAAAAACAAACAAAAAAAAAAAAAAGAAAAAAAAAAGTGGAATAAGAAAACATGATGGAGATTTTCGTGCAATTTTACAATTACAATTTTCATGCTATTAACGGACTAATTGCACTTAAAAAGTTGAAATATTGCAGAGAAAAAAAATAACAACAACAACAGCAATAAAAACGCGACAACATACCAACTCTTTTGCAATTTTTTTTATGTATCAACATTCGCACAACGCCCTTATATAAGCATGAAAACAACAGGAATTTAAAAGAATGCAAATATCCATGGGAAAGTTTATTCAAGAAATTTCCTTATCAAGCCCTACTTTTTTTTGTATACCGTGAGATATCATATCTCAAAGTAGTATGAAAAGTGTTCCTTTATTCCGATTCAGATGAATGAAATTGTATCTTGTCCTACAAGCGAAGACATTATCTCTCTATTGGTAAACCTCTTCTACCACAATTTTTGCATTACTTGATAGATCTAGATTAGTCTGTCTGGTCAAGCTCAATGAGATAACCAATGGAATAGGATCACCCTTTCCTTGATTCCCCATCAAGTCAAAATTTACGGCAATAAACAGGCAAATGCCATGAAGAAAGAGTCAATACCGCTCACGGGTTTAGAAAAGGCATTTGGAAAGTCATACTCGAAGATAGAAAAAAAAACACGAATAATCTTCTCTAACTCAGTAGAATTTAATTCAAACTAAGCTGATAAGGGGAAAATATTTAAGATTTGAATTAGATTGTCCAGAAAGTATAGAAAGCCAAAGTATAGAAAGCGAAGTTCTGGCTGGGCACAGTAGAGTAAAAGGATATGTGCACAGTAATCCCTCCGAACCGATAAGTGGCTTCTGTGGCTTTTTACGAAGAGGTACAAAGGTAGTATAATAGGTGGTGTGTTGGCTTATTAGACGTGAGGCAACGGTTAAAACCCCAAGGCAGACATCGCAATTAAAACATTTCTTCGGCTACTTCCTCTCAGCAGATTTCTGGCAAAAACTCTGAGAGGAAATAAAAAATTGCCATAAAAAAGTTTCTCAATCTGTCGTTTGGCCTCTACTTTCAGCTTAATAAATAATTAATTAATTAACACCCACAATATAAGTGGTTGGAAAAACTATGTCGTAATCGTAGTGTCGTTCTCTACTACAGCAGAGTAAATTGGTAGAAACTGGAGTTCCTCTTAGAGGATATATTCGATGCATATTGTTACGTTTTTACCTTATAAAAACGTTTCAAATATGAGCTCGTAGATTGCTAATAAAATAAAAATAAATTTATGTTTAGTTTTAATTGAAATTTTTTATTATTCGCACAATTTTATGTGGCACTGTTCACAACTTAATGTAAACAACAACAATTGCTTTTCTTTGTTATTCCTCTATTCATACCCTTTACATATACAATAACAATTCTAGACAATTAATCGACAGATCTTTGTAACGGCGATTTTTGAACCACTATTACTCTCTTCAAATGCACCGCGTCTTCACACAAGACTGACTGAACTTCACTAACTCAGTCGCCTGCTTTGCCTTGCCTTTTATATGGCAAAGGAACAGTCTGTTGAATGTTCTTGAAGGCGAAATTTCATGACTTCGCCTCCTCGAAATCTCTATAAATTTAAACATCGTTGTTTACGTTTATTATTGTAGTGTTGTTGGTATATTTTTGTTTACTTGTTTGCTATCTTTTTTATGCTGGTATTTGTTGTTATATTAAGCAGTACGATAATTTGTACTTTTCGCTATGTAAGTTCATGTCATATTATTCCCCTTGGGCACTATTCTAACTAAGATCCACAGACTCTAAAAGATGTGGGTTATACAGGACCTAATCTAAAAGCAGATTCCATACTTGTCATCTCAAAGGCTTCTCAAAAGTGCTTGGTTTTCTTTTCCTAGACTACTGCGATCTTTTTCAGGTTCTGATTATAAATTACGCTCTGGAATTTATCTCGAATAAGGCATCATCTGCCATTAGCATTTATATCTTCTCTGAGAGTGTAATCGAATTTCTTATAGACACAAAGTCCAGGTCTAAAAAGGAATCCACCATTTTGACTCTGTTCTGTAACGATGCCAGTTAAAACGGACTTTCGAGTAATTGCGCAGCTGATGCTAAAGTTAGCACAATTCTACCGAACACCAATACATGAAAATGGTTGTACTTCTTAACTTTGATAAATTATCCCTTATTGAAAAGCAGTCGTCGTAGTCTAGTAAGTAGTGTGCTGGTTAAGCACACATGGTTAAAACCCCAGCTTACACATCTCGAACAAAGCGAAGTATGGAAGAATATTTCTTTTGGAGACTGGCTCTCTGCAGTCTTCTGATGAAAACTCTGAAGGTAAATAAAATTGCAATGAAAAGTTTCCCACATTTGTCGCATGCAATTGAAGTTAAATTGTGGCTTTCACCACTCATAGATAAAATTAATACATATGACTTGAGTGGTGTGAGAAGCTAGGTTGTAATCGTGACTAAAGGGTTGCTATGACAAAATAATTATTAGTTGCTAACCAATCCTAGGTTAAGCAACAATTTTGCTTCATTGCCAGACTCATCATACTAAAATTGGATAGAAAGGATGCCAATCAGATATTTATACTGGGACAACTGATCATTGCATAGTGCGTAGGCATGCATAGCGAATTCGTATTATTCTAATAACGTTTGTTCAGGTTGTAGTTCGGTTAAAGACAGTGAAATTGGTTGTCAATGTCTGGCTCTGGTTTCTCATTTGAGATGCCCTTTGTCGGTAGTCTATCGCTACTTTATAATGCAACTTTCAATCAGTTCAATCACTCAATTACAACGCGACGTAAGGAAAGTCATGCTGTCCTGCGAATCACTGATGCTGATTGTTGAGACCAGTTAATAGGAACTTGTCAGCACGTGGATGTGGCTTAATATGTTATCACAAAAGAACGCCATGTGTACTCTAGAGAGAATGATTTCAACAAAACTCCATTTCCCTCCTATTATATTCGTTTTCAGTTGAAGATTTCATTACTTTCCAACTCTGCCTTATCGTCACAACTTACAATAACAATTGTTATTATTGTTAGCGGGATCTAAAATGCATACATTTTTCTGGCGTTCTGGCGCTTTTATGCTGTATCCCCGGTAAAACGTTGGACGCTTTTTAACGCCTCGCTAAGGGATATAGAGGGTGGGAGGGAGGGTATGGGGAAGACAAATAAAGAAAGAAAAAATTAACTTTAATACAGTTGCTGGCGCTGGTTGGTTAAGGCAAAAGTTTTTCATTTCATTTTGTAATTTTATTTTCTCTTTTGCCTTCAATTTCTTTCATTTCATTTCATATCATTTCGTTTCTTTTCTGTTCTCTTCGTTTGTTCGCTTTTTTTTTTGCCTAAAATTACATTAAAAAAATGCTTTTCAGCTGGTTTTTGTTTAACGAAAGTTTTTCACGTTTTCGCGTATATATTCCGCCAATGTATGTATGGTATGAAATGTAATGAAATGAGTTGATGTGAAATGAAATAAAAGCGTTGAGAACACGAAACAATTTAAATTAAGAAGAACAAAAATAAGTTCAACTTTTGGCATGTTTTTTTTTTTTTTTTTTTGATTAGATGAAATGGGTATTTTTGAATTGAAAGAAATAAGTTTGAGTGCCCATACACATCCTAAGATTACATAAGCTAAACTAGTTAGAATTAAAGTTCTTAAGCCTGTCACCTTCACCTTTCACACTGCAACCATCAAAAATATTTGTTGAAGCCATGTAGATTGGCTTCAATGTCTACACTTTCTTCCTTCCTTTAATCAGTAAGTCTGAACGGAAGGTGATATATTATAGATCCATTGGGGCTACTCATGCCATTCATATAAAGTCTAAGTGTCCTGGAATCCAGATTAAATAAATAATACTTACACTACACAGAAGTTTTATCTTCTTATTGCATCGGCAAATAGGCGCCATCAAGACAAGGTTTCCGATGATATAAAGCAGGATGAGTTGGTAGATTCTAAGAAAACATGAGCCTTCACACCGGTTGCAATCTTCTGAGCACCAGAACACGTAGATAGCCTAACGTTTCTCCATTCTTTCCATCCAGTAAAGGCGGTTTTGACGTACCCAGCAAAATACGGCTTATGGACAGCTAGTGCAGTTCCTAATTGTACCAAAGATAGTGGAAATCTCTCGAGATATTGCTGTAGCCTTAGTCTGACCGCGCTCTGAGCCGAAAACAATAGAATGTGGAGATCAATGGGCACTAATTCAATTACAGAGCCAAGTTGAAGGAAAAATTAGCACAAGTCTGCAAGCATCAGGAATACCAAAACATGTTCTCTGCACTAGCCCGAGTTTAGTGATTACTTAAGGCATTCTTAGGTAAGATCTGGTAGAGTCATTAGATTACACATCCTGACTACATACATACAAACATACACTATTGGTCATTACAATCCTTCAGTCAGGATTACGACCTAGCTTCTCACACCACTTATGTTGTGTGCGTCAATTTTATACATGAGTGGCTGGACCTACAGTTTAAAGTCGATTTCGAACGACAGATTTCTGAGAAACTCTTCATGGCAATTTTTATTTACTCTCAGAGTTTTTGCGAGAAATCTGCTGAGAGGCAGTCGCCGAAGAAATACTTTTTGTGTTTTGTCTTGATGTCTGGCCTGGGGCTCGAACCCTGGCTTTACGTCTAATAAGCCAGCACACTATCTACTAGACTACGACGACTTCGAAGTCAGTCGAAGTTACAGAGCCAAGTTGAAGAAAAAATTAGAACAAATTCTTCAAGCATTGGGAATACCAAAACATGTCCTCTGCACTTGCCTGAGTTTAGTGGTTATAGGAATCCTACTGACAGCCCACTGTAGGCATTCTTAGATAAGATCTGGTAGAGTCATTAGGTTGCA
This sequence comes from Sarcophaga variegata, assembly GCA_932273835.1. Taxonomy (NCBI): domain Eukaryota; kingdom Metazoa; phylum Arthropoda; class Insecta; order Diptera; family Sarcophagidae; genus Sarcophaga; species Sarcophaga variegata. The sequence goes on from OW026362.1 coordinate 11,811,829, forward strand.
CATCCATTTGATTATTGGAATTCGTTTAAATTTGAGAGAAAATTTTCAAGTTTTCACTTAAACATCAAATTCCATCATCAAACTGTATACAAACATACACATGCATTGTTGATCATTAGAACCTTTAATCAGGGATATGGACCGCCATGCTATATGCATTATTAATACACTAACGACCACAGGCAGCAAATTTGAGAAGCCAAAGCTGAATTATGAACCCCAAGATCCAATCACAGAAATTCAAAATGATGAGTTGATAAAACCCAAAGTGATTGGACATTAACAGCCAACGCATACATAGATACATTTGATGGGTTACCAAAGAGCTAAAATAATGATAGAATGATAGCTTATCTTTGATCCATGGTTTTTGTCTTTGCTTAAAGAAAACTATTCTAGCCTCAGGTCAGACATCAACACAAAATACAAAAAGTATTTCTGCGGCGACTTCCTCTCAGCAGATTTCTGGCAAAAACTCTCATGAAAAGTTTCTCAAAAATCTGTCGTTCGGATTCGTCATTAGACTGTAGGTTCCGCCGCTCATGTATAAAATTAACACACACAACATAAGTGGTGGGAGAAACTAGGACGTTGTACAATGGGTCAATTCGACTGTACCGTACTTGTCTTAATTGACAAGTACACGTCTTCTGACCTAACCTAACCTAATGAAAACTATTACCAAATGTAGGGAGAACACATTTGTGAGCTAAAACGTAAATATATTTGCCAGGATATTGGATGCCTCGCAAATTACAACCGATTGCTATTAAAAGAAAATTTTGAATACCTGAACTTATGCTTGAATGGCATGAGAAGAAGGTAATTTGTGCTTTGAATCATTACTGACAATGAAAAATTGATTCATTTTATGAAAATTTCAATGAAATCAGAACAAAAGCACTTTGCTTTCCTTCCTTAAAAAATACTTACGTCTGCATATACAAAGGATTTCATTCATTAACAAATATTGACATGAAATTTTCGATTAATAAAAAATATCCTGTAAACATGAAAATAAAAAATTTAAAAATTTCCTAAAAACAAAAACAAAAAAGGAAGACAATTTTTTTTAATGAATTTGAAAAAAAAAACTTTCTGTGTCATTACTTACAGATGTAAATTGAAATAAGTACCCCCTGGAAAACAAACATTATACGCTCTCTATAATGTAAATAGGTATGCATGAACACATGTACATACATATGTTATGTACATAAATATGTGTGCATATCAAAAAATATGCGACTTGATTGTGTAAATGCAGTCACTATAAAATGGAACGACTAGACCACAAATACTGTATTAACAAAATGCTTTCATATGGTGATGCTGCAGTACATTCCCATACAATCATACATACATACATACATTCAGTCAGTCAGTTATAGTTATAACCATTCATTCATTCTTTCATTCATTCATGCATATTTGTGTAGTGAAAGGAACTTCATTGATTTTACATGAGCATAAATGAAAGCGTTTATGCCAACACATTTCTGCATGAAACTACATATTGTAGACGTAGAGATGTACATGTAGTTGTTGTTGTATATGTTATAATAATTGTCAAAATGAATTCAGTCAATATAATATGGAGGTCATTCTACCATCAAACACAGAAAATACATCAATCCCTATAATGTCCCCTTCAAGCCTATTGCTCTGCTCGTTGACAATTCTCTGTCATGCATTAATGACTCACAGAATCCACACGTTTGCCTCGAGACAACCAACATTTAGAATAAGTGTGTCTACAGCACCCTTGTCCGGTTACCAACCTAACAAATCTTTTGCCTTAAACCCACTTGGTCTGGGAACAAACTTTACATAATAAATGGTCATTACAACACTTTCGACAGGATTACGATCTATCTTCTCACACCACTTATGTTGTGTGTGTTAATTATAAACCTGAGTGGCGCGGACTTACAATTTGAAGTTGATTCCCAACTACAGATTTTTGAGAAACTTTTCATGGCAGTTTCATTTGACTCTTAAAGTTTTTGCCAGAAATCTGCTGAGAAGACGTAACCAAAGAAATATTTTTTCATATCCCTGACTTTGTGTTGGAACCGTGGCCGTCTAATAAGCCAATACACTACCTACTAGACTACGGCGACTTTATATTGCATTTCATTGAGCATACGTTTCCAAACATTCTCTTTAACTCCACAGAAGTATGTTGGTCCCATCAACAGCATAGAAGCTCCCCTCGTCACAAGCTCATCTGTATTCTCATTGTCCAAGATTCCCTAATGACTTGAGAACTAGTGGAGGGTAGCTTTATTTTACCTTTTTAGCCCATTCAACTTCCCCAGATAGTCCCATACAATCATCGAGTTACCATCATAACAGTCAAGTACTCGAATGGCAGCCTTACTGTCAGATAGTATTGATACGCGTATGTCTTGTGTGTTGTATCTCCTACCCTTGTTGAATTAAGCACACGATGGTATTTTGTCGCCAAGATATCTCCTTTATAAAGCAACACGCATTTACTTTTTTGTCGAAATACACATGGAAAATAACGGACTTGAAAATTTTACAATAATTCATGTATTCATTTTTATGTGGAACTACCCATATGGTTGATTTCTCTAACTACCCAACAACAACATTTGCATAAAACATAAGTGAATATCAAAATTTGGAATCCATAAGTGGTCAGATATGTACATACGTATATATGTGTGAGTAGAAAATTACAATATACACACACACACATATACATGCATATATGATTAGTTATATCAATATGCTTCTGTGTGTATGAGTATTTTTGGCCACGACTATACAGGACTGTATTTATGATTTTCATTCGATGGAATATTGCATTTTCTAGTTGGCAAAATAATGCAGGCTTAGAAAATTTTACGCAATCCTTAAAAGAATAGAGGAGTTAAGCTAAATAAACCTGGTTCATCATAAATGTTGTCATCAAAAATTCCTATTTAAATATGAAAATTACCTGCGACAGAAATTTGTATTACGAAAAATAAAAGATCAGCTAAAAAACATTTGCTTGTTATTCCATGTTTTCTTCTGAGCCTTGTAATGAATTTCGAAAAACAAAATTATTTTTACCTGGTCACCTTAATAGTGCATTGCATTAAATATTCATTGTACATTCGTATGTGTTTACTTAACATATGCTTGTATTGGTCTATTGTAATTTACAATCGATATGAATAACGGCAAAAACAAAAAAATGAGAACGAGAACGAGAACGAGAAAAAAACTCAACAAAATTCATTGTGTTGCATATCAAATGAGCCAATATTCTAAAACACACACACAATCACACAAACATACATTTATGTACATTTACATACTCATGTAAGCACATGTGTATGGGTATGTATGCAACATCGATAAATACAAATTCATATACAAAGAGTTTTGCCAGTACACACTCAAAGTTTGACCAAAAATGTTCAATTATGTGTACTTTACAAGTATTATGAGAACATTACAGGCATATGGCTGTAATAGAAACATGTGGGTCATTCCACATTATTGGAACATAAAATAATTTCTCAGGAATATTCTGAACATGCAAACGATACAAACAAACGTTTGATTCCCCTAGTATTTAATATCAAACATTGGCCATTGTATTGTCAGTCAAAACTAATTCGAAAACTTCTTAGATGGCGTTGGACAAGATACAGAGACTAGCATGTGTTGATAAAATCTGTCTTATAGTGCTGGGGGCTCTATTGGATTTAAGTACGTTGCAAAAGGTAGTAAGGTCCAAGGCTTTTGGGACTAAGTTTAGAATTATGGACCACAAGTCTAATACGAGTTTAAACAAGAGGGGCATCGTGACATGAAAAATAGAGTTACTGACAGCTCTGTACTTAATTTTCCCCTGCTTCGAGCCTAGGGGCAATTGTCTAGGTGAATAGAACAAAACTGAGCGTAGGCCATGCAGAAGGTTAGGTTAGGTTAGGTTAGAGGACGTGTACTTGTCAATTAAGACAAGTACAGTACCCGGAGGTCGAATTAACCCATTGTACAACGTCCTAGTCTCTCACACCACTTATGTTGTGTGTATTAATTTCAAACATGAGTAGCGGAACTTACAGTTTAAAGTCGATTCCAAACGGCAGATTTTTGAGAAACTTTTTCATGACAATTTTATTTACTCTCACAGTTTTTGCCAGAAATCTGCTGAGAGGAAGTCGCTAAAGAAATACTTTTTGTATTTTGTTTTGATGTCTGGCCTGGGGCTCGAACCCTGGCTTTACGTCTAATAAGCCAGCACACTACCCACTAGACTACGGCCAATGAAAATCAGTCCAGCGCTAGAAATTTATTCAATTTTAGTCCTCTGTACATGGTCCGCTCCCATGGTTGATACGGGGCAAGTCTAATATTGAATTTTGCTCCCTGAGCAGAACCAGCAGACACTATGATTTGAGAAGCGAGGCTTAGTAATAGAGATGAATGGGGTAACCTGGAAGCTTCATACTCTTTTGAAAAAGTGATTAGTTTGTGGTATACAGATGAAGCCACCTGAAGGCTACATTGACAATCCTGGGGTTTACAAGTGTGACGATGTCATAAAGAAATTCCAGGATATCTGGTCGGACAAAGTGCACTATCTGACAGTCACTACGCTATTCAAGTACTCAACTTTTGTGAGTTTAATTCGAAAATATTGTAGGACGAAAGCGGGCGTGTGCGAGCCTTAAGTGAGATATTCAAATTCCGTACATACATACATACATAAATGGTCATTACAACCCTTCAGTCAGGATTACGACGTAGCTTCTCACACCACTTATGTTGTGTGTGTTAATTTCAAATCGATTTTTGAGAAACTTTTCATGTCAATTTTATTTACTCGCAGAGTAAATTTAAGTAATTTAAGTAAACAAAGTAATTTTCCAGAAATCTGATGAGAGGTAGTCTCCGAAGAATTATGTTTCTTTTTTAAATTTCGTTTCGTTGGAGATGTTTGGCCTTGGGCTTGAACCGTGGCCTCACGGCTAATAAGCCAAAACACTACCTTCTAGACTACTGCGACTAAATACATATGTATATTAAGATCCCTTAGAAAACTAAGTGGCTATCTTCCGATAGCAATACGATAGGTAGTCATCCGATCATTCGAGTCTAAGGAGATTAATATTCAGTAAAATATTCAGAACTTATTGAGAAACTTGTTCGAAAAAGAATTTTATGCTATCGAAAGCTGTGTTCAATTCAGCTTGCATAGGAGATGGAAATGATGGGACATAGCAATACTAATTGGCCGCCTCTGAACTCTGGTCGCCATTTGAGCACTCGGCTGTAGTGAATTTAATAACAAAATAGTATGGGACTCTCCATGAAAGCTAAATCATTAAGCCAGAGGAGGTAGCGTCATCTCCCTTAACCCCCTAGGCCATGTGTGTGAATTCAGTGCTATTAGTAGGTAAATGAGCTTGCGAGGAGGGAAGGTTTCTTGCCTCTGTTTAAATCAGAACTTTTTTGTGGAATAGAAAGAAATGTTTGGAATCACATAGTCAGCGCCAGAAGTTAGAGGAAGGGAGAGATACTTTATATACCAAATGGATTTGAAGTAATCTAAGCCCCTTTGTGTAAAAGGTAGACCATAGGCAAAATCCTTTTATTTTTTTGTGTACCCTGCTTATGGAATAACCCATATTTTTCGTTGATAATATATGGGTATGTGTTTATGCATATTTTATTTGTATTTCTTTTTTATTATCCTTTCGCTCTCTGCCTCTCTCTGTCACTGCCTCTCTTTTGCCCCAAAATATCCATTTTATATTTTTGTTTTGTTTTTTTTTCGCATATTGTTGCAAGTACTTTAATACTAAAACTGACATTATATCGGTTATTACCCATTTGTGTACTATTTTGTGTGGCAATAGTACTTGGGTACTATATTTACATTTCAGTTGTTGTTGTTGTTATTAAATTCATTCGTCTGTTGCATCATCATATCATAGTTGTTAAACTCATCGTTTTCAATACAACGTTCATGTTTCTCTTTTATTTTGTAAATGCAGGGATGGATAAATATAAAATGAACGATTACATTTCGAAGTAGTGCATAATAATGATAAGCATTATACAACAATACCAACACCAATAATAACAATTTTTCATACATATTTTGTATGAAATTTACATAATTTATGTAAACAATCGTGTAAAATATCAGTAAAATTTTTCAAACGCTTGCATACATACATATGCATGCATGTACATGCAACAACAAAAGTCAGATAATCAAGACTTTTGGCAATATTTTTGGCATCAAAACACAGAACCAAAAAAAAAATTCAAAGGACTCCATCCATACTTTGTTCTGCAGTTCAATTCATTGCTGAGAAAGAGTACAGCAGCAGTACTTAATTATAAATTTTACTTACAACGACAATTCTCAAAACGAATATAATTATGGCAGCAGTATTCTCGAGGAAAATGAAAAGATGGAATAACAAAATACAGGAAATAATTTCAATAAATTATTTACAATTCTAATATAAAGTGAAAGAATTTATTTAATAAACATGTATGCATTGAAGTCGCCGTAGTCTAGTAGGTAGTGTGTTGGCTTATTAGACGAAAAGCCCGGGTTCGTATGCCAGGTCAGGCATCAAAAGGAAATATGAAAAAAAAATATTTCTTCGACGATTTCCTCTCAGCAGATTTATGGCAAAAACTCTGAGAGTAAATAAACCTGACATGAAAAAGTTTCTCAAAGAAATCTGTCGTTCGGAGTCGACGTTGAACTGCAGGTCCCTCCACTCACGTATAAAATTAACCCACACAACATGAGTGGTGTGAGAAGCTGGGCCATAATCCTGACTGAAGGGTTGTTATGGCCAATTATATATGTATGTATGTATGTGTTGAATAAGTATACGTTTCACTCTATTTTTAGTTCTTTTTAAGAGGTCTTCTGGCGTAGAAGCTTTTATTTTATGGACATTTTGAAAGTGGTGTTCAAAGCCTTCAATATTATATTGTTAGTATAACTCGATACTCTCTCTGCATATTCCTAGACTCTAAGCGATATTGATTAAACACCGTCTGAAACTAGCCTTGTTAGAATATTTCATATCACAATTCATAGCAAAGAAGACCAATACTCTGATGTGATCTGCTCTTGGCGTTTTGTGATAGTCACTTGAACGATTATACGCTTTAGAATAAGCCTGTCTGTGTGGAATACTTTCCAAAGAACTTAATCTATTCGCGTGTTTCAGTAATTCAAGCAGAGATTATAAATCACACTGTGAAACTGGAACTGCAACAAAGTTGAAAACCTTTGTCTAATAGACAGCTTAACAGCAGCGAAAGTTATTCCTTTATTCATATATGAATTGGTATTTAGTGTGTGTGTGTGTGTGTCTGCCTGCAACAACTGCTACCCAATTACTAGAGATATGGTTGTAACCAAGCAGCCATATTAGCTTAACAGGAAACTGCAAAAAAAAGAGTCGCCCAAAAAATTTAAAGCAAGTGTCGAACAGGGGGCTAATTCTGGCACTCGTATGCGAACGAATTTTTACTCGAATGAACGAGTATTTGAGTGTTTGGTATTCTCTTATTCGATAACGAATAAAATCAAACGAAATTTCTAATGATGGCATTTGATAATGAACAATATTTCGAATGTAACGAATTTTTTCGTTGTTTTCGATCGCAATGATGAATTTGAAAGAGATTTGATTGCTGATTGGCGGTCACAGAAAATGGAAATGTTAGGAGTTAGAGATTCCTTGATCCTCGCTTTCGTTGAGTATACTTTTCAAATATATGCTACCACTCCACAGAACAGCTCTGGCCATAGAAGAGTTTACACCACAGAAGGGTTTAGCGGCTTGGAAACTCTTCTCGTCGCAAGCTCGTCTGCATGCCCATTGCCACAAAATCCCACTACGCTTAGAATTTTCATTCAAGATTTAATTCTGGCACTAAAAACTACCGCTCTTATCACCAAATCTGTTCTTGCCCCCATTTGTATACCGTAAAATAGTCCCGCTTTTATAAGAGTATATAGAGTCCAGATTACTCCAATGATTGTTGTTATAAAGTCTCATTACAAAGCATTTGACAAAATTCTAGAATCTACTGATTCCACACAGCGGTCAGTTAAAGAGAGAGCTGTCAGCAAAACGATTTCTTGGGTTCCGAAATCTGCCGATGAATTTCATGTTAGACTTGTCTCCCATCAACTTTACCGTAGACTTCAAAGCTTCGATTTTCATTACCAAGTACAGTCGAATGCAATCAAACAGAGCTGCTATAGGACTGCATTCCGCTGGTCTCTGTATTTTATCTCATTATCTTGTCCAATTAGTTCTGTCCAGCAGCAGTTAAGGAGTGTGTTGAGGTCCCAAATACCCATCAAAAAAAAAAAAAAACAGTAGACTTCAAGCATTTAAATTTTATTACCAAGTGCAGCCAACTTAAATGAAACTGAGCTGTTGTAGGAGAGCATTACTCCAACGCTTGCTGGTCTCTGTATGTAGGCCAACTCCATTTGAGTTCTTTTAAAAATTTCTTCTATCTGCCCAGACAATAATTGCCCCTCAGGTCACTTCATGGTATACCTCCAAAGCATAATTCCTGGATTGTATCCCCAGGATGTCCCTGCAATTCTGGACTTTCCTAAGATGCTTTTAATATAAGCCATTCATGCTCATTTACTTTCCAGTGTTATTATTTGACCTCCATTTTCTGTGATATTAAATATTCAGGAGTCGTCAAGTACTTTTCCATATAGGAAGTTTTCGTCTTCGTGTAAATGGAACTTTTATGGTCTTACCCGTGGTTATTTTTTGGGGACCACACTGGCAATCCGCAATTAAGGATCAGGGAAGTGACCGAAGTCTAGTAGGCAGATATCTAGCAAAAACTCTGAGTGTAAATAAAATTGCCGTGAAAAGTTTCTCCAAAATCTGTCTTTCGAGGTCGACATTTAAACTGTTGGTACCGCCACTCATGTATAAATATTAACACAAACAACATGCGTGGTGTGAGAAGCTCTGCCGTAATCCTGACTGAAGGGTTGTAATGGCAAATTATATATGTATGTATGTATATATGTATGTGTGTGTGTATGTATATATCGCAGTGTGATTTATGTCCATTACTATGGCCTGAATTCTGTAATAAATTTCATTCTCAGATTTAAAACCCTGTAGCAGACCATATTAAAGGACCAGTTTTCTCTGCTTGGCATTCTAGTGTGAAACATTCTATAAGTACTAGGTTAAGTCGTCGTTTAATCAATTTCAATTCAATTTTTTTTTCAATCCGACGATTATTCGTTCTTAAACTGTTCCTAAAACTCGTATGGAATACTTTGTAGCTATTAAACTTTGTTTTACATTTTTCAACGTTTCTGATCTATTCAAAGGTGTAAATATTTCTTTGAGAAAAAAACTCATTTTATATGCCAAAATTATCCCTAAAGCCGATAAATAATAATAAAATTAACCTCTTGTCTGACTTCAACCCTGTTAGTTACGCAAAAGTATGCTATGATTTTTTTTTTTCAAAATTAGGGTTTGTATTTGCAAAAAAAGGGCATTAAACTGTAAATAATAGAAGAAATGCCTTTCAAAATATTTTCGAAATTAATTTCCAGACAAAAAAATTTTTTGTTTCGTTTTTTTCTGTTTTTTTTATACATGGGTTTTTTCCTTTTCAAAATAGACGCTTAGAATGTGTATGTGAATCCATAATAATATTGAAAAGGTTGGCAAAATTTCATTATTAGGCTCATAAATAACGACTGATGAAGAGCAATAAAAAAGAATTATAATTTCATTGTATGCAAATATAAAACGTAGAACAGAACATACCCTTCCTCAGACCTCAGGACGGAGGGTTGCCATCATCAGCACCCTAATTTGTATCGTTAACACACATTCTTGCTTATTTGCATATATAAACGAGAGAGAGAGAGAGAGATAGGCAAAGAAACAAAACTGTTCAGTGGCAAAGACATTATTGCCATGGCAGGATATGTTGGAACATGTTGCAATGACGCTGATGAGCTTTTTGCTAAAAAAAAAAAAAAAAACAGCCAGCCAGCCGGCTTGTCAGTTTATCAGGCTTCCCCTAAAATCCATTTATTGTGTCGCTTTTTTCCCCTTTTTTACTTCAGACACAAATGCTGCTGATCTTTTATTTTCTAATACAATTCGGTCTCCTGTTTGTTTGTAAGTTAAGCTTGTCTTTCTTTTTTAATTCAAATTTTAGTTTTCTTTCTTTTGTTTCTTCAAAAGGCTTTTAGTTGCTCGTTTTTGCCCCTTTAATTTCTTTTTTCCAATTTTTTGCGTTCTTTCGTAGTGCGTGATTAAATGTTAAATCGGTTTTTTATTATTTTCGCAAAATTATTGTCTTTCGACTCAACTCAACGTTATTTTGCGTACCGTGCTCCATGCATATCAACTCGTGCCAAATAATTTCCTAAAAAAAAAAAGTACACAAACGTACATAGAAAAGGGGTCGTTATTTCGCATTAAAATTTTTAGTTTTTGGCTATTCGTGTGCTGCATACCCTGTTAAGAATTATTTGATAAATGCTTTCGTATTCCTCATTTTTAATCGTTTTGCAAATGTTCGAAATTAAAGGTCAGAGATGGGGGGATGTTACTTATGAAGTGCCCTTTATAGTGTTTTACGCAACATTTAATTTGTTTTTTTGCTTTAAAAAATGTTTTTTTTTTATTTAAAAAAGTACCAAAAAATTTCATTTAAAATATTACACAAAAGTACCACAAAAACGCAACCAAAATTCTTAGAATACTTATGGTTTTGAAAGGATCATCAGCAATCCGGTCCAAATATCCATAATTTTTAAGGTACATACATACATACATTACAACCTTGAATTCCCCATGTGACTTTATAGCACTCCTTCATCCTATCTAAAGTTTTCCAAAATCCATGTGGAATTGATTAAGCCGCGACTTAACCTAGTATTTATAGAATGCTTCACACTAGAATGCTGAGAAAACTGGTCCTTTAATATGGTCTGCTACAGAGTCTTAAATCTGAGAATAAAATTTATTGTAGAATTTTGTTATTGTAGTATTTTTCAGGCCAAGGTAATGGACATAAATCACACTGCGATACATACATACATACATACACATTGCAAGTACACCCAGTATGCCTAGAAGCAGCACATTAAATCGTATGATCATAGTACTGTGGCAACCTACACACATACATAATTGGTCATTACAACCCTTTAGTCAGGATTACGACCTAGCTTCTCACACCACTTATGTTGTGTGTTTTAATTTTACTCATGAGTGTCGGTACCTACAGTTTAAAGTCGACTCCGAACGACAGGTTTGTGAGCGACTTTCCATGGAAATTTTATTAACTTTTTTCCAGAAATCTGCTGAAGAAATATTTTTCGTTTAATTGGAGATATCTGACCTGAGTCTAGGACCTTGGCCTTACTTCCAATAAGCCAACAGACTACGGCGACTTTTTAAAGTACAGATCATTAATATCTTAATAACAATAGACGCCTAAGAATCACTTTGAAGTGCTTTTTTATCCTAAAGGGCTGCATAGTGGTAATAGTACTGGCAACAGTATGCCTTCTAAGAACCAATGCGATGTTCAGCGACTTTGTCCAAGTCAATATCAAACCGAAAGCATAAAGAAATTAAATACATTTCGGGTTCTGATAAAACCATGTAACCTCCCCTCTCCTGCATTCATAAAAGTCCAGCTTAGTTAAGTTGGCTATTTTGTACCCTCTCCATATCAAATACAACACCGGGAAAGGCCAAGGACAGTTTCACTCATGATATTGTTACGTTTTTGCTTTTTAAAACGTTTGGAATATGATTTCGTAAATTGCAAATAAAAATAAATGTATGTGCAGTTTTAATTAATTTTTTTATTGTTTGCACAATTCTGTGTGCCACTGTTCACAACTTGATGTAAACAACAATAATTGCTTTGTTGGATATTCCTCTTTGCATTCTTTTGCGTAAGCAATAACAACTACTAGTCAATTTGTACGATATACATATCTTTATAACGGAGATCTTCAAACCATGGTTACTTTCTTCAAACACAGTGTCTTCACACAAGACTGACTCCGTTGTCTGCTTTGTCTTGCCTTTTATATAGCAGTGTAAACAGTCTGATGGATGCTCTTGAAGGAGAATGACTTCGCTATCTCGAAATCTCTATAAATGTAAACATGTTGTTTACGTTATTGTTGTTTGTTTTATTGTATTTTGTTTACGTTTGTCCTTGCAGTGTTGTTGTTGTTGCCTTTTTGTTTACTTGTTTATCACCTTTTTTATACTGTTTTTTTTTAGTATATTTTTGTTTACTTGTTTATCATCTAAACAAGTTCATTGTTTTTGTAGCTTTTGTTTACAATTTAAACAATGTGAAAGTAAAACATCATTTCCATTTTCGTAACAATATGAATGGCCAAGTAGTCACTTCAGCAAAGTCCAAGTTAACCAGGAGCAGTCCTTACCTCTCAGTTGTGGTGAAAAGCAAACATTTGCTGTGATTATAGAGCGAGCAGAAGTTGCCGTAATCTAGTAGGTAGAGTGTTGTCTTATTAGACGTAAAGCCCGTGTTCGTATCCCAGGTCAGACATCAAAACGAAATATGAAAAAAATATTTCTTCGGCGACTTCCTCTCAGCAGATTTCTGGAAAAAACTCTGACAGTAAATAAACCTGCCATGAAAAAGTTTCTCAAAAATCAGTCGTTCGGAGTCGACTTTAAACTGTAGGTCCCACCACTCATGTATAAAAATTAACACACACAACATAAGTGGTGTGAGAAACTAGGTCGTAATCCTGACTGAAGGGTTGTAATGACCAATTGTGTATGTACTATGTATAGAGCGGACAGATTTCTGAAAATCCTTTACAATTCTCATATATGGGCCGATGTATCGAAATCTAGTGAGAGAACAAACCCTAAAAAAAACTCACCTCTCCTTCAGAATATCAATTCGTAACTCCCATTATTGTGTACCAAATAAAAAGTATTTTTTATTACGGACCTCTTTTGTTTGGCCACTTCTGCTTAGCCTGAGTACTTTGTACTTTCCGAACAAAAAAAGAAACAGCGTCAGCTGTTTAAGAAGTTTTATTTTGTTTTTTTAGAACATTTTGAACGTGTTGCCGTCTTTTATTCTAAGAAAAAAAAAAAAAAAACTCCATAAACTAACAAGTACTTTAGACAATTCAAATTCTGCCAATGCACTGAAACTACAGTGAGCGCCATAAGTGACACAACACTTTTGTTCTTAAGTATAAAAAAAGTTCCTTTAACATGAGTTGTTGTTTTTCTTTTTAACATTTTATAAGTAAAGATAAACGTTTTTATTTTTGGAAATTTATTCGACTATTCTCATTTACTTTTCTCGCTATCGTAAGAAAATGAATTATTTCAGTGGTGTTTACTCACTTTTGGCGCTCAGTGTAAATGTGTGTGCATGTGAAAGTTATTGAGCGTGTGAAAAAGTTCCATACAAAACTACCATTCATTCATTTCCACCTTCCCCCTCCTCCCTTCTACATTTTATTTTATTTTTTCAATTAGTTTTTCAACTACAAGCGATATATCATTAGCATTTCAAAATATTTTGCAATTTAAAAGGATATTTAAAGAAAAATGATTGACTGACTGATATATACGAAAAGTTCATAATGTAGCACAGTAAATAAGGGTTCCATTTGTAATTGACAGAGTAAATCACAACTTAAGCAGTTTGTTCGTTCGTTCGTTTTTAATGCTTGGCCATATGGTGTGGCTTTTTACAATGAGTTGTTGTTGAAAGCTTTATAACGTGTAGTGAGTGAGTTTCAGCATCTGTTATCTTCTTAATATTCTTGCTTAAAATATTCACATTTTCGTCTTCCACTTCTTGTCTTCTTTTGTGTTCTTTTTGCACTTCTTCAAATGTAATTATAATTTTACCTCATTTATTGAAGAATCCTTTTTCATTCATTCATTCATTCATTCGTTCGTTCGTTCCTTCATCATTTGTCTTTGGCATTAATTTCATTTCATTTATTCAGAAACGGCAACGTGAATGGTGGCTGCTGTTTTTAAATTACAGAAGTTTTCTAAAGATTTGTGACTTAAAAAACGAACTAAAAATAAAAAAAATAAAAAACAAACATAAAATCGCCAACAAAAAAGAAATTGAAAAGGAAATAGATGCCACTAATTCAAAAGGATATTCGAATATTTTTCATTTTTTTTTATTTTGTTTTCCTTTTTCTACTTTTGCATTAATTTATTTCGTACATCCGTCACTTTTAGAGTTTCCTACAAAAAAAAGCAGGACAAAAGCAAAAAATGGAAATTTTTGGTAAACTTTTGGCATATTTTTATGCTGATTTTCCTATGCCGTTTAAAATTTGTTAAAGCCGTACAGTCGGTAATTATGAAAGTCATTCGGTAGAATGTCAAAAACTGTAATAAGTTGAGCATAATCGTCTTATCGAATCTAATGTTCCTAAATTTACTAAAGCTACTGTATATTTGACACTTAATTTCGTACCCTTTACGTACAACCCTTCATTCAGGGTTGCGTCCTAGCTTTCGTACCCTTTACACTTATCAAAAACGTAACTGTTCAACCCGATATATAACTGGATATATTTTTCGAATACACTTTCAAAATATATTTTTTGCTGCCTAACCAAAATCGATTATAAAAGGTAGTTTATATAACGTTAGATATCTAGATACAGTGATGGCCTTATAATTAGAAACGACTTAGCAACATGTATGTTTGTTAATTTGTTTTACAGTTTTCACTGCGTACCTGGGATCAAAGGCTTTGTTTGGCTGTATAAAATTAACGCATACAACATAAGTGGTGTGAGATACTAGGCCGTAATCCTGACTGAAGGATTGTAATGGCCAATAGCATTCTCTATAAAATATTATGATCTCGGGCCTATGAAGGCTAGGCATTAAGTATTTTATTGTTTCGATATCCATGCCCATGTCATGCGCTACATTCATTATTATATGCTACGCCTATATGGTTCAGAAACATGTATATAGAAGACGCTGTGTCACATAAGGACACTCATTTGTGTTCTCAAGTCGCCTTCCCTTAGTATTATTGTACACTCATACAGACATACATAATTGGTCATTACAACCCTTCAATCAGGATTACGACCTATCTCCCCACACTTATGGTGTGTGTGTGTTAATTTTATAAATGGGTGGTGGAAACTACAGTTTAAAGTCGATTCTGAACGACAGATTTTTGAGAAACTTGTCCATGGCAATTTTATATTACTGTCAGAGTTTTTGCCAGAAAATCTGGTGAGAGGAAGTTGCCCCAAAAATTTTTTTTTATATTTCGTTTCGTTGGAGATGTTTGACCTGGGGTTTGAACCTCATGGCCTCACATCTAATAAGCCAACACATAACCTACTAGACTATGGCAACGTAAGGAATACTTGAGAATTATATACCATTTTCAGTGCGACCAAAATATATCACAAAATACTGTATAGATTCAGTCACATTGGTCACACACTATGTTTTATAATTGTAAGGGTAGTAAAAAGTTTTCCATTAAATATCTCTGAGAAACATTACGTTTTTACTCATTACTAACTGTGTTCTTTGTTTTTTTATTTTCTTTTCTAGGTGAGTGTAACTAAATAATACCCCCGTATGTAAGTAATAATTTATAAAACAATATCTTATGCATAGCTGTACCTATTTAAAACACCACCGCTGTTAAATTATTGATTTCAACAGTGCCTTGCCATAAAGTTATTATTTTTTAGTTTATGAATTTTTCAAAACATTCTCATGCTCAATTGCCAGAAATTTGCTAAGGGGAAGTCGCCTAAGTAATATTTTTTTACAGTTCATTTTAAACCGTGGCCTCATGTCTAATAAGCCAACACTCTACCTACTAAACAACGGCGACTTCATGATTTTCTTCTCATTACAATCCCTGCAGAATAACTTCTGTAATAGTTTTCCTAGTTTTTCAAAGCTCTAGAGGGTATGCGATTATTCAGGACAAAAAGGGTCAGCAACATAAACTATGTAACAACAAGCTTACACGCTTATCTCAGTCTTGGCTGCGTTAAAACAGAAAAGTCTGACAAATGTAAAAATGATGCACTTGCTCTCCGTTGATCCAGTTTTCCAATTAAATTTTGTTGATGCGATCCATTCTCCAAAACCTGAAGATGATATGCGGTCGGTGCAGTTTCACATCATAGTGTATCTCAATCGCTGTTTTCTTAGCAACACATTCTTTGAATTGTTTTAATTTTTCTCATGTTGCATTTCCTTTACACCGATATCCACCACATTATGGAAGCTTAGGTCAGTAGAGTTAGTGTGTCATTCTCTTGCAAATAACAGCTCACCAGTTAAAGTTATCCTCTGCTAGGTCCCAGGTCTTGTGGAAGTTCTCGAATTTCAGATCAGGATTTCAGAGAGGAAGTTTCCACGCTGCTTATAGGATGAGTATCCTATGTAGAGTGGGAGCGGCTGTGTTTAGAAAGGTATACTCAACGAAAGGAAGATCAGGAGAGAGCCAAAGGCTCTACTCAAACCATGTGGATTTGAGGCAATCAAAACTTTTTTGGGAAATTACAGTACAAGGAGGCATAACCTGAATAACCGGAAAGACAGTAGACGTCATGGGTTATGTTGGCCTTCCATTGCACTTTAGGCTTCATGAAAACTGAATAAGACAACTGTCTCTTCCATCTCAGGCCATGTGGTATTTTGCGACAATAAGCAAGCACACCAGATTGCGTGGACGGGAGCTTCCCGGTCATAGATGGAGACAGAATCCTTTTGTGGAGTGGGGCGGATATTCAGAAAGGCTTGCTCAACGAAAGAGAAGATAAAGGGAGTCAAAGACTCTTCTTAAACCAAGTGGGCTTCAGGCAATCAAATCGTTTGTTGAGAAATTATACTTCAATTTATCCTGGTGCTTTGGTAGGGCACTGTAGACTCAGAGTACTCTTATTGATTGGGAGTTGTTCTCGAGCCCAACATCTGGATTCTGTGACGATGATAATGAATCATCACAACAAATTCTTGAAATACCTGGGCGCATATCAAGTGCTAGAGGGGGAATTTTCATTGCGCTATGTGTGCACAATGGACTAAGAGCAGACACTAGCAGCATACTTTCCATCTGTGGACCAAACAATTAACCTCCACTCATAGTCATGCAGCCCTTGCGCTGACCAACTTCTTCCTCTTCCCTGATTTTGGTGGAACTTGGTCAGTACAGGGACTGCGTTTACCCGTGGCGTCACAACGGGCCGCTATGCGTACTCAAGTGAGCTTTGTGATATCAGTGCTACCACTCCGACCTAAACCTAAACCACTCATAGTCCATATCTGAGTTATTTTCTGAGATATCAAGTAACTTTACATGTCAATTACTTGAAAAGAACTGTCTATATTGTATCGTGAGTACCAGTTTAGTGTACCCTAACACGGTATGTTTGCACATTTCCGTGTATTTCTTTGGCCATTTATAATCATTGGCAGTATTTGGCGTTTTTAAGTTTTCTGATTTCTGTTTCACTCTTTTTTTTCTCTTTTTCTTGCTTTTTTCTATTCGTCCATTTTGTTCGCCAACTTTTCTCGACTTTAATACAAATTTTTTCTTCCTTCACTAGTCGTTTTTCTTTTTTTTTTGCGAGACGGACGGTAAAGAAATTTAATTAATTTCAGTTGTTACTTCCGCTTTTGATATCATGTCGTACAATTTTCTATGGAGCCCATAAGCAGAAAAAACAAAAAAAAAAAACGACGAACATAAGGAACGTGAAAAAGTAAAAATTTGCATATTCTATGTGATGGCACTTTTTATTCCTTATTTTTTATTTTTTTTCTCGTCCTCAGCTATTCATTACATTCATGTCCTTCATTATAAAAATAAATTTCATATCCTATCCGATACTAGTAATATTCTTTTTTTCTATTCTATTCACTTTTTACTGTTAAAACTATTATGTTCGTATTTATTTGCATAGGGCTAGTTTGTCCAGATAAAAGGCATTGGATTACAAGCCGTGAAAAGAAGAAAGAAAAAAAAATACAGAAATTAATGGATAAAATAGCTGAAAAATAAAAAACCTTTCAAAATTGGATTTTTTTCATTTTGCATGCATTTACGTGCAAATATTTCAAGGAAATTTAATTTGTTTTCATTTAAAATGTAGAAAATTCAAAGAGAAATGTTTGAAAAGTTGTATTGATAGAATAGGTTTGTTAACTTAGTCCATAGAATGGAATGTATGCGACATAATTACATGAAGTTTATTAAAAGAGTTTAAAGGGCAGCCACCTTAAAGTTGTCACTGCACAAATCTATCTCCTGAGTATTATAACAGACGGTCTAGTTGGTAGTGTGCTAAACTTCAAGTGGCAAGGCCATGGATTTCATATCCATCAGAGACTCTGTGTGTTTGTTGTTGACTGATTGTTTGTCTGACATTACATGTGATTACTCACCGAGTGAACTTGCTTATGTAATGCTAGCTTACCCCCTTACTTAACCTAACATTAGCCCGTTTTGATAACTCAATCACATCTTGCCGGTGATCAAAGATTACTTAGAGAAAACCATTCCGAGTCCAAAATATGAATATCTTGCTATTGCAGCAGTCTTTATATTAGGAAACCCGTTCAAAAATGCCAGCAAAGAGGTTAAAATCCTGCAGCTCTTTATCCAAGTGCGGGATACTGACACAGATTGAAAGACAGTATTTTCCTTCTCGTCAGACCCACAGCTCTTGCAGAAATAACGAGTCTTTGAGCGTGTCTACAAAAAATACTGCGTTCTTATCGGCCAGAGTTATTATTGTGCGATGGATGGCCATGTGATTTAAATACAGCCAGTGGCCACACATCCATAACTGTCTAGCAAAATTTATCAATATTGCACGTACCCTATTGCTGTCAATTAGACAGAGCTTCCCTATAACTTGGATGATATCCAAGTTAGCTGAAGCAGTTGATCGGAATACCTTTGCCTTGCAACATGTCGGAGATTAAGAGCTCTGTTTCGACTATAGCCAGTTCATCAGCAATGCAATTTCCAACGGAATTTCTATGTCCTGCAACTCATTTAAGGTTTATGTCTGAATGTTTGAATATTGCTCTGGGAAATCCCCATCATTTATGGACATGGATGCGTTAGGGCGCTAATCGTAATCCTGACTAAAGGGTTGTAATGACCACTTATAAGCCATATGAGTAATGAGATATTGAGCGGCAAATTTGCGAGGGCCATTCTGTTGACTTAAAGAAACTCAACAGTTCCTTCACAGGGAAAACTCATATTAATTGACTTGGCGAAGTAGAACAGAGCTAAACACCTTAAGAATGACATGTATGTGGGTCATTGCAATCCAAGCAAGCGGCTTAAAATTTCAACTGCATGAAAGACAAGTACGGGTTGAATATCTTCAAAGTCTTATACACGTAGTAGGAGGTTAATATGGTTTGTTTGCTGGATTAGTGTAAATGTAATGATGTGAGAGTTTCCCAGTATATTTAACATACATATGTACATACATACATAATTGGTCATTACAACCCTTCAGTTAGGATTACAACTTAGCTTCACACACCACTTATGTTGTGTGGGTTAATTTTATACGTGAGTGGCGGGACCTACAGTTTAAAGTCGACTCCGAACGACAGATTTTTTTTGGGAAACTTCATGGCAATTTTATTTACTCTCAGAGTTTTTGTCAGAAATCTGCTGAGAGGCAGTCACCGAAGAAATATTTTCATATGTCTGAGCTGGGGTTTGCACCGTGGTCTCACGTCAGTAAGCCAACAAACTACCTACTAGACTACGGCGACTTTAGTATATTTAAACTTCTCGTTATTTAACTGAATTTTTCTCTCGTTAGCGTTATTTGATTCTTCTCTTTTCTTTAATTTTCTTTAAAAACTTTCACCCTCTTTACATGAGATTTTAAAAAAATTAAAACACAAATGCTGTTCATTTTTTTTTTGTGTCACAACACAGTCTTTTGAATTAAGAAATCGTTTGGCAGTAACAACGAAAACATGCATTAAAAATCTGCTAAAGAAGATCCTTTTTTTATGGTTGCCTTGTTACGCTGGAATTATTAAAAATAGAAACTGAAAGTATGATGAATATACGAGTTTAAGAGGATACGATGAGTGCGTTGTTGTTGTTGTTGCTGTTGGAATCTACGTAAACGACCCTTATAATCTTTTAAACAACTCATGTGTGAAAACGTTTATGACAAACAATTTTTTGTTGTTGTTCTTCTATGTTTTGTGTTTTTTGTTTTTTTTTTCGTCATCCATAACATTTTTGTCATACAGCTACTGCCAATGATTCTACTGTTTTACTACTACTACTAGCTGCCTGCCTGCCACTGCTGTTGAGCAGCGTAAATATTAGAAAAAAACGAAATCAAAAGGATATGCATACTTGAGCATCATCAGGGCAGTAAGCAAGCGGAGAAAAGAGTTTTTTTTTGGTAGGGGAAGAAGATCGCATATCTTTGTGACAATTTGTGTTTTTTCATGTTGTTGTTCTTTTGTTTTTTGTTTAGTAGAGAGTAAATGAACAAAAGAGAATGCGGAAAAAAACAAGATGAATTTGTGTACACAACTAAACATATGAATATCATCCTTTAACAATATCCTTGAATACAATGTTACATACATGCGATATACATAACATGATAACTAATGTGACATTGAACGGCTGTTCTTAGTTACAGTATGTCGTCTCTGTCCTCAGCCCCCCGCTTTCACTTTAATTCGAAATGAAAAAGAAAACATTGGAAAATATAATTTTTGTGCGAAATAAGCAAATGTTTTGGATATTCATTCATAGTTATGATATGTGAAAGCCTTGAAAGGCTATTAGTCATGTTGGCAAAATCATAAGCTATTCTAATAAAACATCAGAATGCAAAAGAGAAATTTATACTTCGTTGCCTAAACAATTTAAAAATTAACAAAAAAAGACACATAAATAATTGATACTCTTTATTTCTCAATAGGTACTTAATATGATAAAGTACTTTTTAAATAATAAGTACTTTTTTCTCGGCTTCATTATTTCATATACATATATATATATTTTTAAATTCTAGTTATGGTGGTACTTTTTATTTCCCAGTAAGTACTTTTTGACAAATTACCTTTTCCTCGGCTTCATTATTTTTAATTTTTTTATTATTCTGACATGTTAGTTAAGTTGGTACTTTTTATTCCTCAGTAGATACTTTTTTGATAAAGTACTTTCTTAATAATAAGTACCTTTTTCTAAACTTTTCAATCTTATACATTTTTATCTGAGAGATTTGGTAAAGTTAGTTGGACGATTCTCTTTGAAGAAGGTCTTATGTTCATTGTGTTCACCACAATTAATACCCAAACCGGGGATCAAGCATTCCCTTAAGAAAATCTAACCCGACTCCAAAGTAAATCTTGCTGTGGCAGTCATCTCTATATTGGAAAGACCTTAAGAATATCTGACTTTTCATGGAAAAAGCAGGACATTGTCACAAAGGGTGGAAAATAGTCTCTTCTTCCTTTTTGAACCTACATATATCTCCTACAAAAGTAATTTGGGGCATGCCTTCCAATAAGACAATGGGCCCATGGGAATTAAAATTGTTTGATGGATGACCACGCAATTTAAGTCTGCAAATGAAACAGTGTTCTTTGAATCCACCAAGGTCTAGTATTTTGCACATAAATTCCCTCCGGCAACGAATTTTAATGTCTCTGCGAATTAAGCCAAGAATGCCTAGCTTAACTAAGGCAATCAACGGACTTTGGCTATTCAGATATCATCCATTGTAGGCTCCGGGATTCCATGTATGAGTTACCTTTAATTGCTTATAAACTTCCCTGAAAAATTCTCGGCATTCATGGACGTTCGGAAGTGAAGTTCCTTAGGAACTCAATCGCAGCCTGCTTGAACTAGTAAATCAAAAGATTTTCATGGAAAAACCCACGACATAAGAAGCATTTCATAATGCCCTGTGCCGATGAAATACTGCAGTTAATTCCTAATTTATATATCACAGGCCACTGGGTATTTGCAGAGTTTAGAGAATCCCAACTGAAGTCTTCGAATCTTTAGACCAGAAGTTCATAGTTGGAGTTCTGCAATCAAATGTCAAAGAGTCAACCTATCTTCCCAGAAAGGCAACATTACCTCATTTCAAGTCGGGCCAATATTTAACTGTATTAAGCCTTACGGACCATAACACTACTGATCCTCCGTTTCTAATTTTCCATAAATCTAGCTCGTAAATCGGACATAATTTGATCGATTGCAAGCGGTTTATGCTGTTTTCTAGACTGCTGCTGAAAAAAAAAATGTTTAACGGGGTCCACGTGAGATGACTAAATCGTTAGTGCAGAATATCAAATGTGACATGAACTGTACTATTGGAACCACATGTCGTTAGTATCCAGATCATCTAATTCAGTCAAAAAGAAATTTGAAATCATCAACCTATTGCACTCGCCATTGACTGTGACTCTATCAGCCCAAAATCAATAGCAAGCAGTGAATTTTTTTCGATGCATTGGAAGCTCCGGAAGTCGCCGTAGTCTAGTAGGTAGTGTGTTGGCCAGATATCAAAGACAAAATATAAAAAGTATTTCTTCGGCGACTTCCTCTCAGCAGATTTCTGACAAAAACTCTGAGAGTAAATAAAATTGCAATGAAAAAATTTCTCAAAAATCTGTCGTTCGGAGTAGACTTTAAACTGTAGGTACCACCACTCATGTATAAAATTAACACACACAACATAAGTTGTGTGAGAAACTAGAACGTTGTACAATGGGTCAATACGACCTCCGGATACTGTACTTGGCTTAATTGACAAGTACACGTCCTCTAACCTAACATAATAATTGGAAGCTCTTGTTGGAACTCATTGTCTCAAATTTTGTTAGTTCATCCAGTGCTATCCACTCATCTACTACTCCACTATCACACTAAATTGAGCCCCATTGCTGAAGATGATTCTTCGATAAAAATTACGATCTGTTGCCGACTATCTTTTAGGCTATACAGTGAACACATGACATTATCTACAGGCGTCCAAAAGACAGGCGAATGCACCAAATTGTGGTCTGCAAAAAACCGAGTTCTTGTAAGCGATGGGACATCAACTGCTTCGGATTATCCTACATACTCTCGGACTGCGGTAATATTAACGGCAGCTTTTACAATAGCCAAACGATCGCCTTTTAAACCATTTGAATCGAATTAACCCCCCCACCCTTTGATACTTTTTAGTTCATATTTCTTGACTGCTATTGCTGCCGCTACCACATAGTATAGTATAGTATAGTATAGTATAAAATGAAGTAGCGTCATCTGTAAATGATTTATGTGTGTGTATGTATTTCTGTGATAAAGTATTTGTCTTTTAGTACTTTTTTGTATGTAGAATTTTCTTTTTGGCAGAGGTATTTCGATCCTTTTGATTAATATTATCAAATGCATAAATTTAAATACCAAAAAAAGGCCAAAATGTTAGAGATTTGAAGTTGCCAAAAAGATATTTTTTTTTGTTTCGGTTGCAAGAATGTCAAGCCAATATCTGATGCACACAGAAAATTTTGAGGTTAGTTTGAAGGGTACTTTATTCAGGGTACTTTAGTAGGGAATTTGAATTTAACAAGAATTTCTTTTTTTTTTAGTCTTTAATAACAAATTAAATTCAAAGAAAAGTATCCTTAGCTGCCACCTTTCATTATATTTTCACTGTAAAAAGCTCTTGTATATTGCATTACGATCTATTTTTCACGCTTCAGCTAAGCTTTTGAGGGGCGCTACAAAAAAGAACTGAAAGTGAAACCATTTTTAGCCTTTACATGCTTGCAACAGGAAAAAAAACACTGCAAAAATAAAGCTCATGTATATGTTTTTCAAGTGTTGCTGATGCTTTTATAGAAATTCAACGTACATATGGTACGTACCGTGTACCGTGTACCCTGTGCTACACTTCAAAATGTCGAGTGGCGTTGTAATAAATATTTTTTTTTATTTTTTCATTTATTTTCTTAAATTGTTTTCATTGAAATATTAACACTATACATTCCCTATAGTTAGTTGTAATATTATACAGCAATAACAACAACTACAACAAGTTCGTTAAGTTGTGCAACATTCCTGCAAGTAGGTTAAGTGTAAAGTAATATCGTAAGTTGCAAGAAACCAGTGTGAAAGAAAAAAAAATGGTTGCAAAAGTATACATTCGGTCTTATGTTTTGCTACTTAAAGAATAACTTGTTTAAAATTTAAATTTAAACAGATGTTGCATTATAAGGATAGCAACGCAACGATCTGTTAAAGAAAGGATTCCCAGAAAACTATAGGAAAAATAAGGACCTTAAAAGGTGACAATGCATTAGTTTTCACAAACGCTACTGCATTGGTTATAGTCAATATGCGAATTATTCCACAGGTTCCTTGAATTATTGTTCAAAAGATCTACCAACAATACGAAGATAAAGTCAGCAGTTGTTGGCAGTTTTTCTCTTATTATAGCTTTGAACATTTCAAAATTCTTGGTATAGTCGATCTAGATCTCCTTACATCTCACTCTCGATTTACAGTCTGCGGCTTAATGTTGGTTCTATTCAGTGTTTACACGATTTTTAAGAAAGCCCTTCAAATTCGATAATCTGTATGCCTCATAGCCCTTCGACAGCGTTGAATTGTGTGAAGAAGTTTTTATTTTCGTCGTATGAGTTCCTCAACCATCGCAAGCAGGATCTGCTGCTTACTTTAGAACTCACATCTGATGATGTTAAGCTCTCTTGTGATTTGAATGCCTTCAGCTTTTTATACATCTATGCCCCATCGTTGTGTTTAATGCAGGGTCTACTTGCAGGACCCTAAGGACCATCCTCATTGAGACTTCTTGCCGCATTGGTCTTCACCTGTCTCTGTTGTTGATGAAACTAATCCTGTCGACATAAAGCGAAGTCTTAGGAGGCTGTGGTTGTGTTTGATCTTGTATTTTAAGCTTGAAACCATATTTAGAAGAGTTCACTTGTCATTTCTGCTTGTGGGCTGACCACCACAAATAGTGGTATTCAGCACGACTTCAGATTTTCACACGTGGTAGCTGTGCTTGCGGATCTCTTAATTCCAATTCACTAACTTGCCGGATAGAACATTTGAAGCCTTCTACGTATACTACTACGTATTCTACTACGTCTTCTACTACGTATTCTACTACTTATTCTACTACGTCTTCTACTACGTATTCTACTACGTATTCTACTACGTCTTCTACTACGTCTTCTACTACGTATTCTACTACGTATTCTACTACGTCTTCTACTACGTCTTCTACTACGTATTCCACTACGTATTCTACTACGTATTCTACTACGTATTATACTACGTATTCTACTACGTCTTCTACTACGTATTCTACTACGTCTTCTACTACGTCTTCTACTACGTATTCTACTACGTATTCTACTACGTATTCTACTACGTCTTCTACTACGTCTTCTACTACGTATTCTACTACGTCTTCTACTACGTCTTCTACTACGTATTCTACTACGTCTTCTACTACGTATTCCACTACTTATTCTACTACGTATTCTACTACGTATTCTACTACGTATTCCACTACGTATTCTACTATTTCGTACGTATTCTACTATTTGGCAGGACATACATATATACCTCAGGAGATTGTAGTTCGAGACTCAGACTTTATTATGAAAAGATTTAACGCTGCAAGATCTTCAAAGCTATCGTCGAAATTGTCCCACCTTGCTAGACGTTTGTCTACACCTTTAGCATTGCTACCGAATCAGGTATAACCATGCCTAATCGGGGAACCAGTCCACTTCCATAGGCACTCAGATCTGTTGCCACTCTGGTCTTATACCCTTGCTTCCTTTGAAGTAGGTTTGGTCGTCTTCTATGTCTAATATTTCATAAGGGAATGATAAATATGTATTCCCTTGGCAGATGACAAATACATATCGAAATGAAGTCCACTATGAGCCACATACAACCCAGATTTGAAAATTACGCCCTGAATTCGTATCAAAAACCAGAGAACATCCTCAGCTGCACTTATCCTATGAAACAGATGCTGAAAAATGCTTTGTGATCAGATTACAATTCCAGACAGATATCTAATAATGGATACAAATATAAAGGCCTACCGTAACATAGAAAGCAGACGCTTTTGGTCTGTGCATAACGGTAAAAAACTATGAGGCTGTGAGGTATGGAAAGGATACTTCCCAGTTAGGTTAGGTTATGTTAGGTTAGAGGACGTGTACTTATCAATGAAGACAAGTACAGTAGCCGGAGGTCGATTTGACCCATTGTACAACGTCCTAGTTTCTCACACCACTTATGTTGTGTGTGTTAATTTTATACATGAGTGGTGGGACCTACAGTTTAAAGTCGACTGCGAACGACAGATATTTTGAGAAACTTTCATTGCAATTTTATTTACTCTCAGAGTTTTTGCCAGAAATCTGCTGAGAGAAAGTCGCCGAAGAAATACTTTTTGTATTTTGTCTTGATGTCTGGCCTGGGGCTCGAACCCTGGCTTTACGTCTAATAAGCCAACACACTACCTACTAGACTACGGCGACTTTCCATTTAGAATTTTATGATTCTAAATACTTTCACTGAGCCTGGGTGATGACCAACTATAACAGGGCATTGTCCACTTCAAATGTGGTTATACTTAAGAACAATTTATTTATTTTCGATAGAGTCTGCTATTGATGACCACTTTCAGAAACTGGACTAAAGTCTGGCTAATGTTTGGATCGCCCTCGTGCATTCATATGCTAGTGATGTTCAATTTTAATGATCGCCTATGGAGGTCTGCGTGAAACCCTATTTTCTTTAAAGAATATTCAGAATTTATTTTACGTTTCTACAGTCCGTATTTCATACAATAACTGACGGCTTCATAATAACCCGGATTCTTGAATTTAACTCCTCTTCATGATACAAAAAAATTGTATCAAATTTAAAAGAATATTTATTATGAACATAATTTCCTTTTTGCCAACTAAACAGGTGCTAAACAAATTTTCTCTTGAAATACAAAAGAAAAGAAAAAAAAATGCCAAAAAATAAAAAAATTTTCAAATATTCACAAATATCATGGACTGACAGCTCTGCTGTCGTTCATTGCATTCATTCGTTCCTTTTCTTTCATTCTTTCATTCCTAATATAATATTTTAACAAATAAACTGGTGCCAAAAACTTGAATTTCATTTATTTTTATTTTTTTTTTTTTTTCGTTTCGGTTGTTGTGCTATTTTGTATTTCAATTCCAGCAAACACTGCAAAATAGGTTCTCTGCTAAGGAATTTTGGTTGGGAAAAAAATAGAAACACAAGCTCAAGAATATGGCAACAATTTGTGAAATTCTAAGGAATAATAAAGACTTCTTTCGATTGTTGCTGTTGCATTTACACAATAATCTGCAGATGCTGCCCTCAGTTTAAGCTGGCGTTGCATTTTTATGATGTGTCAGTAATAAACTTGTAGAGAGAATTTGCTGTTTTTTTGTTTCTTTAAGAAGAATGAGAAAAAAGAAACAAATTTGTGGAAAGGATTTTGTTTTTCTTTCCGAAGAAAATTATGGGAAATCATACTCTTATTTTACTTGACTTGTCAGGCTTTAAAATTCTTAGAAAATTGCTTTAAAGAATGCAGATTTAAAATTAAAAATTTCGCTGTACTTTTATAGGAGTATATACATACATACATATGTACATACATACATATGTACATACATACATATGTACATACATATATACATACATACATACATACATACATACATACATACATACATACATACATACATACATACATACATACATACATACATATATACATACATACATACATACATGCATACTTACATACATACATGCATACATACATACATACATAAATACATACATACATATGTACATTAGGGTGGCCCCGTTTGTATGGAGAAAAAATAAGGTATAGATGTTCCCAACTAAATTGAAAGTTTGATTCATTCTAAGGCTACGTTTCTCAATTTTTTCGTCCTGGGGTCAATATTTGGTGAGCTGGATCAAAGGATAAAAAGGTCCTTTTTTGAGGTTTCTTGGATTTTTTTCATATTTCTTCCAAAGGAACTATAAATAAATTTGGTATCATATGAAAGGTCTTTAAGAGGCGCTTTCAATAGATTATAAGAAATTTTAAAAAAAATTTTGAAAATTCAAAAATTTTGAAAATTTCGGACAAAATTTTCGTTTTTTTTAATTTTTTCATAGAATTTACTTAACAAAATTGTTGAAATTTCTTGATTATAAAGACCATGTAATTTAACCAAAATGGTTTTTTTCGTTTTTCAAAATTCAATATAGTTCAATTTTTATTAAAATTTTTTTAAACTTAATTTCTTCTCTATCTGACAACCTCTGTTAATTCAATTCATATATGTAATGGGTATCAAAATAACGCAAATTTTATTTTCTTTCCATTGATGTATAATTTCTTATAATTTTATTTTGTTATACAACGAATATTTCAATTTAAACCAAAACATTTGCGATACATCCCGCTATAATGTAATTTTCTTGTTATTCCGTAATAATAATAATAATAATTTTTTTTATGTTGTTGTTTTTTGTTGTTTATTTTTAAAGTAATGAAGAATTTACAATTTAAATTAAGCTGCATTTTCTCAAAATATTATTGCACAAAAACAAATGAGAACAAAAAAGTAACTGTAATTATTTCATTTATGAGTCCACATGTTTTTAAAGTAGATATGGAATAATATCACTTTCAAAATTAACGGTACATTTTGAAAAAAACATGGCCTTCTATATATGATTTTTTTTGTAAAAAATAAAAAAGAGATTTTTTGGCTTTAAATTTTACTAGTTATTATTGGTTTAATACAATTTCTTCATTACTTTAAAAATAAACAACAAAAAACAACAACATTAAAAAAATTATTATTATTATTATTACGGAATAACAAGAAAATTACATTATAGCGGGATGTATCGCAAATGTTTTGGTTTAAATTGAAATATTCGTTGTATAACAAAATAAAATTATAAGAAATTATACATCAATGGAAAGAAAATAAAATTTGCGTTATTTTGATACCCATTATGAATTTATGAATTGAATTAACAGAGGTTGTCAGATAGAGAAGAAATTAAGTTTAAAAAAATTTTAATAAAAATTGAACTATATTGAATTTTGAAAAACGGAAAAAACCATTTTGGTTAAATTACATGGTCTTTATAACCAAGAAATTTCAACAATTTTGTTAAGTAAATTCTATGAAAAAATTAAAAAAAACGAAAATTTTGTCCGAAATTTTCAAAATTTTTGAATTTTCAAAATTTTTTTTAAAATTTCTTATAATCTATTGAAAGCGCCTCTTAAAGACCTTTCATATGATACCAAATTTATTTATAGTTCCTTTGGAAGAAATATGAAAAAAATCCAAAAAACCTCAAAAAGGACCTTTTTATCCTTTGATCCAGCTCACCAAATATTGACCCCAGGACGAAAAAATTGAGAAACGTAGCCTTAGAATGAATCAAACTTTCTATTTAGTTGGGAACATTCGCAACTTTTATTTTGGGGCCACCCTAATGTACATACATACATACATAATTGGGAATTACAACTCTTCAGTCAGGATTACGACTTAGCTTCTTACGTATGTTATGTGTGCTGATTTTATTCGTGATAGGCGGGATCTGCAGCTTAAAGTCGGCTCCGAATGACAGATTTTGTAGAAAAATTTCAAGGCAATTTTTTATTTACCCTCAGAGTTTTTGCCAGAAATCTGCTGAGAGGAAGTCGCCAAAGAAATATTTTTTCATGTTTTCGTTTTGGTGTCTGACCTGGGGTTTGAACCATGGCCTTACGTCTAATAAGCCAACACACTACCTACTATACTACGGCGACTACTGCAAGGAATATACTCAGCAGAATCCTGCCACCTTATTACATAAATTTGTCGTTTCAATGGTCGAAAATGGTTGCTCGAGTACTGCGACCAGCTCTTGTCCTGCCCACAAAGTCTTCCCTAATACAGCCCTAACGAACTTCAGTATGCAGTGTGGTGTCTGCAATGATAAACTTCGTGTCCAGTATCTGATTAGCACTCAGGTTTGTAGAACGTGTTTCGGACATTTTTTTCCTCTTCACGGAATCTACAGAAATGACTTGAAATGACTTCAATTCTGAATAAGTTTTCTGCATTGCCCAGTCAGATCACCAGTTACTATTATCACGCAGATGTAAAGACATTGTCTCAAACCCATTTACTATTATTTTTCTTTCGATTATACCCTATCAAGCTTTTTTTCTATCCCCAGAAAAGTGGATTCAGCTTCGTGAAAGCTCTCCTTCTCACAAGTTGCCAGTACTCTGCTGAGAGGGAAAAAATTCGTTTTGTTGGAGATGTGTGATCTGAGGTTTGAACCGTGGCCTTAGATCTAATACTAGACTATGACGACTGCAATACTTATCTTTAGAACTATAAATCAGCCATTGAACCCTCAGTATAAACACCAGAGATCAGCAATGAGTATTCAAGACGATGAGTAGATTCGAATCATACTCATAATTTCTGATAGTTATATGCATTCATACTTATTTTAACATCATACTCATACTACTCATATTCAAAGTTTGAAATACTCATGGTACTCATACTTAACAATACGCATGATGTTATTGATGTCGACTCTCCATGACTCATCGTATACACGAATCACAAAATAAGTATGATTCGCAGGCGAACACTACAATACCCACTAGAAGGATGTGTATTTGCTTTGCTTGCTCTCTTTGTCTTGATTTTCTTCTTTTTTTTGTAAATACAACAACAACTACCACTGTAAATTTTAATGAATGATGCGAATCACTCGAATTATTTATGAGTACGACAAGTATTTTTCTAAATTTATAAATCTGAATGAGTAGGGGGTATGAATCAAACATATTTCGAATGTTATGAGTTTGATGTCAACGTTGTACTCATACTCATTGCAACTTGTACTTATAAATCAATGTTGTACTGAGTACGAATGAATCAGAGTAGTTGGATTTCAATACTGTTGACTCACTTATACTCAAAATTTCATGAGTACTTATGAGTAGCGAAAAAACGATTCATTGCTGATCTCTGATAAACACCACATCGAAGATTATTCAAAAATATCGGGTGACTCTGAAGGAGATTTCGATATTCTCTCTCATATTGGTTCCTATAATCTTGGACATTGAAAAAGTGTATGCATTTGAAAAGACTGATGCAACAAAACATAGAATTGATTTCATATGTGTGCAGATGGACGCACATACTATGACACATGTATAATCGTAAAGAAAACGTGAGAGAATTAACCCAAATATAGGAAGGCCAGACAAATCGGATCTTGTATGGAAATATGCAAAACAAAATTTTCTCTAAACCTGACATCGTTGCAGTTTAAACAAGACACTGGCGCGGACGATGGTAATACTTCACAAGAACTTCTGTAGAAACTGTAATAACAGAGTAGAGGAGAAGACCTCAGTATATCTTCACATTGTCTGGCACTGTAGAACATGAAACCGAGAACTCCTAGGCACCCATAATTTTCAGAATTGTTGTCATACTCCTATGCCAAAGTCCATAAGTGGGTGGAACAAGGGTTTTAATTTTTTTCTACCTAAAATTGGCCTTTCAAAATTATTAAATAATTTGCTTTCTTTTTAAATGCCATTTGAAATTTATAACCGCTATTTGCAAGCAGCATATAAATTTTGTAACAAATGCTCTGCCAGCCATAGAGCAACAAAAAAAAACCGCAAGTATTTTTTTCCCATTTTTTTTTTGCTGTCGTATTAATAATACACTCGCATATAATTTTATGGCAACATAAACAGAGGACAGTCAAAGCCAATGATATCGTCACAGACATATCGTCATATCGTTCGACTCGTATAATATTATAGAGTGTTTGTGTCACATGTTAT
Organism: Sarcophaga variegata; assembly: GCA_932273835.1. NCBI lineage: Eukaryota > Metazoa > Arthropoda > Insecta > Diptera > Sarcophagidae > Sarcophaga > Sarcophaga variegata. The sequence goes on from OW026362.1 coordinate 11,843,897, forward strand.
AAACGCTTAAATGCATTCACTTACACGCTAACATAGACTGAAACAAAAACAGCAAAAACAACAACAACAACAAAAACTAAAATGTAATCCTTTACAGGCTCATTATTATAACCGAAACGAATAGCAAAAAATCAAATGGATTGCAAAAAAAACTGTCCCCAACACAAATGCAAGGCACACATACATTCATGCGTATCCATATGCATACTTTGTCACCAACCAGTCAGGCATAAATGTACGCGACATCTCATTAACAATATGCGGTGATGGCCGCCAATGTTGTTACTGATGCCACTGCCACTGCCACTAAATTATAGATGAGCACATGTGTGTGTGTACCATACATACATATGTATTTCCACATAATGCAACAACATAATGATTTTAAATATTTTATAGTCGAAGTCAATTTTTACTTGTTTTTTTTGTACTGGTGGGTGGCCAGCCTTTTAAAACCCAACCACCACGCTCTAGTATTGCAGGCCCATTATCCTTAACCACAATTATTTATATTGCTCTGTATGTGTATATTAAAGGATCGAAAGAGATAGAGAGAGAAAAAGAGAGCGGCAGATAGGGAAAGATAGTGCTGGAGATATATATATAGAGAGAGAGAGAGCGGCAGAGAGCTCCATTATTATTATTTTAAGCTTATTCGCTGTGCAAAAAATATGCACTGAATTGTAATGAATTGTGTCTACAATTTCTATGCATACATACATATGTCCAGAGCATTACATGATTCGTTTTTTGTTGTTGTCAATGCGTCGTTGAACTAAATTTTTGACTTTAAAATACTTCTATACACCGCCCAGTCAGTGTATTTAGCAGTGAAATACATACATTTTGTTAAAAACTATGGCAACTAAATAATTACGATAAACTTGAGCTGAAAATTATAAATAGGATGGTAATGATTTGTAAAATACAGGCATGGTATGCTCTAGGATAGGATAAAGGTTAGGTTATAGGACGTGTACTTGTCAATTAAGAGGCCGAATTGGCCCATTTTACAACGTCCTTAAAGAGTTAAGGATAATAGAGGGAATAGGATATAAAGGAGAGGATGCAGGAAAAGGTATAATGGGAAGCAGAGGAATTACACAGACCAGACACAACAAAAGGGGAGAGCGCGACTACATTGACGAAGCCCTAGCACCTCTCAACCAGCCTATGCTACTAATGAGTCTGTGGAGAGGCTTGATGTCGGCTCTCGACACAGCATTCAAGCTCTCAAAGAAGGCCCTGCCAAGGGTCCTCAGCCTCAACCTACACCTGTAGATAGTCTCTAACTCCTCCTCATCGCAATATGCCCTGCAATAGTCCGGCTGGGATCTGTTCCATATCCCCGTCAGCGACCTAATCTCGCAGTGCCCCGTGATAAAACCGACAACCAACCTTAAGCTGGCCTTATCCAAGCCCAGCCGCCAACCTGTTCCCTTTCTGTCCACAGCAGGCCATAGACATCTAGAAACAAAACAGCCCGATCCGTTCCCCCAACGCCTCTGCTCTTCCTCCCTGACCCATCTATTGATGAGGCCGTAGAGGTGACAGATTGGGGGGTCAGGACCAACTATAAAATCGCCCCCAGAGAGCGAAAGGATAGGATAAAAGTGAGTGACAACTGTGTTAAATCAAAGCTTACTTGAGCACACATAGTGATTGGTTGTGATATTATATCAAGCTATGCCCCAGAGGGGTCTTGACAATCGGCTTCATATCTTTGCATTTAAAGTGCGCTGCTGTAAAATCATGCTGAAGACTAGGCCGTGAGTTTAATGACTTTAATGATCGACCCTTACTAGGTACCAGTAAGGGTGAGTTAAATTACAGAAGTCTGCGATTAGACGCAGAGGGAAATTGGTAAATAAAAGGGGACAACTCATCCACAGAAGTTATTTGCTATTTAGTACTACGACCATTTGATCGGTTGTATCTATCCCTAATAACGTTTCCCACAAGCTCATTACTTACTCAGTTAGTTGGCAATTACAACCCTTTAGTCAATCATCCATTCCATCATACAATTATAACTCGTGACTGGTATTGTTATCAACTCATCTTTGGCTAGATAGGTTCCAAGAATTAATTTTAAATGCCCAAGAATAAGAGATTCTTAGCTCAACCAAGCTACTTTCCAGACTAGATATTCCACATACCATTCTGGCCCTCTAACCTCTCAGGTCTTCATGGTCAAAATATAGCCAAAGAATGTGTTGTGATGTTTATTTTATGAAAGTACAAAATGCACGAGCAGAAATAGATAGAAATGTAGCAGCTGTCACTACTTTTAGAAACTTAGAATTCTCAAACTCATAGGATAAAAACTTAAGTGTTCCAGCTTTCACAACCAATATGTATTTCTGTACGCATAGCACTGGCTACTGGTCACTGGCCACATTTAGTTGCTAAGAGAAAACTAAGTTTGTATGCGATTATCCTAACGTGCAGACAGAAATACTTGAATATCTTGTCCTTTTCTATTACAGAAGAACTAGGTGGCCTTACAAATACTAAAACACTTTCGGTCAAACTTCCGGGCTTGTTTTATTTTCGTTTACTACTCTATAATGACTCATATATTCTATAGATCTGAAAATAATATTTACCTCATCACACTCATTTTTAATGTTGTTCTTCTTCTTCTCTTTTCAGGTAAGTGTTGCTTGTTAATAAATGCCGAATGAATTTAAAATTTTGGTAAGAAATATTCAAATTGTGATGATCTTTTCTAACAGTATTCGAACACGTGTTAATATTTTTGAAATTTAAAAAATGAGCTGCAGACGTTTTCATGTAGATTTGATGGGAAAGAAGAAATCAAGGGGCGCCATTTACATTTGATTATAAGATATGGCCATAATGATTATTTCATTATTCAGACCAGTTTCTTCTCAACAGTTAGATGAGATACCCACATTTGTTGATGTCATAAGATGACAATATAATAGATTTTGAAACGAAATGATGCAATCATGACTTAATCTTGACGGTACGACTGGAAAACATTCTCTCCGGAATGAGTAGATCATTAAATCTCCCCTGTAGGCCTCTCGGCTCTACACATTTCTATATCAACCAATATTGCACGATGGTTTGTAATGTGTGCCGCCCCCTGTTTACAATTTAAACTTCTCAACTGTCATAGAATTACTCGCCTTCGGTTTAGATTCTTAGGCAAACGTAAAAAAAGAAACAGAAGATATACAGACCATCAGATCCCAAAGATGAAGATTCCGTCTGAAGGCATTGGGTCCAAGCAAGAGTTGTGTTACTTTGTCACTTTGCTTTTCTATCAAATATTGGTTCTGCTCCTTTTCGATTGGCATCATCCTCTCTGTCTGATTGCTATTGTTTGTGATCCCTTCGAGCCTGGATAAAATACCCATTCGGACAACATAGTTCTTGCGTTTACTGATGAATCAAGCAACCGACCTTCCAACCTCTTCTCCGAATACTTTTATATATGACGATGGCTTACACTTAAACCGAATTACAACAACTTTAGCGTTGTAATGACCAATTATGTTTGTAATCTTTTAGCGAGGATTAAAACCTAGCTTCTTACACCACCCATGTTGTAAGTGTTAATTTTATCCATGAGAACTTTATTTCGTAGATTCCGAACGACAAATTTGAGCAACTTTGCATTTAAAATTTGTTTACCTTACAGTTGTGTGGTGTACACAAACTCTTACGATCTAATGGCTGCATCAGTGTTAAGTAACAGATCTCTTTTTGCTCCATCGAGTCACAATTTATTCAGAAATCAAGCGAGGAGGCGCTGAGTTCACGGCCACTCCTCTCTATTAGGTATAGTCGCATAAGTAGAGTCTCTCTTCATAATAAATGTAAAATGGGGTAAGAAATATGTGAACCCCAGCTAATTGTTTTGCTAAAAAGTTTAGAGATGGAATTCAAAATTAAAGTCCACAAAAAAATTGAAAATATAATTATTGTCCAAACAATTGCAGAATTTTACTTCATTCTATAGACTGTAGAAAGGTTCATTGATGCTCAATTAAAACTGGATTATAATCCGTATAATTAATCATCCTCCCACTGCTTTCTAACGACAACCAGGTCCGTAAAGGTTGCCTGTAAAGATTAAGTGACATCAACTGATAGATCACTTGGGGATAAGGAAGATACAGTCGTAGTTTTTCTGGACATAAAGTTGACCAATAGTTTTCGTTGTCATTTCGATTGGATTTTCGATTGATTAATGTATTCATAGGGGAACTTTTCTTCTATTAAATAGTGTGTCATCGCGTCTAGAGTAACACATCCTCAGTTAACCAGAATAAACGCTTTTGGACCCCGCACTGCCGGTGGTTATGCGTGCAGAATTATTGATCATTGTCATAACTGAAGTATTGCCGAAGAGATGAAAACACTTGAACACTGCAAATATATTTTCTAGTCCTCCTTTGTCGGTAGATTAGTTATGCTGACATCTGATAAACTGGATGTGAGAGAAAAGGCAATGAGCTTAAGAGCTTACGAGAGATTTAGTACCAAAACGGTATTTCTAGAAATGAAGTCGCCATAGTCTAATAGGTAGTGTATTAATTTATTACTACCATTTCCTCTCAGCAGTTTTTTTTTGCAAATAATAAAACTGCCATGAAAAGTTTCTCAAAAATATGTCTTTCGGTGATGACGTGAAACTGTAGGTACCACCACTCATGAAAATTTTTCAATACACAACATGGGTGGTGTGAAAAGCTAGGTTGTAAGCCTAACTAAATGGCTGTAATGGCTAATTAAGTGAGATTCTCTATGTTACTTGAAGTTCTTGCTGAACGCCCAAAAGACACTTCCTGACGACAACAACAACAATGTACGAAAGGGTCTCCTATAGTTTTACCATTGCGGTACATCTCGGAAGCAGAGCAGCTGACACACGTTGTGGTCTCAGTTTTAAATGTCGTCTTTTTTCCTGTGATATACTGCCCCTAATTTTATATCGAAATGTTGTACACGATCTTACAAACACACCAAATTGATGGTCTTGGCTGAAAATTCTTACTGGGGAGTGTATAGTTTTCAACCCATTGTCAAGACGATAGACAACGAACATCATAGAAAGACGAAAAAGACGAGACTACATATACTTGGAGAGTGTAGCACTCAAACAGAAAAAGTTATTGACCACAATATCCTATGCACATACACGGTATTTAGGGGCTCATAATTAAAATTTCAGTGTAAGGAAGTCCATCAGACTCTCTCGAACGGCTACTATATGCTACAGATGGAAGCGCTCACTATTAACCGCGTAGATAAGGATGACACAAGACCTCGACAACATATAATGGATATATACGCCTTCAAAAGAGCAACTAATTGGTCAACATTTCATTGGATTCTTTCGGGTAACAATAAGTGGACAACAATCCTTTCCGTACCTCTTATAAAAAAATAAGTTTTCACGTCCCTGCAATCACTCCCTCACACTTGTTCACACCCCAAAAACCTTTTCGGTCATAACTTACCAATTTGCCAGTATGGGTCTGCACTTATTAACATCAACGTTAGTCTATATGGTCAATAATTTTATTGATTGAAATACAGAGAGAGTTCAAAATACACCAAAAAACGAAAAAACACAATTTTTTCCTCCCAAAAAAATTTGAAAATTTCACACCGAAAGTGCAAAAAACAAATGAAAAAGAAATGAAATAAAAAAAAGAACTGTAAAAAATATAAACGAGTATATGCGAAATCTGAATCAAAATATATGGCCAAATAAGTTTTTTACGAGCCTCTTCATGGCCAGCATTCAAACAACACATTGTACACACAAGATATACGTTGAAAACGTTCTGGGATGGAGATCATAAATTTAACCATTTTAACTGGTTTCCCACCAGACATACATGCATATGTATGTATGTACATATGATGTTTTTGTAGGTGGTAAGTTTTATAAGTTTTTAAAAAGTTATTTACTTGATATTCATTATTGAATGAACACATTCGTAACGACCAAAATTTTGTTAATTATCAACACCACACTCCTCACGAACCCATGCTCGTTATAGAAAGCCCTTGAAACTTAAGTAGGAAAACGATTAGGTAGCATTATCGATGCATAAGGTCCAAAGTATTTTCGATCGCTAGTATCTACTAAATTTCTAACCAAATTTCTACTCGAAATCGCTGTTTCAATACGACGAATTGCGTTTTCAAAGAATAATTTTAAATGAGTTACAAAGCTGTTGAGAGCTTCTATCAATGCGTGAATTTCATCCACTCGCATCACCCCTTTAAACTGCTCTCATCGATTTAGCATTACATCGTGATCAATATTTTTTATTCACTGTTGCAGAAGTGCCCAGCACTTTTTTCGCCAATGATAAATTCGCTATGCGAACAGTCAATTAGCATTTCACTTGGTACTCGATAGTCACATGAAAGTCATCGACCAAAAATGCAAATAATTGGTTAAAAAATGCAAGTCATCGACCAGAAAGTTGCAAGTTATTGGCCAAAAAAAATGAACTCATCTACCAAAGAAAATACTAGTCCTACCAAAGAAATGCAAATACAAGTCATCGACCAAAAAACGCATTATCGACCAAAAAATGCAAGTTATCGACCAAAAAATGCAAGTTATCGACAAAAAAATACAAGTAATCGACCAAAAAAAAATACAAGTCATCGATCAAAAAAATGCCAGTTATCGACAAAAAAATACAAGTCATCGACCAAAAAAATGCTAGTTATCGACAAAAAAATACAAGTCATCGACCAAAAAAATGCTAGTTATCGACAAAAGAAATACAACTCATCGACCAAAAAAATGCTAGTTATCGACAAAAAATACAAGTCATCGACCAAAAAATGCAAGTTATCAACCAAAAAATTTCAGTCATAGCCCAAAAATGCAAGTCATCGTTCAAAAAATTCCAGTCATAGCCCAAAAATGCAAGTCATCGTCCAAAAAAAAGACGGAAGCCTTCGACAAAAAGTGCAAGTCATCGACAAAAAACGCAATACACCGACAATTTTGCCTGCTTTATGTAGAGAATTTTTTGTTGCTCATTTGAGGAAAACAATTAGCTTTGATGCCTATATCTGCGGTCTCAAGTAACTCACGGCCAGAAGAAAACCTGTTTTGGAGTCCTTGATACCAGGGCTTATCAGCCCACTAGGTTCATTTCCCCTACTAAGTCCATTTTTTATTCCATTTTACTCGATTTTGTTAATTTGAAAAAAATTATCTTCCAGACTACGGCGATATCAACCTACTAGTTGAGGATTACATTACCTACCATATTCATCTCAATTTATTAAAGAATGCTTCGTAATTTTCTAACAAACCACCAAATCGTTTCGTTACCCTCTTAAATTGCTTAAATTCTTAACAATTCAAGAAAAAATTTTTAATAGTTCCAAAACACGTTTGTAAAAATCTCTGCCAGCTTATCTTCATAAATATGTAATCAGCCTAGAAGTTTTGACCTTAAGCGTTTACTAAGTTTCCATTTTTTGTATTTTTTTCTTATTTCTCTTCTTATGCCAGGCTTTTGTGCGTCTGCATTTAATTCTGAAGTAATAATTCTTCAAATTCCCAAATGCAATTGCAATGTGAAACATTGTTCACAGAGCAGCATCAGCTCTTTGTGATCTCCATCCAGAAATTACAAACTAATGTCTGGCTGGTTGGCTATAATAGCAACAAATGCAGGTAACAAAAGTTACCATACAATCATGATTCCTTATTTAAATAAAACTGGTTAAAGGAATATTAGAATAGAGTTTGAAAAAAAACAAAGACGGGGTTGAATATTTTAATACTTTACGACCACAGGTATGGTTGCAGCAAAAAAAAAATAGAAAAAGTGGAAAAACAGCAACAACCGCTTGGTCTTGAATACTTTGTAACTTATTTGAGTTTTTCTTTTTTCCTTCTATTTTTTGTTTCTAATTTGAAACCAAAGTTAAACGGGTAATGTACATGGAAACCTAATGGTGACCATGACAATGGCAACTAAATTGTAGAAGGAAAGAAAAAGAAAATATGCCAAAGGAAACCGTATTAGCTTTCCCTGAAAATCCTTTAAAAATTTGATGCGAAAATAAAGTCTACTTTTAGGTGTTTTCACTGTATTTTATATGAACGCGTTAACAATTTTATTTTATACTCTATAAAGACTTTTCTGTACTCTATACATGGTGCATGGAAAAAGTCCTGCATACACACACATTTATTTATATACCTCAACATACATACATCCTTGCCAGGTTTTATATCAAAATCACATACAAAAATTGTAGCATACATTTGGGGATTTTTGTCGTCAAAAAAAATATTTGACTGTTCGCTTGTGATTGTTAATTTTCACTGCCATTTTTTATGTTTTTTTTTTTTGTTTTTTGGTTCCCTCCTGTGATTTTTCTCTCTTTTTTTTCTTTTAATTCGTTTTCATTGTATTGTTTCGGGTTTTATTTTTCAAAACTGTTTCGCTGCAATAGTCCCATAAAGTTTTTCGCAATACATTGTATTTTTTTGCAACGATTTTTCTTTTGTTTTTGTAGTTTTTCCCCTAGACTCATAAATAGATCGTTGCTTTTTTATTTGTTGTCATGCTAATAGGTCTGCCGGGAAAAATAAACCCGAAAAAATTAAAGCGCAGAAAGAAATAATTGTTGCTCGTTATTTATTGTTGTCCAAATATATAACGATTTTTAATTATTGCTTAAGTTATGGGTTTTGTTTAAACTATGTGGCCAAACAAGGGTCAATGACCTATTCCGTAGTGCAAAAAAAAAATGTGAGAGACACATGTGCTTAGTGCAACTTATAGGCAAAGAATTTTAACTTTCAGAACATAAGCTTATGCCAGACTGGTTCAATTACAGGCCAAACTGAACACAAAAAATCAAGCTTGGCGTTTCAAATTTTTTTTTTATCAAACTTCATTAAATTGTTAGACTTTCAATGAAGCCAATAACGAAATGGGTCAGTCTGAATGATCTCAAGGCTACAGCAAGTAAATGAGAACTGATTTGTCATTACATAGTTGGTCATTACAATGCTTCAGTCAGGATTACGACCTAGCTTCTCACACTCCTATTGTGTATGTGTTAATTTTATACATGAGTTTCTGAACCTGCAGTTTAAAGTCGACTCCGAACGACAGATTTTTCAGAAACTTTTCATGGCAATTTTATTCATTCTCAGAGTTTTTGCCCGAAATCTGCTGATGTTCTATAACTGGGTTGGAGTTTGAACCGTGGCATCACGTCTAAGAATCCAACTAGACTACGACGACTTCTATTCTATTCGTTGATTATAATAAAGAAAATGACCAACAAATTTTCAACAAAATTTCTTTCCAAAAGTTTTCTAAGTTTTCCCTTAGAGAAGCTCATGCAGTTTATTGTTGGATCGGATCATCGGAAATCATCGCCAACTTATATTGGTTCAAAGAGGGTTTTTTTATTTATTTACTCTCAGAGTTTTTGCCAGAAATCTACTGAGAAGAAAGTCGCCGTAGAAATATTATTTTTCATATTTCCTTTTGTTGGAAATGCCTAACCTGGGGTAGGAACCCTAACCTCACATTTCTTAAGCCAACACATTGCCTACTAGACTACGGCAACCACTACAAAGGTTATACTTAACAGATTCCCGTCTTCTTGTTATAAAATTTGTCATTGTGGTGGTTGAAATTGGTTGCTAGTTTTCTGCGACCATTCGATCTGTTATCCTGTACTCAATCTATAGGATATGCCTACAAAGTCTTCCATAACAACGGCCTAACGAACTTCAGTATATTGTGCGGTGTCTGCAATGATAACTTCCTGTCCAGTACTTGATTAGCACCCAGGTTTGAGGTATATGTTACGGTGACTGGTTCTCCTCTTCACGAAATCTACATAAAAGATTTGAAAAGATTTCAATTCTGAATAAGTTCTCTGCATTGTCCAGTCAGATCACCAATTACTATTATCAAGCAGAAGAAGCTTTGGATAATTACCCATCAAAGTTAATGTCTCAACCCCAGTATTCATTTCTTCTTTTGACTTTACCCCTCCAAACTTTTTCTTTCAATCCAGAGAAAGATGGATTTCAGCAGCTTGGAAGCTATCCTTCTTGCGAGTTTAGCATCCTACTCACTGCCATAAATTCCTATATGACCTATGATCCACAGAAATTCAATTTTTCCTATACCCAGCTGTTTCAGTTTGCCTAGGCAGTTCGACATTATTTGTAAATTAACTTCATACACGTTTGAGTGCTCAAAAAGCGATCTGTCTCTGTCGGATGATATTGGCAATGTTGTGTCTCTTTTGCTTCCTATTAAAGTTGAATTGAGTAGTTCTTTCGATGGCATAGACCCTGGACTCGGTGATCGAATACCTTCTCTTCCACTAGACTAATGTGAATTGATGCTTGGAATTAATAAAAATAAGATGAAAGACATCTTTGTGGGTGGCCAAATAACATCAGTTAAAGACTGTTCCGTTGATGACCTCTGCATTAAGCTTTCGACTAAATTAACACAATGTGATGGAGATCATTCGTGTGTGAACTCCATTCTTCATGCTCTTCCATATCACAAGTAACGTTGACCAGCCGGAGATGTTATTCTTAATGCAAACCATTGAAATCCCCGTACACTTGATGTGTGCAGGTATGGACAATCTGGAGACTTTGCGTGCTAGGAAGAGCAGGAATAAAGTTTATAATTTAGAATTAAGAATTATCTAGGCACTATGTTACTTATAGGAGAAAGAGGGACTTATAACTTACAATAATTGGTCATAACAACACTTTAGTCGAGATTTCAACCAAGCTACTGACATCACGCATGTTGTGTGTGTAAATTTTATACTTGATTGATGGTTGCTTACTTACTTAATTGGCCATAATAACCCGTTCAACGGATTTTGGCCTGCCGCAACACATCCTTCCAGGCACCTATGTTTCTTGCGCGCATACGCCAGTTGGTCACACCAATCGATGACAGAGCTTCCTCGATTTGGTCCTTCCAACGGATACAAGGTCGTCCACTTCGCCGATTTCCGCAGATTCCCGCATCAAATACTCGTCTCGCCGGAGCATCCTCCTCCATTCGAATGACATGGCCGAGCCAGCGCAGCCGCTGCATGTTTATACGCTGCACAACGTCTATGTCGTTGAGAAGCTCATACAGCTCACTGTTGGATCGGATGCGGAAATCATCGCTAACTCGCTGTAGTTACTTTCAGCGTTTTTGGCTCAAAACTATTGAAAGGAAGTTGTCGAAATAAATATTTATTCGTTTTTGTTCGAAATGTCTAAGCAGGGTTTTGAACCACGGTCTAATAAGCTAATACTACTTTCTAGACCACGGCGCTGTTTCTTATCTATTATGCAGGAAAATATCTTAGAATTTCATCCCTTCCAGCCAGCCAACTCCATATATAAACTCTATTAGATCTTCAATTTTACTGGTCCTGCAGATCTACTAGCTTCTGAACATGCTGACTATCTAGTCATTTCTCCTTACTACCTTGCATTAATGGATCAAATGTCAAAGGAAACCAGCGGAGCTCTCTGATCTCCACACAGAAATTACAAACTAATATTTGGCTGGCTATAGTAGAAACAAATACTGATCATTATTCCTTATTTAAATAAAACTGGTTAAAAGAATATAAGAGTAGAGTTCGAAAAAAAGTGAAAGGAGTGTCAAAATTCGTCAAAATTTACAGTCTTAGTTGTTGTTGCATTTACAAAGAGAGAAGAAAGACACATAAACAATAAAGACAAAGACAGCAAGCAGAGCAAACACACATCCTTCTTGTGAGTATTGTAGTGTTCGTACGCGAATCATACCTATTTTGTGATTCGTGTATGCGATGAATTATGGAGAGTCGAAATCAATAACATCATGCGTATTATTAAGCATGAGTACCATGAGTATTACGAACTTTGAATATGAGTAGTATGAGTATGACATTAACACAAGTATGAATGCTTATAACTATCAGATATTATGAGTATGATTCGAATCTACTCATCGTTTTGAATATTCATTGCTGACCTCTGGTCCATACATTGCTCCTATTCCATCTATGGATCATGTGTCTAAAGAAGCCATGTACCGTTAAAACTTCTAGACACTCCCAAAACACTGCGATATATCCGTAGTTGATTTTAATCTTGCGAGTTCAGCTGCCAGTCTGAGTTACATGTACTTATGTATATTACTCTACAGGCCATTGAAGATTGTTGTCAGCTGAATAGTTCTTTAATGAAATCTTTTTTTAAAAATCTGTTGATTTTCTTATATTCGCTTAACAACAATTGAATTATATTTCGTTTTGGCCAGCAATCGAAATAAATTGATTTATTTTTTTTTATCTTATTTTCCACTTATGTATTCCCTGTATATCTTTAAAGCGGCTTAAAAATTCGTTTCTTAATAGTACCCATACGACAATATTGCATTATTAAACTCATTACCCAGCCTTTAGGCCACAACACAAGCCTATTTGTTTTTTCTTTTGCTGTTTCTTTGGAAAAGTAAATTTAAGTAGAAATATCATATTAATATGAATATATTTCTTTTTTTTTTTTGCTTTCTCTTCCTCCATACCATATTATTAAAAACAAAATGCATTTTCATAATTTTATTTAATTTATTTCATTGTGGATGTTACATAAACGCACTCAGCAAACGCATCATATTTGTAACAGCAATAGCCATGCCACCTGACTACATGCAACATGCATATGAAATTTCTCAAAAAAAAAACAAGAAAAATGAGAATGAAAATAAAAATATTAAGTGCTATGTGTATCCAAATCTGCTTTTAAGCTTTCTATGGTCAAATACTTTAAATTTATGTTGTTGTACAATCGAATTTATGTAGGCCTACTACCTATCGCTGCAGGGGAGAGCAGAGTGTAGCAGAGGTTATCCTTCTCCTTTTTTATTCTTTTTTTTTTTTTGTTTTTGAAATATTTCCAATTAAAACGCACATCCGCATTTTTGTTTATTGGATTACAACTCAACGGCAACAGCAGCAGCCAATACACTTTATAAACCTTTTACACATGCATGTTGGGACCGACCTCTCCACTTTTTGAACAAAAAAAAAATTTACAAGCGAAACGTTATAAAAATCTCAAATAAACACACAAACGTACCGGACCACAAATGAATTTCGAAAATACACACACACAGGGAGAAATTTCAAATCAATGAAACAGTCTCTGAAGCTTAGTTGTCAGTCCCATCATTAGACTAGAATATCTTGGGCTACCCACAAACCCGAATTAGTCAATTAATTCGTTGAGATCTTTGGAAGCAGAATTGAGAAAATCATTAAAAAGCTTTAAGGTCCTCAGACGGTTCATTCCATCTGATCTCCTTACTGTTTACAACACTCACATGGTTTCGATTCGTTCATTGGAATGCAACTCTCATGTAGGAGCTGGTGCTCGAAAAAAGATCGAAAGTTTTTATTAAGGACTGCAGGATAATTCCGCTTTATTGATTCATTAAAGCAGCCCCGTCTAAGTGTCAATCGACAATATCAAGCTAAGGCACTCCTGTATAAATAGCAGAAGTTTTTCGAACACGTCCACACGAAGTGCACCCTGTTAGCGTAAGAATGATGAACGAGTTTACGAAAGAATTTATTCAACGGCAGGCGATCAGAATTGCATCGATACTGTTGCTTCAATGGAATATGATGCTGGAGGGCATTAAAGGAACGTGTTCCAGAAAGTCACTTACTTTTGCGTAGTAATTTTCTGTCACGTACAACACAACCATTCCTGGTCAATTGGTTAGTGAAACTCACAATGCAATACAGAAGGACTTTATTCTGTAGTCACACTGTCTGTATTCTATTTCGGAAGAAGTTTATCCTATCGTTTATAATATAGGGTCTTTCTTTAAGTGGTTCCTATCGTTAAATTCATTCTGTTTAAGTATTCTCCCAGATACCTATGATCGTCATGCTTCCATTTCTCTATATCAGGGATTAGCTAATCGTCGATCTCAGTTTTCTTTCACTTGAACTTTTGCAGTTTAACTGCCTTTATCGCCTCTTAGTGGACTGTCCGGTCTGCCTACTTTCAATTATTCCATTCTTCTGCCTTAAGGCCCATCGGAAGTATTTCAGATATGATTCATGCAGCCGATGCAACTCTCCGTGCTGCAATTCCCTGTGCATATACTGGTCATGTATCTTCTGCCATATCTATATATATGGCCGTACCCCAAACCTCTCATCCTATTTACTTGTCTCCTTTAAAAATGTCTTCCTTTTAACGATAGATCCCCTTGCATTCGCTATTGGTCTACCTACTTTCACTGTTATACCTGATGATCTCTTCGTGAAGTACTGCATTTGGGAGGAAAATGTGTTTCTAGTAATCAACCGTATTCCGGAGTAGTTTACGTGGCTCATTATCGAGTGTAGGGTATCCAGTTCTTAGCAGAAGCTCGGTTTATGTTGGCCATTTCCCGTCTATGTGATATCAAGCACATAACTTGATGCAGTGTACCTTGTGCATCTTCAATGGTCCTTGATTGTATTTATTGTTCCATGTTCCTCTGCAAAACCAACTGGAAAAGCTCACCGGAGATAAAAGCTTGTACGATCCCAGATTTCATCTGTATTCATCTTCTTCCCTGGCTGGCAGCATATGTTAGGATACTGTGATTTTTTCCTCTAACGCGCGGTGTACATCTGTACACCTTAGGTTGTTAAAAGCCTTTTTGACCTCGAGAGTTGCGAGAAGAACAATATGCCTGCATGGTGCTTCTACTCTCGAACTCTTGATTCGACGTCTGCGACATTCGTCAGTGCTTCTAGCGTCGACTTTTCTGGTTTAAGTCCGTTAAATTCGCAGAAAAACGTTCTCTTACTCGCATGGGGTCCAGAATTCTGGCTTTTAATATTTTTTCCAACAGTTTGACAGTTGTAATCAAAATGCACAGGGGGCATTTGCCTATTATTATTTAGATGTACCAGGGGTCGCTCCCAGGAGCGACTTTCATGGGAGCTCTAGTGATTGTTGATCAGTACATCACTTTGAGTTGAATTTTAATATGGTAGAGTATTCCCATGTGACGCACAGCCTTCGAAACTTTATTGGATATTCATCTGGTTTTCTTTATTATCTATTATTCCAATTATGTGTCGAGGTTCTGCACTACTACGCAATGCTCAAGATTAAGTTAACGAAACCTATTCAACTCTATTGTTCAGTAAAATTTCTCATGTTATTCAAAAATCAACAATTTTTTTTCAGTGTACTTTTATATTTGTTTTGCTCCTCTATAAATTTTCGTGCGTATGAAATTTATTTTAAACATGTATGTGTGTGTAATGGTACATTTGCCAGTGTATATATGTATATGTATGTATGTTTGTATGCAAATGAGAAATTTTTTCGTTCGGAGCATTAAAATGACTCCAAACAGACCGCACTTAACTTTACTCTGAAGTATACTTTTCGGTTGCATTCCCTTTATATTTGTGTTTGAGAGTAACTGACAGTCCATCTTTGACTCTCTCCGTCACTATTTTTTCTCGTTTTTTTTTTTTGTAATATTTTTATTGCATAATTAAATGAGTTAAAGTTGCTGCGTTTACTTTCGGGTCTACTGTTAAGAGCTTTAGATTTTTAAATTCAAATGAAACAAAGTGTGTATGTGAGAAAAAGTATTTGATGCGTTTAAAAGACCTATTGATGCCATTAAGTGTGGAATACAACAACGTCAGCAGCGGCTTTTATATGTGGAATGCGGTCCTAATGCTAAATTTTCCATGGCTGGCGCATAAATCAGGCTGAATTTGACAGACTACATGGGTTATATTGGCTTAGAGACCCCTGTGGTTTATGGCTTATGCGCATACACATGCGTCTTAGGTTAGGTTAGGTTAGAGGACGTGTACTTGTCAGTTAAGATAAGTACAGTACCCAGAGGTCGAATTGACCCATTGTACAACGTCCTAGTTTCTTACACCACTTATGTTGTGTGTGTTAATTTTATACATGAGTGGTGGGACCTACAGTTTAAAGTCGACTCCGAATGACAGATTTTTGAGAAACTTTTTCATGGCAATTTTTATATACTCTCAGAGATTTTGCCAGAAATCTGCTGAGAGGAAGTCGCCTAAGAAATACTTTTTGTATTTTGTCTTGATGTCTGGCCTGGGGCTCGAACGTTGGCTTTACGTCTAATAAGCCAACACACTCCCTACTAGACTACGGCGACTTCTTAGTTTATATCAGTTGCACTTGAGATGACCATGCCCTCAAATCAATTGTGCAGAATATCCCATGTAGCTTGAGATGTGTCGCTGCGTTAAGCTGTCCTACCACACAACTTTGGCGACCATTTTCTCCATTATCATCGACCTATAATGTGATGTCCACAGAGGTTGTTGAAGGAATATGGACCGTTGACGCTGTCAGCTCAAAATCCACACTAAAAATTAACTTTTTCGGAATGCTTTGGACGCTCTTTGATCGCCTGTTGATTGGTATCGTTGCAAAATTCAACAATTTTGTTTGCTCTCACGTATACATTCATCCAGAAATGGGCCTAATCACTGAAAATGGTTTTTCAATGAAAATTAGTTGCCAACTGCTGCAGAGCACATTCAGCGAAAATTTTTCGTCTATTTTAAGTTCCTGGGTCACCTAAATTTTGTTTGGATGTAGAAATTCTTCTGTAAGTTATGGTCTGCCAAAGACTGAGTTTTAGTGAGCGATGGCCTCATATTCAACCGCACACTCTCATGGACAGTGGAGATGTTTTCGGCAGATCTTGCGTTTTCTTGATGTACAGTCGCAGGCCCAAGTCACAACGCTAAATTTGCCAAGTTGTGGTCTGCGAAACAACGAGTTCTTGTGAGTGATGTCTTGGATTCTCCTGCACACTTTTACGCATAGCGGGAGTGTTTTCAGCAGAACTTGGCTTGTGTGGTATAGTGGACTCGACCTTGTTCTAATAACAATAACGATGCTGCAATTTTCATTATTAATGCAGAAGCAGTATAGCAAAAACAATGCATATTTCAGGGTGCATTGGCAGCTTTTGCCTCTGGCCACTCTTCATATCAGATTCGCCTCTTAGTTAATGACTTAATTGGTCATTACAACCCTTTTAATCAGGATTAGGTACAGAATGACGTCGACACCAGAGATCAGCAATGAATCGCTTTTTCGCTACTCATAAGAACTCATGAAATTTTGAGTATGAGTGAGTCAACAGTATTGAAATCCAAGTACTCTGATTCATTCGTACACTCAGTACAACATTGATTTATAAGTACAAGTTGCAATGAGTATGAGTACAACGTTGACATCAAACTCATAACATTCGAAATATGTTTGATTCATACGCCTACTCATTCAGATTCATAAATTTAGGAAAATACTTGTCGTACTCATAAATAATTCGAGTGATTCGAATCATTCATTAAAATTTACAGTCGTAGTTGCTGTTGCATTTACAAAAAAGGAGGAAAGAAAAAGACAAAGACAGCAAGCAAAGAAAATACACAACCTTCTTATGAGTATTGTAGTGTTCGTAAGCGAATCATACTTATTTTGTGATTTGTGTATACGATGAGTCATGGAGAGTCGAAATCAATAACATCATGCGTATTGTTAAGTATGAGTACCATGAGTATTTCAAACTTTGAATATGAGTAGTACGGATATGACATTAAAATAAGTATGAATGCGTATAAGTATCAGAAATTATAAGTATGATTCGAATCTACTCTTCTTTTTGAATACTCATTGCTGACCTCTGGTCGACTCCGAACGACAGATGGTTTGAGAAACTTTTCATGGCAATTTTTATTTACTGTCAGAGTTTTTGCCAGAAATCTGCTGAGAGGAAGTCGCCGAAGAAATATTTTATGTCTGACCTGAGGTTTGAACCGTGGCCTTCCGAATAATAAGCCAACACACTACCTACTAGACTACGAACGACTATGGCGATGGTAAATTGAGCGAGCAAGGCGGCACTGTTTTACCCGAACCGAAGATCCATTCTGACAAAATAATTTACTCGTGTGTTTCAATCTCAGTCCTTAGTATCAGTCCTTTTATGGTGATTTGACAAGACAGACTGAATAAATGACAACTAATTTGACAGATGTGGCTTTAGCAAGATGGCCGTCCAAGTTCGGAAGCCCCTGTTCGATGACCCAGAAGCCTGCTTTTTGAGAGTCAGTAAAGCAAAAAGAATGCTTTTTTATTACATACGAAATAAAAATTTTGTGTGTCACTTTCAAAGGACATTCATTCACTCACTGTTTTTAATACACATTTGGTTGCAACATCATTGCAGGCCATTTATTATTTTTATGAGACCGCGCTGTATTCATTTTTGTTGTTTTTTTTTTTTTTTGCCTTGCCTTTCCAAAGTGCTATTGCAGCAAACCTCTAATGAAAAATTACTTGAAAAATTTCATAAATAATGACGCAAAAGCCTAAAAATTAATTTGAAAGGCATTTTATTAAAATCGTTTATATTTTGGGTAAGAGGGTGATAGGGAGGGTACTACCCTTTTTGAACTTGAATTGCAAAAATTTTAATTGAAATTTTTAAATTCATTTCTCTTCTATGCAAACTTGCAACTTCCACTTTAAAGCACTTTTTGTTTTGTTTATCAGCAAATAATATGTACTTCTGTTGCTTATATTTATTCTTTGCTTATCAATATCGATATGTTTTGTTGAATTTGATTTCACAGAATAAAAAGCAAAATAAAGTTTTCATGGAATCGTTAATAAAACAAAAAAAAAATGAATAAAACTGCAGATAACAGCAAATCACAACAATTATTATCATCAGTACGTTGTTGTTATTCAACTCTTCTTCAGCATATTTTCTGTTGTTTTCCTGCTGTTGTCATACTACAGCATGTTGTTGTTGTTGTATAGTTGCAACATGAAGTGTTGCTTGCTGTCCATCTTGTTTCTAGACGACTACTTTATTACAGGATAAACTCAACCATTCATAACTGAAGCTGGAGCCTGAAGTGGACAATAGCTTTGGATAGAAAAAAAATTCTCAAAATCATCATAAAAAAGAAAGAAAGAAAAAACAAAACGAAGAAGAAGCAAAATTTAATGAAACATACGCATATGAATGCTTTGGAATGAATGAATCAATGAATGAAAGAGTCATTGATGCAATGAAACACAATGAACAGTGTTTTGAGAAAGAATCAAATCATTGCAGAGAAAACTCTTAAAAAAAACTGTCACTTTGTAGAAGTGAGTGAAATTTTATTTCCAGTAATAAACGAATGTATGTATGTCATTTGCCCAAGTAAAAGTTATCCACTGTCCTCCCATTTGGTTCAATTTTGATAGACTTTTTCCAGCATATGAGATTTTGTTTTCTAAAATTTTTGTGTCTAGCTTGTCTGTGTTCACATGAGAAGACCTCTCGAATTCACACAAAAATAGTTTTATCAAAATGACTGATCTATGCCGGAAATGTACCACTCTCTTCGTCCATTTTGCGATTGCCATTAACGTCCTACCGCAAAAAATATTCACTACGAGGTAAAGAAATTCGAGTTCACTGATTCAGTGTGTCGATATGCCGAAAACATCGTCATATCCGTGAGTGTGCAGTCGATTTCATGCCACTCACCAGAACACATACTTTTGCAGACCACAACTTGGCGATTTTTACGTTGTTTGCTTGGGCCTGCACCTGTGTATCAGCAAAACGCAATATCTGCCAAAAACATATCCATGAGAGTGTGCAGTACTGTCCGAGCAAGCTTACTAAAAATCGGTCTTTCGCGAACAAAATACATCTGATCCAGGAACTTCAAGTAGACGACCATGGGTAACGGCATGTGCTCGCTGAATGGGCTCTGCAGCCGTTCATTGAAAAACCATTTTCACCGATGGATTCTTTTCTGGATGAATGTGTACGTGAGCAATCAAAATTGTCGAATTTTGCGACGATACCAATCAACAGGAGATCAAAGAGTGTTACGTTAGGAGGAGTATATGGACTGTTGACCACGCCAGCCCAAAATCCACTCCAAACATTGACTTGTTCGGCATACATTGGTGGAGATACATTCGTCCCGAACAAGGAACCAACAAGGCTGGCGTGGTGAACAGTCCATATTCCTAGGATAACACCGTTTGACAAGCCATCCCTGTGGACGACATGCACTATAGGTCGATGAATACCAATTTCTTTTGTACAGAAATGCAGAAAGTTGTCACCAATAACATGTAGTAGACCAGCCCTACATGCCACACAATTCAAGCAGCGTTGGATATTCTGTGCGACCGATTTGAGAGCATTGTCATCTCATGTCCAGGTGAATTAAAGTAGTCATCGATTTCCTTCGGACCCTTTTTTGTTAGGTTTTCTTAAGTCACAAATGTATGCAAATAAGCCACAAACCACAAAAGTTCTCAACATAATAAAAGGCATCGGCCAAATTAAGCCCGATTTATGCTCCAGAATTATGGCAAATTGAATAGTTTGGATGCGTTCCATTCAACAAAGTCCTGTTGGATATTATATTCCACACATAATGCCATTAACAGATCATTCAAACGATTCTTCTTCATTCTTAGTCTACTCGTGAGTAGGTTTTCTATCTGCAGTATAACCATTGTTGTAATGTTGTAAATTACTGCAGCTTCTCTCTCTTCTCCCATGGTCACCATGTATTGATTACATGATCGCCAATAATACAGGGATTTCAATTTCTGAGACTTCTATCCTTTTCCTAACTACCAATCATAAAAGCCACAATCGTTTCTAACTCTTTATATCTCTAAACCCGCACCAAAACTGAAGTGGAGAAGCCTGAATTCTTAGTACTACTGTCTCTGCTAATAATTGGTGATTTTTTAAGACCGATAGGAAAAATTTTCAAAAAGAAAACACATAAAATTCAGAAAAATGTAAGAAATCTTTATTTGCATCGATAGTACGGTCCATATAATTTAATGTTTGAAGATTATTTCATACAAATGTTGACCGCGACTGCGTCTCAAATGGTCCATCCGCTTAGTACAATTTTGGCATACTCTTTTCAACATTTCGGCCGGTATCTCACGAATTAATGCTTCAGTGTTGTCTACCAATGCGTCAATTGAAGCGGGCTTGTCTGTATAGATATGAGCTTTAACATAGCCCCACAAAAAATAGTCTAAAGGCGTTAAATCGCACGATTTAGGCGGCCAATTGACCGGTCCCGAACATGAAATAAAATGTTCACCGAACTTGCCTCTCAATAAGTCCATTGTTAGGCGTGCTGTGTGGCATGTGGCACCGTCTTGTTGAAACCACATGTCATGCAAGGCAAGCTCTTGCATTTTGGGCAAAATAAAGTTGGATATCATCTCACGGTAGCGCTCACCATTCACAGTTACGTTACGATTCGCAGCATCTTTGAAGAAGTACGGTCCAATGATGCCACCAGCCCATAAACCGCACCAAACTGTGAGTTTTTCTGGATGCATGGTAGCTTTTGTAATGCTTCTCGCTGATCTTCACTCCAAAATCGACAATTCTGCTTATTTACGTATCCATTGAGCCACAAATGAGCTTCGTCGCTGAACACAATTTTTCGATAAAGAAGTGGCCAACTTTCCAAGAGCCTATTCACTAAAAATTCTGCGTTCCGGTAGGTCGTTCGGCTTCAATTCTTGCACCAGCTGTATTTTGAAAGGCTTCACACCTAAATCCTTCCGCAAAATTTTCCGCGTTGCTGAGTAAGAGATGCTCAATTGCTTCGAACGGCGACGAATCGATAATTGATGGCCATCATTAACACTGGCCGATACCGCTGCGATATGTTCTTCAGTTCGCACTCTACGTAAGCGTGTTGGTGGTTTAATGTCCAACAATGTAAATTTGGTGCGAAATTTAGTCACAATAGCCCGAATAGCCGCTTCAGTGGGTCGATTAAACTGACCATAAAATGAAAGAAGCACGCGATGAACTTTCTTAACAGAGCACGCAGTTTGATAATAAAATTTAATGATTTGCAAGCGTTGTTCGTTTGTTAGACGATTCATGGTTAAATTATAGACCAAACTTAAGATGTTTGACAGTGAAACAAAACACGAAACATGCGTGAGCTGTTTAAACCAGTGTTGCCAAAAAGATAATAGCTAAAAAATCACCCGTTACCTATCTTTAGAACGCTAAGGATAATTCGAAATTTCTAATTTCTCTCTGCTAATGCCTAAGGCTAATATTGTAAATCCTTTAACATGAATTTCTTAGCATTTCTACTAGTTTCAGTTTGTTTTTCCAAAATTTATATCGAAAATATTTTAATACCTTAAAGTCTCTGCATTCATCTCAAGCGCGCTGTATTGGAATATGGTTCAATTCACTTACAAATAGGAAACAATTCACCAACAATTTTCATGCATTATCGATAGACAATCGTCATCTCTGTGTATCACAGCTTACAGATGGACAACAGAGACACAATGACTCCATTGAGAACTTTAATAAATGATGACGCGTTCATATAACAATGATGGTAATGACAACTGTTTCAAATGATGATGATGACTACAGCGTCAATGATTGGTTTTTTTTTGTTTTCTTTTCCTTTTTTTCTTTAGAAGGGCGATTATGACAATACAAATGAATGAATGTATATGTACATACACATGTATGGAGTAGAATACTTTTATTGCTAACGGTCAAGGCAAGTTGTTGTTGAAGTTGTTGACATTTTGTTAGTTAGTGTTGTACCCTAAAGCTTTAAGCATCATTGATTCCCCTATTAATTGCTGTCATTGGCATATGCATTGTTAAGCCAAAGAGGGATACAGAGAAAGAAAAATTTTTCTAGATTTTAAAAAGAAAATTAATCAGTTTGTGATGATAGTTTTTAAAGTTTACTTCTAATATTTTCACACACTTTATTACAGAACGGGTTAGTGAGTGAGTGGCACTTATTCAACCACAAAAATTTACCCAAAAAAAAAGCGAAATTTTCAAAATTCCTGCATGACATACAAAATTAAGGAAGGCACTTTTTCCTTTCCTTTACAACCTTTCATTATGAATTTTATATTCATATTTCCAGCCACCAACATACAATAAAAAAAAAAACTTCAAACACGCAAACATTATTTCGTTCCAAAACAAAAAAGTACTCTTTTTGCTTGTCAACCAAAAGAAAAAAAAGGAGCTAAAACAGAAGCAATCCATGTAAATATGAACATTTTTGCTGCATCATTTAAATATTTTTTTCCTTCGAATGTTTTTCCATATTAAACGTGTAACATCATCATGTCTGGCTGGTACACAGCAAAGACTCCTTTTGCCATCACACGCAGCCATTATCCCTTATAAATGACGGGCCATTCATATCGGAATATCACACAAGAAAAAGGGAAATTATACTAGTCCTGCTAGTTACTGCTTAAGCGAGACGACGGTGTATGTTGAGTCATTGTTTGCCTTTTACAAGAAGGTTTTTATCCTGTTGTACATATTCGTATCATAGAATAGAATTTCTATTAAAATAGCACACAATAGAATATGCAGACATGTCATAATGAAATCAGCAGCAGCAGCAGTATTAATAGTCTTTTAATATTAAATCAAGACCTTGAACTTAATTACAAGGAGACTGATAAGGGAAGAAACATATTTTCTGTGTATTAAATGCTTAGAGGTTTAAATTGTAAATCCTAGTGCCTCTTAAACTCCTCAGATAGCTAAAAGCTGTCCATCAGATTTATAAAGTTATGAAGCTTCAGTCACTGATACTCGTAGGATACTAAATGGAAGGAATACAGGTCCCATGATATCCCTTCAGGCAGTATTACGACCCAGCTTCTCACACCACTTATGTTGTGTGTGTTAGTTTTATACATGAGTGTGGCAGGACCAATATTTTATAGAGATTTTTGAGAAACTTTTTCATGGCAATTTTTTTTTTTCTTTAAGAGTTATTGTCAGAAATCTGCAGAGAGGCAATCTGACCTGGGGTTGGAACCCACCCTCACATCTAATATCACACTACCTACTATACTACGGCGTCTACAGGTAGAGTCTACTACTGTCACTCTCATTACCCTCTCAATTATGTGGTGGAGAGTTTTGGGATCCAGCATAATCTGCAGATGCTCTATTATTTATTTTGGTAGCAGTCCTGGCTTTGTTGCCGTTTAAAGTCGACTCTGAACGACAGAATTTTTTTGTATTTTCTCTTTGAGTTTTTGCCACAAATTTGCGGAGAGGAAGTCGCCGAAGAAATATTTTTTCATATTTCGTTTTACTGGAGATTGTCTGACCTAAGGTTTGGAACCGTAGCCTCACATCTAAAAAGCCAGCACACTACCTACTAGAGTACGGCGACTTCAAAACAAACATAAGGAATGAAATAATAGGGGTCAACACAGTCTGAGGTTGCTCACAGAAAGGAGGTCGTTCACCACTAATGTGGAGTTTGAACTTTTCATGAACTTTTGATGAATCTGTGTGAGCCCGCATGCACTATTGAACTTTTCATGAACTTTTGATGAAACTATGTGCGCCCGTATGCTATAGTTAGGCAGATGTCGTAGCTCTGAGTGTTATAAAGACCCTTTGAGCTTGTAATTGTAAGCTTGTATGCACTAGTTAGGCAGTTGACATAGCTTTGAGTATTTTACAAAGACTCTTTGAGCTCGTAAGTCGAAAATTTATGCCATTGGGTTTAAGCATAAACTCGTGCAAAACCACAACAGCTGTTGGAAATAGCCAAGTGTCCAGTAGGTATAGAGACTAGGCTTATTAGATTAGTGAGATATGTCGATCAAATATGATTTCCTCTCAGCCAACTTCTGGCAAAAACTATCCGAATAAATAAAATTGTCGTGGGGACTTTCTCAAAAATTTGTAGGCCCCGTCACTCATATATGAAAATTACCACACACAACATAAGTGGTGTGAGAAACTAGTTTGTAAGCCTAACTAAAAGTTTGTAATGACCCTGTAATTAAGTAAGTAACACCACAATAATATCTCCTACGAAAAGGGAGAAAACTTCCTAAATTTAAAAATAATCGATTCCAGGGCCAGGTAACATCATGGAAACAGGAGTTGAGATATTTGGGAATAATACTGCATAGTAAATTACCATAGAAAACTCAAATAAAAAGCATTTCAGGAAGGCCAGACATGCCATAATAATATGCAGGAAAATCCTGGGGGATGCACCCCAGAAATTATGCACTGGATGTTCATCAGACCAATAGTCCTACCTATGGGGCTGTGGTCTAGGCTAGGACAGAAGAAGTAGTTTTGAAAACAGCGCATATAGAGTTGGACAAGAGCACACATAGAGCACAGCATACGAGTATGTTGCCGTAATGCTAACTTACAGCGGCTAAGTTTGATATACAGTGATGGCCTTATAATTAGAAACGACTTAGCAACATGTATGTTTGTTAATTTGTTTTACAGCTTTCACTGTGTACCTGGGATCAAAGGCTTTGTTTGGACGACGTCTTACATACGTTTTTCCATCAGATTGTGACAAATTAAACTTAGATTCGTTACTCCAGAGAACTCTGTTCTAGAAACATCGTTTCTAATTATAAGGTCAACACTGTACATAAGTCGGCTACCACTACCCAGCATATTGAAGTCCACGTTTCGGTTGAAGGAAAACAAGTCTAACATGAAATTCTTCGGCGGATTGTGTCTATTGTATTGTAACTCCTGGATCGGATATATGGAATGATGGTCAGACAAATAACAATTGGCTGGGCAGATAAGACAAATCTGACAACAGCTGAAATGAAGTTGAATGAGATACAAGTGTTTATATGACCAGGTCAATGAGAACCTGCCCCACAACGGCACTGCCAGTTTTGCTGGATTTAATTGTGTTCAACATGGACTTTTAGGAGGCTATGGTTAGGATAATACGAACTTTCTTCTGGGGATTTGAGTAGTTGACAGCTTCCTACCCCGCTGTCCCTTGAAAATAACCAGCAGACTCTATGTTTTTTGTAAGGGCTAAACAACAGAATAACCAGAAACAGAGGAGTCGTGGAGAGATTCTGGTGTGTTTCTAGGAATATTTTGAGCTCAGGATAAAACTCACGGGTATCTCCAAAGCTGTAGTCTTCGCTGTCGAAGGCTTTGCTAAATCCACTTGAGCACAGGGTATAAAGCTATTCAGGCAATCAGATCGCAAACCTAACAAATCGATCGTTATGAGGTAAGCTTGAAACAAGTTTGGCACGGTATGGAGAAGCTGAATGAATTGAATCATCAAAACACATAAACACTTGGGCCCTTGGAGCTGCTAAGCTGGGAATTGTCCTTGTTAACGCCGAATAACATTCTGAAGTTTGTCAGGGAACCTCTGAGGCATTAATACATCCTACAAGATGCTGCAATGCTAGGAATTGTCCTTGTTAACGCCAAATAGCATTCTGAAGTTTGTCAGGGAACCGCTGAGGCATTATTACATCCTAAAAGATGCTGCAATGCTAGGAATTGTCCTTGTTAACGCCAAATAACATTCTGAAGTTTGTCAGGGAACCTCTGAGGCATTATTACATCCTAAAAGATGCTTCTATGCTGGGAATTGTTCTTGTTAACGGCGAGTAACATTCTGAAGTTTATCAGGGTACCTCTGAGGCGTTAATACATCCTACAAGCTGCTGCTATGCTGGGAATTGTCCTTGTTAACGCCAAATAATATTCTGAAGTTTATTAGGGAAAGGGGAGATGTCGCATTAAAACTTAAAACTGAAACAAAGTTGTTGGATGAGAGAATTTCTTCATTCTTCATTCAACATAGACTTTAAACTTCTTGGATTTTCTACTCTGCAGCAGTTAAAGAGTTTAACTCTACAAACAACCGCTGCTGTTATGCCATTTTTATGTAGAGTTCCACAGACATGAAAAGACAAATTACGCTGATAATTAAATTTTTTATAAGAGAATATAAATTAAAAACGAAAAAAATATGCATGAAAAGCATTTAAAGCAGACATATTTTATGGCACCACCCATACTACTACACATTCAGAATATATTTTTAAAAAAATAAATAAAAATTTAACTGGAAGCTGAAGTCAAAAAAGCAAAAAAAAACTGACCAAAAGAGAGACAATAAATGAATGAATGAATGTATGTATGAATGCATGTATGAATGAAATAAATGACAGGCTGTATGGGTGACTAGATGACATTTAAAGTCAGTCAATGAAGGAAAAGTATGAACAAACATTTAAACATTAAAGCTGAGTACCTTTAACAACAAAAATATATTTTTTTTTGGCGAAAAACAGCCACAAACCTTTATTGCTTGCCTGACAATGGGCCGACTATTTTGGTTGATGTGGTTGACGATGACGATGACGACGATGAGGTCGTTGTATGAAATTCCCATTGGCATACCAGCATAACTTTTGACTTCATAGCCTTAACAGTCAGTCATGTCAGTCTCTCTACAGTGGTGCTGCTTCTGCTGCTCCTGCTGCATGTAGTATATGAATGGCATTGACTTTGGCAGCCAGAATAGCGTTGCTTGTCATTTCATTCAGAAAATATTACCACTACAATGTAAGTCATTTAAAATTGTATATACACACACATACAAGTACATTCAGTTTCATATTTACACACACACACATACCATACTTGTTTAGGTATGTAATATTTTTAGAGATTTTTTTTATTGTTTTTGGATACTTTCTAAATTGAAAATCAATAAACCCCAAAAAATGCCGACTTAGTGGGTAAATTGGATTTGCCAAAAACATCAACAGCAACAGCAACAACTATGTGAAACAAACGATGAATTTTCAAACAATTTAAGTCCAGGGCCATTGTTAGTTTATTTGGCAAAGAAAAAGGAAAGGAAACAAAAATAAACTCGTAGAGTAAAATATAAAAAAAAAATTTCACATGATATGATGATGTGTGTTGTAAATATATACTCACGTTTTAGTTGATGATATACGGTACATACATACACTATGGTGATATAGAACAATTCATTTATAAATAATTTCATGCCATTTAAATAACCCAACAAGCAATTTAAAGGCCTTTAAAGATTTAAAATATTTTATTCAGTAATGAATCGTTTTCAAATCCACCTGGAGTTAAACATGAAGAAACTGTCCAGTAAAAACTTTTTCATGGCAGGTTTATTTACTCTCAGAGTTTTTGCCAGAAATCATCTGAGAGAAAATCGCCGAAGAAATATTTTTTTTCATATTTCGTTTTGATGTCTGACCTGGTATACGCGCCTGGGGTTTACGTCTAATAAGCCAACACACAACCTACTAGACTACGGCGACTTCACGTATAAAATTAACGCAAACAAAATGAGTGGTGTGAGAAGCTATGGCGTAATCCTGACTGAAGGGTTGTAATCACCAATTATGTATAAACTGTCCAGTAGTAACCGTGTTGAGTGCATTCGTCTTTCTTGAAGTCAACACAAAACGTTTAACAATAACAACAAACAAGTACGCCAGACGCATGCATAAACTAGGTTCCATTGTGTAATCTTAAGCTGCAATATCTGATCAATTGCCTTTTGAAATACAAAGCTACCTAAGAGAACCTTGCTCACATAACCATGATTTAAGAAGTTCCGGGAATACTCACTTATTTGGGAGAGTGGCAGCATCAGGGTCCAGTCTAGGGCAATCAGATCCTAAACTCTCTCTCTTTTTCAAACTTTAAACATACATACATACATAATTGGTCATTACAACCCTTCAGTCAGGATTACGACCTAGTTTCTCACACCACTTGTGTTGTGTGTGTTAAATTTTATACAGGAGTGGCGGGACCTACAGTTTAAAGTTGACTCCGAACGACAAATATTTTGAGGAACTTTTTCATGGCAATTTTATTTACTCTCAGAGTTTTTGCCAGAAATCCGCTGAGAGGAAGTCGCTTTTTGTATTTTGTTTTATTGTCTGGCCTGGGGCTCGAACCCTGGCTTTACGTCTAATTCACCAACACACTACCTACTAGACTACGGCGACTTCAAACTTTAAACCCCAATGCAAATTATTTCGGCCTCTTCAAAATATCACAAAATTATTCCGTTTTCCCTCAAACAGGGTTTAAACTTGACCTATGACCGTCTTGGTTTTAAAAATTCTTAGATGAATTATAGGGAAGAGATAACTTACTACTGCCACTATACGATCTTTTGTGCTCCACTCTCATTTCATAAAGTATTTTTAAACTGCCTTCTGCAAGCCTATTACCCTGACAAACCTTAGGATGCTGCTCGGTGTCAACACCGCCAATTCACTATCAAGCACGTAATATGCAGCCAGGTGATTCCGTCTAATATACATACGTTAATACCTCCTCACAGGTTTCAAAAACAGGTGGTCCAATAATCCATTATCTTCGTTACAGAATCTGAGACAAATTCCATACTGAATAAGTGTACTCTGCATCTCAGGTTGTGAAGAGTGATTCACATGTCCTCTTCTATTGTAACTGTCCAACAAAAGTTTTGATTGCCTCAAAACAATTTGGTCTTTGCATTGCATTATCTTCTCTTTAGTTGAGCATACTTTACTAAATATCGAGTCTCACTCCACAGAACGATTCTGGGTTCATCAACGGCTTGGAAGCTACTCTCCTCTAATATTTGTTTGCTCACTCACGAGAATTTTCACATGACCTGGAATATAACCTTATTTGTCAACCTAGCTGATTCAGTCTCCCCAATATTAACTTCGATTTAAGCTCATAATAGTCGGGTACTCGAATAGCTGCCAGGCTGTCAGATAGCAGAGCTATGGTTCATCTTGTATATCTCCTATCTAAACTGAAATCTATGACATCGTTTGCCAGATATGAAGGAGTCTTACATACTATACTATTAGGTCAGCTAAGGTAGTAGATTTGTCCAGTGTTTAGGTTTTATGTGGTTTTAGAATCTAATATACAACTAGCGGATCAAACTATCTTAACTCCAAGAAAACCTAGGTTTTGTGTTATTATTTTGACAAGCCCACACAAAGATGACAGAAAATGAGAAGCCAGGAACTGCCACCTCTTTACATCAAGAGCTGGACAATGACAGATTAAGTGACCCTTAGAGACACAGTCGCTGCACAAATCATACGAGCAATATCAACATGCTCTGTGGCATACATAGGCAATCGAAACTCGATTGCCAGTGTGAAAATTGCGAGGTCTGTAGGAAGGCGTCTTTTGACATGCGGAAAAAACCCTAGTAAGGTCGACCAGAAGTGATCACCACTGCCAGAAAATATTTATAGATATTCCTAAGTAGGATATAAGCTGTCTTCTTTCCCGGTAGCAAATTAAAATTGATTCCATAAACACACATACATATACATAATTGGTCATTACAACCCTTCTGTCAGGATTACGACCTAGTTTCTCACACCACTTATATTGTGTGTGTTAAATTTTATACATGAGTGGCGGGACCTACAGTTTAAAGTCGACTCAGATTTTTTTTAGAAACTTT
Organism: Sarcophaga variegata; assembly: GCA_932273835.1. Lineage (NCBI taxonomy): Eukaryota > Metazoa > Arthropoda > Insecta > Diptera > Sarcophagidae > Sarcophaga > Sarcophaga variegata. Next base: position 11,874,386 of record OW026362.1, read on the forward strand.
TTCATGGCAATTTTATTTGCACTCAGAGTTTTTGCCAGAAATCTTCTGCGAGGCAGTCACCGAAGAAATACTCTTTGTATTTTGTTTTGATGTCTGGCCTGGGGATCGAACTCTGGCTTTACGTCTAATAAGCCAACACACTACCCACTAGACTATGGCGACTTTTGCTGTTTTCTTACCCGGTAGCAAATTCAAATTGATTCCATAAACACGTTCTTTTTAAACCATGCTTCTGGGATCAATACGGTAATACGGTGCATAGTCGTAGCAGCTCTCGAGGGATGTGAATCTACCTCAACTAAGTTTGCTGCACCACCATGATGTCTAGCTTTTCAGCAACTCAAGACATTTCTTGCTCATTGATTTCTGCCATATGATTTCATACTCTCAGGTATTACATTGATGTCAGTTTTGTTAAAATTTAATTTGGCCTCAATGCCCAATCGGCTCCATAGCTGTTTAGAATACTGGATTAAAATCTCTTTATTTTACGGGGTTATTTTCATATCCCCACTATTGTCATGAAGCAATTAAGGATTATACATACACTGCTTTCATAACATGTTCACTCTATTCATCCCATTCATTCATGGTATTGGGTATGAGGTTAAATTAAACCAGCAAAGGGTTTTGAATGTTCAAAAAAAAATTCATTCCTTCCTCCATTACTTTCACATCCAACCGTTTTAATAACGAAAACGAATTGTCCGAAAAATGTGAAATGTCGCTTGGGATTTTATTTTTTCTCTTCTTCACTTTTCACTCTTCATTGCTGGGCTTCTTTTGTGATGGTTGCTCTCAGACTTGCTATGATTTCACCAGCAGTAAAAGTAAAAGAAAGAAAAAAGGTTCACAATATTTCTAATATTGATGCCTTTATAAATGATGTTATTTTTTTCCCCGAGTAATACTCAGGAGATTTTAATTGGGGGTTTGAATGAATGAAAATGAATACAAGGGATTACGAAAATATTAAACATCATCCAAATAAAGTGATTTTTTTTTTTGTTTTTCTACTTTTTCATTGAAAGGTCATACAAAATTTTTAAGAGAAATCATAATAAAGAGACAGCAATAGAGTTTGAAGAACTTAGAATTAAAGTACAAACATTTAAGTAGTTGGAAAACGATAGGAATTTAAGGAATTTGAGAATTTTAAAGTCAAAATTCATTCTCATCATCACAGAATTTACATATTGAGCTCTAGACAACCCCCTTTTCAACAATGGCTCGTCAAAATACGGCTTATAAATCTTTTGTTATTTCATTACAGTCTGAGGCATCACTTGATTCACTCTCATCGTAATTTCCTAACAAAATTTAAGATTGCCTCAAATCCATTTAGTTTAAGAAGAGTCTACGTCTTTCTTTATCTTGCCTTTCGTTTACCACACCTTTTCAAACATCCGGCCCCATTCTATAGAAGGCTTCTGGCCCCAATGGCTTGAAGCTATCCTTCTCGCAATGCAAACAGGCAGCATTGCCTCGGATTTTAACCCTTATTTTGTCAACCTAGCTGATTCAGATTTAGCACACAGTCCGTCTCAAAATGTCTTCAATTTAAGCTAATAAGAACCGAGTGCTCAAATGGGGTCCTGACTGTCATATAGTATTGCTTGCCTTATCTTTTGTTTTTCCTATCGAAGTTAAATTATAAACATCTTTCGATGATGTGAACCTTCGCTTGTAAGATACCTTCGAGTTTCGCCATTTCATTTTGAGACCAAAAACCCCATTAGTACAACAGAAAAGAGTTGCTCTTTTAAAGGAATTTGCAGCTTCCAGATTATTCTACTCGTTCTTGATACTAAGTCCCATTGCGAAGCACTTGCAAAATTCATAATCTCTTCTGGTTCTGTCCAGAAGGTAGTTGAGAAGGAAGCTATTATCGATCGACTTTCGATTCCTCGAAATCTATAGTCTCCAAAGCTTTTAACTTCTCTACCTTATTCAGCGGACTCTGGCGCTTTTCAACCACTGGCTTCCTTTGACACTTTGCCATCTGAACAGTGTTTCTAACAAAGTTCTCTTGCATATGAATCATTATGAGTTATTTTTATTACAGTGCAGAACAAAACTAGTTTTTTGAAAGATTATTTCATGAAAATGTTGTCGACGACTACGTCATAAGTGGTCTGTCTATTCGTGTGGTCTATCCACTAGTGGTATCACACAAGCGATTGACAACTGTAATATAGTCTTACAGGTTTTCCTATTGTAAGGATGACAGAAATTATAAAGTCAAGAACATTTTGAGCCTCTTTTTTACTTCTACAACTCTTGCAAAAGGAGGAGCTTACCGATATTGAGCCTTTCTGCAAAACAATCAAAGAATACCCAGTTTAGCTGAGGAATTCAGCACATCTCTGTACCTGTAATACGTTAGAGATTTTGAACTCTGTACCAACTCTCGACAGTCCTTCTACAATGAAGTTTCTGATGATATGCAGATCAGAGGTCAGCAATGAGTATTCAAAACGATGAGTAGATTCGAATCATACTTATAATTTCTGATACTTATACGCATTCATACTTATTTTAATGTCATACTCATACTACTCATACTCAAAGTATGAAATACTCATGGTACTCATACTTAACAATACTCATGATGTTATTATTATTTCGACTCTCCATGACTCATCGTATACACGAATCACAAAATAAGTATGATTCGCGTACGAAGACTACAATACTCACAAGAAGGTTGCGCGTTTGCTCTGCTTGCTGTGTTTGTCTTTTTCTTTCTTCTTTCTTCTTTCTTTGTAAATGCAACAACAACTAAGACTAAATTTTGATGAATGATTCGAATCACTCGAATCATTTATAAGTATTATAAGGGTTTTTCTAAATTTTTGAACCTGAATGAGTAGGCGTATGAATCAAACATATTTCGAATGTTATGAGTTTGATGTCAACGTTGTACTCATACTCATTGCAACTTGTACTTATAAATCACTGTTGTGCTGAGTACGAATGAATCAGAATAGTTGGATTTCAATACTGTTGACTCACTCATACTCAAAATTTCATGAGTATTTATGAGTAGCGAAAAAGCGATTCATTGCTGATCTCTAATCCGCACTAAATGGGTGGTGCGATAAGATAGGTTGTAATCCTGACAAAAGAGTTGAAATGAACAATTAAACAAATGAGTATGAAAGGACTTGCGGTTTGATTGCGATTCATTGCTGATCTCTGATCCAGTTGTCCTGGAATTTGATGATTAAATGATGATGAAAATTCTCAGAGAAATTCCATTTTGTGCCATTCAAAGCTGTAGCAATAAATTCAATGATTTTCATAGAAAATCCGCCCACACAACAAGCATTTTGCTGCTTTTAAAGTAGCCATGATCTCCGTCCGGAAAACAGGCCATATAGGTTATATGATATATGGCACAGCCTACTCTGTCTAGCATTTCGGAACCATTGGTATATACATCAAGAAATCTATCGATCATATATATGTACGTCCTAGTCTTATCTAAATTAGCCAATTCAGCCAATCGACCTTTCATTAAACTTTTGTAAAGTAATTGTTTCACGACTCAATAGTTTTGCAATTTCACTGGTCTGACTATTTACCATATTCCCTGTACCATTTCAAAAATTAAGCCCATGCCCAGGTGTGTGTTGCAGTGACCTAAATTTCTACAAATTTACCCATCATTAGACACACTATTACTATTACAATACCTTCCTCTCTCTAACCGCTTTCGCATCGCCATCAAAGCGAACATTACCACCTTCTCTACCACCATAGAAAAATACATCATTTTTAATGTTGCCACATTAATCTGCAACATTTATTTGCTATTATTTGCTACAGTAAGTTATTCCCTTTTTGTTTTTTTGCTACTGCTGCTGCTGCTCCTATCTTCACCGTCTAAATTATGGCAAAAAAAATGAAAACAAAAACAATAACAATAACATGCGGCAGGCTATGGTAAATAGTACGCAGAGGAAAAAAATTATAGAAATTGTGTTGTTGTAAATTGTTTGCACACCTTATGCTGTCACGTTTACAGGTATTTAACCACTAAATATGGTGTTGAGTAGAAACAAAGCTTTCCAGGCATAGAATGTTTTTTAAATCGTCACTGGAAAGGTTGTTGTTGTTGGGTGTGTGTGTGTGTTGCTGCAGCGCACTGCTTTAGTTATTTACCGTGAATTGTTCTATTAATTGGTCGTTTCTTTTTGTTTTCTCGTTTTTTTTTTTGACTTTTTTTATTTTAAATGGTTTTTGTTTTTGTTTTGTGTGCCTGGTTTCATTTTGAAATATTAATACTTTGCGGTTTCCTTTTCTTTCCTTTCGTTCTCTCTCTATTCTAGCCATTCTATACGTCTCTGTGACTGTTTGCTGGCTGGCTGGCAGGTGTTTGTTGGTTGGTTGGTTGCTTGTTGTCCTTTTTGTGCAGTATTGTGTGGTTTGACCTGAATTTTCTTCTTTTCTTTCTTTCTCGTTCACAATGTTTTTCTGACGTTTTTTTTCTGTGTCCTTATTTAGCTCCTTGTCGTCGTCGTCGTCGACTTGATTATGATTAATTTACTTATTTACACCTTTACGATTTTGCAATCAACCCAATTTCTCATATCTTTTCGGAATTTTTTTCACTTTTCCTTTACGACGTGCCCAGCTTAATGAGCAATCAAGGACACTTGTCACAGGAAAATTTATTGATTTTTAACGGTTTTGTCAAAACAACAACAATCACAATAACAACAGCAGTTTATGTATTACAATTTAAGTTATTTTTAATTTCAACAACAACAAGAAATTAAAGCGCATTTGAAATTAAAGCATGAATCCTCCTTTAAGGGCCATAATGTATGCACAGGAGATTATAGTGGCGTTGGCTTGCTCATAAAATACCACTTTGGCAGTCAGTATCTTTTTGTTCGTTTTTCGTAAGCATTTTTTATTCATAAAAATCTCCAGGGTCAACATATGTTTGCCAGGATTTCTTTTTTTTTCTTTGTTCTTTTTCTTGCCATTTATACTTTCCACTCACTCATCCATATTTGACCACAACTGAGAGCTGCTATTGGGTGTGAGCAATGATTAACAATGTGGGTATTCAAAGAACTCTGTGTCTGAGTCACATCCATGGATTCTCTTCTTCTCTTTCTTAATTGGCCATTAACAAGCCAATTAATGGATTTCGGCCTGCCACAACACATCCTTCCAGGCGCCTCTGCTTCTTGCGGGAGCACCTATGCCAGTTGGTCTTGCTCGATTTGGACCTTCAAACCCATACAAGGTCGTCCACTTCACCGACTTCCGCAGATCCCCGTATCAGATACCCGCCCCGCCGGGGCATCCTCCTCAATTTGAACGACATCGCCGAGCCAGCGCAGCCGCTGGATATTAATACGCTGCACAACCTCTATGTCGTTGAGGAACTCATACTCCTCACTGTTCGGATCGGATGCGGAAATCATCGCCAACTCGCACTGGACCGAAGATCTTACGTAGGACTTTTCTCTCGAATATTCCTAAGGCTACTGCATCAGTGCTTAATAGGGAGACATGGATTACTTATAAAGAAGTCAGTCTGACGTTTACAGTAGTGCATTTAGGGTATATAAATCTTCTGCCTACCTCTGCATACCAGGATGCAAACAAACTCCTTAAGCGTGCTAGCTAATCGGCAGTACTCTTTTACAAATGCCTGGCATATCTCAGGACTTTAAAAGTTCCAGGTGATAACATCGAAAATTGCGGCATTGATAAACTGGTCTGGGCATGTATAGAGCCTACAATCTACGACTGTTATCTGCCATATGTGTTCCGATTGCTTCTATTAAACTATATATCCTCCTGTCATTGTATAAAGAGGATAACCTACATTGGCAGCCTGATGTCACGTGCCTCAGAACTAATTATTTTCTTTATTTGAGTCACATGGCCATCAACCGCACTACTACGATTTTCATAATTTACTGCCCTGTGGAGTGCCAAAGCGATACACACGGCACTTATTCCCATAGCTTCTACAAAATGCTGTATCTGACTTAGAGGAGCAGGTTTTATTTCACCTCATATGTCAGTGTTCGTCTAGGAGATATATACATACATACATACATACATCTTTAATTGAATTCTCGAAAGTAAGTAGCAATAGAGAGATTTATTATCGAGCTGAGATAGTCTTCTACAAAAAGTGTACGAATCCACTTGTGATCCGCCAGCTACTCTAAATTAACCGGCGGTCTTTGATAAACCATTGGATGAAGTAAGGTATCTCTCTAGGGATGATTTTATTCGCTTTGTTAGAGCAAAGATTACCCCAGTTTTCGCGGATAGCTCTAAGATGAATATAGGAAATATTCCTGATATTATCTTTGAAGATCTGCAGATATATTGAAGTTAGTTTGGATACTTGCAACGCAATTGGAATAAAGGGACCAACAAATGCTTCAATAGTGGATTATGACAGTCATAGATGAAAAGTCTTAATTGCTTGAAACCATTATAACGCCACGATTATGGTAAGCGAAATGTGGCATGTCTACATAACAAAAGTCTCCGTAGTTTAGTAGGAATTGAGTTGACTTTTTAGATGTGAGGCCACGGTTAAAATCCCAGATCACACAGCAATACGAAATATAAAAAAATATTTCTACGGCGACTTCCTCTCAGTAGATTTCTGGCAAAAACTCTGAGAGAAAGTAAAATTGCCATGCAAAGTTTCTCAAAAACTCTATCGTTTGGAGTTGACTAGTCATTTTAGTCAAGATTACAACCGATCTTGTCATGACTTAGCCACCTTGTTGTATGTGTTAATTTTTTTACGGCGGGGCACCTAAAGTTCAAGATCGACTCTGAAAAATAGATTTTTGAGAAAGTTTTCACGCTGCTGATGAGTGGAAATCGAAGAAAGAAAAGCTTTTCATACTTCTTCTTGTTTGAAATGTCTATGCTAAGGTTTGAGCCACGAGCTCTGGTCCAATAAAGTTGAAACTTTTCAAAAAATCAAAAAAAAAGAAAACTTCAGAGCATTTATCGGTGCCCCATTCACTGTATGTAGACGGCAAAATAAGTCCAATATGGTCCCAAGGTAAAAAGTTAAAGCTTGTAGATCCTTATTAATCTATAAAAATTCTTGCCCATACCCAATATTTAGTACGTTTTTATTCATCGCATTTTAATTTTTTTTTGTTTCTTCTCATTCTTTATTCCCTGTTAGACCATTCAATACGTATGAATTGTATTTTCGTACATCATGGTCAAGTAATAAAATGTTGAATTTTATATGATTTACCACCATAATGGCTGGAAATTGCTGTACACTAAAGCTAAAAGTGTTTCTCTTTTATTTTCTCTCCGGTTCTCTTTTGTATCTCTCCGTTCGTACATATGTACGTTGGTTTGAGGCCATTATTATAAAAGAAGTTATGGAGGAAAATCGTTTTTATGGCTATAAAAACTTATGAAAACAAAAAACTATGATTTTCATAAGTTATGTTATGTTATGAATATTTCAAAAGCCTCGTGTTAAAGTAAAATTTTAAAGAAATGACCAATAAATCGAGAAAAAATTAATTTGTGAGTTAATTTCAGCATTTAATTTAAATTTAAGTCCATTGGCTATAACAGCAAGGAATGTTTGGTGGAAAGAAAAGGATCTTACCAGCAGTGTGGTCTTTAGATTTCTTTGAAAACTGCCTTTACAACAGAAGATCCTTGAAGTTCCGTAGTCTAGTAGGTGTGCAGACTTCTTAGACCTGAGGCCACGGTTCAAACCTTAGGTCAGACATCTCTAACAGGACTAAGTAAAAAAAAATATTTCTTAGGTCACGTCTTCTCAATAGATTTTTAGCAAAACGTACGTACGTAATTGGTCATTACAACCCTTCAGTCAGGATTACAACCTAGTTTCTCACATCACTTATGTTGTGTGTGTTATTTTTTATGCATGAGTGGCGGGACCTACAGTTTAAAGTCGACTCGATTTCATTTTTGAGTTATTCGTATAGACACTCTGTCCCCACCTGGGTCAATGTGTATGCATACATATATGCAACAGCCTTATTGTAGAAGTATACGCCATTACTTTCTCGCTTCACTAGCCTTTCTCATCTCACTATATTATAATTTGCCACAAGTGAACCCTTTCGAAATTATGGCATGTAAGTACATTAACACTCTTTAAAATTCTAAGCATACTATTAGGCGCGATTAACAATCTTTTTTTTAGCATATAAAACGGCTAAAACGCTTTTTTGCTTATTTCTCTTCAGCTTAAATATTACCACGTTTCAATAATAATTTTTAAAAAGCAAAAAATGCCTCAAGCAAAAAAAAAGAACGCTTTCGTGTTTAATGCCAATTTTAACAGCATCATTATCTTAGCTCACCTTATCACCATTATCAGGCATTATAGCCAGCGCAAATATCGGAACATGCCATGCACATTTTATTTGAATATCATTTTCCATGAATTTCTTTGTTTTTTTGTGTTTTTGTGTTATTGCGATTTTAAAAATCTTAGTTAAACGTAACGCGATTATGTCGGAGCCTGAGGTTAAGCTATACAGTGGGCGGCATAGTGGCCACGTATATAACCCTTGCGCTTTGGTTTTCTCCACTTTTTTGCTGTTTTTTTTTTTGAGATTTCCTGGCTATTTTTTTGTAATTATCCTGTGAAAATATTTTTGTTAATACTTTAGGTGTTATAATGATCACATACACGCATGCATACATACATACATATCTGGCCACATGCATACAATATGACGCTGTTAGTAATGAATGATATAAAAAAAATTGCAAATTGTACCCAATAAACCAAAAACTTAGAAGGCAAAAGGCAAAGTGTCCTAAACTTAGGGAGTTGCGAGGCCTAGAGGAATTCAACAATTTCCCCTACGAAAACCAAAGCTACAGCCTTGGAGTTTAAAACAATAAATCGCTATAAACCGTAATTGAATAGATTGCGTTGCTCATATTCAAGGTCACTAACATCTGGGTGATACATTAAAATATAATGTTGAATCACAGATTTTTACTATCGAAGACAACAACCTACGGAATAATCTTCTCAATACAATCAAGAAATATGGCAAATAATGCTCCTGGAACTGCTATAGAGCATTAGACATCACTTTAACCCAGGCAGTGATATTATTTTTGAAGTTGCAGAAGGCTAGTAAGTAGTGTCTTGGCTTTTTAGACAAGAGGTCATGGTTTAAAATTGAAAAATAACAGTTTTCTGTCAAAAGTTCTGAGAGTAAAATTTCCCTGAAAAGTTCCTTATATCTGTCCTTCGGAATCGAAGTTGAACTGTAGGTAATGCCATTCATGGGTGAAATTAACACACACAATATGGGTGGTGGGAGAAACTAGTTTGTTATTCGGACTAAAGGGTAAAGGTACGATGATTGTTACGGTTCATGTCTTAATATTCTCGCTAAAAATGTTGATGATAGGTCGCATAGCACAATCCTATGCACCAGATAACTTGCCTGAAAATTTGTTTCCTTTATAAATACAAGAGATTATGCGCTTTAATTTACATACCAAAGATCACTTACATATGTATATTAGAAATTATTACTGGATATTGCTTTGTATGTACTCAAGAAGAATAGATCGCTCTTTTTTTACTACACAATTTTTGCAAAACATGATAGAGAACCCACGAGATCTCATTTCTTCTCTCAGTGTACTGCGCTCATTTAATGTCTATGGACTTTAGTAAGATCCATTCTTACTGAAATTTAAAATTGAAAATTTTTGAATTTCTTATTAAAATTATTAGCTTTCAACCCATAGTGGTGACACAAATTAATATGTTTCGATCAGGAACATAACTTCAATAACTTCGTTGCGTAAATCACCGCGGTGATCAAAATAAACAAAGCGTAGATACATATGATTATAAACATCTCATTAAACATTTAATCATTCATATAAACATTGTTCTCCTAAAAAAATGTATATTTTTTTTCATAGTTGGGAAACAATGTTGCTATGCGTGAATTGCAAGTGAAACATATAAACATTGTTCCTTGCCATGTATATAGTTTGTCGACAATGTTGCTATGTTTACATTGCAGTTATGGGTGCATAGAATGTTGAAGAAATTCAAAAATAAGTGAAAATGTAAACATTCTTATAAACATTGTTCTACATGATGCACATCATCATGAGTTTGGCTACAATGTTGCTATGTCAACATTACAGGTATGGATGCCTAGAATGTTGAAGGAATTATTAAATAAGTGAAACATGTAGACATTCCTACAAGTATATGGTTTTTCAGAGCTAGGCATCAATGTTGCTATGGATGTCTCCATTGCTCATATGAATGCCTGGAATGTTGAAGTACTTATTAAGTACGTGAAACATGGAAACATTCATATAAACATTGTACTCCTACATGTATACAATTTTACAGAGTTTGTCAGCAATGTTGCTATGTCTACATTACAGGTATGAGTGTTGAAAAGATCATTAAATAGTGAAACATTTAAACATTCATATCTACATTATTTTTCAGAGTTTAGCGTTGCTATGTTGCTACATTGCAGCTATGGATGTTTAAATTATTGAAAAAGTTTTTAAATAAGGGACACTTGTAAACATTCATATAAACATTGTTTTGCTACAAGCATATAGTTTTTTAAAATTTAGCAACAATGTTGATATGTTGCTACATTGCACGTATCGATGGCTAGAATATTGTATTTCAAAGGTTTACGATTAATTTGTTTTTGTAATGCAACAGAGGCATCTGAACCAATGATCACCCAATTCCCATACCCGACTGCTAGATAGCAATTATAGGCGCCCGTTGTAGGTAATTAAACCTTCGAAATACAAAGTCAGAAAAATAGTGTAAAAACTGTATTTCAGCTACGCTATTTCCAATATGTATGTTGATATTGTTATGTTACGTGGAAAAATTTTTTTAAACTATTTTAAAACTTTTCAATGCAATATGTTGATATTTTTAATACAACTCACAACAGACCCTATCTATTTCTCCATTTATACAATTGTTTTCGGCCTTGCTACTTCTAGAATCTGACTGTTGTTTTGTTGTTGTTCTTATTTTCTTACCTTTGTCAACCGATGTCTTTTAATACATTAAGTTTCGGTGGTGATTCCTATCTACAAGGCTTTTGCACTAGCAGTTGGCCACTCAAATAATTGACACTTTTGAATAGAATTGTGTTGCCTATTGGGTATTAATTTGTGTGTGTGTAAATGTATTCTTGCATATCCTTTTGCCAGGATAGGTTAACGTTAGTTGTTAAAACCATTGGATTTCATATTTGTGGCCATTCTTTTATTACTTTTTTTGTGTGTGTTTTGGTATGTAAAAACTTTTTATTTCTTTTTGTTTTGCTTTGGCCATAATCATAACTTTTCATGCACTCGCTTTTACCTACACATACACATACATATTTGCATATTTTAGTTGTTGTAACTGAGCAACATACCCATATATGTATACACCGTTACTTTACGTTATGTTATGTTATGCAATGATACACATACATATATACACATACAGTAAAACTTCATTAACTTAACGCAGGCCTATTGATATAATAAAAATCCAATATGCATTTCATATACCAGAGAGGATCCTTTAATTCTATACTTCACTGTTTGCATTGAATATCCTTGTTCAAGGGTATTCGTATAAAACATTTGTTAGTATTAGTGTCAATGCCTGCCATTAATTTACAAATGTACGTCCATAAGTTGCCCTGTTTGCTTGCTGGTCTAACGGTTATGGCTAAAAGTCATACTTATCAAATAAATTCTCGTAAAACGCGCGTTTATGTTCGTGTGAAAAAATAACCTGAGGCAATTTTGAAAAATTCTCATATTTTTTTCTACACCCAGTTTTTTACACACACCGCACATCAGCAGCAGCAACGCGGAAAAAATAAAATGAAGGCACCTAAAAAACAATACAACACAAAAAAAAAAAACGCTGTAAAAACATTTGTTTATACTATAGACAGCTTTTTTTCTTTTTCCCGTCTATAATCATAATCATCGTCATAATCTTCTTTGACTGGCTGCTGTCTGCACAGTTGTTGACGGCTTTAAGGGGACGGTGATGGCACATCACCAACAGCAGAGTCAGGTGTAAATTGAGACGATTAATCTGATTGTTGGCTATTAAAATTATAATCTTTAATAATAGAAATTTGTTTTTATTAATAAAATCGACAAAAAAAATTAATAAACGTTTAAAAATTTAAAGATTATAGAAGGCAATATTTGAAAAAAAGAAAACAAAACAGCGGCATTCAAACAATGGCATTCAAACATAAAATAAATTTTGTTTAAAACTTAACAGAAATCAACTGACAGCAGTTAACCGTTAACAGAAGAAATGTTGTTCTTTCCTCAGCTTCACCTTCTTCGTTGAACCACATTAGGTTTTGGTTGTTTGACCAGTGCATTGTAGAAAACAAACAGAATACGATTCAGATCTAACGATCTAGCTATGCAACTCATATACAGTATAAGGTGTTCCCTGACTTTCCAACTTTGACAATAGACAGCGACCATTTTGTTGAAGTTAGTACAACTGTCAAATAAGATGTCATTTATACACCGCGTTTTGCTAGATCGCCATAGGCGAATGCATACAGCATTTACCAACACGTGCAGATAACAAAAATGTTTTATAGGTTAGGTTAGGTTAGGTTAGAGGACGTGTACTTGTCAATTAAGACAAGTACAGTACCCGGACGTCGAATTGACCAATTGTACAACGTCCTAGTTTCTCACACCACTTATGTTGTGTGTGTTAATTTTATGAATGAGTGGTGGGACCTACAGTTTAAAGTCGACACCGAACAACAGATTTTTGAGAAACTTTTCATGGCAATTTTATTTACTCTCAGAGTTTTTGCCAAAAATCTGCTGAGAGGAAGTCGCCGAAGAAATAATTTTTGTATTTTGTCTTGATGTCTGGCCTGGGGCTCGAACCCTGGCTTTACGTCTAATAAGCCAACACACTACCTACTAGACCACGTGCAGATAATAAAAAAATATTTAATCAACTTGGCTCGGAAGTTGCCGTTTTCTAGTAGGTAGCATTTTGTCATATTAGACGTGAGGGCCACGGTTCAAACCCTTAGTCACACATTTCCAACAAAACGAAATAAGAAAAGAAATGTTTCTTGCGGCGACTTTCTTTCAGCAGATTTCTGGCAAAAACACTGAAAGTAAATAATATTGCTTTGAAAAGTGAATGAGTGAATGTCGCCGTAGTCTAGTAGGTAGTGTGTTGGCTTATTAAAATAACCATGAAAAGTTTCTCAAAAAATCAGTCGTTCGGAGTCGACTTTAAACTGTAGGTGTTCCCGCCACTCATGTATAAAAAATTAACCTCCTGACTGAAGGTGATGGTATTTGGGATACGGAGCGTCCATTATGTAATCATCGTAATGGTTATGCCAAGAGGACTCAATGTAGTGAATAAATTCGAGTTCAATGATTCGTAAGATCTGCAGAAAACACTGCAACTGTCCATTAGAGTCTGCGGGAGAATCCAAAGCAGGAACTGAAGGTAAACAATCATAAACAACCACGTGTGTTCGCTTTAACACACTCTGGAACAATTGGCAACTGACCCTAATTTTAATCGAAAAATTTTCTTCAGCGATGAGATCCATTTCGGAAAAAATGGGCTCGTGAGAAAGCAAATTTGTTAAATTTAGAACGATGCTAATCCACATGAGATTTAAGGGCGTCTAATGCATCTAGAAAAGTCACTTATTGATGTGAATTTTGCGAGTAACGGCGACGTATACTGGCCACCGGGATTGTTCGATTTGAACCCTTGAGACTTTTTGTAGGATATTCTTAAGTCACTAGTGTATGTGAATTACTGCAGAATTGCTTTTCTAATACCAATGAAATGTCATTGTCGTTGTCACACTATATCCCATGAAATTGTTAAAGAGGAGTACCAACAGAAATCGTCTCATGTGTTTGAGCTTTCATGTCTTTGTGTATATGGACTTCCAGAGAGTGAGAGTCTTACCGCTTCTTTCATAGACAAGTATCTTACAAAAATAATCTTAAACCTTAAAGTCTTACGCATATTTTTCTATGAATTTTATGATAATCATTATTATATCTGAAGGACTCAATACATACCCTTAGATACACCGACGGTACTGTTCTTGTCAATTCGGTTTCAATTTCTGAAAATGCCTTATGTGTGTATATATTCTCCGTTTTCTCAATACGATAGACATGAACCTGGGCCTACTAAAATCGTATTCTATATGTAAAATCTCCGATTTCGCTTTAATTTCACGTCTTTGTCCATATGAGTTAATGACAAGAATGCTTCGTTTTTAGATTGACGAAATCTAACTGCCGTTAAACTTCCAACTCTCATGGCTATGATTTCTGTAAAGGTGCGTTATTGAGTTATGCTCAGACCTAATCTCTCATCTTCAGCAGTTGATACGCATCCATCGACTCCAATCCGAATCGTTTTGAAGTAAATGAAATAATGCTCCAAACAGCTTTGCCTTTCAAATCTATAACAGTGGCTAATTAATCGATTTATTCCTTCACAGTTAAATATCTGATACTAAATACTCTTTATCATTTCAATACTTCTTTAAGATTTTTCTTGCTTAATTCAACCACACTGGTATCCTTATTTCCATAATAAATAAATCCTTGTAACTAAAACTTCTTTAATTTAACACTTCCACATCCTCCTCCTACTCCCTACATACATATGTAAGTATATGGTACACAGTGTGTGTTCTACTGGAAAAGTCAATGAGCAGCCACTTCATAACCGTGTGTGTTTGTGTGGGTGTGTATGTGTGTGTTTATGGCTTTTCTGCCTGACCAAAAAGATAATCAATGTGTCTGCCAAGGGCCAAAGCCATTTGGGAGCTGGTAACATGACCACACATACTAAAGGCAAGCATATGGTATAAAATATTAAACGCGCTGTGTACATTTGTAGAATCATAACAGTACCGCTCATAAATTGTAAATTTACAATCGTTTTTTTTTCTCTTCTTTTTCCTTTTTTTGGTTTGCTGGCATTCGCAAAGTATAACGAAGAAAAGAGAATCACAGAAGAAATCTGAGTTGAATACCCTACACGTAGCTAGGGAAGAGGGACGCTGTCTCTACTTCTGTAATACCAAATCGACTGATGGAATTAAAAGGTTCTCAAACGACAATAACAAATTGCTTAGTCATGAGTCCACTTAGGTCTTTTATTTTTATCCAAAGAAACTTTTGCTCAGCCTGTAGATCGCTGCTCAAGGCCTAAGTACGGAGGAAATTTAATTTTCATTAGAATTTCCAGCAACTTGTCATGCCTCTGCCTTACCTGCTAAACTCAGGCAACCACGTCTTGTAAATTGACACAATAATACCTCGAATTTTGTCGATTTTAGCGCCCCAACTATTCGATTTATACACAGGAACCAGCTTTCTCTCTAATTTAATAGGAAGAGTTAAAAAGTCTTCTCTTGCCTATGTTCACTACGCAGACAGTATGCTTATCTGTGTGCATATTAACCTGCGTGAAGTGTAAGATTCTATGGAGCCTATGGCCCTAGTTTACGCAGACAATATCAAGTGCTTTTGGTGGAAACTTTATTTGGATCTTTATCCCTTTTATTTATCATACATATGACGTCCACAGTCTTTGTAATTCACTCCATTTAACTCACCTCCACTGAGGTTATGGGAAAGCGAGTCGGAAGTCGCCTTAGTGTAGTAGGTAGTCTGTTGGCTTATTAGACGTGAGACTGCGATTCAAACCCCAGGTCAGACCTCTGCAACAAAATGAAATATGAAAAAACATTTCTGGGGCAACTTCCTCTCAGCAGATTTCTTGCAAAATCTCTTAAAATAAATTAAAATTGCCATGAAGTTTTTCAAAAACATCTGACGTTGGAACCGACTTTAAACTGTAGGTCCCGCCACTCATGTATAAAATTAACACACACCACACACATAAGTGTTGTGAGAAGCTAGGTCGTAATCTTAACAGAAGGGTTGTAAGGACCAAGGATATATGTATGTATGTATATATATATGTAAGAGTCTGTCAGCAGATGCTGAAGTAGTTTTCTAAAGCCTGAAGTGAACGGTTTGAGGCATTACGATGCCAGAATTTCTTCACCTACGTACGTGGTGATTGATTACTTCATTCCTAGCACCATTGCTCTGTTTCTACATGTTTATTGATGACCTTAATCACATCTAACATGATTTAAGAATCTTGAATAGACCGAATTGATGGCCTTTCTTTTGTTTTCGAAAGTGGTAAGCTATTGAAGATTGCTTCGTATTGAATATGTCGGATTCCTAACGACTTAAACCGATTTCAACATTACTTCATCAGATGCTCTCTGTCTACATGCTCTGCTTACTCTAACGTTGTGAATTTTCTTTTTGTCGTTTGGAGTCCATGGCTTTTCTTTTGCTTTCGAATGTGGAAAGCTTTTGAAGATTGCCTTGATATTCAATATCAAGTTCTTTTAGATTTAAACCGATTTCAATATTACTTCGTCAGGCATACATACATACACATACATAATTGGTCATTACAACCCTTCAGTCAGGATTACGACCTAGTTTCTCACAACACTTATGTGTGTGGTGTGTGTTAATTTTATACATGAGCGGCGGGACCTACAGTTTAAAGTCGACTCCGAACGACGGATCTTTAAGAAACTTTTCATGGCAATTTTTATTTACACTTTGAGTTTTTGCCAGAAATCTGCTGAGAGGATGTCGCCGAAGAAATATTTTTTGTATTTTGTGTTGATGTCTGACCTGAGTTTTGAACCTTGGCTTTACGTCTAATAAGCCAACACACTGCCTACTAGACTACGGCGACTTTTATTGCTTCGTCAGATGGCCTCTGCTTACTTGCTCTGCTTACTCTAGTAATCTTTAACCACGATTAGGACTAGGTTGTCGTAATAACCTTGTGGATTTTCTTTTTACTACAGTGAGCGCCATAAGTGAGTCAACACTATTGTTCTTAAGTATAACACAGTTTTGTTCTTAAGCATAAAAAAGTTCCTTTATCATGAATTGTTCTTTTTGTTTTAACATTTTATAAGTAATAAATGAACGTTGTGAAAATTTATTCGACTATTTTAATTTACTTTTCTCGCTATCCCATGAAAATGAATTATTTCAGTGGTGTTTACTCACATTTGGCGCTCAGTGTATATGGAGTGCTTTATTGACTTCTTTAATGCTCTTGTCTTTAATATCTCACGCCTCCACAGACAGGTTTTCATTTTTTGAGGTTAGAGATTATTCGATATTTTCAAAGTTTACCATATCCGATGCATTTCAATGTAATGTTGTCCACAGTTTTAGCGTTAACAGCCCACTCACTGGATGGATCTTAATCACATAAACATTTGCTACGATTATCGAGGGACTATCCTAGTTACCACAGGTCCAGAGATACCATTGTCTCTCTGAGTATTCTAGGAACTATGATAAGTGATGCCATTGTCTCTCTGTTATGAATTCAAGATCATTGACCCCTACTAGATATATCCGAGTTTATTCCTTGAATTTAGAAGTTCAATGCTACAAACAGATTTATTCATACCTAAGACACCTACTATAGGGTATGAAGACATAAATTTAACTGTTTATAGTAGTCTGGCATTACTTGTTATTGCCAATATCCTTGTTGCTCTACTTCTCTCTCCTTCGCTCGCTCGCTTTCTCTATCATTTCGTACACACACTAACAAATGCCTGGCAGCAAATAACACTAAAGTAAATTGGCGGCAGCAAAAATGGTAACAAATTGAAGGCTTAAACATTTACATTTGGATGCAGCTTGAGTGGGTGGGGGCAAATGGAATGATGATGATGATGATGATGATGTAGATAATGATATTGTTGCAAAGTTGCAAATCATTAATAATGCAACAAACCTACATGAAACGGTAAAAAGGGAGCCAATGTTATGTTATGTGTGATGGTCAAGACCATCCATACAATCATGCTGCAACATTTTCTCTTTCGTTGTGTTTTTTTTTTGCTAGTTTTTTGGCCTTATTGTTGCTGTTGTTATTGGCCTAAAAACTTGGTATTCATACAATACATATAAATTCCGTTTTAATGTGTCGGCTATTTCTAGTTTTATATGTATGTATGTAGGTATTGGTGTTGTTGTTGTTGTTGCCATTATGCATACATAAATGCAACACTTTAAACCACTTTTTAGACCATTTCCCTTATGAGAAATTAGGAAATTGCATTTTGGCAATAGCAATAGAATAGCGCTACTTTTCAAACACAACAATAACAACTACAACAACCATAACACCTACTAATACTATTTCAACAATAATAGCAATGAAAATAGCAACATTTTGCCAATTTGGCTACCCAACAGCAACAACAACAACAGTTTTATATACTCCCCAGCGTTTGTTGGCTTCTAGCAAATGAATGAGAACTTAACGCCAACATTTTTTCTCTCTCTCGGTTTTTTTGTATTTGTTAGGTGGCAACAATAATTTTTCTATTGCCAATGGCCGTTCGTACACACACAAAAAATCTAACACTGTACCACAAAGAGTTTTATTTTTTTACAAGCTTTTACTGTGTATTGAGGGGCTCTTTGTATGGGGTGGAGTGTTATTCTGTCTGTATTTCCATGTGTATGTATTTGTATGTATGTATTTGTATGTATGCAAATTTATACATTTGTATGGGTGATCTATTAGCCTAAATTATGGCAAACGGAAGTTAACAAAGGGCCATGCAACATGCTACATGCCAGACTACACACACACATACACGTCTACGAAAATCATTTATTCATACACGTTCAATTTGTTTGCACTTAAAATGACAGTGAGGCTTAAATATATAGCAGTGATTACAAATGAATTGTTAACGAATGCGAGCGAGAATAGAAATTTTAAACTGCGCTATAAAACAGTAGGGAATTCGAGGCGCAAAATATCGCACTTTTCGTGGCATTGAAATACCAACAGAGTGTGAATGTGATAGGATAGTTAGTCTAGTTAACAATACGAAATTTTCTAATGTGAACCAGAGCACACAGGTTGAGGAAAAATCCATTGACCTTACATGGCGACACAAAATTTCCTTAACTAGACACCCAATGCTAGAAATCGCAGCTCTTTTCAGCGTTATTATGGCGCTTAAACCTATCATTGCCAGAGGCCTCTATCGATCCATATTAGAGGCAAATTTTCTTTATGGTAGTCAGGTTTTGGGGGACGGTGTGCAAATATCGGTGCCGGGATGCATAGTACTTTACTCCAGTAAGGCTCAATGCAGTTAATCTCTGGTATAATTCCCTGATTTTATTATTCCAATTAGGGGACTATAATACGGAAATTTTCGGCAGCGCTCTTGAGGTCTAAATCGTGGACTTTTCAATGCTGGACATAGTTGGCTGTGGTAGACACTTTAAGAATTCTAATGCCACTCTTTTTTATATAAGCTGACTGCTGTGTATTTCAGGACGTGGCCATAGTGAAAGGTGTAAAATGCTTTTTTGATGTTTGGGATTTCCCTGGACATCTTCTGATTTACTAAACCAAGCAGGTCCCTTACGAACGTCAGCCTGAAATTGCTCAAGGAAATTTCTTTACTTTTCAATGAAATCTTTTATGGTTCCATGACACGGAAAAATCGTTACAGATCGCATTGTTGTTGAGCTCACCAGCACCAACATGTTACAGGATATACTACATAGGTATCCATATTGCCTGAGTTAAATTGAATACAATCCACTCGTACAATTTGCTACAATCTCATTGGCAGCAGGAGGATACATGCAATATTGCTAGACTTGACACGTACATATAGTTAAGAAGGGGATTGACTCACTATTTTCCTTAAATCGCATAGGCATGCCAGAAAGACTTCTGCCAAAGCTGTGGATCTGAGAAAGAGGAAAAAGACTGTCTTCCAACTCATGTGCCAGTGCCTTGCACTTGTAATAAAAAGACGGCGCTTTTGACCTCTCACTTTCTGGCATCCTTAATCGAACTAGGCAGGGCGCAACAAAGCTAACAGTTGTGGACACATGTGTTACGAAACATGGCTTCTGGTAATTCTCCATGTGTTATTCATGGCGACTCAGAAGTCGCCGTAGTCTAGTAGGTAGTATGTTGGCTTATTAGACGTAAAGCCAGGATTCGAGCCCCAGGCCAGACATCAAGACAAAATACAAAAAGTATTTCTTCGGCGACTTCCTCTGAGCAGATTTCTGACAAAAACTCTGAGAGTAAATAAAATTGCCATGAAAAAGTTTCTCAAAAATCTATCGTTCGGAGTCGACTTTAAACAGTAGGTCCCACCCCACTCATGTATAAAATTAACACACACAACATATGTGGTGTGAGAAACTAGGACGTTGTACAATGGGTCAATTCGACCTCCGGGTACTGTACTTGTCTTAATTGACAAGTACACGTCCTCTAACCTAACCTAACCTAACCTTTTCATGGAGACTTAAATTCATTGGCAGTATAAGCGTACCAATTGTATTGAAAAGATCTGCTTGACTGATCCGGATAAACAGAAGAGAAGACAATTGCTCCAGAATCATATGCTCATATCGCCTTATTTGAAAACATCCACTCTGCATGATAATGTAGTCTTTGCATCCCTGCATGATGTAATAAGAAGAAGAAATTGCTTGTAATTCACATGTATTAGTGCTCAGCTCTGATCAGGATGGCTTCCTACAGGAAGTGTTTCATCTCCGGGATGGATATTGACTTTCATATATGAGACTGTTCTTTCTCACTAACTAACCTTGAGACTTGAACATGTAAAAGCCTCTCTCCCAGTGGCCCAGTTTTTAGTTATAAGCACATTATCGGTCTATGTAGCAAATTCTAGGATTAACGCCGTATGTAAAAATGTATTGGACTGTTATAGTGGGATATTGGGCTGATACACTGAAAGATCTTAGACTCCCAGTAGTCACATGAATAGCTATTTACCGAAAAAGTTAACATAATCGAAATCATTCCACCTGAAATCGATAAAAAAAAATTATCGAATACTGATTCATTCTCACTTAACCTGCACAAATCTCCTCCTCTGTATAAGTAGCTTTCATACATAGCAAAACCACCCACCACAGGTCTCTATAAACTTTATGCAACAGTGGCTTGCAGAAAGTGGTATCCAAAAAAAAAAACCTAAACGCTGTACATGCAACATTAACAACCTCAGCGACAGCAGCCACAATACATGGGCTCGTAATTTATGAAACAGCAGCAGTGGCAAAGTGGCAGCAGCGACAGCAACAACAACATTACCAATAACAGGAACAGACAAAGCAGAACAACATTTAAGAAACAAACTGGAAATTGCCGAAATGAAAATTTTCAAAGTTGCACAATTTATTGCAAATATTGTTTGAAATATGTTTGTTGACAAACATATATATTTTGACACACACACACACGAACCACCCCCTCTCTAATAAACACCATTTCTAAACACAAATTACGACAACTTGTGAAATTCATAAGCATATTTGATGAACGATTACAGACAACAAATACAACAAATACTCCAAATAATATTTACAGTCTTACATGACAATAGCGGACATCAATGTCATTATAATAAATTAAATGTGACTTTGATGCTTTCAAAGAGTTTTTCCTGTTTTTCTGTGAATATTTGCTGAGTGAAAGGAGAGCGAAAAAAAATTAGAACCGAAAAGATTTTATTCATAATCATATGCAGCGTTTGCAATTTGTGTTTTTGTGACGAATAGAAAAATTATTGGACCGTGATTATTTGCCACATGCAAATACATACTACACTGCTATGCATACTCTGCATACATACACGTCGACACATTAACTTCTATGCTATCAACATACACTCAAACACCAATTTGAACATTTAAGTTATGCTGTGTGCGATCATAAATATACAACCACCATACATTTACACTCCATTTGCATACTCATTTTGAAGCACTCACACATACTCGCACATTTATATACATACACCTAATTCTGTTTTTACACGGTCTTTTTTTACACGGTTTTGATATAACACGGTTTGAAAATAAAATATTTTTAATTTTTTTTATACGATTTTATTCCATTTAGCACGATTTAAAATTTTTTGTGCTAAAATTTTTTTGTCAAATTTAATTTTTGCAAAGTATGTTCATATCACAAATTTAAGGGAATTCCCTTTTTGCGCGTACAAGCAAATTTACTGGTCAAAGCAAATGTAAATGGCACAAATTTAGGGGAATTTCCTTTTTGTGCATACAAGCACAAAGGTCAGAGCAATTGAAATGGGTTAATATTTTGTGTTGGTAAAGAAATTTTTTATTGGCGAATTTGTTTTCTTATCGTTACATTAAATTTAACGCATTAAGATGAAAGGTAAGCCAAAAAATATTTTATATTTAATAAACTATTTATATTTTTAATTTTGTTAAATATTTTATGAATCCCTAAAAGAAAATGTCAAATACAAAACTTTTTCTTAAAAAATCCTTGTTTTTCACTATATTTAATAGGTTTTAGAGATTAGGAACCAATCACCTATTTTTGCATACGATCAGTGTCTTTTTTTACACGGTTTTTTTTAAACGGTTTTTTCTGGAACCAATCTACCGTGTAAAAACAGAATTAGGTGTACACTCATGTATAAATATGTGTTTAATGGTTACCAACATTTTGAAGTATTAATACAGTTGCTTGCAACTAATTAGAAATGGAATGTTCTATGGAAAAGTTCTATGTTTGCTCACGTCTCTACATAAATTTCTTAGGACAGCTACACATTGCAAATACAAAGTTTAAGGAGAATACCCTTCGAGGCTTACGTAATATTTTCAAGGACTTCCACAATGCCTGTAGCCAAAATCTATCCTAACTCTCTTGACACTCATTTCTTTAATTTTATTAAGGTTCAGTCCATCAGTTTTTTTCCAAAATCCAATTAGGCGCTCCAGTTGTCTAGTCCAGGTTACCAGCAAGTTTTACAATTTTATGTCAGTCTTAGGTATAGTTGTTCTGGACCTCTCTATTGCCTACATACATACATATGTACATAATTGGTCACTACAGCCCTTTAGTCAGGATTACGACCTAGTTTCTCACACCACTTATGTCGTGTGTGTTAATTTTATACATGAGTCGAGGGGGGACCTACAGTTTAAAGTCGACTCCGAATGACAGATTTTTGAGAAACTTTTCATGGCAGTTTTTATTTATTCTCAGAATTTTTGCTAGAAATCTGCTGAGAGAAAGTCTACCAAGAAATATTTCTTTCATATTTCGTTTTGCTGGAGATGTCTGACCTTGGGGTTTGAGCCGAGGCCTCACGTGTAATAAGTTAACACACTATCTACTCGAATACGGCTACTCGTTAACTTTCTTACCAGTTTTATTCGACATCCAATTGGGAGCTCCAGTTGTCTAGTCCAAGTTTCCAGGAAGTTTTACGATTCTAAGTCAGTCTGGGGTATAGTTGTTTAGAATCTCTCCTACACAATACCTTAACCTGCTTTTAATTCTGGCTCCACAAAATAAACTGAAAAGATTCCTCAATCGAGTTTAACTCGTGATCAGATTTGAATCTTAATTCGCCTTACCCTACTCGATTACTGTGATCCTATTCGATCTGAAATAATAGAGTACATCGAATAGAGTCATTACAAACATGTAGTTAGGATTGCAACCGAGCTTGTCACACGGCGGAACCTACAATTTAAAGTCGACTCCGAAGTGCAGCTTTTTAAGAAACTTTTCACGGCAATTTTTATTTTACTGTCAGAGTTTTTGCCAGAAATCTGCTGAGAGGAAGTAGTCGAAGAAAATACTTTTTGTATTTTGTCTTGATGTCTGGCCTGGGGCTCGAACCCTGGCTATACGTCTAATAAGCCAACACACAACACACATTCCAACTTTTATGGGCTTTTTGAGGTCCCCTTAGAACCGAACACTTTTCATAAAGTATTGTTACGTTTTTACCCCTTTAAAAAGGTTCAGAATATGAGCTCGTAGATTGCAAATAAAAATAAAAATAAATTTATGTTCAGTTTTAATTAAATTCTTTATTGGTCGCACAATTCTGTATGCCACTATTCACAACTTAATGTAAACAACAACACTTTGCTTTGTTTGTTATTCTTCTTTACACTCTTCTGCGTAAGCACTAACAATTGTTCCTCAGATCTTTATAACGGAGATCTTCAAACCGCGATTATTCTCTTCACATGCAATGTGTCTTCACACAAGACTGATTGAATTTTTACTGACTCCGTTGCCTGATTTGCATTGTCTTTTATATGGCGGGGTAAAGAGTCGGATGAATGCTCTTGAAGGAAAATGACTTCGCCTTCGCGAAATCTCTATAAATATAAACATGTTGTTAATGTTATTGTTGTTTGTGTATTTTGTTTGCGTTTGCCCTTACAGTGTTGTTGTTGTTGCGTGTTTGTTTACTTGTTTATTCCTTTTTTTATACTTATGTTGTTGCTACGTTTTTGTTTATTTGTTGATCATGTAAACAAGTCCATTGTTTTTGTTTTTGTAGTTTTGTTTATCATTTTAATGGTAAAGGATGTAACACCATTCCCATTTTCGTAACAATATTGTTTAAAACACTTTTCTACCCTTAACACCCCTTGTTAGTGAGAGAACAATAAAGGAACTCAATGACATGTTCATCATTATGCAAGTAAATCACAAGGTTCTGTACTTTTAGCAAATTCTTAGCATTGCCGGAGAGCAAAAGCCTTAGCCGGAGCAACGGTGATAATAGACCTCTTGTAAGGGATTTTCGATTTCTAACACTGTGCAGTGATTCAAGTAATTCCATATTTGTTTCTAACTACCTGATCACATCTGTATGCGTTCATTTATGTGAAGGCGTTTCGTCGTAGTTATTTGATAATTGAAGTGTTTGTTTTATTGATGACGGTACTCGTTTTAATTTTTTTTCTTTTTTTCGTTTCTCTTTTTTTATATTTGCTGCCATGATTGCCATAAACTATCAGGTTTTATTACAAATTTTTTTCTCCCTTTATTTTGTTTTTGTTTTTTTCTATTTCGTTTCTAATGGTGTAATAGAGTGTCGTTGAATATTTAAAGGACAAAATAAAATTGCAAAGACAAAAAAGCACTAAAAACACACACACACACACACACAAACAAACGCAAAAACGATTTGATAACTCAAAAATAGAGTGAACGGCGGAAATGCTGGCAAATCAAATCAAATCAAATGAAATGTTTGTAAAGGTTTAATAGACGCTTAAAAATTCATACACAGAATATGAAATGACGCGCATTTGATGGTGATAAAAATTTTATTATTTTTCTCTCTTTCGGCTTTTTTGTTTTTTTATTTTCGTATCGGCATAATTGAATTTGTAATTTAGATGCGAAGTATATAGAAAATGTGGAGAGGAAAAAAAAAAATATTTTAAATGAATTAAAAGAGTTTGAAAATACAACCAAAATATTCAGTAATCTGCCTGCGGCACTAACGTTAAACTATTTTACTCTGCTTACACTACACAAGGAAATACCCTATCGTACCTCTCAAAAGCATTGTGAATAATATCGTTATGAATCAGTTTTCAATTTTGGAAGATAACGCGATCGAGCATCTCATAATTACATCTTTTGAGAAGCTATTTCCATGATTTCGACAAAATCATTTCATTTTCCAAAAAACATATGAAGCAATTGCACTTCCAGACCATAATGCATACCAAACAGTCACTTTTTCAGAATGCACTGTAGCTTTTAAACAAACCCTTCTGCCTTATCCTGTCTTCACAGCATGTTAACCTAACCATCGGGCTTTAAATTAAGCTTCGTAGCTAAAAAAAATTTTGTTGAAAAAATGAACGTTGAAATCCACTTTCTTTTGTAAGCTTCAAGGGGAGACACTATCAAACTGCAAGTCCTATCAGACGCATTTACATCATTGTTCATTTCAACTCTATTGTCAGGATTACAACCTAGCTTATCGCACCACCCATGTAGTGTGGATGTAATTTTATTCATGATTACCGCTACTTACAGTTTAACGAAGTTTCGTTTTGTTCGAGATGCCTAATCCAAGGTTTCAACCACGAGCTCTCGTCTAATAAGCCCTCACACTACGTACTATACATACATACATACAGTATGTCAAGAATGAGTTTTCACATTAAAGAAATTTAAAATTTTTGTGTTATTTCATTAAAAAAAAAGTTATTCTTATTTGAAAACAAAAACTTTTTTAATTTATTCATATTATTAATATTATTTACAAAGGTTTACTACAAAAAAAAATTGACTTTGATCAAAATATAAGAAACAATTTAGTAAAAACAATTAATACTCAAATATTTCACTGTCAAAAAACTCTTTTCACAAATTTATTTTAATTTCATTATATAACTAATAAACAAGAATTATTCGGCTGTAGTACTTGGTATGACACACCTTTAAATGGGATTTAAATCCGGAGTTTGGACAGGAGTGTCCATGACTTTGCCGCAGTTATGTAATGTGGCTACTATACATTCTTACCATATGCGACCTATGTTTGGGGTCATTATCTTGATAAAATATAAATATTGGTTTATTTTCCAGCATGACGCCGAATTTATTAGCGCTTCTTTTTAAATTTGTCTTTAAAATGTCCAAATATTGTTGTTCATTCATTGTTGTATCTATTAAGGCCAAATCTCCTACTCCCTTACTCGAGATACAACCCCAAATCATGATCAAAATTTTTCCAAATTTTAGTTGGTATTATATTTCGGTTTTCTAACGCTGTTAACGGCTTTTGACAGACTTTAATTGGGCCATCGTTATAGTGTAACATTATTTTGGCCTCATCGCAGAATATTACGTCGTTCCATTAAGTCACAGGTTGCTAAATGTTGTTCATAGCAGATGAAAAACGTCTTTGTTTCTTTACTGCGAAAAGTAGTGGTTTTTTACGGGCTGATCTCGAAGAATATTTGTCTTTAACAAAACCTGCCGAAAAGTTTAATGGGATACAACAACATCACATTCTTCTTTATGCCCCTTCGAAGGGTCCTTGTTGAAATTTTTGGGTCCTAGACAACTTTTCTCATAAATAAGCGCTCTGTGCGATTGTTAATTTTAGTCGTGGGACTACCTACACGTTTTATTTCTAACCCACCCTCTTTTTCATCACGATTAATCACATTGTAAATGGTTCTTCTTGATACCGAAAACCTCTCTGACAGCTCCGGAGCACTTGTGGCCAAATAGTGATTGTAATCAATTAGTTGAATTGGATCGTACAATAATCGTTTTCCTGGCATTGTTTTTAACTCTTTATAACACGTCTGCACTACAAAAAATTGGCATACATGCTTTGGTACATTGGTATACATGTTTTTGAAACTACAAAGAAAATAGATGCACATCAAAACTAACGGTATTATACCGCTAATCATCAAATATTTCCAAATAAGACAAAGACAACTATATTGTGAAAAGAGTTTTTTGACAGTGAAATATTTGAATATTGATCGTTTTTATTAAACTGTTTCTTATTTTTCTTATCAAAGTGATTTTTTTTTTTGTTGTAAATCTTTGTAAATAGTATTATTAATATGAATAAATTAAAAAATGTTTTTGTTTTAAAATAAGAATAACTTTTTTTTAATGAAATAACACAAAAATTTTAAATTTCTTTAAAGTGAAAACTCATTCTTGACATACTGTACATAATTGGTCATTACAACCCTTTAGTCAGGATTATGACCTAGCTTCTTACACCACTTATGTTGCGTGTGTTAATTTTATACATGAGTGGCGGGAACTACTATACAGTTTAAAGTCGATTACAAACGACAAATTTTTGTGAAACTTTTAATGGCAATTCGATTTTACTCTCATAGTTTTTGCCAAAAATCTGCTGAGAGGAAGTAGCCGAAGAAATACTTCTTGTATTCCGTTTTGATGTCTGACCTTGAACCCTGGCTTTACGTGTAATAAGCCGACTACTAGTCTACGGCGACTTCCAACCCAGGTTATCGCACCACCCATCTAGTGTGGATGTAATTTTATTCATGATTACCGCTACTTACAGTTTAACGTCGACTTTGTATGACATATTTGAAAAGTGTTTCATATGTTTTATGTTTCGTTTTGTTCGACATGCCTAATCCGAGGTTTCAACCTCGAGATCTCGTCAAATAAGCCATCACACTACCTACTATTGATACTGGAAAGTTGAGGCTAATTTGAATGCAAGAAAGTCGTTAATTGTTTGCACTATGTTAAGTGATTCAAAAACAATATTCGCTTGCCGTATAAATACTCGTTTACTATGACTGCACTACGAAGCAAATAAGCTTCATCGTTGAAATTTTTTTCTTAAAAAATCTTTGAAATTTAGTTTCTCTAGCATTCAAGCAACATATCTACGGCATTGTGTATGCACAAGTGTATGCAAACCGTTAACTGTGTAAGATCGTAAATAGCCTTTGTAAGATCAAATGAAGCTCATATCTGAAAAGATGATTTTTTTGCCAAAACCGGCATCTTCTGGTGTAGGCTACTGCATGACCAGTCGAGGCAGCTATTTGAATGAAATTAGTCTCCAGTATTAACCGGAAGGATTGTACTTTCAAATAAAAAAAGAAATTTGAGAAAATATTCAGTAGTTTTTTTTAAAAGCATTTTCAAAAGTTATTTGGCGGGCCCTTTACAATGAAAAATATCCGTAATTTTGTAGACATGAAATATGAAACAAATATTTATACGGCGACTTCCTCTCAGCAGATTTCTGAGAGTAAATAAAATTGCCGTGAAAAGTTTCTCAAAAAATCTGTCGTTCGGAATCGACTTTAAACTGTAGGTCCCGCCACTAAATTAAATTTAAATTTAACACACACAACATGAGGGATTGTCAGAAAGCTAGGGTTTATTATGGACAGCAACCGAACCTCAGTTGCGATGCCAGATGGCAGCTTAAAATTTGAAACTGTCTTGAAAAAGTGAGATTATTGAATTTTGTTTACCACTTGCCAGCTGTAATAATATTTTTCGGCAACTGGCAATGCAACTTTGGTTCAGTTGCCATCCCATAATCGACACATAAAATTCAATTCATTTATTTTATCATGTCCGAACTGAAAATGTGCTTTAGCTTTAGTTATCGCTTTCAAATTATTGTGTACATTAAACGTAGACGCGTTATGTATGTGGCACCCATTAATTTGTCTAACCTATTAGTTCCAGCTGTTGTTGTCCAAACAGCCAGCCAGCCACCTTCGTAAATAAATCAAAAGGAAAATCATTAATTTTAATAAACGTTGACGATAAGATTTCCAATGAAATAATTTCAGAAAGAGAGACACAGAGAGAGAGAGAAATGAAATTTAATTTTATTTGTATAGCTTGCAACTACATTGGCAACAATGGCAGCAGCAACGAACGATAACAATAAATGGCATTCAACAGTCAACAACTTATGGCGGCCATAAAAAAAAATGCAACAATAAGTGTTACAACAACAGCTACTCGACAGGATACTTTTGCCATAAACTGAAGTGACAAATGATGCTGTTAAATGAGAGTTGATTGCATTTTTTCTTCTCTGTCTCTGTCTCTCTCTTTTCCTTTCTTTATTGCACACACACACACGGAATCACTGGTAGAGTTTCTTTTCATTTACTGTGCTGTGCTGGATGCTGCTATGGCACATTGGTTGTAAAAGCCACATACATACATACAACGGTGGTGTGTACAGCCCATAAAGTCAAGAACAAGTTGCCTACAAGTCTCCTGACTAAATGACTGACTGCCAGGCTACAACGTCCGTTACCAACAATAATGTTAGCCAACGCGCAGAGGTGTTTATTAAATGTAACGAAAAATGTTTCGGAAAACAGCATAACAAAGGAGAAAAGAGAGAGAGAAAGAAAGAACAGAACAGAAAAAAGCAAGAGAATAAAACAGTTAAAATGTGTATGAAAACATGATGAACTGTAAAGAAAAGGCACGTTTATGCGTTGGCGTACGATTTCTCAACACAAGCATTCATTCATAACAATAAAACAGTTGCATGCAGCAGCAGCATGCAGGAAGAGAATGAAACAAGAAAAAAACGTAAACGTAAACGAAATACGTGCGTCAGTCACTTCCAGGTACACAATGCCCATAAATGATGAGAATAATGATGTTGCTGTGCTGTTGTATGCTGCTCGAGTTGGTGGCAATCCCAGTTAAAAAAAAAGACTTTCAAACACTGGTTCACTTGTCAGTCACATGACATTTTACACAGCCACACACATACAAGTACACTATCGCATACATGCACAAAAACATTGCAAGAAATTTACAAGAAATTCTACAGAATGACAGAAATCATGATACCAAGAAAGCAAAATTAAATAACAAGAAAATTTCTTATGAATGAATCCGGATTTTAGGAGGGGATTGCGAAATGTAATTGACACCATTTGTTAGGGGTATCGAATACACTGGACTGGACTGAACATTCCACAATTTTGTCGACCCAGGTCCAAAATGCCTTCTCGATTTAACTCCATTTCAAGTGTTGTGTGATGAGTAAAGCCAAAGATTTGGGGTAATTGGACTGTTGGAAACTTAGCTAGCTTAGACACACCGAACCTGCAAGCTCAGAATTGATAATGCGATCATAGATTCCGTCAACTACAGGTGGGCGGCCTCGGACACGGGTAGAACGGCTCGTAAAATCTGGCCAAGGCTGGATGAGGGGCGCACAATGAGTCTACTTAAACTCCAAAGAGGCGCGCTCAGTGTAGTTGTCGGTGTCATTACGGGGCATTGCATTATGGGTACGCTTGCGAGGCGTATTGGTCTTGGACACCTTGCTAACGACTTCTGCAGAAGCTGCAGAGATGGGGAAGAAGAGGAGACTGTCCCACACCTGCTGGGTACATGACCGGCTCTTTGCCAAAGGAGAAGTAAGTACTTGGGTACTTACTACATGGATGATCTGGGGCAACTGTCAAAGATTGACATTGGCAGTCTAAATCGCTTCATTAGGAGCTCCGAGTGATTTTGAGACTAGGGTATAGCGGATAACTGTGGTAGCACAATGGGCCCAATGCGGCCTAAGTGAGTCCATCCAAGAAAAATTCAGCAGCCACCTGTACCTACCTAGATACACCGAATATTTTGTCACCATTTATGATGACTGCAGGCTTTATTTGATTATATTTGAATTGTGGATTCCCATTCTAGCTAGAAACCTATACAACGGGTATTAGGAACATCCAATACGGGCTGGAACACCCAGTAGGATCGAAATAATCAACCACATTGCAAATAGCCTTCACGAAAACACAATTATTTAAATCGTGAAAGAGACGAAGCGCGCATTACTTTGGCGGAACGTTATTTGTACGTGTTATTTAATGCTGTAGTCATCCATCTTTATTTGGCAAAGGATACTGAAAAAAAGTCAATTAATCTGACAAAAAAGGCTGCAACAAGATGGCCGTTATCAACTGTCAAAGTTCCGTAATCCCTGTTGGAAATTTTTTATAACATTTTGGACTCACTTGCTAAGGTTCTCACTTGATTAGTGGTACGGTTCTGATGCTTATATTAATCCGTTAAAGGATCCGGAAAATGGATCAGAGTTGCTGAGAGTTTAGACAGAGACTTAATAAATGACAACTAATTTGACAGAAATAGCTGCAACAAGATGGCCGTTATCAACTGTCAAAGTTCGGTAATCTCTGTTGGAAATTTTTATAACATTCTGGACTCACTTGTGAAGGTTCTTACCTGATTAGTGATACGGTTCTGTTGGTTATATTAATCCGGAGAAGAATCCAGAAGATGGATCAGAGTTGCTGAGAGGTTAGACGGAATTGCTAGGGGCCTTTCCCCACATACTGACGGTTGTAAAACTGACGCGCTGCTGAGACTCATCTAACCCAATGTGAGACTGGTAACCTGGCATTGTGGTATTAGGTTGCTATCGTGGATCTGGAACAGAACTCTGCCGAATTTCTGCATCGTATGTTGTCTCGAAGTCGCCGCAGTCTAGTAGGTAGTGTGTTGGCTAATTAGACGTAAAGCCATGGTTCGAGCCCCAGGCCAGACATCAAAACAAAATACAAAAAGTATTTCTTCGGTGACTTCCTCTCAGCAGATTTCTGGCAAAAACTCTGAGAGTAAATAAAAATTGTCATGAAAAGTTTCTCAAAAATCTGTCGTTCGGAGTCGACTTTAAACTGTAGGTTCCACCACTCATGTATAAAATTAACACACACAACATAAGTGGTGTGAGAAACTAGGACGTAATCCTGACTGAAGGGTTGTAATGACCAATTATGTATGTATGTATGTATGTTGTGATGATGAGAAGTTAGAAACGGTAGAGCATTTCCTCTGTGATTGTTCGGTTCTTTGTAGAGAACAATTTTAAATGCCCTGGAGAGTGTTTTGAACTCATTGTCGGAGTCGGTCGGTATTCATGCTTACCTGTGGCTTATAATGGAATTGAACCAACTAAGCAATCTACGTTTATTTAACTTTATTTCCGTACCCCTCTCTCTAGAACAAACAGAACGAGACAGTGCAGTCGTTTGAACGTTTAGGACGTAGGGTATCAAATTTAAAAGTATAAAAATGAAGTCACGCAATAGCTGGTAATTTTCAAAATCACAGTGAATGAGCAGAATTTGAAGAAAAGAAAATAATCATGAAATAAACTGTATACACAACAACATGATGTACGAGTATTTCCATAAGATTCATTTAATATTTCACTAAGATAACATACCAACTGGTTAGCAAAAGACGACTAATGGCGGGGAGACACTACCATAAACAACTACACTCTGTAACAGCTGAAGAAACAACAGCAACAACAAGAGCAAGAGCAACTGTATATTAAGGATACGTGTTGCATATTCTTTTTTTCTCTCCTTTTTTTTTTACTTGTCTACTGGTCGGTCTCCATTGTATTGTCCTGGCATTTTAAATTCCGAATCGTTTTGCAGCAGACGACAACATCATATAAATAAAATAAAAATAATGCTGAGACAGCATAAAGAAAAGAAAGTGCATCTGTGTTAATGTATGTGTGTGTGTATGTATATGTGTTAGTCAAAATGATGTTGAAAATCAGCATAAAGACTGATTTCAACAAAATATATGTACACAGTAAAATAAAAATAAAAATAAAATTGATGCATAAGAATGGGCATGAATACGCTGTGCTGCATACCAAAAGGCAAACTTAACAGGCTAAAAAGTATATTTCTGTTGCATACTTATGGGGAGAAAATCTCTACTTTCAACCTGGATGGCGGGTAAATAATTTTCTCCTTTTCTTTTTTTAATGTTTTCTGTTGCTGTTGCCAGCATATTTTGTGTTGTTGGAAAAAAAATCATCAGCATCAGCATCATTCTCATCAGCATGATTACCGAACAGCAGGCTCAGCAGGCATTTAAGTTGATCTGTCACTAAGACATGATTGTTTACAATGATTGTGTATAAAAAAATAAAAAAAATTAAAAACAAATACGAAAGGACGACACGAATGATTATTTAAATGACATTTTGTTGTCATTAGTTAAAGTTGCCAGCAGGAAGGAAGGACAACAACAATTATTTGTTAAATGTCAAAAAGGTGATTTTTATTTGAAGCACAAATTGCAATTACTGCATAATAAATGTCACAGAAAACTCCTGAATGTGCAGAGTACATAATTTTAAATTAAAATATTCCGAAGGATATTTAAATTGTTAAATTTGATGAGTAAAGCTTAGAAATTTAATGGATTTATAGCTTGAAAGATTAAGAAAGATTAATTACCATAACAGTCTTCCATAAAGTGGTATCAACACTCTACAGTTCATTATAGAATCAGCACGTAAAGCGCTGTAAACTTTCTGAGCTAGGGTATCACCAGTGCAGGCAATACAATACTCTTTATAAACGCAAGATAGCTTAACAAGTGAAAGCATGAGAAAAACGTTGCTAATAAAAGTTGTGCCCCGTTAACTTACTTAATTGATCATTACAACTCTTTAGTCAGGATTACAGCCTAGCTTCTTACACCACCCAAGTTATGTGTGTTGATTTTATCCATGGGTGGCAGAACCTACAGTTTAACGTCGACTCCGAACTACAGATTTTTGTGAAACTTTTTCATGCCAATTGGTCCTTCAGTCAGGGTGTTACGTTCTAGCTTCTCCCACCACCCATGATGTGTGTGTTAATTTTATCCATTAGCGGAGGCATCTACAGTTTAACATGGATTACAAACGATAGATTTGAGAAGGTTTTCATGGAGTTTTATTTACTCCCAGAATTTTTGCCAGAAAACGACTGAGCGGAAGTTGCCGAAGAAACAATTTTTTCTAGATGTTAGGGTTAGAGTTTAAGCCACCATCTCTCGTCTATTAATCCAAACCATTGTCTACAACACTAAGACAAGTAATCTGTTCTCTATCATCGATATTTCGTTTACGTTCACGGAACGATGCAGCCTCTGTGGCTAATGTGAAGAAACTCCACCCCCATGTTGCACAAAACTTTCTCAACATTTCTCACTTCTTAACTCGAAGTACTGAGGTAATCAAATAGCAACTCATCTCTTATCAACGACATCTGAACAAATAAAACATTCGTTGTATCAGTTGATACTTGTCATGAACATCTTGCAACAGGCAGAGAGTAAAAGTATCCAGGCGTAATCAAAAAAGGGAGAAGTGGCCGTAGTCTAGTAGATAGTGTGTTGGCTTATTAGACGTAAAGCCAGGGTTCGAGCCCCAGGCCAGACAGCAAAACAAAATACAAAAAAGTATTTCTTCGGCGACTTTCTCTCAGCAGATTTCTGGCAAAATATCTGAGAGTAAATCAAATTGCCATGAAAAGTTTCTCAAAAATCTGTCGTGCGGAGTCGACTTTAAACTGTAGGCCCCCCACTCATGTATAAAATTAACGCACACAACACAAGTGGTGTGAGAAGCTAGGTTGTAATCCTGACTGAAGGGTTGTTATGACCAATTATGTATGTATGTAGTGAGGATTACAGCCTAGCTTCTCACACCACCCATGCTGTGTGTGTTAGTTTTATCCATGAGCAGAGTCACCTACAATTTAATGTGTGAGAAGCTTTTCATTGCTCCCAAAATTTTTACCAATTGACATCTGAGTGGAAGTCGCCGAGTCAGAGTTAAAACATCATCTCTTGTCCATTAATCCTACCCATTGTCTAGAAGGCTGCATTGACTAATCCGTTTTCTTGTATCGATATTTCGTTCACATTTACGAAACGATCCAAAAATTCTTGAGTGTTGAGTTAAACGAAATCAACACTCCATCTAAGTTGCCATAGGATCAGCCTCTATGGCTAATGTAAAGAAACATGTCTTCCAACTTACGTACAGCTTTCTCAACATTTCTCACTTCTTAACTCGAAGTACTGTGGTAATCAAATAACAATTCATCTCTCATGAATGATATCTGAACAAATAAAACATTCGTTGTATCAGTTGATACTTAATACGAAAACCTTGTAACAGGCAGAGAGTAAATTATCCCGGTGTAATCAAATAAGGGGCTGCTACATGCCCAACAGACGCTATTCAGACTCATGAGATCATCAGAACTTGCTCACATAAATGTCATCAAATCCATTCTAGATATGTGTGGATGTGTTGAACGCTGTTTATCAATGAAA
Organism: Sarcophaga variegata; assembly: GCA_932273835.1. Taxonomy (NCBI): domain Eukaryota; kingdom Metazoa; phylum Arthropoda; class Insecta; order Diptera; family Sarcophagidae; genus Sarcophaga; species Sarcophaga variegata. The sequence continues at coordinate 11,910,105 of OW026362.1, forward strand.
ACCTCAATCAAATCCTTTCCTTTTCAAGAGCTTTTTAAGTTTCAGACACGCTCTAACTATTTTGACGGACTAATAAATACTTTTAAGACTAAAGACGTCCATAGATGCCAGCTTGGCCTGTCTACACAAAAGAGCTCATATACAAAATTCTTTCTCTGTTGGTTGCCAACGCAAGATAATGAAAGAGAAGGTGGATGGTAGTATTACTCTGATATACTATCATCCTTATCTTCTTAAAGGTCGTAATGAGGAATGAAGTAAACATAGTCTTCTTGCATTAAGAGCTATGAACGACTATATGGAAGGGACTGATCCCTTGTTTTCAAATCAGATTGCTAAAATGAAACAAAGCTTGTGGGCGATTATCCTAACATGAGGGACTGACATGACAAGGGATGGTTTCACGTAACTCATGGATTATGAACATGGGAAAGTGGAGGCAAATACTTGAACATTTTCGATCATTTCCAGGCATTTTGTTTTATTTTTGTTTACCCTACTCTATAATGACTCATGTATTCTTAAGAGCTTAAAATAAAATTTACTTCATCACACTCATTTTGAATATTCTTCTTCTCTTTTCAGGTAAGTGTTGCTTGTTATGAAATGCCGAATAAATTTAAAATTTAGGTAAGAAATATTCAAATTGTGATGATATTTTGTACAACATTCGAACACGTGTTAATATTTTTGAAATTTAAAAAAAAAGCTGCAGACATATTCAGGTAGATTTGATGAGAAAGAAGAAATAATCAAGAGGCGCCATTTACTACAACCACTTAAAGCGTTTAAATAAAAAAGAACGAATTCATAAAATATGTTTTGGTTATAAGATATGGCCCAAAAGATTATTTCATTATTCGAGACGAGTTTATTTTCGACAGTTGGAAGAGATACCCACAGTAGATGATGTCATGAGATGACAATATGAGAGATTTTAAAATGTTAAAACAAAGCAAGGTTAAGTTAGGTTAGCGTGGTAGCTTTAATTTGCCAAAAAGCTAACTGGATCACGTATAGCAGCCCGTTGTGATGCCACAGGTGAACGCAGCCTCTGTACTGACCAAGTTAATCTGATCCAAAGAGGGGGAAGTTGGTCAGCGCAAGGGCTGCACTAAAACAAAGCAATTTTGGATCTAGTTTTTGATGGTACGACTGGAAAAGCATTCTCTCCGGCGTAATTGGATCATTAAACCTCCCCTGTGGACCTCTTGGCTCAACACATTTCTAAACCAACCATCATTACACGATGGTTTGTAATGTGTGCTGCCCTCTGTTTACAAGTTAAACTTCTCAACTGTCATAGAATTACTTGCCTTCGGTTTTTAGATTCTTAGGCAATCTTAACAAATATGTTCGGAGTTCTCAGGAACAGAACATGTACAGACCACCAGATCCCAAAAATCCCAAAGGTTTCGTCTGAAGGCACTGGGTCCAAGCAATAGTTGTGTTATATGTTTTGCCAAGTGAATGTGTTTGCTTTTCAACCAAATATTGGTTCTGTTCCTTATCGATTAGCAGCATCATCTCTGTCTGATTGCTATTGTTTATGATCCTTTCGATCCTAGCCAAAATACCGGTTTAGACGATATCACTCTAGTATTTACAGATAAATTAAGACCGTCTGAATACTTGTATCTTCGACTGTGGCTTACAGTTAAACGCAGTTACAACAACTGAAGGCTTGTAATGACCTATTGTGTATGAAAACCTTTTAGTCAGGATTGCCACCTAGCTTCTCACAGCATCCATGTTGTTTAGTATACTTTTCAAACTTTTCATGCAAAATTTATTTCCTTTCGGGAATTTTTTAAGAAAATAGTGAAAGAAATATTTTTTGAAATGCCTGAAGTTTGAAACACGGACTCTTGCCTAATAAGCCAACTTGCTACCTGCTAGACTAGGGCGACCACAACTTGGGTTACAGCTTTCTACTTCGTGCAGATACTTTTACAGTTCCATTCAGCCTCGAAACACTTGTGAAAATCTGTAAGGAATGGTGAAAATCGGTACGGTGCGTCACACTATTTTTCCACTTTAATCTAACTGCAATGAAAGCCTTGAACACCTACACACATACATACATACATAATTGGCCATTACAACACTTCAGTCAGGATTACGGCCTAACTTCTCACACCACTTATGTTGTGTCCGTTAATTTGTATACATGAGCGGTGGGACCTATAGCTTAAAGTCGACTCCGAGCGACAGATTTTTTTTGAGAAACTTTTCATGACAATTTTTATTTATTCTCAGAGTTTTTGCCAGAAATCTGCTGAAGAAATATTATTTTTTATTTCATATTTTTGTTTTGATGTCTGACCTGGGATTTGCACCGTGGCCTTACGTCTAATAAGCCGACACACTACCTACTAGACTACGGCGACTTCCACCCAGGTTATCGCACCACCCATATAGTGTGGACGTAATTTTATCCATGATTACCGCTACTTACAGTTTAACGTCGGCTTATTAGACTTGAGACCATAGTTCAGGCGTCTTGAACTAAACGAAATATTAAACAAAGATTTCTACGGCGACTTCCTCTTCTCAGCAGATTTCTGGAAAAAAACTCTGAGAGTAAATAAAATTGCCATGAAAAGTTTCTCAAAAACCTTTCGTCCAGGATCGACTTTTAACTCTAGATCCCTACCTACTAGACTGCGGCGACTTGAACATCCTTAACCCTTTGACGGACACTGACGTCTATAGACGTCATAACAAGGGTTTCTGGGGGGGACATGACGTGTATACGCGTCATAAATTGTTTCCTTCATAAAATCATTATAAAAAAGAAGTGTCCCACGGGAAGGCCTCCTAAAATTTTGGTGTCCGTCAAAGGATTAAGAAATCACAGAGTCCGTCAAAGGATTAAGAAATCCAGCGCTCACGTAGGTGTTGTACGTAGTTTCCATGGCATTTTTCTAATTCAAAATAGGCCTTAGGAAGTATGACTCATTACTGACATCAAGATCCGCTTTGTACAATTTCTTTGGCAAAATATTAAGCTTGTAGTCTGCCATTCTTACCCCCATGTGGTGGCCTATCTGTTGCATGCCTCATACTAAAGAAACTCCTGCTACAATCCAGTGTCATCTCACTTGGCAAGGATTATTCAGTTCCTGCAAAAAGCTGTTAAGAAGTTTAGGTTTGGGTCGGTGTGGTAGCTCTGATATTACAAAGCTCACTTGAGCACGCATATCGGCCCGCTGTGATGCCACGGGTGAACGCAGTCCCTGTACTGACCAAGTTCCACCAAAATTAGGGAAGAGGAAGAAGTTGATCAGCGCAAGGGCTGCACTATTAGTCCTCATAATATTGAATGGATGTCCAGTATTTCGCCAAATGGTTTACTTTGATATAAACTGCTTGCTTGGCCAGTGCATCAGCAGTGGGGTTTGAAGCTATTTTATTACTTTTGAAGATCTTTTGGGGGGAAAGTAATAGTCAGCTATAGATTAAGCTTAGTTAACAGCCTAATACCTTGGCTGCTTATAATGATTCCCTCATTTAGGTTGGAAAGAAGAGTGGGGTGACCCTGAAGCCAATAATGTACAATAAGGCTGCCTTCCAAAATGTTAGTTGCTTTGTGTTTGAACAAAGTATCGCGTTTCATAATGCCGCTGTACAAAATATATACAATGTATTCTATTTCCAAACGTCGTCAATGTGTATTTTTTACGCAGTCAGATCATCGTATTTATAGTTGATGCATTGTTTGGTTACTTTGCATATCTACATAGTCTATATACAGTAGTAGAACTGCATACAAACTTTGTATTGATACATTTTGGAAGGCAGCCTTAATTTATGAAAACTTTTATGTTTATTTTGCTGACTTTTACTTTGTTAAAGTCAAACTATAATTGAATCATTAACTCAGATTATTAAGCCTTAGATAATTTTGTAAACAAGATTTTCTTTATTTCCTGCATCTTTTTTTCTAAAATTTTTTTTCTCTGTAACACTCATTGAAATTTGCTACCTTATTCAGTCTTCTAAAAACAATTTTTTTGTAATTAAACAAACCACAATGCTACAGCACATCAATTGTTTTTGTATTTTTATTTATTAATCATACATGACCACTTGGATTTGTAAGAGCATTTCATCATAAGATTGATATGAAATCAACACTGACTAAATACCCTAAATTAGCTGGACACCATGGCCATCACCATCATCATTTCTATTAACATCAGTATCAGCATCACTATTAGCATTGAAAGTGGCAACATTGTCATAAACATTGTCGTCATCATCATCATCATCATCATCGTTAGTGTACGAAAAATGTATTTGGCGGTGCTGTGGCAAATGTCGTGGTTGCTGTTGCCGTTGCTGTTGTTCTATTTGAATTTGAGATTTCAACACCCAGTGGCAATATTTTCACACTCTTTAGCTGTTGACGCACAAACAACGAAACCGCAATGGCAACGGACGAGCCCAGCAGGATGCCAACCAAAACATCTGACCAGTGGTGTTTGTAATCCATCACACGACTCACGGCTACAAACCAGGCCAATAGAGCACATGACATTTGTAAGACCATCATTAAAAGACCAACATTTATTCGATATTTCTTCAATCTCTCAGAGCAATATTGCAAATAGAAGATGGTGAATACCATAGCATAGCATATATAACTGGCATGGCCGCTGGGAAACGACAAGTGCGAGTTCCAAAGCATACGCTCACTGACATCGGGATGGTTTAGCGTACTGCACTCATAGTCTTCAATATAAATGCCATGATTTTTAATATCAGCACAAGAACTGTTATCTTTACGATAAGGTTGGCATATTTGAAAAAAATGCGGTCTCAAGCGTCCCACCGTTACTTTAGCCAGATGCACAAAGACGGCATGCATGGCATAACAGCAGTAATAGGGCACAATATTATGATGCAGCCTTAGCAGAAGACTTATTAATTTCCGATCTTCACCATCTTGCCAATGTTTTCGTTTTCTTAACACCACAAACGACAAAATTTCAGTCGCAATCACAATGCATGGCGGTACAACTAGAGTGAGGGTCAGTAGCATATTACCGGAAACTGTATCCTTATGGTAGGGATACTTTAACGATTCATCATCACAAAAGAAACCACGTTTTGTGACGGGACCGTAGAGTTTAAAGAAATTCTCTGCCAATGACAATAAAATCCATGTCACCATACATTCTCCAAGGAAACGTATAATAAAGGATTTCTGTTGCTGCGTTCTAATCAATCTTTTCAATCCTGGTAACATTGTGTGGACCACTGTTTAATAGCGTTTTCAAATAACAACTGATTGCCTTTCTGCAATTATTTAATTTCTGTAATTTCTTACACAATAAAATTATTGTCTGAAGTGCGAGATGTTGCTCAAAACCGCATATACAGTGGTGGCCTTATAATTAGAAACGATGTTTCGGGAACAGAGTTCCCTGGAGTGACGAATCTAAGTTTAATTTGTCCCAATCTGATGGAAAAACGTATGTAAGACGACGTCCTCCAAACAAAGCCTTTGATCCCAGGTACACAATGAAAACTGTAAAACAAATTAACATACATGTTGCTAAGTCGTTTCTAACTATAAGGCCACCACTGTACATATTATAGAAGAAATAATAAGAATGAGTATGAAGCAAATATTTTTAAATTTCTTAAAAGAATTCGTTATTCATTGAAAGGCAATGAATTTCTTTAAAAGATGACGTTTTTCTATAAAAGATAACGCATGCAAGCCACAATCTACGATATATATACTTGGGGAAATTTACTTGGGGAAATAAAATCTCAAGAGTTTATTTCCAATGTCATGAATAAGACCTTGATTTGTGGTTTGAGACTTGGATAGTTGGTCAAAAGGTTTTCGTTAAAATCTGTACACTTAGATAAACTATTCTTCAATTGTTATAGTCTAGAAAATAAGATTTTTTGATCATTACAATCCTTTAGTCAGGATTACAACCTATTTTCCTAACACCCTTTCAAAATTTTTGCCAAAATACTCATGAGTTGAAGTCGCCAAAGAAATATTTCTTTCATATTTCGTTTATTGTTTGAGATTTTTGAACTGAGTATCGAAGCAACGGCCCTTATCTACTATTATAACACATCGTTGGAGTCAAATCTGTCTGCCGTAAATAATTTCTTCAGGTTTAGAAATAAAAGAGAATAAATAAATAAAGAGACTAAATCTATAGAATATACTAAATGAGGAGAGATTATGTTAGGTTAGGTTAGGTTAGTGTGGTAGCTTCATACCAAAAGCTCACTTGAGCACGCATAGCGGCCCTTTGTGATGCCACCGGTGAACGCAGTTCCTGTACTGACCAAGTTGCAGTCGGCCAGTGCACGATCTGCAAATCCAAAGCACGAGCAGAACTCCTCGTTGAGCCAGGATAGGTTGGCGTCTCGGAAAAATTTCCGCGCGATAGCCAGTTTGATAGAGGCAAGTGGCATTCCTAAGTGGATTGAACAGGATTCCGTCAGCTCTGCAGTTTCCCGGAATGTCACAGTGTCCGGGGACCCAGACAAGTAAGAGGAGATGAGAATTCCTAGCCTTATCCAAGCGCACATAAGAACTCGTACATGGCCCTTAATGTATGAAGTATTTTTTCTGAGTCATATATTGTCATTTTCTCCCTTTTTCTACTTCCTTTCATTTTTCCAATCCCCTGTATTATCCTCTCATCTTAAGGCAGTTCTGTACAATGGGCCAAATTGATCTCCGTGTACTGTATTTGTCTCATTTGATAAGTACACGTTCTCTAACCTATACTTACTGTCGTTTAGTTGTTGTTGTTTTTTCCCTAAATTCTCTTTAAATCAAACCAATCAGTTGCCCTAATATTCCTCATGGATTGTTGTTCGGAGACGATTTTAATCCGTAGATCTTACCACTCTTGCATAAAATTAACACACTCCAAATGAATGGTGTGAGAAACTAGGTTGTAATCCACACTAAAGGGTCGCAATGACCATTTAAATATTTAATTTTATCCATCAGTAAGGGGACCAACAGTTTAACTGACCGATTTTTCGAGTAACTTTATTTATTCTGAGAGTTTTTGCCAAAAGCTCCTAAGAGAAAGTCGCCGAAAGAAACATTTTTTTTTTCATATTTCGTTTTGTTTAAGATGGCTGAGCCAGGAGTTTGAACGGCGGGGCTCGCGTGTAATAAGCCAACACACTACAATGTAGATTACGGCATTACACCCGTAAAACTGACGGTTTGTTGCGCATTACTGTCTGGAGGTGTCATTGTGTATATTTTTTGGTAAATTTTGATCCGTTTGACCGCATTTTTTTCAGATAAAATTTATGATTATTTCGAGGATTTTTGTCCTTGTCATCTCTACACAATTGCCCAGAAGTTTTGAATATGATTGAGGTCAAGGCTTTTTGTAGGTGCTAGTCCAGAACATTAACATTTTCGCATACAAGTCAAGACTACATTAGAGTTGAAGTATGCTTTATCATTGTCATGTTGGGAATGGTAATAAACAGGTATATTTCCAAAGAAATACGGTTCCATTACATATACCACAATGATGGTTAATGGTGTTTCCATTATGCGCTGTATTCTCTTAATCGGACCCTACATCATGCCAAGAAGAAATATACCTCAACAGATTAAAGACCGATTAGATCTGCCAGCATGTTTCACAGTGTAATTGTAGTGAAATACTTTATTAGGACGATGTCTAGCATATTTGTTTGCTTTCAACTGGAATAGGTTCAACTTGGATTTGATACTCCATAATATTCTACACCAGTAACATGGAGATTTCAAACTGCAAACGTTTTTGTTTGTTTAATGTATTCAGTAAGTACCAACACTTTGTTGTGTGTTTTCTTATTGTTTGTGTGCATGTTTCTATATTTATTGCTCTCCAACCTATCTATGATGGTCCTACAAGTAATGCTGCCGTCTAAATTTTATTATTTTTTTTTTTTTTTTTATTGAATGCGATTTTTTTATTTTGTTTGTTTAATGTATTCAGTAAGTACCAACTCTTCCAAGTGTTTTCTTATTGTATGAGTGCATATTTTTATATTTATTTGCTTATCAACCTATCTATGATGGTTCTACAAGTGATGCTGCCATCTAAATTTTAGCTATTTTTTGTCGCATGCGTTTTTTTTTTGTTTTTTTTTTGTTTAATATATTCATGAAGCACTAACTCTTGCAAGTGTGTTCTCATTGTTTGTGTGCATATTTATATATTTATTTGGTTATCAACGTATGTATGAAGGCCCTACAAGTAATGCTGCCTTCTAAATGTCATTTATATTTTTTGTCGCATGCGATTTTTTGTGTAATGTATTCATGAAGTACCAACTCTTGCAAATGCCTTCTTATTGTTTGTGTGCATATTTCTATATTTATTTGCTTATCAACCTATCTATAATGATTCTACAAGTAATGCTGCCTACTAAATTTTAATTATTTTTTGTAGCATGCGATTTTTTTTTTGTTTAATGTATTCGTGAAGTACCAACTCTTGCAATCTTGCAACACTTCTTATTGCTTGTGAGCAAATTTCTATATTTATTTGCTGACCAACCTATTTATAATGGTCCTATAATCGATGCTGCCTTCTAAATTTTATTTGTTTTTTTTTGTCGCATGCGATTTTTTTGTTTAATGTATTCAGTAAGTGTCAACTCTTGCAAGTGTTTTCTTATTGTTCTATATTTAATTGCTTATCAACCTATCTATGACGGTTCTACAAGTGATGTTGCCTTCTAAACTTTATTTATTTTTTTGTCTTATGCGATTTTTTTGCCAATGTTTCCACGAAATTATAACTCTGGCAAGTGCCTTCTTATTGTCAGTGTGGTCCTTTTTATGATGCCACCTTCTGCGGGGTTGAATTCTCGCTTCCTAGGTAGGGTTTCAATCTGTTTTGTTTTCTTGTACTATCGAATTGCACCAAATAGCACTCTTTTTTTGAACACTCTTTTATTTATTTTTTTTTTCATGCAATAAAATAAATCAAATTTTGAAAATCACGTTAAAATTAATCTCTGGTGCAGAAGATGACATATTTCGGTACTTTTTTTTTGTAGAAATCAGCCAATGACTTTTTGTTTAAGTCATTAAACTTTTCTTAATTTGATACGAAATTATGAAAAAGCTGTGTTTTTTTAATTGAAACATTAAACATTCACGTTTCTTTTAAATCAAAAGCATTTGTTGAAACACTTAAGTTGCTAAGCCATCGTTTATCAATAAAAAAATTCTAAGTCTATCTAAGAACAAAACGCCGCAATGATTTAAATTTTTAATTTTTTATTACTAATTTGTTATTAAATTAATAAAGTTCAAGACTTAGAAAGAAATTAATTAAAAAAAAAATAAATCAACGCAATAAAATGTAAAAATCCCTCTCACTTATCATGTTTTCATCTTACAATCGTTTCTAAGCCATGCTGATAAGAAAGGCTTGACGTTGAATTCATTTTTTCGAAAATTATTAAAAAATAAATAAATATTAATTAATAATTCAATAGCACACTTCTTTTGAAATGATTCTATAAGAAATTGTACGATGATCATTTGAAATCTGACGCCAATTTATAACGTATGACGAAATTTATGCGAATTCTTCCATCTCATCACAATTAGATTTTATATTCGAATTGATAACAATCGCCTATTTAGCTTGAATTTAAAGCAAATAAATCATAACAAAAGGAATTGCGATTGAGAAAAGCACAGTTAGTGAGTACTGGTCATAAACGACTGTATGATACCCTGCCCAGTTTGAAATACAATAGAAACTTAAAATTTCAATAACTCCGAGGGCAAGTCAATTGAATTGTTAAATGACATTCTCCTGTGAAATCTACATATGTATATACACTCCTTTTCAACACACTCTCATGTAAGCTAAGTGCAGTTTTGCAATGTTTTTCCAATTTTTTATCCACCTCCCCAAAAAAAGGTAAGAATTCTCGGAGAGATAAGTTTTTTATTGGAGTCAAATCACAGTCTCTCGTACCCACTTCTTCAGGTTTAGGTAGCAACAAATAGTCCAAAATTCACAACAGATGAGGGTGGAGTCATATGTGCATTGTCTCATTAAGCTCTTTGCTTTTGGTCAATATGGTGGTTTTGAAATCCTTTTTAAATTCCAACATGCCAAGCTATACGCCAGTAATTTTTAAAGAAAAATTTTTCACCATAACCTTAGTCATTGCCAAACCCATCTTGATCTACTTGGACATTATTTCCTTCCAGAAAACCTCATTGTTTTCAAAAAAGTTTGTTAACTTACATTGGCCATTACAAGCTTTTAGTCAGAATTACAACCTAAATTGTAATACCACCCATGGATCTATAGTTTAAAATAGATTCTGATCGACAAATTTGATAAACTTATCATGGAAAGTTAATTAACTCTCACAGTGTTGGAGGAGAAGAAATATTTTTCAAGATGTCTAGGCTGGAGTTTGAACAACGGGCCAGCTCGCTACCTACTAGACTACGGCGACTTCAGCCTTAGCACAGCTTCATTCATTCTTGAACCACACGTGAATATCTGTAAGAAATCATTTACGAGTTGCATCACAGGAGAGTTTTTCTTCATAACAAATGTGAAGTCGTGGAAGAAAAATCTGATTCCTGGGTCCTCTCTTCGGCCCAGAAGTTGTTAGCCAAGCAGTGGCATTTTCTTTAATTTCCAGCTTGAATTATGGAGGGAGTTACATTCTGACCGGAGTGATACTTTTCATGGCAATCTTATTTACTTTCAGAGCTTTTGTCTGAAAACTGCTGATAGGAAGTTGTCGAAAGAAATATTTTTTTTTGAAGTCGCCGTGGTCTAGTAGGTAGTGTATTGGCTTATTAGGCGAAAACCCAGGGTTCGAGCCCCAGGCCAGACATCAACTTTCTGGCAAAGAATCTGAAAGTAAATAAAATCGCCATGGAAAGTTTCTCAAAAATCTGGCATTCGGATTCGACTTTAAACTGTAGGTCCCGCCACTCATGTATAGAATTAACTAGGACGTTCTACAATGGGTCAATTCGACCTCCGGGTACTGTACTTGTCTTATTTGACAAGTACACATCCTCTAACCTAACCTTAATATTTTTTTTCATATTTTGTTTTGGTTAAGATATCTCAGCTGGAGTTTGAACCTCGGTTACTCGTCTAATAAGCCAACACACTACCTATTAGATCACCGCGGCTAAAAAATCAAATCTGTTGTCGAAGTCGATGTTAAACTGCACGTATCGTCACTCGTACTACATATACAACAAGGGTGATTTAAAAAGTTAGGATGTAATCCTGACAAAAAGGTCTTCAAAACAGTTCCCTGGTATGTCCCTATGCTAAGGTGCTGAAGTAATGAAGCCTAAAATAATTCGCTATTTCCCTGTGAAATAAGCGACAGTAGTGGACAAGTTTGAAAGTGGATGTGACGCCCGAAAGGGACGTTATGGTAGCCTAGCTGTTCGTGTATATCACATTATTCTCCGGGTACTTTGTGCTACCTGTCAGCCATTCAATCGGTATGAGATGGCAATGACTACCGACTAGAAGACACTGCTTTGATTGGAAAATTCTGCTAGCCATGGGGATATTTGGGTATCTGTAAGAGGTCCTTGTACCAAACTGTACTATATAACACACCATACCCAGTTTTCCCATTCAATTTCGAGCCGCTGGTCTCTCTACTTTAGAAGAATTTAGAGGACGATCTAATTTTATATTCCAGAATATTCTTTACAGAATATTATGAATCTTTTGTTCTGCACAAACTGCTTTGGGAACCGAATTTCGTAAAAGTAGGAGATAGGATAGGGGATGCACCCTAGAAAAAATACGAGATATTATAAGATTTGTGATCGCGAAGTCGAAGACGTGGTTATAAATTTTGAAAGCCATTTAAGGGAAATATTTTACTAAGTAAACTTTAAGCTTGAAATCTGTCACTTACTATCTTCTACTTGAGGGCTTCTAACAGTACAACTTGAAATTTAATCTGTGCTGTACCGCTCGTTTAAAGAGCTTAGTATACCACCCACCACCAGATAGGGTGTCTCAGTTAAGCTAAACAAACAGTTTTTTAGTTCAAATATGTGTAAACCCGACACCGCTAAACAGTTCAGATTAGACTGTGCAAGTGAACACAAATTAAATTTAAATTTTAATTAAATTAAAAAGTGGATTAAATCATAAAAAAAAAATTTAAAAAAAAAATTCAAAAAGAAAATGTTAAAATTAACAAAATCGCAAATAATCCAACTACTGTTGGTCTACAGCTTTTTGGCTGTTGCTGCCTGGCTTTGCTTTGACTTCAAACGGTTGTGGGGCCCTACACGTCGGCGTCCCTTTCAATGTTTTGACGAGGACATAAGTAAACCATTCGTTGCAGAGGACACAATACCGCCACAGCAATTAAACATGCTAAGCATGTATGTGCCGCTAATATTTTTGGCTGTAAGCGAATTGAGTTTAAGCTTTTGCCAGCGTAATACTACGAACAAATCGTGCTCGAGAACTTGGCTTGTAAAAGGCTTATTAAAGTATGCAGTTGTATTGAGTCTTTTCCTGGTGGGCCTGGCTGTGGAACGCCTGACCAAGAATTTTGCCAAACAAAAAATGGCCCGCTTAAGGCCCAATTTCTTAACGGTATGTGAACCAATTGATGCCGAAGGCTCAAAGTGCATAGATTTGGTGGACACGATTACAATGTCAGAATATAAATGTTCCAGTAACTCTTACCCGCCTTGGGCTATCACTACCGCTTTTCATTCATTTCCCAGTGGCCATGCCAGCTTATCAGCCTATGGCATGGTATTTATAGCCTGTTACCTGCATTTATTGGGCCAACAATTGAAAAAATCACAGGCTTGTGCTCTATTGACGTTCAGAATCTTGCAAATATTATGTGTTTTCGCAGCCTTGTTTGTGGCTGTAAGTCGTGTGTTCGATTTTCGTCATCATGTATCCGATGTGTGTGCTGGCTTTCTGTTGGGTTCAACAGTTGCTTTGGCCATCAACTGGTATCTCAGAAGTCATTTGGAGAACATAAACACCTGGCTAAGAAGAGTTTTTGATCAATCCTCCGATCAGGATTCGATTAAGATAACACGCCTGAATGGCCCTACGCTGCCAGAGAAGGAGAATTCGTATGGCATGGTGTAAGGACGGTTTCTAAATTTAAGCTTTTAAGTTCTCTTTAAGTATTAAAATAAAAAAAAATAAAAATAATTGTAAAAGCAAGTTTGTTTGTCGTTTTTTCCTTATAGCCACGCCCCTAAAAAGTGGGCGTTGAAATTCTCAAATACTTTAGTTTCAATAAATTATCTCTGCACTCTAATACTTATGAAACTAACAAAGTATTCTTTGAATTTTTTAAGTTACCAGGTAGCCACGCCCTTATTTATTTAGTAGGCGTCTTGAATTACCCCTATAAAGTAGGCAGGGGTAGGTAAAATTTAAATCTTATTTGGTAATGTAAATAAAAACACAGCCCTGTGCTCATCATTTGAACTCAATCTGCTTGCTCTGCAGTTATGTCCTCATTAAAGGAATCTTGGTGGGCTGTCATGCCCCTTCTCAATACAAATTACTTGTACGCCTTTAGCCTCTATAATCTTTCTGTTCACACATATCTGACGGTATAATTTGCTTCAATCATCGACCATTCTTTTCCGAAAACCATAGGTTAGGTTAGGTCGGAGTGGTAGCTCTGGTATCATAAAGCTCACTTGAGCACGCTTAGCGGCCCGTTGTGATGCCACGGGTGAACGCAGTCCCTGTACTAACCAAGTTCCACCAAAATCAGGGAAATGGAAGAAGTTGGTCAGCGCAAGGGCTGCACAACAAAAGCACGACTACCCCGCACTGGAAAACCAGCCAGAAAGTTTGATGAACGAAGCTATATCCTTGATGTCAATAGGTGATAGCTTCGTTAGGCTAACAAGGAATGGGGAGCCAAATAACCTATATCTACACCTAACAAGAGACGGGCACTGGCAAAGAAAGTGAACAACAGTCTGCTCTTCCTCAGTGGACCTGCATCCACGGCAGAAGTCGTTGAAAGGGAGCCTCATTCTTTCCGCGTGTCTACCCATGACGCAATGACCTGTAAGCACGGCCACTGTAGTCGAGATGACATCATGACCAAGACCAAGTAATCGGTTGGTACGCCTTCTGTCCATCTTGGGCCAGGTGAGTCTAGCGGTAGAGCAGGACTCCTCATTGAACCAGGATAGGTTGGCGTCCCGAAAGAACCTCCGCGCAATGGTCAACTTGACCGAGGCAAGTGGCATACCCAATTCAACAGAAGAGGATTCCGGAAGGAGCGCACCAGCTCTGGCGAGCTCGTCGGCCCTATAGTTTCCCGGAATTTCACTGTGCCCGGGGACCCACACCAGAGAGACACTGGTGAAGCGCCCCGAGAGAAGGTCGATACAGCGGCGACATTCCTTAACGATCCTAGAGCTAATCACGACACCCGATAGAGATCTTATCGCGGCCTGACTATCAGAAAAGATCGAGACGCGAGTGAAAGGAGCATCGTTGACGAGGATCCACTGAGCGGCCCGGTAAATTGTCATCACCTCCGCCTGAAACACACTGCAGTCCGAAAACCATAATGATTCCATGAAATGTCGCAGGCCTGATAAGTCGGGCATAAACTATCTTCTCAAGACCATTGAGCTTAGCAAATATCATTTCTGTTAGAGAAAGTGTAGTCAATTCTAAGTCGTACTTAGCAAATTGCTTCTATCTTATGGCTCATTATGCATTTGGATTTTAAACTCCATCCGTATGAAATGCTTATTCACGCAACCATAAAGGTCGGAAGACTATTATGCGATTTGTTTGCTAAAGCACCAGGCTTTTAATGCCTGAACATAGTTTTCTTTAGCTTTATCTCAATCGATGGCTATGTTGCTTATTATGGGGCCTATGTTGATTGTGATTGTAGAAAAACTATAACATCTGGGAGTTTCTTGTGCGTATTGTGGTGTGAAATTGTCACCGTCAATTCTCTTTTTTTCGGTCGACAATTTAAGATTATCAATTGGACGCTATAAGGTATCAACAAGACAGTGCCACGAACCTTACAACGTCACCGATTTGAAGTCTATTGCATCAGAAGTTTCCAGGAAGTGTAATGCCAAGTTCTAAAGTTTCATTAATTGACCACAATCATCGCAAAAAATCGTATCTACGTGAATAAAATCCTAACGTTGGAGCATTCGAAAACCAACATTTTTCGAGATATCCCTGTGATACTGAGCGATATCTGCGAAAAAGTAGTCGAAGACCAACACAAAAGCATCATACTGCTGCAAACAATCTAGAGAAGATCATTTAAATTACATTACGTACGTAATTACGTACTTAATGAAAAAATCTCAACAGTATAATGAAATAAAAGGTTCAACAAAATCACCATTTTATAGATGTGTTAACTTTCCTTTCGAAACCGAAAAATCGGGACACCCGTGCATCTAGGACGTCTAATTAAAATTAAAATATTCCTAAGCATCTGATTTCTCTATTTCAAGCCTTAAAATATTGCGGTGTATGTCAACTTTTTTCTTTGACTGTATCTAAAATACTTTCATAGATAATTAACTTCATCCTCCTAAAGCTATGCTATAAAATTTTCATTTTCTAAAATCTGTAGGTGTGAAAAATCATTTAACCAACCCTAATCAATTTTATAACCGCTTTTTTCATTATTCATAAATGTACGTTACACAAAGCCAGTAGCAGTAACAGCAGATTATTAAACTCTTGCCTCCTTCCAACTCTTTCCCACTCACTTTCTCTCAACACTAATTAAATTGTTTACATGCTTCCCTAACCCTACTTCGTAGTATACTCTTTTGAAATAACCTCCCACACGCATGCAGCTGTATTATGCGTCAACGACGACAGCGTCAACGTCAGTCGTCGTTAGTCGTCAGTCGTCAGTCGTCAGTCGTCATAATGCATTCTTTACACATTTAAGCGAAAACATAAAATTGTAATTTACTTAATGACAATTATAAAATTTAATTGCTTTAACTACACTTAATGAAAACAAGAGACAAGACGTAAAAAATCTTTTCATCATTTTAAATTACACACACATACGCACACTCACGCACATACACACAATTACATTCATTTATAGAGTGTAAGGAAATCCCATCAAATGATTACAAAGTAACCGAATCAAATCCATGGTCTATTATTTTACGACACGATCATAAAATATTTTATGACAAATACTAAACGGGTAGGGAAGGGGGGAAGGTTTAAACAACAGGTTAATGAACCTGTATATTAAAAGTTTAGTTCTGGGTTTTATGGGATTCTTATAAGCATTGTTTACATTAGGTAAATATGTAATTGAAAATTTGGTTTTAAAAAACGTAAGCATTGCTGTATATCGAATTTAATTTGCAATATTATGCTCTAAAAACAATTGTTTACATTAGGTAATATATTTAAAAATTAATTTACAACATGTAAATAATGAGGAATTTTATCTTAAAGTAGAAAAAACTTGTGAAATTTATATATTGTGATGTAAAAGTAATTGTTCTAAATTATGTTATATATGTAAAAATTATTTTACAGCATGTAAATAATATGGATTTTTATCCAAATGCAGGAAAAATTTGTAAAATGTATGTGTTGTAATATGAAAGTAATTGTTTACATGATGTAAATAATGTAAAATGTGTTTAAAGCCTATAAATAATGCTAATGCATGAAATTAAGCCTCAGCATCATGTAAAAATTTTACGAATACATTATGCATACATATATACATACTATGTAAAAAGAGAAGGAGGAGGTTTAAACAACAGGTTAATGAACCTGGATGTTAAATGTTAAGGGTTTTATGGGATTATACATAAGCGTTGTTTACATTAGGTAAATATGTAATTGAAAATTTGATTTTAAAAAATGTAAACATTGCTGTATATCGAATTTAATTTGCAATATTATGCTATAGAAACAATTGTTTACATTAGGTAAAATATGGAAAGATTAATTTACAGCATGTAAATAATATGGATTTTTATCTAAAAGTAGGAAAAATTTGTGAAATTTATATTAAATTTATTGTGTTGCAAAAGTAATTGTTTACATGATGTAAATAATGTAAAATTTGTTTAAAGCCTCTAATAAGGATAATGCATAAAATTAATCCCCTACATCATGTAAAAATTTTACGAATACATTATCCATACATGTATATATACATACTATGTAAAAAACTTAAATATTTTATTGACACTGCGTAAATAATTTAAATTCTTGTGTTCTTGTTCTTGTGCTCTCGGCTTTTTACAAAAAAATCTTATTTACTTAATGTAAAATATGTAAAATCTTGCTTACATGTGTCAGTAATGGAGATTTTTGTATATTTACCTGCTATACCTAACACGCCATGCAGTAGCCTACGCCAGAAGATGCCGATTTTGGCTAAAAAAGCATCTTTTCAGATTTAGCTCATTTTGATCTTGGCGGGTATGTAAACAAGCAAAATTGTCGCACTTGGGGCCACCCGCACGCATACATTGAAAAGCCGACGCACCCAAAACGAGTCACTGTTTGGTGCGGATTTTGGTCCAGAGGCATAATTGGGCCATTTTTCTTCGAAAATGAGCAAGGAGTGGCCGTTACAGTCAATGGCGATCGTTATTGGGCCATGTTGATCGAATTTTTGTTCACGAAAATTGAAGAGGAGGATATTGGCAACATTTGTTTTCAACAGTACGGCGCTACGTGCCACACAGCCGAAGCTACACTCGATGTTTTGCGCCCTGTTTTTGAAGATCGCATTATCAGCCGCAGAGCTGATGTCGTTTGGCCAGCTCGGAGCTACGATTTGTCACCGTTAAAGTATTATTTGTGGGGTGCCGTCAAAGATAAGTGTTCCGCCGACAAGCCAGCGACAATTGACGCCTTAAAGGACAATATTCGTGAAGCCATTGGTGAAATACAGCTGCACACAATCGATAATGTGTTAAAAAATTGGACCGATAGTGTAGGCTACTGCATGGCCAGCCGAGGCAGCCATTTGAATGAACTTATTTTCCATTATTAAACGGAAGGATTGTACTTTCAAATAAAAAAAGAAATTTGAGAAAATATTCAGTAGTTTTTTTTTTAAAGCATTTTCAAAAAAAAAAGTTATTTGGCGGACCCTTTATTTGATGTCAAAAAATATAAAATTTACTTCTTCAGTATAAAGAATCCGAAATTTTAATTCAAATTCAAATAAGTATGTATTTTTCAATGATTTTGATTTATTATAACATAAAAATAATTGTTTACATAGTTAACACATGTTTCCAGAATAACAAAAATTTGTTTTTTTTTTTCGAACTTTCCGAACTTTTTCCGTTATGCCCAAAAAGTAATTGTTTACAATACATCATCTATTTTCAATATATTGATTCAATAGACTAGCCCCTCATTATATCATAAAAATAATTGTTTACCTTTTGTAAAAATTATAATATTTTTTTACACCGTGTAAAATATTGAGAATATCCATTGAAAATGTGATAGTTTTAAATAATTGTCCATCTATCATAAAAATATTTGTACATACAATGTATACATATGCAAAATTTTTTAAATTCTGTTGTATGTAGACTCTACATTGTAGAGTAAATATACGCAGATTTTGTAAAATAAAAAAAAGAAGATTGTGTAAATATTTCTTATGTTAACCTAGCAGGCTATTACATTAAAGTAATACTTCCTAAGTAGAAATGCAAACCTATGCCCTATGTAACCTATAATTCAAATTTTTACTCTAAAAGAAAATTTTTTTTCCAAGATATTAAGTCACTTTACATCATGTAAAATTTTGTACATTCTTTACATTGAGCCATATATTCAAAATATTATGACAATATCAGTAATTTACTTTTATTTTAAACAATTTAAGCTGATTTTATCATTAATATATATATAATATGGGGCACCCTTCCGTAATGGTAATATTTGTTTACATTGCGTAAATAATCAGCAAACTTACTCGCATAAGCGTTTTATTAAGAAATTTTAATTTACCTTATCACAAAGCATTGTAATCAAAATAAAGTAAATATTTACGCTGGGTAAATAGTTACCAACATTGCGTAAAAATTTATACTATAGTGTAAACAATAGCAAAATCGGTAAATTGTTAATTGAAATTGACTTCTACTGCTTTAATAACAATTGTATTATAAGATAAGTAAACTTTAAAGACTATGCGATGTCAAAAATGTAATTAATATGAAACGCGAAGCATTTTCTATTTGAAAAATGTATTGTTTACATAAGGTAAACAATATAAGTAAATAAATAATTGAAAATCTTTGCTCTTCAAATATTATTACTTTTGTTATTAATTTTTATTTTGATTTGAAAATACGTTTAAAATTATTATTTCTTTATCTCTCCAGTCGAATATCTACTTTCACCTTATCTGGCAAACCCCATTCATAGCCGCTGCTCTAGATAACATACATATAATTGCGTCATAAAATTGCGGAATTTAAAAAAAAATACCATTTTTAATCAGTTTTTAAAATAAAAAAATCTTATAATAAAACATTTGACTCACCTTAGTTTATGCCTTTCAAGAATGACAAAACACTTTTCTTTTATTACTTGTTGTTGTAGACGTATTCGCTTTACATTTATTACATGTGAAGGTAAACAATGGTATAAATTTACAATTAAAGTGTAATACTTAGAATATAATAATACTATGAGACAATAAATAAACTAAAGTTGGTTTACTGTTCTTATAATTAAACAATAACAATAATAAAAATAATAACAAAAACAAATAAGGCTTACATAGCTTAATGGCCAAAAAAAGGTGTTTGAAATTGTAAAAATTATAACACAATTCCAGCCTAATGGCCATAAAGTTAATGAACAATTGTAAACAATTCAATGGTTTATCAAAAATGATAGAAAAATAAATAAACAAGTTATAAAAAATATAATAAACTTACTTAATTAAACTTATTTCTTTTATTGCATAACATATTTTATAACACATTTCTTGATATTTTTATGTTATGAAATAATACAATACATAATTTTTTTTCTAAATTATAATATTTTTAAACCAAATTATTATTTATAATGACATGACATACATACATATGTTATCCATTTAGTTTGACATTTTTCTTGACATTTTTATGTCTTAACATACAAAATTTTTTTAATTATAACCTTTTTAAACCAAATTATAATGTCTTGTTTACATTTTTTATAATGACATGACATATGTTATGCCATTTAGTTAGACATTTTTCTTGACATTTTTATGTCATAACATACAAACTTTTTTTTCTAAATTATAATATTTTTAAAACAAATTATAATGCTTTGTTTACATTTTTTATAATGACATGACATATGTTATGCCATATAGTTAGACATTTTTCTTGACATTTTTATGGCATAACATACAAATATTTTTTAAATAATAATTTTTTAAGCCAAATTATAATGTTTTGTTTAAATATTTTATTATGTCATGAAATATGTTATGACATTTTGTTAGACATTTTTATGTTATAAGATATAAAAAATCATTTCCAAAATTATTTCAATTTATAATGTTTTTGGTAATACTGCTTGAATTGAATTTTTTTCTTATATTATGACATATGTTATGCCATTTAGTTAGACATTTTTCTTGATATTTTTATGTCATAACATACAAACATTTTTTAATTATAATTTTTTAAGCCAATTATAATGTTTAGTTTAAATATTTAATTATGTCATGACATTTGTTATGCTATTTTATTAGACATTTTTATGTTATAAGATATAAAAATCATTTCCAAAATTATAACAATTTATAATATGTTTTTGGTAATACTGCTTAAATTGAATTTCTTTCAGATATTATGACATATGTATGTTTCGACATTTTTATGTTGATATGTTGATATTTTTATGTCATAACATAAATTTTTTTTAATTATATTTTTAAGCCAAATAATATTGTTTTGCTTAAATATTTTATTATGTCATGACATATGTTATGCCGTTTTGTTAGACATATTTATGTTAAAAAATGTATAAAAATCATTTCCAAAATTATATCAATTTATAATATGTTTTTGGTAATACTGCTTATATTGAATTTTTTTTCTTATATTATGACATATGTTTCGACATTTTATGTTATGACATGTTAACATAAAATATTTTTTTTTAATTTTTATTATTTTTTAATGAAATTTTAATTGTAATATTTTCGTATGTGAAGACATGATTAAAAGCTTTTATAATATGGCATAAAAACCTTAATTGAAGTTACTTCTTCTTATGTTATGATATATTTTACACGTTTTAATTAGAAATTTGTATGTTTTCACATATTAAAACATAATTTTTCAATATATCAAGTAAAATTATTTCTCTAATACTGTTGCAGTAAAATTTTCCTTCTTATATCATAACATATCTTAAAACATATTTATCTTAACTATCCCTTTAAACATAATCTTAAAACAATATTTACAAAAGTTGTCACCCTAAAACACTTATATTTATACCTTTGTACAGTATGTATCATTACTAAAAGCATTTACCGGCTGTTGATTTATTGTATAGGGTGGTGGTGTCGCCTCCAATACTTCATTCAAAGTGTCCGATGTATCCTGTCTAGCCAAACCCTTAAGCCTTAGATTAGCAAAACCTGTCTCATATTTAACCTTGAAGAATCTGCTGATATAATTGGCTGTAATCAAGGCGCCCACAACACCAATCAATGAACCGGCCAAAACATCTGACCAATGATGCCAATTGTCCATGACGCGTGTCAATGCAGTAAACCAGGCCAACATAATTAAACAAAATTGTATAAAATGTCTGGTTAAATCGGAACGACGCCAATGCATACGTTTCTGTAAATACAACGACATATACACCAAAGCATAGAAACCCAAACTGGAGTGACCGCTGGGAAAAGAGAGCCGCGCCTGTCTGACATCCTCTATCGTGTAGCCTGTGCCTAGGCAGTAATAATTTTCAATATAACGATGCTGATTGATGGCATCACTGCAAGTAGTGCCATCTTTTAGTTGAGGCTGGCAAACTTCCAAAAAATGAGGCCTCAAACGGCCGATAGTGTATTTACCCACTTCAGTGGCATCAAAAGTCAACAACAGGCCAAAGCAAAAGTAAATCCACTGCTTGAAGCAATTTACCAACCATAAGCGTACAGGGTAGCCAAATATTTCTTCATTAGTTTTGATTTGACCTCTACCAAGCTGGCGTGCATATTCACCTATGGTCAGTATAATTATAGCAGGTAATGCCACTAAAAGACCTAACATTACCGGGGTAATGGTATTGGCTTTGAAAGGATAACGTATAGTTTCATCATCACAAAAAAAGCCACGACGAAATGGTTCAATGACAAATTCACATATAATTATTGGTATGATTAGAACCACAAATATAAGCAGATCCAGTAAAATGCGTTGGAATAAACGACGATTTTCCAGGGCTTGGGATGAGCTGCAATTGTTGGCTGTAGGGTTTTGCATTTTGAGTAATTTTTTGATAGTGGAGTTTCTGCTCAATCTTAATTTTTTTGTAGCTTGACCTTTGACCTTTTTATATGAACTGTTTTAATTTCTTCTTTGGTTTTATAGTTTTATAATTTATATGGTTTAAAACGGTTTGTACAATACTTATTAATATTATTTTAAGATTTGTTAATAAGGTAACCCTTGACCTTTCGAATAATTTCGTGCTTCAGGTAGTTTTAAGATAGTTTTCAATTAAAGTCCAGTTGTGTTTTTTACTTTAATGTGAAATCAGTTATATTTCCACTTAATTTAGATGCACTTAAATTGACGTGACCTATGACCTTTTGGTTTAATTTAAAATTTCGAATGTTTTTCTTATTTTTTTTACCAGTTTCGTTAAAGTTATTAGTCGTTTTGAACTTTGTAAAGTTTATATTGATTTTAGGCTATTTTTAAGATACATGAACTTTGACCTTTTTCGTTTTTTGGTTTTAAATTGAATGTTTTCAATTGGTTTTTACTCTCTTTAATTGATTTATTGATTTGATGTTCTTTTTTTGTAGTTAATAATTATTTTAAAAGGTGTTTAGTTATCATAACCTTTGACCTTTTTTGTATTTTTGTAATGAGGAATGTTTTTTTGTAGTTTTCAGAATTAAATTTTAAATTTCTGTTTTATTTTATTTGCTATTACTTGGTCTTGTAATTGTTTGGTTTATGGTAGTTTCTGAAGGATTTTTAGAGCGTAACCTTTGACCTCTTTATTCGTTTTATGCTTAAATTTTATTTAAATTCGTGTTGAAAAGAAAATTTTTTAGACTTGATTGTATTACACTTAGTTTATATTCACTATAGCGCTGTTTGTTAGATCATAACCTTTGACCTTTTACGTTTTAATTAATTTTTGAAAATCTTATAAGAATTTTCTTTCTAAGTTTTGTCAGTTTTTTATTATTAGAGTGACATATAAAGTTATTAAAGGCGCTTAATTTTGGAAAAAAATAAAGTTGACCTTTAACCTTTCAAAAAAAAATTCACTTTATTTTATAAAAAAAAATCTAATTATTTTGTTTGTTTTACGCGAAACGTACTTAAAGTTCACATTCAGTTATAAACTCACAAACTTTCGGAAGTCTTCAGATATTTGCCATCAAAACTTTTCGTTTAAAAATGTTTTTTTTTTTTTTAAATCAAATTTTTATTTCGTTTAATATTTATTGTTTTAAAGTTTTATCCACTGCTCGATCGATTACTTTTGTTTAACTATCGCGCTTCATTCACTTTGAATTCGTCATTGTTTTCGTTAATTTCAACTACCGACCGTGTGGTAAGAACAAAAAAAAACCAAACAAACAATTCAACACAATTATTTAACGCTCGTAGAATCAACGATGCGCGTCGTTGTTGTCGCAGGGTCGTTTGCTGTCGTTCGACTGAAGTTCTGTTCATTAAAATTATGCCGTTTTTTATATAAAAATTCTACGTGCGGTAAAGTTTTTTTTTTTTTTTAATTTATAACCAGCGAGTCCCAATAGCGTTGGCTTTGCTTGGGTTGCTTTATTTTTATGACTTCTGTTTTAATTTAACGCATTTTTCCTTACGGGCTGACTAAGTAGTGCTGCTAAAATTCTGCTGGTAGATAGCTGATGTTCTAGTCATCTTAATGAACGTCATTGTGTTCGTCATCATTGTTATTATCATTATTACAATAACGATCATTATCATTATGTGATTATGATTATAAATTTTGCTGTTGAAATTGTTAAGATTGTTTTCTGCCTGTGGCATTAGTAGATCTTTTGTGAATAATGAATAGATTTGTAGATCAAAATGCAAAAATTAGTTATTCAAACAGGGGGATGTTTGTATGTACACTGAAAGAAAAGAAAAATTAAAATTAATTATTAATTTTAAACCCATACCCTTGAGGCAATGTTACTCTAGATTGTATTTGCCAAAGCGAAAGGCAAATCCTCATAACCATAGAGGACTGGTTTAAACAGTTAAGTGCTCTACACTGTAAACTATTCCACATATGTACGTATCGAAAAAGAGCGAGTATTCAAATCGATTCAAGCTATTCAACAAATTCAATATCGATAGTAAGTTTTGCAAGGAAACTCAAGTAGTCATTGCCTGTACGAGAAAAGTCCATCGGAATTTTTAGGGTATCCTGTGAAATGACTGAAGGTTCCAACAAGAAAACTGAAGAGTTATACAGACTTCTTTGATTATTACAACTCTTTAGTCAGGACCATAACCTAGCTAATCTCATCCCCTATGTATGTGGCGTATCCGTGTTCATTTTATCCATGAATAGCGGGATCTACAGTTTAACATTGGCTACAATCCTGACTACGAATTTGAGAAGCTTTACATGGCAATTTTATTTGCTCACAGGGTTTTGCTGGAAGACTAAGAAGCTGAGGTTTGAACTCATGAGCTGTTGTTTAGTAAGCCAACATGTTACCTACTACTCCATTGATATATTCAGATTGTCTCATGGTCCTTGTATTAGGAATAAACCTTAGAGACCTTTGCAACTCAGGCTGTTATGGAAATTATCAGGTCGTCTAGGTCTATTACACGTGAATCTATGCTTTGTAACCTCCAAGCTGAAATGAAAGGCTTTCCCTAATTGCAATCGCAGTTCAGTAGATTATCACAAGACAACCTTAAAGTCAGTAGTCATAGATTCAATCAAAACATTTACAATGGTATGAAATACCTACGGTGGAAGCATGGGTGACATAGCCAGTTCCTTAATCAACCATATAGTGCCATGAACTATTGCATGACATTCGACTAATGCTGATAATTATGAAGCTGAAGCTAGACGTTCTTAAAGTCTTGGAAATATCTTCGAAAAATTCACTGTTCTCAGCAGTTCTGTAGTCGACTACCAGCGTTCTAAACATGGCACATCTTCAAATACTCTCCTTAGGTTCGAGCCTTTAATTTCGGTATTAAAATTTATTACGAACAATGAAGGCATAAAATGCAGTTGAAATATGTGACATGTATGCTACACAAGTAACACTAGTCGGGATTAATAGGCTATTCGTGAAGATCTCATGGCTAAAAAGTGTGTAAGTGTTGACACATTTTTTGGATTTTTTGAAAGTGCAGAATGAAGTCAATCAAAAATTTCTCACAGTGTAGATTTCTGTAATATTGAGTCATGTAATCGGTATTCTAAATGGATTACAATTCTCTTTTAACTCTTTTTAAATCCAGGCGGACGTATAAAACTTATCCTATATTTATCACCATTAAAAAAACTACAGGAATTTTGTTATTTAATCAAATGTCTGAATTTTGACGCCGCACGTAACAAACGTGATAAGCATTCCGAGATACGAACCATGGCTGAACAGCTTAATAAAGCTTTCAATTGCATTCAAATGTAAAATAGGGCAGAGACAGAACTTATTAACATGTCTGACTGACAGACTAAAAATAGATGGACGCACTTTAATGGGACTTGATTTGTTACGTTAAAAATAGTTGAAGGAAAATGAACTAAAATTTCCTTCAGTGTTGGGATATTATTTTTCAAAACGGTTTCACTTATCGTTGTTGTTATAATTTTCTGTGTTTTTTGTTAATTCAGTGTATTATTTAACTTCAAGATCACCTCGATAAGATAATTGAGAGACAATTTGACACAACAAAAACAACAACAACAATAATAACAACAACAAAACATGTACTAATACTGATGATACACAGTTTTATTTTTTTAGCACAATCATTTTATATCATTGAGAACAATAAAACTTGACAATTTGTTGATAAACAATAAGAAATGTTGTTTTTGGGACACAACCGCAATAATAACAACAATACGCTCAAAAAAGAAACCCCATGTAAAGCCATGCAATTTTATACTTAAAAAATAATCTTAAATTAAATACAAACTAATAAAAATTTATAACAATAAACAAATAAAGAACACTGTTTAAGCACACACTAAGCTAAGAAGAAGAATAAGAAGAGTTTTACACAAACAAAAATCAACAGTAGCAACAACAACAACAACAGTAGCAAAAGCATTTAAGCTGGAGGTCCACACCACGCGTTTTCGCGTCAAAGCGTTGCGAGCATTTAATACCTTCTTCGCATTCTACGCTTCAAGTTACATGCAACGCTTTTTACGCGCCAATGTTTGTTTTGATTTAAACAAATTAAAACAAAAACAACCTGTCAAAATCAGCTGTTTAGTACGCGCGCCGCTTGTGATGCTTACAAAAGTAGAAAGTAGATTTACTTTTCGCGTTCTAGGCGTCATGGCATCCTACGCTTTTGTGCGTGTAACTTGCACCAAATAAATACATTAATTCTACTTTTTTGACAGCCGCGTAGAATGCGAAAAAGCGTAGAATGCGTGGTGTGGACCTCCAGCTTTACGCAAAATGCACAGACAAAAAAATTTAAACAAAAAAATATACGTCGGTACACATGCACCTAGTTAGCACAGACAAGTCAGAGAAACAGAGTCTAAAGAGAAAAAATAAAAAACAAAAACACAAACAATATCAATTACGATACCAATACCGTTAACAATAACAATGAGTTAAGGCACAGAAGAAAAGCAAAAGAACAACATAATGAAGCATTGCAAATATGAGACGATATCAATATCATTATGTTATTGGAGAAAGAGAGT
Organism: Sarcophaga variegata; assembly: GCA_932273835.1. NCBI lineage: Eukaryota > Metazoa > Arthropoda > Insecta > Diptera > Sarcophagidae > Sarcophaga > Sarcophaga variegata. Next base: position 11,937,311 of record OW026362.1, read on the forward strand.
TAAAGAGTTAATTTAAGGAGAGCACACTGTTAGTTCTCCAATCCAGAGATGTTAATAGTGATATGATGTTAAATTTTGAATATTTTTAAAGTATATGATTGCATCATTATTAGTAAATTTTAAAAATTTTTATAGGTTCTGAATTATTAGTGATATTGCTTTTAAATAGAATCGAAAACTAAGAATAGAAATAAATAAAAATTAAGTTTTTTGATATCATTTATTTGATAAGTAATATGATCTTATAAACACTGAACGCAAGATTTTTTTGATTTTTGAAAAGGAAAGAAAATGCAATGTTAGTTAGTTAAAACGGTTGGGCATTTTTATATGAAGAACTAAAATATATAGTCAGAAAAAAAGGCCACATACACCACTATATATAGACTTTTTCCTGCTAAATTGTATACAATAATTTCTGCATTATCTTTTTTATATTCACCATTGTCTTCAAACACTTTAACTGTCTTTACTTATTTTATTAAAATCATATGGGTATGATAAAATCATATTATATGTAACATTTTTTCTTTGACTGTATATAAAGATAAAAAATAATAGTACGTATCTAGTTGCTCAAACTGTTTCCCCTATATCGAATCTTTTCAAAAATGTTTGGACCTGTTCCTCCTAGGTCTCCACAAAAACTGCTTCCCCCTTATAGATATTTTGCATAGGAATTTTTGGATTTAATAAAACCAGGTCTGCAAATATGCCTTTCAAAATTCAACTAAAATGTTAACTACTTATTTCCTGTCATTTAGAATAAAAAATACTTAAAAAATTTCATAATAATTTTGTCTTTAATTTTGCTTACGTAGAGTATTATAGTCTAAAATACCCTTATAACGAATTTAATTTCAGTTTAGTACTTCATTTCTCACTTGAAAAAGGTATAATGTGTTCTAAAATTAATTCGTAAAAAACAACTCCCATCTGCGGTAATTTGTGGTCACCAAAAAGTGCATATAAACGCGAAAAAACAAAAATATTTTACTGATAAGAACAGTTACTACGTACAATAACAACAAAGTATAACACAGAAAAAATTTACGCAATGCAGTTGTTGTTGTTGTTGCTTTTCTTAAAATTGGTGAGACACTTGTTCAACACAACACAAAATTTTGCGTAAACCGGTTCTTGTTATTGTTGCTTTTATTAAGATTGTTGAAACACTTGTTCAAGTTCACCAACATAATGCTCTCTTATTAATGACGTATGCAAATATAATTGCATTGTTATTGTTTATTCTTATGATTTACTCACGGCTCTCTATTTTCTAATGGCGATGCTTATTGAGTGTGTAAACAGTGTTGCCTGTTTCCTAAGCTTACGTACATAAATGGTACAAATATTTACTGGGGGTGAGAGATCATAATTAATACTCTTTTTTCTTGCTATCAAAATGCTCTAGATTTTTCGTACGTTTTTCAATGTCAAGGAGAGAATATGTAGGTCAGTTAAATTCGTATGTAAGCGTACTTTTTAATTAAAGGGTTCATTTTTGTACTATATAAGTACTTACAAGACATATCAGACGATGGTAATACTGAAGTTTACTTTGATGATTTGATTCTTAGCTGACCATTTACTTACAGAGTGTAACTGATGTCCATTCTTAAAGTGGCGTCTGAAATAATTAGTCGAGCGGAAATGATTGAAATTCTTTTAAATTTCTATTAAATAAAATAAAAGTAAAGTGTAAAGTGAGTGTGAGTGTGTAAGTGTTAGTGCAAAATTATATAAAAAAAGCCAGTTATTTTATTTTTTGCTTAAATGAAAAAAAAAAGTAAATGCATAGAGGTAATATGTAGTCCATTATAAAAGTAAATTATTTTCAATATTTTTAAATTAAAAAAAAATTAAATGCATGAAGGCAATATAAGTCTAAGTTTGTGTGTTTGTTCATTAAAAAAGTCTATTATTTTATTTTTTGAAAAAAAAAAAAAGTAAATGCATAAAGGTAATAAGTAGTCCATTATAAAAGTAAATTATTTTCAATTTTTGTTTAATAAAAAAAAAAAGTTAAATGCATGAAGGCAATATAAGTCTATATTTGTGTGTTTGTTCATTAAAAATGTGTTAAAAAAGTGTGCCCAAAGTGAATCATCATGTTGGAGTCTGAAAAATTTTTCATCAGCAGCAGCAGAAGAAGCAGACGGGCAAACGTATAATGTATAATAAAAAGGTAAAGTAACAACAAAACTTTAACGCCGTTATGGCTGTAACATTCTTAATTTCTGTGGTATTTTGTATAAGGCACGCAAAATATGTGTGTGAATTTTTTTTGCAACAACAACAAACAATCACATTATTTTTTTGTCTCGTCTTTTGTAGACATGATTATTCATGCTTTTGTTATGCTCTCTATATTGTAAAACAACTTTTGCTTTTAATTCCTCTCAATCATAAATTTTCTCTCTTTCTCTCTCTCTCTCTCTCTCTCTCTCTCTCTCTCTCTCTCACTATCGCCATTTGCATGTGAACTCTCTGTGGGTTTATTGATCTCTGTTGTTTTATTACGCATCTTCGTTAATAATAATTATCGTATCGTAATGGGTTTCTCTATGATAATGATGTTGTAATATCGTAATAATGATGTTTAGCTTTTGCTTGTGGGTTTTTATTTTTTTGTTGTTGTTTTTCAATACAATGCCTATTAATTGCCTGTGCTAAATGAGGGATGCCTTTTTTGCTTAACAACAGTTTCTATGACTCAGAAATTTGTTTGAAAAAAATAAAAAAAAAATTTAAAAATCAAGAAATAATTTTTCTTTTATTAGTTAAAAAATTTAATTTTTTAAATTTATAAATAAAAAACGCAAATACACTTGCAACGTGTTTGGAAGGTGTTTTAACAAATATGCTTAGAAATCAGGTACTAAATTGAAAAAATATTTGAAACGTTTTTTTTTTTTGTATGAAATTCAAAATTCCTGAAAAAGATTTTTTCTACGCCTTAGATTTAAACGCTTTCGGTAGGGCAGGTCCTAAGGTTTTTACAGACGGGTACAAATCTTAGTTCTTCTATATCAGAATGGAATTGCTTAAAAATTTAAGGGGTAGGTAATGTACTACCAAGTATACGGCAGACATTTTCGAATTCCACTAATTCCTAATTATTAGATTCCAGACAAATCTTCTTTCCAGGGTGCTTGAATAGGCGGAGAATGAAGGTTGTTGAATCGGCTAGCTTCGGCTTATGAGAGAGAGAGAGAGAGAGCAATATAGTAATAAAGAGAAGCAATTGCTACTGCTACACTAATGCAACAATAAACACAATTGGGCAATTCACACGACTTTGTATCGTGTATGTTGTATTGAATACATTTGTTTGTTTGTGAACGCTCAATGCTATGCTGTATTGTGTATCTCGTGGCATTCAAACAATTTGATAGCCCGAAACCAACACATTTTTTTTAAAACATATGAAAACATATACATATTTTTTTCATTCACACAATTTGATAGCACGAAAACAATACAACTTTTAAAAACATATGGAAAAAATGTGTATAAGTGTATCGGATTTTTATACGAAAAATATCAACAACAATCATACACTGTTGTATGTTCTTCCAACAATACAATGAATACAACGATACAACGGCTTGTGTGAATTGACCAAATAAACGCGACACAGCAATGATTATGCTTTATTTTAAAGACAATGCGTTAAACTGTTGTTGCAAAGTAGCTGTGTTTGCTGCGTTTCGTTTATTGTGTTTATAGAATAAAACTTAAATACGTCAGAAGGTGTGCTTCAATTTATTTGCGTGTGCACTACGTCAATACTAAGGGGTTAACCATTTATCGGTTTCAAAAATAAAGTAAAGCTATAGTTCCGAAGGAAGTTTTTTTTTCAAAATATGGCGTGGATCTTGCAATTGTATACGAACACATGTCTTTTAAATGACCTCAGGTTATTTATTGATTTAGTGTTCGTCCACTTTTCCACATGGTCACTTAACGACAACAACAAGACATGGACTTAATTTTTTCGAAAAACTTTATTTTTTTAATAAAAATTGTGGATTTTAATGCCAGTAAGGGAGAAGAAGATTATGGGGTAATATAGAATAAAACTTTTGAGACAATTTAAAACCATATTTAAAACCAGGAGAAGATCAAACATTTCATAGTTTCTGGATAAATTGTCTGCTATCTCTTCCCTTAATCTTAATTAACGAATGCTAAATTTATAAAAAATTTCAACAACAAAAAAAAAAACGAGACAAGACAAGAGAAGAGACACAAAAATATTGTTTTTAATCTAATTGACAGTTAATCAAAAATGATTATCATGCCCCCTATACTATAAATTTGCTTGTGTTTCCATTAAAATGAATGATGAAGTGAATAACGCATCTAGATTGAACCGGCTGGGCTGCAATGGTCACTCTGACACAATCAGTCTACGAGTATATGCGAGCAAAGATCACAGTTTAATTTAATGTTTATGCTTATGGGGCATGCAACGAGAGGGTCACTTGAATAACAAGCAACCACGTTGCCTTTTTTTATTTCGACTGGCATATACATGTGCTATGAATCAGTACTTTAATCTAAATACCACAGAGATGGTTAAAATACTAGCATAAACAAAAATATTTCTAAATTAAAAGTGAAGGTTGTTGTTAAGTGAGAGAAGTAAAATATATTTTCCTTTTATTTTGTGTTAGCAGCTGTCGAAAATGACTAATGCTGCTATTATTTTTATCTCTTCTGTATATCCACTTATTTGCCTTTTGTTTTTTGTATATTCATTCCCTTAATTCCGTCTATGGATTTTAGTTAATTTTCAGTTGATCTACATCATCATCATCATTATGATGGTAATCTTCATGCATCATTATGAGCATCATTTGCCATCGTCATCAACACCCATAACTTTAAATGTCAATAGGCTAAACTCGCTTGGCTTGACTTGACTTGACTCTTATGCATATGGGAGTTTGGAGTCCGATTGTTTTTTTTTTCTATGAATTTATTAGTGGCTCTCTTTTTGGTGTTCTTGTTTTCTTTTTTTTTAACAATTTTAAATTGGCAGTTAACATTAATCTTAATAAAAAAAAAAAACAACAACAACAAAAACAAATTAAGTAAAAAAATATATATTTTTGGGGGTGATGTTATAAATTTAGTTCCCAAGATTAAGAAAACTTTTTTTGAATTTTAAATTTAAAACAGAATATTTTGAAAATTTTTTCCGGAAATGTATTGTTTTTTTATGTTGAATTCGAAAAGTAGAATCTTGCTAAGATGAAAGGAATATCATGACATAAAACGGCTTTAAATTTGATTGCTTTTATGAGAGCATTTCAGACCGGTTGCGGCTTAAATTCACCAAAATTCTATGAAATAAGATCATCGTACGAACGGCATGCGGAATTGTTAACATATGCAACAGCAGCTGTAGCACAAGCAATTTTGGTTTTGAAGAGCAGAAGGTGGATATTACATTACCGAAGAGAGCTGACAGCAGCCGCTGTAATAATTGTCGGTTCATAACAATTTTGAAAGTTAGTGCTCGTTCTGGACATCAGTGATGCATTTAAGTATTAGTTGTACTTGTGAAGTAGTGACGTCGCCGTAGTCTAGTAGGTAGTGTGTTGGCCGCGATCAGTCATAAAAACGAAATTTGAAAAATTCTTTGCAGATTTCTGGCAAAAATTCTGAGAGTAAATAAAATTCCTATGAAAAGTTTCTCAAAAATTTGTCGTTCGGAATCGACTTTACAACTGTATGTCCCACCACTCATCTACGAAATTAACGCACACAACATAAGTGGTGTGAGAAGCTAGGTCATAATCCTAACTGAAGGGTTGTAATGGCCAATAATGTAATGTAATGTAGTAGTTTGCCTGGGGAACGCTTAGCTGAAGGCCATAGTTTCCAGGTCTATGTATGCTTCGTGAGTATAGACAACATTTAGGAAACTTACTGATTAAGCAGCTCATTCTAGCTATCGAATAGGCCATCTCTTCTACCCAGAAAGTGTTTGCTATTGAAAGAAAATTATTTCCAATTTCTAGCTTCAACATGGCTAAGGGAGACCATAGTGAGTTGCTTAGTTGGGTAACGATTTGGGTACGATTTGTTCTCAATATAGTTCCCGTATATCTTCAAGAAATAGGCGGTATTCAATGGTAAAACTGGACGCTGATTTTACGTTAATCAACTATTTTATAACAACATGCCGGTTCAAGTAGATCAGTATATACGCAGGCAATATTCTGCTACCCTGAAGGGGGTTTAATTAGTTTTTTCAACTGAAAGCATCACTCAGGGGATGTCATATCTACTTCTGTTAAAATTCATGCTGATATATACACATGAATGTGTCTCAGAGATACATAGTTTCTATTATTGGGGTACACTCGATACGTTTTCAGATCGTGCAAGGTGGATAGGGTCTCAATAAAATATCTATCGTCCTTGACATACCTCAGACGTAGGCACGATTCGATCCCCAGGCCTTCGGCGACTTCCTCTCATCAGATTTCTGGCAAAAACTCTGAGAGTAAATAAAATTGCCAAGAAAAGTTTCTCAAAAATCTGTCGTTTGCAATCGCATTTAAACTGTAGGTCCCGCCACTCAAGTATAAAATTAACGCACACGACGCTAGTGGTGTGAGAAACTAGGTCGTATTATTAACTGAAGGATTGACCAGTTATGTACATACACACGGTTACTAAAGTATACATGCGGTTAACAATTTTCAGAAATTTTTTACCAATCCGTTTTCGTTGAAAATCTTTATAGTTTCCTCGATTTTAAGACTGTCTTTTGCATTGGTTAAAAAATTTCTGAAATTGAAATTGAAGTTGTGGCCCTGCACAGGCCCACAAAAGTATACATCCAATTAACAATTTTCACAAATTTCTGAACCAATGCAAAAGACAGTCTTAAAATCGAGGAGAGATGTCAGACAATTATAAAGATTTTCAACGAAAACGGATTGGTAAAAAATTTCTGAAATTTGTTAACCGTATGTATACTTTTGTGGCTGAGTGTACATAAGTAGATATTGTAGTAACTTCTGGAATGATGATATTGCCATTTTGTTTGATATTTTGTTTTGGGTGCAATGGTTTTTTTTTCATTGAATAGCAATTTTTTTTTTAAATGTAGCATAGCTTGACCCATTTGATGTTCGTTGTCGATGCTATGCAATTTGATATATCCAGGGACTTCACGAAAATATTAGTTTGAGGACAAAGCCTCTTGATTTTTATAATTTGAAATACTTTTTTTTATTTTTCTTTTCCTGTCTTCGAATGATTTTAGTACAGATCTATTGCTACTAAACCCAGTCACCTCATTAAGTTGTTTCCTTTGAGAACTTAATTACTTAATGCGTCATTACCTCCGAGTTTTTGCCAGAAAACTGCTGAGAGAATAACGCTAAAAGGAATATTTTTTTCAAATGTTTGAGCTGGGGTTAGACTCACGGGCTCTCGTTTAATAATAAAAAATATAACCCACTAGGATGCAACAAGTTGCTTAATTTGAAAGCTTAAAACGTGTATTAACTAACATATGGGCTGCTTTCCAAAATGTTAGTTGCTTTGTGTTTGAACAAAGTATCGTGTTTCATAGTGCCGCTCTACAAAATATGTACAATGTATTCAATGTAAATTTTTAAAGCAGTCAAAAAGCAATCAGGCATCGGATTTATAGTTGATGCATTGTTTGGTAACTTTGCATATCTACATAGTAGAACTGTATACAAACTGTATACAAACTTTGTATTGATACATTTTGGAAGGAAGCCATGCTTACAAGGACAAAACGCTCCAATATGTTGACAATTTAGAACTCATTTCCAAAATCTAACCTCATTTGTATGGTTTAAAGCTTAAATCTTAAATTTTTGTTACCTTTTCAAGATCATGCACTGCTTTTAAATTCGTTCTATATTCACAAGAGATTGGAAGCAGTCTGCTTTGTTGCCTTTTAAGTCTTTAAAAAGTTTCTTTTTTAAATAAAACCTCCACCCGCAGCTCAATAGAAAGGTTTTCTTTCTTTTCCAATTGATTTCTAATGATGATTCATGCAATAAAAAATTTCACTTTTCCACTTACTATTTTTCTAATGATTTGTGTGTTAAATTTCATTTCATTTAATTTTTTGTTTTTAATTATTTTCATTTAATTTCATTTTAAACTGTTCAAAGAAGAGAAATAAAACAACAACAACAACAACAAAAACCACATTTCAAGATCATTCATTTAACGCTTCGTTAATTAGCAACAGGCAACAGTTGCTTTATAATTGCTGCATTAAATTTGTTCAATTCAATTTTATTTCAATTTCATTTGAAAATCTTTACTGGCAGTAAGATTTTTCATCTTAAACTTGATATTAATTTTGTTTTTTCGTTGCGTTTATATATCACTACAAACTATTTAATATTTTTCTGCGTTGCCTTTCTAGGTCTAGGCTCGTGGAGATGTTGATTAAATGGTTTGTAAGCAGCAACAGCGCCGTACTTTAACGCTTCAATTATCCCGGTTACTCTCACTTATTGTACCCGTTGGCTTTCTTATTAACTATGCATTACTAACAACTGATCAAATTGTGCTATTTTGCTGGCTTTATTATCTCAGTTTCCACTTATGACGTTTTATTTCTAACCCCTCCTCCCCCCTTTTTTTGTCACCCTACATAGACAGCTGGATTGCATTGAATCGCTGTTAAGCGCCATTAATTGACAAAACAATACCCACGACAAACATTTTCACGCTGCTAATATTTATTGAGTCTTTGTAAGAGAGTAATATGGTACGTAAGAGATGGTAAAATTGTGGTACTTTTAGTATATTTGTAAGAATTCTGGGGTGTTATAAAGTACTTCACAAAGGAGAAAAAGGTAAATAGTGCTGCTGATGCTTGTTCATTGGAAATTAACAATAAAGTAACGATTTACAATCGTACTATTTTGGTACTTTTGTAAAAGGGATACTTTATCTGCTGCAAAAGTATTTTTTATTCTGGTACTTTGAAGTCTAAAGAATGTTAGAAGATCACATACATAATTGGTCATTACAACCCTTCAGTCAGGACTACGACCTAGTTTCTCACACCACTTATGTTGTGTGTGTTAATTTTACACATGAGTCATTAAAGTCGACTCCGAACGACAGATTTTTGACAAACTTTGCATGGCAATTTTATTTACTATCAGAGTTTTCGCCAGAAATCTGCTGAGAGAAAGTCGCCGAAGAAATACTTTTTGTATTTTGTTTTGATGTCTGGCCTGGGGCTCGAACCCTGGCTTTACGTCTAATAAGCCAACACACTACCTACTAGACTTCGGCGACTTCAATTTTGCAAAAAGAAAAAATCTCAGAGTTCAATTGATTGGTACGGATTTCATACAAGGAAACTCTGACATGTGGAGATCAACTATATTCATATAAAATTCGCCTAGGGTGACCTTTTCTATTGTGATCTCTGTAGAGCTATTGTTTAGCCCCTGTTAATTGCAAGAAACCTGACCATATTCTTTAATAGGAGTGTTAGGAAGTCCTATTTACCCAAAAGGGAAAAGCAGTCTGTATCTCCTAAGCCACGCCCGCATTACATAGTTTCTGATCAAGAGCTTCTCTTCAATGGGAGTGCCCTATGTACCCAGATTTAAAAGTAGTCTGTATCTCCTAAGCACCGCATTACACAAATAGTGCTCCAACCTTCTTTTCCTCACAGGCTAAACAAATCTAAAAGGTTACGGAGATGGCCACCATTGTAGACATGAAGTAGTCAAACTTTTCTTATCCAATTCCAGAACAAAGTCCCCTCTTCTAACATCGGTGATGAGAAATTTTTCGGAATTTTCATGGACGATGGAAATATCTCCATAATTTCTCACGATGTACATATGTTAACCCCTTGCCCATTTGTCCTTTTAGGAGACATTTGTAGAATCGAACAGATGGAGCGTGATCATTTCTTCATCTGCACTTTCGAGAGACTTCTATATCCGCCAAAAGATAAAGTGAGGCCATTGGAAGTATCTCCTCCAACCCCCAATTAATTTAAATTGATTCTGATTGGCCAAGATCTTGAGCACATTGCGATCCTCCACTAAGGTCGCTGTCGTGAATGTATAATTATTAAGGGCCTTGAGGACAGAATTTTTATTCTTATTCCCGTATGTTCCCTTCAGTATTGCGTAGAGTTCTACTTGAAAGATTGTGGCCTACTTGTTCATGGTTATTACTCTTAGCGCTTTGGAATCCACCGTCTCTGCTCCCCTTAATCTATGTATCACTTTTGTGAGTGATTATTTAGATATTTTGAGTCTGTGGCCTACTCTTTCCTGGACCACGGTAAACACCCTGTATTACCGTGTTTTGGACACAAGTGAAACCAAGAAAAAAATTTAAAATTGCTGCCAATTAATATTTTATAGATTTTTGGTACCTTTTCTGTTTCTTTTCTTTTATTTTTACAAAGATTTAGTGCTTTCGTCACTACTAGTCCCTCTTTAATATTCTCTCACTCACTTTTTCTTTCGTTTGATACTCTCCTTTATGAATAATATTGCTATTGTGTGTCTCAATTTATTTATGGGTTTGTCATGTTGAATTACATCAATGGGGCTGCTTGTTTTTTAGGAGCGCAATAAAGAAATGAACAAGTGCTCACTCATGTCACTCAGTGCATTGTTATTAATAATAATTCAATTAAGGTGGGTTAAATAGTTTTGTTCTATGAGAAGTTTTTTAATTTTTAGTTTTTTATTTGGATACCATTACACTGTTTCCGAAACAGAATACTAATTTTGAATTGAATTTAATTTGAGGAGTATAATTGAAAAATAATTTTAAAAAAAGTCATTAAGAATATATTTTTTTCTGTTTCATTTCAGGTATGTTGACACATTTTTCTAATGACTGCCCATGATATCTAGGGTAAGATTGATTTGTAAAACCTTTTATGATAAAAATTTCAACAATAATTTATTATTTAAATTTATTAATTTATTTATTTAAAAATTTATTTATTTAAAAACTTATTTAAAAAATAATGACTTTTCTGCATAAAGAGCTCTTTATTAATATCGTAAGATTTCCACTGCTACAAAGCATATCCAACAATTACTTATTTTCCCAACAACTTCCCTCTAAGCAGGAGGGTCTATTTGTTTCCTTATCTAGCAAACAATGCCCAATGCGTTATGATAAAGATAATTTTTGAAAAATTTGAAATTTCTTTAAAGCCAGGGCTCATTTCTCATAAATATAGAATTTGTTCTACATGCCACTACCTATATACAAAAGGCAGGTTAATGACTCAACCAGTCAATTTGAATTACTTAATTACTAATGCTCAATTGCAGATACTATGTTACTACTATGATACTATATTATTACTATGATACTATATTATTTATGAAGTCGCCCTAGTCTAGTAGGTAGTGTATTGGCTTATTAGACGTGAGAACACGGTTCGAACCCCAGTTCAGACATCTGCAACAACACGCAAATATGAAAAATATTTCCTTGACGATTTCCTCTCAGAAGATTTCTGGCAAAAATTCTGAAAGTAAATAAAATTGCCATGAAAAGTTTCTCAAAAAATCTGTCGTACAGTTTACGTTCCACCACTCATGTATAAAAATAACACACACAGCATAAATGAAGTGAGAAGCCAGGTCAGAATCCTTACTGAATTATATTATTCTGTTACTCAATTACAAGTGCTTAACCACAATTTAGTACCGCTTACGCAATTGAATTACTCAATATAAATTGCAATTGCAAAATTTTTGAATTTCAATGCCAATTACCCAAACTTAATTACACAATTACTCCACTAAAATTCAATTAAATTTACCTAATACCAATTGTTGAAGACCGCCGTAGTCTAGTAGGTAGTGTGTTGGCTTATTAGACGTAAAGCCAGGGTTCGAGCTCCAGGCCAGACATCAAAACAAAATAAAAGAAGTATTTCTTCGGCGACTTCTCAGCCGATTTCTGGCAAAAACTCTGAGAGTAAACAAAATTGCCATGAAAAGTTTGTCAAAAATTTGTCGTTCGGAGTCGAATTTAAACTGTAGGTCCCCCGCCACTCATGTATAAAATTAACGCACACAACATAAGTTGTGTGAAAAGCTAGGTCGCAATCCTGACTGAAGGGTTGTAATGACCAATTATGTATGTATGTATGTAATACCAATTGTTCAATTAGAATAACAACTAATTCCTCATTGCCAAATATTCAATTGTAATTACTCAATGGCAATTAAAGTGACAATATAATGTCTTTTACAATTACTTAATTACTATTACCTTACTGCATAGTTTTCACTTAACTATTCAATTACAATTAAAACTCAATGTCAATTATAATTTTATAATAATAACTATTCAATGCTGTAATTACCCAAATTAGTTCCGCAATTTCAATTATCCAATGCAATTCAATACAAATTAAAATTACTCCAATTAATTACACTCTTACATCTTACAATTACTGAATGCTAATTACAATGCAATTCAATGCCGATTACAACTGCACAATTAACCCAAATGTCAATTACAATTACTCAATTAAAAATCAATTAATTAGAATTATTGAATGCTAATTACAATGCAATTCACTGTCACAATTACCCTAAGCCAATTACAATTGCTCAATTAATCAATTTAATATTAAGTAACAGCACGAAAGATATAACATTTTCCTGAACACCCATATTTTCCCAATTAAACGGTGTATTCAAACCTGGGTTTGTCTTTCTTTGTTGACTTCCTCAAACAACAATTGAGTGGAATTCTTTTGGATTTTAAGCTCTCGTGTTTAAAGTCCAAATCATTCAAAAAACCTACTCAAGATCTCTGAACGAGAATCAAAATAAGAAAGCTTTTGTTTTGACTTCACTCTTCAAACACTGGCAATAAAAAAGCTTTTGTCTCTAAAATCATATCATATATATTTAATAAAAGCTTTTGTAAATATAAAAATAGCAACAACAAGAACAAACAATATAAAAAATTCTTAAGTTAATTATTTAATTACAAAAAAATGTTTAATATTCACAAATAGCTGTGAAGTTATTTATAAAATTGAAGACAATACCAGACACAAATGATTTGTGCTGCCTTTTGTAAGACTCTTACAGCCTTTTGAATATCGTGGCTATTGTTTTAGGAAGACCCACTTAACATTTGATGACCCTGAATGATGATTAAAACAAGAAAACGAAGAAGAATAAGAAACTAACGCAATCCCACCAAACGGAATAGAAAGATCATTTAATTATCATCAACAGCAGCAACAACAACAATAGCTTGAATGGATATTCTTTTTATGAACTATGACAAGAAGTAGAAAAAACTTGTGAAAAATAAAGACATTCTAACAGATGGGTTACCAGTAATCAAGCAGTGGCTTAAATGTATGAAATCACAGAAATTGACAAGGCATGCTTTCATTAGCTTTTACCAGATGAAAATGTGACATTTTATGGACAACTGGGACTCTCGAATGAATAACTATTTGAAATATAAATCTATTCAAATGTAACTCCTGAATATCCCTTAAAGCAGGACCAACTTCACTAAACCGGTAGGGTGTGTTAAGTTTGTCCATGAGTGGCGGGACCTCTGCTGTTCAATGTCGATTCCTAACGATAGATTTGAGACACCTCTCACAATTTTATTTCATTCCCATAATTTTTGTCAAAAAGAATACAGCTGGAAGGAAATTGTCGAAAGAAACTATGGACTCTCAACTAGCTGTGTTCCACAGAATATCGTATTTAATTAATTCAGGTTCCTTTTCTCTTAGGAACTAATGGATGTCACAAAGCATCTCCACCGTTTTGTTATTGCTTCTCAACTTTTCTTCAGTTTCATTAGTCAAATATTTCTAGATAAGCGGGCGATTGCTCTTCTGTACCAGGCACAGTACGCGCCATTGCTTTATTCTGTTGGAACTACATGTTTTCCAATTGAGTAGAGAGCTTCGCTCTGCGTTCTTAGTAGTTGTTGCCATTGTGGCATTTTCCAAAAACTAAGTCCGAATTACGACTTTCAGCGTAAATTCCACGCTGTGATAGTAAGTTCGAATGGGTGTAATGAGTCTTCTGCCACAGACATGGAAATGGAGCTGGCCATATATGGCATTTCCGATGAAAAGTTGTCAGCCTCGTAGTTGAGATTCATAACAGCTTAAACGATGGTTTCGTACGCTTGGCGGTCAAGATTTGCACGGCTCTGCACTCTCTGCACCTTGTAAGCGATGGTGATCAACTCTTTCATCAAACTTCTCTCTAAAAACTGCTGATCGATAACCAATTGCATTATAGGATTCTCCAGGATTCTTGAGGAAATATTTTCCATCTAAAACTGAAGCTATTCTTCGAGTAAATTTTTTTCAAAATGGGTTTGGTCAGTTCCACATATATACCCTTCAAACAGGATTACGACCTAGCTTCTTACACGACTTACGTTAAGTGTGTTAATTTTATATAAGAGTGGCGGAACCTCTACAGTTTAAAATCGAATAAAAACGACAGATTTTTGAGAAATTTTTCATGGCAATTTTATTTATTTACTCTCCGAGTTCTTGCCAGAAATCTGCTGAGAGGAAGTCGCTGAAGAAATATTTTTCTTTTTCATATTTCGTTTTGATGTGTGGCCTGGTGCTCGAACCCTGGCTTTACGTCTAATAAGCCAACACACTACCCACTAGACTACGGCGACTTTTAAGAGAACGTCTTCTAATATTTCATCAAAATTCTCGGTAAAATCTGCCGACAGTTGACCAGTTGGGTGGTACATCGTTTCTCTGGTCCTTCTGAATTCTTGCGGAAGTATTATCCATCTAAAACTGCAACATCTTTTGTCAAATATATTCGCTCCCAAAATGCTGTTGGGTCAGTGTATATGGATCGCAATTGACCACTGAAGTGAGTTGATGGCTGTTACCATAATTAAATAATAAACAGAAGCATTAGCTTCAGGCTGCATTTTTTTTAATTCAATCAACTTCATAGGGAAAGCTAAAAATTATTCTTGCAAAATATTTGCATTTATAAAGCAAGAGTCTTCAATACGAGTTGTATTTCACAGGCTCGTAATTCAAGATTCTTAGTTATCTTTGCGTTAGGTTAGGTTAGGTTACGTTAGAGGACGTGTACTTGTCAATTAAGACAAGTACAATACCCGGAGGTCGAATTGACCCATTTTACAACTTCCTAGTTTCTCACACCACTTATGTTGTGTGTGTTAATTTTATACATGAGGGGCGGGACCAACAGTCTAAAGTCGACTCCGAACGACAGATTTTTGAAAAATGTTTTCATGGAAATTTTATTTTTTCTCAGTGTTTTTACCACAAATCTGCTGAGAGGAAGTCGCCGTAGAAATACTGGTTGTATTTTGTCTTGATGTTTGGTCTGGTGCTAGAACCCTGGCTTTACGTCTAATAAGCCAACACACTACCTACTAGACTACGGCGACTTCTAACAACTTCATTGCGTTACAGCATAAATATTATCTTGTCTGTCCATATTTCCTTGCCAAGTTGCTGCTTTTGAACAAAGAGAAGGAAAGTAAACTGCACGAATTGATTGCTTACTTGGTTGAATATGTTGGCCTATAAAGGAATGAAGTGCTCTATGATTTTTCTTTATTAAATTTCCATAATTTAAAAGCGTTGTTCTGGCATTTAAGCGATTCAAAACCTATTGTCAGAATAGTCACAATAGTTTTACATTTTCAACTGTCAAATCTTACTTATCTACAGTGGTGGCGTTATAATTAGAAACGATTTAGCAACATGAATGTTTGTTAATTTGTTTTACAATTTTCACTGTGTATCTGGGATCAAAGGCTTTGCTTGGAGGACGTCGTCTTACATACGTTTTTCCATCAGATTGGGACAAATTAAACTTAGATTCGTCACTCTAGAGAACTCTGTTCCAGAAACATCGTTTCTAATTAGAAAGCCATCACTGTATGTACATGTGTATGTATTGTATGCATATCTATGACCACATTCATTAACATCACTGCCTATGAATTTTTAAAACCCATTAAACTCTCTTGCAACAGCAATTTATTTGGCTATTGATGACGTTTAAATTATAAAATAAAATTGAATTATTGTTTAATAATCTCTTAATAAAATCTCAACAGCTTTTATGATTCTCTAAATTGTGGCATTTTAAACGCAATATTCGAAAATCTTCATTATTAGAGAGTGCAAGTGCCTAAGATGGAAGCTGGAAATATTTTTGTTAAAGCAATGAGTTTGACACTTTTAATGATTTCATATTAATTTTTGTGGTTATTTTTTATTTTATTTGTTTTTTTTTATATGTCTTTAACAAATTTATTGAATTTGTTTGTTTTTTCTCTGTGTTGCTTTTATCTGTATGTGTCATAATAAAATTAATTATTATGATTGTCGTCATTATTAAAATATGTTTGTAATACAAGTTTTGTTTATAGTTTTTTTCTCAATTTCAAATTTAATAGTTTGTTGTAGGTTTATAGGCAAACTTAAATATACAACGTCTGTGTCTTGTATACAGCATTTATTATTTCTTCTTTACCCCTTTCAAAAATAAATAAAAAAAATAAAATAAAAAAACTGTAATTGAATGAAATAAAGACGACATTTATTACGTAAAATATAATGAAAGAAAAATAAAAAAATTAAACACCAAAAATTTTGTACGTACGTACATACATACGTAATATCTGTTGAAACGTGACAAAAATCTTTAAAGAATATGATGTACATGGAGTTGCATTAGAAACGTTAATCGTCCAAAGTATTACGTATTTCGTGTTTATTTATTTTTATGACAGTTTTTTCTTTTACGATCGCATTACTCTCGAGTTGTTTGTTTATTAGGGCAGCTGTTTGTATTAAAATTATATTCGATAGTTTCAACTGACCTAAGGCAAATTGCTATTATTATTGCAAAGCAATAAACATTTGCTGGCATTTGACGCAGAGAAAATCTGCAATGAGTGTGGAGTTGGCTACGAAAGTTATTTACAGTGTATGTTAACACAGACTGTTAAGCTAACGTAGGTAGGAAGGTAGGTAAGACACCTTCACTCGCAGAATAGCAATCGTCCGTTATGGTTACCATCATGAAAGTGGTTTAGACAAAACACAGTTGCTAGAATCAAAAATAAAATAAAAAAGGATTAAGAGAATAGCCAAAAACAATGTAGACTTATCTGAAAATAAAGAGTAAAGGAAAAAACGTTGGAAAACAGACAGGGTAAATAGAAACTTCACATCACAGCTAATGTCACAGATAAAGCTCTCTCTATCAAAAATCCTAGTAGCAACTAACAGCAGACAACAATGCAGTCTTTACGTCTGCACGCCAAGATTGACACAGAGCAGAGACACAGAATATACTCAACAGATTCCGCGTAATCCACGTTAATGTAAACCATGAAGAACGAAGGAGTGTTTCTGTCCAAAACACTTGTCCTTTTCCTCAAAACATAAAATTCCACCAAGAAACATATCAAAGTCCAAACAGATTACTGCCCAATTGACCTATAACGTGCATTCTAATCTGTTTTGTACTTTAACAATCCAATCACTTGAACAATAAGCACGAAAAGTGTCTCAGCATGGGTCTAACCGATGCATCGGGTTCATACGCTTCACAGCTTCGTCTTGCCAGTTCATCTGAGAACTCCACAGGGAACTCAACACAGTCTGCTTCTGGATAGCATAGTGAGGGCCCCGAGCTAATGTTTCGTCCTGTCAATCTTTCATTCTAGTTTGGCTATCCACATAGGTAATCATTATATACCACATCGCAATCTATTAACTGTTCAATATCGCTGCTTTAATCGTCGCGATTTTCTGAATCTGAAATATACTGCTGTCGACTTCTGGACAGCATATTGAGCTCCCTTCTTCAGACTTAGTCACTATCAAGCTAACGTAGTGTCCAGTCAGACTCTTCAAAGTAAATTGGCTATTCACAAAAACGATCACTGTAAACTACGGTGCAGTCTATGCCCGAACCAGCACTGCCGCTTTTAGTAATCTTATGGTTCTGAGTCTGAAATAGACTCAACAGGGCGTCTTTGGAACAGCTTTATGCTATCCTCAAAATAGTCCCGTTTATCAGTGGTACCCCTCATCTTCGAGTATCCATAGTGATTGCATGATCCTCATACAGATTGCTTACACCAAGCCATTGCTCTCTGTTTGGGAAAACCACTTAGGGCGCACAGGTCGATAAACCTCAAAATATTGGTCCAAACTCCCCTACCTTAATGGTTTGATGGTTGGAGTAACCTTTAGCCGTAGCCTAGTAGGTAGTGTGTTGGCTTATTAGCGTAAAGCCAGGGTTCGAGCTCTAGGCCAGACTTCAAAACGAAATATGAAAAAATATTTCTCCGGTGACTTGCTCTCTGCAGATTTCTGCCAAAAACTCTGAGAGTAAATAAAATTGCAATGAAAAGTTTCTCAAAAATCTGTCGTTCGGAGTCGACTTTAAACTGTAGCTCCCGCCGCTCATGTATAAAATTAACGCACGCAACATATTGGTGTGAGAAACTATGTTGTAATGACCAATTATGTATGTATGCATGTAACCTCTAGCTAGACACGTTATGTCAAGAAATTCTGGGTGCAAAAATCCTAAGCTTCAGGTTCCAAAGTGACAGAAAATTACTGAAAATATTTTGTCTCATCATCACAGCTTCTGTAGAAGTCGTTATGAGCTATTCCTTCTGACATATTTACCTAGAAGTCAACATGTTCTTAAACTGCTAAAAACAAACTGGCAATTTGAAAATAGAATAGAATAGGCAAAAGCCAACATCAATCTTGCCCCTTCCTTCATACGAATGTTCACAACTTATAATTTAATTTAAAAATATTAAACCGAGTTGTTCAATAGTCGGATCTCCACTTTACTATTCTTTTAGGGATCTTAAGAATTGGGTTTCCAGTACAGTAATCCCTCGATTTACGTCGCAAATTGAAGTTAGAGGGAACAAAAAATTTGACAACGTAAATCGAAACAACGTTAATCAAGGTGACGTAAGTCGAAGGATTACTGTACTCTTTGATCAAATGCTAGTCAGTGTCAAATGAAGTGTTAGAAAAGGTCTCTTTCTCCTCTATCGAATAGTAAAGTCTGTCGAAATTCTGTGCCAAACGATGTTACTGCCTCCCTGGTCCTTAGTGTCATGTAGGGTTAGAGACTACATGGTGAATGAAACTTAATTGCTGTTCTACATTCCATTGATTCAAATTCGGTCAGCTAAATCTCATCCAGTGTTAGCTAAGCTAAGAAGGAGAATTTATTCGTTATTTATTCCATATTTATCGGGACTTAAGAAAACCCCACTGGAAAAAGTCAAAAGCGGCAATGATCTCTATACGCGGTTCACATCACCATGAAGTGGCAATATCCTCAAATCGCTTGTGTTATAAGCTGCGTGGCCATTCTGTTGTCACCATATGTTTTTAGTGTCCGGATCATCAAAAGAAGTTGGTTATCAGCGATCTTTTCGGCTCGTCGTTGATAGTAGTGGCCTGATCAACTTCGTTTTCAAAGAAATTCGTAGCCACCTTGAAATCTACACAAAGAGTAACTTTTTCGCAGTGCATTTGACGCTCTTGGATCTCATATAGATTAGAATTGTCCCACATTCGACAATTTTGTTTGTCCACGTACCCATTCGTCCAGAATTATGCCTCATAACTCAAGACGATTTTCGATGAAAAGTAGAGTCAGATGCCAATTCCAAAGCTCCTTCACAAGTACACTCGTCGTTTTCTGGGGTCGTTTACTTTCAGTTTCTAGTCCAGTTGAATTTTTTAAGGGTGTAGGTCTAAATCTCTTCGCATAATTCGCTAAGTTGTGGTCTGTGGAAAGCAGTGTTCTCATGGGCGACGCAAAATCAAGTGCCTTGGACCCTCCAGCACACTCATGGATTACAGCGATGATTTCCACAGAACTTGTTTTTGCTCGGCGTACAACTGTTAGCCGATTGTTCACTGAACCAGTGGACTCGAATTTATCCACCACTTTGAGAGTAGTCCACTGAGTAGGACGCGCAGTACGCTGCCCTAGCAAAAAATCCAATTTTGATAAAACAATTCTTCTGTTAAATTCACCCGCCCATTGAGATTTTGCAGTTGTAACGACCATTTTGTTGACATTTATTCAGGACAGTCATTTATTCAGGACAGTTAATATGGCGGATGAAGCTTCAACAAAATGGTCGTTACTGTCCTGGACAAATGACAGTTAACAAGGCGGATGAAGTTTCAAAAAAATGGTCGTTTCAACTTTCAAATTTGGGAAGCCACTGAAGAATCAATTTTCGACAGACAAAAATAAAAAGAAAATATTTTTCTTCGTTTCTTTTAAATTTTTATTTGGTACATGGATGGCAATAAGTATTGGCGGCTCAGCCGTATTAATTATTCTTTTAAACTATATTTCTACTACGAATGCTTTAAATATGCTTATGAACTAAGGTTTCTTGCCTCTTGGGGTACTTAATAATACCGCGGTCTCGGCATTACCGTATAGTAACCATAAATATTGCTGTTTTCCTCTTTAATGCGTCTTACTTTAACGGGTACTTTTTGAAAGAATTGAGCCACTAGATGGGTTATAAACCAGGCCATTACGTATCCAATTATTAGGCCAGCCACTATATCCGACCAATGATGCCTGTTGACGGCCAAACGTTCCAAAGAGACTAAAACCGAAATCATTAAGGTAATCACTTGCAGTAGGGTACGCCATAATATCAGCCAACCGGTTTGCAAACGGGCCTGTAAATATATGACCATGAATAACATGGCATAGCCGGTAGTTGAGGCGTGAGCACTGGGAAACGATTGGCGCATTAGATTAAGTAAATAAGAAGTGCTGGTAAATGAACTGCATGTGTAGTTTTCTATGTAGCGGCCAAAGTGTTGGGAGTCTGAGCAGGCTGTTTCGTTAGAGGGCATTAGAGGCTGGCATACTTCAAAGAAGTAGGGTGTTAAACGTCCCGTATATCCTTTAGTTAGAGTGGTTATGATTAACACTAAAGCCAAGCCGAAGAGATAAATGCCCATGATATTGTAACATTCACTCACAAAGGTGGGTATGGTCACACCCGCGAACACATAACGTTGCGGTGTCTTTGGCACGAGACTTTTAGAGGTTGTAGGAGTTTTATTCGCTGGAAATGCAACACGTAACATTTCTATGCACAAGATCACAGCAGCCGGTAAGGCTATCACCAGCAGGGTAATATGTAAACGCTTTAACAGTGTATCCTGTTTATAGGGATACATTAGACTTTCATCGCCGCAAAAGAAGCCACGATGGAAAGGTTTTAAAAATTGCGGCAGGATAATCAAAGCCACACAATAAACACTGCTCAATAGCAATATATCGACAATAAGTCTCATCAAGAGACGTGTATTGGGATTGGAGCACATGTCTATCTTTTGTATAAATTCTGTTTTTTTTTTTGCTTTTAAATATTTTTTAATCGTTCAAATCTTAAGAAATCCGTGTTTATTTGTTAAAGGTTCGCGTTAAACTAGTTTAATAACAAATTTAATTTTGATATGATGTGTTAGGCAAATAATTCAATACATCTTTTGAACTGAAAAAAAAGAAATGAAAATAACAAAAATAAAAACAAATTAAATGAACAGTTTTAATATATGCAAACGATTAAAACATTTCTATTCATCACATCAATATTTCAAGAGCCATCTCTCTCAAAACAAGCGTTACGGGTTTTATCATGTAAATCATACATACAGTTCAAGCCATTTGACTATCGATTTGAATGTGGAATTGCTTAAAACGTAAAGAAAAGGTTTTTTTTTGAAGTACAGGCTCATTCAAGCTCACGTTTCTTTTTTTTAAATGCTAATTTAACACTTAGATTGAATGGAAATTTTTTACGTTTATTCATCGCCATGTCAGTCATATGTGTCTGATGTTAATAAATCCTACATGAGCCATGTCAGTCATATGTGTCTGATGTTAATAAATCCTACATGAGCCATGTCAGTCATATGTGTCTGACGTACGCGATTTTGTAAATCACAAATGTCCGACGCAAACGACGCTGTGTTCAAAACAACAGGTTAATACTTCTTGTATCTTTTTTGGATGCGTTAGATATATAAGACTGACACGACTTGTTGAAAAAAAAAGTTTAAATATAGGGCCATGTCAGTCATATATGTCTGACATAAGAAATAGAGTTTTTCCGGGAATTTTGGCAAAAAAATATTTTTCTATGATACATTAAGTTTCCTTGATACATTTTTAACTAAATTCACTAATAAAGTTACCGTGGCCCATGTGAAAATTTTTCTGATATTATCGTGGCGATGAACGTGTTAAACAGTATACGAGAGCACATGGTTCAAACCACAACACTCAGATAACTCCATCAAAACGAAATATGAAAGAAATTTTTCTTTTAACTACTTTCTCTCAGCTGTCTTGTGGCAAAAACTCTGAAAGTGAATGAAATTGCCATGAAAAGTTTCCCTAAAACCTGTCGTTCTATAGATCCCACCATGGATGAAATTAACACACATAAGTGCTGTAAGAAACTAAGTTGTAGTCCTGACTAAAGGGTTGTAAGTTCGGTCACTGTAATCAGAACTTCAAAAAGCTTGATGGTATGGAGACTTTAATACTCCACCATAGCCATTTAAAAGTCCTTACCACGATGGATTATTCCGGCTATAGTAACATCGACATTGTAAGTTCCATGGATATAAATAAGCAGAAAAACTTTCTTCTAAGAGCACTTCCTATCACACCGAAGATATTCAGAGAACCTTATCTCGTTATGTGACATCAGTCATAGATTATGTTACACTCTCATACTAAAGGCCACTAGTAAGCGGAAGAATTTAAGTGCCATTATTACAACTTGCCGTTAAAGTTGGGTTTAGTTAAAGTTAACTTTAGCTAAAGTGAACTTTAAAGTCAGCTTGAACTTCTTTTCGTTATTACAACCTAATGATACAATAAAGTTAACTTTTTCAAAGATATGGCAGCGCCGGAGCAATGTCGATAACACTGCTCAATAAAACAAGTTTTTTTAAATGCAGTGGCAACGCTCATTTTGTTTATATTTGAAGTTGCCATATTGAATATAATATATAATATGGCAAGGGTAGGATGATCCTCCATTTAGCTGAACGCTCACTTCTACTATATTGTCCACTTATAATAATGAAAAACAATAATAGCCCTAAGAGTTTCTAATACTGCACTAAATAGGCCACTGTTGGAAGAAGTACCTGTGTGAAGTAAGCTGTGTGAAGTCGCCGTGGTCTAGTAAGTAGTGTGTTGGCTTATTAGACGAAAAGCCAGGGTTCGTGCCCCCCAGGCCAGACATCAAAATAAAATACAAAAAGTATTACTTCGGCGACTTCCTCTCAGCAGATTTGCTGGCAAAAACTCTGAGAGTAAAATGAAATTGCCATGAAAAGTTTCTCAAAAATCTGTCGTTCGGAGTCGACTTTAAACTGTAGGTCCCACCACTCATGTATAAAAATTAACGCACACAACATAAGTGGTGTGAGAAACTAGGTCGTAATCCTGACAGAAGGGTTGTAATGACCAATTATGTATGTATGTATGTATTGAAGGCTGTGTAAATATGCATACTATATTGACATAAGCAGTAATAACACACCTCTTCGAAAAATTTGAAGTAAAGCAATTCAAGTATGCGATTGCTCACAATGCATTAAAAATAATTGCAGACACTAGATTGGAGACAATTGTTCCTTAGCTGGCACAATACCAGCGTCATACATACATAATTGGTCATTAATACCCTTCAGTCAGGATTACGACCTAGTTTCTCCACCATTCAAATAAGTTGTGTGTGTTAATTTTATATATGAGTGGCGGGATCTGCAGTTTAAAGTCGACTCCGAACGACAGATTTCTGAGAAACTTTTCATGGCAATTTTTTATTTACTCCCAGAGTTTTTGCCAAAAATCTGCTGAGAGGAAGTCGCCGAAGAAATACTTTTTGTATTTTGTTTTCGTGTCTGGCCTGGAGTTTTAACCCTGGCTTTACGTCTAAGAAGCCAACACACTACCTACTAGACTACGGCGACTACCAGCTTCAGTTGAAGGCAAATTACACGACAAAGATGTCTTCCAATTAATGAAAGTTTGAAATAAGTGAAGTTGGTCTCTCTTTGTTGTACATACAATGGAAAAATCTGTCAAACAGAATAAATTTTGTATAAGCAGTCTCGAACTAGAAAGACTCTGTTTAATAATGAAATAGTTTGTGTTTTCTAATGTATAAACATAACGGTTATTAATTTCTATTAAAAGCATGAACATTTAAATTCCAAACGGTTTATGAAAACAATTTAATTCGCCAATGTTTGTTTCGATTAAATTTTAAACCAATAACCCTAAAGTTTTAGGTTAAATGCCAGCTCTGTGGTTCATATTCTAAAAAATTTTCAAATACTTTTTTTAGACCAAAACACTCAAGTAATGTTCACCACTCAGAAATTTTGTTATAATCTCTCACAGGGATATCCCAGGTAATATTCTGTCTGATGAACTTGCTAGAGCAGGAACACTCTTGGCCTTAATTGGATGGCAAGCGTACCATTCAACAGCTTAAATTAGATTTATGCGCCTGTTCTCACGGCTCATTGCGTAATAAGTAGGCATGTGAGTGGACTAGGTTTGCTTTTTCATATTGTGACTGTGGTAGTTGCCGATCGCTTGAGTTGTAAGGGCGTGATGTTCTTAATATAATTCGGAGTGTCCTGATTTTGATTGCCTTGATCAGTTAATTACATACATACTTATATACATAATAGGTCATTACAACCCTTTAGTCAGGATTACGATCTATTTTCTCACGCCACTGATGTTGCATGTGTTAATTTTATACATGAGCGGCGGGAACTTCAGTTTAAGGTCGATTCCGAACTGCAGATTTTTGAGAAACTTTTCATGGCAATTTTATTTACTCTCAAAGTTTTTGCCAGAAATCTGTTGAGACGAAGTCGCCGAAGATATATTTTTTCATATTTTCATTTTGATGTCTGACCTGGGAGTTGAACCACACGTCACACGTCTAATAAGCCAACACACTACCTACTAGACTACGGGGACTTCTGGGCAATGTTGCGTGTGTGGTATCATAACAGGGTGGTAAATGAACTTTAGCTACAAATCTCTCTTACCAGCTGCTATCGTTTTGCGGTTGATTGTTTCTGTTACTTGATCACATTTTTTACTTTTCTTACAACTGCGTACAGGTCTTCTTGTGGTCATTTAAAAATCTAAACATTTGAGGGGAAATCGTAAAAACTACTAACATAAGTGGCAGGTTACATGGAAATACAATGAAATGCCAAGAAAAATTTAGTGAAACTTTATTTTGTTGCCCATTATATGTATATGCACCACTCCTGTTCACTTAGCAACCCATTAACCCAATGAATTGTTGACATTTTTTTTTTTTTGCTAGTAACTAAATAGCTTTACATGGTCAGTTGTAAGTGGGGTTTTTCTAAAGAAATAAAAAATTCTTTTTGATCTACAAAAACGAAAAAGAAATCGAAAGAGAACAGAACGTATTGCAAGAATTCAATTTGGCTGACCAGCCAGCCAGTCAAACAAAACCACCAACCCATACAAGATAATTAATTACTTTTAAGCCCACAATTTTTTTTATTAATTTATGCTGCAATATCTGCATGTCTTGAACGTGTTATTTCTAAGCCAGGTTAAGTATTTATTAAGACGACAGACACATGACGGTGGTGGCGGCGACAACATTTTTTTACAAATACCTTTGCTTAGCTACCAGACCAGCGCTGTCTTGTAACCATTTCAAGGGGTACAGGTTCTTGTCTTACCTGCTTTTTTTTCTTTACATTCAAAATAAAAATAAAAATCCAATGAATATAGTAAATAATAAAACACATGCACACACACAGAGATTGTTTGTTTATACGTTTTTTTTTAATTTTTTTTCTTTTAAATCCAGTCTCTTAAGATTAAAATAAAATCTTGTATATTTGAATTTTGAATTTTTATGTAAATTTTTTTACTACCAATCAGTACAGTTTTTTTTTTCATTAATAACTTAAGAAAATATTTTCTAAAATTTAAATAAATTAAAAAGTTAACACATATTTTATAAAAAATAAAAATTATAATAAAAAATTTTTCTTTTTTAAATTGTTTTTGTTTAAATAATAAAGAAAAAATATTGCAACAAGTATAAAGAAAACTGACAGTGAAAGCTTTTAAAGACCACATGAAATGAACTCTTTAGACATTTCAAATTTTTCTTAAGGTCATTTCAAGGGGGGTCAAGTGTTTAACAGATTTCTGCTTGAATATCTAAACTTTTCCTCGCGACCCTGAGATGCCTCATAAATACAAAAAAAAATTAACTTACAGTTTCACCATCGAAGGAGGCACTGTCTCATATTTCAAACAGCTACAACGATGGCTGCACTGTCCCCAAAAAATAAATATTTTGATCTCCAGTAATGAAGGAAAGTCTACCCTACTAATGTCATGCATTCTCGCAATACAAACATGAAACTTTTTGCTGAAGAGGAAGGAAAATGAACGCTTGTTGCGCCGCTGCAGTAGTAAACCGAATTTGTGATCCAATATAGGCCTTGGGTTGATTTAAAGGCCAAAAATGTGGTTACAATTTCAATGATTAGGTTGAACATTATGGAGACACGTTTCTGTAGGAATACTCGGAGGGCGTTGTTTTTAGGCAAAGATAGATGGCAGCCCCATTATTCTAGGACGAGCTGCAGTATACCAATCACCTCTTTAGCTGGAACAGAGTTAATTAAACAAGCGGAAACAAGCCAGAAATGTTTTGTGGAAGCCAGACGCTTCCAAAAGGGAGAAAGTAATCGTCAGTTGTTTCTGTAGATCCCCATGATAACGAGACTTGAGGTCTTTTCTTAAAGAGGTTGATACACTACGCTCATACTATACTTTGCCGTTTGCCGTTTGAATTCAAAAAATGCTTCATGGCTAGTAACTTCCATATGATTAATGAAGTTAATGGTTGCTGTAGTCGCCGTAGTCTAGTAGGTAGTGTATTGGCTTATTAGACGTAAAGCCAGGGTTCGAGCCCCAGGCCAGAAATCATAACAAAATACAAAAAATATTTCTTCGTTGACCCCCTCTCACCAGATTTCTGGAAAAAACTATGAGAGCAAATACAATTGCCATGCAAAGTTTCTCAAAAAATCTGTCGTTCGGAGTCGACTTTAAACTGTAGGTCCCGCCACTCAAGGATAAAAAAATTAACACACAAAACATGAGTGGTGGGAGGAGAAGCTGGGACCTAATCCTGACTGAAGGGTTGTTATGGGTTGTATGGGTTGTATGTTACCCTCTTAGAGGGCTTCTGATCATTTCAATCTCTTACATAAGAACTAACTAAGGGTGGAGTGATACAACCCTGCAAACTGCTGATAGGTATATTGATACCCACTGAAATCCGCGGAAATCTATCAGCTTTTGAAGCGTTGCTTTAAACTGTTGTAAACTGAACACAACAACAAATTTTAGATCTTAATGCAGCATGCGTGTGCAGATCCATTTTTAATAGCATCGGATCGTACATATCTTAGTGGGCATTACAACCATTCTGTTAGGTTTACACCCTAGCTTCTCAACACCACTTATGTTGTGTGTGCTAATTTTATACATGGGTCCTACAGTTTAAAGGAGGCAGAAATTTAGTGAAATACCCCGGAATTTGGTTGATCTACCAGATACTTGTGATGCAGAAATTACACGTATGTTATGTACGGCACTACAACTCTTTAGCCAGGATCACAACCTACTTTCTCACACCACTTATATTGTACGTGTTAATTTTAACCACGAATGGCGGGAACTACAGTTTAAAGTCGACTCTGAATTACGGATTTTTGAGAAACTTTGCATGGCAATTGTATTTGCTCTGAGTTTTTGCCAGAAATCTGCTGAGAGAAAACAGATTTCTTAATTCGTTTAATTCAATCGTCGCCAATAAGTTTTGCAATGACTGAAGTAAAGAGAGAACATATTCCACGATCACAAACTACCTGATTGTGCTATGAATAGTTATATACTTAGACAACAGAAGCAGTAACAGATGCATTCTATCTGTTAATAAATTACCAAAAATAATAGCGGAGTTCGGCAAGACCATATTAAGTGTATTGCTTATGAAAGGATAATTATGGAAGACCAGACTCAGGATAGTTGATGATGAATTTGGTTTAATTTGACAGGAATCCAACAGACATAGTTGCATCATCAATCTATGTCAAGTTTCCTCATTCTCTTGAATTAATTTTTGCACGGTTTTAGGAAATACATTCACTTTCCCCCACATATCACCAGAATACTCTCTACAAGAAATAATTTTTTTATGGAAAAACACGGCCTTGAAAATATCTAGAGCCTCTCAACCTTTCTCTTACCAGTTTAATTAAGGAATTGTGACTTGTATTTTTGAAGAACAATAATTTTTTTTTCGAAGTCCTATAATAAGACACTGACTAAGAAGGTTACTAAGACAAAGTGCCAAATCCGTTTAAAGGAAGAGGTCCCACTTATCGCAACATTTAGGTACCACATCTAGGTACCATAACCAATACTGAATTCGGAAATCAAACAGTCCTAAATAAATCTTGCTATTGCAGCAAGTGAGAGGAGGGCATGAGGTGAGAGACAGTCTTTTACTCTTACTCAGACTCCTAGCTCCAGCAGAAATCATGTAACGGCAGCTAAAAAGCGAAAGACCCGAGAGAAATGCTATCGTGCGGCCAATGGCCATACGATTTAGCGATAGAGATGGGGCGCTGTTTAATAGAAAGACTAGTCTGTTGCTAAAACAACCGATTACTGTTTTCGATTTCAGTCTTCTCCATCACAATTTTCCCCACTCTTCATTATTTGTGGAAATGTTAAGCGTCCGTCCTTTCATCTTTGCTTCTGAGGCATCTATATCGATAAACGATAAACGGAAATTCTTTTAAAAGTCCTGTGATGGCAAGCCACAAGTCAGCCTCAGATAGGATTGAAGAATTCCTTTCTTTTTTGGGTCCACCTTTTAAAGCTTTCACTGTCTTTGTTTCATTGAACATTTATGGATGGAGGAAAACATTACAAAATCTTATAAATCTATATACAGACTACAAAAACAAACCAAAAACAAATTTATAGACTCTTATGCGGTTAACAGGGACTTTACAAGACAAGAACTGATAAAGTCTTTAGCAAAACAGGCACCAGTTCTGTAACGTACATACATACATATGTATGTACGCAGGTAACGTTTCGAAAACCATATTTTTGTTTTGTCTTGACGTGTTTTCAACAACTTCAGCCTTTTGGTGTCTGTTTGTGTCTATATTTGGTTGCACTAACTACTAATTTGTAAAGTATAGACAAGTTTTAAACGCTTAAAATGTGATAAAAAAAATTATTTTTAAAACTTAAAACTAAAAAAATAAAAAATAAAAAAAGCATTTAAAATTAAATTTAAAAAAATGGAAAAAAACCAAAAATAGGCACGCGAAACAAATTTTGAATTTTTGTTTTGAATTTTTCGTTGTTTTTTTTTTTGTTTTTAAACATGTTATTATGGTGCATGCAACATTTTTAAGGCTCACTTGTTGTTTGACTACTTTCACAATGAACGCTTCATCATCATCATCAGCATCAACATCACATCACATCAGTTAATAGCAAGAGCAGCAGCATCTGTTAACAGCAACAGCAATCGCTAGCAAACGTATTATGAGAGTCATCATCGTATAAGCTTAGCTTTTATTGGAATGTTGCTTTTGGGCGTTTTTTTTTTTTTGGCAAGACTATGGCACATAGCCATAGTTGTGATATGTTTGGGCATATTGAGCCTGTTGTTGAGCAGCTGCTGCTGCGGCTACAGCCGCCGCTGTGGCTGCATGAGGATGAGGCAAGTAGGGCAAGGTGCCAAACGTATAGGCTGGCAATACGGGCGGTGAATTATTCGATTTTCCTGAAGAGTTTGTGGGTGAGGCTGCTGGTTTGGCTGGTGGCTTTGGAGCCACATTACCATTGCTATTGCCGCGTAGCATAGGTTTTCTTACAAATATCCTGGCCACATAGACAGCAACCACAAAAGCTATTAGAGACCCCAGCAAAGTACCCGCTACCACATCCGACCAATGATGCCAGTAGTCTGAAATACGCGTCAAGGCCACATACCATGCAAACATAATGAAAATGAACTGCAGCAAATGTTTCAGCAACTTTGAGGCTCTTGTACTCAATGCAGCCTGTAGATAAACAGCCAAATAGACCATGGCATAGAAGAATATGCTGGCATGTCCACTAGGAAACGATTGGCCCAATTGGGCTAACGTAGTAGCCGTTTGGTTTTGACCCACACACTCATACTCCTCTATATAACGGCCATAATTGAAGGAATCCTTACAAGTAGAACCATCTGGCAATTGGGGTTGACACACAGCAAAAAAATGAGGCCTCAAACGTCCTACCGTGAACTTGGTAATATGTGTGGACACCAAACACAAAGCCAGTCCAAAGAGATAATAGCCAATCTGCATATAGCAATGCATTAAACGTTCTCCTATGCGGCATCCCGACTTATTACCACCACCACTACTACTATTGCTTTGGTGCGGTGATTTTCTTTTTTCATTCGCCGTCGGAGAAAGTTGTTTAAATAGCTCCACCACCAGCATAACTGAAGAGGGTACGGCCAATACGGTTGTTACCAGAAAAACCGTGCTAATGGTACTTTTTTTTAGCGGATATTGCAGTGATTCATCATTGCAAAAGAAACCCCGCTTATACGGTTTAAACCATTTACGCAAAGCCACTTCCGATAAACACAAGCCAGCGAATATTATTAAATCGAAACCAATGCGCGCAATACTCTTCAAACGTTTCATCATGACACAAACACAATCACGTTGTTTCGTTAAGATTTTTAAGAAAAAATTTTCTTTAATTTTAAAGTTTTAAAATTCCCCACTTTAATCTGAGGCTTGGTTTTTTGAAAATTCTCGTTAAAAATCTCACGCGCGCGTTCTTAACACCTGTTCTTTGTTTTTGTTTTTCTTTATTTTTTTATTGGCATTTACTTCGTTACGCCTTATAAATCTGGCTTAAAATTCACTTGCCGCTTCGTTATCGTTCGTTCGTTTAGCTGAACATGCCTGTTGTAGTTTTAAAAAATGACTGAATTAAGCCAGCATTGGCTAAATATGCTTAAGGTGTCTTTCTAGTCTTGGCTTGCCAAAATATGCTCAATCATCTCTTGTTTTTACCTGGAATGCAAAGCAAAAGACGATGAAAAAACACTCTCTGGCAAACAGTGCCAACGGTCAAAATAAACACAGCTATGCCTCTCTGCAGAAAGGCACAACGTAACAGATATTTAAATGAATTAAATCTTTCAACAGGAAAGGGTTCAGTTTGAAGTCATAAAGTTGCAAATGTGGTCAGGAAAGTTGTGCCATAAGCGTAATAGAAATTGACTTCAAATTTCTTCAATAACTTGTGTGTCTTGCTCATCGTTTTTCTGGTATGAGTCGTCTCTATACTGGAGAGAGGGCATCAATAAGTTTCTCTTCTGTTTCTCTGAGTTCTACTGTCTACCGATGTTTTTAATGCCTGCTTGATGTCGAAAATATTCTTGAAGAGTCAAATGATTTCACATAGCCTTTGGAAGCCCTCTCCCTCTGCTACCATGTGGACAATATGCCAAAGCATAAGTGCATACGCAGGACCAAATCATTCCACACAATCTATGGATTTCAATTGAGGGCGATGTATTCTTCTCCGTTTTTCAGCCCAAGATATACTGCCGATAAATGCCTGCGCATGAAATTCCATCATGAGCACATGATAACAATATTCCTACAAAAATCAACAAAAACAACCGACGTTAACTGCTTGTTAACCTTACGTTAGGTTAGTGGGTAGCTTACCGTTCATAAGCAAGTTTACATGGTAGTACATAGTGTCACCCAGTGTAAGATAAGCCCCCTTGTCATGATCCGTTAGTGGTAGGTTTGAACCACCTCGAGCTCCGGATGAAACCGATCAGTTCGCGCTCCCCAGTGGCACGCTCCCCACCATGCCCAGATCCTCGAACGTTCTGTCACCCCAAAACCAATGACGTCTGTTCTGAAGTACAGGGCTTTCACATAAAAGGTGTTGTATTGAATCCCTTTCCTCCTTATCATGACAGCTTCTGCGGTAATCCTAGTGGGGCATATTAAGCATGCCAACGAAATTGTCAAACTTCCTACCAATCATTTTAATAATTCTCTCCATTCAACGAAAACATTCCTTTACAGACTGTTAAAAAAACGAACAACCTTCTCAATTGTGTATACAAAACAAAAAACCCACTTTTATTTTTTTATTTTTTTCATTGCTGTTGTTGTTGTTTGTTTTTCCCAATGATTGAATGCAACGTTACTCACCATCAGTTACTTTGGTTACGCCGTTGTTATTAACAGTATAGGCAACGTGTTTACGTACA
The DNA here is from genome assembly GCA_932273835.1 of Sarcophaga variegata. Taxonomy (NCBI): domain Eukaryota; kingdom Metazoa; phylum Arthropoda; class Insecta; order Diptera; family Sarcophagidae; genus Sarcophaga; species Sarcophaga variegata. Next base: position 11,969,894 of record OW026362.1, read on the forward strand.
TGCTGTCGCTGTTTATTGTTGTTGCTCTCTATTGGCTGTTATCGTAGTAGTTGTTATTGTTTTTGTTTGTTTATAAGTTGTTATTTTAAACGTTGTTTCAAGTCCATACTCTTTTCTATACGTTTGCATCAGCTGTTTACAGTTGCATTGCCAGCTTCATACGGTATTGTCAACTAAGCGCTTTTAACATTTGTTTTTAGTGGTTTTTGTGTGTGTATCTTTTACGTACGACGCTGAATCGCCGTCACTTTCATACAGCACAAATTGCAGGTACTAGTGCCATGTGCCCCTATTCTGCTTATTGCAGGCATAATGACAGTTAAATCAGCTCAAAAGTGGTTTTTGTGCGTATAGTAACTTGTATCTTTTACTTTCAACGCTCGATCGCCGTCACTTTCACACAGCACAAATTGCAGGTACTAGTGGTATCCTGCTTATTGCAGGCATTCGCAACCCATTTCTCTCCAACTTCAAAGCAAAATTAGAATCGAATCAGAAAAATTTTCTAGAATGCCTGTTTTCTTATCTCCACAATCATTTTATTCCATTAAACCTCTGCTTTCCCTTTCGGATGGGGTTTAAAGGTCTTAAATATTACATGTAGAGTTCCGCCTTGAAAATTTACTATTCTTGCTCAAAGTTATTGACCTGTTAAGCGTTTTCTCCTCTTCAACTTAGTGGTGATTCATTGCCTAGAAATTTTTACACCAACTTCTTGTTGGAAAGATTTACACCACGATATATCTTGCGCTATCAGTTTCATTTCTAATCAGATCGATCTGGTATAAATCCAACAGTACTCTCCGGGTGTGGACAATCATTCTTCCTCCTTTTCTTGCTGGTTTGAGGATTGGCATTAGTCGGCAATTTAAGACCGCTCCTCTTCTTGATTCTTTTGTGAGTTGATGCAAGTTTTGCCCGCCAGAAGCCTTCGTTGGAAAGTATGTTACGGCCAGAGTAATTGAAATACTTTTTGCAAACAACACTTGATTAATCCTCGTAGTGAATGTAAATTTGAGATATTTTACACGGCAATTCTATTCACTCTCAGAGTTTTTGCTAGAAAACTGTCGAGAGGAAGTCTCTGGAAAAAGTATTTTTTCATGTTTCGTCTTATTCGGGATGTCAGAGCTGGGGTTTGAACCACGAACTCTCATCTAATGAGCCAACACACTATAATGTCTGTTTGGCGAAACTAAAACGAAAAAAAATTGCAAACTTAAGTTCTGTGAAGTCGCCGTAGTCTAGTAGGTAGTGTGTTGGCTTATTAGACGTAAAACCAGAGTTCGAGGCCCAGGCCAGACATCAAGACAAAATACAAAAAGTATTTCTTCGGCGACTTCTTCTCAGCAGATTTCTGGAAAAAACTCTGAAAGTAAATAAAAATGCCATGAAAAAGTTTCTCAAAAAAATCTGTCGTTCGGAGTCGACTTTAAACTGTAGGTCCCACCATTCGTGTATAAAATTAACACACACAACATAAGTGGTGTGAGAAACTACGACGTTGTACAATGGGTCAATTCGAACTGCGGGTACTGTACTTTTATTAATTGACAAGTACACGTCCTCTGACCTAACCTAACCTAAGTTCTGTACTGATATCGCTCGCATTATGTGAAGCCTTTCTCTTTCTTTTTGTTGACGATTTGCATTCTTCTCCAGATGAGAAGGTAGTGAATCTGCTGATAATTCTTTATTTATGTTCATGGAACCAACTTATTGTGGAATGCTTTCTGCGGTAGCTGTCTTAATGAAAAGAGCTAGTAGAAGATGACGTCCTTAGCAACTTCAGAGATGTCTGTACACTTCAGATTAGAAGATGGCTTAGGATCTGGGCCTTTAACTTTTTTCTGCGAAGGAAAAATCTGTGGCAAGGCAAATTCTGTTTCTTACACAATCATTATTGAGCGACGGAAAGGAGTAGAAATAGGTTTATTGACACGAGTTCCTTCTGAACCATGCTGCTGACTATTTGTCTGCTCAAGTTTCGAGCACAATAACACAATCATACATGACATAAGTGGCCATTACAACCCTTCAGTCAGGATTACGACCTTGTTTCTCACTCCACTTATGTTGTGTGCGTTAATTTGTATACGTGAGTGGTGTAATTTGTATACGTGTTTAAAGTCGACTCCGAACCACAGATTTTTGAGAAACTTTTCATGGCAATTTTTATTTACTCTCAGAGTTTTTTTCAGAAATCTGCTGAGAGAAAGTCGCCGAAGAAATATTTTTTCGTTTTGATGTCTGACCAGGGGTTTGACCTGGGGCCTTTCGCCTAGTAAGCCAATACACTGCCTACTAGACTACAGCGACTTCAATAATACAATCGTTTAGAAATATTGGATGGTTTGGTCTGTGTGTTGAATATCTCGGATGAACAGGCCTAAGCGTGCAATAAATCTTTTCAATGTTTCCTTACTTCGAGTCAATTTATTCAATATTTATAACGAGGTGTTGAATTGGCATATAGGCTGGTGTCTTCGAAAATTGAATTTGAAACTATAATTGGCCTGATGGACTAATCAGACATAAGGAACTCAGTTGGTTTTTTTCCTATGATCATGTGTTTCGTTTTATTGGGATCAAGTTCTGTTACCAGGGATTGATATTAGAACGGCTCCACTTTGATTCGTAATACCAACTTTGGTTTCGAAAATTGTGCCTTTCTTTCCTTTAATTTCAATGTCTTTCCATGTTAAAAAGTTAACAACACTGGCTTTACCGCTTTCGTTGCTGTTTACAGATATTTTTGTACGTGATTTATTAACTTCTCTTATTGCAACTGCTCTTTTATTTTCTTAATCTCTCTTCGTGTCTCTATCTCTCTGTTTCTCTCACTTTGGTTATTTTTCTTTTATTTTTAACTTGAAAATCATGTTATTGCTGTTAATCTATCCCACATTCATTTAATGCTGCATTTGCATTTTCAAAATGTTTGTTGTTGTTGGTTGCATTGGGAAATCTTAAATGTTATGCTGTTGTTTTGTTTTTTTTTGTATTATTGAGCATCTTCTTTAGTTTTCTTGGGTTTTCCCGAAGTTCTTCAACTGCAAAGTAACCGGTTTGGAATATGAAAAGTACCTACTCATTCATTCTCGCTTTGCTCACTTCACTCACACTACTGTATCACGTTTACTGAGTTTACAAGAAATTGTGCGATTATTTTCCAGTACCAATGCTCTCTATTGATTTTGTATTTTAGTGAGAGAGAGAGAGAGAGAACCCCTGAGGAAAAATGTTAGTATTGACATGACTAAGCCATTGTTTACATTTCTGTTTAAATATGACGGCGATGATTTTTAGAAGGTGTTTACATAGGTTTACATATCAGATGATAATGAATTTGGTCAAGGTTATGGAAATCTTTGTTCTTCACATAAAGACAGGAAAATAACATTTCGAAGAAGGTTACAAATGGATATTGTTTTCAATACAATGTTTCAGTGTACTTGCGTATATCCCCACTAATCAAATATAAACTCTGTTGTATGGAGCCCTTTTGACCTGCATTATCATCTAAGGAATGATCCTGATTCGATATGTTTTGCTTAATAATTCGCTGGTGGCATTGACACATCCTGCATTTAGACCAAGATTTCGCTTTTATCCGATAATAACTTAACAATCACTAGCTGATGGACTAGATTACAATACGAGAAACTGTCAAGTTTGGACAGCACCCCTCACCTGCCGTTCTATTGAGAATATCGAACATGTCGAAGTATCGACTAGACGATATGCCACGTAATTCTATTGGCTATAATTACACGAGAACAATTTTTAGTCGCACAATTTTTCTTCTTTTAAAATCACACAGGATGAAATTAGTTTGGCTTGAAATGTATACGTATACACATACATACACTTTGTATGTATTACTGTTTTTGCATTCATTTGATGTTTGGCTGCTTTTTAAAAATGTGCTCGTATTAGTTTTGTGCTGGTAAATATGCGGGTTTGTAGCTGTTTGAAATTTTACGCCACCGAAAAAACCATTCTCTTCATCTCCCTTGCCTATAAAGTATCATTTTACGCCAGTACAATTGTTCTCGTGTGATTAGAGCCATTGAGAATGTCCTAAGTATCGACTAGACAACGGACCACGTAATGTATGATCAATGTTACACTGTATAGATAGACGTATAGATTTACACTCAAGGCAACCTGATTCTCTACCACGAGGATGACATGTTTTCGTCGAAAAATATCATGAGCAAAGAGACTCGCTTCTATATGGTCTTCAAACCGAACTTCGAACTTTGACTGTCGATAACGATCATCTTTTAGGACTTGCATCTGTCCAATTAGTTGTCAGTTAAACAGTCTGTTTTACAAATCACTTTGGACGGCTATAGACAAGGACATGTGTTTCCTGAAGCAGTAGGAAATTAAACTTAATTTTCATCAAAAAATCTGCTTCAGTGATGAGGCCCATTTCCGGATGAATAGGTACGTAAGCAAACAAAATTGTCGTATTTAGGACGATACTAATCTCCAGGAGATCCAAAAGCTTACAAAAAGTCACTGTTTGCTTTGGATTTTGTGCTGGCGGCGGCGTCTTCAATCTTTATTTCTTTGGAAGTAGCATTAGCATCGTCTGGCTAATGCTGTCAAGGGCAATCACAATAGGTCAATGAATACCAACTTCTTTTGGCCTGAATTGGATGATATGGCACCAAAGACATGTCTGGTTTTAACAGGATCGAAAAAAAGTTTGGTTTCGAAACACAAAACGCGGTAGATCTAGAAAAGTAGTTCTTGACTATTCTCATCAGGTCTTGTACCTTTTTTGGCGATGCCAAAAAGTTATGCCTTTCAGCTGGTTATATATTTATTTAGATCTTTAATGGACCTTTACGATTATGGTGCATTACAATTACCACACTCAGATTTGACCGATGCGAAATACTTCTGTTTGTACCTAATCAGTGGTCTCCTTCAGTCGCTTCGTTGTCTTTTGCTGCTAACGCCTTAGGACGAGTTTCAGTCCACACAGTATCATGTATAATCATCATGAGTACGAAGACCCGACCCCCCAGTACATGGCCAATTTAGTACCATTTATACTGTATGATTTCTGTGCATGAGGAAGGGGTGTTCTTCTCTACCATCAATTGGCGAACACAAAATGCGGTAGATCAAGAAAAGTAGTTCTTGACTATTCTAGAGAATTCGGCTCGGGTTATGGGCCTCATGTGCTCATGCTCACAGTTATGTGAACTTCTGAAATCTATGAGATTTGATTTCCACACTTCGTTTAATTGGCCGGTTGCATAAACAGCTTGTTTTAACCTGTTTTAAATGTTCTCATGAGAACCGTCCTCTTTTGCACTAACATTTCCGAATGTGGATGAAGTAGTTCACATCGTGCAAGTTTTGCTGATATATTGAAAGTAGTTGTGTTTTGGACAAATTTACCTTCAGGCCACATCTAGCTTCCTTTCCCTAAAAATTTCATGGATGGCGATAGTGGGGAAATATTTCCTAGCATCATTCGTCATCTTTGCTTGGTGGAAACAAAACTTGTTGTATGCAACTGTTAAGCCTAATAAGTTTTTAATCCAAATTATATATTTCTATAAAAAGTACCTTGAAAAAGTACCTTTTCTAAAATAATTTCTTTATTTTTCTATTTCTAGGTACGTTTTCCAATTATATTTATTATTGAAATCATTTGCTAAAGGTAAATATATTTGAACTTTAGTTTATAATACATGTCTCTAAAAGTATAAAAAAAGTACTTTTTTACTTAAAATTTTGTTTATTAAAAGTACTTTTTATTTATATAAAAATGTACCATTTTTTTGAATAATTTTACTTAGCAAATCTTTGGAGTAAATACGATTTTTATAAAATTTTAAAATACATTTTTAAATGAAATAAAAAGTACCTCGCAAACCTATGTCAACTACAATCTCTCGTCACACTTGTCAGGCCAACATTAAAATGAAATGAGTTTTCAACACATTTTCAACGGTACTCATTTTTTTTAACAATTTTTCATTTGAAAAAATCCCATCCATTGATTTTACAAACAAATGACTCAGCAGCTTCAGATTTTAGCCGCCAAAGAGGGAAAAAGGCAATGATTTCTAAAAAAAAATGACAAACGACCAAATTATAACAATATGAGTCAGTTTGTTTAACTCTGGATAAGGTTTACATAAGAAAACCATTCTTTTAGTCTTTTTGGTCTCTGGTCTTTTAAATGTTGCATAAATTATTCTCAATCATATCAACAAATAGCTTCACTACACTCTTAAGGCTTTGCTGAGTGGAAATGATGATGATGATGATCATGATTTTTCCATTTCATGTTTACACAATTGAAAACTCCACACTACAATTTTGTATAATTTTGGAAACTACCTGTTGCACATTGAATCTGAATTGCAGCTATTAGTGGTGGCTTTTATATATGCAAGTACCTTTAAGCCATTCACGAATGCATTGAAGCCTAGCACTCATCGCCAACATCGCTACCACCACCACCATCATCACCCAAAATTTTTGTGATTGCATGTCGACCGGTTTAAGTTGTGCTTAAGATGCTGGCTGGCTGACTGGATGGCTGTTACCATTGATGGTGATGATGGCAGTCGATTTCTTGTAAGTTTTTCTAAATTTGCTCGTAAAATATTTTACAAGTGCTTTAAAAGACTTACAAATGCTGTTGATATCGAAGTGTTTTTTTCAATATATCTGCCTGCCAATCAAATATGTTTACGAGATTAACCCTTAGATGGATAATAAAAGCGGGACTTTTCAGGCATCTGGTATTTTGGTGTGTTTAAAGATGGTTCGTACTATCTACAGTCGCCGTAGTCTAGTAGGTAGTATGTTGGCTTATTAGACGTAAAGCCAGGGTTCGAGCCCCAGGCCAGACATCAAAACAAAATACAAGAAGTATTTCTTCGGCGTCTTCCTCTCAGCAGATTTCCGGCAAAAACTCTGAGAGTAAAATGAAAATTGCCATGAAAAATTTCTCAAAAAAATCTGTCGTTCGGAGTCGACGTTAAACTGTAGGTCCCACCACTCATGTATAAAATTAACACACACAACATAAGTGGTGTGAGAAACTAGGACGTTGTACAATGGGTCAATTCGACCTGCAGGTACTGTACTGGTGTTAATTGACAAGTACATGTCTTCTAACCTACGCTAACCTAACCTACAGTGATAGAGCAGGACTCTTAAGACTTTGTATCGCAATCGTAGTCCAATATATGACTCCTCAGGAACACCAAACTTGAGGGTAATAAGGCTTATCAAACCACTGCATTTAGTCCGCTTATTTTCTTTAATACTATTTGCCTGCATATCTGTCACCACTCTTAGAGTGGGTCCATGCGTCCTTTGTCTTGATGTATTTTCATGAAAGTGGGTGAATGACGACTTATTACTGGGAAAATTTTAAAAGCCCTCCTCAGCATAATTAGAAATATCATAGGAGTTGTCATTTTGGCATTCTTAGATCAAAGTTTAAGTCACCTTGCATTCGTTTCAACTGAAACCTAATCCATATGTTTGAGCAATTGATCATTCTTTTACTAGATATTCTAATAAATTTCATAGTCCCATTATGATATTTCAGAGACTGTAAGGCTAAGTCCTGAAAACTCCAGTAATCCAGTACTTAAGTTTGCTTAACTGCAACTAGACTTTCTATGAGACTTTCTATAATGGCGTCTCGAGATTCAACATTTTTCTTTAAGAAACATAAGGGCATGGCAAGGATGTGCTCTTTCTATTCTCAAGGTTTTCCAGCTAAACATGTGTTTGGGCTATTGCAAAAGGTCTGTGGCTGATAGGACAGCCTCTGTGAACAAGTGTGATGAACTTTTTTTTGCTTTCTGCAAATGTGGTCGCGTCTTTTTATGATGTTTCTTGTTGGTATTATCCTTGTTGTGGGAAATCAAAAATCAAGATCGTTTTTACTCTGGGATTTTTCAGCGATCAAGCAATTCTTTTGCTTTATAAACCTCTAAAATGGAGGAATGCATAGCTATTCCGATTTCTGGATTGGTATTAAAATACCCAGCATACGATATTAGATTAACACATGTGGTCGCAGCATATGCCAATCGGTTTAGGCCTAAAGGCTGCAGGCGATACCTGATATCTAAAGGACACTTTTCTTGTCATTTGGCTGCATGATTTATGGATATTGCCTCAATCTGGAATACACTTTAGTAGTCGGTTCAGGCTGAGAGACAGTCAATCAAACATATTTTCTCGTCTACATTATTTCCGCGTTAAAAACCATCTGTGTAGGCGTTTAGTCATTCTTGCTTGGAATTACTTACTTTACTTAATTGGCCATTAAAAACCCAATTAACTGATTTCGGCCTGCCGCAACACATCCTTCCAGTCGCCTCTGCTTCTTGAGCACCTACGCCAGTTGGACACACCAATCGATGACAGGGCTTTCAACGGATAAAAGGTCGTCAGTTCTCTTCAGCCTCTGGATATTAATACGCTGCACAACGTCTATATCGTTGAGGAGTTCATACAGCTCATTGTTGGATCGGATGCGGAAATCATCGCCAACTCGCACTGGACCGAAGATCTTACGTAGGACTTTTCTCTCAAATACTCTCAAAGCTACTGCATCAGTGCTTAATAGGGTCCAAGCCTCTGCGCCATAAAGAAGCACGGGTAGGATGAGCGTCTCGTAGAGAATTAGTATTAATATTACTAATACTACTCGAATGAAATCCAACTCACTGCAATGATGAGGCAGGGTATGCATTGATCGTGTGACTGCTCAAGGTGAATAATTTTGCTTGTGATAATTTCACTTCAATAGAAGAGCGTGGATGTTGATTGTTCATAATTATTGACCACATGAGAAGGCAATAAAAGAATCCACAGAGTTCTAAAATGTAGTGGCAGTAGTATTGCAGGTGGTGTATTGGTTTATTAGCCTAGAGGCTATCGAATAATATGGTGAATATTTTTTCTGCCTGGGATCTTTTTGACCACTCTGACTAAAGCATTTTTGTAGTTAAGAGCAGCTTTCATTTGTTTGCATTTCTTGCTGCCTTTTTATGCAAAAAAAAATTCGCTCTACCAACGGTCTCTACTTCCTCTCAGACCCTCTGAGAGCCTCTTAGGTTTAAGCATTTCAACGCTTTATAAATAATGCACAAATTATTATGCAGTTGCTGGTATATCTTTGGGCTCTTTATGATTTTTAATTTTTTTATTTTTAGTTTCTTTATTTAGTAGACATCCAATAAAAATTTTTAAAAAGCGGAACAGATTTGCAACCGAATACGTTACTTGTTGTACTCACGTCATAATCATATAGAAATCGAAATTAAAAAAAAAATCATAATTTTTTTATTATACATTTGCTATGCAATATTGAAATCTATAATTAAATTGATTTCACTTGATGTGATAAAAAAAACACCAGCGACACCTGTTGGCGTCTATTGGCAAATACGTAGTATGTTTCATAAACGGCTTTGTTGGGGTTCGTTATTATTTCTTTTATTTGATTTGTTATGAAATTCAAAAGGGGAATTTTTTTTTGATTACTTTACTCTTTTTTTTATTGTTTTATAATTAAAAACATTTCGCAATCTTCCCCTCTCCAATTTCCTTCTCTCCATCCTCCTTGCCATAGCCTGCAGGCTATTGTTATCATTAGATGGTTATCAATTGAAATATTTGAAATTCTTTGTCTATTAATTTTGTCATTAATTTCTTAATAAAAAAAATTACTCTGCTGCCTGCCTGCTATTCACACTTTAAATGCGAGTAATTTACACACCTTTTATTGGCACCTGCCGTTAGCAGTGTGTTTGCGTGTGCAGGTATGTGTGGTGTGTGTGAGTAAATTTTTTTTTGAACAAATTCAAAAACTTTTGAAAAAATTACATTTTTTTTGCTGTCTTCATTATTGTTTTAGCATGTAGCATAAGGCAGAACAGTAACGTGTGTAATTAAGCTTTTAGCAGAGCGTTAGCGTCATTGGAAAGGGTTGCCATGTTTGAAGAATTTATGTGATAGTAGGGGTAATAGTCGCCGTAGTCTAGTAGGTAGTGTGTTGGCTTATTAGACGTAAAACCAGGGATCGAGCCCCAGGCCAGACATCAAAAGAAAATGCAAAAAATATTTCTTCGGCGACTTCCTCTCAGCAGATTTCTGGCAAAAACACTGAGAGTAAATAAAATTGCCATGAAAAGTTTCTCAAAAATCTGTCGTTCGGAGTCGACGTTAAACTGTAGGTCCCGCCACTCATGCATAAAATTAACACACACAACATAAATGGTGTGAGAAACTAGGTCGTAATCCTCAGTAAAGGGCTGTAATGGCCAATTATGTATGTATGTAGGGGTAATAGTGGAATCTTTTTAGGGGCTTTTTCACCCCTTAATTTAAGAATCCGTAAAAAATAGTTGATCTGTAATATGGCCTGGAAATCTAAGTTATTTATAGTGTAGCTAGTCATGTGATCCAATGCAGAGACTTTCAAGGGCTTACTATATGACTAGATACCCTTGTTAATTAATTTCTTGCTGAACACTGCACCATTTGTAGTATCACTTTGAGATTGGAAAGCCTTCCACATTGGTTTCGGCGGGGAATTCCTCTCAATATACTTTAGAAGACCGTCCGAAGCGCTATGATCAAACGTACAGCTTAATTGTCTATTTACGATTATTGCTGTCTTGAAACGTCTGCTGTTAACGTCAATATCATTGCTGCTCCATCAGTTGCAAATTATGCCGTGTCTGAAGAAAACTCGTCTGGCGAACAGTTGAACCGCTTCACACTAGTCACTTATGTGACCGCATTTCGATAATTGGATTTTCAACGGTAAAAATATCCTCTCATGCTTTGTGCTGTGCACTCGAAAGATAAGTGACCCGATGTGTCCAATTCAGCCGGTCTGTTTGTACATTATTTGCCAGCTTAAATCGCTGCCGGTTTTGTCGAAAACACCCATGACTGGACGGTTTCAGCTAAAGTAAGAATATAATTCGAAATGTGGTCTTGCATCTAATGTGTCTCACACATATGCTTGTCACTCTTTAATAGATTGAGAGTACTTCTCTAAGTTCAATTCCAGTAGAGGTGCTGCATAGTGCATGCTATAATACCATCTGAATTCTTTCGCTTGGATATCTAACCAATTCCAATTCCAAAGACTACTCTTGAAGGAATTTTGGTTGTGTATTATTGAAGACCTCTAACCCCTTAGGACCGACTTCCACAATCTCCAAAATTTAAAAAAAGACACGAGTTGTCTTAACTCACGTTGTGAAACTGCGACTACTTCCTTGCCAGAACGATTACTACGTATAAAATATTTCGTAAGCCTTTTGGTGTGAAACATACTGCCGTGCCGACAATGACGTGATCCTTAGTAACTCCAACAAGATGTAGTTTGCCTTGTTTGCTATGGTTCAGCAGTATCATAATTCTGTTATGGCCCCTTCCAGGCCATACGAATTTTGAGATTCTTGAGTTGGTAATTTGCAATGTTCTCTCTGGTTATTGTCTCCTCAAGTCTAACCGGCTTTAATTGCTGTATCATCACAACTAGTCTGCAAAAAATGATGTTTCTAAATATGGAGATAGGACGCTATAGGACCTTAAGATATAAAAAACAGAAATCAAGATATAGCCAGGCTGCCGGAGTTTAAGATATATGTAAGATGATTTTGAAACCGCCTTATACGTACATCGAAATCGTATAGGTTTAGAAAATAATATAGGGCTTGCGGAGAGGACACCAAAATTATTGCACGCTCTTGACATAATTGCAAAAGCTTTTGTAAACACGAGATCGAAATCTGTGAGGATGACACTCTACCAGGCATAACTCATATCTGAGAAGCGGACTGCAAGAGTTAAGTAAGTTAGGACATGTAGTTGGTACTTTAACACGTTGACTGCCGACTACAAGATAACTTGTAGATTACGTTCCCTTCTAGGGAGCCAACTACGAGTTATCTCGTACTCAATAAACCTGACATTTTTGTTTAGCTACGAATAAAATCGTATTATATGAGTGCTAGTATCGTTAACTGACTTCGGGGAAAAGAACAAAAAGTCAATGTTGGTTTCCGTGGCCAGTTTTCTGAAATTTGCCGCGGCAGTCAACGTGTTAATAGTGAAAGTGCAATAAGCCAACATGAACCTTCATGGTTGAACTCCTGCACTACTTTTTATGGTTATAGTCAGACACTTTCTCTTAAGATAGTGAACAGATTTCTATAAGAATGTGGATAGAGGTTTGCTTGCTACATATTTAAGTCCCTGCAGAGGAATCGAATATTGAAAACAGTGAATTACTTGCCCTCGGGAACGTTAAATAGTCGTTAGAACTCGGAGTTCTCTATGGAATTTAATTATTTTGCTTCTTATAGTTGCGATTTAAGTAATCAGAAGCAGGTTATTACGTAAATCATGAGGTATACGGTGTTATTGTCTTAGCATATATAGTTTTGGGGCGATTTAAGGCAAAACCCATATAGAATATTAAATACATACCCCTGGCAACTTATTTTATTCTGCTCTGCTGCTACTGCGGCCGTAAGCAGCAACGAAATTCAATTCGTACGTGCATACATATATTTAGCAACAGCGACGACGCTTACACCAGCTTATCGTTCAAACGTAGTCTCAATAATTTGTATCACAAGTACTTGTGCGATCAATTCGTTTACTAAACTACCGTTCTGTCTCACCTTATCAATAAAACATTGAAAATTTAAAACAAATAACAACAATAACACAAATAATTGAAGTAATCGAAAAGAATGTTAAACAATTCTTCGCTTTTTTAATCACAAAAACAGTCACTAAATGACTGGAGAGTACCTTAGAGACCCAAATAATGCGCGACATTCCTTTCGCAGATAGCAACAACACGTTGTATAGATTCAGATAAAGAGACAAAACAAACAAGATATGAATATGAATAGCAAAGAGTAAGGAATTTTTGGCATTTCGTTTTTGTTTTTGTTTTCGTTTTCTGTTTGACAGTTGAAATATTATCATTTGCAAACAACAAACGATTTTATTCCATAAACATTTTGAGTGTGGAACTCCCTTGAGTGAAGATATTTTCAAAAGATAAGAGAGAACTGTTTTGTATTCGTGTTCGCTAAAGTAACCCGAATAAACGTTTAAAATAAATTAAAACGATTTTAATTTTTACCACAAATTTTGGTGAATAAATACCCTACAATTTGAAGGCGATCGACCATAGTTTGGTTGGTGTTTGCTAGAGCTAAGCATCAAAAGCAGCAAAGCTTTTAAGCACTGGTTACGGCACATTAAAACCCCTTCGCGAAGCATCGCATCGTCTGCAACTAATGTATTGCCTTTATGGTCTTTTAAATATGTTTCTGCATATTATTTGATTTCATACAGATACCCAGCAGGTTCTTTGTCTACTGCCTAAACCTCATCAGTGTTAAAAAAAAGACGTTCAAGTCACTTAACCAACTAAAGCAGAGAAATGCTCGAACTCAAACGTTAGAAGTATATTCGGCAATGGTTATCGCTTGCATATGTAGGTAGGCATACAAATTATGGAGTCTGTAACTGGTGGCTAAGCCAACCAAGACACAAAATCTCTCAATTCTCTAACAGTAGCTGTTGATACTAGCTCTAACTCTGTCCAATAGAGCCATATATCGTATGTCCACATAGTGGACAGCAAACTAAACTAGAAACATAACGTACAATCCAAAACCAAAAAGGCAGCAACTGCTCTTTATTGTTGTGAGAGAACGATAATCTTAAATTGATATGTCAACCTAGCCCGACCTTGTAATCGAGCCAACTCTACTCTACAAGGCCGCGTTGGATAAAATGAATCATGAAACTCTGAGCGTATGATGGTATATTGACAATCACACTAATCGATATTCCTTAACTGGCTACCTACCACCAGTCATGTTGGCGACACAAGTGACTGCGAACACGGCAATAAGATTGAGCACTACACGCGCTTTAAAGTATAGAAGCTAGGGTTATGCCAAAATCTAGAATATATTTGCTCTGGGGATTCCTGTTGATTACACGATATCTGAAGCCTCTTTTAATCCTGATTTTACAACGGAAATAGCTCCCAGAGAGCATCATTCACATATTTATTGATGGAACCAAATGGTGCTTAAAAATCGGCTTAGAAATCTTTTCCGAAAACTGGAATCTTACATTGTCTCTTATACTATGCGACTACTGTAGTAGAATTTAGGATGAAATAATGCCTATAAAGATTATTGTTGTTGTGCGAATGCGATATAACAGCATATCCAGTAGTGTTACATATATTTATTGCAAGTAAAGCTTTCATTAGATCCCTAGTGGGGTGTGTACACCACATATAGGATTGTTTAAGAAATTCTGGCTCTGGAGGAGACACTGAGTCAGATATGAGTTCCTAGCTACAGTGACATTGAAGGTAACAGCAAAACTGATACACTTGCAAACACTCGTACAGCAGAAAATTCAATCATATTCAGACGTGAGATTAGCCTTCCCTTACTTAAGAGCTCTTGCTCAAAATTCATTATTATTGGCAAGAGAATGAACCCACTTGTATAGAAACACGATAAATCTGAAGAAGGAAATTCATGCTAAACCTGGCCTGGCTTCATTTAATAGTCTTCACGCGACATTAACCTCGCGGTTCACAAGTTTAGAGATTGGGAATACGTCCTGCAAAGCTATATTGATGAGAAAAAAGACGAAACTCAAAATATCTTCTTTGCTATTGTCTCGCACTAGTACACCTAGACGATGGATTCTTGGAGATTCAAAATTTTTTAACAGGACGTGTCTAGCTTCGGATTTCAACACAATTCACACTTTCATAAAGCTATCGTAATGACTAAGAAATACTAGCCACCAGGGTCCATAAGTGAAAAATTAAACCTTATAGTACCCAAGAAGGATTTCTCTCAATTTAACCTCATTGATCAGTGCATATAATTACATGAGTCAAAATTTTAAATTTGTTCGTGTCAGCATAACATACCGTATAAAGTCTATGGTGGCTTAAATATTGGCTTCCAATGCTTCAAGAGTTGCTGGCCAGCATAAGCCATCCGGAGGCATTAAATCACTCGAACAAGTCGATGCTCATCTGGAAATAAAGTTGTCATCAAATTGATTTTGCAGCAATTCACTTGGTAAGTGGGTTGTATACAAAGACATGCTGTCTTATTGGAATCAAAAAGACGTTGATGTTTAGCTGACGAATTTTTAGAAGCAATAGTTCAGTCAGCATAGTACGATAGCGTTCATATTCCGCTTAAGGGCATCTCTTTACTGTTTTTAAAAGAAATACATGCCGTTGAAATCACACCAAACAGTCAATTTTAACAGCTGCACTGGTTATTCGTTAAGGCTTTCTTGAGGCTTTCTTTGCTTCAAATATGAGAAACACAATTATTTGTGAAAAATCTAATTCATGATGGCTTGTCATACCTTTTTTTTTCATGGGAAGGAGGGTAAATGCTTTATGCATTCATGAAGGTCGTCACCATACATTATTTTTTTATTTTTTTTTTTTGCCGAGGAGTGGAAAATGTACCTAACCGCACCATAGAGGAAGTCGTCACATCCCCCACCCACTAAATCCCCCATCGCCTCCTATGGACTTGTTTGTGCCCACTCCGGAACTGCGGTGATATTTCTTCGGAGTGGAGTCCTTTTGGCCCTTTGGCCCCTTCATGTTCATATCCGCGTCCATACATGGTATGTCGGACTAACCCACTGGGTATACTTACTTTTTGGCACCTGTGCCAGTTCCATCATTGTCAGCCTGCGTCCAGGCTCCGCTCTTTTCTTATTATACTGCGTCTAGGTCATATTTTTTTCTTCGCAGGACATAGTGCACAAATTGTTTTACTGCGTTCCAGTTTTCTCTGCTGTTTCTCATTTTCAGCACGAAGTTTGTAGCACTAATAATGCCGAGTTCAGCCTCGAGACCCTGACGTCTCTGCACAGATAGTAGTTTCTTAGCTCTGGTTCGAGTTTTCAAAGTAGAAGCCCAGATTTCAGAGCCATAAAGGAGTATATTATTTCCAGCCTCCATGAGTAACTTCCTCCTACTTGGGAGTGGTCCTCCAGTATTTGCCATCAGTCTACTCAGCTGTGTTGTTATTCTACCTGCTTTCGCTGTTGCATACTCTCTGCTCTAAGTTGGTCAGTTTCGAGTCCAGTCTAATCCCAAGATATTTAATCGATCTCTTCGTAGGGATAACCAAGTCGCCTATATTTATTTCGATCTCGGTCGGAATATGTCGTCTTGTTAGTAACAGCAACTCAGTTTTATACATGGCCAACTGCAGGCCGTGAGATTCCAGCCAGTTTTTAATGCGCATCATGACTTGTCGTAGTCTGCGTTGAACTACTTCTGTGTTTCTAACTCTAATGACTACCGCAATGTCGTCTGCGTACCCGACTAGGAAAGTAAGTACCTTACTGAACATAAATGTCAACATAGTTTGACATTCTCAGCTGTCAAACCATAGTTATCGATATCGATATGAGAATACCTTTAGTTAAAGAAAAAACTCCCTATACTATATTAATGTTCTTGTTACGAATGACCCTGGATTCGGGATAGTATAATTTAGAATGGGCCTCCTCCTTCTTTCTGAATTCCGGCAGTGCCCAATCAATTTTTCACATGGATTTAAAATTTTTTTTTAAGTTGGAATAGGAAATTGAAAATTGGAACAAAGATACCAATCTAATGATACCAATCTAATGTGGATATAGGGTACCTAAAACCCACCAAACTACTATGTATGTATACTACGAGTATGAGTAACGATTTGACCCAAAACAAATTGTATGATTAAAATTATTAAATTTATTTGTGCGAAAACGCCTAGAATTTGTATAACCATGCGCAAGCGAATGAACATTTTTTTGTGTTTCTTTTTTAAAGTTTTTTTCATAATTTTTTGTGTGGATTTTTTTCGTGATTTTTTTCGTGATTTTGTGCAAAAATTAATAGACGCCATTAAGTCCACACTCATTATTGTTTTGTTTGAACGACGTTATGCATTATTATCGGTTGTTTGAAGTGAAAAAAAACTTTATTTCATTATCATTTAATTGCGCCTTCTTTTTCATTTGTTTTTGTCAGATTCGTTTTTTTATTTTTCAAAAACTTTAAATTTCCGTGAATATGGAAAATATATTCGCCTTTTTTTGTGGTTTTTATTTCGTCGTTTGAGATATTCGGGCTCATAATTTAAAGCATCTAATAAAAAATATCTTTGTGGTTTGATGTTGTTGTTGCTTTTATATTTTACTTTGATAATTGATATATTTTTTGTAGTTGTTGTTGCTATTATATCTGTCTTTATAGTCATACATATATCATAACCAATTTGTTCTCAATTTCAATATAAAATTATAATTTGAGTGGAGGTTTTTTTTAAGTTTTTCAATCGAAGTGCTTTTGTTTCGGTTTTTTTCTGTTCTTTCTGTTTTTTGCCTATTTTTCGTTTTTATGAAAACCAGAAGCCTTATAAGTAATTAAGACAAGAAAAAAGACGAAAAATGAATCGCATATACAAACACAAGTGGTGCTTTGTAATTAGTTTTTCGTTTGTACGTTTGTTTGTTTGAGATTTTTTTTCCTTTGGCTTAAAATTAAACAGTGGGTGGAAAAATTAATGAACCACTGAATTCAAAATGTTAACATCGTGTGGAGGTATTTGCACGTAATTACTCAGTTGGAAAGGATAGCTAACGTTTATAGGCAATTGCACAAGATGTGGTAGAAATAAAGAAAAAAAAAAAACGATTTGTAGCATGAGACAATGCTAAAAGCGAAGCTCAATGGAAGTGCCAACAATTAAAAATTTGGTGTGAGGAGACAATTCCAAAGAAGATTGAATAGATCCCAAAGAATGCTATTTTGATGAAGTTTAAGGCCCGATGCCGTATATTGAGCACAAAAAAAATGTGATCTGATGCAACTTGAGTCTTTTGCAAGAATAAGTTAAGCTTGTCGTTTATAAAGAGAGGGGCGTTATGAGTTTTAACTCTTGGAAGCAATATTACAGCAACCATTAGAGAGATACTGGCCGAAATGCTGCAAATGGTGAGTCAAAATTGGAGCTCAATGATGGTGGACAAACACTGATCATTCGAAATAAATATTTCGTTCAGTTTGGCTTATTTTCTCTATATTTTTTTTATTTTCAAGAACCATAAAAGAGCTCGGAAGCAGCGAATAATATATTAGTGGTTAGAAGTAACTGCCCAATGGCCATGGCCATTCTTAATGATAAACACACAGTTTTCTAATGGTAACAATGAGTTGAAGTAAAATAGCTGTAATAGTGTCTGAGTTTAAAGAGACATGCACAGTGGTTAGGCGCAGAGTATTATGTATACTGCATCCGCATCAGTAGAGGTGTAAAGAAGGTACAGGACATCTGACATCTTTATGTCACTGTCCTGCTTTTACAGGAAAATGCTTAGCGAGAATGGAATACACTTTTATTAAAGCAGGATAGCATTATGACGTACGTAATTGATCATTACAACCCTTCAGTCAGGATTACGACCTAGTTTCTCACACTACTTATGTTATGTGTGTTAATTTTATACATGAGTGGCGGGACCTACAGTTTAAAGTCGACTCCGAACGACAGATTTTTGAGAAACTGTTTCATGGCAATTTTATTTACTCTCGGAGTTTTTGCCAGAAATCTGCTGAGAGGAAGTTGCCGACTTTTTGTATTTTGTTTGATGTCTGGCCTGGGGCTCGAACCCTGGCTTTTCGTCTAATAAGCCAACACACTACCTACTAGACCACAGGCGGCTTCAATAGCATTATGAGCTTTATGAAAAACATAGCTTGGATCTGCGATATATGTATGTACCCTGTTTGATTACGGTCTTGTTGTAGCATTATTGAATTGGGGGCCTTAGTGCCCCTCTAACTAGGGAGGCATTTTAAATGTATATTAAAGACCATCCTTCTACCGTCTATGCATTCCATCAGTGTTGTACCTTTTCCAGTAGTAGGCTGCCCTTATATTGATTGACATTCTGCTGATATGCTCATTGAGAAAATATTTAGTTTGTAAGGAAATCATCGAGAGCCCAATACACAATATTCCCAGGTCATGAACAATTTTTGCATTGAGTTGGAAAGCTCATTTAACCTTCTTTTCTTACCACAACTTACAAAGTGATTCTATCATTAGCAGCAGCTGCAATATCTTACCCTCCTTTTGCAATACATTTCTTGTATTGATTAGAATCGCTTTCAATGTTAAATTTTGGATACAAGAACACAACAGCTTCAGCATGGGCTCAATTTGATCGTCACGGCACTGTGATTTTTTGCACGTCCCAAAGGATGAAGATGCCTTCTGAAGGCACCATTTCCCTCCTATTTTTTTTAACTTAAGACAACTACTCAAGGTAGGGAAATCCTCCTAGAGCTCAATCATTTTCAATCAATATGCGGGTGTAGTGCAGCAACCATTTGAGTGGCTGTTTAGCTTCACACATCACCCATGTAATGTGAGTTAATTTTATGCAAGTGTAGCAGGCGAGACCTACAGTTCAAGGTTGACTTTGTAGGACAGAAGTCGCCGTAGTCTAGTAGGTAGTGTGTTGGCTTATTAGGCTTAAAGCCAGGGTTCGAGCCGCAGGCCAGACATCAAGACAAAATACAAAAAGTATTTCTTCGGCGACTTCCTCTCAGCAGATTTCTGGCAAAAACTCTGAGAGTTTATAAAAATTGCCATGAAAGGTTTCTCAATAATCTGTCGTTCGGAATCGACTTTAAACTGTAGGTCCCACCACTCATGTATAAAATTAACACACGCAACATAAGTGGTATGAGAAACTAGGTCGTAATCCCGACTGAAGGGTTGTAATGACCAATTCAGTTTGTATGTATGTGTAGCTGGCGAGACCTATAGTTAAAGTTGCGAAATTTTATTGACTTCCAGAGTCTTTGGCAGAAGACTGCTGAGAGGAAGACGCATAAGAAATATTTGAAACACAGGCTCGCATCCAATAAGTTTTGGTACACAAGCAACTAGATTACGGTGACTTGATAATCTATCAATCATAACTTAACTCTATTCTGCAGATTGATGGCTTTATCTTTAAAGCGGCTAAAAGTCATTTTCCATCCCACTGTTCAATAAAATGTTTCTTCTTTTGTTGTATGTGTGGCAAAATCGATCGATAACACGTCCCCGAGGTGTGAAGAACTGCATCTACTATGTGTGTAAAACCTCATTACAAAATCAATAACAACAACTATAAGAAAAACATCAAAAACAACAACAATAAACAGATTTGATTTGCCAGAATATGACAGTATTTTTGTTTCATTGTTTGTAATTGTCTTCTCTGTACACAAAAACGAACGATCGTTGTTTGCTGCCAGTTTCTTTGTCTTAATGTATGAGGCAGTTAGGATTGTGGCACGTTTTCATTTCGCTTGACACATTGCATTGCTACTCTTAAGATTGAATGCGGACAATGGCAAAGCGACAGATACAATTTTTATTTGAACAATTCGATTCGTATGCTTTTCCTAACCGCTTATCCATGCTATTAATCGTTTTGGCTATATTTGGCTGGCAGGCCAGGCCATGCAGCAGTACATAGTAATGAAAGAGACAATAAAACTGTTTGTCATTGTTTAGCAATTTGGCAGATTAAGACGACAATGTGTTGTACTCGTGTGTTTGTATTGTAAGCTTTTAAGTACAGCTTAAATTGGAATTGAATTTTAAATCGGTTTCTGAAAAGTACACTTAAAAATACTTAAAAACATGCATGCATACGTGCAACAAGTAATTGCTGAAATTCTTTGTTTTGAGAAAAAGGGAAATTAACATCTCATGCCACTCCTAAAACCAACTAACGTGAACGTTCAAGGGCTTTACAAAATTACTTACTGCTGCTGCAACTATTTGGGCCAAAAAGTCAAAGACTCTGATGCATTCTCATTGGAGGAGTCGTCAAGCAATTTTACTGTGTTTCCAATCTCTACCTAAAAGGTGTGAATCAATAATAGTCAGCCAGTCAGCCAATGCTGCCAGTGAATGCCCCCAATGCTTGTGTCCACATCTTTAGACGTTTTTTTTTTCTTCCACTAAATCGACATAAAATGAGCTGCTGCTGTAGCTTTGAATGATTTGTCTCGCACTCGCAACTCTTGTGTGTTTTTTGTGCTGCATAATCTTGTGGTATCCACAAATAATTTATGCAGTTGCACGTTGCATTCGGTTTGATATATTGTTGGTTTTGCCTTTATTTCTGTTTTATTTTCTTTTTTTTTCTTTTCATTTTTCTGACGCATTCACAAATAAAGCCAAGCTTTAGTTTGGTAATAGTCTTAACGTTTAGTTTTCACAGTGCAACCGCACAGTTGTACAATCGTATTTAAATTTATTTCTCAGTTGATGGTATAGTAGCATCAGGTTTTTTTCTGTGTGATTTCTTTCGGTAATGATATCTTGAATACAAACTCATGTTTGAAGGTGTTAAAAATAGTGTTTCTTTACTGGTAAATCTCTTTAAACAGATCTTGTAAGTTTTTTGTTAACAAGCCAGCATGTGGGGTTTAGTTGGTAGTAACGACGATGGCAGTTTAAAACAGTGGCACACTACTAAGGGATTAATAATGCATTCCAATTATGTATTCACTTGAGACTAGTATTGCATGGATTTGCTTTTTTATTTAAGGTGGACATTTACATGTAAGTGAGTGCTGTCTTCAACAGGCTGTCCATCAATCTCCATGTGAATTATGGGGGTATAGAAATTGTCTTCCTGTAGTTGGGACATGCAGTTTTATTTGACAGGTTTTCAAAAAAATATATGCTGACGGCAATACAATCCTTGTCGCAGTTAGTTTGCCTTTAGAGTTTTTTTTTAGAATTTTCGAGGTCCTGAAATAAGTTCTTTCCGAAATATCCTTTTCTCGTTCCTTCTGAAGGCAGTAATACATTCGTCATTTCGTTCTTATTTCCGCATGCGGAAAAGATCCTCTGTCCCATAAATTGGACAATTTCAGTTGCCATAGACCCTTTCTATAGTTAAAACATGACACAGATTTTCTTCGCTCTTTGCAACGTTATATTGAATCACTTTGAAGTCTTTGTCTCTGTCTTACTATGGATTTGAATTTTGTGTTATAATTTCTCTCTCAAAAATATTCTTAGAATTGTTCAGTATTGGAGAACGTATGCTAAGGTATATTTCTTGTCAATTTTTTTTTTGTATAAACCATCCCCCATCCATTATCCGTTATCTATCCTTTATAATCATGTATCAGGTGGTTGAAAAAGCTATCATCAATAGGACCACATTCCAGTTATATTCGCCGTCAAAGTAGGGATCATTATTAAGTTGAAGGCTTTGTCCCCTGGACAGAAGCAGTAGCGTTGAAAATTTTCGCAAATGTTTGACAACGGGTCTTAGAAATAAAAGTGAATGCAACAACAATTTTGTGGCATGCAAATGTAAAAAAAACAGTTCAGGGGATAGAAGCGAAAGCTTTTAATTCCAGCATGAAATCATGGCGAAACTCGAGGGTGTTTTCCAAACGAAAGTCTTCTATGCTATCGAAATATGTACTCAATACATCTTGGATACATGAAATATTGGTTGGGGCATAGCAATACTATCTCACAGAATCAGCTAGGGTTCCAGATCATGCAGGAATTCTCAATAAAGAGCAGGCAGATGCGTAGGCAAATGACTCGTGAGGAAGGGAAGATGGGGCCACGCCACTGATGGGGCCAGAACTTTTCTGTTTAGTGAGGGCAAGTATTTGGAACGGTATGCTCAATGCAAGTATTCGAAACCGTATAGTCGCCGTAGTGTAGTAGGTAGTGTCTTGGCTTATTAGACGTAAAGCCAGGGTTCGAACCCCAGGCCAGACATCAAAACAAAATACAAAAAATATTTCAGCAGATTTCTGGTAAAAACTCTGAGTGCCATGAAAAGTTTCTCAAAAATCTGTCGGTCAGAATCGACTTTAAACTATAGGTCGCGCCACTTATGTATAAAATTAACACACACAACATAAGTGGTGTTAGAAGCTAGGCCGTAATCCTGACTGAAGGATTGTAATGACTAATTATCTATGTATGTATAGTCGCCATAGTGTAGTAGGTAGTGTGTTCGCTTTTTAGACGAGCGACCGTGGTTCAACCTTCGGCTTAGGCACCTCAAAGAAATATTTCTGTTGTTATTATTGTTGCTGTTGACTAATTGTATGAGAGCCTGTGGTTCAATCCCCAGCTTATACCTCTTAATGAATCGAAATATAAAAAAAATATATTTCTTTCGGCATCTTACTTTGGGCGGTTTTCTGGCAAAACCTTTGAGAATAAAATAAAATTGCCATGAAAAATTTCTCTAAAATCTGTTGTCCGCAGTCCACGTTCAACTGTAGGTTCCGTGACTTATGAATACAATTAACGTACCCAACATGAGTGGTGTCAGAAGCTAAGTTGTAATCCTATTTAAAGTGTTGTTATGACCAATTAAGAAAAATTAACCCTTTGACCGACACCAAAATTTTAGGAGGCCTTCCCGTGGGACATTTGCTGTATACAATGATTTTATGAAGGAAACAATTTATGACGTGTATACACGTCATGTCCCCCAGAAACCCTTGTTATGACGTCTATAGACGTCAGTGTCCGTCAAAGGGTAAAGGAAGTAATACCCAACGAAGGGGAAGCTAAAAAGAGACGCAAAAAGGGTTTTCTCAAACTAAATACCTTTGAGGCAATCAAAACTATCCAGTAATAACCAAAGGTTAGTAACAAGTCTTTTGGCAGGGCACTGTTAGAAAAGCAGTAAAAGAACACCACTTGTTTAGAGTGGGTGTTGGTCTCGAAGTCTGTGATTCTTTATAACATATTCTTGGAACTTGTTGAGGAACTTGTGCATCCTGGAACCACATCATGTGCTAGGCGGTTGCTGACACGCAGCAGCATACAGAAGTTTGTTGGGGCTATAGGCTTGTGGGAGATATTATTGGGATTTTCTACAAAGTTTGAGGGAAGTTTAATATATCGTATGGTCGCAGTAGTAAGGCATGTCTGTTTTATTAACTTCTGAGCTGTTGAAAATTAAGATGAAACTGCTGGCACGTTTGGAAACTGAGATTTCTAAGAGAAATGAAGGTAGCCCGCCGAAAAATATGAGCGCTTACTCTAAACCTGAAAGATGGTGTTGTCTCCTCTGTCTTTGTCTGCATGTTTACAGTTTTTGAATTTCCCTTCTTTAATCTAAATTTGTTCACTAACCACACTGTTATGTTTAAATTACCGAAAGTGCATTCAACGCTGTTAAGGTCATGAATAGATCACTAGCGTTTATGGTTTCTTTTTCTGTGTTTTCTTTTTCTGTGTTTTCATGTGAAGTTTCTTATGAATTATTGCATTTCCACGAATTGGAAATAGTCAATTTAGTTGTATTAAGTAGTTAAAGCCTGAATATTTGACAAGCCCACAAATAAATTGTTATTTTCCTACATTTGCAAACATAGATTTGCGCTGATTTGCTTGACCAGCAATTTATATTTTATTATTAACGAATTCGTAAATATAAAGGGTTCTGTTTATAAGTGGTGTGAATGTTGATTTTCAGTCCAATAAGAGCGCAAAACTAATGCTTCTCTCTACACATATTCTTACTTGTACTACATATTCTTACTTGTAGCGGCGAACAATTAGTGCGTAGACTGGCTTTAGTGATGTGAGAACAAGTGAAAGTTCTCGTTAATATTAGATTTCCTGCACGTTGGACAGCAGTTTGTAGAAGTTTTATGTTCCCAAATCAGGGAATCATCTCTACCTTAAAATCAATTAGTGTAACCTGTATAGCTGGCTAGAATAGCTGACTAGTACAACTAGTATAGCTGGCCAGTATAGCTGGCTAGTAGTATGGCTAGTTAGTATAGCTGGCTAGTGCAGCTGGCTAGTGCAGCTGGCTAGTATAGCTGGCTTGTGTAGCTGGATAGTGTAGCTGGATAGTGTAGCTGGCTAGTGCAGCTGGCTAGTGTAGCTGGCTAGTGTAGCTGGATAGTGTAGCTGGCTAGTGTAGCTGGATAGTGTAGCTAGCTAGTATAGCTAGCTAGTATAGCTAGCTAGTATAGCTAGCTAGTATAGCTGGATAGTATAGATAGCGTAGCTGGCTAGTATAGATAGCGTAGCTGGCTAGTATAGCTGGCTAGAATAGATATCGTAGCTGGCTATAATAGCTAGTGTAG
The DNA here is from genome assembly GCA_932273835.1 of Sarcophaga variegata. Lineage (NCBI taxonomy): Eukaryota > Metazoa > Arthropoda > Insecta > Diptera > Sarcophagidae > Sarcophaga > Sarcophaga variegata. The sequence continues at coordinate 11,995,167 of OW026362.1, forward strand.
CTGGCTGGAATAGCTAGTGAAGCTGGCTATAATAGCTAGTGTAGCTGGCTGGAATAGCTAGTGTAGCTGGCTATAATAGCTATACTGTAGCTGGCTGGAATAGCTAGTGTAGCTGGCTATAATAGCTAGTGTAGCTGGCTGGAATAGCTAGTGTAGCTGGCTAGTATAGCTAGTGTAGCTGGCTGGAATAGCTAGTGTAGCTGGCTATAATAGCTAGTGTAGCTGGCTATAATAGCTAGTCTAGCTGGCTATAATAGCTAGTGTAGCTGGCTATAATAGCTAGTGTAGCTGGCTAGAATAGCTAGTGTAGCTAGCTAGAATAGCTAGTGTAGCTGGCTAGAATAGCTAGTGTAGCTGGCTAGAATAGCTAGTGTAGCTGGCTAGAATAGCTAGTGTAGCTGGCTGGCTGTAATAGCTAGTGTAGCTGGCTGGTATAGGTGTCTATTAAAACTAGCATAGCTGACTATCTGAAAAAAGCTACCCTACGAACTCTTTCATAGTATAACTCTTTTTCACTGTTCACCCTGTATGTAGTTGTCGCTAATCTCCAACTGAACTATATCACGTATTAAAACTCCACTCACTAACTGTTGTGCCTATTTAAACAACCAACGTACATTGTTCACACACGTTTGCGGACCATATAAAGACAGGCAGTCAGGCAGGCAGGCAAGCAAGCAGTCAATAATTCTCTTATCTTTTAAGACAAACACAATTGCGGCACAATATAAAGTTATACAAACTGTGATTGCATTTACATTGGATCACTAAATATGTTCTTATGTCATGGCTGTGTACATACATACTTTTTAAGCCCACTGTCACACACTGTATAATTCCAAAAAGAATAGTAAGAATTAATAACGGCGACATCATAGCGCCAATAATAACTTCTACTCCGGGTTTCTTCATATGAATTACTCTACTCTTTCACTAAAACAATGTAAATAAAGTGAAATGAACAACAAATAGAAGAGGCAGAAGTAGAAGAAGTAGAAGAAGAAGAGTTAAATACAAATAGTGCAAAAACACAATGGTAACAACAAGTATTTTATTTAATATTTTTATTACTACAATAACAAAAACAAATACAAAATTTTACATTTATTTTTAAGCAACAGACAAAGACAATGAAGAGAAAGAGTAACAGGCAGGCACTCTTTGTTTACTTGAGTATGAGAGCAAGTAAACATAGAAAACGCGATCATTGTTATTGCAAATACATAGACAGACAAAGACAAAGTATAGAACTTTATTGAAAGGAAATATAATTCCAAACCAGAGGTGTTGTAAAAGCATCCAGCTACCAATGAAATTCCTTTCACTTTTCTTAAAGCTTTTTTCAGTAATGCTTTGGGAATGGTTCCCAATAAAGGGAAAAAAGTGAGTTTATATAGTTTTGCGTTGTACAACGTTAGTATCAAATCCATTGATGACTTTTCAGTGCATACTTGCTAAACTTTTACTCGTGCTACTCGGCTCATTTTTTCGATGCCTCTACGCATTGCGTGCACGAGATGACAAATTGTTTGTTTAGCTTATGTTAGCACTTTGTCTGATGGTTTTTGAAATAAAGTGATAACCATTTGTTGACCCCTCCAGATAAATGAAACTGCCTGTGTACCACCAGTTGTCCAAGCCGATAAGCATAGTGTCCGTGGACAACCGGTGGTCCATACCGGTAGAACGTGTTAATGAAAACTCTGTTGTCTTGGTGCTCAACATCAGTTCTACTGCATCGTCGAAGTTTAGGATTCTCTGACTAGAAACTGAAGTTCATTCAGGATTCTTCAAATTGTGCAAAATTGATTACTAGGAGTTCTTAAAATTAAGAATTAAGAAAACCCCACAAGAAAAGCTTTACCGGAGTCAAATAACTCAATATCAATATCAATATACCTTCATGTGAGCTGACGAAGTCTCCAAATAGCTCGTTCAGAACATTCAATGTGACATGAACTGTCCTGTTGAAGTCACATGTCGCTGTTATCCAAATCAGCCAATTCAGATCTAGAGATGTTGGTAATCATGAACTTATAATTCTCGTCCTTGACAGTGATAGGCAGGCCAATTTCGTTCTCAAATGAATATGGGACTGTTGACGCCTCCTACCCAAAATGTACACGCACGTAATAGTGACTTTTTCAAAATGATTTGCACAATCTTAGATATTTTGTCGATTTGTATCGTCCCAAATTTGTTTGTAAAAATCCAAAGCCTGTGTGTCAAGACACTATAGTTGCTAAATCTAGGACATCTTGTTAGTGCTTTGAGTCCTAATTCCTGTCTGGTTATTAGAAAGAGAAATAATATCTTTCCCAGAAATGTTGTCACCCCTTAATAATCATCACTACCGCCCGTTTAGCTAACACTATCGACTGTAAGTCGCAACAGTGATCTGTAAGCCTTATCGTATGAACTATTGCCGCTGGCTCTGAAAGTATGTTTCTACCGTCTTCAGCTACGAATCATCTGTGAAGATTTCTACAGACAGGCTCATGCCGTTTGTAGTAGCATTTTATTATTTTGCTGTATCCAGTCCTGAATATTCCTAATTTGGTAAAAATTCACCGCGAATCGTCAATGTACTATTCGTGCCATTGTCCAGTAGCTCTGTATGCTAGCTGCTGTGTTACCATGCAGGTAGTAAAGGTTCAGTGTGAAGGGGAACAAAGTTGCCTATAGTTGCCATACCAGGCAAGATTGGTCTAAACACTGTCACATGTCCGGCACCTTTTGTCCTCCCCAAGACTTGCAATAATAAAAAATCATGAAGATTTTTTTGTCCTTGTCAGTATATAAGGCTTCCGAACCTGTTTCCTACCGAAAATAAGCCTCAGGAAGAACGTTTTAGATCGGTGTCAGAGACACATCCATCCTAGACAACCTCAAAGGTTGTATGCCAGTGAAAGGTATCACCTGCGTTTTCACAGGATTCACATCCAAACATCGACTGTATGCACACTTGCTGTATTTCTTCAAACACTAATTGCATTCTCTCCCTAATCCTTCTACAAATCTGCCCGAAATTTTGGGAACTACAATTGATTGCATAGCGAAGTGCCACATAGTTGACCCGTTTCAATGTCGCAAGCAGCTCGTTCATTACAAGATTTTATAGGAGAGTGGGAGATTTCCAGTGTCGAGTTGATTGTTCTTCGATGGTTTACCATGGTATCCAGGAATGTCGTTATTGAAGTAATTTATTGATTTCATAAAAAAATTTGTGTTTCTTCACTTCTTAAGGGAAAAATAGGATTTAAGAAGACACCTACGGATAGTATAAATATATCGTAGTTGTGTCGGTTGCATTTTGTTATAATCACTAGACTATTGGCCTCAACTCTTGTTAATGAAGAAGTTCGTATTGACCATCGTCATGAAGAACTTTGTTTTGGTGTTTGAAATTTTTTGCGAGTCGCTTTCATTTTCTTGAATTTCTAGCCATCAGCCCACAACGCCTTACAAGATCTGAAAATGCTAGAGCAATTGCAAACGTACTTATGGAAAAATCATGTTCTGAATTTTGCTTGAGTGCAAGAACTTCAATGAGCGTAATTTAAAACTCATTTCAATTACTTGCACAAACAAATTGTTGTTGTCTGAGTATATGTATGTATGAATGTGCGCGTTTTTTTACAATTTTTAAAATATTTTTATAACCATTCTTTTTCTTTAGTATAATTGTTGTTGTTGTTGTTTATGTTGTTGTAATATAAACAAATAAAAACAATCACTCATTTAAGAGTACGTATGTCTCTATCTTTTTTTCGTTTGTTTTTTTTTCGTTGGTTTTTATTATTGAAAATAAACCACAACAAACTTTTTGTAACGACACTAAACAAAACGTCGTATAATGACGTCGAATATAAAGACATTCGTCGCATTAAGCGATAACGTTGACGTTGACGTTGACGTTTACTATGAAGCCAACGCAAAACATGAGCGTTAACAGATATTTTTCTTTAGGCAAACAAACATGCACTAACTAGACGTGGTGTTCATAGTAGTGATCGGTTCTGTGTAGAGATAGACAACGTTGTCGCAGCGTACCAACGGTTTTGGGTCTGTGGGTTTATTGTGTGTGTGGTTTTACGGGGTTGTATTTGAATGACCAGCTTCAAGAGTAACAGTAGAAGCAGCAACAGCAGCAGCGAAGTTAGCTGTACAACACTTGAGCAGTACAAATCGTGGTGGTGGCAGTGTAGTAAAGTCGCCCAACTTTAATTCAAAATAGACAAACGATTCCAAACGATCGCAACACCGATTTTATTCAACAACAACAACTCATTGAGATCGGAGATATTCCAAGTGGACGGACAAAAAAAAAAACTGTGTAAAGAAAAATAAACAAAAACATAACGGTTAATATTTTAACAAACAAAAAAGAAAAAAAAAACACACACGCGCGTTTTGTGAAAAGTACGGAATAAAAACCAAAATTTTTAAAAATTGTCATCAAAGTATCGTAAAATATAGTGGCCACAAATGACAAATGGCTACCATGTGTAACCCACTGTCCAAACAATCAGTTCCCAGAAAGCATCGTTATTAAAACAGGGATCCTAGAAAAAGAGATTGTAAAGATTATTTTATTTCTGTGATAAAAATGCTTTAAAATGTGGACAAATTTGGAATAAAAATCATGTTTTTCTTTTCATAAATTAAAAAAAAAAATTTTTTTATTTTTTTAATAAAAACAAAAAATATAATAAAAACACACTATTTTGTTATCACAAGAGTGGAAATAATAAATACAGCAAAAAAGAAAAGAAAAAAACAAAATTACTCAATCAAAATATAATTATTAAACTGACAACAACAACAACAACAACAACAATGAAAACAAAATAAGAAAAATAAATAAATAAATATGTATAAAAATGCCAAGAAAAACAAACAAAAAATTAAAAAAAATTTAATAAAAATTTATGAAAAAAAATGTGGGAAGTTGTAAATTATCACAGTGTGTGTGAATGAATGAATTTGTAAAAACAAAACACAACGATGACAATTAAAAAAAATTAAAAATTGTTTAAAAATTATTTAAAAATTATTGGAAATAAGAATGAAAGAATTCGTCTTTTTTTCCTCTTAACAAATGAAATTAAATTTTTTAAAAAATTTCTTTAAAACATTTTCTTTAAATCATTTATTGCATAAAACATTATACGGCGGCTAGGGTTTGCAAAAATTCGCATGATTTTTACTGGATTTCAAACCTGAATATAACCTAACACGTGTTTCGGTTCTCTCCATAAGCATTGCTTAAAGACGCTTTGGCTTAAGAATTTGTCAGTCTTTATAGCCTGATATTGAATTTACTTCTGAAGTTGCCGCATCCTAGTAGGTAGTGCATTGGCTTTATTAGACCGTGAGGCCACAACTCAAACCCCCGATCCAACCAAACAGAATATGAAAAATATATTTCTTCGGCAACATCCTTTCAGCAGATTTCTATTAAAAACTGTGAAAATAAATAAAATCGCCATGAAAAGTTTCGCAAAAATCTGTCGTTCAGACGCGAGTTTATACTGTAAGGGTTCTGCCGCTCACCTATTAAAATATTAACACACACAATGTATGTAAGTGGTTTGAGAAGATTGGTTGTAATCCTGACTGACCTATTATGTACAGTGGTGGCCTTATAATTAGAAACGATGTTTCTGGAACAGAGTTCTCTGGAGTGACGAATCTAAGTTTAATTTGTCCCAATCTGATGGAAAAACGTATGTAAGACGACGTCCTCCAAATAAAGCCTTTGATCCCAGGTACACAGTGAAAACTGAAAAACAAATTAACAAACTAAGTCGTTTCTAATTATAAGGCCATCACTGTATGTATTGGGTCTACTTTTGTTTTCTTTCAAAGTTTGATTCCATCAAAGTAAAAGCAGCCCTATTTAAGTCACTTCAGTAAAATAAGGATTTTAATTGTAGCTATTCGACATAGTCACTCTGACCATATGTTCGGAGCTTTAGTATGGGCGTCTTTTCTTAAGAAGGTTGATAATCGTGTTCTTTTGCTCGCTTTACTAATCACTACTGTTATGCCAATGATTTTGTTTTTGGTAGTTATATAGGTAATCTGAAGGCACTGAACGTATTCACCAATAGTTTCTATAAAAAATCTGTGCCTTTTTCTTTCAGTCCAATCATCTAAGGTAATTCATGCCTGGTATATTGTGTCATTCAAAAATGTATGCGCATCACAAGCTTACAACAGCAATGGGCAACGAAAAGTTTCATCTTTTTGATCTCTTCACCACATGCCTTGCATTCGTGTATACCCAGCCCTACGTATACGATTTAGGTGTACATACAAGGTTAAGGAAGTCGTAACAACGCCCATTAGGGCACTTTAGTGGTCTTTTTTTATTATTCATTCACACCCAGGGCTCAACTGACCCATTGTATTCGTTCTAATAGATTGAAAGAAACAATGAGAAGGAAGAAAGGATAAAAGACACGAATACCACAACACAGAAGTGAGTGTCCAGCAAGTTAATAACACTATAATTCTCAGGAGAGCTCTACTTACTGCTCTCGACAGAGAAACTAAACAATCAAAGAAGGCCCTATCCATGGTACTTAATCTCATCCAAGAAAGGGCTGGACTGTTAAAGACAGAGTGTTCAATAGTATTCAACTTTTCCTAGTCGTAATATAGCCTGCACTAATCCATGTAGAATCTGTTCCATATTCCTTCAGTGCCCTGTAAGAAATACAGTAAGGCCATCAGCAATCCTTTTTTAGTAGTAGGCTATAGACTCTTAGATATATATCAACCTGATCCATTCCCCCAAAAGCATTTGCTCCTTTGCCCTGATTCATCTTCTGACAAGGCAGATTGGAGGCTTTGGACAAACTTTTAAGTCGCCAACAGAAAGTACAGCGAATCTCGCGAGAACATACGCCTTCTTCATTTTCGAAATCCAGTAGAAACAGATCCGACCTCTGGTCCAAAGATTTTTATAGACAGAAGCAATGGCTATGAGGCATGACATGTATGACCGTAAGGATTTACCGAGTATATGATACTGATATTCGAATCCTTGCGAATAGCGAGATGGCGAGATAGTGAAGATTACCATTATTCTGCTGTTAATAGGTGGGCTCTTCTAATACTAAATTTGTGTCGCATTTGTTTAAACGCACATATGGTAGACAGATTACCCAGATGGATGGAAAATATCATTTCAATCCTTTTTATATTAAAACTTGTTCTGACAATCTAGTGGAGAGAAGTATAATTTGTTAGTGCTACCGTGGCAGATTAAATTGTTATTAAACACACTCTAATTCGTAGTTGTTTTACAATCGCTATAAAACGATAAATCCTTTAATGTAACTTAAAAATTTCTTACGGTATTGTCGTTTTCAGAATGTCATTTTTTTGCCATTGAAATTATTTTCTAAATCTGCTGATTATTTAATGACCAATAGTTGTTGGTTGGTTCTATAAATTTTCACATTATCTTGATATTTTTAAGGTCGGGTAATTAAATAGTGACCTCTCTAGCGAACAGACTGTTTTCGAATTTGAGATTCATAAATTACATACATATTCTAAAAAAGAAAACAAATACGAAGTATTAACGAATTAAAGAAACAACAAAAATATAAAGAAAAGTTATTATATTTGAATGTTAGCACCGTTTGGCCTAGTACGCACTAGAAGAAAAATAGACTAACACCTATTCTAGCTGTTCTATACACAAGTGACCTTAGAATTAATGGCTAAGTAGTCCATGGGTCTGTGGGAACATTAGATTCACCGATTTTCTGGTTCAATTTGTTAGTGACCTTAGTGCTAGAGACTTGGTGGTATTTGTTGGGACCATATGGTGACATTGAAATCACTGATTCACTAGCTACAGTCAGTTCACTGATTCACATACTACGCTCGTGAGAACCTTATATACGATAGGAATATATCGTGGGGTCTCCCCGTTTTCACAACAGAACAGAGGCCACTGAGGCTTTAATCATTGGGCATAATTCCCGCAGTTAATTTTTTGTAGATAAGCTGGTGCATACTCTCTACTACCTTATTACCTCTGGTTTTAAATAATTCTGCGGACAAGCTATCATGAGTTGCAGATTTATTGTTCTTAAGTCGATTGGATAGCTATTTGAATAGGGATTCCAAAACAATATTTGTAGCAGTCGGGTAATCTTTGCGATCGGAGTTATAGCCCACGAAGCTAATTGCTTTCATCAAATGTGCAAAAAAGGTGTTCTATATAAGTCGTGCAAAATTGTCGCATTATATTTTTTTGTCAATGACTTTCCTTCTTTTGCCGATGGCTTGTCTGATTTGAATTTTAGCTAATGACTTGCATTTTTTGTGTCGATAACTTGCATTTTTGTCCATGACACGCATTTACTTGTCAATAACTTCCACTTTTTGGTCGATGACTTGCATTTTTTGTTAATGGTTTGCATTTCCTGATCGATGACTTATGTTTTTTGGTCGATAACTTCCATTTTTTATGGATTTGCCTTTTTTTTTAGTCCATGACTGGCATACTCAGTATTATTGTTAGAAAGTGCGATGAGAAAGAGAAAAGACTTTCTTCTCGAATTATGAGCCAATATGCCTTGCCACCAACTGAATTCGGTTGTTGTTAACCTATCCGCAACAGGGACTTATACTCTTAATGTATATTTTTGTGGTTGAATTTATAGAATTAAAAAAGCAACCCGTTGTTTAAAGAAAAATTTCTTTTTCCCCGGAATGTTTAACAGCAACGTTTTCAGATTCCTGTGGTGTAGCTCTGGCTGTTGTCAAATAATAGAAGAATATATCCTACATACTCCTAAGTAGCTTTTTCTTCTTGATTTCACCTTACTATAAAGCATTCATACACATGTATATTCAGCAGAAATTGGAATTTTAAATTCTTTCAGCTTTTTCAAATCAATATTATACGAACACCAGCGTTCAAATAAAGTCTGCGTTATAAATTGCATTTGATTTATAACTTCTTTATGACTTTTTAATTATGCATTAAATTAATTGAAAACAATTTATTTTAATTCAAATATGTTTTCTATTTATTCTGTTTATTTGTTTAAATAAATCAAACATTTCTTGTGTAATTCAGATCAGCTTAGCTTAGGCTCTGGGTATCAGTAAAAACCTGCTGGATTTGGAAAACTCTTTTTTTCAATATTTATTTAATAAATTACTGGAAATCAACTTAAATGTTAAATTTATTACCGTGTGTATTAATACATAAAAAAAATTAATAAGAAAAATTATTAAAAAAAAAAACTCATAAAATATGCATTCGACGAATCCCTCCCCAAAAAAAAGGCAGACCAAGAAAAAATCAAAAAAAAAAAACATTCACATATACAAGCAACATATTTCTCAGGCTTGATCTTTAACACTTCAGCTAATCAATTTTGGGACAAAAATCTTTAAAGAAAAAAAAAAAAAGAAATAAAAAATAATTTTTTATGTTTTTCAAATCACACAAAACATGACGAATAACTTTTTCAAGTGCTGGGAAAATGTTTTTTCTTTTGTTCAAATTGTAAATCAAGAAAACTGTGAAAACTTTAGGTGTGGAATAATCGATTAGTGGAACTAACAATGCGTTTCTTAAGCGAATTGGTTATGTTAGGCTTTATTTTCTGCATTTTATATCAAATTTACTTTTGCTGTGGAAAAAATCGATTAAACTTGATCGCTATCAGTTTCTGCAGTACTATTCGATGTGATTTTCATGAAATTTCATGTAATTTCTGCACAGTAGGAAGGTGTAGATAGGCGTAGCTGCTGTGTACATGGTGTCAATTGTGATACCCAAATTTTCCAGTTTCTCCTAGCCCCAGAACCACTCGAAGCTTCTCATGAAGCGGCTCAGACTGTCAATGCTAAAAAGTACCTCCAGATCGTTTATATATTAGGCACCAAGACGTCTATTTCTCCTACTATATGTAGCCATTAGGTGAAAGACAGTCTGCTCCTCTTCCTCACCTCTGCGATTTCTGCAGAAATCATTGCATGCGCAGTCATAATGCAATGCCCTGTAATGACCCCAACAACCATACTGAGCATGATTCTTTGGGATTTAAACGGTCTTGTCGTGATGTAATTAATACCTTACACCACAGTCTCTTTTACAGAACAATTAATTGGTGGTATAATGATCCACTAAGGATGTTATAGGTTAAGAAGAATTGTAAAGATTCCTTTTCATTATGTTTTCTCATACGATTTAAATAATCTATGATGCGTGGCTGGTTTGTACCAAAATTTCATTGATTTTCAATGAAGTAGCCTGTCATCTTAGAACATGTCAATTTAAAGCGGGGCTTAGAGAAAGAAATTCAAAGTATTTGACTTAGACTTTCCTCTTGTACAGCTTACAATAATCCGCGTAACTGCATTTTTTCTTGGCCAAATTTCATATTGCAGCTACGATCATTAACGGATGAAATTTTTCTTGTAAAACTTATCCAAATAAAGTATTGTTGACACAGCTATGAAAGCAACATTAAAGCTTTACACCTTTAAAAGAATCGTAGGCAAGATATGGGGTCTCGGACCAACCTTCTTATACTGGCTTTATTGGTGACTGGTGGGCAAACATCAATGCCGCTGTAGTGTTGTAAACAAAATATGCAAGCAGTCGGATTTCCCGGTCACCAGTTCGCTCTGTTCCACTCAAACCAAGGCATTATTTGCTATACTCTGTTGGCTCCTCTCTGACCTTTTATTAAAGATGGATGAGATGGTGGCAGTAAGGTTCAATGCCGTTAAATCCTGGTCCATCCAGGCCTATGGAAAAGCTGCTATTCTGGGAAGACATAGACACATCATGAATGATTATATGATGCGTTATAACTTTGTGAATAGAAATTTGGATTTAAGGATTTCAACTAGGAATTTTTGGTTTAAAGATACGGTTTCGAACCCTAATAGGATTCCTGAGGTTTATTTCGGTGACTGAAAATTGAATGTCAGTGCGGGGTGTAGTCGGTGTCTGTGTTTCTCAGATGGAGGTCTTGACCATTTTTAAAATGACACAATGGTTAGACGGATTTTCCGTACTCGGAAAGTCAGATTAAGTTTAAAGTCCTCACGAACCTATTGTTAACGACCGTCCTTTTTCCTGAATGCGAAGGATTTTTCAAGGAAATTTTGTATCATTCAGTGGTACCTACTCTGTTCTTTTATTCAAAGGGTTTATGATTTCGATGATTTCAAAATGGTGGACAGAATAGACTTTGATCCAAGCAGTGTTTCCCAGGTGGTGGGCATGGTTATTTTAAAAGCTACGTAATGCTTCATGGAAACTGGGTTTTTCCCTCAACGTCTCTCTATTTACTCAGGCAGCTAGGCTGTAAATAAGTACTTAAAGAACGTCACTACGACATAAGTACACGACCATGAATATCGGAGAATTCTCAGGGAAATTTCAGATCATTGTATGGGAACATAGTGCCCGCAAATAAATTTGCCAGAAATAGCACAGAACTCACAGTATCCGACATTCTGCATGGTATAGATAGTCTAGTAGATAGTGTGTTGGCTTATTAAACGTGATCCCACGGTTCAGACCACAGCGGAGAGATCTTGAGCAAACTAAAATATGAAGTTTTAGTTCGTAGGCGACTTCCTCTCAGCAGATTTCTGGAAAAAACTCTAAGAGTAAATAAAAATTGCCATGAAAAGTTTCTCAAAAATTTATCGTTCGTAGTCGACTTTAGGGTTCTGTAGGGTTCTGCCACTCATGGATAAAATTAACACAACTTGGGAGAAACTAAGACATAATCTTGGCTAAAGAGTTGTTATAACCAATTAAATAAGTAAGTAAGTAAGGTGACTCTTATGTGGAGTTCAGGACATGGGAATTGTTAATAAATTGCCCAACTTCGCTGCAGAGCTTACAATTTCCGGTATTCTGTAGAGGGTATAGGTGTTTCTCAGTTGAAATAGATATTCTCCAATCGTTTTACATGTTTATTTTCGTTTGCAGCAGGAAGTTACATGCAAAAGTGATTCTATTGTGCTTGTATGGATACGAAAAGGGACTGGTTATCGTTTTCTATCTTAGGATTGTGCAGAAAAAAGAATCATTGCATATGTCGACAGACTTGGTATTCCCTTGAATAAATTCTCCAATCAAGATTTATTTTGGAGTCTCGTTAGTTTTCTTTTGGGTATGCTTTGATCCCAGATTGAATGTAGATTTTGATTTGGGAATTTAACCTCTAGGAATGCGATAAATTTCCTATGATTTGTGTACTAATTAAAGGTGCTATTGTAAGCCAAGTGATATGAGGTAGAGGAAGGAAGGTTGCGTTTATTTAAGATTGCTTTACAGTTGGGCTTAGCCGCCAGACTGTATTGGCTTAAGATCTGAAGATCTTTCAAAATGAAAAGACGAATTCTTTTATTTTTTTCAAGTCAATGAAAAGACTGCGGGTTACTTATGATGCCTACTTTTGCGAATTTTTTATTATTTTTATATTTTTTTTGTTACAAAAGTTACGAAATAAAATAGTCTGCATAATTGTAAAAACTCAAAAGAGAATGTCAAATGAAAACTTGGCTAAAATATATTAAATAAAACAAAGAAAAAAAAAACAATTTAAAAAAAATTTAAAATCAGTTTTTTTTTAAACAAAAATTACACAACAAGTGATGAAAATGTGCAACTAAATTAAGGAAAAACATTTTCTTTGTAATTGAAGAAAAATAGCTGCTTGTGAGTGTCAAAATTCCTTAAAATTAAAAACAATCAAACGTAACCGAAACCAAAATAGCAAAACTAAAAAACACACACAACTGAAAAGCGTTTAAAAGCCAAGTGATTGTAAATGTTTAATAACAAATGACGTTAAAAGCCTTTGAACAGTAAGTGCCAGTGGGGCTATTGAATCTTGAGTTGTTAACGTTCAAAGAAAAACAAAAATAAAAACAAAAACAAAGAAAACATCAACGACAACAACAAAAACATCAAAATATTTAACTGGTCAACAATTATGCGTTCATATCAGCGCGGTTTCTTTTGTTCCGACCTTAGCATACGTTATCCGTATCATGAGTGCACCATTACAGTGCCAATGCTGCTGGTGTGCATGCTTTTACTGCCGATGCTGTTCCTAAGCGTGGTGGAGATTATGCGTTTGTGTCATAATTTTCGCCTGCGCCAATATATACGCAATGTCAGCTTTAGTTTGGGTTGCTTCAGTTTTGGTTTCATAGCCACGTACCTATCAACGGAGTTGGCCAAGAATGTCATACGACGCCTTAGGCCACATTTTTATACCGCCTGTCGACCGCAAATGAACGACGGCAGCACATGTGACGATGCCAAGAATAGTAAAATGTTTGTGGAGCAATACTTTTGTACAAATCCCAATCTATCGACCCTACAGATAAGGGAACTGTATGTATCATTCCCCAGTGCCCATTCGTCGTTGTCATTCTATGCCATGCTATTTTTGGCCTTCTATTTGCATGCCATATGGCGTGGCGGTCGTGGTATCAATCGTGTCTTACGTCATCTCTTGCAATTTTTATTCGTGTCTATGGCCTGGTTTATATCGTTAAGTCGGGTGGCCGACTATTGGCATCATTGGTCGGATGTTATGGCTGGCGCTTTAATGGGTATAATCTATGCAACACTAACAGCCTTCTATATGGGTAGATTTCTGCAACTAAACACCAGCAGCAACAGCAGCAGCAGTAATGGTAATAGTAGCCACCACCACCACCACAATAACAACAAAATTGTTTCCTCTGCGCCCAGCCACAATTGTAATTTTAATGTAAACCCCAACAGTCTGGTAGTGGGTGCTGCGGGTGCTGGTGTCGGTGTTGTGTCAGCCACAGCGGCTGGTATGATAGCCAACAAGTTGAAATCGAATTTGAAAAAATCATCATTACAACATGTACCCTCAAGCGTTAGTTTTAGCCAGACATTGCAACAATTGCAGTTGCAATGCAGCAGCATAGACGATCAAACCTGCGAGTCAACAACAGCTTTATCATCATCATCATTACGCGACTCATTGGCAGCCGCCAAAGAGCATCTTATATCATCTAATGAATGTGTTTGGAAATCGGGAACATAGAGAGACCCAACAGCGAAAACATCAACAACAAAAACAACGACAGCAGCATTATAATCATCATCATCATCATCGCCATTATCAGCGGCGTAAAGAGTGTAAGTGAGTTTGCTTTTTAGGAAAAAAAATCGCAAAAAAATTGAAAAACTATCTGCTCTGCTGCAAGTTTAGAGTTACTTTGGCTGTTTTTCATTGTTGCAGTGCCGTTGTGTCTCTCTCTCGATTATTTTTATTTATTGTTTGTGCAACCCATTATATGTAACTGGCTGGCTTCTGTTGGGATGCTTTGCATGGCACTGTTGCTGCTACTGCTGTGTGTGGAATAGAAAGAATTCTTGTCTTTTCCACAATCCCATTTCCATTTTAGTTTTCATTTTTTTTGTTTTTAGTTTTTTAGTCGTTATTTATTTTATTTTTTTAGTTTCTTTTTTTATTTTTTATTTTTGCCAACAATTATTGTAATTGAGAAATTATTATGATGTGTATTGAAATGTGATAACCTTTTTCTTATTTCTATGTATAGATGTTTATTCTTTAAATATGTATGTACGTATGTATATTATTACAGTAGTATTAAGTATCTGTTTAAGCTAGAGACAGTTGTGAGAGAAATTATAGCATTTTAGGAAAATAGAGCGAACCGTTGGGAAGCAAGATTATGTTTAAGAGAGTCTCTCACAAACTAAAAAAACTGAAAACTTTTTTAGAGCACTTAAGCAATTCAGGTGTAGAAATTTTCTAAGATATACAGTTCAATTCCCAGTCAAATTCAATCGAATAAATGGTGCACATAGAAAGCAAAAACAATTTATAAAAAATTTGTATGTATTTCAAGACTTTCAGGGCCTTCGCGTAAAGATAGATCGATTATTTGTTTAACAATCTCAGAATTTTTTTTTACCGTCTCTTATTGTTCTCATTATAGAATAGTCATCCACGCTTAAATTTTGTTTAAAATTCTCATGTAAAGTTTCTTAAATCTGTCATACGAAGTCGACATTATACTGACGTCCATTCATAATTAACACACACAACATGGGGGGCGTTAGAAGCTAGGTTATAATCCTGACTAAAGGATTGAAATCCTAAATTAGGTAATTAAGTATCCGTATATAATTTCAATATAAAACATGGACCAAAAACACAGCCTTAATATGCTCGTTGACGAAAATAACACCCATCTTCTACTCTGTTCATTGTAATATCACACTCAATCTCTTCCCTAATCCTGGAACCATTCGGAAATCTTAATAATATTGTTATTATTGCTCGAAATTACTCTGTAAAGTCTTTTTCCAACTTATTGCTGTGGTAAACCTTAGCATGCCGCCCTTTGTCTATAAAGGCAAATACCTAAATGTGTTTTCGTAATTCTATCTCCTCATCAGGGAATTGACAAATAGCATTTGAAGTGATTGCTGTCGATCCTTTAGCAAACAACGCTCGGTCAGAATACCAGATAGAATGATCCGTACCTCTCAAACTTTCCTTCGCAAAGTATACCCTCTTGAACTGATTTTCCCAATTAGAGATGTGGAAACTCCAGTCCTAATAAGATCACCTATTCACTCATTACCTACAATTCTTATGTGTGAATGGAATAATTTGAAGTGCAATCTTGATCCTCCTGCCTACTTGGTTCAGCTGGGGTTCCTGACAAAGAAGTTGAGCTTTCCATTTTTCACATTCCCGACGGGTTAGTGTGTTCAACTTCTTATTAGAAGCCTAGGTGCCTTTTTTACTGCGACACAACGCAGTGCTTGTAATAATTAGATGAAGAAGAATACTGTTCACTTCTTTCGTCTCTTCAACTTCTGCAGAAGTGTTTCACTAGAAGATCAATTCCATTCGTTTCGCCTGTGCACCTTTATCTCTTGTTGCGTAAAAGTTGAGTTTTTTATATCCCTAGACAAATTTCTAGCGAAGTCCTGAGTATGGAAATAAAAACTGTGAAGGTCTAATACACTTCAGATAATGTTCCAGTACGTCCCTCTTTGTATATTAGATTTTTTCCTAAAAATAAAATAACGGTTTGTTGTTTTTATTGCAGCCTCACTTAATCGTATTTTAAAGCGTAGTGCTATAATTTCTCTCATTACTGTCTCTTGTTATACTATACCATTCAAGCTGCTGGTATAGTGTACCTTGTAGTAATAGTATACGAGTATGAATATGCTATTGTGAGTCTTTTTCCTTTTTTATTCAATATTTTATTGTTGTTTCTTTGTATATTTTATATGCCAATTTATGATGCATATAATTTTTTATGATAATTCGTTATGCTTTTTTCAGTTTTTTGTTTCTTTTTCTTTTTTTTTGTTGATTTTCTATATGCTTTCATATGCTTTTATTTTTTATTGTATTCTCACTGTATGCTGTTTGCTACTAGCATCCGATGACGATGAAGATATAAATTTCATTAAGAAACAATGTATGGGTCTTTTGTGTTAAAAATATCGACATTTATGGACATGGATTAGTGATTATGCCCATTTAAAGATTCGGTAAAAGACATATGCACTGGCAAACAATATGCAAATAAAAAAAAATACATCAGATTTGAATAGTAACGGACATCCGTTAAGGACGTTTCAAGTGACATTTGAAATAAAAGTCACTTCAAATGCACAATTTGCAAGAATGAGAATGAGAAAAAATGAATGCTTTAGCTTTCAGCGGGCACATTAAAAATGATTAAAAGCCTCATTAAAATTCAATAGAATTGTTTTTAAATTTGCTTAGGAATTTGAAAAAATTATACAAGGTTTCTGCAGAAATTTTGGTTCATATAATGGCAATGAAAATTCAATTCAATGTTCTTTAAATTAATTGTCATTTGGGCATTGTTGTTGTGCGATTGAAGTACAACATACAAAGCATATTCCCTTAAAGATTCCATTGTTCCATTGAGAACCCTTTGATTTAATATTTGACTTCAAGCGTTCTTTAATAGGCCCACGCTGCTAAAGCCAGAACAGAGTTCTTTTCTCATACTGTGTCTTTATTTGCCTGTGATTCATTTTATTTTATGAGATCCCGAATCCCAGCTCAAGTGGCAATTTGCAAAAATGAACAGGCCGACGAGCTTGAGAAAAGGGTGGCTCAAAAGGTACTGATAGTACTGCAGTGTACGATTTTCATCACTAATCGCATCACCTTTCAACATGTCCAAGAACTCCTCTTCGAAAGTCTAGTGTCAAAATCGTTAATACATTTCCCACAGCCTACTCTGTTTAGCATTTTGAAGTAAGCGTTATACACTTAGTGGTTCTACCGTAAAAATCCGTTCATTAAACCAAAAGTCCTTCGTATGAATTCTAAAATTTCAATAAATTTGTAAGAAACCAAGTTATCGATTGCAATGAGTTTTACTGTCACTGGTTCAACTCTTTATTTTAATAGAAGACCCAGTTGTTAGTCAATTCAGTATAGCAAATAATGTTTTAGTTTGAGAGGAACAGTATTTACTTGTGACCAGGAAATACTGACTGTCTATTAATATGCAATGATTATGGTATTTATTCACCTTCCAGCAACCGTCAGCATCGTAATGCAATGTAGACTGTAAACCGCATAAGTTCAGTGCACTCTGATGACAATTGCTTTAATTTTTGGCGCAAAATGATGCAGTAATTTTACACCCGCTATCATATATTTTCTTGTGGGAAAACTCTCATTCGCTGCTCAAAATAATAAATGCGCTGCTGTTTTTTGTTGATTGTGATTTTACATGTTAAAGTATTCATGCATGAAGTGTCCAATACTTTATATTGCTGTCTTTAGAGGCTAAGATATCTCGATCAACTTAATTTTGTTGCCACTCAATATTATTTTATGAACATTTGAGATGTTGTCGTCGGTAGCAGTTTCTTTGGAGCCTCTACCGTGAACATTGTTCTCGGTGCTCATTTCGACTCTGGTAAACATAGCAGAACACTACAGTAAGACCCCGCTTAACGCTGTTCCGCTTAACGCTGTTTCAGTATTACGCTGTAGTATTGGGATTCCCCTAAATCGCACACTGTATGGATACTTGTTGTATACTATGTATCTTCTTCAACGCTCTTTTGTTAGTCTGTCCAGAATAAAAATTCCAAATGTATTTTCTGAAGTCGGAATCGCAGTACGAACGCATCTTTCCTGCGTCATAGTTGATTTATTAAGCTGCCTCGTTTTACGCTGTTTCGTTTAGCCCAGGAATTTATTGGAACGTATCACCCGCGTTAAGCGGGGCCTTACTATACTCACTCGTTTTCGCCGCAGTCTTCAAAGTAGTGTGTTGTGGCTTATGAGATCAGAGCCCATGGTTTAGTAGATCCCACTTCTGAACGAAATGAAAGGTAAAGAAAAAAATGTTTTTCTTTCAGTGACTTCCGCTCCGCAGTCTTCTGGCGAGAACTCTGAGAGTAAATATAATTGCTTATTAGGCGAGAGTGTTTTAAACCCCATATGAGGTATTTCGATCAAAACGAAATATGAAAAAAAGAAATATTTTTATCGGCAACCTTCTCTCAGCAGTCGTTTTCTGGCAGAAAATCTGGGGGGAAAAATAAAATTACAATGAAAAGTTTCTCAAATTATGCGTTAAGAGTCCTCGTTAAACTGTAGGTTCCATCACTCATGTATAAAATTTACACAAGCAACATGCGTCGTGTGAGAAGCTAGGTAGTAATCCTGACTAAAGGGCTGTTATGACCAATTAAGCAAGTAGAACCAGTTGCAAACACTAGATATTCGAGATGCAAAGTTCAAAGGAAAAACATACATGCATACATACCTACATAATTGGTCATTACAACCCTTCAGTCAGGATTACGACCTAGTTTTTCACACTACTTATGTTGTGTGTGTTAATTTCATACATGAGACCTACAGTTTAAAGTTGACACCGAACGACAGATATTTGAGAAACTTTTTTATGGCAATTTGTATTTACTCTCAGAGTATTTGCCAGAAATCTGCTGAGAAAAAGTCGCCGAAGAAATACTTTTCGTATTTTATTTTGATGTCTGGCCTGGGGCTCGAACCCTGGCTTTACGTCTAATAAGCTAACACATTACCTACTAGACTACGGTGACTTTCAAAGGAAAAAAAGAAATGGAAAATTAAATAAATTTGAAAAATCGCTTTCAATGAAAATTATACAATAAAAAAAAAAGATATTAAATAATAATTTAATAACTTAAATGAATAGCATATTCAAATCTAATTTAAGCTATGAATACTACTTAAACTTTGGTATTCCTTTTAATGTAGAATGTAGTTTTGTTCATTGTGCAGCTAAATTTTACACGATACCCTTCCATTTTGCTTTAATTTTTATTGGACCAAGTCCTCAAATAGTTTTAAATTAATTTTTAGCAAAAATTTATCATCTAAGAAAACATTCGTTTTAAAAAACAAAAAAGCATTCTTAACGTCTTGCCTCTGTTTTAAGTAAAACTTAATAAATTTTAAGCTGTTAAGAATATTTATTAAAATATTATATTATTAGTTAAGAATTTAATTAATTTAATTTAAATTAATTTAATTAATTAGTTTAATTAATGAATTATAAAATTAAGTAAACAAAACATTTCATTCAATGGTTAAATACCATGATGATGATACCATGTCCACCCATTGCATTTCAATTTTTTATTGTAATTATTTAAATAGTTTTTTAATAGATTCCAGTGTGTATTATTATTATTATTATTGTTATTGTAAATTAAATATTTAAATAAAATCACTTTAAATAAATATAAATTTTAATTTTTTTATTTAGTTTTTAAAAAAAATTTCCCTTAGTTTTTGCATTTTGTTTTGAATTTTTTTGTTTTTTTTTTTTTAATTTTTATTCTCTTAATTCTATTTAATTTAATTTGTAAGTAAATTTCCTTATTTATTGTCGCATTTGTTTATTTATTTTTCTCATTTTATTTTGTATTTTGTATTTCAAATTGTTTATTTAAGCCACTAATCACCAGTAAAATATTTATTCATTAAGTTTACATAGCACGAGTATAGTTTATAGCTGTATAGAGTAGCATAGTATAGTGGAGATTGCTTTATTTGCCAAATAAAATTGTTTAAATAGCACAACAAATAAATACGAAACTGTCTCTTAATAAATAGTTTTCATTTTACTACGCAGTGTTAAGTGGGTAAATAAAGTTTTAATGCCAGAGAGGATTGTTGCGACCAACACACACAAGAGGTAAAAATCAAAGAAAACAGGTTCTATCGCATTAAAACTGGGTCAAACAGTGTTCAGATTCATAATAATATAATTTGTTAAAGACCTTTAATCTGCTCTAATTTTGAAACTGAACTCCTTGTCCCACATCAATTGTAGGCCAGTGTACTAATTGTCGTGTAATGTGACTAAACGATATGTGTTGCCCTTTACTTATACACGGTTTCTGCACAATGGCTCCCTCATTCACAAACCCTTACCAACTTCATCGTGTTACTTGATAGGCACCCCCCAGGCGTTTCCTTTTGCAATTTCCTCTGCTTTAAAGCCGCATATGTTGCAAGTATTTTGTTTTCGTTTTTCTTATCAGAGAATCTAGCTGTTGAAAGTTTTTTTAACCATTAATTCGATCGAAATAGTTCTACAGAAATCGGGTAGTTCGAAGGACAATCAATTTGGTCCCATGACGTTTTCACTGCTTAAGATGCAAGAGTTTTCAAAATTTTTTCATTTCTTCTATTCGACCAATATTTTCTATTTTTTAGTCTTGTCTACGTAAAGTTTATAAAATTTTTCAACAGCCTGCAGTTCATACCTTTTCAGTAAAAGACTGGTAAAAAATGTTGATGATGTCTGGTAACGTCAAATTTTCATTCAAATTTAAGCCTTAATAATATAACAGCCATCTTGTTGACATCATATCTGTCAAATTAGTTGTCATTTACACAGTCTGTTGTGCCAAGTCACCACGGACGGGGATTGCATTTAACAACACATGCAAATAATGAACTTGTTTTATCAAAATGGCTGTTCATTTCGGGCCACAAACTGTGCTCTTAGCTCATTGTACGACTGGTATAATTGCCCTACTACGCGGGCGGAATTCACAATATGGTGGATAAATTCGAGTCTACTGGTTTAGTAAACAATCGGTAAACATTTGGCAGGAGTTGCTGAAAACATTGCCGCTGAACGTGAGAGTGAGTAAAATAATCCGAGGCAAATTCGACCTTCTGCACACTGCTATTTTGGCGATTTTTGAGTCATGAGTTGGCTTTGGCGTAATAGATTATAGTGGGAATGACGTGTGGTCGCTTAATGTGCTCTGGAACAGTTGGCCCTAATTAGGATTGAAAAATAATTTTCAGAAATGAAACCAATTTCACGCTGAATGGATTCCAAAAGAAACAAAATTCTGAATTTGGGGTGATACTGATCGCCGTGGTCTAGTAGGTAGTGTGTTGGCTTATTACACGAAAAGCCAGGGTTCGAGCCCCAGGCCAGACATCAAAATAAAATACAAAAACTCTGAGAGTAAATAAAAACTGCCATTAAAAGTTTCTCAAAAATCTGTCGTTCGGAGTCGACTTTAAACTGTAGGTCCCACCACTCATGTATAAAATTAATACACACAACATAAGTGGTGTGAGAAACTACGTTGTAATCCTGACTGAAGGGTTGTAATGACCAATTACGTACGTAGGTACGTACTGATCCACATCAAGATGAAGTATATCCAATGTCTACCGAAAAAGTCACTGTTTTGTGTGGATTTTGGGTTTGCAGCTTCACCGCTCCATATTTCTTTGAGAGCAGTGTTGGCCAGGCAATTACTGTCAATGGCGAGCACTCTGGTTACTAACTTCTTTTAGCCAGAACCGTATGTTCTCGAGACAAACATGTGGCGCGACTTGCCACACAGCTTACGCCACATTGTTTATTTTGCTATAGAATTTTGTGAGAATGGTCATCGCCATCAAATCATACCAACGACAACAGTGGAGGCATTATAATTAGAAATGACAACATGTATGTTTGTGAATTTGTTTTACAGTTTTCAGTTTTTCCATGAGATTGGAGCAAATTAAACTTAGGTTCGTCACTCCAGAAGTCTGTTCCAGAAACATCGTTTCTAATTATAAGGCCACCACTGTATGATGTGAATTGATGTGAACTGTACGATTTGACCCCATTATGCTTTAACTTGTGGAGTTTTCTTAAGTCAACGACATAATTAAATAATTTATGTTCAAGATCTTAACTATGGCCATATCGATTATCTCAGACACCAGGCAGTTTTCGTGTTAGTCGTGGCCTTTTTTTGTAGAGGTAACACATTCAGCGTAATGCCACTCCACTAACCAATCAAACCTATGCTATTTTTCATCTACATATTAAAAACCACCTGACCTTGTTTATCTGCCGTTTGTGTCATATTCTTTTGGATTCGAAGGACCATTTTAGCATTTAATTTTTCGTACAGCTAATGTTTAACTTTGGTTTTCAGTTTAAATAAAATGTGATACTTTGCATATAAATTTGTTGGTATTTTTTTTGTTTATTTTTTTCTTTTTGTTTTCTAATATTTCTTAACGACTATTTTAAATTCATTGTTGAAATTCAATTGTGATACTTTTCAGGTATTTTCGAGCATAAATAAAAGATGACTTTTTATACTTTATAAATATATAAAATATTCAATTACTGTACCACTACCACCATCACCACCACCATCATCGGCAG
The DNA here is from genome assembly GCA_932273835.1 of Sarcophaga variegata. NCBI lineage: Eukaryota > Metazoa > Arthropoda > Insecta > Diptera > Sarcophagidae > Sarcophaga > Sarcophaga variegata. The sequence goes on from OW026362.1 coordinate 12,017,964, forward strand.
CAGCAAACACAAAAAAAGTTTTATTTTTGTATGATTTTCTATACTTACCTATATCTCTACCCGTTTGTCTTTCAAATGAAATAAATTTCATTTTCATTTCAATAAGTGATTTAGACAAATACAATTCATATCATCATACAAGTGTATGTATGTACATACATATATTCTATGCCTTTACTTTTATAGAAACTGAATGAATTGTAGAGGAATAATAACATTAGGGTCGTACAAAAGTAAAACAAGAAAAATAAATTCAAATCTTGTAAGAGTTCTTAAAAGAAAACTTTTCTACATGCCATGTGCTAACAGCAGAGGTTAGGTAAGTAAGTTTTACATGCCCGGCATTCACTGGGTTAGTTAGTTAATATGAGAATATTAGAGAAAGTCCTCTCCAAAAACATACAAAATAGCATTCATTGTCATCATCATAGTCTTCTATGACATGTTTTCGAAAAATAGTTTTCACTTTTCGAAATTCCAAACTTTTTCGAGAAGTTGCCAACTGCCTAAAAAAATAATAGTTGCCAACACGACACTACTAAATAGTAGTGTTGGTTAGCTAGCTATGTGGAACACACAGCAAGAATACCATCCATTTTATTATTATTCTACTCAACAATAGAACCTCTGCATGGTTCAATTATCGTATTTCATGATTCGTTAAATTCATATCTAAGCATGTATTTGTCTTCTCTTCTCCTATTTTTTTCTTCCTCGTCCTTCTTTCTTTGTCTATCTTATTGTTCTTAACATTCTGTTTTCTATTCTCCTTCTTCTATTATTTTATCTCCATTTATCCGGCATTCTTTTCTCTGTATTAAGATGGTTTTCATCAATGATTTTTTCATTAATTTTTTATTCATTTTTTTCTTCATAAAACTAAGCCAAGAGAAAATATAGACGAAAATACACCATTTCCTAAAGGGGCCTTTTTTTATAACACAAATTTATTTCATTGCAATACAAATATATTTGAATAGTAACCTTAGGACAATATACAGTCACACAGATAATTATACTTACCCCCCTAAAAATCATTTTTTTTAAAAAGTAATGAATTTCTAATCTAAAATTTCTTTACATTAGCGTCTGTAACGACACATTTACTTAAATAAAGAAAAAAGATTCCCAAAATCTATGAATTTGTGACTGCAGTTTGCTTAAAACCAATATGGCACCACAGAAAATTATACGTACGACGTATATTTCGTATAAAATTTTTCCAAGGGTAGCCCGGTATATAAAAGGTATTGTGGTTAAAAATCCAAGGACTACAGCCGTAGAAATACGAAATACCTCGGAAAGTGATCACATCGAAACAGTTCAAAGTGTTTTGAGAAATAACGGTTTCCGCAGCCGAGTGCCGAGAAAAAAGTCACGATTGGAATTTGCGCAGTAATATATGGACAAGTCAACTGATTTTTGGGCGAATGTAATATTTAGTGATGAGGACAAATATAATTTGTTCGGCTGTGACGGAAAACAAACAATTTGGCTCTAAAATCAGTTGACTTGTCGATATATTATCATTTTTAAAAAAATGATTTTTAGGGGGGTACGTATAATTACCTGTGTTACTGTATGTCAGTGGCCACTGTCAACAGCTATCGATCAGCTGACTCTTGCTAAAATTTTGCACAAGCTACGCCAGATAGCAGGCTAGAGGAAAGAAGTGAAAACAAGTGACCATAAAAAAAAAAACTCCCAAAATTAAGATTGATAATCACTACTATAATGATGCTTCATCAATGGTAAATACGTTGGTTTATGTTAGGTTAGGTTAGGTTACACTTGAGTACACAGCACCATGTGACGCCGCAGGTAAGCATTGTCCCTGTACTGAACGAATTCCATCAATCCCGTCGAAAAAGTTGATCAGCGCAGGGTAGGTGGTAAAGAGTTTCATTAAATTTTGTTGATGCCCTACAAGCACGGAATAAGCCGAGCATTCTGGACTTGAATCCGAAGTGTACAAAAAAAATTTCGTGATATAGTAACAGCCGATTGGAGATCTACTGTGCTGTGATTTTGTAGTTGGTTTTAGAGTTAATAAATTATTAAACCTGGTTCAAGCTCATTATGAAGACGGAGTCATGATTACAAGTGCTCTTAGGAACTATCCTTAACCTTAACCGTAGGTACCATCAAACTTGTTGGCAAAACAAGAGGCTGCAAACGCAATAGTAGAACTAGGCACAACGAAAGCATAGCAGCACGGGAACTATGGTCATGTCAAAATTTTGGGTATTTTTGATCTGGATGTCTGTATTAACGACGAGATACCTGAACTGGTATCTAAAAATGCCTGATGTATTCTGCTATCACAATGGTGTATACCTCACAGGGAACGTTGTGAAAGTATTCCCTGACGAATTCAGATCGCGCGACAATGCAGGATGTGGAATATTGCTTTCAGTGCAGGATTATTACAGTACCATTCATGGTGAAATAATGGCTATAAACACCGCCGCTGTGTGAATCCGTGATCATAGTATATCGAATGGAAATAGAATTCGACTATATCCTGAATGTAAAGCGACCAGTAAATCCCATGGGAGTGATTACACCACATGCAGTTTTATCCAAGAATGCTGAATGTCTATGGAGGTGATATGGGTTTCTGAATACGAGGAAACAGCAAAGCTAATACACTTGGTACGTGCAGAGCGTGAAACATACAATCTTCAACAGACTCTATTCATTTGCAAAATGATGAAATGAAATATGAGATAATGAGTATCGGTTTAAGCCTAACCAGATTCCGTCTTAGGAAACATTAATAATGAGGATGAAGAGGAGATGACAAACCATTTTCTCCGTTATTTTCGAGAAAATAAAATGAATGTTTCCTGGGCACCCCTTGAAGTTATTGACAGAACAGATGTCTAGCCAACGGTACTTTAGACACGAAGGACCATTGTCATTCCATTCTGCATGGAATTGTGATTTTTAAGTTTAATGTTCATAGTCCGCTCTGGCTTACAAAATTTTCTGATTGAAGAAACTATTTTCAGTGCAGGTTTAGCTTTGGTTTTGCTTTGAAATGGTGTAATCCGGACAACAATAAAGAAACTTTTTAACTTGAAATTTCAAAATAAAGGTACGATTATATGGTTGTATTGTGTATATTTGTATACGAGTGTGTGTTGAAGCCTGTACATGTGTACACATATGTACATATGTAGGACGAGTCATAATAATTTCAATGCCAAGTATATGACAATGTAACGAAAAAACGAAACAAAATGATATGAAAAAAAGCGAAATAAATGAAAAGAAAAGAAAAGAAAAGAAAAGAAAAGAAAAAAGAAAGAAATACTAAATGTAATACAATAAAAAAGACAACAAGAAAAACTTGTGTTTTCTAAAGATGCAGTAGAAGATGCAGGAGAAAAAAGACTAGAAAAGGATATTTAATGACAATGAAAAGAAAAAATATGACGTTTCACATACACACACGAACATAGATATGTATATACTTACGCACCTATACGCACAGTTAAAATTTACGCACGTCTGGACTTGAAAATGTTACAATTACATACAAAGACACACAATTATTCATACACACATCGCATTTAGTCACTGATACACATGCAATCAGATGGTAAAGGAAAATCAACAGCAACATTTAATCAAACAGTCATGTTAATACGAATAAATAGTAAAAATATTATCAGTTGTTCGGCTATAGGGCATTCATCCATATACGAGGGTTGTACTCGTACAAAATTCAACTCATTGAGTTACTGGAGGTAAACAATCATAGGCAACGGCGCGTGTTTATGGGAATGTTGGCAACTGACGAACTTAGTTTCATAGAAAAATCATCTGTCAGTGATGAGGGTATGTATGTGAACATACAAAATTGTCGAGTTTGCGACAATACTAACGCCCACGACATCCAAGAGAGTCCAATGCATTCAGGAAAAGAGTTACTTTTTAGTGTGGATTTTGGACTGGTGTCGTCATGGATTCATGTTTCTTAAGGACGTCATTCACTGTATTATGGGTAGACATGCAGAAAGAATGCTGATCCCATTTAACGACTTCTGCCGTGGTTGCAGATCCGTTGAGGAATGGAGGAGACTGTTATCCACTTTCTTTGTAAATGCCCATCTCTTGCGAGGTGCACATATAGGCTATTTGGCTCTCCAACCCGTGTCAGCTTGACAGAGCTATCGTCTATTAAAGTCAAGGAAATATCCTCGTTTATAAAGCTTTCGGGATGGTTTTCCAGCTCGGGGTAGTCGTGCTTTAAATGTACAGCCCTTGCGCTGACCAACTTCTCCCTTCCTGGTTTGTAGGAACTTGGTCAGTTCACTTGGACTGCGTTCACCTGTGGTGTCACAACGGGTCGCTATGCGTACTCAAGTGAGCTTTTGGTATAAAAGCTACCACACTAACGTAACCTAAATAAGGTTAGGTCAGATGGTCAGGCCATCGCTGTTAAGGGCCGGTACTACAGGTCCACTTGTACCAACTTTTTTTTGGCGTGAATTGGGTGATCTGAACCTTAACGGTATGCGGGTTCAAAAGGGTGACGTAACGTTCTGTGCAGCTCATGACACATTGAATAATCTGCACGAGCACTTTGAGGGCATGGTCATCTCATGTGAAAGTGATGGGTACCAACATCCGACATTACTTTTCGTAAGATTCACTCCCTCATTTCTGTAACTATCCTAGCCTTTTTTCCTCTGTTTTGTATGTGTGTGTGTGTACTTTATCAAGCAAGTGTTGCTTTCGTTGCAAATTGATGATGAGTTGATGCCTTTTCTTTTCATTTTTTTGTTGTTGTTGCCCTCAATATTTATATAGACAAACGTAACAATTTATTGAACAAATTGTTAACCAGGTTTTCTTTCAACTATATCCCCGCACCCCCTAGCAAATATTGTTCATGCCGCTCCTACAATAAATGATTTCTTCTGTTTGCCTTATTTTCCTAGCATTATTGTTCATATCTCTGTCTCTCTCTGTGTTTGAGCGTGTGTAGGTGTGTTTGTGTTTATTTTCTCTGGGTAAATATTGTCTGGAAGGATATGTTTTCATAACCACATGTGCCAGCCTCTGCAATACAGTTCGTTCTGTGTAATACAGTCGTCCATGCTCCACTCCTCATATATTCAAGCATTTGTGCGTTCTGTCGTTCTGACTTTTTTTACTTTAAATCTTTTATTTTTCTCAATTTCTGCAGTTTTTTTCTTGTAATTCTACGGATATCTGTGATTATTTGTTGTAATTTAACATACAAATCCTGGCATATGCTGATGGTAGAGAAAATATAGTAATTCTGTTCAGGTGCATTTTATTGTATATTCTCCACGACGATTCGTTTTCTTTTGTTGGCTTTTGCTTATTTTTGTTTTTATTTTGTTTGTTTGTTTGTTTGTTTGTTTTTCTTTTTAAACAGAGACAGACACGTGGCCAGATGTATGGTCCGGTCCAATATCATTATCAATAGTTTTTAAAACAAAATCCAACAACCCAATGAAAATTATGAAGCATTTTGAAATTCATATCGCATCCAAACGACTACTAACTGTGGTTAGTAGGAAATAAAGAAGGCGAACTATTTTAGCACCAAAAACCCACGATGATTTAATGTTCTTCTGCCAGAGAAAGAACAGAAAATATTAAATAAACGCCGACTAAGCTTAGAGTACAAAAAGCAAACGTTGTCTTGGATTCTGCTTCAGCACATGCGAACTTTAGAAACCAATTGCTGCACTTGGTGAAGGTTACGTGAAGGCTTACAAAGAGTCCTTGTCATGTAGTTTTCTACTACACCTAATACATACATATGTACATACATAATTGGTCATTACAAGCCTTCAGTCAGGACTACGTCCGAGTTTCTCAAGCCACTTATGTTGTGTGTGTTAATTTTATACATGAGTGGCGGGGGACCTACAGTTTAAAATCGATTCCGAATGACAGTTTTTTTGTGAAAAACTTTTCATGGCAATTTCTATTTACTCAACAGTTTTTGTCAGAAATCTGCTCAGAGGCGGTCGCCGAAGATATATTTGGGGTTTGAACCGTATCCTCACGCATTATAAGCAAACACACTAACTACTAAACCGGCGGCTTCAACTACACCTAATACTTCGTAATAATGTCCCTGACATTACTGCTGTCTCTCTTCTCAAATAAATATGTATACATGGGGACCACAACTGAAGGCACCAGTGTTAGATTTCCCTGCATACTGAATTTCTGCGGACGTTGCCCTTGTTCTGTACTTGTCGAAACAGCACCCAATATGACACATTTTTTGCTTCTTACTACAGCTCTTTAATGTAAAGTCTTCTCCCCTATTTTTGCTTCTTTGATTTGATTTAAGGCTCCTAAATCCCAGGAGAATACTACCTCTCTAACGAGTGAAACATTGTCGTAGAATGTAATTCATCAAGGCCCCACGAATATGACCCGAATTCTTCAGAACACTGACATGATTCTATGCGCCATGGAAGTTCTGTACAGTATTAGACTGCTTGCCAAAAGATTTAGCCAAAAACCAGATTGGTAACCCAGCATATCTCTTAAGACTAATAGTCCTGTGGCTCAGAACTGCCTTTTAAAATTCCCTTTTAAACAAATTCGTAACCTACTTAATGGGCTTTCATTTCCTCAAACAAAGCTAATCGGGCTAATTGAGAAGACGATTAAATTGAAGTTTCGTTCAGCGTGTTATTTGGAACGTATGTTTGAAATTTACCAAATTCCTCGCGTTTCCCTCATTTTTCAAACGCCTTCATCATCCTACCAAGAGGACTATTCACATTTGGGAGGGTAAATTCAAATCTACTGGTTCGAAATCACAGATCTGCCGAAAACATCCACTGTCTGTAAGACAGTACGGCAGAACTCGAGGAAGACGATTCGCATTACCCACAAGGACTTGACCTTTGGCAAACCATGAATTTTGCATCATTTCTTTGGTTTGTACCCGTACTAAATTAACTGAGGACAAACGACCACAAACAATAACTTGTATTTTCTGAATGGGCTCTGGAATCGTAGGGAACCCATTCGATGAGGCAACTTCTTGATGAGTGAGTACATGGATAAACAAAGTATGCGATATCAATCCATGTGAGTATATAAATTTCCTAAAATGTCACTGTTTGGTGTGAATTGCCCAGGCACCCTATCACTGTCAACAGCGGGGACTACATGTTGACGATTACCAAACTCTTTAAACCTGAGCAGGATAGCCTGTGGATGCAATAGGACGGCGAAACCATACAGCTCATGCCACACTCGATATTCTGAACGAGTAATTTGAGGACATGGTTATCTCAATTGGAGATGACGTGAGCTGGCCAACAATATAGGGCGTTTTGATCTCGTTAGTTTTTTTTGTAGACTATAGGCCCCATAAGTATGAAAAGTTATTATTGTTATCGTGTCAAAGCTCTACCTTCAATAAAGAGTTTGGTTTTAATCCCATCTAACTTATCTGTCTCGTAACGAGCAGTGGAATAATTCAACAGCAAAATAGGAAGGTTTATTTAAATCAATCAATTACCTTAATCGCCTTAAATAAATTAATATTTTCCGGTTTCTCTGCAATTTATTGCTGGGTTTTCTATACCAGATTTCTGGCCTACAGCAGCACATGGACTTTATTTGTAAGTGATTTTCTTTTTCTTGCTCTACACTCTACTACATATGATTGAAAAGTTATTCATTGTCGAGTATCTTTAAAAACATATATTCTTTTTTCTTGTTGTTGTTGTTGTAGTTGCCTTAACTTGCTGTTTTTTGTTGTTGTTGTATTACAGGCATTTAAATCAAAATAAAGTTTATTGAGCACAGATATATGCGATAACAACAACAACAACCATCTACACAAGAATAAAACGATAAAAAAATATACGTAAAGGGGGGAAATACTGATATAATATGAGTTAAATAAGCCAAGGTACACTGAGAAAAATAATTTCGAGAGGAAAAACAGGAATCGGTTGTTAAGAAAGACCTTTACCTTATGAGAGATAAAGCTCTGCTCTGGGTATCGATTAGTCAAATGTTATTCAATTATCTGACAAATTTTAACTCTTTCGACTTGGGGGATGGGATTTTTCTTTGATCAATTAATAGACACTTAACAAGTATTCGTTAGATATTCAGAGTTAATGTTCTGAAGCGATCATTTCTCCATACGCTAAACTCTCGAGTTTCGAAAAAGAGTAATCGCTTATACCCCTCTTTCAGCTTATCATTCTCCAAGTGAATGTCGACGTATTCAATTTAAGTTGGACAGACAGGCAGTACAGAGAATTCATACATGAAGTTCATATGGAAGTGTGTGGGTAATTTGAATCTGTTAGGCAAAGGAAAACACGTCATCTTTTGATTGACCCTGGTTTTATGTGGGATTTCAAGGTAATGAGTTGGCAAATGACGTGAAAACGTTTCTAAAAACCTTCCTAAAATCGAAAAACTATAAAAGTATGGCTTACAGCAAAGGCGATTGGATAACAACGTCTTGTCTGTTGTTAATATGACAGTAGAAAAATTAATATAAGCTCCCTAAGTTGCTTGTATACATTAAACATTCTTGGAGGTTCAACGCAGTTGAAATATTTATTGATTGATCTATTGCTTGATTATACAACAACCTTAGTTTTCCTGGTAACACAGTCTCTATTCTAGCCTTCTCTATATAACACTTATACGCTGAAAGTTTTCTTAAAGATCACGACGAATAGATTACAGGATTGTAGCTACGTAAACAACATATTTCTTAATAACACACAACAGTAAGGCTGATTGTACCCAATATTACAAATGAATCTCTGTCCAATTAAATTGCTTCTCCGATATAAGTTTGGAAAAGTTGTTCACTTGTCCCGTTTCCTACGCTGCAATTGTTCAAAAGTGTAAACGTTTTTACTGACGCCTGTACACAACACTTGGTTCAGGCAAACAGCGTACTTTTTTGAGCGTATTTTGTATCGATTCTATTAGAATCAGACGTGAAAATGATTTGTCTTCTGCATCCTAAGCCATAAGCCATCAAACTGGCTGTAGAATTTACACTTTTATTTAGCGATCCGCTTAATCTAAGCTGACACCCCAATTACGAGAACTAATGCGGCATTCGTCACTCACAACTCGGGTTAGATTGACGCGTCTCAAAACTTCGCTCAAATATCACGAGCATGTGAAGGTTTGTTACTCGGCTTGTAGTGTGATGGATTTACTGGGTTATGCTGGGTTTACTTAGTTAAAACAATCAGAAGTTTCAACTCATCCTTACACTCCCTGACTTGAGTTAAGATTCCTCTGTTCCTCTATTGCAACGGCTGAAGACTTTCTCATAACCATGGTCAACGGTTCATCAACAACTTACTTAACTTAGTTGGTTGTTACAACCCTTTAGTCAGGATCACAACCTAGTATCTTACACTACCTATGTTGTGCGTGTGTTAATTTTAAGAATTGGCTTGGGACCTACAGTTTAAAGTCGACTGCGAACGACAGATTTTTGAGAAACTTTTCATGGCAATTATTTTGTTTGCTCTGAGAGTTTTTGCCAGAACGTTGCTGAGAGATAATCCCCATTTTGTTCGAGATGCTTGAGCTAAGGTATGAACCACGGACTTTCTTCTATTAAGCCAATATAACGATGACTTGAAATAGTACCCGTAAAATCTTCCTTTCAAAATTTTTGCTTTCGTGGTGTTTAACGTCTTTGTGACCCATGCCCGCTTCTAGGAGAGGTTGGTTGCTTCTGGGGTCATATTCCTTTCCATGCATCCAGTATTTTTAATAAAACTTACATGAAGACCCTTTTGTTTTATACAAATTAAGCCTTCAGCCATTTTTATTTCACGAAGCCCTTTGAATTGATTTTCTCTAGTCCTTCGCAGCCCTGATTGATTAATTCTCTAAGTGCATGAATTTACCTTTACAATTGCAAAACAAAAAGGGGAATCCATAAGTTTTATAGGGAATAAAACATACATACATACATACAGTTTAAAGTAAGGCATGCAGTAAACTGCAGTAGAACCTCGTTAAAAGCAACACTTTATACTTAAGTGTATGTACATGCATTAACGTTATGATATCTTCGAAGTAAGATTTCACTGTTAATTTATCCTTCTTGTTCATTCACATCATCCTACTCCTACATAGATTTATAACGTTGTAAAACGTGTTGGACGAAGGGAGGGGGAGGGCTAGGGATTGGGCAGAAGAGAAGTATACGTGGAAAATTGGACAGACGGACAGGGCAGACGGACAATTCATACGTTTACGATTGCATGTCATTCAAGTAAATTGAAAATAATATTGAATTGTTAAGTGTTTAAAGGATTTATATTGTACAATACAACAACAACAGCAAGCATATACAGATTGTGATGAAAAATTGTGAAAAAAGAGAAGAGAAGAGCAAAAAAGAAAGAAAATTATTTTAATTCATTTAAACAATTTTCTTTCAATTTCGTTTGAAAGATTTTTTCCTCTGTGATATGAAATTAAATTTTTAAAGAAGAATTTTGTAGTAATTTTTATTAAAAAAAAAAAGAAATTTAATGAAAATGTTTCTTAATTAATTTTCTTGTTAAAGAAAGAAAAAAATTTTTTTTTAAAACCTTTGAGAATAATTTAAATATAAAAACAATGATGGAAGCAATCCTTGCCAAAGTCATCATCTCTGGTGAAATGAAATTCTTCAACAGGCGTTGGTTGGTGTTTTAATCCTAGAAATTAAAAAGTGCAACCGACACGATAATCACAGAAAGCGTTGCGTCCATTAGTGTTTAATTAATTCTGCAAAGCAGAGAATTGATACAGAAATTTGAAATTCAAAAATAATTTCCACTAGAAATAAACGACTACAACAAATGACTTCTATTCTTCGTCTTCTTATAATTGTAAGGCGATTTTGATAGAGGCACAGGTTGTAAGTCCAGCACTGTAACCATTTTTTCGACATTCATGAGTAAACAATCAGCGCCCTTTTAATTCAAAAAGAATTTTTTTCTTGATCCATTAGAAATAAACGATTACAACAAATGACTTCTATTCTTCGCTGTAAGGCGTTTTCTTATTGAGGCAATGGTTACGAGCCCAGCACTGTAACCATTTTTTCGACATTCATGAGTACACAATTGGCGCCCATAGTTTACCACTTACAGTGGATGTCGAAGTAGCTACCACCGGTCACACCGTGAGGAGGTTTGTGTTGTCCACTTGAGACGCAGATAGATTAGGCTAAAATAGGCACTAGATTTGATTAAATTGAAGCAATCAGATTGTTACTTGTCATTCACATCCTTTATATCAAATGTTTTAGTTTGGTTTTCAGGCTTCTGGATTTCGCAAGACTTTTCAGAATGACATTAACCGTTGACAGATAAAATATGAAAGAGCATCTCCGTATCAGTGAGTATTAAATACCGTTTTAGTCGGAGATTTTTTTCCAATCTGTCGTTTAAAGTCGACGTAAATCTGTAGGTCCCACCACTCATGGATAAAATTAAATTTGCTGTGAGAAGCTTGGTTGAAATACTAACTAAAGAGTTTCAATACGATGAACGATTTTAAGCGCAGATGCAGTTAATAACAGATCATGTTAGATTTAAGGACATGTACTGCCATGTTGGAAACAACTACTCTCGGAGCTCTTTAGACGCATTGTAATCGTGCTAGAAAAGAAGAAGAGGAAGGAGATGAAAAAAGAGGTAGATATGGTGACATTGGTAGATAGAAACGGAGATAAAACTCAAATATTTAACAGAGAAAATTTTACCTACTCGAGGATGATCGTGCATCCCTTAGCCCATCTCATTCCATTATAAATCTCAGGAAATCTGGAATGTCAGCCTCAAATAGAGATAAGTCCCCTATTATGGGTATTTAAACTTCTACCAACAGCTGGAGACTTTCATAGGATGTATATTATAGATTCCAATTCTTTCTCATACACAGAATTGCCTGGGTTCTAACCTAGAGCCTTTTAAGCGATCTAACCGCGTAATGCAACGTAATAAAACCAGTCAACAAGTCTCACTCTAGATTTAGACAGCTCCGACAACAAGCCGGTTTCTGCCATGGCTGATAAAAAGCCAAGTCGATCTCTATTAACCCATTAGTGCCCAGTGGCAACTTAAGTTGCCAGCAGAGGTTGCCTTAGTTTTTATGCTCTGAGAGGAAATTGAGTGTAAAACACAAAACGGTAACCATTAGCAAAAAAAAAAGTAATTCGGGCATTAATGGGTTAATGCGATTCCACTAGCGTTTTTGTTTCTCTTCATTGGTTTATCTACCGATAAGTCCAGCAAGGTTAGCAGATAAAGAAATTCGATTAATTGCTATTCCACAACAGAATGGGAAACTAACGTAGCAAGGGTATTTGCCAGCTTATCCTCAGCTATACTACTATGCCCCGAAAGCCAACGCACACAGATCTGATATAGAGGTTTTATGGTGTCCTTACAACCACGAATAAAATCTCTGAGAGTAAATAAAACTGCCATGAAAAGTTTCTCAAAAATCTGTCGTTCGGTGTCGACTTTAAACTGTAGGTCCCTCAAGCATAAAATTAACACACACAACATGAGTGGTGTGAGAAGCTAGACCGTAATCCTGACTGAAGGATTGTAATGGTCAATTATGTATGTACAACCACGAAGTAGTCGTGGCATGCACCGGATATGTTACTTAAATTCCGAAAAAGTCCACAATTGAAGTGTTTCGGCCATAGCCTTTAAGAGCCACAAGAGTCTTTTAAATAGCGAAAGAGCTTTCAAAAAAGTATCTTTGCTTGAAAGACAATATAGTTGACATACAATCTAAAGTGGGACGCCAATACGAATTCTTTACAAAAGATTTCAGCATACGGTTTCAACACATCCATTCTATTCTTCAATAGTCTAAAGACCATAGAGTTGTTATATAGCTTGACTCGAAAAAACAAAAGTGAATAGCTTATCTCTGGAAAGAATTGTCTTCTCCATCGCTAAGTAGTTAAAAATTTTCATATGAATGGTCTCACTCGAAACATTTATAACGTTTATCTAGATTCTACTCTGGTACCACTAGAAAATATTGGTTGGCAGAGTCTAAACTGTACGGAACGAGTTGGTAAGACGAATATCTTCGTGATTGGCAAATTGTTTTCAGATCATTATCGGCTGAAGTGCTGGAATTAACTGAAATCATTGGCATTGAAAAAGGACCACAAATCGCATATTAAATGAACATTTGAAGGTGGGAAAGCCGAGGGCAATCTTTAAGTTTTGAAATGGAGTGATCGAAGAAAACCTTTTGTTGAATTAGCATTCTGTGGACTTTATTTTTAAGCAGTAGTCTACGGATAGTTCCTACTGGATAGCTGTTCAATACCTCAAGCTGGGTATTGGTTTTGGTTTCGAGTCAAGTGATCATAGTGACAAACACCACCATCACAATAAAATACAGTACAGTAGAGCATTTGGCATAAAGTTTCACCATAAAAATTAATATTAAAGCCCGGTTGTATTATAAGAATTAAACTCTTCACTATTGAAAATTGCCTCTTAATTATGCTCTTTCTCTACTACTTTTCTGTGCGCAAAAAGGCTTAATTTAATAGCTTTTCATCCATTTATTAACCGGCATTATATTTTCTTCTTCTTCTTGTGCTGGTACTATTTTCTTTTTCTTTCGCTTGTTTTTTTTTTGCATATCAACTCTGCTCATTATGTATACGAGTACGTTTTAAGCAAAAGTACCTTCTGTTCGTGTGGTATTTTTAATTAAACTTCATAATTAAGTCGATATGGGAAAACAGAAAAAACAAAAATAAAAATAAAAATAAATAAATGAGTGAATATGGAATTAACAAAAAAAGAGAAAATATTCATTTGCAGCAGCAGCAAATGAAAACGTTTGACGGCCACTAACGCTTTAGGAAGGGGCTTGTGGACAAGCGAGACGGTTAAGCCAATAAATAAGCCAAAGGCCAGGCTAAAATTTTCATGGAAATAAAAATTAACAAAAGAATGGAAATTTTTATGTGCAAAACCAATTGAATTTGATTTAAAAATTGAAATGAAATTTACAAAAAATATTTTTGTGTCCAAAAGATATTTGACGTTAAGAATTACTAAAGGACTGCTGTGTGGCATATCAGCTAAGGAATTGAAAGATATGTGTTGCCAGTTGCATTCAATCATGAAATCGTTTTTCCAGTATTTTTATGTGCCAATTTAAAAATTGAAAACAAAGTCAAAAACAAACCACATAAAAGAAAATGAAACGGAAACCATTTGACCCTAATTTTCTTATGCCCAGACTGAATTAAAGTCACTGAAGCAGTTAGCAGACTTAAAAGTTGGTAACAAAATGAAATCATAACTGAACGTACAGCACTTACAGACATTCTGTGTTGTGGGGATTTTGCACATGCAACCAATTATGAGTTACTTTACGCACTACTTAACATTTTAGAAAAAGGGACTGTTAGAGCTTTTTGGATGATATTTTCTTATTTTATTAAAAAGTAACACACGCACATACACACATACAGTGGTGGCCTTATAATTAGAAACGATGTTTCTGGAACAGACTTCTCTGGAGTGACGAATCTAAATTTAATTTGTCCCAATCTGGTGGAAAAACGTATGTAAGACGACGTCCTGAAAACAAAGCCTTTGATCCCAGGTACACAGCGAAAACTGTAAAACAAATTAACAAACATACATATGTACATGTTGCTAAGTAGTTTCTAATTATAAGGTCACCACTGTACATACACACACATCAATATTTTTGTGGTCAATTGACAAATTTTTGTTTGAAAAAAAAAAATAAACTAAGAAACAGGCACTCAATTGAGATAAGAAAAAAATGTTAATCCTAGTGGGTGGCATTCAAGAACAGAACAAAAAAGTCAGCAGCAAAGAAAAAAACCTTTGCAACGAATTTTACAAATTGTCTTCAGTCTTTCAATTGCATGGGGGGACGTGGTGATGTGTTAGAAATATTAATAAAGTTCAACACAATATTTGTTCAGTGGCAAGGAGAAGACAATAAGACAGTACGTTAACCTCTTGTGAAGACAAAAGTGGTTCGAAACTATTTTCTTTAATCATTAAACTTATTTGTCAAACAATGAGACAAATAAGCAAAAACACAGAAGATACTAAGGAGTCTTTCGAATTTTCACGACCTGTACAATGGAATTAAGTAAGATCCACAAGACAGATAATTATGTAGCATAAGGACCTTGGAGTTGAAATTGAAAAGCTAAATTTCATATGCTACGCCCTCTTTCTGAAGTCGCCGTAGTCTAGTCTAGGTAGTGTGTTGGCTTATTAGACGTAAAGCCAGCCCCAGGCCAGACATCAAAACAAGATACAAAAAATATTTCTTCAGCGACTTCCTCTCTGCAGATTTCTGGCAAAAAGTCTGAGAGTAAGAAAAACCAAATTGCCACAAAAAAGTTTCTCAAAAATATGTCGTTCGGAATCGACTTTAAGCTGCAGGTCCCGCCACTCATGTATAAAATTAACACACACAACTTAAGTGGTGTGAGAAACTAGGTCGTAATACTGACTAAAGGGTTGTAGTGACCAATTGTGTTATGTATGTATGTATGTATGTACATATATAGACGGTCCCAACCACATTAGAAAAAAGTTGATCGATAGAGTAACTTGGTCCAGAATTCCTCAGTAAGCTTAAGTCATTCAGTCCAAGTAGTCCAAGGCTTCCTAACGGTTTAAGTAATCAGACCTCAGCATTCGTCTACCTTAGTTTTTTATTATTTTGCTTACAAAGTTGGAAAAACCTTTGAAAGTTGCTGTTTGCCTTTTTTTGAGTTGTACACGCCCTACTGTTGCAACAACGACCTTATCTGATCCTCAAGTTTATATGTTAGGAAGTAGTGAGGTAGCTTTGTTCCTGTTCAGCTCTCATAACTCGCCTGAAAGCAAATTGCCTCCATAATTTTCAATCCTGATCCCGAGATGAGAGTACTGCGTCCAGCTACGGTATTGTTACTTAATTTGTCATTACAAACCTTTAGTCAAGATTACAACCTAGCTTCTAATACCACTCATGTTGAGTGTATTAATTTTATCCATGAGTGGCGGAACCTGTAGTTTAACGTCGACTTCGAAAGACCTGTTTTAGAAATTTTTCAGAGCTTTTGTCAGAAAACTGCTGAAAGAAAGTCGCCGAAAGAAATTTTGTTTTTCATAATTCCTTTTGCTACGAAATATCTGAGAGCTGGGCACAAGCTATGTTCTAATAAGTCACAACACACTATCTAATAGACAGCGGCCACCTTTCTTACCATTCATCGCTATTTGTTCTCTCCATTAATTTTTTTACATTCCCTTATAAAGGGATGGCCTGAGTGTTTGAAAAAAAGAAAGTTGTAATCCTCGATTTGGATCTTTGATATCTGAAGGCTAATTGTCTGTAATCCTTACGGTAGGTGGGTACAGGGCAATGAATTCGATTTCATATGTGTTTGTGCCAAATGGCGTTTTTCTTGGAACAATTCTATTTAAGTAGAATATATTTTTATGGATGCCAATTGCAAGAGTGTGAACGATACGGGGAAATCCCTCACCCTCTCTCTCCCCACCCATAAGCAATCAGGACTCTAAACTTCTACTTAGTAAAGCAGGAAGTGACAGGCATTACCATTGCCATCTCAATAACAGACCACTCGATTTCTTTGATTAAAGGCCCTCCAAATTTTTTTTGTGCAAATAAGATGGCTTCAGGTGTTTCTGAAGGCATTTTGCGCGCTGAACACGAATCTGGGTTCCATCTCGTCAAGTTTTCGAGAAAAATAGGTACTCAGGGGTTTTTGTGGTCGCTGATTACTGATCTTCATTGAGATTTAGGTAGGTAGGTAGAGGTGGCTGCCCATCTAAGAAAAATTTTCTGGATGGACTCACTTAGGCCGCATTGGGCCCATTGTGCTACCACAGTTATCCATTATCTCCTAGTCTCGAAACCATTCGGAGCTCCTGAAGAAGAGATTCAGGCTGCCAATGTCAATCCCTGACAGTTCCTTTAGATCATACATGTATTAACTACCCGAGTACTTCCTTCTCCTTTGGCATAGAGCCGGGCATGTACCCAGCATTCCTCATCTCTGCAGCTTCTGCAGAAGTCGTTAGCAAGGTGTCCAAGACCAATGCGCCTCGCATGCGTACCCATAATGCAATGCTCCGTAACGACACCGACAACTACACTGAGCGCGCCTCTTTGGAGTTTAAGTAGACTCATTGTGCGCCCCTCATCCAGCCTTGGCCAGATTTTACGAGCCGTTCTACCCGTGTCAGAGGCCACCCACCTGTCGTTGACGGAATCGACGATCGCATTATCAATTATGAGCTTGTGGATCCTCATAGGTATGCCTAGATTTAAGAACTCAGCGGTGAGTTCGATGGTCGTGCCCCGCCTGGCAAGTCCGTCAGCTCTACAGTTACCCGGAATACCACTGTGCTCCGGTACCCATACGATAGGGATGTCATATCGTTCCGCTATCTCGTCGAGATATCTGCGACAGCCGTACACCGTCTTGGAGTTCATCACATTAGAACTCAGAGCCTTGATAGCCTCCATTGATATTTAAAAAATTCAAAATGGCGGATCCAATGTGGCGGTCAAGTAAATCTGATTAATTTTTATAAACCTCGACCGCCATATTGGATCCGCGACCCCAAAAACCCCTTCAAGTAAATTGATTAATTTTTAAGGACCTCCGTAATGTGTTTCTTTTTCTTTTGCATCCCTTGACATAAACCCAGCCCTACTTTAAGGGTGCATGCATGCTTTGGGCTCATTTTAAAGAGCAAAGATCAACTGTCAATTTCTGACAATAGCGATGGTTCTAGCACGTCAGTGTTTAACTTTACAATTTTTCAAAAATGGCCAAAAATTGCTATTTTTAGGGGTTTTAAACCCCTTTTTCTCGAAAACCTGACGTGATGGAAAGTTTTTGAACCTAGATTCGTGCAGGGCTGTGTAATTTACTGTACTTGGCTGGAGAGCTTTGTTTCAGTGTCTACGAAACTCTTTTGGTGATAAAAATTTTTTAATCGAAGATCGGATGTAAATCCTTTGGTCATAAAGTGTGAGCATAGATAATTATTTATTTTTGTAATACAAAATCAAAGGTGCAGATGCTTTTTATATGATTCTTTCCATATTTATAATTTTATTAGTATGCCCCAGTATTTAAATTTTTTTTCTTTCTTTTCAGGTATGTTTTTTCAAATATTTCTTAACTTCCTACACTTTAAATCCGTAAGTAAGTAAGTTTATGTCAGTTTATTGACTGACTTGTAATCAATAAAATATGTTTGTTTTTTCCTTTAAAAGAATAAGAAGAAATACCAAGTCATACTTTGAAATTTAACAGCGATTTGCTATGCTTATCAATGATTTTGTTTCATAACTTTTTTCTTTCTTTTTTTTTTTGCTGTTTTTGCTTTTAAAAATGGAAAATATTTACAAAAATATACATTTCATGGCTCGACGAAGGCAAAAAACAAACCAAACGGATGAAGCGACAAGGCAACACATCAGATCCTTTTAAATCAACTCGTAAATACTGGTTAGAAATACGCTGCTGAAGAAATGGTTGACTGACTAGCTGGCAGTCTTAAGTTTTACAAACTAATCATGTGCATGTCGCGTTTCAACAGGATTTTTTTTTTGTTCGTTTTTTCTCGTGTTTTTCTTTTTTCTTGAAAGATTTTTCCTTAAGATTTTAGATTTTATTTCGCCTTTAATAGATAAGCAAAGGGCATGAGGGGCATGCGAGGGAATTGTTTGCAAAGATATGAAATGATTTTTATGGAAAAATTCTGCCTGTCTACACACGTACTTAGTCAACAATCAGATCAAAAAGTAACCAGGAACACTGCTACTGCCACTGCCACTGCCTCTCACTGACTGCCTGTTTGGCTGAGTCATATATTAAGCGGAGAGAAGCAAAAGCATTGAAATTGAAAGAAATATTGGAGAGTCCACTAGACATTTTGCTGTTTAAATGATCTTCACTAATAATCCGTTCTACCAAGAAAATTAATTAATAATTTTAAATTGTATGGGGCGTTCATATTCCATTCCCCTTTATTTGTTATTTTTCTATGATAACAGGTCCCCAAAAAGCTTCCAGCAAGTTTTCCAATACTATAGGATCATCCAAACAGAGACTCGAACTCTGACAATTATTAACGGCCATTTTGTCGAGGCCACAACTGTCACATTAGTTGTCATTTAGTAAGTAAGTTTTGCCAAATCGGCATGAAGGACCATTTAGAACGACGCATGTTCTCAGAATAGGTTTTGGAGCAGTGGGGAACTGACCCTAATTTTTATTGAAAAATCATCTTCAACGATGTAAACCAAATCTGTATGAATCTGTACATGAACAAACAAAATTATTGCATTTGGGTGTGGTTTCAACCCACAAGAATCCCAAGAGTGTCCAAAGCAAAACCTCACTGTTTGCAATGAATTTTGAGCTGGCGGTGTCATTGCTTCACATTACTTACAGAACGACTTTAGCCTGGCATTACCTGTTAAGTCTGAGTACTATTGTTCGATGATTATCAACTTCCTTTGGCTTGCATTAGATGATCTGGACAACAAAGTCATGCGGTTTCAACAGGACGGCTATATGTTCTAATGTCACATTGAATATTTTGCACGAGCGATTTGAGGGATAGATTTCCTCGCATGGAGTTTATGTGGACTGGTCACCGGGGTCGTGGAATTTGAGGATTGTGAGGTTTTTCCTCATGCGTATAAGCCACATAAACCACGCCGTTGTTCAAATTCAGCCTTTCAAACATTAATTCTTTCAAACAAATAATGTGTCTCTCAGCGACATGTCCCAGGGTATAGTTATTCCAATTACACGATTGGTCACTACAGCCCTTCAGTCAGGATTAGGACCTAGCTTCCCACACTACTTATGTTATGTGTTATGTGGCTCTCTCTCACTCTCTCCCAGGGTATACTTATTCCGATTACACATTACATTATGTTGTGTGTGATAGTTTTATAGGTGAGAGGCGGGACCTACAGCTTAAAGTCGATTCCGAACGACATAATTTTGAGAAGCTTTTCATGGCAATTTGTATTTACTCTCAGAGCTTTTGCCACAAATTTGCGGAGCGAAGTTCGCCGAAGAAATAATTCTTCGTATTTCGTTTTGTTGGAGATGTCGGACCAGGGGTTTGGACCGAGGCCTCACTTTACCCATAATACTATGGCGACTTCTATTGGTATTCCGATTGCCGCAGTTAAACTGCGAATTGTCAGCTCGTTTTCCGGTAAGGCTAAATCTCTCTGGCAGCTGCAAGTTTAGTCCGATATTGCTAGACCTGGCTAAGCACGGAACCGGCTTACTTTTGTACTTAAATCTCACGGCACAATACAGATTCTCACGGATCCTCGGCGAGGCATGTCAATAGGTATTTCCACGAATGACATCTGAGGTGGCTGTGGATCTGAAGAGGAGAGAGACACTAATTTGCAAATCATATACCCGTGAGAGGAGGTTCGTACCCCATTATTTTCCAAGATTCTTGACTAAAGTTAGTTATATACTTTACTGCAATAGCAAGATTTTTTTCTAGATTCAGATTGATTCCCAATGGGCCTAAACCCAGGTCTGTTTAGGACCTAATTCTTTTGGCACTTGGCTGCCTTAGGCGAAAGATTTTTGAACATTCGAAATTTATTAACAGAACCTGTCTAGCCAAGGACGATTTGGATCAAATCCACATCTTCAGAAATTTGTTAGGATGCTGAAGAATACAAGACAGAAGTTGCTGCCACATGGCATATAATCGGTGTTATAACGAAACCTTATAGAACCCTAGTCAGTTATGCATGTCTGACGGGCGCCTAACCTATCTTAGATGATTGCATTTTTTTTCTTTTGTGGAGTTTCGCGTTGCAACTCGTATTTGTTCTTTTTATTCTGCAGACCTTAATTGTTACTTAGCTAAGCTTTGTGATGCAATCAGCTTCTTTAGTACTGTACCTAGATTTATTTTGAGAATTGAATATGGACTGGAAACCGTCATTGGATTTATACAAATTGTCTTAAACGGATATCAGAATTCATACCAGAAAATTTACAAAAGCGAATAATTGTTAGCAACCGAGAATTGATCCAAATGGTTCACTGGGTTATGTTCTACTACGGCATAGATGGCATATCTTTAATACAAAGATTTCCTTATACACGATGTATGTACATGAGTGTTTTTCCTTTTATCACAGGAATATCAAGGAAAATCAAACAAGAAAATTTATTTTCTAACCGATTTTCCTCTCTTTTGTTGTTGTTCTTGTTGTTGTTGTTGTTTCACCAGACCATAATTCTCTGTCGAGTTAGTTGAGCGCTACACATTTTACATTTTAAATGCATGGAAACGTAACGTTTTGCTTTTGTAATGTTGAGTCCAACCGAACGACTTGACAAAGAGCAGAGAGAGAGAGAGACACGAAAAAAATGCTCACATTTTATTTAAACTAAACGGAGAGAAGAGAGTAAGAGAAAAGAAAATTGTCAGTGAAAACAAACAAAAAAAAAAAAGAGAAAAAACACGCCAAACGTTTGAGTAGCAAAAGAAAACCTCAACACCAACAGGAAACGGATATGTTATGCCAATGGAAAAATGCTTAAAAAATTTATAGAAGAAGAAAAAACTGTCGATTCCTATATAGTTGTGCTTGCCACTTACCACTTGCTTGGATATTCTGTTGCTGCCACAGTAGTGCCTTTAACTTGACACCTTTCAAAAGTCTATGTCGTAGAGCAAAAATAAACGCTTGCTTGGCAAAGCTTTTGCCAATGGACTTGTTGTCGTCTCTGCCACAATAACACACACAGAGTGTTTGGTTTTTTTTTTATCCAAAGTCTGTTTATTTTTCTTTCTTTTTTTGCTGCTGTCGTTACAATATTGATGTAAAATGTCTCATAAAGCCAAGCAAATAATCACATTTAAAGTCTGTGTGTATGCAACTAAAAGAGTGTCTCCGTTGAAAGTCTTGTTTGAAAAACTAAAACTGTCATACAGTGTCTGTGTGTGTGTGGTGAGAACTTATAACACTTCTAATCAAACACCACTCTGTTGTAGTCACTTGTAATCTCTAGCAAATACCGCTTTGCATACATACAAACACAATACCACACTAATATTTATGAATATGACGACTTTAAACAGTCTCTTCCAAATGTATAATGTCTGGCTCTTTTGAGCTTCTCTTTTTGTTTGTTTTTATTTCCTACCAAATCAGCCTGACTGCTATGCATGGCTGAGTATATTTATTTAAAATAGAATAGAGACGACAACGAGTGATAGAGAGTGACAGAAAGTGAGATAAAAAAAATATGTTGTTTAACTCACATGTCACCACATTGATATGATGTTATAATATGTATATGAATTATAGGTACAGTGGCTAAAAGGCAGTGAGAAAAATGTGAAGACTTTATGATTCAACAACTGCAAATCGTAAGAATTTCATGGGCCATGGGCCATTATATATGTATACCGGCATACTTGATTATTGAGTGAAAAATACTATCGCGCTTCCTCCTTATTCTGTGATCGATTTATATAACATCCTGCGTATGACTCTGAGGTATACTGAGCGCCAAAAGTGTGTAAACACCACTGAAATAATTCATTGTCTTAGGATGGCGAGAAAAGTAATAGAGAATAGTCGAATAAATTTCCAAAAATAAAAACGTTTATTTATTACTTATAAAATGTTAAAACAAAAACAGCAATTCATGATAAAGGAACTTTTTTATACTTAAGAACAAAAGTGTTGACTCACTTATGGCGCTCAGTGTATATATTCAAAAATATCTGCAGATTTTGCAACATTGTTTTCAAAATTAAAAAAGTTGCACTTCTGTACACTGGATTTGAAGGAGAGGATAGAGGGTATGTAAGCGCCCCCTATAGGAACAATTTTCCAAATTGAAAAAACAAACATAAAGTGTTGAAAGTCGCTGCAGTAGACAACAGAAAATTATGCAACTATCTTCGACAAAAGTTTATACTCTAATAGAAATTCTGGCGAGACACTGCGCTTTTGGTAATTTCGCTAACAAGCTCTCGGTCTGTTTCATCAGGATTACTGCGGAAGTTGCCGTGTTGTGTAAGAAAAGAATCGGTATAACAGTTTTTATGTGAGTGCCCTACACTTCAGAACAAACATCATTGGTTCTTGATCTGACAGTACCTTGTAGTCGTCGTAGTCTAGTAGATATTGTGTTGGCTTATTAGACGACGTAAGGCCCGAGTTCAAACCCCAGGTCAGACATCAAAGAGAAAATATGAAAAAAAAATATTTTTTCTGCGACCTCCTCTCAGCAGATTTCTGGCAAAAAATCTGAAAGTAAATAAAAATTGCCATGAAAAGTTTCTCAAAAATCTGTCGTTCTGGATCGATTTTAAACTGTGTCTCGCCACTCATATATAAAAAAATTAACACACACAACATAAGTGGTGTGGCCGTAATCCTGACTGAAGGGTTGTAATGGCCAGTTATGTATGTACATATGTATGTAGGTTTAAAGGCCTAGACATAGTGACAAACATGCCCCTAAGGGAACTGGCCGGTTTCGTGCTGAACTCGGGGTGGTTCACAACCACAAATGTAATGTGCCACTAAAGGAACTGGTTGGTTTCATCCCAAATTCAAATTGCCTGTGAACGACAAGCTACCCGCTAACCTAATTTCTTCTAACCTAACCTTTACATCTGTATACATGCTTTGAATAATCTTAACTAGTTTCGTGTGGATATTTTTGTTTCTCTCCATTCGAGTTGTTATTGTCTGGTTGTCTCTCTCTCGCATTCTTTAGACTACTGCTTGCGTTTGTTTCTACTGCCTATATGCCATAGTAATAGAGGATATCTACAGTGATGTGACCACCACCCAAACTTACATTATATTTAAAACCGAATAAAAACTCGAAAATTCTTTCATGTTTAAATGACTTATTTTTTCTTAAACTGTAGAAAAAAGATTAGAAACAAAATATTGTGATTTTTTTGTGATTTTGTATGAATGTATGTAGTTTAAGGTGTGAAAAAAAATAAGGACACTTCATAAAATCTTAAAGCTATAACTAACCTAATTAAAACTAAATAGATATTTATACTGAGTATATTTGCATGAAGCCACATTAGTACTCTGTTACGGATGCCTTTGTTATCCAAAACAGCAGCACAGTGAGTCGACCAAATTTTGACAAACATGCAGCGGTATTGAGTTCCAAGCATCCTGTATAACATTCCAGAGCTTGTCGCAATTTGTTGGACACTTTCCCCTGATTGCCCTTTTAACTTCGTTCCACAAATTTTCTATTGGGTTCAAATCAGGGGACTGTGCTGGCCATTCTAAAATATTGATTTTCTGTCCTGGAACCACTTCTTTGTGTACTTTGCCGTATGCTTTGGGTCATTATACTGCTGGAAGATCCATCTGAGAGGCATATTTTCTTAGGCTACGGCAATATTGTATTTTTTAAAAAATTTCGGTGTAATGAGCCGATTTCATTACATTCTGGATACGATATAGAGGGTCGACACCATAATAAGAGAATGATACTCATACCATGATGCTAGCACACCACCCTATTTTAAAGTCTTTAAATTATATTTTGGATTGAATTCTTGATGGATAGGTCTTCTTACATGGTAAGATGTAATTTTGATGTATTATGTGTACATTCGATATGAACATCAAATAGCGGACAATATTAGCAACACATTCCATAGCAATATTAAATTATTTCACTCTTTTTTTTTTAAATTATAAACATTTTTTTTAGTTATGGCCCACTGTGCCTCACTATACTTATAATGCTGCCAAGAAATATACTCAGAAAATCTTTCCCCATTTTGTTGATGAAAAACGTTGACAATGTAAATACACATTACGCTTGATTTTCTTTTTTTTTCCTTCATACTTATGAACTGCCAGTGCTAAGCTCGTTACGCTTCATTTATAAACACAACTTGCTTACAATACAACACAACATACAGTTTGCTTGACACAATGATTTGAAAAAATTTTCTTTCAAAGTTTAAAATAGAATATCCAAATCATGAGTATAACAACACAAACACAGTATAACACTTATTACTTCTAACACACTTGCAATCCACACTTTAGATTGAAGCTCATAACAAACTGTTGTAGCCTACTTTAAGGCTGTTAATAAATTAAACTAAAACTGGGTTTAATGAAAACACGATGTTGCTGTGGCTTTCTTTCTAAAGCTGGTTTCTCAATAAAGCTTCTAAATTGCAAATACTTTGGGATATTTTGCTTGAAAACACAACACAGCAGCATCAGCAACACTTTAAAATTGTTTATTTTGCAACAATAAATCGTCTTTTATGACTTTATATTGGGTTTGTAGGCTGGTAGAACATCAACCACAAAATAATATTTAGAATGGCCAAAAATTATACCTTTTTTCGCTCTCTCTCTGTCTCTCTCTCTCAAACAAGCCTAGGCAACAAAACACTTTTCACCTCATTTTCTCTGTTGGGGTTTGTTTTTTGATGTTGGCGTTGTTGTTATGTTTGACTTAAACAAAATATCATTTGACCCATATTTGCATGGTGTTACCCTTAGTTTTGTGCCGAAAACCATAAACCACAAAAGACTCGTAGTAGTTGTATACATAAAAATACTTAAAAATTCTTTAAACACACACATAAATTATGAGGCTCAAACACATACGAGTGTGGAGAGCACAAAATAAAAAAAATATTTTTAAAGACTCACAGTAACTCAGTAACCTTTAACGATTAATCAAATGTCAAAAGCACAATAAGAAAATGAAATAAAACAACATAGGCTGGCAGGCAAGGCAGGCACACAAAATGGGCTGACAGACAGCATTTTGTGTAAATGCACTATGGGATGGTGTAGTGTATGCAGTGGTGGTACGTGAGTCGCTTTTAAAACTAAAGTGCTCTTCAAAAGTCTTCTTCTAGGGCGGCACAGAGTGTGAAGAAACTCCAAAAACTCCCTTGAGCAAGCCTAGCGGCTCGTTGTGACACCACGAGAAAGCGCAGTTCCCGTACTAAATGCACTATGGGATGGTGGTGTAAGGTGGTGGTATGAGTCGCTCTTCAAAACCTTCTGCTAGGGCGGCACAGAGTGTGAAGAATGTGGCTCCATGTACATATCTTCCTCTACTGTCTCCTGAGTATCGATTTGTTCTAAGACTTCTTAATATTTGGTTGGAGAGGTAACTTTGATATCAAAAACTCACTTGATCACTCCCAGCGGCCCCTTAGGATGTCGCGGGTAAACGCAGTTCCCGTACTGACGAAATTCCATCGAACTCATAGAAGAAATTGGTCTGCGCAGGGACTGCGCACTCAAAGCGGTAAAGCCTGAACATTTTATGAACGGACCTATATTATTGATATCAATGGCTGATAAATTCGCTAAGCTGACAAGGAATAGCTAACCAAATAACCTAAATCTGCGGCTCGCGAGAGATGGGCTTTGGCAAATATGGGCTGTTTAGCAGGCCCACAACCTAGGCAGCAGTCGTTCGATGGGAGCTGCAGTCTTTCCGCGTGTCTTTCCAAAACGCAATGAACTCTGAACATGGCCACTGTGATCAAGATGGCCTCTTTAGCAGGCCCACAACCTAGGCAGCAGTCGTTCGTTGGGAGCTGCAGTCTTTCCTCGTGTCTTTCCATAAAGCAATGACCACTGAGCATGGCCACTGTGATCGAGATGGCCTGTTTAGCAGGCCCATAACCTAGGCAGCAGTCGTTCGATGGAAGCTGCAGTCTTTCCGCGTGTCTTTCCAAAACGCAATGAACTCTGAACATGGCCACTGTGATCAAGATGGCCTCTTTAGCAGGCCCACAACCTAGGCAGCAGTCGTTCGTTGGGAGCTGCAGTCTTTCCGCTTGTCTTTCCATAAAGCAATGACCACTGAGCATGGCCACTGTGATCAAGATGGCCCGTTTAGCAGACCCACAACCTAGTCAGCAGTCGTTCGATGGGAGCTGCAGTCTTTCCGCTTGTCTTTCCATAACGCAATGACCTCTGAACATGGCCACTGTGATTGAGATGGCCTGTTTAGCAGGCCCACAACCTAGGCAGCAGTCGTTCGATGGAAGCTGCAGTCTTTCCGCGTGTCTTCTCATAACGCAATGACCTCTGAGCATGGCCACTGTGAACGAGATGACCTTGCGATCAAGTTTGAGTAATTTGTGGGTACGTCTGTCACCTATCCATCACTGGTCAAGTGACTGAGTTGAAAAACAGTTTTTAAAAACAGAAATTTTGTTTTCAAATTTAAATGTATTTTCATTAATAATTTTATCCGCATTATTACAGCGTTGGACCCATTGTGCACAATTTAAACTTCCTCGTAATTTATTTGTTTGTTTTTTATTTCCAATTCCAGTTCAAACCATTTCTTAAATGAACAAATTGTTGTGAGATTTATTTCTTTCGTGTGTTGTTTTTTGTTTTGTTTTGTTTCTTATAAATGATGTTCAAAACATATGGATTTCATAATAAAAGGATTTACATTTTAGGGGCATTATTTGAAAATTATTTCTTAAAAAATTATTATGCCTTGGCTGGCACACACTGGCTAAATAAATTGCTTATTTGCATATACATACGTACGTTTACAAGAAATATGAACGAGATTTGAGTGTAAACGGCTAGGGTGATATTAAGCCATTTGAAAATTATTGTGGTTTTTGGAATTTTATTTGAACAGAAAAAGAAACGAAAAGTTTAAATAGGGTCGTTAAGATACCTTTTTTTCTCTCTCTCTCTGTGTGTGTATGTGTGTGTGGATAGTTGTGGCCATTTACGATTTCTTGAATTTTAACCCATGCCCCTCCTCCTCTGTCCCTTCTTAGAAGGTAAAACAAAAAAGTTATAATTCATTAAGAAATAAATTTAATTTCGTAAATGACCATAAATAACGAGATTGACCACAAATGCTATGCCATAAAAACCCCAACGACACAACAAAAGTTTTTTAAAGCAATTCAAAATACATTTATGTACGTACATATACACAATAAATTAGTCTCATAATTTGTGGAAAAAATATTTAAAATTATAAAATTAATGACCCAACAAAACCCAAACCTCCTGTTGTCCTGATGAACATCAAAATACTGTTCATTGTCCTCTGCCTAGAGTTTGATATTTGAGGCCCATGTGTTCTGGGTATTTATTTTCTTCTTTACAGAATTTTCTTATTGAAAGCCAACCCATTTGGAACTACTGTTCACTGGTTATTGGTCATTGCAACCCTTCAATCAAGTCCCGAACCGCGGCCACATGTCAAATAAGACAGCGACTTCTAAAAAGTCCGATAAAAAAACCTCCTCCTCTCCTCCCATTAATATTGCTCTGCATTAGTTTAGATTGCTTAATACCAAACTAATTTGAAAAGACTCTCTATGTTATAAACTTTTAAACTCCTCTTCCATCTTCTCCCATTGATACGCGTATATGCGTAACTACCTTGAATTCCTACTTCATCTAGCATCCATCAAATGGTGACAACCTTTTTTCTGCGTGGCTATTCGCCTTAACTAGATTGAGTCATACTAACCTTGTGTCAATCTCATATGATGGAAGTGCTCGGATGGTGGCTTGATTGTTAGATAACAATTCTCTGCCAGTTTCTCTAACCTTCTTTGGATAGCAAAAAATTCATCGCGGGTTCCCCTATAGGTTAGTAATTTTTTAAGTTTTCTCTTCTTCAATATGGTTCCTCCATATTTATCTTCATAACTTCATATCGTTGCAAAGCACTTCCCAAAAGTATAGATTGCTGCCTCAGTCCGTAGGACAGTTAGAGTAGTCTAGTGATTCGAACAAAAAGAAATATGAAAAAATATTTCTAACGGCGACTTCCCCTCAGGCAAAAAATCTGTTATGAAAAGTCTCTCAAATCTGTCTTTCGGAATTGAAATTAAAAACTATAGGTCCCACCAATATAACACACGTAACACTGGTGATGTGAGAAGCTGGGTCCTTGCTAAAGGGTTGTAAGCACCAGTCGGTCAGTGAGTAAGTAAGAAGATATCGGCTACTCGATCTCTTAGGACAGCATGAATATTCGGTTAGGCCTGGCCCTTGTTGTCATAATCACAGTGTATTGTTATAGTCTTTACTGCCATATGCAATGAACGTAAATTCAACAGAAACTTGGAACAGATGTTGAAGAAGCTTTCATTGCTCAAATGCACTAACCAGCTCCAACTTTACAAGAGGATTTAAATTTATTCTGCATGTTTAAAGCCATAGCTTCTTAGGTCTTGCGTCACAGTTTGCTGACCAGGATTGTCAAAATTCCTGAAATGGTGTCTATTCGTGCTATCATTTCAGTTTATTGTTCAGTATTATTCCCAGATATTTGAATGAGATTGCCCTACCAAAAGGAGTCGAATATTATTCCATTTAGAGAGTTTCCTCCTTTCAGAAAATTGTATTTCCCCGTATTGTATTTCAGTTCCGCTTAAAATATCTTTGATTTATGTTTGAGGTGATGTCCCTTCAAGTTTGTCTCTCGCTATCAGAACAATGTGATACACATTGGCTTAACTGTCAGTGTCCGGCTCAGACCATTTCATAATGAGTTTGTCCAAAACCAGAATTTTCATTCTTCTCAGAATCTTCATTCTTCTCAGAATCCTTTTTCTCTACAGAATACTTATTCTCCTCGCAATCCTCATACTCATATGTTTTGTGGGCAGCCATTTCTAGTAGCGTGTATCTTTAATTGTTGTGCCTTTTTTCTAGCTCTATCCTCCACCTAAATTGTATCGAGTCTACCACTTATCCTCGTAGACGAGTCATGCTTTAGAATACAGAGCCTGTTCTAACCAACTTCTTCGACTAGTTTGGTGGAATTCGATCAGTAAGGGGACTGCGTTTACCTGTGGACCGGTATGTCTGCTCAACTAAGCTTTGGTATTAAAGCTATCGCTCCAACCAATCATCTCATTCAATACGTCATGGGGAATACTATCAAATTCAATTGGTCCTGGACCTTCGGTTCATTTTCCGCTTCAGACAATATAATCAAGAGTTCGCCTGCTACCAGATTCCAAATATCGTCGATCTTTGTTTCCTTCCCCTTGTTTGTTTCTGCAGTTGGATTATTTAAAACCTCTGTCATCTAGTTTACTACATCCCTTCGATCCAATGCTCCATGATGATCTATGATCTATGTGATCTACTGAGCTGTGTTATCGATACCATCTTTTATCAAGAAAAAACAGCGGAATAACATCCACAAATTCCTTAATAGATCCTTGTGTATCTGGAACAGCTATCTCCATATTTTCTAGTAGGCATTTGCTCCTCCCGCAGCAATAATTAGAAATTATTTTTTTTATTAATATTTTGCCAAGGAAAGTGGGTGTCCAACCGTCAGCCAAAATCAAATTTTAAACTCCTCCCATAAGTTGTTGTTGTTGGTTGTTAAGTTAGCCAATAATTATTCAACTTTTTTTTGTTCAAAATACTTGCCAAAAATATTATGACAACCTTGTTTACAAGTGTTAATATTTTATTGCATATGATTTATGGTAAAACAGTACATTAGTATTCAACATAAAACAGTACTAAATTTCCAATTAAGTCGCCCAAAAACATTTGTTTTTTATTTTTGGATGGATGGTGAGGTGGTGTCGCTATAAATTCAAATTCATGTGCCATTTATAGTGTGTGTTTTATGATCTCATGACGCGTAATGGGCGCATGCCATTCAGCTCTGCCTTTTGAGTGATGACTGACTGGCTATAATTTTAAAAATTTATTAATATTTTATACCTTTTTGGGTTATACAGTGAATAGCCTTAAAAAGGAACGAATTTATTTTGTGTTTTGGGATACGAAAATTTGAATGCTGAGTAATGAATCCATTTCCATCAATAAGTGTTTTCAATTCTGTATTCAAAAAGGTTCCCTGAGTATAAATTTAATTAAGAACTGGCTTATGACATCCAGCTCTACTGGAAACCTTTTAGAGAAAGAATTTCAATATGAAAGCAGATAAAAGGTTTTTTAAATTCATTCATGACGGGATAAAGGAATGACTACGATGCATGCATTCTCTTTGTATTAAAAAATACACTTTAAGAATTGTACGGGGATCAGTTAAAATCCTTTGATTTTTAAAAATGTGTGTCCAGAGACCTTTGATATTCCAGATGCTTAGATGGATACTAATGTACCTCTAAAGAGACTCTCAGCAGAGATTGAAATTTTCTTTATAAAATGGGCGTTTTTATCTTCGGTAATGTCCTATGAAAATTATTACCACCTGTGGTACGATGGTATGCAAAGGATATCGTTTGGTTAGGTTAGACGGAGGTATTTGCAGGCCATTTATCCTTTAGTGACATTCATAGAAACGTATTATTTTCAGCAATCACACTTTATATTTTCGTAATCAAAAACTGATTGCTTCCAGTGAGATGACAATGGCTTGGTTTATGATTTATTTACAATATTATGCCAAACACAGAGAAATTAGCGTTTCTTTAAAGTTAGAAAATCGAATAGAATGCGTTGTATTGTCACCAATATGCCAGGTTGCTAGGTCGAAGTGATAATTCTGGCTATTACATAAGATGATAATCACCGTCCCGTCAAGTTTCTTTACTTGGGATTTTAATTTCTAATGTCGCTAATGTCACCATAGCTAGTTTAATTGTCTTTCATCACATTTTCGCGTATGCCTCGGCTTCCATGAAAACACTGTATACTGGCTTAATATTTAATTAATCGCTTAAATTTCTTCAATGATAAAAGAGTTCAAAACTATTGCTATTCTGAGTCTATTCGAAAAGACTTTTAACTTTATGCCTGCATAGCGTGATATGTGTACACAAACGTCATATCTCTGACCTCTACTATAGCATTGATTTTAGCCTCCTCACAAAAATAACTGCTGCTGTTGAAAATTTGTACACTATCTATGTGCCAGTAGAGCAGTGCTGATATCAAATTATGTTAACTTAAATTGTTAGTTTTCTCAAAAAGCAAAGCTTACTTTGGTCTTATAAGGTTCTGATGTACTATCCACGCGACTCGTTTCGTCATGCAACGATTGTAACTGTCAACCAGCCAGATACTTTTATGGATTCTATTCAAGTTACACTTGCCGAGACATATTGTGTCAATAAAATCCTTTGTCTCTGATTGCCAAGTGTCGGATAATGGCAGATAAGATGCTGTGTGGTTTCTTCTTCTCGTGAGGTATTTTTCAGCCGAATTTCATTTTCTTATTTAATTTGGGCGAAATAATCGTTCTTAAACTATTCTCTGTGCGTATTGTGCGACTCAAAAACATAGAATTCTTGATTTGTTCGCCATTTTTGCCAATCAACAAGGAATTGTGCTTGTTTTTGGTGTTCAGTTTTATGAAGTTGGTTTTGTCGGCAGTTGAATTTTAGGCCAATCTTGTTCGGTACTGAGCTTTTTGACTCTTTGTTCTTTTTTTTTTTTTGCTAAACACTTTGCTAAAAACAAGTAAATATCATTCGTGAAAGCGAGATCTATGAAGTTTTCAAATATGGCTGTTTGCTTATCCTCTTTTAAACCAAATCGGACATCATCAATAACATAATGTGAAGGCGAAGAGGAGACAGTAATCGCTTGGCTCACCGCTTTTGATACTGTTGGAGAACTCGAAATTGTGGAGTACTCTCCACTTCAAATCTGGTTCAAATATGATTCTAAGGTATGTTTCAAAATTATAAGAACACTTTGTAATGTAAAATTTTTCATTAAATTTCTTCATATTGTTTATACATTATGTTGGGAACATATAAATGCCTGAGTGTACTATTCACCGATATGGTACACTTCTATGTTGCTCTTGCATTTTTTGATAATTTTTAAAATAACAAGTAAGTCGGTGTTTCAGAAATATAAAAACATTTTTAATTTTTAAGAATAAAACACAATTTTAATGAAATTATTTGCGAATTAGTCCACCTTTATTTTTTATAAGATTAAATATTCTAGAGGTCTGTGCTGTTCATTTTACATGACACGAATTGAATTTCAAGACATCCATCGCTACAAAATGCTCCCCAAACCATCAATGATCCACCACCAAAATTTCTCTTGGAGAAATGTAGAGGTTCCTTTCGAATATCTCTCCAATAGCCTCTGTTTCCATCCGGACCGTCAAGATTCCATTTCTTTTCATCTGAAAATATAACCTTAAATAAAACTGGTGGTTATTTTCACATTTACAAAAATTGAGTATAGTCATACCTGAGTCCAATTAGTTTGCATATTTTCTTTGGCGAACTGTAACCTTGCCGTCACATGACGGGGTAGTAACCGCGGTACTTGAGTCATTTTTGAATATTTTAAGTTTTTATTTTCTGTTATTGATCTCCATATGGTTGTTTTTGATATAGAAACACTCGTTGAGGCCTTTATACTTTTTAGACTCAAAGTGGAATTGCTCGCTAAACGATTAATGTGGGCTATTTCTCGCTGAGAAAGGATTTTTTCCGTCCGGATCTCTTTGTTTGTCCATAATTCTCAGGATTGCTCAAAAAATTTCTTACAACAGTCACACTTCTTCCCAATTTCCGAGCAATTTCTCTAAACTTCAAATTTTGATCTTTAAAGGCCAAAATTTTACCTTGTTCTTGTTCTGATAAACTGAATCCACGTGGCATAGTAAAAGCACAATTTTTTTCTTTATTTTAAAACCAATTTTAACTGAAATTATTGCTTTACTAAATTGCATTATCATTTTTTCTTCACTTGTTTTTATAATAATGAAACATGCAGATAACGGAAAACTTCCAAAAATGAAACAACAAAATTGTCATACTATTTTTTTCATACATATAAAGAGTAAATGCAAAAATTTATTTCTCTTAATAAATATTTTTAGATCAATTCATTACTTGCAGAGAAATTTAAAAAAAAAAATAAGTGTTCTTATAATTTTGAAACATACCTTATTAAGGCTTTCAGCAGTTTATACAGTCAAATCAATCGATTCAACCGATTTGGACGAAAAAGTAGGATTTAATGACTCGATTTAATGTAGCCTAAAATTACACTGTGGAAGAGATTTTGATGCGATTGACAAAAGCATGATTTGACTTTAACCAACCCAGTCACTAGCCCTTGCTGATCCTTAGTTTGAGGGTAAGGAAATATAGAATATTTTAGATTTTTCATTTAATTATTGATCGATTTTTATCAAATATATTATAGCATTGCTAATCTACTGGAAGTTAGTTTGATGATGTCTTTTAGTTTATCATTGACGCTACAAATTAAGATTCGAATTGACAAACATAACTCTCGATATTCAAAAAGTATTGCCTTAACAAAATTCATACACTCTTGGAAGTGTGGGGCTTATGTACTTTGTACATGCCTAACAAAAGTTTTCCCACCCATTTTGAGTCTGAAAAAAAATAAAAAGAAAATCCCTACAAACGTTGTCACCACCCACCACCCATAATCATGAGATTTTAATATCTTTTGCATATTCACCCATTAAGTATGTATGTACGTACGTTCATTGGGGATTTTGCGTATTTGAAAACGAAAAGTACGTGATACTTTAATCAATTTCTTTTACTGTGGATAATTACAAAACAAAAACAATAACAATAAAGGGAGAGAAAAAAATAAATATTTTTGTCTTAAATGACCACAATTTAATTGTCAACATCATAAAAGCCAAAAAAAAAAACAACGACAATAACAAACCATCATCAGTAATAAGAATGAAACGAACATTAATCAGCTGTAGCAACAGCAATAGCAATGGCAGCAACGTCAACGGCAGCTACAAAATATAAAATTTTCCAGTTAAAATTAAAAATCTTTTTTTTAAATTATTATCGTTATTGTGAATTCATTCGACTGTAAAACAAAAATAAATTAAATTATGACATGACAATAATAATGACAATCATAATGACAATAATATGACTGTAATACACCATGAAAACTGGACTGGACTGTCTTTTCTGCAACCAAGCTGCTCACCCTCATATTGACTATGAAAGTTGTTTGAAAAATAAAGAAAAAAAACAAATGAAACTCATGCTGTCAAATGATGTTACAGGAATTCATAGAAATATAATAACAATAACAACAGCAACACATAACAATAACAACAAATAATAATTGTATAATAAAATAAAAACAATAAAAATAAAAACAAAAGAAGAATTGACTTCATTGGTCATGTGGATTACATTTAAATTGACTAATTGTCAGTTTGGCCCGATGTAAACAGAATATTAATGACCGCAGCCAGTGTAGTGTAGTGTGTAGTGAAGTGTTAAAACTTTCAATGCCTTCAATTCCTTCATCATCATCAACTCTTGTCTATGACGTTGTTCTGCCTAGCCTGGCCTGGCCTGGCTTGGCTTGGCTTGGTTTGTTCTGTTTTCAACAAAAGATTTTGATGAACGTGACCATTCGCTATGATCCCCAAATATGAAATATTTATGGCATAGAAGAGAGTGTGTGACTAAGACTTTGCAAACGAACACAAGTATATTGAATATTCGAAAGAGCAGAGAGAGAGAGAGAACGACTTGTCATTAAAATGTTTCAATTTGTTGTACAGTTATTGATAGTTGTACAGAGAGATTGATTTTAAACGAGACAAGTGCATGCATTGTATTCATTTATTAGTCATGGGACTCATTGTATTCATCTTAGAAAAAATTTTAGCTGAAGTTGGTATTGCAAAATGTAAAGAGAGACAGAGAGAGAGAGAGAGATATATAGGGAAAAAATGTAAAGGGCACTAACTACTTTAGGGTGGATGCATAACCTTCAATTAGTCTGAGTACTAGTTCCAAGTAGAAAGTTTAAAGCATTTAATCATCCCCTACACATATGTATATGCATACATAATTGGTCATTACAACCCTTTAGTCAGTATTACGATCTAGCTTTTCACACCACTGCTGTTGTGTTTGTTAATTTCATGCATGAGTAGCAGTACCTACAGTTTAAAGTCGATTCCGATTGGCAGATTTTTGAGAAACTTTTCATGGCAATTTTTATTTACTCTCAGAGTTTTTGCCAGAAATCTGCTGAGAGGAAGTCGCCGACGAAGAAATATTTTCTTTTTCATATTTTCTCTTTGATGGCTGACCTGAGGTTTGAACCCAGGCCTCATGTCCTGTTGGCTTATTAAACATCTATCATCTATATATCTATCATTAGACACTATCTACTAGAATACGGCGACTTCATCCCCTACAAAGGCTACGAAATCGAGCCGAACACCTACTCTTCTTCATTTTCATATTCCTTACCTAATTGCTCATTACATTATCGAGTAGTCAGGTTTACAACCTAACTTCTGACGCTACCCATGTAGTTGATTTTATCTATGAGTGATGGGAGCTACATTTTATAGTCGACTATGACAACAGAAGCGTTGCCCGTTCAGCCAAAAAGCGGGAAAATTTCAAAAGTCACGCATTTATTGACCCCCGCACAGGGCACAGGGTGTTATCTCTAATCTAAGAACGTATTAAAGCCCTCTTGTGATAGTTCCGTCTTGCATTGTTGAAACAAACATAGATTTCCTTGTATATGGAATCGATTAATCCCTTGGATAGTATCAAACACCCTGTCAAAGTTGTTGAAAGAGTTATGAGTTTGGAAGATAGATTAACAAAGGGTGACTATAGCTCATACGGACTTCCCACAACGTGTCGGTCTGTTGTGCGCTTACTAATGCGAACTTCGTTATAATTATACTTGGTTGACGCATAGTGGTGGCCTTATAATTAGAAATCATGTTTCTGGAACAGAGTTCTCTGGAGTGACGAATCTAAGTTAAATTTGTCCCAATCTGATGGTCCTCCAAACAAAGCCTTTGATCCCAGGTACACAGTGAAAACTGTAAAACAAATTAACAAACATGTATGTTGCTAAGTCGTTTCTAATTATAAGGCCACCACTATGCGTCAACCAAGTATAATTATAACGAAGTTCGCATCTTCTAGATCCACCATAAAATATTCTGATCCCAAGCGTTATCAAATTAGGGATGACATTGAAAATATTTGATGCGTTCGAAGTCTTCTACGTATGTCCCACATTCGCTGCACCTTACTTACCCCTTAATTTGTCATTACAACCCTTTAGTCAGGATTACAACCTTACCTCACAAACCACGACCATCACCCGAGGTGGTAATTTTATCCATGAATGATGGAACTCATAGAACGACAAATTTGTGAAATTTTTCATGGAATTTTTGTTTAATTTATTCTCAAAGTTTTTACCAGAAGACCTCATATTTCATATTTGTCCGGGATGTCTGTGTTGGGGTTTTAACCTAGCACTCTAGGGTTATAAGCCAGCCAATACGCTGGCCTATTTGCTGCACATATCCGGCTTAAATTCTTCTGTTTAGTTGAGAGATTGCAAGAAAACCTCATGTTGTCTTGCTTAGATGGCTTTCATATTAAGTCTGAACATTTTCGTGATTTTTCGGTTATTTGGATAGCTCCTGAGTGTACTAAATGGATATGAATTGTTCTAATAAAAGCAATGGGTTTCCTTTGTTTACTAAGGCTGTATGAAAATAAGTTCTTGTATGGAACAATTGTTTACGTTTGGGTACGCGTTTTTCTTTCTTGATTAGTTGTTCGCTTTTCAATTTAAGACAAACATTCAGGGCTCTAATGATTTTCCAAGTCTGTTAAGAATTCTGTTTCAACGTCTTTCCCGAACTACATTATCGCCAAGACATGGAGATTAAATGGTACTGTTGAATGAGCATTTCCATCTGACCATAATTTTATTTGTTGTCGTAAAAAAGTTTACCACAGAAAAGTACCAAAAAAAAATTACTTTTATAATGAAAATTAATATGATTTTTATTTCATTTATTTTTCATTATTTCCTCATAAAGAACGTAACGTTTGTGATTTTTAACGAGTACCAAAGAAAAGTACTAAAAAAGTACTTTTTAATGAAAATTAAAATGATTTTTATTTCATTATTTTTTCATTATTTCCTCATAAAGAATGTAACGTTTGTGATTTTTAATGAGTTGAAATAAAAAAAGTACTTTTGTTTTTAATTCATTTAAAAACATCAATTATTTTTGAAGCATTTTTATAATTGTTATTAAATTGATTACCCAGAGTTTGTCGATTTAAATTTTATTACTCGCTGCTATTTTTTTGTTGCTCTTTTGATTAATTATTCATTCCAAGAATTACAAGAATTGAAATGATGGCTGTGGCTAAACTATTTGCATACGAAATTCATTCATTTCATGTGTCAGCAGAAGAATTAAGTTTTTATTAAAAAAAATTTATTAATAAAGGAAATAACTAGACAGACATTATTGGACGGACTCTCGTATGTTGAATGTAAGAGTTTTAAATGCTTTATGAACACCAAGTGAGTCATTGAAGAAATTAATCTCTGTGTGAGTATTGAAAATTTTTCTGTCTTCATTCGTACTTTTTATCGTCTTAACAGATAAGCTTGCTTCAAGAATTTTTGGCAATTTAACACGTGCTTCCTTTTTAATTTACCGGACCTGTTGGCCTTAAAATATGAACTGTTATCCCGTTGTTTTCTTCAGAAAGAAAAAAAAAAACAAAAAAATTTAAACTTTCTTCGTGACTTTTAAATTTTGCTGTTGAAACTTAATAAAACCAACAATACCATGGCATTTAAATAAAAATTTCCTAAGCATGTGCTTTTAATGACTCGGCAGAAACTAACACAACCAAGCAAACAAAAATGATTTCATAAACCAGATTCTTCTTTTCTCTTGTTTTGGCTACATTTCCAAGCTTTATTATGAGTTTGTAAATCATTTTTAATCGCTTAATCATCTCAAAGGCTGGCATTTTCATAGGAAAGTGTGATTAAAACCTTTAAACCATAATCGTGAAAAGGAAGGAAAAATTTTCCAATAGAAGGAGAATTTACGCAGAATTACAAACCCACACTAAAGGTCTCATAACACAAAGCATAGCTTTGTAACACCAGCATTATTTACCCGTCATACAATTATAACTCCTTCTTGGTATCTCTTAAGCATCCTGTTAGCGTTTTATGACGTTGTGACTTCTGTCCAAGTCAGCGTTCTGTCGATTAATTCTGGGTGCCCAGTAATTCTTCGTATAAGGTTCCTTTATATAAGTTCAGGGTCCCATATAATTCTTGGTGCCCAGCAATTATTCGTCTGAGGTTCCCTTAGTATAAAGCCAGGGTCCCATATAATTGTTATAAGGTTTCTAAATTACGATCTGGTCAGGTTTAATGCAAATTTTACTCCGTATATAATCACATACATATTTAGAGCCAGATCTGGTCAGGTTTAATGCAAATTTTACTCCGTATAAAATCACATATATGTATGTAGAGCCAGATCTGTCTGTGCTCTCTACAAGTGGGTTCATTATTACATCTCTCTTTCGCATATGAGTAAAGTTTGCGGGAGACCATTGTATGCTCATTTGTACGACCCTCTTTAACCCCGCGTGGGAATTTATTTGAATTTTATTATGTATCAACTTATGAGACTACGTTGTCTCTGTTGTTAGCTTCAAAACCTACATATTCAGAAACCCAATTCAGGGTAACCGTTAAATATTCTTCATTGTATCCTTCAGATACACTTACCATTCTTGGCAAGACCTGTTGATACCGCCTAGAATACATCATTCAGATATCCGTCACTTCTCTGGGTGCAGTGATGAAATTGATGAATTGTCCTTGAATCTGATGCATAAATCAGGCTGAATTTGATCAATAACATGTTAGTATTATGTTAGTTAGTAGTAGTAGTTAGTTAGTAGTATGTTAAGTTGGCTGTAGTTTGTGGCTTATTCGCAAACGCATGTAACTTTAGAAATTCTCTCACAAGAAAAAGCTAAGCGGTGGTCAATTTATATT
The DNA here is from genome assembly GCA_932273835.1 of Sarcophaga variegata. Classification (NCBI taxonomy): domain Eukaryota; kingdom Metazoa; phylum Arthropoda; class Insecta; order Diptera; family Sarcophagidae; genus Sarcophaga; species Sarcophaga variegata. Next base: position 12,057,951 of record OW026362.1, read on the forward strand.
ACCTCCACATGAGATGACCCTGCCCGCAAATCGTTCATACAGAATATTCAATGTGGCATGAGCTGTGCAGCACGTAGCGTCATCCAGTTGAAACTACATATCTTTGCTATTCAGATAGTTCAGATCAATTTAGACCAAAAGAATTTGGCGATCATCAACCTATAATGCGCGCCGTTGAGAGTAATGACCTGGCCAATGTCGTCCTCAAAGAATTATGCTCCGATGACACTGACAGACCAAAATCCCCAGCAAACAATTAGTTTTCATAATGTATTGCACGCTCACAGATCTGGATGTGGAGTGTTATCGTCGCAAATTCAACAATTTTCATGTCACGTCACGTATCCATTCATCAGAAATGAGACTTAGCTCTGACGGTGTGCTTTTTCAATGAAAATTAATGTCAATTGCCAAATACCCCAGAAGCCATTCAGTTAACGCAACTTAACCCATTAGTGCCCAGTGACAACTTAAGTTGCCAGCAGAGGTTGCCTTAGTTTTTATGTTCTTAGCGGAAATTGAGTGTAAAACACAAAACGGTAACCGTCAGAAAAAAAAGTAATTCGGGCATTAATGGGTTAACGTTTTCTGTTATCGTTTACCTAGAGGTTCTGGGTTATGTGAATTTTGTGCAGGTACAGCCTCAAGTCACGACCCAAAAATTCGTCAAATAGTGGCTTGCAGAAGGCCGTATTATTGTAAGCGACGTGAAATCGAATGCCTCAGGTTCACTTGCACATTTCACGAATAGAGGCAATTTTTTGGCGGATCTTGCGTTCCGTCGACGTGCTGCAGTTGGTTGTTTGTTTACTGAACTCCTGTGGACTCGAATATACCCACCACGTTGTGCAAAGTTGTCTCGCTGTAAACGCTAAACAAATATAAAATGGAGAAGGGCGCGCGGTACTTTGCCGAACTCACTTCGATAAAAACAATTTTATTGTTTGTACGTGCTGTTGAATGTTGTATCCATTCATAGTGAAGTGGCAAAAGGACTGAATAAATCGGAACCAATTCAACAAATGTTATTTCAACGCGAAGCTTGGAAGTCCCTGTGTTGTAGGATCGTAATGATTTTCCTTATTTAGATGAATTTATTTTCCTTGTTTAAATAGAATACAAATCAGTTTTAATTTAATTATTGCCGTGAATATTTTTTTTTTGTTTTTTTAAGGGTGGAAAAATTCGAATTGAGAAAAACAACTACATTAACAAAAAACAATAACAAAAACAATGAAAAAAACTACTTTAACATTTTCAATATTTGCATAAATTAAATATTTTTGTTTAATTTTTCAATGTTGCTACTGTTTATGTAGTTGTTGTTGTTGTTGTTGTATGCCACAACATATTTAAACAGTCCTTGAATATCGTAGACAACCATCAAGGCGGTGAATGTGAGGGAGGAGGTTACGTTCATGGTTATACAAAATTAAAAGCTCTTTGACCATTTAAATAAATTGAAAATTTGTTAGACCCCATCGGCAGTCATTGCATACAAAGTCTGAGGCAGAAAAAAACACACAAATTATTATGTATGCCAATGCAGTCCTGATGGCCCCAAATCTCAAAATAAGTATAACAAAAAGGATTTTTTTTTGCCGCAAACTATCACCCAAAAACTTTGTATGTAAAACTATTTTTTTTTTTGCTAGTGCGTCCAGTCCAAGGCACTAGGGTTCACAATAGTTTAGACCAGTGTAGTCCATATTTTAAACAATTTTGCATGTTTAGTTTTTCTTTCAACAACAATTTAAGTATTTTTGTTTCATTCAATTTCTGCTTAAAAATAGAAATAAAAAAAGACAAAAATTAATTATTTAAGCAGAAAATAAACAAAATTTGTATTTTGTTTTTCATTAAGAAAGACAGGCAGGCAACTTTTTTTATTTTGAGAAAAACTCAAAAAAAAAATAATTATAAAAGGAAAGAAATTCTACAAATTAAACACTTACAACCCCATAAATAAATGATTGTATAAGAAATTTTAATTTCTTACTAACACAGTCACATACATACATACATATGTATGTACATATAAACTAAATATTGTATACAGAAAGAGTGCTCCGTCAACAGTGGCCATATTTTTCAATTGAAATCATATTTTGCTAGACTATCAAAGCAATGAATATTTGGTCCATTACATTCCTTTAGTCAGGATTCCAACCTAGCTTTCTGTGTGTTCTGTGTGTTAATTTTATCTATGAGTGGCGGGACCTACAGTTTTTTGAGAAACTTTTCCTGACATTATTTTTTTCCTCTCAGATTTTTTGTCAAAAATTTTGTCAGAATTTTTTCAGAAGTCACCGAAGAAACTTTGTTCCACATTTTCGTTTTGGTTCGAAATGTCTGGGCTGGAGTTTGAACCACGTGCTCTCATTTAATAAGCCAACACACTACCCACTAGAGTCAACCAACTCCAAGGAATAACTTTTCTACAATCACTTTTGTACTCTGAGAGAAAATTACCAGCAATGACTAGACTCCTGAGCTGATTTTCATCGCAAAATTCACTTCAGCGATGACAATTTGACATGATATTAATCCATTTGAGATCCAAGAGCATGCAATGCATCCCGGAAAAATCAACGTTTGATGTGGCTACGGCGCTACGAACTACTTATTCGATATTCCACATGAGTGATTTGAGGGCACGGTTGTCTTTCATGTCGGTGACTTAGGTTAGGTTAGGTTAGAAGACGTGTACTTGTCAATTAAGACAAGTACAGTACTCGGAGGTCGAATTGACCCATTGTACAACGTCCCAGTTTCTCACACCACTTATGTTGTGTGTGTTAATTTTTATACATGAGTGGCAGGACCTACAGTTTAAAGTCGACTCCGAAAGACAGATTTTTGAGAAACTTTTTCACGGCAATTTTAGTTACTCTCAGAGTTTTTGCCAGAAATCTGCTGAGAGAAAGTCGCCGAAGGAATACTTTTTGTATTTTTGTCTTGATGTCTGGCCTGGGGTTCGAACCCTGGCTTTACGTCTAATAAGCCAACACACTACCTACTAGACTACGGCGACGTCAATGGCGGTGACTTACTCGTCATCGAAATCATACGATTTCACCCCGTTAGAGTTTTTATTACGGGGTTTTTTAGATCCCGCACCATCGTTTTAACTTCAATCTGATTTTCTTGGATGGGCGTAATCTTAAAATTTCATATGTAAAGTCTCTCAGCGATAGAACTATGCCAACATCCTATATTTCAAAATTTTTGTGGATCTGAGGAGTACGATTAGGCGGTTGTAAATGCCAATGTTGACCTCTTACTCGAAAAAACAAGTGTTCAATCTGTAAAGACGCACAACGTGATACTCTCTGGAGCATCCTGCATGTCAGTCGTTCTCACCGGAATGTAAGGATGGATATTAGAATGAATTTGTTTGACATTTAGGACTACTGTACCTTCTATTGTGAATGTGAATGTTACTAACCAACTTGCAAAAAGCACAACACTATACCAGATTGTCGTCGAAAGCTCAATTACCAGTTAGGGTTTAAATCGCGTTTTTTTATTTTTTAGAGCTATGCGAGCTCAAGGCTGGGAATCTTCAAAAGACATTGGTAGCCCGGGCTACCCAATGTGTACGGGTCGTATCCATTAAGAAATTGTTGAGTGCGAGAGGCAACTTTCTTGGCATATGTAACACCAGATTACCGTGGAAAGCTTAATCGTCAGATATAGTTTGAATCAGGTTGTGACGTTGTATTTGCTAGAGATTACTGACTGCAAGAAGCAACTTCCTTGGCATATGCAACACCAAATTACCGTGGAAAGCTTAATTACCAGCTATGGTTTAAATCGGATTACGAATTCCCCTCTGCCTGAAATTGTTGACTGCGAGAGGCTACTTCCCTGGCATATGTAACACCAGATTACCGTGGAAAGTTCAATATGAATGAATATGAATGTGTATCTGCTAGAGATTGTTAACTACAAGAAGCAACTTCCTTGGCATAGTAATAAACACAACAGACCAATGCCCGATTTACTCTGGAATCGGTCAAGCTATTGCATCAACCACATTCACTCTTTTTATTAACCGTCAACGACCAATAATCTACCAAAATGGATAGGTACTTGGATGTTTCGTGCAGTAAAGTTGCAGCTGGAAGGCATACTTTGAGGAGATTAGCAGCAATGTAAAGGAGATTGGCAGCAAGAAGCAGAGCTAATTAGTCACATAAACTCAAAAGTTTGGTAGACTCCTCATCATCATCAATCCTTGGAAGAAGAGGAAGATGATGTACTAAAACGAAACAGAAATAAACACAAGGGCGAATACAGGATATCATTCTTTCGAAATCGGCTTAACGGGTCACCCGTTTTATGTATTTACATTGAGTGTATTTGAATTTAAGACTTCCGTACTCATTCTAACGCTTACGAGACACACTCACGTAAAATGCACACATTAAAATGAATATGCACGAAATTATTGGATAGGGGCAAAATCATATTCCTACTGGATTGCATTTCTTTAGTTAACAGTTTTATTTCCATTCGTCTAATAAATGTCTTGCTAGTCACATTTCTTATTTGATACTGCTTGATATGCGTTTAAATTGAAGGCTTTAGTACTTCAATTTACTGTCACGTGAATTGAACACAGATGTTCCTATACTCTCAAACAATTTAGGAGTCTCTTTTGTATTGTTTTTCCTCAAAAGAATCGATATTACACTAATGATTTACAGCGGATTGTAAGTGACAATGCGCCAAGAGGACTGTCGATATCGATAGCAGCCATGGTTTGACAGTTGAGGATGTCAAACTATGTCGTCATCTGTGTTCAGTAAGGCTTGGTGGTCGGTGAGAGCGAAAACAACGCTTCCAATCAACTTTCTCTCAAGAAGTAGTTCTGTTCACTGGCCTCTGGTTTACTTTTTATGAGGCTATGTTAAGTCATTGGTTCTACCGGACAACTAGCAATTCTTGAAGTATTGTAAGCGAATATTCATTGTTACTATATGGCCACCTTTACCTTCATTCCATATGCCATACTCAGCTCAGATCATCTATTGACGTAGAGTAGTTCCCGAACTTTTTTAAGAAAATACTTTTTCTCTTACCCCTTTTAAGAAAATTTTGTTCATTACCAGTTAAGGATATGTGGCAACATATACCCACACACATACACACATACATATGTGTGCATACAATTTTGTTACAATTTTTGTTGATGTTGTTGCTGTTGGTTTTGGCTTGGTTGTTGTGTTTCTGTGTGTTTATCTTGCTTGATTTCTTTGTCAACGTTGTTGCTTTTGTTGTTCATTTGTTTTGCATTTTGCATATACATACTTACAAAGGCACAAATACATGGCACATTGTAATTGTAGTGGTGACAAGCAGTGGTGGCAAGAACCATAGTGTTATATTTGTATTGCTGTTACTGTGTGGCAGCAGCATAAACACGTAAATTAATCTGACAAGTGATACTTTTAGCCTGAAGCCTGGTTGTTTACTGTAGACGCACGTCACAAGTTGTTGCACAATCACTGGAACGAAAACAGTAACAACTACAACAACATTGCTGCAGTATGTATGTTGCTAGCGATCATCAAATGAAGTAGCATGCAACACCATGTAGTAGTAGTATTGGGAAAAATTGTAGTGGTCACCATGCAATGTCCACCAGCTAGCTTGACGATGTGTCCACTACACAACAGCAATAACAATTACCGAAAAGGAAAATGAGAATAATGCCACACAGTCTTTGGGGCTTGCAACGATTTTCTTGTTCTTTCTCTTCCACCATTGCAGTTGAGCTTCAAAAAGGAATTCACATTCCTTTTTTCTTACTTTCTTTCGGTGTTTTTTGTTTGTTTTTTTTTTGCTCAGATTCCCTTTTTAAACATGCACTGCCGTAACCCACTTACCAATACCATCATGAATGTGAGTCATTTATATATTCATATGGTTGCAGGACATTCATGTGTAAGAATATTTGTGTGAGTAGGTATGTATGTGTGTGCCTGTCATGTGTCTGTATAAATTGTTTTCATATTCATATGACAGTAGTTTGAGGAGAAAAGAGAGAGAGAGAGAGAGTGGGAATGAGTGAACACAAGTAAAGACAATTTTTGTCCAGGCAATATAAGAAGTCACTTATTACCATTTGAGGCATTTTGTTGTTGTTGTTGTTATTATTGTTCCTTGTCTTGCTTCTGTGTGTGTGTGTGTGTGTTTGTATTTGTGTTGACTTCTGTATGTTTCTTACTGGTGTTTTGCTTTCTGGGACAACGAACATCACCAGCTGGTGGTACATACATGTTGTCAGTGTATGTCTGAAATTCAGTTTTTTTCTCTTCTTGTTTTTGACTGAGCATTTCATTTAAGCAAAGCTCTTTATGTTTTTGTAGAAATTAAAATTAACAAATTAAGAGAATTTCTTTAGACTGAGTGTAGTGTAGTAAGAACACTGGGCAACAAAGTGATGTAGTAGATTCACTTACATTTGCGAACCTTAGGCATTGACCTTTAGGGTGAGATCTGATACCAATTGATTATCACGTGTTCTTGTGTGTGGCTCATAATTGGAGAAAACAGAAGCTTGTGTGAATTCCTGTTTTTACACTACCCGTTTATCCATCTTTAAGCTATCAGTGAAAACTAAGCCAGTATTTTCCCAAACAGCAATTCTTCCACACCCATTATTGGCTATTCAAAACCCCTTAGTTAGGAGAATGGCTTAGCTTCTCCCACCATCCAAGTTGTGGGTGTTGATAATATCACAAATAAGAGGTGGGAATTCTATGCTAGTCTAGATTCCAAACAACAGATTTATGAAGCTCTCTGGCCCTTGCTATCATGTGCAATGGACAGCCTCCAGCGCTGCTATAGAATAGGTTTTATTGCCTTGGTTATATCACCGTAAGCTATGCTCCGTCTATTCTACAAGTCCATCAAACTTTTTTTCAGATTTCTCCTGAAATCCTCCTACCAAACCCTACCCAATCAATGGACACGTAAGCCTTCGGACAACTGAAATTTCCTCTACATGAGCCACAGATTTTCCCAAATTTTTAGCTCAAATTTCAGTGATATTGCAGGTGCCTTAGTCTAGTAGGTAGTGTGTCGACTTATTAGACGTAAGGCCACGGTTCAAACCTCAGCTCAGACCTCTAAACGAAAATATGAAAAAAATAGTTCTTCAGCGACTGCATCTCAGCAGATTTCTGGCAAAAAATCTGAGAGTAAATAAACCTGCCATGAAGAATTTCTCAAAACCTGTCTTTGGAGTCGACTTTAAACTGTATGTCCCGCCACTCATGAATAAAATTAACACACACAAAATAAGTGTCGTGAGCAGTGTTGCCAGTAATTTTTTTTAAAACTTTATTTCTGGGAAAAAAACTTTTTTTTACAAACAAAACTTGTTTTCTACAAAAATATCAACATTTTTAAAGGAAACACCGGAGAACGGTGTCCTCTATTGGTGTTTCTTTGCTACTTATGCCCGGGACGAATAAAATACACAAAATTTTATATAAAAATATAAATATTTCGTGTTATTGTTGAATTTATTGAAATTTTGAATTTTTCGAAAAAAATTGTTTTGTTAGAAACAGTGTTGCCAGAAAATGAATTTCAAAATATGCTAAAACATGAAAAACATAATGCTAAAATGTTCTACGGAATAAAAAAAAATGCTAATTTTTTTAAATGTAACAAAACTATTTATTGCATATATGTATATGTTTTTGTTTTATTCCGAAAATAAAACTTTTTTACATCAGTATATTACATCTGAGTTAACAATATGTTCATAAAATTATTATTTGTAATCAATTACAATTTATGTATATATTAATTCATAAAAATTTCTGAAAATCAATGGGAAATAAAAAGTTGTAAATTATTTCAAAAGATATAGTTTGAAAGATTTATTTTTTAATATTTTTTAATATTCATACATATATGAATATTACTGTATGCATATTGTACATATTACATTTTATAGTTTTTGTTTTAAAAATTTAAATATTTAATTTGTTAAATAAGATTTTCATTTCAATAAATAAAATATAAGAAAATTTTGTAAAAAATTATTGGAAGTACATTATACTAAAATACTGTTTATAAAAAATGATTAATAGACTCTAATAATTCTGATATATCTTCATATTTATCATCATCTTTATCTTCATTTTGATATTTTTCAGATGATCTAATTTTGTTAGCTATTTCGTTTGGTATTTTGTAAGTGTAACAGCACGCATTTTCGAATTTTAATCCTTCTCGAATTTGTATTATTGAACATAACAACTCAGGTTTAATTAGATTTAGAATTTTATTTTTAATTAAGGCCATCAAACTGAAAAGCCTTTCAACTTCGGCATTAGAAAATGGTAAAACGGGTAATAACAATACAAAGATGGACAATACTTTAAATGTATTTTTTATGAAGCAAATTATGCTAAAAAGCATTTAGCATAATTTACAAAAAAATAAATGCATTTTCACGAAACATAATGCTAAATCTAGCACTGAAAGTGCTAAAATGGCAACACTGGTTAGAAAACAATTTTAATGAAAACTTTTTCGCATCTCAAAAAACTTGGAAAAAAGGGAAAACTTGGAAAATGGCAACGCTGGTCGTGAGAAACTAGGTCGTAATCTTGACTGAAGGATTGTAATGACCAATTATGTATATTCAGTGATATTAGCTCGCGCAGAAGTCGAATATTCTTCCATTGAGAATGTTTTCCTCTTGGTGCAAATGGCACTATTGTAGTCTTGCCCTAACCTCACTCACTCTTTGAATCTTAACATTTCCCCAAGCTGTTAGGACTGTGTTATCTGTATACTCTAGGCTGTGCCATCAAGCATTCATTCACAACCAAGGTAGGCATTAGTGGTTCAATAACCCCCACCCTGCTCAGCTTCATCAGCCTTAATCTATCTTCAATTCAAATGTGGAGTTCATTACACTCATTACCGTTAATTTCTTATCGCTTCAAGGCTTAGTAGACATTTAATACGCAGTGGACCATATTCTGTATACTCAGTATTTGGAAGTTCAAACCACTAGGCACAGTATTGACAGAAGTAAGCGTGGTTAACTACCGTTATCCCCAGATGTCTGTGGATGTGGGTAATACACGAAATTAGTTCACTTATTTCGCTAGTTTAGATATTTGTGAAGTTCTGCATACGTAAACAGCGTTTTCCAGAAGTTGCCAAGGGTATCGGTACATCAATATGGCCATCGGGCCGCCCCTAGTTATTATTTGGAATAACTCTAAAGACATCAAGTCTGTGGGAAACTCTCCTAAGAAATGGTGTCGTTATAACACATATATGCACTCACACACACACACACACATATATGGTATCAAAATACTCTGATGTGGTCTGAGGTTTTCCTTTGGTTATGCTCTTACTTTCTTTCACACAGAAATGATTTGGTCAGTAGAACTGAAACACTCTGTCTGTCCTGTTATGGCTGACTTTTCCTTCATCCTTTTATGCATGGTGTATGTGTGTATGTCTTTCTTTCTTTCTCTCTATATATATGGACGCATGAATGAATGAATGAATGAATGGATGGATGGATGGATGCCTGGATGACTGAATGGCTGGTTATTTGGGTTTGCATGGCCTTTTGTTTTCTACTGTATGAGAACATGTTGAGGTCCTTGGGTTTAGGCCAGCGTATGAAAAAAGAAATTGTTGAGGATTGTTTTCTTCATACTTTGATGCGTAACTTTAAGGATGAAGCCCAGGATATTTTTTTTGCAAAAGGCAAAGCACAACAGCAGGAGCACCAGAACAAGAAAAAGGAGAAGCATAAAAAAATAAAAATTATTGCACATTCTGCACTTGGTCGGTAAGACAGAAAATTTCCATACTTGCCTTGCAACAATTTATTCTTGCAACGGTTCGAGTGTGTTGTAAAGTGTTGGCAGCCTGATAAAGTTCCTTGTAAATGAGTGACTGCATGTGTGCATGTGTGCATGCATATGTGTGTATGTATGTATGTTGTGGGAAAATTTATTTTCTTTACATTACTTTGGTTTTGTTTATTGGTTTTCATGTTTTTTGAGCACAACAAAATTCAAACGAGGAAAATCACTGGGGGTTGGTTGACCTCTACGAACAGAAAAGCAAAAAATCTGAGCACAGGAAAAAATGGAATTTCAGAGAAGAAATTCAGAATGTACATAGCTGAAGTAAAACTAGGCGGATAATCATTCCCAAATTGTGCACTGTAACCTACAAAGCTAACAAGATTTCACAATGGATTGAGGAATAAATTTGTAAAGGCCACAGCTAATGGTGTGGCCAGCTAATGGTGGATTAGCAGTGAAAATTTAAAACACCCACAATGCTTTCCATTGGACCGTGATGACCTAGTCAATTCTACTGATTTCGGCGGCAATAATATTTCGATAAAGTTTTGAGCACAAGACAAGATATAAAGTTGAACCGATGCATAATTGAGGCTTATTTCTGAGGCTAAAGTTTATTTTTATTATCGTGTAGGAGTGCCATCGGACTGTCCTCACTCTATTTAGGGTATTACCAATGCCGTCCTAAACATCTGATATGAATCTTGGTCCTTCATTCTTTGATACATAAATACAGCACAGGTTCCAAGCATGTATTCTAATGACTCATTTTATCAACAACAGACTCTACATATTGGGTTCGAAACGATCACCATTCTGAACTAGGTTCTGTGAGTTTACAATTGCTTTTGATTGAGTGTACCCTTCTAAACACTGCTTTCCTCTCCACAGAAAGTTTCCGGCCCCATCAGACGCATGGAAACTGCTGTCTTAGGAACCTTATCTACAGAGGGTCCTTCTATTTGTCTTACTTAACTAATTTAGTTTAACCAGTTGGTCGAATACTGTTTTGAGTTAATCTCATATGGATCGAGTACCCCTTGTACTCTTTATTTAAGTCGAAATGCTCTTTATATGAGCCCTCCTCCCTTTCAATTTACTATTCAGTGATATGACATCATCCATCTCTTTCTTGTAAATGCTTCGAGTGTGATCTTACCCAGGATTATTTTCAACACCATTGACACATCTACAGTCCCCAGATCTCTTTGAATGATGTTACAAAAAGTATTTTAAAATTTGCGTCAGGCCTCGTATAATTTGCAGTCATTATCCACCTCAGAGCAAATAATTTTGTCTAGTTGTGCCGACTTTTAGTCCTTCATTCCCTGCATTTTTTTCCGCAGATCATCTTCTGTTTTATCAAATACACCTTTGGTATCAAGGTAAGCGTCTCTTCCTTGACTTCCCAGAAGTTTTGAATTAGATCTGCCAGCCGTATTGAAAATTCAAGAGAATTTTGAAGAGAAGATCTCATTAGTCGTCGTAGGTAGTGTGTTGGCTTATTAGACGTAAAGCCAGGGTTAGAGCCCCAGGCCAGACATCAAAACAAAATACAAAAAGGATTTCTTCGGCGACTTTCTCTCAGCAGATTTCTGGCAAAAACCCTGAAAGTAAATAAAAATTGCCATGAAAAAGTTTCTCAAAAATCTGTCGTTCGGAGTCGACTTTAAACTGTAGGCCCCACCACTCATGTATAAAATTAACACACACAACATAAGTGGTGTGAGAAACTAGGTCGTAATCCTGGCTGAAAGGTTGTAATGACCAATTATGTATGTATGTTATGTATGTATGATCTCATTAGTTTTTCTTGATTTGTCTACCCAGTAAGTAGAGCCGCAGACTTGATAAGTGTTCACTGGAACGCACAAGATTTAGAAGGTAGTTAGGTGGGTTGAATTGGTAGCTTTGTAAAGCTCACCTAAGCACCTACATATAGTGGCTCGTTGTGACACCACAGATAAGAGCAGTCACTTTACTAATTGAATTCCACTAAACTAATGGATGAAGTTGGTCAGCGCAATGGCTGCATCAAGATTCAGAAGATTCTGGTCATAAACAAAGTTTGATTTAAACGATCGTCCGTTCTCTTAACCAAAAGACCGCTAGTCGAACACCGGATAAGTCTAGTGCGAATGCGTGGGCTCTGAGAACATTCAATATTCAATACCGTGAGTCATAGAAGATACTGGATTAGTCTTTGATATTCACTTGGATATATTTCCAGGCATTGGGCGTTTGGTTGAGAAGTCGCCATAGTCTGTTGGATTATCAGAGGGGTCTGGCCACGGTTCAAACTCCAGGTCAGACATGTCGGCCAAAACGAAATGTGAAGATATATTTCTTCGGCAACTTCCTCTCAGCAGATTTATGGTAAAAAAACTCTGAAAATAAATAAAAAAAATTGCCATGAAAAGTTTCTCAAAGAAAATCTGTTGTTCGGAATCGACTTTAAGGTGTAGGTCCCGACACTTGTGCATAAAATTAACACACACAACATAAGTGGTGTGAGAAACTAGGCCGTAATCCTGACTGAAGGGTTGTAATGGCCAATTATGTATGTATGTATGTAAGGGACAGCTGATCGGGATTGACTTGAATTCTGAAGCCTTTCTACAAGAAGTTATTTGAAAGGGTTTAAAATTCGTAAATTTTAATACCTTTCCCATGGTCGAAAAACCTTTAACCTTTCTTACCAAGAACAGCACTGCTATTTTCATAATCTTGCCTTTTATTTATTCTTATCTGTTCTTTTTCGAATTACAATATCAAAACTAAAGTCCTTTTCAAGCAACTACGCCTTCTCAGCTTCTGCTATCTCTCTTTTTATGCATCATCATCGTCATCAGCATCAACATCATCTTGTTGCGAAAGATTGTAAAACAATCATGTTGGATTATAAAAAAAACAAAAAAACAACAACATCAGCAACAAAGTAAATTCTTTACTTAACAAAAATTATATTTAATTATAGTAAATGAAAATATTTTTTGATACAGGGCAAACAAAATCAACAAAAAAAAAGAAGAAAAGTACGAGAGAAAAAGAAGTTCAGAGGGAGTACGTACGTAACTCTTGTTAACACAAAGTAAAGGCTGTGGTAATTAAATTTTTCTTTTTGTTCATAAAATTTAATTTAAATAAAAAATATTTTAAATAAATTATTTTACGAACAGCTTTTATAATAATTTAAAATCATAAGGCAAAAGTTTGATTCACTATAGTGGAGGGAGAATCAATTTTTAGGTGTAGAGTTGGTGAACCTACGAAGAGTATTAAATGACTAAGTTTGCCCTTTCCTGTCTTCCTGAAGGGGCTTCTGAATGCCTACCAAGCCGCCATAGTGGGCCAAAGGGCAACGACGTGTGTTAGCTGAGTGGCTTGTCCCTCTAGAGCAGTTAGCAAATCATTCGGATTTTCAATGAAAAATCATCTGCAACGATGAAGTCCACTTCTGCAAGAATCCTATAGCGTCCAATTCGTCCCGATAAAGTCTTTGTTCGATGTGGATTTTGTACTGGTAATGTCACTGATCCACATTTCTTTGAGAACATTACTGGCCATGCCATCACTGTCAAAACTCGAGCCCTATGATGATTAACAAATTCTGTTGTCGTGGATTGGATGATCTGTATACCGAGGAAATGTTATTTAAGTTAGGTTAGGTTAGGTAAGCGGGCAAGTTCTGTCGGTGATCCATATAAGCCATTTTGTTACCCAGTGTGTGGTAAGAAGTCCCCTTGTCATGATCCGATAGTCGTCGGCTTGAACCAGCCTGGGCTCCTGATGAAACCGGCTAGTTTCCTTAGTGTCATGTTCACTACTATGTTCTGTGCTTCGTGCCACACAACAAGCAATTTGAGGCCATGCTCATCACATGTGGATGCGATGTACAATACGAGGTGATGTAGAATTTTCCTTCTACGGTTTTCTTGAGTCACAGACATGTGCGTTTAAGTCAGAAACTACAGTGGTCCTCGTAACTAACATAACTCACGTTACCGGTGAAATTCAGCCCAATTTATGCACCAGTCATACAAAATTTTATATTTCGGCGGCACTCCACCTAGAGAAGCCTAGCGGACATTTGAATGATCTTATATTCCATGGGTGTGTCAAGGGAATACAAAATTTCGCTGATATTTCATGTACTCCTAGTTTTATTTAAATTTAAAGCTAAGAACCGTTTAAGGAAAGACCCGATGGATAGCATTACCACCAGCATTCGTCTGAACATCAATATTTTGTAAGGAGAAAAAGTAGATCAATCACAATGGTCTCAAGGATTCGAGATGAATTATCCACCTTACCTTACCGAACCTAACCTAAAAGTACATCCCGTGCAATATCACTTTCTCTGTTGCGTTCTGATCTTCAAGCTCTCCTTAGATTTACTTTGACGAACATGCGTTGGCGGACGTGTAAGCGTTCGGTCTAGCGTGACTTATAAGTACTTATGATTACTTTATAGGGTGTAGTGTAGAATGATTTCATTGGCGGCTTCTCGTATCGTTACATACTTTTTAATCGTAAATCATTCGTTGTAATCAATTAATTTTTATATCCTGTGGATTATTTATTTTCACTTTAAAATATGCGGCCCTCATTACTCATCTCTGACAACTCTTTTCAGTTCATATGCCCACAATATTTTCACTCATTATTATTTGTGTATTGTTCTTATGTTGTGTTGTTATTGTTATTGTTATTTGCATTGCATTTATAAATTTTAAATATAAATTGACAACTGTATTGATATGTTTGACACATTGACCGATATTTTAATAAAACATAAACCACTGAATTGATACTCTTTTTAATATTTTACAAATTGTTGTACAGCGCCATACATATAAAATACATACGCTGCCGCCGTCGTACATACATAAATATGCAAAAACACATGCCATACGTATGTATACATGTTCATATGCATGCAATCGATTAAGTTTTAAACAGTGGAACCTCATAACATTGGTCAGTCAGTATTTGCCATTTTTCTATGGAGGTTTTTACTTGCATTAGTTTTATGAAAAGAGTGGCAGAAGCTAAACGAAGTATTGTGAAATCTAGGTCCACTAATGCAACGTATAGTGAACAATTGAATATGCCTGCATATTCGTATACATCTGCAACTTACGAAATTGCCACAAAAAAGGTAACGAGGTCACACCGCACGAACCATCTCGGTGTTCAGTTCACATTAGTCCCATGTGAGATCATCCTTCTCCCTAAAATCATTCGTGCAAAGTATTCAATGTGGCGTAAGCTGTGTGGCTCATATCGCCACACTGTTGAAATTTTATGCTGTTGGTGCCCACATCATCCAAATCAGGTCAAAACAGTTTTTCATCAACCTCTAGTGCTCTTCGTGGACAGTGATGGTCTGGTCATTGCCGTTCTCATAGAAATATGGGTCGATGACAGCAGCAGACCAAATCCAGTGAAATTTTCGCGATGCATGGGACAACAATTTTGTTTGTTCATGTACCCACTCATCCAGAGGTGGGCCCCCTATTGCTGAAGACGATTTTTCGATGGTCAGTTAGGGTCAATTGCCAACTGATTTAAAGTCCTTTCAATTAATACAAGACGGCGTCCTTGGACGTTTAACTAATCAAAATATGCCAAGTTGTGGTCTGCGAAAGGCTGAGTTCTTGTGTCTATGGCCGTTTAGCTTTAGTTCTTGGCTCAGTTAATTTTTGGGCGAGTGCAAGCCCTCCAAATTCTCCATTCTCTATGGCCGTTCAACTTTAGTTCCTGGGTACAATTGAATTTTGTACGAGTGCAGACCCAACTCACTACTCAAAATTCGCCAAGTTGTTGTCTGCGAAAGGCTAAGTTCTTGTAAGAGACGCGTAAGATTCTGAAGATAATTTTTCAATGATCAGTTTAGGGTCGATTGCCAACTGCTTTAAAGCCCTTTCAACTAACACACTATGGCGTCGTTGGACGTTTAAATTTAGTTCCTGGTCAGACTTAACTCACTACTTAAAATACGCCAAGTTGTGGCTGAGTTTTGTACGAGTGTAAGCCCTCCAAATTCTCCAAGTTGTGGTCTGCCAAAGGCTGAGTTCTTACGTCTATGGCCGTTTATCTTTAGTTACTTGGTCAATTAAATTTTATACGAGTGCAGACCCAACTCACTACTCAAAATTCGCCAAGTTTTGGTCTGTGAAAGGCTGAGTTCTTGTGAGAGACGTGAGGGCAACGACAGCCTCGGATTCTCCTGCACACTCGAACTTTTTTTTTTGGTAGATCTTGAGTTTTTTCGACATAGTGCTCTTGGTCAATGAGTCACTGAACCAGTGAACCACAAAATTGCAAAAAAGACTTCTCGGAAGGACGATTATTGCGCTCTTAAGATGGACAAAAATCTTGCCATTCGAATTCCACATCAGAATTGCTCTACACAACCTATTTTGACGCAATAATGTTCTAAGTTTTCCACAACCTTTTGTAATTCATAATTTTCCTCACAGTCCCTTCTAACATGATTTCCCTGTGTACCACATGCTCACTAATTGTATACCCGTACGTATGTGCAATGGTTTGTGTTCAGCAACATAAAATTGATTGAGTGGTTCGTTGTGTGTACGTTGCTTATAATTTTTGGTTACGTTTTGATCAAATAGACATGAACACACATAAATACGTACGTATATACTCTCATTCATGCATACTCGCATTTAACCGCATACTTCATACTGTGTTAAATATTTTATTTTTACAAAAACAACAACAACAGCAATTACTACAACAAATATTGCAAGAATTACAACAACAATAATAACAACAACAATAGTAACTATTTTAACGATTATTAAATTTGTTGAAGTGGTTTATTTGTAAACCAAAAAGAGGAGGTTGTTTTTTCTACTCACTACATTGTTATTGTTATTGTTGTTGATTGTAGTTATTGTAGTTGCTGCTGCTGTAGTTTTAATCAATATGAACAATTTAATTGTTATTGGTGAGCATAGAATATTTAAAATGAAAAAAAAAATTAAAAAGTTTCAAATGATGGAATATTATTGAAATCACGTAAAGGGAAATTATTTTTATTGTATTTAAACTTAATAGTGCGGGTTTTTGAATATTTATTATAGAACTTTAGTAGAAAAAAAATCAATTCAAAGCATTGGCCGTCGATGGCTAGATGCTCCATACAAAACTTATGAATTGCGGGCAAAACCAATCTGCTCATATCGGATACCCTGTTGTCTGAGTTAAGCCTGTTTTACGGTAAGCATTTTACACATTATAGACTGAAGAAAATGGTAGCCAGACGATGCAAAGTCTGAACTATAAGACGTGTAAACCAAATCATTGTAATCATTATTATATCCTAAATGGTTTCCAACTGGTAATGTTGTAGTACAAGAGCGAGCCTTATGATACTTGCAAAATGTGGATCTTTAGACTAAAAGTTTCCTCAAACTTAATCAGATGTATTCTATGGTGATTACTTATAAACATTTAGTTCGTTTTCAACAACTCATAATATACATATGTGGTCCTTCAAATTCCAACAAATGCAATGTTTTTGTGTGTACCTTGACGCTAGAATTTTCGTCTGCTTGAAGAGGTTTGATGTACGATTTCTGGCAGTCCGGTAGGATAAAAGGAGGTAATGGAATACATATATGAAATTTTCGTAAAACATCATTTATGTATGCATATTTGGGCATTACAACCCTTCTATCATTACAACCCTTAAATCACTACCTTCAATCATTACCTTCAATCAAATACCTTCAATCAAATACTTCAATCAATATTACGACCTGGCTTCTCCACCACTTATATATGTTGTGTGTGTTAATTTTATACACGAATAACGGGGGAACTACAGTTTAAAGTCGACTCTGAACGTCAGATTTTCTTTGAGAAACTTTTCAAGGCAAATTTATTTACTCTCAGAATTTTTGCCAAAAAACTGCTAAGAGGAAGGAAGTCGCCGAAGAATTACTTGTTCACATTTCGTTCGTTGGATATCTCTGATCTGAGGTTTGAACTGTGGCCTCACGTCTCCTACAAGACTACTACTGTCTTGGTTAGCCTAGATCTTTAGAAATTCTATCACAGGTTTTGATGCTCTAACATTCATCCCTGTGATGTAAATCTTTCATGGCGGAAACTATCATTATTCCTTTTGATTTTGAAGAAAACCTTCTTTGGCACTCACTAGAGATGAGACTGTGTTGAGCGCTCTAGAGAGACCTCTAAAATGAAAGAATTTTCACTTATCCACCGATCTCGAGGAAGAATTTTTAAATTCTTATTAATTAAAGCATTGCCATGTAAGGTTGTAAAAAGTTTTTCTGATTTGACAGAATTTTAATCTTAGAAAGTATCTGCCATACACATACATAATTGGTTATTACAGCTATTCAGTCAGGATTACGACCTAGTTTCTCACACCACTTATGTTGTGTGTGTTAATTTTATACATGAGTGGGGGGACCTACAGTTTAAAGTCGATTCCGAACGACAGATTTCTTGAGAAATTTTTCATGGCCATTTTTTTTACTCTTAGAGCGAGCGTTTGCCAGAAATCTGCTGAGAGGAAGTCGCCGAAGAAATATTTTTTGTATTTTGTCTTGATGTCTGGCCTGGGGCTCGTACCCTGGCTTTACGTGTTATAAGCCAACGCAGTACCTACTAGACTACGGCGATTTTTCAGTTTCCTTAATTTAGTTCTTCCCTCTAGCTAAGCAAATGATTGATTTATTGTAGCGGATTCTAGAATGATAGGGTTGCCAACTGTCGTTGCTTATATAGAAAACTAATTGCGTGAGTTTCTAAGAAACTTAACGCAATGAAATAGTTCTGCCTGTGCTATATTCGTTTTAGATGCTGTCATATCGGGAGCATTCATAATCACAGAGTTTGAAGGATCCTAAGCGGATCGCTTGTAGGCCTGAACTTCCCTTAATATTCGTTTTTAATGCTGTCATATCGGAGGAGGGAGTCATAGTTATAGAGTTTGTAGTATCCGGGATATTTGAAGGCCATAAGGAACGCTTTTCATGTTCTCTTGGATTCAAACCTGTAATGTTCGCGTTGCAGCCAAGCACTTCAAGCCATTAAAGCTGCATTATTTCACCTCCCATGGCTGTCGGAAAAGTAGCGAATAATCGGTTAAAGGCATTACCAAATGCTGCTTCACAGAAGACCATAACCCTTTCGGGTCTTTTGTAAATATTGCTTTTTTATTGCGGTAGTTGTCTGCAATTTGTATTCTAATATTGCATGAAACAGATTCCTTTTTTGTTCACAATCTGTCTGAAGTTCTTTTCTTGAAACCATTCAATTTGCTAAATGACGTGCATTCCATATTTTTTTTATTTTTTTTTTTTTGTAGTACAGTGTAAACGTACTTTAGGCACTATAGTCATTGACACGACAGATTTAATTATTCAATTCACACCCGATAAAATACTTGCGATATTGAATTGTTGAGTTTAAGAAACATAATCTTTAGAATACGTCTGTAACAATTCAACCAAACATATGCCAATGAATTGATAAAAAGATTGCAAAAACACAAAATCCACTGCTTTTTTGTTGTTGCTGCTCTTTGTGTCTATTACCAAGCAAAGAGCATTGGCATGGGCAAATGCAATTGGAAATGCATTTTAAATATTGATTCAATGCTTGTAATTGAATAAAAATTTTAAACGATACTCTCTACTCTCTACTCTCTACTCTCTACTCTACACTGAGCTAAAGACTCACAACTTTGTAGTGAGTGTAAGTGTAAGAGAACGAAAGAAGAGAAACAAAAATTATATACATTTATGGATTTCCGATATCAATTGATATTATAGAATTACAACAACAAAAGGCAATAGGAGAAAAAAATATTAAAAATATTGTAAAGCACAAGCAGGCAGTATAGCATCCAACAGATATCAGTATTTAAAGATAAAAGACTATAAGAACATAGACACACAAGCACCTTCTGAAAGGGAATAATCTCTGAATGACTTTTGCCATCCAACCAATTGAAATGTTGGCTCTCTCTATCTCTCTCTCTTGTCTTCACCTCCACACACTTTCAAATATGCAAGGTGGCCTGATGGTGGCATGCTTCTTACTGTTCATGTATGTACGTGGCATGGCAAAGAATTTTATGCGTATATATAGTGTGGTTGGTTGGCTGCCACAACTCTCCTGCCATATAGTGAGGGAGTGAGTACTTGCTTGCTCTTTGTAAATCTGCAATAAAGAGAGAAAACGAAGAAAAAATTGAAAAAATAAAATTAAAAAGCAAGCAATCCTACAAAGAATTCAATAAAAACTCTGTAAATAAATGTAATATTTCAGTACCAGCACATACATACACACTCAGCCAAAAAAAATATTCTTACCAGAGAGCTGGGATGCTATTGGCAAAATTAAAGCAGAAATTCTATATGAAATGCAATATACGACTACGTACTGAGTCCCATACTCTCGCATATGATTAAGAATTCATTGCAAGAGTGTACGATCGACTATTGATGAAAGTAATATTACTTTCGTACATACATACATACATTCGTAAAAATGGGCCACAAATAATTGTATTTATTGTCTTGGCATCAGCATGTAGGCAAGTAGTACAGCAACAGGTTAAGTTGTGATTTCAATACCGGATGTACTATTTGGTAATCAAAATACTTGAGGAATTTTTCGAAGGAATGCTAGGGGAGTGTGGTAGACAATAATATAACAATAGATTTGGAGAGGCAGATAGCAGAGACTAACAAACACTTTTCTCACGTAACTGGTTTAATAACATCAATACGACAATAAAACGCAACATACATACATAATTGGTCATTACAACCCTTCAGTCAGTATTACGATCTAGTTTCTCACACCACTTATATTTTATACATGAGTGATGGGACCTACAGGTTAAAGTCGACTCCGACTTCAATAAAATGTAAGATCTGCCAAAAACATCGCCGCTATCCATAAGAATGTGCACGAGGAGAATCCGTAGAAGACGCTTACGCGTGGCTCCTAAGTACTTGGCCTTTCGCAGATCACAATTTTTCGAATTTTGCATCAAGACTTATGCCTGCAGTCGAAAAGAAATCCATTAATTCTGGTTCTGAAGGTTCGCTAATTGGGCTCTGGAGCAGTCGACAAGTGATTCTGATGTTAATCGAGAAATCATTTTAAACGATGAGGCCCCTTCTGAATCACAAGAACAAATTTGTCGAATTGAGGCGTAAGCAATCAACATGATATTCAAGTCCAATGCATCCCGGAAAGATCACTGTTTGGTGTGGATTTTGGTGTGTCTGCGTCATCGGTCCATATTTCTTTGAGAAGGACATTGGACAGGCCATCACGGTCAACTCCGAATACTATACGTTAAATATTCTGACTCCTTTGGGCCAGAATTGGATAATCTAGTCAACAACGGCATACCATACAGCTTATGACAAATTGGAGTCTGGTGTCACGTGGACGGTGATTTAAACTGATCAGCACTTACTTACTTACTTACTTAATTGGCCATAACAACCCGATTAACGGATTTCGGCCTGCCGCAACACATCCTTCCAGACGCCTCTGCTTCTTGCGCGCCTACGCCAGTTGGTCACACCAATTGATTACAGGGCTTCCTCGATTTGGTCCATCCAACTGATACAAGGTCATCCTCTTCGCCGACTTCCGCAGATCCCCGCATCAAATACCCGTCTCGCCGGAGCATCCTCCTCCATTCGAACGACATGGCCGAGCCAGCGTAGCCGCTGGATATTAATACGCTGCACAACGTCTATGTCGTTGAGAAACTCATACAGTTCGCTGTAGTATCGGATGCGGAAATCATCGCCAACTCGTACTGAACCGAAGATCTTACGCAGTACTTTTCTCTCGAATACTCTTAAGGCTGCCGCATCAGTGCTTAATAGGGTCCATGCCTCTGCGCCATAAAGAAGCATGGGTAGGATGAGCGTCTTGTAGAGTATTAGTTTTGTCGTACGAGAGAGGTCTCTGCTACTCAATTGCCTATTGAGACTGATAAGCAAGATCGTGCAATTTGACCCCGTTAAACTTTTACTTTTGAGATTTTCTTAAGTCACAGGTGTATGCCAAGAAGCCACGAAACTCAGGACAGCCGTCGAAGATTATAAATCTTTTTGGCAAATGTCGAACTTCTTTTTCCTGTCGCTGCTCATGCATTGCAGTGTGTTGGAACAACGACAAAAAAAATGGTTTTTGGTGGTGGTCAGAGGGATTAGTAATGTCAGAGGACCATAGGGCTCTGAATTGGCCGCTTCTTTCAGCTTTATTTTCGAAACAATAACCCAATGGCACTTACAGATCATAATTCGAACAAAATATTGATTTTTTCAGGAGCAATGGTTTTTCCCCAGTCACTTTTGGGTTCCCCAAGCACCGTATGCAACATTTTTGCTTGTTAGCGTAAGAGCTTGTGTAAGAAAGAAGGTTCATCGCTGAAGAAAATTTTGCTCGAAAAGTCTTCACTGAAAACTTGTTGCTCTGGCATCGAATCGGCATACATATCTATGACGTTGTATATTGCTTAAATTGAAATTTCTATGAACGGATGTGCTAAACTAAAGCCAAAATTCACCATAATGAACCGTAAGATAGGCTCAATTACTGATAATTTGGGATTTGGGTTATCCTCACCTTTCTTATAATAACGCTTCCAAATAAATGCCTTGCGATTGTCGATTGAAGCCGTATTGTCTAGGATTTCATGTACTCTTCCATTCATTACAAGTTTTCATTAATTTACACAAGCCTTATTAACGGTTCCTAATACCACTTCCGTTACAATTATTTTTCTTATTTTTTTCTTCTTCTTCTTCTTCTATTTGATTGTAGAATGTTGTTTCAAATTTTAAATTTTTTTTATTCTTTCTAAATTCCTTATTAAACTGCACATCGCTGTCGTAATGTTGTTATTGGCAAATGTTGCAGATCAATATGCTTATTTTGTTGTTTTTGTTGTTGTTTATTTGAATTGTTAACTTTGCAACAAGACCAATAAATTCTGTTTGTTGTTGTTGTTGTTTTTATTTCCATTTTCATTCATTCATTGCTTGTTATTGTTGTTGTTGCTGTTTAACCATAAAAAGATGAATCAAATATGTTGGAAAGGGTGCTCCATTTGGATGTGGGATTTTGGAAAATTTTTGAATATTTTGTTCGAACTTAAACTCTATGTATCTTCAATAGTCAGGGAAATTACTGATTTGGTGATCCACTATCCTTATCACCGAACGATCATATTTCTTCTAAGAAGATTTCTATTCTGCACACAGTATTCTTTCGGTGTACAAATCTTGGTCAGAGGGAATGTTACTCTATACTCAGGTCATTTATTGGAGGGTTTGATAAGAGTTAAATATCCTCAAAAACCCGTCTCCTCAAACCCTTCTAGCTTACAAAAGATTTTTGCCTCTCTACTTTCCCTTTTGTCAACTATTCCCTTCTAAACATCTCTTCGGATTCAGTAGGAAGGTTTGGGCGTCATCAAAGGTGCCTGCTCGCTCATTGTTCTGTGTTCTCACATGTTGAGGGATTTTTTTTCCCCCGCTTTACTGAATCAACCTTCCCGAATAGTTCCCCATACCAATTTATTATCTACCACCCTGGCTGTCCAATATTTTTCTATGTCGCATCCTCCAGCGGTGGCCTAAATTTGGAATACACTCACGAGTTTCTCTAAGGCGTTTGAATATTTCACTCTGGAAACAAACAGCTGCTGGGATCTGTCCCTCTGTCTTTGACCTACAGTCACACAGATAATTATACGTACCCCCCCTATAAATATCATTTTTTTTAAATGATAATATATGGACAAGTCAACTGATTTTTGCGCCAAATTTTTTGTTTTCCGTCACAGCCGAACAAATTATATTTGTTCTCATCACTAAATATTACATTCGCCCAAAACATACATTATTGGGCAAATTCCAATCGTGGCTTTTTTCTCGGCACTCGGCTTCGGAAACCGTTCTTTCTCAAAACACTTCAAACTGTTTCGGAATGCACAATAACATTGTGATCACTTTCCGAGGTATTTTGTATTTCTATGGCTGTAGTCTTAGGATTTTTATCCACAATACCTTTTATATACCGGGCTACCCTTGGAGAAATTTTATACGAAATATATGTACGTCGTACGTATAATTTTTTGTGGTGCCATATTGGTGTTAAGCAAACTGCAGTCACAAATTCATAGATTATGGGAATCTTTTTTCTCTATTTAAGTAAATGTGTCATTACAGACGCTAATGTAAAGAAATTTTAGATTAAAAGTTCATTACCTTTTTAAAAAAATGATTTTTAGGGGGGTACGTATAATTATCTGTGTGACTGTATATGGGAGGCATGTAGCCTCTTAATTTCTCCATTGTTTTTTATAATTTAGTCTCCTTGTAAAGCAGCTCTGAAAATTATAGAATTTACTGGTTCTGTCAAGACACGGTTCCGGAGAAAGCAGTCAGCTAATCAACATTGTTAGGTCACGATCCTAATTATAGTTCCCATGGCCATAATCTCAGTTACCATGTGCAAAGGCATTAAGTCCAGCAGTGCCTTCTATGTGAATTTGGTTATGCCAACGTATGGTAATAATATCTGAATTACGTCCAACTAAAGCTGAATTGTTTTCAAATTGGGCATGATCGTCTTAGCGTACATATAATGCAGGCAGCATTCATGGAATGTACCCTCGAGGTTTTTCTGCATGCCCTCTGCTTGGACATTGAAGTGTGAACATGCCCTTCACAATAGTTTGCTATCCAATACTAATCGCAAGTACTTTGCATCCATTTTCTGTAAAATCATCTCACATTAAAGGAGAATATTCTACCATTTAGCGAGTTTTCTCTTTCTCGTACTACTCTGGTCTTGCTTAAATTGCAATGTCGTCCAAGTATTTGTTAACAAACAAATTCCATATTAAAGCTGAGGGAACCCCTACATACATACATAATTGGTCATTACAAGCCTTCAGTCAGGATTACGTCCTAGTTTCTCACACCACTTATGCTGTGTGTGTTAATTTTATACATGATTGGTGGAGCCTACAGTTTAAAGTCGACTCCGAACGACAGATTTTTGAGAAACTTTTCATGGCAATTTTTTATTTACTCTCAGAGTTTTTGCCAGAAATCTGCTGAGAGGAAGTCGCCGAAGAAATATTTTTTGTATTTTGTCTTGATGTCTGGCCAGGGGCTCGAAGCCTGACTTTACGTCTAATAAGCCAACACACTTTCTGAACGTACGGGTTATGGGGTAGGGTTTAGTATGAGGGTGAGAGGGGGTAGAATATATAAATTTAGGCAACAAACCTTTTGGTATATATATGTGTGTCTATATATTAATAAGAAATATTATTTAGAGTTTTCTATTCATGTAGTTTCTATAAACGTTATAAACGTATTTTATTTGTTTGTATTTTGTAACACTAAATATTTTTTGTTTACAATGTTTATTTTGTTCACATTTGTTCACAATTGGGTTTTAATTTAGTAATGTTCACAATATTTTACAAATTCTTTTAGTCTTGTTAATTTTCACAATATTTAAACTAATATTATATGTGGCGCACTCGCGAAAGGATTGTTGGGTTGTTCCTTTTGTTCTCGATGTCAATAATCAACTGATCCACCAAGGATCCTAATAATTATGTTGAAGGTGTTGATGAAACAGTGTTGATGAATGTGTGTATGTATATGTGTTATTGTGAATATGATGTTTGTTAGAGATGTTATTGTCATTATGTGTGTAAGGGATATTGGAAGGCAGGGTTAGGGTTGTGTATTTGTTCACTCGTGTGAACATCCTCCCGGGCCGGCAACCTGTGAACAAAAACAAATTATTTTTAATTGTCCAAAAGGTGGGTAAGGGTATTAATTTTTTTTTCTTTTTTCACTCGTGGTTTCAGGGTTTTCCCATGGGTACAGATTTTCACTTCCGACCTGGAGATCAACCATAACTTCTTGTGTGGTGGAACCTGAAATTAAACTTTGGGTGGGTATTAATAATTGTGGGTGTTTTGGGTAAAAATTTGGATAGGTAAGGATGGTGTTCGGGTGAGTAATGGGTGTGTAACGAGGGTGAAAATGGAAGATTTGAAGGAGTTAATTAGTGGGTGGGTAGGACTACGACCTTGGTTATGGGCCGAGTCAATGTTCCGGTTGATGTGTGCAATTCGACTACTCTAGGCAGTCCATCGGAACCTGGGTAAGTCTTGGTTACTTGTCCGAGTAACCATTCATTTGAGGGTAGGTTGTCCTGTTTAATGACAACAATGTCATTGATTTCCACAGGACGTTTAGGGTTTCTCCATTTATAACGTTTATGGAGCTCCTTCAAATATTCATCCTTCCATCTTTTGCAAAACTGATGGTGTTGAATTTTCAACCTTTGCCATCTGTTTGCTAGGGTAATATTTTCGTTACTTAAATCGGGTTCAGAGGGTGATAATAAGGGTGAGCCAATTAAGAAATGACCTGGGGTTAATGGGTTAAGATCCTGAGGGTTTTCACTTGACGGGCTTAAGGGTCTTGAGTTGAGGCATCCTTCTATTCTAGCCAATAGGGTTGCTAGTTCCTCAAAGGTATATTTAAAATTTGCGAGCTTCTTAATATGGGACTTGAAGCTCTTTACGCCGGCTTCCCATAAGCCCCCCATATGTGGAGCTCCGGGTGGGATAAAGTGCCACGTCAAGTTTTGAAAGCTATTGGTTGATGTAACCAATCCCTTCAACTGTTTGAGGAATTCCTGTCGCTGCCTTTTAATTAGTTGGCTAGCTCCAACGAAGTTGGTTCCATTATCGGAATACACAGCGACAGGGCATCCCCGCCTCGAAAAGAATCGGGCAAATGCTGCCATAAATGCTTGGGTAGACAGGTCAGATGTGGGCTCCAAGTGGATAGCTTTGGTAGAAAAGCAAACAAATACGCAAACATAACCTTTGGTTATCCTACATGTTCTACCAATGTAGGATTTTATGTCAAATGGTCCGGCAAAATCAACTCCAACAGTATTAAATGGTCTGCTAATTTGGGTACGTTCGGGGGGTAATGCAGCCATAAATTGGGTAGTTTGACGATTCCTATATTTCGTGCAGGGTACGCACCTATTGACTACAGAACTGATAAGATTCTGCAGTCTCGGAATCCAAAAATTCGAGCGAATTACTCGCAACATTAGACGATTTCCGCCGTGTAGGGTTATAAGATGAACGTGTTGGGTTAATAATTTAGCAAAGGCGCTAGGGTAGGGTAATAAAATAGGGTGTCGTTCATCATATGTTAAGTTGTTGGAGTTTGCCAATCTGCCATTTGTGCGCATGAAATTCTTTGCGTCCAAAAAGGGTGTAAGGGTGAGTAAATTGCTTTTCTTGGGTAAAGGGTTCGATTTCTTCAGACAAGAATATTCTTCACTGAAATATTGTGTCTGACAAAGAATTATCAGTCTATCACGGGTAGCTTTGATCTCATGCGCATCAAGTTCAATACTCGGGTGGGTTAATAATCTATTGAGTCTTTCGTCAATAGATTGTGGAATTTTTCGGCACAGAACTACGCTGTCATGTCGAATTCCATTTCTTCGAGTAACTGATGCGCGATCACAAAATCGATAGACATATGACAATATTCTAAGTGCTTTGGACCATTTAGAAAATCTTTCCAAAATGTCCTGGGTAGGGTGGGTAGAATCCATAGATGTTTTTGTGTTCAAAGTCGTAGAGAACGACTGACAAATTTTAGCTTCAGCTTGAGTTTCGTAGGGTAAATGTGTTGTTGGCCACTTTGTTGGATCTTCCTTCAACCATGTTGGTCCATTCCACCATAGCTTGTCGTCCTTCAGTTCATCTGCGTTGCATCCACGACTGGCAACATCGGCTGGGTTGTCGTAAGAGGCCACATGACTCCAGTTCTTGGTTCCTACAGCCTCGGCTATTGCAGACACACGGTTAGCCACATAGGTATTCCAGGTAGTCGGGGGTTTATTGAGCCATGCCAAAACTATTGCGGAGTCCGTCCAGAAATGCATTGGGTATTGGCTTAATTGCAGCTGGGTAATTATGTTCTGTGCCATTTTTGCCAACAACACTGCACCACAAAGTTCTAATTTCGGTAAAGAAATAACCTTGATAGGTGCAACTCTCGTCTTAGCGACGAGTAGGGTTACGGACATAGGTCCGTTTATGGGTATAACTCGTGCGTATAAAACCGCAGAGTTTGCTTTTTCAGAAGCATCTGAAAAGCCATGAAACTCAATTTTTGCTGAGGGTGAAAAATTTATCCATCTAGGAATTCGAATATTGTCAATGTTATCATAAAACTGCAAAAACTTGTGCCATTTAATAAGTGTGAGTGGGTTAAGACATTCATCCCAAGCTGTATTATCCTGCCAGATTTGCTGCATCACGATTTTGGCGGATATTATAATTGGTGCTAACCAACCAGCTGGGTCAAAAAGTTTAGCGATGTCAGATAAAACTGCTCGCTTAGTGTAGGCTGGTTTTCTCTCTATTTTTGGGGCCTCAAAGAAAAAATTATCCTCTTTTGGATTCCACCGAATGCCAAGAGTTTTAGGGTTTTCCGATTCCGGAAGGGTGAGTAAGGCGGCATTGAGTTGGTGGTCCTTGGGTAAACTATCTAGGAGCTCTTGGGTATTTGATGTCCACTTTCGTAGAGGAAAACCAGCAGATTCGAGTGCAGTGATTAATTGTTTTTGAGCGATTTCAGCCTCTTGAACAGTATGAGCACCGGCTAGTACATCATCGACGTACATATTCTCTCTCAAAATTTGAGATGCAATTGGGTGGGTATCTTGAATGTCTGCGGCTAATTTGTGTAGGGTTCTGATAGCCAAATAAGGGGCACAGTTAACGCCAAATGTGACTGTTTGCAGTTCGTAATCTTGAATGGGTTCGTTGACGCTTTTACGGAATAAAATTCTTTGATAGGGTGTGTGGGTAGGGTTCAATTGAATTTGCCTATACATCTTAGTGATGTCGGCATTAAAAACAATCTTATAAAAGCGCCATCTCAAGATTGAAACAACCAAATCTTGTTGTAGGGTAGGACCAATGTGTAGGGTATCATTCAAGCTGTTGCCGTTCGAAGTTTTGCTCGATGCATTAAAAACAACTCGAACTTTTGTCGTAACACGATCGGGTTTAACAACAGCATGATGGGGTAAATAATAATGGGTGTTTGAAGAAGTGTTAGGGTTATAAATAATTGGTTTCATATGACCTAAGTCAATATACTCTTGTAGCGCGTTATCATATTCAAGTTTCAGATCGGGTTTCTTTAGTAAATTCTTCTCATTTCTTAAGTATTGAGCCATCGCTATATGGCGCGAGTTTCCTAACTCAATTTGAGGGTTACGAAATGGAAGATTTACTTGATAACGGCCATTGGGTAAACGACGGGTAGTTGTCGTGTAATTTTTCTCACAAGTACAATCGTCTTCGGATTGAATGGGTTCTTGTGGAATTTCTTCAATTTCCCAAAATTTGGTCAAAAATTTATCAAGCTTGACAGAACTATAGTAAGAGACGATTCTTCGGGTAGGGTGAGAATCTTGTACCGGTCCGGTTAAAATCCAACCAAACTCAGTTTCTTGAGCTATTAATGTGCCAAGAACATCTTTCTTAACACCAGCTCTGATAATTTGTGGGTAAAAATCGCTACCAATTATAATATCAACTGGGCGGCTTTCATAAAATTTAGGATCCGCCAATGGGATCCTGTCCAACTCTTTTATGAAAGTAGGGTTTAAGTTTTGGGTGGGTAAATTGCGGGTGAGGGTTTTGACAACAATTGCCTGAATATTCAATGAAAATTCCTTATTAGTGTTAGAACCAAGATGTATATTACACATCTTGTTCGAACGTGCTGAAACAACCTCATTTAGACCTGAGATTTCAGCAACTATGGGTAGGGTGGGTAAGTGTAATTTGCGCCTTAGCTTATCAGAAATGAATGAAAAGTCTGATGCTGGGTCAATAAGCGCTCTAGCAGGGAATTCTTCACCGTGTATTTGAATATTCAAGGCAGCTGTGCCTAATAATTTAGCTCTGTCGTCTAATTGGGTTTTGCTTGATTGGGTTTGGGTAGAGAAAGACTGTATTGCACTTGACGTAGAGGGTTTATCGTCATTCTGTGGGTTAGTGTTTGGGTTGGGTTTGTGTAAAAGGGTGTTATGTCTGCTGCCACAGTATCTGCATGTGAATGTACTGCGACATTCTGATACCATGTGACTAATGGCCAGACAATTGTAACAAATTGAATTCTTTCTTACGAATTCAATTCTTTCATTTACTCCCAAGGAAGTAAATGATGAGCATTCCCTCAAAGTATGGTTACTTTTGCACAGTTTGCACAATGAACCATCGGGTTTTTCCTGGGTTTTTTGATAATTATGGGTATTTGGGTGGGTTTGAGTTAAATTCGAGGTTTTGCTCTGGTATACGTTTGTGGATCGGGTATCCTTCCTATTATTGTGTGTCACATTATGGAACGTTTTTACTCTTCTGTCAATTCGGTTGTTGATGTCCTGGAGGAATTTGGGTTTTGGGTGGGTGTTTGTGTTAGGGTTAGGGTTACTTTCCGGAACATCGTTGACAGAAGTGAGTTCCTTGAATGTATTTGTTAGAAATACATCCACATCTGTCCAGGAAGGCATTTCAGCACAATCCTTTAGGGTTTTCTCAAATTCCCTTCGGGTTTCCTTGGGTAATTTTGTCAAACAGAGATATACTATGATAGGATCCCAATTGTCCGTATCTATCTCCAATGTATTCAAATTTGCAATACAGCAATTAATCTTTCTCTGTAATTTTCTTATTGAAACACTGCACATAGTGTTTACCGCTGGTAAATTTAAAAGGGTCTTAATTTGTGCGTTAATTTGCATCCTTTTATTTTCATATTGATTTACCAGTTGGGTCCAAGCAATAAGAAAACCATCATTAGTTAAGGGTGCATTGTCGACTATTTCTTTAGCTTCGCCGCTAGTCTTATTTTTAAGGTAGAAAAGTTTTTCTACACCACTTAGGCGGGTATTATTGCCATAAATGGCCTTGAATAGGTCTCTGAACGAGGCCCAAGACTTGAAATCCCCACTGAATGTTTGCATATCGCAAGGGGGTACGTTAAATCCAACTGATTGGGTGGGTTGTGTAGGTTCGGGTTGGGTGGGGTTTGAATTTTTGGGTTGGGTAAAGTTTTCTATAGACTCATCTATGCAAATCATAGATGACCTATAGAATTTTTTAGCTGATCTCACATTCCTGGAGAGGCCATTAAAATTTATCGAATTGGCTACTTCGGGTTCATTGAGTTGTGGCGACTCTCGGATCTGTCTGAATTTTCCGTCAATATTCGACCACAATTCTTCCAATTCATTCTTCATGAATCTCAATGCGGGTAGTGATTGAGACTTCTCTGTACTGGCCTTAAAATCTTCCTCAAAGGCACTTAAATCCTGTTGGATATAACGTAGAATATCGGCGGCTAAAGTTTTTAATTCCGACATATTTATTTTTTAAAATACGCAGAGGATTGGAAAAAGTTATTAAATTGCGATAGTAAATAGAATTATCGCGGGTAAATTTGGTTAAAAATGTTTATTTCAAATTTGAAATAAAACTAATCAGCAGACAAAATTGCCTATTGGGTATCCTTTGTGTTTTTGTTGCACTACACAAAGAGAACGGCAATATGTGTTACTCACAATATTTTGAAAATATTATCGAAAAAAAGGGTAAGTATTGGGTGGGTTTTATAAGATAATATTTCTTATTGTGAGTTTTTTTTTTTATAAATTTCAAAAAATTCGCGACAAATTATGCGATATATATAAAAAAATGTAAATTGAAAAATTTCAACTTACCTTGTCTGCTGAGGGTAGGGTACAAACCAATTTTATTTTTCCAATTCCTCTTTGTGTGATGTTTGTTGTGTTGTGTTTGTGTGCAATGTTAATAATGGTTATTTGTTAGTAGTTACTAATATTTGTAATTGTTTTTGATTTATTTTTTGTAAGTGAACTGTATTGAAATGTAATTGTTAGTGCACTTTATATTTTTAAATTTTTTAATTTTTGTCACTATGTACTTTGTTGTTACTTGTTTTGAATTTTGTTCAATTTTTTATTTGTCTTTTCTCACTTTGGTTCTGTTTATGTATTATTCCAAAAAATGTGCAATATGTGTTCCTCTATTACTGTGTATTTTGTTTCTATTTTTTTTGAACCTTTGTGAACTTTTATGTTTCCTTTTTAATTTATATATATATTATATTTATATATTGTTTTGAAAATGTATAATTTTTGTTTCTTTAATGTAATATGTGTTTTGTTTGTATTTTTTGTGAACTTTAGTAACTTTTGTGCTTTCCTTTTGATTTTAGATTTGTTTTTAACTTTTATTTTATATGATTTTATTTTTGTTCTTTTAATATGTGTGATAATTTTAAATATGATGTATTATTATTTTTGATTTTGCACTTTTTTTTACTGTTTTATATATATATGTTGTTTTTGTTAGTGCACTGTTTCTTTTAATGTGACCTTCTGTAATTATTGTTTGTGTTAATTGCTAATTTGTGTTTTTTGATTTATATTTAAGTATATATGTAGTATATTTACATCACTTTGTACTTATTTATATTCTTTTGATTTTTAATAAAATTTAAAAGTTGGGGTGTTATGGGGTTATAAATTATAGGGTGGGGCAGATTTTTCACAAATTAGGGGGTGTTTTGTGGACTGTATATATACGTGTCGCTGTCTCTTCTTTTTCCTTGAAGGACCATGAACGTACGGGTTATGGGGTAGGGTTTAGTATGAGGGTGAGAGGGGGTAGAATATATAAATTTAGGCAACAAACCTTTTGGTATATATATGTGTGTCTATATATTAATAAGAAATATTATTTAGAGTTTTCTATTCATGTAGTTTCTATAAACGTTATAAACGTATTTTATTTGTTTGTATTTTGTAACACTAAATATTTTTTGTTTACAATGTTTATTTTGTTCACATTTGTTCACAATTGGGTTTTAATTTAGTAATGTTCACAATATTTTACAAATTCTTTTAGTCTTGTTAATTTTCACAATATTTAAACTAATATTATATGTGGCGCACTCGCGAAAGGATTGTTGGGTTGTTCCTTTTGTTCTCGATGTCAATAATCAACTGATCCACCAAGGATCCTAATAATTATGTTGAAGGTGTTGATGAAACAGTGTTGATGAATGTGTGTATGTATATGTGTTATTGTGAATATGATGTTTGTTAGAGATGTTATTGTCATTATGTGTGTAAGGGATATTGGAAGGCAGGGTTAGGGTTGTGTATTTGTTCACTCGTGTGAACACTTTCTATTAGACCACGGCGTCTACGGGAACCCCTATTGTAGGCAATTACTGTATGTGCTGACAGTTATTATACTCTCCACTCTATTTTCCTCCGCAGATTGTGTGTTTATCTGTTATCTATCAGTGGACCTACATATATCCATAGAACTTTGTTTTCTGGATCGTTTGATTTCATTCCACCACACACTTGGAAAGTGTCCATGACATTGCTAAGTGGCATGTGCTTTAAGAAAGCAAGTGAATTGCAAAGAGCTCTTGGCCTTAGCTGGAATATCACACTTCCTTTCCCTTTTTAATCCACCCTTTAAACGATTCCCCAGTCTTCCTTTCATCTTCCCCAATTTTATGATGATTTCTTATGGTTGTACAATTTTTATTGTTGCAAATTCATTGAACAGCAAAATACACGATCATTGTAGGCCGCAATATCTTCGATTCTGTTGTCTCTGTAACTTATGGGCCGTCTAAGGCAGCATTTTTGCTGCTGCTGTTGTTGCTTCTTTCAGCAGTTCGTGATCGTTTTGACCAAAAAAAGAAGAAAAAAAGTAAGGAGAACAAACATCTTCAATGCCATAGAAAAGACCAAAAAGCGATGGGAACTGTGTTGTGGCAATTGTATACATTCCGAATGATATTTTCAATATTGATTTTTTATTTGTTGTTGTTATTGTTGCAGTTGGTCTTGGTCCAAATGCACAAAGAATGATCTTAGCTCAGCACCAATTGTGGTTGTTGGCTGGATGGCAAACTTTTCCTTGCTGTTTAGCAAATGTTAGCAGCAGCGGAGTGATGGTGGTGGTGGTGGTAGTAAATAAATTTTATTGTCGACTGCTGTCTATTGAATTCTCATTTTGTTTTCTTCGGATCTTTTGGGATTTCAAATTTATGGCAAATGTTTAGCTCTTCGTATAATTGAAAGCCAAAAGTGGAAGTGGAGAGAGCGATAGAGAGTGCAACAAAGGAGAATGGTGAGATGAGGCAAACGTACGGAAGATGTTTTCCATTTTTAGTTGTTAAGTTGTTAACAAGACGATTCTTGTGTGCCTGTCTTCTATTCACTGTCTGTCTGTTTGTGTGCTTGTTTGTATTGCGCCGGTTTAAGTGGTTTTTTACGTATTCAAGGAAGTTTAAATGGCATGTAAATTGTTATAAAAATAACAACAACATGATATTGTTGATAAAAAAAAAAAAAAACAAAACAAAAGAAAAGAAAATTGAAAAAGGAATAACGTTTTTCTATTCTTTAGAAAGACTAGTTATGGCCTTAAAATGTTTTTTTTTCCAATTTATTTTTTTTCCAATTTATTTATTGGAATGTTTAGTTTTAAATAAATGAATTGACAATAGGTTTTCATATACATATTAAACATAATTAGTATTAATATTGATTAGGTTAGTTAGGGCCGCCTAGTCATGGTCAGGCATAAGTTTATTTATTTTTTTATTTAAATTTTATAATCTTAGTTGCCTTGATTCTAAAACGTTTTTATTTTTTATCTTTTTTCAGGTAAGTGCATCCAAATTGTTTGATGTTCTATTAGATCCGTAAGTTAAAATTGAAATTTACATACAATTTTTAAATACAAAAAATCTAGCCTGTTTAACCTACATAACTCTGTGCTCATAATCGATATTTTTTGATGAAAGACAAGTTTGTCACTCATTATTTACCGTTGTAAACCTTTAGTCAGGATTCTTATTATTGTCGAAGTGGCCGTAGTCTAGTAGCAGGTAGTATGTTGGCTTATTAGACGTATAGCCAGGTTTCGAGCCCCAGGCCAGACATGAAAACAAAATACAAAAAATATTTCTTCGGCGATTTCCTCTCAGCAGATTTCTTGCAAAAACTCTGAGTAAAAAAAATTGCCATAAAAAGTTTCTCAAAAATATGTCGTTCGTAGTCGATTTTAAACTCTAGGTCCCGACACTCATGTATAAAAATTAAACCACACAACATAGGTGGTGTGAGAAACTAGGTCGTGATCCTGACTGAAGGGTTGTAATGACCAATTATGTATGTGTGTATGTATTATTATTGTCGTGCAGATATGCCTTGTACCACGACCGTAGAATTTATTGCTCTCCTCTCAATTGTATTAGCGTATCGCTATAGTGTTTCCTTTAAGCCTATTGCTCTGACAAACTTCGGGATAATGCTCGGTGTCAACAGAAATAATTCCCTGCCTAGTAACAGAAAAAGGGATGCATTTATTTTCTACAGGTTTTAAGTATGTCTTCTGTTGACTCATTCTCATCGTCAGAGAATCTACATATTCGGCTCAAGACAACCCCCATTCCAAATATGTATACTCGGAGTAGATCAATTCAAAAGTCTAGCATCTGATATGCAACCAGATACTTGCTTCTAAGATGCATTAGTATGTCAAAGATTGCAAGAATGTACTCCTTCAATTCATTCTTATCGTCACACAATTTACATGTTGGGCTCTGAGTCTACAGTGCCCTATCAAAAGACCGGTTATCAATCTCAGGTTATTACTGAAAAGTTTGAGACATGACTCATATATTCTCTTATTTAAATTTCCCACAAAAATTTTTGATATCCTCAAACCCATTTGTTTTGAGAAGAGTCACTGCCTCTCTATATCTTCCCTTTTTCTGAGACAAACTGTCTAAACATCGGCTTCAACACCATAGAAAGATTCTGGTCCCACCAACTGCGTAAAGACTCGCCTCTCACCAAAGTCGTATGCCGAGAATTTCTACTTAACCTGGGATCCAGCAGAGGGTTCTCTACCAATCTGACTCTATTTGCCCAGACAGTTCCATATTGTTTTCGATGTAACCTAATAAGAGTCGAGTGATCAAATGACAGCCTTATTCTCAAATGTCATTCCTATGTTCTATCTTTTGTTCCTCCTATTCAAATTGAGTTGAACACATCTTTAGACGATATAGACTTTCGTTTAAAAATAACTTTGCGTTGCGTCATGGTTTTGGAATATTTTATTCTTGGACCACATACCTTTGCTCCCCTACGAAA
Source organism: Sarcophaga variegata (assembly GCA_932273835.1). Taxonomy (NCBI): domain Eukaryota; kingdom Metazoa; phylum Arthropoda; class Insecta; order Diptera; family Sarcophagidae; genus Sarcophaga; species Sarcophaga variegata. The sequence continues at coordinate 12,094,223 of OW026362.1, forward strand.
ATCTGTTCATGACCCATCTGCTTACCACTAAATAGTCCCTCTTTTAAAAGAGCATTCAGCTGCCAGCACTATTAATTTTTGTTGCAAAGCTGTTGTTAAAATTATAGAGTGTATTGGTACTGTCAAGAGGGGAGTTAGGGAGGGTTTCTTAAGTCTCTAATAAATTTCATATGAGACCTGTCTCCCATCAACCTCACAAAAGCTTTAGTCTTCACTACCATGTGTAACGGGCTTAAATCCAACAGAGCCTACAGCGCCGCTGTAGGAAAGGTTTTCATTGCCCCTGTTAAACCAACTTAAGTGTCTGTATCTTGCCGAAATCTATTTGAAATTTTTTTAATTTTTTTTCTGTCTACCCAGACAGTTTTTCCATAGGCCACTATTGGTCTGACCATTATGGTATACATCCTGTTCATAATTCATAGGTTTCATCCCCAGAATTTCCCTGCAAGCCTCTTGCATACAATTGTATTATGTCTGTCCTTTATGAAATGTTCTCTATTTGAACCTACCATGCCAATTTTAATATCCATTGATAACCCCAGATATTATACCTTCAGTTTTCGTGATTCTTACTTTACCCAGAAGCTGAATATTCCTCAATATAGGAAATGTTCCCCTGCTTCTAATGGTACTATCGTGCTCTTTATCCACAGATCAACTGACACACACTAACAACTTACATTTTCAAGACCTCTTTAAATGATGATGGAAAGGAAAGTCTCCACAAATTTCCGGTGAGAATTAGGATTACGGTCTAGCTTCTAGGCCGGGAAGGCTTCCAGTACGAACTACCAATTAAAGAAGCTTTTTTCAGCCGGAAGACTGGTTAGAAGGGATCCACAAAATATGTATTTCTTTTCTCAAGATGTCAGAGTTCAGGTTTAAATTTCTCGTCTGCTAGGGTAACACATTAGTTGGTAGGCTATACAGCCACCATAAATTTTTTCAGAAATTCAAATTCGTCCTGCGATTTCGTCCTGCAATTTCGTCATGCAATTTCGTCCTTTAAACGGTCCTACTGTAACCCAGTATACCAGAGTTCGAGGCGATCAGTATGAGAGCAGTTCAAAGTAAATAGTTCCCCTCACGTCTAAAAGCGGACATGGCAATTTTTTTTAAATACTTTAGGGTCAAGGGCTCCCGACCCTCATTTTGTGTATATCCTTGTCTGAAGACCTTTAAATTCATTCGCTTTTAAAAACTGCTTCCTATTGCTTATTCCTATGGGGCATTGGCATCGCCACCAATCTTATAATAATAAACCGTTATTAACCCCAAATATGTAAGAGCATTTGCGTATGTATGTGTACATGTGTCTGTGTTTCGAGATGAGTGTGCATGTGCAGGTATTGGTGTTACAAAAAGGAAGTGGTAAAAGGGTTTAAATCACCAAAGATTTCCTACTGCGTTCTTGCAATAACCACCATACACTGTTTACCGCAGCCACGGTATATTAAATTCTTACTTAATGCAACAGCACAGTAGTGCCACCAAACCAAAATAACAACAATAAGAACGAAACAAAACAAAAACGATAATAACAGGAGCTCTCCAACATAACACAACAAGTAATACGCGAGTTGACACATACGTACACACACACTCGCATACAAATTTAATGTCTTTGTATGAATAAGTGTCTGTCTCCATTCTAAAGAATGATGACAAAGAAGAGAGAATTTAAATTGAAACGAGACTGAAAGTGTGGTGTGGTACAGTGACTGAGTCCATCATTCAGCATGTATGTGTGTATGTGTGTTCATTTACACACCCTCAATGTCATTTAAAGTCTATGGTGGGTACCTTGATTATTTACTGTTGGGCTTGTTGCTGTTGCATGCAACATACAGCAGACACACACACACACACACACATACACCTACACATTTATTCATTTTGCATGGCATTTAAACTGTGGTGTCAATGAAAATACCCCCAACTGTTAACACACACAGTGGCTGGTTAGTTGTTGGTTAAATACTAGACCCATAAACTTTATACCCGCATAGTAGTAGTGGGAGAGCAAGAACAAGAGCTAGAGCACAGGAGAGAGGCAGAGAGAATTCTTTCCTAACTTTATTTATGGCCAGTAACCAACCGACCAACCAACCAACCAACCCTTTTTCCTTTTGACCATTTGAATGTTGTTATTTTGTGTTGGTGTTGGTGTTGGTGTTGGTTCGGTGTTATTGTTGTTATTTCTCAACTTGACACCGGAGGTATACGACTACACGTGTGTCTATGTATGTGCCTGTATCTCTGTGTGTGTTTGTTTCCAAGAGTCATTAACAAACGTATACAGATATATGGGATAGAAATTATAGCCTGGGGTAACTTTGATGTTCCATTTTATGCGAAATGCTTAATATGCAACACACACACACACACACACATACTCGTATTTTGTATTTCATACCTGTACAAAGTTGTCAAGTCAATCAGTGTGTGGCAATATGCCTTGAACGGGTGTTGCTGTTGCTGCCACTGTGTGTGTTTGTAATTTGCCTTTTTACCGTATTTCTTTCGTTGGTTTCCTTCTTACAAGTCATCATTGTTATCATCATCATCATCATCATTATCTTCATCATCATCAAACCGAAAACCCCATCGTGTCGAAGAGTGGTCTTCTTTAGTGTTGGTTAATTTGCTTTTTGAGTCCAATAGTCAGTCACTTGTTCTCTGACTGCATACAAAGTGGCATCCATTTTATACGTCTATACATATATGTATGTATACTCTTATGTATGTGTCAAACTAACATTCCTCGTATTACAACATTAAGACAACAACAAGAAGAGCAACAACAACATTAATGGAAACGATAATGACAAGGTTAATAAAAAGGATAACAAGCCTTTAATTTTTATGCCCGATTCTGGGGAGTTTATATATACGCGTTCTGCCAATCACTCTGGATTGAGATGTGAGCTCTGTTATGAGGTGTAGAGCCGTATCAGTCTTAGCTTTTCTGGTAAATTTGAAACGTGGATAGAATGGAAATCTTAAGGTTAACTTTCACTTTTTCAAAATCAGGCTTCCCATCTGCAATCTGTCAGAGTTCATACATACATACATCTGTACATAATTGGTCATTACAAACCTTCAGTCAGGATTACAACCTAGTTTCTCACACCACATGTGTGTGTTAATTTTATACATGAGTGGCGGGACCTACAGTTTAAAGTCGACTCCGAACGACAGATTTTGGAGACACTTGCAATGGCAATTTTATTTACTCTCAGAGTTTTTGCCAGCAAATCTGCTGAGAGGAAGTCGCCGAAGAAATCCTTTTTGTATTTTATTTTGATGTCTCGCCTGGGTCTCGAACCCTGGCTTTTCGTCTAATAAGCCAACACACTACCTACTAGACCACGGCGACTTCAAGAGTTCATACCATGCGCCATTTTCTTGCCCTGATTTAGAGGACGATGCCCACTTTGAGGACCACAAACTTATTACAGCATCCCTAGCAATCGATGCCATTCTTTTAGTTGGCTTATGTCCCATAAATTCGATGAAAAACAATTGTATAGCCGAGAAAGTCTCTCTTTTTTAAGGGAATATCCGAAATACTATTTGATAGTCATACGGATGCCACATCATAAACGTTAAAGTGTTTTCTTCACCTTCTCAACGAGAGGATTACATCTGGAACAATCCTTTGAGCACATAATCATTCGAAGAATCACCCGACCCCAGTAGAGTTTTTTGATTTTTATGGTCAGTGCATGATTGGAAAGTAAAATCAAATTTTTAATCCAAATACGCATGGATCCTTATAGGTAGCTCCTATAAAAGTCTTCGGTATATAACATCGGGTACAAGTACGATTTATAGTCTTCCTGTAGCTTCAATGGCTATGAGTATATCGCGCTCAACTGCAGATATGGTCTCTTGAACTTTTTCCAACAATATTCGTAATACTCTCCTGTCTCATTATGTGCATTTCATCATGTGAGTTATTCCCTCAGAGTAATGTCAAAAGGTTTTTACTGTCTACCTGTTAATTAAAGTTACTCGCTTTAAGTATTCCGTTCTTTAGGTAGCCATATATAATCGAAGCGCTCTAATTTGTAGCACATTATCCTGTCGCTGTATTCCTAATCTTCAATGAAATTGTATTTCCCCTTACTTTCAAAGGAGAAATTGTTGACAATTCCCCTTCCTTGGCTTGGCGGTGTCACCATAAGTACAAAATCTTTTGATTGAGGTTTTTAACCCTTTTGCTATGCAATTTAACAGTAGCAGCAGCAGCACCCCTTTGATAGCCAAAAAGTATGCAATACTACTTCAAACAGGAAACATTAAGTTTCCGTTTATTTTATTAGAAACCAGAAAAGCAAAAATTCTATACAATGTAAGCCCAAAGAGAACTGGTGCTCTTTAGCTTGACTAAAATAATTTCTGAGACAGATTTATGCATTGCAACATAATAATTTTGTTGTCTACTTTTAAGCGTCAAGGAAATATAAATAAATTTCATGCAACACACCCACTCTTCTTAAAACATATTCACATAAACTCAAATGAAATGTAAGGCCAGCATAAGCAATAAGGATTACATTTTTCAGAAGGTGCTTATTTAAATCGAAATTGCATTTCCCCAACAGTTGCAAAAACCGTAAAGAATGTATTTAAGGGGGGCCGGTACATTAATAAACTGGTACCAAAATTTCTCAATTTATTTTGTTCTTTCCATTCAGTTTTTCTTAGTTTTTTATGACCTTTTGTTGCTTTCCCTCTTTCTCCCTCTGTGTGTGTGTGTGTTCATTCTACCATAACCGTAATGCGTTAATTTATTTTACATTTGCCAGTTATAAATATTACGAATGCATTACATTTGTGTTGCATACTTTTGAGGGGGGGAGACAATTTCGAAAATGCATTTTAATAGCATATGCCACAGGGTGTGTATGCATTAAGGGTTTGGTATTTTTTGTGGCATGTGGCATAAGGGCTAAAATTAACACAAGACGTGAATTAATATTCGAAATTAAATAAAAACACCAGACAAATGCTATAATTAACACAGGAGACCGGAGAGCGAGAGTGAAAAAGTGTTGGGGAGAAATGACGTCAGATGTTTTTTGTAAATGAAGTGGTTGCAAAGGATTCTATTTAGAAAGCTAATTAGCTTTGATCACTGGGCCTTTTTTAAATTCTATTCTTTTGATCTAGAAAATGCTTCAAATATATTTGAAGCATAAAACAAAATTGCATCATTCTTTTTATTGCCTATCTTTAGGTGTCAAAGGAAAGTATAAATATTTAGAGGGGATCAAGGAACGGTAAAAGAAAATAACTTGCAGAGATTTTGCTTTCGAGTGGTTCTTGAAATGAAAATATGAGGGCCTAATGACTCCTATATTGGCCTTGATAGAATAAAAATATTGCGAATCTTCTGAGGGGAAGTGAGCTTAACATGCCACACAGTTCAATTTCAAAGCCTTAAAGTTCAATTTAAAACAAGAGCTTTGAGATTATTACCTTATTCCAAGAAGCTCAAACTTAAGAAAGTCGAAAAACAAAATCAATCGACTCCGAACGACAGATTTGTGAAAAACTTCATGACAATTTTATTTACTCTCAGAGTTTATGCCACGAATATGCTAAGAGGAAGTCGCCGTTTTGCTGGAGATGTCTAACCTGGAGTTGTAACCGTGGCCTCACGTCTAATAAGCCAACACACTACCTACTATAGTACGGCGACTTCAGCGACAATTCCTGGAATATATTGAGTAAAACTTGAGTTCCAGATTGAATATCAAGGTCTGATCCATCACCACAAGATAAGCTAGTGAATGTGAATAGTGAGGAGAATGAATGTAAGCACCATGCGTTCGCTGCTGCTACAGCTGAGTTTTTATGCCAGATGTGGACTTTTTTCTGGCAGTTTGTTGCTGGTTTTCTTGGTGGCTATCGAACCAAATCTTCTTTATGACGGGTTGTCTTCTGGTGAACTGCCCTCAATAAAAATGACAATGTAAACAGCACAATAAAGTGAGAAGATCTGTTGCGATATAGATTGAAAGTAGTTGGGGCCAAATATTCCACCCACGTAACCGTCTAATCCCCGAGCAACATAAAAACATCATGAGAATATTAGGCAGCACCATCTCTTGGGAAAACACGCATCGTTTTTGCTTTTGTTGTATTTTCGGCTGCATTACTGATGGGAATTTTTTCTAGAAGTGATTTGCTGGTTTTTTCAGTGGTTACCGTACCTAATCTTCTTTATGGCGGGTTGTCTTCTGGTGAGCATATCTCGATAAAACTGAAAATGTGAGGTCCATAGAGGAAGTCGTCATATCCTCCGTGTGTGGGGCCCTCACCCACTAAATCCCCCCTCGTCTCATGGACTTATTGTGCTCACTCCGGAACTACGGTGGTATTACTTCGGAGTGGAGTCCCTTCGGCTCTTTAGCCCCTGCATGTTCATATCCGCGTCCGGATATGCGTGTTGAAAGTTGAAGAGACATCTAAGTGTCTCCACTATTCCTTTCCTCCAGATCCTTGCTTCGAATTTCGCTTGACATGTGTGCCAGTTTCATATATTCCGGCGTGCCCACATGTTCTGCAGCCTCAAGGTCCCTCTTCTTCAGTTTTAGAATCCTCTCCACGTAATTCGCCACTGAGGTCCCATTTTCCCTACTCGCGGTCATAACCCCGACAATGTTACCGGGCGTGATCGTCCCAACTATCGACGTCAGTGCAGAGCGATAGCTCTGCCAGTGTGCACACTCGAAAACGGTGTGCTCCGCGTCATCATTATGGTATACATCCTGTTCATAATTTATAGGTTGCATCCCCAGAATTTCCCTGTAAGCATCCTGCATATAATTGCTCTGAAATGCTCTCTATTTGAACCTACCGTGCCATTTTAATATCCATTGATAACCCCAGATATTATACCTTCAGTGTTCGTGATTCTAACCTTACCCAGAAACTGAATATTCCTCAATATAGGACATTTTCCCCTGCTTCTAATGGCACTATTATGGTCTTTATCCTCAGATCCACCGTCACACACTAACAACTTACAATCTCAAGACCTCTTTAAATGATGAAGAATCAGGATTACGGTCTGGCTTCTAAGCCGGCAAGGCTCCCAGTTTGAACTACCAATTAAATAAGCTTTTTTTCCGCCGGAAGACTGATTAGAGGGGATCCACAAAACATGTATTACTTAGCTCAAGATGTCAGATTTAAGGTTTAAACTTTCGACTCCTCCTCTGCTAGGGTAACACATTATCTGGTAGACTACACAGCCACGAAAAAATTTGTACAGAAATTTATATTTGTCCTGGGATTTCGTCCTTCAAACAGTCTTATGGGTGACAGTATACCGGAGTTCGAGACGTTCAGTATGAGAGCAGTTCAATCTTCCACCCGGGAAACCATCTAATCCCCGAGCAACATCCAACATCATGGGAATATTAGGCAGCACCATCTCTTGGGAAAACACGCATCATTGTTGCTTTTGTTGTAAACCAATCGGCTGCATTACTGATGGGGATTTTTCCTAGAAGTGATTCACTGGTTTTTTCAGTGGTTACCGAACCTAATCTTCTTTATGGAGTTGTCTTATGGTGGAACAGGTCTCGATAAAACTAACAACGTTAAGCTCCATGATAAAGGGAAAAGATCTGTTGCAATACAGATTACATGTACTATGAGCATCAATCCTTAAAGTAGAAATATTCAACCCGGGTAGACATCTGAACCTCGAGCAGCATCCAACATCATGCTAATATCAGGCGGCACCATCTCTTGGGAAAACAAAACCCCACTGTTGATGACTTTATATATCTGCTTCTGTAGACCATTCAAACGCGTAACTTAGGTTCTTATAACAAGAGATGGTGCACTTGTAGCGATATTGGTTCTATCCGAGCAATGCTTTCGCCAGATGGCATTTTTCTGAATTAACAGTATATAGACAGTGTTGGCAATTGTGATGACATCGACGAGGCGCTTTCCCCTTCCAATTCTTTTAACGGGTAAGCGGTTGTATAGGCGTTCCTTAATTATTTTTTTTTTGCAATTCTATACGCACCTTTCCTCCTACTTTAATCGGTAGCAACTTGAGCCTTAGGATTTATTTTTCCTTCCAAATATAATTGTCCCGCTCCCTATCAGAGGAAATCGAAGGGGGTCCTCTAAATGTTGAGGCCAGAATTAGAAGCTCTTGCTTAATGAGTTACCATAGATTATGTGAAAATCGTTTATTTCTTGGGTAAAATATGTATGCAGCGAGTGAAAAATCTGGGGGCTAGACATACTAGCTGTATCGTACAATGGCGCCAGTCTTGCGTAACACCGCTCATGTTTGGTGGACTGTGTGCAAACATCCATGTTACTGCAGACTGATAAACAGAGTATGGTGGTGGTCAGCTGTAGTTATCCGAACAGTTTAATCTATCCATCCAATTAAGGATGCGTTAAGTGTTATACTTAATTGGCTTCCCTTTTGAGCATCTATTGAAGCAGATGGCAGAAGAGCCGCCAGTAAGCTTCAATGCTGTTAAATCTTTGCCCAACTTGTGCTATGGACATGCTGACTACATGGTTTTCGTTTAACCACAATACCGCTGTTTAAAGTTTAAATTCCTTTTAATGAAAATGCCTTTTCTCCGCCATCCTATAATAAAAACCATGGAAATCACACAAGAGTGAATTTGATTCCAGACTTCTTGGTGTATTAAAACCAAAGGAAGCATAAGAAGTCGTCATCATAATCAGTCTAAAGGGAAAGCAAAATAATAGTGATTAAAAGAAAAAACAAAAAACAAAAAAAAACGTGAAAAAACGAGTTGAAAACAAACAATGAAAATGATGACTTTGGTGATGATTTAAATCCAGTGGCATGTTGCAAGGCCACAGTAAAGAAATGTGTGCTACTACGTACATACATCATAAGACATCATATGTTGCATGCATGCATTCATTGTTCATTACTAGACTTGTTTTACAAATTGCAATGATATTACCCTGGCTGGGGCAATGATGTGCCGTATGCTACTGTGCTACTACTTGGGCCATGTCTCAAGTTGGCTGTTGCTTGCAGTAGTGGTGGTGGTGGCAGGCTTTACACTTGAGCTCATATTTGTTATGTCGTCGTCAATGTTGTATTGTTGCTTCAGCTGTTTTCACTTCTGTGTTTTTAATTTCTTATTTTGCAACTGAATTTTTCGTTTCTTTTGTTTTTTCTTTTTTCTTTAATTCTTTATCTCGCTTACCAAAGTAAAGAAAAACGAAGTCTTGTTATATTGCCACCAAAGGAATTCAAGTACTTTTGACTGGGTTTTCTTTACATTTTTCTTGCTTAAAGCCCTCTTGTCTTTCGCTGTTACTCACACACACACACACACACACTCTAAAATTTGTTCATTTCGTACGTACGTCTTTTTTTTTTTTTTTTGGAATTTTCTCTTCCTTTTTTTTTACACAAAATTCTTGCCGTGCATCTTGGTGGTTCCACCAATATTTGCTTCTCTTTTTTTTTCTTTCTTTGCTCAACATTATGCTGTTTGAGGTTGACATATTGAGTGAGTTGTTGTTTGTACAGCATGTGTTGCATTGCATTGGGTCCGGTTGGCTTGATATGTTGGCGTCATATAATTTTCAGTTTCACTTGCATTAAAAAATTAATTCATCATGTTTTTCTTCTTTCAATCCTCTCCCTCCCATCACTCTTTTGCATGCTGCTTCCCTCCTCTGTTTGTTTGTTTATTTTGCATTTAAGCTTCAATGATACTCACTCATTACGTTTCGTATTCGTGAATTTTTCTTTGTTTTTTTGTTGCAACAATTTAATCAAATTAAATGTGATCTTTAAAGAAGGGAAATATTCTCAAGCGGCGAAGCAAGTGATGCAGTATTGAAAGGGAGTTAATGGCGGCGGATCCACAATATTTATTTTTCTTGGTAAATTTGGGTCTCATGAGTCATTGGTGAAAATCAGTTGTAAGTTGAAGGAGAATTATAGAGCGGTCATTAGTAAGCTTTTGATCAAAAATTTTCCCATCATAGGATTTCTATTCATGTTTTTTTTATAATAAATGGGCCTCTCTAGTTCAGATTAAATATTTTGATGCTCTCCATCTATCTCCATCGGGTGTTGCATTCATTGCTTCCCATCTTTAGGTTTAGATCGGAGTGGTAGCTCTGATATTACAAAGTTCACTTAAGCACACATAGCGGGTGAACGCAGTCCCTGTACTGACCAAGTTCCACCAAAATCAGGGAAGAGGAAGAAGTTGATCAGCGCAAGGGCTGCACATCAAAAGCACGACTACCCCGCACTGGCAAACCAGCCAGAAAGTTTGATGAACGAAGCTATATTCTTGATATCAATAGATGCTAGCTCCGTCAAGCTGACAAGAAATGGGGAGCCAAATAACCTATATCTACACCTAGCAAGAGACGGGCACTGACAAAGAAAGTGAATAACATTCGCCCCTTCCTCAGCGGATCTGCATCCGCTCATTATTTTCTCGTGTCTACCCATAACGCAATGACCTGCAAGCATGACCACTGTGGTTGAGATGACGTCACGACCAAGACCAAGTAATTGGTTGGTACGCCTTCTACCGATCAAGGGCCAGGTGAATCTAGTGGTGGAGCAGGACTCCTCATTGACCCAGGATAGGTTGGCGTCCCGAAAGAATTTCCGCGCAATATCCCACTTGACCGAGGCAAGTGGCATACCCATTTCAATTGAAGAGGATTCCGGAAAGCGCGCACCAGCTCTGGCGAGCTTGTCGGCCCTACAGTTTCCCGGAATGTTACTGTTCCCGGGGACCTCATCTTTAGATTGAAATAAAACGAAGTGTGTGTCAGATATTATCGACATATTTTATTTGCTTGAAAGACCCACAGATACTCATATCGTTTAAATGCCCACCACAGTAGAGGGCACCTGAAATGTAAAATTTTCCATTATTTCGGCATATAAATCAGGCTGAATTTTATCCATTAGACTTGAGTTTTGTTGGTTTCGAATACAAATATCGGCTTCTCTGGGTAAATCCCATCCGACATGTCCAATTTCCTTGACTACAGCATAAGTTAGATTGTTTCTTGGTTTGGAGGAAGGCTTTGGTTTGTGGCCTATTAGCATACATTAGCGACTTAAGGAAACCCCACAAGAAAAAGTCTAATTTGGTCACATTCCACACTCCCGATGGCCATTTCCCATCACAGGTACGTGAGATGACAATGCCCTTAAATCGTTAGTGCCAAATATCTAATGTGGCACGAGCTGTGTGGCTCGTAGCGCCGTTCTTCTGAAATCAATCAATACGGGGCAAAAGTAGGTGGTCATCATCAACCCATAGTGCTCGCCATTGACAGTGATTGCCTGGCCAATGTCATTCTCAACAAAATATCGACCAACGATGCCGTCAGTTCAAAATCCACACCAAGCCGTGATGTTTTCGGTATGGATTGGACACTATTGGATCTCATGCCTCTAATTCGATAATTTTGTTTGTTCACCTACCCATTTATACAGATTGAGGCCTTATCGCTGGAAATGATTTGACGATGATAATTGGGACCTATTTCGTTGTTTGTGTCTATGGTCGTCTACCTTCAGTGCCTGGGTCATCTGACAACAGATTTGGAAGATGTAGCTTCGTAGCGATCGCCGTTATTTACTCTCGAATTTCAGATGTATCTGTTGAAACACCCGTTAAGATGAAATCATGTAAAGCCTTACGGTATTCCACAAAGGTATCCCATTTAATTCAACTGCTTTCAAGACTTCTTTATGCCTGAAAGACAACACAGTTTCTAGGTCTTAAGAGGAGATAGCAGAACGGTTTTCTATGTCTGTCTTAACCCGTTAGTGCCCAGTGGCAACTTAAGTTGCCAGCAGAGGTTGCCTTAGTTTTTATGCTCTGAGAGGAAATTGAGTGTAAAAAACGAAACGGTAACCGTTAGAAAAAAAAGTAATTCGGGCATTAATGGGTTAAAGCCATTCTGGAAAACTATCATTCTGTCATTCTAGAACAGCGAACGGTATTTCAAAATTCATAATTAATCATTCCATTTATCCAATATGGTCTGGAACGTTTTTAAAGCAAGTCTTGAAGCCACCGTGATTAGGCTAAGACAGTGTACTCTTATAAGTATTCGTACGTGTTCAATGCGAGGCGTCTGTGTAACCTCAATATCGGTTAGTGTATGAGGTAGAGTCCTATTATAAAAATACAGGCAGGAATGACGAAAGAAATATTGCTTTGAATCTACTGCGTTAGAATCCAGAGTTATTCTAATGATGAGGGAGGATCATGTGCTCATTTCTATCCAGAGATTATAAATCAAGATTCAAGATCTAGATATTTTTACTAGGGGCAATTAGGAGGGAACTCACTAAGTCTACGAAATTGTGGGGTATTTTCACGATCCACTAATTATTTGGTTAAGACGTTGGGTTTCTCATCAGTGTACCTTTGTCATGAAATACTAGTGTACCAGGGCATGTTGGCTGCAAAAAAAGGTTTTATATTCTCCCCTGTATACCATATGAAGTGATTTCTTTAATCCTATATCTCGATATAAGGGCCATGCAAATAATATTACCTTCCTTTGGAAAACAAAATGTCATTGGCAGAGATGACATACATACATTACATTGGTCATTACAATCCTCTAGTCAGGATTACGACCTAGTTTCTCACACAACTTATGTTGTGTGCGTTAATTTTATACATGAGTGGCGGGACCTACAGTTTAAAGTCGATTCCGAACGACAGATTTTTGAGAAACTTTTCATGGCAATTTTATTTACTCTCAGAGTCTTTGCCAGAAGACTGCTGGGAGGAAGTCGCCAAAGAAATATTTTTTCATATTTCGTTCAGTTGGAGATGCCTGGCCTGGAGTTTGAACCGAGGCCTCACGTCTAATAAGCCAAGACACTACCTACTAGACCACGGTGACTTCACGTGTCAGACATGTCCATGAATGCAGTTTATTAAGCATTAGAAAAGGTTGAGTCAGACTAGAAATGCAGGCAACTAATGTAAATCTCTTCTGTTGTCCCTTTATTTTATATGAAGTTAAAATGTAGCCCCCTTTGAAGTCTTAGACTTCCGTTTACCTCATAAGGAAATCCATCATCAGTAAATTAAGACTTCATTTAAAATTATTCGTAAAAAATTAAGGAAAAATTAAAAAAAAAACAGTTCGAGATGTTGCTACATTAAATCTTGGTGTCATGGAAACCCATATTGTTGCCACGTTCCTTGCAACATTTTCTTTCTTTTTTTTGTCGTTGCTTGTATTTCTCTTTATGCCCTTTGGTTATGCTTTTTGTTACTGTTGCTCTGATTTGCTTTGCTTTTTTAATGCAAATATTTCGTTTTTAATGTTGCTTTTTCGGGAAGTTATTTGCTCGTTTTATCCCATATAAATAAGGGGGAAAAGACAAATATTTTTACAGTGTGTTCATGCTCTTCTTTTGTGTTTTTTGTTTTTGTTTTCATATTCTTGGTATGATTATAATCCTTTTCTGGTTAAAATTTATGACAATTTCGCAGAAGAATTATTTCTTAACAAATAATGATTTAAGACGGTTTTATTTTAGCTTTTGTTGTCGTCGTTGCTTTTGCTGTTCTCTCGCAGTGTTTATTGTTTTAAGCAGAAAACACTGCAAATGCTTGTTTTAATTGAAATATTTTGCAAGAACATACCATAAATGAGTAAAAATAAATCAGCTTTTTTAGAGGGTGCAGAAAGACGGCTATTAAAGGGTGTATGCCATGCCTTCCACTACTACTTGACTGTTTTATCTTTCTTCCTGACTTTATGGCAAGCTATGTCTAAATGCATTAAAAATCAGAAAAACTTGTGATTAGGTCCGCCCTGTAATCATATTTTTGGTGTAACATTGGAGCCTGGTATGGCGATATACTTCCATAAAACCAAATCGGCCTCCCTGAGGACAATATAGACCAAGTTTCTGTAGCATAACTCATATATTGACCATTAGAATGCCTAGCCAATAATTGTTAAACATTCGGTCGAATAGAGAGCGCCCTTAAACCTAAGCTTCGTCGAAAACTGGCTTCGATACGCCATCTGAGAATTTTTTGAAATTCCAAGTGTTCTCAGATAAGATAAGGCTAATTAAGGTGTTAAACTACAAGGTCACTTGTCCTATTCCCCATCGAAAGAGAAGTTAGTGGCAGTTTTTAAATTGTATTCTATTAGAAACGTTGTGTATCGATCAAAACAATCTCGTGGTGTAAGGTATGGTGACATAAATATTTGGCTATGGAGTTGATTTAATTATTCATTACAAAGTCGCCAAAGAAATACTTTTTGTATTTTGCTTTGATGTCTAGCCTGGGGCTCGAAACCTGGCTTTATGTCTAATAAGCCACGACACTACCTTCTAGACTACGGCGACTTCCTTAACGCAAGTACTGCGCATTGATATATTGAATAACAGACGGCTTTTTACCAGTTCTTCGAGTCGCAGTTACTGCATAGATCACATGAGGGGGGACCTTTCTTTTAGTCAAGAAAGAAAAATGATCGTTTTGTCCTTCCGTTCGGGTTAAGGTTTGTCCAAGTCAACCTACTGGTCGTACATGACTCTCTTCTACTCCTCAGATATGAAATTTATGTCAGGGCGTGCAAGTTATTTCTAATTTCTAGACTAATAATGGTTAAGGGGTCCACTTTAGGACTGAATAACTAGTTTTCGGCTGTATTTCTATGCTTAGGTACTTAAATAATTAAGATTTTCGAATTATCTGCCATTTGAAGGAGAAATAGCCGACATTCATGGGCATGCTTGCATATCAAACTGATCGTTATTATCAGGAACTATGTAACTGAGAAGCCCAGATTTCTGATTTTTGTGTCTGTATGAGCTTCGGAGTAGACGAATCTGGACGACTGGAGGATAGAGGCTTGTATCGAATATAAAGCACGCGAGGATTCTAAACGAATATGGGACTGGCTTTCGAGGTAAAGAACTTCAAGACAGTGTATAACGGTAGCGAGTATCTCAACAAGATAAAGAATTGGTATGACATTCATATCATGTGGGTTCCTGGGCGCATCGATTTTGTCGGACACATGGCAAATTACTTCAAATAGAGCTGCAAATGCGAGGAAGAGGAGAAATGTGTTCCTTACTGGGCACATGTCCAGCACTATGTCAGAGGAGGAAAAGAAGGCATTTTGGTGTCTACTACGAGGACAATTTAAGTGAACAACCAATGATAAACAGTGGTCTAAGCCTCTACAACGAGAGCTTCGAATGGTTCAGAGATTAGAGGATTTGTTAAAGTGTGGTATCACAATCGGCATTATGTGGCGTAAGTGTGTGTCTTTCCAAATTCTTGGGATCAACAGTCACATCTACGTTGAGGCCAAATAGCCAAGTCCACTCGTATTTTTTCCATCTAACTTCGAGCTATCACTGTACTTTTCCAGGGAATTGTAAGAAGGGTCTGACTTCACGTTCCGGAGGTTAATCGTTCACCGTGTTCAATCTGATTGCAGCAAGAGAAAATTGATAGAACCTGACACTTCTGTTTTACTTACCACATAACCACAGAAGGAAAAAAGAAATTCTGTTGGAATCGATTGCCGATTCAAACCCTAGGTCAGACATCTCCAGCAAATCGAAATATGAAAAAATACTTCCTCTAAGCAGATCTACGCAGAAACTTCGGGAGTACATAACAATGCCATGAAACGTTTTCCAAAAAATCTGTCTTTCGGAGTCGACTTTAAACTGTATGACCCGCCACTCGTGTATAAAATTAATACACACAACATAAGTGGTGTGAGAAGCTAGGTTGTAATCCTAACTAAAGGGTTGTAATGACCAATTATGTATGTATGTACGTATGTATGTATGTATGTATCTATATATATATGTATGTATGTATCTATATATATATGTATGTATGCATATATGTATGTAGATTACTGAACACTCTTCCTCACACTTTTTAAACTTAAGATTTTTGTTGATCTGTCCTGCTCCGACAGACTACTGATCACAGATACTGTTTGTATCTTAAATACGATAAAAGATTTGAAGATGCTGATGGTAAAGGTGTTGAATGTTCATTGAAACGAGAAATTCAAATTAAATTTTACTCATGAAAGTGAGTCATTCATTAGCTGCTTAAAAATTTTTAAGCTGATCTTCAAACTACGCAGACAAGAAAATTTTTAATTTAAAAAAATTATTACCAAATACCTTTAAAAAAGTCTCAATTTAGATTTATGTACGTTTACGATTTATGGCATATTGAAAATTTAAAAACACAAAATTTTTGGATATAAATTGAATTCTACACCTAAAATCCCAAGCCACTGTCAGCAAGCAAACAATGTTCTTAGAAGCCAAAGCCAAAGCATAACATGACAGCTTTTTTAAAATGCTGAAATTGTAGGTTTTTTTTTCTTCTCTGTTTTGGTTTTGGGATTTTCAGACAATCATTGTGATAAATTAATAGTATTTAAATACAATGAAAACAACAACAACAACAGCAACAGAAAAAGAAGAAAAATCTTTAAAACACCGCCCCTTAATAAGAAAAACAAGCCAATATAACAGACTATTTAGTTAAAGTGTCAAAAAAGGATTGCTTTTTTTTAGTTAGTTTGAGAAGGAGAGAAATATTTCTGTAGTCATTAAGTCAAGTCAGTCAGAGTCAGCTAGTGAGATTAAAATGTACAGGAAATTAAATAAAAATAAAAAAAATTTCAAATTAAAAAAAAAATTGAAAAATAATTTTGTTTCTCCAATGTAGACGACGACGACGACTTTGTTTTTACGATCAAAATGAATTATGACGCCTTACCACGCATGAATGTTAAAGGATCATTAATAATTTAAGCTGAAACAACAACAGCAAAAATAACAACAGCCAAGGCAGTGTGTTTTCTCAGAGAGTTGTGGAGTAGAGTTGGGCTGATTTACTTGACTGACTGACTGAATGGCAATGAAAAATAACCGAATGATGTTTGATCATGTTATTCTGTGTGTAATTTTTGTTTTTAAATGCATTCTATGAGTACCCTACTTACATACATAATCTGTCATTACAAACCTTGAGACAGGACTACGGCCTAGCTTTTTAAGGGTAGCCATTGAGTGAGCATTCCCTGCAAATCTCGTCAAAGAAATTGTTATCAAGCGATGCAGTTCTAAAGTTTGTATTTCAACCAACCAATTCGTTTAAAATTACATACATACATACATAATTGCTCATTACAACCCTTTAGTCAGGATTACGACCTAGCTTCTCACATCACTTATGCCGTGTATGTTAATTTTATGCATGAGTGGTGGGACCTACAGCTTAAAATCGATTCCGAATGACAGATCGAATTTTCATCGAAATTTTATTTACTGCCAGAGCTTTTCATCAGAAATCTGCTGAGGGGGGAAGTCGCCTAAGAAATATTTTTTGCATATTTCGTTTCGTTGGATATGTTTGACCGAGGCCTCGCGTCTAATACGCCAACACACTACCAATTAGACCACGGCGACGACAGGTGGCGATATATTACTATGATTGTAAATTCCCCCTATAGCTCCTCTCATAGTCTGCTCCACTGTACTTGTAATTACATTTTCATTCATCACTTTTACTTTTAAAAACACAATTTTTTGTTTGTTTTCGTTTTCGTTTTCACGTTTACGTTCTCCTTCGATTTACTTCGACTGCCTGCTGCACCACATGGCTTTTGCCAAGTGATGAAATATGTTTTGCAGACCTGAGCACTGTGATGACGCTATTCTGGTTGTGGAAGCGGATAATGTTAATGATGCATATGGTTGTTAAATATAAGGGTACAACATCATCATTATCATCATCATCATCACCATCTTCATATTGCTTGTTCTGGCTGTGCAATAATGCAATTCCAGAAGAGTGAGCTCCATATTGTGTTGTTATGATTGCTGTTCAGCCACTCACATGCATATTTTCTCAGATGGCAATCAAATTATAATGAGTATTCCTTTTGACTTCTATTCAAAAATATATTAAAAAAAATACCACACATATGTAGGTACACATACATGTAATTTAAAAAGAAATATTTGTAGACGAGGTGAATGCATAGTAATTGGCTTCATAATAATAAAATCCTATTGTTAGTCTAGAAGACCACTATCATGGTTTGATTTCAATGAATTAAAAAATGAAAAATCGTTGCCTTGAATGTGATCCCATGGGGTGTACCCATATGTGTAGAGAAACTATGGTTTCCATGTGCAATTCTAATCATAATTTTCTGTAATTATTTTTCCATAAAATGGAAAATCGAGTTTTTCAGTGGTGGTCCTTAGAATTCGATGTGGCAGCTTTGAAATGAAATGTTTGACGTTCAACTTTTTTTCTTTTAATTTTTTTGTCATTATAAAGCTTGAATCTTGTTGTTATGTACGAAATACACATACATATGTACATACATAATTGATTATTACAACACTTCAGTTAGGATTACAACCTAGCTTCTCACACCACTTAAGTTGTGTGTGTTAATTTTATACATGATTGGTGGGACCTACAGTTTAAAGTTGAGTCCGAACGACAGATTTTTAGGAACTTTGGATCAATTCTTATTTACTCTGAGTTTTTATTTTCGTTTTCGTTTCGTTGTTGACCTAGGGTTTAAACCGTGGCCTCACGTCCAATAGGCCAACACACTGCCTACTAGACTACGGCCACTACTAAGTACTGGTAGTACAACGTAAACTGGTAATTTCCATTGGAAAATACTTTATAAAGGTAGTTTTAATGAAGGAACATGCCATTCAAAGTTTTGTCCAGCAATAGCTTTGACTTTTTCCCATCCTTTTTGGCTTCCTTATCGACTTCGTTTAAAAAAACCGCTTTTTTTTGAAGACAAGAATAAATGAAGGCAGTTTTTGCTACCTCTGCACTGGAGTAAAGCGTATTCTAATGAGATCGTAACAAATGCTAGTAAGAAGCGTCGTGGTGGGTCTAAGCTTCCCATCGACTGTTATCCAAATAATTTTTAACCGATGCCGCAATATGTGATCGAACGTTGTCATGATGGTAAATTACGGCCCTATTGTCTTGTGGAATATTTAAGAAGTTGTTTCGCTAATGTTCGCTTGAAACGAATTAATTTTTGTCTGTACAGGTCACTCCGTGATTGGATGGCCCGATTTTAGCAGCTCTTAACAGTTCGCATCCTGCACATCCCACCAAATACGGACCATTACCTTGATGCAACGGATTTTCTGTTTGGCTGTAGATTTTGGTTGCAGCCCGCGACTCATACATGATTTCTTACACTTGAGTTGTCATAATATATCGATTTTTTGATAGCAAGCGGTGCGTGCGTCATAATGGAAAATTACGACCTCATATCTGTATCAGAGATAAGCAATGAATCGTTTTTTCGCTACTCATAGGTACTCATGAATTTTTGAGTATGAGTGAGTCAACAGTATTGAAATTCGTACTCCCTACAACATTGATTTATAAGCACAGGTTGCAATGAGTATGAGTACAACGTTGACTTCAAACTCATAACATTCGAAATATGTTTGATTCATATGAGCAGAGGTTCCATGACATTAAAATAAGTATGAATGCGTATAAGTATCGGAAATTATGAGTATGATTCTAAAATCATTGCTGATCTCTGATCTGTATGTATGTATATTTAGGGCGTTTGTCGGCCAATTCTCGCTTCAGATGAATTAATTGTTGTCTGTACAGGTCTCCCAGTTTTAGCAGCTCCAGTTTTAGCAGGTCATAATGCATTACACCCTTTAGATCCTCCCAAATATGGATCATTATCTTGTCACAATGGATATTCTACTCTTCAGATATGATTTCTTATGCGTACGGTTGTCCATTTCTCATCGTCAGTGATAGTTCGCTGCAAAAATGATTTCTTTTTAAAGAGATCAAACAGCATTTCAGACATTCGAAATCATCTTTCAATGCCTCTGGACTTCAGTTCATATGCCACCCAGTGTACTTGCTTTTGCATGAATCCTGTTCCTGATTTTAAATGCTTTAAAATTTGTGTGTGTGTCACGCTTAATAATTATGCAAGCTTTTCTTCCATCTGACACGAATCTTAATCGAATAATGTTTCAGATTTTTGGTCTTTATGGCTTTCTTGGACGCCCTTTGTTTGATTTAAAAATCATCATTTTTACCCGTACAACAACCATTCGATAGTCTGCGCTTATCATATAATTCAGCAAGCGATTCATAACTCGTACGTGCAGTGTTCTTTGTAAAAGAAGTGGCTCAACGAAAAAAAATCCACAATCATATGTGAGTTCTCCGTTATTCTAGCATCAAACCTTTGCGCTGATTAATTTTTTGATGAGTTGGGTGCAATTCGGTCAGTACAGGGATTACATCAGTACCTTTAGGGCATCACAACAGCCCGCTTTGAGTTCTTAAGTGATCTTTGGTATCAAAGCTACCACCTAATCTAGCCTAGTACCAAACCAATACAATGATGGCATTATGTCATAAGCAGTAGTAGTTTCCATTTTAAATCAAATGATAAATAAAACAAAATGGCGAACAGCGTATAGATATCACTGAATACATATTTAGGGCCTGAGAATAAATAGTTTATAACCATTTAATGGCTCACAGTGTCCACAAACTGTCAGCTGTATTTGGCTGAAACATAGGGAGATGTATTAATAGAATAAAGCCCTAAAAAATCCACTCTGGTGTACAGCGGACTATAAATTTGTGAGCGGAGAAATGCCTTGGGTAGTTAAATTTTATGTCAGTTGCCTGTTACCGACTTAAAAAGGAAGGTGCTTTTAAATAGAAAAACACCCTAACTAAGCCACAAAATTTTAAAATTAAAATCAAAATATTTTCGTATGTTTTGTTTTGCCATCTCCTTTGCGATTTTCTCTTTTTTCAGCCTATTTTGCAAAACAATTGTTTAGGTTTTGTTTAAACCATTGCTGCTCATACGAGTAAATACCATCTGGTCTGCTTAACAAACTCTTTAAAAAAGAATGGGGAATAGAAATCCAAAAAAGAATCAGAAACTAAAGATTTAAAACAAAAGAAGAAAAAAAAAGCTGATTTGAATAGTATTTTTTAAAATGTTTTATTGGCATTTGGGAACCCCTTTTTTATTTTTGACCATTGTTTTCTTAATGCTTTTTTTAGACTTTTTTGTTATTGTAGTTGATCTTTTGTTGTTGTTTTCCCTAAAATTAATCCCTTTGAAAAATTGTCACCTCGTTGTTGGCCGCATTTTGTTGTGTTTTTTCATTTTTCTTTACCATGTTTCCTACCATTACCCCTTTTAAGAGGTTTAGGGAACAAAAATACCAGAGGAGTAGAGTAGAGGAGAGTAGAGCAAAGGAAAAAAGACTAAGTTTTAAATCTTTTTTTCGGTCATAAAAGTATTATAAAAAATACAACATCCGTATGTAGTATAGTGTGGCTTATTTTGGGAGTACAACGCAACAACTGTTACAGATACGAGAGAGAGCGAATCAGATAAATAAGAAATAATCGATTGAAACGAATAAATTACGAATTTAAATGAATTTAATTTACTACTTAATCGATTAGTATTGTTTAATCGAATATTCATTTGTTATTTTAAACGAATTGGTAGGCTGAAATACAAGCGTGAGTTTTGTAGACTCTGCTACCTTTCCGTTCTATCGCTTGATAACAATTTCTTCGACCAGATTTGCTCTCTCAATGGCTACATTTAAAAAATGATGGTCTCAGTTGAGGCTGGAAGGAACGTATGAGTTTTTCATCAGAATAATGAATAACCGAATAGCTTTCAGACTGAGAAATGACTGACAAAAATCCTTTAAGCTACACCGTATTCTATTGGGAGGGTTCTAATCTGACTTAAGATGTCATCGGATTTTTATACATAACTCGTCAGCTTTAAAGACTTTGAATGCATTTTCCAGCAGCATACATTCGGCTCTGGGAAGATCAAGATGAGCATGAGTAATGAAGATTTGTTGTTACAATGTCATAATGTTGTTGGGAACAGTGTAGACTAAACTAAAAACAATTTACGATAACAATGAACATTTAAACAGTTGCCAGACTGTAAATAAAGGAATTATAAATAGAGCCGAAAGTGATGTTGTTGCAGTAGAAACACAATTTGAATTTATTTATATAATAAATGACCTCTGTACTTAAACAGTTCCCTACGTTGACAGTGTGGCTACGAATAAATTCTGTCTGTAATGTATTGTTCAATTGACCACCAATCTGCGAGCTCTGCTACA
The DNA here is from genome assembly GCA_932273835.1 of Sarcophaga variegata. Lineage (NCBI taxonomy): Eukaryota > Metazoa > Arthropoda > Insecta > Diptera > Sarcophagidae > Sarcophaga > Sarcophaga variegata. The sequence continues at coordinate 12,116,505 of OW026362.1, forward strand.
TGACAGAGTTCAATAGAGGTGGATAACATAATGTCATTAGTAAACACCTTTGGCTTCGCCTGTACACAGTGAAGAGGACTCAAAATAGACTTTGAGACAATAGATTATACATTAGAGTTGTATTTCGTTCTCGGTCGCTCATCTGATGGAATTCCATTTATAACCCCTAGAGAAAGCTGGAAATAAATCGGAAGAAGTAACTAGCAACATCAAGAGCATCAAGTTTCGATTCAGCTTGTGCTTTGCCACACTCTCTCAAATGCTTTGCTAGATCCCTAATATTGGTCTCACCAAATCGTCCTCAGGCCTTTCTGGGAGTAATGCCAATGGATCACCAGTAGAGCGGACCTTATGGACACCGTACTGCATGTCACTGATCAGGTTTTTAGAATCTAGATATTGAGTTGGAGTGAGTTGGTTTGATTACAAAATCGTACGTTTTTAACGTTAACACACCACTTTAAGTCTATTGTTTGTGGAAATAAAGCCATATTCCAATTAAGTTTTCTAGCCAATATTCTAAGATTTTTGGCATCTACTCTGTTGATACTAGGTGTAGCGAATTGAAGCACCTTGTAATGCCTTTTGAAGAGTAATAACTCTGCTTTGATTGGACAAGTTCCCAGTCCACATCTGGTACACCATTTAGACAGTATTCTCAGGGCAAATTTCAATATTATTCCAATCTAAATTTGGATCTGTAACTGTAATTGCTACTGTCATGTCATCTGCATGAGCAAGCAGTTCTTCCACTGTTCCACTGTTCTTCCAGTGCTTTTGTTTGGCGTGTTAAGATTGAGGATTTTCCCAATTACACAGTTTATGGTGTTATCCGTACTGACATTTTCAATGCAATGCAGGAGACCAAAGTAGTTTCGATTCGCCTGTATTTTATAAATTTTTTGCCACAAATGCGATGACCACAAAATTAATATGTGTGTAAGTAAATGATCCGGGTTAAGAGTCCAAAAATCATTCCATGGAGAAGGAGGGATGTTTGAAAACCAAGAGGGTTTACACTAAGAGGACATCTGAGTCATGCATTAGCTATCAAGGAATAACCAGAGATTGATAAACGGTTTTTTTTTTGACTCAGAGTACATTTATTCAGAATGGGGAATGACTCGTGCCCAAAACATGTAGATTCTGTGACAATGAGAGTGAATAATCGGAACGTATTCTTGGAACCTGTAGGGCATTAATGCATTCTAGAGGGAAAGATGTAGAAATTGTCAATGTTTACACCTAATAATAACCTGAAGTTTGTTACTGCGATAAGCTTAGGTTAGGTTAGGTTAGAGGACGTATACTTGTCAATTAAGACAAGTACAGTACCCGAAGGTCGAACTGACCCATTGTAGAACGTCCTAGTTTCTCACACCACTTATATTGTGTGTGTTAAATTTCATACATGAGTGGTGGGGGACCTACAGTTTAAAATCGACTTCGAAGGACAAATTTTTCACAAACTTTTTCATGGCAATTTTTATTTACTCTCAGATTTTTTGCCAGAAATCTGCAGAGAGGAAGTCGCCGAAGAAATACTTTTTTGTATTTTGTTTTGATGTCTGGCCTCTGGGGCTCTAACCCTTGCTTGCTTTACGTCTAATAAGCCAACACACTACCTACTAGACTACGGCGACTTTAAATACAGTCTAATACAGTTCTCGAAAAGACTCTGTGGCTACCGACAGCGATAGTGTTCGCTAGTGCAGCTAAGCAGTTGATTGGTCTGGTGTAGAAGATCCATGAATGACAGGGTTGCCATCTGACGTTGCTTTAAAACAAAGCCTACTGTTGTGAAAATGTTAAACGTTTTGGCATTAAGGGTAAGGGTAGTGGGAAGTGGGACTATGCCCATTTAAATCAATTTTTTTCTAAAATTTGACTTTTGTTTGATTTTCTAATGATGTTCGTTGCCGATGTTATCATCTTATGCTCTGTGTGATGTCAAGAACCTTGCAAACAGTAGTACTAAGTAAAAGTCTTGTACTCTGCCTAAGTGTTGTGTACACTCAGGGTACACTTATTCAGAATAGGGTTGTTTCCAGCTTAACATACAGGTTCTCTGACTAACGCAACCTCTGCACGACATTAATAGCTGACACGGGTTTAATGTTAAGGAAATAACGATTAACTGGTGCAGGCCTGATATTCTTGGACTCTAAGTATAGTTCTTCTTCCTTAAGAACGTATAATTGCTTAATTCAGACCGATTGAATGCGATTGATAAGATTTGTTCAAACCAAAAACCGATAACCGTTGGATGTGTAGGATGTATTCTTTGCTTCCTTTTTCCAATTCAATTAAAACCCGATTGCTTTCAAAGTGATTTATTCGTTTCATCTTGTACTCTAGTTCATCATTAGTCTGTTCATTTTATTAATCGATAATTCATTTAAAATCTCATTTAAATTTCTTCTTTTTTTGTTTTTGTTTTCTTTTGTTTCTTCGCTTGTATCTCTGGATTTTTATGTCTGTTCTGGTTTTTTTTCAATCATTTTTATTATTTTTAAATCTTTTTTAAAGCTTTTGTTTCCAGCAACTTGTGCAGCTTTTCCTCTTTATTTTTTGTGATTTGAACAGAAAAAAAATTAAATAAAAAATTATCGATTTGTGCGCACGTACGTAAACATTACTAAACTGACTTTTAAACCTTCGCATGACGACGCGGCTCCTCTTTGTCTGTCTGTCTCTTTAGAGACCTTAAAAAAGGCGTTATTTTTATTACTTTGCGATTATAATCATCATCATCTTTATCATCATCATCATCATCGTCATCGTTATTTAATTCCTTTTTCTTTTTATTATTATTTTCGATTTATTTTGAACTGAAAAATTATTGTCGTCACCTCCCCTCCTGTGAATTATCATATAAAAACCATTAATATGGACGAGCGGTGGTGTTATACTGTGCTACACACGGCTCCAGAGAGAAGAGAGCGGGGGAGATGGGTGGTAGGTTAACCGTGTTCCATTTGTTGTTGGTTTATTTGAAATTTATTTTCGAACCAACAATAAAAATCGGCTTTCAAACATCAACGAAAATTTTCTAAATGACACATTAAGCCGTTAAACATTAAACATCGTTTTGTTGACAGTTTATAAATTAATTATAAATACTTTTTCGTTGTTGTTGCTGTTGCTTGTTGTTGCTTGTGCTGTTGTTGTTGTTATTATTGGTTGTAGTTGCTCGTTTGCCAGTGTCCCAAGTGTAAATTTTATTAATGAACGCTGTTTTAATACAAAAATAGAACTTCATTAGAATTATGACTAGAGACATTCATTATACACAGAGTGGGGAGGGGGAAGGGGAGTTTTCGTGGTTTAGGGACAATGGCAAGGTATTTAAGAGACCTGTTTTGTTTAATTTCTTGTTAAATAAAAATCAATTATTGGTTTGAGAATATTTTTATTAATAATCACTTTGCCTTAATAAACACCTCTTCATAAAATTCTTAAACAAAAATATTGAAAAGAATTGATTGATAAGGGATCAAGATGGATGAGACACCAAATTAGGCGTTTGTATTGAAGTCCCAGTAGTCAAGTAGGTAATGTTCAAGCCCCAGGTCAGACATCTTCAACAAAACGATGTAATGAAATGAAAAAAACATAGAGGAAGTCGCCCTCTCAGCAAACTTCTGGCAAAAAATCTGAGAGTAAATAAAATTGACATGAAAAGTTTCCCAAAAATTTGTCGTTCGGAGTCGACTTTAAAACTGTAGGGCCCTGATAAAACTTTTTAATTGTCTGAATACTTGGCTTAGATCTGTAGGGCAGTGAAAGTGCAAAACAACAGTTTGAGGAATTCCGGAATTTCTATATTGTCGATCACGGAAGAAATTAAATTTTCTATCAGCAGCCTAAAGATAATGAATTTCCAAGCCTTAACTGTTGAGCTTCAGGGTTTTGAAGACTCGCTTCTGATAATGAAAGAATGCATAATGCGAGAAAAAAGAATTCATTCATTCAAAAACACTTAGAAAGTCGCCATACCATAGTAGGTAGTGTATTGGCTTATCAGATAAGGAACCGTGGTTCAAACTGCAGCTCATGCTCTGAAAGTGAACAATATTGCCATGACAAGCAACTCAAAAATCATGTCGATCGAAGTCGATATTAAACTGTAGGTTTCTGCTATTATTGATAAAATTAACAGACACAACAGCGGTATCGAATGAAAGAACACTTAGGCAGAGCACAAGACTTTTACTTAGTATTACTGTTGGGAAGGTTCCTGACCTCACACAGAGCATTAGATGTTAACATCGGCAACACACATCATTAGCAAATCAAGCAAAAGTCATATTTTGGAAAAAAATTGATTTAAATGGGCATAGTCCCACTTCCCACTACCCTCAATGCCAAAACGTTTAAAGTTTTCACAACAGTAGGCTTTGTTTTAAAGCAACGTCAGATGGCAACCCTGTCATGCTTGGATCTTCTACACCAAACCATTCAGCTGCACTAGCGGACACTATCGCTGTCTGTAGCCACAGAGTCTTTTCGAGAGGACTTTATTAGATTGTATTTGAAATCGCCGTGGTCTGGTAGGTAGTGTGTTGGCTTGTTAGACGTGAGGCCTCAGTTCAAACCATAGGTCAGGCATCATCTGCTAAACGAAATATGAAGTAATATTTCCTCGGCTACTCAGTATATTTCTGGCAATAACTCTGAGAGTAAATAAAATTGCCATGAAAAGTTTCTCAAAAATATGTCGTTCGGAGTCGACTTAAAACTTTAGGTCCCGCCACTCGTATAAAAATTATCCCACACAACATAAGTAGTGTGAGATATTAGGTCGTATTAGATTTTCAAACTTACATTGTTATAATGCTACGAGAGACCAGTTTCGTGCGGATCTACATGAATACCCCTCCGATTAGTTCTTCCCAGGAGAAAAGTGAATGGATTGTGGCCTTCGCGGTTAGGTCTAAAAATGACGAAGAAAATTAGAACCAAATTTTCTGTGGGAAGCAAAGCATGCAGTTGGTTACGGTATTATAGAGTATTCAGAAATGAATAAATGATGTGAACAGATCACATATTAAATGTTGGATATACGTATCTTATGGAGATGCCTGGGAGACTAGTTACGTCACGACTACAAAGTCAATAAGCTAGTGTGTTGGTTTATTAAACCAGAGATCGTAGGTCAGGCTCGAGTTTAGTGATCATTAACAGAAATATTTCTTTCGGTGACTTACTCTAGTCAATCTGCTAACAAAAACTTTGTCTTCTGTCAGGAAAAGCTTCTCGAATCTGGTGTTCGTAGTCAGCATTAAATCGTCACTTATAGACATGTTTAATACATACAGCATAGGTGGTGTGAGAACCAGAAAGAAAGGCACTAAATTGCCAATTACAGCTATTGATCGATGTCCCTTTCTCCACACACACACGGAATCTACTTCAGCCATATTGCGATAGATCTGGGCTCTCTAACATTCATAATAGATTTTTTGCTTTGAAAGAAATTCAGTTTCTCTTTCTCTTCCTCTGGTCTTGTCCAGCATTTTCTATAAATACGAACAGTTTTCTATAATGAGACCCTGTGGACTTAGTATGATCACATAACAACATATTTGGTCATTACAACCCTTCAGACAGGATTACGACCTAACTTCATACACCTTTTATGTTGTGTGTGTGTTAATTTTATCACATGAATGGCGGGACCTACAGTTTAAAGTCAACTCCGTAATACAGATTTTTGAGAAACTTTTCACGGCAATTTTATTTACTCTCAGAGTTTTTGCTAGAAATATGTTGGGAGCAAGTCGGCGAAGAATTATTTTTTATTTTGGTGTTTGAAGCGTTGCACACTACCTACTAGACTACGGCGACTTCGAGTTTGATCAAGAGCCTGTAATACACCGGGTCATGTCCTTCCTGATGCTGAACGGTAACCGAAAGTTTGTGTAGCTAACCCTATATACTAGATCGATGGCAGTACAACATAATACACTGTGTAGTCACAGTGGTTTAGTATCTCTAAATAGCAATAATAAAAGCGACTGTGAATGTTGCAAGGCTGTCAAGTTTTATTAGAAAATTAAAAGAAAACAAAGCCTAGCTTTGTTGTATAGTCAGTTCATTTCGATTATGCTCTTGTTTGGAAGAGAATGGGAAAGGTAAAAACACTTTCCGGATCATACGCCTTTATAGTTATCTTCCCGCATAGTCTGTACATGGACTAGATCGATCGACAGATATTATGTACTTAACTTCACTGGGATTAAGGATTTCTTCTGCTCTACTGACCAATGTAACTTACGAAACCATTATTGTTAAATAGATGTCTTTGATATGTTTATGTCAGCAAATATACATGGCAATGTATACGATACTATACACCCTTTATGAGCCTTGTAGGCTTTAATTGTACTTCCTTACGATATGGTTTCAGATTTGTAGTCCTGCGAAAATTTCTTGTGACACAAATAGTCATTTTATAATACTAAAGAGAGTCTATATTTCACCATGCTTTACAATTTTATTGTACAATAAGGGTGTTATTAAAAAAAAGTACTCTCCATAAAAAATAAGTAATAAAATGGACTGTTAAACGGTATAAATGGGTTAAGTCGTGTTATATTATGCACATAAGAAGAAAATTTATTCTTTAGAAATATATTCACACAAAAGGAAACCAGTTTGGTTAATAAATTATTGGCACCAAGACATTATTAAAACACGTTTTAATGACCCTAAGTTTATGGCTTTATTAGGAAATGTGTTAATAAAATAAAAAATAAACCTCATCAAAGGGTTAAGTCTGTTCAGGAGAAATACGCACAAATTATTAAGAAATTTATTTAAAGACCACTGTATTTAAGCTGTTTTATACGACTTTTATGAAATGCTGCCTTAAATATAAGGCAGTAAGGCTTAAGTCTGTAGTAAAAACCCCAAAAAATTTTGAATATATTTCTGTGTAGAGTGTATACAACTCTTGCCTTAAATTATAGTTTTTGTTGTCAAATTATGACCTTAAAATAAACCTGCGTGTATGTGTGTGTGTGTGTGTCTTATATAGTGACTGTAATTCACCATTAATAAGCTACGAATGGAGGAGGGAGAGAGTGCAGTATAAAGTATACAAACATGATTCAATAACAAGATTAAAAAGAAATAAAATTTATACGGCATTATAATTTTAATATACAACAACAATACAACAACACACCACGCCACCACATAATATCATGCCCCATATCCCCTGTCTCTTGGCCCGCTCTCTTCATTACTGTTTGTGTTTTAAACACGCACAGATTTATTTCTTTTTCTCGAAGGAGGGGAGGAAGGTCGAATTTTTGTTTAAGTGTCTCATAAAAAATCGTATCGTTACGCACAAAAGAAAGGAAATTTGGCCATAAGATTTTTGCCAATAATTTGAATGGTTAACAGCAAACGCAAATGTTCAAATTTTCAACAAAAACGTTATGGATGACAGAGTGAATGAATGAGAAAAAGAAGTCGTAAAATTCTGTAGCAATAAAATTAATGCGTTTGTTAGTGTTTTCAAACGCTTACAACAGGAGTTCATTTAAAATAATTAAATTTTTGATAAAAGAAAAGAAGTTTTTGATTAAAGATTTCCAATGTTTAGAGCGTAAGTTCCACACAAAATATTTCCAGGGAGCTTTGTTATGTGCCTAAATAGTTTACAGGTTCGCTCCAAAACGATTGGGCGTCATGATCACACCGCATAGGAGTTCCAAGGCCAAGGATCATCGCAGAGTTTTGAAAAAATTGTGGCCAATTCTGTCGTATTTCTAGCGAATGAGCGAATGGTTACTTACTTAATTGGTCATGACAAGCCTTTATAGGATTACAATATAGCTTCTGTCAGCATCTATGTTGAGTATTTTAGTTTTATCCATGAGTCGCAAGACCTACTGTTTAATGTCGATTCCGACCAACAGATTTTTGAGAAACTTTTCATGACAATTTTATTTACTCACGTAGTCAGAAGACTACTGAAAAGAGTTGACCGAAAAATACATTTTATTAAAATTTCGTTCTGTTGGAGATGTCCGACCTGGGGTTTGAACAGCCTGACGTCTAATAAAGCAACACACTATCTACAAATTGACAGCGACTACAATTTTATTTACTTCGAGTTTTACCAGACGACTGATAAGAGGAAGTCGCAGAAAGAAGTATTTTTTAATATTTCGTTTTGTGCGAGCTGGGCTTTGAGCCACGGGTTCTAGTCTCATAGGCTAACACACTAACACAGCTTGGTTGCTTCGCGTGAGTCAAAACTAATTTTAACACACACAGTGTCACGTTGTAATGCCACATGGAGCAATGCTGCACAGACAACTAATAAGTACTGATTACCTCTCCTCACAATTAGTTATGCGTCCGTATTAATGAATGATTTCCTTGGAATCAATCTGAAAATCAACTTGAAAGTTTTATCTATCGAAAGTTCGCTTTTTCTGATAGCCAGACGACTATTAAATCAATGAGACTTCTCTACATTTGAAAACTCATTCAGAACTTATGAATTCAGAATTAATGTTGTATCAATGTGCGACTAGCTTTCGATATGGGTAAGGTAATGCAGCAAATCTGACAGAGGCTAGATGAAAGTTTACTCAAAATCCAAAGGATCATGCTTGGTGTTGATGTCGAAGTCATAGTTGGATATTGAACTCTGGGTGCTTATACGAAATATATATTGTCCTTGGCAAAATACTTCTGTAGGAGCTCTAAAGACGAGAGCAAACTTTTCTTCACCTTTTGAGTACACATACATACATAATTCGTAATTACAATCCTTCTCTCAGGATTGCGACCATTTATGTTGTGTTCGTTGATTTCTATACATTAGTGGCGGGACCTACGGTTGAAAGTCGATTCCGAACGACAGTTTATTTTTTGAGAAACGTTTCGTAACACTTTTATTTATCCTCTGAGTTGAAAGAAATATTTGTTCGTACATATAACCCTCTAGCAATATGGCCTCTAGCAATATGGGCTCTAGCAACATGGCTTCTAGCAACATAGCCTCAACAACATAGCCTCAGCAACATGGCCACTAGCAAAATGGCCGCTATCTACATGGCCAATAGCAACACAGTCGCTAGCAACATGGTCACTAGCGAAATAATCTCTAGCAATATGGCCTCTAACAATATGGGCTTTAGCAACATGGCCTCTAGCAACATGGCCTCAGCATCATGTTCTTAGCAACGTGGCCAATAGCAACATTGCCGCTAGTAACTTGGCCTCTAACAATGTGGCTTCTAGCAACACCAATTCAGTTCAATTTAATTCAATTCGTAATCATTGATCTACAGTTCTGGCTGTTGTCAATAATGTCCTGTCCAACGTTTTTCTCAAAGAAAAACGAACCGATAACGCTGCCTACCCATAATCCACATTAAACTAAGATTTTTTTGAGATGCATTGTGGATTATTCTCGTTCCACAATTTTGTTTGTTCACACATACCTATACGTACATACAGTATTGTTCGAAACCTAAGCAACTTTTTCCCACTAAGTAAATATGGACTCATATCTTTTCTCTAAATAAATTTATAGAAAATATTTATTTTATTTACCATTACACAATGTGCCTATAACCTAAAAATAACAACACAAATTAAATTCCATTTCTTTGGAAGTTATAATAAAATAAAAACAATTTTTAAGTTAATTCGCTGTTCAAAACCTAAGCAACTTTTAATATTTGGTATGATATCCTTTGTTTCTTACGACCTCAGCGCATCTTTTGGGCATAGATTCAATAAGATTTGATAGAATAGATGTTATAGCTTCCCACTCTGATTTTAGACAGTTCATCAACTCCTGTTTATTCTTAAAGCGTCGAGTTCCAAGTCTCCGTTTTGAAATGCCGAAGAGGTTCTCTATGGGATTCAAGTCTGGCGATTGAGGTGGCCAATCCAAGACTTGAACCCCATTAGCAGATAAGCAATCGTTGACCAACTTCGGTGAGTGTTTTGGGTCATTTCCCACTTAGCATAGTTAACCATGTGATTGGCTAAAATGACTCTGTAAACAAAACGGTCCATTTTTGTTTGAATTTCTACAAAGGGACCAATACCACTGGCCGAAAAACAAGTCCAAACCATCACATTGCCATCTCCATGCTTTCCTTTTGGAAGCTTCATGCCATCTAAGAAGCCTATGCTGACTAAGAAGCATTTAAAAAAAGAGTTCTGTCTGATTGATTGCAACGTAGTCTCTGATTTTCTCAACTTTTTGTTTGTTTTGTTTCTTATGTTCTATTGTATACATAAGTGGAGAGACCTAAAGTTTAAGAGGAGGAGGCAATGATGCGAAATTCCTCTTCAGATCAGCAGCAATAAATACGTTTGCCTAGCATACACCCACCCTATCAACGGTACGAAGTCGATATATTTTCAATAGAATCTTTACCTACTCTAGTAAGTTGGTTGCTCACACAATAACCCGAGATGTCTTCCTGTGACCAAGAATCTATGTATATGAGTTTGATGCTCATGTGACCAGAAATCTATAAGAGTTTGTCACCAAACTGATGCGAACTGCTGCAGGCAGTCGAAGTAGGTTCTAGCCAGTTTAGACATGAAAGTCGTGTCTGAACGAGAACCGATTATCGGTTGGCCTTCCTATGTATCCAACCTGGATAGTTCTCCTGTTTTGCTACCTCAGTTCCTTAGTCACGAGCCATATATCCGAAGCACAAATTCATCACATATAAAAAATACTCGGCGTTTAGTTGCAGTGTTGATGATATTTGCGTGCCAGACACTTGTTAGGCCGAACTAGATTTTTGTACGCATCCTTGAATATTCTGTTTAGCTGAGAAATAGCTGACTTTCTGGTGTTGTCTTCAAGGCCGTGTTCACACACACGTAGCCTATACTGTCATCGACTTTTAAACCGATTTAAAAAGGCCATGATGGGCTTCTACCATGAAAATCTCGTAACAATGTTGATCTCTCGAACAAAGCGAGCAGTTAAAAAACTTTGTATTTCCCATTAAAACAAATCGAACACTTTGATTGTTGTCTGCCTGATTTCCCTTTCCCGAAGGAAATTTTTCGTTTTTTTTACGGTTTCCTATTCCCTTAAGTTATACCCGAAAAATAAAAATAAAAAACAAATGGGAAACAAATCAGTGGAAATTGTGGATTTCTTTTGGTAGAATTTTTTTTTCGTAGAATTTTATTTCGCATAACCATGTTTCGCTTAGAAATAAATTTTCTATACGATTTTCTATGCCAGTGTTTATCATTTTTTTTAGGATTTTCTTTCTTTTTTCTCGTTTTTATTTTTTTATTTGAAATTTTTTTATGTCTTTCTTCAATTTGTCTTCCCCAGCCCAGCAGCCCTTTTCTTTTTTTTCTCTTTGCAATTTGATTGTTTTATTTATTGTTGTTGTCGCTGTTGTTGTCGTTGTCGTCTGTAGCAAATCATTGTGATTTTCTCACCCAAAAACTCAATTTAAATCAAATTTAACAACATCGTCGTTCGTCTATTTCGTAGAAAACCCAAGAAATGTTTTCTACTGTCAGGCACAGTCAGGCTATATAAGAAGCAAAGTGAATGAAGGAATTTTCCTTCTACTCGCCAGCACGTAAAGCCAAACCAAAAATGTTGGCTGCAATACGACAGTTTTGTTGTGTAGAAAAATTCGTTATTTAAAGTTTCTAAATCAAATTATCCGAGTTTTCTTTCTTTTCTCACTCCCCCTCTCTCTCTCTCTCTCTCTCCGTTTATTGTTCTCTTTAAAAAGGAGAAATAGAAATGATTTCTTTGTTTTAGATTTGAGTGTGGAAATTTTCTTTCATTTTTTTACTTTTATTTGGCAAAATTTGTTAGGCTATAATGGGGGGCGGGAGAGATGTCAAGCATGAGGAATATTTTCTTGTCATGAGTTGTTAAAGTAAATCGATTTAAAAGAATTTGGGAACTTGATTTCGAAGACGTAGGCTTTAGTGAGTGTGTATCATAGTGAGGATCATAGACAAAGGCTAGGCCCCTGAAGAGTATGGAAAGACCTGGACTTCAGAAACCAAATCGACGGCTTATTTTTCTCAATAAAATAAGCAAATTTTGAGTGTTCAATGTTTACCCAACTGATTGTGATCGTTGAAAGCACTGCACGTACATCACCTAAACAATTTGTATTCCGTAGTTTAGTAGAAAGTGTTGTGGGCTTAGTAGTCGACATCCCCGTGGAGATACATAGGTACTCCAAAAAGTCTTAATCGTTTGACTGGTAGGTCTTACATTAGCAGAGAAAATAAATGATTATTTCTCTCTGAGAAGTGTTTCTATAGCTTTCAGAAGTAGAGAAGGTTAAAGGGTAGACCAACCACTACATACTGATTGTTCAACTACCCATGCATACTACTATGGGTTTGGAATTAAAGCCGCATCAGCTTCAAAAGTTTCAATATTACCTAGAAGTCAAAGAACCTTGAAATGTTGATGGAATGTCACCTGTTATGCGCCTTTTCACGATTCTTCATTTTTTTGATTGACAATAGTCATTGGACTACGATCTTAAAATGGGAAATGAAATTTCGATTATACAAGTCTGCAGTCATCCGGCATTTTGTAGTCCCATACAATTTCCACCAATAAAATGCTGCAAAACTGCGGCGGATCTAAAGGTTATTGCGCCTTAACAGGCAATTTCAGAAGAAATATTAGTCTTCACATCGGTTACTATCTTGTGGATGCGTTTCTGAAGCCTATAGTAACAGAAATCGTTGGACTTTCTTTGAGGAAAACTTCTTCAATAAAATTAAAAAACTTACTTCTCTGCATTAAATTAAAGACGACAGACTTTTGCCAAGAGCCGGTCATTGTGCTCAGTAGCATTGTGGCGCTAAAAAAAATTTTACTCAGATTCGATATGCTCATTAAATTCTAGCAATATGCGCCTGCTTTACGAAACCCTTAAAACTGCACTGATTAGGACTACATTTTAGATTTCAAAAATCAAATAAAGGCGATTTTTGTCCGTCTAGACAGAAGCGCATGGTTCAAATCCCAGTTCAGACATTTTAAACAGAACGAAATATGAACAAAAAAAATTCAGTCAGCAGTCTTCTGGCAAGAGCTTTGAGAGTAAAATTTTCTTAAAAGGTTTCTCAAATGTTTCGTACGTGTAAAATGAACACACACAACATGAGTGGTGGGAGAAGGTAGGTTGTAATCCTAGCTAAGTAAGCAAGAGGAAGATTTTCTCTCTGAACTATTGTATTTCTGATTCTTTCATAAACAAATGAATTTTAAACATACTTATGCATATCGCAGGGTTCTATATGTGCCCGCTAGCCTAACTAGTCAACGTAACATAATTGCATAAAACGTTCCATACATTTTCATCAGCCTCCAAGCTTAACTAAAATTTGTAACATTCAAAAGACTTAAGTTATGGCAAAGATAATGCATATCGAAGCATTCCAATAAAAAACTTTGCAAATATACTTGCCTATGTTCCTGCATACATATCTACATAATTGGTCATTACAGCCCTTCAGTCAGGATTACGACCTAGCTTCTCACACCACTAATGTTGTGTGTATTAATTTTATACATGACTGGCAGGACCTACAGTATAGAGTCGACAGATTTTTGAAAAACTTTTCATGGCAATTTTATTTAACTCCCAGAGTTTATGTCAGAAATCTGCTGAGAGGAAGTCGCCTAAGAAATATTATTTCATATTTCGTTTTGTTCGACAAAATTGATCTGCAGTTTGAAACGTGGCCTCACTCCCAATAAGCCAACACACTACCTACTGCACTACAGCGATCTTGCTTACCGAAAGAGTCACTGTTTAATGTGGGCTGCCGACCTTATCGCTTTATATTTGCTTAATAACGACGTCGGTCAGACTAATGGCGAACACTCTAGGTCAACGATTGCCAACAACTGTACTTCGCGTGAATTGCATGATCTGAATACCAACGACATGTGAGATTAAACAGGACGGCATCACATGTGCCAAGCAGCCCCTGCCACATTAGATATTCAGCACAAACTATTTGAGAGCATGTTCATCTCACGTGGGGGTAATGTGAACTGGTCATAGAGTTCCTGTAAAATGTGCCCGTTTGACTTTTTCTTAGGGAGTTTTCTTAAACCGCAAGTGTATGCCGGTCCTTAATGCCAACATAGTTGTTAATATCGGTCAAGTTTAGCTTGAATTATGGGCCAGAGTTATGGAAAGTGAAGTCTCCACATAGTCTAGTAGGTAGTGTGTTGGCTTATTAAACCCCAGGTCAGACATCAAAACGAAATATGAAAAAATATTTCTTGGGCGACTTCCTCTCAGCAGATTTCTGGCAAAAACTCTGAGGGTAAATAAAATTGCAATGAAAAGTTACTCAAAAATCTGTCGTTCGGAGGCCCGCCACTCATGAATAGAATTAACACACACACAACATGAGTGGTGTGAGAGAAGCTAGGCCGTAATTCTGACTGAAGGCTTGTAATGGCCAATTACATATGTACAGTGAGCGCCAAAAGTGGGTAAACACCACTGAAATAATTCATTTTCTCAGGATAGCGAGAAAAATAAATGAGAATAGTCGAATAAAGTTCCAAAAACAAAAACGCTTATTTATTACTTATAAAATGTTAAAACAAACACAACAATTCATGATAAAGGAACTTTTTTATACTTAAGAACAAAACTGTTGACTCACTTATGGCGTTCAGTGTATTTATGTGTATGTGTTATGGAAAATTAGACATTTCAGATGCGCTTCACCCAATGAAGTTTTTTTAGCCACAAGTGAGTGCGAATAAGCCACCAACCAAGCCAATATAATGCATAATAGAGAAAAAATTTGGCTTGATTTATGGACCATAAGCGTGCGGACTTATGTGCAATGCTATAATCCACACATAATGACATGAACTGATATTTCAGACACACTTCGTAGTACTTAAATTGAGAGATGGAAAGCGCTTAATGTAAGACAAGTTTTAATTGACACAGCTTTAGAAAACCTTAACACATTAAATTTTATGAAAACGAATAGAAAAGATTTGTTTGCCGCAGGATTGCTTTGCTAAAAAAACGCACGTATGTGTTGCTTCTTTACTGATTTGAAAGCCAATGTATTAATCCTTTTTAAGAACTCCTTATCTATTTAAGTTTAATACGAAATAAATTTATTTAATTAATGCAAATTTTCTTATCTCTCTTTACAGGTATGTACCATGCATGCAATATACTTACATATATCAGCCGTAAATAGAATTTATTTCAAGTGGGGAGTGGGGGTAAGTGCATTAAATAGCAAATTATAGGCCAACAATTTAAGCAAATAATGACCCGATTTAATATATAATATGAATGAGAAATAAATTTTTGTGCAACTTGAGCTTTGCGAAGTACTTTTCTGAACTTAAACTAAGGACTCCTCATGATGAGATTAATTCCATCATATATGGTCGTTTGGTTGGTGTGTGTGTATGTGGACCACAATCGATTACTATTGCTATTGCTGTTGTTCGTGTTGTTGTTGTTGTTATTTATTTAACCAAAAAAATTTTATAAACCAGATAGACAAAGTAGCAGTAGTAGTAGCAGAGTTTCCTGTCCCTTATTTTAACTCGTTTGTTTTTTTTCCTTTTTCTTCTTCTTGTTTCAATATGAAACGTATGTACGTTTATTCTCTCTGCTGTCGTGTATAATACAATACAATTTGAGTAATGAAATGTTTGTTGCTGTGCATAAATATTTGTTCTAAATTATATTTGTCGACCATTATTTTATATACAGAGAGATACAAATATGGCTCCCTTTTTTGTTGTTGTTGCTGTTGTTGTTCTTAGTATATTATTTGTTGCAATGCATATGTATGTATGTGTGTGTGTGTATGCAAAATAATTTATATTTGACAGTTTTGACTGATTTATAGATTGTTATGGACATTTTCCCTGACTAACAACGCTTTCGGGCCTGTGTGTGTGCTCTATTTTATACAATTCCTGTTGCAAATACATCCACTACTTGGAGTGGATATACATTTGTACATATAAAATAAAAGCAAAAACATAACAAATAACAACATATTCGTAAACAAACAACATTTTGTTGCACAAATAGTACAACATAAATTGCATCAAATGTTTAGGCAACAGAATTTTGAAATAGAGAGCAGCAAAATGCATTCATTGGGTTGATAACGAATATTAAAGAGGGCCCTACCGTTAAAATCGAACCTCAAAGTAGATTAAATCCAGAAATATTGCTTTTTAAAGATAGCACTGCCCACTTTATATCATATTCTTCATTTGATGATTTCAAATGCATCGAATTTCTGAAGCCTTTAGGCTTTTAGTGTTTCTTATGAACTTTAAGTAATCGAGAGAAAGGTTTGTCAGTTATGGTACGTTTAACAAGCAGAAAACGCTTAAAAATGGTAGAAATTTTCTTCAATAATGGTGACTCAAACGTGGTCACTTTTTGATCATGACACGATGCTTATGCTTGATATAATCGGCCTACAACTGTGCAAAGAGTTGACAAATTTGTAGAGAAATTGCAAAGTACTGACACCGGGCATCATAGCAGCACACTTTTTACCAAAAACATTACTTCTGTTAAAGAAGTATGTCGCATAATTAGAATTTGATAATACCACGCCTTTCTCTGCCTATGGGCCTATATTATGACTTTCTATGGCGTAATTTGAATTTGGATTTATGTGCATCGATTTGTATTCAAGCTGATCATTCCCGACGCCATAAATGTTTCTTGAATATATTCTTGTCAGAAGGAGTCTGCTCCTGTGTTTACGATTATAAAAAAAGCACGGGATGGTCTTGTTGAAAATTCAAGTTCGGAAGTTCGTTTCTTCGTATAACTTGGTCCTAACTTGGTTGGTATCAGATGTCTATAACTCTAGCAGATTTCTTGCGGGCTTTAGATCCTGTTATGGGTTTAAATATCATTCAGAATTTAATTTTCTTGGAAGTCGCCCTAGTCTAGTAGGTAGTGTGTTGTCTTATTAGACGTAAAGCCAGGGTTCAAGCCCCAGGCCAGACATCAAAACAAAATACAAAAAGTATTACTTCGGCGACTTCCTCTCAGCAGATTTGCTGGCAAAAACTCTGAGAGTAAAATGAAATTGCCATGAAAAGTTTCTCAAAAATCTGTCGTTCGGAGTCGACTTTAAGCCATAGGTCCCGCCACTCATGTATAAAATTAACACACACAACATAAGTGGTGTGAGAAACTAGGTCGTTATCCTGACTGAAGGCTTATAATAACCAATTATGTATGTGTTCAATTTCAGTGCGATGCCACTTTAGAAATTTAGACCAAAGGCATCAAAATGGTGGTTGTTTCCAAATCAAACCATTCTTTTTAGACTGAGCCTGTGTCTAAGAATCCTAGATCATTATCTGTGCACTTTAGATTCCCACTCTGCCCCACATATTTGATCATGCTCTCAAGGCTAAATGGCTTTGGAAAAAATTTGTCAACCTACCACTCCCTTTCAACAGAATCCGCTATTTTGCTACGGCTAAGTTGATATTGGCCATGTAGCTAGCGTCCATATTTCGAGGGACCATGTTACTAGAGACCATATTGCTATTTGCTATATTTCCAGAGACCTATGTTGCTTTTTGAAGTCGCCGTGGTCTAGTAGGTAGTGTGTTGGCTTATTAGACGCAAAAGCCTGGGTTCGAGCCCCAGGCCAGGCATCAAAGACAAAATACAAAAAGTATTTTTTCGGCGACTTCCTCTCAGTAGATTTCTGGCAAAAACTCTGAGAGTAAATAAAAATTGCCATGCCGTTGTACAATGGGTCAATTCGACCTCCGGGTACTGTACTTGTCCTAATTGACAAGTACACGTCCTCTAACCTAACCTAACCTATGTTGCTATTGGCCATGTAGCTAGCGGCCATTTTTCTAGAGGTCACATCGCTAGGGTCCATATTGTTAGCGACTATGTTGCTATTGGCCATGTAGCTAGCGGCCATATTGCTAGCGAGCACGTTTCTAGCGGCCATGTTGCTAGCATCCATGTTGCTACAGGCCATGTTGTTAGAGGCTATATTGCATCACTTGTGAAAAAATACAAAAAAAATATTTCTTGGGCAACTTTCTCTCAGCAGATTTTTGCCAAAAACTCTGTGCACTTTAGACTCCTACTCTTTTTCCACATATTTAATCATGCTCTCAAGGCTTAATGGCATTTGAAAAAATTTGTCAACCTCCGCTCCCTCTCAACGGAATCCGACCCCCTAGTAGTTATAAAAAATCCTTTAGAAAAAGGGATGTTCTCTACCTAGACCCTAATTGATTCCCTCTTATATTTCGGGAGCTGCCCATCCTGAAAGGCTTACATAGGACTTTAAATTCTAGAGACTACAATATCCCTTGTAAGTAGTGTGTTGGCTTATTAGACGTAAGGCCACGGTTCAAACCCCAGGTCAGACATCAAAAACGAAAAAATATTTCTTCGGCGACTTCTTCTCAGCAGATTTCTGGGAAAAACTCTGAGAGTAAGTTAAACTGATATGTAAAGCTTCTCAAAAAAACTTGTTGCTTGGAGTCTACTTTAAACTGTAGGTCCCACCGCTCATGTATAAAATTAACACACACAGCATACGTGGTGTGAGAAGCTAGGCCGTAATCCTGACTGAATCCCCTGTACCGCCAGGAAGAATCTACTTTCGTCCTCACCTCCTGGTAGATCAGCTCGAAGAAAGCTCCCAGTGAAGGACTAACTAACCGATTTATAAGGTTCGCGTCTGCCACCTGTTTTTTTCCTGCCAATTAATCTGTAGTGTAGTTATCTGCTATTGTTCTGAAGCATTCCTGCAAATTGCTACCAATCTCAAGCAAAATGTATTGCACAGTCAGTGCCTATTCACATATATGACCACGGTATACTTTGGCTCAATCTATTGCCAAACTAGTTCCGTTTGCGTAACGTGTGTCACCTGAGATTGGAATACACTGCACTGATCAGAGGGTTTAAAGCATAGCTTAATGCCCTCACCCTGCCAATCTCCTTCCACTAGTCGTCCGTAAAGATTGCATGACCGCCAACTAAACAAACAACCTCGCCATTGTTCGATGTCTGGAGAAAAGAACTCTTATTTCATGGCGCACTTGTGTTTGCAACACTGAAAACAATTACTCATCTAATCTGACCCATGCTGCAGAACCATTTATACTATGACGGAAAGAAGAGAAATTTGCTTTCCGAGAATATTTCACATTCCAGACAAGAACCATTATTGCCACTACTATTTAGAGTAGCAGCCTAAATACTGTAAAATTTTGTTGATATTTTTGCATATAAAATGCAAATAATTCTGTTAGGAATTGTAGTACAAATAAATTTATTTATAAATACTTTAAAAATATATTTTCATATTCTAAAGGAGACTGCAGGCAACAAACATTTCGAAAGGGTGAGGCAAAGAAGTGAATACTTTGTGAACTCAAATTCAAATGACTTCCTTCGCAATGCAACAGTGTCGTTAATATTATGAAATACAGACTTATGCTTGGTTTGATCTTTAAAGTCATGCTTCAAATTTTTTAAATAAATACTTGAACCACCGCTAACACTATGATTATCCGAACAAACTTGCCTGTTTTGTTGGCATATCACCTTAAGCTGTTCTTACTAACTAAGCAGGCGTTGAAAATATTTCTTTATCTCCTTCCAGAAGAAATCTTGTTCATATATTTTCTCTACCTCTACTCTCCTATTATTATGTATAAATTGTTGTTGTTGTTAAGTTGTTAAAAGATTTATGGTTTTGTGTTCAATGATTTCAGGCGGAGGTGGTTTACTTATAAGAAACAAAAAATAAAAATTCAATTCAAATATGTAAGTGACAGCCGTTAGGTGAGTGACAATTTGTCTAAGGCAAGAAAGAATATTTTTACTACGAAATGAGTCACGTTTATATATTGGGTGTAGGAATAAATTCATTTTCTTTTTTGAGAGCTGAGCGTCTCAATGGGTATTCCAATGTAGAGAAATCACATTGCTTTGGCACTCGTCTGGCAATTAGAAATTACGAGCTGTCGTGGATTTAATTAATCTTATAGGCGCGGTTTTAAGATAATTCTTAGGGAAGTTATTCATTAATATACGCGGGCCTAATACTGATTTATGTAGTCACCGTAGTCTAACAGGTAGTGTGTTGGCTCATCAGGTCTCGATCTCATACCCCAGGTCAGACATCTCCAACTAAACGAAATATGAAGAAATATTCCTTCGGTGACTAGAGGCCATATTGCTAGAGTCCATATTGTCAGAGGTCCTATTACTAGCGGCAATATTGCTAGATGCTATATCACTAGTGGCCATTTTGTTAGAGGCCATATCACTAGAGGCCATATCGCTAGAGGCCACGTTCCTAGCGGCCATATTGCTAGAAGCCCTATTGAGAAGCCCTATTGAGAAGCCATATTGCTAGAGGCCGTTATGCTAGACGCCATATTGCTAGAGGCCATATTGCTAGACGCCATATTGCTAGACGCCATATAGCTAGCAGTCATATTGCAAGAAACTATATTTCTAGAGGCCATATTGCTCCAGGCCATATTGCTAGAGGCCACATTGCTATTGGCCATGTAGCTAGCGGCCATATTGTTAGCGCTACGTTGCTAGAGGCCATATTGCTAGACGCCATATTGCTAGAGGCCATATAGCTAGCGGCCATATTTCTACAGACTATGTCGCTAGAAGCGCTACGTTGCAAGCCCTACGTTGTTAACGGCCACGTTGCTGAGACCTCATTGCTAGCCCCGCGTTGAGGGCATGTTGCTAGAGGCCATATTGTTAGAAGCCATATTGCTAGCGGCCATATTGCTAGAGGTCATATTTCTAGAGGCCATATTGATAGTGGCCATATCGCTAGCGGCCATATTTCTACAGACTATGTTGCTGAGGCCAAGGTGCTAGAGGCCATATTGCTAGAGGCCCTATTGCAAAAAACCATATTTCTAGAGGCCATATTGCTCGAGACCATATTGCTAGAGGCCATGTTGCTAGAGGCCATATTGTTAGAAGCCATATTGCTAGCGGCCATATTGCTAGAGGCCACATTGCTAGAGGCCATATTGCTAGAGGCCATGTTGCTAGCGGCCACGTTCCTGAGACCTTATTGCTAGCGCTATGTTGCTAAAGTCCATATTGCTAGCTGCTATGTTGCTATTGGTAATGTAGTTAGCGGCCATATTGCTAGCATCCATATTTCTAGAGCTCATATCGCTAGGGGCCATGTTGCTATTGGCTAAGTTCCTATTGGCCATGTAGCTGCCGGCCATGTTGCTAGTGGCCATGTTGCTAGAGGCTATGTTGCCATTGGCCATGTAGCTAGCGGCCACGATGCAGAGTCCATGTTGCTAGAACCCATATTGCTAGAAGCCATATTTCTACGAAACTTGTTGCTAGAGGCTATGTTGCCATTCGCCATGTATCTAGCGGCCATACTGCTAATGGCTATGTTGCTATCGGCTATGTTGCTATTGGGCACGTAGCTAGCGGACACGTGTGTTGTTGGTTTTTTATGACTATGATGACTCTTGTTTTCCAGAAAAAAGTCTTAAAAGAGGACCATATTCTATTAAAATATTTTTTATTTAACTTCGAAGAGAAAACCAAACCAAGTGTAAAATATTTCAGCTGGGTGCCATGAAGGCACCCCTCTTCACTTTTTTGAATTGTTTTGAAATTTTAATTTTCAAACAAAGTTATGCTCTGTTAAGTAGTCAAGCATTTAGTGTTGGCCATGTAAATAGAACAAAATGATAGAGTTTTGAAGATAATGATCCACTAAAGGTTCCACTGTTGATCTCATATGGAGGTACTTCACATATTTTCATTCCTTTTGTTTTCTCTTTTTTCCTGTCACTTTTAGGCAGCGATAAAAGTAAATTGTAGGCCAAGAAAATACCCAACGAAACACGGTAGTTAAGATCACAATTTTTATTTTTTTTGGAATGCAGTTGAAAAATAAACTCAAGTGGCTTTCAGTTCAGTTTTTTGAAAACAGAAATAGTGTTTTAAGTCTTATATTTATGGTTCGTTTTTTTATATTATTATCGTTCATCTGACATCTCAAGCATCTAATTTACATACGAAATGATTATTTTTTATTTTATTTTCTTTTTTGCTTTTTTAAAATCAAAAATAATATTGATTTAGAAAGATGTCTAGTAATGGTAACAAGAGTTGTTGTTGAGAGTTTGGAAGATGATCTTGCATAATATTTTCTTAATGCATTCATTAACAAATTGATGGGAAGATTTTTTCGAAATGATTGTGTTTAAAGGGTTTTTATAAAAGAAATTCAAAATCATTGGCTTTGGCAAGCTATAAACACAATGCCTTCTCCCCCTGCAATCATTAACAATCAAACTTTCTATCCACTATATTCTCTATGCTCTTGACTGCTTTTCATTACTCAATTTTCAATAAATATTTATAGTTTTCGTGGCATAAAAACCCTCTTCTTGCACTGCACTTGCACTCTAGTAAATTGAAATTTAATGGATTTTTATTTTCATTTCACCAACTGGCATTTTTAGTATTTGGTTTTGTAATGAAAATTGCAAATAT
The DNA here is from genome assembly GCA_932273835.1 of Sarcophaga variegata. Taxonomy (NCBI): domain Eukaryota; kingdom Metazoa; phylum Arthropoda; class Insecta; order Diptera; family Sarcophagidae; genus Sarcophaga; species Sarcophaga variegata. Next base: position 12,139,103 of record OW026362.1, read on the forward strand.
CAGCGAAAATCAAAAAAAAAAAAAAAAAAAAAAAATAGGAGGTGGAGCCATAAATGGCTGTGCGGAAAATTTTTGAAATCAATCAACAAAATAAATGCATAGGAAGCTAAAAAAGAAAAAAAAAAAGAATAAAAGGAAGTAAATTATGATACCCTATGCCATGCACATGATGATGATTCATAATCCATAACAGGAATGAAATCAATCAGTACTTCCAGGATACCTCGTAAGGTTATCCAAATTCACATTGGCATTAAATTTAAGACCGCAAGAGACTTGTTTTATCAAGTGTTTCTATCTGCTTTGTTCAGAGCCTGTGACTGTCACAAAGTTCAAGCGTGCATGATCTCCAGGAGATTCCATCCTATATGTAGCTGGGGGCTTCAATTCTAAGTTCAGAAGACATTGAGAATAGATATACAACCGAATCTCAGTAGAGCACGACTCTCTGGGAAGAAGGCTGTTACTTACATAATTGGTTCATAAACTTTCCAGCGATGACCATCTCACAGGATCGACCAGCCTCCTCTAATTGGAATTGAAATCTTCAATCAAGATTGGGTTCAGAAAAAGTATAATCAGTGTCAGTAATAGCCTGGCGATCCTTGGATAAGATAGCGGAATAAATTTAGACGTTTTAGCGCTTATGTCTCACTTTGCAAAGACTTGCCAATGCATTATATCAAGCCCCACTATCCGTGTATGAATTGCTCTTCCTACATACAACAATATCAACAGACTTAAATTCATAAACAATTTGCTCCACTTTCTTCCGCCCACAATCCGTTTTGCCGTTTCCAATACAATGTACTGCATGAGTGGGAAACATCTCCAGAATATTGGTTGTAAACCAGGAAACAGTATTACAATCAAGCATCCCACATCATACAAGTTGCGTGTGTTAATTTTACCCATAAGTGACTGTCTTCGACGCCGAACGATAATTTTGAAAAGGTTTTCATCGCAAGTTTATTTATTTTCACAGTTTTTGCCAGATAACTGCTGAGAGGAAGTCGGCTAAAGAAATCTCTTTCCATATTTTGTTTTGTTTAAACAACGGGTTCTCGTCTAATAAGCCAACCACCTACTGACACGTTCTGATTAATTCTGTTCTATAATCAGTATTACACACATAATTGGTCTTTACAACCCTTTAGTCAGGATTACGACCTGGTTTCTCATACCACTATTGTTGTGTGTTTTAATTTTATACATGAGTGGTGACACCTACAATTTAAAGTTGATTCCGAATGACAGTTTTTTTTTTTTAGAAACGTTTCGTTGCACTTTTATTTATTCTCAGAGTTTTTGGCAGAAATCTACTGAGAGGAAGAAATATTTTTTCGTATTTTTTCACTAGTGATATGGCCTCTAGCAATATGGCGTCAGCAACATGGCCGCTATCTACATGACCAATAGCAACATAGCCCCTAGCAATATCATCTATAGCAACATCGCCTCTAGCAACATGGCCTCATCAACATTGCCGCTAGCTACATGACCAATAGCAACATAGCCTCTAGCAATATGGTCTCTAGCAATATGGCCTCCACTAATATGGCCTCAAGCAACATGGCCTCATCAACATGACCTCATCAACATTGCCGCTAGCTACATGACCAATAGCAACATAGCCACTAGCTATAATGCCTCTAGCAATATGGCTAATGGCACAGCAATATGGCCTCTAGTAACAGGGCCTCACCAAAGCGTTTATTTATCACTTTGCAAAGACTTGCCAGTGGATCAAACAATGCAATAGAATCAAATTTAAATTCATGAACAATTTTGCCCCCTTATTACCTCTCACAGTATACTTTCTTATTTCCAATACAATGTACTGCATGAGTAGGAACCATCTCCAAAATATTGGATGTAACCCGGAACAAAGATCAGTTGTTTTTGGTGGCAACTTAAATAATGTGTTAATTTTATCCATGACCTACAGTTTAAAGTCGTAATCGAACGACAGAAGCCTCTATTGTTTTCGAATTTACTCATGTGGCCTGGCCTTCCAGGATCTTATTACACTCATATTCGTTCAACGCAACCAAAACTATTTGCTGATGTAGTAATTCGTAAGCATCAAAGAGGGTTGTTCGGTCAGTAAGAAATGGAATTATGAGTCCTATATCCTTGAGTTCCCACCGAATATCTTGCCTGACGTCTCAGAGAGATGGATTTTTCTTTTTTACTTCGTAATTGAAATGCTAAGGCAGGAGGTGACATGTCTCCAAGAATTGCTTTGTCAATAGTGTGTTGTGCTATCATCCGACCAAAAACATTTTGTTTATTAATGGTAGTCGTCTTGGCACTATCAGTAGCGATCATGAGTTCACTGTTTAGATTTCCTTCGATTTCTTTCCATTTGTATTGTTTTAAGCGACAAGAAACATTTTGTTTCTCTCATGAAGATGATCAATACTGGAGATCTTGACACAGCCTATAGCTATACTGAGTTTATTGTATGAAGTTACTTCCCTCCATATTGGAGCTAAATGATCCATACTTCCATATTGGAGCTAAATGATCCATACTTCCATATTGGAGCTGAATACCAAGCGATCAATTGCCTTGTACGTGATAATTATAGCCTCCTTAGTCATACCCCTCGGGGAACCAGTGACAACCTTTCATTCGAAAGAACGTAGTTTGCTTCTGTCGTTGTTCTGTATAGACAGCACTAGAAGCCTTATATATGTTTAGTTATGAGACTATTTAATTTGAAAGAATGTATAGGTTGCTTCTGTCAATGTTCTGTAGGCGCAAAGAACACTAGAAGCCTTAAATATTCTTGTTCGAATACGGAGATGCAATGATAATTTTTAGTTTCGAGCCGGACCTTTGTAACTGACCTTGTAGACCATTCGCAACTCCATTCCAGTGTCTGAAAAGTAAATAATTTTGTAGTTTATAATTTGGATTTTAACCAAGGAGACAGTATCCTCCCCAGTCTCTTTAGTTATTTAATGCATGTACCAAACGATTGGACCCAATATCTAGATGCTTACGATGCAATTGCTAAGCGATCTGAATTATTATTATTGTTGTTGTTGTGTAGAGCGGCCATAATACTGCACACATACAATATATTGTACATGGGGTATCCCTATAATGTCTCCTTCAATCCTATTCCCCTGACACGCTTCAGAATGTTGCTTGAGGTGCCAATAAGAGCAATTCCTGCTCAGCACGCGATGTGTATTCAGCTGTTTCCTCCCAGATTCCTGCGTGTGATCTGATATAGCGTCTCGTCATCACAATCCACATATTGGGCTTGAGAATATACTCATCCTGAACAAGTGAATTTTAAGTTTATAGTGTCTTGTCTAAAGGACGGACGGACTATATCAAGGGTTAATTTTTATTTGAAAAACTATTTCTGGTTAAGAATATTTCTTTTGGTTTACTTTTAATTTTTCCTAAACGTTTGTAGGATTATTAAAATAAATCTTTTTATCGCATTAAAAACGCCATAAAAATTATTTTAAAATTTTATTTTCAATTACTTCCTCCAGATTTATTATCTACAGAATCAATTAAAATTACAAACCTATTGCCTCACCTCATACACAAACTTCTTCTTTCCTTCACTTTAAATTCTTCAAATCACATGAGCTATTAAAAACGAACGAAATCAATTTGGCAGGAAAAAATAATACACACAAAACATATCCCTCAAATATCACACGTTCAAGCAATAAATGTTCTTGAAGCTATAAAAACATTTCTTATTACCAATTCAATCATCCAAATGATTGGGTTAAAAAATATAAAAATTTTTTCCTTCCTTTTACCATCGTCAGCACCAGCACTAGCAGTAGTAGCAGTACTCAGTGCAAATGAATGGAATGCTTACGAAAAGAGGTAGAGAGAGATAGAGAGAGGCAAAGTGATTTTATACCTTTACGGGAAGTAAATAAAAATCCTTTATTTGAAGTAGAAGAGTAGACTTGTCTCTCTCGCATAGCACAGCACAGATCCCCGTTACATGTGTAATCGTTTATAAACACACAGAGTGTACACAGAGTGTTTTATTACTTACACGTGTATTAAGAGATGTTTAAATGCATAATAATTGCCAAAAGAGAAGACAAGTAAAGAAGACTGTAAAGGAGGAAGGGGGAGGAGTGTTTGTGGTTTAAAGCAGAGCTGAAGATATTTATTTTAAGCAAGAAAAGTCATTAACTAAGTAGCATCAGCAGTAGGTAGTTTTATAGGAAAATAAAAGCGGCAGCAGGCGGTACAGTGGGTTACGAAAAACATGGGAAGTCCTTTTTTCTTTTCTTTTTTTTTTGACTCGGATTTCTTGCCTTCTTGTTTTCAATTCGGCCATAGTATACTGAAATTTCATTAGAATATAGGAAGAGCCATTGGATATAGAATCGCCGTAGTCTAGTAGGTAATGTGTTGGCTTATTAGACGTAAAGCCAGGGTTCGAGCTCCAGGCCAGACTTCCTCTCAGCAGATTTCTGACAAAAACTCTCAGAGTAAATAAAATTGCCATGAAATGTTTCTCAAAAATCTGTCGTTCGGAGTCGAATTTAAACTGTAGGTCCCGCGACTCATGTATAAAATTAACACACACAACATATGTAAGTGGTGTGAGAAGCTAGGTCGTAATCCTGACTGATGGTTTGTAATGACCAATTATGTATGTATGTATGCATTGGATCTAGATTCGTTAATATCGATATTCCCAAAGGATCATGCGGTTTAAAATGCAATGTTGCCAGTTACATACTAGCTGTGACCACTTCTTCTTTGGAATCATACTTAAAATAAATTGCTATTATTGCTGATATTGCTGATTAATGAAAGCCGAAAATCTTACACTGACTCTGGCCTATTTATCTCAGCGTTGTCTATTCGATGACTAGGCCATGAAGTGCCGGTTCGAGATTGAAACTCTATTTAAATAAATGGCTTTTAAATTACTCGAAATTTTTTCCGTGCTGCACATCATCATCCTCACATACTGCTTGCGAATATCTTCACTGAACGCCCTGGATTTAATAAGCACAAGCAGGTATTTTTTTCCTGATGAAACCATAAAGAGGTGCATCTGTTTTTTATATTTAACATGTTATCCGCATTCGCTGTGTATACTTTTTGCATTTCTCACGGTAAAAAAAAATTAAATTTTAACCCCGATAGAGCTGTACTTTTTGCACTTCTCAGTGTAATTATGTTCCTAGCTTTAGAAATTCTACAAATTTACCGAAGTAAATTCCTCACTATACCATATGTTTCTGCCGATAGAGCTGTACTTTCATCGAATCCTTGGTAGCAGTGAAGACGGTTAAACTCGTTTAATTTACCATTAAAAGTATTCTCTAGGGCGAACAACTTTACATTCATTTCGAGTAGCGACAGCCTTCGCAACGCTCTGAACTTTCTTTGTAACGCTTTCAACTTCCTTCGAAATGCCTTAAACTTTCTTATCTACTACGTATATTACTACTTTTAAGTCTGTTCAAGATTTGCTCCCATTGCGGTGAATTCACTTTTTGGGCTTTCTGTTACGGCAGCTTTATTTCCTTCTTAAACTCCTCTTATGGCACTTACATACTTTCACCTCGTGAATTTTCATAGCAACATGTTTATTATCTTCTTGGGGTTTTTTTCTGTCTGTGTTTGTAGGATTTGATTAAGCTTTATTGTTTAGCGGTCAGCAGACGGTCAGATGACGGTCTTGTACGACAATCGGAATCATTTCTTGTGCACAAGTGTGGTAGGCAATAATTATTAAACTTTTCTTGTCAATTGTATATCTAATATCGTTTGCATGTGTTAGCTTGATCTGTTTGTAGTCCAAAATGCATTTAATTTTTGGCATCCAAATCTATAATAAACCACAAGTGATCCAACTTTAGTATATCCATTGTCCAATTCATTCTCCTCCTCTAGGTCCCACTATATATGTTACTAAACTATACCAACTTTTCTATTTTCAATGAAAGAATTCGAAATTCTAATTGATTCAGAATAATTCGAAATTCCGGAAGTCAGCGATAACTGGTTGATGAAGCACGTGGTGTTTGTTAAGGCCTACGATGGGTAAGAAATAATTCGTAAATACAACACACTTTGGCATGCTTTCGAAGGCTTATTGTCTACTCCAATTTGATTGTAAATAAAACCCAAACAAAGCCGTAGTCTAGTAGGTATTAGACGTGCGGCCACGCTTCAAACTCCAAGTCAGGCATCTCCAACAAAATGAAATATGCAAAAAATATTTCTTAGGCGACTTCCCCTCAGCAGATTTTTGGCAAAAACTGAGTGAATCAAACTACCATGAAAACTTTCTCAAATATCCTTCGTTCGGATCGATTTTTTTTACGCTGAGGAGGAGTAAATGTACCTAACCGCACCATAGGGGAAGTCGTCACTATCTCCCGTGTGTGGGCCCTCACCCATTAAATCTCCCCCTCTTTTGGACTCTGTGCCCACTCCGGAACTACCGTGGTATTACTTCGAAGTGGAGTCCGTCTGGCCATTTGTCTAAACATCCATTCTAATTCTCTCATCCATCTAATTCTCCCATCTTCTTTGATTTCAGTAAGGCCTCAGTGTGAGTGGCTATGCTGTGCCAATTCTCCTCGCTGTTCAGAATTACATCGCAGAAGTTCACGACAGTATAGACGCCATAATACGCCATAAGTGTCGTGAGAAACAAGGTCGTAATCCGGACAAAGGGGTTGTAATGAGAAATTATGTATGTATGTATGTAAAACCCAAACGTCTTTACCCTTTTCACTCTGGCAGATTTCTTGTTTTGCATGTAGTTGGAAAACAAAAAAGGCTTTTGTTTGAACAATATTTTGTTTCTTTAACTGGTTGTCAATGGTTTTGACAATAGGACGGTCATCTTCAAAGCTTTTTTTCTTTTAATAACCGTCACCAACAAAATCTGTTTTTAAACAGCCGAAACGAAATGTTAACATAAAGCAACAATGAGACACGCATGCTTCAAATATTGTTGCAACCATTTGCTGTCGACAGTCTGCTTAGCTGTTTTACTACCGCTACTAATAAAGCAACATATTTTTAAATACAAATTTATACACTTTTGTGTTATGATCCATGGTGCACAAGACAGTGGTAGACAATCAAAGACACGAATTGTTACAACGACAGCCATGGAATTTTAAACAAAATTTTCTTTTTCTGTTTTGTAAAGATAGAGAGAGAGAGAGAGAGAGAGAGAAAGAGAGAAAGAGAGAGAGACGTCATTAAATTCCTGACATTCAAAAGCTTTAAAACATACTGTCTACGTATCATTGGCAGTCAATAAAGGCGTCTTCTGATACCTCATGTGTGAGTGATGACCTAGAGACTAACGCCTCTCCATTATTTTCGTATCATTGCCAGAGAATAAGGGCCTCTCATAAAGTCATGCCTTAGGGACGACTAATATACAAGTCGTAATTGGCGTTTATTGACAATCAAAAGCACGGCTTTGCATTTCGAAACAGGCTGAGAGGCCAACCTTCAAATTTAATAAATTTGGCAAGCGATATCGAGTAATAAAGTGAGATATTAACGACAGAGGAGCTGAATAGGACAAGCCTGCGTTGCGTCAAATACCAATATTTACACACCAATATTTACCAATATTCGCATACGATCTATAACCTCTGCAGAAGGCATTTGTGGGTAAGCACACTTTGCTGATCCGCTTGTGTTTGATAGAAGTGTGCACGAGATGTCACTGAAACACAAAATTATCACAAGAGTCGTTAAAAAGAGTTCTCGACATATGCCAATCACTTTAGATCTGAATGTTGTGGACGAAGTGTGAGAAGCTGGGTTGTAGTCCTGATTAAAGTGTTACACTTTTTATGTGTTCATGGTGTTCACAGTGCTCAGTTTATTGCGAACATTATGAACTCTTCCGCTTGACATTAACATAATAGAAGAAAGGCAGAAGGCATTTGAACTTGCGTTTGGTGAAAGTGTGCACGAGATGTCACTGAAACACAAAACTATCGCTAGAGCCTGTCAAGAGAGTCACGGCATATGCTCACTATGTACTTTAAATCTGAAGGTTATGGCCGAAAGTGTGTCGTGAGAGAAGCTAAGTTGTAGTCTTGACTAAATTGTTACACTTTTTATGTGCTCATAGTGTTCATAATGACATTACAAGCTCTGAGCTTTGAGATTAACATAGAAGCGCACGAGCCTTTCAAGGCTAAAAAGTTTGGTAACATTTAAGACGTAAATTTTTTCCAAATCATTGAACATATTTTCTAGTAACACGAGGTTGTTAAGATCGCCTTACAACTAGGCCTTAAATGGAATTTAAGTTGCCCACTTCCAATCCCAAGGTTTTGTAAACTGCTTTAGTTTGTCTCCAACCCCGTAGTGCGGTAACAATTTAAGCTTCTTACAAAAATCTTTAAAAAAAGAAAGTTTTGTTGCAATTTTTGTATTTTTACACTTCCTTACTTACAAACTGTTTTTGCTTTACGCTTAAGTTTTCCAATTGAATGGTAGACAAAATACGCAAAGGCTTGTTTTGCAAGAACAGTTGGCAATAATTTCGATGAGTGCGAATGATAGAAATCGCAAAACACCAAAGTGCAGACGCATTAATATTTATTTGAATGCGAATGCTGCGTATGTGAGAAGAACATGTTTTACGTTTGAGGTTCAAATGAAAGAATGAAGGAAAAAAACAGAAAATTAAAGTGTTTGCCGGCGAATGAGACAAAGTGAAATTTTGCAGCTGACACAAAAGAAAGAAAAAGTTTTGTCTTGTTTTTCTTGCCACTTTTTTCGTTTTTTTTATTTTTTTTTATTAGAAATTGAAAAGAAGTGTAGTAGACCTAGACCTATGTAATGTGGGTAAGAGAGATTTGATAGAATTTTATCTAATGGATTAGAAATGTTTTAAAAAATAAACAGGGGAGACGAAAGTTTGCCTTTTTTCATTCTTTCTTTCTTTCTTTCTTTTGTGTAACAAACCAAGACAATGAGTTTAGGAAAGCGCATTAAAATGTAAAGAGAGGGTGTAGTGTTTGAGTGCGAACATAAGCATCTCAATTGTCGCAGAAAATTCATCAGAGGTTTTTAGGCAGGGTCCCCTCCAAAACATTATAGATTAGGTAAGGCTTCCACTTGGGAAAGACTGGGAATCAATGGGGAACCTTCCTTGCCACTGCATTCAATATATTTTCACAGGCGACGTTGTCACTAGGCACTAGCGTGTGCTACAGTAGTCGCCGTAGTTTAGTAGTGTTGTCTTGTTAGACGTAAAGCCAGGGTTCGAGCCCCAGGCCAGACATAAAAAAAAAATACAAAACGTATTTCTTCGGCGACTTCCTCTCAGCAGTTTTCTCGCAAAAACTCTGAGAGTAAATAAAATTGCCATGAAAAGTTTCTCAAAAATCTGTCGTTCGGAGTCGACTTTAAACTGTAGGTCCCGCCACTCATGTATAAAAATCAACACACACAACATAAGTGGTGTGAGAAGCTAGGTCGTAGACCTGACTGATGGGTTGTAATGACCAATTATGAATGTATGTTTTTAGGCAGGGTCCCCTCCAAAGCATCATAGGTTAGGTAAGGTTTCCATTCGGGAAAGACTGGGAATCAATGTGGAAGTTTCCTTGCCACTGCATTCAATATATTTTCACAGACGACATTGTCACTAGGCATTGAGAGGCGACAACCCTATTATCCTAGCGTGTGCTACATTAGACCTGGCTATATCCCAATGGATTTGAAAAAAATCCTACATCGTGGTTTAAGAAGCCTTTTCACTACCTTTAAATAGAAAAAGGATAACATCAAACACAGGAACGGTCAGGCAGTGCCGCCACCTAGTGGCAGAAAAACAGTAGAAATCAATAACCAGCAAGATTCCCCACCACTACACTAAATACGCGGAGGGCAACGATACGTGCGTTTCTAGGCAACGATAGGTGACAACACCATTATCCAAGCATGTGGTACAGTAAACCTCGCTGTATTCTACAGTGGCCTCACAATTAAAGCCTCTAATCTTCGGATAGTAACGCATGTATACGTATATAATTGATCATTACAACCCTTTAATCATGATTGCAACCTAGCTTCTCACACCACTTTGTTATGGGTATTAATTGTAAGTCGACTTTAAACTACAGATTTTTGAGAAGCTTTTCATGATAATTTTATTTATTCTCCGAGTTTTTACCAGAACTCTGCTGAGAGAAAGTCGTCGAAGAAATATTTTTTATATTTCTTTTTGTAGGAGATGTCTGACCTACGGGGCCTCACGTCTAATAAGCCAACACACTACGTACTAGACTACGGCGACTTCATCAGAAAGTAACAAGTTTTTCTTGATAGAGATTTCAGATCATGAAAGCTTTGTTTTATAATTGTAAAACAAAGCAAGTGATTAATCACGGTTTCAGTTTTTTTTTGTCCACTTTGAGTAGAAGTTCCTTAATGTCGACCTAATTAAGCCTGAATTCATTGCCTTTAAAAACAACTTTCTTTTAAAATATCTCCTCTGTATGGATAACTATTTTAAGCAGCCAAAAATATCTGCATAACTCCTCCCCATCTAATAACAGCGAAATGAAAAAGATTTTCAACGAATGTCTGTTGTTAACAAATCATCACTTTCATGACTACACTCAACTCAACTCAACTTATTTGCAAATGTTGCTACATTTAGTTGTTGTTGTTGTTGTTGTTGTTGTTTGTCCTAACGAAAATTTCTTAATTAAAAGCGAAATAAAACTTACTTTCACGCTCAACGATTTCTCAGTGAGCTTTGGTGCCGCATATACCTGGACATGCTGCTGATGATGAGAATGTTGGAAGCTGCTGATGAGCGGGCGGCTATGGTTGTAATAAAGCAAACCAACTCATTTCACTGTTTTAAGGTTTAAGAAAGTAGGAGAAACTATAAAGTAGAAGACAAATTAAGACCAAAAGGACAGAAAATGATTGCGCATAAGTTTTTAAAAATTATTATGCGTTGAGGAACTTTAAGTCACGATTTTTGTACAGAAAATCAGGAATATTTATACGTTTAGGAAAGAAAGTGAATTGACTACCAAATATTTACTGGAGTGATCACAGTAAAATATATGTCAAGAAATATACTGCGAGAAATAAATGTTTAGTTATTATTGGGTTTTATAAAAAGTATTAGTGTCTTTTGGGTATATTCATCGAAGAAAATATTTTTTATTTAAAACAAAAGTGAGGAACTACGTATTTGTCATTATTTTGTTATTTTTCGATTGGTTTTATAACTCAATTAACGCAGACCCGTCCGTATTGTAGAGGGCAAACTTGGTCAAGTGATTTCATGTTTCGATCAAATACTTTCGCTTTGAATCGTCGCCTAGCACACACATAAAGCTATTCTTTTGGTTGTATTTTGCAGTGGTAGCTTTGAATACAAAAGCTCACTTGAGCATGCATAGCTGCCCGTTATGTTGCCACAGATAAACGCAGTCTGCTGACCGAATTCCACCAAACTCGGCGTAATTCTTTAAGTAGCCATCCATTTCCAAATGATTCTAAATCTTATGTGAATGATATCAAGTACCTTCGCTACCTTCTAATCATTTGGCATGATGGTTTATATACTTCTAGTTGCATAAAGTCCATATATGAGTTGATTTTCCAGCTCATGATTTACTCAGCCAGTCGTGTTTGTCATCCCGATGCTCGCTATTAGCCAATGTCGTCAAAAAAAGTAGGTAGCAGGATATGCATACATACATACAGCCCGAGGATTTTAACTGGCGTACATAAACAATTAGTTATTACAACTCTTCAGTCAAGATTACGACCAAGCTTCTGACATCACTTGTGTTATGTGTGTGTTAACTTTATACATGTGTTAAGGGAGACCTACAGCTTAAAGTTGACTCCGAACGGCAGAATTTTGAGAAACTTTTTATGGCAGTTCTTTGTTTACTCTCAGAGTTTTTGCCAGAAATCTGCTGAAAAGAAGTTACCGAACAAATATTTTTTTTTCGTATTTCGTTTCGTTGGAGATGTCTCACTTGGGGTTTGAGCCATGGCAATGTGAACACTATACCAGTAAATTAGTTAGATCGCGGTTATGTTAGAAGTATAGCGCTAGAATGGAGACAGAAAAACCCACTAGAGACTGAAGAGCACCTGAAGATAAACTATTCTTCAAAGGCAAAAAGGAGGTAATAGGAAGAAGTTCCCACAATTGTATGCACAAAACGTTTTATGTTTTAAACCCAATCAAATGTTCTTTTCTCATCCATCCTCTACTACTAACAATTGAAATAAAAATTCATGCATGAATAACACCACAACAAGCCTGGACAGCACAAAAGATAATATTTATTTATTTTTTGATTAATTACAATACAATTACAAATTATATTCTAATTATATATGAGCGGAGTAACTTCACCATGTGCTCGGTGTAGTGTCACAGACCAGAGTCTCTGGCCACGGCCCTAACGCTAATAGTCAAGAACACTATCCACTAGCCTACCAGGGCACCCACAAAAGATACTATTTTTCAGGCTCTGCTTGTACTTTGAAACGACTTTATACATTAAGGAGTCCGTTTCAATGCGGCTTTAAGGCTTGATTCAACAATTACTAAAGGAATCTACACATACTGAAATAAACGTCTTATGAATGCTTCATTACAATTAGCAATTATGTGTTCCCTTTTATAATGCCCTTTCTGCTGTAGCCCTAATGAGCATTTTCCCTTGCCACTGATGTCAAATATTTTTTGTTTTGGTTTCGTCCTTTTGTCCTTTCATCCGTTTATCCTTTCGTATTTTATTATATTCGTTTTATAAGCATTTTTATATAATTATCGCTAATTGTAGCAATTTGTTGACTAATTCAGAAATGTTTGCTCTTGTTTTTATCATTGTATTGTGTTGTGACAACATTGCTACGTCTGCCACATGCTGATGTGCTGATGTTGCTGTTGTTGCAGTTGTTATTACGTTTGATTTGTTATAAAAACGTACAACATGCTGCTGCACGTACTCATTACAAACAATCATTGTTGTTACCAATATCTGTATGTATGTGTAGGACCATTTAAATTGTATTATTTAAGGTAGTATTTGTGCCTTCATTTATGTCTCATGTTTGTCTGTGCTCTAGCTCGCTCTCATTATGGCTTTTAACGAAATTACTGATTCTGCTATGTGTCGTCTCTTTAACAACTACAAACACCCATTTGATGTGCTACTTTGCCCACACGCACACACGCCTAACACAGTTAGGCACACAGAGCACAAATGCAGCCTGACTCACTCACTCGTTCATTCAGCGTACATGCTGAAATCGAAACAATGAGCAGTAAATGATTTTGATAAATGCTCATACGTGCCTCTGTGGTAGGTACACACACACATTCATCTATACACAGTCAGTGTCTTGACTGTTTTCTAGATTTTTTCTTCTTGCTTTCGATTTTTCTTCAATTGTTTGATTGGGTTTTTCTTTTACTTTTTGTGTGTGTGTCTGTCTGTTTTCCTTTTGACATTAAAACAAATTTTCGTACTTACTCTGCCTCAGACTCACTCGCCTTTTTCTTTTTTTGTGATCCTGATTTTTCTTGGAATCACCGATTTATTTTGTCTTTTTTCTTCTTCTTTTTCGCTTAAAACTAATGATATCCGTGAAATGTTCGAGTGATTGTATGTGCCGTTGACATGAAAAGCGGAAAAGCGTTGTGGGGAAAATTGAAAAATTCCTTAAAAAATTTATTAAATGTTGAGAATTTAAGAAATAAAGAAAGAACGACTTTGAAGGACACTTTTGGTTTGCTTTTGATGGCTTAGCTAGAATTCTTAACAAAAATTGCAGTTTGGTTGCGGTGCCTTCACTGACCCTAACACTTTGTAACAATCTTTTTTCCAGACTGAAATATATTTCATATCACCTTTACGCCAATAAATTTAACTCATAAGGCATAGTGTCTGATTTAGAAAAGGCTTCTTAAATATTTTTCAACTGGTCGAAAATCCATTGGCATCACCGACATGCTTCATTAAGCGCTTCCTGTCTTTGTATTTCAATATCCTCCACAGCTCCAGAGTCCTTTCCACGAACACTCGTTGTTATCTGTGGTCGTTTACCTTCAGTTCCTAAGCCAGTTGAATTTGTTTTATCGGAACCCAATACAAAATGTCATGATCTTAAGAGTGGCCTCGTTTTCTGCTTCACGTTCTCAAGGACTCCTTTCATATTTCAATATCCTCCACAGCTCCAGAGCCCTTTCCACGAACACTCGTTGTTATCTGTGGTCGCTTACCTTCAGCTCCTATGGCAGTTGAATTTGTTTTATCGGAACCCAATGCAAAATGCAATGATCTTAAGAGTTGCCTCGTATTCTGCTTCACATTCTCAAGGACTCCGGTATTATTTTTGGCTTTGGTCGATAGTTTACTGAACCAGTGAAATCGAAATTATCCAGCACATTGCAAGAGGACACTGTAGGACGATCATGGCGGGACCTTCTCCTTACCCGTATAAAAAAGGCTTGAGAGTATCCTCGGATGATGCTTTACATTCGCAAGGACTCCGGTATTATTTTTGTCTTTGGTCGATAGTTTACTGAAGTTACTGAACCAGTGAACTCGAAATTATCCAGCAGATTGCAAGAGGACACCGTAGCCTATCTTGGCGAGATCTTCTCCTTGCCCGTATATAAAAGGTTTGTTGTCAGCCGTTTGGAAAGACTCTACTTATTCGCACGTCTTTCAGCGTCTTTGCATGATCAGAAGTAGCCTTATCTGAAAGCTCACACGTTATCGAACAGTACTGAGAAATAATTAAGTGGCCGTAGTCTAGTAGGCAGCGTGTTGGCTTCTTTGACGAAAGGCCATAGTTCAAACCCCAGGTCAGACATCGAAACAAAATATGAAAAAATATTTCTTCGGCGACTTCCTCTCAGCAGATTTCTTAGAGTAAATAAAATTGCCATGGAAAGCTTCTCAATGTCACTCAACACAACATGAGTGGTGTGAGAAGCTAGGCCGTAATCCTGACTGAAGGGTTGTAATGGCCAATTATGTTATGTATGTACTGAGAAATATACTCTCACTGTTCTATCAACTTCGCAGGAGTAACTTGTAGGGCTGCCTTATAGCTGCAAAAATATTGTGAGTGTCGATTTGGATTTCATGGATCTTTTTCAGGATTTGCTCCGAAGCAAATATCTGTCCGATGGTGGCGTTACCAGGTCAAATCAGTGTCACGAACATAAGATCGACGGAGTTTATGTCGCAGCTTTCTGACATCTAACTCCGAGGTATACTAGAGGGTACAGACCACGAAGCGCTAAAACGCAGTCGTATTTCTTCGCTTTCTTTGTCGCCATATGAAACTCTAATTGTGCGCACGTTAAACACGTGATTGGTCACGATGTTGACTGCATGATGTGATTTGACTGCAGGGGTGGGTCGGTCGGACTATAACCAAGTGAGTGAAGATGGTGAAAGCTGTCGCTAAATACTAAACTGTAATGCACCAAAACTGAACCACTCAGCCTTATACTAGGTTTAGGGGTCTTGAAAATTCTTCTTCACCAATATTCGTCTTAAAATACCTCACCCCCTTAATGGCATTTGACCTGGTAATTGTTGTATACGTCCTCAAGCTAAGCGTACCAGTTTTATGTTTTATTTCAAATGCCGCATTAACCCATTAACGCCAGAATTACTTTTTTTCTAAAGTTTTGTTTTTTACACTCAATTTCCTCTCAGAGCATAAAAACTAAGGCAACCTCTGCTGGCAACTTAAGTTGCCACTGGGCACTAATGGGTTAATTTCTGTCTTTACCTTCCCTTACTAAATATAGTGCTTTGTCGGCTACCAGGCCATTAGGCTAAAGCAATCCCAGAACCAGATGTCTGTCAGAGAATTCTGTACCATAGTGGTCAGATGATATTCGAAAAGACGCTATAGAGGCAATTGGTTGTTCTTCCGTGGATTAGCGTAGTTGGTATGGGAATTCAGATTGTGTAGATCAGGTCTTCGTTGACTTAACCACATTAACCTACTGGGCAGTAATAGTGGATCCTAGTTATGAACTTTTTAACTCTGCGGTAGATTGCTAACAAAGTTTCATGGTTTTGGCAAAGTTTATGTCATCACTAGATGGTGATTATTGCCGTTTGTAGGGTGACCTAAATAACCATTTATTTATTGTTTAAAAAATACGATTTATTTTTATTTTTTTTGTTTAAATTTTACTCTCCGAAGGAGATGAATGAGAAAGAGTCTGTCTGTCTGTCTGCAGAGCGATTGGAAAAAAGCAAATCCAGGAAATTTTTTCCAAACCATAACAAATCCGTTTTACGGATGGCATTCTTTGGGAAAACGTTGAAAAGTAAATGTTAACGAAATACCAGCAACAACAGCAGCAACAGCAACAACAAATTAGAAGAAAAAGAAAAAAAATTTAAAAGAAAAAGTGAAACCTTGACGAGTTGAGTGTAGAATTGAAGCTGCTGCTGTTCTGCTGCTCACATAGAAATAAATCCATACAGAGTTAAAAGTACGTGAGACTAATTGATTAAATGGCAGTGACAAGTACTAAAGGATGTTTGACTAAATGTATGTATGTATGTGTGCGATAGGAGAGTGGATTGGAAACATTTTAAGAATATTTTTTTTTATATCCTTATTAAGTGTTTGTGTGTGTGTATGTGAGGGTTAATTAATTTTACTTTATTTGTGACAATGAAGCATCACAGGAAGAAAATGAGATTTTGTGGTTACACAGCGCTAAAGATTTAAGGCAGCAGCCAGCCAGCACAACATGTAGGCAACAACGTGATGTTGTGATGTGCTAGTGCTAGTGCCAGCAAAAGTAAATGAAATCTTTAAACATTTTATTGGCATTTAAACGTGTGTAAATACTGTGTGTGATTATTTTTAATCAAATTAAACGCAATTTAACTGGAAAATGTTTTAAAAATCCTATAAAACACGCAATAATTAAAACCCTAAACCAGAAGAAGAAGAGGAAAACTCATTAAATTTCTAAAATATGTGTAGGTTGCAAGGGCTTTAGCATTTAATCTGTAATTATTTTTCTGTGTTTAAAATTTATTTTTTAATTTAATTTTTATGAGTTTTGTCGTCTGACCTTTCTTTAAAAGAAATTGATTTTTAACGATTTTAGTTTGTGGTGCACAATTTATGTTTTAGCCTTGTGGTTTTTGTTGTTGTTGGCAATTTTCATAACCATGTCAATAGGTTGCTGTAGCCCCTGTTATCAACAGCTAAAACCGCAATATTTTTTTCCCATTTGTTTTTCTGTCATTTTCCACAAGCAAAAGGTCATGCTCTTTGTGAAGATAACCAGGCCTTTATATATTAGGATCACAAGCAAAACAAAAAAAAAATCAATAATAATCACAAGCCATCTCCACTCAGTAGCCCTTTTATGCGTTTATGATGTTAAGAAACTACAAAAAAAAAAAAATTGAAAAAACTAAAGGAATGCAGGCCAGCCAACTCGCAGTCATGCAACATTTGCATCAAATGCAGCATGCATGTATGTACGAATATGTTATTGATGTTGATGCAGTGAATACAGTTATAGATGCAAATCAAGGGATCACATGACACAATAATGTGTGCCACGGCTTGTTTTTTTCTCTTCTTTTTTATTTCATTTCTTCATAATCATGGCACAAGTTGGTGGCACATAAAAAGTAAATGTTTGTAATAACAACTGTCAAAACATAACAACAACACGTTAACTAGTCGCAACTAAGTTACACGCAAATTCATAAGTACACAAAGGGAAGGAACGCGAAGATGAACACTAGGTACGTACACTATCGTTTCAGCATGTAAAAGTGCAATACTATGGATACCAAAAGCTATAAGTTTCGAGAAAACTGCACCCTGCCGAGACTTTGTAAAAAGCATTGAAAATACCTAGAGGCACAATCTGGCTCTTAACAAATTGTCGGATAGAATGGTTCGAGATTTATTAGAACAACACTGTTCTCCTTGTAGATGATGACACCCTACTTCTACTATATTTTCAATTATTTTGTACTCGTTTGTACTTTACTGCAATACATACTCGGAACTAGATCCCATCTTAAAGAACCTGCTCTGTTATTCAGACCTTGGGGCTTGCTTTACACTCTACAGGTGATTACTAATAGTTCTGCACTACACCGTGTAATACAGGGCTGGGAAAGACGAAGGCAACTTATTAAGGTTTGAGTTCAAGAAGTTCGTGTACATACAAAAATTGGTCATTATAAGCCTTCAGTCAGTATTACGACCTAGTTTGCCACACCACTTATGTTGTGGGTGTTAATTTTATACATGAGTGCATGAGAGTTTAAAGTCGATTCCGAACGACAGATTTTTGAGAAACGTTTCATGGCAATTTTATTTACTTTGAGCGTTTTTGCCAGAACTCTGCTAAGATGACCTCGCCTAAAAAAATATTTTTTTGTATTATGAGCAGGGTTTGAAACCACGGACTCTACCTGCTACCATAGACTACGGCAACTTTGCAGTCTTACGACAGCTTATAGTCTTACGACTGGAATTATTTAAGAAATGCAGGGTACAAATAGATGTTCCATTCATTTTTGCCAGAAATCTGCTGAGAGGAAGTCGCCACAGAAATATTTCTTCGTATTTCATTTTTTTGGAGATGTCTGACCAGGGGTTTGAACCGTGCCCTCACATCTAAGCCAACAAACTACCTACTATGCTACGGCGACTGCGACTCTCCTGCAATAACATCTTTCAAATGTCTGCCACATATTCTCTGACTGGAGCGATTCCGTTCCATTTTCCATGATTTCATGGCGTACATTCGGACTCGGATTTGAGCTGGTAGCATTAGTTACGTTGGGTTTGAGGATCGCTTGGGGTTGTGGTATATTACCTGCGATTTAAGAGAACCCCACAAGAATAAGTTTAACGAAGGCAAGTTTCACAATCTCCGTGGCCACTTCACATTCTGGTCATCGCCCTAAACTTGGAATATTCAATGTCGCATGAAATATCCGCCAAAGGCTTCTCTATTCCATTTCCATGACTCTGGCTCCTAAATCAGACTGAACGGCGGTTGGTTAGTTTACAGTTCTTCCGTGTGAGATGACTATGCCATCAAATCGCTCATGAAGAATATCGAATGTGGCATGAGCTAAGGGGCATTTAGCGCCTTCCTGTTGAATTTTCATTTCGTTGCTCTGCAGATCATCCAATGCAGGCAAAAACAAGTTTACGAAGATCTACCTGTAGTGCTCGCCGCTGTCAGTGAGGGCCTAGACAACGTCTTTCTCAATGGTCTAATGACCGATGACGTCTCCAGCACAAAATTGATGCCAAGCTGTGACTTTTTCGGTACGCATTGGATGTTCTTAGTGATCATGTGGATATTTTTCGCCCGAGTTTCAAGAATTTTGTTTGCCAATGTACCGATTTGTCCAGAATGTCTACGTACAGAATGACCGGGTTTATTATTTGAACGTTTTGTTGAATGCCATATTCGTCCATAATGATTTGGCAAAACGGACTGATTAAATGGCAACTAATTTGACAGTCGCCTCAGCTTGAAGTCGCCGTAGTCTAGTAGGTAGTGTGTTGGCTTAATAGACGTAAAGCCCGGGTTCGAGAGCCAGGCCAGACATCAAGACAAAATATAAAAAGTATTTCTTCGGCGACTTCCTCTCAGCAGATTTCTTGCAAAAACTCTGAGGGTAAATAACAATTGCCATGATAAAGTTTCTCAAAAATCTGTCGTTCGGAGTCGACTTGAAACTGTAGGTCCCACCCCACTCATGTATCGAAAATTAACACACACAACATAAGTGGTGTGAGAAACTAGGACGTTGTACAATGGGTCAATTCGACCTCCGGGTACTGTACTTGTCTTAATTGGCAAGTACACGTCCGTCCTCTAACCTAACCTAACCTACTTAGCTTCAACAAGCTGGTTGTTATCAATTGTGAAAGTTCGGAAGTCCCTTTTGAAGGACCCGAGAACCTTTTAAATGGAATTTTATGCCATAAACAGACAAAAATTTCTTACAAAATTATGTGGACAGTTGTCCACAGCACTCCTGCATTCTGTTAATTTTTTCATGTGGCTTTCTTCTGCATGCTACACTGCTTGGTGCTGATGCTTGCACCTTCCCATATGGAAAAGTACAACTTTATTGACATTCACACATTGAAAAATTTTATTTCAAATAAACTCTTGAAGAGTATCTACGTTGAGTTCGATTCGGTAGAAGAGTTACAGGTTAAATGATTGCGTATTTCGTTATGCATTGTGCATGGGTATCTTTCCTCATACTTTTTTGCTTTTAAATGCCATATCCAGGTATGCGTTTATTTGAATATTTCAACGTATTGGTTCATATCCATACTTGCCTAGATATTCTATTAAGATTTTTCCTTTTTTTCTATCATATTTTTCCTTTTTTTTAATGTCATGATCACGTAGTATTTTTTTTTTTTTTGATCAGAAAAATCACGGTTTGGCGCTTGATTGAGGCTAATGGTGAATAATCAACAATTAAATATGCGCAGTCGTGTTTTCCCACTTCATAAACGTGCATATCGATGTGGAGGCCATAATAAAACTTTTTTCTGGTTTTGTTTTTGGTTTCTTTCTTTCTTTCTTTCTTGCCTTTTATAAGGAAAATGGAAAAATTTTGATGGATAGCAAAAAAAAAGGAAAATTATTTTCTTTGTTTCTTGTGTTAAAAAGCTTCACAACAATATTTTCCAAAAAATTATTCTTTAAAGGAAAAGAAGGAAAAATATTCTTGTATTGTTGCATATGCTGTGCATTACAACAAATATATATTTTTTGACCTCAATAAGAAGACAGTGTTTTTCAAAAGGCTTTATAAGCCTGTAAACATTTCTTCATCTCTTGTGCTATGGAGGTCTTTAGATTCCATTCTTAGTATTTTTGAATTGGTAAAACAGTTTTGCTTTAGTCATCTTCAATGGCAAAGGGGACTGGGACTGGTAACACGTAGCCGGTTAAAGTGCTTGCAAATATGCCTGTAATCGTTTCAAACCTGCACATTACTTTTATGCATTCATTCAGCCAGCCAACCAACCAGCCAACTAACCAACCAGCCAGCCAGCCATCTAGCAATCGATATATACAGTGAATTGAACTCTGCTATTACTTTTGCATGCCAATTATAGAGTGATTGTGTCAAGTTGGTTAGTTGGTTGGTTGGCTGGTTGGTTGAATTGTGTTAAGGTGATCATGCTGCACCTGGCTTACTGCTGTCTGTTGTTGTTGCATCCATCAGTATCATCTTTAATTTTTCTTTCTTTTCGTCTATGATCCCGGAGTTCATGTCTTTATTCTTTGTCAGTCAGGTTTCTTCTTTCAACTTCAACAGAAAATAAAAACGAACCTGATGTAGAAGGTTGAAGAAGAAGAATAATATGAAGAAAGTTTGACATTTTGCTCACATGTGTCGTGATGATGCGCCTACATTCTGATTATTAAGCAGAAAATTTGAGTTGCAAATGCCTCCAAAAAAGAAAAATTTGAATTGTTTGCTGGGGTGCAAACGTGTTAATCATTATACCACACGATGATTTGGTTGTATTTGCATTGTTACGTGTTGCACGCGTATTATGTGGTGGAATTATGTTTTATTCATTATCGAAAGAAAACGTGTGTGTTTCTTGATGTTTTTTGTTTTTTTTTATCGGAAATAAGGTCAGCATTTATCGATAACAATGTAAATACTATCAATTTGTTGTATTAATAAATCGAAAATGTCTTGTTTTTAAAGTTTAAAATCATATAAACTACGGTCTTTTTTATCAACAAGAAGGCCATAAGTTATCGATAGCATATTAAATTGAATTATTTTGCCAAAATAATATAATAATACGAAATTTGTCACATAAATTTTCAGTTCTTCATAATGAAAATGAGATAAAAGTTTATCGATAACCATTAATCTCTATATTTTAATAAAATGATAAGAAACACAAATTTTATCGATAAAATTTTATCTTTTAATTCCGTTTAGAATAACAATATAATAAACATTAAGAAACTAATCACATGGATTTTTTAGTTTTTCATGTTGAAAAGATATTAAAAATTTATCGATAACATTAAATTTGATAATTTAGTCCCGTAATTAAACAATTTTCGCTTTTTTAAAAGCGAAAATCGTAATGATACATTTATTTTTTTTCTCGATAAGGAGGTCAAAATTTATCGATGACTTTATTTAAAATACAATAATAAATGGAATGAAAATAAAAATTTATCGATAACATATTAAAAATTCAAATTTGTTTCTAAAGTGTTTATCGCTTTATTTTATTTTTATAGCCTGTAAATCGATTAATTTTATTCAGATGATTGTGATTTGCTGTTATCGATTCTTTTTATATTATCAACAAACAGATTATCTGCTGTGCTATTTCTCATTATTCTGTTTTTTATGTGTATAATATTTTCGATTATTTCGATAACAAATCTATCAACAAACAGATTATCTGCTATGCTGTTCCTCATTCTTCTGTTTTTTTTTTGTGTATAGTATTATCGATAATTTCGATAACAAAAGTAACACCACGTAAAGTACATTGAAGGAAGTTATCGTTTCAGTAATCACATAATAGGATAAAAGCAGAATTGAATTCATTGTAAATTTTTATTTTTTAAAATTGCTATCGGTAGTTTTTTTTAGTACACTGAAGGAAGTTATCGTTCCAGTAATCACATAACAGGATAAAATCAGAATTGAATTCATTGTAAATTTTTATTTTTTAAATATTTATCGATAGTTATTTTTTATATAGGTAATCGAAAATTTTACCATGTTTTTTTTCCTTTTTTTCTGTAATAAATGCATGTACCTTCTTATATTGATTGAATTTAAATATTTTCACGAAAACTTATTAATTTTTAAAGTTATCGATTAGTAGTGTTATTCGAATCTTTTTAAGTCGTAATGGTGGTGATAATTTTAAATGTTGCTGGAAGTAATTTGTTATGTTATCGATAGCATTCCACAGGCGTTTATTAAAACTCTTCAAATATACCTTTGGATTGTTTTTATCGATAACTTCAATAAATTTTGTGCCAACACATTTAAACCTGAAGTTCTTGACTTCTTAATAGCCTTATCTGGTACACTGAACAAAACGATAATTTATTAAAATGTTGTGTAGAGAATCTGTCATTCAAGTGGAAGACATATGATCAGTTCTATTTCAAAAAGATTTTAAATTTAATCCAACTATTCTAAAAATAAAAAATAAGAAGAAAAACAATTTCACATTCACTTGTTATATGCCCATCACAACAACTGACATGCAACATTTAAATCGACTTAACTAAAGTCCAAAAATCCATTTTAAAATCTTATCTCATATACAAACATAGCTTCGATACCACAACCATTACAACGCCACTCATTCCTACAACAGCGAAAAAAACAAAAACAAAAACCATATCAATCTTTTGCTACTTGTGAACATAGGGAAACAGCAGCAGCAGGATGTGTCAGGTGTGATGTCAAAGCCTAGAAAGCTTATTTGCCTTATCTTAAGAGGACAATAAGCGCGTTTTAAAAAATTAATGTCATTGTGCCTTTGTTTTAAAAATGAGAATGAGAATGAAACTTTTCTCTTCTTTTTTTTTAGCAGTTTGCTCTGAAACAGTACGGAAAATATCTCGACGAAACAAAATAAAGAAGATTGTGATAACAAAATATGATAAAACTTTTATAAATTCATTAAGTTTTGTTATACGCTATTATTATTGTTGTATTAGCTGTTGTTGTTGTTGTTATTATTATTTCCAAACTGATTTACATATCTTTGGAACAACTACTACTGTCTTCTCTTCCAAAAAAACACATTTTTTAATACAAACGAAAAGACAAAAAAAAAAACAAAAGAAGTTTAATATTTAATCTTATTTACTGTCGTACAGAAAAAAAATTGCATTTAAATATCCATTAAGGGTATTCACTTCAAAATTAAAAATACAGTAATTGGACGATTTTTTTAATTTTTTCGAGTTGAACAACTTTACTTGGGTTTCAAAGCGACCATCATTGAGTTTGCTGAAGCATTCGTTGTCAATAGTTTAATATGTAGTGTAGTAATAACGCCCAGGTGTCATAGCTTCTAATACTTGTGGACAAATAAAAGGTTGATATCATTAATACCCTCTATGGCGGAACTTGAAAACTTGACTTGACTTGACTTGACTCCTCTTGTCTTGTCTTATTTATCATTTCTCGTTAATTTTTGTAATAAACTAGTTGACGGTCGACTCGTGCCAATTGTACCGAAGTGGAGCAAAAGACCGCAACAAAATGCTTTCATCGAGATCTGTCATTATCCAATAACTTAAGTTCTGACCAATTCATTCCTTGTTGAGCTGGCTTCAGTTTCTCTCTGCTGTCACTAGGCGTTATCAGATTTGGTATCAAATACTTCCAAACAACACTACTGAGAAGGAGGACAAAGAAGTTCTTTTCACCAGGGTCAAAGAAAAGTTTCTTAATAAAATCATTAAGAACGCATTGTCAGAATTAGCCAAAGGCTCTACATATGCGGCCGAAATAGCATATCCGGCAGAATTTCTAAAATTTGTTACACTGACCAGCATGTTCTTAAACAATCTTTGTGTTGTGTTCGCATTTATAAAAATTAAGGGGGCTCAAGCAAAATATACATCTAAAAAACTTGCCACAATTTCGCCGTATCCACAGAACTTCCTGATTTCTTTGTAATTGTCGAGCCTTCTACATGTATAATCTGTACACGGTGCCCCAAACAAACTATATGAACTGTCAGCTGTCAATCATCTGCTTGGGCACATTAGGACTGGACACAAAACTCTTCAATTTTAAACAATAATCTGAATGCTACCTTGGTACTATCGTTGGGATTTTATATTATCTGTGCAGACTATGTGGCAGAAGAGGATTCAGGGTACCATGTAACCACCCTAACTAGACAGACTGATATGTTATCAATTGGCAATACACGTGTCTTACTGAAAGCACCTCTAAAGGAAGAGAGTTACACACATGGATAGTGCGGCCAAATAACGTATTTTTTCTGTGCGATTCAATGGCCAATCAACAAAGAACAGATGTGATCTACGTGACAGACATATACTGCGTAGAAATATGCATATACGGCAACAAAGCCTTTTTTGCCCCCAGAAGACTCTGTTGAAGTAGTGGTAAATCACTGAAACACAAACCATATTGAATTGAATATCAAACTGTTGTTAACGAATACCTTTGCCCTCTCTAGTAAACTATGGAGAGACTTCAGGAGAGACTTAGAGACAGCGACCCATACTTTTTATTGTACTTCTGTTATCATTATCTCCCAGTGTAGCATATGGTCTCAATGAACCTTCTATGCCGGACTATTATAAGAGACTTACAGCCAGCGATCCATACTTTTTCTTGTACTTTTGTTATCATTAACTCTCCCAGTATAGCATATGGTCTGAACGAAATTTCTATGCCGGACTATGAAGCAAAAATTTTGGCAACATCATTCCAGGAGTAGTTAATGCTTTCAGCCGCCCATTAATCTGCAGTTTACACACATTCTAGTTGGTGCATCAACTCGGCTGCTTGCTTTCACGTTCTACGCAAGAGCTGTATTTATCAGTTGGCATTCGAAGTGTATGCGTATTCATTTCCATTTACATTCTTACATAGAGAGTTGTATTCTATTGCAATAAACAAATCAACGTCTTGTATGTGACTCGGCCACTATATTTTTTTCAGAATTTACTACAGGCAGTTGTTTGTGCATATTCGTAGATTCGTAGTCGATTGTACTTGTGTGTTTTCTGATTCCGCAGGCATAAAACATCATAGTGAAGCGTGTTCCAGTGAGAGCGTTCTATCCACCGATCGAAACAAATGATAGTCACAAGAGAGAAGATTTGGGCAATACGGCGAGTGAGGTAAGACCTCCCAACCACCGTTTTTCAAATAGTTTTTAACCAGCGCCACAATATGTGACCAAGCGTAGTCCTTATCCTGGCGCAATGAATATTCTGCTTGGCCATATATTTTGCTTGTTGCCTGTGATTCACATATTACTTCTTAAGCTTGGAATTGTCATAATGAATCTATTTTTCATATTCAGTGAAAACTAACTAAATTAGCTGGCTAATTTCCATTCCTAATTAAAAGTTGAAACATTTGCGTGAGCTTTTTTTTCCGCCTTACAACTTTTGTAGAAACTTTAATGGAGTGCTTATTAACGCTATCAGCGAACAGAAAAAATGTCAATGCAAGAAGTCTTTTAATAACTTGGCGTCTGCGCAAGAATTTGGGCTCTTTGGGTTATACGAAAATACGATACAAAAATGATTTCTTTTTAAAGCGATCATATAGCATTACAGACTTGCAAAATCATATTTCAACGTATCTCGCCTTCAGTTCATGTGACATTTAATTTCCTGGTTTTGAATGAATTCTTCCGCTTTTAAATGAGTCACGTCTAATGAGTGTTCAAGCTTTTCTTGCGTCTGACATGAATCTTGAGTAGTAATGCTTACAATTTATGGTTTTTAAAATTTTTTGGCCGTCCAGGACGCTCCTTGTTTTTGAAACCAAAGTCAACACTTTTGTAACGTGCAAAACACTCGATAAACTGTGTTCCTGCTGATTTTCCACCGTGAAATAAAAATTCCGATGTGATGAACCAAATCAAACAATGTTGACAGTTCAAGAATTGATCTTTCAATTCTTGACGTAATTTTGGATAACAGATGTAATGTGTAAAGGAATTCAATACAGACAACTTTGTCATTTCTTGGCCATTATTTAAAGCACTTGTTTAGTACGTCCTGCTTCTTAAAACGTATTTCGATTCAATTCTTACAACGCTTTAATCGTTCTTCTTAGTTCAGCTGCGTATTACACATCAGAGGTCAACAATGAGTATTCAAAACAATGAGCAGATTCAAATCATACTTATAATTTCTGATACTTATACGCATTCATACTTATTTTAATGTCATACTCATACTACTCATATTCAAGGTTTGAAATACTCATGGTACTCGTACTTAACAATACTCATGATGTTATTGATTTCCACTCTCCATGGCTCATCGTATACACGAATCACAAAATAAGTATGATTCGTGTACGAACACTACATTACTCACAAGAAGGTTGTGTGTTTGCTCTGCTTGCCGTCTTTGTGTTTTTTGTTTGTGTCTTTCTTCTTTCTCTGTAAACGCAACAACAACTAAGACTGTAAATTTTGACGAATGATTCGAATCACTCGAATCATTTATGAGTATGACAACTATTTTTCTAAATTTATAAATCTGAATGAGTAGGCGTATGAATCAAACATATTTCGAATGTTATGAGTTTGATGTCAGCGTTGTACTCATACTCATTGCAGCTTGTACTTATAAATCAATGTTGTACTGAGTACGAATGAATCAGAGTAGTTGGATTTCAATACTGTTGACTCACTCATACTCCAAATATTATGAGTACTTATAAGTAGCGAAAAAGCGATTCATTGATGATCTCTGTTACACATGGAGTGTTGAACGCCTTTTTTGCTGCTCCTAATATGTCCCGCTTTCAATTGAAAAGACTTCTTGTGACAATTAATAAATCTGAAGGAAATTCTAATCCTGTTTCATTGTATCCTGAATGCTCATAATATTGCTTTCTCACGGATTCCCTGTATAGAAGAAAAAGCCAAATCAAACAAATTTATGCGACAACTTTTCCATATTCGAAGAGACACTTTATTTTGAAGATTTTTTTTTACGTTTTTGCAGTGGTTCTTTTACATTTGCCGGTATATAGAGAGTGGTGGGTACTGTTACAGCATAAACAAGAGAACAAGAGAGCGCAAGTAGTGACAAGAATTTCAAGTTTCGCGCTTTTTTATGATTTTACACTTTGGGTGGTTCGACTGGTTGGTGGCTGGCGCAGACACATTATAAAACTGTCTACACTTTAAACAAGGCAGCATTACTTTTCCACGCTCTGTACTCTGTGCTCTGCATGCATTTACTGCATTAAAGTAAGGCAACATAAATAAATTCTTTTCGTTGGAGCGTTAGTTTTGTTGCAAGCTTGTCTGTCACCTCAACAACATCGTTTTGCTTCTTTGGGGGTTCCTTTAGTTGCTGCTGCTTTCGTACGTTCTATCATTTGCTTCATGATTATTAAATTTAAAAGTAAATCCAATAATAAACTAGAAGAAGAAGAAGCAGATGAAAAGAAATGTGACACAACAACAAGAGCAACAACAGCAAGCAGACAACAAACATAAAATCAATTGACACCTTTTCAATTTAATTTTTTTTTTCTTTTTATTGTTGTTGTTGATGCTTTAAAGTGACTTGGTAAAGTCAAGTCATTGGTTGTTTAGTTGGTTGGTCTATTTTATGACTCTTTTCAAATCAAATAAAAATCATAATGAATGAACGAATGATGGGAATGTATGTATGACGACTGAACGACTGAACGATTTTGTATATGTTGCATGAAGCCAATGGTCGCATTGTTGATTCAAACTAGTGTGGCATAAATACCACTGGTGCCACAAAAGGTTGAGGGTGTTTGTTTTGATGTAAGTGTGTTTGTGTGTGGTTTCTTCTTTCTTCAAAATGTCATGTCATTTTATGGCAGAATTTATTTAATTGGTTGTAAAAACAACACACACAAAATAACAACAACTATAAGTTCTAGTATTTTTTTGTTTCTTAAGATCGACGTCAAGATTAAAATTAAATACCGGTGTTGTTTTTCTTTTTACGCCAACAGCAACAACAACAACGACAATAGCAACAAAAAGACATCAAGACACAAAGAACACGACGATAACAACGATAACAACCTTTAACAATAGAGTGTCATTAAATGCTCATTTGCTTTCGTGAATACCAAATAGTTTTCCTGGACATAAAAACACGAAAAACAACAATAGCAACTGTAAAAATGCATAAAATCGATAACTTATGCTATCGCATGATAAGCAATTAATAAATCTATTTTATAACCCACACAATATGAGAATCATTAGAACTGAAAAGCCACAACATAGGACGCCAATCGTTAATCGTCATTTCTGGAGACAAACTTTTTCAGTATTTGTTTACATTTTCTCAGACGAAATACATTCAACGAAATTTTTAGAATCGATAACGTATTAGAACGATCGATAAAAATCACAAAATAATATGATATGCTTATAAAGACTTCATGAAAAATTTTAATTCTCAAAGAAAAACATGAAATTTTTATAAAGAATTTTCAATAGCAGATCTAAAATGCATGATATCGATAACTTACATATGTACATATGTTGGCGAATGATAAGCAAAATTCATCATTCATTTAAACGCCTAGTGCTAGTACTTTAAATATGGGAAAATCTGAATATTATGCACGCAATAAGGTGAACTAAATCCTCAGTAATCCTCCTGATCTGTCTTGAGGCTGTAATTTTACCCCCTTTCTTTTGTACTGGTTTTAGTTTCTCTTTGCCTTTAGGTTTTATCAGGTTTTGTCTTTTGCTCTAATGTCTTGAGGATTCCATATAATTACCGTATAAAGTCCTAAGTTTGTTAGTACAGAACGCTCATTTGATGAGAAAAGAGGGAATTGTGTTTTTCTCGTGGATTTGTATAGGTTTCCACACCTGCAGTATGTAAAGAAGTGAATACCCTGAAGGCCTAATATTGTTTATTTAGAATTGTTGAAAGTATTAAGACAAAGATAGTCTTCTTGATATTTGTCGGGCCTTACAAGCAGGACTTTGAAATTTCGCCATTTGATAACGGCCACCATGTTGGAGGCCTTTTTGTCGAATTATTTGCCATTTATTCAGTCTGTTTTTGTCAAAGCACTGCGGGCGGATATAGGATTGAACAACCCGTGCAAATAATCCTTCTACGCCATAATCCTTCTACAGAGACAACTATTCACAATGAAGTGGATAAATTCGAATTTACTGGTTCAGTAAACGGTGGACCAACATGTGTAAGTCCACGTAACTCAAAAATCGCCCAAAAACTCCACCGCAGTCCGTGCAGAAAAATCCGTGGCGGTCGATTTTGTGTCGCTCACAAGAACTCAGTATTTCGCAGACAACAGCTTGTTGACCTGCACCAGTAAAATTTAAACTCAGGACCTCGAAACTGAAGTCAAACGGTCATAGACTACATCGCGTGTTCACTGTATAGGGTCTGGAACAGTGGGGAGCTGATCGTAATTTTCACCAAAAAATCGTATATGAGTTCCATTTCTGGATTAGTGGGTACATGACCAAAAAAAAAAATTACCAAATATGGCACGGTACTAATTCACAAGATATCCAAGAGCGTTTAATGCACTCTGAAAAAACCAAGGATTTGTTGTGTATTTTGGGCTGATATCGTCATCGGTACATATTTCTTTGACAACAACAGCCAGGCCATCACTGTCAATTGCGACCACAATAGGTCGATAATTACCAGCTTCTTTTGGCCTAAATTGGATGATCTAGACATTAACGACATAAAATTTCAACAGGACGGCGCTCAATACCACTCAGCTCATGCCATAACAGCGATTTGATGGCACGAAGGGAATGTAAACTGATCAGTTGTTCAGCCTGACTTGTGCGCCAGAGTCATGGAAAATCGAATGCGCACTATCCAGAGAAGCCATAGCGGATATTTCATGCCAAAATGGATATTCTGCACGAGCGATTTCAGGGCATAGCCAGCCATTGCAGGATATGAAGAGGTTACCGGGATCGTGCTTGGCTTCGTTAGACTTATTCTTGTGGGATTTTCTTAAGTCGCAGGTGTATGAGAATACCATAGTGATCTTCAAAGTCAACATAATCCATGTATTAGGTCTGATTTATGCGTAAGGATCATAGAAAATTGAATACGTTCTACCCAGAAAAGCCATAAAAGGCCATCGAACAGACTTTATTTGCGGAGTGCAGTCGTTGCGAGTATAACTCTGCCAATTTATGACACGAAAACTGCTACTAGCAACCATAAATTATTTCAGAATAAATACCAAAATATTGCAACGGAAATGGAAACGGATTAGTCTTACTTTACGGGACAATAACCAGAAATTACAGGACAATAGAAATAAAAGATGTCCACGAGTTACAACATGATAAATCAGCCCAGCAATTTAGAGCTTTGAAAATTCGCCCCATTTTGCGCTAAGAACCATATATGCAATGGTGTATGTGGAGATGAAATCGAGTTCGATAGAGTTAAGGTTTTGAAGCCAAGTTCCTTCACATACTTTGTTGACTGACGGCTATCGCTTAAGGGGCTCCATTAGATGCCAAGTCGTCCTATTGATGAATCGGCTGTTAAAGATTCTCAACCTAATCAAAGGAATTCTTAATTTACATGAAGAGAACGCCTACTCTCATACTTTTTATTTACTTTCTTGGTTTCCTTTTTTCGTAAACGTTAGTTTTTTTTTTGTTTCTTTTTTTTGTATTCTTCCAAATGACTTCTATAACTGCCAGACATAAAACAACAATTCAAGGCAATATTGTTGTCTTGTCATTACAATGTTTGAACAATTGGCAGATTTCTGTCTCATTTTAGGGGCTTTAATAGGCTCAACTATGATTAACGATCTACTTTCTCCATAAGCAGAGAAGAAGACATACGATGTCTTGCTTCTGTTTACTTCTTCTTCAATTTTTTTATTTTTTTGGTTTCATTATTACAACCCACACTCTGAATGGAAATGCAAGCAGGAATGCAATATTCATATGCAGCAGGCACAGGGTAGCGGTTGACAATACTCCCTGAGTATGTTTTTTGTTTGTCTGCTCACAACATTTGTTGATTGATTTCTTTGGATGACACATCCAGCAAGCATGGCATTGGAAAAACAATAGTTTTTGCTATGTTTTCTGTGAATCACTTCAATCAAGAAGAAAAAGGAACAGAACATGATATGAAAGTGATTACATTTTACCATTTACCCGCTAAAGAACACTAAATGCGGGGTGGGGAAGTAAAACTATTTCTGACAAACCACAAAAACAACACAACTATGTGCTATGTATGCTACTTAACATGCAGCATATGCAGCAGCATTATCTACCCTTGCCATTAGCAGTATTATTTCAATTTGTTTTTCCTTTTTTTATTTGATTTGATATTTTTTTCGGGTCTTTATTATTCTTATTCATTGTTCTTTTTATCATTATTTTTATTTTGTCTGCCATTTGTCTGGAAAATGTATTAAATTTCATTGTTTGCTGTTGTTTGTTGTTGTTTTTTTAATGTCATTCATATGCTAATATGCTTGATGTCAAGCAGATTATGATAAATTTTAAAAAACTTGAACTTGAAAGAGTTTTTCTCGAGAGTTCATTCTCGTTTTACTTTGTTTTGTTTAACTTTGTAGGGAAAAGAAAAAAGAGAACAACAGCAACAGCAACAATAAACGAAAACTGAATGATTGATTTAAAATCATGTGAAGTCTTTCTTTTGCCCTACCCATGGAGGTATAACTTTAAAATGCTTGGCTTATAATAAATTTTTATGCATTAATTGTCAAACACTGGTGCAGAATAAATTTATTTAAAGTATTGACTTGCATTAGGTACGATTGAGCGTGATTTTTAAGGGCCGAAATATTATTGGAATGAAATTTTCTGTTATTTAGTCCCTTGCTTCCTTCAATCACATCAATCTTTCGTGTAAATCTGACTATATGATCTTGTTGATATCTTGAAGATCTTGGCTTAAAAATTTACTTCTAATGCATCCAGAGTTGCTGGAGAGTTTCTGTAGAAATCAATAAGTTAACGTAGCCCACTTAAAAGTATTTCCAGATGTGCAACATCACACAAAGGAGGAGGTTAGTATACAAAATCACTTCTTGATAGAAGGTTATCTCCAAATTGATTATGCAAACGGCGCAGTATATACATATATGTTTGATGTTCAACTGATTAATTTTGGTAATCAAAAATCTGGCTCACAGCGAAAGATGCATGTCGTCAGCATGTAAGCTAAACAGTTACTCTTAATTGATGTAATGAATTCGATGTAGAAAGTGTGTTGATTAGGTGAGGCCCCTCTGTGTAAACTCCAATTCCGTTCTCATTTCATCCTTCGACCACGACTCCTTTGTAGGCTTTTGGTAAAATCTCTGAATGTGAATATATCTGCCATGTAAAGTTACTTTTGTCGTTTGTAGTCGACGTTAAGCTCATGGCTGTATTCCTGACTAAAGGGTTGTAATGACGTATAATATACGTAAATGAAATTTTGTTTAACGGCTTGAGTATTGTCTGTCTCACCAATTGCGCTTGTTTAACCATAAAGGATGTTCAAAAAAAAAAAGCGACGCTAGCGATGGTCTTTAATTCTTATACAAGCTGTATTCTAAGTCAAGTTTAGGTTTAGGTCGGAGTGGTAGCTCTGATATCACAAAGCTCACTTGAGCACGTGATGCCACGGGTGAAAGCAGTCCCCGTACTAAACAAGTTTCACCAAAATCAGGGAAGAGGAAGAAGTTGATCAGCGCAAGAGCTGCACAGCAAAAGCACGACAACCCTACACCGAAAAACCAGCCAGAAAGTTTGATGAACGAAGCTATATCCTTGATATCAATAGATGATAGCTCCGTCAAGCTGACAAGAAATGGGGAGCCAAATAGCCTATATCCACACCTAGCAAGAGACGGGCACTGACAAAAAAGTGGTTAACAGTCTCCTCTTCCTCTTAAATGGGTGCCTCATTCTTTCCGCGTGTCTACCCATAACGCAATGACCTGTAAGCATGGCCACTGTGTTTGAGATGACGTCACGACCAAGACCAAATAATTGGTTGGTACGCCTTCTATCCATCAAGGGCCACGTGAGTCTAGCGGAGCAGGAGTCCTCATTGACCCAGGATACGTTGGCATCCCGATTCTAAGTCAAGGTCTTTACAAAAAAAAAAATTTCCACATAGTCAGAGATAAACTTTAGTTATTTAGAACAACGATGAATTGACATTTCCAGAATTCGCACAACAGCTGGAATATTTTCTTACGTCCGCATATTTATTTGTCTCGTTGATCGTTTCGAATCGAGAAGAGTGAAAATTATTTTAAAAATGATTATAAACTGCACGAATTGCTTGCTCACTGGGCTGCTTCTGCTGGCCATAAAACGCCATATGAACTCTTTGACGAAATGCGCGAAAATATCAATTTTTTTTAATTACGAAACTATTGATCCTAAGCCTCCATCCTGCTAACTCTATGTACTTAATAGCTTAATAGACATGAGCTAGATAATAGATTCGTTTAAAGTATAGATTGGAATCTTATGTGGCTAGAAGCCTCTGTTCGTCGATGGTACTACTAGATTACTGAACTGATAGTTCGGATTCTTCCGGATCCTGTATAGATTTCAGCCGAATTTTTGTGGTTGTCTTTGGTGACTGTGCGAGGAAAGACTGCGGAACATGTGGAGAAGTTTCATTGAAGATTAAAATTTTGTGTCAGAAACCGATATACAGAGTCTTACTTGCTTATCAAATTATTCATTGCAGGCCTTTAATGTGGACTACAACCTAGCTTCTCACTTCATCCATGTGTTGTATGCATCAGAGGTCAGCAATGAGTATTCAAAACGATGAGTAGATTCGAATCATACTTACATTTCTGATACTTGTACGCATTCATACTTATTTTAATGTCATAGTCATACTACTCATATTCAAAGTTTGAAATACTCATGATACTCATACTTAACAATACGCATGATGTTATTGATTTCGACTCTCCATGACTCATCGTATACACGAATGACAAAATAAGTACATATGATTCGCGTACGAACACTACATACTCACAAGAAAGTTGTGTGTTTGCTCTGCTTGCTATCTTTGTATTGTTTTTCTTCTTTTTTGTAAATACAACAACAACTAAGAATGTAAATTTTGATGAATGATTCCAATCTGAATGAGTCGGCGTATGAATCAAACATATTTCAAATGTTATGAGTTTGATGTCAACGTTGTACTCATACTCATTGTAACCTGTACTTATAAATCAATGTTGTAGGGAGTATGAATCAATGTAGTTGGATTTGAATACTGTTGACTCACTTATACTCAAAATTTCATGAGTACTTATGTGTAGCGAAAAAGCGATTCATTGCTGATCTCTGGTATGCATTAATTTTTCTCCATTAGTGCAGGGACCTACAATTTAACAACTCCGAATGACAAATTTGAGGAAACTTTTCATAGCGTTTTTATTTACTTACAGAATACATGGGCTTGTTGTGTTCAGGCCATGCTAATGTTTATTGTGGCTTCACGACGACTAAAAGTGGGCATTCATCGTCTGAGTTTTGTTTCAGTTCTACTGTCACTCAGTTCTTCGCAATTCTTTACTCTCCTTTCTTTTCCAATCGATAACGAACACAATGGGTCCCCATAACGATCTGATGCTATTGTATTGGTTACTGTGGCTATACACGCCCGCAAACCTGTGTACTTATCACACCTCCTGTAATAGTCAGATTTGATTAAAGCAGCTTGCAATAGAAAGAAAGTTTTTGGTGCAACCGAATACTTAGCAACTAGATGCCCAAGAAGCTTGATATGTTTCTAGATAGCATGCTATATAGGGTCTCGACTAATCAGTATTTACTTTCTCACTGTGATTGTTGTCCTCATTTTAATTGTTACTGCACTTCTAATGGATTTTTGAGCACTCCTTAAGTGCATTTTTATCAAAATTGTTTTCCTTTTTTTGTACAAATTTAATGAATACTCATAAACTGTTGTTGTTGTTGCATGATGATAATAATGCTTCATTTCGGTGTATGATTTATGTTTCAGCAGCGTTTTGTTTTGACGCCAACTACTTAAATGTAAAAAAATTAGAAATTCTTGCATGTAACTTGTGTAGATGGATGGATTATCCATCAAAATGTTTCACAAGTAATGTCTTGTATTGAATATTGATGTTATTTGTATTATGCACAGTGTTTTACAAGCAATAAATTTCTTAATATTTTATTCCAAACAATTGAAACAAGATTTTGTTTTCGTTCTCAACCCACGGTATCCACTGTATCGATTCTAATTTTATATTTCGTATGCGTAATAATCAATAAACCCTGATAGCCATACTACTGTGATGGGGCTATTCCATAAGCGTTTACAACATTTATATTAGAACGTGTATGTTAAGCAATCGAATCGACTTCATTTACGCACATTCAAGGAAAACCTAAGAATTCTTCATTAATAAAGTGTTCATGTACGAGTGAGTACATCATGATGTGTTGTTGCATGTACATATGTACGTACTTTATGTGTGCTCGAGTGATGAATAAATAGAAATTTGACACACGATTGACAAGCTACAAGCGCTTAACAGAAATTAAAAACCAAAAAAAAAAATAGAAAAAATGGGGGAAAATTAAGTGAAAAGTTTGAAATGCATTAATGACTTGAAAAACAAAACAAAAAAGCCAAAAACAAGAGTAATTATGTTCACCCTGGAATGCATTTTTGAAAAGACAGATTCTACAGTCCACACTAAGTGAGTTTTAAAAATGTTCTGCAGAGTTTTTCTTTTCTCAGTCCTTGCCTTCAGAAGTTGTAAAGATTGAATTCCATAAATGCCAACTTGTTCCTGAAAATGATGTATTCTTACGTAGCACCCGTCTTTCTTGCAGGGCACATACATACGTTTGTAGTCGATTGGCTAGTGGATCACTTACTGCACACACACACAGAATTTGTTCTTTAGTCGGCCTATGCTTATGTGGAACTCCCTACCTGCAGAGGTCCTTTCTGCCACTTTTAATATAATAAGATTCAAATCTAACGTCCGCAAACGCTATGCGCTCTGTCCTCCTTCCTGTAACTTATTTTTGTAATTCCAACACAATGCACGGTATGAGTAGGGACCATCCCCTGAGTGTTGGTCATATAAAAAAATATAAAAAAGTTGATGAAATAGGCGACAATTTCCTCAAACAGCCTTTGAGAAATACGAAGGAATTAAATTCAACTGTGGGGTAACAATCCGAAAGTATGTAGGAGAGCGAAATACGCACAAAGCGTAGCATACAATTGAGTCCGACTAAGAGGTCTGAATGAGAACCAAAATAAGGCTGATATACCTTTATTATGCAGAAAAACTAAGAGCGTTCTATACGACAGTCGTTGCGTTCTTTGCAAGTGCATTAGGATATCCAGCCATGGGAAATATTGGTTGTTATCTTTGATAGAAAATAGGAATGTAGACAACTTCCGCCGTATAGGGCAGTAAAACTCCGCAGTTGCCGGTCCGTACCTGTAGAACAGCTCCTCAACGAGGCCTTAGTCCCGAAACTACACACTGGCTTTACTTCCTTACTTCTGTACCTAATTGATCATTACAATCCATTAGTCAGGATTACAACCTAACTTCTCCACACCATCCATGTTGTTTGTATGTTAATTTAACCCATGAGTGGCGGCATCTACAATTTAATGTTGACTCCAAACGCCAGATGTTTGACAAACCTTTCAAGCCACATTTATTTACTCTTCAGAGTTTTTCGCAGAAGACTGGTAAGAAGAAGTCTCCCGAAAGAAGTATTTTTTGTATGAAATGTCTTTTTTTTCTCGCCGAGGAGGGCTAAATGTACATAACCGCACCATAGAATAAGTCGTCACATCCTCCGTGTGTGGGGCCCTCACCCAATAAATCCCCCTCGTCTCTTGTGGACTTGTTTGTGCCCTCTCCGGAGCTACGGAGAGCTACTTCGGAGTGCAGTCCTTTTGGCCCTTTGGCCTCTCCATGCTTATATCTGCGCCCGGATTGCATATCGAAAGTTGAGGAGACATCTAAGCGTCTCCACTATTCCTTTCGTCTAAATCATCGTTTCGGTTTCGCTTGGCACGTGTGAAAATGTCACCTATGCCGACATGCTCACTTGTCCTGCAGCCACAAGATCTCTCTTTTTTGTCTCAGAATGCACTCTACGTAATTCACCACCGAGGTCCAATTTTCACTACCCAGGTTTCAGACAGATGCTCAAGTCTTGGGTGCCGTAGTATATGCATATATAAGCCATCAATGAAATGCCTTTTCATTTTAAAAGGAATCATGATGCTTCACAAACTTGCGTACAAAGTTTGATTAAATGCAGACAACTTGAATTGAGTATTTGATTGAATTGTCAGTCAACTATCCATTATGAGCAGCTAAAGTCTGGCACGACCTCTCACTACTACCTCTTGTACAATGAAATAATTTGGGCATAATGACCAGAATGAGCCTACACGGAGGATATTGAAATCTTGACCATTCTGTGATATATTGGCTTATCTTGGATGGGAAGGTTCTAGTGAGGGCATCGCATACGCTGGCTGATGCATACATACATACATATATATATGCATACAAATTATAACCCTTCAGTCAAGATTATGACCTAGCTTCTCACACCACTTATGTTGTATGTGTTAATTTTTATACATGAGTGGCGGGACATACAGTTTAAAGTCGACTCCGAAGGACAGATTTTTGAACAACTTTCTCATGGCAATTTTATTTACTCTCAGAGTTTTTGCCAGAAATCTGCTGAAAGGAAGTCGCCGAAGAAATACTTTTTGTATTTTGTTTTGATGTCTGGCCTGGGGTTTGAACCCTGGCTTCACACTACCTACTAGACTACGGCGACTTCAACGCCGGCTTGTGCACTGTCTCGAAATCTAATTTTTCACCAATAAGCTTCAGTTTTTTTTTCCACTCCGCTGATATTTTTTATATCATCCAATAATAAACGATTTAAAATAGTTTTATTACTTGGTTTTCGGAGTTCAATTGCCTGCCTGCCTGTCCATCCACAATTACAACCAAAATAACTTCTCCTTTTTGTTTTATAGACAAAGAAAATTCCATTTAAAACACACTCTGTCATACAGAAAAACTTTTTTTTTTATTTCTCTATCTTGCAAAGAGATTTCTTACTCCTCTTCTTGTGCTGTTTTCCATTTCATACCCCCCAAAAAGTGAGAGAGAGAGAAAGAGAGAAAGTGATTTATGGCCAAAAACTGCAGTTATTTTTCACAACTTCCACTCAAGTTTTATGTCTTCCTTAAAGATAAATTCACGATAAATTAAGAGGAGAGCACCAGAGGAGCACCGAAGAGCACGCTGATAGTAAAAAACAAAAACTGATTGCCAAAAAGGAAAAGTAAAGTGTAGGCACTTTTTTTATTTCTTAAAATAAAGATTCTGTTGAAACTAAAATTCAGGAATTTCTTTAAAATTTGTGGCAGTTTGTGCTGTGTTAATTGCTTTGATAGTTTCGTAGTTTCGTCTTTAATTGCCCCCCAAAAACATTCAGCAGAGTTATTTGATGGACAATAATTTCCATAAAATTAATTTCCTTAAACCGCAATTGTTTTTCAACGAAATTGTATTCCAGTTTGAGGATTTATTTTTTTGTTCTTTTTTCGTCAAGATTTCCATCAATCATTCATTTTGTAACTGGAGTTTTAATTAAACGAAAACCACTCAAACTAATAATGGCTGTCAATACATTTGGCTGCCTGCCCTGCTGCATGCCTGTTCTATAACAACCTCAATGACTTTCAAATACTGTTAGAAAAATAGAAAAAAGAAATAAAATCTTTAGAAAAATAAAAGAGAAAAAAAAGCAAAAGAAAATCCCCTCCACACTTGAAAAAACATTTTTTTTGGGAAAAATGTTAATAAATGTGGTGTGGTGGTGGTAGTGGCTACCAGTGGCTTGATGAGTTTTCAAGATTATTTTCGTTTTCAGCTTTAAAATTAAAATTTTTCAAATAATTTCATTATTTTTCAAGAGGAATGGACGCGCAAGCGATAAATGTTTAGATTTTAATACGACCATAATACTTATCATAGGAATTCTATCAAGAAAAAATAAAAAATGAAAAAGAGAAAAAATCCGTGTCACTTAAATTTGTTTTTTTTTCCAAATTGAAAAAACAATGGAAAAAAATGTTTTCCCCACTTCCCTACCAACAGAAAAATTATTCCAGATCATTAGTTTTAGATTAATTTTGTATCTCCTAATGATAGAAATGATAGGTGGAGATGCTTTAAAATTATATTCGGTAATGATATGTATTCGAAATGGACACGGTTATGGTGGATTGAATGTCCCAAATAAACGGAACATAAGAATTTTAAATTGTATCAGGGATACAGCCATAATTGTCAATGGTTTTTTCCTTAACATTGAAAAAGCGTTTGAAATCATATGTATTTTGAAACTCTAGTAAACCACGCCCACTCTTACATCCTACAGAAGTAATTCATACATTCTGCACTAACTCTCTCCTAGACAGAACCTCATGACCTGCAACGAAACTTATTAACTTGACTGCCAACTAAATTATGCATTAGACTATCCAAGAATAACCTGAGATTGTCCACTGGTCTTTTGACAGAACTCTGCAGTCTCAGAGTACATTTACGCAAAATGAAGATTGTTTCATGCCCAACATTTAATCCACGGTTGTATCAGTAAGGTTAGGTTAGGTTAGACTTGTACTTGTGTACTTGTCAAGTAAGACAAGTACAGTACCCGTAGGTCGAATTGACCCATTGTGCAACGTCCTAGTTTCTCACACCACTTATGTTGTGTGTGTTAATTTTATACGTGAGTGGTGCGACCTACAGTTTAAAGTCGACTCTCCGAACGACAGATTTTTGAGAAACTTTTCATGGCAATTTGTATTTACTCTCAGAGTTTATGCCAGAAATCTGCTGAGAGAAAGTCGGAGAAGAAAATACTTTTTGTATTTTGTCTTAATGTCTGGCCTGGGGCTCGAACCCTGGCTTTACGTCTAATAAGCTAACGCAGTACCTACTAGACTACGGCGACTTCATGAGGATTGTTTCATGCCCAACAATTAATCCACGGTTGTATCAGCGCACTACGAAGCACAAGCCAACAATGTTTAGGTCCTGTAATGAGTAACGTCGGCGATAGCCGGATACAAGTTTAAATCACGTTAGTATCGGTAAACAATAACGATAAAAATAAATCATCGGAACACATAATAAATCATAAAACGAAACATTTGGGTGCATATCTGGTGCACGGTTTAGTGGAGTCAATATAGGAATACCCTACAAAATAAGGAGGGGACTACGACAGATCATACGTTTGCAGAACTAAGGTT
Source organism: Sarcophaga variegata (assembly GCA_932273835.1). Taxonomy (NCBI): domain Eukaryota; kingdom Metazoa; phylum Arthropoda; class Insecta; order Diptera; family Sarcophagidae; genus Sarcophaga; species Sarcophaga variegata. The sequence goes on from OW026362.1 coordinate 12,180,309, forward strand.
AGCTCTTTACGATAATAATAACCTGGCGACTACACACTCTTTTAAGAAAGGAGGTACCATTATGTGTTACAAGAATGGGCCAGGATCAGATATTGGCCTCAGACCTAGTGAACCTATGCGTAAATTCTTGGACACCTAAAGGAAAAACCATGCCATTGCTTCGGTTAGAATTCAATTTGGACAGAAAGTCCAAGGAAAGTAACACACCAATACTTTCTGACAGTCAGGCTGCCATCTTACCTCTCGGCTCTTATAAAGGTAATACGAAAAATAGTGTGAGACTGATTGCGGATGCTGAATCAGCCAGATAGAGGAAATTGAGCTACTCTCTGCTGGGGCCTAGGTAGTAGGTATTAGTGACAAGAAGCTGGTTGATGAGTTTGCGAAGGGGGAAGAGCAACGATGCCTTTAATGGAAACAGAATATTCGTGTGCAGAGTAACATGCTGGAAATGTTTAGAAAGACGTACACAGAAAACGGAAGACAGAGAGACGCAAAGGTACTTCACAAACCAAATAGATTTGGGAGAATCTAAAGGACAAAAAGGAGATTTAAGCCATGCACGAAATTAGCCAATTAGCACAGGATGATGCACCAATAAGAGCTACAACGATATTGGCAGCTAGTCAACAGACCGATGGTTCAAAAAGACCATCATCGTACAGAGACAATTGAACTGTAACGAATATGAAGGCTGAGAAAAACGATCGCGGCATGGCTTCTGGACGTAATATTAATATCAGTGGTTCGGGGAGGTAGATTCTTTTCGTTGTTTCTCATTTTTCTTTGATGCCCATAACTGTTCATCCTAATAACATACGGTTGCTTGCCTAACATTTAAGCTATCCAATTGGGACTTTAAAGGGTAACATACATGTTAGGTTACAAATAAAATTCGAATAATTTAACCAAATTTCTAAAGCACCCATTGAGGAATATTCACAAACGTACAATTCGGATGCTTTAACAATGGAGTACAGCACGCATCCTATACTATGATTAGATTGTCAAAGGGTGTTAGCCGACTTATCCGGATTTCGATAATAACTTGTATTCGCCCATTTTATAAATTATGACAACTAAATAGCAAAAGAAGTAACGTTTTGTTTTGGTATGTGTAGAGGGAACAGTCGTTGCAGTCGCCATAGTCTGGTAGGTAGTGTGACAAGTGAAGACACGGTCTCAATCAAAACGAAATATGAAAACATTTTTCTTCGGCGACATTCTCTCAGCAGATTTCTTGCAAAAAAGCTGAGAATAAATAAAATTTACTCAAAAAAATCTGTCATTCAGAGTTGACTTTAAACTCTAGGTGCCGCCACTCATGTATAAAATTAACACACACAACATGAGTGGTGTGCGAAACTAGGTCCTACTCCAGACTAAGTGGTTATAATGACCAATTATGTACGTAGGTATGTATGTATGTATATCTCTCAAGCTATAACTAATTGATAGTAAATTTCATTTATTTAAACGATAGAATTTTTTTTGTAATAAATTTCTCTTCATTTCTCTTTAAAATGAAAGCAAAAAATGTATACAAATAATTTAAAAAAAATTATCAACAATTTAAATACTTCAAAACTAACTACAAAAGAATGCCGACTATACATACATCTATGGTAGTCTGCTGCTGCTGTGAAATAAGGACCTGGACCACCAACAAAGTAACAGTAAAGATTTGTAGTTTTTTGTATCCCTTTTTTGAATTACAATTGTCTGTAGCAAATAGTAAAATACTTACAAAAATTACTTTACTTTTGTAGAGTACTTTTTTTTAAGAAAAAAAATGGGAAGAAACTAAAGGTCCTTAAATGCACACAATCATGCCTCTACTACCCCTCTGTGGCAAGTAGTAAGAAAAATACTACAATTTATATTAAAAAACTAAACGAAATACTGCATTATAGAACACTATTGCCACATTCATACGTATGTACATTAAATACACTGGCAACATTGTTTTACTTATCATGTGGCACATACATAGCTATGTACATACATGCATAACTTTACAATTGTCTTTTTGTACAAACACACTCGCATACATTTCTCATACCTACCTATACTATTTATACTTACGCTCCTGTAAGCAGAGAGAGTGTATGAATATGTTGCAAGTGTATGTATATTTTGGTCTGTGGCTCAAGTACATATACTTTTGCATATCCTTGTTGCCAGTTGAGTGTCTGTGCCACTTAAAGATGTTTTACTTCTTATGATTCCTTCAGTACTTTTCTTTCATTAAAATATCTGTAAGTGTGTGTATATGTGTTCTATTTCTGTTACTTTCTCTGTGTTTTGTGTCCTTTCACATGCACTTGAAGTTTAGTTTTTAAGCTGCAGTTCTGCCAGAATCAAAATGGACTTTAAATACTTTTATTAACAAACAAAGCCAATTTTCCATGCCTTCTTCTGAATTTTAAAGGTTTTCAATTGGAACATTCTGAATTGAATGGCGCTTAGAATTGTAACGAAAGAAGCATGGCTTGCAATAAATTCTGGAACTTGTTAAATGAGTATTCTCATCAGGTGGCCAATACTGTGGGGATTGATTATTTTTTGGAATTTGTACATCCACCTTATATAAGTATGCTCATAGCTTAGACGACAATTCTTAGTTCCTCTAAGCTTTTCAAACGTGAATTTCATACCTTGGATTGTCTTAATAGATACTCTTTCAAACTTTATTTCTTTCCCCTTGTTCTAGTTGATTCAAAGTGTTCCTATGCAATTATAAATTGCCTTCTAACCCACTTCTAACAAAGTATGTACATCTTGGTTGTTACTTTTTAAACTCCAGATTCTATTCGCTATTATAAGTCATCCTACATAGCTTTCCAATGTAGCATCAAAACCCACCGCTAAAGATCTGTAATTGTTGACAATCTGCTGCTCGGTAGGAAGAGTTCCAACGTAAATCGTCTTGGTAACAAGAAATAAATTAATTGGAAGTTAGGGAAACGTATAATCGATGCCAAAATGATCTGAAAATCGTGGTGGCAGTTGGGACTCATATTACTCTGCAGGCCTTCATTTGCTACACAAATACTAACCAAATCAAAGGATTACTGGCTTCTTGGCTTTGTAAGAAGCCGCGATCGTACAACACATCACGTTCAATGCATTTTTTTTTCATTTAGGCTAAGTGCTTCATGTAATACCCAACATTGGCTTTTAAGTTGTCTTAGTCTGAAAATAATCTGTAGGTTCTTCTGTTAATCTGAGGTTTAGATTGAGTGACTCTAATTGCTTATCGCCCCTTTTAATATTCTAAGGATGTCACTTCCTTAGTCCATATTTACGTACATTCCAAGTACTCATCTTTAAATACAACCAGTAGCCCTGAAAATACTTTTAAGATTCGACAATAAGACATTATCGAGGTAATCGGTTTCTAAATATTAATTGCACTGAGGCAATTTAGTGCATTTAACCCACCAATTATTCTTATCTCTCTTTTAAACAGCTTTAGCAATAATCATTATTTGAATAATCTATACGATCAGTTATGCATTCAGTAAATACACCCATAAGTAGCCTGATTTAATTCCTTTTCTGAAGAAGAATTCTAATGACTTTCCCTTACCAGAGGGAAGCATGCAGCAATAGTAAACATTCTGCGTTTCATAAACCGGAAAGTGTGACTCACTTAATTTTCCTGGTAGCAAGAAATACTATTGAGAACCTACCGACAGATATTACATCTTGAAATATTGCAGATCATGCGAATGACACCAACGTACTTAAGTCTACGTTCCTGTAAAGTGAGGCAGTCACACAGAATTGCCGATTCTTCCTTCTCTTGATTCTGACACCTCCTGTAATAGCCATAACATGAATAATATAATCCATTCAGTCTAAAGTTCGAGCCCATCTGAGTTCCTTCTCCCCAGTGGATGTTTTCAAACTATCCAAGATTCATGCCAAGTTTCAGAGGGCAGCCAAATTGGAATAAGTTGCACTGTGAAAAAGTATTGCCAGAGAACAGCTGATAACATTGTCGCAAAGCTATCTACATAGATATCGACAGCTAAAGCCCAAATATTAAACCTAAGCACCCGATCATAATTATCAATTGATTGGTTCGGCGTTTTTTTTACCTACCCTGAGAGCATATGGCTTCCAAAAAGTAACTCCGTCTTACAGGTTTGACTTTGGTTATTTTTATGGCGCTTTCTTTGATACTTCGATAGAGTCAATTCCTATTTCTGAGTTTAATTTGATTCAGTACGCGTGTCTCGTTTGTTAAATTTTAAAGATGGTATGAATCCAAAAATATCCTGCATATGCCTACTCCAGAATATTTCCTTGAAGTAACGATCAAACAATGAGTTACAGTGAAGGTGCTGTAATAAATTTATAGAATTTTGGATACTGTGCTGTCATTAAGAAGAACGTTTACCCATGGTTGAGATGCCTCAAAATAGATTTCGAGGCATTTGGCCAATACTTATTTACTTATTTAACACGTTCATCGCCAGGATAATATCAGATAATTAGATAATTAGATAATTAGATAATTTAGTTAAAAAATGTATCAAGGAAACTTAATGTATCACAGAAAAAAAATTTTTTTTTTGCCAAAATTCCCGGAAAAACACGATTTTTCATGTCAGACATATACGACTGATATTATATTTAATTTTATATTTATTTTTTTCGACAAGCCGTGTCAATCTTATACGTGTCTGACGCATCCAAACAAGATACAATAAGTATTAAGCTGTTGTTTTGAACATATCGTCGTTTGCGTCGGACATTTGTGATTTACCAAATCGCGTACGTCAGGCACATATGACTGACATGGCACATGTAGAACTTCTTAGCGTCAGAGATATATGACTGACATGGCGATGAACGTGTTAATTGATCATTACCAGCCTTCTCATACCATCCATGTTGTTTGTGTGTTAATTTTATCCACGAGCGGCGGGATCTTCAGTTTAAAGTTGACTCGGAACCATAGATTTTCGAGAAACTTTTCATGGCAATTTTATTTAATCTTTAAATTTAATCAGAGTTTTTGTCAAAAAAAAACTGCGATATTTCATTTTTTTTTCTGATCGAGATATCTGAGCTGAGACTTAAACCTCATGGCCTCACACCTAATAAGCCAACACACTACTTCTAAACTCCGGCAACTTAACCAATACATGAGAATTATATTCCATTTTCCGTGGGATTGAAATGTATGATAAAACATCGTATAGATTCAATCACTTTGCTTACACTATGCTTTATAATTATAGGTACAGTAAGAAGTTTTCCATTTATTAAATAAAAGAAACATTTTTACTCCTTACTAACTGTAATCATTTTTTTTCTTTTTTTTTCTAGGTAAGTGTAACTAAATATCATCCCATATGTAAGTAAATCAATAACTTGTTCTCAGCTGTACTTATTTTTAACACCACAACTGTTTTATTATTGATTTCAACACAGCCATGCTATAATATTATTACTTTTGATTTGAATTTTTTAAAACATTGTCATGCTCAATTCTAACTTCAGTTCAAAGGCCTTATGTAAAGCTATTTACAGAGTTGGTAAACGTAACGAACGTCTACCTTAAACATCTTCATACTGTTTTTGATGTACAGTGATGCTGTATTTTATATTCTTTTTTCCCCGCTTAGAAAATAAAAATATTAATAAAAGAATTTTATTTAACATTCATAATCGTCTGTTCTGTTCTCCCCCTTTTTTAAAACAATTGATTTCGTTTCTTTCATTTTTTTCACAATTTTTCAATACGTTTCGAGTGTTTTGCGTTGTAAATCTAAACCAATATGCGGGATTCTTTGCTGAAAAGTAAAAGAAAATAACGCACATACTTATGCATGAATCTTCTTCCATTACACACATGCTATACGCATAGTCATACATATGTATGTACACATATGTATGTACACATATGTATTAACAGGAGGAGCAGAAATATAAGGATTTTTTCCTTTTTAATTTCAAAGACAATACTTATGCATGGAATTTAAAAGAAGGATTTTGAAGTATTTAATACCATTAAAAAGAATATATGTACGAGTATGTACTCCTAAAGGGGGAATTTATGCATGTTTCATAAGATGGGCGGGGAGATTTATGACAATTCATAAATAATTTTATTGAACATGTAATAAAATTCATAACAATCGATATTTTTTTTTCTTGTTGATTGCTGAACAAGAACGAAAATTTCAAATTTAACTTTTATTGCAGCAAAAGCAGTTTGTATCAGAATTTTCCCCACTTCATTCACTTTTATTACTTAGTCTTGTAGCAAAGCATTAAAAATATTGCTAGGTCTGTCCAGGAGGCAATTAAGAAGGCAGCTGTTTGCCACCTGAACTATCAATATTATCATTATCGCCTTACATAGGTCTCAATGCTATATGTCAGTAAGAATAACTTCTTGTCTGGTACTTGAAAAGCATCCAAGGATTTCCATTTTTCCTTCAAACGTCCCTGGCCTCACACTAACCCATCCTCACCCGACCGCGGAGGGCTCATCCCCATTACCCAGGGACACGTACACACTACAGTCCGGACTGTAGCCGGTAAGGGAAAAGTAATGGCAACGAGAACATAAATCAGCTACAGAACTTAATTTTGAATGCATTAATGCCACACAGTTTGCAAGTTTGATGTTTCGTTCATCTCATCGCAGAATCTACATATCAATCTTGACGACACCCAATCCGAGTTGTTTGAGTCTACGCTACCAAGTTAGTTGGTCCTAACTTTTCGCTACTAACCTAACGACTTGACTGTAAGATACAGTTTCTTTCATTATGCGCTTTCTACCTTTAAATATAATCGTTTGAGAGGCCTCTTGCCACCATTATCTGTGAAATATAACTCCGTGCAAATATTTGCCACGACTTCACCGATGGCATGGGTTAGGTTATATCGGTTTTGATAAAATCGGTCAAATTCTCACCACGTTTTCTCTGGGTAAAATGCATTTGAAATATTCATTTTTCCCCAACACTGCAGCATAACTCACGCTGAATTTCACTGATGGCATGGGTTATGCCGGCTTAGCTATGATTTTTTTGGGTTATTTGCATACACCTGCGACTTAAGAAAGCCGCACGGGAAAAAAATTTATTGGAGTCAAATTCCTACTTCTTGGTGGCAAGTTCACGTCACCACCATGTGAGATAGGAATGCCAAACACTGTTCAGCGAACACACGTCTTTTACCTTCTGGTTCCAGGTTCCCGCTATGTAGGTCCTACTTACGACGAAAAATTCACCAACTTATGGTCTGCAAAATGCCGAGTACTTGTCAGCGATATATAAAACGACTACATCGTATGCCTCTACACGCTATCACGTATAGTGGCTATGTTTTCGGCAAATTTTTCGTGACATCGAAGAACGGGTATTACTCGAATTTACTTACCACGTTGTTAGTAGTACTCTGGAAAGGACTATATTGGGGATAAAACAATTTTATCATTTGCACGTGTTGCTGAAAGCTATATCCCTTATTTTACGTCCGTGGTGACTGCCAGACTGTACAGCTGTATTCCTTACCATAAGCTGTGTCTCTTGGACTTTTACCACAGAGTTCATGCTCCATTCGTTCTTAAAATTTGGTTAAGGACTGTACCTTAATCAAGCCCTTCAGCCAGTTGAGTAATTTGCAGTTTAAGCCTGATTATCCATTAGTGAAGGATTCTAGCCATAGTGTCCTTGGCGATGATGTTTATTTATTCTCCACAAAGTTCCTCCATATTAGTTTATTACCCAGTCCTACTCCCAAATACTTTGACTTCGTTTTTCGTGAGGAGTTGAATTTTCTTTCATTTTCTTCTTCTCTTTCTCTTCTCTTTCTCTTCTCTTTTCTTCTCCTAAATGGTATTAATTTGCTTTGGGCAGGAAGTTAATTACCAGTTCCTTTAACCTACCAACACCTCCTGCTTAGTACCTTTAGCCCCTTTTGAATGATACCACAGAGGGTCTCCATAAACTTGACCACATCATCATCATAGTCTGGGCATATGGGTCAGAAAATTCAATTAAGTTTCTCAAGAACCAAATTCTATTCCACCCCCTGTTAACAACTTTTCATTCCCTACGTTCATTTTCCTTGCCGTCCAAGCAGTAAAATAATTCCTCCCTGGTAATAAGATTTAGTTTCCACCATATCCACAAAAGCTGTCTCCCGAAATCTACCCGCCCTATATGCCTGTTTTCTAGGACATCACCCGGCTTGGAATACCAACCCCAGCTTTGCCAGCCTGTTGCTATATACGACTCTGTAGTAGAACAATTTAGAAATAAATTTACTTTTGAACGTAAAAGCCGGGTCGGGAAACTTTCCATCTCCAACTACAGTCAATCATAATTACAACCTTTTTACTCTTTACATTGGCAGAAGTCTTTTAAAAATAAAAATTCGTTTTAATTTATCGCATTCAAACAGTTGTACACATAATTGTTGCATGATTGTTGATGTACTAACAACATAAAACAACAACAGCAATTAAATATGATTTTTTTTTGCTGTAAGAAAACCATGCCGAGTGACAAAAACAGCGTCCTGAAATTACAGTCGTCAACAGCATAATCATCATCATCATCATCATATTTGTCAGTGTCAGCGTTGTTGACGACGTTGTCGCCGTTGTTGTATTTCCCACATGCATAATTTCACGCATTATAAACGATTTAGAGAGAATTAAACAGCGACACAGGGAAAACGTCACAAATTGAGAGAAGTTTTTCTCTTATTGTTATTATTACTTCTGTATTTGTTGTTGTTGTTGTTGTTTTTTTTTCTGTTTTGTGTCTCAGAGAATGTTTTTCAAACGGCAAAAGTTGGTCCTTCATCAACTGAAGTTAACAAGCGTTAAGGATATAAAAATTATTTCCACAAAAATTTTTGAACATTTTACAGCCAACTACACATGTGTACATACATAACAATAATAACAACAATTTCTTTTACAACAAAACAAATCATTACAGAGTCTGGCTTCCTTAGAGGGTTATAAGCAGGGGGTTTGAAAAAAGAAATGAACAAAAAAATTACAAGAACAACAAATGTGAAAAAGAGTTACAAAAGCTCAACTACTGGAACCTGATAAATTAAAAAACAAACGAAGCACAGGAATCAAAACAACTCGAGCAACATTTTAATTTTAAATCCTGTGTGACAAATCAGTAAAACAAGGCAAAATTATTAACGGCATCCATTAAGGAATTTTTCCTGTAATTTTATGGTTAACACGGTTGTAAAATTATGGCTACCAAAACATAATGCCATACGAACATGAGAGGAGGAGAATATTTCGCTTTCTGTGTTACATTGAAATTATTATAATTTCCCAGTGATTTAAGCAAAATTTTGAAGGTACATTGACGTACATTTTACACAACAACCGTATCCATGGTGTTTATTGGGAGGCTTTGGAAGCATTTAAATTTGTTTAAAGTATTAAATACCGTTAGCTATGTCCATTTCCTATGTCCATTTTGTTTCTATGAAAACAATTCCAGTAAATTGATAGTCAGACGGGCAAGTTCTGGACTCCAATTACTATTTTCTAAATAGTTAGTAATAGTAAGTGCTCATTTCAAACGAATTTTTTTATTATGTGTAGATGTCCCGATATATTTTGCCTCGGTTTCATTAGAATATAAAATGCTAACTTACCACCATAGACAAAACTTACTTCAGACGAATTAAAAGTATTCGGTAATCACTTCTACTTCATTAGCGACTTAAGAGTTGATTTGTTTGAAGAGGTTCGGCTGTGTGTCCTTATGGTTTCACTCGAAAAAAAACTAAAATTTTTGAGTGCATTCAGCGACAGGATTTGAACATGAAAATCATTTATTTCAGGTCCTTGAGGTTTTGTCTGATCCTGCATTTGTTCCATTTTTTTACTTCTCGCTTCTGCCACCGTTTCGTGTTGCCAAACCGACTCACTATACAACCTTTGTGAAGGTCTCTTATGGCCTATTGACATTAATAATTTTTTGACACTCATGTATCTATAGTGAAATATTTGTATTGCTAAGAACGGTATCTAAAACTTTCGTAATGTATTATCCATTGGAGCTACGACCTTTTTCGAGCTGTTGGGCAATGTATGCATTACTTCAAAAAAAAAAAACCGCTCGGCTTTTGTGGCCAAGAATAAATCGAGACAATTCCTCCTAATATCCTGCTCTGAAGCGTATATCAGTAAGAGCGTTATACATCGATTGAAACAAATAGTAGTAGTTTTTTTTAGCAATGCCCATAGTTTGGTTTGTACTGTGGATGAAGTAAAACTTCCTAAACGTTTTTTGCCGTATAATTTTTGACAGGCGTCGCAATATGGTATGTGTTGTCATGATTGAAAATTAAGATCTTGTAGCCTTCAGGACGTTTTTTGGCCAATATCTTTTAGAAACGAATTAATTGTTATACGCAGAGGTTTATTGTGATAGCACGGTCCAGCTTCAGCAGCTCATATGGATTAAACCCTTCTGAGTTTGCCAAATACAGAGCATTAACTTGACGCAAAGGATATTCTTTTGATCGTAGATTCCGCTCGGTGCCAACGCTTCCCATAGGATTCATTATGCTTGGGGTTGTCGCAATGAATCTATTTTTCGTCGCCAGTGATAATTCAATGCAAAAATAATTTCTTTTTAAAGCAATTAAACAGCATTTTCTACATACAAACAATCGTCTAGAAGTCCTTATTGTATAGACGAAATTATTAGACGAAATATGAAAAAAGGGTACTTCTTTCGACGATTTCCTTTCAGTCGAAAACTCAAACTCTGAGGGTTTTCACAAATCTGTCATTCAGAGTCGACTTTTAAACAATAGGTCTCGTCACGCATGAATAAAATTAACACACATAACATGGGTGGTGTGAGAAGCTGGGTTGTAATCCTGGCTGAAGGGTTGTAATGACCAATTATGTATGTACAAACCTTATATCGTATAATTTCTCGACTTTTAGGTAACAGGTCTTGCCATAAATAAACATACACAATATTAGTAGTGCCAGAAGCAAGGCTGTCATCTTGACTTAGGGTTGTAATGGTGAATTAAGTAAAATTGAGCCGCATCTGATGATTGTTGCAAGCTCTTCTTGAGTATAACACGAATCTTGAACGAGTTATGTTTCCTTTTTTTTACTATCGCAAACGGTCTTTGCCTTCGACGTCAAAATCGCCGTTTTTAGAACCACTCGACACACTGGAATTTTTATAAAGTGCGCTCACTTGCTAATTCCACAAGTAAGCGAAACTTTCCGAAAATGCTGTTTTTGAAAAATTGGTCATTACAATCCTTCAGCCAGGATTACAGCCTAGTTTCTCACACCACTTATGTTGTGTGTCTTAATTTTATACAGGAATGGTGGGACCTATAGTTTAAAGTCGACTTCGAACAACAGATTTTTACAGAAACTTTTTCATGGCAATTTTATTTACTCTCAGAGTTTTTGCCAGAAATCTGCTGAGGAGAAGTCGCCGAAGAAATACTTTTTGTATTTTGTTTTGATGTCTGGCCTGACTTTTCGTCTAATAAGTCAACACATTACCTACTAGACTACGGCGGCTTCAGTTTATAATTCCGCACGTAAACTATACTTCCCGCAAATGCTGTTTGACCTGGCAGTTTGAAGGATTTTCCATCGTATAAACAATGACTTTAAGTTGTCCTACCGATATGTGAACTGTTCTTACTTCTAATCATGTCTTTCCAGCAGGTTTTACTCTTTCTCTCTGCCTTCCCAAAATGTATTTCCCTATTTGCCACTGTTAATCACAGTGATTGTTGAAATATTTTTCTTTATTTCTTTTTTTTTTTGTTTCAATGGCATTCAAAGTATTGTTTTATAAATTTTTAATTTATTTATTAATCTATTAAAATTTTTAAAATGAGTCTTGGGGGTTACCATTAAAAATTAGACACGGCTTGTGGGTTATACTGTCCAAAAGCACGTTCTATTCATTACCAGTAATGCCCTTAATTTCAAAATGGCTAATGAAATAAGTTTTAAAATGAAATCCTTTTTCCTTTAAACAAAGAATTTTAAAAAATTATTATTTTTTTGTTTGTTTTTTAATTCATCAATATTTGATTAACACGCCCTTTTTAAAATTGAATTGATACAGAAATAAGAAGAAGTAGAAAAAAACCATTTAAAATAGAAAAATCATAGAAGCATAAATTTTATATTTAAAACAAGAGAAAAAAGAATCACAATAAAATAAAAAATATTTTTGATAACCAACAAATAAATTAAAATTTATCTGAAATTGTTAAAAGTAATCAAAAACACCCATCCTACCCCAAATGCAACAAATGAAATGAAATTTTCTTTTAAAGGGTCAATCAACAGCAAAATCAAAAAATAAAAAAATTTTAATTTAAATTCAAATTCAAAACGAAAACAAGAGAAGAATAAGAAGAAAGGAAGGCAAGTCTCCAAAAAGGGATATTAAATGGGATTTAAACAATAATAATGAAGTAGCAGGCGAAGAAGACAATTTCTCTCTCGTTGATTATATTGATGCTGATGTTGATGTTGATGAGAAAGTTTTTCACATTTTTTTCTCTTTGTTTAGTAGGCCGCCTTTTCGAAAAAAAAAAAAAAATAAATAAAAGTGTTAAGATGATGTACCCAAATAAGGATGGCTTATTACATAGTTATGGTTGGAGTTGGAGGGTGGTGAATGGACTTAAGGATTTATTCTGGTATAAAAATCAAATATTTAAAAACAAATGAAGGCCAATACGATAACAATATAGGGATGGTATTTAGAAAATTAAAAAAACGAGAAAAGAGAACAAAAAGTATATCAAACAAATATTTCAAAGACATATTGAACAAAAACAAACATATAATTAACCGAGGGCTGGTTTTAAAATTGTTTGCCTTCTCAAAACTATTATTTTGTATATTGATTGCCCTCTGATCTGAATTACAAGCCTTTAGTTAGAATTACAACCTAGTATTTCACACCATCCATATTGTTGATCCACGAGCGACGGGACCCCCAATTTTATTTACCCTAAGAATTTTTGCAAGACAACTGCAGAGATGCAATCGCCGAGAGAAATATTTCCAATACACACAGTTACTAAATTATACGTACGGTTAACAAATTTCTGAAATTTGTTAACGAATCCTTTGCATGTATGCATCCGATTTACAAATTTCACAAATTTCTGAACCAAAGCAAAAGACCGTCTTAAAATCGAAGAAATATGTCAGATAATTATAAAGAACATAATAACATCAACAAAAAACGGATTGGTTAAAAAAATTCTGCAATTTGTTATCCGTATGTATACTTCTGTGGTTATGTGTATGTCCTACTGGGTCCGAGCTGGGTCTAATAGTCTAATAAGCCAATACACCACATACTAGGCTAGGGCATAATCCGGGAGACACGTACAGAAAATGAGGAGAAAAATGGGAAACAAGATTTGATGGGCTATACTCAGAGTTTCTTTTTCTGTTTTTGTCGTCAAAATTACGATCGTATGTATTGGTTCAGCTCTGAAAGAAAATTTATATCTGGAGTTTGAACAGACATCCTCTATCCAACTTAAACCTTTGCTGTCTTTGCTATCTTACTACTGTCCGCAACTGTTCATGCGTTAGTAACGAATCAAATATTACGATTTAAAATTGTGTCCCGTTAGCCAAAAATTTTTCTTTGATTGCCATGTGAGGGATAATAATAGAAAAGATGTTCTGTCTTCTTTTCTTCTTCCTTGTCGTTATAGTTTCTACAGCAATCGTTGTGAGACATTTCCAACCTCCTATTGTCCCGCTTTAACTGTTATGGTGTTCTTAGTAGGAAATCTGATCAGGTTTAATACAAATTTTTGTTATACATGTATAGTTAAGTCTGGTCTGGAGGTCCAGATAAGTCTGGTCTGGTGGGTCTACTAAGCTATCAATCATATGCAGATGTATCAAATTTGTGTAACACCAGTTGTTTGCTCCTCTGCAAAAGAATACCAATCTTACTGATGAATTAATTTGAAATATTTTGCTGTACCAGCTTTTGCAAGGAGTCCATATAAGAATACCCGTCGAAAGACACTTGACATTATTGGACAATCTCAGTTGTGGTGTACATATTCTCTTTGTATCAAATGGACACTTTCTTGTCGGTAAATATGCTATCTATCAGTGCATTGATAGAGAATGCTTGCCGTCCAAGGTTATTGGATGGACTTACATAGGACCAATTGTGATAAGTTATCTTCTAGTCTCAGGACCATTCGAAGTTTATGATGAAGCGACTCAGACCGCCTATGTCAAGGTGTGACAAATCGTCTATATATAGGCCAAGATGCCTTTTTCTCCTACTCTATAGTGCCGGGCATGTAGATGAACAGTAGGTGAAGAACAGTTTCCTCTTCATTTATCAGTGCATTGTTGAATGACGTCCTCTGGGAAATGCATATCATAAAGAGACCGGTATTTTCGCTGTAAGATTGAGGTCGAAAACTTTTGGGATGGTCAAGGTTTCTAACTCTAGACAGAAAAAATTGTGTCTTCCTTTCCACAGATTATGGGTGTTAGTTACCTTAAGATACTGCAGATACAAATAAAATGCCTCCAATAGATTTTAGACATTAAAAAAAACAAAACATTTGGTTTTGCCAATGCTACCGAATACTATATAGCACTCTCTTTTCTGACCTCTTAAAGTTTCTACACAACCCTCGTTATTTAAAATAAGCATTCAAACTAATCGCAATAAACAACCAAATAAAAATGGTTCAGAGAAAGAAAAAAGGTTTATCCTGCATAATGAAGCAGTTTTTTTTTTGTTTTTTAAATTTAATTTTAAAATGAAATAAATAAAATAAAAGGAAATCCTTTACAAAAAAAGAGAACAAAATAAAACAAAAAGCCACTTTAAACTCCATAACACAATCCCCCCCATCATCACCACATCACCCCACCAAAAAAAGGGAAACTTATGACAACAGAATTTTACCATTTCCAGACTTACTTTCAATTGAGGGCGCAGTTTTTTTTTTCTGCTTTATTTTTTAAGGCAATAGTTTGTCAGGAAAAAAAAAAGAAACAGAGGAATAAATATAAAAAGGACTTTAAGCCGACAAAAAAAACGAGCAGGGGAAAATGTTGAGAACAAAAACACTCGACGATTTTTTTTTAAATTCAAATAATTTCGTAACTTTAACAACAAATGGCAAATGCTTGCTCTAGTCCTTGCATATACAATTTGGCAAACACATGCTGAAAGGATATGACAACAAAAAAAAAGAGGATAAAAGGGTCAAATAGTAGTAAAATGATAAACTTTAAAATCCTTTAAAAACCTTAACAAGAGAGAATAGACTGCTAATGGAACAACACAACAGTAGACAATAAGGCGATCAGGTTCGTAACTGAGCACATGACCTTTAAGGAGATTATACATAACACTGACTCAAAAAATTATAGAGGCAGGCAGACCATTATATTGCAAATTTGCTTAAAATTGTTGTGAAAGTATGGAGAAATCGAACACAAGCATTTCTCAGCGCAGTTTTCAACACTTTGAAACTCTTCATATCCTGGAAGGATATTCCACACTTGGAAGGAAGTTCCCTACCACTCAATCGAAAGTATCAATCACTTATTTTCTAAATTTCAAATGTAAAGCTCCCGAAAGTCGCATCGTACTGGTCCTTATACCTGTTTTATTCACTTCTATTGTAAATCCTTGTGGTATTTTGGTCCTGTGCTATTTCAACTTTCAACTGAATGAAGTTTTTTTTTAAATTTTGTTTATTGTTGTTGTTGTTTTAAATATCGTACATACATATAAAAAATATTAAAGTTTACAGCAGCAACTAAAATATATGGTAATAACAAAAAATTTAAAAAAAATTGATTTTCATTTCACATTTCATTTTTTCTTGACTATTTAGTCAAGCTTTTTTTATTCTAACAAAAGTACCTCTTTTTTCGTCTGCCATATGAATACTTTTGAAAAAGTACCAACAGTAACACAATAGCAACTACAACTCGTAGGCAATAACGTTGCCTGCACCATTCTCCTTAACAGCAGCGAGTTTTATGTCCCTTTGTTCAGTCAGTCATTCATTCATTCGTATTTTCAGTAATTCATTCATGCATTTCAAAATTAATACAGTCTGCTACAAAAATAAATACTTGTAAGATGAACTGCATTGTGCAGTACATATTATCTTATTACTGTGACCCCTACAGCTTTATACACACATACACAATTGGTCATTACAGCCCTTCAGTTAGAATTACGATCTAGCTTCTGACACCAATTATGATGTACATATGTGTTAATTTACTATATGAATGGCGGGGACCTACAGTTTAAACACGATTCCGAACGACAGTTTTTTTTTTGTGAAACGTTTCGTAGTACTTTTATTTATTCTCAGATTTTTTGCAGAAATCTGCTGAGAGGAAGTCGCCGAAGAAATATTTTTTCGTATTTTTTCAGTAGTGATATGGCCTCTAGCAATATGGTCTCTAGCAATATGGGCTTTAGCAATATGGGCTCCAGCAACATGGCCTCTAGCAACCTGGCCTCTAGCACCATGGCCTCTAGCAACATGGCCGCTAGCTACATGGCCAATAGCATCATGGCCCCTATCGACATGACCGCTAGATACATGGCCAATAGCAACATAGCCGCTAGCAACATGGCCCCTAGCGATATGGCTTCTGACAATAAGGCCTCTAGCAATATTGCCTCTAACAATACACAATTTTTGGCTAAACTTTTTCATGGCAATTTCATTTACTCTCAGAGCTTATGCCAGAAATCTGCTGAGAGGAAATGGCCGAAGAAATATTTTTTCGTATTTCATGTTGTTTGAGAAGTCTGGGCGGGGCTTTGAACCAAGGCCTCACGTCTAATTAGCCAACACACTATCTACTAGACTACGTAGCCTTCGGCCAGCTTTATAGAGTATCCTTAAAAGGCTCCCTTCAAGCTTATTGGCCTCTTAAAGTTCAAGATACTGTTCAGTGCCAAGAACGCTAATTTCCTGTCATTCGCTTGATATGCACCCGGAAGTTTTATTCTTCGTTTCACTAATTTCTCACAGGTCGCTAGTATGTGTTGTGATGGCTCATTATCATCGTCACAGAATCTACACGCTAAGTTCGCAGCAACTTCCTTTCTAAATAAATGTACCATGAGTCTCTATAGAGCCCTGTCAAAAAACCACTTACCAAACTTATGTTATTTCTGGGTACTCTGATACTTGAGGGTATTCTTAAAATGTCTCCTTCAAACCTAATGCCTTATAAAGAATGCCAATTCCCTGTCTTTCTCTTGATATGCACCCAACCTCGGATTATTTCTGTATTGTCTGATCCATTACTCCGATCTGCCGTAATTGTAGTTTCCCAACAAAAGTTCCGAATGCCTCCAACCCACTTGATTGGAGAAGAGTCTTTGTTTCTCCTTATCTGTTCTTTCGTTAGTCATACCTTTCCAAACACCTGCTCCCATCAGCGACGTAGAATCTCTCCTCTTCGCAAGTTAATCCGTTTGATGTTTTTATGCATCCCCCAAATTTAGTTTCTCTAGTCAATCTTATCTCTATCCTCGATTTAACTTCATAAGAACCGAGTGCTCTTATGGCAGTGTGACTGTCAGATATTATTGTTCTGTTTCTCTGTACCTCCTATTCAAGTTAAATTAATGGCATAGACTTTAGTTAGCAAGATTTGTTTCCATATATTTCTTTCTGGGACCTAAAATCGTTGTACGCTTTCAAGGTCCGTTCAAGATACATCTGCATACGATTGAATAAACTTAAAGAAACAGTTCTATAGAATCTGTTCTATATAGATCTGATTATTAAGAGTCCAGTCCTATTGTCCTTTCATACGAAGTCACTATATATCAGGACTTATGTTCAAGAGCTGAATAAAATCATGCGGAAAAGGGATCGAAGGGATTTACACATTTTCTCACGATCTGTATGGGAGAGAAAAGAAATCGAACTCGTTCTTGAAGCACAATGCTTAATCAGCAAAACTAGCAAGATCTTAAAATATAGCCTATCCAGGTTTAGCATCTAATCAACTTTAAGCAAGCCAAATTCGCAAGAAGTTCTGAAACCAAAAAAACACTTCCTCTTCGAAGAAGAAAGAGATATGTAACACGTTTCTAGAATTAATAAGAATTCAGTTAATTCTGTCAATATGATACTAAGTACTCATACCTTCAAAAAATTGACAAGCCGAGAGGCATAATAGGGAGTACCAGTATGGGAACAACGGTACCATTCTAGACCCAAATAAATTATTCTTCAAACTACTACTCATAGGTTCTAATCACACGAGAACAATTGCGCTGGTGTAAAATGACAATTTATAGGCAAGAGAGATGGACAGAATGGCTTTTTGGTGGCGCAAAGTTTCAAACAGCTACAACCCCGCATTACCAGCACAAAACTAATCCAAGCACATTTTTAAAAATCAGCCGAACATCCAATGAATGCAAAACACTAACACTTACAATGCTGCGTATACGTATATATTTCATGCCAAGCTAATATTTGTCCCGTGTAATTTGAAAAGAACAATAATTGTGCGACTAAAAATTGTTCTCGTGTGATTAGAGCCACATAATCTAACCGAACCTTACCTAAATGCTGGGCAAATTCAGTTTTCTATTTGAATATGGAACTGTACGCACTTACTTATATTTTTAAAGCACAAAAAGTACTTTTAAATACCTTAAGGTACCTTTTAAATTTTTTTTGTTTTTTATTAGAGTTCCATCTACAGTTATTCTTTAACTTGTGTGCCATTTATATAAAACTGTATTGTTTTTAATATTTTTTTTAACATTTCTGTGGAATATCTTCTCCTCTAGTATTTTTCTGTGAACGGACCAGTAAAAATTGGGTTAAAATTCTTGCCATGCTTGGCTTAATACACTCAATTATTTTGTGTTGTTTTCCAAACGTTATAAAAGTACAAAGGACATTGAAGGAAAATGCCAGCAAAAACACTCAGAGAGAAAGAGCAAGAGAGTTTAAAGAACAAAAAGGGTTGTCCGAGGGTAAGACTGAGGGAAACTAAATTAAATTTGTTAATTGTAAACCAAAAGGCACACTTGAGGCTAAAGAATAACAAACATAAACAACAACAACAACGACAAATAATAGAAATGAAATTCAACAGAAAAGGACTCGCAATGAAACTAAAATTTAATTTTTTTTATTTTTTTTTAAATATTTACAATACAATCGTAGTTGTATCCACACTCATGCTTAATTGTATTTGTTGGCGTTTTTATTATGAAGGAATTTCTCCTAATGTCCTCTGATCGTTCATTATTTTGGCGTTTTTTGTTTTATGTGTTCATGATGGAGGACAATGGAAAATAAAAATGGAAAGTTTTGTTGACCAATAGCAATAAACTGTTGTTGTAACACAAGAGTGTAAATACTTTGCTTAATTTATATGTATATCAAGAAGAGATATTTACAATCAAAAGCTAGCTGGGATAACCTAAATAAAACTTTAAATTTTAGTAGAGCACCAGTTTGTATTTTCGCTCAATAACTATGGCTCAGTAACAGGATCTTAAAAATAACGCTAAAACAGGAATCTTCTTCATGCTCTTTAGATTACTACAACCATACGATTGGTTATTGTATTCCCTTCAAAGCTTATATGATATAAGGTCTCCTCCAAGGCGGCTATGCCTGTTCCAATGACTCAGTTACAGAATCTACACTTTGGGCTGAAAAAGTGTACTCTAAGACTACAGTGTCCTATCGGCAAGCCAGCCACCTCAGATTATTCGTGGATAGTCTAATGCCTGGATCAGATCTTCTTTTATTGAAATTGCTTTGAGAAACAAAAAAATGTTTGATTGTCCCCTCCTCGTAAGCTCATTTCTGTCTACTCATTGCCGCCAATACACACATCTTCTTGGATCCTTCCTTTACCTAACTCATTCAGCATTCCCATATAGTTCACACAAGTACAAATGATTCGTTCTCATCTTTACAATGCGACTACAGTGTCCTGTCAAAAAACTGTTTACCACCCTCAAGTCATATTTGAATAGTGTGATGCAGGACTCAGATCATTTCTTATTGTTGTTTTTTCGATTGCCTCAAAACCAAGAGTCTTTTTCGTTCGGAAAGGTCTGCTTTCCAAATATTCTTTCACCTCCCACACAAAATTTCAGTAACCATCAACAGCGCGGAAGTTCTCCTACTCGCAAGCTCCGACTGGTTGCTCATTGCCGAGAATTCCCGTGGACCTCGGATATAGCAGAGTGTATCCCTTTTTCCTATCTAGCTGGTTCAGATGCACCAGGCAGTCCAAAACTATCTTCAATTTAATCTCATAAGGGTCAGCCTGACTTTCAGAAGAAATTGTTATGTTATGACCTTTGCCATTTCGGTCCAATTGTAACACAGTACATCTATCGATGACATAGATTCTCACGTGGAAAACACCTGCGAGTTTTCTCGTGGGAATGGAATATTTCACTTTGGGACCCAAAACGCTCCTATGTCAATAAATCTTTCCAACCCCAGAAAGGTCCCCCGTCTCAGTTGATAAGTACACGTCCTCTAACCTAAACCTAAACCTAAGGTGGTCCCTCATTTAAAAGAGTGTATAGCCTCAGAGTAACTCTATTCACTATTGTAAAGGAGTCAACCGTTAGCCATTTGTTTTCTTAGGTCATATCTTGCCTTCCATTATCGTAACCATAATCGCCCAAATTCTGACCTTTACTACCATGTGCAATGGACTTTAATCCATTATCAGGACCTCGATTGTCACTATATGTCATTTTTTTCCTGTATCTTGTCCAAACCCATTTGAAATGCTTTTACTTTTCAACCAGCAGTTGATTTTTTTTTTCATTTGCAGTGTTTTTTCCTTCTTGTAAATGACACTATTTTGGTCTTTGCTCTGATTTATCCTTAATCCCACTAACATTAACCATCGACTTACAGTCTCAAGGCCCCTTTAAATGATGTCAGAAACAGTGTCTTTGAATATCATTTTAACTATCGGAACTATGCATGCTCTTGGCCTCAGATAGTTTAATCAATAGCTTATGCACAACCAAGAAGTAGCCGTAGTCTAGTAAGTAGTGTGTTGGGTTAGTAGATGTAAGGCCAAGGTTCAAACCCCCCCAGGTCAGACATCAAAACGAAATATGAAAAAATATTTCTTCGGCGACTTTCTTTCTCTCAACAGATTTCTGGCAAAAAAAATTGCCATGAAAAGTTTCTCAAAAATTTGTCGTTCGGAATCGACTTTAAACTGTAGGTTCCGCCACTCATGTATAAAATTAACACACACAACATGAGTGGTGTGAGAAGCTAGGCCGTAATCCTGACTGAATGGTTGTAATGGCCAATTATGCATGGCATAACTGCTCAAACCACCCACGCATTGTACGTACTCGTATTAAAATCGCCAGTGAACACTTATGTTTGCCAGGAAAAAAGGATGGCTTTTATACAGAGTATTGCCTGTTTAATATTATCCTCCACTGTCCTTGCTGTTCTTCCATTACGCAGTCTTTTGCACATGAGCTGTACTATTAGGTTCAAAACAGTGCGCTCCGGTGATTTCCGGATGCAATCTCATGTACCAAGGAGAAGATGCTGCAGTAGTTGTCAAAGACGTACTGCACATTCAAACTTTGGGTATAAAGCTAAAAATGCCACCCTCGCGAGCCAAAGTTGTAACTCATGGCCTCAGCTGACCCAGAAATCGATCGATGTATGTATGCACAACCAAGCTTCACTTAGTTTAGTGGTGAAAAAAAAACCGGCTCTGAAAGAAATCTCTTTTTTTTTTGGTCCAAAGCTCCCTTACACTCACTCTTTGATTTGATTTGGTTTTGCATTGCTGTGAGTAAAAGAGCTGAAGTTATCTTAGGTATTTCATTTTGAGTTCTTATTTGAAAAATACGAAGAAAACTACAATAATTCTACTTAAAGTTTTTGTATTCTTTTATCCGCATTTCCCATACTATTCGAATGTAAAAAAATCTTTAAACAGCCTGTTATCCTTGCACTAAGTTTAAGTGGGTGAGCGAGCGTGAGTGAGTATGAGAAGGGGATATATCCCCAACATGTTTTCATTAAATTTGAAGCCTTTAGAAAGGAAAAAACCAAAAAAAAAAACTTCTTTATAATTAAATAAATAATAATGGAATAAAAAATATAAAAAAAATAAAATAATAAAAGAGTAAAAAGTTGAGGGGAATTCAAAGGATTAAACGAGAGAAGAGCAAACGAGAAAAAGAAGGACCAAAAATAAAATGCAAATTGAAAAAATTCAAAAATACGAAATAAAAAAATGGCGAAAGAATAAAATTAACGAAATAAAAAAAAAGAAAAATAAAAAGAAAAAATATTAAAAATGTTTTCCTCCTCTGTCACC
Source organism: Sarcophaga variegata (assembly GCA_932273835.1). Classification (NCBI taxonomy): domain Eukaryota; kingdom Metazoa; phylum Arthropoda; class Insecta; order Diptera; family Sarcophagidae; genus Sarcophaga; species Sarcophaga variegata. The sequence goes on from OW026362.1 coordinate 12,202,738, forward strand.
CTCTTCTTATTCTTCTTCTTCTTTTTTACGCTAACAGCCAAGAGATAAAAATCTGTAATGACATTAAGAAAATGTAATGAAAGTAAATGGCAAATATGGCATGGCTGGGCTCAAAAAATGACTGTTGCGGGGAGAGAGAAAAAAAAATAAAATAAAGGATCCTAAAGGATTGTACATGGATGGCATGGCATTATTATTATTAAGGAAGACGTGTGAAATGTGGAAAAACGCTTAAAACTAACGCTTATGATGGTGTTAAAGCGGCAAAAATATGAATATTTTTTTTGAAGCACAATAAGAACACAACAATAAGAACACAACACATTACCAGAGCACTAAAGGACAACAAACAAAAACAAAAACCAAACAAAAAATAAGGATATAAAATATAATCATAATAACAACAACAGCAACAGCAATAATCATACAAATAATATAATGTATGCTATGTACGGATGTATGGATGTATGAATAAAAGCAATAAAATGTGAGTAACAATGCATAACTGCTCAAACCACCACCCACACACCGCCACTGAACACTTATGGTTGCCAGGAAAATAGGACGGGTTTTATACAGGGTAATGCCTGTTTAATGTTATCCTCCACTGTACTTGCTGTTCTTCCATTCCTCAGGCTTTCGCACATGAGGTTCAAAACAGTGCGCTCCAGTGATTTCCAGATGCAATCGTATGTATCAAGGAGGAGATACTTTAGCAGTTGTCCAAGAGATACTACACTCAGCCACAAAAGTATACATACGGTTAACAAATTTTAGAAATTTTTTAACCAATCCGTTTTCGTTGAAAATCTTTATAATTGATATCTTTCTTCGATTTTAAGATTTGGTTCAGAATTTTGTGAAATTTATTAATCGGATGTATACTTTTGTGGGCCTGTGCAGTGCCACAATTCAGTTCAATTTCAGAAATTTTTTAACCAATGCAAAAGACCGTCTTAATATCGAAGAAACTGTAAAGATTTTCAACGAAAACGGATTGGATAAAAAATTTCTGAAATTTGTTAACCATATGTATACTTTAGTAACTGTGTGTACATACTCAAACTTTTGTCATAGAAATCTAAAAATTCTATTCTCATGCAAAGGTTGAAACTCACGGTCTCTCAGCTTACACAAAAATCGATTGCGATTTAATGCGACATCACTACCGATTTAAATTTGTGCAAGACTTCACAAAGAACTTACATTTTATATGGAAGGTCAAACAGTCTGATGAATGTTCTTGAAGGCGAACGTTCATGACTTTGCCTTCTTTGTAACGGTGATCTTCAAACTACGATTACTTTCTTCAAACAAACCGCGTCTTCACACACGACTGACTGAACTTTTACTAACTCACTTGTCTGCTTTGCCTTACCTCTTTATATGGAAGGGTAAACAGTCTAATGAATGTTCTTGAAGAACAAATCCGGCCAAGGCTAAAGGAAGGGCGTGATATCTCATAGAACTTGAATCTGACAGATTCTTTAGAAGAACAGTATGACAGATCCTCGTAATCCTCTGCCGTATATAAATCCACTTGAGCAGTTTTCAAGCTTGTCTTACCTATTTCAAAACTGGCTTGTTTCTTACAGACCCAATGTAACATCTCCGCGTTTCACGTACAACGTTTTCCTGAAAGCTTGGTTGAAGTGCTCTTTATATGAGCCCTCCATGTGAGGTTGTTGTCCCAGCTATTTTTCTTTCACTTTTCCACGTGACTACCTCACTTAGGAGTCGAGTGTATTTCTTCAAGTTGTGTTGTTTAGTTTCACGGAGGATCTGCGGTTCATCGACAACTACACTCCACAATATTTGCTTAATTCATCATCACAACCCTTTAGCCGGGATTACAACCTAGCTTGTCACCCATGTTTTGTGTATTAATTTGATCCATAATAGGCGGGACCTACAGTTTAACTTCGATTCCGAACGACAGCTTTGAGAAACTTTTCCTGGCAATTTTATTTACTTCCAGAGTTTTTGCCAGAAATCTGCTGAGAGGAAGTCGCCTACGGAAATATTTTTTCATATTTCGTGAAAGTCGGGACCTTCAGCTTAAAGTCTATTCTGAACGACAGGTTTTTAAGAAACTTTTCCTGGCAATTTTATTTACTAACAGAGTTTTTACCACCAGAAGTCTGCTGAAGAGAAGTCGCCCATGCAAATATTTTTTTTTTCATATTTTGTTTCGTTTGAGATACGTGAGGTGGTGGCGTAAGAACCACGGACTCTCGTCTAATAAGACCACACTCTACCTACAAGACTATGGCGACTACTTCACATTAGTGGTGACAAACATCTCTTGATGCTCGTTCTCTCAGTCCATGCTGACTCTTATCGTTTCGTTACTGTTACAGGATCATGGTGGTCAATGATAGCATATGAAGCAGTTTCCTGAATTAGAAAAATTCGGTTATTGGAAATGAAACGAAGTTTTTTTTTCTAAATTTTTCCATTAACTTGCATCCTCTGTTAGCCAATTCATGTACCTAAATTTACCATAATTAGGCAAGACATGGTTAGACACACATACATTAGTTTTGTAATGAACTGTAATAGTTTCTTACACAAATCGCAAACGAAATTGAAATCATTCTGCCCGATATCTACCAAAAGATATAAAACTTCACTTGAAAAGAAACTCCAACTTGCAAGATCCAATACATAAAAACCCTGTTGTTGGCTTTGAATGCTCGTTAAAAAGAAACTCTTACAACAACAAGACTGTATTACTTGCCTCATGCCATTGACACTATTGTAGTACGCACTACTACTCCCAACTCTGAACCCTGTGCACATAATGGAGGCTATAACTGGGTTATGCCAAGAAAAGTTATTATCGTTGTTGTTATTATTATTATTATTATTGTTATTATAACAATTGTAGCCTTTAATATAATTGTTGTTATTGTTGTATTTGTATTTTCTCTCTTCAACTTTTAGCTTAACTGGAGGGTAACCACTTTTCAATTTAACTTTCTTTCATTTTTCCCAGCTTTTTTTAAATTTTTTTTTTTTTTGCTAAAATTGCTTTTTTAAACAAATTTTCTTTTGAACTTTAAAAAAAAAGTGACTTTTTTTGGTTCCAAACAAAATATTGTGTTGCATACAAAACAAAAATAACAACAACAATAGCAATAACAAAACAGTAAAAATAATTTCATTAATGCTACAAAATGTATGGGGTTTGTTGGTGTAGTGTGGGTGAAAAGCAATGCAAAAAATATTAACCCTTAAAAGGCAAACGGGGGAATAAGTTTTGGAGTCCTAGCACCAAGTCATTTGAATTTTTTATTGACTGAATGGGGTAAAACGGGTAAAATGTTATGGGTTAGGTTAGGTTAGTGTGGTAGCTTCATACCAAAAGCTTAATTGAGCACGCATAGCGGCCCGTTGTGATGCCACAGATGAACGCAGTTCCTGTAGTGACCAAGTTCCCCCGAACCCAGGAGGGAAAGGTCGGTCAGCGCAAGATCTGCATGTAAATGTTATAGTCAGCAGCATTGATTCAGATTACCGCAGTTCCTTTTCGAGTTTGAAGAGATTTTTTACCACAAATCTGCTATCAAAATTAATTTCAAGAGCACAGTAGATATATTGTACAGCGACTTTCGTCTATCGCTACGATACATATGCTCTATTATTCCATATTCCTCTGGGCAAAAGTTTCACTCCACTTTCACCTAATCACTGACTTTGCCTCCTCCGAAAAATTTAAGTCGAGTTCATAAGACCAGTAACCACTGGAATTTCTTATATCAGCCCATACTTCATCAGGTCTGGCTGGCATTCAGTACGTTAGATTAGGTTAGGTTAGAGGATGTGTACTTGTCAATTAAGATAAGTACAGTACCCGGAGGTCGCATTGACCCATTGTACAACGTCCTAGTTTCTCACACCACTTATGTTGTGTGTGTTAGTTTTCTACGTGAGTGGTGGGACCTATAGTTTAAAGTCGACTTCGAACAACAGATTTTTACAGAAACTTTTTCATGGCAATTTTATTTACTCTCAGAGTTTTTGCCAGAAATCTGCTGAGAGGAAGTCGCCGAAGAAATAACTTTTTGTATTTTGTCTTGATGTCTGGCCTGGTCTCGAACCCTGGCTTTACGTCTAATAAGCCAACACACTACCTACTAGACTACGGCGACTCAGTACGTTAATCCTGGCCCATCTTATGGATTCCGGTAAAGCCAAATATCCATTATGTTTGCCTGTTTTGCTTTCTTTCTTTAACGTTTCATTACCTAGATTCAATTATTGGTTCAATTATTGGTATGCTAATCGGAACATTTTCAACGAAGAATATTGTTATGAAGGCGGAAAGCACAAGGCGAGGTATGCCCAACCAATTTGTATTCCAAAAACAAAGTGACATGGAAAAACCACGAATGGTGGGGATGACAACAACAAATCAACAATAAGTTCTAGAAGTTGCCAGGCCAAAATAAATACAGCGTAAATAAAGCGAAAGATGGCGGTGCCAGATTGTTCTTGTATTTTGCACATAAGTTTATCTTTTTTAGTAAAAGGATTGAGAGCATGGCTGTACAAATTACAGTGTGTTGTTGTTGTAACAGTTCAGCTGCTCCGGCAGTATCTCCCTGTAGATATAAGGAAATTAGTTTGTGTTTGGTTGTACGCCTGTGTAATTCTGGTGCAGATGGAATGGGTAAGAGAAGGAATTATGGATTATTAGTTGTGTATGTACATATGTAGTCATCGTTATGTGATTGCTAGTTCTAAAAAGTCCGCTGCTGTCGTTGGATTCAGCCACAAGTCTATAGGTCGCAGGGTTGTTGGATTTGAAGGGCTACCAAAGAGACGCACTGTATCACGTGGTCCTTGATGGCATGAGGGGCAGCAATCCAAGGTCCCCGAGATTATCCTTAGCCTATAGCTGTTCAAGATGTTCGCCCATCCTTCTTTTAGCTGGGCCAGGATGGTCCTGGTAACCCTGTGTAGCTGCCTTTCATTATCCAAAATTGGTGGTGAATGCTGATTTATAACCCTGTTGTGCCTAAGTTCGTCCATAGCTGTCTTAAATGTCATTTGGTGTAGGGAGTGCTGTGCTTTCCTTACTGACTGGAGGTCCACTATTGTTGGTATAAGGTGGTGAAGATGTCCGTGTTGTAGGTTCTGAAGTCGTCTCTAATACGGCGAGGAGTAGGGTCGTCTATGACTATATGATGGTTGGGAAGCGATGGTAAATAGCAAGCTATGAGGTATTGTTTCGCCAGTAGTTGTGTTCCCTCACTGACAAAATTTGGGACTCTTCGTGAAGGTCGTCTCTACTTGTCATATTCATACATCCTGTGGCTATACGTAAGACGTTATTCTGCACCACCCACCCGCCATCCCACTCGCAATCACTCAAGATTGAGGTCCAAATTGGAGCAGCATAATTGAGGAGTGATCGTCCAATAGCCTTGTAGGTGGTGATGAAAGTTTCTTTGTCCATTCATTCCATGTAGTAGCTGCTAGTGAATTTAGGACCCTGTTTCTCATTCTCAGTTTGGCGTTGATGTTGGTCGCATGAACGGCGAAGTGTAGTAAATTATCGAAAGTAACCCGGACAATGAATGGGTGTTATGGGTGCATTCCGTGTCGACTCCATAATATGTTATTTTCTGTTTAAGGTTTCACTCTAGTACTGGACAAATGTTTTAACTGAATATCCTCATGACGCCTCTGCTACTCTTCTCTAGATTTTATGCTACTTAAAGCCTTCAGTTTCAATGTCTATCAATTGCTACATACTTTATTAAACATTTTGTTTGAACAACAGAAAAATGAAAAAACGACCACATTTTCTCTTAATTTTCTTTTAAAAATCAAGAAAATTACAAACGAAAGCGAAATTTTCCTTTAAAAATCAAACTTTTGTTTACTTACACAGCCAACGAAACAAAATGTTACACACACACACAGTTACATCATATAGGATACAACATAAAGTTTATGTTGTATTTACCACTACCACCATTCTTTCCCTGCATACTAGAGATACATACGTACATACTCCCAACTCTGAAGTTTTAACTGCGAGTTAAAGAACAATCATAAAACCAGACAATTGGGAATAGTTGAAATTGCAATGAAGTGGAAAAAAGTTGACGTTGCATGTGAGCCAAAGAACAAACACAGTGAACAACAACAACAGAAACAGCAACAATGGGAAAACTCCTCTCGATTACTTCAGCATTCATTGGTGAATACTTGGCAGTCGTTACAAAATAAACTGCGCCAGGCTAAACCGTTAAAACAGCCTGAATGCCAAACACTACAACTCTGGTCTGCCTGGTCTCTGGTATGACTATGACGGCGTAAGTAAGAAAGACATCAGGAAAAATAAACAAATGGAGCATAGTGTGTGAGTGAGTGTAAGTAGGGAAATAACACACACATACACACATGCCTACACTTACACAAATTGTGTATGTTTGCGTTTGAATGATTCCAGAGGGTTGGGGCAATACCGTAGGCATCCATTCACTCACTTTTCTCGGTTTAGGCTTCGTTTTGTTGGCTTCTGTGTTTGTGTGTGCCATTGCCATTTCTAGAGAATAATACGCTGTTCGGTACACACATTTAGTACGTGGCAGTAAAACGGAAACAGCAGCTGTTCAGGCTGATGCCGATGCTGATGCTGATGCTGCTGATTGTTGCTGCAACAAACAATCAAGCAAAGAAGAGGAAAAATAAATATTGTTAAAAGAGGAGGCCAGAGCAACAAAAGACATTTAAAAATTTGGATATTTGGAATGCGAGGGATGCATTGAATTGAATTCATTCAATCCGCTACGGAAGACTGTAAGTCGTTTGGGAGAGGTCTGTAGAGTCTCAAACTTTTCCTTACGGGCTGGAGAATTTTTTGGAGAACTTTTGGCCAAGGGATATACACAATAATAAGCCGAGAGAGCCATTCAATCAACAGCCTTTAATACCTAATTAAAATCCTTAGATATTTAAGGATTGATTCCACTTTCAAAGTGTACTTCACAGAGTCAAGTCCTCGTAGCAACCTACTGGCTTTATTAACTGGTCAGTACAAATCTTAAGTCAGGATTACAATCTAGCTTCTCACACCACCCATTTTGTGTGTGTTAATTTTATCAATATGTGGCGTGGCCTACCCCGTCTAACGTCAATTTAAGAAACTTTTCCCACAGAGCAACCTACTTTCTCAATTGGTCACTACATCTACAATCATTTAGTCAGGATTACAACCCAGCTTGTCATTTCACCCACTTTGTGAATGTTAATTTCAGCCATGAGGGGCGGTACCTACAGTTAACGTCGACTCTGAAGGAAAGATTTTCCCTATTTGTCAGAAGGCCGCTGAGAGGAAGTCGCCGCAAGAAACATTTTCCTTTTGTAGTTTTTTTTTTAGATATCTGAGCAGGGATTTAAACCATGGACCCTCTCATCCAATAAGCCAGCACATTACCTACGAGATTACAAAGGCTAAGAGCAACGATATTTGCTGTGTAAAACACGCCTTCTGAAACAACCTTCCTATTACGATATGAAAAAATTAAAAACAAACCCAAACTAAAAAATACGTTGTGTTTAACGTATATGATGACAAACAATCAGAGAAATGCCTTAATGATGGTGTTGTTGCTCTGTTGCTGCCTTAACAAAAATACTGTTTTTCCCGTTGCATATTAAGCTTGGAAATCACCAGATTCAACAGACATACATATATGCATACATACGAAGAGGACGGAAATAAAACGGCGCTGCAAACAATGACAACTTAAATACACACACACACACACGCACACAATATGGTTAAAGTCGTGTCGTTCCAATGGAAAAAAAGGGCGCCTACAGCATCCGTTACTCGGCTGGTAGATAAACACATGCCTGCCTGCCTGCCTGTGGATGTCTTTACCTACAGCCTGGTTTCGCACGCTGTCTCTCTAACACTGTCAGTGTTTGGAATTTTTTTTGTTTTCGGTTTTTATACACAAAAAAAAAGGGAAAAGAAAGACAGAAAAGTTTCATATCAATGTCTATGTCATCTAACTTATGAGCCTTGAATAAAACCAGTAACACTCGCTCTCGAAGTGGGTGTAGAGATGAGATGGTGGTGGCACTAGGCATACAAACCCAGCCTGCAACCAAACCAAGCACCAGGGGTATAGTGAGTGAGTGCATATTTGTATATGAAAATGAAGAAAAACGAGGGAAAAATAAAATGAAAAGAAAGTAAAGAAATCAGAAATTTTTGTAGTTGATTGTAAATGCGCTAACGTCGCATAATTCAATCGAAAAAGTGCCGCATTGCCAGAAATTGTTGTACAACTGCACTCACACACGCACACACTGCGCTTTCCTGTGTGACTGTTGTACTGGCGGTGATGGTGATTGTGCCAAAAACTTTTGTAGACAAAACAATCATGTGTACTACGAGTATTAATTTCTTTTTGTCCCGAACTTTTTTTAACGTTTTTTTTTTCTTCTCATTTTTTGGGAGAAATATTTCTAAAGGCAAATCTCTTTGTTTTATTATCGTAGTGGTGGTGGTGGTGGTGCGGCTGCTATTGCAGGTTTGCTCCTTTCAGTCGTCCGTCTTTCCGTTAGACGAAAACTTAATAAAAATATACAATGAAATCGTGCGGAAATATTATTGTTTAACGAGTATAAATAAAATAAATTTTGAAACCAAAAAAAAAAAAAAATACTTCAGCATCTGTATTAAACTTGTTGGCACAAGAGGAATTTCTCTTACAATTTATGACATGCAATATTAAAAACAATAGAATCCTTTGCAGAGGTATTTAAAAAAGTTGGAGTAATGCAGCAGTATCTAAACAAAATTGAAGTCAATAGACGAGGCAGCTCTTTCACAGAATTATTTTATTAGCCCCCCCCCCCCCCCCTCTTATGACAATCCTTTCCTATCATCGAAGCAGGTTTGCTAGGCATTTTTAGGACTAGGTTTGAGGTCTTTCAGACATGCAGTTTTTTTATTCTCATATATTGTATATTTCTTCCTTGGATCACTTCACTTGGTAATAGTGAGATCCAATCCGATGGCTAACACATGATTATGGTATAGTTTTATGCAAAAAATAATGGCAACTATGCGCCAGTAGTTACACTGGCTTCAAGAACCACCGAAACGAATCGCATTGATTCCTACAATAACGATGTTGTGTTTACGAAATCTCCTCAAAAGATTTATTGTTTTCAACTACTTAATGTTGCTGGTAATAAAGGCAGTATCTACCCTTCAGAATACATTTATCAACCATAAATGAAGCGACTGATATGTACAATCACACAGATAATTATACGTACCCCCCTTAAAATTATTTCTTTAAAAATGATAATATATGGACAAGTCAACTGAATTTTGAGCCAAAATTTTTGTTTTCCGTCACAGCCGAACAAATTATATTTCTTCTCATCACTAAATGTTACCTTCGCCCAAAAATCAGTTGACTTGTCCATATATTATTGGTCAAATTCCAATCGTGGCTTTTTTCTCGGCACTCGGCTTCGGAAACCGTTCTTTCTCAAAACACTTCGAACTGTTTTGGAATGCACAATAATATTGTGATCACTTTCCGAGGTATTTTGTATTTCTACGGCTGTAGTCCTAGGATTTTTATCCACAATACCTTTTATATACCGCGCTACCCTTGGAGAAATTTTATACGAAACATACGTCGTACGTATAATTTTCTGTGGTGCCATATTGGTTTTAGGCAAACTGCAGTCACAAATTCATAGATTTTGGGAATCTTTCTTCATTATTTATTTTCTTTCTTTATTTTATCGTTACAGACGCTAATGTAAAGAAATTTTAGATTAGAAGTTCATTACTTTTTAAAAAAATGATTTTTAGGGGGGTACGTATAATTATCTGTGTGACTGTATATGGGAGGCATGTAGCCTCTTAATTTCTCCATTGTTTTTTATAATTTAGTCTCGTTGTAAAGCAGCTCTCAAAATTATAGAATATATTGGTTCCGTCAAGACACGGCTACGGAGAAAGCAGTCAGCTAATCAACATAGTTATGTCACGATCCTAATTATAGTTCCCATGGTGATAATCTCTGTGTGACTGTATATCATTCATGCAACAGTTTCCAGCTTTATATGGGCATTTTATTACCATAAGTTGCATATGGCACGAGGTGTATGGCACGTAGCACCATGTAGGCATGGCCAACGTCGTTTTGAAATAAATACGGACTGATGACACCGCCATCACAAAAGCCAAAAATCCCAAACTCGTATCGTATACCCTTTCTGTCCTTGTGCCAGTAGAATTTTGTACGGGTGCAGTACGACGTCAAATTGCGAAAATTCGAGTTCTTGCGAGCGACGCTAAATCGACTGATTGAAATTACCCTGCACAGACTCTGTGACATTGTGTGGAGATATTGCGTTTCTCGACTTATTGGCTTTACGCTCCGAATGGTGATTTCTTTCCATTCTTTTGAAGTTGACAGAAACAATTTTCATCATTCATATTGCCTTGATCGTAAATCAAACACTTCAGAAATTGAACACACAGGCTAATCTACAGTCAGTGGTCGAACGGGGTCGATTTTAATGCGCGAAACACTTAATATTGTCGTCAACCATATGGCGTTTTGGAAAACTTTTGATTTTATGAACTTGAAAATACATTGCGATGTCAGCACGAACCCGGACATTAGGTTTACTTAATATTTATACCATTTGTATGCCACTAAAAACATATGGGCCGGTACTTATACTGTACAGGCGACTGCCAGGGTGGTCATTAATCTCAGTAGCGTATATAACACTGATGTTGTGAAGTCGCCGGGTTTGTTTCCCAGGTCAGGCATCAAAACGAAAATATGAAGAAAAATATTTCTTCGTCGGCGACTTCCTCTCAGCAGATTTTTGGCAAAAACTCAGAGTAAATAAAAATTGCCATGAAAAGTTTCTCAAAAATTTGTCGTACGGAGTCGACTTTAAACTGTAGGTCCCACCATTCATGTATAAAAATTAACACACACAACATAAGTGGTGTGAGAAACTAGGTCGTAATCCTGACTGAAGGGTTGTAATGACCAATTATGTATGTATGGTGTATGTATGTTTTGGGAAAACTTTTGATTTTATGAGCTTGGAAATACATTGCGATGTCTGCAAGAACCAGTAACTTGACATTTACAAGCCACTTAAAACATATGGACCGGTACAGGCGACTACAAGGATGGTCATTAATCTCAGTAGCGTATATAGAGCACTGCTGCAATGTGTCTTGTGTTTCATTGTTTTGTCACTACTTCAATGGAATATTTTGGAGGGAATAAAGGAACACTTTTTCCTAATAATCGCAAATATTTTTGCTCGATTTATATCTGACTACAGAGCACATCCGTATTGGCGCAGACAGAATTTATCCCTTTACCGTACTAATCGTATGTAGAATACCTTTCCTACAAAAGATCATACATACATACATAATTGGTCATTACAACCCTTCAGTCAGGATTATGTCCTGGTTTCTCACACCACTTATGTTGTGTGTGTTAATTTTAAACATCAGTGGTGGGACCTACAGTTTAAAGTCGACTCCGAAAGACAGATTTTTGAGAAACTTTTCATTGCAATTGCTATTTACTCTCAGAGTTTTTGCCAGAAGTCTGCTGAGAGGAAGTCGCCGAGTAAATATTTTTTGTATTTTGTTTGTATGTCTGGCCTGGGGCTCGAACCCTGGCTTTACGTCTAATGAGCCAACACACTACCAACTAGACTACGGCGGCTTCAGGAACCAGACACTTGGTTTATTTAATATTTTCACCATTTATATGCCACTAAAAACATATGGGCCGGTACTTATACTGTACAGGCGAGTGCAAGGGCGGTCATTAATCTCAGTAGCTGATGTTGTATTAGAGCACTGTTGCAATGTGTCTTGTGTTTCACTGTTTTGTCACTACTTCAGTGGAATATCTTGGAGGGAATAAAGGAACATTGATTCCTAATAATCGCATATTTTTGCGCGCTTTATATCTGACTACAGATCACATCCGTATTGGCGCAGACAGGATTAGTGCCATAGCCGCACTACTGGTGTATATAATGCTCTTCCTACAAAAGATTTCCTGTCGCAATTCAAAGAGATTCTAAATAGTATTCATTACCTCATATTCACTAAACCCGTAACCGTGACCCGTAACCTATTTGCCTATTGTCAATACAATAACTTGAATGAGTAGAGACCCATCCCCTTAGTGTTGTTACTATTAACCCGTATGTGCCCAACTTTTTTTTCTCGTAAAACCATGGGTTTTTTGTATTTATTGGAATCTATATGGTATGCCACACATCTGATCCATATCTTAGTGTTTTAAAAATGGGGCGATAAGCACATATGGGTTAAAAAAGTGGCATTACTAACGTTAACTTAAATAGATTTTTTAGCTCAATTAAAAGCAATGAATTCTCTTGCTGGTTGTGGATTACGAATATAGTAAGTCACGATTTAATTCTAGGAAGTCCATTTAAATCACATCTAGTGTTAGCTAGCCTTCGGTTTTAAGCAGTGACTAGAGTAAGCAAAAGAATTTTCAGAGCTTTATGTGCCTCAAATTGCGCTGGGCTCTAGCAAACAAAATTTTATTCCATTTCGGTTCCGCAAGTCTTTAAAATTAAAACTGCTTTAACTTTCCATTTAAGTTTTATTTCAAAATTTGGCCTTGTTTTGTTTCACTTGCATCATTTGCTTACGTACGCATGTGATTACTAAATATCCTGCTTATATACACACGTGAGTGTGTGTGTGTGTGCTCGTGCTTGAATAACATTTGCAAATGGTGTTCAATCAGTTTCATTTTCACTCGATTTCTATTTCATCATGCCAAACCATATCTTTTTTTTTCTCGATTTTTTTTCACTCCAGTCTTATTACATCTTCTTTGGTTTTCTTTCGTTTCGTTTCGTTTCCTTTTTTTTCCCAGATCAATTTTGTTTTTTGCTTTGCGTTGCTGAATTTTAAGAGTAGTTTTCCATTTTTTCCTTTTTTTTCTTTTGCTTTCATTTAGTTTTTCTTTCACTACTTTCTTCTGTTTCCTGTGTTAGTTTTGTGCTCTTCTATGTTCGACATCGTCGTCGTCTTATGTATGGACACAGCAAACCGAACGAAAGTGCAAAGTGTTGTAAGTTAAATGGATGCTATAATGGCGTTTTATACTGACACTTCACATCAATTTAGTCGGATATTTATCATTCAAGTTCATTTGTTTGAGTAATATGTGTCTGTTTTCTCCTCTATCTGTCTGTCTTTCTGTCTATCTATCGGTCTCTATGTCTTTATATGTGCGTATATGGCAAGATATTTGCAAGTGTAGTTCAAGTAAACATATGCTTGGGTTGGGGTGAGAAGTGTTAGTGTGATGACTTAAGGAAATCAATCAAAACTTGAAAGAAATATTTTTATATTTCGAAAATGTTTGCTTGTTGCCCCCCATTAAAATATTTAAAGAAGAGGTCATTAGAGGCTATAATGCGAGGGTAAATGCAAAAGTTTTTAAAAGGTTTTTGTGACTCGTATAAGGCGAATTTGAACCTGTTAATACATGTAAATTATTTCAAAGACCGGTCAACCTTTGACCTACTAACCTAAAACTAACTGTGTACACAGAACTAACACCTGAAGTTGTACCTTTCGCAACTAAAGGGTCCGCCAAATAACTTTTTTTTTTGAAAATGATTTTAAAAAAACTACTGAATATTTTCTCAAATTTCTTTTTTTTTTATTTGAAAGTACAATCCTTCCGCTTAATAATGGAAAATAATTTCATTCAGATGGCTGCCTCGGCTGGGCATGCAGTAGCCTACACGATCGGTCCAATTTTTAAGCACATTATCGATTGTGTGCAGCTGTATTTCACCAATGGCTTCACGAATATTGTCCTTTAAAGCGTCAATTGTCTCTGGCTTGTCGGCGTAACACTTATCTTTGACGGCACCCCACAAATAATAGTGCAACGGTGTCAAATCGCAGCTCCGAGGTGGCCAAACAACATCAGCTCTGTGGCTGATAATGCGATCTTCAAAAACAGGGCGCACAACTTCGAGTGTAGCTTCGGCTGTGTGGCACGTAGCGCCATCCTGCTGAAACCAAATGTTGCCAATATCCTCCTCTTCAATTTTTGTGAACAAAAATTCGTTCAACATGGCCCGATAACGATCGCCATTGACTGTAACGGCCACTCCTTGCTCATTTTCGAAGAAAAATTATGCCTCTGGACCAAAATCCGCACCAAACAGTGACTCGTTTTGGGTGCGTTGGCTTTTCAATGTATGCGGGCGGGTTTTCTGTGCCCCAAATGCGACAATTTTGCTTGTTTACATACCCGCCAAGATCACAATGAGCTTCATCTGGAAAGATGATTTTTTTTTGCCAAAATCGGCATCTTCTGGCTTAGGCTGCCAATAAACACTATGAATATGTGCTCTCCGACACGCTCTCACAAATTTACATGAATCTTTGACCTTTGACCTGTTAACCTACAAACGAAATGTCCATTATTCCAGCGCCATCAAAGGGGGCCCTCTGTATACAGAACTCTAGATGACAATAAAGACCATGAATATGCAGACAACGCGTTACTTCTTGGGTTCTGCCCATCTATGCCTCTGAGTTCTATACCGACCACTTCAAAATGTTAAATAGAGTAGGCTGTAGAATATTACGAGTCTATCAACAGAGACTTCCGAACTTTGACAGCTGTTAACGGCCATCTTGTTGCAGTTCAGTTAGTTGTCATTTATTTAGTTTGTTTCGTCAAATCATCGTGGACGTGGATAAAGCATTCAACAACGCATGAAGATATTCAAATTCTTCCCTCAAATGAGGTGTTCTTTTCGGTTAACGTAGCCCGCTCTTCATCATTTTCAGAGAGGAGACTCAATTGTAAATGAATGGGGACGTGAAAAAAAATCATCATTACTAACGTTTCTTCGCTTGGACTGCATATTCTGGACACCAGCTACATTTAGTTTCAAAAGGAGGGCGTTATGAGCCACACAACTGATGTCATACTGGACATTCTACTTGAGTGGTTTGAGGGCATTGTCAGCTCATGTGGAGATGTTGTGGAACTGGTCGCTGACATATTGCGATTTGACCCCGTTGTTGTGTATGCGAATAAATCACAATCTAAAGCCAACATAATCCACGACATTGGTCAAATTCAGCGAGATTTATGCGTCAGAGTTTTAGGAAATGGGAAATTTCAGATGCCTTCCATCCAGAGAACCCTTAGAGAACCCACATTTGAATGATTTTATATTACACACATAATGGCATCAATAAGTCTTTCAAATGATAATATCTTGTTTTATTTAAATTCAAAAATAGGAAGTTCTTAATGAAAAACCCAATTTATTAAGTCTTCTGACGTTTGATTTTCGATCAAGTCGCCTGAGCAGTGTGTTGAAAACTAAACAATGCATCATGGTTGATGGGATTTTTTCTAAATATCTCGTGATTTACTTGGACAACCAGCCAGCCGCTCTAGTCCAAGAATTTAACGTGTTTCTTATGTGTGTAGGCTTCTAGGCATAATTGCATAGGTGGTCAACTACCAGGGCATTTAGAGAGTCATAATTTGTAGACTGTTAGAAGGCATAGGAATTTTTTTTCCTTTTTTTCGCCGAGGAGGCGTAAATGTACCTAACCGCACCATAGAGGAACTCGTCACATCCTCCGTGGAGCCCTCACCCACTAAATCCCCCCTCGTCTCCTGTGGACTTGTTTGTGCCCACTCCGGAACTACGGTGGTATTACTTCGGAGTGGATTCCTTTTGGCCCTTTGGCCCCTTCATGCTCATATCCGCGTCCGGATTGCGAATCGAAAGTTGAGGAGTCATCCAAACGTCTCCACTATTCCTTTCGTCGAGACCATCGTCTCGGTTACGCTCGGCACGTGTGACAGTATCACCTATGCCGACATGCTTACTCGTTCTGCAGCTTCAAGATCTCTCTTCTTCTGTCTCAGAATGCGCACTACGTAATTCACTACCGAGGTCCAATTTTCACTACTCGCAGTCATAACCCCGACAATATTAGCGGCTGTGATCGTTCCGACTATTGACGTCAGTACAGAGCGATAGCTCTGCCAGCGTGCACACTCGAAAACAGTGTGCTCTGCTTCATCAATTACCTCCCCTTCCTCGTACAGGCAGTAAGGGGGGGGGCGGCCTTGCCCATACACTGTACGGTACGCCGACGCGACACGCAATGCAGCCGTTCTCTGTACCGATACAAGTGAGTTTGCCCTCTTCTTAACATCTAATGTTTCGGCCCAAATTTCGCTCCCATAAAGCATAATGCTGATTCCAACATCCATCAGGAGTCTCCGTCTCGCCGGTCCTCCAATATTCGCCATTAATCTGCTGAGCTGTCCGACGATCTTCTGGGCCTTGTTAGCCGAGTACTGAATCTGATACGAGAATGTCAGTCTGGGGTCCAGCCTTATTCCCAGGTATTTCACCGAGCTCTCGGTCCTAATTGCCTCGTTTCCAATGCTCATGTCCACATTAAAGGGGATACGACGACTAGTGATTAGCAGCAAATCTGTTTTATGCATGGCCTAGGCCGTGGGAATCCAACCATGCTTTTGTCCTTAGCATAACGCGTCTCAATTTTCGTTGTGCCTCTTCCGTGTTCCTGGCCGTGATAACAGCTGCGATATCGTCTGGGTATCCAACCAAGAAAGTTCCGTCCGGCATATCCTTCCTCAGAATTCTATCATAGCTAACGTTCCACAGGTCGGGGCCGAGGATAGATCCTTGTGCCGCTCCTGATGTTATGTTATGATGCGATTACCTCAGTTTAGCTGGGTATCCTTCGGTCACAGAAACATGAGGCTTAAATTTTTTAGCAACATGAGTACACATTCAGTATTGCTGGATTCCTGTTGATTGATCGGGATATTCTGATTCTCACAGACCATCGCCTTTTTGGTCGGTAGCTGTGAATCTGAGGATGAGTAGAAGCCTACTGCGTCTGTTCCAGATCTTTTGTTGTGCCTATTCCAGGTCTTTTGTTGTGGATCCTATAGGATAATATAATGGGTTTAACCTCGTTCCTATGTGATGGGAACTTACTTTTCTAGAAGGGGATACGAACCCCAACTTAACTTGTGAAAGACTATTTGATTCGTTTGTAATTTAGAATTTTCTCTCAACCCTCGTATAAGCGTTTTAATGTCTATGTTGTTTCTTGTTATTTTCTTTAGTATTTTCAGTTTCTTATTTTCCTTCTGTTTGCATCCTTCATTCTATTTACCAATCAAAATGGCATGTATTATTGGATAGCAATATTGCTGGAAATTTAGATGAAGATGCAAAAGAAGAAAATCGAGTAGCTGTAGAGCAGCAGCAGCAGCACTAAAAGTGGCATTAATAGTGGCAATAGCGCAGTGTATTGTTAGTGGCAAATGGCTATGTGTTGTGCTGTGCTGTGCTGTGTTGGCACCACTCAGAAAATGAGCATATCAATGGAGAACAATTTAACTGCCATTGTTATCAGTTTTTTTTTTATTACGATTTGATTGAATCTATTTTAAAACTAATGTTCACATTCACATTTCATCTTTAGCTTTACCATTCAACCAACCTCCTCCTTCATCTTCTTTACTTCCTTTCTCTTAAAATATATATGTATTGTGGTAGTAGTATTCGTAGACATATAATACGATTTTATTTTTTATTTATTTATTTTTTTATTCTTCTTTCGTTTTAGGTACGTACATATCTTATACAAGAACAAGAAGAAAATTTAAATTAAAAGAAAACTGATGGCATAAATTGAATTATTCTGCAATACTTTAGCGCGAACATTTCAAAATGTGAGTTAAAAAATGTTGAGTAAATTTATAAAATTCTAAGAAAGTGGTTCGAAGGTCGTAGGTCATAAAGATTAAGAAATATTAAAACACACTGCTCTCAAAGTTATTACCTAAGTAATGATTTACATTACTTTTTACATACTTTAATCACAATTAAATTTGGCACGACATTGGAAAAAAATTAGTCCTACCATCCTTGAGCGTCTTTCTCAAATTTGTGGCTATCGAGTATTGGTTCAAACTTTTAGACTCACGATCACTTGATTATGACAGTGTTTGCAGTATGTGCCTCTGGCCTATCTTGTCAAATCAAACGGATCGTGTAACGCCTAGTCTAAACTTCGATGGAACCTATCGGATTAAAATATTGTCCACACAAGATTTTGTTGCAAAACCTGTTCTGTGCTTAGAAGCGATCTCAAAATTTATTGATGGCTCGAAGACAAAAAACGGGCACTGGGCCGGATGTTTATTCCAATGAACTTTGAGTCTCTCTCTCCGACTGTCTCACTTGGCTAGTCTCAAAACATTCTGAACATCCAATAATATTGCGAAAGAGTGTGTGAGCAGTTGCCCCATTGATAGGGCCGTAAGTGCTCCGATCTTCGGATATCAGATGAATTTGATAATGAATCTTTATCTCAATAGTGGATCTCAATATTAATTGATTTCTCGAAGACGGAAACGGGCATTGTAACCTTAATTTATTCTGAGGAACTTGACTTTACTGTCTCTCTCAGACTGTCTCAAACGTAAAGCATGAGGAAGCTTTACGTTATTAAAAGAGCGGGAATTGTTTTCCAGAATTGATATTCGAAACTTTAGATGTCGATATCTAGCAGTGCTCATAAGTGAGATTGAAGAGACTTTTAAGCTGCATGGACTACCCTAGCACTACCCTAGTTTGGTCGACATCGGATCAAGGAAATTAAAAGCTGTTGAACTAGTTTAAAAAATCGATTCTTATGCTTCCTATTCAAATTACGCTAAGCTGGTCTGGCAATGAAAAAAGATACTTTATCAGCAGCCATTAAACTCATTTCCCTACGGATGTAGTCTAAAGGAATGTAAGAAGGCTAACATCTCATTTTTGCCTTCGTTCGGTGCCACTAGTAAATTCAGTCACAGAATGATTTGGGAAGACCAGGTGACCAACAAGAACCCATATAAGATTGAGTATAGATTAAGAGATTCAAGGCAGATGCTACTCAGTTTCTAGCAGAAACTGATGATTTAACTACAATATCACGGATTTAGAGATATATTTTAATATTAAGCTCTTCGGAGAACATTCCTCAGCCTAACTTTCTCACACATTTAACCATCTTAGAGGGTTCTTTCTGATTGGAATTCTAGTGTAAAATCTCGTTTTAAAGTTAGGTTCACATAAAGTATTTTTAATTTTACTCAGAGACCGGGGGATTCCCAAATATAATAGAAGCGAGAAGATAGTGTGCCTGTTGATTAGCCATTATCATGAATTGTGACCAGTGCTGCATGTTGTATTGCAAGTATT
This sequence comes from Sarcophaga variegata, assembly GCA_932273835.1. Taxonomy (NCBI): domain Eukaryota; kingdom Metazoa; phylum Arthropoda; class Insecta; order Diptera; family Sarcophagidae; genus Sarcophaga; species Sarcophaga variegata. Next base: position 12,222,115 of record OW026362.1, read on the forward strand.
CTTGATAGAAGTCAAAAAAGACTTTTGAAGTGAATGCAATATCGATTTAGGTTCCCATCGATAAGATTCGATTAATCATAAATTAAATATATCGCACGAAGTTATAGTTTTTTACCACTTACTCGTTTGCAAATTGGGAATATTTATTTCGGCATCAAATGCCCGAATTTATGAGCATTGTTTAATCAATTGTTTATTGTACAGCTCTTCTCTGTGATCATGTAGTCAGATTTCATTTGTTCGAAACACAGAGTACCCTTATAGTCCCATCAAAATTAGCTTAGTCCAATTAACATTAGGCTTTAATACTGATTTACCTGGTTAAACAGGCTTCATATACGATTCCTTGTTCTTCTGGTTTTCATTATGGATCCATATATCATTTAAAGTGAGGAGTCGAGTCCAAAGGACTTATTTTTATGGCATTCAACCTGTATTGCGAATATGCAAAATTAGGATTTTAACTCCTCTCCTCGTCTTAATCTATTGCGCTACCCAAGTCCCTTGCTGTAGAATAATGCTGCTGCAAGCAAACACTTCAATTGCAGTTTGAGTGACACTCAATGATTTCTTTTTAAACTGTTTTAGGCAAAGTCGTTATCATACATACATACATAATTTGTCATTACAACCCTTCAGTCAGGATTACGACCTAGTTTCTCACACCACTTATGTTGTGTGTGTTAATTTTATACATGAGTGGTGGGACCTACAGTTTAAAGTCGACTCCGAACGACAGATTTATGAGAAACTTTTCATGGCAATTTTTATTTTACTCTCAGGGTTTTTGCCAGAAATCTGCTGAGAGAAAGTCGGCGAAGAAATACTTTTTGTATTTTGTTTTGATGTCTGGCCTGGGGCTCGAACCCTGGCTTTACGTCTAATAAGCCAACACACTACCTACTAAACTACGGCGACTACAAGCCTATTGCCCTGACAAAATTCAGGATGCTGATCGGTGTCAACAACGTATACGTTAGTGCCTCATGGCAGGCGATCTATTGTACTCTCCTCAAATTTTATTGGCTATTCTTATATTTCTTCCAAGCCTGTTGACATGGCAAACTTAAGGATGTTGCTCTGTTCAGCACCTAATATGCCCACGGGTGTTTTCTCTTGGTAGGAGTATGTAAGTGTCTCACAGGATCTACATGTTGTATCGAAGACATACCCACTATCCTCAATCTGTACAGTGCCGACATTTCACCTTCCTGTACTTGAAAAAAAGCTTCAAACAATTCCTGTTCCCGGATTGCTCAGGACTGAATTGCACTGTTTACAGACGTACTCAAAAGACCAGGCCCCTTTCATTAAGAAGCGAACCAGCTTTTGCTTGGTTGTACTACAAACATTAAGGCAAACAATCCATAGTCCTAGGGCCTGACTTTTTGCGTGTAGAATCCAACGTTTCTTGTAACGTTTCTCTTTTCTTTAGCTTGTTACCTTGTCTGGAAGTCTATTCATACTGTAGTATAAGAAAATCTATGATTTAATATGGGGGGCTTGTGAAGTCTTTACTTTAATCTGTCTCTCTCTGTTCTATTCATTAAAAATATGTGTTTAATTTCTTTTAAAACTTTTGCAACTCCATTCCTTGCTTTTAGAGTGTCTTTCCCATCACATTATTAACGCTCACATTTGCCACTTTAACTTTTTGGCCTGGCCTGATTCTGTTTTCTTTCTCTCTCTCGCTTTCTCTGCCCCTTTTTTTCCCAACAAGGCTCACAGGATAATAAAAATCACAAGTTATGTGTTATGAGTAGTCCTTTTATTTTATAACCAGGATTTAAGCTTGTCCTTCTGTGTGTAGCTTCTCTTATGACTTGTCTTGACACGGTATTTTTTTTTTCTTCTTCTTACCAGCCATATAGATGTATGTGTGTGTGTGAGGGAAGACTAAAGTACAGGATATATGTATGGACGAGTGTAAGCCTACTTCAATTACAACAATGAGCATGTATTTGTGTGGGTGTGTGTGTGTGCAGAAAACGACAACAACTCTATGCAATTTTCAACGATTTTGCCCTTTTTAATAAAAATAATAAGACACACAGTTACTTAGACTTGCGAATACATATGTCACATATACACACATACATACATACACTGCTTTCATCCTTGGCAGGCTTTAACTTGTTGGTTGCCTAACAAGCAACGCGAGCAACTACTCAAGAACGGACGGACGGATGGTAGGAAGGAAGTAAATAAGAAAAGATTTCTTTTTTTCCTCTTTGTTTCTCTTAGTATCCTTAACAATGCCTTTAAAAAAGTAAGAAAAAGAAACGCTGTACGCTTCCACACACACACTCACATATACTATTATATTTCCATGGCATTTGCAGCAGCAGTTACATATGTCATCTTATGTGGATGTGTGTTCGAGAGAGAAGGGAGAAGGAGACAAAGTAGACATTGTAAGGATTTTCTAAGATAGTTTTTCCTAATAAGTTTATATGCTTGAAATAGAAAAGCATGTGAGTTTATTAAGGCTGTTCACAGGTTCTATGACAAGCTTTAACCGTCAGACAGATTTTTATTTTTTATATTCAAATTTAAGAATCATAATCCCAGCACCATGACTCATCTCTTTCACTAGATTAACAGTATATTCTGTCTACGAATAGAAGCTCCAACTTCGGTTTTGAAAAAAGAAGCAAATGCTACCGTTAGAGTCGAGGCAAGAAATTTTTACCCATAATCTCTAAGATTGGCAGACTTATTGCCAGGTTTATTTTGATGTTATTTACTCACTCAGTCAATCATTTCATTTGAAATTTTGGATGTGTTCCCTGGCACTCAAAGTTCGTAATGACGGTAACAAATTTTCTTTAAACTAGGTCGCCGTAGTCTAGTAGGTAGTGCGTTGGCTTCTTAGACGTAAAGCCAGGGTTCGAGCCCCAAGCCAGACATCAAGACAAAATACAAAAAGTATTTCTTCGGCGACTTTCTCTCAGCAGATTTCTGGCAAAAACACTGACAGTAAATAAAATTACCAGGAAAAGTTTCTCAAAAATCTGTAGTTCGGAATCGACATTAAACTGTAGGGCCCGCTAGTCATGTACAAAATTAACACACACAACATAAGTGGTGTGAGAAACAATGTCGTAATCCTGACTGAAGGGTTGTAAAGACCAATTATGTATGTTTACGAATAGAAGCTGCAACTTCGGTCATGAAAAAAGGAACAAATTCAACCGTTTGAGTCGAGGCAAGAAATTTATACCCATAATCTCTAAGATTGGCTGACTTATTGCCAGGTTTATTTTGATGTTATTTAGTCACTTAGTCAATCATTTCATCTGAACTTTTGGGCGTGCTCCTTGGCACGCAAAGTTCGCAATAATGGTAACAAATTTTGTTTAAACTAGTGTAACAGTTTAGGCTTTTAACCTAAGTTATCTAAAAGATATGCGGATGAAGAATTCAGATTCCATAAAATTAAACCAGATTGCTCTGTAGTAGGGTGTTAAAGAAAATGTGAACTCGTCAAAACTTCTAATTACCATGGAATTAACTCACCCAGCATAAGTGATGTGATCTCAACTTAAGCGTCTGTTAGAAATACTATTTGCCGTTCGGCCACTCGAATCTTATGAGCTTAAATCGAAGATAATATGGGACGGTCTGGGGAAGCAGGTTCAGCCAGGCCGTTCGAACGACATGGCCGAGCCAGCGCAGCCGCTGAATATTAATACGTTGCACAATGCCTATGTTGTTGAGGAGATCATAAAGCTCACTGTTGGATCAGATGCGGAAATCATCGCCAACACGCACTGGGCCGAAAACTTACTTAGGACTTTTCTCTCGAATACTCACAAGGCTGCTGCATCAGTGTACTGTTGATGACTGGTCGTCTGAAAGAGCACTGCGTAGTCCAAGTACATCTATTCAGAACAGACATGATCTTCCGACATATTCTCAAAGCCGAATAGTGCTGTCTAGTGTCTTCTTCATACTCCCTAGGCAGTAATTTTCTTGCTTAGCGATTAGCCTCCAGTCACTATCTGCTTTCGAACATAGTCCAAATACACATTTAATAATGGGAATAAACGAGGGTAATTCTTTTCCAGCAAAGGCAGACATTAAAGGAATTTAATATATCGTGCCACAAAGAGAATTATTTTGTTAAGATGCCGTATGACAGAATTCAGGGGATTAGAGCGATCATTTCAATCCAGAGCCCTGCTTATTGCGACGTCTAACAGCTTGCAGAAGACAGATTTTTGAGAAGCTTTTCATGGCAATTCTATTTACTCTCAGAGTTTTTGACAGAAATATGCTGAAAGGAAGTCGCCGAAGAATTTTTTTTTTTAATTTCGTTGTGAAGTCTGACCTGGTGCTTGAACCGTGGCCGTACGGTCTAATAAGCCAACACTAGACTACAGCGACTTCAACGACGTCTAACACCTTACAGAAGAATTTAAAAATTTCCGCATCATCGACTTTATATCCTGAACAGCAACAGAAGATTTTTTTTTTTTTTTTGAAGGGGTGTCTACTTGTACTCCAGTAGGGTCCTAAGCCCATTGCAGAAATGTATGGACATGTTACATGTAGTTCATATATACATACATACATAAGTAGTCATTACAACTCTTTAGTCATGATTACGACCTAGCATGCCGCATCACTTATTTTGTGTGCGTTAATTTCATACATGAGTGGTGGGACCTACTGTTTAAAGTCGATTCTGAACGACAGATGGCTTGAGAAACTTTCCATAGAAATTTTATTTTATTACTCTCAGAGAGTTTTTGCCAGAAATCTGCTGAGAGGAAGTCGCCGAAAAAATATTTTTTCAAAATTTCGTTTTGATGTCTGACCCGGTGTTTGAATCGTGGCCGTACGTCTAATAAGCCAACACACTACCTACTAGACTACGGCGACTTCAACATGCGAAATTTGGAAACCAAGCGCATTAAGTAGCGCCTGTCTGCATTTAGGAGAAACTTGCTAGTTTCTCTTTAAAAATTAACGCACTCCTCCCTATCCGAAGTTATAGAATTTAGAGGCCATCCTCCCTCCTTCTCTCGAAATATTGAATACTGATGCTATCATCCCTTTTTCAATTTTCTCAAAAACATTTTCTCTACTGCTTGCTAGTGAAAATTGTGAATACCCCTAATGTTACTGCAGTCTTATTCATCTTTATGCCACCTCTATGGCAAAGACTTCAAAATTACACACACGGTACTGTATGCCTGCCTCTGTTCATGTACTCGTATTGTATGTAATATTATGGCTATGCATGGCAGCCGAGCGAAAGTCTTAAGTTTTCGTTTAAGTTTTTCAAGCTGTTTGGGTACTCCTATTCCATGAATAGGTTGGTTGGTGCCAACGTTAAAGTCTTGTGTGTGCCTGTGTAGTATTTCTTGACATAAGTGGGTTACAACACGCAATTGTTAGACCATCACACTTATGCATACACACACACAGATGTATGGTACACTGAGGAGCCATGCACTAGTTTAGGGCATAGAGTTTAGGATTTAAGATTTGATGAGAATATGTGAGACTCTACAGTTGACATTTTCATTATTACTTGGGGGGGTTATTTTAAAAAAAAAAGAAAAGAAAAGCAAAAAACGAAATATTTTTCTACGGTTATTACAGGGATTTAGTTTTCTTTTTTCTCTCATATTTTATAGTTTTTTTGCTGCTTTTATTGCAGTAAAGGTGAAATATTAACATTTAAATTATAACTGAGAGAAAATAGGACACATTCTTTACAAAGGAATTGTTATGAAGAAATGTCATACAATAAGGTTTCTCAATAGATGGGGATCTCTAGCTTTGTGGTTTTATTTACACGAATATCTTTTCTGTTTTCTGCTGAGATGCGTTTAAGCCGTGTACGTTCTTCTCGTCACAAGCTCGTCATATTAGTGTTGAGTCTCGATCCTCATTTTAAGTCTACTATTGCAGTTCAAATGCTCAGGCTACTTTTCCATAGCCTGATACATAACTCAAATCCTTTGTCATTGCAATTACCCTGCAAAGGTTAGAGTGTCCCAACTCGGTTTCTAGCCTTCTTTTCATTCTTTCCTTTCGTCAAACATACCCTTCTAAAGACCTCCTGCTACTCCACAAAAATGCCTCATCAGACGCGTGAAAAATACCCACCATTTCTTACGTGACTGAGTATCCAGCCCGACCTAGCTAATTCAGTTTTCCGTCTCGGATCAAACTAAGATTGGTCTGGCTATAGCATAGTAAATTTTGAATGGTTCAAGAATTCTATGTGTTAATTGGAGTAAGTCGCCGTGGTCTTGTAAGTAGTGTGTTGGCTTATTAGACGTAAAGCCCGGGTTCAAACCCCCCAGGTCAGACATCAAAACAAAATACAAAAAGTATTTTTTCGGCGACTTCCTCTCAGCAGATTTCTGGCAAAAACTCTATGAGTAAATAAAAATTGCCATGAAAAGTTTCCGCCACTCATGTATAAAATAACACACACAACATAAGTGGTGTGAGAAGCTAGGTCAAATCCTGACTAAAGGGTTGCAATGATCAATTATGTGTGTATGGCCATTTTGGAAGCGGTGCAATGCTTGTTGAGTGGCAGAGAATTTTGTCCTGAAAAACTCTTAATGTACTCGGACAGCCAAGCTGAAGTTATGTTCCAAACAAACATATTTTCAATACCCAACTTTGTTCATGGATATCGAGGAGTTCTCAAGAAAGGATTCCGTGGCATAGGGATATCGTTGGAATATACATTACTGCTGAACTGCTAGAACCGGTATACAGCTAGCAATCTCTGGCATATTACATGGTACAAGGATTTCAAATGCCTCACTTAAATTAAATGTTGTTTCACCGTTTTAAACGGAACCTCAATCTCTTTGGCAGATAAAGTTGGCGGGTAATATTACGAGGCCAGACATCAAAACAAAATACAAAAAATATTTCTTCGGCGCCTTCCTCTCAGCAGATTTCTGGCAAAAACTCTGAGAGTAAATAAAAATTGCCATGAAAAGTTTCTCAAAAATCTGTCGTTCGAAGTCGACTTTAAACTGTAGGTGTGAGAAACTAGGTTGCAATCCTGATTGAAGGGTTGTAATGACCAATTATGTATGTGTGTATGCAAAATTGCGAGACTCTGTTGGGCATCGTATGGATAGGAGGAGGACCTATTCAGTTTTATCCTTAAACCGTTGGGCCATTCCATCGCTTAATAGTGATTCTCAAGGGTGACTGTCCTTTTGGTTGGTATATCGCAAGACTTGCTATTCCTGCAAATAATTTCCACAGGAGCTGTGTATCTAAGGAGAAAGAGTAGACTTGTGTCAGCAGTACCCTGTTTTTGTTATAAAAGGTTGCAGGTTTTTGAGCTATCACTTTCCGATATACTTGACCGTGCTCTCTTATATAAAGATTGCTGCAACAGCAAGATTTATTTTTGACTTGGGCTGGCTTCCTCTTGGGAATATTTCATCTTTGGGATGAATATTGATTGTGGTACCGCAAGGGGCCTAAATGTTGGCTAAAGTCGGATGTCTTTTCTTCAGAGAGGGTTTTAGAGGTGTTTCTGGCCTCTCGTTCAAACGATTTGATGTCTCTGGTCTATGTTAAGTCATTGGTTTTCGCCCAGAAACCAGCAATTATGCATTGGAAGCTTACATTCACACTTGGCCAGATTTATTCGAAAAGGTTCTAAAAAAATTGAAGTTATTGAATGGGCCACCTTGTAATTTGTAGTCGCGGGACTATATGTCGGATTTCATATTAAAAAATGAATTCTTTGAGATTATCTGCCAGGTTATAGTAAAAGTATTAAGAAAGCTAAACGACATGAATTCTAAACGAATACAAAAAAAGTGAATTGCCTATAATGGCAGTCTGGAAATTGGACTTGGACTGTTCACTCCGGCTGCCGAACTATTGCAGCGTGTTTCAGGCGGATGTGATGGCCATCTACCGAGCCGCGCTCTGGCTCCTCGCATGCGGTGTTCCTTTCACCCGCATCTCGATCTTTTCTGATAGCCAGGCTGCCATAAAGTCTCTATCTAACGTTGCGAATAATTCCAGAATCGTCAGAGAATGACGCCGCTGCCTCAAACTTCTTTTTGGGCGCTTCACCGTCACACTTGATTGGGTTCCCGGACACTGTTACATTCTGGGAAACTGCAGAGACGACAAGCTAGCCGGAGCTATCGCACTACTTCCGGAATCGTCTTCAACAACTTAGGAATGCCACTTACCTCGTTCAAGCTGGCCATCGCGCGGAAGTTCTTCTGAGACGCCAACCTATCCTGGATCAATGAGGAGTCCTGCTCCACCGCTAAGCTCACTTGGCCCTCAGTGGATAGAAGGCGCACCAACCAGTTACTTGGACTTGGTCGTAACATCATCTCGATCACAGTGGCCATTCTTACCCACTGGTATGGGTAGACACGTAAAGAATGCGGCTCCTATTTAACGATTTCTGCCGCGGATGCAGATCCGCTGAGGAAGAGGAGACTGTTATCCACTTTCTTTGTCAATGCCCTTCTCTTGCGAGGTGCACATATAGGCTATTTGGCTCTCCAACCCTTGTCAGGTTGACGGAGCTATCGTCCATTGATGTTCAGGCTATAGCCTCATTTATCAAGCTTTCTAGCTTGTTTTCCAGCGTGGGGTAATCGTGCTTTAATATGTGCAGCCCTTCCGCTGAATAACTTCTCCCTCCTTGGTGCGGAGGAACTCGGTCAGTACAAAGACTACGTTTCACCTGTGGCGTCACAACGGGCCGCTATGAGTGCTCAAGTGAGCTTTTGGTATGGAAGCTACCACACTAATCTAACCTAACCTAATGGCAGCCTATGCAAGTGGGTGTTGGTTACTCGGTTGTCGGTGTCTGGCGGACCATTACATCCCAAACCTAAGGGCCTTATTCACCTCAATTACCAGTAATTGTATCATTTTATGGAAGAAACATTTTCAATCCTAACTAAATAAAAATCTTATAGTGCAAGTCCTCTACATTTTTTTGTGCTAGTGTTGCACTATTCATCATTTTAAAGACACCATTCGACAACACTTGCTAACACTTGCTTCGTCTAGCACTGTTTTATTGAGTATCAATGCTTCAATTACCAGTCATTACATCTTTTAAACCTGTCCACATTTTGACATTTTGTTTTTTCTTTGTCTTCTCTGTAAATCTGCCACAGACGGACATATACAACTCCTCCTGGCTCTGTGTTTAACCTTCCAGTTGACAACATTCCCCAGACTTTTCTGTTGCCACTAATGCCTTTGCCATTTCAATTCATAACAATTGTTCATTGTTATTTAAACTAAAAACAACAAAAAAGAAAAAAAATGAATAAAAAATCAAAAAATAATGAAACGTTCAAAAAAAAGAAAGCAAAGAAACTGTTGGCAACATTGTCATCAGGGTTATCAAGTCGTGTGACAGGTAGCCCTAGTGTATGTTTAACCTTTTGCGCTTTCCTTGTCATTTTTCATCCCTTTTTTGTGTTGGGCAACACTGACAAAAAACACACAATATGGAGCTGCAAACACCAAACAAAGACTACCAACTGCTCCAGTTGTTGTAAAGGAGTGGTGTTGCTCATATGCTTGCTTGTATTATGGATTTAAAGAAAATCACAAAAAAAAAAATTTTTGTTTCCTTTCCTTGTGCCATCTTCTTCCAAAGAAACTTCTTCATCTCATGTTGTCTGATTACACATTTCTTTGGGTAACACACAATGGGAAATGATACTTTAAATAATTTCTGTCCTCCTTTTCGTTTCTTTTCTTTTTTTGCCATCTTTGGTATGTATGTTTCAGAGTTTTGCCATCTCAAGTCGGTGAATAATAGAATTTCTTTTGGGAATTTATGTCATCCATCGTTGTCTTCTTTGTGTTGGATTTGGTTTGACAATAAAAGCAAATATTTGCTTCAAAAGGTTGTAGAAGGTGTAGCTCTTGCTCTCTCTCTCTCTCTGTCTCTCTCCATTTATGGGTTATTGGACACACACACACACAAAACCCATATGAATGTCTGAATGGAAGACAAGAAAATATAATTGAATCCTTAGATGGCTATGGAAATGAAAAGAAAAAAAGGATGGCTTAGTAGGAAGTGATCACATATTAGATGATGACTTTGAAGAAATGTTACTGATATGCTACGGGATCATGCGGAGTCTTACAAAAATTTAAAATTTAATGAAGCGTATGCAAATATATAATTCGCGGTTAATATCAACGAACGCTTGGACCTGCTGCCAGCTTAAAGGCGATTGGTCATTACAACCCTTTAGTCTGGACTACGGCCTAGCTTCTCACACCACTGATGTTGTGTGTGTACTTGAGTGGCGGTACCTACAGTTTAAAGTCGATTTTGAACGACAGATTTTTGAGAAAAATTTTCATGGGAATTTCTATTTACTCTCAGAGTTTTTGCCACAAATCTGCTGAGAGAAAGTCCCCGAAGAAATATTTTTCCATATTTTTGTTTTGATGTCTGACCTGGGGTTTGAACCGTGGCCAACACACTACCTACAAGACTACGGCGAATTCGAATCCGAAGAAATATTTTTTCATATTTTTGTTTTGATGTCTGATCTGGAGTTTGAACCGAGGAGGAGGATGGCGCGTTGGCCAGTCGCTCCCTTGATTGTTTTCTGCACCGTTTGAAGGTTGAAGAACGAGGAAGAGACTCTTTACCACTAAATGTGTTACTACCCCACAAGCGCAAACGCATACATGAAGTCTGGAAATTTCTGTCGTGGAATCCTTTAGGATAAGAATTGTTGGACCGATATTCCTATTTTGATAAAAGTTTTAGTGTTAGATGTCACTCTTATTGGTAGTTGCCATTTAATATGATTTATTTCTTTAGAATGCGTATGCATAATACCAATAATATTAAATAATTTGCTGGTGATTGTAATATTAAGGCTGGTTCTTTGGGTAACTTTTTGATCCGAATATTCTTATTTATATTGACTATAGAACGGCTCTAAGATTTCTACAACAACTTATATGGTTACACACACACAACACAACATAAAAGGTGTGAGAAACTAGGACGTTCTATAATGGGTCAATTCGACCTCCGGGTAATGTACTTGTCTTAATTGAGAAGTACCCGTCCTCTAACCTAACCTAACCTATATGGTTAGGCAATGTGGTATATGAAATGTCAAATTATGTCATGTCAACATTTGTCATGTCATGTCATGATTTGTGATGTCATATCATTATTTGTCATGTAAGGGCTTTGAGCCCTTGGACGCCACTGTACTAATTTTATCCAACTGCCACTAAAATGGTATGAATTGATGCAGAATGGTCGAGTTGTGTATGTACACTTCAATGCCCAACGTTCAATTAACTTTTTCATATCATGTCATGATTTGTCATGTCAGGTCATGTGACATTATGTCATATCATATCCTCTTATGGCATGTCACGGCGACATTCCATTTTAGGAAATCAATATTCAAGCTAATGCATCTGATACAGATGATATGGATAATGGTATTCAAATTCTAAGAGTCATTTTTGGGAGCCTTTTGACTATATTGCGTTCAATTGCATTAGAAATGATGGCTTTGAACAGTATATCGAATCATTGCATATTGTTGAGTGCTTTAATGTCTTTGGAAAATAATTTTTAAAGCATGCAGCTGAAAAGTTTTACCACAATTTCCTCGATTAGCACAACTGAGGAGAATGGAAGGCCTGGGCCCAACAATTGACAAGAAATCTCAAAAAAAAATGTCAAAAGAAATGTCGAAAAAATTGTATTTCCATTCATTAACAGTCCTTTAAAGTTTAAAACAACAATCAGTTTAATTTCCCCTCTTGAATGGCGGCGTTAAATAATAAAATCCATCACCATTCACTAGACGAACGGACCACCACCACTGTAAACTTTATTGTCCTGTTAATTTGTTTAAGAAATTGAAAGAATACGAGAGGGACCACCATTTTAGTTTATATAGTTTTGCAATTGTCTTACACGCTTTTATTAAGATTGTTAATCAATAAAAATCGAAGACGTTCAATAAAAATGAAATGAAACGAACGCGCATCATCATATGGATTTCTGCTATACTTGCAGTTTTTCTTTTATGGTCCAGTTGGTCATTAAAAGAAAGAAAAAACAAAAAAACCTCAGCAGAAATAAAAACCACAGCAACTTCTTTGTTCTTAAGCAATGAAATCTAAAACGTGAAAGAAGACAGTCTTTAGAGAAAAACTTGGGTTTCTTTTTTAAATGCGGTTTAGCCACCATACCTTTTAAAGGTTCCATTAAAACAAAATCCATATTTGTTACACAGTGTAAACGTTTAATTTTTTCCCCGTTTGTTTGTTTATTCATGTTAAAGGTTTGTCATTGTTTTGCCATAATGTTCGTTAGTTGCCGTTGCCGTTGCCATTGCCGTTGATGTTGCTTGATTTGCTGTTTGTGTGTTTTGAAATTGTCTTCTGCGAAAGGTTATCACACTGTGTCACTTTAGTGACGATCTTCGTTTTTCGTCTTTTTTTATTATTTTCTCAGTTTCTTGATTTTTATGGGACATTAGCTAAAGAAGATTTGAAAATATTGCGTCGTTTTTATGCATGTTGCAATCATTCTTTTGTTAGTTTTAATCAAAAATAATTCTCTTTTTTTGTTGTTACATTTACAAAATATTACAGCCGAGGACAGAATAATGGCATTATAAGACAAACAATTGTTATGCGGTTTATTAAAATGGACGACTTTATTTCTAATCAATACCGTTTCAGCTGACAGCTTTTTATAAACAACCACCACACAGGGAATAGTCCCTACTCACCCATATTTTTTTTTTTAATTGGTCATTACAACCCTTCAGTCAGGATTACGACCTAGTTTCTCACACCACTTATGTTGTGTGTGTTAATTTTATACATGAGTGGCGGGACCTACAGTTTAAAGTCGACTCCGAACGACAGATTTTTGAGAAACTTTTCATGGCAATTTTATTTACTCTCAGAGTTTTTGCCAGAAATCTGCTGAGAGGAATTCGCCGAAGAAATATTTTTTCATATTTTGTTTTGATGTCTGGCCTGGGGCTCGAACCCTGGCTTTTCGTCTAATAAGCCAACACACTACCTACTAGACCACGGCGACTCACCCATATTGTGCGTGTTAATTTGATACATGGGCTTTGGATTCCACAGTTTAATGTCATCTTAGGTTAGCTTAGGTTAGAGGACGTGTACTTGCCAATTAAGACAAGTACAGTACCCGGAGGTCGGATTGACCCATTGTACAACGTCCTAGTTTCTCACACCACTTATGTTTTGTGTGTTAATATTATACATGAGTGGTGGGACCTACAGTTAAAAGTCGATTTCGAACGACAGATTTTTGAGAAACTTTTTCATGGCAATTTTTATTTATTCTCAGAGTTTTTGCCAGAAATCTACTGAGAGCAAGTCGCGGAAGAAATACTTTTTTTGTATTTTGTTTTGATGTCTGGCCTGGGGCTCGAACCCTGGCTTTACGTCTAATAAGCCAACACACTACCTACTAGACTACAGCGACTTCAATGTCATCTTCGAACAACAGATTTTAAGACACTTTGCATGGCAATTTTTCTTTTTCTCACAGTTTTTATCATACTGCTGAGAGAGGAAGTCACCGCCACAAATATTTTTTCATTTTTCGTTTTGTTTGCAATGTTTGAGCTGAGGTTTGAACCACAGGCTATCGTCTAATAAGCCAACCAATTAATTATTAGACTACGGCGATTTTCATGTCTACATTAACACGATCATCGCCACGATAATATCAGAAAAATGTTCACATGGGCCACGGTAACTTTATTAGATAATTTCGTTAAAAATTTATCAAGGAAAGTTAATGTATAACAGAAATTTTTTTTGCCAAAATTCCCGGAAAAACACTATTTTTATGTCAGACATATACGACTGACATGGCCCTATATTTAAACTTTTTTTTCGACAAGCCGTGTCAGCCTTATATTTCTGACGCATCCAAACAAGATACAACAAGTATTAACCTGTTGTTTTGTACACAGCATCGTTTGCGTCGGACATTTGTAATTCACCAAATCGCGTACGTCAGACACATATGACTGACATGGCACATGTAGAACTTTTTAGCGTCAGAGACATATGACTGACATGGCGATGAACATGTTAAGAAGCAATTTTTAATTGAGCAGGGATCATAACGACAACGAACTGTTTGAAAGCAACATTGTTGTCTGAGAAGGCTCCATGTATTTTCTAAATTCGAACGATATCCTACAGTGGCCTACCACTAATGCTAAATAATTTTAACAGACTTATACTTACTGCAGGCGTGATGAAAAGCAAACAATTCAGAAAGAATATTATATCGAACGACTGTTAAACTTGGTGAATTCTAAACTTTGTTTTATAACGTGTATAACTAAAAATTAAACATTGTTTACAAACATGATCGAAGCAACGTGTAGTTATGAACCTTAGACTAACTTGTGGCGTGAGAACAAGTTTATGATTGTATATATATATTGCCTAGATACCCTATAATAGCAATATGTTACTAACATTATAATACACATGAAGTCTTAGATTTTGTTTACAAAGTAACGATAACCACAACATAATAACTTTGAACCAACTTGTAGCTTGAGAACAAGTATATAATTAAAATCCACATTGCTTAGATACACATGTCGCTAACAACCTTATACCTACTTATAGCCAGAGAACAAGTTTATATTTGGAATAAAGACATTGCATAGATATCCTATAAAAGCAACATGTTGCTAACATTTTTATATACCTGAAGCCTTAGATTTTGTTTACAATGTACCAGTAGCTACAACATAACAACCTTAATTCAACTTGTAGCCTGAGAACAAGTTTATTTTTGATAACAAACATTGCATAGATACATTATGAATGCTACATGTTGTTATCATTTCTATATACATGAAGCCTTAGATTTTGTTTATATTGTAACGATTGCCAATTTAAACATTGTTTAAATGCATGATCTTAGCAACATGCCGTTAACAACCTTATACCAACTTATAACCAGAGAACAAGTTTATATTTGGAGTATAGACATTGCATAGATACACTATCATATCAACATGTTGTTAATGTTTACAATTAATATCAACATTGCTTATATACACTACCTTGGCAACATGACGTTATCATTTTTAAATATTTGAAACCTTATAATGTAACGATAGCCAATTCAAACATTGCTTAAACGCATGATAAAATCAACATGTCGCTAACAACCTTATACCAACTTGTAACCAGAGAAAACAAGTTTAAAGTTGGATTACAGACATTGCTTAGACATGTTGCTTATATTTATAAATACACGAAGCCTTAGGTGTTGTTTACAATGTAACAATAGCCACAACATAACAACCTTGTATCAACTTGTTGCTTGAGTACAAGTTTATATATGAATAACAATCATTGCTTAGATACACTATCATATCAACATGCTCCTAACATTTATATATGTATACATGAAGCATTAGATTTTGTTTATAATGTCACGTGCAACACAACATAAATATTCAGGAATATTAATTATGGAAAAGTTTTCACTCCTTTAACATTGAAAACAGAGGATCCCCATATTGAAAATTGAACAACTCGTCCATTTTCATTGCTAGTCTAACCCGAAAAAGTAGAAGATCCTAAGCCATACAATAAAATGTCATTTAATCTGTGATGGAATTAAAATAAACTAAATTTTATGTTAACTCATTATATCTGGTCCCCTCTCCACAGAATGGTTTTGGTTTCATCAATGGTGTGGTTGCTTCCCACTCTCAAGCTCTGATTCAGTTTCTCCCCGACAGTTCCATACTATTGTCAATTTAAACTTATAAGGGCTGAGAGTTGAAATCTGTCAGTAAATATTGCTATGACTCGGCCTTTTGAACTAATTCTACTTGAACATAATACTTCTTTCGATGGCATACACTTCCGCTCAGAAAATAACTACAAGTTTCTTTCTAAGTAAGCAAAATATTTCAGTATGAGTCATTACAAGCCTTCAGACAGGATTGTCACCTAGCTTCTCACATCACTTGCATATGTTGTGTGTGTTCATTTTATACATGTGTGGGGGGAGTACCTACAGTTTAAAGTCGACTGCGAACGTCAGATTTGTTTGAGAAACTTTTCATGGCAATTTGAATTTATTCTCAGAGTTTTTGTCAGATTTCTGCTGAGGTGAAGTCGCCGGAGAAATATTTTTTCAGATTTCAATTCGTTGGATATGTCTGACCTGGGGTTTGAATAGAGGCCTTACGTCTACTAAACCAACACACTACCCACTAGACTACTACTTCAATTACCACTCTTATTTAAGTCATAACCTTTCATTTGTGAACCTATCTTGAGTGCCAGTGGTGGAGGTATTGGTTGATTGATGTCAAGAGAAAACGTGACCCACCTCTTCACAACAACAATTTTAAACAGGCTTTACAACGCGGCTACGCTTGCCATTAAAGCTAAAAGAAGAAAATTTACTATTTGGCACAGCTCTTCGATATTAGATAGCCAAGCGATTTAGAATGTCGGTAAAGTCCTGTTTGAAGATTTCATCGTAGATTAACTTAATAACTCTATGTTGTAATAATACTTCTAATACTCTGCTATTTTATTACCCTCAACTGTAGTTTATCTCACCACAAAACAATGGTCTTTTCATTCAGCAATCATGTTTGAGATGAACTTCTTGTGCAACGTTACAACACACTCTGAAAAAACAGGCAGTTTTCTTCAGGTCTTATCTCTCGTTAAGCCAGTCTTGGTTGGTGTCTTCTGTCTTTGTCTTTCTTTCTTTTTCTGCTGCATAATAAAGAAGAAGACGAGACAGAAGAAGCAGACTAACAAAAGGTTATCACTTCTATAGTATTTAGAGGTCAACTTGGCCATGTTTGCCCCTCTCAAAAAAAAAAAAAAGAAAAAAAAAGATGGAATATTAACAGCAACAAAAGAGAAAAAAAAGGAATTATTCTTGCAATTGTTGCAAAAAAAAACCTAGAATAAGAGTGTCTCTCCAGGAACCACATGCATAAACAACAACATCAACAATTGTTGTGTCCAAAGTTTAACTAAAAATATTGCATTTGTTGTTGTTATTGTTGTTTTTATTTTCTTTATTGGTGGGCTGCCATATTTTTTTTCTTTCCTTCACCAAGTGACTAATCTTTTATGGCCAAGTACAACAAGAAGGTGGTCTAGTCAGCACAATTGTTGGCCATTAAATATGACTGTTATTGCCCCTCTCTTGTTGTTATTGTTGTTGTTGTACTTGATGCATATTTAACCATAACGATAATGACAGCTTAAACCGTGAGTAATTGAAAGAAAAAAGTAGAAAATGTTTTGAAGAAATAAACGCGGAGTATATGGTACGTATGAATAGCCAGCCACATAGCCAGTTTCTGTTTTTTTTTTTTTTTTTTTTTTTCATTATAAAAACGCGTTTTGCATACAAAAAAATAATTGTATTTCTTTTAATGTCCCCACGTATTTAATGGTTCTTTATATTATCGATCTGATACCGAATTAACGAGGGTTGTTTAAGTTAAAAGCCATAAAAGAAACTTTTGTTTATTTTTTTTTTAGCTAGAGAAAGATAGCCAAGCGGAGGAAAATATCTTAGAGATGAGTGAAGTTATAGGTTATGTTAGGTTAGAGGACGTGTACTTGTTAATTAATACAAGTACAACGTCCTAGTTTCTCACACCACTTATGTTGTGTGTGTTAGTGGTGGGACATACAGTTTCAATTCGACTCGGAACGACAGATTCTTGAGAAACTTTTTATGGCAATTTTATTTACTCTCAGAGTTTTTGCCAGAAATCTGCTGAGAGGTAGTCGCCGAAGAAATATTTTTTTTCTTATATTTTGTTTTGATGTCTGGCCTGGGGCTCGAACCCTGGCTTTACGTCTAATAAGCCAACACACTACCTACGAGACTACAGTGACTTCTAGAATGAATTTATACTGGAAATGAATTTTCATTTTCCCTTTGGATCTATACGATCTTTTAAGAAAACCATTCATTCATTTGTTGAATGAACATTCAAACAACCAAACCGTTCAATATCCAAAGCTATGACGGTCTACTAGCATCGGCAGACGATTATCTGAGACAAAGTTGTTTAAAATTCAGATTCTGGCATGATGGATTTCTGTTGATAAAGCATCTGCATTTCTTTCCCAATTTTTCCTATTTCGGAAGGATAGGAAATACTTCCACTCAAAACGAAGGCATGGATTACACCATGAGGGTTGTAATTTTAAACCAATGCACTCATCTACGAACCCAGAATGGTCCAACCTCTGTGTGAGTCGTTCAAATATCTTTATGGCGCGTCCATGTCAATAATTCCTGACCTCTCTTACAACTTAATCCATTTATATCGCTACAGATTCAATTTGTCAAACTTAAACTGCTCAACAAGCAAACTACAAGCTTATAGTGGAATAATATTACCTTAATAGGAACTTTTTTATTGTATATGACAGATAACCTTGTGCATCTCTTCCCTGACCAATTTCCTTAGTGCTATGCGTACTCCAGTGTACTTTGGTAATAAAAGTTACCACTTCAACCTAAGCTGACCTAACAGAAAACCTTGTGTTTAGTTGTTATGTAGGATACATATTTAAATGGCCATTATAACCCTTCAGTCAGGATTACGGCCTAGCTTCTCACACCACTCATGTTGTGTGTGTTAATTTTATATACATGAGTGGCGAGACCTACAGTTTAGTCGACTCCGAATGACAGAATTTTTTGAGAAACTTTTCATGGCAATTTTTATGTACTCTCAGAGTTTTTGCCAGAAAACTGCTGAGAGGAAGTCGCCGAAGAAATATTTTTTATATTTCGTTTTGATATCTGACCTATAGAACGATCCAGCAACTAATACTAGTCAAAGGGGCACTGATCGCGGATATTGGTCTCTCAAGAGTCAAGAGGGAATTGAGAACCTTCGGGGATGTAAAATATATGACACTACGCCTTGAATTCTGAAGGAAATACACAACGTTCATTCTGGCCAGAAGAGCGTAAGTTCGCTATGTACGATGAACCTCATTAGGGACTCCAAACAAATCTTCACTTCTGGTTCAAAACTATATGAAGCCGTGGATGAAGGCAAGACTACCGTAGTCTAATAGGTAGTGTGTAGGCTTATTAGACGGGTTCGTATATCAGGTCAGGCATGAAAACGAAATACGAAAAAAAAAATTTCTTCGGCGATTTCCTCTCAGCAGATTTCTGGCAAAAACTCTGAGAGTAAATATACCTGCCCTGAAAACGTTTCTCTAAAATCTGTCGTTTGGAGTCCCCACCACTCACGTATAAAATTAACAACATGAGTGGTGTGCGAAGCTAGGCCGTAATCCTGACTGAGGTGTTGTAATGGCCAATGTATGTACGTGTGGAAGGCAGAGGTAATTATCTAGAGGAAGTGTAGTCTCATATTTGGAGAGCTTTTGAACTAACTCATCGTTATTGCGATTGCGTTCTATACAGGTCGTCTGTGATCTTCTGACTCCATTCTGGTTCTACCAAATATGAAGGATTACATGGCTTTCTCAATGGATTCATATTTCACTGTCCGTATTTGAAGCAAAAAGTTCGATTTTTAGTGCTCAAGTAGTATTGGAGATTGTACACAAAACAACATGTCCTTGTTTTTTATAGAGTGTTTCCCAATCATGTGCAAATAGTACTTAGGCCTCGCAACCATTTCATAATATTTGATCTCTTTGGTGGCACTGAACAGTCTTTTTCGTGCACCACCTCAGTGACTTAATGGGGAAAATATCCAAGCAAACATTTTGTGACGACGTTTTGTCATTTGTAAGCAATACAAACCAAATACTAAGCTCAACTGCTATCAAATCTGGATTTAACAAGATTTTATCCCCTACAATTGGTTTTTTATACTGCCAAGTACCTCTTTTGTTGCATAAAATCGTAAGTCCACTATGGCTTCCATTAACCCTCGTATATCTTAAGCATAATTTTTCCTCTAACATTTCACCATCCCTCGCATAATTAATGAAATAAATAATATTTTGCATTCAGAGAGCGAGTGTGTATCTTTTTGTTGTTGAATTGTAATAAATACTCAGGCGCAATTAAATTGTGGTCAAAAAGTTTTCATCTGAATAATTTGTTTAAAACGTTATGAATAAATGACTCATTTTGTATAACCAGAACAACAGCAATGATAACAACAAGAATTTGAGGCAATAAGAAAACCACACACAAAATTATTTGTTTAAACAAAAAAAAAAAAAAAAAGAAACAAACTGTGTTGATGTGTGTTTTGTAGTATAATTTGTATGTACTCGTATGTGTTTGAGTTTAATTGTTTAAATTTAATACGAACACAAAGTACATACTCAAAGGTACTTAACAAATCCCTCTTCAACATTTGAACCCCCTCTTATAGGTCTACATGATGTGCCACACAGTTCAAATATAGCAGCGCATGACTTTGCCAATTCCATTTCCATTTCCATTATTGCATGTGGGGGCGATGATTTGTTGGGTTGCCGAAATTGAAAATTTGATCTCAAAAAAATGTTTGTTATGCTGGTTTCCAGTTGTTTCGTGATTTGATTTTTGATTTTCGTACCAAAAAACAACAAAAAAAATGAGAAAATAATTCAACGCAAATAAATTTTTGAAAATTAAGAGTTGAAATGTTTCTCAATCAGTTTAAATTTGATTTGTTTTTATTTTTCTGTTTTTAATCTTTGAAAATTAAAGATTTGTAGCTGCTGCTGATAGAGGTCTGCTTATTTTAAAATTATTTTCTTTTTTTTGTTAAATTTATTGGTTCTGATTGATTGATTTCCTTGGGCAATTGAAGGCACTTTGAAGTTCTCGTTTCATTGGTTTATTCCCCTAGAAATTCAATATATTTTTTGGCTAATTATTCATGTCAAAAAAATTTGAAGTGGACGAAATCTAGTCATGATGATGGCATGTCTAAAATTAAGTTATTTAACGGACATTATTTAAATGAATATTTTGAATAAAAAAAAAGACATCTTAAAATTTTGAATGTCCTCGTTGGAAAATGAATAATCAGAAGAGATTTTGAATACAAAAGACGTCTTAAAATTTTGAATTTCCTCGTTCGAAAATGAATTTTCATAAGAAATCAATTCCTCATTCCAAAGCGAACTCAATTTCCTCGTTCAAAAATTAATTTTCAGAAGAGAGATCAGCTTGAGATGTATCCAGTCAGAGCTGGACTTTATATCTGTAGAATCGATGAGACAATTATCGGAAGTATAAATGCGGTTTCTTTAAATCCGAAGTGAATTCAATTAATGCGAGCTGATTAAGGTAGTTGAAGTAGCCGTAGTCTAGTAGGTAGTGTGTTGGCTTATTAGACTTGAGGCCTCGGGTCAAACCACAGGTCAGACGTCTGCAACAGAACGAAAATATGAAACAAATATTTCTTCGGCGACTTCCCCCTCTCAGCAGATTTTTGGCAAAAACTCTGATAGTAAATCAAAATGCCATGAAAAGTTTCTCAAAAAAAAATGTGTCGTTCGGATTCGACTTTAAACTGTAGGTCCCGCCACTCATGTATAAAATTAACACGCACAACATAAGTGGTGTGAGAAACTAAGACGTTGTGCAATGGGTCAATTCGACCTCAGGGTACTGAGGTGATGATGTGCGATGCTAGGTTGTAATACTGACTAAAAGTATGTATATGTATGTACATATATTTAAAGTATTATCGAGTATTCGAATACTTAGAGATAGTCAAACAGTCTTGCGAGCCTTGGTTGCTTAGAAAGGGTGAAGCCACGGTTCCAACCCCTGGTCAGTTTAACAAAATGAAATTTTAATATTTTTTTGACGATTTCCTCTCAGCAGATTGTATGTGTATAAATTTGCTATGAAAAAGTTTCTTAAAAATTCTGTCGTTCGGTATCGTCGTTAAAGTGTAGGCCACGCCACGCATGTTTAAATTTAACACACACAACATAAATAAGTGTTGTGAGAAACTTGGTTGTAAACCTGACTGAAGGGTTGTAATGACCCGTTATGTACATATGTATGTATGTATGTATGTATGTATGTATGTATGTATGTATGTATGTATGTATGTTTAAGACACTGCCGAGTATACGGATTCCTACAGATAGTCAAACAGTTTTGAAAGCCTTGGTTGCTTAGTAGGGCAACAGGCTTAAAAATATACATGGTCATGCGGGCAATGTGAATAACCTAAAAACACTAACTTAGCTGGCTAAATTGTTATATCAATACCTAGAACCGACTGATGCGGCTATCGATCCACATTCTTCATTAAAAGTTGGCTAATGTGCGCGGACTTTGTTGTTTTCCGTATAACAACTATTGCAGGAACTTTAATGAAGTGTTCTGAACTATAAACGAACAGTAAATGTGGAATACATAGGATGTCTTTCAACAATCTGGCGTCTATAGAAGCATGTGGGCTCTATGGGTTCTACGAAATCTCGAAATGTTTTAATCATAATTGAGACCACTGATGAACAATCTCATCATTTCCGGTTAAAATATAGAAAGTTCGCCCCTATCTATCTCTCTTGCAAGCCATACAATAAGAAATGGTCAGGCAGAATAAACGTTTTGTTAGACTATTTGTGAGACTCATCGAATGAATTAATTTCGATTACTGCGGGCTTATCTCATTCGTAGATCGGATAATGCAGATCACATGGTTTGCAGGATGACCCTACGAATGTATGCTTGTTGGGTTCTTGTACCTCTCTCTCATAAAATAGTATGTAGCTTTCAAAGTACCCCACTTTCTTGTATTATTTATTTTAATTTCAAAACATTTCCAGAACCATGGGGGACTAACAGCCACTCCATTACTCAAGATACCCTCGGATAAATCTCTTATTTGTTGATTTTCCTTCTTATCCCTACTTTCTATATATCATAGCTCTGCCCTTCGCTAACATATTCAACGCGGACTTACATCCAAAAGTGTCTCTAGCGCTGTCGAGAGACAACTTCTCCTTATAAATGTCTCTTTCCTATCAATCTACATCTAAACTGTTTTCATATTTCTTCTTTCTTCTTTCATTGCGCTGACCATCATAATCTATACGTGATATTCAGTAGGTTATGTTAGAGGACGTGTACTTGTCAATCAAGACAAGTACAGTACCAGGAGGTCGAATTGACCCATTGTACAATGTTACAATATTCAGTAACTTCAACAATTTGAAACCAAGTCTTATAATTATGGAATCCTTAGAAATTCTGTTTATTGAAGCCGCTACCTCAGTTTGCTCTCTCTTACTATTACCAAATCCGTTGTCTCTATTTTTCGTGGAATTTTCTCACTCAAGCATTGAATATTCTTCTATTGGGGAAGTTTTTCCCCTCGTGTCCTATCGAAATCAAATTCATAAGACTTTCATCATACAACCGGGTGTTGAAACTTAGGGTGTGGTCCCCTTTCTATTTCATGTCCAATCTACGACATAGGAGGAGTGTGCTCTCTTTATTAAAAAAAAAGAAATTTCTACCTTCTTTGCTGTTCAAGGACTCCTGGACAGAATCCACTATATCCACGGAAACTGTGCGCATGGAACTACACGCTCTGTATGGTTTCCTTTGTAATACTCCAAGCCATGAGCAGATATGCCCCATAGTACGGAGACAGGAAGGAGCCCATACTCTCTCAGAATTTTGATTGGTAGTACAACTTTGAAGTCGCCGTAGTCTAGTAGGTAGTATGTTGGCCTATTAAAGGTGAGACTGTGGTTCAAACCACAAAACGAAATATGAAAAGAAATATTCTTTTGGCGACTTCTTCTCAGCAGTCTTTTGGCAAAATTTCTAAGAGTGAATGTCGAAAAGTTTCTCAAAAATCTGTAGGTCCCGCCATTCTTGGATAAAAATTAACACAGAGAACATGGTTGATGTGAGAAACGAGGTTGTAATCTTGATTAAACGGTTGTAATGACCAAGTAAGTATATAAGTACGAATGTCCCAGGTACTTTTCAAAAAGTACTTTCTTATGCTTAAAAGGTACCATTTTTTAGGTACTTTTTAAAAAAATTCCTATTTTTTATCGTATGTAAGTACGAGTTATTATGACTCAGGTACTTTTCCAAAAGTACTTTTTTGTGTATTAAAAAGGTACCAATTTTTAGGTACTTTTTGTAATAATTTCCATTTCTTTAGTTTTTAATAAAAATTCAAAAATTTATTTAAAAAAGAAAACATGGTTATAAACATCAAATGTTGCAATAAATTAAGATTCATAAAATGCCAAGATACGAGTATCAGGATAATACCCCCGATTTGTTTTGTATGAATTTTTTTTTGTTTTTTCTAAACTCCTCCCTCTGCCTACTTATGGCTGCCAATATTTGTTATAAAACTGCCAAATTTATGTTGAATTTCAAGCCAACAAAACAATGCAGAAAGAAGAAAAAACGCTTCTCTTTCGTTAAGCAAAAACCTCACCTAGAAAACCATAAATTTTTGGTAAAATGCCAAAAATAAATTCAAAAGCCAACAACAACAACAACAACCACTACTACAAAAGCAGCAATGAGAGACACACATCAACAACAATAGCAGCAACAATAAAACCAACACTATTGGTCGCAACAGCGACCAATAAATAAATTGCACTTTAAATGGCTCATTATGAGGCGCAATCTAAACGATTGAATCTTTTGCGGTCACATTAAATATGAGACTTTGGAAATGTTTAAATAACGCAGCTTTAAATGGCATGATGACTAGCAAGCCAGCCGGCAGGCAGGCAAGCAGGCAAGCAGCCTGATTAACTATGCTGTGCGCATGTATTTATGTGATGATAGAAGCGCGTTAGAAACACTATTAGCGATAATTGTTTTATGGCGATTTTTCGTTTGGGAACCAACAGCGGAAAACCGCAAAAATTAAACACAAAAAGAATTGAAAAAAATTATTTGAAAAGCATTTTCGAAAAATTAAAGGAGACTAAACAAATAGTCACAGTGGGGCTATTCGGTTTATTTCTGTATAATAAATATAAGGAATTACTGTTTGCTTCTTTTTTTCCACTGTACTGCTACAAACAAACACCCTCATCTCTTGCAATGCCACCCAACAATGGTCATGCCGTGTGGTAATAGATACTGAGAGACTTTATTAAATTTTTAAATGCTCAATAACGTTCAATAAATTGTTTATGGCTTTTTGTCAATTGTTTCAATCTCTCTCTGTGTGTGTGTGTCGTTTGTGTTGATATTTTGTCTTCAATCTTTTCAATGAGTTGCAATGAAAATCGAAACCACATTTGAAAGAAATCGTATTGAATGCAACACGTACAAATCTTGCAACTTTTTTTTATCACGGTTTCGATTTCAAATTTCATTAAGTTTGGCTATTTGTACTGTACTTCAGGCATTGGTTGAACATTAGTTGGTTTTAAAAGCAGGCCGCCACTCGGTGAATTAAAATTATCACTCACACACACTTCTCTGCGCCTAAATAAATTTAGAAATATACACTCACCAGTTTCCTTTTGGGATGCATTAGGTTGGTTAGTTTAGGCAAGTTCCTTCAGTGGTCCATATGGCCATTTCTGTTACCCAGTATGGGATAAGCCCCCTTGTCATGATCTGTTAGTGGTGGGCTTGAACCGCTCGGAGCTTCATGGGGTGCATTAACGCTGCACAGTTTCCAGGAACGTATTCTGATGATTATTTCTCATTATCACAGACACTACAAATTGTGTTCATGACAATTCCCACTTTGAATAAGTGCTTCTTAGGTTTAGGTTGCAGGACGTGTACTTGTCAAATGAAACAAGTACAGTACCCGGAGGTCAAGTTGACTCGTTGTACAGAACAGCCTTTAAGTGAGAGGACAAAGGAGGGGATGGGAAAAAAGGAGAGGAAGTAGGAAATGGAGAAAGTGCTTCTTAAGTCTGCAAAGCTCTGTCAAAGGGCTAAATGCTAAACTTTTGCTACTCTTTGATTGTTTGACACATAGCGTTCCTCTTATTTTAAATCCTCAAACCCACTTGATTTGAGGAGAGTCTCATCTTCCCTCTATCTTGTCTTTTTCTGAGTAACTCCGCCAAAAATCTCTTTCCAGTCCATAAAAGGATTCTCATTTCATTAGCGGCATTGAAGCTCCATTCTTTGCCTGCTCATCTCTGCTCTTCACCATAAATTCCTAAATATCCTGGAACTCATTAGAGGACAAAAAACCGATTTTCCCTATCTAACTGAGAACTGAATTCTCGGATCTGCAACCTCTGCCTTTCAGATGGTATTGTGCTGTATACTCTCCATATTATTTTCGATTTAACCTCATTGGATTATAAAGCTCGAATAGCGGACTGACTGTAAGATAGTATTACAATGTTCCAATCAGTGTTTCTTGTATCCAAGTTGAACTGAGCACATCTTTCGATGGCGTAGATTCTCACTTGAAAGATACCCATGTGCTTGAAATATCCACTCTACCGCAAAATTTTCTCGATCCTGTTCTATTCTCCTTCTTTGTGGCATCCGTGTACCACAGAGAAAGTGGCCGGAAGGTTACTCGTCTCACTATCATAAGTGCTTTACTCTGAAGCTTCGTTGCAAAATATTGTATCAAAATTATTGACTAGTCAATACGGAAGAGAGGGCTAAAAACGTAGCTGCCAAGCACTTGATTTATTCGAAACAATGTCCTGTGATGATCGACCATTATCTTAACCGTAGCCTCCAAAAGTTTTGGTTCTCAAACCGGCAGCTCTTTTGTAGGAGAGTTTCTCATTGCACCGGTTATGTCAACACACGTTGGTCTCTGTATATTTTGTCCGGCTACACTTGATACATTCCTAGATTTGCTTTGCTTATGATGCTCTCAAGTCATGGCCTTGATCATGAGTGGCAACTGGCCTGACCATCATGATCCCCATGGTTTTTCTCCAGGCCTTCTAAATATCATTATGGGGCATGTCTTGGGGTACTCGAAATTTTCTTTTCCACGTCAGTTTACTATCCAGTATTATTACTACATACTTTAACATAATTTTGTGTGATACCAAATATTCTTCCATTTTCATTTAAAGTTTCTTTTTACCCCCTGACACGCACCACCGTCTTAGCGGCTCAACATCTCTATGAATAATGCCACAAAGAGTCTCTTTTTCAAGTTATCTGTTGACATCAGACCTGCATATGTCATTTGCTTATCTTTGGCAACCTATGGCCGCCTTATTAAATTTCATCAAGAGGTCATTCACATTAATGGTGAAAGAACACCATCCTTCGGGCAACCTCTCTGGTTGTGCCGATTCTGAATATTTCTCCTCCTGCGGTTTTCTTTCTACATCGAATGCATGGGGTATTATAGGGTCTATACTCCTATTCTATTCAATATGCTTTCTTATGACCTCGTGAGAAATGTTAGCAACTACTCCCACTATATCTACAAAAACGCACATGGTTGCCTCATTACCGTATCAAAACTACATCTTGATTTCACTATGAGTAGGGGTAGACTGCAATCGAAATATCGTGTCCAGTTTTTCCTCTACTATACAGTATCGCGAAGTAATTGGAAATACCAACGACACTTTTTATTTTGAAGCAGCTAAAAACCAACAACAGAATGAAACATAAATTGTGGGCAATTATAAATAAACGGTTTTGCCGTGTCTGTCTGTCTGTCCGTCCGTCTGTCTGACTGTCTTAACCGAAAATAAACTGATCAAAATCATTTGGAAGAAAAAAAAATGTAAAATAAAGACAATGAATAGTAAAATATTTTGAAAATTGCCAAAAATGGTTAAAAAGCCCCCCAAAAAAAGCAAAAAAAACGTTAAGTCGAGCCAAATAAATATGTTTGTGGGGGTAACAAGAAAACAATTCGTATGGAAACTAAAAAGAAAAAAGAATAATTTTTTTAAATAAGAATTCTATAAAATTATGCAGTTTGACCCTTGAGCAGTATTACATGAATACGTTTATCGCCACAGACATGGTGGGAGAATATAAGGAGAAGTGATGTGCAAACGACAATTGCGAAAAAGTTTGTAAAGAAATCTTAGTTTACAGAGTTATGAAGGCATACTCATATCGAGATAACTGGAATACCACAGGTCTTAAAACTGGATTCACAGGAACCTCAAGAACTCGGTAAAAAATACTCTTCGATTTTATGAACATCAATAGCCGCTATGATACACCATCAAGCTAATTAGTATCCCCACCATTCCTACAAATCTTCCAAAAACATTACTTAGATATACCATTAGATGTGGATGAGGTGTAGTGGTTAGAATGCTAGACTATAAATCCGAGCAATTCAAGTCTAAAAACGATGCAGAATAATTACCACAGGATCCCTACATTTACAACGAATATAATAAGAAGTTTAAGTAACATCATATGTGCTGTCGTCGTCAAGGTTTCTCAGCTCTAAACGCAAGACATTTGCATAGTTAGCATTGTTTCTATGCAACGGCCGATGGCAACTCACTCTATCATCCTAGAAGCTACGATAGTTATGGAAATTAAAAAAAAATGAAAGATTTAAAAAAGGTTGAAGGGATGCTTTCTGGCAGGCCTATGTTCCTTTATGTATAGAAAAGCATCAATAAAAACCATCAGATCACACATCAATTGTACATTTGTGATGTCTTTGCAAATTATTTGATTTCATATACTACTCGCACGGAGATCGAAACACACTGGGAATCATCATTAAACTCACATGACGCCGCCTTAGTTTAGTAGGTAGTGTGTTATCTTATTAGAAGTAAGGCCACGATTCAAACCCCCCAGGTTAGACATCAAAACGAAAATATAAAAAAATATGTCTTCAGTGACTTCCTTTCAGCAGATTTCTGGCAAATAACCTGAAAGTAAATAAAATTGCCATGAAAAGTTTCTCAAAAAATCTGTCGTTCTAGAGTCGACTTAAAACTGTAAGTCCCGACCATTTATGTATAAAATTAACACACACAACATATGTAAGTGGTGTGAGAAACAACAGATTTCTGGCAAAAGCTCTGAGGATAAATAAAATTGTCATGAAAAAGTTTCTCAAAAATCTGTCGCTCGAAGTGGACTTAAACTGTTATGTATTTAACATAACTTAACTTGCCACAAGTTAATCAAAAAGATCGTGGCTGCGTGCTAATATGAAGGACCAAAACGGTACCAAAACATATCAATTAGAGTTCAGTAGAAAACATTAAAAAAAAGTACTCAAAAGGTACCTTTACCCATTCTCCGCCAACAAGTTTTTTTTTTCATAAAATGAACACGTGACTGACAGCACTGAATGGCAAGTTAAAGTAGGTTCTCAGTGTCAGTCACTGGTGACTGACATAGCCCTATTGGAGTATTCTAGTGCTAGTCACTGGTGACTTACAAGGCGGTCAATGTGTTAAGAATACCAAATAAAGTAGAGAAAAGTTGAGAAAGAATCGTCTTTAGACAGGAAAAGTACTTTTTGAAATAAAGTAACAAATAGGGCAAAAAAATAATATATACACACATATGTATGTATGTGTTATTAAAATATAAGTATGAAGTACCGAAAAACGGTCAAATAAAGTACCGAAAAATAGGCTTTTCTCGAAAACCTATAAAAAGTAAAGTAAACTTAGAAAAAGTACCTGAAAAAAAGTACTGAAAAGAATATGAAATGAAGCCAAAAAAATATCCAAGTAGGAGTACATGTATCTGTTTTAAGCAAAATATTAAGAAAGTACCAAAAAAAATCTACAAAAAAAGTACCAAAAAAAAAGGTTCCAAAAATTTTTTTTACCTTAAAATATCTAAATATCTAAACATCAATCTGAAGGCTTCATGTCTTCTCTCCTTTCCCTTTTTGTGATTAGATGAAAATATTCTTTTCGTACATGATCTGTACAGAGTAGCTAAGCTTGGAGCGTTTTTCGCCAATTTTAGGTTGGTTGGGTTGGGCTTTTCAAATAAGTTTTTGTCGTTTTTTTGTTTTCATTGCAGCGGCCACGAAAACTTATTGCTTGCAGTTGCTGTTGTTGTTGTTGTTGCGGATCTGAATCATGTTGACTTTTGAGAACCTTATGGTGGTATTATATTTAAAAAAAAAAATTTTGTTTCTCTTTTTTTATTTTCTTCCGTCCTGTTTTCCTGTCCGTCCCCAGTTAAACGTCTGTGTGCAGTATTTTACGCGTTTTGCGATAAAAATCATTTGTGCAGCAAAAATGCACACGCTGAGTATGTTTTATTAACAATTTAATGGCCATTTGGTCGAAAAACTGGCTGTGTTTGGCTGGCTATTTGGTTGGCCAAAGAAGCCAAGAAAATACCTACCCAGCCACGTTAAATAAACCACAACTCCTACTCAAACAATCAGCAGACTGCTGGAGCAAGCCTGACTGACTGTATGTCCAACATTACTGTTGCTGCTATGTATTGCTGATGCTGATTGTTGATCTTTAACAGTTTAAATGCGGTTTAAAGCGAATTTGAATTCTTTTTTCTTTTCTTCAATTTCAATTTTTTTTTTTATTCCCTGGCGAGTAGTTTGTTTTTCTTAACCAGATTGTGTTGTTGTCAGTCTTTCATATATGAGTTGGCGTTTTGAAAAGTTAAACAATAACTGAACGAATATTTAAATATGTAATGGTGGGGAGAGGGGGGTAAGTGATTGCACTAGAAAATAAGAATATAATTGTCTTATCATTTATCTAAGCTTTAAGCATCACACTTATTTGTAAGACCGCGTTAGAGAACATTTGTAATTCAACGCTTGAATTTTTTTTGGATTACTTTTCTTATTTTTCCTATTTCATCTCAATTACTTTGAGACGACTGAAAATTATAGTCTCTGATATTCAAATTTTATGTGGGGTTTTTTTTTTGTAATATAGTTGGCATTATTATGCTGGTATTTTACTTTCAATTTCAAATTGATTTTCGGAAACGATTTTCAAATTTCCTAAAATTGTCTAAAATGTGATTGAAGAATACTGAATACAAGGTCAGCAACGAGTATTCAAAACGATGAGTAGATTCGAATCATACTTATAATTTCTGATACTTGTACGCATTCATACTTATTTTAATGTCTTACTCATACTACTCATATTCAAAGTTTGAAATACTCACGGTACTCATACTTAGCAATGCGCATGATGTTATTGATTTCGACTCTTCATGACTCATCGCATCACACCATCACAAAATAAGTATGATTCGTGTATGAACACTGCAATACTCACATGAAGGTAGTGTGTTTGCTCTACTTGCTGTCTTTTTCTTTTTTGTTTATGTGTCTTTCTTCTTTCTTTATAAATGCAACAACAACTAAGACTGTCAATATTGATGAATGATTCGAATCACTCGAATCGTTAATGAGTATTATAAGTATTTTTCTAAATTTATGAATCTGAATGAGCAGGCGTATGAATTAAACATATTTCGAATGTTATGAGTTTGATGTCAGCGTTATACTCATACTCATTGCAACTTGTACTTATAAATCAATGTTGTACTGCGTACGAATGAATCAGAGTAGTTGGATGTCAATACTGTTGACTCACTCATACTCAAAATTTTATGAGTACTTATGAGTAGGGGAAAAAGCGATTCATTGCTGATCTCTGGTACGAACTTCGCCTTCGCTTGTAGAATATCTCTGTAACCTGTTGGCTAAGGTGAAACAAAGTGGTTTTTGATGATCCATGGTTATGAGTGAATGATTTCCCCCATTACGGTAGCCATGTAACCCCCTCAAAGATTAAAGCTTACAACAGAATGGTGCTCATTTTATGGTTTAGGTACTTAGCGTTGCAAAAACGAATTGATGATTTTCACCAGGTCATTAAGTTGTTGATTATTAGCTGCTTACTTAATTGGTCCATGTAGTCAGGATTACAACCTAGCTTCTCACATCACTCATGTGTTAATTTAATCCATGAGTGACGGTAGAAAGTCGATTCCAAAAGACTGAGAGGCTTTTCACATAACAGTTAGGACTACGGCCTAGCTTCCCACACCACTCATGTTGTTTCTGTTAATTTTATACATGAGGGACCTACAGTTTAAAGTCGACTACGAACTTTTCATGGCAATTTTATTTTACTCTCAGAATTTTTGCCAGAAATCTACTGAGAGGAAGTCTATTTTTTGTCATATTTTCGTTTTGATGTCTGAGCTGGGGTTTGAACCGTGGCCTTATGTCTAATAAGTCTACCTACTAGACTACGGCGACTTCAGGAGAGAGGCTTTTCATGACAATTTTATTTTACTCTCTGAGTCTGCCAGAAGACGTTGGCAGGAAGTTGCCGAAAGATTTTGTTTCATATTTCGTTTTGTTTCGAGATGTCTGATGTAGGGTTTGAACCACGGGCTTTAGTTTAATATGACACATTACTTACTAGACTCCAAAACGACGATGTTAAGCTGTAGGTGCTGTCACTCTTGGACCAAACTAACGCACACAACAAGAGCGATATGAGAAACTAGGTTGTAATCCTAACAAAAGGGTTGTAATGACCGTGAACATGAAAAACGGACTCCCCAAGGATAGAAATAATCTCAGCTTTAATTTATTTCATAATAATCCACAAATTTTTGTACCTTTAGCCCTACGTTAAGCAAAACCCCAACTACTGTATTTACTTTGGCATGAGAGTGTATTTTTAATGTTTATCACATGAAAAAAATTCAACAAATTCCAGTTATTACGATAGTATTTAGGCGAAAAATTTACGTATTTTTTTTCGTAGTCCTTTTATAGTACTTTTTCCGTTTATTTGATCACCGCCACCACCACGGCATTATAGTTTCAGAGTGTTTATGATTAAAAAAAAAACCCAAAACTTTGTACACAAATCGTTCATATTTACTTATGTATGTGTATAGTATGTGTATGTATTTATGTAAATTTACGTGTATGTATGTGTATGATGAACATGCATAAACATGACTAAAAAGTGTAAACAAACATAATTTGTATTTGTTTTTACCAGAGTGTTGATTTACTTGTTTACTTTATGGCGTTGAGGATAAATCCTCCAAAAAAAAAGAAGAGGAAAACAAAAATTTTTGTAAATTACTCATACATACATATGTATGTACATACAAACGTAACAATGTAACGTATATTTTAAAGCCGATGATGTGGAATTCAATGCGCAATATTGTAGGATTATTTTACATGTCCACCCAAATATTTTACATTTGTATTGTTAAATCGTTAAGACAGTGTTTACTCTTTTGATGGGACAACTAATGAAGGCGAAGGGTTTGATTTCGGCCATAATAATGGCACTTGATTTAAACAGAAATAGATAACAAATAGTACCATTCACCGCATTTTTTGGTTAATAGACTCGCCAAAGAATCGAAGAAGAGCTATCAGAACAGAAAAGGGTTTGTTTTCAGACATAGCAAAGCCTCACTCACTCCGAAGGTTTACTGTACCTTGGCTGTGAAGTTTCGATCTATCCACGACATAACTCAGATATTAAACTGTTTGAATATGCTTTGCTCCCTTTTCTACTAAGCCTTCTTGATGGTAAAATTATTTGCCAACCGATCAACCGAAATTGTTTCATTTTCATCACAAGAACTGCTGCATAGTATCGCTTAGGAAATGTTAAACGATTTCCATGATAATTCAGATTTAATTAAAAAGTTAGTCAGACACTCAGGAAATTAGGTTGCACAGCCGGTACGCTAATTTACCTCGCGAGTTTTCTAGTCAGCATCTATGACCCGTCATGGTACATTGTAAAACTTTACTTTTCTAGACCAATACTGCTGCCTCGGAAATTCTGTGCCGAAGAACTATGTGCTCTTAGATGCCTAAATATAGCTTTCCATGAAGCAAAACATTTGCAAACAATATGCTGTAGCGATTCTTCTTCCTTTTCATCCAAAAATACATCCAAATATGCTTAACCGTGGGATCCACTAATTACACAGGCCAGGAGGCTGACTCACATTCTGCAAAAGCTGTCATCAACACACCAGGGTTCCCTCTTCCTTACTGATCAATACCATCGCCAAAGTGGAATGCTTGTCCAATTGAGTAAGAAAGAACCACAGCAAGGGACAATATTTGCCTGCAATAGCCGAGAGTTTTTCCATTGTCTTGGAATATTTCACTCTGTGACTAAAAACTTCTGTTTCTATTGCAGGATTCATTCAGAACCTGTCTCTACACCACAAAATAGTCCTTCTTTTTAAAGGAGTATGTAGATTTTTGGTACTAAGACTCGTTGCGATAGACTTTCCAAAAGTCATACAGCCTAGTAGCACAGTTAAGGAGGGAACAGTTCGTCAATTGATTTGTTAGGTTTCGAAATCCCTAAATAAATGGCATAACCAAAGACACCAATACCTTGGTGTTTACTACCGTGTGCAGCGAACTAAAAATCGAAGAGAGCCTCCAGCATTGCTGAAGGGCAAGTTGCCTCATTGCGTCTGTTATGCCAACACATGCTAGTCTCTCTGTATCTTGTCCAACTCCAATTGAGATTTGTACTGTCGGTCCATCACGTTAGTGATGGTATGTATTTAGTGCATAACTCTTAGGTAGCATCCTCTGAATTTTACTGCAAGATGGCTTCTGCATGAAAACATTGCCACAATCTTTAGTAAACACTCATAGAATTTACATTCGAATTGTAAATGATTTTCAGCTTTTTTTTTCTCTCTTTTTAAAGACTCTTCTCTCTAACAAATACGACAACATTGTTAAAAAGTCATCGTCATCGTCGTCATCATCATCATCATCATCATCGCGCAACCACTATCATTTGCATTAGAAGAGTGAAAAGCTGCGGCACGATACTCGCCATTATGATTATGATTACAAGTGTTATTGTTGTTGTTTTCGTTGTTGTTATTTTTGTTGTTTTTGTTAGTTTACAATAATAATAGTAAACAAAACATTTGAAAAATAGTTGATAATGCTTACACTGACAAAAACAAAAGCAATGATTTCATTCCAGCAATGATTTCTAACTTTATAAGGCACTAGGAAAGAAATTTTTTCTTGCATTGCATCCAATTTGCATTGTTTTCTTATAAAACTGTCAGCTTATGTATCATTTACTGTCAGTGAAAATGTTAATATTATTGCAACAGGCAATATGCCTGGCTCGACTTTATCTCCTACAATTGCTCGGGTATACATGCGTTCGTAGTCTTTGTAGTCTAGTAGGTAGTGTGTTGGCTTATTAGACGTGAGGCCACGGTTCCAACCCCAGCTTGGACATCTTAGCAGATTTCTGACAAAAACTCTTGAAAGTAAATAAAATTGCCTTGAAAACTTTCTCAAAAATCTGTCGTTCGGAGTCGACTTTGTAC
Source organism: Sarcophaga variegata (assembly GCA_932273835.1). Lineage (NCBI taxonomy): Eukaryota > Metazoa > Arthropoda > Insecta > Diptera > Sarcophagidae > Sarcophaga > Sarcophaga variegata. The sequence goes on from OW026362.1 coordinate 12,257,453, forward strand.
TGTAGGTTCATGTATAAAATTAACACACCACATAAGTGGTATGAGAAGCTAGGTCGTAATCCTGACTCTAGATCAAATATGTATGTATGTATGTATGTATGTATACATACCTTATGCTTTGGAGAAAGCAGATCAGGCTTGTGTAAGGTATGACTACAGTCATCTTAACGTTTAGAAATGTATGGCTTCCTGAATAATTTATTCTGTGCTCCCTTATGCATATGTTGCATAATATTTTCTTCTTTTCTAAACACTATTTCTCCAGAGAATTTGAAGCCACACATGATCACTTATCAATCCGACTCATATCACGTAGTAGTCCTAGCATGAGACTATCCTGACTTTCAAGTATTCTAATTCCAATTAAAAACGTTAAGACTTCAAATTTTAATCCATTCTGCTAGTCTTTGCAATCTTATCAAAAAAGTCTGCAATTATCATGATGCCCGTATGTAACTGATTTGTAGACAGTAGCATGCATGTCCGTATTGGCATGCTTAACAGTGAAACAGCTGACGTGATGCTCTAAGTAAAATTGGCGCCTTGTCGAGTATTCCTATAAAAGTGTCGATATACGTTCCCATTCCCTGGTCTGGTCAGCAATATAGAACTAACCGAGTTCAATATTGAATTAACAGTAGAGATTCCCCAGTCTAGTTCTCCACCAAACCATAATTCCATAAGTCAGTCTTGTATCAAATAATGGAAGGTCTGCGACCCTTTATTTGAATGAATATTGCAAAGTTGTCTTGTTTTTCCGTGCAATATAACATTCATCGTCCATCTATGTTATCAGTGCAGAACTGCTCAACCAGTCGGTTCTATTTTGAAATCGATTTCGAGGTCGATGTCTTCATTTATGCCTCTTAGAAGTAAATTTTTACTTCCCATTATATGACACTATATGCCATTTCCCGGGGTTGGGGCTCATACCATCTATGTTGTGTACACATACATACATAATTGGCCATTACAACCCTTCAGTCAGGATTACGGTCTAGCTTCTCACACCACTCATGTTGTGTGCGTTAATTTTATACGTGAGTGGCGGTACCTATAGTTTAACGTCGACTCCGAACGACAGATTTTTGAGAAACTTTTTCATCTAAGTTGTTTGCCTTAGTTTTATCAATGAATAGCAGAACCTACAGCTTGACTCGAACCTGAACGATACATTTGCCGTTGTTTTTCATGGCAATTAGTTTATTCTCATAGCTTTTCTCTGAACACTACTAAGAGAGGTTTACCTCAAAGCAATATTCTTTTTATAGTTCTCTTTTAAGAAGTCAGAATAGGAGTTCGAAGTCAGAGATCTCCTCTAGTGAGCCAATACGCCAGTCACTAATACAGTGGTGGCCTTCTAATTAGAAACGATGTTTCTGGAACAGAGTTCTCTGGAGTGACGAATCTAAGTTTAATTTGTCCCAATCTGATGGAAAAACGTATGTAAGACGTCCTCCAAACAAAGCCTTTGATCCCAGGTACACAGTGAAAACTGTGAAACAAATTAAGAAACATACATGTTGCTAAGTCGTTTCTAATTATAAGGCCACCACTGTATGTCCTCCACTGTATGTCCTCCACTTGACTTACAGATATCGAACATTATCTGAAGACTTATAGTGAAGTCTTGGCGTCCTTCACTTTTATTCATTAGGCCAAGTACGATATAACTTACAAGCATAGGCATGTAATGTGCACTGCATAACATATCTTTGCTGTATCCCATAGGCCAACTTTAAAATTTCATTCCCTAATTATCAGTTTATTTAGAACTCTCTCTGTATCTTCGAACATATGCTTGTATCTGCAGACCTTTGTAAGAGTTGTAAAGCTAAGCAAGAGAAGAAATTGGTGCAACACCGTTTCGATTACTGCCTCACTCTATGCGGGCTTAGACTTCGGCAACTTGCATGTCTATTCCATCATCTAAATTGTCTCAAGCATACATATATCACTGATAAATCTGGAGAGTTATGCCAACTTTGGTTATTGCATGTGGTTTGATGTTGTCATTTATATTCATAATGCTCTGGCCTGCTCTAGGGAGGAAGAACCAAAGGTCGTCTGTCGGTCTCTGCAGTTAGTTAATAAGGCTCTTTACAAGTCTACTCATTGAACCCTAGATAGATCAACGTATGTCTTAGAACTTTTTTTTGGTTGAAGAGGAGAATCACATGGATCAGCATTTTTTATGTGAATGATCTCCTGCATTGGTAACTAGACCTATGTAAACTTATGAATACCCAGTAGTACTGACGGGTTCTTCAGGCAACTCATTGATATATGTAAAACCAGATAAGGGAAATGGATATCAGAATAGAACATACGGCCGCCTGCCCTAACTTGTTCTTTCTATCGAAATCTCTTTAAAGGCACAATCATTATTAAGCCAATTCCAAGGACCTATTCTCTTTGTAACTCTTTATCCCAAATATATCTGTCAGTGTAACTAACTCTTTAGATTCTGTTCATCAAATACACATCATGCCTGTGTCCCTTAAGCAGCCACATTATGGTTTCTAGCATCTCTTTCATAAAACCTATGCATATACATACATAAATACCTACACATATTTGTATATTCCAACAGGATAATTTAATTTATTTTATTTACGTCAACGTTTTTGTTGCTGTTGTTGTTATTATTATTGTTGTTGTTTTGTTTTGTTTGTATTCATAAACTAAAAATCCTTTTAGAAAATTATTATTTCAACAGTTTTTCGTAACTTCCCTTTTTAATCATTCGGTTTTGTGTTTGGCTACATGCATCAATCAGTCATTCAGTCAGTCAATGCGTCAATTACTCAGTCATTCATTCATTCAGTTGTTATTGTAAAACTTTATTTACAACCGCATTTTCTACCGCCATAACTACTATGAGTGTTTACTGGCATTATTCAAACAAATTTTAACAGTGCGTTGTAAAATTATAACCATTTTTAATTAAAAAAAATAGTAAAAACGTTTGTTGGAAGAAGAGATCTAACTACGCTTTACTAATCAAATTATGACTCTCAATAGGCATTACACAGTCAAATCGTTATTTATAAGATTGCATTTTCTCCACCACTTATAGCCATCACTGTTCATTTTATTGCATTATAAGGCATTTACTCTCCTTTTGCACTTTAGTTCCCATTCAATTAATTAATTTGTATAAATTGTTTACTTCGCATTAATTGAATTTGCATTTAATTTGTGTGGATTTTACGCATCAAATATTTGCCCCCATATTTATTTATTCTTCAGCCCTTCCCCACACCCAGCCTATTTACCCAACAATGTATGTGTGTGGTGTTAGATGGCCCAACACTGGTCATTTAAGAAAATAAAACGCTTGGTAAAGCAATTTGAAGCGGCGTTGGTCTCGTATAGAATTAACCCATTAATGCCCGAATGCCTTTTTCTAACGGTTACCGTTTTGTTTTTTACACTCAATTTCCTCTCAGGGCATAAAAACTAAGGCAATCTCTGCTTGCAACTTAAGTTGCCACTGGGCACTAATGGGTTAATGATAAACAGGCCAGAATGAAAAGGAGAGTAAATCAATTTAATACTGCCGATGTAAAGAAGAAATTAATTTGTCAACTTGAAGAAGAAATTAAATTTCAACGTAGTCTATTAGGTGGAGGCAGTGTGTTGGCATATTAGACATGAGTCCAGGTTTCAAACCTCAAATACGAACAAATATTTCTTCGGCCACGTCCTCTCCGTAGATTTCTGGCAAACACTCTGAAAGTAAATAAAATTGCCATGAAAAGTTTCTCAAAATTCTGTCTTTCGGAGTCGACTTTAAACTGTAGGCTCGCGCCAATCATGTATAAAATTAACACACACAACATAAGTGGTGTGAGAAAGTAGGTTGTGATCCTGGCTAAATGGTTGTAATGACGGATGTTATGTACGTGTAATTTCTGCACCACAAGTATCTGGTAGATCAACCAAATTCCGGGGTACTTCACTAATTTTCTGCCTCAGTTTCACTGCCATCAGGGCAAATATTAAATTCTCAAACGCTATCACACTCCTATTGAAGTATACGTAATCTATAAAGTAGTATGTTGGCTTATTAGACGTGAGGTCACGGTTCCAACCCCAGGTCAGACTCCCCAACAGACTTCCTCTGAGGAAAACCTCTGAAAGTAAATAAAATTGTCATGAACAAGTTTCTCAAAAATCTGTCGTTCAGAGTCGACTTTAAACTGCAGGGGACTCATGTATAAAATTGACACATACAACATAAGTGGTGTGAGAAGCTAGGTTGTAGTTCTGGCTGAAGGGTTGTAATGACTATATTATATAAGTATGTATATACGAATGCATCAGCGCTCTCATTGTTTTGTTTATTGAGAAGCCGTCTTACCGTACTGAAATTCATTTTAATATGCTCTGAAGCGTACACCATACACACATTAGTACACATTACACTGGATCTTCCAACAGAGATGTTTGTACTTTAACTGTTGCTAAATGCCATCTTGTTGAAGTTGCATCTGTCAGTCTCTGCATTGCCAAATCACCATGGACGACCATATGCAACACTGATTGTTCGCTGAATGGGATCTAGAACAGTTGAGAACTGACCCTAATTTTCATTGATAAATCATCTTGAGACAAGGCTACCAGTTCTGAATGAATGTTTACCTATACAAACGATATTGTCGAATTCGAAACGTTACCAATTCTCATAGAATCCAAGACCATATAATGCATTCCTAAAAAAAATCACTGTTTGGTGTAGATTTTGGGCTGGCGGCGTCATCGGTTCATATTGATAGAAAGCTCGTTTTAAGGATTTCAGAAAGTGTAAGGTCGGAACCTTTCATCTTTTTTATAACTAGAGGCAGGGTACTGACATTTAAGGTGAAAGACAGTGTCTTCCCCTTCCTCAGACATGACTTAATGGCTAATCGTACACATTATAATCAAAAGCAGATATTCGCGAAGAACTCGAAGGTCCTATAATCAAGATCTGCTTTATAGATATAACTCCTTGCTGGCGTATCTCAGTCATTTTGCTTAATAGATGACGTTGTGAATTCTTTATTCCGATCACCTTCGGCTGGACATCTAGTGTCAGTAAATTTTGGGTGCCTGAGAATACTTTGCCACAGTTTTTCAATTGCTAGACAATGATCGAGAAACTGTTCTGTGTTCTGAAAATATTCTGTGGTGTTCAGAAAGAAAAATTATGAAAATGATGGCATCTTGAGAGAGTAAATGGTCTCGCAACAACAAATACGTGCATATTGCAGAGCACCAGGCTGTTTTTAAACGTTGCGTTTGCCTTAGGAATTATAATGCAGTGCTGGCTTCTGTAACGTTCTTTAACATTTGCCGCGAGCACTTATAAACAACCGCCAATGATATCATTAAGGATTGGAAAATGGAATGTCTATGTATAGCATATATTGAAACAAATTAAATTAAAAATATTTTTTAAAAATGCTTGCATTATTCTTCCTCATTTAAAATTCTAAATTTTAACGATGTTTTTCCATTTTATTTAATTTCTTTTTTTCTAACATTTTTTGCATTGTTTTATTTGAAAAATTTAATCCTCTAATGCCAAAAGTAGTTTATTTAGTCTGTTTATTTATTTTAATATTAAAAGAGAAATAAATCGCCCTCCGGTGTATGCTGTAGATTGTCCGTCCTGGCCATTTGACCGTTTATATTTAAAAATATTTAATGTGATAATAAATTTCACAGCACATTATACCAACGACAAGGCACAACAAGAGGTGTCTACCAAGCACCCAGCTGACATTAAATTCAAACAACAAGTTGCAGTTTCACATTCAAATGTTCCCTTAAAAGTGTTCTTCATTTCATCCTTTTTTATCTTTACAAATTATGGCCGTCTACACTTTTCAATTTGTAGTCATCAGCCTACAACGCATGATAAAGTATTTCGTTTTCTAATATGCAGCACCAGCAGCAGCAGTAGCACCAATACTTTTGGCAATTTAATGAATTAAAAAAATCCATTTAATGCAAATATTTCCATTAAATAAATGATATATTAACCAGAAAATGCATATAAACGAGGTTGGCTTAAAAATTAACGTCAATACAGCAAATTATGAATATGCTGGGAATACAAATAATGGTTTTGGTTTAAATATTTGCCATGACTGAAAATTACTGAGAAAGTTGCTGTCCATATGTAGGTATACTACGAGATAACCTATCACATAATGGTTTTGAATACTAGTGGCATCACCTAACCTAACCACGTTAGCCTCTTTGCCCTGCCTCTTTCTACTGATGTGCACTGTTATCAAGAGACACCCTAATTCTCTTGCGTACCAGTCATGCTAATAGTTCTGCCAGGAACGTCAGGATTCTTACACACAATCGCGCAAGTATAAGGTAGTGATACATTGTGTTCCTACTCCTTCCAGTCGCAGCTTCTGCAGTAAACACGCGAGAGGGCGCACAGCCTATGGGCATCTTTCTCTATTAGCCAATGTATCGTGTGGAGATAGATCATGAACTGTTTCGACCTTCCTAGGTTAAGATCAGCCTCAGATGGAGTTGATATGAAGGCAATCTATTCTTTGGTTGCTTAGCAAAGACTTGTGTACAACACTACCGGTGACGGTGACTACAAATTTGGTGTACTTTTTGAATCAGCGAGTCTAACATCTGCGCTCTACGTGATGTCAAAATAATTTGAAAATATCCTCTGCCCGTAAGCATGAAGGATGAGGTGTTTATCTTATATTAAGAAGGAGGAGAGTAAGGTGTGACGATTTACAGGCGATGTTTCTAATGTCCACACAGCGTCCACAGATGTCAGCAGACTTTATCTTTTCTAGAGAGTTATTATGACTTCGGACACCGTTAAGTGTGGTTGCCCAATGCCCATTCCTATTAAATTTAGAGAATTTGAGTTTGGTACAGGAAGAAAGTTTTAACTGCTCACTGTGGTTTAATTTTTTCTTAGCGTGGAATCACTTCATGGATTAAAAAGCGACAGCAAAGGATATCACATTCTCCATCTAAACCTTAGTAAACTAAAGTGTTTGAATTTAGCTTCTACTGCCGCCAATCAGTCAGTTTTACTTTGCAAATGTCCATAAGCTTAATAAAATGGCATTAAATGTACACGGCAATCATAAGGACAATTCTCTAGACTGGTGCAAAGCCCATTCTGCCTTGCTGGTTCTTAACCATTCATCCACCACCATAGCTACCGCCTTTGAATGTCATTATGTTTGCGTAGAAGGGGCTAAGACTCACGGAATCAACGTGATTGAGGTGTTTTTGAATTAATCACAACAATATCGTTTAGAATGTATGCGGTTTTGGTAAGTTCATGTATGGTAACACCTACCATTAACTTCAGCAGAGGTTTGGAATAGATTCCAGAGAAAATTGGACAACGAAATCTATCTTTCTAAGACGGAAACGAGTACAGGATTGGATATTTGTTCTCATGATCTCGCCAGTTCAGTTTCAGTTTTCTAGGCGAAAGTTTAATAGCGCTGTGATGTGAGTTGGAAACAAACGAAGCATTGCGATGATCGAGAGGTACGAGGGATTAATAATACTAATGAGTGTGTTAATAGGGAAATGTTCCTTGGTGTGACTCTAACGCAGGAGCCGTTAATAAACTTGATATATACCATGAATTTCCTTTAGCAAAGAGCTATGTATGATTCCAAATTGATAATTACTCGACATTGTATTTGGGTGTACGTTGTTTTGAGCGTATAGGTAACCTCCTCCCATAGTAACCTCCTCAGAGTGAGGAAACGGAGAAATAAGGTTTCGCGAAAATGCAGTATGCAGTCACATACATTACTCCATAATGCAGTTATATTGGGCACTTTATCGGAATTCAATGAAGTAGCCGTAGTGCGCTCCGTCCAAACCCCCGCTTCGACTTCGACAAAATATGAAAAAAATGTTCTTTTCTGCGAATTCCTTTCTGAGATTAAATAAACTTGCCATGAAAAGTTAAAATGTTGAAAGGCAATTAGGATCCCGTTGGATATCTGAGTGTATGGATGTTCAAATTTTGAATTGAAGAAATAGTGAAGAAACTGCTTTGTATGAGAAGTAAGGCGAATAGGTACTGCATTTACTCTGTGAACATCCTGTTAGATGGGCAATCGTATCACGTTATTCTGGCACCTCAGTAGGAGACTACCACGGAAATGTGACCCTATGGAATCTGATAAGTTTAAGCAGTGCTACGATTTCTTAAAGTGAACAGGGTTAGTGACAACGGAGTTAGTGATAACAGGGTTAGTAATAACGCAGTGAACTTTTAGTAACGTGCAACATTACCTTGAAAGGAGTAACAGCTTGGCCTTTTTTTTTCAATGAGTAAATCAGGACAATGCGGTGGTTTGCTGTAAAAATAGATTTTCAAAACATTTGGTTTGCCTGTTCGTCAGAGTTTGAGAAGTTAATCTATTTTCAATTAATTTAATTAATTTAAGAACATCACGAAGAAAATGTCTTTGTTGTTCTACTTGATATCCTATTGGCTTTGTCAAAAGCTACCAAGTGGTAATATATTTCATAATATAAGCAGATAAATAATATGCTTCAATTCAATGCTGAATTTCATTTTTATTATAAACAATTTTTCTACAAATCTTTGAATTTTATTTTAATTTATTTTTTTTCAATTTTTTTCTTTGCAGGTATGTGTAAACTTTTAACGCTTTTTTAAAACTCCGTAAGTGCATTACTTTATAAAAATTTTGTATATCTGAGGTAATTATATTGATTTATACGTGACACTGTCTTTTGAAGTAATTCAGGGGCAAAAAAAATTAAATTTTTGTTATTAAATCTTAATAAAACATTTTTCATGGCTTAAATGTCCAATTTTACAGTTAATTTAAGTTTGAAGCAATTTTTCTTTCATTCTTTTCATAATTCACAATGAAAACTTCATAATCATTTTTCAATAAAAATCGCCACAACAAAAACACACCTTATTTCTCTAAATTTTTGTGATACTTACGAGACTGAGATTGAGAGAGTGGCTATTATTTATAGTTTTTGATTTGTTATTCAATTTTCCTAAAATTTAACACGCCATTTGTCTATTAAAAGCCAATAAAAGGAAATCCAACCAAAGCAACAAACAAACAAACAGATAAACAGCCTTTGAAAATCAATTCTTTTCAATACAAATCTCCATAGGCTGTTAGGCAGGCATACAGTTTTCTACCTCCAGCCAGCTAATCCACCAACACCAACCTTTTCAGTTTCTTATTGTTCAAGCAAAACAATAGTTTTGCAGCATAATGCGTTGCCTATGCTATGATATGCCGATAATTTTTCTTTTCTTTACGCCTCAACTACTGTGACACAGCAGCAGCGTGCGTTAGTGGCTTTTCTATTTTTCTCCTTTTTTTTTGTCCAAGAAAAATTGGTGACACTTTGTTTTTGGTTTGGAAAACAAACAAACAAATGGTCAGTAAAAGTTAGGCAGACAGACAAATGCGGCCAATTGAATTGAAAATTTAGGTTGGGTTCAACACTCAATGACTGGCTGACTGTATGTTATTAATGTGTTGTGTTGTGTTATGGTATGATATCTCAGGCCTGGCCAATATTGTGGCGACAATCTAAAGTGAAAGTGTAGCTTTTGGTCAAAGAAGTGGGTTGTTTTTGTTATTTTTTAATTAATTTCACCGTGATAATTAATATTGTGCCTAAGAAGATTATCAATCGTTATTGAGACTTATTGTTTAGAATTCATACGCACTAAAGGTATCACTGACTTACCTTTTTACCGTTTTATCGTTTTGATCTCTTTGAATTATGGCCCCCTTAAAACCATTTACTACACCTAATAATGGGGCATGTTTCGTATTTTGCAACTTATGCTCGCCTAACTACATCCAACTCGTCATTTCAAACCAATTTCGGAGACTGCTTTCTACAACTATCATGAGAAATAGTAGTACGAGCAGGCTTTATTTTCCACAAAAGTTTCCAGTTGCTTCCATATGCCTACAACATTGACTCTATTGGGCTTACCAAGCGCCATATTACCAGTACCTTTAGTGTTATTGTATAGAAGTCCGCCAAGATGTTGTCTGAACAAAACGATGTCTGTATACGTTCTCGGCAAGCAGGCAGGGACCTGTAGACGTTTTGAGTTCCAAATTATGGCCGCCACTTACATCTTCAACGTTGCCAATGAATTCATTTATCTTTGCTCTGCTCTATTCCCAGTGAAAATGCTGTTCTTCAAATCAAGCTTAGGATTACTCCTGTCAACAGGTGCTATTTAATAGGCAATTGAGTAGCAGCGACCTCACTCGTGCAAGTAAACTGTTGCTCCTTAAGTCGTTGATCCTCTTTAAGCTTTTCTATGGTGTTACGCAAAAATGCAACTAACTTTGGTGCTTCCGAGAGAAAGTTCTAAGGGCTACGCCGACTCGGTCTTGTTGTTCACAATGGGTATTTGATACCTAACTAAGTGAAAGCTGGTGTAGAAGACGACCTTGTCCGCATTGAAAGAACCAAATTGAAGGAGCCCTTTTATCAATAGTTGTAAGCTTTGACGTCGTCTTTGAGTCTCCAATATCCAGTCAAAATGCTTGTAACTATTCTGAGACCCTTCCTGGATAGTCTGTTGTAAGAAACAAATTTCATTCTTCATTCTTTCTAAAGGGTGTTTTTTATAGAGGTATAGAACTTTAAGTTGCAATAAAACAACGATGGATTATTCGATTGACATGAATTTTATTTATCCGAAAGATAATCTTATGGCATTACATTTTAAATATGATTTCTGGCATATGACCGTTACGGCTGGCGCGGATGTAGTCCAATCTGGACGTCCATTTTTCGATGACTTTTTCCAACATTTGTGGCCGTATATCGGCAATAATACGGCGAATGTTGTCTTCCAAATGGTCAAGTGTTTGTGGCTTTACCGCATAGACCAATGACTTTACATAGCCCCACAGAAAGTAGTCTAGCGGTGTTAAATCACAAGATCTTGGAGGCCAATTCACAGGTCCAAAACGTGAAATGAGGCGGTCACCAAACGTGTCTTTCAATAAATCTATTGTGGCAGGAGCTGTGTGACATGTTGCGCCGTCTTGTTGAAACCACATCTCCTGGTCATCATGGTTATTCAATTTAGGAATGAAAAAGTTAGTAATCATGGCTCTATACCGATTGACTGTAACGTTCTGGCCACCATCGTTTTTGAAAAAGTACGGACCAATGATTCCACCAGCCCATAAAGCGCACCAAACAGTCAGTTTTTCTGGATGTAACGGTGTTTCCACATACACTTGAGGATTACCTTCACTCCAAATGCGGCAGTTTTGTTTGTTGACGTAGCCATCCAACCAGAAGTGCGCTTCATCGCTAAACAAAATTCGCTTATGACAATCGGGAACAACGGTAATCTCGTTTTGGGCCCATTCGACGAATCTACGCCTTACTTAATCATCGTTTGGCTTCAAATCTTGCACGAGTTAGATTTTGTAAGCACGCAAACCAAGATCCTTCCGCAAAATCTTCCATAAAGTGGACGGACACAGATCCAATTCCTGTGCTCGATGGCGGATGGACTCATTCGGGTCTTCCTCAATGGTACGCTCTACAGCTATTTTGTCGACGATAAAATGGACGTGGTGCGCGATACGTTTTCCGCACAGAACCATTATTTTCGAAATAAAATTGAACTATTTGCAAGCGTTGTTCAGGCGTGAGTCTGTTCATGATGAATTGCCAAACCAAACTGAGAATAAATCACTTGACAGCTGTTAAATCGGTCGCCATCTTGAAAAGTAATGCCAACTTAAAGTTCTATACCTCTATAAAAAACACCCTTCTTTATATCCCCTTATGCTGAACATCTTATTCCACTTTTCCAGAAAGATTCAAATCCCTTCAGTTGGATACAAGTTGCTTAAGCACATCCTTTGATCAGCTCCGTGTATTTCACTACAGATCCGAACACATTGTTTCAACTTCCACATCCAGACTTTGACACATGCGTATAGCACAGCGTGATCTTCCTCCTCCTATGAGAGTATGTGATTTCCAAATTACATTAAATTCAGCGGATGCTGGCCTTATTTCCCCTGCCTGGCCAATTCATTTTCCTTACTCACACGTCCTCTGCCAATTCCCACTCAATCTCAAATGACGACAAGTCCTCTTTTCTTCTTCAGCTTTGCCGTTGAACAGGTTCTCATGGCTCCATGGTTCCAATGCATGCCAATCACCGCATCTTATACATTACCAGGTGAGTTGCTTTAAAATTCGTTGAATATACCTACACAACGAAGCATTTGTGGATTACATCTAGAAGATTTTTCTGGAAGCCTTCGCCATTTCATTAGAGCATGCTTGGTTGGCCCTCCATAATGTGGTTTCTTTATGAGCCCTTCACGTTAGTTCGCTCTGGTGACAGTGCCTGGATAATAAAATTTGTAGAATCAACTTTTCTCAACCACGATTTTCTGGCTGCATATTCCTAGCGTTTTTCGAGAATCGTTTTCAGGCATTTATGGTAGTTGGCATCCTTCTGGTTCCTTGTCGCCATGGATATTCCACTTTGTAGTTAAGTGGATTGGTTGACTTTAGCATTGATTGTGTTTCACTATTTAATGGATTCTAAAACAGATTGTGTTGTAGAAAATTGTTCCCCAAAATCGCTGATTTGTGATCTGTTTTGCAGAGATTATTCATGCCTGTGGATTCACTCAGTGTTCTATAGAGAACCCTCTTTTCACGGAAGTCTATTCTACATAAACCGATTTTATTTAAGTTAAGACACTTGAGGTTTGTCGTTTGTTTCACTGGTGGATTTTTTTACATTCTTTTGAAGCTATTTTACAGGCACTTGCTTAAGGTTCCTAAGAAAATCATGGTTTCCAAAATAGGGATATGTTTTCGTACTTTTCGTCTTTCTCATAGAGCTGAACATTCCTGTTCTCACAAAGCACTGCACAGAGAGAGTATTCATATTCTTTCCAGTCAGTTACTCAGCTTCAAATCCAATATCCATTACACTCTCATTTCTCTCGCAATAAATTTTCTTAGTTTCAACACTGGCACCAGCACCGCTTGATTACGGGCTGTCCCTTAAACGAATTGATTCTCTGAGTATGTCTAATAAAGACTTGTGTAGAAGGACGCGTATTAATTTCAAAAGTGCAGTGCATTATAATATTGCTCTACGCTCTAGCCGTAGAGTATTGCACAGTTTAATGGGATCTTCTCTTTAAAAAATTTTTTTGAAGTTATTTAGACAGGAAATTTGTAAAACAAAGAGTCAACAAAAATGTGGACGTAACTAAGCTTACAAATAAAAGTGAATTAAAATTTTCTCTTACTTCTTTTTGTTGTAAATTATTCCATCGCTAATTAAATTTGTATTGAAAACAAAATTAAGTAAAAACGAATAAAAATATGAGAACAAAAAAAAATTGAAACAGAGTTGCCAGACTATTCAATTAGTAAGAAAAAAATAGAAAACAAAAGCAGAGCATTGTAAGCCAACACACAAGTGTTGCAATAACTTTTTTTTTATGAAAAAAATAAATAAGAATGTATCGCCGCAAAAATTTAATAAAAAAGAAACCTTTTTTTTGTAATTCCGTTTTACTCCTCATCTTTTCGTAATCCCCCATTTGTAACCAATTTTTATATTAGACAACAACAACACCAAACAAAACAAAACAAGAAAAATTGAGCAACAAAATAGGGCCTGGCATTCCGAAATAGTAGAAGAGAGTGTTTAAATGAAATGACGCGCCAAATGTAGCCGACAGCACATTAAAATAATTCCATTGAATACGGATACATAACTGCAGCACGGAGAAGGTGTTGCATGAATGAGACTGAATATAAAAAAAGAATGAATGAATGAATGAACAAAAAATCCTTTGTTACAATACAGAAAACAAAAAAAACGGTGTTGTCTCGTACATTTTTTCACCGTTTTCGTTATTAAAGCATTAGTGGCTGCAGTGTGAAAATAGTTGTACAAATATTGTAACAAGGGGTCAAAAGGGCGATGATGTTTAAGCATCGAAATGTAGATTCCATAGCTTAAAATTGAATTTATTTTGGTTTTTATTTAAAATTTTAAACGTAATATACTCGCATATGGTCTTCTGTGTTCAAGGATAATGAAAAATATTTTGTTTTTACTAGACATGCCAGGCGCATTAATTGCTTTCGATGTAGTCTACTGAGCAAGTAGACAAGAGCACAAAAAAAGTACTTCGCTCATGGTAGTTATCTGCTAAAATCTCTGAAAATAACACCAATTGCCTTGAAAAACCTTCTCTGATCGGTCATCTAATTTCGTCGTCAGAATGAAAGTCCCGTGACTCATGGATAAAATTAACGCATAAAACTCGGGCGGTGTGAGAAGCGAAACTGTTATCCTGGCTAAAGGCCAATAATGGAGTGTGAAATAAATAACGAATGGACCCAATTAGTTCTACCTTCATGGCGTATTTTACTGTAAATGTGTGTGACCAATTGAAGTCGCCGTAGTCTAGTGGGTAGTGTGTTGGCTTATTAGTCGCAAAGCCCGGATTCGTATCCCAGGTCAGACATCAAAACGAAAAATGAAAAAAAAAATAATTATTCGGCGACTTCCTCTCAGCAGATTTCGGGCAAAAACTCTGAGAGTAAAAATAAACCTGCCATGAAAAGGTTTCTCAAAAATCTGTCGTTCGGAGTCGACGTTAAACTGTAGGTCCCCCCACCAACGTGTACAATTAACGCACACAACATGAGTGGTGTGAGAAGCTATACCGTAATCCTGACTGAAGGGTTATAATGGCCAATTATGTATGTATGTGTGTGTGACCAATTACTCTGTCTACGCTCGAAAACATTCCCACTAGTTGTCCTGTTTTATGTCATATTCTGATGCGTATTAAAGCCAGCTCTCATACGGTTAATGTAACTGCAGAGATACTAAGAGCTAGAGCTTGCCAATATTTTTTGTTCATGTCATTGTGAACCTCAATCTTAGCCTGGTTTCTATGCCAATAATGGTTAAAAGGTATCGATTCTTTTGTCTCAATTCTCGAGTTTCCATTGAATAACTTCCAAAAACACAAAGCGCAGGTGGTCCGATGTAGCCAAATGTACACCATAGACTCTGACTAGAGAAAACATCAAAGTTCTCTAAATTCTGGAAAGAAAGGCTGACTTCCTAAATGTATCAATACAAAGTTTGTATGCAGTTCTACTATGGTGTATAAATTTTGTAGACTTGCAAAGTTAGCAAACAATGCATCAACTATAAATCCGATGCATGATTGCTTTTTAACTGCGTTAAAAATACACACCGACGACGTTTTGAAATATTATACATTGTAAACATGTTGTACAGCGGCTTTATGAAACACTATACTTTGTTCAAACACAAAGCAACTAACATTTTGGAAGTCAGCCACACACAATCAGGTTTCCTAAGAATTTAATGGACATTAAGATTGGATGCCTCCTGTGGAAGCATATGGGCTATCGATATGACAACTATTGTAGGAGAGAATGTAGAATATTTTCTGTTTGAATATCCCTTTTTATCGGGAAACTAGACATCACTGAAGGTCAATAATGAGGTCACCCTCAAATATGCATGTCAGAAGTACTGCTTGGTTCCAAAGTAGACCGACTGCAATACACATTGAACTGTATTAGTATGTTGGGGTTTTTACTGTATCATAATGCTATAAGTAAACTCCTAGAGAAACCGCATAATTTACAAGCAATCTGTGTAAATTGTTTTGTTAAGATGAACCAAACTCATCAAGTCTATCTACAAAAACATTTTCATTTCGTTCTTCCACCTACAAATCGATCGAGACCATCTCTAACTTGATTTGTACGACCGCTACTTATACCGAGCGGCGGGGTTCGCTTATACAACTCTCTATTCTGAGATTCTTTGCACAGATATTCATTACAATACCCAATACGGACTAAGTCCACATGCAATCGGCTTCTGGTGTGACTAAACATAAGTCGCTAATACTAAGAATATTTTGGCTGTATTGCAATAGTCGTAGACATGTAGTCGTTCAAACCCTATCACAGACATCTTGAACAAAAATGAAAACAATTTCGCCAACTTTCTCTCAACAATCTTCTGGCAAGAATTCTGAGACTAAAAATGAAATTGCCATGAAAAGTTTTTCAAATTTGACGTTCAGAGCCGCCGTTAAACTGTAGGAGAGAGAAAATTAGCACACACAACATGGCTGCTGTCAGAAGCTAGGTTGTAACCATGACTAAAGGGTTGTAATGACCAATTAAGTATGTAGGGAAGTAGAAAGCATCGCTATCAAATAAGATCTGTTGATTGCAGCCTGTTACATTAAGTCCCGAATCTAAATAAAACCTTATTCAAGACTTTGTATGCCTCAACTCAATTCGAGACAAAATAATATCACCAAAATGGTGAAGCTTGTCGAGTGCAGGATAATCACACATAATGTATTCTAAGCCTGCAGATTTACTTTTACGGAAATGCCAATAAAATGACCCGTAAAGTACAACACTGAGAGGCGCAAATCTGTTGCACTAGTGAATGCATCTTGTACACATCCATCTGTTAGAGATTAGGCAACGTTTCCTGATGCTGGACATACGCAAACTTACTTTGTTCTTAATTCCTAAGTATTAAGTTTCTGTAGCTTTTGTAAAACTATAGAATGTCAAAAGTCACGTAGTCTAGTAGGTAGTGTGTTGGCTTTTTAGACGTGAGGCAACAGTTCAAACCTCCTCTGGTCAGACATCTCAAACGAAACGAAATATGAAAGTATATTTCTATGATGACTTTCTCTCAGCAGATTTCTGGCAAAAACTCTGCGGGTAAATAAAAAATTTGCTATGAAAAGTTTTTCAAAAATCAGTCGTTCGGCATCGACTTTAAGCTGTAGGTCCCGCTTCACATGTATAAAATTAACAAATAGAACATAAGTGGTGTGAGAAACTATGTTGTAATCCTGAATGAAGCGTGGTAATGACACAATTATGTTATGTACATACATATGTATAGAATGTCTCAAAGCTATTGCCATCTCATTGACGTCAAAACCTAAGAATACAATCCAAAGTAACAGTGTTAAACCTCTCTAACGTATCGAGAAAGTTTAGGCACATTTTTTGATGTGACGCGTTCCTGTGGCTTTTTGTTATCAGTTGTTCCAAACAGTCTGCCATTTCACTAGTCTGATGACATTCGTTTCACATTTCAAGAGAAAATCTACGTATATCTACCATTTTCGTGTTTTTCGTGGTATAGTAAAGGATCACTATCGATCACACTCGATCACTATCTGAAAGTATATTAATGCAGATTCCTTTCATGCTTCTATTGAGATTTTCCCATACACGATAAATTGTAGAGCAGACAACTTTAAGCATCAATTTTTTTTTGTTTTAACCTGGACCTAGATTGGGTAGTAGATTCCACAGTAATTCAGTTCTGATCAAATTTGTATGTATATTTCTCTACAACGAAATTAATTTTGTTGTCGTTTTAAATAATTTGCTTCAAAACAAATTTTTAAAACAAAAGATGGAAATTTTTCTTCCTTTTTTGTTTTCAATTTTGCATGCAACAGACAAAAAGTACCAACAAAAATGCTGAAAAAAAATCTAAAAAACTGAAAACAGAAATTTTCAACTTTTCAACAATAGAGAATTGGAAGACACAATTGAATGAATAAATGAAAAACAAAAATGTAATTGAAAACAAAAAAAAAGCAAAAAAAAAGCAAAAAATCGAAATGAATGGTTGAAAAACGACGGATTCAAGCAACACAGCAGATTTTCTAGTCATGAAATGCATAAATAAATGCAACAGCTTTTTGGTTTGTTAGCTGGCTGGCTGGCTGAGTAGCCTAGCCCCGCAAGTAGTAGTTGCAACCAATTTTTTTCCTCCTCCTTTTTTCCTTATTTTTCTATTCTTGAAAAAGTGTTAGAGAGAGAGAAAGAGGGCGGTGGTGGTGCAAACATGATAACAACAAGAAAACGACACAAGAACACAACTAATAAATATTCAATTATACCCTCTTCTTTTTATTATTTTCATTTTCATTTTAAAGTTTTTCTTAACATTTGAACAGTTTTTTCCGTCTTTTTTTTTGCCTTCTTCAATGGCATTATCACTTGGCTTTGTTTCCTTTTTCATTGCGTTTTTTTTTTCTTCGTATTGTATTTTTTTCTGTTGTCCTTTAAGGCAGATGCAAAACTCTGAAACAAATGCTAGCTAGCTACGCTATTATTCGATTATTTTTTTCCTTTTTTTTGTTTTTGTTTTTCTCTAATTTAAATTACGCTGCTTTTATTATTAAAACTGCTGCTCTCCATCTGCTTTAACATGCACTTCCTTTCATTGTCGCCGTTGTTCAATGCTGCATTTCACTGCCATTTCCCGCAAAAAGTAGCTTCTGTTGTGATGCTGCTGAAGCTCTTTTGCGCTGCTACGGCAGTTATTGTCACCACCAGCACCACCGCCAACATGACACTTTGGTTGATCAATTAATTTAATTTTTTTCTTGTGTTTTTGTTGTTTTCTTTTTGTAGAGAAATAAAACTTTCATTTAAATAATAAAAGAAGAAAGTGGCCGAATGAATTCTTGGCCAAAAGAAAATTAATTAATCAAATAGGACAAGTGAATAGCATTTGAAATTAAAAAGAAAATAACAAATCAGATCTGAAAACGAAAAATTTTTAAAGCAAAGAAGCTTTTGCAGAATACTTTGGAAATGGTACTTTTTGGATACATTTATGGTACTTTTTCTGATGTAAGAAAATCTTTCGAACACGAGTCAATAAAAGATTTTATTCTTAAAATATCCGTGGATTAAAGAAGCTTTTAAGGAATACATAATATCTGGTATTTTTTAGGTACTTTTACATAAAAGAAAAAAATAAAAAACAACGTTGAACAAAACAAAAAAAAGAGAACTTGTGTATGCAACAGTTAAGTAAACTTTTTCTTTTTCAAAAAACCAATCCTGCGGCCCCCACCCCCTCCTCTAGGGTTATTACTAAAATAAGTAAAACGACCATAATTTTGATACTTTAGGTTATGGTTTGTGTGGCTGCCACAATTCCATTTCATATTCTATGTTTGTCTAACAAACCCTTCCAATATCTTTCTCTCGGCTTCTATTTACTCTCTTCGTCATCGTCATCGTCAACGGCATCTTTATCTTCTTGATGATTGTCATCAGCCTTTTAGTCTTTAAACTTTACATTTAAATGTTGCTGCTTCTGGTACTTTTTAGGTACTTTTATGGTACTTTTCCTAGTGAGAGAAAGTCTTTCGAACGCGAGTCAATAAAAGAATTTATGCTTAAGAAATCCGTGGATTAAAGAAGCTTTTATAGAATACAGAAGATCTGGTACTTTTTAGGTACATTTTCTAGTGCAGGAAAGTCTTTCGAACGCGAGTCAATAAAGGAATTTATTCTTAAGGAATTCAGCGCGATTTTCTATAGAAAAAAATCTTCTTTTTCCGAACTCCAAAGTTCATATTTTATACTGACTATCAAGTGCTGATTAACCGGTCTCCACAATCGGCATCATGGCTTTGCAATGAAACATGATTCTCTTAGTAACGTTAGACTCCGCTAGGATTAACCAAAAGAGGGAACGACGATTGATTTAACGTGGGTACCGCGTGGTCCGCGTGAACCTAATCCCACAGTGATCTTCGCACAGGGTGAAATACAATGCGTCTACCAACGCTCCCAGATGTAGCAGACTGCTACACTTGAGTACTAATTCGAAGCCATGTATTTGGACATGACTTCCCCCTTGGCTAGGAGCGGAGCCTATCTACAACTCCTTCCGATCTTTGGGTCACGGCACCCGGTTGAGGATGCAACTCCACACCGAGCCTACTGACTACCAAAAGAGGAAAGTCTGCTTCAAGCCATGTATCCGAAATGATGGTCAAAACTCTCATTCTTTTCAACTGGCTTGTTACAGAGTCAAGTTTGGCTCTACACGCCAATTTAAATTCAAAATCATTTTCGAATTACCGATTTCTCTTAGAGATTGAAAAAGATGGGTTTGGCTCAGCCCGCCAATCCAATTTATGTTCGAAATTCCCATTTAAAAATTGAGAGAATTTAGACTCAATCGAGGCCATATTATTCTGGCTTATCCTCAATGTCTTAATACATAATAATGTTAATAAGCCTTGGCTTCCATCTTTTGACCTAAAGCTGCGTCAAAGATCCTCTCTTACACTCTGCCTCTCCTCCTAATTATGTTGCCTAAATCGCTAATGTTATCTCTCTTTCTCCCTCGGTTAGAACAGCTCTAAGTAGTTTTTGACTGCTCTCTCTTCCACCCTGTGGATTACATGTGAGAAAATCGTGTTCAGAAAAAAAAAATTCATCAGGGAAGAATGTTTCCTCGCCATTAGTATGTTCTGAGGGGTTTTTGTGGTTCCATTGCCCGCTATTCTGCGCTAGTCGTATGTTTCGTGAGTCTTTGTGGATCTAAGTACAGTAATCCTTCGATTTACGTCGCCTCGTTTAACGTTGTTAAAGTTGTTACGTCGCCTTTTTTTGGAACCAACTGCCACGTAAATCGAGGGATTACTGTAATGAATCGATTGTTAAGAGAAGTTAAGCCGTAGTTTCGATTTCTGCAAATATTATCTATGCCGACATATACAATTGAATGATTTGCTGATCCACATTCCAATCTTAGCCAACACAAATACTATTGTTCCATACGTCAATAAAAGTTCTGCTAAACAATCCAATCCAATCTAATTTAAGAAGATTCAGGTGACAAGGCTATGATTGTCAGGCTTGTTCTTGTATTTCATGCTGATAGAATTTATTCACCCACAAGTCTTAAGTCTTAAGGGATCTACTATTAATTCGAATTAAAAATTTAGCTGCAGGAAAGCGAATAAGAACGGATGAGTCTCTGTTAATGCCACCAAAATTACAGCTGAACCTTGTGTGATCATTTTCACTCTACGTTATCTTGGGGGATGATGCAATCTGTCACTATCTGCCGATTTTAATGCGTATCAGCGTTCTAACGATGAAAATTTTTCAATCGGTTTTGTACTTCTGCTCATGCATAATCCATGCAACGGCATTTTTATCTTCTTGATGATTGTCATCAGCCTTTTAGTCTTTAAACTTTACATTTAAATGTAGCGGCTTCGCCTGCTCAGGCGGAATATTTGATGTCGATGTCGGCAGATGTTTTTGCCATCGGTTTTGTACTTCTGCTCATGCATAATCTATGCAACGTAGCCCTTTTAGATGAATTTTCAGCTTCTAGGCAATGAAATAATTGCTGATGCTGCCGTCATTTACAACACTTGGCCTTCTAGATGACAATCTGAGATTATTGAGAAAACGTCTGTGATTTAAAACGGGGGCCCTAAGCATGGTCTGCAATTTACTTTGCAAAATGTGACGTGTTTAGTGTACTCCCTGTTTGATTGTGTTCATTGTTGACAAGCACGGAAACCAGATTGAGTCAAGCAAACACTATCACCCTCCACCATCTAATGTGTGGTCCAAGGGAGCTTATACTGCGTGAGATAGTACCATTACATATAGAGTCTTATATCAGAGTTAATTTTACTTGGTAAACTTTTCGGCCATTATATTATGCCAACATTTTTAAATTATTTGTGCAACGTTTTTATTTTCCTTTTTCTTTTGCTTTTTGTTTCAATCATGGTAAGCATTTCTCATTCATAAAATGTACTCAACAACGAAAAGTAAAGTTTTTCTTGCTACGGACGTACGTACTTGGCTTGCCGAGAGTAACTTGCATTAGCAGTAGCAGGGGAGTCACGGATGGGGCACTTTATTCCTAAGAATTATTTAAAGCTTCACAAAAAGAAAATATTCTTCAAGTCATTGCTTATTTTTCAACGCGTATTTACATTTCTCTTGGAATATTATGACAAATAAAGTAAAGTTGCATAAAGAAAGATTTAAATAGAAACGTTATACGTTAACGCAACGCAGGCTCTCAAAAAGGTAGGGCAGCCAAGGGGCTGGTGAAAAATTCTGAGATATTAAATTGAGAATGGCATATTTAACCTGGAAGTTCTTCTTCTTCTTTTAAGTTACCAAACTCAAGTCAAAAATACAAACTTGGCAAATACTATACTTACCAACCTTCGTTCATTCATTGCTTTCTTCTAACGAGGCAGCTAATGCTGCTGATATTGCTTGCCTTGCACACACCGACCGCCTCAATGCGTTGTGCGTTGCATGTGTTTGCAAAAATGAAATGAAACGATACCCGAGTATTTAAGCCACGTAGAATAAATATAATTTACCTTTTTGCTGGGTATTTATCCTTAAGCCAAAGTTAAACTTGCACTAGAAATAAGCGTAAAAGAAATGTAAACCGAAGTAGCAGCAGCAGCAGCAACAGCAACAGCAATAGAATCAATGCTGCTGCAAGTGGTAATAGTTTGTGAGAGTGCTGTTGTAACTAAACTACCCCCAGCTTAAAGCATCAACAACAACAATCTAAAATAAGTATCTCAACTCATCTAGGACGACAACACAACTTTATTGAAGTCAGTCATGGTGTTGCAATGCCTGCTTTTGCTTGGCTGTCGTTTAACTCGCTGTGGTAGATAGTAGTACTCATTCACTTGAGCTGACTATTGCTCTAGTCATTGCAAATGTAATCATTATTGTCATCAAAGACATCAAAAAAAAATAGAAAATAGAAAACAACGTTGCAACAAAACAAAAAAAAAAAAACTTGTCTATGCAACAGTTAAGTAAACTTTTCCTTTTTTTCCAAAAAACCAATCCTGCGGCCCCCCACCCCCTCT
Source organism: Sarcophaga variegata (assembly GCA_932273835.1). Lineage (NCBI taxonomy): Eukaryota > Metazoa > Arthropoda > Insecta > Diptera > Sarcophagidae > Sarcophaga > Sarcophaga variegata. The sequence continues at coordinate 12,280,285 of OW026362.1, forward strand.
TCTGGGTTTATTACTAAAATAAGTAAAACGACCATAATTTTGATACTTTAGGTTATGGTTTGTGTGGCTGCCACAATTCCATTTTATATTCTCTACGTTTGTCTAACAAACCCTTCCAATATCTCTCTCGGCTTCTATTTACTCTCTTCTTCATCGTCAACGTCATCATCAATGGCATCTTTATCTTCTTGATGATTGTCATCAGCCTTTTAGTCTTTAAACTTTACATTTAAATGTTGCGGCTTCGCCTGCTCAGGCGGAATATTTGATGTTGTCAGGTGTTTTTGCTGGCATATAACGCGGTTGGTTTGTAGGAGAGATTTAAAGCTACCCCCGCTTTAGCCACTGGAACTTTAAATCCATTACATAAAAAATAACTGTAAAAAGAAATTAAATTGCAAAAACTAATGCAAATATTTAAAGTTTAGGAAGGGGGGAAGGTAACCTAAAGAGATAATATTTGCTATTCGAGAATAGTTTGCCCATCATAAAGGCACGCCACAAAGGATGGCAAGCATTTCACCCTCTTCATTAAGATCTTGCTGCTGTTTGACTATTTCAAATATAGTAGACTGATTAAATCGTGAACTCCAAAATGACAACAGGTTTGAAGTGACTCTGCTTCTGCATTAGCACAACCTAAAGTCTCAGCTGAAAAAAAACTCTCACTGTGATGTATTAAAACTATAGTCCGTACTCCATACTTTTACATGGAGCCACATAAATCGCATGGCTTCCCATTCTTTAGAAAATATATTTACAGCACTGATGCTTTAGCTAAGGCACTAAAGCCCTTTAAACCATATTACCAAGTACGTTAGCTTGTTTGTTGCTTCAGCGATAGGTTCCATGATTAATTACCCTCTCGCATTCTTGAAGTAGTAGGCTTTTAGACAGAACAGTCTATTTAGAAATGCTATGATACAACATAATATATCCTCCATAATCTACACACAGTTTCTAAATTATACGTACGGTTAAAAAATTGCCGAAATTTTTTAACTTATCCGTTTTCGTTGAAAATCTTTATAGTTTCCTTGATGTTAAGACGGTCTTTTGCATTGGTTAAACAATTTCTGAAATTGAACCGAATTGTGGCCCTGCACAGGCCCACAAAGGTATACATCCGATTTACAAATTTCACAAATTTCTGAACCAAAGCAAAAGACCGTCTTAAAATCGAGGAAAGTTGTCACAAAATTACAAAAATTTTCAACGAAAACGGATTGGTTAAAAAAATTTCTGAAATTTGTATACATACGGATAGTGTACTTCTGTGGCTATGTGTATTTCCCTGCCTAGCTACTTATTAAAGGCTAGTGTGAAAAGGTTGTAATGATTCCTTTATTCCATATCGTCATATTCTTTTTTTATATTTTCCTGTCTAACTTACTTTTGGTCTACTTTAGCAAATTCTAGAATGATAGGGTTGCCATCTCACAGTGACTACAAATTGTATAAGTATATTAAATTGCTGTATTGAGTGTAGTGATACGAAACTTTACCAATTGCACTATCATCCCCTGCATAGAAGAGAAATCTTTCTCGACCGCCCAGTTGAGCAGATCGAATCTGTTCCCTTATTTTTCTTAACAATTATTATGTGCTCTTTACCCATGGAACATGAAAGAAGTTATTGTTACCGGTTAGCCGCCCTCTCGCTTGATTTTTGATGAAGTTGCGACTCGAAGTTGGAAGCACTGTACACATATATATGTACATTCATAATTGGTCATTACAACCCCTCAGTCAGGATTACTCCCTAGCTTCTCACACCACTCATGTTGAGTGTGTTAATTTTATACATGAGTGGCGGGACCTACAGTTTAAAGTCGACTCCGAACGACAAATTTTTGAGAAACTTTTCATGGCAATTTTATATACTATCAGAACATTTGCCAGAAATCTGCTGAGAGAAAGTCGCCGAAGAAATATTTTTTCAAAATTTCGTTTTGATGTCTGACCTGGCGTTTGAACCGTGGCCTTGCGTCTAATAGGCCAACACACTACCTACTAGACTACGGCGACTTGCGGCACTGCACAGTAACGGCAATTGCACAAATGCGTACTAGAAACCTCATTGGTTATTGCAACTCTTTAGTCAGGGTTCCAACCTCACTTCTCACAAGAACCAAGTTGGGTTTGTTAATTTTATCCATGAATGGATTTTACTCTCAGAATTTTTTTCAGAAGACTGCTGAAAGGAGGAAGTCTTTCTCAAGAAGTATTGTTTTCGTATTTCGTTTTGTTCAAGACATCTAAGCTAGGATTTACTTTCGTTTACTTACTACACTACGACCTCTTTCTGGATTTATTTATTTTCTCTTCCTCTGCCACGTTCCTGTTCTTCTCCTGGCATTTTCTTTTTCTATAGGACTATCACTATAAATCTAATGATCTGGAAGAGATCTTGGCGGTCCCTACTTACAAACCTAACCTAGCCATCCTCAGCTTAATTTCAATTAATTTTTATTGACAGCCTGTTATGTAGATTCTCATTTCCATTTTCCTTGTACAATGCCTTACTTATTTGTATCATTTCCTTCCGTGGTATGTGGTAAAATAAATCCTACATGCAGGCGTAAATAATGTATCGTAATATCACTGAACTTCGTAGGACACAACAAACCTGCTCCATAAATAGATGGGATTTCATTATAATACCATAAAAGGAAAAGGAATCCTTCGCATACATATATTGTATGAATTTCAATTCAATATTTCCTTATTTTGTTACTTTGAGTGGATGCAGCAAGCATTTCCCAATTGCATTTTACCTGCCTTGCAAGCAGCAGTGATGTACATATGCAGAGACACATAACGTTTTCAATGAAATCATCAAGATTTTCATGAAATTCATAATCTTAAGCAAATGCTATGACTTACTGGCTGTATGGTGGTTGACTGGCTGTATTTGTTTGGTTAGCGGGTTGACACTTGCAACTGGTGAAGCATTATGATTATCAGTCTTCTTGTTGTCCTCGTCGTCGTCTTCATCGTCATCATCATCATAATGCTGCATCAATGTTATCACCGTAGTCATCATCATTTGTAAAGATGATTTCCTTTTTCCTGTCTTTAGTTTTCCTTATATTCATCAGTTTCTTTTCTTTTTTTATTATTATTATTTGCTTTTTATGCCTGATATTATCCTTTTTATCTGTATTTCTCTTTTTGTCATATTTTTTTCTATTAAAGTCTGTGTGTGTTTTTGTTGCAAGTACTTATACGCGCCGCTGTTTAACATTTGCAATTGTCGCAAACTACTTGAGTTACTCTGTTTAACATTTAAAGAAAATGATAGGAGGGGGAGTATAAAAAATAATAATAACGAGTATTATTACTGCAACCATTCAGAGTTGCAGTAAATGCCGCATTCATACATTTACCTGCTGCATAATATGCAAAATGCATGCAAAATGGGTTTCTTTAAGATGGGGAAGGTTTCTGTAATGCTTTGTTTAAATGATTTCAGTTTAAATATCAACTTCCCTATGAGAATATCATTTGAATGCATTTGAAGAATTTTATTTAAATTCGTTTCCATTTCTGCCTGAAGACAACCCCAAAATCCAGTCGTTTTTCAAAGTTTGTAGTTAAACCAGTACTGTTTCCAAAAATTCACGCATTTCCAGTATGATTAAGCATCGTCTCTCTGATTTGAGACTTTCTCACTCGGCGTTCAAAGCCGCAATAAAAAAAAAACAACAAGCATCATAGGAAAGAGTCCATCTTGGCAAAGTTCAGAGAATCCTTCGTTTATACACAATGTGAGATGGCAACCCTATTATTCCAGAATCTTAATTGTAGAACAATAGCTTTATCAAAAAAAAAAAAAAAAAAACGGGTGGTGTAATCCCACCCTACATCCTTATTTAGGCCCAAGATATAAACCACAATGTTGTTTATATAAGATAAATGCAATCACCAGCAGTCCTGCTTCGAATGCGCAACAAGAAAACATTGCATTAATTAGCCTACAATCCCCTCTCATCCCCTCTAAACATCTATAACAAAAAGCTTAGGAAAGAATCCAAGAATCATTCTTGGCAAATTTTGGAGAATTCATTATTTCTACGCATCGAAAGATGGCAACCCTGTTGTCCTAGAACTTTCACAGTAGACCAATGGCTTGATGCGAAAAACAAACAAGTGTAGTAATTCTACATCCTCATTTAGGTCCAAGATACAATCCATAATGTTGTTAAAGTAAGATGAAGGCCAAAGATAAATCGCCAAAAAAAATTACATTAGTCAGCCTAAAATCCCCTCTGATCTTCTCTGAACATCCGCAATGAACATCGTAGGGAAGAGTACCTCTTGGCAAGGTTCAAAGAATCCATTACTGCTACACGATGTTAGATGGCAACCATATTATCAATGCATAGCTAGAAAAACATGATTAAAATGAATCTGGAACAAAGAAATGGAATGATGATAATGGTTGGAGCGATGTGCCCTGTTACAGTCATGTGTTCCTGGAACGTATGTAAGGGGCTAAGAAAAATTGCGACCATCAAAAGTTACAGCCTGCTAAACATCAGGCATGCACAACATTATTTTAAGTTCCCAGCATGCCGCCAGAGATTTATCAGACAACTGGCCTGTGTTTCAACAATTAATCCTACTGCTAGGTGCACTTGAGTGAGCAATATAAGCAGAAGTCCTAGTACTCGCAACTTTCGCCTTTGCGTCAGCGTTTGGTTAGGTAAGGCGGCGGATCTTCTTGAAGGTACAGGTCCTACTTCAGCCTACATTTTGAGCCATTGTGATACTACAATCAGTATTCAAGTAGGGAATTAAACAGTCCCTAGAGAAAACCAATCTGAATCCAAAATAAATCTTGCTAATGCAGCAATCTTTATATTAAAGTGCTCGTTCAAGGATGTCAGAAATTGAATGACCAAAAACTTCCGATTTTTCAAAACACAAGAGCTAAAGGGTCCCCCAAATAACTTTTTTTTTGAAAATGCTTTAAAAAAAAATACTGAATATATTCTCAAATTTCTTTTTTTATTTGAAAGTACAATCCTTCCGGTTAATAATGGAAAATAATTTCATTCAAATGGCTGCCTCGGCTGGCCATGCAGTAGCCTACACCAGAAGATGGCGATTTTGGCAAAAAATCATCTTTTCAGATGAAGCTCATTTTGATCTTGGAAACAAGCAAAATTGTCGCATTTGGGGCACAGAAAACCCGCACGCATACAGTGAAAAGCCGACGCACCCAAAACGAGTCACTGTTTGGTGCGGATTTTGCAGTAATTTTTCTTCGAAAATGAGCAAGGAGTGACCGTTACAGTCAATGGCGATCGTTATCGGGCCATGTTGAAAGAATTTTTGTTCACAAAAATTGAAGAGGAGGATATTGGCAACATTTGGTTTCAACAGGACGGCGCTACGTGCCACACAGCCGAAGCTACACTCGATGTTTTGCGCCCTGTTCTTGAAGATCGCATTATCAGCCGCAGAGCTGATGTCGTTTGGCCACCTCGGAGCTGCGATTTGACACCGTTGCACTATTATTTGTGGGGTGCCGTCAAAGATAAGTGTTACCGCCGACAAGCCAGAGACAATTGACGCTTTAAAGGACAATATTCGTGAAGCCATTGGTGAAATACAGCTGTACACAATCGATAATGTGCTTAAAAATTGGACCGATCGTGTAGGCTACTGCATGGCCAGCCGAGGCAGCCATTTGAATGAAATTATTTTCCATTATTAACCGGAAGGATTGTACTTTCTTTTAGAAGACAGTCTCCTCTTCCCCCTAACACACATTCAGCTCTTACGGAAGTAATTTTTTTCTTACTTCGTGTGTAACTTTGAACACTAAATTGCCGAGACTCTCTTGATTTTACACTTAAAGTAAATTTGTGTTCATCTCATATGGCTTCCTGGCCACAGGGGGACACACATGACAATTGAATTTGCTAGGGCAGGCACTCTTCTAGCATAGAACCCAAAATCAAAACACATACCTTCCTCCTCGAGTAAACTATCTGTCAACCCGAAATTTCTACTTAATGCAGAAATCTGCTCTAATCTCTGCTCCACTTACCCGGGCCAATTTGATTAAAAGCGTTATCAATTACTAAATGATTTAATTGGTCATTGCAACCATTTAGTCAGGACTACAACCCAGCTTCTCACATTACCCATATTGTAAGCTCTAATTTTATTCGAACGGAGCGGACTTATGTCCATTTTGAGCTGAGGGATTGAGAAACTTCTCCTAGCAATTTTATTTACTTTAAGTGTTTTCATTAGAAAGCTGTTGAAAGTAATTTGCAACCAGGAAAATTTAAAAATGGGTGGAAAACTGCACTAATAAGCATTACTGCAAACCATTATGGATTTTAATTGAAAAATCCTTTTTGATTGAATACAAAGTAAAAGTGCTTGGTGAGTGAGTGCCTTAAAACTCTGGAGAATGAAACTACAGATGTCAGCGCACTACTGATCGATCTTACCTTATCTCTGCAGAGTAGAGTGCAGTTAATAAAAAATTATCTTTCAATTTTCATTGCTTTATAAAAGGGCCTCCTGAAACTTAAAAAGTATATGCAACCGAAGAAACCCTCCACCGAAAAAAAAGTACTAAACATGTCAACAACTTTACTTCTGTTGTTGTTAGCACAGCATCATAGGCTGTGGTCTATGATTAGAAATGCAGTGTGCGTGTGTTGCATATAACCTCGTATATCTTTCAATTAGACAAACTCATTGAAGTAAGTGGCATACATATGCAACTGAAGTTGCTGCTTTGAAAACATAATGATTTCAATGATTTGAAATTCTTTTTTTTATTTTAACTTCCTCGTAATGCAATAAGTGGCCATTCTGGTAAAGAGTTTTCAAATTGATTTTTTCGTTTTGTTTTTGTTGTTGTTTTTTGGTATTGAAAATCATAATTATTGTTTTAGGTTTTTAAGCAGAAAAAAAATCAAGTTTCCCTCTGCTGTATTTGGGTGTTTCTGTTTCTGTTTCTGGTTTTTTTTTCTTAATGGCTCTTTAAGAGGCGCATGTTTTTATTGCCTATTGGGTTAAAGGTTTTCTGGCTACATTGAATTGACATTATGCTTCATTTTCGTTTTCGTTTTTTTCTTTATCAGCTAGGCTGTGCTGTGCTGTGCTGCAACATCTCTGTCTGTGGCCATTCAAAAACAATAAAAATTTCTTTTCAACTGTTTATAGCTGGCTTAATAGGGCCACCAATTTTCATAAGCACTTTACTTCACTTCAGTTCACTTCACTACTAAACAAGTGAGTCATCGTTTTAGAAAAACAAAAACGCTCATTTCAAAGATTTTGTTTTTTTCTTCTTTTAATTCGATTAGCGATAGTGAAGGCGCTATAACTTAATGGGTTAATGAACTGAACTGCCTTATAAATGGGGGGGAGAGACAGTTTATATTTCAAATGCCTGTTAAAAATGCATTTTGTTGTCTGTAGAAACAAAAAAAAATAAAGTTTTTTAAAAAATTTATTTTAAAAAAAATCATAATTTATTGGACATAAAGTATCAATAACGTTTAGTAACAGACTAAACACTGAAAACACTCTTTAAAGTTTACATACACATACCCCACACGGTTTAACGTGGTTTTAATTGAAATCATGCTGGCTTTTTATATTAGCCAGTCGTATCAAAATACCACTTAATACCTGTATTTAAAAGCTATTTTAGTAAAATAACCATAAGATTTGATTATAGAATGGTTTTACATCAACAATCAGAACTTTCCATAAACTTTAGATCCTTTTTAGGGTTAAAAAAGTAATCCTGGAACGCTAAGTTCCATGTGTTAGGCTGGCCGAATCTGTATCCGGGGACAAGAGTAATTTTTTTCTCTCAAATTTAGTATCTGGATACTTTTCTCACGACACATTGCCTTATAAGGAGACATGCCCTTTACCTACGCTCTTCTCGTGTCACTTCTGCACAAGTTGCGATTCTGAGGAGGAGAAGGAGAGACAAACTAACTTGATGTAGCCTTGTTCAGCGCTCTCGCTAACTTACGCCGTAATAGTAGAACTTCATAATTGGTCATAACAACCCTTCAGTCAGGATTACGACCTAGTTTCTCACACCACTTATGTTGTGTGTGTTAATTTTTATACATGAGTGGCGGGACCTACAGTTTAAAGTCGACTCCGAACGACAGATTTTTTTTCTTTGCCAGAAATCTGCTGAGAGGAAGTCGCAGAAGAAATACTTTTTGTATTTTGCTTTTGATGTCTGGCCTGGGGCTCAAACCCTGGCTTTACGTCTAATAAGCCAACACACTACCTACTAGACTACGGCGACTACAGTATATACAGTCAAAGAAAATGGTCTACATACACATACATTGTAATTTTTCTTATTTATATGTTGTTTTCCCACGTCATATATTTTATTCAAATTCGCTTTTTCTTCAAACATTCTTAATTGTAATAAAAATTAGCAGCGTATGTAGACTTTTTTTGACCGTATTTAAGTGTCTCTGGCTGGATAGAGGATTCTTTCTTTTCAAGTTTTAATGGAATATCTGTTTAGGATTGAGGATTCTTTCTTTAATAGAATATAGTTGCTCCAAAGTCCAAACCCTTTGTGCATTTATATGGGATGACGCCTCCTAACCTAACCTACATGTAGTTTTTCTTGTCACCCCTCATTATAAAGGCTTTTTCAACAGATATTTCCTTACTTTGTCAGTTAATAGCGAACATTTTGTTGCTGCTTATGGTGTCTGTCAAATGAGTTTTCATTTATTTATTGTTTGTTTTGCAAAAACACCATAACGGTTATGGCATTCAACAACACGTCCGTATAATAAAAGTATTTTAACAAAATGGGCGCTCTGTTCAAGTACAAAATCATAGACTTGCCTATTTTACGATCACCATAATCGTCCTACAAAGTGGCAATGTGGTGTATAAATTCGAGTCCTGTCTGGCATAATATACCATCGTGTTGGTCGATCGTATGTTGACGAAACGCAAAATCTTTCCAAAACGTTGCCGCTGTATGTAAGAGAGTGCAGGAGAATCCAAGGCAGTCGATTTTACTCTCGCTCACAAAATATCTCAGACCACAACCTTGCGAATTTTGCATCATGACTTGGTCCTACACCCGTAATAAATTCAACTAACCCTGGAACTGACAGTAAACGAACACAAACAATGAAGTGTGCTCGCTGAAAGGGGCATAGTGTGACTTAAAAATCATCTTTAGCGATGAGGCGCACTTTTGAACGAATAAGTGCGTGACCAAACAAAAAAGTGTTGTATTTTTGACGATACCAATCCACATGACGCCCAAGAGCGTCCACTGCATCCCAAAAAAGTTACTGTTTGGTGTGAATTTTAGACTGGAGGCGTTAGCGATTCATATTTCTTCGAAGACAACGTTGGCTAAGACACCATCATCCTCTATGGCAAGCAAAGATGATTGCCTACTGCTTTTGGCTTGAATTACAGGCCGCGAACACCAACGAGATTTGGTTTCAACATGACTGTCCAAAACGTGCCACAAAGATCTTGTCACATTTGATAATCTGCGCGAAGGATTTGTAGGCATGTTCGTCTGACGAGAACTTTATGTGAACTGAAGATTGTGTGACCCGTTAAATTTTTCTTTGTGAGGTTTTCTTAAGCCGCTAGTGTATGCGAATAAGCCACAAACCACAATGGCCCTCAAAGCCAACATAACCCATGACGTCGATCAAATTCAACTTTATTTATACGCCAGAGTCATGGAAAATTTGAAAAAAATCAGTGACGTATATTTGTAGGATGTCATATTCCACACATAATGGCATTAATACGTCTATCAAACGAATTAAAAATGTCGATGCTACCTCACACACACTTTTTTTAAATTTATAGATAGCCCCTAATGAAAGCCCCTATAGTACGACTTTCATATGGGAGAATCCCCAATAAACCCAAGAATTTACTTGAATTTCTTTTTTTGCGGGAAGGAGGGAAAATGCTTTATGCATTCATGATGGTCGTAACCAGACATGATTGTCTTCTCACCGGGAAATCGTTCCACCTCGGAACCACGGTTGTATTACCATCATCATCGTCGTCAGCTCTGTTCTCTTTCTGCTGGACGTGCTCTACAAAGTGTTTTACTGTTTTTCCAGCTCTCTCTACTGTATATCATTTTCAGCACGACGTTTGTAGGGCTAATGACGCCGATTTCAGCTTCGAGTCGCTGACGCCTTTCGGCCCATCGACGATTACAACGACGATCGACAACAACGAAATTTCGTATATCGTGTCGGTTTCGTTTGGTAAAAAAAGTCATACGAACTTTTGAATTGAATCGTCCATCAAAGTGAATATAAAGTATTTTGCCTTATCTTAACGACCTTAGCCATGAAGCTTTCCATAATCTCTCAATAGATTCTAGAATAGATTTTATGTAGGCAGGGGACATATTGCTAGTGTGAGTAGATCAAAATTCCAAGTGAAACATCTGTGAAATTGCTTTTGTCGTAGAGGCGGAAATGTACATTTTCAACACCTCATTCTGATCACACCACAAACATCAAATAATACATCTTCCAAGGCGACATACACGTACTTGCTGCTGGGTAATCAACGATAACATAATAAAACTATAAACGTTTTAGCAGTGGAGGGAGACCACCACAGATGAGTACTCTTTGTGTAACAACAATTATAACAACAACAACAACAACAATAAAAAAATTATTTAAATGTGCATAGCAAAGCAATCAATAAAGATTTTCCACACTCAATATGCAGCAGCGTTTTGTTTTTTTTTTTCTTTCTTTTGGTCGTCTCCCCAAGTATGTAAGCGATGGCATAGAATAGAAAGAAGTGTGGAAATGTAAAAAAGCAACAGCGTAATGGAATTGAAGCAAGCATTACCAGTGTTGCACCCGTTTTTTTCACACTTCCGAACACACAAGAAACACTCAAACCCAGAAAACACAATAACCAATTAAGCGCCAAAACCAATACAACGAAAAGTACTTTTACACCCAAAAGTAATACTGACAGACAGACAGACAGACATGCATGTATATGGCCCATACATGTGTCTGTATGTTTGTATGTGTGTATGTCATAATATCGTTTGACGTTTATATATTTTGTAATAAAGTGGGAGTACTCGAGACAAGGTGTTAATCGAATTACGAGCATATGTCATATGCTCCTGCAGCCTGCCTTGGTCTTACTAACTGGATGGCTGGCTGGCTGGCTGCTGCCTGGCTGCTTGAGCTGCAAAGACTCCTGTCAACTATTTTAACGGTGGCGTAGGTAATGCTATACTTTCACGAAACTTAAAAAAAAATACGAACATTTTATGCATGCTGATGAAAGAGAGAGGGCATCGAGGAGCCAGATCCTGTTACTAATGTCTGCTGTCACAGTCTTAAACTTAAACACGAGGCATTTACAAATTGTACAATTTAGCCCATGAAACAATATACAGCAGCGACTAGGCGAAAAATATTTATATTGATAGGGAAATGCACTCAAGCAATACTTCATGGCATGTCAAAGTATCCCAATTGTAAAGCAAAGGTCATGGAATTTGCAACAAACATTTTTCAATTGGGACTCTTGTAAGTGGTTTGCAACTTTAATTCGTGTTCGGGCATTATAATCTAAGACATCTTCATAGAAGGCATCTTCATCAAAGATATTTCATAGTGCCATATGCTCTTGCTCTACAAGACGCTCATCCTGACCGTGCTTCTTTTTGCGCAGATGCATGGATCCTATTAAGCACTGATGCAGTAGCCTTGAGAGTATTCGAGAGCAAAGTCCTACGTAAGATCTTCGGTCCAATGCGAGTTAGCGATGATTTCCACATCCGATCCAACAGTCAGCTGTATGAGCTCCTCTACGACATAAACGTTGTGCAGCGTATGAATATCCAGAGGCTGCGCTGGCTCCTCCATGTCGTTCGAATGTAGAAGGATGCTCTGGCGAGACGGCGGGTATTTAATGCGGGGATCTGCGGAAGTCGGCGAAGAGGACTGGCGACCGTTGAAAGGACCAAATCAAGGAAGCCCTGTCATCGATTGGTGTCACCAACTGGCGTAGGCGCGCAAGAAGCAGAGCGCCTGGAAGGATGTTTTGTGGCAGGCCGAAATCCGTTAATCGGGTTGTTAATGGCCACTTAAGGAAGTAAGTAAATAAGTCATAAGCTCTTGCTTATCTCAGCTGCTATGTGTATAGAGGGCATTAAATTTAAGAAACCCCCCACAATCTCGGTTGCCAGTTCACATTACCTTCACGAGAGATAAACATACCTATTCAACTTGATTTGAGCTGTGTTACGTGCCACACAAATCCTGTTGAAACCATATGTCGTTGGTGTACATATTGTCCAGTGCTGGCCTATAGTGTTCACTATTGACAGTGATGGCCTGACCAATGTGGCCCTCAAAATAAGTATGGATCGATGAAGCTGCCTGCTCAATAAAAGAGAGACTTTTTCGAGATGTATTAGACACTCTTGGATCTCATATAAATTGGTGTCGTTTCAAATTCGAGAAAATTTGTTTGTTCGCGTAGTCATTCAACCCGAAATGATGGGCATCATGGCGGAACATGATTTTTCGATGAAAATTACAGTCAGTTTCCAGCTGCCCCAGATTCCATTCAGCGTTGCCTATAGTCGTTTGTCTTCAGTTCTTGATAAATTGAATTTTTTTACTGGTGCAAGCCCATTGCCAGGACCCCAAAATTCGCCAAATTATGGCCTCCGAAACAGCATGATCTTGTGAGCGAAGCGAACTCAACTGCTACAGATTGTCATACGCAACACTCTCATGGACATTGGTGATGTTTTCGGCAGATCTCGTGTTTCGTAAAATGAGCAAAGCACACGATACGTTGCCTGTACAGAAGAACACCCATCGTTGGGCTGAGAGTTTTTTCTAAAAGTCTTCAAGTCTTGAGAAGAACAACAGAACAGCTCTTACAAAAGTTCTTATATATCGGGGGGACGAATACTTGTGATACCCAAAGTTTGGGTTGTTGAAGGTTGTAAAATAGTTTTGGTATCCTTAAAAATATAACCACTAAGGACCCTTAAGTTTTTATTTCACTTTACAATTCCTTGAGTCCTCCATATTGTCAAACAGGATCTCTTCAATCAGCCATACTTCCTAAACGTATAACGTGTGTATGAACAAAAGTGGGGATCTTTAAACCAAATTAAATGATGGGTAACAAACAACGTTTTATGACATTAAATGAAGGGTGTAAAAATAATAACAACAACAACAACAACAACAAAATCATAGAAAAAGGAACCGTTTTCGGTAATAAAATCATCATCAGCAATGCAATTTCCACCATCCAACCAACCATCATACCATCATCATCATTGCCGCCAGCTACCAACAATAGGTGTTCTATGGTTTGCTGCACCTCAACACTCGACTGTGCAATAATAATAACAACAACAACAGCACGCAACTTGAATCATCATCATACTCATACCCATATCATCATCAACAACATCATCATTATCACCAACATCAGCTCAATATGATGCGTTTCTATATGAAGATGTCTCCTCAACCAACAACAGCCAACGTTCGTTAAGCACAAAAAGAACTGACTGGTGGAGGGGGTAGAGGAGAATAAAGAAAAACTGTACAACATACTTAGACAAACCCAAATACATATATTAATGCATTATATCTACATACGCATACAGCTGCTATTGCTGTTGTTGTTAACTGTATGTTGCATGTCACTTAAAATGCCAACGACTTGTAATGGCAACAACGACTGGCAATAGGTACCAGCAAGCAATTGCTGTTTTACAACAAGAAGAATGAATAAAACACCTTAAATAATAATATTGTTGTTGTTGTTGTTGCCATTGTTGTTTGCTGTTGATATTCCCTAAAAACCCAAAACACAAAATATGGAGGGGCAAAGCAAAACTTGCTGGGTTCAAAAAGTAAATTAAGGTGCAACATGCACAGCACTAACATCATTAACAATAATACCAGTGGGTGAATAATAACGAGGGCCGCAATATTTTTAGATAGATTAGTAGAAAGAACTTTAGGTTTGGACCATTAAAGAACGGTACTATTCAGACACGATTAGTCTGGGAGGAGTTTATCCTGTCCTTCCCGCCTAGTACTTGATCAGCACTTTCATCAGAGCTTTCCAATTCAATCTCTTCACCGTATACTTTAGTCTACATATTGGGTCTACTACGCGTGGTTCGAAAGCCGATTACTAGCCTTAGGCTACTTCTTGATGGACTGATGCATAACACAAATCTCTTCCCATTTTAATTACCGCAAAAATTTTTCAGACTGCTTGTAACGTATTTAGCTTGAGAATTATCTTCTCTTCTTTCTCTCTCCTATTTTGCAGGACATTCTGTTCTCAGCTTCCATTCTTACTTCATAGAAACTTTCTAGCCCTGGTAGCATAGTGTGCAATAGTAAAGTAGAGCGATGCAAATTATCTTAGCGTTCACTAGAGTACTAAACTACAGGGTTTTTCAGCAAGGACTTCTGAACATTGGTTGTTGATAACGACCGTCTCGTCGAATCTACACCTGTCGAATCAGTTTTCATTTATTCAGCCTGTTTTTAAGGAACCCCTTTTTGTTGCCTTAATTTGCTTTGTTTCAGTCTCAATGATAAATTTAATTTCATTGATTGATTTGTTTTAGCAAATTCTATAACAGCAGGGTTACCATCTGTCATTGTCAAAAATACCGATGTATTTATTGGAATGGTTAGGAATTTTGCTAATGCTGTACCAATTCCCAAGTTGTGTCACTACCTGACCTTCTTATGATGTTCGTTGTTGACGTAATTCTCTTTGGGGAGTCACAGACTAAAGGGATTACTTCATGAATAGCCTCAATAGCCATTCATTGCCAGGATAGCAAAAATTTCTGATTAAAATACGCTGCAGTCATCGTTTAATCTAAAGGGACGCACAAGACTGAGATCTTTACAGAAAAACCCAACACCTGTGTCTCCATCTAACTTGGATCCATCTGTGTATAAAGGCTATGCCCCTCTGCCCCTCTGCCCCTGAAGTATTCCGCCATTCCATAGTACCAGGAACATAGTCTCAGGAACATATAGTCGGCCGTTCCTTCCCTCAGGAAAGATGACGTTCAGAATTCCGGAGCGTCCTATCGAGCGCTGTTTCCAGCAGCCGGATTCCTGGGCGGTGCACACTGTTTGACCTACAAATTAAGCGGTTTGTAGTCAAGCACCTACTCATCTTCTTCGGTAGATGGGCTGCCCCTGAAGTATCCCATCATTCCATTGTACTAGAAACATAGCCCCTGGTCCAATATAGTCGACGGTTTTTTCCAAAGGTCCGTTTCTTCCCTCAAAAAAGACGAAGTTCAGAATTTCGGAGCGCTATTTGCAGCAGCCCGATTCCCTCAGACGAATGGCACTGCGCGCTACACGCTGCTTGACCTACAAATCAAGCGCTTTGTAGTTAAGCACTTACTTATCTTCTAATGATTCTGGTTTTTCTCTCTGTTAAAAGTATTTTCAAAGTCTCGACTATGCTATGTGAGAGAAATTTTAGCCTATGTCTGGTAACATATACTGTCTTCTTTCAATTCAATGCCTTGCTTCACAAGGTTCAATGGTATGCCCGAATTCAGCCAAAGGTCGTGAACCATATACGCCTGTTGTATTACCCCATCCTTTGTTTTGATACACTTTTACTCACCTATTTTCTTCTGTTGTAGTCAGGCAACTCAACAGGTCCTTTGTTGGTTTAATTCCGTTAAGAGCGAATTTTCAAAAGCGAATTTGTTTGGAATTCCGAAACTACGGAAACTGAAGCTTTGGCCAGGATTAGCCAGCTTCTTGCACTACTAATGCTGCGTGCGGGCTTTACAGTTTAACGTCAACTGTAACGAAACATTTCATTAACTGTCAGAGCTTTTGCCAGAAATCTGCTGAGAGGAAGTCGCCGACGAAATATTTTTTTCATATTTCGTGAAACCCGGGACCTGCAGCTTAAAGTCGATTCCGAACAACAGACTTTTGGGAAACTTTTCATGGTAATTTTATTTACTCTCTGAATTTTTGCCAGTAATCTGCTGAAAGGAAGTCGCCGACGTAATATTTTTCACATTTTGAAAAAATTTGAACGGATCCCCGTCTAATAAGCCAAAACATTACGTATTAGACTATTGCGACATCCAACATTTTTTTTTTTACTAAAACTCTCTAAAACTATGATTTTGAAACAATTATTTTCTTAGCCTTTAACTTACAAAGGCACCCACCCTCGTATATATCGTTATTTTCGTTTACGCAGTCAGAGTTGGAAATTACAATTACTGACTGGGCATAAATATTACCAGGAACATGAATGCTTAAATTAAGTTTTCGTATCTATTTTCATGATCCCTTAGCCAGAAATATAAGTGCATTTTAGGGGAGGGCGGGGGCCGAAAAACAGCGGGGTTAAAGAGGAAGAAGAAGGCGGAGTATAGAGAAAGAAGGTTAGAGTGATGTGTTATGAAAATTACTCGCATTTAAAGTAAAAACTGTGAGTTTCAGCTGTTTTTCTTGTCAAAAGAGTTTCAGAAACTCTTTAGGAGGTTACACACTTTAAAGTGGATGTATGGTATGTACAGTTAGAAATACATACATACATACATATGTAGGTACCCCTACATTTGTTTGTATGTAAGTGTAAGCATATGTATGTAGTTCGTTTAATTTTTTCTGTTTTTCTTTTTATTTCTATTAAACCTGCATACGTTTGCATTCATTTTAATTTTATAACTGACTGTCTGTCGGTCTGTATTTTCCAAACAAAAATTTCTTGTTTTAGTTTCCCTGCTACATGATGCAACTCAACTATTTTTCCTCTGTGTATGCATGTTTCCCATCTGCATCTGTTTGTAGGTACTATACTCTCCTATGCTATCCTATTCTACATTGAGGAGAGACCTATCTTGTATATATGTATGTATGTATGTATGTGTGTGTGTATAGCTGTGCGTTTGTATGCGTTATAAAACAAATTGAAACTCGTTAGTGTCACCAAATGTTTCAAACAATTTTGTGGGCGTTGTGGTATTTTTGGGTTACTTGACATCTGACAGTCGTACAGAAAAAAAAACATTTTTAGATTTCATTTACTATATACAATCGTATGTGTGTATGTTTATCTGTACATATGTATATATGTATATACGGATAAATAACCCATTATTTAATTGTAGTTGAAATGAACAAGAAAATATGCATGGAAATGAACTTTAAAAAAAGTATTGTAAACCACTTAAGGTATGGTGATAATGGTGGTGGTGGCAGCAGACATTAAAAGACAGTCAATATTTGGCAGTACTTAGTTCTGTCTTTTCTCTTGGCCATTTCAAACTTTAGCCATTTTGAAGGTG
This sequence comes from Sarcophaga variegata, assembly GCA_932273835.1. Taxonomy (NCBI): domain Eukaryota; kingdom Metazoa; phylum Arthropoda; class Insecta; order Diptera; family Sarcophagidae; genus Sarcophaga; species Sarcophaga variegata. The sequence continues at coordinate 12,297,689 of OW026362.1, forward strand.
TTATTGTTTTGTGGTTCTGCAACATGTATTGGCTTGTAAGATGCGCGGAAGAAAACATTGGTTATTTGATGTCATACAAGTAAGAACTTATGATCATGAATATTGCCACAAAGAAATTAATTGTTGGGTGGGTGCTGGAGAAACTAACACTAAAGCTGAATACAGCATTCAATTATTTCATTCCAATTAAGTGGTTTTAAATACACAAACAGCCAACCTAACTAGAGTCGTAGCAGACAAGAGAGATCCTGCCATGTCGTTGATGCAGTCCCATGACCATAGCAGTATTAGGAACAGTCTATCGATCTTAACAAGGACTTGGTCAACAAAATAGTACATAAAGGAGTCAGAAACCAGGTTCCTGGAGTACTTGGAAATTATGCCACATATGTATCTCGAAACTATTGGATTCAACAACTAACGATAGAAACCCTAATATTTTAGACCAGTTCCGCTTTCGATCGATGATACCACAACTGAGTTAATCCTCAGTGTTTACACTGATGGCTTTATAAGCAATGAATGAAGAATTGTAGTAGTGTTTAGATTGTAAAGTTTAAGATCAGGATGTCTACTTATGATCATAAACGAGATGCTTACTTACTTACTTACTTAATTGGCCATAACAACCCGATTAACGGATTTCGGCCTGCCGCAACACATCCTTCCAGGCGCCTATGCTTCTTGCGCCCCTATGTCAGTTGGACACACCAATCAATGACAGGGCTTCTTCGATTTGGTCCTTCCAACGGATACAAGGTCGTCCTCTTCGCCGACTTCCGCAGATCCCCGCATCAAATACCCGTCTCGCTGGAGCATCCTCCTCCATTCGAACGACATGGCCGAGCCAGCGCAGCCTCTGGGTATTCATACGCTGTATAACGTCCATGTCGTTGAGGAGCTCATACAACTCACTGTTGTATCGGATGCAGAAATCACCGCCAACTCGTATTGGACCGAAGATCTTACGCAGTACTTTTCTCTCGAACACTCTCAAGGCTGCTGCATCTGTACTTAATAGGGTCCATGCCTCTGCGCCATAAAGAAGGACGGGTAGGATGAGCGTCTTGTAGAGTGCGAGATGCTTACCCAGAGATATTAGTCATTAAGCTCAAGTCATTAGTCATTAAGTAGCATGGTTTGAAACTTGAATAACCGGAATACAAGAAACCATTTCAGTATCCTCAAAGCAGTCTGCTGGCAAAAACTCAGAGAGTAAATAAAATTGCCTTGAAAAGTTGTTCAAATCTGAAGTTCAAAGTCCAAGTTAAACTTTAGGTCCTGCTACCCATGAATAAAATGAGCAAATGAAAGATAGGTTGTGTTAGAAGCTAGGTTGTAATCCTGACTAACCTTTTCATAAAATTAGACCTTCATTTAATGTCAGATGGAAATCATTTCAATTTGGACCACATGTGACAGAGTATTCATGGCACTGCCATAGGCTTATATGCGGAAAACCAAACAAAAAGTGGTATTCAATCGGATAATGCGAGTTATTTTGGTGAAGCCTTGTTTTCTTTCCCCAACAATAGATCTTCTTAAATATTCCTTTGCACTTAAACACAGTGGTGTTGTGCTAATATTTTTTACCAGAACGCATATATATAATTATATAGACAGGGCCGATCCTGGATAGGCGGCCGCTCTGTGCGGTCTCATGTTCCAAATTTACCGACGGGAGTGATTTTCCATGATAATCCTGGCGGCGGCGTTTTTTTTTTTAGGTCTCATATTCCAAATTTGACAACGGGGAGGAGGGAGATTTCCCCTCGGGTTCGGTTCAAACCCTTGTTTATAAAAATACATATAAAAATTCGTCAAAAATTAGAAAAAAATCAGCAATTCTTTTTTCAAAACGTCAACCAATTCTCGCTATCAGAACTCATCTTCAGTTCCGGAACGCGTTCCTGTCCATAAAGGAAGTACCGGAACGACGTTCCGGAGCGTTCCGGCTCGACAACACCACTGCTTAAACAAATCGCTTCTGAAGTAATAAAAGGCTTGACGAGTATTTCAGTGGCATTTGAAAAGTTTAGAAACTGAATGACGTGTTGGTTTATATACACTGGCATAGTGTTTGATAGATTGTCAGTCTGTCATTAGGTCTCGAAATTTTTTTTTAATTTTGGCCGAGAAAAAGACTTTAATATACCATAGCCCCCTGAAGCCACCGTAGTCTGGCAGGTAGTACCTTGGATAAAAGTGCACAATTTGTCGTCCTTTAAAAAAAGCCTTCAATATACCATGGTCCCCTAAATCGACGTAGTCTATTAGATGATGCGTTCGATCAGAGTGCACGATTTGTCGTTCTTTGATTTGTTTCGCTACAGCGAGTCACCTGATCGCACGACGGGAATGCGATGATCCCTATACTGCATTAATAAGACATTGTTCTCTAAGCTCCATGTCAAGTAAATTGGTCTCCCTTTTGCATTGTTAGTCAAGGTGGGACAGAGAAAGGCAAAACGAAATATGAAAAAAAATATTTCTTTCGTTGACATTTCCTCAGCAGCCTTCTGGCAAGGGCTCTGGGAGTAAATAAAATTGTTTTGAAAAGTTTCGTAAAACTGTCTTTCATTGTCAATATTAAATTGTAGTCTCACCACTCATAGATAACACACAGCATGGATGGTTGTTATCGTGTCTTATATCGCCAGCGTACTCCTGATGAGGCTTTAAGTTTTGTTCGCAAAAGCTTCACCACCATTCGATTCCCTTGATCAGAATTATCAGCTTCATTCATATCAAATGCCTCCGAATTTTTTTTTATAAAATCCATAACCTAGTCTCAACCTCCCCCTTCTAGTCCCTCCTGTATAATATGACTTTGTATGGCGTACTTATTATGGGTATAAGCATAAATGCATATTTTTTATATGCATTCGGGAATATATATGCATAAATTTTGAAATCATCATATAGGAAATGATAGAATGATAGATTGATAGATATTTAGAGGTTTTGAATTTCTTTCTACTCATTCACTCCACTCCACTCGCTCATTCATACATACATATGGCCACTGCATTCAGTCAGCACATTGAATTATTTGGAATGTGCGACTGACTGCCTGTTGTGTATGTATGTGTGAGGAGTCAAAGTGACAATATTGTTTGATATTGTCAGTGTGGTGTTAACCACCAACAGGATACACTCTAGGCACTCTTAAGCATATGTCTGTATGTATGCCATTTAAATTTCATATACTACGGCGTGTATGTATGTATGTATGTTTTGTGAAATTTTTGCCACCCAAATAGGAATAAAATTATGCAGATGGATGCCAAAAAGAAGTGACAAAAATCGTTACGTATACTTCATGATACATTTTTTTCTTTTTTTGCTTCTTCTTCTAGATGCCTATCGGTACGGCATAAATATATCTATGTATGTGCCTGCATGTACTAATGTATGTATATTTGCATTTGAGTGTTTATTAGTGTGCATTTGTAGAATATTTTGAATTTATATTTCAACACCTTTCGATGCTTAACGCTTCATTTGCATGACTCAGCATTGAAACGTGATCATCATCATCATCAGTGTGTTGCAAAGTTGAATTTCTTGACGTTGCCACTTCTGCTGCCACTCTACTGCTGCTAGTATTTGTGTTTGGTGCCAAGGTTTTAAAGTATATTTCATGCCCAACCTAAATATGTACCATTGAACTCCTCTTTAGTATTGCAGCAGGATATAGAAAAATTACAAATTTAGACCCTAAGTTTAGTACGCAAAAAAAAGGGAAAAGAAATACCGCGCAGAGACGTTATTAAGATGTTTTCTAAGAGGATTCAAAATACGGTAATAAATAACTACATTTCTTGTTTTGGTTTCCTTGGAAAGGCGTAGGCAAGAAGTTTAATAAGCAGAAGTGTTGACAGAGGCTCCATAATTTGGTTGAGTTTGGTCGATTCCGCTAAAGTCCCTTTGTAACACTGATATTACCTATTCCGTCATATAAATGTAATTTGTTGTTGGTCCTTCTTCCCATAGTATTATGAAAGTGTGAATTTTATTGTGCAATGGCTATGCGTGTCCTTTCAATAAATTCTGCATGCCTAGGAATACTTCTCCTCTGGTTTTCAGGAGCAGGACAGTGACAGAGACGATGTCCCCTTTTCCCTTGCATTCGTACATTTTCTGCTTACTCCACTGTCACTACAATAAAGTTCCTTAACCCTTTGACGGACACTGACGTCCATAGACGTCATAACAAGAGTTTCTGGGGGACCTGACGTTTATACACGTCATAAATTTCGGAATTTTCCTATCTTGCCAAATAACGGAGATACAGCAAGTGTTCCACGGGAAGGCCTCCTAAAATTTTGGTGTCCGTCAAAGGGTTAAATGAGCTCGGGTTAGGTTTAACACAAATAGTTGACCAGATTTATCTGGTCTCTTAAGAAGTTGAATTATTATCCCATCTTCCCTTTTGCAAATGAGTGAAGATTGTGTGATTTCCTATCAATTCAATTCAATTGAATTTTCTGTTGTACCAGCACATCGTTTTATTGTTACCTTCAATATCCAATATCCAGTAACCCATGCAAGGATAACCGTCGAATGCCACAATATCTCCTGCACAGACACTCGGATATCCGGACAACTTAAATATGGTATACACCATAGGTCAGCAATGAGTATTCAAAACGATGAGTAGATTCGAATCATACTTATAATTTCTGATACTTATGCGCATTCATACTTATTTTAATGTCATACTCATACTACTCATATTAAAAGTTTGAAATGTTCATGCTACTCATACTTAGCAATACGCATGATGTTATTGATTTCGACTCTCCATGACTCATCGTATACACGAATCACAAAATAAGTATGATTCGCGTACGAACACTACAATACTCACAAGAAGGTTGTTTGTTTGCTCTGCTTGCTGTCTTTGTCTTTTTTGTTTATGTGTGTTTCTTCTTTCTTTATAAATGCAACAACAACTACGACTGTAAATTTTGACTAATGATTCGAATCACTCGTATCATTTATAAGTATGACAAGTATTTTTCTAAATTTATGAATCTGAATGAGTAGGCGTATGAATCAAACATATTTCGAATGTTATGAGTTTGATGTCAACGTTGTACTCATACTCATTGCAACTTGTACTTATAAATCAATGTTGTACTGAGTACGAATGAATCAGAGTAGTTGGATTTGAATACAGTTGAGTCACTCATACTCTAAATTTCATGAGTACTTATGAGTAGCTAAAAAGCGATTCATTGCTGATCTCTGGTGTAAACAGTCTCCTACTAATACTACTACTACTTCTAGTCGCCATAGTCTAGTAGGTAGTGTGTTGGCTTATTAGACATGAAGCCTCGGTTCAATCCTCAGGTCAGACATCTCCAATTAAACGAAATTTGAAAAAATATTTCGTTGGCGACTTTCTCTCAGCAGTTTTCTAGTAAAAACTCATAAGTGGCGTGAGAAACTAGGTCGTAATCCTGACTAAAGGTTTGTAATGTTCAATTATGTACGTATGGTATGTATGTACACACTCTCTAGTGTGTACATGAGTCGATTTTGATTGCTACTACACACCCTTTGTGCCATTGGCCGTAATATCCTCTCTAGCCAAGAAAAGTTTTTGAATGTTCTTTGGATTGATGTTATAGATTAAAAATCAATCAATTTCTTGAAGTCCATTAAGCCTTTGCTACAGCTTATCGTTCCAATTTGAAAAGCTGAGTCGAATATGTCCGTATATTTGGGCATGATCGAAAGGATAGAAGTTAAAAACACATGAACAGCATGTCCCACCCTATCAGGTACTGCATAGGTAGCAAAGAATTCATTCTCCTCGGAAGAGTATTAAAACCCGTTTTCATAGCAAAGGGCCGGAGGCCACAATACGAGTGCCTGCATGGTATCACGTGCCTTAACTTTAAAAAAGCGGTAGTTGAAGTTTTAAACATAGTTATCCTGTAAGCTGAACATCCTTGATCACAGCGCAATTGGATCAATTAGTTCCCTTCGAAAAATTACAACAGCCTACAGCTCTGCTTCCTAACATTTGAATTTATGTTAAACAGAAAGAAAGAGATAGGTGTGAGTGTATGTATGTATGTGTATGTATGTATGTGTGTGTATGTAAGTAAATCCAAAACCCAATGTTGTCACCAGTGTAACATTAAAGTGACAATTACACTAAACCACCTCTTCTCCAGTATATGCTTAGTTTTCTATTCTGATGACTGCCGAACATGCAGACATTTATCACAAGTAATATTGCAACAGCAAGAGAATCGAAAAAAAAACAACGAAGAAAAATATTCAAATCCAAGAGCAAAAATTCAAAAATACTGATGATGATGATTTAAATCAAAATCAGGCAAGTGAAAGAGTTATAAGCGCTAAAAGAAAAAATGTTACAATATTGCGTTTACGGGCATATATTTGCATATTTTCCAAGAGTGTATGTATGTGTACTATGTGTGTATCGACTTTATGCATTCTTGCATGTACAATCGTATGGAAAGCTTTAAACGACAGACATCATTGTCATTGTGATGATGATAACGATGGTGGTGGTGGTTTGGAAAACCAAGTCAAATCAAATGGCTTAAAAATATTAACAGAAGCTTCTTCAGAATGCCAAATTTAGAAGGAGGTCTGTTGATCTTATCAACTACAATTCTTCGATATCCGGCTTTGGCATTTCTGCAAGGGAGATGGGAGTTTTTAAAGGATGCTTATACCTTCCACAGGGAGCATTATCGTTTCACTATCAATGGTGCGTACTTACTTAATTAATTTGCAAACTGCTGCTTAGCTTTAAAGCTTGATTTAACCAAGATTTGATTGTTTTGTCTTCAGCCATAGACTGATTGACTGCACTTGTTCATATTATTCCCTTTTTTCACTGAAATTTTGGCCTAGAATGGAATGTTCTTCCAAAGGCTATTTAAATCTTGTACAGTTAAACAACATATGACCTATCATATCGAAATCTGTGCAGGTATTTCCTAAAGTAGTCATGACCAGTCAAGAACTGCGTCATTTAGGTGTTCGACTGTTGCAGTCCTTGCGCTGACCTTCTTCCCTAGTTTGGTGGAATTCGGTCAGTAAAGGGACTACGCTTACCTGTGGCGTCACAATGGGTCGGCCACTATGCGTGCTGAAGTGAGTTTTGGTAAACAACTCTACCACTTCGACATAACCTGAGTCTTCGACTTGCGTTGATTTCTTTCCATTCAAGTATTTATGTTAGGGATGAGGTGTAATGCCCACTTTCTCTTCTAATTGTGTTTGTAATTTACTCATGGAAGTCATTGTTTTCTCCTTGCTCCTTGTTCTAAGTCTTTTAGACCTTAATTTTATACGCCAACATGTGTAATGGCATTGCTCTTATCACTACTAGTGCCGTTTCATGGGGCACAGTCTTGAAATCAGTTTTCAAACTAATTGCGCTTAGGCGTTGTACCTCTTCAATGGCTTTACATATGTATGTATATACATACAGTGGTGGCTTTTTAATTAGAAACGATGTTTCTGGAACAAAGTTCTCTGGAGTGACGAATCTAAATATAATTTGTCCCAATCTGATTGAAAAACGTATGTAAGACGTCCTCCAAACAAAGCCTTTGATCCCAGGTACACAGTGAAAACTGTAAAACAAATTAACAAACATACAGGTTGCTAAGGCGTTTCTAATTATAAGGCTACCACTGTACATAATTGGTCATTACAGCCAGGATTATGAGCTAGCTAGCTTCTCACACCACTTCGTTGTGAGTGTTAATTTTATACGTGAGTGGCGGGGGACCTACACTTTAAAGTCGACTCCTAGCGGTAGATTTTTTTGAGAAACTTTTCATGGCAATTTTTTTATTTCCTCTCAGAGTGTTTGCCAGAAATCTGCTAAGAGAGGAAGTCGCCTAGGAAATATTTTTATCATATATCGTTTTGGTGGGTATCTGACCTGGGACTTGAACCGTGGCCTCACATCTAATAAGTCAACAATACGCTACCTACTAGACTACTGCGACTTTAATCTTCAATGGCTTTGGTCCTCCAATAAATGGCACTATACTCGCGGGAGCACCCTCATTTGCGGTTGATTTTTCTCTGATAAATTTCGTGTGTTCTTTTCAAAGTTTACATCGTCATCGATCGAATATCTTCAGTATAGTTTAAGGTCCTTTTCGATTCTATCTTAAGATCTCCAATAGTTTACTTCGTTGTTTCAGAAACAAATAATTTTTAGGGGAACAATCGTTAACCATTATCCGCCTCTGTCACTTACGGAAATTGAGTCAGATGAGGTTATTGTTTTGGACTTTATTTCGTTAGATTTTAAAGCTCAAAAAAGCCTTCGACTCTGATAACAAACATTTCGCATCTACTACGCCTCTGCCACTTGCAGGAACTGAGTCAAGTGCAGCTGTAGGGTATTGGACTTTATTTCAATACTTTTTAAAGCTAAAAACCCATATTATAACACATTTCGTATACCAACACTCGCCTTACAACCTCGAGTTACCATGAAAGTCTTTGCATGTCTACTTTTAAAGCCTCCGACTCTGATCATAAAATTTCGCATATACTACGCCACTTAGTACCCATCACTGGAACATCTCTATAGTTATCGATTTCTCACCATTGTATGGCTATTGTTATTGTTATCATTTGGCATTTGCTTTATTGTTGTTGCAGTTAATGTTAAATGCATTGTTGCTGCATGCTCCTTAAGCTCCCAGTTAAATAAAGAAAAGGGAAGAGAAATACTTACGTTTTACAATTATTTTCCTGGCCAAGACTTAATTTAACTGCCTATAGTCGAACACTAGCAGCTACTTCCATGAAAACTTTTGTTTGTGATATTTCCTATTCTCCTTTACTTTTATCATCCACTGTATGCCGTCAACCATAAACCATTTAAAACAGTCATCGTAAGTGTTTAAAAGTTTGTGGTTAAATAACGATTTATTAGCATGTTCCGTTATTCACAAACACCCCCACTCAAACACTCATTTACTTGCTTCGCTCAGTTCTCTCCCTATTTCCCTATGCCCTGGTACTACAGTTGGACTTTGTTCTCCAGCTTTATTTCAACCTACAATCATTGCAAGAAAATTCTGTCACTGTCTCTAAATTGTTGAGAACATCACTACCACTACCACATGGTAGAAAATAAAGAAGAAAAACAAAAGCTCTCGGAAAAACTGTGTAATTCTCGGTGACAGTGATTAGTTGAGATAAAGTGTTAAGCGACACCTCAAATGACCTTAAAAACTATGCAAACGTATAAATTTTCCTGCAAAAGGGAAAGAGGAAGAAAAACTGAAAAGTATTTTAGCCCAAATGAGGAATAATTTAACACGACAGTGTTGTTGGAAATAGACCTTAAAGTGTACATTAGAGGAATAAGAACAAGACAACAAGAATATCAAGCTTCTGCAAACGAAAGCGGTTGACTACAAATGCTCTCTCAATGCTGAGATGTCGCTGGTCCTTCTAATTCCTTGAATATATCATTGCCGTGATTTCATAAAGTAGTCGTACGTTGGAGACTAAACTGTCGCACAGTGGAATACATAGAACAGTTAAGCCTACGACCCAAGACTACATATTCGTCCTGATTCCATCCAAAGCCCTCTAGAACTTTACACTTTTAGGACTCCTTCCTTTGCAATATCATGCCGAGATACATTCGTTCCACGTTCACCCTTGTATCATCATCTACTGCCCGGTCTCATTGTTTGTTTGAATTGATCACCAGAAAGTCAGTTCCTTAGATCCAATTAGAAGCAGTGGCGAGGTCTTTTTGACCCCACTGAACACCAATCTACGAGGTGAAAGGAGCATTGTGTGACCTCCAACAACTGTGTTGCCCTGCTGAAATGCTATAAGTCCTGTCATCCGTAGTAGGTCTGCTGGTTGATAGTAGACTGGCATCACAGAAAACATAGCCTTTTGAAATAGCAGCGGCTATTACATAAAAATTAACGCTGGATGATCTCCAGTAGCCAATGGTACTGTGGCCGAATGGCGGAAATCTTATGTTTCTTAATTGCCGTGGTGTGGGAACGCGGAATGACTCCATAAATTCTCAAGAACGTTGACATGTCTGTGTCCTCAATTATTGTGGAATAACCGCCAGATGTTCTCGAAATGCTGCTGTGAACCAAGACACTCTCAACCCTCGGGTTAATAGTCCGTCAAACTGGTTCTCCCATCAATTAGGCAAACAAGTGACTGTCCCATTCATACTGCCAACGTCAATGCATGACAGTTCCTCCAGATCATTAAAGTAGTAGGTCCCATGCCCCATGGTGTTTTCTTCTCCTCTACGTAGCGCATGGCATGAATCCAGTAGGAAAGGAATTGCCTCCTCTTCTTCCTCATCTCTACAACACTTGTAGATATCATTTGCAAGGTATGCAAGACCAATGCGCCTCTTAATGACCCCAACAACCATACCGAGCGTGCTTCTTTGGAGCTTAAGCATGCTTATCGTGTATATTTTGGATATCTGCGTTCGTAATAATTTTAACAACAGACTGTATTGCTGATACTGACGCCTAAAAGACGCTACAGTGATTAAGCAACCGTATAGACTGGCCTTTCCTGATCGAATGCGTAAAAATTCCGTCTTCAACAGTTTCGTTCTCACTTTGAAGCCATCGGTGAAGATTTACACGGAGTCGTATAAGAGGTGCGCTACACCTCGTAGCCTCGAGGCTACATTTTTCCAGAAATCTTTATCCGCAATGGATGTAGCCTCGAGGCTACATTTTTCCAGAGATCTTTATCCGCAATGGATGTCCTTAATGACATTGAGAAGACGTATCGTGCTATCGTATAAGTCAGAGACAAACTTTTATTTGTCGTTGTTATGACGTATGATGCGTTAATAATATTTACGCCCAAACATTGATTTAAATTCCTGAAACCATTCCTCTAAAACAGAGATCTCTGTGCTTGAGGTATTACATTATCAAACTACGCGTTTTTCTAAAACGGTTTCCAAAGAAAAGAAGATTAACTAAACAGCTAAACTACATACACACACACATACATACATACGTATATATACATATACACTAAGGCTATACATGCATACATACATAGTATTTTACATACTAAATGAATATAAAAAATATAGTGCATTAGAAAAGTGTACGTACGTATGTTTTCTATAAAAGTGTTACTCGGTGAACAGCAATTAAAAAAAACAATCCCATGCCCCCACACAGTGTTCAGTTATGCATGTAATTTGTAACGGTGCAGTATAACACAAGGATTCAGGATTAAATTCTTTTAATTTTTTATAGAGTTGTTGTTTTTGTTGTCGTTGTCGTTATACTATTATGGTTATTGTATGAGAATAAAACCGATTCCAACACTTTGTGCTATAAATACACACACACACACACACACAAATGCATGCATCCCACTGAAATGTATTAAAAAATGTTTGAAATTCTGACAAAAAAAAAAGAAAAAAAAATAAACGCGAAAAAACAAAAGGATTTTGCCATTTGAAGCTTAAACTAGGATTTGTAGTTGTGTTGTGCCTGTATAGGTATTTCTTTTTTTTTTTTTTTTTTTTTGAAGTGAAAAAAAATCATCGAAAGACACTGTTGCCACTGCAACAGTAATGTGAGACTTTAACCCACTAAAAAACCACCTCTACGATTCGAACCTGTTTGTCCTATGGTACTACCGTTAAGTATTTCATCACAGGACGATTTCTAGCCTATTGACTACTACTATTGATCTCTATCTCCTTCTATCCTACGAATTCTCTCTATCCTTCTCAATTCCTGCATCACGTTTGCAGACAGCATTTTGACATATTGCCAAACCTCAACAGACCGCAGCATATGCGGAACTATATTGCCTGGTGTCACTATTTCATTTATCATCGTCTCTAACAGCTCGCGTTCCAATCTGAATCTATCGCAATAAAAGAAAATATGCTCAGCATTCTCAATTCCATTATTGCAGAAGGAGCAAGATACCTCATTGTCATGGCCATATTTACAGAGATATTCCCTGAAGCAGCCATGCCCTGTCAATAACTGTGTCATGTAAAAGTCAACATGACCGTGTCTCCTTTCAACCCAACTTCGTACACTTTGCCTGTATAGGTATGTAGGCTAGGATATGTATGTAGGTATCTACACAAGCATTATTTATCTGACAAGGCCATCCGTGTCGTCATGTAGAAGTCGCATATTACTTGGGATGTACGATATATTATATGGTATCCCCTATAATGCCTCCTCTAAATCTCAGAAACAATAGGATGCTGCAACTAAAACCACTTCGTGTCCAATAACCGATATGCACCCACATGGGGCATTCACACTCTGATGATTCATTTTCCTAAATACAGAATCTACATATTGGCTTTGAGGTGATCCCTATTCTGAATAAGGCTTTTCTTTTAGACTACAGTGCCTCATCAAAATTCAGGTTACTAACCTCCGGCTTCCTCTCTAGACAATCCGATGTATGACTTGAACTTGCTGTGACTATCATACAAACGTTTAGATTGCTTCAAACATATTTGTTTTCGCAGGAGCTTCTACTTCTCTCTAACTTCTTCCATTCTACAGAAATTTTCTACGATTACAAATGGCAAGCTCATCTGCATAATCATTGGCGTGAATTCCCACAGGATTTGGAACGGAGCAGAGAAATCATTTTTTTTCTCTATCCAGCTGTCTCAGTCTCCTACAATTTTAGAGTTCAGCTTGAAATATACCTGCTAGATTCTCCATAGATGCGGAATATTTCACTCTTGGATCACAACCCCTGCTTCTCTCAAAAAAAAACTGTACTTGAACCACTCGTATACCAAAGAATTTTCGTTCTTTTAGAAAAATATGTAGCCTCCAGCTTACTCAATTCACTTGTGTTACGAAGTTTAGTTGCGAAATATTTTACCAAACACAAAAAGTCGTCTGGTTCTGAATCGTTCGATTGATGTGTCTTCCATTATTCTAACTATATATAACGTACATCATACATACATACATAATTGGTCAACCCTTCAGTCAGGATTACGACCTAGTTTCTCACACCAATTATGTTGTGTGTGTTCATTTTTATACATGAGTGGTGGGACCTACAGTTTAACATCTCCGAACGACAGACTTTTAAGAACTTTTCATGGCAAATTTATTTGCTCTCAGAATTTTTGCTAGTAATCTGCTGAGAGGAAGTCGCCGAAGAAATACTTTTTGTACTTTGTTTTGATGTCTGGCTTGGGGCTCGAACCCTGGCTTTACGTTTATTAAGCCAGCACACTACCTATTAGACGACTGCGACTTCCTCATTATTCTAACTATAGTCTCCAAAACTCTGGTCTTCACTACTATGTGCAAAGGGGCGCTTAAATGTACAGAGCCTCTAGCGCTGCTATAGGACAGCACCAACATATCATGTTAAAAATATCCTAAATTAGTCTTGATCATGTAGAACTTCGACTCGCAGGGTTTTTCTGTCCAATCAGCTTGTTGTTGTTGTATCAGTAGTATTTCTGGTCAATTCATTACTAAACTCCCACTTTGTGCCCTAAAAGCTAAACCTACAAACTTAATAGGATACTAACAATCTGCCAGAGTTACCAATACCAGTATCTAAATTATCTATCCATGCATCCTCTGACGCCTGACTCAGAAACGGACTCAATACGAAATTCAATTACTCAATGAGCAACATTCCCATATCCCAATTCAAATACCCAATTCAACAACTGAATACATTTCCACGCTGGAAATTGTTTTTAGGAAACGATTGATGGCAATCCTCAGAAACGGACTCAATAGGAAATTCAATCACTCAGTGAGCAAAATTCCGCACAATACCCAATTCAACAATTCAATACATTTTCATGCAATATATTGTTTTTAGGAAACGATTGATGGCAGCCCTTACATTCTAGAACTTACCACAGTACATCAAACACGTGCTCAATTGGAATAACTTGACAAATTAAACTGAAGCAAACGAAAACCGAATGAGAAGATTGAAATGGACATACTTTGTGATATCCTGAAAGGAACTAGAATGGCTTTTAAAATATTTCATACAAGAAGCATCTGATCCTCCAGAGAAGACTACATCAATAACAAGCAATCTGCATAAGAAGATGCCCTCCTAAAAAATATTGGAATTCAATGAGCAAAGTTCACTACCATAACACGTTCGTGGATGGTATTATTTCTAGGCAACAAAGAGGTGGACCTTCTTTCATCCTTTTCGCCTGCTTAGTTGGCAAAATTTGGTTGAAAAAAGGACTGAAATTTCGTGTCCTTAAATCTCCTACCTATTGTATTAAGAAGTTTACTTTGCAGAGAATTCATGCACCCAGACTTTAAAGGCTTTCGTCCAAGTTTAAATTCTATTTTTAAGCTTCTCTTCTTGCCTGGTTTTAAAAGTCAACCACCTGTTTATGCTTCAACCCTAATGAGAAGAAGCCATAATACACAAGGCTTTTTTGGAATTTTTTTTCATTTTAATTGCTGTTGTTCATCATTAGGTCAAGCAATACGAAATTATTGGCAACTGGCAAAAAGGCTGTGTTGCTGCAAAATTGGGTCAAAAAAGCTGAAATTTCATAGCCCAGCTTTAATGAAACTTAAAACATGCACAGAGAGTGGTAGACATAGAGAGAGGGAGAAAGAGTTGTGAGTGGTGGCAAACAATGCACACTTATTGAACACAGCAATTCATATTGACAAACAGTAGCTAAGGACAGACAGCCAGTTGGACAGTAGCTGCCATTCGTTTGTGATGGACATGAACTAATTGTAGGAGTAAGTAAAAATGTGATGAGTGAGAGTGAGAGACTGAGTGAGTGGACTTTTGTTTTTAAAATATTTTTGTATGAATTTTTGAGGAGACATAAAAAGTGTGTACGTAGACGTAGAGAGACAGAGAGAGAGGAAATACACCACATGACCTGACACTGGTAAAGATTAATAAGAACAGCAGAGCTGGTTGTTATAGCAGGACTATAGTTATAGCACTACCCGAGAGGTTGAGGCATGAACAGACTTTTGTTTGTCCGCTCTCTCATATCCATCTGTGTAAGCAATAATCAAATACAATGCTTAACAAAATTGAAACCTGTATGAACTCTGTTGGTTGTTTGAAGCTTCCTCCAGGCCAAGCCAGTGTTTTGTATACAAACGAAACCAATTCAAACACCTGTAGTAATATTTTTAAGTTTTTTTTTTTGTTGTTGACATTGCTGCTGCTGTTGTTGTTGTTGTTTTATGTTTAAATGCAACAGCAGGACATCATCATCATCATCATCATTCGGGGTAAATGAAGAATGTACCCTGATGTTATTTGAGCTGTAAAGAATTTTTTTTCGATTTTTTTTTTTTTTTTTGTTCAACTCCTTTTCGTTTACAATTTTTGTGTCTTCTTTTTGCTTTTTTCCCTTTTTATTTTTGTTACCCAAAAATATTTCTGGTTAAAGTTTGTGCTGAAAAAAAAAACAAAGTAAAAGACTTTCGCATATATTGAATACAAATAGTTTTTCGTTAAGTTCAGTAACAAAACCCTTCACCCCCCTCTATAGAAAAAATGCAAACTTTTTAAAAACAATGCATGTGTCCTTTTTTTTTTTGTCTTTCTTAATTCAATTTTTGTTGCACAAAACTTTAATGGTCACTCTTTTCTGGAAAAAAAATAAAACAAAAAAAATTCAACCAAAAAAAGGACTCAAAAACACATCGAAAAAAATACAAAGAAAACCTGCAATTTTGTTAATGAAATTTGATCAATACCTCGCCACCATGTACGTTTGTTTGTGACAACATGCAACATTTCTTTGAATTTAAACAAAACAAAAACCAAGAAAAAACCTGGTAACCCATAAACAAAAAATATAAGTTTTTTTTTTCAAACAAATAAATTTAAAAAAAAATTAAAAATTTTAAAAAAGTTCCTTGTCTTGTATAAAGGTCCTTGTGTAGAGAGCAACAAATATTTCCTGAAGCCTAATAAAATTATTAGTTATTGTTGTGAACTCCCTAAAAGGCCGTATAATTCAATAAAAAAAATTTCCAAACAAAAATTTTCCACAAAATTCTAGAAAAAATGTTTAAAAAAAGTACTTAAAAAGTACCAGCATTTTGTCAGGAAAGGTACCAAAACTTTGTTTAAAATAAGAAAAAAAAACTTTTTCAAAAAATAAATATCGGCACTTGTATAGTATTTTCTACCAGGTTAGATCGGTTAACCTGGCTGACACTTCTTCTAGGAAAAGGCGGCCAGTATTTAGAGCCATTGTGATGCCACAATCTATATTCAATCCGGTTACCAAACATTCTCTAAAGGAAACCAACCTGATTCCAAAGTTAATATTGCTATTACAATGGGTCAAATCGACCTCCGGGTACTGTACTTGTCTAAATTTGACAAATACACGTCCTCTAAGCTAACCCAATATTGCTATTGCAGTCATCTTTATATTAAAGAGCTCGGCCTAGGATATTAGAAATGACAGATCAAAAACCTCCGTCTTGTCATGACAATGAAAAGAGTCCTCCTTAGACACTCATCTGCTGCAGAAGTCATTTGTCAGAATGCCAAGTCTTTCGGCATGCCTACCAAAAGGACAATGGCCAGTCAAGAACACTTTTAAGCAATGGATTGCCATCTGTTCTTGTCCATACGTGACCAGTCTTCCAATATTGCATACACTCTCCTACGGCCCTGTAAAGCGAGTGTTTAACATTCAATTTAATTGAAGCATTCGGAATCGATATCCTATATACCATAACATCTCGTAGACTGCGAGGTCTAGCCATAAGCATTGCTATTTTCAAAGTTAGCTTTGAATAATTCGAAATTTCTCTGAAAAATCTCGGCATTAATCGCAAACCTGCCACCTAACAAACATTGCGGCGCTTTTAAAATGGCCATGACCTCTGCCTGAAGTCGCCGTGGTCTAGTAGGTAGTGTGTTGGCTTATTAGACGAAAAGCCAGAGTTCGAGCCCCAGGCCAGACATCAAAATAAATACAAAAAGTATTTCTTCGGCGACTTCCTCTCAGCAGATTTCTGGCAAAAACTCTGAGAGTAAATAAAATTGCCATGAAAAGTTTCTCAAAAATCTGTCGTTCGGAGTCGACTTTAAACTGTAGGTCCCACCACTCATGTATAAAATTAACACACACAACATAAGTGGTGTGAGAAACTAGGTCGTAATCCTGACTGAAGGGTTGTAATGACCAATTATGTATGTATTTCATCGGCGACTTCCTCTCAGCAGATTTCTGGCATAAACTCTAAGAGTAAATAAACCTGCCATGAAAAAGTGTCTCAAAAATCTGTCGTTCGAAGTGGGCTTTAAACTGTAGGTCCCACCACTCATGTATAAAATTAACGCACACAACTTGAGTGGCGTGAGAAGCTAGGCCGTAATCCTGACTGAAATGTTGTAATGGCCAAGAAACGCTGCTTTAAGAAGGCTTTCTAAATATACCACAGCGCTATGACTATTACGCATAGTATATCTAGCAGAGCATTTTAATTTCTACAATCTCGTTGCGAAACCTTGTCCTTGAACCATTCGGGGCGTCCAATCAAGCTATTTAGACTCAGAATATTAATACTGGAGAGATCAGTGAGGATATGTTCATACTAGAATCACAGGGGATTTCCTTCTTATATACATACGTATGCATCCAAGAGGTGTTTCCTTATGCTCCTCATCCTCCTGTTTTAAATCTCCGCTGTCTTCCCCGTATGTGAAGCATCACATCTTTGAAAACATCACAGCAGCCACAGACCTTTCGAGTGGCCTTTATATTAGAACCTATTTCCTTGACAGCCCTTCTATCAGATAGTAGAGTGACTCCTTTGCCAGGGTGTGTTGTTAATAATTATCACTGCAGCCTGTATTATCAACATTTTTGCCTAAAAGACGGTGCAGAGTTTCGGAAGACTTATAGAATGGGATATACCTGCTGGCCTATACCCACAGTTCACCAAACATTTTCGAAACATCCATCAAGTTTTGCAAATAGTCATTTTCACTACTTTTCCCATTGCCCTCTCTATAGGAAACGGGCATTCTAATCTTTACCAAGAAGAAGTCATCGTGTGGCATCATGCAAAGTACTCACAGTTACTAAAGTATACATACGGTTAACAAATTTCAGAAATTTTTTAACCAATCCGTTTTTGTTGAAAATCTTTATAGTTTCCTCGCTTTTAAGGCGGTCTTTTGCATTGGTTAAATAATTTCTGAAATTGAACTGAATTGTGGCCCTGCACAGGCCCACAAAAGTATACATCCGATTAACAAATTTCACAAATTTCTGAACCAATGCAAACGACCGTCTTAAAATCGAAGAAAGATGTCGGACAATTATAAAGATATTCAACGAAAACGGATTGGTTAAAAAATTTCTGAAATTTGTTAACCGTATGTATACTTTTGTGGCTGAGTGTACATCCCTGAAGCAAATTCGATCATTATCCTTGAGCGGCCGATATTTAATCCGTTTTTAATTCATTTAAAACTCAGAGCTACTGCTTCTGCTGCCAACGTTAGGCTTTGTGCATTCGTTTAAACCACTTAAACCGCGTCAGCTTTTACATTGCATCACAATTATCGAATATGTTTGCCAAAATCAAATAATTTGTCACTTTCGCTCTCTGTCGCTGGCCTCATTAATTTCTATCCTCTATAAAGGTTAACGGCTTCTTAAAGCAGGAAACATTTACTACTGGAAGCATTTTAATCAGCCATAAACGATTAATTACCATCCAGACAGTGATATTAAGTCATCTGTTATGGTATGACTACTGCTGACTGCCTGCTTGCTATTCGATTATTATCGATAACAATACCAATTTGTACAATAAAATATCACACACACAAACACGCACATACTACACACTATAATGTACTAAGAGGGAAGAGTATGAGTAAGTTAGTGAATCACTCTTACACGTACCAGTTGGCTTAGTGAGTGTGAGTGAAATGATTGGTGGTGGTAGTGATAATAACACGAACGCCACTACTAGTAAAGTGTACTTAAAACCCTCGTTATGTTTGGTTCCTATATTTTTCTGGTATTAAATTTTGGTCTTTTATATGAGCCTGTGTGTGTCTGCTTGCATGCACTTTGAACTCGAGAGGTATGTACATACTACGTGTGTATACCTACCTGGTGCATTACGAATAGGTAGGGCAGACAAAACAAACACGTGTGATAATTTTGTTTTAATTTGTAACTCAATGGTTAATTGAAATGATAACAACAGCAACTAATTGTAACAAAAGAGGGAACGATTTTTTTCTATTGTTGTTGTAGGTTTTTTTTTAATTTTTCTTTTCTGGACAAATATTTAAAAAAATAATTGCCTGTGGGGGCCACAAATGCCACATAGAATAAGTTGTTTGCTGCATGACTAAGTCAATAAATGCAGGTGAAATCTAAGAGCGATAAAATTGTATATTAAGATGTGATGATGATGATGGCAAGAAAAAAGCGGAAAATTAACTCCACAAATATTTGAGGATGTTTTGTATTCTTTTGTGGCCTAAGATAAGCATTTTTTTTAACAGGAAAATAAAAAATGATAAGAATTTAATGAAGCCTCTCCTAAATAAATTTGCCTTTCAAAGACAAATTAGGAGAAAGAAAAATATTTATTTTGGGAAAGCCTATTTATTAAACAAGGCGCGGAGTCCTGCAGGTAATAGGGATATCCAATCTGCCTTATTTCTTATTCTAATTTTGCTTATCTTTTAAAGAAGCTTATAAATAAATTCCTACTATTCAAATGACATTCTGATGGCAAGCTCCATGCTTTCTAATCGAATAAAAGTTGTATCGAAATCATAGCTTCTTTACTAATTCTATAAGAAAAGCTTGTTGAATTGAAAAGTAGGCTGCCTTCCAAAATGTATCAATACAAAGTTTGTATACAGTTCTACTATGGTATATAAATTTTGTACATATGCAAAGTTATCGAACAATACATCAATTATAAATCCGGTGCCTGATTGCTTTTTGACTACGTTAAAAGTGCACATTGACGGCGTTTTGAAATACAGAATACATTGTAAACATTTTGTACAGCGGCTTTATGAAACACTGTACTTTGTTCAAACACAAAGCAACTAACATTTTGGAAGTCAGCCGTACTGCCCAAAGCAAGATATTTCATAATCATTTAACGGATAATTAATGTGCTGGACAGAGCTCAACAGATTTCTGGAAAAAACTCTGAAAGCAAATAAAGTTGCCATTAAAAAAGATACTCAAAATTTCAGGTTATAGACATCTCACGTCAACCTGATGTGAACCATTGGGCTCCTCGTTTGATATTCATAGACATCTCATGTCGACTTGATGTGAACTGGTCAGCGGCTCATGCCATTCAACCCAGTTCGACTTTCTCTTGCTAGGTTTTCTTCAGAGGCGTAAGTAGGCGAATAAGCCATAAACCGTATTAAGCCCCGGTTAGCCAAACTTCCGCCGTAGTCTAATAGGTAGTGTGTTGGATTAGACTTCTCCAAAAAAACGAAAATACAAAAAAGTATTTCTTCGGCGACTTCCTCTCAGCAGATTCCTGGCAAAAATTCTGAGAGTAAATAAACTTGCCTTGAAAAGTTTCTCAAAAATTTGTCGTTCGGAGTCGACTTTATTAAACTATAGGTCTCGCCGGTCACGTATAAAATTAACACGTATGTAGCCAAACGTCCACGAAACATACGTACGTTTTTAGCATATGAAAAGCATTGTTAATGCTTACCGAAATTACATTAAGGTTCGGTAAACACTGTCATTGCTTTTCGTATTCTAAAAACGAACGTACGTTACGTGGATGTTTGGCTAATCGGGACCTTACCCATACCCTCAGGAGAAACTCATGGAATATTAGACATTTGGAATGCATTTTACCTAGAGAAGTCATGACAGATATCTGAATGATTTCGAATTCCACAAGTAATGACATCAATAGGTTTTTCAAACGAATAAAAAATTTCGTTATTATTTCAAAGACATACATACATACATAATTGTTGTCAGGATTACGACCTAGTTTCTCACACCACTTATGTTGTCTGTGTTAATTTTATACATGAGTGGCGGGACCTACAGTTTAAAGTCCACTCCGAACGACAGATTTTTGAGAAACTTTTCATGGCAATTTTATTTACTACTCAGAGTTTTTGCCAGAAATCTGCTGAGAGGAAGTCACCAAACAAATACTTTTTGTATTTTATTTTGATGTCTGGCCTGGGGCTCGAACGCGGGCTTTGCGTCTAATAAGCCAACACACTACCTACTAGACCACGGCGACTTCAAAGACACTTTGTTGAAACTTGATGATTGGGAAGCTCCTTATGAAAACCTCGATTTATATTGTTTACATAACTGATATGTTTACTAATGTTACTATCAGCGTCCAGCATAACCTTGTTACTATATCATTGCACTGAGCTGGAGAAATCGCTAGACTGCAGTCAATGCAAATATACGCCCCCATGTCACTTTTATACTTTGAAGGAACTGACGGTCCCCTATTTATTTAAAAATTTTAACTCCAAGAATTCTTAAAACGAATTGATTTTAAATATTTCTTAAGCAGTTTTATTCGAATTTAATCAACCTGTTAATGTAACATTTCCCTGTAATTTCCTAAATGTTATTAACAGAGGGCCTTTATTAGATTTGAAAGAAAAAAAATTTCCATTCTGTCTACAATTTTAGGCCTAAAGGATAAAAGGAGCAACAAAACAAAAAGTATCTTTAATTTTGCCTAAATTTATCTAACAATTCGAGAAGGGGGGTACAAAACAATTTAATTGTGCAGATTCAACTACCCCTGCTAGGCAGAAGGCAAGAAGCACAAATAAAGCAAAAGCGTATTAAAAATAAGGGGGTTTTAAGGGATTTGTTATGTTGGTATGAGGGGGGCTTTACAGCCTTTTGTTAAGTTAACGCACTTTTTAACCTTCAAATGTCTCTTAATGCTACATTATTAACGCTTCACTGTGCAGCCAAGAGATATAAGCAGATTTAAGCTGGTAATTATTATAGCCAAGACACAGTAGATGATGCAGTAGTAACAGCAGCGAACGTGATGTGTGCTATGTGTGCAGACTTATAGATTCAAATCGAAGATTGAGAATGAGAATGAAATTGAATTACAAAAACAACAAACAACTGTGAAGCTGTTCTGTTGTCTACGTCAAGATACTTTTAACGAAACATGCGCTGTTGTTTTGAATGAAACTTAACGAATGTAAAGAGAACGTGAGAGAGCTATACAGAGAGAATTCTTCTTTCCAACTCTCTGTTTATGTTTTGTTTTGCTTGAAAGTCATTAAGTTTTTGTTTATAGTTTCGTTAAAAGTATCTGCGAGATATTCAATGGCATGCAGAGAGAGAGAGAGAGAGACAGTAAGAGCTAGAAGAGAGTAAAAGATACTTTTTCTTCTCTGTTTTTATTGTTTGTTTTGGTTTTTTTCCCTCTAGTTTTCTTTCATATTCAGTTTGAGGGAGTAATTTTCAATTGAATACTCTCTGTTTTGCTTCATACTCTTTTTTTAGAGGATTCGTTGAGTGTATCTTTTCTGTATTTGCGTTAAGGCGCAGGCCATTGTGCAGTCTGCCTGTAAACTATTGAGTTGATATTTTCAATGGGTATGATTGTGTGTATAAATCTATAGAATTTTGGTACTCATTGTGTACGCACTATAACTTCAAGATACACAAAAATTCTTTCATGCATTCAGTCTTAAAACGTCGCTCGCTGTTTGTAAATCGTTTCCACACTAAAACTCAAGACCGGCGGCCGTTTCAAACCAAAAAAAAGAAAATTGTTGTTTTTTTTCCAAATGTTTTCAATCAACCATTTGTCATACATTATACGCTCCATATAGGAAAAAATGAAATGAAAGAAGAAAAAAATAGGAATTCATATTGAATGAATGAATTTGAATTTATCCACAGGAAAAATAAGAAAAATCGTAAGAAAATTTTTGTTTCAATTCAAGTGTTACGTGCATAGAAATTTTGTGATAAATGAAATCCTTTAAATAAATAGAAAAAAAAAATGGAAAAATAAACGCGCGTTACGTATGGAAAGAAATCTTTTTTAAAGAAAATTCAATTTTTTTAAAGAAAATTTTTAAAGCATTTGTGAAGTGAAAAGAAAATTTTCCAAAAAAAAATTTTTTTTTTCTCAGAAAATTAAGTGCAAAACTATGAAAATCAAAAATGGCATAAAGAAATAACAACAACAACAAAGCAAAAAAATATTGATCTTAAGTTAGCCAGAAAAAAAAGTAAAGAAAAGGCTCTTGACCTAACTGCCTTGGGAGAAAATGGCCAAAACACAAATTGGATTAAATAACAACAAAATTTAAACGCACATGCTCTTAAACAGCAATTTAAAGCTCAAATAACAAAATAACAAGAAAGAAAAGCATTTAAAATAATTTTTTTTAACAGAAAATTGAAAAAAAATTTTAATTAAAAAAAGTTGTAAAAAAAAATTTCAAAAAATTTAAAAAAAAAACTTTTTTTTTAAAATGAAAATTTTTTAAAAATATTGTTTTAGGCCTGTGTTAATTGCGTATAACAAACAAAACCCCCATCAAAAGAAAAACAGAAGGGAAAGGAAACCTTAAGAAAAGTTTTGCAATTCTATACAGTTTTTCCCCACTTAACTCCTCCGCCACATCTTTCTTTATGACTTATAATCCTTGCTCGTGGGCGGTTTTTTCTTCTTTAATTAGGCAAATAACGCCTTTCGCTTAACCATCGACCTCTACTATCTTCTATCGAATTAAACGGGCGGATATTGTTCCGCTTTCAAAAGCCATCAAAATTAAGTTCTCAAAGCAAAATCATCATCATCCGGCATACCGTCACGCTGAGAACATCTACGACGGTGGCACTGATACCGACGACGACGAATGTCCTTTAGAATCGTCCACCATGAATCCCTATGAATATGAAACCACCCTCGATTGTCGCGATGACACTAGAGCTGTGGGTGGCGGCGGTGGCGGTGGAGGTGGTGGTGTTGGTATTGGTGGAGGTGGCGGTACTACAATGGTTGTTGGTTCAATGACACCCAGACATCCACATTTAGCTAATACAGCTGCTAGTGGTGCAAGTGCAGTTGGTGTTGTTGTTGGGGGCAATTTATCCCAACAAAATACTTTACATCATCAAAATCAACAAAATTTACAATTACAACAGCAGCAACAACAACAACAACAATTGCAACAAGACGATACACATTCATCATATTATGATTATGAATATCAACATTTGCCACATCGTGGCAATGATTCACAGAATCCACCATCATCGACCTCAACAGCAGCCCGCACACATGGTAGACAAGGCAAGTGTTGTTTCTTCTCTTTCCTTAAATTTTCAACAAATTTTCTGATGATGTTTGCGTATTTAAGAATGAAAAGTGTTTTGAAAATGAAAATTGTAGTAAGGTACAGGAAAAAAGTCATGAAATGAAAATGGAAATTATGGTGAAGGCAATTAAAGCATATGAGAGTTTGCAAAGAGGCCAAATAGACAACCAAATAGACCTGAACTTAAAAAAGTATTCGATTTCAATGAAATCCCATAACATTTTAAGAATTTTGAGAAAGATTTCTGGTAATCAAAAAATATTTTGGACCAGGCAAATATGTGACAAAATATTGTAAAATTTTTTCATTATTTTTTTATTATTTTTAAGCATATTGAAAGCACTTTAAGAAAATTTTACAATAGTTTGGCTTTTTTTTCTATTAAAATGGATTTTTTTTTTACAAATTGTGAGGAAATTTTTTAGGCTGAACACAATGCAAAAAACAAATGAAATTTTTTCTTTTTATTTCTAAATATTTAAATGAAAAATATTAACATTTTATAAGAATTAAAAATTTGCGTTCGGTGCCCTGGTAGTCTAGTAGGTAGTGTGCTAGACTATTAGCTTAAGTGTAGTGGGTTCGATTGCCACCAGAGACTCTGGTCTGTGACACTACACCGAGCATATGGTCAAAGTTACTCAGCTCGTATATAATTAAGATATAATATGTAATTGTATTGTAATTAATAAATAAATAAATAAAAATTTACCAGAATTAAAATAAAAATAACGAAAAAAACGATTTTTCAAGAATTGCTTGCATTGCATTCTGGATTTTTTTTCAAAAGTTTCTCTTCAATTAAACAAATAAAATAAAATTCGATTTTCTTTTAATTCAAAACATTAACTCCTGTATTTATAAAAAAATTTGGGGTTATGAAACAAATTTTCATACAAATTATGCTTTGTAAACCTTTTGTAAAATGAAAAAAAAAAAAAAAAATATTTTCCGAATTTATAAAACCTGAATTGAATTGAAAAATTTAATTGAAATGAATTTTTTTTTTAATTTCCTTATTTACAATCTGTGTAAACAACAATAAGCAAATTTTCTAATACTTTTAAGAATAATAACAGTTGTTATTGAATTATATATACACTCCCCGAAATATTTATAAGACCAAATCGATGGCTTAATATGAAAAAGGCCTAACTCGATTTTTGGTTGCTTTACAGGAGAAGGAGAAAACTTAATAAAATTCGTAAAATTTTAGATACAAAAAAATTTTAATACAATTTTTAATAAGAAACAGCAACACATTTAATCTCTCATTTAAAAAATTTTTAATTTTTTTGTGCATCTGACATTTGTCTACCAGAATAAACAAAAAACCTTATTTTGAAAAAAATTTAGTTAGGCCTTTTTCATATTAAGCCATCGAAATGTATTTCTCTAAGTTTTTCGAGATCTTTTTATGTAAAAAAAAATATTTTTTTTCTTTATTGAATAAAAGGATAACACAAAATGAATTTCATTTTCCAACGAAAAAATTATAAGACCAAAATTAAATATAATATTCACCTAAAACTAAAATAACAATGATAAAAAAAAACAACTACTGAGTAATTTTTGTATTTATTAATAATGACTTCCTGAAGTCGCCGGCGGGGGGGCATAGAATTTATTAAATTTTCAATGCAATTTTGATCAATCCTACTCCATTCTCTTATGATGGCACTTTTTAAAGATTTTACATCCTTATACTGGGTCTTATTTTTGAAGACTTGGTCCGATAGTATTGCCCATAAATTTTCTATCGGATTTAGATCTGGACTACATGCCGGCCAATCCAAAACTGGTATGTTTCTGGACGACAGAAACGATTTTGTTGCTTTTGACTACTACTACAATTTTGTTATGTGCCTTACATGATTGCAAATTAGTGTAAAAAAAATATAATTTATTGTTTTCATTTAAAATAAAACATATTTTTTTATTTTGGTCTTATAAATATTTCGGGGACTGTATTACAGTAGCAAAAAAAAATTATTCATATTTAAAACTATTTATATAGTATATGGTATTTACAAAAGAAATTATTTATACTATTTATAATACACACAGTTATTAAATTATACATACGGTTAAAAAATTTCCGAAATTTTTTTGTCATTTTTTTCTTTGTCATTGAAAATCTTTATAGTTTCCTTGATGTTAAGACGGCCGCGTTTGCATTGGTAAAAACATTTCTGAAATTGAACTGAATTGTGGCCCTGCACAGGCCCACAAAGGTATGCATCCGATTTACAAATTTCACAAATTTCTGAACCAATGCAAAAGACCATCTTAAAATCGAAGAAAGATGTCAGGCAATTATAAATATTTTCAAAAAAAAAAACGGATTGGTTAAAAAATTTCTGAAATTTGTTATCCGTATGTATACTTTTGTGGCTGAGTGTATGTACAAAGTTACTATCTAAAAGGTAAATCTAGTACATGGAAATTTTTGAGTCTTCGTATATCATCTGCCTCAACTAGTAGACGACTAATGGCTAGTAGATTGCTATGGTTACTCAGTCTTTCAACATATCTAAAACTAAATTATGGTTGTTATGGTGTCTTTAACTAAAGAGATATTGAGATCTTTATGTACAGCCGCATTGGTCACGAACCAAAGCCCTTGAGTAATAAACCGTAGGGTCTTATAGACTGGTAACGTTGTAATATTTCCTTCCACAATCGAGTTTTGTTTTCATTTTTTTAACTATTCCCCATAACTGTATTCCATAAGTCCACACGGTCTTGAGAATAGCTTTGTATAAAATAATCTTGTTATTTAAACTTAATTCTGATTTCGGGCCCAATAGCCAATACATTATTTTTGTTTTGATGTTTAGAAATTTGCATTGAGTTTTGATGTGTTCCGTCTAAGTACGAAGCTTATCCCCATAAAAACCTAAGTATTTTAAACATTGTACAAGTGGGATTTGCATTCCATTAAATGCAATCAAAAGGCAAAGTTACGTGAGAAAACTTCATTGTGTTTATTTTAATTTTCCACTTTTGCAACCATTTATGGAGTATATTTAATTGCCTTTGTAACAAAGTAGAAGCTGCAAATTGAAAAATTGAATTGGAAAAAATATTAAAACTTGCCGTTAAAGTTGGATTTAGTTAAAGGTAACTTTAGCTAAAGTGAACTTTAAAGTCACCTTTAACTTCTTTTCGTTATTACAGCCTACAGATAAAATAAAGTTAATTTTTTAAAAAATATGGCAGTGACGGAGCAATGTCGCTAACGCTGCTCAATTAAACAAGGCAGTTTCAACGAAGGGCCTCTTTTTTGTTGTTATTGCTCATTTTGGTTATTTTTGAAGTTGTCGTGTTGAAAATAATACCAAAAATGGCAAGTTTAAACATAAAGTAAACTTTAAAAGTTAAAGATAGGATGATCCTCCCTTATTATCCACTTATAATAATGAAAAACAATTTATCTGCCCCTTGAAATCTTTCCTTTAGTAAACGGCAAGTTGTAATAATTGCTCTAAATGTGAAAAAAAATGTTTTAAAAACATCGATTTCAATAACAATTGAAGCTAAATCTGAATTGAAGAAATATTTTAAAATATTTTTTAAAAATTTAAGCGATAAGAAAAATATTTTAAAAAAACTTTGATTTTAATTACAATTGAATCTCTGAACCTGAATTGAAGAAAAATTTTAAAATATTTTTCAAAATTTAAGTGATAAGAAAAATATTTTGAAAATTTTTAATTTCAATAACAGCAGCTTAAAAAATGTATTTCTTTTCGCCAATAAATAATCTCTGACAATATGAATATGAGTAATATGAATGAATATGAATCTGAATAACCTCTTATAATTATTATTAAAATTTACTTAAAAATTTTTCTTTTTGTTTATTTGTGAATTTTTTTTAAAGAATTTACAAAATTTAACATTTCCTTACTGATATTATTGTTATATGAAAAATTCATTTTGAATGTGATGCAAGTCCATTTAATATTTTGCGTTACATCCAATTTAAAAATCATTTTTAAATATTAATACATATCCTTTTTGGATTTAATGGTCTCAGATAATTTAAGTTTATAATCCTTAATACTTAAAAAAAATATTGGTAAAAAAGTATAATATTTCAGTCGCATAAAAACAAATTCTGATCAAAAGGATACAATATTTGTTGCATTTCATAAAATGTGAAGTAAAACAAAGAAAGTCGTAGAAAATATAACTTAAGAAAAACCAATTTGAATTAAGGATTAAAATAGTTCCCCCTTTTATAAAAAAAAAAAAAACAAAAAAAATAACTTAATGCCTTTGGAATTATTTGCATGCGTCTTGTAAAAGTCCTTTGCCACTCCTTCAGATTTCTTTGAATTTCTTCATTCTGTTCATTACGTTTTAGAGGCCTGACAAGACTCCTACTTCTATCATAAACTTTTGCCGTTTTTTTATGCTAAATATGATTTCAATAACTACAATATGGTATACTGTGCAATTAAGTTGAAACAAATCTTTCACGGTGTTATTATTGAACTCTGGTCTCCAACACTCGTATTGTCTACATTACTCTTGACGACTATACTTTGACTTAGCTCACATATATTGATCTGTCTTATGATCGATTAATTTTTGGATTTAAATCTCACGTCCATCACTAAGCGTATCTTCTACATGCTCTTGGTTAAAAGCGTTTAGGTTTTTTGTCCAATTCTTTGTAGGGTTTTATGCCTTAAGCCAGTTCGATGATGTTGTTTGTCAACATAGCGCCTTGATTTGGTGTAGTTTTTCCGCTTTTTCTATTCTAACAATACACAAAGGAACTGTAGAGCAGATGAGAACCTGCCAATTGTAGCACAACCATCCAACTCTCCGATGAGTTCTTCACATTGAAAAACACCTTTAAAAACTTTTAGTTCACAAAGCAGTTATAGGCAGCTTCTAATATGAACTGGATAGAGGGAAAGAGAGACATACAGAAAGTCTGCTTAAACCAGGGATTACCATTTCATAACACAATTGAGCAGAGAGAATTCACACATATTACGCTTTTGTTTAGTTTTCGATCGGACTGCGACAAGCACACATGTCAGCAGTACCCAAATGAATTGTTCGTGACATTCGCAAATGACTTCTCTAGGAGCTGTAGAGATAGGGAAGCTGTTTTCCCCCTATTGGAAACATGTCTACCACTACATACATGCATAATTGGTTATTACAACCCTAAAGGAATGATTACAACCTAGTTTCTTACACCACTTATGTTGTGGGTGTTAATTGTATACATGATTTGCGAGACCTACAAAACTGTAGGTTATTAAACATAAAGTCTACTCCGAACTACAGATCTTTAGAAACGTTTTCATTTTCATTTTTTTACTTTCAAAGCTTTTGCCAGAAATCTGCTGAGAGGAAGTCGCCGAAGAAATATTTTATCGTATTTCATTGTGTGACAGGACCTACAGTTTAAAGTCGACTCCGAACGACAGATTTTTGAGAAACTTTTCTTGGCAATTTATTTTATTTCTTGCCAGTAATCTGCTGAAAAGAAGCAGACAAAGAAAAAAAAAATATTTTCTTATATTTTGTTTTATTGGAAATGTCTGATCTGGGGTTTGAACCGTGGCCGCACGTCTAATAAGCCAACACACTATCTACTCTAGAGTAAGAAGACTGTGTACCTCATAGATGATTTAAAAAATCTGTCATTGTCAATAGACATTGACATCAGGAGCCTTGACTGGTGCAGAAATTAAAGAAAAATAAAAAACTGTGGAATCACAATAGGCCTTAAATGGTCAAGTTTGCTTATTTGCCTTGGAAGTGTGATCTGAAAACCAATCTAGGAGCAGAGCGGTACTGTGATGTTTCAATTAATAAAAAATATTTTTCTTTTTTTTCATATTTAATCAGTCGTGTGCTCAATAGTGTGGAACAGCAGCTCTTATCAGTGCAGCATTGATACTTGCAATCTCCACTAGAGACGGACTCTAGTATTTCTAGTTAATTTGTAATTCAAATATAAATGAATATTTAATCTGGTTATTAAAGATTAATATTCTGTGCTATTATTAATATATAATTTAATGCATATACTTTTTTTTGTAATCTAAACTAAGGCGCCAAATGAGATCATATTATTTTTCAAAGCCGGTATTTATAGATGACATCACAGTTTCTGAATCAAATTTTCATTTCAAGTGTTTTGTTTTAAAAATTACTTGACCGAGGCAGGGCTGTGAGCTTGGTTCAAATAGATTTTATTTTTATTTCTGGAAAACTAGAAGCAATTGCATTAAATTGTTGACTTTTTCGTAATGTTTTGAGAGGTTTTTGTATCCTTTTTTTGCGGGACTGTTTTATTTTTTCAAAAATTTTCTTCAATTCTTGTCATGTTTTTCTTTTTAAAGTTCCCTTTCATTAGTTTTCTAAACAAAAAAAACTTCAAAACTTTCCCAGAGTGTTATTAAAACCAAAAATTTAATAATTTTACGTTTTTTTTTATTTTAATTTTCTTTTATTATTTTTTTTTGTTCCAATTATAACTTGTAAAACTATTGTAAGAAATAAAAACTCATTAAAATAATTCGGAAGTTTAATTTGCATATGAAACAAAGTAAAGAACACCGACCTCTACGAACTGACAGACAGACAGACCTTCCGACCGACCAACCATATGTTTTGAAAACTTAAACCATAAAAATCATTATATTTTAATCGAGTTGAACATTAAAAAAAAAACTTACAATGTGTTAACATTTGTATTTAAATAATAGTTGTTGGCTTTTAATAGAGACAATCGAATTAATTTTATTCGAGTAGAGTTTTAAAAAGATTTTTAACATAAATTTTAATCTAAAATAAACACACAGAAGTGTGGGCTCTTTATTTAAAAAAATTCAAATAAAACTAAAAAAAATTAAAACGGTTTGATTTGTCATAAATATTGTGATTAGCGTTTATTGTTTGATTAAAGATTTAAAAAATTAAAGTTTTTTATTTATTTTGTATAAAAAATTTGAAATCAGATTAATTTTTTGTGTTTAAATTAAAAAAAAATCTGTATGTTGGGAAAATTTTTGAAAGGAAAAGATTTTGTTTTGAGAAAAATATTTAAAAATGAAATGAAATTTTTATAACAAAAACTATATTACATAAATTGAAATCATTTTTCGCTTTTATTCAAGAATTTATTTAAAAAAGAATCATAGAAAACCCTTGGGAACAATTTTGCTTTTGGGTTCGGTATGTAAAAAAGTATTATTCATACATTTAAAGCAAATATTGTACAATATTCAGTATGTTTAAACTCTATATTGTAGCTAAGACAGACTGACTGTTCATTGGAGAAGTCGCCGTAGGCTGATAGATAGTGTGTTAGCTTATTAGAAGTAAAGCCAGGGTTCAAACCCCAGGCAAGACATCAAAATAAAATACAAAAATATTTCTTCGGCGACTTCCTCTCAGCAGATTTCTGGCAAAAACTAAATAAAAATTGCTATGAAAGTTTCTCAAAAATCTGTCGTTCGGAGTCGACTTTAAACTGTAGGTCCCGCCACTCATGTATAAAATTAACACACACAACATAAGTGGTATGAGAAACTAGGTCGTAATCCTGACTGAAGGGTTGTAATGACCAATTTTATATGTACGTATGTATAGTGTTGCAAAGGCAGCATAAATACTGAGAGTTTGCTCTAAAAAAAAAATCTACAAAAAAACGATCAAAATACTGACTCATTTAATTGAACCATTGTTCAGGGTCACGATCTAGCTTCTCATGAAAGTACAATAACAATACAAATGCGATCGTTCATTGAGCGCCTATTGCATCCTCAAAATGTAAATAAAACATAATGTGTGTAGTTAGTGTAGCCATTAGGGTAGTGTGCTGTAATATAGAGCTTAGAGAGTCTTAGACCAGAGTCCGTGTTTCAAACCCCTAACATAGACGTTCCGAACAAAACGAAATATGGAAAAAAATATTATTTTCGGCACTTATGGATAATATCAGCACACACAATACGGTCGGTGTGAGAGGCTAGGTTGTAATCCTGGCTAAAGATTTGTAAATGACCAATTACGTAAGATTATGAGATATCATCGAAATATTTTAGTTTGAAAGACCCTGTTGATGCCATTAAGTGTAGTAAACTATTCTGTCTATCACAACTAAGTGGAACGTATCCAAAATGTTCCATTTTCCATGACTCTGGTGCATAAATCACGCTGAATTTGAACTTTACAATGAGCCTTGGGGTCTGCTGTAGCTTGTGATTTATTCGCATAAACATGTGACTTAAGAAAACTGCACAAGAAAAAGTCTAAACTGCTCACAAGATGGCTATGCCTTTATATCGCTCATGCAGAATTTTCAATAAGACATGAGCTGTAAGCCACGTAGCCTCATTCTGTTGAAGCTACATGTCGTTGGTGTCTAGATTATCCAATTCAGGTCAAAAGAAGTTGGCAATCAATGAATAATAATACTCGCCTTTGGCAGTAATGGCCTGGCGAAGGTCGTTCTCAAAGAAATATGGGACAACGATTCCGCCAAAACCAAACTATTTCGGGATGTAATGGACGTCCTAAATTCGAAAAAGGTTGCTTGTCTTCGTACCCATTCATCGAGAAATGGTCTTCAGTGCTGATGATGATTTTGCGGTGAAAATTAGAATCAGTTGTTGACTGCTCGAGAGTCCATGCCTCAAATACACGTCGTTGTATATAGGCGTTTACATTCAGTGCCACTTCCTGGGTGAAATGAATTTTATACAGTCACGACCTTAAATTGGCCAACTTATGGTCCAACAACTTATTTGTTTGCCAGATTACAGAAGGCCTGTCTTATAAATTCATTTCGAGTGCCTTTGGTTCGCGTGTTTTCTGGCTTGTGGTGACACCAATCGAGAATAGGGGCCCTCACTTGGAGCCTTGCAACACAGTGAAGATCATTATCTACGCTTAGGTTCGCTATTCCTAGATTTAAAAGCTCGTCCAACTACAAAACTTATTTTTAATTGAATGACTTGACCGACCCAGCATATCCGGCCTAGCGTTCACATATATCGTTGAGACACTTACACTGATCACACATAATTGAAAATCTTGCGGGAAACATTTTTCTCGATCAGCCCATGCTGTTGTATGTGTTCCCGGGTGGAAATTGTGCGCACTGCATTAGATGCTCCTTTGCGCTGAGCACATTCTAACAATAAACTGTCATATCGACAGCCGGTGGGCTATTCAATCGTTTAAAGAGGTTATTTTCTATTCGAACTGATGTCAGTTAATTTCTCATCTTAACACATATGTGATCTTAAACAGCTATGCATAAAGCGGAGTATGGAAGGCAAACGATGTTGATTTCTTTTGAATTTTTGCACGCTCTGCTTCGACTCTCATTTTGCCGTGGGACCTCATATTATGTTTATTGCTCAGAGTATTCTTCTATGATTCAGTATTTATAATATTTAATTACAAATTATATACCTTAAATAGATACTTTTTCCCATACCCCTTTACGGTTTTGAAAATTAATTTATTGAACTATTCTGCTTCAAGGCTTTGAAAATTTATTGAAAATTTTCTATTCTTGCCGTCATGATCATTTTACAGAATTTAGGGCTCATTTAAGGGAGACTTTTTAAAATTGTTTGTGTGGTAAAATCAATAAAAGGATTTCCATCTTTGGAAAATACAAGAGTAACAGAGAAAGAGATTTTTTTCTTTCATTTTGTTGCTTACATGACATTAATGATGACATATCAGCTGCAAAAGTAAATGAGGCATATGATCTGTTTAAAAAAAATTTCTTCTTTTTTTTCGTTTCTTTTTTGTTGCTTTTGAAAATGGAAAATTTAAACATTAGGACAACACAGCAAAGATGAAAATAGTTAAAGAAACGAAACGAAAAGAAAATTGAAGAAAAACTACCTAAAAAGGGAACCGAAAATCTAAAAGAAGTGTTCAAGTGGATCACATACATACATACAAATTTTCAAAGAAATTCTAAACCCAACAAAAGAAATCTTTTTTCGTTTTTTTAATTTGTGTGCGTGCCCGAAACGCATATTTTTCAAAAATTAGTTGCCTAAGCCAAGCCACGCCATATACAACAGGTCGGTTTTAAATTTAAAAGAGCAGAATGAAGAAGTGCGAGAGAGAAGGATGCTGTAGTAGTATTAGGGCCATACTTTTCATTATAATTTTTGAAGTAATGAAGTTGATTAATTTTTTGAAAAATCATTTACAAAATTAGTTCCACATTTCGAAATAAACTTAGAAAAAAACCGGTTAAGGGTTTTTAAAAACGATCAGCCAGAAATTTGTTTTTTTAATGATTTTTCTTTGGAGTTAAAAAAAATTTTTTTTTTTTTTGTTTGTTTTTGATTTTTCTTTTTCTCTTCCCCATTGACATTTGAATTTCCGTAAATATTTGAGATTTTCTGTTTCCTAACTTTTGTAGTTGTTGTTGTTGTTGTTGTTGTTGTTATCCATAGGAAAAACTGTCAATTTGTTAGGAAAAAAAAACAAAAAACGAAAAAATTTATATGAAAAGGAATCCTTCATAATTTACATAAAAATCCTTGTTTTTTCTTTTGGCTCGTACATATTCCTTTATTCCCTATTCTTGTTTTTTGTTCGTTTTGGTTTTCGTTTGTTCTTTTAATCCACAGCATATTTTTACATACTATTTTGCATTTACTTACTAATGTTCGCATATTTTTTGACAGCTGTCAGGAAGTAATAAGTATAACACAAGTTTTAAAGCAATAGCTTTGACTTTAGCTATGGTTACACTCATACTCCTAGCCATAGTTGTAGTCATACTCCTCGTAGTCATAGTCATAGCATTGGCAGGCCAAGAGAAATGCAGAAAAAACAATTTTTCTTTCTCTAAAAGGAAAACCAAGCATAAAAAATTTGTTGGTAAGAAGAAAATAGAAGAGTGTGAGTAAAAGAATGTTTTTTTTTTTGATCAAATAAGGATACAACAAAAATACTTGCTATTGACATTTTCTATGAATCATAAGAAAATTAGAAAATTAAAGAAAATTGTGGAAATGAGCCTATGTATGTATGTTTAAAGCGGGGCATTCTTTCCTTCAAAGGTTATCGTTAATTCCATCTTCAATAAAATAATGAAACATTCAATGTCAGAAAAGGTAAAACACCTCCTTATGGGTTTAACATGGCGATCTTTATCAATCACACATAGTCGATTCATAAAGCTCTCCTCTTGGTGTTCTCTAAACCTTTTCAGGATTCGATGAGTGGTAATAAGACGTGAAAATTTGTCTAATTCATCCGCCGTTAAATTTTTCAGTGCGATTATGTGCCCCAGGAGCCCCATTAATCTCTAAGGAATAAGCAATTCACATAAACGAGGATTTCAAGACTTCAAAGAAGGTGAAGCGAATCGTATACACATTAATTTAGTTTGCAAAAACCAAGTCTATTTGAGCAAATATTTGATATACAAATCGGGAAACTTTCTTAAAATACATACGTACATACATACATGTTTGGTCATTACAACCAGGATGGCGACCTAACTTCTCACACCACTTATCTTGTTTGTGTTAATTTTACATATGAGTAGCGCGGAGGTTTAACACGTTGACTGCCGACTACGAGATAACTCGTAGATTACGTTTCCTTTTAGGTAGCCAACTACGAGTTATCTCGTACTCACTAAGCCTGCCATTTTTGTGTAGCTACGAATAAAATCGTATTATATCAGTGCTAATATCAATAAATGGCTTCTGGGAAAAGAGCAAAAACTCAATGTAGGCTTGGGTGGCCAGTTTTCTGAAAATTCCCGCTGCAGTCAACGTGTTAAAGTCGACTCCGAATGAAAGATTTTGTTGTGAAACTTTTCATGGCAATTTTCTCAGAGTTTTTGCCAGAAATCTGCTGAGAAGAAGTCGCCTAAAAAAATTTTTTTCACATTTCGTTTTGTTCGAAATGTCCCATGGCCTCATGTGTTATAAGCCAGCCGACACACTACCTACTAGACTACGGCGACGACTTCAATATTCCCTAACTCTGGCACATAAATCAGACTGAATTTGGTTTTGAGTACCACCACTGTAGTTCGTAGTTAGAAATCCCATAAGAAAATGTCAGAATTAAACCGCACGATGTGAGTGGGAAATTCACATCTTTTCCAAGTAAGAAAACCACGCCATCAAATCGCTTGTGCTACAGTAATTCCTCGATTTAAGTCGCAGCTGCTTCCAAAAAAAGGCGATGTAAATCGAATGACGACGCAAGTTGAAGTTAGAGGGAACGAAAAATTTGACGACGTACATAAATCGAAACAACGTTAATCGAGGCAACGTAAATCGAAGGATTACTGTAAATATCCAATAAGGCATGAACTGTGTGGCTTGAAGCACCGTCCTATTTAAACTACGTTTCATTACATCCAGTTAAGATGATTTTTCAATGGAAGAGTCATTGATATAACTGATAAAGACAAGGGGCCTTACCTCACACTGGGTGGACCATATAGGCCACCGATTGAACTTGCCCACTAACCTAAGCTAAGCTAAGAATCAGCTCAGATTAAATGCTTCAAAGCACATTTAGTGAACACAGTTCATTGTCAGTGATCGTTTACCTTTACTTACTGGCTCAGTTGGGGTCACATACAAGCCACGACTCTATATTCACTAAGTTGTGGTCTGCAAAAGATCACGTTCTAGTAAGCAATACGAAAGCGAACACGCTCTCTCGAAAATGGGTGATGTGTTCGACAGATTTTAAGTTTCTTTGAAGTACGGATGTTGTTCAATCGTTTACTTAGGTTAACTGCTTCAGAGCACATTCAGTTAACACACTTCATTGTCAATGATCGTTTACCTTCAGTTGCTGGCTCAGTTGAATTTTTTATGGGGTCACATACAAGCCACGACTCTATATTCACCAAGTTGTGGTCTGCAAAAGATCTTGTGAGCAATACGGAAGCGAACAGGCTCTATCGGAAAGTGGTGATGTGTTCGACAGATCGTCGACATACGGGTGTTGTTCGATCGTTTACTGAACTAGTGATTTCCACCGCGGTGGAAATAGTTTTCTCGGTGGGACGATTATGGCTATCGTAAAATGGGCAAATCCGTCGGTACGTTGCCCGAATAGGGCACTCGTTTTGTTAACACAATTTTGTTGGTTGTATGTATTGTTGAATACTTCATCTGCCCATGGTGATGATTTGGCAAAACAAACAGATAATTGGGGTGATACGATTTACTTTCAAAGCAACGTATTCCAAGGCAGGACATAATACTATGATGCCGTGTATCAAAAATAGCAAACTATAGCGGTATCCAGGTTCCTTCCATGGCCTTCTTGTAGGAATGCACGGCAACGAGTTTTCTTTTTCTCTCGCTCTCTAATGGTCTCGTCATAATGATGTCGAGGTATGTATACTTATAGCTGCTAATGCAAAAATGTCTGTTCTATTAAGAGGACACCAGTGGGGTGTCTTCATCTCATTAAATCAAAATTTTTTGATTGTTATTAAAAGAAACAATTTTTCTCTTGGCAAAAGTGGTACAATATTATTAAAATTGAATCATCGATTTGATTTCGAAAAATTTTCAATATTTTTTTTCCTGTTTTCATTTCAAATTTTCTCGTTGCTTGTTTATTTTACAATTTTTTTTTATCGCTTCCTGTGGTGCTTAAAAAATTTTTGCAATATTTTCTTAAGACTTCACCCACCTCCCCCTTAATTTCCCGTTTGGAGGAATTGGAAATCTTGTTTTAATTTGTTTACATAAGGAAAAATTAAGAGGCATTATCTACACGTAAAAAGAATGCGAATAAAAAATCGGAATGTTTTTCTTTTTTCCGCTGACCGCGACGACCACTTATGATCTCATTTGATAGACAGCATACTCTTAAGTATTTTCTATAGAGGGGGGCGCTATATCTCTTTTTTAATGCCAATATAAACAATTGGTAGGAGTATAGCAATCATGTCTATAACCGAAAACCTCTCAACTCATGCTGATGATGCTGATGGTGAGCCATACGAGTGCCGTTTAAATGAATGAGTGTCTGCGTTGTCTTGTCTACGCACACACAACACTTTTCATGGTGGGATATGGTTGTTGGTGTATACATACGTGACCTTGCCACACTGATGAAATCATTGGTGGGGTGAATTGTTTATAAAACAAAACAACAACAAGAAGACATAAAAGAAAAACGTTTCTTTATTTTTGGTTCTTGCATGTTTGTTGGAGGTGTTTTGAAGTAAGATTTTTTGCGTGTAACCCCAAGAAAAAAAAAAATAAAAAAAAAATTGGAAAAAAATATCTTGAAATTCTATTTGAAATCCCATTGTTTAAAACGGTTTGAGTGTGAAGAAATTTTTGTAAAAAAAAAAATTTCTTTTTTGTCTTCTACCCGTTAGTGTTTGGTTTTTCTTTTTTGAAATTTATGGCTTTTAATATTTGTTGTTGTTATTTGAAATTTATGTGATATAATTTTTGTTCGGGTTTTGTTTTTATTTTGAAAATTTATAATTATTTGCCAATTGCTCTCTTTTTTAAAAAAAAAAAAAAAAAAAAATTACAATTTTTTTTCATTGAATTTTTGTAATAAATTACTCTACAAAAAAAATCGATATTTTTTTTTCGTGTTTTGGCTTGTATTTTAACCGGAAAATAGGGATACGATTTTATTGCATTTATTGTCAAATAATAAATTTATTAGAAAATATTTTAAATAAAAATAAAAGTTCACTGTAAAATTCCATAAATTATGAAAATAAATGGAGCGCTTTAAAATTATTCTAAAATTTAAAAATAGATTCTATAAAAAAAAGCCAATAAAACAAGAAATAAATTTAAAAAAAAAAATCTAAAAATGCCAATGGCCGTTAACATTATCATGCACATTTCAATTTTCACCAAAGACATCTATACTGGAAGGAGAAGCATTCAATAGTCAACAGGCTGGTAGTCCTAAGAAACCTTAATATTACAGCTCCCATCTTTTAAAAAATCCTGTAGTTCCAATTCATCGCAATAAATGTCAAAAATAACAATGTTACCTTGTTTTACTTCATTTCTTTTTATTATGGCAACTTCTATAACCTTCTTCGGTGATGTTCAACGTTAATATGCACAAGTTTTTATAGGATTTTGAAGTCGCCGTAGTCTAGTAGATAATGTGTTGGCTTATTAGACGTAAAGCCAGGGCCAGACATCAAGACCAAATACAAAAAGTATTTCTTCAGTGACTTCCTCGCAGCAGGAAAAATTCTGATAGTAAATAAAAAAAGTGATGTGAGAAACTTGGTCGTAATCCTGACTGAAGGGTTGTAATGACCAAATATGTATGTTTTATAGGACTTTATAATAACAAATTCATCATAGCATTCCATTGAAAATGGAAAATCGATGCCAAAGTAAGCCATTGTGGCTTCTATCAACTTCTGGTCCCATTCTATGGAATTGTTATTGTTGACATCTTCTCACTAGTATTTGGTCTTGTTCAGCCCTTATATAGACAAGTTTTTGTACAATATTGCCAATCCATTATGACTTACTAAAGACTAAGTAGCAGTGTTTTCCCTGGCGAATCGGTGGGCAATTGAGTTGTCTGCCAATACAGTTATGACAGGCTTTGCTTTGGTTCAATTCTTAAAATTCTGATTTCGTTAACAATATTCGATTACTGCCTGTGGATTTGAAGATAGCAATTTTAACATCTTTTTCTCTTCATTTTCGTCTTTGCATGAGCATTTTACAACAAAGAACCTTGCTGTTGATTTGTTATTGTAATTATTTTCTTTGCGTCCGTTGTCAGTTCTGTCATTTGCAATTTGTTTCTTGTCTCGTTCTATTCTTTCAAGTTCTTTGTTTGTTTGTTGTGTTATTGTAAAACTCATGGGAAACTTATCCCATCTACTGTGGTTCATGGCCCTACTTGGGACTTATCTTTCCAATTTATAAGTTAAGTATACCTTTCTATAAACCATGGATCGCCCCAGACAGAAGACATAAGGTGCACTACCCTTATGGAAAAAAGGAGTTGCGTATAATTTAAATATGGTGGATCCATAGGTTTTTTTCATACAAAGGCTGTACATCCCACAACACCATGAAGACATAATAATGAACATGCTTTCATAGCAGCTTTGATCTACATCTGTATTGTTAATTTAAATTACCCTCAACACACAAAATTCCATCTCAAAAACAATACATGATTCGCATAAATCTTTCGAGATAAGATTCCGATTCCACTTTGTCCCAACAGGATGGAGTGAACATTACGTAGATAGCTTGCGTTCAGTACTGCGAGAGTACTGAGTGTGATTATATGCTATAGCCCTCCATATTCCGAAAGATATCAGTGTCTTACCGCACTAGAAATCAATGTAGCAATAATAGACACGTCGATTGAGGTCACCTCATCTGATTGTTGCCCAAGTGCCACTAATGCAGGCTTAATTTTTGTCTGATGGTCATAATATTATTCATCGCTGGGCACAACAACTGCGCATGGAATGAGAATAATGGCTTTATTATCAATGTGTACAAACATAACACGATACCAGTTCTAGGACATTTTGTAGTAAGTCTGTCAGATTCCCCGTTCTTTTCTTCTACTCTTCCTATCTTTTTTTACGAAAAGTTTATTATTCAATACAAAAACGCTAATTAAGCATTACTTATTTCCATGTTTAGTTAAATTCTACCTGCGTATATTTTGTTTTTCTTGTTTTTGTTGTTTTTTTTCTTTTTAGTTTGTACGTTTTCTTGCCCCACAACTTAGGCAGACAGACATTTATCATTAGAATTACTTGGCCGTCTTCTCTTTTAGCATTAAAAGATGTTGCAACTGTAACAACAAGAAAGAAGAAGAAAGAGGTAAAAAGAGAATAAAAGACGACCGAAATTAATTATCTGCTGGTGCATTAGGGTAGATCCGATATAAAAATAATAAAAATGCCACCACATTCTGGCATTTAATCATTGTAATCTGGAAAACTAAATTTGAAATATTTAAACAAATATGAAAATTAGGGTGTCCCATTAACATTATTTCTTTAATAGAGAATCATTATGCATGAGCATCATCTTAATATTTCTTCTGTTTTATTGCTTTATCGATGCTATAACGAAATGTGACATAAGGAAACACTGTGCTTCAATTTTTGTCTTTCTCCATGGGTATTGACTTTCGTGGTCAATTGAGGAGTGGGTTGCGCAATGTATTAGCGGCACTATTCTTATGTGGAATTCACTTCATGTAGATGCCTTTCCAATCCATTCGTTGCAATCTTAACAGATTCAAATGTAATGTCTGCAAACCCTATCTTCTTTTCACTTCCTCCCACAATCTATTTTCCAATGTTTGTAAGGCCAGACAGGAAATAACGATATTCAAAAGGCTTACAGGAACATCTTGTGGGTACCACCAAATAATTACAAGGAATTATGCACCATGATGGTCAGGCCATTACTGCCCTATGAGGTCGTTGTTTGGGTAGATAGAAAAAATCTGAAAACAACTGAAATGTAGTCGGACAATATACAGCGTTTGTTGTCATAATAGTGGCAATGCAAACTTGTCCTACAGCGGCGCAGAAAACTCTGTTGGATATAAAATCGCTGTACATGGTAGTCTGCAGCTTCGTGGACTATGGTTCGGTTCACGGCTAATGAGACATTTGTGTGGATTCAAAACAGAAGCCTCGAAAGGTATATAGCTGTGTGAAATATAATAGTAGCGCTGTATTAAAAATATTTTAGTTAAGTAAAAAAATTAATTTCTATTCCATTTAAAAAAAGTTTGTTATTACATTTTATTACCACTAGTCTAAACTATCGAAAAATAAAAAAAACTTCAAGACAAATATTAATTTTCCAAAGAAAACGATGCTAAATTGTTAAAAACTCAAAATATTTGGCGTGCAAAAAAATAGTAGTAGCATTAGAAAACGTATCTGCAAAAAAAAATGTTGTCACAAGTGATTACTTTTTTATGTTATTTTGTTAGATAGACCTTAATATTTAGTTGAAAAGCCCTTATTGGCTATTACAGCTGCGCAACGCCGACGCATTGAGTCAACTAAAGATCTGCACCTCTCGATAGGAATCTTTCCCAAGCTGACCTCACTGACGCCCACAACTGCTTTACATTTCCCGGGTTATCTTTAAAAATATCTTTATTTACATCGCACCAAAGATGTTCAATGGGATTTAGGCCCCACAGTCGAACTCTAGAGCCCGTAGTTCAAACCCCTCTTTAGACATCGGTGACTGTCTCTCAACAGTCTTCTGGCTAAAAATTTCGCAAATCTGTCGTTCGAAGTTGACGTAAATTGTTCCCGCCACTCATGGATAAAATTAACACACACACAAAGTGGGTGATATGAGAAGGTAGATTGTAATCCTGACTAGAGAGTTTTAATATCCAATTAAGTAAGTAACTTGAGTCTAATAACCGTCCCTTTGACAAGGCACTGTAGACTCAAACAACTAATTCTAAGCAAATAGAATGGGGACCGTCTGGAACTCCATGTGTAGATTCTGTGATAATGAGAACGAATTATTGGGAGAACACTCTTGGAGCCTGTGAGGTATTAATTTATCACAGAAGGTAAAACCTGGGTGCATATCAAGTGATGAGCAGAGGATTATTTTTGTTGAACAGCATCCTGAAATTTATCAGGGCAATAGAATTGTAAGAGAAATTGCAAGTACACCCAGTATGCCTAGAGGCAGCACATTAAATCGTATGATCATAGTACTATGGCAACCTACACACATACATAATTGGCCTTTACAACCCTTCAGTCAGGATTATGATCTAGTTTCTCACACCACTCATGTTGTGTGTGTTAATTTTATACATGAGTGGTGGGACCTAAAGTTTAAAGTCGGCTCCGAACGACAGATTTTTGAGAAACTTTTCATGACAATTTTATTTACTCTGAGAGTTTTTGCCAGAAATCTGCTGAGAGTAAGTTGCCGAAGAAATATTTTTTGTATTTTGTTTTAATGTCTGGCCTGAGGCTCGAACCCTGGCTTTACGTCTAATAAGCCAACACAATACCTACTAGACTACGGTAACCTAACACGACAATAATAATAATGTGGTGGTCAACCCCTTTGTATTGGTCAGAAAAATCCCTGTATAGGATCCCTAAAGCAAATTTTTTTTTTTAGTTTCATTCTTAAATTTTACAGTTTTTCAGTTGTTTGTTTAACTTGCTGTGTGTTAAAGTGAACGTGAGTGTGTTGTAAAGTTTTCAGTTGTTAGTGTGAACCGTTACAATGGCTAGGCTAGTGTTTAAATATTAAATTTTATAGCGTTGCCTTCTTTATATAGTTTTATTAGGTTTTTTCAACAACTGGCGTCGAGTTTTTTTTTATTTTTTTTTAATCCACTCACACATGTCCAAACATATTTTTTTTTGTAATACAATATCGTATGGTATTTGCCATTGTTGTTGTTGTTGTTGCTAAACAACAACATATTGTTATTTAACACAAAAGGATTCAAAACAATAGAAATCAGCAGAGAAAAAAAGGGACACACAAAACAAAAAATTTTGCAAAATGCAAACAACACACGCACACAGAAA
The DNA here is from genome assembly GCA_932273835.1 of Sarcophaga variegata. NCBI lineage: Eukaryota > Metazoa > Arthropoda > Insecta > Diptera > Sarcophagidae > Sarcophaga > Sarcophaga variegata. The sequence goes on from OW026362.1 coordinate 12,341,676, forward strand.
AAAGGTCCTTAAAAACCAGCCTTATTTTAAGACAACCATTGGACTAACGGACGGACGGACTTCTTTACACAACTACTGCTGATTGATGGGCATTAAATTACAAACACCTCATGCTCACACTTTTCTCGCCTGTTCTCCCGGTCTCTGTCTCCCTTTCTCTCTTCATGTCCTCGTTCTCTAACTTGTATTGCTCTCATATGTTTGTCTGTTTTTTAAATAAAAAACAACGATTTAAAAATATACAAATACCAGACATTTTTTTGTTGTTTTTGTTCATGAGTGCTAAAAATATCGTATGACTTTTAAATGGACGTTATGTGGACACTGGCGGCTGTATAGCGGTATGATGGTTAGCAGGCAGGCTAGTGTTATTATTGGATGGTATCTGTTTGCTCGAAATAAGAGAATATCAGCAACAACAACAACAATTACAACAAAGCATATTTATAGAAATGGAGAGAAAAAACCACCACCCTTGTGTGATGTTTTAATGAAAGGCTAGAGTAAAAATATCCCTTTTTTTCTTATTATAGTTCTTCTCTCTTTTAGTCATTTTATGTCTCTTAAAAGACAATAGAAAGATAAAAACAAAAAAAAATCATATTAAATAACGGCTTTGAAAAATAAAACTATTGTGGCAATAGGGGGGTGTGCCCTACAATATTTTGGCATTCACATAAAAGTGATAAAAATTTAAACAAATTTGATGAAATACACAAGGGGCACGATTCACGTTCCACAACCGTTATAAAATTTGATAGATAGCCTGGGCTAAGACGAAACCTAAACTTAATGCCTAAGGCCTAAACAAACTTTACAAATAATCGATATGAAGGGGAATTCTTTCTTCCAATCGTAATACCAGATCCATCCAGATCAAATATATCAGTCATAGGATCATCATCTTGTGCACAATGGGTCAATTTGACCTCTGTACTTGTCTTAATTAAAAAGTACACGTCCTCTAACCTAGGATCTTCAAGAACACTCTTTTAAATTCTATAAAAAATGCTTCGGGGCATGGCTTATACAATGAAAAAAAATATTTCTTTCGGAGACTGCCTTTCAGTCTCATATTTAAAAAATAATTGGATATGACGCTTGCTTTTCCTTTTTAGCAACTTATGACCTCTACAACAAATGAAATGTCCGATTTTTTAAAGACAATAACGAATCAAGCCAATTGCGGATACCTTCTCATAAAGTGGCACGTATTCCAGTAAGAGCGTTCTTCATATCTGTTACCGTATTTAGGAGGTTTTTTGGTTTTACAATTCACTCTAATGGATTGTACTTCGTGCATGTTCCGATGGGTTCTCTGGTCAAATGTCAGCACTTCATAATAAATGGGACACCTTTGATGCCACCAAATGCAGAGCCTTAAGTCATATATCATATACTCCGCATGGCATTGATTTATTTCTGCTGTCGGCCTAAACATATGATTCCTTGAGCTTTGGATTGTCGTAATGGATCTATCTTTCATCGTAAGAATTGTAATAATTTGTTCCGATACGTTCAGGTACTGTCCTCTCAACGTTTCGCGGCATCAACTCCTTTGTAGTTCAATTTCATGCTGGTGGAAAAAGTTTTAAAAGTGTTGCTTAACTGACTCCCAAAGACTGTGGAAGTTCTGCTTGAGTTTGTCCATAATTTTCATGGAGTAATACTTAGAATTTTTCATATTCGAAATTCTTTTCGCTGACCATTTGCCTTCCATTCCAAATGATCACGTCTAACCGTTGGAAACTTTGTAACCCGCACGTTAGAATTGTTGGAATATATTCGAGTTAAGATTCAATTACTTAAGTGTGCTTTAGTTCCTCAAAAACCTTCTCCATGAGATGTTTACTCTCTAAAAGAGTTTATTATGGACACAAACCATGTGTGGTAGCTAGGTCGCATCTTTTCATTTTTAGAGGACGTGTACTTGACAAGTACAGTACCCGGAGGTCAAGTTGACCCATTGTACTTTTCATTTTTAACTCCTCTATGTTTCTGTAAGGAGTAAAGAGTTTACACTCCCAATTGCTTTATAATTTGCATACTTTAGCAGGTTTGAGAATTATAGGGTTGCCCTCAGATGATGGCATGTGTTACAACCTCTGTGAAAATGTATTGGTTGCGCTGTATAGGAGGATGTGTACATGATAAAACCGATATCCAGCTAAGAGGTAGTCGAAAGCATCAATGTCGGTTAGAGGGAAAGGGTAAAATAGTGGGACGTACATTATAGACCACTTCATACAGATTTCCACGTCTAATTCGAAGCTAGATTAAGCTCGGAGCAGATATATCTTGTCGTAGTTGTCAGGTACAGCTCACACAGGGTACAGGGCTATTGTAGCATCCTTCAGTTCGAAAAGTCATCCATACAGCCTGCACTAAAATATGTCTTTGAAAGATAAGAGCATATGTTTAGATAGCTGGGTGGTTGTCAAGGCACTAGGTTTAAACATAATGACTTGTATTATAGTATACATTTGCCACGAGCGAAATGCAGGAGCACTGCAGTATAGATATCATGTGGGTAGTCGCCGTAGTCTAATAAGTAGTGTGTAGGCTTATTAGACGTAAAGCCAGGATTTAAACCCCAGGCTAGACATCAAAACAAAATACAAAAAGTATTTCTTCGGCGACTTCCTCTCACCAGATTTCTGGCAAAAACCCTCAGAGAAAAATAAAATTGCCATGAAAAAGTTTCTCAAAAATCTGTGGTTCGGAGTCGACTTTAAGCTGCAGCTCCCACCATTCATGTATAAAGTTAACACACACAACATAAGTGGTGTGAGAAACTAGGTCGTAATCCTGACTGAAGGGTTGTAATGACCAATTATGTATGTATGTATATGTGTGTGTACGGAAACATAATGGAATTCCCGGTAACTGCAGAACATTGCAAAAAATTTGGAAAACGCTGGGTAGAGGGCTCACGACATAGGCTGCTCAAACTCTAAAAGATTCTCACAAGAACTTCTCACGAAATTATACAACGTCAAAAGGCTATAGAAAGGTTCGACCCCATTAGCTGCTTAAAAAATATCCTCGTTGCCAGCTTATCTGCTACTTATTGTAGTAAATTGCCACGTACTATATCCCCCGCTTGGCATATTCAGTTTGCCTGGCTTGACGCCCACTAATATCAGAGAAAGCTCAATCAAAGAGAGATCTGTCATCCATTTCAAGAGTACGCCCAATATGGTTGTTGAAGCATTAATTCGCACGGTATTATGGAGACTTGGGCAACATGCATTGATTTTGGCCATATGATCAGTGACTTCTAGAGGAGCGTCAGGCCGACAGATTTCAACCTATCGGGTACTTGCCCAGCATTAAGTATGTAAAATACTAAAACACCTGGGTTTCTACTACACAGATGATCTTACTGATCTGTTCAGAATAGACATGGAAAGCCTTAGGAGTTTCAGCCGAAATCCAGGATGGTGCCAGGTCATGGAGAAACGAACGACTATGGTATCACAATGAACCATACTTGGTCTTTGTATTATTTCTATCGAGTTGACAACTACTACTACCTCTCTGACAACCTTGTTTTTAAATCTGGTATGGTTAGGATTCTAATCGAACATTTTGGACACCACACCATACTAAGAGCAGATCTATTTAAGCTTGTCTAAGGCTTCCCAATCGACATTTTCATATCCACTTGCTTGTGAATCACAAACAGTTTAAAATTTAAGAAATATTGGATTTTCTTTTCTATTAAATATTAAGAGAAACAAACGAAATATTCTACTGTCAGCATCACTTGCATTTTTTTGTTTTTTCTTTTTGTTTTTTGGTTTACTTGACTTATTTAATGTCCCCTCGTATTCTTGAGTAGATTTTCATGTTCATGTTCAGTTTTATAGACATTTTTCGCTTTTTTTTTACAGATTTTTTATTTTATTTCTTCTAATTTCTATGGTTTTCTTCCTTTTTGTTTCTATTTTATTTTCTCGATATTTTACTCTCTACTCTCTCGTCATTTTGTTGTTTTTTTTATGATTTTTCTTTTTCCCAAACATTTATTTTATGTACGCTTTGGTCCTACAACAGAAACAAAAAGAAAAACATCAAAAATACTTGGAAAACAGATACACGAAACACTCTGAAATATTTTATGAATACTTTGACGATATATTTTGTATTCAGTTTTATTACTGAGGATACGTTCTTCGCTTTCAGTTTTTGTTTTTATTTCTTCTGCCATAAAACACTGTGTGTTTAGAGCCACTGCCCAACCAACAGCCGTAGTATTTAAATGAGTGTTTAAGGGGTTTTGCTTTCTTTCTTTCTTGCTTCTTTTATTTGTTATGGGTTTTGGAAATATCTTCTACGATTTTTCCAAATTTTCCTCTGCTGTGCATCATCATCATCTTTTTCATTATTTTCTTTGGAGTTTCTTTTTTCTTCTTCTTAATTTTATCAAGATTTTCTTGGCTTTTTTTCTCTCTGTTCATATTCTGTACATTAAATTTATGATTATGCTTGCATTGTACATACATAAGTACATATATATATTTGTATTGTTGTTGTTGTCGTTATTGTTATTGGATATAATTGTAAAATGATATTATTTGAACTAAATGTGGTTCAAATGTATAAGAATACATAATTTTTTTATTTCTTTTATTTCTCCATTATAATGCCCTGAAATTGTATTAAAAAAAAAAAAAGAATTTCCTGTGATAAGAAGCAAAAATCTTGAAACAGAAAGTTTCAATTCTTTCTTATTCAGTTTCAGTTTCTTATTTCTTTTTATTTTTCGTGTTTAATGAGGAATTAATCTCCCTCAAGCCAAGCCACAGTAGCATGTAAAGGAAAATATTATAAATGGCGCCATTATTTTCTTATAGTATAAACGAATACAGGGTGTTGAACTAAGTTTTTCCGAAAAGTAAGTGAAAAATTCAAATTCAATTCTTACTTAAGGTGCAAGGAAATCCTATTGACAATTTAATCTGCCCCAGAAAATTTTAAGTATTAGGAACTCTTTCTTAAAGCAATAATGCCTGGCCTTTTCAACAGGCTGTAAGAAATAAAGAAATTCCTGTATATAAGCAGGGTTTCCGTAACCTTTTTAATGCCATTGTTGTCGTTTAGAGTTGCTGAAATGGCCACAAGTTCACTGTACTGACCTGAATCTATTTGTCTTCGATATATGTCTTCTATGAAGTCGCCGTAGTGTAGTAGGTAGTGTGTTGGCTTATTAGACGAAAGGCCACGGTTCTAAGGAAATATGAAAAAATATTTCTTCGGCGGCTTCCTCTCAGCAGAACTCTGAGATAAATAAAATTGCTTTGAAAAGTTTCTCAAAAATATGTCGTTCGGAGTCGAATTTAAACAGTAGGTCCAGCCACTCATGTGTAAAAATTAACACACACAACATAAGTGGAAAGAGAAGCTAGATCGTAATCCTGACTGAAGGGTTGTAATGACCAATTATGTATGTATCATTAAGTATGGCCAGTAATCTGCCCCAGAAAATTTTAAGCGTTAGGAACTCTTTCTTCAAGCAATAATGCCTGGCCTATTTAACAGGCTGTAAAAAATAAAGAAATTCCTGTTTATAAGCGGGGTTTCCACAACCACTTTAATGCCATAAAGACCATAAGTTCACTGTGCTGCCCTGTATCTACTTATAAAGGATTTCCCTACAATGCCTTAAGGAAGCCACCACCTAGCCATAGATAACCAGTAACGCCGGCCCGTAACGTAACGTAACGTATGTGTTCCGATGATTTATTCTCATCTACTAATCTACAGATTCGATTCGATAAGATCTTCAATTCTTACAACAGCTTACAGTCCTCTTTGAGCCTACAGATTCATACATACACATTCATAATTGGTGAACACAACCCTTCAATCAGGATTACGACCTAGTTTCTCACAAAAGCTAGCTATCTTCTCACCAAAATACACAACGTCAAAAGGCTATAGAAAGGTTTGACCACATCAACTGTGTAGAAACTGTCCTCGTTGCCAGCTTATCTGCTACTTATTGTAGTAAATTGCCACGTACTATATCCCCCGCTTGGCAGTTTCAGTTTTTCTGGCTTGACACGCTCACTAATATCGGAGAAAGCTCAATCAAAGAGAGATCTGTCATCCATTCCATTTGTTAATGAATCGTATGTTATAGTTAGAAGTCGCGTAGTCTAGTAGGTAGTGTGTTGGCTTATTAGACGAAAGGCCAAGGTTTAAACACCAGGTCAGCCATCAAAACGAAATATGAACAAAAAATATTTCTTCGCGACTTCCTCTCAGCAGATTTCTGGCAAAAACTCTGAGAGTAAATAGAAATTGCCATGAAAAAGTTTCTTAAAAATCTGTCTTTCGAAATCGACTTTAAAACTGTAGGTCCCGCCACTCATGTATAAAATTAACACACACAACATAAATGGTGTGAGAAGCTAGGCCGTAATCTTGACTGGAGAGTTGTAATGACCATTGTTGTGGTTAGTGTTCACTGTACTAACCTGAATCTATTTGTCTTTCCTATACGTCTTCTGCAGTTCATTCCCGAAAATGTCGAACATCAACTTGTTGTTCAGTGACAGTACGGATACCACCCTGCCTAGTAATTGGTAGACACCCAGACGGGTCCCACGTATGTATTCTGATTCATTCACTTCTCACATTCGCAAACACCACATCCATCCTGTGGCAATCTTTTTCTAATACCCAAGTGATCAATTAAAAAGGAATCTACTGAACCATGTGGCATTACTATGGCCGCTGTAATCTGTCGCAGTTTTAATTTCTCATCGACCAAACGCATGCACTAACTTTTCTTAATTGTTTCGATTGTATGCAAATCATGCGAGCATCAAGAAAGTGTTGCAGCTTTTTGGTCTAGACGGCTGCAACGAAATTCATTGAAAACCACATTTTTACCATTAAAACTGATGGCCCTCCCTAGTTCGCATGCTACGATTGAGTACCCGTATTAAGCTTGGTTTTAATTTGTGCTGTAGGAATTCACTTCCGATTTCTGCTATTAATGTCTGATAAACACAAACTAATTGAAGCTGAAATCAAGTGGCAAATGCTTGTTGACTGGTGAAATGTTGCCTTCCAGGTTAAATGGCGCGGAATTCAAAGAAACTTGTGTTTATTAATACTGATCCCTTGAGATGGCAGTTTTCCCAAGATTTTAATGAAGCTTGGTTTTGATTTGACCACAGGAAACTGTTTTCTTTCCATTTCCCGTTTACAAAGTCTAGAGTGAGAGACTAAAGTAAGGTGCTAATTAAACCAGCCTTGTTTTTAAAGAACAAAAAAATGGGAACTCTCCTCTAGCCTACTTTGAATACTTCCTTAGGAATTAATTTCTTAAACAAGCATGATTTTCAAATCCCAAAAGGCCATCCAATCCTTAATACCCTAGGCCTGCTTAAAAACTGATGTGGCAAAAACAAAAAGACGTAAATAAAGAAACTTTACTTTTCATATCTAAAAATTTGCCAAAAAAGAATATGTATGTGCAACCCCTAGTTTAGTTACCAAAAGAACGTAAATCTCTTGACAATCTTTTTGACTTTGAAAGGGAAATCCCTTCTTTGCTTTGAATGAAATATTAAAAAAAAAAAGAAATATAGAAGGGGTTTAAAGGCAAGTAAGCAAAAGGGGGATGTTTAAATATTTATAAAAAAAAATTATTCATGTAGAACACAAGCGTTTTTAAATTTTTTTCTTCTTCTTCAATAGATAATTAATGCTTTGGCTAATTTAATTTTGCCTTTTGGGCGTTTTTTTTTTTTTTTGATTTAATTTTTCAATCTTTTTTCAACATCGTTGGCTGCTGCTTCTGCTGCCGTTGTTGGCTGGTAGGCAAGGGAGGAGTTTTAGTTTAAATTTGAAAGGATTTTTAATGAAGACAAAAAAAAGAAAGAAATTCAAGTTTTTAAACTCAATTTTCCATATCAATTAGTTTTGATTTAATTTTTGAATATAAATTTATAATTTAACGCTTAACTTTATTTTTTTATTTTGATACTGGGTTTTAGCGAAAACAAAAAAAAAATTAAAATGTTAGACTATAATTAACATACCTACATACATACATACATAATTGATTATTACAATCCTTCAGTCAAGGGATTACGATCTAGCTTCTCACACCACTTATGTTTCGTATGTTAAATTGATCCATGAGTTTACAGTTTAACGTCGACTCCACAGGACAGGTTTGGGAAATTTTTCGTGGCTATTTATTTAACCTCACCGTTTTTGCCAGAAATCTGCTGAGAGGCAGTCGCCGAAGATATATTTTTTTATTATTTGTTTTGCTGGTGTTTGAACCATGGCCTCACATTTAAAGAGCCAACAGATCAGCTACTGAAGTCAGCCAAATAACTTATTTTTTTGAAAATGCTTCAAAAAAACTACTGAATATTTTCTCAAATTTCTTTTTTTATATGAAAGTACAATCCTTCCGGTTAATAATGGAAAATAATTTCATTCAAATGGCTGCCTCGGCTGGCCATGCAGTAGCCTACACGATCGGTCCAATTTTTAAGCACATTATCATCGATTGAGTGCAGCTGTATTTCACCAATGGCTTCACGAATATTGTCCTTTAAAGCGTCAATTGTCTCTGGCTTGTCGGCGTAACACTTATCTTTGACGGCACCCCACAAATAATAGTGCAACGGTGTCAAATCGCAGCTCCGAGGTGGCCAAACGACATCAGCTCTGCGGCTGATAATGCGATTTTCAAAAACAGGGCGCAAAACATCGAGTGTAGCTTCGGCTGTGTGGCACGTAGCGCCGTCCTGTTGAAACCAAATGTTGCCAATATCCTCCTCTTCAATTTTTGTGAACAAAAATTCGTTCAACATGGCCCGTTAACGATCGCCATTGACTGTAACGGCCACTCCTTGCTTATTTTCGAAGAAAAATGGCCCAATTATGCCTCTGAACCAAAATCCGCACCAAACAGTGACTCGTTTTGGGTCGCGGCGGCTTTTCAATGTATGCGTGCGGGTTTTCTGTGCCCCAAATGCGACAATTTTGCTTGTTTTTGCATACCCGCCAAGATCAAAATGAGCTTCATCTGAAAAAATTATTTTTTTGCCAAAATCGGCATCTTGTGTAAGGCGATCGCAGGCCCACTTAGCGAAGCGAAAACGCATTGGATGGTCAATTGGCTTCAACTCCTGAACCAATTGGACTTTGTATGCCGTCATACCAAGGTCTTTATGCAAAATTCGAAATGTTCAATTGTTGAGAACGACGGTGAATTGATGTTAATGGCGCTTCACGCACACTTTATGCCACAGCAGCAATATTCTCGAGTGTACGCACTGCTTTTGGCTTTCCGCTCTCTGGTTTATCGATGAGGATGCCAGTGTCCTTCACTTTTTTTCACAAGATAACGAACATACAGAGCTGACGGTGCTTCTCTTCTTCGAAAATCTGTACGTAATTCTCGCACACATTCTGCAACATTACCATGATTTTCAAAGTAATGTCTGAATATTTCTCAGCGTTGTTCAAGCGTATTACATAACCATATTCGTTCAGTGGAAGGATAAAACCAATTATCTGTCAAATCAGACATGAGCTAAGTGTTACCATTCACGAAATAAGCAACGTTAGATGGCGTACCCGATAGATTACGGCAACTTAATTTAACTTAATTTAATTACACAATAGTTTACTGTGGTGATCTATAAATTTGGGAGCAATTGCTTTTGAATTGCACAAGCTTTAAAAGACGTTTTTTTAACTTTTTAAAAAATTCTTTTATTAACGTTTTTAATTCAGTTTTTATTAAAAATGTTATCATAGTCCTTCTCTTTAAAACGAGGAGAATCCATTTTAATTTAAATTTTAAATAAATTTCTTGTTGTTTCTCTAGTTTAATGCAATTTTTGAATATTTTTAAATTTTTTTATTTTATTTTTTATTTAAAAATATAATAAAAAAACAGCTGTAATATAATAAATTTATCATCATTTTTGTATTGCTATTTTTTATATTCATTTTTTATAAAAAAACAAAAAAATTGAAACAATTTTTATCATTCCCTTTTTAAAAAAAAACCCTTTTTTCGTTTGAACATTGCCAGGCCATTAATGATTTATGGCTCAATTTTACTGCAGTCATTTTATATTTTTTTGTTGTTGTTTTTTTATTTGTATTCTAATGTAGGCGTTAAATCATAACCACAACACCCAATTTACTTCCCCCTAGATAGACTTACGTAAATACATGTTTTTTTTAACGATTTACCCATTCCCACTGCTGTTGCTCCTACTTAAGCTCCGGATGATGATTTTCGTTTAGCATTGCATTCTAATATAGATTTCAATTTATATTTCAAATTTCATTCATTTTTTAATATTTTTTATTTTTGGGTGTCATTCGTTTTTTATATTTTCTTTGGCAATTTTTTATGTTTTTTTTTTCGCTTTTTTTTGGCCTAAAGACTCGGTGACCTACATTGTTTGCTGGTTTTAGGAAATGGTTAGAATACAGTTTTATTTTTTTAATGCCGAAAACCATAAAATTTTTGTACAATTTTAAGTGCTTTTATTAGGTTTTGTTTTCTTTGTCAAATTGAAAAAAATCATAAACATTTTATAAAATTTCTCTGTCGTCATAGCCTTTTTAAAAACCCTTTTGCTGCACCTTAACTGCTCACTCTTGCATGATTTAACATGGCAAACAATGTATATTCTGAATTTATTTATTTTTATAAACAAAATTAAAACAAAATATTTAAAATAGTTGGGATTTTTTAAATAATTTACACTAAGGAGCAGAAGTGAGTATATGTTTACATGTTATTTTTCTACTGTTATTACAACTTTATCTGAGAATAATTGAAAATCAACAAATCCAATGTAAAAACAAAAGCAAACTGATTAAACTTCTATGTACTCACTTTTGCACCTTCTTCAAAAAATTCTAAATTATTGTCAGATTTAGTATTCTGCCCAAAATATTTTTGATTTTAAAATACTTTGACATATTTTGATAGATTTTCTACGTAATTTCACATAATTTCATCGAGAATTTTGTTGACCCACACCCCTCCCCCCCATTTGCTGTCAAAACTTCTGCATATTGGATACATTTTTTGCATAACGTTCGCTCATCATATTCTCTATCGGATTGAAGTCTTTGCGCTGTGTCATGTCAAAATATTGCTTCATTCTCAGTATGAAAGGAGGAAAGATCAGTATAAAATATATTCAAGTAAACTTCCTTCTTCAGAATACAACCAATTTTTTTCAAAGGACTAGTATCCAATCCAGCATAACACTTCCATAAATTGCGTTTCCTCCACCATAATGCAAAAAATTGTAAAAATAACTTGTAAACATTTTCCTTTTAATGTTAGTTATGATAAGACATGGGTGCAAAACTGAGTATATGGGATTTATTTACGTTTTACGATCGTTCTCATAAATCAATGAAATTTTTATTCCATTATAATGCTTAAACCTGGTCATTGTGTATGATTTTCAATGACGTTTGAATGAAAACCTCTGGATTGATGGTATCAGATAGGTTTCAAACGCTTTTGATACATCTCGGGCGGTGTGTTGACAATAACTTGACAAATGTTGATTTTTAACTGCTGCTATACGGGTTTTATAGTATTAGGGGGACACAGTCTTTGACGTGATCCCACAAAAAAACGCCTAACATTGTAAAATAGCATGATCTTAACATCAGTTCACTGCACAAATTACTCTGTCTGAAAACTAGTCATGCAATAAAGCCAAAATCAATAGTGTTGCGCAACGACTCGAGAAACTATATACCGCAGACATTATAGACTAAAATGCAATAACTGCCGCCAGATGATACTTTCAGATCATAACGTACACCAAACAATTACTTTTTCCGGTTGCACGTTTTCACAATTATTTATACAATCTCCGAACCTCATATGCTAGAGTTTTGCCTTCATCTCTGAAGAAAATTTTATAACAAAAAAATCAGCTTTGAAAACCTGTTGTTCTAGCACATAATCAGCATCACTATTGTGTCAAGAATTGCCAATCGGCTTTAGTTGTTAATTTATTGTTGCGTGAGTTAGACTTTATATGCATGGAAGTGTAAATCCAAACGCGAAGTAGGACATTATAAGCCCTACGATTTGTTTAATTGGTAAAAACGTCGTGCCATCGATTAATTCGAAGTATTATCTATCCACACATTCTCTAACAGAAGGCATATTTTCGGCAGGGCGCACATTTTTATTTTGGGGTTTTCATTATTTTTACGTGTTTTTCTCTAAATTAATGACTCATCAGATAAAAGATATTTAACAGCTGATAACTTTGCCAGATCGGCAAGTATATGCAAGTTAAAGAAAATACCATATTGACTTCTACTCACTTCTGCTCCACGGTATTCTTTTCGTTTTTTCCTTCTATTTCCTGAGAACATTTCCATTTCATTTACGTCGGTGTTAGTTTGAATATTTTTTTTAAATTTATTGCTCTCCTGTTCTTTAATCAAATGGTGCTACAATTTTTGTTAGATATAAACAACAAAAACAAAACAAAAAAATATTGAATTATGAATCATAACAATTCAACCATAATATTTCTAAAAATTAATTTTATAAAAACAATTTTTAATATTTCAAAAATTGCTTAAATTTTTATAAAAAAAATTAATGAATTTTTCCCTCCTTTCTTTCTTTCTTTGCAGGTATGTTGAACCAGATTTTGTAGAAATTTATCAGTAAGGACGGGTAAGAAGAAAAGTAAATATTTGATTTTATAATACATTACATAGCATTATCTACAAACATATGTACATATGTACTGTGATATAGATAATTTTACATATTTTCCATAATTCTTTACATAGTGTAAAGAATTGTTTTCTACTTTTGCATACAGTAGCTTGAGCAAATTTCTTTCAATTGTATTGTTTATTAAATACATTATTATTTACGCTTTCAAATCTGACGTTTTACATTTTTTACACAATTGTTTACATCGTGTAAATAATCACTTTTTATATTTTCGACGTCAATATTTGTTTTTTAAAAAAAATTTTTGTATTACATCGAAAATTATCATTGTTACATACAACAGTAGCAGCTTTAGCAAATTTCTTTCAATTTTATTGTTTATTAAATACATTATTATTTACGCTTTCAAATATGACGTTTTACATTTTTTACACAATTGTTTACATAGTGTAAATAATTAATTTCTTATATTTTTAACGTCAGAATTTGTTTTTTAAACTAAAATGTTTGTGTTACACACAAAATTTTAATTGTTTACATTTTTTACATAATTGTTTACATAGTGTAAATAATTAATTTTTATATTTTTAACGTCAAAATTTGTTTTTTAAAAAAATTTTTTGTTTTACACCGAAAATTTTAATTGTTACATACAACAGTAGCAGCTTGAGCAAATTTCTTTCTATTTTATTGTTTATTAAATACATTATTATTTACGCTTTCAAATATGACGTTTTACATTATTTACACTATTGTTTACATAGTGTAAATAATTGTTTTCTGATTTTGCGTTCAACAGCTTGATTTCTTTCATTTCTTTCAATTTTATTGTTTATTAAACACATTGTTATTTACGCTCTCAAATATAACGTTTTACATTTTTTACACAATTGTTTACATAGTGTGAATAATTACTTTAACGTCAAAATTTGTTTTTTAAACAAAATTTTTGTGTTACACCTAAAATTTTAATTGTTACATACAACAGTAGCAGCTTGAGCAAATTTCTTTCTAATTAGTTTTTATATTTTCAGCGTCAAAATTATTTTTAAAAAAAAATTTGTTTGTACACCGAAAATTTTAATTGTTACATACAACAGTAGCAGCTTTAGCAAATTTCTTTCAATTTTATTGTTTATTAAATAAATTTTTATTTACGCTTTCAAATATGACATTTTACATTTTTTATACAATTGTTTACATAGTGTAAATAATTAATTTTTATATTTTTAACGTCAAAATTTGTTTTTTAAACAAAAATTTTTGTGTTACACCGATAATTTTAATTGCTTACATTTTTTACATAATTGTTTACATGATGTAAAGAATTAATTTTAACTCCAGGTATTATAATACTATTATTTTATAAGTGTTTTAATCTAAAAATTCTTATGAAATATAATATTTTACATGCCTAACACTATTGTTTACATGCTGTAAATAATTAGTACATCATACCCTAGTCTTGTTATGTTATGTTATGATAAGGTTATCTTACCAGGCATTATAGACTGGATTTGGGGACAATTGAAATTTCTTTACTTATGATGCCTTAATTGCTACAAATCGCTCTTCCCTTTTTCCACGTTTTCTAAAAAGGATAAAATTATTCCCTTAACTTTTTGCTAAAAAAGACTAAAAATGCTACGCATTTTCCTTGGATCATATTTTTCTGTTTCTTTTTTTTTATCCTTCTGTGTTTATTGTTATTTATGGAATGTTGTTGCAACAATTTGTCACACAACACAAAACTTTTCTCTTTCTCTACTTTGCCGTGCTGTACTGTTGCTGCTGACAAACTTAAAAACTTCCTTTACGGTATAGCCTTTCCAAAAAAGTGGATTAAAGAAAATAGAAAATCTATGTGTCTGTCTGTGTCATATCCTTATCAACATTACGAGACCGGGGTTTTAGAGAAAATTTTGGAGACAAAAATTTTTGTCACGTTTATCAAGCGCTTCGTAGCTAAAGCCAAAGTTAAAGCAACGTTTTTAAGTTCATTTGCCAGGCAGTGTGCTGACTGCCATACAAACGAATACAAAACGGATAAACGGGTAAAGGATACAAAACAAAAAAGAAAAAAAAAACAAGGAAAAGAGATTTAAAAACGTGTCGCCCAGGAATCTTTCAGATGAAAAACAAAAAAGCAAAAAGAAAAAAGAAATCAGACAGCAACTGAGCCAAAAACATGTAGCCAAAGAAATGTAATCTTAGCAAGTCAACGAAATTTTGATGGTCCAAGTATAAGAAAATGCCAACAAAAAAAAAATGCAAACGACAAAAAGGACAAGAAGAACAAGAATTTTAAGAATATTTAGCAAAATAGACAAAATTATTCAAGAGAAAATCTTTTGTGTTGTGTCTGTCTAAAGGATTCAATTTAAATATTCAATAAATGAAAGGAAATTTCAAAAGAAGAAATGCTGTGAACTCAATGGGAATTAGGAGGAGAGTTTATGAAACAAAATAAATGAATAATAATAACTGGATCTGTTTACTTACTGGGCATAATTATTTTTTTATATGCCTGATTAGCAGATGTCGAAACTTTCTTAAACGAACATTTCTTAACTGTCTAGCTAACAGGCAAGTCATGTCCTTTTCTCCTCACTTAAAACTAAAGTAGATTGTGAACTTCAAAAGTTGGAGCGACTAGACCGGATAGGGAACATACCCGTAAATATCAACTTGCCTGTAGATAATGGTTACCTCTACTTGTTAAGAGCCTGACACTGACACCTGCAACGTAGAATAATATCCTCCTTAGATCCACAGCTCCTGTTGAATTTATTCGATTGAATAGACAGTCTTTTGTCATGACTTTCAATATTGCAGCAACCTGTGGGTACCGCAATGGTACGATAGATGCGCATGATACTAGCGCATCAAAGCTGAGAAGCATCATTCGATTGATTAGCCAGTCTATTGGAATGTCTTTCAATATTGCAGTAGTCTGTGTGAACCATAATAGTGTTATAGGTGGTCAAGCGAATTGAGGAAGGCTATTAAAACCTAACAATATTGGACGTAGCTTGATGCTTTCAATTAAGTTGGATTTATCTGTTCAACGACCAGAGAATACCTTGTTTAACTGATGCAACCAGAACGCCTGCAACATGTCGGGTATTGTACGTTTCGTATAGCTACTGGACAGGTCATTAGCAATATAATTTCCCACGATAGGACACAAGAATGTCCTGGAACCTCTATCAGAGTTACCTTTGAATGATCGTCAGAAATCTCTGGCGTTTGTAGACAAGGGTGGTTTTCAATATAACGTTCGTATAGAACTTGATCACTGCTTGGCTGTTCAAATAGATCAAAGCATTGGGTTGTACAACGACCGAGGAATATCTTGTTTAACTGAGGCAACCAGGAAGCTTATGCTCTACAACATGTCGAAGATTCCAAGCTTCGTACCGCCCTTGGTGAAGTTCAATTCCGACTGTCAAAGTGACGTTCATGAAGGACTTGATCGTAACTTGTTATTCATGAAAAAACAAATCACCAACGAAGCATAGCTTAGCTTTCAATTTAGCCGAGAACTCTATCAGAAATACGTTTGCCCATTGGCCTACAAAAGATGCCTTTTCCAGCATTTAGGAGCCGTCGGTGTATACCTCAAAGCAAGGCCCCGATTTTAAGAATTGGCAGATCACCAGCACCTATTTGGAATGCCATATGAGGTACACGGTTATATCCCCTTCCGAAGAATATAACGAGATATTCTACAGCTACCTTCATATGGATTCCTGGTCATGAGGACATTGGAAGACACTTTAAAGCTGATGCACTTGCAAAAATTGTTACAACAGAAAATTCATACAATTAGGTTGGCATTTCTCTGCAGAGAGGTATGCAAATGATTGCACATAAACTGATTTGCAATGGGAAGAGTGGCATAATGAATGCTCCAGCGTCTGTCTTATGATCCTCATTCCTATTATCACGAGACACACGCAAATGATCTCACATCAATTCATTTGCGAAGGGAATGGTGGCATATTGAATGCTCCAGCGTCCATTTTAGGTTCCTCATTCCTATTGTCACAGGGCATTGGCTTCTAGATGCACACGCACGGATGTTGGAAATATCTTGCAACCATTTTTCAAGCAGCTGTAGGGAGTGACTAGGAAGAAGGCAAGGAACTTGAAACGAATTTCTTCGCTAGATGCCTGTGTATCTAGAATTTATTGACAGGACGTATCTAGCCAAAGTTGCATTCACACACACCCGCGCACACATTACAACCCTTCAGTCAGGATTACGACCTATGTGGCTTCTCACACCACTTATGTTGTGTGTATTAATTTTATATATGAGTGGCGGAACCTACTGCTTAAAGTCGACTCCGAACAACAGCTTTTGAGCAACTTTTCATGGCAATTCTATTTACTCTGAAAGTTTTTGCCAGAAATTTGCTGAGAGGAAGTCGCCGAAGAAATAGTTTCTTTTTTTATTATTTCGTTTTGTTGGAGATGTTTGACCTGGGTTTTGAACCGTGGCCTCACATCTAGCACGCAAACACACTTTCACAAAACTATCGGCATGTCTGAGGGATGTTAGCCAGGAGTTATATGTAGATAGCGTCGGTGTTATACCAGAATCTTATTAATTTCAAGTTAGCTGTGCTCTTAGAGATGACCTCCTGATATATTGAGAAAAAAGAAATTGTTGCCCCTACTCCCTTCGGTAAATAAGTTTTTAGGTTTTTCTTCAATTTTTTGTTTAGTACAGATCATGTGCAAAAAATATTTTAAATGATTACAGATACTTTTGTCTGTCCTTAGAATGTTACTTTGGAAAACCAAAAATTTTCTTCTTTTTAGTTCAAGTTCTACTTTTGGCACGTAATAAAATTGACCTCTCAACAACACATTTGTTGTATAACCATGCCACACACACAAGTAACTTGTATTCCTGCCACCCACACCTATTCATCAACTATTTTACACACACACAAACATAACGCCATGCCATAGCTGCTGACTGGTGCTGGTGTTGGTGTTTGGGTATCATTAGAAGAAATCATGCCCATTGTCATCATCATCATCATAAAATTTAAGGCAAAGAAAAAATAAAAAAATTTTTCCTTTCCGCCTTCTTTGTATATATTGAGTGTGGTATAGTGTTAGTAGTGGTAGTGTATTTTTCTGTAAAATATAACTGTAATATTTATTTAATATTATCGATTTTCTTACACCCTCATGCCTCAACAAAAGGCGAGAGAAAAACAAAAAAAAAACGACAAGAAATCATTTATACTTACACCAGCCATAAATGTTAGAAAAAAAGGGGCCAGGGGAGATTACAAGGCACAGGAGTGAGTATGAGGTTGAGTTTGAGGTACACCAGCCCAAAGTTTTTCCTTCAATTTCTAACAAATAAATATTTTCACGCTTTATTAAAAGTTTAAAAAAGTTTTGCTGTGTTTCCAATACGTTTTTTTTTTCTTTTCTGTTTTGTTCTAACCAAAGACTGTTAAAGGCCTGGTTAGTCATTAAAAGCAAGCAAACAAAAACGAAAAAAAAATTGGAAAGAAAAGAAACAGAAAACCAGTGTATGTAAGTGTTAAATTTTGTGGTTAATAAACAACTCTAAACACGTACTATTCGAGAAAAAACAGACAGAAAACTTAACTCAATAATGCTCTCAAGGTTTCGCTTAATCCAAATTCAAAAACAACAACAACAACAAAAAACAAAAATTTATGTTCAATAAACAGAAAAACAAAATCATGCAAAAGGAATTTTTTTATTGATTTCTACTCCTCCGCTGCCTTAATAGAAGAATTAAATTAAAAAGTAAAGAAAAGTTAAATATTCTCACTAAACGATGACGATTTAACCATGCCTTGAAACGGTTAAAAATTCATGAAAAGAAGAGTAGTGAGTGGTAGCTTATTTAACATACAATGCGGTCTTAAGCCATGACTGCTTTCATTAGGCTAAGAACCAGCCTGAAAAGTTTAAGGCAATAGGCAATCGAAAAAGGGTGTGCCAAATGAGAAATATTTGAGCTGAGCCAGAGACGGACAATGGCGTATAAAGTGGGTTTAATACATTCTTCTTCTTCTCCAAGGGACGTATGGTAGTATTAGTATTCAAAGTGGTTCTACACATGAAACACACTCCTCGAGACAGCTTACGCACTTCTTCACCGTGGAATTCATTTATTGAGGGAAGCAGTTCGTATCATGTGCCATTCACCATTTGAATATATTATGATTAGGAGTTCATATCTGGCAGACTTTCTGGCTTCACATTTATTACATACATACATACATAATTGGCCATTACAACACTTCAGTTAGAATTACGACCTAGCCTCTCTCACTCCGAACGACAGATTTTTGATAAGCTTTTCATAGCAATTTCATTTTACTCTCAGAGTTTTTGTCAGATTTTTGTCGGATTACGACCTAGTTTTCTCACACCACTTATGTTGTGTGTGTTAATTTTATATATGAATGGTGTTTAAATGATCGACTCCGAATGACAAAATTTTTGAGAAGCTTTTCATGGCAATTTCATTTTACTTTCAGAGTTTTTTTTTGCCCGAAATCTGCTGAGAGGAAATCGCCAAAGAAATCTTTTTTTTCATATTTTCGTTTTGATGTCTAACCTAGGGTTTGAGCCGAGTTCTCATGTCTAATAAGGCAACACACTACCTTCTAGACTACAGCGGCTTTACATTTACATCTCTTGGATAAAAATATATTGATTTGACCGGTCATATTCACCTTAACAATTGCGTCCTTGTCATCATACTTACTTAATTTGTCATTACAACCCTTTAGTCAAGATGTGGTGTGTCACACCACTCATGCTATATTTCTTAACTTTATTCATGAGTAGCAGGACCTGTTGTTTCGAATTCGATTCTGAACAATCGACAGAGAAACTTTTCATGGGAATTTGTTTTTTTACCGGAAATCTGCCGAGAGGAAGTCAGTGAAGGAAATATTTTTTTCGTAATTCATTTTGTACGAGATGTCTGAGCTGGATTTCGAGCCACTGGCTGTCGTCTTATAAGCCACTCTACTAGACTACGGCAATTTCCGGTAGCTTCCAAGCTGAAATAAAAATAATAAAAAAGGATGATAACCTGTTGCTGGATCCGGTCATCTTGTCAATAAATACAATTGATAGGCAGATGAACATAGCGCAAAGATAACTTCCTAGTAGCCAATGGGGAATAAAATAGAAGTTTGTAAGGTTTTAAGCGATACAGGGGAAGATGGAGAAATGTTGAGATATTTTTCTACCCCAGAAATTTGAATCTTGTGTCAACAACTATCTGAGAATCATTGATAGTCCCCTGATTGATTGGTTATTCTAGGCTTAAATATGCAGCATAGAAATCACTTTAAGTGAAATTTGTAGATAAGAAATCACATTTCGGAAGGAACACGTGAAGTGTTAGACGTGGAGTTTTTCTAGTGAGTCAAAATAAGTTAACAATTTGTGACTATAAAGCTTATCTAGACTGGGAACAGTTTAAAATTTAAATAAAATGTACATTTTTAACTCTTAATCTGGGAACAGTTTTCAAAAAAGTGAGAAAATTTTCTAAATTTAAAGGCATATGATTTCATTTGTCTTAGTTATAAACATATTAGACTGGGAAGAGTTTTCTATGTAACTTTCTAAGCAAATTTGTTATACTTTTAGCCTGGGAACAGTTTTCAAAAGTTTTAGTTTCTTAATTTTATAGAATGTGACTGATTTAGAGCTGTTTTCCATATGTTTCGTATGTAACCAACAGAGATATCGCAAGTAATTTTAAAATATATTTACAATGGGAACAGTTTAGTGCTTCCTTTAAGCGTGAGGATAGCTCAGCTACCATCCTTTGTGTTTTTCTGGCCTGGGACGAGTTTAAAATTGCAACAAGATTTTACACTTTCTTTCCAAAAATTAAATTATAAGTCTGGGAACAGTTTTCCACAAAGTGGGAACAGTAACGTAATTTAATGATTTTTTTGAGCCTAGTTTTACTAATTTAATAAAAGCAAAGACATTAGAGGCCATTTTAAAGTTAATATAAACTGGGAACAGTTTGAATTTTTAGCAAAATTTAAATTTTTTTGCCTAAAATGGTTTTTTGAAAGTTTCTAAACGTTTTTGTAAAACTATTAGTCTGGGAACAGTTTTCTAAAAAGTGGGAACAGTATGTTAATTCAATGGAAAATGCTTCTCTTGAGCTTAGTTTTACCCATTTAATAAAAGCAAGGACATTACAAGCCATTTTAGGGTTTATTTAGACTGGGAACAGTTTGAATTTTTAGCAAAATTTAAATTTTTTTCTGCCTAAAATGGTTTTTTGAAAGATTATAAACACTTTGGTAAAATTATTAGCCTGGGAACAGTTTTCTAAAAAGTGGGAACAGTATGTTAATTCAATGGAAAATGCTTCTTTTGAGCTTGGTTTTACTCATTTAATAAAAGCAAGGACATTAAAAGTCATTTTAGCGTTTATATAGACTGGGAGCAGTTTATATTTTGTACATTTTTTGCCTGGGAACAGTATTAAAATTTATAATTTTAATAAGAATTTCAATTTCCTAATAAAGTTTAATTTTCATTTCTCTTGTTGAATTTATTTGATTATTTACAAGTTGAATGACTTTTATGACTTTACCCCCCTCCATTGCTTCTGCTTATTTTTAACTGTAACTGTATACAGCAATGATGCTGGTATGCTGGCTGGCTGGCTGGCAAGTGTTACACATTTAAGTTCGTTACAACATTTATTTCTGCACTTCATATATTTGCGATTATTTCTTCCTCTTCTTTTTTTTCACCGTTTTTATTCGATTTTTTCCGTTTGTTTTTCGATTTTTTGCAATTTTCAATAGCGCCATTCAATACAATATACGAGTATAGTTTTCTTTTTCAATAACCATATTTTTTCCCTCATATTTCTCTTTGTCTTGCTCCTCTTTTTTCCCCCCATTTTATTATTATTGTTGTTATTGTTGTTTTGTATTTTATTTAATACAGTTTTTTTTTGCGTTTTTATATGCTTGTTCTTGCTTTTCTTTTATGTTAAAAACAATTTTTATAATTAAATTTCTTTCATTGTCTGTACATACATATACTATATGTATGCATTATTATTGTTGTTTCTGTTGTTGTTGCTGCTGTTATAACCCATAAAAAGATAAATTTTTTCACACTTCATACACCCAACCAACCAACCAACCATCTGAAGAGAGCACAAAAGAAGAAGGCTACATGGGTTATGGGTTTATATACGATATGATTTGGATTACAAAAAAAAATGAAAAAAAAAATCAAGAGCCAGGTGTTGAGGTGCTATGAGCAGTAAAAAGCAATAATAGGAGCAAGAGTACATAGGAGCAGTGGCAGGAGTTTTGATGGTAAAACACTTGAATAAACCTTAAAGCATTATAGCCGCATATAAAATTCAACATAAACACTTTCAATTTCAATCCAACCCAACAACAACAGCAGCAGCAAAAAAATGTGAAAAAAAAATACTCTGAACTTTTATAACCGCAAAGGTAATAAAAGTTAAAAAAGAAAGGTTGCTGCAGTGAAAATATAAAAATAAATAAAGAGAGTAACCGTACGCTCGCTCTTTACGTACTACACAGGTGGGGCAAGACACGAACCGTAACCATGTGAGGCAATTTTAAGAAGAACAGGAAGCTGCCAAAAGGAAAAGATGTTACAAGGTTGCTTGCAAAACTATACTCAAATGAATAAAGGCAGGAAAATGAAAATAGCAATGGGGGGGGGGAGGGAATGGGGGCTGTAGAAAGGATTCAACTGAGAAATGAGGTCAATAGGAGATTGAACTTTTGAGATTCTGCAATAATAAAAAGAAAATCTAAAGAAAATAAAATCGAACATTTTTAACCGTAAAGGTCAAAAGGTTTAACACAACCTACTTTTAAATTCAATTAAATAGGAGTTTTCTACAAACTGGGAACAGTTTCAAATTGGCACGTTAATGGTTTTAAAGCACCATAAAGCTTTTCTTAAAATCTGTATTTAAACACAGTTCTAACTGGGAACAGTTTTCCGAAATGTGGAGATAGTTTGTGCTCAAAATATTCCTTAAGGACCAATTTTAAACGGCTATAGTTTAGTATTGAAAAATTTTTTAAGCCTGGGAAGAATTTTCTTAAGAGTGGGAACAGTTAGAAAATGTATGCCAAACAGTCTCATAACTCCTATTATCTTCACGTGAGTGCGTGCAGAGTATTTCTTGGCAGGCAAATTGGCGTCTAATTTAAACTGGGAATAGTTTAAATGCTGTACTGGGAACAGTCTAAATGCTGTACTGGGAACATTTTAATGCTGTACTGGGAACAGTTTTAATTTTCATGTTAAGTTCATAGCTATACTTTAGAAATGTTTTCAGTATTTCCGCAAATTTTTGTTTTTTTTTTCCCGAAAAAAGTTTTCAAAAGAATGGGAAAAGTTTTAAAAATTATAGAGAACCTTAGCTTGATGTTTGATATTAGCAATGCAAGTCATGATCCAGAAAACATAATTTTGTTCTAATTAACAGTGCGTACAACTTAGTAGTGTTTGATAATTTAGTTTTTTTAATATTTTTGCGTGATAATTGAACTGGGAAGAGTTTTTGAGAAGGTGAGAACAGTTTAAAAAATCATAAAAATGGTTATTATATGCCATGACATTACTTATAAATTACAACTCAGAGCTCGAAAAGCATTTTGGGGGATCTTTTATACTGGGAACAGTTTCATATTTTATACAAATTTCAAATTCTTGACATCAAAATAATGTACAGAAGATTTCTAACGTTCTTTGCCAAATATTAAACGATTCCCAGGTTTTAAAAAAAGTGGGAACAGTTTTAAAAACTATAGAAAGTCTTATGTTTGACAATGCAATACAAATCATGGTCCAAAATTTTGTGTTAATGGACGGTAGGAACAGCTTAGTAATCCTTTAAAATTTCTTATGCTCAATGCTTATTTAATATGAATACACTTTTTAACAAGTTTGCGAGATAATAGGTCTGGGAAGAGTTTTTGAGCAGATAGGAATCATACGATATTTCAGCCTGGGAACAGTTTTTTTAAATTAAAAAAAATTTAAATATTGATGGGAAATGAATTTTTAGTAGCTAAATTTCATCACACGTTAATAGTAAATATTTAGGAGCTAATGTTAAAGCCTTTAAGCACTGGGAAGAGTTTAATTTTTCAATAAATTTTCATTTTTAATACCATCTAGAATACACTTTTTAACTTGTTAACGATGTTTGGGAAGAGTGTTTTAAATATTTTAGCCTGGGAACAGTTTAATAAAAGATGTAAAAAAATTCAAATATTGATGGGATATGCATTTTTAGTAGCTAAATTGCATCGTACGTTAGTAGTAAATACCTACGGGCTAATGTTGGCCTTGGAGCACTGGGAAGAGTTTAATTTTTCAATAAATTTTCTTCTAACACCAAGTTTTTAATTTTCTTTACCAAATCTTTTTAAATTACAGAGGAATACAAATTGTTAGTGCCTAATATTTCATGCATTAATAAGAAGCATGTATAACTTAGTTCTGATGCTTGCAGCCTTGGGAACAGTTTTAATTTCCCACTAAAAATTTAATTTTATTGCATTATACAGCTTTGGTATATGTTTTTTAATATTTTTCTCAAGCTTTTCAGTGTGGAAGCAGTTATAAGAAAAGTGGGAACAGTTTTGTAAAACTGGGAACAGTTTATAATTTCGCAAACATATGTTTTTTCAGTGGCTCATGTTACTAAAACAATACAAAAATGTACTTCTTAACTAATTTAAAAGATTTTTATATCCTAAAATTACTTTTTCCGCCTGGGAACAGTTTTAAAATTTAATTTAAATTTAAAACATTTACTTTCATTTCGTAGAAATTATATTATGTACTTATAATTCTTTTTCACACACAAACTAAAACCAAAAATATTTAAAAATTCAAATCTATTTTGTAAACCCTGACGAGAACATTCCATTCTTATAGCCACAAGCTAAAGCATTAACCTCATACTACCACTACGACTACTACTACTACTATTCCGCACTAAGAAAATGCTGAAAAAAAAGAAGAAAAATCATTGAATCAAAATTGAATTTTCACTTTGAATAAATTAATATTTAAACAGTCAAAGATACTCGTACTTTTTGTACTTGTACCAGCAAATATACTCACCGAAATAATGTTGCAAACAGACAAGTGGTGAGGGACGGGGAAGTGTAAGTAAGGACGTGTTCGTTCTTAGACTATACTTGAGTTGTTGAAGCTCTTCATTTTGTTCTGTTCTGTTTCTACACTCTCGTTTTGTTTTTTTGCTTTCTAGTTACGAAAAACACAGAATTTTTGAATTTTCATTCTCATAAAGTGTAAAATATGAGTGCAATGTAAATGGTTAGGGGAGGGGGGGAGGTATTGTGAACAGGGGAAAAGTAATAAAATATTAATGAAATTCCAAAACATATACCCCAGCACACCTAAGAACACATAATCACTAATTCCAAGTACAGCCCCAAGCATAGTTATTGCAGAAGAAGTTAAGCACTTGATGGGGGAGAGTATAAGCAGAAAGGGGTAGTAAAAGATTGTTTAAATGAAGGTCGAGATTTATGGTTTAAGTTTTGTATAGGGAATCTAAATTTTAAACTTTAATATTTTGTTTTTTTTTTGTTATTTTTATTAAAATGTTTGCTGGGTTATGTCTTTAACAATATAGTGTAGTAAAGCTTCAGTCAGTATGTTGATGTTGATGTTGATGATGTTGATTTTTGTATTCTTCTTCCAAAAATCCATACCCTGTGTGTGTGTGTGTGTGTATAGATAGATTTTCCACATCATTCTGCTTATGACTCTACTCTACTCTACTCTACTCTACTACTCTACTCTACAATTCATAAAGATTTGCTTTCATTTTTTACACCTCACGGCATACATCATATACATACCTACGTACGACCATACGCTTGTGCATGTGTTTGTTTTCACCAATTTGAAAAACGTTTAAAATTTAAGGTTTTCTGTTATGGTTTTCAACCATGGGGGAAGACAACGAGACCACACCCCCACCCTATATCTTTCGTTTGCATACGGTTTTTTGCAATTCAACACCAAAAAAAAATGTTTTTTAAATAAAATTTTCTTGTGTTCATACCTTTTTGCACATGCCAATAAAACACCCGGTTGGTTTATTTTTATCTTTCCTCTCCGAAATGAAAAACGATCTGGAAGGTGTTTAACTGGAATTTAATATTTTAAAGAAAATTAAAAAAAAATTCCCACACACACAGTTTTCAAAATAAAAGCCAATTAAAAGGAAAACTTAAAAGATTTTCTTTCAATGGTAAACATTTAACTGGAATGACCACTTAATGTAAAACAAAAGTGGCCAAGAAAAATTTTATTTTCATTTAAAAGCTTAAATTAAATCGATTTTATTAAAAGTTTTATAGAAAATTTAAAAATTTTATAAAAAAACATGTTTTTGTTTTCTGCCATGCCGCGAATTATAAATCATATTGCACTACAAAAAACATAAAATGCTTTGAAATTGTTTAATATTTAAAAAATAACAGTTTGTGAATAAAAAAAAATTGTTCAAATTTCAAGACATGTCACGAAGTATATTTCAAAACGAATTGTAAATTGCAGTTTTCCGTTGAAAAACTTATAAAACTTTGGAATCTTAAAAATATTAAAAAATAAAATGTTTGGATTTATATAAATCAATTTTCTTTTGATTACATGTCACGAATTCCAATTCAAAACTATTTGCAAATCAACATTTGCCCTTTAAGAAATAAATCTTTAAAAATATTAAAAAAAGATAATGGTTTGCAATTGTAAAAATAAATTTTCGCTTGAAGACGTGTCACGAATTCTAAGCTATCCTTAATCATAACTATGTAATATATTTCATAAAGTAAAATTACGAAAAAACCATTAAAATTTACAATGAATCTAGTGTAAAAAGCAGTTCCTGTTTAGCCAATGCCAAGAAGTACAAGTCAAAAGGCTAAAAATTGCATCCACTGAACGAAATACATAGTCTAAAAACTATTTAAAACATGAATTACAATTTAACGTACCACAAAGTCTGTTCTTTATGTCTCAAAACCAACCAACCCAATTTTATTTTATAACATACTGCGAAGTACAAGGCAAAAAATCCAGAATTTAAAAATAAAACATTACAATGATCTTAAAAACAGTTAATGTGTAATAAAACACCTTTAAATTTGATTAAAAGTTAAGGAAATGAATTCTTCATAAACACATGTCATGAATTACAATTTAAATACAATGAAATTTTTATCATTTGTTTAAAAAATAGAAAACTTACAATTAGCACTCTTTTCTTTACTTATAACATTGCTTAATAAACAGTTTTTCTTTAAACCCATGTCACGAAGTACAATCCGAAACATCTCAAATTCTAACGAAAAAAAGTAGAATCATCTTATAAGCATTTAATATATTTATACAAATATTTTTTCAATGAAATAACAATCCAATTTTTAATTTAACACATGTCACGGATAATTAAGTAACTTAATCA
This sequence comes from Sarcophaga variegata, assembly GCA_932273835.1. Classification (NCBI taxonomy): domain Eukaryota; kingdom Metazoa; phylum Arthropoda; class Insecta; order Diptera; family Sarcophagidae; genus Sarcophaga; species Sarcophaga variegata. The sequence continues at coordinate 12,368,981 of OW026362.1, forward strand.
ATTTAAGTAAAAATTCAAATTGATTTTGTGATTTTATAAACTGAACAATTATTGTATATTTATTTATAATTATTGAAATGGCAATTCATGAATTACATTTCTTTACCAAAAAAAATTTATATGTTCAGTTGGCAACACTTTTTATATTTTTCTTAGTTTTTCCTAGTTATTAATGTTCAAACATAGACTTTCTTTGGGTGACTGGAGAGAGATTACTTAAGATTATTAAATTAATAACCGGCAATAGAAGTAAAATCATAAAAGAGCAAATAGATGAGTTGCCAAACTTTTCAAAATATTAATGAAAGAATCAATAGCAATATGGTGTTAAAACAACCGCGTTTCTATTTGCATATATTTCTCTTGAAAAACTATTTTTAAAAGAAGTGTTGCCAACTTATTGATAAAATATTAAATTGGAAATAATTCTTCATGAAATTTTATGCATAGTGTTTCTTCTTTTTTAATTATATTTCTTAATATCCAATGAATGTTAAAAAAGGTTGGCAACTCTGTTTTAAGTTTTTTTTTTTTCATTAATTTTTTTCTTCTTTTTTTACTTCTTTTTCTCAATATCCAATGTATGTATAAAAAAAGTTGGCAACTCTTTTTTTAAGTTCTTTTTTCTGTGATTTTTCTATTTTCCATTGAACATTTTAAGTTGTCTATTTGTCCAGTATTATGACCAGATTTGTAATAGAAAATTCGTATGTTTTGTTCTTTCCTTTCATGGTTTTTGTTGCTTTTCTTGTTGCAACAAAATGTTGCATTATAACAAGTTTTTCCGTTGGTTTTTTTCGCTCTCTCTTTCCCTCTCTTCCTCTCTCTTCTTTTTTTTTTTTTTTTGGTATACATTGCGGCATAAACTCCCTCAAGAAATCATAAAAACTAACAAGAAAACTATAATACTTGAAAATAGTTTCAAACTTTTTTGTTTTTTCGTTTCACCAACGCTGCCACGGTCTCTTGCCCCTCAACCGAATGGAAAACTTTTTCCAGTACTTTAAAGTAGGTTTTTTTTCTTTGGTGCTGCCTTATAAATTTTTTTTCTTTTTTCTTGGGTTTTTGGGACTCTGAATATTTGTTTTGTTTGCAGGAAAGATCATAATAATTTAGTTGAGTAGAGTTGAGTTGGCTGGCGTTGTTTTTATTGTTTTTTTTTCCGTTTCCATTTTTTGTATTTTTGCAGTTTTTTTTTGGTGAAGTATTTTGTTGAGAACAAACATTTTTAAAGAGGTACAGTGGTAAAGTGAATGTGCATGTTTGAAAATGTGTTGGTATTAAAATAAGGAGTGCGCATGAAAAAATTATCTGCCTCTGGAAACAAACACATGCCAAGGAATTAATCTTCTTATGTTCCTAAGCACAACATAACAATAACAGAGAAGAGGTTCTCTCGAATCCTCCTCTTCCTTGTCGCTACAGCCTAACAGAAGAGATATATTATTTTGCTCGTCGCCGCTATAGCTTCAACAGAAGTCGCTGAGGTATTGCCAATCTGCCGAAAATTTCATTTCTGGCCCACTGTTCTACTTACAAAACGAAGCAAAACAGAAAAACTACAAAAAAAGAAGAAAAGAATTACGAGAGTATTCTTAATACCACTGACTTCACTTCATCATAACTTTAATCATATAAAGTTTCGTATGATTTCTTTCCAATTTCTATTTGTTGTTCCACTCCAAAGAGTTTTTCTTTTTGTCGTCCTTTTTTTTGTTTTTTGTTTCCTCAGTTCCTTCTAAACTAACATGGCGCTGAAGTAATAAGAAAAAATAAAAATTGGGTTGCCACTGATTCAATATTTACTTACAAGACTTGACAATAGTTTTTATGCCAAACGTTTCTCCTTCTGCGACATATTTTTTATTACAACAAATAGAAGAACATTTTCGGTTTCTTTCAATTTATCCTTTGAATTCGTTTTTTCTTTCTACTCCTACTACAAGTTTTCTTTTTTCTGTTTTTTCTTTTATTATTATTGTTGGCTGAGCAGAGAAAAACTCGAAAGAAAAAAACGCAGAACAGTAAAGAAAATATTGCTGACAGTTGTCATTTGATTGTTTTCATTTCATTTTCCATCAATAAGCTGGGAAATGGAAAAAAAAAATTTCAAAAAAAATTCAAAAAAAATGAAAATTCGTTAGAAAATAATGCAATTTTTTTGCTCTTGAGTCACAAAAAAAATTCAAGCATTTTTATTTCATTTTCATTATATTTTTCTAGCATTTTAAAAGCAAAATAAATATCCCTGTATATATGTACATATGTGCATATAGCATATAAAAATATTATTTAGAAAATAATTTTCCTGATAAGAAAAGGTCTTAAAAAATCAAATTTTTTTTTAATTTTTGTATTAAAATTGAATTGAATCAAAAAAATATGTTCGTATGATTCATTTTCATCATAATAGAATCTACATGTTTGGCTCGAAATTATTGAATTTCTGAATAGGTCTACTCTCAGCCAATTACCGATCTCAGCTTATTCCTGAATAGTCAGATGCATGCGTCAGATCTCATCTTATTGTAATTTTAAGACAAAAGTTTTTATTACCTCAAATATACTTGAATCTTCTCAACAGTCTTTGCCTATCTTTGTCTTCCCCTTCCTAATATCCGCTTCCACTCCACTGGGGGTTTGCCCCCGTCAACTCTAATGAGGCTCCCCTCCTCGCAATCTCATCTGCTTGCTAATTATCGAGAATTCCCACCCAGAGGGTAACCTTATTTTCCCCACTTAACCAATTCAACTTTTCCAGACAGTCCCATTACTATCTGCGATTTATCCTTATCAGAGCTGAGGGCTCAAATGGCATCCTAACTGTCATATAGTATTGCTGCCTCTTGTGTTTCTTACCTCCTAAGCATATCTTTTGATGGCATATGCTTCCGATTGGAAGATACTCGTAAGTTTCTCAATGGGCTTGGAATACTTCAATGTGGGATCAAAAATTTCTGCTCCTTTTTCAATATCCGTGAAGTCGCCATAGTCTAGTACGTAGGGTGTTGGCTCATTAGACGTAAAGCCTGGGTTCGAGCCATAGGCCAGGCATCAACACAAAATACAAAAAGTATCTCTTCGGCGACTTCCTTTCAGCAGATTTCTGGCAAAAATTCTGAGAGTAAAAATAAACCTGCCATGAAAAAGTTCCTCAAAAATCTGTCGCTCGGATGCGGCTTTAAACTGTAGGTCACGCCGTTCATGTATAAAAATTAACACACACAACATAAGTGGTATGAGAAACTAGGACGTTGTACAATAGGTTAATTCGACCTCCGGGTACTGCACTTGTCTTAATTGACAAGTACACGTCCTCTAACCTAACCTAACCTTCAATATCCTTTCTTGATTCATCTGTATGTATACCCATTCTTTCCTATCGATATTTTTATGAGCATATTGTGTGACCTACTGAAGCCACTCAAAAGGGCTATATTTCGACCTTATCAGTACAACTTCAAACCCTTGAGTTCAGACTACGCCAGATCTTGATGAAAACCTTTGAAAACCAAGTCGATACACAACATATTTGTATTGTCTACAAGGCAGCATTTGAAAATATATGTGATGGAGGTTTTGTTACAATGCCTGAGCTCGTTATCAAAAAAGGCCTGATAAGGCTGTTTATGAAAAGATCTTTTGATAGTATGCGTTGTTTCCGACAGAGCTGTTGCACCATGAGGCTTCTATAATTTCATCATGGAGAGTGTTCTGGAGAAAGCAAGAGTTAATCGCAATTACACTAATTTTTATCAAAACATCCAGTTGCATATAGCAACGACTTCGGAATAAGGCAGATGTTACCGATGTCTTTATTGCTATATAGAGCGCAAGATGGGTCTGACTGCAAACAGGGGCAGAGCGCAGTGTGTCTACATATGTTGTCAACAAATATAAGTTGTTGTTCGATACGACTTACAGCGTATCGAATTCCCGATTACGGCCGCTGGTGTAAAGAAATTTATTTACCTTCGCTCTGCCTTGAGCACCAAAAATGATGTCAGTCTGAAGACAAAGCATTAAATTCTCTTGTCAACATTTACTATTATAACCTCAAGAGGCAATTGAGTAGCAAAGACAATCTCATATGATGAAACTAATGCTCTATAAGATAATATCTTCCATATGCTCGAAATCATGGGCAATGCTCCTTATTAATGCAGCTGCTGTTGTAGCAGTATTCGAGTAAAAAGCTGAAAAATAAAATTTTCAGTCTAATGTGATTTTCGCATTCTAACCAACAAGAAGCTGCAGGAGCTTCCCAACGAAGTGGAGCTGGTTTAGCGCATTTAATGAGTGATTTTTTAAGAGCTATAGGAAAATTTTTCAAAAAAAACACATTAAATTCAGAATAATGCATGAAATCTTTATTTGAATCGATAGTACGGTCCATATAATTTAATGTTTGAAGATTATTTCATGCAAATGTTGACCGCGACTGGGTCTCAAATGGTTCATCCGCTTAGTCCAATTTTGGCATACTCTCTCCAACATTTCGGCCGGTATCTCAAGAATAAATGCTTTAATGTTGTCTTCCAATGCGTCAATTGAAGCGGGCTTGTCTGTATAGATATGAGCTTTAACATAGCCCCACAAAAAATAGTCTAAAGGCGTTAAATCGCACGATCTAGGCGGCCAATTGACCGGTCCCGAACGTGAAATAAAATGTTCACCGAACTCGCCTCTCAATAAGTCCATTGTTACGCGTGCCACATGTCATGCAAGTCAAGCTCTTGCATTTTGGGCAAAAAAAAGTTGGATATCATCTCACGGTAGCGCTCACCATACACAGTTACATTACGATTCGCAGCATCTGTGAAGAAGTACGGTCCAATGATGCCACCAGCCCATAAATCGCAAAAAACTGTGACTTTTCTGGATGCATTGGTAGCTTTTGCACTGCTTCTGGCTGATCTTCACTCCAAAATCGACAATTCTGCTTATTTACGTATCCATTGAGCCAAAAATGAGCTTCGTCGCCGAACACAATTTTTCGATAAAGTGGATCTTCGGCCAACTTTCCAAGAGCCCATTTACCAAAAATTCTGCGTTGCGGTAGGTCGTTCGGCTTCAATTCTTGCACCAGCTGTATTTTGAAATTCTTCACACCTAAATCCTTCCGCAAAATTTTCCACGTTGTTGAGTAACAGAGGCCCAATTGCTGCGAACGGCGACGAATCGATATTTGATGGTCATCATTAACACTGGCCGATACAGCTGCGATACTTTCTTCAGTTCGCACTCTACGTAAGCGTGTTGGTGGTTTAATGTCCAACAATGTAAATTTGGTGTGAAATTTAGTCACAATAGCCCGAATAGCCGCTTCAGTGGGTCAATTGAACTGACCATAAAATGGAAGAAGCGCGCATGAACTTTCTTAACAGAGCACGCATTTTGATAATAAAATTCAACGATTTGCAAGCGTTGTCCGTTTGTAAGACGATTCATGGTTAAATTATAGACCAAACTGAAGATGTTTGACAGTGAAACAAAACACGAAGCGTGCGTGAGCTGTTTAAACCAGTGTTGCCAAAAAGATAATAGCTAAGATATCACCCGTTACATACATCCAGTGACAATACTGACTCTCTCTCTCTCTCTTCTGCTTATCTCAACTGCCTTTAAACTTTAACTTTCACTCTGTACTTAATTTATTTTAGGTCTGGCAACTTCGAGAACATTACTGTTGATTTGTTATGGTATTGTAATTATTGTTGTAATTTAATCTTTGATCCCGAAATTACTTTGTTTGCTTTTCTTCTTCATTCTCCATGCTTACAAAATCAAGATTTAGTAGGTACTTTTACTTTTTACTTTTTTTTCTATTTTCCTTCAAGGAAAATAGGGCATCCTAAGGCATCCGAATATTTGTTTGCTTAGTTTCAGTCTTACTAGTCGAGTCTTTTCAGCTAAGCTAGTGATAGGTGTGATGTAGCAAGTCTACCGGCCAATGTCTATAAGCAAAGCCCTTTGATGCATTGTATGCAGTGCTGAGCAACCTTTGCTTTGGCACACACGTATAAGGACTTAGCCATTATTTCTTGCACAAGCCTTTTATAAATTGTTTTGATTGATTAGCTTACTGTAAGGACTAAAGCCTAAAGGTCCCTCTATGTATTTGTATATTTAATAACAATTATTTACTGATACGTTATGATAAAAATACTTCAATTATTTGTTAATATTAATACACGTATGTTTATCTATTACTTCTGAGGGGGGAAGAAGTTTAACAATAATTCTCTATTAATTAACATGTCAATATTTGTTCTTTTTATTAGAGTTTCCGTTTTTATATACTGACTGGTTGGTAATGTTATCATATCCCATTCGTCACGTGTTATTAATTTCACTTACTCTTGCCGCCTGCAATACAAAATATTGTAAATAAAAGAAAAACCAAAGGTTATAACCCATATAAGTAGGCTTTACAAATTATTTTTTTATTTGCTTTGGTATTAAAAGCTTTTAATAAAATGCTGGTTCCTGTGGTGTTCTTGGTATGGGTGTTGGTATTGGTTTGATTTAATTTAATGGTTTATTTACATACCAATTGTCTGTGTGTGTGTAAGGCAAGCACAATATCATGATAATTAAACACTAAAAATATGATTAAACAATAATAAATTATTGTAATAAATAAACAAATAAATAAATAAACAAAAATACCCCCCACCCCCTGCCCTTAAATAATTACAATATAATTTTCCAATACATGCACACACACACACACACACACATTTAGAAATTCATTAAAACGGCGTTTACAAACAAAGCAATGTTAATTATTTCAATCAAAAAAAGAGAAGAATTTTAAACAAACATCGTAACACAATTTCCTTTTTGCTGGTTTAACAGACAGAAACACAATAATGTTGGCAACTCATTATTATTCTTATAAATTTACTACTACTGTTGACATCTTGTTAAACATTAAATCAAAACTCAACAGAGAACAAAAAAAGAAATAAACCGAAAAGAGAATAAGAACTTGGTGTACAAAACAAAAATTTGTTAAAGAAACAGCCAAAAATCTTTGTAAGGCGTCAACAAATATGGCGACAACTTCCTTTCCATTAGAAATTCTCAAAGAAAATATTTTATTACCCACAACTACAGGGTAACGCCATAAAAATAAGGATGCCTGAAGCTAAACAAATTAAAAATTTCTTGCTTGATAATTGCATATGAAATATCTCCTATAGTCCAAGTATAGGCCTTCGATAGAGCTGTTGTAAAGCATTTTCGGACTCTTTTACTTCATTTTTTTATACTTAAGTATTACAACAATACAATTACAAACGATATAAATAAACAAAGAATAAACTACAACAACAAAACTACATAGAAACATCATGAAATGTAAAGAAACAATACAATAACAAGTCAACAATAGTATTCTAGAAGTTGCCAAACCGCATATACATAAATAATGTATAAACACAGCCTGAGCTAACATTTCCAATTAGTTACAGTAAAAAGCGCTAGGTTTAAGTCCTATTTGTTGTGTTAAGCGTTAGTTTTGTAGGTTAGGTTAGGTTAGGTCAGTGTGGTAGCTTTCATACCAAAAGCTCACTTGACGTTGTGACGCAATAGGTGTAGTTTTGTAGGTAAAATTATAACAATTGATTTGTCATCTGTATCTTCTTAGAAACATACCTCCTGTACTGGAGATAGTGAAGAGTTTTTGCTGAGGAAAGTTTTTTCTGAAACTGTTGCCTAATCTAAAGGGTCCGCCAAATAACTTTTTTTTTGAATGCTTTAAAAAAAAAAACTTTTTTGTTTTTTTATTTGCAAGTACAATGCTTCCGGTTAATAATGGAAAATAATTTCATTCAAATGGCTGCTCGGCTGGCCATGCAGTAGCCTACACGATCGGTCCAATTTTTAAGCACATTATCGATTGTGTGCAGCTGTATTTCACCAATGGCTTCACGAATATTGTCCTTTAAAGCGTCAATTGTCTCTGGCTTGTCGGCTTAACACTCATCTTTGACGGCACCCCACAAATAATAGTCCAACGGTGTCAAATCGCAGCTTCGAGGTGGCCAAACGACTTCCGCTCTGCGTCTGATAATGCGATCTTCAAAAACAGGGCGCAAAACATCGAGTGTAGCTTCGGCTGTGTGGCACGTAGCGCTGTCCTGTTGAAACCAAATGTTGCCAATATCCTCCTCTTCAATTTTTGTGAACAAAAATTCGTTCAACATGGCCTGATAACGATCGCCATTGACTGTAACGGCCACTCCTTGCTCATTTTCGAAGAAAAATGGCCCAATTATGCTTCTGGACCAAAAACCGTACCAAACAGTGACTCGTTTTGGGTGCGTCGGTTTTTCAATATATGCGTGCGGGTTTTCTGTGCCCCAAATGCGACAATTTTGCTTGTTTACATACCCGCCAAGATCAAAGTGAGCTTCATCTGAAAAGATGATTTTTTTTGCCAAAATCGGCATCTTCTGGCGTAGGCTACTGCATGGCCAGCCGAGACAGCCATTTGAATGAAATTATTTTCCATTATTAACCGGAAGGATTGTACTTTCAAATAAAAAAAGAAATTTGAGAAAATATTTGGTAGTTTTTTTTAAAGCATTTTTAAAAAAAAAAAGTTATTTGGCGGACCCTTTACCCATAATTCCTTTACAGATACTACGCCCTCTATGAAGACAAAGCTCAGAGAGTTTCTAATTTAAAATTTATTGTCCGTTGGGGCACAATATATTGGCAAACCCGCATGTAAGTTATAGTTAAAGAAAGTGGGGGAATTGTGAGCGAAGAATTTAAAAACTCCTGGGTTTTTAAAGGCCCAATACGAAATAAAATTAAGTGTGTAGAGAACTACAACGGCAAAGCAAATCTTAGGATATTTATGCAGTACAGCAGTCAACCTCTAGAGTTACTCACCACTACATTCAATTCATACTCACCGAGGTTGTTAGTTTTAGGTTTCAATGAGCCTTTAAATACTATTCTATGGCCATTAGATTGCCATAATAGAACAAATTTTTGATAGCAACCAATTAAGCGAAATAAAAATTGCTTTCAAGCTGCATCTGACATGCAAAATTGTTTTTCAACGGCTCCACACTTCAAATTAAAACCACATTACCATCAGAGGTCAGCAATGAGTATTCAAAACGATGAGTGGGATTCGAATCATACTTATAATTTCTGATACTTATACGCATTCATACTTATTTTAATGTCATACTCATACTACTCATACTCAAAGTTTGAAATACTCATGGTACTCATACTTAATAATACGCATGATGTTATTGATTTCGACTCTCCATGACTCATCGTATACACGAATCACAAAATAAGTATGATTCGCGTACGAACACTACATACTCACAAGAAGGTTGTGTGTTTGCTTTTTCTTTCTTCTTTTTTTTTGTAAATGCAACAACAACTAAGGCTGTAAATTTTGACGAATGATTCAAATCACTCGAATCATTTATAAGTATTATAAGTATTTTTCTAAATTTATGAATCTGAATGAGTAGGCGTATGAATCAAACATAGTTCGAATCTTATGAGTTTTATGTCAACGCTGTACTCATACTCATTGCAACTTGTACTTATAAATCAATGTTGTACTGAGTACGAATGAATCAGAGTAGTTGGATTTCAATACTGTTGACTCACTTATACTCAAAATTTCATGAGTACTTATGAGTAGCGAAAAAGCGATTCATTGCTGATCTCTGATTACCATGTGTAAGATAGTCCTCTTCTTAACAGAATACGATAACTTTCAATGCCCAAGCAATATATGTAAACATGTAAACATATCCGTAATACCATGGCCTCTACCTGTACAAACTTTTAAGTATTTGTTTTGTCTATAATAAGAGAAATATGTATTTTCAACTCATATGAATATAAATTATTTTTTTTATTGTTTTAACGCCAGCACAACACAAAAAAAAACATACGAAATATATACAAAAAATGGTCTGACAATTTTCCCTTTTGTTTTTGGCTATGAAAAGTAAAACATGAAAAAAAATTTATGTTGTTATCACATTCATAAGAATTAAAATATGTCAACAACCACCCCCTATTTATCCTACTTTTCGCACTCCACACTCCGCCTCCCACAAAATATATGTAAACGCTTTAGTTGGCTTTTATTTGTGATTATGTATTTGCCTAAAAAACAATTGAAATGTAAATGTTTATTGTAGTCAAGACACACAGCGAGAGATAGAGAGTGAGAGTTGCCACTTTTTTCAATACAAAAAAAAAAAAGCAAAACAAAATAAAGAAACAGAAATTGTTGTTGTCAACATGTCAACATAAATAAAATAGGAAAAGAAGCAAAACAACGCAAATGTTTGGTTTCTATTTGGTGTCATTGTTGTAATTTTCTGTTTTCAAAAATAAATAAATTTATTACAGAACATTTGACAGTTAAGGCAACAACAACAACAACAACAACAACAACTACGAGAATATTACATCCGAAAACGAAAAAAATTTCAATTGAAAAATCAAATTTCAAAAATTGTGCCTGAAAGTGTTTAAAAAATTTAATTTTACAATAAAAATTTGTTTAAATTTTAAACAAAAAATGAAGACAAAAAATAGTGTTGCCAACTTTTTATATTCGTACAGTGGTGGCCTTATAATTAGAGACGATGTTTCTGGGACAGAGTTCTCTGGAGTGACGAATCTAAGTTTAATTTGTCCCAATCTGATGGAAAAACGTATGTAAGACGTCCTCCAAACAAAGCCTTTGATCCCAGGTACACAGTGAAAACTGTAAAACAAATTAACAAGCATACATGTTGCTAAGTGGTTTCTAATTATAAGACCTCCACTGTATATGGGACTTAGTTGACTAACCTGCCCAGACGTTAAATCGCCGAAGTATATTTAGAAAAAAGGAGAGTGAAATTCTCTTACCAACATCAAACTAATGTGTCGTGCTATATTGGATCTTGCCACACAGCCCTTCGAACTTTTTTACAATTCATAACGGCCATCTTATTGAACCTGAAACTGTCAGACTAGTTGTCATTTATTCAATCTCTTTTAACAAAGATCATCATGCATAGATATAGCACGGAACAACACGTGTAAATAATAAAATTGTTGTATAGAAATGTATTCGGAAGCGCTTCCTCCATTTTATGATAGTCCTTCAGACACACAGGACCACAATGTGGTGGATAAATTCGAATCCAGCGATTCAGTGAACGGTCGACCAACAATCATAAGTCGACGAAACGGAATATCTGACGTTAACGTCGCCGCAGCCAGTGAGAGTGTGCAGGAGAATCGAAAGCAGTCGGTTAGGATTCACTCACAAAAACTCGGCTTTACGCAGACCACAACTCGGAGAATTTTGCCAGCATCCACACAAATTTCAACTTATCCATGAACTGAGGGTAAACGATCATTGTCAACGACGTGTGATTCGACTCTGAAGCAGTTGACAACAAACTCTAATTTTTATCTTAAAATCGTCTTCAGCGATTAGGCTCATTTCTGATTAAATGGGTTCGTGAACCAACAAAATTGTTGAATTTAGCACGATGCCAATGCACATAATTTTCAAGATCCAATGCATGCCGAAAAGTACTCTGTTTGGTATGGATTTTCGGTTAGCGTTGTCTTCATCGAGTCATATTTCTTTGAGAACGACGTTGCCCAGGCCCACACTGTCACCGACGAATACTACAGGTCTATCACAATGAGCTTCCTTTGGTCCTGGATGATTTGGAGATTAACACGGTATGTGGTTTTAAGAGGTCTGCACTTCGTGCCACACATTGGATATTCTGCGCGAGTGATTTGAGGACATGGTCTTCTCATATGCAAGTGATCTGAACTGACCCCAGAAGATCATAGGAATTGATTTCGCTGTAATTTTTCTTGTGTGGTTTACTTAAGTTACATGTGTATGTGCATAAGCCATAAACCACAGCACAACGATCCTCAAAACCAATAAAAGCCATGCGATGGGTTAAATTGAGCCTGATTTTTTGTCTAAAAAAGGGTTGGCAACGTATAAGCTTTGTATAAATTTTTTTTGTTTTATTTTGTTACAATACGATATCTAAACTTTGGTTGGCAATGCCATCAAGCACACTATTTCAGTAAAATCTTCAATAGGAATCCATATTCACAACATTCTTAATTTAAAAGCCAAAAAAAGAGTATTCGGAGAAGCAATTCTTCTTTAAATATTTTAAAAATATTTTGATGTTGGATTTTGATTTCGAATATTTTTTTCCTTTCTTCTTTTTTTTTTAATAAAATCCATTTTCATCACAAATTTTTTTATTGCTTAAATGCCATTTAATCCTTGAGAACACACAACAACATTGTTTTTCCATTAAAATACAGCACAGACATCTTTAAGTGCCTTTTAAAGCATTTATAGATAATAGAGGGAGTGAAAGTTACGAGGGGGGGTTATAAAAAAACAGAAAAAAAAACGAAAAAGGAAAATCATTAACACTCTAAGGGATGTTTGAAGAGACAGCATAAGCAAAAAAAAAACAGAAATGGGAAGAAGACGTTGTTTATTTTCAGTCAAAGTTAAATTGTTTGCCAGGCAATCATGTTTAAACAGGATACACCTGTAAAAACGAAACGGAACAGCTTCAACAGCAGCAGCAACAATAACAATGAAAACAATAAGATTTTTAAAGAATTTCTACTCAATTGCAATTGTGAATACGCATGCATACCCACATACATAAACACGTACGTATATGTATGGGGTTTTGTTATGGAAGAAAAATAAACTCATTTAAGCAACAAAAATTGTTTGTTAAAGGTTTTTAAAAGAGTAAAAAACCTCACGCTTGTATTTATACAAACGTAAACACTAAAGACAAAAGAGAAAGAGAGAGAAAGAGAGAGAGAGAGAACAAGACAACAACCCACGTGGAAGTTGTCAACAAAAGAGAAAAAAAATTCAATTCAAATTCAATTCCTTTAGTCTGGTAGAACAAAAAAAAACGAACGAACGAACGTAGAAGGATGTTACAATAAACACGCGACCCGAACAATAACCAGTCTCAACACATTTGCACAAAACAACAACAGCAACAACAACAACAACAAGTACAACAACAGTAATAATAACATTATAAAAAGAAATATAAGAAATACGTGCGTCATACGATAAAAAGTATTTAACACGTAAAATCCATATTGTGGGAAGAGCGAGCACATGCATGCATGTGTATACACCATCAATCCATACATACAACAATATTAAGTGAGAGTCTTAAAGATTGAGAAAAAAAGAAATCTGCAACGGTAAAATCTATCAAAACATGCCATCAAAGCCTAAAGAAAATTCTAATAAAGCATAAAACACACTCACACACACACACAGACACAGTGATAAAAAGCCATCTATGCAATCAAACTCACACTTTACAAACATGAAATTTATGTTTTATATACATACATATGTACTTAAACATGTACACACATATGTATGCATATACAATGTATGAATAAGCACATACAACGTTTCTTTTTTATTTATATGGGTTAGAGAGAGTTTCCTTAAGAAAGAATCACGCAAAATAGCTTTTATAAGTATGAAAAATCATGAAAGCAAAGGAAAGAACAAAAAAAGACGAAAAAAACCAAAGTAACGGAGTCGTCTATGTTTTCTATACTGTTTATTTAAGGACATGTAGAAGTAACGGTATTTTGAATACATATTTTCATATTGGAGCCATACACGTAGCATTTAAAAGATCCCCTACAAGCTAAAACAAAAAAATGAAAAGGAAACTTGTTTAAAAGCTGAGTTTTTTATTTTCGCATTGCCAATTAATTGTTAAGTTTTAACTAATTGTACTATAAACTAAAAACATTATAATGATTTTATACATTTTGCTTTAAAATAACCAACGCTTACCATATTTTCTTTTAAATTATAGTTTTCGCGTTAACAACTCTTTTAAAATTTGGATGTATTCCATTTTAAACGTTAAAACTTGTAATTTCATTACCTTCTTTTTGAATCTAATATAGTTTTATTAACAATTTGAGGAAAATTAATAGCTTTCGCATTGCCAACTATTTAAAAATAATTTATTTATTTTTATTAAAATATTTAAATATACGACTACATTGCATACATTTACACATATTTCTTTCAATATGGATATTTTCATCAAAGTTTCATTTTTTCGAATTGCCAACTATTTTTAAATATAGTTTTATTGTACCTTAAACATACAAATTTAACTTTTAACTATTATTTTCAAATTAAAGTTGTTATCCATACTATAATAAAGTTTATTAATTTTTGCATTGCCAACTACATATTTTAATATTGCAATATTTAACTTAAATATTATATACTATTACTGTATAAAATATATTTTTAAAAATATATTTACCATTATAACCATTTACATAAATTTGAACTTAAATTATGGAATTGCCAACCAATTTAAAAATTAAATTTATTGTTTTTTTAATCCTTATTTTCACATAAATCTTGTAATTAATATTTTGATAGCAGTTGAACAAATTTGTTGCCGTAAATCAAAATATTTACATTCAGTTGGCAATGCGTCTAATTAAAAGGTTTGCTTAAATGCAAATATAGTAAGTTTTCATAAATATTTCTTATAAAATTAGAAAGTATAAATAAATATTTATAGGTTTTGAACACATTATCTGAAAATTTTAGTAAAGTTGGCAATGCGAAAATTTTGAATATGTTTTCTGAAATACCTGGAAATGTGTTAACATTACATTAAGGGTAAAAATTTACATTTTCAAGCTAAATAATTGAAAATTTTGTTGTAGTTGGCAATGCAAAAATGTTTAAGTAGCCGCAGAGTCTAAATAAGACATTAAAATAAAATCTACTCCTGTAGGGTTAACTTCATTCATAGTATTACTGCCTTTATAGAAATCTGCAGCATTATGTTCTTTTGTTTTCATAAAGAAAGTGACGCCATATTGATTTTCTCTAATGTTTTCTATGTTTTTATGCTTGGCTTTCCTTTAAAGGCTTTCTCAGTAAATCTCTTCACTTGTCTATAGGAAAAGTAACAACAAAAAAAAACAACACAAATCTTTTAATACAAAATGTATTGTATTTGATTATTTGTTTAACGTAAATAAACTACAACAAAAACAAAAGGAAAACAAAATAAAAATACAACAATAATAAGAATCAGAATAATAACAATAAAAAAGACAAAATGAACGCACCATTTAACATGTTTTCTTCTTCGCAAATGACGTTTCTTATGCTGTAAGCAAGTGTACCCTCTCATTATACATTTTTTAGAGGGTATTTGTACGTAAGTGTAGGTGTTATTAGGCTTAAAGCAAAATTTCCTTTAATGTAGTATGAAAAAACCCTCTGAGTGCTCTCTCTCCATAACTGTTACTGTTACTCTTTTGTTTTTTTTGTTTCAAAAGTAATAAATGCTTGGCATAATAATAATTTTTATTTTCAATTTTAAAGTTTGTTGTTGTTGTTGTTGTTGTCGTTATTGTTGTTTCTTTTGTATTATTATTACAATACACAAGTCAATATTTACTTAAAAACAATTAGAAAAACAAAAACAAAAAAACAAGAATATTTTAATCTCTCTCTCTCTCCCTCTCTTAGAGAACCCCTTGCTGTTTGTAATTTCCTCATATACAGTATACTCTCAGTATACCTCACTCTGTAGTTTCTTTTGTTTTGTTATACAAAAAGTCCTTTCTTACTAAGCATAATATAACCTGTAATGACATTTTTTCTCTTGTTATTGTTTTTGTTGTTGTTGCTGTAGTTGTATGTATTTTGTTGGTTTTTTTTATTTTTATAATGATTTTTTTTATTCGCCCATAATATCGTTGTTGGTTTTAATACAAATCTTTAGAGATTTTACATGTAAATCTTAAATAAATTTACAGTAAGTGAGCGTACCCATACACACATAAATGTGTGTGTGTGTGTTTGTGTATGTGTACTTAAATAGCTGGGGATGTTGGCTAAAATCAACATTTTAAACAACGCAGAAAAAAACCATATGCCTGTGGCAGCAGCTGTGTTTTTTTTAGTTGGTTTTTGATGTCGTTCGTTTGCCCCGGCGTTGAATGAGATGACGGCGGCAATGATTTTGTTAATGTCAATATTTTGACAATTTAATGAATTCTTTAAAGAAGAAAAACGAACGAAACAAAATAAAATAAAATAAAATAATCATAAATGAAACACACACAGAAAAGTTATATTTTTTCTCTTCTTTTTTTATTTTTCTTTTTTCTTGTAACTGTAATAAGAAATTTATATTTGTTTTACGAAGAAAAAAAATTAAAAAAGGAAACATATTTTTTAATGTAAAGAAAAGTTTAAAAAAAACGGAAATTGGATACAGAACACGAGAGATTGGGAGAGAGATAAAAAGGTGTCATTACAAGGTGGCCAATAGAAAGATAAAATCAAAAAATAACACGAAAAAGAAAACTTATCAGATAATAAGGATAATAAACACAGAATATGTAACCGAAATAATTAGAATTTGCTTTTTTAATTGCCAACGCTAGAGAGCTAAATTTTGAAAAAAGTATAAATATTGAAAGAAAAAATTTTATAAATTTAAATTTTTTATAAATTTAAGAATCCTACAATAATAATAGAAAATAAAACATTTGAATTACTTAAAAATACTGATTTCCTTGCAAAAAAGAACATGCACATTTAAAGCACGACTACCCCGCGCTTGAAAACCAGCCTGAAAGCTTGATAAACGAAGCTATATCTTTGACATCAATGAACGATAGCTCCGTCAAGCTGACAAGGATTGGAGAAAGTGGATAACAGTCTCCTCTTCCTCAGCGGATCTGCCCCTATGGCAGAAGTCGTAAAATGGGAGCTGCATTCTTTTCGCGTGTCTTCCCATAACACAATGACCTGTAAGCCTTGCCACAGATGATGTTACGACCAAGTTCAGGTAACTATCACGATATAACTTCTCGCAGAAGTTCGGAACAACCATTCAGAATCGAGCTGTTTGGGGAAATGGTGCAGTGCACATGGTGAATGATTCCGTATAAGATTTTCACTCTTTGTTCCAAATTAAAAGGAGCTGTAGGCGTTGTTATATTTTCGAAATCGAAGGGTATAGTGGACTTCATAAGTCTAACGGATTCCTACAGCGTCTTCCATGCGGAAGTGACAGCAATTGAGGCTGTGGCAAGAATTTTAAAAGACTGTAATCGTTGCCAATCGTCAAATAATCCACTGGGTTCCGATGTAATGATCTCTCAGACAGTACATAGCTCTCGCCAACATCTCAACGAGGGTATAGTTGACTTCATAAGGCCATCGGATTCCTACAGCGTCTTCCAGGCGGAAGTGACAGCAATTGAGGCTGTGGCAAGAATTATAAAAGACGGTAATCATACTTTCTGATTGACAAGCATCAAATAAGGCACTGGGTTCCTAGGTAATGATATCCCAGACACTATATTGCTCTCGCCAACATCTCAACGAGGGTATAGTTGACTTCATAAGGCCATCGGATTCCTACAGCGTCTTCCAGGCGAAAGTGACAGTAATTAGGGCTGCTGCAAGAATTATAAAAAAGACGGTAATCATACTTTCTGATTGACAAGCATCAAATAAGGCACTGGGTTCAGAGGTAATGATATCCCAGACACTATGTACCTCCCGCCAACATCTCAACGAGGTAGCGGATTGGTATGACGTATATCATGTGGATATCGGAGCATTACGATATTCTTGGTAACTACAGAGCAGATGAACTAACCAGATGTGGCATAACCATCCAACTGCTGTCCCATGAATTTTCTGCTTTGGAAATACTTCTAAAGAACTGCGGACGGAAAACTGGCAATACGGTTATGGATTATGTTTACGCCAGACGGGCGGCTTTTGATACAGGCAGAAAAGCGCACAAAATCTGGCTCAGGCTAAACGGAGCTCATTTGAGTCTTTACCGGACATTGCGTTATGGGCACCCATGCAAAATGCATTGGTTTTGGCTATTTGGCAAATTACTTATGCGGGAGCTTCAGAGATGAAGAAGAAGAGGAAACTGCTCTTTACCTTCTAGGCACTTGCCCAGTGCTATGCCAGAGGAGACAAAAGAATCTTGTTGTCTACTACATGGACAATTTAAGCGAACAGTTAATTATAAACAATGGTAGTCTAGCAGCTTCATTAGTAGTTTCAAGTGGTTCAGACATTAAAGGAAATTTTAAGCTGTGATATCACAATGGGCCTTATGTGGCCTAAGTGTATCTGTTCAAACCCTTTGAATAGATAGTTATCTCCATCTTTCTTCAAGAAAGAAATATGAAGAGCTAATTTTAATAATTTTACTAGAAATTAGTAAAAATTTAACCTAGTTGGCAATGCGAAAAATGTTTTATTTCTGAAAAATTTGTGCATTTTTTGCAGAAAAGAAAAATACGTAAGTAAATTTAAGAACAATAATCCCTAATTTTAACAATCTAACAAAAATAAGTAACCATAGGAATCTAGTTGGCAATGCGAAAATTTCTTATGTCTAAGAATTTGTTAATTTCTTCCTAGAAAGAAAAGTAAAGTTGTAATTTTAATAATTGAACAAAATTAAAATGAAATTGCAACCTAGTTGGCAATGCGAAAATATTAGATTCCTTAAAAAGTGAATTTTTGAACATACATACATACAGAAGTAATAATAATTGTTAGTTTTAATAATCTAACAAAAATAATTTTTTTTGTTGGTAATGCGAAAATGTTTAATATTAAAAAATTTATGAAAAAGAAATTTATTTAAATAATTAAAGAAAAATTAATATTTTATAAAGAAAATAATATGAAAATTTATTTCAAAACTTATGCATTGGCAACACTTTTCAAATGGGGGAACATTTTGCATGTTTGTTTGTAGTCTATTGGGCAATTTTTTAGTCATTTGTCTTAACTTTTAACAATTTGTCAATTGTATACTAAAATTCTATTTTTATTTTATTGTTCTTATAATTGTTGGCAACTCATTTTAATTTGTGTTTGTGTGTTTACTTTCCTTGAATAATTTTTTTTTTTCTTAAGAAAAAGAAAAACTAACTAACCATTTATTAAAACTCATGACTAATTGACTTGTTAAAATTTACATTCTTTTTAACAAAACATAGAACAGAAATAACCACCAAGACAAAAAAAAATAATCTGCATTGCCAACTTTAACATGCAATCTTACAAAGAAAATGTTTACTT
Organism: Sarcophaga variegata; assembly: GCA_932273835.1. Taxonomy (NCBI): domain Eukaryota; kingdom Metazoa; phylum Arthropoda; class Insecta; order Diptera; family Sarcophagidae; genus Sarcophaga; species Sarcophaga variegata. The sequence continues at coordinate 12,388,209 of OW026362.1, forward strand.
TTATCATCATTAACATCATGATGATGATATTTTATCCCCTTTTTCTTGAAAATGCGAAATTGTAATGAAATTCTTAAGATTTCGTGACAAAGTGACATTAAGAAACCACCAACAGTTGTTGTTTTCATTTCTAACCACCAACAAGTTGTGGTAGCCACTGTTTTTTTTTACATTTCTTTTGTAGTTTTCGGTCTATTTTTCTTTTCCTCCTTTCGAATTGTATAACAGAGTTATTTTTGCATAAAACAATTATAACAACAACAACAATAGTTGTAAGGTGAATTTTAATATTTTACTCTCTCTCCGTCACTTAGTCTCTCCCTCTCTTGTTCCTTTTTGTAACCATAAATTACCAAAGGAAACGGATATAGAGTGTATTTGTTTTGTAAGTCAGAGGGCGAGAAAGAGGGCTAGTCAATTGTGTAAATACTGTTACAAAGAAAGAAGGGCAATCTTTTTCCTTTCTCTCTCTCTCTCTCCCCTTCTCTATCTCTTTCTCTGTTGTTGTTATTATTATTATTGTTATGCCAGCATATGACGAAAGGTTTTAAATGGCTTTCATTTTATTGTTGATTCATTTATTTCTTTTAGTGTATTTGATATTTATATGTATGTGTGTGCGAGTTTATCTTTCGAGTCTATAATACATTAAAATGTTCTTGACATTCTTGTTCGTCTCAAACTACCAAAAATTGGAACAGGAAATTACCAAAAAAAAAAAGCAAAAAAAATGGCAACAAATTATTTAAGAAATATGACAGCGTTAAAAGAGGGACGTATGAATTGAAAAAAAAAATCAATATTAGCATTTCCTTTGGCAATAACCTAATAAAAGGAAAAGTTTTGATTTCCTTAAGGCAAAATGAAAATGTCAGGCTGTCTCGCAAGGCAGTCACCAGTTGAATTTCTTTCATTTGAAGTGTAATTTAAGAATATGGATCGAATAGAATGCGTAAATGTAAAGGTGGGCACTTTTCAGGCACTATCTGGTGGTTAAGGTAGGCATACAGTGGTGGTCTTATAATTAGAAACGACTTAGCAACATGTATGTTTGTTAATTTGTTTTACAGTTTTCACTGTGTAACTGGGATCAAAGGCTTTGTTTGGAGGACGTGTGTATTTCCATCAGATTGGGACAAATTAAACTTAGATTTGTCACTCCAGAGAACTCTGTTCCAGAAACATCGTTTCTAATTATAAGGCCACCACTGTATGCTACCAACTGTACAAGGAATGGGCAAGATTCTAAAGACATTTGTGGAGGCTAGAAGTCTTGCAGACATAGTCAGGCCTGTGTATTATTGCGATGAACGCACTGTGCAGAAAATAGCACTTTTGTTACAGAAACTGGTGACGAAAATCCGAGTTTGTTAATTCCACACAATTTGGCCTCCCATATGCCTCATTATAGCATATTTTGCATTTGGATTTGCACCTCCATACATACAAAATCGAATCTTATACCCCTATACGCACATATTTCCAACAGCATGAGTTATTGCCAGCAAAATTAGCTACAACCATAGGAATCGATTTTCTAAAGGTAAAGGAAACATTGATTTCCGTCCCTGCGCTACTATTTACCGTATTGTATCCATTAGTATATAGTAGTCGCCGTAGTCTAGTAGGTAGTGTGTTGGATTATTAGACGTAAAGCCAGGGTTCGAGACCCAGGCCACACATCAAAACAAAATACAAAAAATATATCTGCGGGGACTTCCTCTCAGCAGATTTCTGGCAAAAACTCTGAGAGTGAATAAAAAATTGCCATGAAAAGTTTCTCAAAAATCTTTCGTTCGGAGTCGACTTTAAACTGTAGGTCCCGCCACTCATGTATTAAATTAACGCATACAGCATAAGTGATGTGAGAAGCTATGTAGAACGTAATCCTGATTGAAGGGTTGTATTGGTCAATTATATATGTATGTGTGTCAAGATGTTTTCATTAGTTTAACCTTTGACTGAAATTTTAAATGCCACCATCTCACTGGATCACTTTCAAAACCTTTCTGGGTTTAGTATATTCGTTTATCAGCCCGACATATCCTAGCAAGCGCACTCACTACTATTTAATGCTGGTCAACATCGTTCTCAAAGGAATATGGACCGATGACGAGGCCAGCCTAAAATCTACACCAAACAGTAAATTTGTCTGGATGCATTGAATCCTCTTGGAAATCATATGATTTGGGATCTTCCTAAATTCGACAATATTGAATGTCAACCTTCACTTATTTGCTTTTGAGCAATATGTAAGGGAAGTAGCCTCTTGACACCCAATGAGCTCGAGTAGCATGGTGCTGCAAGAACTATCCATAATATGGTCTTTTGGTTTTAATGTCCCATCTTTTGTGCTGCCTTTTGAAGTTGAATTGGGCACATCCTTTGATAGCACAGGCTTTTGAATTTTTCCATGGGTTCTGAATATTTTAGTCTGGGCCAACATTTTATCTACGTTTCTGTCCCACTATCTGTCCTTAAGTCATCTGCATACCACGGAATAGAGTCGCTGTTTTAGCAGAGTACGAGTATGAAGCCTGCAAATTGTCCATTTATTGTTATTACTCAGTATCTTTGCGAGGCATTACTTGAAACTACACAGTTTATTGATTCTGTTCAGGAAGCATATTTTAAAAGAATCCATTTCGAAAGCGTTTTGCTTTCAAGCACTTTTAAATCTTCAGATCATGGTCGCCAGATGTTGAGATGACTCTCTTTAGGCTGCAGGACTTCACCACCGTAATTGAAAATAATTGAGAAAATCAATTTTTATAAATAACCAAATGTCCTTTTAAACATATAAAAAGTTTCATTTATTTAAATAAATTTATTTAAAAAGGACAAAACAGAAGTCGCGTAAAAGAGGCATAGAAAATAAACAAGTAAACATTGCTATCACATATCAGTGTACATATATTTAAAATAATTTTATATTAAAATTTTAATTAATAATTACTCTTCATACATCTATACTATGTCTTGGATTTCAGATTCAGACAAATGATACTAAAAAGTAATTCTCATTTAGTTCATTGATATTTATGAGTAAGTAAAAAGATGTGTAAAAGGTGGTTGGGTTTGTGTGTATAGTGAGGAGTAGTAGTATAGCTCATCACATCCCAATCTTCTACAATTATCCAGCATCTTCTCTAGGGTCCTAGTAAATATTTTCAAAAGCATTGTAGTAATGCTATCATCATCACACGATGTTCAGATTGTCGTCCATAATCAATCTGCTAGTATGGTTTGCTTTACCACTCACAGTACACACAAACCCGACCACCCTCCCCTTTACAATTATTTTTACTTATTTATAAATAGCAATTAACTAAATGAGAATTACTTTTGAATTGTGTTAGAAGGATTTGTTATTTTTTCAGAACGATTAAGTAAACAAACGATTGTAGCTGTGACACTCTTGTTGATCGTACCACTTAAATAGAATTCTATGTGTGCGAATGCGTGTGAAGAAAAATTTGCAAAAAATTTCAAATGTTAATACGAACAGAGGAATGTCAACATGAACAGAAAAATGTTAATATAAACAGAACAGTGTTATGTGTGTTTAACAGAATACACTGCAGTATACATATGATCTTGGTATTCAAAAATACATTAATTGGGTTACTTTGGCCTACAATTCCGATATCGTGTGCTGATGATTAATACGGGGATTGTGATTTAAGTTTTGGACACTACAAAAATTTGCGAAATTTTTGTTTCCAGAATACTCGGTATACATATGATCATGGTATTCTACAATTCACTACTTGGGGAACCCAAAGAGAGTTCCTTTGAACTACAATTCCAATATCGTGTGCTAATGGTTAATACGGGGATTGTGATTTAAGTTGTGAACACTACAAAAGTTTATGAAATTTTTGTTTTCACTAATAATGACATGGGTATTCCAAGCGTAGATGGATATGATGGATATGTTTTTAGTAAATGGGTTATGAGTGTGCAGAGGTCAAATTTACACTTGACTTGTCCAATTAAGCTCAAAAGCAAATGATTTTATTGCTCCACAGTGGTTTATTATCACGTTTCTACCGTTTAAGATCATCAAGCTTGCATGTTTCTAAATTTCTCAAAATTGTTTTTGTTCAGAATGGATGGATATTCTGTTCGAGCAACCTACCGCACGCTTCTTCTATTTAACCATCACAATAGTCGTCGTACCGAGAGGAGGACTAACTGTTCTCATTATGATGGTTAAATTTGAGTGTACCGGTTCATTAAACCAACAATCAAAAACCGTACGTCGATAAGACAGAAGATCTGCCGAAATCACTGCCGCTGTTCGCATTCGATTTTGAGTCGGTCACAAGAACTCGGCTTTTCTTAGATCTGATCTTCATAGATTTGGTTAGAAGAGTCCTGTAGTAGGGGTACCAATTGAAACTCAACAAGCCAAGTCCTGCAATCAAAATGACTGACTGGAAGTAGAACTGGAATGCATTCTGTTACCACTCTTATAAAACATTGTTCAATACTGGATTATGCAACATTAGAGCCGTCCTTTGGCGCATAAATAGTCTTCTAGAAGACCTAGACTGGACTATGATATCTGTATCTATTAGTATAACAGAGACATAGTTAACAGATGGTATAGTTGGTTCTCCAGTTTTTAAAGTCATTAATGGTCCATCTGTTTTGAAAAATTTCTATTAGCAAAGATTTTTCAAATAAGCGGCTTTGGCGTTGTGCTTCTAATTCTGTTTCGTAGATTAAATTAAAACAGTTTTCTGAATAAGGTTGCGGAATAGAAGAATATCTGTGTTCTAAAGCATGACTTGCATGGAAATAAAAAAATTTGGAGGTTCTGATGACATTTCAAATAAAATGTTTTTAAGTTAAATTATTGTCTAAGAATAATCATTTTTTATTACAAGTTATTAAAACTAAAAAGCGATTAAGAGCTGAAGTAAGCTTTAAGCATACGTTAAATACTTTTTTTATAAATTACTTATTAGCTGTACCCTGCGTGTTGCTTCGCCACCAACTAAAATAAATTTGAAGGAAAGACATTATACAAATGTCCAATTAATTTTGAATCATTTTATTGATTTTGTTTCCCGTTGTCCTGATGATTCTGATGAACGGGCCTGAGTAGTATGCATTCGATCAGTTTCTAATCTCACTTCTCGTTCTTCAAGTGGTTCAAGCGAACGGGTCTGAGAGGCATATACTCGAATATTTTCCAGCCTCAATGCTCGTCTGATCCTAAGGCTCGTAATGCTTTTTTCTTCTGTGCTTGAGGTGTAGGTCGACCAATTGATTGTCATTCATTTTGAATAATTTTGATTGACGCCATCCATCGGAAATTAATCGCATCAACCTCCGTCGATTCATGCGCAACAACTTTTTTAAAGAATGCACAGTTTACGATTTAATTCATTTTGAGTAATTTTCCGTGGCGCCACCTTCCGGAAATTAGTCATACCAACTTAGAAACCTTCCCCGGCTCATGCGCAACAACTTTGCTAAAAATCACAACATGATCAAATGCATAGTTTACGATTCTATAAGGTACATACAAACAATCATTCATTTATATATATATAGACTATGGGACTATGGTGACACGACCATTATAGCCAATCCGCCCATTTTGTTCATATATACATACGTCAAAGTCGTCCATACAAAATTTGAGAACTCTAGCTGCTGCAGTTTATGAGATATACGACATTAAATACTTATTGGGTATGTGGGCGTGGCACCTCGCCTACTTGAAATTTTAAAATAAAAATAGCCTATAGTTCCTTCCAGACATACAAGACACCGCAATTATTGGTGATCAATGCTGTTTATTAACACACAAGCGCAGCAATATTATTGTCTCATCTGTACATATGGGTGGTGTAAGTATTAACGAGTCAGATGTTCTTAATGTTCTGGGCATTAAAATTTAATTTGATGTTCGCTGGAACCACACACACATTTTTCAAGTAACGAAAGAAGCATTCAAATGCCTCGGTTTCTTAAAATAGTGCACTTCATCTGATCTGCTTAATATTCGGCCGAGAATGGAATATAACTCTCGTTTATGGGCCGATGCATCAAATTATATTTTGAGACTCTTCGACTGCGTGCAGGAGAGGGCGAAGGTGTTCATTAACACGTTCATCGCCACGATAATATCAGAAAAACTTTCACATGGGCCACGGTAACTTTATTAGATAATTTAGTTAAAAATGTATCAAGGCAACTTAATGTATCACAGAAAAATTTTTTTTGTCAAAATTCCTGGAAAAACACTATTTATTATGTCAGACATATATGACTGACATGGCCCTATATTAAAACTTTTTTTCGACAAGCCGTGTCAGTCTTATATGTCTGATGCATCCAAACAAGATACAATAAGTATTAAGCTGTTGTTTTGAACACAGCGTCGGACATTTGTGATTTACCAAATCGCGTACGTCAAACACATATGACTGACATGGCTCATGTAGAACTTCTTAGCGTCAGACACATATGACTGACATGGCGATGAACTTGTTAATGATGGTAGGTTATACAACTCTATTAATAATTGGCCATTGTTGCAATGTGACCTGTGTTTCACTGTTCTATCGCTGCTGTTATGGATTTTGCTCTAAAATCGGCTATTCTTACGTAGTACCCGTCTTCCTTGCAGTTCACATCCGTTCGTGGTCGATTGGCCAATGGATTGCTCACTGTATTTCAGACAAAATTCGTATATGAAACTCCCTACCTGCAGAGCTCTATCCTGTCACTTATAATGTAAAAAGTTTCAAATCTAATGTCGACAAACACTATTTCCTCTGTCCTGCTTCCCATAACCTATTTTCCTAATTCAAACATGAGGCACTGCATGAGGCGAGGGCCGTCCCCTAAGTTTTGGTTTAAAAAAAATTTACTTTAATTGATATATTTATATTATTATCGATTTTTATACACAATAAATTTATAATTTTTCGTTTTCTCTATTTTCAGGTATGTAAACAACAAGTATTCCTAACTACTTATGTGATTTTATAAATTTACAAGTGAGTTAAAATATTTTTTTTATTTTTAATAAATTAAATTCATTATTCAACTTACATACATACATACATAATTGATCATTACAACCCTTAAGTCAGGATTACGGTCTAGCTTCTCACACCATTCATGTTGTGTGTGTTAATTTTATACATGAGTGTTAGGGGATCTACAGTCTAAAATTAATTCCGAACGACAGATTTTTGAAAAAATGTTTCATGGCAATTTCTATTTAGGTTAGGTTAGGTTAGGTTAGTGTGGTAGCTTTCATACCAAAAGCTTACTTGAGCACGCATTGCGGGCCACTGGTGAACGCAGTCCTTGTACTGACCAACTTCCTCCGAACCATGGAGGGAGAAACTCTCAGAGATTTTGCCTGAAAGAAATATTTTTTTCAAATTTTGTTTTGTTGCAAATGTCTGACCCGGGGTTTGAACCGTGGCCTCACGTCTAATAAGCCAACACCGTACCTACTAGACTTGTTATAAAAACTTGGTTATCCCATCGAATAAAAATAAACGAGCAGCTTACAACCTTTCTTGTTACAAATTTGTTAACATTTCTGTGACATTTAAATTTTATTTATTTTTTTTAATCAATCCACCGCCCCTTTCCTTTCTATAAAATAATCGGCTGTCCATGTTAATAAAGAGGAACAAAGAAAAAGTATAAAAATTATCAAAAAAAAAAAACGAACAAGGTAAAGAACCCAAGTTTAATATTTTTGTGTTATGATTACCACAAACAATAAATGTTTAACAAAACCACAGAGAAAAAACAGACACACAGGCAAAAATAAAAAATTATGATCAGCATGAACCATAAATAAATAAAAATGTATCACAAACCAAAAACAAAAACAACGAAAAATAAATAATAATTAATCATAAGAGCAACACTTTCAACAACCAGTTATGCCTTGTAGTTGTTGTTGTTGTTGCTATTTTTTATTAATTTTATTTTTATTTTTATTTTTTAATTTTTTCTTCTATTTTTTATTGGCAATAAAAACTAATATTAATTGCTCTGTTCATCTGTATTTTATAATAAGCAAAGCGAATAGAGAACAAACACCAAACATTTTCTGTTTAATACACTTAAATTTTTATAATTAAAATACAAGATGAAAAAACAACGAACAAATTTACATACAAAATTTTAAAAGAACATCAAAAAATTTTAAATTATAATTTTCGATTTTTTATAGACTATAATAATATACAGTGCAGGGCAAATGTAAAATATATAAAATAATTTTTTAACCCAACATCTCTGTGTTACTATTGTAATGGATAACCAAACTTTTGGGTGGCAGAACGAAAAACTTCTACCCATTTACACAGCTACCTAGCTAGCCAGCTACCCAGCTATACTACCCAGCTGTCCAGCTAGCCAGCTACCCAGCTATACTAGCCAGCTGTCCAACTAGACAGCTACCCAACCAGCCAGCTACCTAACAAGTTACCCACCCTTCGACAGTATAGCTACCAATTACAAAATTCGCCTGTAGGGGTATAGATTATTCCCTAGCAATACCACCAGAACAAGTTTCCTCAGTTCCAATTCTAACTTGTCCACTGTTAAAGTTGATTCAAGATTCTTCAATCATGTTCACTTACTTCTCAAACCAAATAGGTTTGAGTGGTGCATCAGATTATTCCCAAGTAACCCAAGACTAGTAATTGGCCTTTTGAATGTGCTCTGCAGACTCAAAACGCACTTGTTTAAAATTGGGATCGCTTCGGGCTCAATATGTAGTTTTTGTTATGATCAGAAAGGATAAGCAGAACACATAGCTGAAGCTTGTGTGACGTTGAAGTATTCCGGAAGTAAATACCTAGCCAGGCAATTGTTATTGCTGCGAATTGTTGGCAATTGTATAGCTGCGTTCTGAAGAATTTCAGGGCAATAGGATTAGACAAACATCATAGAGATAGTACACATCAAGTTGCCTAAGTGTGTTTCCGCAGATCGGGCATACAAGACTACTGCCATCTATGTAAATAACATAGTCTCTACACCTCTTCTATCTGACGCCCTCTGCCATCTATGTAAATAACATAGTCTCTATACCTCTTCTATCTAACGCCATATTTATGATTTCATGAGGAGTGAAATAGCCAAAGAAGTCGCTGTAGTCTAATAGGTAGTGTGTTAGCTTATTAGACGTGAGGCGTTGGTTCAAACACCAGCTCAGACATCTCAACCAAAAACGAAATATGATACAAATATTTCTTCGGCGACTTCCTCTCAGCAAATTTCTGGCAAGAACTAAAAGATTGTCATGAAAAGTTTCTCAAAAATCTGTCGTTCGGAGTCGACTTTAAACTGTAGGTCCCACCACTCATGTATAAAATTAACACACACAACACAAGTGGTTTGAGGAACTAGGACGCTGTTCAATGGGTCAATTCGACATCCGGGTACTGTACTTGTCTTAATTGACAAGTACACGTCCTATCACCTAACCTAACCTAACCTAAGGCTAGTAATTGGCCTTTTTAACCTTTGGGATAGTCTCGAGGTCAATATTTACATTTTTTGATGATGAGAATATATCAAGAGAATGCCTACTTTAAATCTGTGCTGCGTTGAAGTAAAAGAAACTTTTTGACAAGGATTTGTCCTTGTTGACATGGAGCATCATACTGCAAATTTTCGACTCAATAGGATTGAGCAGACATTATAGAGATTTCCTACATCGCGTTGCCTACGTATGTTTTTACAGATCGCGTGTACGTAACCTCTGCCATCCATCTAAATATCATATCCTCTATCGCCTTTCTATCTAAGGCCCTATTTATGATTTCGTGAGGAGTTAAATCGCCATAGTCTAGTAGGTAATGTTTCGGTTTATTAGACAAGAACCCGTGGCTCAAATCCACCTGACACATCAAAAAGAAACTCACGAAACTATATGTTTTTACAGATCGCGTGTACAGGACCTCTGCCACCCATTTAAATATCATAGCCTCTATACCTCTTCTATCTAAGGCCCTATTTATGATTTCGTGAGGAATGAAATTACCATAGTCTAGTAGGTAATGCTTCGGCACCTCAGACACATCAAAAATAAAATTAAAAAATATATTTCATTCGTCGGCCTTCTCTCAGCAGCCTTCTTTTAAAAACTCTGTGAATAAATAAAATTGCTACGAAAATCTATCGTTCGGAGTGGACTTTAAATTGTTGATCACGCCACTCATAAATAAAATTAACACACACAACATATGTAAGTGGTATGAGCAGCTAGGTTGTAATCCTCACTAAAGGATTGCAATGACCTCTTCCTCTCCACAACATATATCTTGGTTCTAATACAATTCGCTGCCTGAGTAGGCACCATTCCCCTGAGTGTTAGTCGTAAAAAACAATTCAAGGCTTTTTAGGTGATATTCTGGCATAAGCCTTAAGGTTTTAAAATCAAAATTAAACACAAAACAAAGGTTTATCTTTAAACATAACTTTTTATGAAAACAGTATTGCCAAATCATATGTGTAAGCATTTGAAAAATATAAGCTTTACATTGAAATTGTTTCAAAAAAAGGCAGTGTATGCCATTATCCATAAAAATCCCACAAGATTTCTTAGTTATACAGCTTTTGCTGAGTTTATAATTTTTAGATGAAATATCAATATTGACTCAATTGATTTAATTGTGTGACTCAGTGTAATTATAATCAAAAATATTATTAATAATTAACCAAGTCATAAATATAAAAATTTTGACTTTTTTAAGGTCAAAATTCTTTAAAAACTATTTTTCTTATATTTCAACGCTTAAACTCTTTGTGGTTTTAATCCGATTTTTTATGTGATTTTGTTCAACTCTTTAAATAAATTTGAATAAATTTTATTTAAAATGATTAATATATTGCTAATGAAATATATTTGTTAAGCTTTCTTAAATAAAGATCTTAAAAAATTAATCATTAATTGTAAAGATTAGGAGGGAATTTTTTTTATCCATTTTTGATAAATTTTTTACACATTTTCACATCATTTATCATCATGTTTAGCAAACGAACAGCTCAGCTTAAATATGGAATTTAAAAAACAGATGTTTTTTATACAAAAAAAATATATTTTTTCAAAACCATTGTCACATACATAGCTTGCCAGGCAGGCGGCTAAAGATCACATGTGAACAGATTTCAAAAGATTTGTTTGGCTTGCTTGCATGCTTGCCAATTGATTTTGTAACGCGATTCTTTCTTCTCCACCATCTATCTGCCCACACAAAAATTATTGAAGAAAATTATTTTTAATGTTTAACAAACAAATTCTCATAAGAAAAAAGCTTGAAAATAAATTCTTTTCAAAACTTCAAAAGGCGTGTTAAAGTATTAAAAAAAATAACATGGTTTTTTTGTTGTAATTATTATTTGTGATGGGTTGGCCTAAATGTTTGACGTTTTAAATTTCTGTATGTAGTACTCTTTCCTATGTGTGTACTTTATGCCTTTGACAAAAATCTAATTGTGCGGGTGTTAAGACAACAATTTAATTCAATTATAATGATTTGTTGTACAACATAACAATAACAACTACACAAACAATAACATTTACAAATAACAACAACATTTACAACAACAATAAACATACATACATTATAATCTTTCTAACGACGACGAATAACAACAATTGCAAACAAGAAAAAAAGGCTTGTTTTAACGACTCTGAATTAAATCACAACAAATTACACGCACATAAACGCGTTAAACAAAAACATTGACTCATAAACACTGGTTAACAAAAATTAACATACAAGTAAAATAACTAACTACACAGACATGTTTTGTTAAAGACCCCCTACAGTTTTACAACGGGACACATTATTTAAAATATTAAATAAAGATTGAAAGAATACAAGAAAAATTATAACACTCTGTAACAAAAATTAATGCACAGTGAAATAAAAACAAACAAAAAAATTCGTTTCGTATTATAATATCAACATTTTGTAATAACAACTTTGTAATTACTTAAGTATTATAAAGAACTAAAAATTAATTTTTTTTTTGTAACACTGAGTAACAATAATTATCCAATATGAGAAAAAAAATTTTATATTTCAAAATCTGTTTTTAATTACAACAATATTAACTATTAGTCATTATATTATTAAAAATTTAAAAGAAAAAAACTTATAAAAACACTGCATAACAAAAATTAATATACACTAAAACTTGAAAACAATACTTAAATCCTCTATTCGTTTTACAATTAGCTTCAATTAGCATAGTTTATCATAAAAAAAATTTAAATATAATGTATAACACTGTGCAACAAAAGTGGTGACACGGGGAAAAAATTTTGAAAAATGTTAAAGCAGACTTTTTGTTTAAAAACTCTTCATCAATGCAATAATAAAAAAATTATCACAACCTACTTTTGGGTTGCAAAACAACTATTGATTACTGAAAAGAAAAAAATTAAACTGAGCAACAAAAGTGAAGCAGAACCGGTACGCAACTCGCAATCTCCGCCATGTTACAGGGCATAGGTATGCCGATACATTCATACATACATAATTGGTCGTTACAACTCTGCAGTCAGGATCACGACCTAGTTTTCCACAGATGATTAGACATGAAGTAGTGGAGTCTACAGTTTAAAGGCGACTCCGAACGACAGATTTTTGAGAAACATTTCATGTCAATTTTATTTATGTACTCCGATTACATCGGTTAATTTGGATGTTATCCAATTGTTTTATAGGGAAGTTCAGTCGCGTTGGCTGCATTTATAGACTCTGCTGATTCAACTCCATTCTGTACTTAAATCGCTTGGCCCTTCATCGCAAAAAAGCGATTCTTACTACCCCTAACTTTAGGCAAGCAATGCGTGAGATTATTTGTTCGTACAACTCCCTCATAATAAGTTCATCGTATTGTGTGCCATTTCCACATTACATGTCAACAAAGTTCAATTCATCTATTTTGCACGATATCTTGCTCCAACGCCTACAACGTTGCTATGTTCATTGTTCGTAAAGAGAAATGATGCCGCTGGTCTACAAACCGCACCAAATACTGCATAGTTCACAGTGCATTGGTACATCTTTTTCAACTGGCTTTGGCTTCTCTTCATATCAAATTCAATAATTCTGTTCCTTGACTTGACCATTTCGTCAAAAAAAGGCCTCGTCGCTGAAAATAAAAATTAGGTAAAAACAATTGTCACACACGTTCTGCCAGCGTTGTTTACTTGTTAGTCTATTCAGGATGAAATTGTAAACCTTACAGAGCATTTTTGTGGTTTCGACAGGCTAAGAATTTTTTTACACTGAAAAAATTTACACTGAAAAGCCAATAATTTTTTAAATTTCCTTTTGTTTTCCAAAAAACTTTTGTTAACCAGTGTATTTAAAACAAAAATATTTCATTTTTATAGCATTTGTTTCTATTTCAAGTTAAGCTTTCATCATGAGAAAAACCGGAACATTTTTCCAAAACAATAAAAAAAAATGTCATTAAAGTGGAGAAACACAAAAATTTCATCACAATTTTTAATTATTTTTTGTTTGTTTTTGGTTTGTTTTTCGTTACATTAATTCAACGTAATTGTTTAGAATATTGTATTCAAGTATTTTGCGTCATGCCTCATAAATAATGAAACGAAAAAATTTTTTTTGTTTAAAAACACATACAACGTACGCACTCACAACAACGGCGCTCAGCATGTGTTGATTTTTGTGTTTAAATTTTTCGAAAAAATCTCAAAAAAATCACGAAAATCTAATACAAAAAAAAAAAAAGAACAAAAAACAAAAACGAAATAAAAGTATTGCAACAGTATGTCAAGAAACAATGTACACAAATTAAGAAAACAGAAAATAAAATTTTATTTTAATCGTGCCGCCACTTACTTCACATTGTCGCAAGAGTGCGTTCAATATTTGTTCTTCGAAATCAGATTTTCGTACGCATAAGAAGTAAAATAAAGATCCGAAATATAAAAAGAATGCAGTAATAACAGTGTGCCACTAAAGTATGGAGACAAATTACAAAAACTGCATTTCTTTTAAATAAAAAAAATAAAAAATGATTCCGTTTTGAATGAAAGACAGATTTTTCAATGAAAAAAAAAATACTTTTTCATCACAGTCTTCTTTGGCCTTTTTAAACACTTTGCCCAACATGTCTGCAATTTTTGTTTATCCCACCCAAAAAAAAAAAAATATGTTTGTGAGAACAGCCCCCCCTCAGCATTGGAATAAAAACACTTTCCGCTGAAATGTGTATAAATGAAGGCAAATGAAGAAGCAATTCTGAGCCTATGATTAACAAATCCATCTTGGGCGGCGTTTCACTCTGAGAAACTTAACTATTTTGATACATCAGCAAGTAATCCAATTTATTGTGGTGGATCCAAACCAGCTGTTACCAAACTGCATATAGGTTAGGTTAGGTTAGTTTAGGTCGTAGTGGGAGCTTTGATCATGTCACAAAACTCACTTGAGCGCGCATAGCGGCCTGTTGTGATGCCACGAACGCAGTTCCTGTGCTGACCAAGTTTCACCAGGACCAGGGAGGAAGAAGAAGTTGGTCAGCACAAGGGCTGCTCATCAGAAGCACGACTACCCCACGCTAGAAAACCAGCCAGAAAGTTTGGTGAACGAAGCTATATCCTCGATGTCAATAGATGATAGCTCCGTCAAGCTGACAAGAAACGGAGAGCCAAATAATCTATTCTTGAACCTAGCAAGTGACGGACACTGACAGATGAAGTGGATCACAGTCTCTTCTTCCTCAGCGGATCTGCACCCGCGGCAGATGTCTCGTTGAATGGGAGCCGCATCCTTTCCGCGTATCTGCCCATAACGCGATGGCCCGTAAGCAAGTCCAAGCAACTGGTTCGTACGCCTACTATCCATCAAGGACCAGGTGAGTCTAGCGATGGAGCAGGACTCCTCAGTGACCCAGGATAGGTTGGCGTCTCGAAAGAATTTCCGCACAATAGCCAACTTGAACGAGGCAAGTGGCATGCCTAACTCAATCGAAGACTACTCCGAAAGGAAAAACTGCATATAGTTCCGCCTATATCTGTTGGGTCCCAGATCATGTAGTAATTCTCGACAATGAACAAACAGACTAGCTTGTGAGAAAAAGAGTTGTTACGCCCTTGCTAGGGGTAGAACCCTGTTTTGGTGTACTCAACGAAACGGGCGATAGAGAAGAGCAACGATATTTCACAGACCACGTAGGCCTCTGGCAATCAGAGCTTTTGTTGGGAAATTACAACAGGAGGAGATCTAAGTCGTGCATTGGATTATCCAGGAATAACCTGAGATAGGTAACCGGTCTTTTGACTAGGCCATATAAAACATTATACGAATAGTTGGAGTGAAATACAGTGCATAGTATGGTTGCAGTGCTAAAACAGCTCTTCTTGAACATTAATAATAATAAACTCGTCTATACTGCTATTAAATAACCTCAAATACTTCTGCTTAATTGTCTCTCGACTGCGTTTGTGGTTGATTGGGAGAAAATCTCAGCATCCATCTTACGCAGACCTTACTCGTACCCAAGTTATCAATCCACCTTCAATCAATCCGTGGTCAGCTAACACCAAATCTGAATTTTTTAACTTAAAGTTTAACTGAGTATCTGGAACTACTGGTTTCTGCCGTAATTGTATGGTCATGGCGATATTCAATGTTTACATTTGGTTTTTAAAGGGCAGTGTTTCCATACTAGCAGTATTTATCGAGCTTAGTCCAGACTTGAAAAGTTTTCTTTTGAAATATCGCAGTAGACTGCTACAATTGGTTATAAAAGGTAAATGAAATGATCCATCTTGATTGAAGGCTAACTATAGTCAACTGAGGAATTTTCCGCTTTGAATTAAGATGTGAGAATAGAAATCCAACATTTTCGCCTTGCCAACTTAATAATGTTTTGAGTTTAAGACTTACGATTTCAGTGTTGACAATATTTTCCGGGTTTAATGGTGCCAACAGTCTTCATTTTAATTATGAGTTATAATTTTTAGAGAAACCAAAAATTTTCGCATTGCCAACGAAATAAAATTTTGGTAGAAGGTATAGGTTTCGAATGAAGCTGCTTGTTTTAATTTAAATATGAAAATAGAAGTCCAACATTTTTGCATTGCCAACTTAATAATACTTTCAGTTTAATCCGATTTCAGTGTTTTCTTATTTGCGTGTAAATGTTAATGTCTGTCCTATAATTTTTGGAGAAATAAAAATTTTCGCATTGCCAACGAAATAAATTTGTGAAAAGAAGGTGTTGGTTTGGTACAAAGCCGCTTATTTAAAGTTTTACAGCTGTCCCCTTTCAATTTAAATACTTAAATATAAGTCCAATATTTTCGCATTGCCAACTTAATAATATTTTGAGTTTAAGACTTACGATTTCAGTGTTTTTGGCTTAGTTTAGTGCCAACTATGTGAATTGTGATAATGTCTTATAATTTTTTTAGAAAAAAAGTTATCGAATTGCCAACTAAATAAAATTTTAAGTATACATATGTTGTTGGTTCTACTACTTATTCATCTAGTCATTTGTCATAAGTAGTTTATACTCCTTAAAATTATTTTAAATTTTCGCATTGCCAACTTAATAATATTTTCAGTTTAAGACTTACGATTTCAGTGTTTTTGTAAAGTTGACTTAGTTTAGTGCTGCCAACTGTTTAATAATGATAATGACACAACTTTTATAGAAATCATAAATTTTCGAATTGCCAACTAAATAAAACTTTAAGTATATGCTGTTGGTTTTACTACTTGATGATCTAAAATCAATTCTCATAAGTAGTTTGTACACCTTAAAATTATTTTAAATTTTCGCATTGCCGACTTAATAATATTTTGAGTTTAAGACTTACAATTTCAGTGTTTTTGCAAAGTTGGCTTAGTTTAGTGCTGCCAACTGTTTAATAATGATAATGGCTTACAACTTTTAATATTATTTTAAAATTTTCGCATTGCCAACTAAAACTAAGAAAAAACTTATTCTTTTTTTTTAATTTCTTGCCTATAATTTAAATTTGTTAATGTTTTCGTTAAGTTTATTCTTATTTAGCTTAGTATTGCCAACTGCATTGTACAAGAATAGTTTCCGTTTTATTTTAGAAAATGCTGAACCTATTTTTAAAATATGCCAGTAACTGATAATAATTTTATGTCGCCTGCTAAGCAATGCATATGTATGTATGGCGTACTAAAACATTTGATTAAAATTTTTAAAACAAAGAAATCTTTATTTATTGTGGAATAGGGTCTCATGTTTTTTTCTTTCTAATAATTAAAGCGGAAGTTGTTTTTAAGCTTAGAAACACAAATTATATCTTAAAACACATACTCCTACAGTGTATGACTTTAAAACACTAGCGTTAATGCGATAAATGACTCACACATCACCATTATTACATCGGAAAACAAGAGGAATTAGCAGCAATTTCAATTGCAAATGAGACGGATTTCATTATGTGGCCCTATTAAATATTTTTTTTTTGTTTTTTTTTTAATGGACATTAATAGGGGGATAATTTATCTTTAATTTCTATTAAAAAAACAAGAAGAAAGAAACCAGGAAAAAAATACGCTGGGAATAGTTATTAAATTATGGTCACACAAATTTTCCCACATTTACTTCAGAAAGAAGACAATCGTCATCATCATCATCATCATCGTCGTCATCATCAACAGCAGCCATAAATTTTAATTGTAAATCAGCAACAATTTCTCTACGCCATACAACTGCATGCATCCTCACAACTTTAGCATCATCTTTAATAGCTTATGCTATAATATCAGCATATAAATGCATAATTTATTAACACCATAAGCAGGTCAATTAAAGAATTTGGAAAAAAAAAACTTTTTTTCAAAACATTTTTCCTCTCCAAAAGAATACCAACAAAAAAAATGGAAAAAAAGAAATGCTTCTGCAAAAAACAGGTTGTATTAGTTTAACCTGAACCTTAACCTGGAAACCCAACTATGGAAAACAATTTTGTTTTCCTTTTTTTAAATGCTTAGTAATGTTTAGGCAAAAAAGCCTTTTTCTTTCATACATATTTTGGGAAAAGTTTTTATTTGTAAAAAAGGCATCGTCATCAGCATCATATTGATGATGTTGTGTTACTTTCTTGCATGTGTCTTTTTTTTCTATTTTGTTGCTGTAGTATTAGCTGGTGTTGTTGTTGTTCGTTCGTTCTTAAAGTTGCTGTAAGAAAAACGAAACAAACTAAAATGCTTGTATATGGCTTTTGGCAGTTTTAAGCATGATATCCCCATAATACTTTAAACACACACTCGCTTTTTTTTTGTAAGCAAACAGCAAACACAGAGGAGGCAACACTAACTAAAAAAAATAATAAAAAAAGGTGGCCAGATTTAGGAATAAAACATATTTTTACAGTTTACAGTAATAATTTGTCAAGGACTTGCTTCATACAAAATTTGAAAATTTTTTTATAATGTTAAATTTTTAAAAGCATATTTCTGCATATTTTGGCATACTTCCTTTCATAACATCAAATTGGCATATATTTAATGCTTTTATGCAAAATTAATACATTTCTTAACTTATTACTTCGAATTTTTTAAAAATTCTTTTATTGCATAAAAACATGTTGTGGCATATTTTAGCATACTTCTTTCATAACTTCAAATTGGAATATATGTATTTAACGTTTTTTTGCAAAAATTAATACATTCCTTAACAAATTTGTACTAATTAATGAATAATTCTTTTATTGCATAGTGTGGCTTATTTTAGCTTTTCATTATCATAACTTTAAATTGGCATATAATTATAGCTTTTTAACAAAAATTAATACATTTGTTAGCAAATTACTAAAAAATTTTGAATAATTCTTTTATTGCATAAAAGCATATTCTGGCATATTTCAGCATATCCCTCTCATAACTTCAAATTAACATTTATTTAACGCTTTCCTGCAAAAATTAATACATTTCTTAACTTATTATTATTTTTAATTCTTTTATTACATAAAGACATGTTGTAGCTTATTTTAGCATATCTCTTTCGCATACATATTTAATGATTTTTCCAAAAAGTAATACATTTCTTAACAAATTACTAAAAATTATTAATAATAATTTACTGCATATAAACATATTCTGGCATATTTCAGCATATTCCTTTTATAACTTTAAAATGCCACATTTTTAAAAAAACTTTAGAAGAAATATTAAATATTTCAATAAATTACTAAAGATTTTTACATAATTTAGATTTTGCATAAAAGCTTATTTTGGCATATATGTCAAAAACCGTAGTTTTTACAATTAAATTTAATGGAAAAAATGTTATTTTAAATATGTATGTCTTGATTTTTAGAGTATATTTTAGCGTTGTTTACCTTTTTTACATAAACTTGCTGCGTTTTTTAGCAGATTCTTCAAATTTCTTTAAAGTTTTGAAAATTTCTGGCTGGTTATACTGATCATAATCATCCGTACGTGCTCGAAATGTAGCCACGTTTAAATCACCACTCTTTTAATCAATTTACACTCTTAATTCAGATGTTTATCGATCCATTTTAGAAAATAGAAAAAATCGCACTACAGTGACAAGCATATTTTTGCATATTTGTTATACAAATGTTTCTATACAAATATTTTCTTAAAATATCCAATATTAATCATTTTGGCTGAAATATGCTTGAGCATATACACTTATGGACACACAATTAAGTCACCTATGCAAAATTTTTCATTTTTGTAAAAATAAAAAAATTTAAGAAAAGTGGAAACAAAAACAACTTATATTTATTAATTTCATATGCTTAATAACTAATTAACAACAAAAACTTAAATAGTTTCTCATTGTAAAAGATGTTTTGGTACTTAGTTGATATCAGACTTAAAA
The DNA here is from genome assembly GCA_932273835.1 of Sarcophaga variegata. NCBI lineage: Eukaryota > Metazoa > Arthropoda > Insecta > Diptera > Sarcophagidae > Sarcophaga > Sarcophaga variegata. The sequence goes on from OW026362.1 coordinate 12,408,099, forward strand.
TTTAAGTGGACACATAATTAAGTCATCTGAAGAAAAATATTGAAAATTTTATTTAATTGCTTTATTTTTCACCCAAACTATTTGGAACCTTTAATATTTTGTGGGGAACCCTTTTTGGCGTATTATTTAGGTACATATTTGTGGCATTGGGTTGATTAAGTTGCGACACTGCTCAGGACTAATGTTATCCCATTCTGCCTGGAAAAGCTGCCAAAGTGCTTTTTGATGCTGGGTTTTTTGGCTGCAACTGCTCGTTTTACAATTCCCCAAAGATTTTCAATAGGGTTCAGATCGGGACTTTGAGTTGGCCAATCAAGAACGCTTATTTTTTCCTCAGCAAACCAAGCTTTAACCACCCGAGATGTGTTCTTCGGGTCGTTATCATGCTGAAATATCCACACTAGTGGTAATTCGTTCCCATAATATTTAGTCAAATTGTTCCGTAGGATCTTCTTATACATTTCCCCAGTTATTTTCCCATCGATTCTTACCAGTGGACCAACGCCGGATGAGGTAAAACAACCCCGAACCATTACTGACGAACCTCCATGCTTTACGGTTTGTTTGGTGTACTTTGGGTATAATTGTGTATTGACAGGACGTCTTACATAGGGTCTGCCATCATTTCCAAAGATATTAAACTTGGGCTCATCACTCCATACGACTAATTTCCAAAATTTTGTCGTCTTTATGGAGGTGGTTTTTGGCAAACCGCAAGCGTTGCTGAATATTTTTTTGGACACATTAGGTTTTCTTCTCGCAAAACGTCCATGGAGATTATTTTCAGTCAAGCGTTTTCTTACGGTCCTTGCCGATATTTTAACAGCGTGTTCCAACTCAATACGCTATATAATCTAAGTAGATATGAGGAATGGGTCAGCTTTACTCATCCTGGCTAAAAAAAATAAGCGTTCTTGATTGGCCAACTCAAAGTCCCGATCTGAACCCTATTGAAAATCTTTGGGGAATTGTAAAACGAGCAGTTGCAGCCAAAAAACCCAGCATCAAAAAGCACTTTGGCAGCTTTTCCAGGCAGAATGGGATAACATTAGTCCTGAGCAGTGTCGCAACTTAATCAACCCAATGCCACAAATATGTACCTAAATAATACGCCAAAAAGGGTTCCCCACAAAATATTAAAGGTTCCAAATAGTTTGGGTGAAAAATAAAGCAATTAAATAAAATTTTCAATATTTTTCTTCAGATGACTTAATTATGTGTCCACTTAAATTTTAAGTCTGATATCAACTAAGTACCAAAACATCTTTTACAATGAAAAACTATTTAAGTTTTTGTTGTTAATTAGTTATTAAGCATATGAAATTAATAAATATAAGTTGTTTTTGTTTCCACTTTTCTTAAATTTTTTTATTTTTACAAAAATGAAAAATTTTGCATAGGTGACTTAATTGTGTGTCCACAAGTGTATGTATGTATTTGCATATTCTTTATCTTTTTTTTTTGAAAAAGCATTCTAAAGTGTATGAATTTTCTTATTTGTTTATTTATAATGTCCTTTTTGAAATATGCTCGAGCATATTTTTGCATATTCTTTATTTTCGTTCATATATTTTTAAAAATATATTTAAATTTTTATATAATATTTTATTTTTGTCTTTATTATTGAGAAAAATTTATTATTAAATAGCTTACATGATGAAATAATCGAGCATATTTTTGCATATGTTTTTATTTTTCTAAACAAAGTTCTTAAATTTGCTTTTTATACAGAAAAATTTTGTATAAAATAATTTAACAAAAGAAATGCTGGAGCATATTTATGCATATTCTTTTAATTACGATAAAGAATCGTTTTCAAAACTTACCCTAAATGGTCACCCAAATAATTGTTTCTTCTCCCGCTTTTGAAATAAAGAATACGAATGTTTGTTGTACCGTGTACCCTATGTAACCATATGCATACAATTACCCTACACACTCAGTGAGGAGGAGGACATTACAGATAAACGTACGTACATATGTACGTATAGTAATTTCGTTAACAACAGAGTGTGGGAGAGACGTAAAAATTGCAGGCAGGGACAAGCAATGGGAACTGTACACACAATTTTTTTCTTCTTATTTTTGTGAGTATTTTGCTGTTGTAGTTGCAAAAAGAAGGTCAATCAAGAACATGCATATACTACAGGCAACAACACACGACATACATATGTATATGCATACATACAGAGAGATAGACAGACAAACAGAAAAACGTACACATGCATACTGGCATTCCAGAAAATAAAGCCAAAATAGCAAAACAGCAATGACTATAGCATACAACAGACAAACAATCATCAGCTACAGCTATAATAACAACAACAGCAACAACAACGAGAAAAAAACATTAACAACAATTGTTAGATGCTGCACCATGCAGCAATATATGTATGTATCTGCCTGTAGTTGAGATTGTTTGTTGTTGCTAATGTTTTTGGCTTTTAACAAACCAACCAACCAAACTAACTCTACATAAAAACAATAATAACAACAACAACAACAACTACTACTACAACGAAATTATCATCACCATCATCAGCATTATCATTGTCTCCCGTCATTATTATGTTGAAAATATGGCCATGATGACGATGATCATCATTAAGCTCAAATGCAGTATTCACAACAACAGTTGCTACAACAACATTAAATAACAAGTACATGAAAACAACAACAACAACAACATTTTATGTTTTATGTACAATAGAACACAACATTATACCCACCACATTAAGCTTTGTGTCTTTGTAGTTGTTGTTGTTCAGACTCAACGACGAACTGATGCCTTTGCTCTGCTGTTGACGATGTTGCTGATGCTGATGATGCTGAATACTGCCGCTTACAAAAACAGAAAAAAACGACAACTGCAACAACAACAACAACAACAAAATCCCATTCAAGTTATTTAAGCTTGAATATGATAACAAAGCCAACAAAAAAAAAATGGGAAAAAAATGAAAAACGTACAGAAAAACCGTCTAAATAACACGGAGAGCCAAAAACAAAAAAAAAATATTCCAAAAAAATAACGTTTAAAATCTACACACAGCATAATTTCTCTACATGATGTTTTTAATGTTTAACAACCATGTAGTGATGATAACAATACAATTGTGTTTCTACTCCCGCCTTTCCTTCCCTCTCTCCCACTCCCACTCACACAACACCCTCGCTTTTTGGTTTGTACATCTCATTTTTACTTCAAAAGATCATTAACAACAACAAACCTCGTATAACTGAAAATTTCCAGCAACAACAACAACACAAATTTTATTGCTATTGTTGTAGTTGTTGAAAAATTTATCAACATTCCGGTTAGAAAATGTGTCAAGATTATAATTGAATTACCGAAGGGGGAAGTGTTTTAAATAATCCCTTTACACTGGCTTAATTTGAATTTTTTTTTTTCAAATAAAATTCCTCTTAAGGTTGGCAATGCAAAAATAATGGAACATCCTTTCTACTAGCATACAAATTAAAACCGAATGTTTTTCACAAGAAACAAGTGTTTTATCTGTTTAAAAAGAAACTTTATAAAATGATTGGCAATGCGAAAATAAAATTCCACTTAAGGTTGGCAATGCAAAAACATACAAATTAAAACCGAATGTTTTTCACAAGAAACAAGTGTTTCATGTGTTTAAATAAAACAGTTTACAAAATAGTTGGCAATGCGAAAATAACAAATAATCTTATATTCCTCTACAAATCTGTTTACTGCTCAAAAATTAGAGGATTTTCAAATGAAAATCAATTAATCAAATTGATATTTGAAAATATAATACATGGGTTGGCAATGCGAAAATCATAATTAGTTTGTTTTAAAATCAAAACAAAAAGGAGACAATTAATGACGCGAAAATGGACAAAATGTATTCGACCAAGAAAAAATTTTATTTAAATAGAAATTATACACATAATGGTTGGCAATGCGAAAATAACAAATAATTTTATATTCCTCTACAAATTTGTTTACAGCCTCAAAAATTATAGGATTTTCAAATGAAAATCAATTAATCAAATTTATATTTGCAAATATAATACATAGTTGGCAATGCGAAAATAATAATTAATTTGTTTTGAAATGAAAACAAAAAGGAGATAATTAATTACGCGAAAAGGGGAAAAAATTAGTTTGAACAAGAAAAAAATTTATTTAAATAGAAATTATACACATAATGGTTGGCAATGCAAAAATAATAACAAATTTGTTTTAAAGGAAAACAATAAGGCAGCAATTGGTAATGCGAAAATAAGAAAGAATCGACCAAGAAAAAATTTTAAATAAATACAAATTATATACATACATAATGGTTGGCAATGCTATAAGTGTTCCCAACTGAATAGAAAATTAAAAAGCAATAATTGGTAATGCGAAAATTAGAAAAATTTTATTCGACCAAGAAAAAAATTTAAATAAATACAAATTATATACATAATAGTTGGCAATGCTATAAGTGTTCCTATTTGAATAGAAAACCAAAAACAGCAATTGGTAACGCGAAAATTAGAAAAATGTTATTCAACCAAGAAAAAATTTAAATAAATAAAAATTATATATCTAATGGTTGGCAATGCGAGTTCGGATCGTACAAAAACAAAATGTTTAAAACAGGTTTCTCTCAAACCAAAAATTGGAAATACTGAGTCTGTCAGCAACGAATTCTCAAGTTTGACAGTTGATAACTGCCATCTTATTGGAGCTATATCTGTCAAATTAGTTGCCATTTACTCAGTCTGTTGTGACAAGTCACCATGGACGTGCAAACAATAAAATTGTTTTTATCACAATGGGTCTTATGTTTCTGAAATGTGTCGCATTTTAAGATCGCCACAATCGTCCTGCCGAGAGGGCTATTCGAAATTTGGTGGATAAATTCTAGGCCATTGGTTCAGTAAACGATCGAACAACAACACATACAGTGGTAGCCTTATAATTAGAACCGACTTAGCAACATGTACAGTAGTGGCCTTATAATTAGAACCGACTTAGCAACATGTATGTTTGTTAATTTGTTTTGCAGTTTTCACTGTGTACCTGGGATCAAAGGCTTTATTTGGAGGACGTCGTCTTACATACGTTTTTCCATCAGATTGTGACAAAATAAACTTAGATTCGTCACTCCAGAGAACTCTGTTCCAGAAACATCGTTTCTAATTATAAGGCCACCACTGTATATGTATGTACATACGTCGATGAAAAGAACGATCTGCAATAAACATAGCAACTGTCTTTGAAACAGTGTAGGAGAATCCGCTTCGCTCACAAAACCTTAGCTTTTCGTATACCTCACCTTGGAGAAGTTTGCGTCCTGACGTGATCTTAAACCTGCACAAAATTCAACTGAACCAAGCACTGAAGGTGGACAACCATAGACAGTTGTTATCTGGAGCAGTTGACAACCAACCTTAATGGCCTATTTCCGGATGTTAAAAGGACCTCAGCTTTTCGTAGACCTCACCTAGGCGAAGTTTGTGTCGTGACGTGGTCTTAAACCTGCACAAAATTCAACTGATCCAGGCACTGAAGGTAGACGACAATAGATAGTTTTTATCTGCAGCAGTTGGCAACCAACCTTAGTGGCCTATTTCCGGACGTTAAAACGACCATACACAACGATGTGTGTTCGCTGAATGGGTTCTGCAGCAGTTGACTGCTGACCATCATTTCCTTCTGAAAATCATTGTCAGCAGTGAGGTTTATTTCTGGATGAATGGGTATGTGACCGAATAAAATTGTCGAATTTAAGAAAAGGATATCAATTCACATGAGCGCCACGAGCGCGCAATGCATGTGGAAAAAGTCTCTGTTTGTTGTGGATTTTGAGCTGCTGGCGTCATTAGTTCACATTTCTTTGACAATGATGGTGGCTAGACGATCGCCAACTTCTTTTGTCATGAATTGGATGATCTGAACGTCAACATCATGTGGGGGGTTCAACAGGACGGTGCTATGGAAATTCAGCAGGTTTTGTGTGCAAATTCTGCATGTTTGTTGGAAAATATTTCCATTTTACAATGCATTTCTTATAAAATTTTTAATTTTAACAGCTTAACAGCTTCGTGCAACGGTACAAGTGTTTGGCAAATTAAAATTTAAAAATTAAAAAAATTGAAGACGAAATAATTTTTTTATTGCTTTTAAGAACATCATTAGTTAAGGAAATTTTCTTTTTTTTTTGGTTTTTTTGTTTTATAAATGCCATAAAAATACCTCTACTACAAGATTTTTAGTTAAAAAACAAAACAAAAATTATGTCTGTCCGCCACAACCATCCACCATCCATCCACACTCATTCATCTAATGGTTGTTAAGAGACGAAATAAAGAAAGAATTTTAAAGAACAGCCATTCAGTCAGGCAGCAGGCAGCAGCCAGCATTAAAAATCAACAACGAAACCGTTCTGTAGACGAAGTTCTTTTTTTTTTTTTTGTTTAAACATTTTTGCATCATGTTTTGCAAAATATTCGTCTTTTTTTTTAAGTTTTTTAAGTTTTTTGTCTAACATCATGGCATGTTTTTTTGTTTTTTTTTTATTGCCATATTATATGGATGATGGGTAATGCGAAACACTGCACTTTAGTTTTTGGGGGCCAACAAACCAGCTAACCAACACCACCACCAACAACAACAACAAAATTTATAGCTATTTTGGTATAAAACCGAGAAAGAAAAAAGAAATTACTGGCATAAGAGTTTAATAAAAAGAGAAAAAAAAGAAAAAATTAAGAAAAATACTTCATGTGGCTTAGTATACGAGTAGCAGCATTAGTTAAGGAGTCCAAATACTACTACTACTCACAACTATTTACCACAAAGAAAAAAAGTTCTCTCTAAAGACTCATTCTTTTAAACATAAAACTCCTTGTATTCACTCATTTCATCAAACATTGCTTGAGTATTTATGTTATACGAGCATTATCTTTTGGTTTTCATACTTTTCTTTTTTTTTTTTTTTTTGCTCAAGGAGACAGACCAACAAAACCTCGAGATAATTAAGTTCTCAGAAATTTTTATATTTCTGCATAAAATTTTTAGTTAAAGGTCATTAAAGCATGATAAAATTTAAAGATTTGAATGGTAATAAGCAATGTAATAAAAATCTTTACATATTTCCTCAAAATTGGCAACTCATTAACCAAACAAATTTCTTAAATTTAAGATTCATTTGTCCTTTGGCATTAAAAAAACTATTATTTTTTATTTATTGTTTTAGGACTTCCATATCCATGACCCATAAAAACAAAATTACCAATAATAGCCTCTTGCCAACTAAAAAGTTGGTAACACTAAAATAGAAAAAAATTGTTTAAGAATTTATGTTTTAAAAAAATGAATGTTTACTTTATGCAATTGTTAATTATTAGAGAAATAAAAAAATAATTAAAATTGGCAATGCGAAATTTAAAATTCTGTAAAAATAATATTTACGTTTTCGGAAAATTTAATACAAAAACAAAGATTTAGCAAGCAAATAAAGTATTGAAATTTCACCCCTCCTCCATAATGCAAATATTTTAAAACAAGAAACCGAATTTTCTAAAATTGGCAATGCGAAATTTTTAAATTAAGTAAATATTTTTAACTTTTTCCTACAGAATTGTTTTTTGAATATTACAGCAAATTTACACATATAATAGTCGTTCTAAGTCATAGAGAACATTAATTTAAATTGGTAACGCGAATTTTTAAATTAGTTCTTGAATAATTTTGGTATAAAGAAAATATATGTAGACTTTTCGAATAGAAAAAACTATTTTACTATACAAGAAAATTTTTTATTGGCAACGCGAAAATTTAAAAGTTAACTCAGCCTAAGTTATGTAAAAAATGTTATGTTTCCACGAAATTGTACACCAAAAAATGCTTTAGCAAGAAAAAAGATGTATATAAATTTTTATTTTAAAACAACAACAAAATCAAAAACAAGATTCATGGAAATAGTTCAAAATTTTTCTTAAATTGGCAATGCGATTTTTTTAAATTGAGCAATTATTTTCAATTTATTTCTGCATATATTATATTTTAAATAGCAAATTTACACGTATAATAGTAGTTCTAAATCATGGGGAACATTAATTTGAATTGGTAACGCGAATTATTAAATTCGTTCTTGAATAATTTTGGTATAAAGAAAATATATGTAGACTTTTCGAATATTAATTATATAGAAAACTATTTTACTATACAAGAAAAAATTTAATTGGCAACGCGAAAATTTAAAAGTTATCTCTGCTTAAGTTCTGTAAAAAATGTTATGTTTTCACGAAATTGTATACCAAAAAAAGCTTTAGCAAGCAAAAAGAAGTATATACATTTTTATTTTAAAATAATAAAATCAAAAACAAGATTTATGGAAATAGTACAAAATTTTTCCTAAATTGGCAATGCGAATTTTTTAAATTGAGCAAATATTTTCAATTTATTTTTGCATATATTATATTTTAAATAGTTCAAATATTTTTCACTTATAAAAATCAATCTCTTTTACATAAGAGATCAACTTAAATTGGCAACGCGGCATATTAAAATACAGCTCAACATAGTTTTTAGCAAACAAAATATAATTCGATCCTTCTAAATATTATATAAAAAACTTTTCTAGTATTTAAAAATTAAACCATAATTGGCAACGCGATATTTTAAAACTATGATTGGGCCAATTTCTGTACAAAGAAAATTATGTTTGTCGCCAGAAAATTTAATAAAAAAATAAAAATACAGTTTTTTTTTCTAAACAAAACAAAATACTTAAAATTGGCAATGCGAAATTTTAAAGTTGGCTTTTTCTAAATGAAAACATTCAAAATAAGTTTTCTAAAAATAGTGAACAGATTTCTTGTAAATTAATTTGTTTTTATTACAGTAATACAAAAAAAAACGTACAAATTGGCAACGCCAATTGATAAAGATTTACTTATTGCCAACAAAAAAACCTTTAAAATCCATCATTTCGTAATTTAAACTGTAGCACGCGCATGTCATAGATGAAATTAACAAAACCTGGACCATAATACTTACTAAAGAGTTGGAATCTATTTTAGAAGCTCTATCATGGTAATTATGTAACACTGGTCTGCAAACATATACGCTCCCAAACTGAGGATATCATACAATAACTCCCTCGGCAACTGTTATGACGAGAAAAAGAAAAAGAGCGCACATAATATTTTCTCTGGCATTGAGTGTGACCTCAGAGACATTATCGACATAATTTGTCTAGTCAGGATTTGTATAAAATCCATGACTTACTTAACTTAATCCGTCAATACAACGCTTAAGTCAAGATTACAACCTAGCTTCTCACATCACAACCGTTGTGTGTATTAAGTGTATCCATGAATGGCGGGCCTATAGTTTTCAGAAACTTTTCATGACAATTTTTACCAGAAGACTGCTGAGGGGAAGTCGCCGAAGAAATATTGTTTTTCATATTCTGTTTTGTTTGAGATATTTGAGGCTCTCGCCCTATAAACCCACACACTACGTACTATGCTACGGCGATTTTAGGTCATACTTTCTTCAGTTCGACACAATGGCTGCAAGATGATGTCTGCCGGTAGTTATAGAGTTACGCTACTTTAGGCTGCACGATGGTACTACTATGGAATCCTTGATACTTAAGGCATTTGACCCCAACTTTCCAAGGAAATACTGGCCTATTGCACTTGCACTCTAGTTGCGGATTATGAATATAAGAAAAGGAATTGCTTGTTAAATTTTTTTGGTTAAGGCAAGATATTCTAATTTCTTATCAGTTATGCTGGTTATTGGTCTTATCCAGCTGGTTGTAGGATAAGAGGGTTGATGATATCCATTGTTGTCTTGAAACAAATAAAACTAATTCTATCGAATGTTGGGCTCTTTCGAGGTCAAGAGATTTTTTGGTTGGATTGTGTTTGGATTTCGATGTCCAAAATTCGAAAATTCATGTTGATTGCACGGCTTCTCTCTCAGAGATCTTATGATGTTAAAAATTAATTTCCTTATGCCCTTCTTTAAAATTTTCATTTGATTAAAATATCCTAAATTAAATAACTGTCCTCTCAGTTTGCTAGATCTGACAAACATGAGTGAGCCCAATTGTTCACGTTCAAAGTACTAAATGCTTTTCCACAGTGCATAGTTTTTAGCGACAGACTGTACTGTTACTCACGAAATGCAGATAGAAGGACAGGATTTTGTACGGTTTGTAAGTCCTTATCGGTGATCGTATAGTCTGTGCACTCCTACCAAAGAGTTCAATCTCTATTAGACCCATTCATTTTCTATAGAAACATTTTCTGCAGCAACACGTTCTATAGAAACATCTTGTTTAAAATCATTTTGTATTTAAACATTTTCTATATACACATTTGCTACACTAACATTGTTTTAAAGATACATCTTGTATATAAACATTGTCTAGAGAGACATTGTCTTTAGAAACATTCTCTAAAGAAACATTCTCTATAGAAACACTGTGTATAGAAGCGTTTTCTATAGGAACATTCTCTATAGACACATTCTTTATATAAACAATTTCTATAGAAGCATTTTCTATAGGAACATTCTCTATGGAAACATTGTCTGTAGAAACATAAATAAACATTCTCTATAGAAACATTGTGTATATAAGCATTTTCTATAGGAACATTCACTACAAACACATTCTTTAAAGAAACATTCTCTATATATACATTCCCTATAGAAACATTGTGCATAGAAGCATTTTCTAAAGGAACATTCTCTATAGAAATATTGTCTGTAGAAACATTCTCTACAGAAACATTGCCTGTATAAACATTGTCTATAGAAACATTGTCTATAGCAACATTCTCTATAGAAACATTGTGTATAGAAGCCTTTTCTATAGGAACATTCTCTATAGAAACATTCTTTATAGAAACATTGTCTATAGAAGCATTTACTATAGGAACATTCACTATAGAAACACTTCCTAGAAACATTCTCTATAGAAACAGCGGCTAGATAAACATTGCCTATACAAACATTCACTATAGAAACTTTGCCGGTAGAAACATTGGCTATTCTGTATAGTAACATTCTCTATATATACGTTCTCTATAGAAACATTGTGCATAGAAGCATTTTCTAAAGGAACATTCTCTATAGAAACATTGTCTGTAAAACATTCTCTACAGAAACATTGCCTGTAGAAACATTGTCTATAGAAACATTCTCTATAGAAACATTCTTTACAGAAACATTGTCTATAGAAGCATTTACTACAGGAACATTCACTATAGAAATATTGTCCGTAGAAACATTGTCTATACAAACAATGTCTGTAGAAACATTCTCTATAGGAACACATTATCTGTAGAAACATTCACTACAGAAACACTGCCGGTAGAAACATTGTCTATTCTCTATAGTAACATTCTAAATAGGAACATTACCTATTGAAACATCGTCTATAGAAGCAGTCTCTGTAGAAACAGTCTCTATGGAAACATTGTGTATAGAATCATTGTCCTTAAGACATTCTCTATAGAAACATTTGCTGAAAAAACATTCCCTTTAGAATTATTGTTTATAGGATCAATTTTCTGTGGAAACATTTTGTATACAATAATTTTCTACAGTAATATGGTCTATAGAAACTTTCTCTATAGAAACATTGTCCGTAGAAACATTCTCTATAGAAACACTGTTTTTAGATGCATTTTCTATAGCAACATTTCCAATATAAACATTTTCTATATAAGTATTTTTGCACAAATTTTCTATAGAAAAAGTTTGTTATCGACAAATTTTCTATAAAAAAAAATTGTTATCGACAGATTTTCTATAGCAAAAATTAGTTGTCGACAGATTTTCTATAAAAAAAAATTTGTTTTCGACAAATTTTCTATAAAAAAATTTGTTTTCGACAGATTTTCTATAAAAAAAAATTTGTTTTCGACAAATTTTCTATAAAAAAATTTGTTTTCGACAGATTTTTTATGGAAAAATTTATTATCGATAGATTTTCTATAGAAAAAATATGTTATCGACAGATTTTCTATAGAAATAATTTTTGTTATCGACAGATTTTCTATAGAAAAAATTTGATATCGACAGATTTTCTATAGAAAAAATTTGATATCGACAGATTTTCTATAGAAAAAATTTGTTATCGACAGATTTTCTACAGAAATAATTTTTGTTATCGACAGATTTTCTATAGAAAAAAATTGTTATCTACAGATTTTTTATAGAAAAAATTTGTTATCGTTAGATTTTCTATAGAAAAAATTTGTTTTCGACAGATTTTTTATAGAAAAAATTTGTTATCGATAGATTTTCTATAGAAAAAATTTTTTCTCGATAGATTTTCTATAAAAAAAATTTGTTAGCGACACATTTTCTATAGAAATAATTTTTGTTATCGACAGATTTTCTATAGAAAAAATTTGTTATCGACAAATTTTCTATAGAAAAAGTTTGATATCGACAATATTTTAAAAGAAAAAATTTGTTATAGCAAAATTTTGAAATATTTCCTATAAATACGCTTTTGTTACGCTAACTGCTTATATTTTCAAATTATTAATTTATGGAGTGAGATTAAGCGATAAGATAAGAGCGAAATGGAATGAAAAATGCTCTGCATATTTTACTGCATTAATGTCCTTTTTTTCTAGAAATTTTAAAGATTTTTTATGGCCTAGGACTTATGGCTCCCAGTTAGAATTTAATCTTTTAAAATTATGCCGTTGAGAACTGTTTTGAAATACTTCATAATACCCAAGTGTACTGTCCATTACTTGTAATGCCTCACTTAATTAGAGATTATCAATTTTTATTAAGAAATCAATGAAATTAAATTAAAAATTTCAAGGTCTTTTACAAGACAATGAAAACTAAACAAACAAAGAAAAAAACAGATTATTTTGTGAAAACATAAAATAATTCAAATAATTTACAAACAAATCTTTAAATTTTATAACAAAGACCAAGGGGGGGGCGGTGTAGGTATACAGCAAGACAATCAACAACAACGACAGCACAGAAAAAAAAATTGAATTTTCAAACCAAAAACAGAAAACTGGTTGTGGGCAAAGGAATGAATGACGAGCAAAACATAGAGAAGAACACACATTAAAGACCAGGGCTGGATGTATACCAACTAAAACATATAATATAACTCAGTTGTTGTTGCTGTTGTTGTTGTTGTTATTGTATTTCGTTTATTTAATGGCTACAATGTATTATGGCTTTACGTTACGATGCAATGCACTGTTGTTGGCAGCAGTGTGTGTGTGTTGTGTACGTGAGGTTTTTGTGGCACATTCAATCGACCAAACGATCGAAAAGCTTTAAAAATCAAAAGCAATCAAATTGACAAAACGTCAACGTAATAAAGCGTTGATAAACCACAGAAAACCAATTGTTGCAATTGCAACAACAACTAAAACTGAAGGCAATAACAAAATAAACTAAAAAACATCATAAGAAGAAAAAAAACTGAAAACAATTGTGTGTGTGTTTGTGTGTTAACACAGGCTTCGCTTAAATAAAGAGAAACAATATACAACAAATTGATTAGTAACAACAACAACAACAACAACAATAATAACAACAACAACTAAAACCTAAACATTAATGGCCTGGCAAAAGAACAAAAACAAAAACAAAAGCAACAAAACGTCACTAGAGAATAATTTAAAGAAAGAATACCAATGAACAGAATAAAAAAAGCCACTGAGAATCCCATTCTTGGCCAAGTTAAGATGAAAATAAAAATGCCAGAAAAATAAATAAACAGCAGCCCAATACCAATCAATATTGATTTCCTATTTGTGGCTATAAACAGCAGGCTTTAAGCACACTAACGCACACATAAATGCAATAAAACCACAATTGCTACAATCGGAGTCAATGAAACGCGGCCAGGTTAAAAAAATTAAAAGAACCTCAAGTACGGAAGAAAAAATGCTGAACGAAATGATAAAATTCCCTATAAAAAAAGGCTTAAAGCTTTAAAGAATTATTATTGAAAAGTACTTTTTTTAGTACTTTTTAATTACTTTTACGTACTTTTTAAGTACTTTTTTTTAGTACTTTTTAATTAAGTACTAAAGTACTTTTTACTACTTTTTAATTAAGTACGAAAGAACTTTTTAAGTACTTTTTATTAAACAGTAATTTTATAAAATTGAAAAATTCCTATTACAAATTCAAATCATTCAAATCGGTTAAAAGAAGGTTGAAAAGATTACTTAGAAAAAAGTACTTTTACTGGTACATATTTTAAAATAAATAGTACTTCATCAAATATAGTTAAAAAATACTTATCAGTACTATCAATACAACCTTAATTCAAAAACAAAACTCCTTTCACAGTTAAAGGAACACATTTTTTTAGAAAGTACTTTTTAGTGTACTTTTACAAAAAATAGTACTTTAATAAGTTAAAAAAACTATAAGTAAATAAATACATAAATGCTAAAATATATACAATAATATTTTTAATACGGTAAACAATCCGGTTAAGGAAGGTCTAAAGATTTAAAAAAATATAAAAAAGTACCTTTGTGGTACTTTTTAATAAACAGTACTTTAATTAGTATAAAAACTAAATCATCTCAGAGTACTGAAAATGATTTATTTAAAGTGATGAACAAATCTTATAGAGTGGCTGTTCCATAAGGCATCGCTTATGGCCGGTCCTCCACACAGTTACCAGATATATTCCTACATCCAGGGACCTAGATTTTAAAGTAACTCGAATACTCTAGAGAAATAACCGACATTCAAGGATATGGCTGGATGTCGATGTGGCATTTGAAGGGAACTATGTAACGGCCCGGCTGTCCGAATATATGAGCATATTCTCGGGATAAATTCTGCTACTAAGCAGCAATTTAATCGCAATGACGTCAGCCTTGTCTTACGTCTCCGAAACACTCGAGTAATCTGTGAGTCTGTGTAAGTTCTCGATGCCCAAGTTCTATGCAGATTGCAATATGCACACCATATCGCAAGATTTAGATGGAATTTCAAGTCATCGCTGTATATTTTTAAAGATTTTGGGGAATGATCTGCAGCATCATTGTCTATTTGGGATGATGGAGGCTAAGCAGCTGTGCAAATAATTGCTGACTTATCGGTATCACTAGGTATCGAGGAATACGAGGCTATGACTCTAGAACGGGTCTATGACTCTAGAACAAGTCTATGGCTCTAGAACGAGTTTATGACTCCAGAACATACAAAGAGCTACTGAGGCCAGCAGTTTTCAGAGTTTTATGTGATTATTACAAGAGGGGCCTATTGCTTCAAAAAGGTTGGTTTCAAGTTTATTTAGTATTGCGTAGAGTGCCCTGATTGGCGATGTCCTAAGGGCACTGTTAATAAGGATGTCAGATTGCCTTCTCGTATTATTTAGAAACTGCTATCCATCAGACGGGTCATCCATTCAACATTACCGGTTCAAATGTTGTTTTAAATAGTCAGGATACGACGAATGATTTAAGCCGCCATCTTTCACTAATGGGCTGAAGTACGCGGAAATTGAATTCCATACAAATTTAAACACATGCAAGCTTTGAAACGGTGATTTTGCATCTCCGAAATTCTACTCGAATATTAAAAAATGAAACCATTTATGGGTCGAGTGAATGCTGAATATCCATGATGTATGTGACCAGAGTGCTACATTAAGTGAAATGCTAAAATTGAGTCAAAAACTCACAGGCGACTTGTATCAAATTCAAAAGGTACGACCGGTCGGACCCGTACAGACCATATAAAGTCTTTTTTACAAAACAGTTGCAGAGAGATTTTGTGTCATCGTTCATTCCAATCATTTCTATGCAACGCCTACAGAAATCAATGCCTTGTGAAGATCCATGCTTTGCGCCTGAGACCCTATTTGGTAACAATGTGTAGCTGGTTTCTTGGAATTAAAATCAGGGCGCAAGATTAGTGCTGCATTTGCTCGCAATGGAACAAAAGCAGCATATGAAAAAAGTTGAAATGGATCGTTTGGGTTATTTTACTGAAGTAATGGAGATGAAACTCCGTAGTCTAGTACGGAGTGTGTTAGCTTATTAGACGTAAGGCCACGGTTCAAACCCCAGGTCAGACATCCAAACGAAATATGAAAAATATTTCTTCGGCGACTTCCTTTCAGGAGAATTTCTGAGAGTAAATAAAAATTGCCATGAAAAGTTTCTCAAAAATCTGTCGTTCGGGATCGACAGTACGTCCCGCCACTCATGTATAAAATTGATACACACAACATGAGTCATGTGAGAAGCTAGACCGTAATTCTGACTGAAGAATTGTAATGTCTAATTATGTATGTATGTACATGAAACAAAATAAAACAAAATGTCATGGACTAGAGACTTGTGTTCAAAGAAGGCAAAGTCAAATCCATGGCGTGGCATACGTGCGTTGAGGATTCTCTCTGGAATGCACTTCACTTTAGGACAGGATATTCGAAATTAATGAAGTTTTAAAACCTTTAAAGCATATACTCGCAGTTTAGAAAAGGGTACCAATATTTATCCCTTTTTACCTTTTTTTCTTTTTTGTTTTGTTTACGTTGCCACTTTTTTAATGACCCAAACTGTAGCTTTGCACCACCATATCCTAGTCTTGGACTATAAATTTTCCAATTTCGTATCTTTTTATACTCTTGTTGTGTATAGTCTCTCCATATACAATCAAGCTACAAATTATTGCACGTACATTATGCTTGCAGCATGTTGCATGCAACAACAACAACAACAATAACATTGCACAAGGCAATAATAAAAACGACAGCAGCATTTGGCAATTTATAAGGCCTACACAAACCCACTATACTGACGTTTGCCAAAGCAATTTTGTAAAGATTTTTTCCTTAACAATTTAACAATAAACGATCTTTAAAGCTAGAAAAACTACTACAACAGCAACAACAACAACAACAGTAACAACAATGTAAAGTAATTGTAAATATAATTCAAAGATCGATATATTTTGTACGTTTTCTTCTTGGTTTTGTTGCCCCTTTTTATCGTTCTTTGCCTATATCGAGCGACACAAAACAATGTTTAGAGAACCTTTCGTTTCTGGCTGGCTTTTGGGGCTAGAGCAACATAACATAATGTAACGACATTGATGATATGTACGAGCAAATGATTGTAATGTTTTTAAAAGGTTGTAGGGATACTTTAATACTTCTTCTCCTCTCCCTCCTCTCTCTGTCTTTTTATGGTATCAATATGATTGTCGCTGATTTTCTTATGGTCTTGGTTGTTGTTGTTGTTGTTATTGTACAATATTTAGCTGTTCAATATCAAACTGCAATTTATATCGCATATCGTTTTACTTTTCAGTTTCAGTTTCCTTTTCTTTTTTTCTACTCATTTTACTTCTCCTTTTTGGTGCATTTATGCTGTCCCTACCATATTTGGTTGGTTTGGCTATTGCTTAGGAATGAAAGAAAAAAAAATAAACTAAAATTCCTACAGAAATACATATAAGAGAAAAAACACTCACACACACACAGAGGAATAATCTTTAGTTATAAATTTTTTTTTTTAAATGTTTGGCATTTTATAAAATGGATTTAAAGTCAATTGTTTGCAAAAAGGAAAATTGTTTTTTTTTAAAAAATGAAAATTGCTTAAATACATACACACACACACACACACTCTCCATACTCCATTCTCATCTTGTATGCAATGCAATGCGTTAAATAGCGCCTTCAAGTTGTTTGATGTCCAATTTTGGTAACAACAAAATTTCCAATAATACCAATATAGCAACAATAGCAAAAACAAAAAAAAATTAAAAACTTAAATTGTTTAGTCTATGGGGAAATGGTACTTACATTGATTGGGAAATTGGCAAGAAAATGTCGGTGTTTAACAGAAACAATTATTTGAATTGTAGTTTGTAAAATGTAAAATTGTTTTACGTACATAGAGGCTATTAACAGCATGTCAACTATAAAAATTTAATAAAACAAATTTAATTTAGTACTAAAAATGTTTGTACTAAAAAATTTTGTACTAAAAATTGTACTAAATTCAGTACCAAAAAGTTTAGTATTAACTTAAATTATATAATTTGCACTTTGTCATTATTTAGTACCAAGAATTTAGTACTAAAAATTTTTGTACTAAAACTTTAGTACTTAAAAATTCAGCACTAAAAAATTTGGTATTAAAATGCCACAGAATTATTTCCGCTTTTCATTTTCATTGTGCGAGTACTAAAATTTTAGTTCAAGTTTTTAGTACTAAAATTTCCAGGTCATTTGTGAGACCCTATGACCTTATGCCCTTAAAAATTTTTCTCTTCTATCCAATTGAAAACTAATTCTTCGGTTGTAAAGACCATTTATGTCAGTATGCCCATATTGTTTTCCAAAAAATTTAGTACTAAAAATTTGGTATTAAAAAATTTGGTATTAATTTAAACTATATAATTTGTACTTTGGCACCATTTAGTACCAAGAATTGAGTACTAAAAAATGTTGTACTAAAACCTTAGTACTAAATACTTGAGCACTAAAAAGTTGGTATTAAGTTGGCACAGAATTCTTTCCGCTTTTCAAAAACAATTTTTCAATTTCATTGTACGAGTACTAAAATTTTAGTGCTAAAGCCTGTAGTAATAAAAAAAATTATACGAAAACTTTAGTACTAAATAATTCAGCACTAAAAAATTTTGTATTAAGTTGGCACAGAATTCTTTCTGCTTTTCAAAAACAATCTTTCATTTTTATCGTGCGAGTACTAAAATTTTTGTACAAACTTTTTAGTACTAAAATTTCCAGGTCATTTATGAGACCCTATTACCTTATGCCCTTAAAATTTTAACCTTCTATCCAACTGAAATTTAGTTCTTTGGCTGTAAAGACCATTTAAGTACAAGTGAGTCCATATTTTCTTTGCGAAAGATGTTAGCCAGGTGATCGGTGTCAATGATGAGCAGTATAGATCGATAATTACCAAATTCTTTTGACCCGAATTGGATGATCTGGTCACCTTCAACAAAACGGAGTGTCATACAGGACATTTGATATTCTTTTTGATCAATTTGAAGGCATAGTCATCTCATGTGGAGGTTATATAAACTGGCCAAGTTGGCAACACTATTTTATTTTCTTGGTTTTTTGTATGATTTTAGGAGATTAATTCCTGATTTGCTGTCAAATTTAAGAAACAATTTTGTTTTAAAATTTATGACAATGTATATTTTAAGTTGGCAACACTTTCAATTAGTTTTAGTTTATTACTTTTACGCATATCATAAGCAAATCTCAACTGTAGCCTTAGTGTCTGTGGCTTTTTTTCAGCAATACATACTTAAGCCTTCTTAAGCTGACAGTATTTCTGTTTCTTTTTTTGGGTGCAAATCAAGCAAAGGGAGAGGCTGCTTGTATGTAAAAAAGAAGAATATTTGGCAGCATTAAATACGATAATTCGGCAAATGATTTATGTTGACTGTCATTAACTAAAACCAAATTTTTGCAGGCTCTAAACATTGTCGTACATCAACTTAAACCGTCTTCTTTAGGAACGAAAGAAAAGAAACAAATTGAGTAAAAAATATTAAATAAATTAAAGGAATGCTGTTGTTTTTTTTTAATACTATAAGGCTGGCAATGCCAATAACATGGAAATTATCTACAAACGAACCAACACCACTCCTCCTTCTTTTGCCCTGTGTTCTAACTATCAACTCCTTTATGTTGGAAACAGAGTACAAAGAAATACTTTTCTTCCATCCTGTGATGAAAAAAATGTAAAGAGAAAAAACTGACAGCTTAGATTTTGACTTTTGTTATAGATTACATGTTTTCTTCTTTTTCTTCTGTTTCTTCTTCTTCTTATTTTTGTTGTTTATTATTATTTTGTTTTTTTCGCTCTTTTTTCATAAATTTTTTTAATTTTTTGTTTTTTTTTTTATTTTATTTTACAACGCTTCTGTTTTTAGGGTTCTTATTTAGTGTTGCCATTGCCATTTCCATTTCAAACACCCCCTTTTCCTGCGTTTTTTTTTATGGCAAATGTGTGCTTGTGTCTGTTATATGTGTTGAGCCATGTTATTGTAATTCATCATCTCTATACGAGTGTGTATATGAAACGTTCTCTTTTTCTTCGTTTTTGCTCGACCTTTAGACGCCAGTATTATGCTTTACAAACACTTTTCATTATACAATTTTCGCACAAGAGAAGGAACACAAAAAAATTAATGATATTTAAAGATTTTTTTCCATGTTAAATAAAAAACAGATGCAGAAACTCGCTTCATAAACCATGAAAAAATATTTAAACTTTAAAAAAATTCTTTAAAAAATTTGAACAAAATTTAAAAATTTGCTCAAAAATCCTTTTCACAAAAAGTTCCAAAGTATTTAAAAAATTTCTTTCATAAAGTGATTTAAATCACCGTCTGTATAAATTTCAAAAAGCGGACGCAAGTAAACATTCCTGTCGTTCAGATCATGCAGGATTCAAAGATATTTAAAGAGACTGGAATACTTCCAGCATCACCACAGTGTAACTTATTTACTTCAATGTTCATTACAACTCTTTAGTCAGTATTACAACCTAGCTTCTCACACCAACCTTGGTATGTGTTAATTTCATTCGCAAGTGGCGCCACCTACAGTTTAAAGTCGTCTTCGAACTTTATTTTTTTTTGGTAAGTTGCTCATGTCAATTTTATTTACTCTCAGAAGACTGCTGGGAGGAAGTCGCCGAGAGGTTTTTTATATTTCGTCGTAATCCTGACTGAAGACTAAATGTAAGACCAATTATGTATGTATGTATGTATTCGTGATGCCTGAGCTGGGGTTTAAAACACAGAATCGTATCTATTAAGTCAACACACTTCCCACTAGACTTCGGCGACTTCCACCACAATGTATGCCCTGCCGAAAATATCGCTTCTGTTAAAGAAAGTATGTCGGATAATACGAATTTGATGTTTTCACAATATTTCCCGCAGTTGGACATATTTTATGGCTTATAAAGGCCTTGGTTGCATTTTTTTTTTGCAGTGCCATTCATATAAACTGCAACACAATGCAAAAATTACAACCAGCTGACAATTCCCAATGTAGTATCAGTTAGTATGCTGGATAGATGCTAGAGAGTAGGCTTTCAATGCTGATTTTTCAAACAATGTTATCTTCCATGACCAGAAGCACATTTCTGACTCAATTGTTACGTAAATAAACAAAATTGTTTTGTACAATGGGTCAATTCCACCTCCGGGTACTGTACTTGTCTTAATTGACAAGTACACGTCCTCTAAACAAAATTGTCGTATATAGGGCTTGGTGAACCCTGAAGTGATTGTGAAGATGTCATTTTGTAAAAAAAAATTGTGTGTAGTGAACATTAGGGTCATGACTTGTAATTGGAACGTATTTTTTCGAAACTACTGGATGAATGGTTATCATCAATTCAAAGCCATCAATTGAATGCACGATAATCGAGTTGTTTACTTACAGTAGGATATAGTGGCATCTGCTCCCAAGTGCCCTACAACAACGACGCTTTTCAGTGGCAGTTTAGTGGATATTCTGATCTAAAGCTGTCAAACTTTTTTTGACTTGAAATAGAAGAAGTAGCCTCGACAATATGTGATTTAAAAAAACGCTCCAACGAGCTCTACAACATAAGAGATTTAGAAGTGATTGTGAAAAACACATTGCATCCATCAAAGGTGACTGTTTCGTCAACATGATGGTGACAATGGGCAGTATTTTCTCTTTGAAAATGAATCAGCATGAACCTCTTCTGGCAGTCTAGAGTGTTATGAACGTGTCAAACGCGTAGACTTTATTGGCCTACAATAGAAGATTGTAGCCTGGACGCTCCCAAGATCCCTGTAGGTTAGGTCTGAGTGGTAGCTCTGATTTCACAAAGCTCACTTGAGCACGCATAGCGGCCCGTTTTATGCCTCGGGTGAACGCAGTCCCTGTACTGACCAAGTTCCACCAACATCAGGGAAGAGGAAGAAGTTGGTCAGCGCAAGGGCTGCACACGAGCCCTGTAACATGATCGATTCTTGCTTTATGGCATGCAAAGATTCCAGAGGGAAAAATTTCAAATTGTGGCATAGTCATAATTTACCCTTTTGATGCTTTAAGACGTTTTCTGGGCTACGTTTAGGAGTATTACCTTGTTTCTATAAGACAAATAGTTTCCGATGAACGTCTGTTTGTACGAAAAACACAAGGAAAATTAAGTACTTTTCCATACAAACGGACGTTATCCTAAAACCATTGGTCTTACAGTTACAGGCCTTATGCCTTTGCGGATAATTCCCTAACGCGAAAGTATTTAAAAACCAGCAGTTGTCTAGAAATTCCCCGAAGTGTGCAAAAATGTGGTTGAGGAGAACTACTATAAAAGAATCGACTGTTGGAAGCAATCCAAAGACAGATCGAGACAATATAATGAAATGAAATTTCCATTGGAATCGTAGACTTCGGTTAGGTTAGGTTAAATTAGCTGGCGGGCCTTCCCCGTTTAAAGGAAGAGGTCCCACTTAGGCCAGCATTTAGTTCCATTACACATACATACATAATTGGTCATTAAAACCCTTCAGACAGGATTACGACCTAGTTTCTCACCGCACTTGTTCTGTTGTGTGTGTTAATTTTATACATGAGGGGCGGGACCTACAGTTTAAAGTCTACTCCGTACGACAGATTTTTGAAAAACTTTTGATGGCAATTTTATTTACTCTCTGAGTTTTTGCCAGAAATTTGCTGAGAGGAAGCCGCAGAAGAAAATACTTTTTGTAATTTGTTTTGATGTCTGGCCTGGGGTTTGAACCGTGGCTTTATGTCTACTAAGCCAACACACTACCTACTAGACTACAGCGACTTCTTTTTTAGTTCCATTGTGTTACAAAAATAAATATTCATGTATATTCCCGGATATGCAACATTCTCTAGAGGAAACCATCTTGAATCCACAATTAATCTTGATATAGCAACAATTTTTATATTTGAGAGCTCGGTCATGGATGTCAAAAAGGCAGACGTCGGTCTTTTTATGATAAGAGCCGGGCACTAACACATAGGGCGAAAGGCAGTTTATTCCTCCTCCTCACACCGCTTCTAGCTTTAAATATGTTTTGTTTTATTATACTTTTGAGGACGAGAAATTTGAATGGTGGTGTCTACTTTAAATAAAAAGAAATAAATTGCAGAAATTGATTTCATAGTCTTTGTTTTTTTTTTTTTTGTTTGGGAAACTTTGAAAATTTATGGAAAAATAAAAAAGTGTTGTCAACTTTTGTAGAAAAATTCATGTTTTCAGAAATTCATTATCTTTTTAATTCCTTTAAAACCTTTTAATTTCGTAAGTACTGCTTGCAACAAGCTAGTCTAGTGAGGAGTTAATTCTCACAGATTTTTATTACTTTTTGGGAATATTTTTTTTTTTTTGTTTTTTAACCTTAATATTTTGATTGATCTTTTTTCTATGAATACAACAACAACAACAATTACCTCTTGTTACAAAAAAAAAAAAGAAATAAAATCTTGTTGAGTTTGAAACCTGTTCCTCAAAGAGTATCTTAATTCTCGATTTACAAGCTGCACTGCATGTGAAGTGATGTGTCTGTCTGTCTGTCTATTGTTGTTAAATTAACAAAAAACAAAAAAACGTGGTAATTTGTTTTACATTTAAAGTTGAAAACATAAAAAAGAAAACATTTAAAGTATTAAAAAACTTTAAAATACTTTTTCTTGTTGTTGTTGGTGTGGGTTGAAAATAATTAATTTCTGAAACAAATTTTACACACAAAGACATACAAAAAAAAGGCAGATGAACGAACAATAATAAGAAGAAAAAACCAACGCCTTTTTTCAAAAGTACAAACGATGAACGAATGTTTGTAAAAATTATTTAAAAAATCATTATTTCTCCTCTTCTTCAGACAGTTTTTCTTTTCTCTTTTTTCTTTAACGTAAAACCCAAAATGATTGATCATTACACATGATAATGACGGAGCATTAAAGACGTTCATATTTTTTTTTTATAAAATATTTGAGAAGAATTTTTGATATTCGAAAAAGTATTTAAAAAAAGTTGGGGAGACTACAAAAACCGAATTCAATCAAAATTGTTTACATGTGTTTAAATGTTTCAAGCAAAAAACCAAATCCCAATAAAAGATTCTTAAAGGGTTAAATGATTATCTGTTTAATTTATAAATGACAGGCTATAAAAACGTAGCGAATATGTGCTGTCAAGTATTAAGATTTATTGGAAGAGAAAAAAAACGAATTCTTTTGCAAGATCCCTAGTGACACTGACAGCTATTTTTTGCCAAAAGAACAGAATGCTTTGCCTTTAATTAGTTTTACATGCGAGTATTCCTTGTCTTGCACTTGCCACTTCGTATAATACGAAAAACTCTACCAAACTGATGTACATATGTATGGTGTGTGTCATAAACCCCCTTTCATTCAATACAGAGTTTGACTCAATTTTGAAAAGATCATTGTAGAATGGTGAAAACAGATTACATGGTGAGCTTTAAGATCATCTAAATGACTTGCACCAGAGATAACTTGATTTTTAACTTCTGCAAACTTGAATCACAACAAACAATACATCAGAATTAAAAGACAAAGCTAGCCTTAGACTAAACGTTGCCAAAACAAATACCATTACGTGAGATTACTTACTTACTTACTTAATTGACCATAACAACCCGTTTAACGGATTTCGCCCTGCCGCAACACATCCTTCCAGGCGCCTCTGCTTCTTGCGCGCATACGCCAGTTGGTCACACCAATCGATGACAGGGCTTCATCGATTTGGTCCTTCCAACGGATACAAGGTCGTCCTCTTCGCCGACTTCCGCAGATTCCCGCATCAAATACTCGTCTCGCCGGAGCATTCTCCTCCATTCGAACGACATTGCCAAGCCAGCGCAGCCGCTGGATATTAATACGCTGTACAACGTCTATATCGTTGAGGAGACTATACAGCTCACTGTTGGATCGGATACCGAAATCATCGGCAACTCGCACTGGACCGAAAATCTTACGTAGGACTTACGTGAGATTACCATGAGATTTTTGCAGTACACAATTCCCAGTTAAAAGACGTCAACGATACCCAAAAGCGGCGTTCTTGGCTATCAAATGTTTAAAATATATCGTTTGGTAATCGCCACTTCTGTACAAATGTGACGCAAATGTAAAATCTATACTACTATGTATATGCCTTTGTAACTTTGAATGCCGTTTAGCAGTGATACCCATAAAGTCCAAGAGCTTCTAAATCAAAGCTTCCAAAGCATTTTCTGATCAATTGTCACTTTAGACAACAGACTGTAGAAACAAATCAATCAAAAATCAATGGCAGACGATACAAAACAAAGAAAATGACAATGAAAGAGTAATCACCATTTAATGGAGTCCACAGGGAAGCTGTAGAAGCGAACGCCCAGCTCATACCTGGAATAGATGTTTACACAATTTGTTGTGGCTCTTTGCTCTCGTTATAGAAATGATGACAGTGATAGAAGAACGAACGAGTTTCAATGAATTAATAGAGTTGGTTACCCCACCATGATTTCTTGTTCGCAGTCGACAGGAATCTTTCCATACATGGGCATTATATTCCATATAAGTGGTGTAAATTGTAAACAGATCAGGCGAATCGTAGTATTTCTTGTGTGCTTCAAAAGTATGCAGGTTCAAGCAATATTTGCAAATGACTTCCATATTCCAGTCGGATCCAGTACTCCACGACATGCCAAGTTGAATTGTCTAGCCCATCGGACAATTAGTTAAATATTTTGCAAGAGAAAGGACATTTTTAATAAAGCATTCATCTCTATGGACTCGCGATGTGGAGGACGACCATTGAGGAATACGACACTGTGACTAATATGTGCATGAGATACGTTGCCTCAACGTATCGTACAGCATTAGTTTTAGCTGTACAAATAATATCAGAAACCTTTCCGATAGATCCTCAGACGAAAGAATGTAAAGATTAGGTAATTATGTGTAGGCAAACCATGCCAAAGTAACAAGATCCGTGGAGCAGTGAATCCCCATTACAGGGCGGTGTGGTACAATTTTAGTTTACTGATGGCGCAAAGCAAACGATGATAAAACAAACGAAAGGCCATGGAACTAAGAGTTGGACCTCTAAAGCCGAAAAACAACATGGAGAACAGAATAGAAGGCGAAGAGAACTGAGAATGAGGGGTAAATTTTTGTGGAACGCAATTTAAATGGAAGACAAGGGGCCCTGAAAAAAGTGTAAAAAGCGTGCTGTAAACGAAAAAAGTCATGGAACAGAATAGACAAAGTGTGAGTGTCATCTCACGAGGTGATTAAATTCTGAGAGGAAACGTGTGTGACTTTGAGTCGGCATCGTCGAAATAATGGAGCCCAAGATTTTTCTAATGCTGTAACATTTAGAAAAAGCTTTAATGCATTTTCGACTGTCGTCAAAGAAAATAATTGGTTCAGATGGCAAATATTTAATATATTGGGACGCGTGCTTGTACGTTTTTTGACAATTAATACTTGATCGAGGAATATGTACAATACTAGTAATGGATTAGTGTAACGTCATGATTTCTTTACATTGCTTTTAGAGAGTGAAGTAAGAGGCTGATAGATAAACACATTTTTAGCAATTATTTGATCAAAATTAATTGGAACAGAGCATGTCAAAACTCTTTTGCAATGATATACAAAAACACTTCAATCGGCCTATAACGCTACTTGTTTGTGGATGCAGAAACTCCAATATATAGCGAACGCTACTATTTAGACCCTCGCGCTCTGTCCATATTCCGCGAAATCTACCAGAACAAAGTGTGTTAGTATTGGGCTTATGAGTCAGTAAATATCGTTGGCCTTTTAGTGCATTAAAATCAATCCTATTCGCACACTTTCTTTAGGAGATTGTCTGTAGGTCAGTTGTTAAAGAGACATTCATATCAAATCTTTTCAACTTAATCTCAGAAGGATTTGATCTCAGCTGCTTATTCAATATTCATTTGACAGCTAGTAAACAAAACAGCTGGTTGTTTCAACAACATTGTTTTTTTTTTGTCGTTGTAGACATTTGAGTTGTCAAATATCAATAGAAAGTGTTCGGAAAATAGTAATATGCTCACTGAACGTACTTATGACAGTGCTGTATTTGAAATTTTATTCAATATTATAACAATTTATGAATTTATTGAGCAATAATTAATTAAAATTTTATATGAAATATTGTTATCAATAATGCCGTTTATTGCGATTTTCTCAATATACGTGCATGTCTGAACATAGTATAAGTCTACAGTTATAGTTCACCTTTTCAATTTGTTCGCTTAATTAAAAAATCTGTTATATTGTGTATAAACTTCACGGCTGTCTTTTTTTTTTTCACAACCGTTTAAAACTCTTTAATTTAACATTTAAAATCTTCGAAATTACGAATTTCCCAGCTTTGTAGACACCAGAATTGCTTTTAAAATCGTTTTCTTCTTTAAATACTTGCCTAATAAAGTGATTCTATGTGAGTATGTTTGTGTGGTGAAGAGTTTTAATTACAAATAAAAAATTTTTATTTTTATTTGAATGTGTTGCACACTAAAAGAGCAGCCATTAAAAAACAAAAATAACCGTTACTATATAAACTTTAAAAACCATATAAATAAACGATAAACACACAAACACAAACAAACTCTAAACCGTATGGCTCATTTAATGTTAATCGTGTGACAGAGAGTGAGAGAAATCTCTTCATTAATTTCTTTAGGAAGAACGTAATGATTTATTTTGTTTTTGTTTTTGTTTTTTTTTTCGTATGCCTTTTTATTGGCAAAAGGATCAGCAGTCATAAATGTTTACGCATAAAGCCATTAACAATTGTCAATCGAAGGTAATAAAAAAAATTATTTTTATTTAGTTTTTATTACTATTTTCGAATTTGTAAGCAATAATAACATCCTAATTCACTCTCTCTCACACACACACACACATACACACGCTCTGTCTCTTTCTCCCTCTCTCTCTCTTTCATCCTTTTCATTTAATATTTTGTTTTTGCAATAAAAACAGCAGCATAGAAATTATTTTGTCAACGCCATACATTTGCTTTAAAAACAAATGGGAAATATGTATGCGTGTGTAAGTGCGTGTTAGTGATAGAGAAAAAGGAAATTTGAAAATAGCATACGTATACCGAGTGTAATTGAGCATAGTGTTAACAGTAAATAAATGTGTTTATTGTTTTTGTAATTTCATCATAACAGTTTTGAAAAGAGTTGTACATTTAGCGTTTTAAAAATCGCTTAGCTCGCAAGACTCAGCTGTTAAGTACAATTAATCCGAAGTGAATCCTTTTAATGGCCGAAGCACGTTTAAAAAATTTGCTATAAAAGTAGTGATCCAAACCTGGCTACTTTTTGAGCATTACAGAGTACTGTTGGCCATCAGAATCGATCTACTACGCATGGGATTGGCAAGATTATGAAAGAAACTTAAGGAGATTGAAAGTATTACAGATATGATCAGGCCAGTGCCATATACAGTCACACATACGTACCCCCCTAAAAATAATTTTTTTTTTAAATGATAATATATGGACAAATCGACTGATTTTTGCGCCAAATTTTTTGTTTTCCGTCATAGTCGAACAAATTATATTTGTTCTCATCACTAAATATTACATTCGCCCAAAAATCAGTTGACTTGTTCATATATTATTGGGCAAATTCCAATCGTGGCTTTTTTTCGGCACTTGGCTTCGGAAACCGTTCTTTCTCAAAACACTTCGAACTGTTTCGGAATACACACTTTACGAGGTATTTCGTATTTCTACGGCTGTAGTCCTAGGATTTTTATCCACAATACCTTTTATATACCGGTCTACCCTTGGAGAAATTTTATACGAAATATACGTCGTACGTATAATTTTCTGTGGTGCCATATTGGTTTTAAGCAAATTGAAGTCACAAATGCATAGATTTTGGGAATCTTTTTTCTTTATTTAAGTAAATGTGTCGTTACAGACGCTAATGTAAAGAAATTTTAGATTAGAAGTTCATTACTTTAAAAAAAATGATTTTTAGGGGGGTACGTATAATTATCTGTGTGACTGTATATTTCCGCTGTTAGAAACCACGGCTTTCTTATTCACTGGCTCCACTTTACGGCTTGCCAGCCGTGCCAACTGGATGCTAGAGCAACAAGTTTTCATTACTGATTTTTCGAACGAAATTTTCTTTAGCAATGCAGCTTATTTTTCACTCGGGGTGGTTAGGTCAACAAGCAAAATTATCGCATTTAGTGTTCCGAGAACCCAGCAGTGATTGTTTAATCCTTTAAAGGAAAATGTTTAGTGTGAATTATTGTCTGAAGGTGTTATTGTATCCCGTTGTATAATTACATTCTGTAAATTCTGAGAACCCCAGAATTTTTACTTCAGATTGCCAATTGCCCAAAAGCAGCAGAGAAGACCCAGATCATCGTTTCTTTATCTCCTCATCATTACAGTTTCTACAAAAGTAATTATGAGATATGCTCACTATCCGCCCATATGTAACCAGTGTCTTGTTATAAATGCTATAAGTTTCCTGAGGAGTGGCTCCTTGTTAAGTTATGTTTCATACAAATTTAGTTCTGAATATATCTTTCGTGGGTCTCAATTGTCTGGTCTTTATACAAATGGCTTCAGTATCCCATCTCTTTTTAAAATCTAGAAATATTCATCTGCCTCTCTGCAGAGTAATGCTAACCTAACGTATGGCATACTTACTTAATTGGTTAGGAAAACAACCTATTTTTCTACACCACCCATGTTGTATGCGTCAATTTTATACATGAGTGGCGGGACCTAAAGTTTAATGTCGATAACGAACGACAAATTCAAGACATTTTTCCTGGTAATTTTACTCACTCTCTGTGTTTTGGCAGAAGCCTCCAGAAAGTCACCGGAAGGAATATTTCGCTTTGTTTGAGAATTCAACGCTAGGAGTTGAACCATGGGCTCAAGCCTTTTAAGTCAAGACATTACCTTCTAGACGACAGCGACTATTTGTACATGAACTCATATGAAATTGCCGTTGTGCCAGCTTTGGCAAGGGCGTCAGCTTTGTATTGACTTCAATGTACACAAATTTAGGTAAACATATGAGGGTCACTAGTTTCTTCAAAAAAGTCAGGCGTTTACTAGGGTTCTTGATATTTTGATATCCTGCCATCTCTAAATTTATTATATCATCAGCCTGATTAATACTACAGTTATTAGGAAGTTTAAAAGACAACCTAAGATTCAACTGATCGAAAAAGACGACTTGGTTGTATGAGCTGAATCTATCACGGTATGCAAGGATGACATTCTTTGGGTGGCCTATACCATAATCATAATTGGATTTTTACGATATTTTTTGTTATAAAACTAGGATCAAAAGTGAGTACAGTTATCTTGTAGTCAATATGGAAATTCTGATCTACCACTTTCATACTTCCATGCTCGAGAGGCAGTTTTATTGACGATTTTGCATTTACTTGTTTCACCGACATGTCTGGCGGTATCTAGTAAAGTATAGTTAGCCTTAGATGATGTAGTTTCAAGAGGTTTAATGATAACTTTCCTCGAAAAGCAGAAGTCGCCGTAGTCTAGTGTTGTTGGCTTATTAGACGTAAAGCTAGGGTTCGAGCCCCAGGCCAGACATCAAGACAAAATACAAAAAGTATTTCTTCGGCGAATTCCTCTTAGCAGATTTCTGCCAAAAACTGGGAGAGTTAATAAAATTGCCATGAAAAAGTTTCTCAAAAATCTGTCGTTCATAGTCGGCTTTAAACTGTAGGTCCCACCACTCATGTATAAAAATTAACACACACAACATAAGTGGTGTGAGAAACAAGGACGTTGTACAATGGTTCAATTCGACTTCCAGGTACTGTACTTGTCTTAATTGACCAGTACACGTCCTCTAATCTAATCTAAGCTAACCTAAACCATAATCCTAATAGGATCTATCGGGTATTTTCCGTATAACAGCGGGACAATAAGTGATTACAGGCATCAATAGTCAATACAGCAAACCAGATCTACTATACCTAAGATTTTGATATGACCATAGCTTCGATACTTTCATGTTCAAGAGGCACGCCACTTTTCTATTTATTTGTTTCGCCGACATATCGGGTGATAGCATTTACCATTTATTCTCTTCCTCTCTCTCTCTTTGCACGCATATTAAACTAACAACCATTGTCATAACAACCATAGTCAGTCATAAATAGCGCTTGTGGTACAAAAAACAAGGCCTTCATTGCAAATAAACAATATGGCGCCAAAAACTGCATTAAATTGCAATTTTTAATAACTCATACAACAACAACAACAATAATAACAATACAATAAATTATCATCATCACTATTGTCAAAAAACATTTTTCGTTTTTTTTTGGAAATAATTGTAATGCCTGCCTTGATGGCAATAAAAACTATCATGGGTTTAGGGGGTTGTAATAAACACTTTTTGAAGGCAACCAAATAAACTGCGGTTATGTTATCTCATTCAGAGTTTTCTAGGTTAGGGAGGAAGGCTTGTGTTTATTACTATTATCAGTAATAATTTGTTAAATATGATAACAAAGAGACTGGATAGGCAAGTTAATGGTTATGATGATGACGACGACATTGTTGGTGATGATGATGATGTCACACACATAAAAATTTATTTTAGTTTTAATTAGAAGAGACATGTGGTCAAAAAGCCAACAAAAAAAATTAAATAAAAATTTTAGTTTCTCTTAATAAAGGATATACGATAATAATAACAATACCAACAACAATAACAACAACAACATTTGCATTTTAGGTTTAACAGGGGTTGGGGAGGGGTGTTTAAATGTCAGAATTATTTATTAAAAATAGTCAGAAATAAATGTTATTAATTTCGTATGTGTATGTGTGTTAACACATAAACAACCCTGTAAAAATTTATTATTTACCCCCGTAGTTGTGTGTGGGGTGTTATGTTGAGCTGTCATTTTATGAGGTGTCAAAAAATTATCACAACTGTCACATGTTTTTACTCAGTAGCTGAATAATTACAATTGATATGATATTTTAGAAAGCATACGGGGGGAAAAAAAGGGATTTTTAGCTTCTTTTTTTTTGCACAACAAACAAAAAGTAAAGGATTAGCTTCAGTAGAAAGTGGTTTTTCAATTGACAGCTAGATAGTAAGTGTTTGTTTGTCTGTGTGTTAAAGATTTAAAGGATTAAGATCCATAATGACAGATGTCACAATTTTTTTTCTATTCTCTACTACAGGCTAAATTCTATTGTTTTCTATTGTTGTAAAAGAACAACAACAACGAAAGAAAATATTTTTGGAAATAAAATTTTTATTTTAAAGAATTAGAAATAAGCAAAGTAGCTGAATGCTTTGGCAAATTTATGGAATCGAGAAAATTTTTGGAAATAAAAAATTTTGTTTAAAAAAGAAGAATAAATTTTCGAAATTGAACTTTTGAACAACAAAAGATTAAAGACTTTAGTTCAAGAAAGAAAAAAAAACATGCCAATATGAAATGCAGAACAATGAGTATTAAAATAAGGAATAATGGGTCGGGTACAGAGGTCAGCAATGAGTATTCAAAACGATGAGTAAATTCGAATCATACTTATAATTTCTGATACTTGTACGTATTCATACTTATTTTAATGTCATACTCATACTACTCTTATTCAAAGTTTGAAATATTCATGGTACTCATACTTAACAATACGCACGATGTTATTGATTTCGACTCTCCATGACTCATCGTATACACGAATCACTAAATAAGTATAATTCGCGTACGAACACTACGATACTCACAAGAAGGTTGTGTGTTTGCTCTGCTTGCTGTCTTTGTC
Source organism: Sarcophaga variegata (assembly GCA_932273835.1). NCBI lineage: Eukaryota > Metazoa > Arthropoda > Insecta > Diptera > Sarcophagidae > Sarcophaga > Sarcophaga variegata. Next base: position 12,440,970 of record OW026362.1, read on the forward strand.
TTTTTTGTTTGTAAATGCAACAACAACTAAGACTGTAAATTTTGATGAATGATTCCTATCATTCGAATCATTTATAAGTATTTTTCTAAATTTATGAATCTGAATTGCGTAGGCGTAATTTGAATCAAACATATTTCGAATGTTATGAGTTTGATGGCAACGTTGTACTCATACTCATTGCAACTTGTACTTATAAATCAATGTTCTACTGAGTACGAATGAATCAGAGTAGTTGGATTTCAATACTGTTGACTCACTTATACTCAAAATTGCATGAGTATTCATGAGTAGCGAAAAATCATTCATTGCTGATCTCTGGTCGGGTATTAATGGCACTACACAAGTATGGTCAACAACTAAAGTAATTATCTGTGAAATTATGCATCAAACCAACCACACAGCATGCTTTGTAATTGTAAACACACAAGTAAAGTACACGCCGTGAGCTTTACATGCCTTAGAACTGTTCTTTCCATAAAACGGCAAAACTGGCCGTTTAAAATGTCAACCATTTTTCAGTTTCAAAAGGAAGCGTTATTTCTCCTTTAACCTTGAATTCTTGCCATTATAGGTGAAATACATGCATACACATATTCTTGAATATTACAACCCTTCAGTCAGGATTACGACCTAGTTTCTCATACCACCTAAGTTTAAGGTCTATTCCTAACGACAGATTTTTGGGAAACTTCATGGCAAATTTTGCCAGAAATCTACTGAGAGAAAGTCGCCGAAGAAATATTTTTTCATATTTAGTTTAGTTCAAGATGTTTGTCCGGGGGTTTGAACAGTAGCCTTACGTCTAATAAGCCAACACACTACTTACTAGACCTCGACGACTAGCTCAGCATTGATAGCAGCAGTCGATTTTTTTTTGCTCAAATTTTCGAACAACTTTTTTCCCGCATATGAAGTCGCCGTAGTCTAGTAGGTAGTGTGTTGGCTTATTAGACATAAAGCCAGGGTTCGAGCCCCAGGCCAGACATTAAGACAAAATACAAAAAGTATTTCTTCGGCGACTTCCTCTCAGCAGATTTCTGGCAAACATTCTGAGAGTAAATAAAATTGTCGTGAAAAAGTTTTACAAAAATCTGTCGTTCGGAGTCGACTTTAAACTGTAGGTCCCACCACTCATGTATAAAATTAACACACAACATAAGTGGTGTGAGAAACTAGGACGTTGTACGATGGGTCAATTCGATCTCCGGGTACTGTATTTGTCTTAATTGACAAGTACACGTCCTCTAACCTAACTTAACCTTCTCATACCACTTATACTGTGTCTGTTATAATTTTATACATGAGTGGCGTGACCTACGGTTTAAAATCGATTTGTAACGACAGATTTTTAAGAATCTTTTTCCTTGGCAATTTTTGCCAGAAATCTACTGAGAGAAAGTCGCCGAAAAAAATATTTTTTCATATTTAGTTTAATTGCAGATGTCTGTCCGGGGGTTTGAACCGTGCCTTACGTCTAATAAACCAAACGTACTAGACCTCGACGACTAGCTCAGTATTGATAGCAGCAATCGATCTTTTTTGTTCAAATTTTCGAACAACTTTTTTCTCGCATTAGCTTGACAATAACTTCGTAAGAGATGGTTTTCCAAATGCCCCACATAAATGTGGTTTTGACGGACAATTGCTAACCTCAAAATATGAATGCACCCTTTCTGGAAACTTCTTATTCAATAAAGCGAAAATCTCTAGTATTATGTGGCCACATACTCTTCAATTCGTAGTCTTCAATTGCAGATTCAAAAAATATTCGGTTTTCATGCGGTCTTCTCATAGTGCTCTGAATTGAAGGTAAAGATTTTTAAAGTGATCCAATGACACCTTTGGACCATAGTGCATACCAAAGGTATTTTTTCCGGGTGTTATTGCGTCTCTACAATTACTTCTCTAGACCTTATTTGAGCAAAATGTTAATTGTTGAAATTACCTTCGACTATGAAATGAAATTAGCATTGGAAGCCTGTTGTTCTAGCAACCAATAAGCATATGTACGGAAGGCATTGTGTATGGTGGTTAACCGGTACTGGTTCTTTCACAGTCATTTTGTAATACCAGACGAAAATATGCAGCAAACAGTTGCTTTTTCCAAATGAAATCTTTGTTTCACAAACACTTCTGTGTTCTGCGAGTCTCCTATGCGACAGTTTTGTTGGTTGACGTAACCACAAAGAGGACTGGAATGAAATTTTGTTTAAAAAATCAAAACAATAATCCTGTTGCTCAAACACGCAATCAGTGGATCTACGGCCGGTTGAATGATCAATCCGCGAAAGTTGGATTGGAAAGTTGGAGATGCATTTGCAAATGCTCAACACGCTGTAATGAGTCTATAATAAGCCCAAATACTGGGAATGCCATGAAATCCATAAATTTAAATTATTTTTCACATTTCCCCGAACAGAACTAAAAATTTCGGCAGTTAATTCCTTGCGATAATACTCAGGTCTAAACATATCTGTAACTATTTCAGTTTCTGCACAGTAGATCGATTATGACAACCGTAATCCTCTCCATAGTGCTAGAAAAATAATCACGTTGGAATCAAATGATAAAGGCTCTGAAATGCAGTGGAATGGTGTAACATATGGCAGCTTGAAGAGCCCAAATGAATATTAATGCCCTCGTATGTTTATTATTTTACTTTTTTTTCTCAAGTTTCCTTGAGTTTCCCTTAAGTTTATTCACAAATTTCGCCCTTAGCCTTTGGTGGAAACAAGTGCTGGGCAGAAGGTAAAACAAAAAAAAAATCAAAATTTTAGTTAAGCACACTTACTGCACTGCCGTAGGCTTTAGGCGAAACTAGTAAAATAAAAACAATTGTTGTTGTATTCTTTGTTTTTTTATAAATTTTATTGTTGTGGCAAATTGTGGCCGTTGGCCTTGACCAGAGACATGACAAAATATAAAAAACTCTCGTAAATACTTGTAAACTGAATACATAATCAAGAGACACTCTTTTGCTGTTCTTGAATAAGGGGAAGGTCACAGAAGATTTTATAAGAAACTTAAGCCTTTAATTCATTTCTTTTGTTTAAAACATTAAAATATTTCACAATTAAATATAAAATTTTATTAATTTTTGTTCTTGTTTTTTTCTTTCTTTTTAGGTATGTAAACGCTTATCAAACTTGGCTATTATAATTGTAAGTAGCAAACAAACCATTTTATCTTGTCTATTTCGTTACCATAAATTCTTAAGAATGAGGGTTCTTTAATGAACAGATTAAATGAAGCAATTTTGTTTTGCACTGTCCGTATTAATTGATGGCATTGAACCATTGGGGTTATTCTGAACATAAGATTTAGTTGAAAACCATAACTGAACCTTGTTCAAGGCTTATTCTAATCCAATGGACAAGTTTTGGATCATACATTAGTTTAAGCTAAGAGAAGAAGAAGAGAGATCTCCCACTAAGGCCCATTGTGGTACAACAATCAATATGCAATCCACGGATCAAACATTCGCTAGAGAAAGCCAAGTCAAGTCCACAATAAATCTTGCTATTGCAGCAATCTTTATATTCAAGAACTGGGTCCAGAACTCTAGTCAAGTTTGGAATCTTCACTCCAGTATTATTTATTGACTATACACATGATGACCGTTAGACCCACCAATTCCTATTCGTCAGTTCTGTGATGGCCCAACAGACAGGTTTTTTTCCGCCGAGGAGGGGTAAATGTACCTAACCGCACCATAGAGAAAGTCGTCACATCCTCCGTGTGTGGGGCCCTTACCCATTAAATCCCCCCTCGTCCCCTGTGGACTTGTTTGTGCCCACTCCGCAACTATGGTGGTATTACTTCGGAGTGGAGTCCTTTTGGCTCTTTGGCCTCTCCATGTCTATATCCGCGTCCAGATTGGATGTGTAGTTGCATGAAGGTTTAAAAGTTAACTTTCCTGATCACACCTGGCTCAAAGGGAACTTATCATGAAATCTATTGCTTTACAGTCAAAGAAGTGTCTGGGAAATCATGCCCGATCTTATTTGGCAGTCGAACACAAAGTGACGTAAGTAAAAGAAGTTTAAATTTCGTTCGGAACTTCACTGTTCACTTATACCCGAATGGGAAAATTCTGTGGTTGAGCAATAATTTTATGGCACAGCGTTTTCAAGGCAAAGGTCCTATTCCATCTATTCATCAGATGCTTTGGTAAATACATACATACAGAGATATTCTGATAGTAAAGCGACTGTAACAGCTCTTCCCTCCGTTTATATATGTATAATCGAAATACTAATACTTGCACTTTGCTGGGCCACGGGGCAAAATAGTATAAAAGGAAGTGATTTTGCTGACAGACTGGCAAACTAAGACTTGGCCATGCTTTGCAGGATCACAATCGTACGTGAAAATTGTTACTCAGGGGTTTTTGGGGTCGCTGATTACAGACCTTCATTCAGATTTAAGAAATTAAAAATGGCAGATCCAATATGGCGGTCGTGGTTTATAAAAATTAATAAGATTTACTTGACCGCCATATTGGATCCGCCATTTTGAATTTTTTAAATCTGAATTAAGATCTGTAATCAGCGACCCCAAAAACCCCTGGGTAACAATTTTCAAGTAAATCTGATTAATTTTTAAGAACCTCCGTAATGTGTTTCTTTTTCTCTTGCACCCCCCGCCTACTTTAAGGGTGCATGCAAACAATTTGGCTTTGGCCTCATTTTAAAGAGCAAAGGTCAATTGTCAATATCTGATAATAGCGATGGTTCTAGTACGTCAGTGATTAGCTCAACAATTTTTCAAAAATGGCCAAAAACGCTATTTTTAGGGGTTTCAACTTTTTCTCGAAAACCTGACACCTGGAGCCATCTTATTTGCACAAAAAAGTCCAAATTTGCAGGACTGTGTAATTAACTGCCCCATGACCAAGTGAAAGATTTATGAGTGGTAACATGAACTCTTTATATTAAAGAGGCTTTTACCTTTAGCAGGATGTCGTCTTAGAGGTTTCTTAGACTCAAGTTGGTTTCTGACACGGCAGGCCATATGTGCAGGAAGAAGTAGAAGACAACTCAGGTTATACTCCGTGTATGAGTTCCGGTGGCATTATGGCTCCTAGCAGGTTTGTGTTTGTCCCTCAAGGATAACTGAAAGTTATTTCCAGAACAGGGGACGAAGTTCTTAGTTATGAACTCTTTAGAAAATTGAATAAGCTTCAACCAAATATCCGTCAGTGAATACTAAGTCACCGTAGTCTAGTAGGTAGTGTGTTGGCTGATTAGACGTAAAGCCAGGGTTCGAGCCCCAGGCCAGACATCGAAACAAAATACAAAAAATATTTCTTCGGCGAATTCCTCTCAGCAGATTTCTTGCAAAAACTCTGAGAGTAAATAAAATTACCATGAAAAAGTTTCTCAAAAATTTGTCGTTCGAAATCGACTTTAAACTGTAGGTCCCGCCAGCCATGTATAAAATTAACCCACACAACATAAGTGGTGTGAGAAACTAGGTCGTAATCCTGACTAAAGGGTTGTAATGACCAATTATGTATGTATGTATGAATGCTTGACATACATTGAACTGCTTGACGTGACTGTTTTTACTTCTACTGTTTGAAATGTCTTTCCTACCACTATACATCAAAAAAATCTTGGTAAATATCCTTATAAACCTCTGCGATAGTATATTTGTCTTGCAGCAACACAATGCCTTGAGCTCCAGTAAGGATTTTCTCTCGAGTATTCAGACAAGGAAGTAAAAATTGCTAGCAGGTGAAGGTTACTTGTTCAGTTTCTGACAATGAGATTTTTTTTTAATATACAGTCTAGGAAACAAGCCTATAAACCGGTGTATGTAGACTTTTTTCTGTGACTGTACATTTTTTATTATTAATTTTATTATATTTATTTTTATTTTTTATTATTATGTTTATTTTTACTATAATGTATTATTTTTCAATAATTTCTATACATTTTTATTTCTATTTTTTAATTTAATTCATAAAATCAGTAAAAATACCAAAAAATTTCTTAAATAATGCAGAATTTTTCATTTTTTTTTCATTTCAATTTACTTTGGCTTTGTCTGAACATGTTTTGATTTATTTACAGGCAGAGGTGAATTTACTTATACTTTCGTAGTATATGTGTGTGTATGTGTTGCCTTTACATATACATAGAATAATTGCCTATTTAAGAGTGCAATACACTTGTACTCACAATCTCTCTCTCTCTCAATCTCTGTCTAAGTTGTAATTGTCTAACCGTTAACTTGGCAAACGAGGTGTGAAATTTACGAATCAAATTTAACAAATTAGTGAAAGGAATTTTAATGAGTTTTTCTTCTTTTTTTATTATTAAAGAAAACAGCAGAAAAACAATAACAAATATGTGTAATTAATTTAATTTTTTCTTTGTATTTTTAATTCCTATTTTTTTTAATAATTTTTTATAATGTATGTATCTATGTATGTGTACTCGTTTTGTATGTATGTATTTTCTGGCCGCAAATTCCATTAACGTTTGATTATTTTCCATCATTAATTTTTCCTTTTTTCTATAATTTTTTTTCTTCCATTTTTTCTGTTCCATTTCAACCTTCATTATTATCCATCACAGTGATTGTCATTTATTGACTGTTTAAAGGTCTAGAAGAGAAAAAAGAAGAGTAGAACATAAGAGTCGAATAGAATGGAATAGATTTCGATATTATCGGCATTTTCATTATGCTAAAGGCAAGTAAAGAGAAAAATTACAACATTTTTTTTGCTTTTTATTTATTTTTTCTTCATAAAAATGGCGTTAATGTGCAAAAATAATGCAAAAAAAAAATGGAAAAAACGCAGAGAAAAAATTCTATGATAGGGGCTGTGTCTGTCTCTGTGGCTAGCTAGAGATTTAAAAATAGAAGAAACCGAAAAACTAATTTAAAATGCCCGACACGCAATTTCTTTTGCTGCTAATGCCGGCTGACTGACTGACTACAGTCATAAAAATGCGTTGTGCGTTATGCATATGGATGAAGTATTTTCTTGAATAAAAAGTTTTCTTTTCTAAGTAAGAAAGAAAGAAAAAAAAAAAAACAAAATGATTCTCAAACTTGACAGTTTTCGTTTGTCTTTATTTTCTTGGTTTGTCGACGCCATAGACTAGGATATAGTGTTAGGGTTAGGGTTTGGTAACCGAAAATAAAATTAACTCTGATTTAACTAAGCTTAAACCAAGTTAAACGAGTTACCAAGTTTTTATTTTCTTTCAGAAAAAAAAAAACACGAGAAATTTTTTTTTAAAAACAAATTTAATTTTCTCCGACTTAATTCAAGACACACAAAAACAATTAACTTTCCTTCATTATTGCTAAAAATAACTTTAAAACCATGAACACAGACTCTTTTTTTTAAAGGATTTGTCCTTTAAAGCAGAGTCCACAATTTTCTGGGAATTTTCCGCCCATCTTTTAAGGCCAAGAACAAATCGGGCCTGTATTTGATATTCTGCTTTGCAGTGAAGCTTATTCCAGTAAGAGAGCCTTCTGTATCGTATGCAACAAATGTTAGTCAGAAGAAGCATGGTCTGATCTATTCGTTGGATGAGATAAAATCTGTCATTTACTGTTTTTCAAATAGTTTTTGGCCAGCATAGCATTTTGTAGCCAAGCATTGTCATGATGAAAAATTACGGTTCTCATGTCTGTTTCCAAATTCAGGGCGTTTTTCAACCAATTTTCGCTTCAAACGAATTAATTGTTGTCCGTACAGCTCTCGCGTAGTAGTATGGTGCTAGTTTTAAGCAGCTCATAATGCATTACAGTCTTCAGTTCCGATTTTACTCGTTGCTCGTTGTCTTCACATATGATTTCTTAAGCTTGGGGTTAAACTAGTAAATCCACTTTTCATTGTCAGTTATACTACGATGCATAAGCGATTTCTTTTTGAAGCGATTAAAATGGCATTGCAGACAAGCAAAAGAGTCTTTCAATGTCTCTTTGCTAGACTTCATATGATAGAAAATTTACTTGGATTTGGAATGAGTCCTGCTCCTTTTAAATGCCTTGAAATGGCTTTTGGTGTCATGCCTAATGATTATGCAAGCTCTACTTGCCTCTGACGCGAATCATGATTGAGTAATGTGTCCAAATTATGGCGTTCATGCTTTTTTAATTTCTCGGAAGCTCGTTTCGTCTTTGATATCAAAACCACCATTTTTAGGAAGATTCATGTAGGAATCAGGCATTCATGTGGTAGTCAAGCACTGGGTCAAGCACCGTTTTCCAGAGGCCAGTATATAATACAGTAGAACTTCGATAATTCGACACGTTCGGGACCGGTTCGGTGCCGGACTACCGAAAATTCCGATCTATCGGGCGGTAAATATAAGAACAGTTAAGTTAATAATTAAACTACAAATACAGTATGCAAATACATACAACAAAATTTATTTTAAATTTCATATAATGTATGTACACGTGCTGTAAAACATATTTCACTTAGATTTAAAAAAGTCAGGAATGTCTTTGTTTTCTTGACTTTTGGTATTTAGTATAAATTTTATTTCTAATGATATGAAAATCAATAATTTCTGAAGCACTGTAGCTAGTACTAACCTCAGCAAAAGAGATAAATTCTGCAACTTCTGCCCAGCTGATTTTTTCCTTTTATTTCATTTCGGCATCTGAGTCACTTTCTTCAAGATTTTGAGTAGGCTGAGGGTTTACTACAATGTTGATAATGTCCTCATCGATTAATTCTTGTTCAACAGGCTCATTCTCGTAGATTAGAACCCACTCCTCTACATCATCTTCAGGCAGGTTTTTCAAGGGATTATCAGCACTTCTAACGACATCCAAAACTTTGGTCAGAGCGTTTTGATGGTTTTCTTCCTCAGCATTTTCTTCCTCGGCATTTAATAGGCCTTGAATAAAAGACCTTCTATTAAAGCATTTAAAATTTTGAATAACCCCTTGGTCCATGAGTTGAATCAAAGATGTTACGTTAGGTGTGAGCAGAGTAGCAGCAATATTTCCAGAAACTAACTCTCTACGGGTGGGCTTTGCAATTATCCAAAAGAAGGATGGCTTTAGTATCTTCTGGCAGACCAAGGCTTCTGAAGGATTCCTTGAACTCAGGCACAAAGTGCTGAAAATACCAGTCCTTAAAGAGGGCGGCAGTTATCCACGCATTTGATTGAGCATCGTATTAGACACGCAAGTGTGTAACATTCTTAAAAGCCCTGGGTTTTGCCAAAAAATGGCGAAGACGCTTCGTAATTGATTAACGAAGCTGCACTGCACCTGAATTTGTTGTGACAGCTGAGGTTAGCCGGACACTAATTGTTTCCGAACAATACCGAGCGCTTTCGGATGATCCCGAACTACCGCGAAAACTTCCGAATAGCTCCCGAGCGTTACAACGTTAGAAGGAAGAGAACCTTTTATAAACAATTATTGAGTTGTTGTATTGGGTGTAGTGAGCAGTTTAAGCACTGCTCATCGTTATCTCCAGCGTTCAAATTGCATCAACATACCATATTGATGACTCGCAAAAAGTTGCTTTCTTAATTAGTCACTACAAAAACCTCGAGACAGAATTACCGCCTACATTCTCACACCAGTAGTAGTCTAGTAGGTGGTGTGTTCGCTTATTAGACGTAAAGCCCAGTTCGTATCCCAGGTCAGACATCAAAACGAAATATGAAAAAACAATATATTTCTTCGGCGATTTCTTCTCAGCAGATTTCTGGCTAAAACACCTGCCATGAAAAAGTTTCTCAAAACTCTGTCGTTCGGAGTCGACTGTAGATCTCGCCACTCACGTATAAAATTAACGCACACAATATGAGTGGTCTGAGTAGCTGGGCCGTAATCCTAACTGAAGGGTTGTAATTGACCAATTATGTATGTATGTATGTATGTATGTATGTATGTATGTATGTATGTATGTATGTATGTATGTATGTATGTATGTATGTATGTATCTCACACCACCATCCATGTTTTGGGTGTTAATTTTATTCATGAGCGGAGGGACAGATTTTTAAGAAACTTTTCATGCCATTTTTCTTTACTCTCAGAGTTTTTACCAATAGACTGTTGAGAGGAAATCGCTGAAAAATTTTTTTTATTGAAATTTAGTTTCCTTGAAGGTGGCTGAGCTGGGATTTGAACTCTGGACTAATGGCTTGCCTACCTACTAGACTGTGGCGATATTCAATTGAATAATGAAATTATTAAGCAAAAAAGCTGATCCTAAACAATATCTAAAATGCCTTGGCTGGTCTGCCACATAAACCCGGGCATTACTGTTTAGCACACAATTAAACCTCTCCAGGGAATTAAAATCATGTTGTCAATTACAATAACACTTGAATGTTTAGCAGCGATTAATATTCCTTAAATCCTTTATTTAATTTCCTGTTTTTTTTTTCTTCTTTTTTTAAGCCAATCAATTTAATTTTCTTTCAAGAAAAAAATTTTTTTTTAAAAAATTGCCTCAAATAATTTAAATTTCTTGCCTCCTTTTTTTGTTTTTTTTTTTCGTTTAAATTAATGCCACAATTTTTTATATAATTTTTTAAACATTGTTGTTGTTGTTGTTGTTATTATTGTTTTACATTATAAATGTTGGGTGTAAATTATAATATGAAAACTACACTCTATAAATGGGGCGACAGTTTAAGTGGAAAATTGCATTAGCGCGCGAGCATACCGCCATCACAACAATAACGCTGGGCGCAGAGCAGAGCAAAGCAGAGGTTAAGAAAAAGAGGCAAGCAGGCAGGCAGGCATCGATGAAATATTTCATTTCATTTCATTTAATTTGCCTTCCTTTTGTCTTCTTGCCTGACTAGCTAGTTGGCTGGCTGGCTGACTGGCTGTTTGGATGGCATCAACATATCGCCTCTAATAGTTGTGCCTCACCAGATTTATATGCCAGCACTAAACTAAAGTATAGGAATAGTAAGCGAGAGTGTTATGTGTTGGTGTCTGTCTCATTATCATCATTGCTAAGGCATACGACAGAAGAAGACAGTAGAAGCAGAACAAGACGAAGGAAGCCTGTTAGCTTGCACTGTTCATATGGGAGATATTGTCATTGTTTTTTTGCTGCTATTGCCATTGCAATTGCTGTTGCTATTGCTATTGCTGTTGCTGTTATTGCCGCTACAGGAAGAAGAAATATGGATATGGTGATTTGAAAATCTGTTTAAATTTGTTTTCGTTAAAGCAAAACGAAATGCAAAGAAAAGAAAAAATGCTGAAGAAAACACAGAGAAATTGCATGGAATTGTACGTTTCGCTCCGTATTTATTAATAGTCATCAAGCGATTTAAAAATGACTATAATTTACTATACTAACGACATAAAAGGAGATGGGAATAGAACCAGCACAACAGAATCAAATAGAATGGAATACTCGTACGGAAAATATTATACGAGAGAAAGAGAGAGAGTGAGAGAGAGAGTGTGTACAACAATGGTTTTGTTTAAATGGCAAATGACAAGGAATTTAAATGAAAATTCCTACGCACTTATTTATTTTCCTTTAGCTTCGTATGAAATATAGGAAACGTTTTTAAATGGCAATTTAAACGAAAATATTTCTTTTTAATTATTAATGAAACAATTATTTTAATAAGTTAAGAGGCCCATAAAAAAAAACACACACACATAAACGATTAAAGAATGCAAAGAAAAAAATCATACAATATTACCATAGAATTGAGGCAATTACGGAAAAACTGAGATGGCATAGGCACATTTGCTTCAGCAACATGGTTTCTTACTTAATTTTTCGCGTTGGTAGATTTACTTTTGGAACTCCAACTAGGTACTACTGGTCATGGTGGTCATATGGCCATAATGCATATACAGTGAACTCGCGATAACGTGAACTAATTTTTACCAAGGCAGTTCACATTTTCGAGTTTGTTCACGTTATCGAGTACCTAAATTTAAAACAAAAAATTACCCTATTTAATATGAAAAATTATATTTTAATAAGTAAAAATGTTAAACACTATTTTAAATAAATTTTTTTTATTAATTGGTCAAGAACTCAGTAACCTAAAGCCAATTAAGTTTTCAGTTTCAAATTTGTCAATTGAAATTCACCTCTTTAACAAAACATTGATGAAACCAGTCATAAACAATGTTACATGTCATCAATACTGGCTTGGAGAATTTGTAATTCACTGAACAAGTAGAGTTTTTGAAACTTTGTGGATTTTTAGATTTTCCAAATACCAGTAGATTAAGTTTGTGAGTTCCCGACGCATTTCAACATCGTTTTTCTCCATCCTTGCACCTGGAGCAGTTTCTCTAATGACGACACATATGTTTTATCTGACAACTGCTTCAAATATAGCCCGCATTCATCAGCATTATAAAGCTGATCTTTACAAAGAGACTATTTTGCTTTTAACTTTTCCTTTAATGGTTGCGGCTGCGCAGAAATCTTTTCTCTGGAAATTTTAAGAAGGCGAACAGTAAACCTTTGCTTAAATTTATGAAGCCATCCGTCACATAAGTAAACAAACAAATAAACTGTAGTTCGGGAGTTTCCCAAGTTAAAAACAGATTAAAATAATAAAAAAAAGTGTTCACGTTTTGGAGCTTTCAGATTTTGTTCACCTTTTAGAATACTCTGTGGAAAAATAAATTTGTTCACGTTTCTGAGACGTTCACACTTTCGAGTGTTCACGTTTTCGCAAGTTCACTGTATGATTTTCCCTGAAAATCTATTAATTGTTTCGGATCTCGATATACGCCATCGTTCGTGAGCGTTGAGGATTTCACATGAGATTTCGGAGATTTCGCATCGCTAATAAACTCGTCAGGTTTGGAACGGAGCTCACCATCTCCAACATTTTATAGGGCAAAGGTGCCACGACTGCCTCAATTAAACTGAGTACTCTCCGACCTTTGCTATGTACCTCAGAAGTGGCCAAAGTCTAGTAGGTAGCTCATTGACTTATTGCACGAGGGCCCTTAATTCGAATCCCAGCTCAGACATCGCAAACATATGTAAACTAAATTTGAAGAAAAATATTTCCTTCGGTAACTTCCTCTCTGCTGTCTTCTGGCAAAAAAAAACTCTGAAAGTAAATAAAATTGCTATGAAAGGTTAGGTTGTCAATTAAGACAAGTACAGTACCCGGAGGTCGAATTGACTCATTGTACAACGTCCTAGTTTCTCACACCACTTATGTTATGTGTGTTAATTTTATACATGAGTGGTGGGACCTACAGTTTAAAGTCGACTCCGAACGACAGAATTTTGAGAAACTTTTCATGGCAATTTTTATTTACTCTGAGAGTTTTTGCCAGAAATCTGCTGAAAGGAAGTCACCGAAGAAATACATTTTGTATTTTGTCTTGATGTCTGGCCTGGGGCTCGAGCCATGGCTTTGCGTCTAATAAGCCAACACACTACCTACTAGACTACTGCGACTTCATTGCCATGAAAAGTTTCTCAGAAATCTGCCATCTATACACATGTATCATGGGTGATGTGAGAAGAAAGGTTGTAATCCCGGCTAAAGGATTTGTAACGAACAATTAAGTATTCTTGGATCGTTTTACATATAAGCTCGACTTCGATGGCACAAACTGCCATTCGAGCACTCGGCTCTTATGAGGTTGAATCGAAGATGTACTATGGGACTGCATGAAGAAACAGCATTAGCTAGGTAGACAGAATGCCTAGATGCATACCAAATGCTGGGCAGGGAATTGGCATTGTCGGTAGCCAGATGCATATTGCTGCTTCTTAGGGCAATAGGCTTAGAGGAAACCTTATAGGAATACCCTACAAAGTATGAGGAGAGTACAACAGTTCTCCTGGTCACAGTGGTAAGATGCCTATTCACCACAAAAAAAAACGATATGTTGCTAGACAACAAATTTTCAAATTAACTGAAGCAATGGGAGCACCTATGCCCTGTAACATGTCGCAAGTGAAAGCGCCGTATTCTAGTAGGTAGTGTGTTGGCTTATTAGACGTAAAGCCAGGGTTCAAACCCCAGGCCAGACATCAAAATGAAAATATGACAAAAAATATTTCTTCAGCGACTTACTCTCAGCATATTTCTGGCAAAAACTCTGAGAGTAAAATGAAATTGCAATGAAAAGTTTCTCAAAAATATGTCGTTCGGAGTCGTCTTTAAACTGTAGGTGCCGCCGCTCATGTATAAAATTAACACACACAACATAAGTGGTGTGAGAAGCTAGGTCGTAATCCTAACTGAAAGGTTGTAATGGCCAATTATGTATGTGCATATGTATGTATGCTAGACAACATAACTGATATGTTGCATACGAAAACTGATTGTCTTCTTTTCTTTAAACACATGGCCATCCAAAGCACTATTGCGGTTATCATAGTGTACTGAACTGTTCTAAAGTATGCTGGAATACTTACATACTTGACTCTCGAATGGGTTTTTGCAGGAATTGTTTGTTTTAGACAACAACATTTATTTTTGGGTGTCAGGATGGTTTACTAAAGAGATCCTCGGTTTGAATTCTGATTTGTTGTCATACCCGAACAGAACAACCTAAAGCGGTTGAACCTTAGGCTGCCTTCCAAAATGTTAGTTGCTTTGTGTTTGAACAAAGTATCGTGTTTCATAATGCCGCTGTACAAAATATATACAATGTATTCTATTTCAAAACGTCGTCAATGTGTATTTTTAACGCAGTCAAAAAGCAATCAGGCATCGGATTTATAGTTGATGCATTGTTTGGTTACTTTGCATTTCTGCATTGTTTATATACAGTAGTGGAAATGCATACAAACTTTGTGTTGATACATTTTGGAAGGCAGCCTTACTCTTCCAATAGGGTAAGCACCCTTAAAGCATATCAGCTGCCGTATTTGGTATATATTTGGTCACTCTTGTGATTTTTATGGAGAGAATTTTGAATGTGCTTCTTCCTCTGTATGGAGGTGTAGTGAGTATGTTCTTTTGAATTCCAAGGCATTACAGTTGATTTCATAAATCGGTGATGGAAAGGAGATCCCCCTCCTGTTAGACTTGTATTCCTAGGCTTTGTTTGACACTGTTTTTCTGTCTAATATCTGTTGCATTTAACCATATTTGAATGCCTTTCAACATGTCAAATTTATTTGACTCCAGTGACTATCAGAAAATAAAAGAGAAAAAAAATATCGTTTTTGTTCTTCTCTTTTTTATTATTATCCTGGCAGTGTTTTTTCTTTTTTTTTTCTTTTTTTTTTTGTTCCTCTTTATCTCTTGAGTTTCCAATGAATGTCGAGAGTTTATGTCTATTTGCAACTGATGGACTTGATTATTATTTACGTTGGCTTGTTTGTTTCTTTTCCCTCTCTCTCTCTCTCTCTCTCTCTCTGTTGTTTCTTTCGATTTCTTAAATGTCTATTAAAAAATGTAGCCGGGTTATGTTTTTTGTTTTTTGTTCTTTTTTTGTATTTTTGTCCAATCTACTCTGCTCTCTTGACTTTTAACAATGACTTGACTGACTATAAATTTGATGGGCCATTGGATAGGAGTACAAGCAAGCAAGCAAGAAAGGAAAAAAAGAAGAAACAAAATTTAATAGAAAATAAGAAAGTTTCTCAAGCTACAATACAATACGTATTGAAAAGTTTTATTCTTTTTTTTAAATTTTTTTATTGCCTTTGGCAGAGCATAAGAGTTCAAACAGGCAGACACATACATACATATGCCTAGACGGACGTTTTGTATGCAACAAAGTTCTTATTAGACATTGATAATATCATCCATCCATCCATACATCTATCCATCCATCGTATACAACAATAAAGAAAAATCTAGTAAAACATGCATGTAGGCTGGTCGGCTGGCAGGCAGGCCGTCTATCTATCTGTCTGTCTGTTTGTCTGCCTGTAGGATCGTTGTTTAGCTAGCTTGGCTTGACTTGGCCTCTTGTATTAAATCCTCAAAGAGGTGCTTGGTACGCATAGGATTTGTGTGTTAACCACATACGTACATATGCATGCATGTGTTTGCATGCCAATGCAAGTATGTAAGCAAGACCTGTCTGTCTATAGCTAACCAGGTCTTGGCCTGGCTTTGGCTTTGAGTTGTGTTGTGTTGTGTTGTATTGTATTGTGTATGTTTTATTATTGAAATCCCAATAATAATACAGTTTTATGCACAATTCAAGTAATTTTTTCTTCATTCTTTTCTTTTTTATTTTTGTAACTTCTTTTACTCCTACTCTCTAAACACAATACAACAACAATAACAACAGCAGCAACAACAAACAGCCACAACTCCTTTAAGCGTTATCTAGACACACAAACAACAACAACAACAAAAGCACGCAATCGCGTTTCTATATTTCAACCATAATCGTTGTTTTAGCCAATTTTCCCCCCACACACACACTCAGATTTGGCTTTAATACGTTCCTTCTTCTAGGCCTTAATAAAAACGTTATTATTGGCTTAAAACTACCTTTAAAATGCTGTTCTCTTCTCATGCATATACGCTTACATACTTACATACCTGGCTTTAAGCTTTATATTTTCATACGTGGTTTAAATACATATACACACGCTACACATACATATGTACATACATACATACATATAAAACACAACAGCAAAGCATTCGTAATAACAATAACAATACTAAGCCACGTTAATAAATTTTTGTTTCGCCTTAAGTTAGCCGAAATGGCAGCAGCACCAGCACAAACAACAGCAACAGCAGCAGCAGCAATAGAAAAATAATAAAAAGGCGCCCATTTCGTTTAAAAAAAAATTCCACAAATAAATTGCTTTACAAAGCGGTGGCGGCCAATTTTTTTATGAAATTCCATTTGAAAATAAGAAACAACAACAACAACAACAACATCAACAAATAAAACAAAACAGAAAAACGCAATAAATTATAAAACATTCTTGAAATTTAAAATTAAAAACACAAAAGGCACAAGAAATAAATTTTTTTGCTCTTTAAATGCAATAAAAAGTTCAGAGACTATGTAGTCCGTTTGGCCTTAATTGCATACTTGTGTCGTGGCATGCGTTGGATATCAAGTCTCACTTCAATTTTCTGAACAGGACGCAAAGATTGCCTTGTGGTACTGTGACAATATTAGAACTACCACCACTAAATGTCTTAGATACACTTGTCTCGGTAATTTCGGCTTCTGGTAATCGATTGGGTTGAGGCATTTTTGAATTGGTCACTGCAGTACTCCATAGGAAATGAGCAGAATAATAACTTCCAAGAATTTCGGAAGTATCTTTAACAGCCTTCCGAGATGATTTTTTTTTTCGCCGAGGAGGGGTAAATGTACCTAACCGCACCATAAAATCTCCCCCTCGTCTCGTGGACTTGTTGTGCCCACTCCGGAACTACGGTGGTATTACTTCGGAGTGGAGTCCCTTTGGCCCCTGTGTGCTCATATCCGCGTCTGGATTGCGTGTCGAAAGTTGAAGAGACATCTAAGTGTTTCCACTATTCCTTTCATCCAGGCCCCTTTTTTTGGAATTTCGCTTGACACGTGTGCCAGTTTCATCTATGCCTGCGTGCCCACATGTTCCGCAGCCTCAAGATCCCTCTTCTTCAGTCTTAGAATGCTCTCCACGTGATTCGCCACTGAGGTCCAATTTTCTCTACTCGCGATCATAACCCCGACAATGTTACCGGCCGTGATCGTTCCAACTAGCGACGTCAGTGCAGAGCGATAGCTCTGCCAGCGTGCACATTCGAAAACAGTGTGCTCTGCATCATTATTTACCTCCCCTTCCTCGCAAAGACAGTAAGGGGACTTCCGAGATGATAGTAATGAGTTTCTTGAGTTTAACTCCTCAACCCTCAGTTTGGAAACAATTTAAATCGTCTAGAAAAAGATGATGCAGAATTGCTGAATCGGCATGAGTGGAAGACTTCAAAATGGGTGATAAGCAATAAAATACCCATCAGAGTTTATTGCGCCACAGAATTTATAATTTGAAATGAAGCAAATTTGATATTTGCTGAAGGCTTGAAGACGAGAACACATGCTTACTGTCGGATTTTTATTTATTCTGATGAACGAGAACTTTCTCGCCATTCTTAGATTACCTAGAAATAGTACTGTGTTCCAGACGCTGGTTTACGCCGTTGATAGAGCCAAGAGGTGTATTCAAGAATTAAATCTCACAACTTCTGATCTCGAGATATCTAAGAGTACGGTATACATATTCGTACATATGTTGAACACAGTGTCTTCTCAACTACCTTCTTTGCTACACTCTAGTTTGAGCAACTGATATGGATCCCATTTCGAAATATGTAACATGGGTCCCAAGTCATATATGGATGCTCGATTGAATTTTATTGCCCATGATTTACATTACTAAACGGTCATCCCTTGGTGTGCCTCTTGCACAAAGTTACATTCACCACATTCAATAAACGACTGAATGATGAGGCGGAAACTTAGTTGGTCTAACGTCACTGTTTGCAGAGCCTCTATATTGAATATTGAACTTCGACAGAGTGTCGATTAGACTTCTAACGGAGATAATTAATGGATACTGTATGGTTGAACGTACACTGAAACGTATGGTTGACCCATATATTAGATTTGCTAGGATGTTTGTGAGTCATCTTTGTGACTGCTTCGTTCTATGGAACATATGTGTGTCACAAAGATGTTACTGATAAATTTGTGTAAATTTTATAAGCGTTCCCATGGTAATCTCATCTCTTGCAGTATATCTTTTGGCTCTTAACTGGAATTCAATTATCATTATTGAATAGGCTGTTAGTCTTAAGAGTATAGTCTACCCAAATCACAGCTGTTGTAGGAGCTCTTTTGAAGAAGACATTTTCTGTGTAAATATCCATCACTACAGCAAAACTATACTAAGACACCTCGATGAAAATACTTTTCAAATACGAGGGAGTCTAGGGACTGCCTCACGTTCGTATCCGATAGGCTACCAGAAGTGCTGGTTAATTGTCAAGGGCAGTATGGGGAATACACAAAAATAGTATTAGGAAGGAGATATTTTCAGACAAGCACAGTGGGTCATAGATTATCCGAATAAACTGGCAAGATTTTTGAGAAACACGGTCCGCATAACTTAACCAAGCCTAGCTAGGCTAACCTAGCCTAGCTAGGCTGAATTTTTTTTTTTTTTTTGTAATTTCCGGCTGATTACAACATGTTAAGCTGTTAACAGAACTCAGGCCTATTTTATATATAACTGCTGGCTAAATCGGTAATAAAACTCAGAACCGATTGATCATCACTGCAATCGCCTAGGACAAGTGATCATTTTCCCCATGATTAAAGTACTTTAGCGCTTTAGCACTTCACAACAATGTAAAGTTTCCAATTTTTTTAACACCTTCATCCATATTTACGTCAGGTTGTCTTATTCTGGCGTAAAAGCACAATAAAATTCTATACAATCCGTGTGCACATAGGCATATTCTAATCCAAAAATATTTCCCAGAATATGAGGCACAATTTTGCAAAGTTATTTTATTTCCTAATATATTTGCCCTCAACTCGCAAGGATTTAATTGAAACTCTTCTATTAACATCAACATACAGTCTCTCTTGTCTTCTCTCTCTCTCTCTCTCTTGTTTTCTCTTTCATTTAAATTGCTTGTGTTTTTTTTAGGAATTTAGAAAAATGTTCTGTTATTTTTATAAATTTCCTTTAATTTCCTGTAAAAATGTTGCCCATTTATTTTGTGTGTTTTTGTGTTGTTTTTTGTTTTTTTTTTAATTGTTAAATTTTGTTAGCGATTATTTAACACAGGTTAATTGCTTTAAATTAATTATTTATTTTGGCCATTAACAAAAACAACAAAAACAGAAAACAAAAACAGAAATTCAACGATGCGTGCTTTTTGGCAAAACGAAAAAAAAATGTAAACAAACAGAAAACCATGGCGTACACAACAGTGTTGTACTACTGTTTAAAAAAAAAAGAAATAATAATTAAAAACAAAAGCAAGAATATAAACACTGACTGTTGTCTCTCAGGATAGAGGAGAGAGAGAGAGAGAAAGCAACAACAAATAACCCACAGGAATTTGTAAAAGTATCATGTACCACACAACAGAAACAATGTTCAAGAGAACGTTTTCTTTTTTTTGCCCATACTTTAAGCAAACAATAACAACAACAACACGAAGAATAAGAATTTGAAATATACACTGTATTGTTGTTAGTGCTATTGGTATAGTTGTTGTTGTTTTCATTACTTTATTATTGTTTTGCTTGTGTTTACTATGTTCTACTGCGTCTTCTTACTCGCTGTTGGTTCTTGTTTTGCCTTGTGTGTGACAAAAAGACCACATTTAACTAAAAAGAGAAAAAACTGTATATGTAGTTGTATTTCGTGTATGTGTTTCGTATTGCGTGCAAGATTTAAGAAAGACTCCTTTAGCAGCACTATAGTATGTTTTATTTGAGTGTATATGAGTGCGTATGAGAAAGAAGAAAAAAAGTAAAAGAAGATGAGCATGAATGTTGTTGATATGTGTTGAGTAGATTTCTTGCTGTGCTTGAAAAAGCCATTGCATTTAAAGGAATGAATTGTTGTTTCAAGTTTAAATTGTTTTTTTGTTTTCTTTTTGTTTAATTAACACCCAGGGAATGTAGTATTTTAAAGGCTTTGTTTAAAAAAAAATTTATTGTTTATTTTGAAGTCTTGTTGTTGTGAGTATGAATTAAAAATTAAAGTATTTGCGTGCTCTTGTGGCACGCACATGCCGACAGTGATTTTTATTTTCATGTTACTGATTTGTTGTTATGTTTTGTTTTGTGTTTTCACTTTTTTGAGCAAAAAAAAAAGGAAACAATGAAAGGAAGAAAAGTTCATTGCAAATTATTTTTTGTTTTTCGTTTGGTAGGCTTTATTATTTAAAAGTTTTAGGCGTTTTTAGTTTTTACAATGGTTTTTTAAAATAAAGCCTAACAATCGTTGGATGTGGGTGTAACTCCAGGTTTTTATTTTTGCAATCTAAACACACATGGCAACTCAATACAAAAATAAATTTTTTAGTAAGTTTGTTTAGAAAACAACCTCACCTTCATATGAAGGGTTATGCGTTTAGTGGTTTCAAAATTGGCAGCCTGGCAAGGCAAGGCGTAAACATTGTTAAAAGTTGTGATTTAAATGTGGGCACTTTTGCACCATTACAGACATATGGAAGTTGTCTTTACAACCTTTCAGCCAAAATTACGACCTAGCTTCTTAAACCATTTATGTTGTGTGTGTTAATTTTATACATGGGTGGCGGCGGGACCTACAGTTTAAAGTCTGTTCCGAATGACAGATTTTTTTGAGAATATTTTTCATGGCAATTATTTTTTTAACTCCCAGAGTTTTTGCCAGAACACTGTCGTCGAAAACATTTCGTTTAGTTGGAGTCGCCTGACCTGGGGTTTGAACCGTGGCCTCATGTCTAATAAGCCAACACACTACCTATTAACTACGACGACTTCAATCGATCTTTACGGGAAAAAATTGTACCAGAAATTGTCAAAATTCTTAAGAAATTGGTGGAAGAGAAGAGTCTAAAATGGTGCATCATTGCAATGTACACATGGACTGTAGGAAACATTACTTCTGTTAAAGAAAGTGTGGCGGATAATCCGAATTTAGCGTTTCCACAGCGTTCATAGCATTTGCGGCCTAATTTTGTGATCCATTAAAGCGTTTTTTGCAATTGCATTTGCATCTCCAACCATTCAAAAACACCAACTCATGCAATGATGAAAGCTGGCTGAGTACGCCCAAAGAAATAATTGCCTTTGATGGATAACCTTTTACTTACGAACGTGTATACTTCTCTAGCTGCTGCTCCTCTACAACAGGCTGCTTCTCTTTTTTCACTTCCTTCTCTCCTTCTCATTTCTTTTGCTATAATTTAGTTAATGTTGCTTTTCTCTCCCTGTGTGTGTGTGTATGTGTGTATGTGTCTTGAGTCTGTTGTTTCTTCAATTTAAAGTTTTTCAAAAGGGAGTTTTTTTTTTAGCAGAAAAAAAATATTTTTTCCATGCGTAGGTGTTGTGTTATGTTGTGCTGTGTTGTGTTATGTTGCAAGTTGCATGTGGGCATGGCTAAATCATTGCGTGTTGATCTTTGCAAGTTTCTTTATTGTTTTGTTGTTTATTTTTTTAATTAAAAAAAAATGTTGCTGATTTAGTAAAAATAAAACAAAGAATTTTTTAAAGTTCAACATTTTTTTTTTGTTGGTCTTGCTTTTAATGATTTATAATGACGTTTTTTGTAGTTTTTTCACTTTTTTTCTCCAGTTTTTATGTTGTAAGACATGATTTATACTTTAAATGTCAACTTTTTAAAGTTAGTTTCTTAACATAATGATCTATGAGCAAAAAGAAATCCATGTTAAAATTTTAAAAAAGGGGGATCATAAACAAGAGATTTTGAGAAAAATTTCCATTAAAGCCTAGAAAACTTGATATTAAGATTAATTTCAAGTGCACAAATATTGTTTGTGGTGTTGTTGGATTAATTTAAGCAAATTTCATAAGTTTTTGAAATCTGTTAGACTCTGTTCTCACTACAAATTTGTATAAAGAAGCTCGATGTGCCTCTCTAGGACACTACTGACAGTTAGTGCTTTCTTTTCTGTGGCGTCACAACGGGCCGCTATGCGTGCTCAAGTAAGCTTTGGTGTCAACCTACCTACCTACCTAATATTTTCTAAATTTTATTCCTCGATATCTTCGAAAATTTGGTATACGGAGGAGTTGCATGCACATTCCTGCTCAATTATTATTCACAAGTAGACACGTAAACTTCCTATGCGTAAATCAGCAGATATTATCACAGAGAGGCGCGGAATAGTGGCTACGATTTTCGGTCCGCTGTTTAACAGCACTATTCCGCACTAGTTTTAATATTCTTGAATGTGATTTAAACAACAATGATACTATCGGTCCCAGTGTTGTATAAAGTTTTTGTTAGTCCATGTAGTAGCACACCATATGCCATTCGCTAAGGAGATGTGTACTTCTTAACTGTTCTTAACTAAAATGGCAAGACTTTAAATATAAAATCTAATGTCCACAAACATTACTACCTCTGTCCTCCTTCCCATAAAATATTTTCTTAATTCCAACACAATACACTGCATGAGTAGGAGCCATCCCCTAAAAAAAGACATTCTACTTATAATTTGAAGGGAAACGCAAGGAATAAAAGTTACCAAGAAGAACAAGTTAGTTAAGGCAGTTAATATCGATGATTATTTGTATGATTATCTTTCCCTGTATATGCATCTCTTTCTCCTCACATAGAGAGGAGTGAAGATCTTTTGCTTCGGTCTACTTTTGCTACTAGCCAACGTATATTCGGTGCTCATATACGAAGACTAAGCCTTTTATATCATGATTTTTATACTGGTTGTAGTTATGATGAGAAGGTTTGAAGCTATAATTCGTTAGAGATGTCTGAGTTAGAGACGGACATCAACCTATCTAGTAGAGGGTACACTTTTGATCTTCCTCGAGCGATCTATGTATAACTTCTGCAGATATTTATCCATACATACAGTGATGACCTTATAATTAGAAACGATCTGGAACAGAGTTTTCTGGAGTGACGAATCTAAGTTTAATTTGTCCCAACCTAATGGAAAAACGTATGTAAGACGTCCTTCAAACAAAGCCTTTGATCCCAGGTACACAGTGAAAACTGTAAAACAAATTAACAAACATACATGTTGCTAAGTCGTTTCTAATTATAAGGCCACCACATAATTGTACATAATTGGCCATTACAACCCTTCAGTCAGGATTACGGCCTAGCTTCTCACACCACTCATGTTGTGTGTGTTAATTCTATACGTGAGTGGCGGGACCTACAGTTTAACGTCGACTCCGAACGACAGATTTTTAAAAAACTTTTTTATGGCAGGTTTATTTACTCTCAGAGTTTTTGCCAGAAATCTGCTTGAGAGGAAGTCGCCGAAGAAATATTTTTTTTTATTCGTTTTGATGTCTGACCTGTGGTACGAACCCGGGCTTTACGTCCAATAAGTCAACACATACCTACTAAACTACGGCAACTTCAGATATCTATCGTTGCCTGTAATTTGTACTACTACTCTACTGGCATTTGTCATACACGCTCGCTCCCACTATGCTTTGAAATTCTTATTTCCTATTCCAGCTACTTGAACGATTTTAAGGTGAATTTGCCGCCGACTCATCTTTGCCCCAACGCCTATTACGCCTACGAATCCTAGGAGATCCTAATCATACATTAGACTATCCAGGAATAACATATGATTGATTTCCGGGCTTTTAACAGGCCACTGTAGACTCAGAGTATAGGTTAGGTTAGGTTAGAGGACGTGTACTTGTCAATTAAGACAAATACAGTACCAGGAGGTCGAATTGACCCATTGTACAACGCCCTAGTTTCTCACACCACTTATGTTGTGTGTGTTAATTTTTATACATGAGTGGTGGGACCTACAGTTTAAAGTAGACTCCGAACGACAGATTTTTGACAAACTTTTTCATGGCAGAGTTTTTGCCAGAAATCTGCTGAGAGGAAGTCGCCGAAGAAATACTTTTTGTATTATGTCTTGATGTCTGGCCTGGGGTTCGAACCCTGGCTTTACGTCTAATAAGCCTGTCTGTCCTGTCTTTGTCTGGAGCCCAACGTGTAGATGCAATGACGAAGTAAAGGAATGATTGATCACATCAACGCATCCAAGAATGAAACACCGGGATAGGTATCATTGTCGTGGTTAACACCAAACAGCATCCTAAGGTTTGTCAAAGCAATAGGCTTGTAGGAAACATTATAAGGGTACCCTATATAGTATGTGGGGACATATAATAACCCGTATATCCACAGTATTAAGGTACATACCTGTTTAACTTGAGAATAATATGGAGTCAGTGCATATGAAGATGAAGATCTGGCAGACGTATACTCATGATATAATGGCCTGTGGTAATAGACTTAGAGTTGCCATTGTCCAGCTTTGCTTGTAAGCAGGAAAATGTTGAATAGCCTATCTGATCTGCGTTCTGTTGTTGTCTATGCTCTTTGGGATGCTGCACAGTTTCATAATAGTGGGTTGAATGTGAATAAGTTTTGCTGTGAAATTTGTTCATTCCTTTTTTCCTGTGGCATTTTTCCTTTTATTTTAACAGTGGACATGGCTATCATGTACCAGAATATTTATTTGGAAGGAGTATGAAGTCGCCGTAGTCTAGTAGGTAGTGTGTTGGTTCATTATACGTAAAGCCCGGGTTCGTATCCCAGGTCAGGCATCAAGACAAAATACGAAAAATATTTCTTCGGCGACTTTCCCTCAACAGATTTCTGGCAAAAACTCTGAGTAAATAAAATTGCAATGAAAAGTTTCTAAAAAATCTGTCGTTCAGAGTCGACGTTAAATTGTAGGGCCCGCCACTTACTTACGTATAAAACTAAAGCACACAACATGAGTTTCATGCGAAGCTAGGCCGAAATCCTGACTGAAGGGTTGTAAAGGCCAATTATGTATGTAAGTACATATGTATGTACGCATGATTTTTTTTAACAGTAGAGATTGCTGTCATGCTGCCACACTATTGATTTGGAGAGAGTTTGATTGCTTTTTTTGGTTAAATTTCTTAAAATTACTTTAAATTTTTTTTTAATTTCTTAATTATTTTTTCCATGTTTTCTTTTATATTTCTCTGTTACATTACGGTGTTATATTACAATGTTAGGAATATAAATTCGAAAATTCGATAATCTGTGTGAAATTAATTTATTATGCCTAGAAAATTAAATTCGATTTTAATTTTAAAAAATTCTTTTTTAATTTCTATAATTGCCCTCTTCTGCTTAGCTTATCTTTGATTTTTCTTTTTTTTTCAACACAATTTATTTCCCATCTTATATTGCATGCTGAGGTGGCAGCAGCAGCAAGCAGCTGCAGCAAAACAGCAAGCAGCAGCATATTTAATATGCCACATTAGCAAGGCAATTAAAATCATTATATTTTATAATAACAGGCTGACAGACAGACAGACAGATAAAAAAAGAATCCATTGCCGTGTGTATACATATGAGCATTTCAAGTGATGGACATAAACTATGTAACTTTACGCCTGATTATGGCTTGACTTGAGTTGTTGGTTTGAGTTGGCTTGACTTGGTTTGGTTATGGTAAAAATTAAAAAAAAATCCTTTTTATTTAATGGCTTGAAGGGGTATTATTGCAATCTATACCGTTTTTTTTTTGTTTTCTTTAATTTGTTGTTGTTGCTGTTGTTATTGTTATTATTTACTGATGTTAACAAGTGCCATGACATGATGTTTTCTTTTGTAGCTAAGTATACATCAAAAAAGAAACCAAAAAAAAAAAATTATCAAGAACTGGCCTTTATGATTACAAAGGCTACTGTTGCAGCTTTCATTTGAGTCATACCCAACATACACTCGCATCTTGCTTGTATTGAGGAGGAGAGATAATATGTTGAGGGATCAAGTGTGTGTCTGTGCAGTAGTGTGATGTGTTGATGATGACGATGACGACGATGATTATTGTCTTGTGTTCTTATGGCTACTTGCTGCAATGCCATGCAATATACTGTCATAAAAATCAATTATTATTAGAGTTTAAAGATTTTTCTTCAACTCTTTTTTTGTTTCCTTTTTTATTTCCGACTCTGACTGTTGTTTTGTTTTTGTAAACGTTGTTGTTGCTGCTTTTGCCACAACAATAACGAAACAAACAATTTAGGTGTCTCTATAGATGAGACAGGCGGGGCTGCATGAGCTCCATGAGCTAGCTGCCTGTGCATGCATGTCTCTTGTTTGGGGACTTGCCTTTAATATTTTAGTCTTTTACACACAGGCAATGACATTATGTCAATAATTTATTTATTTATTGTTTCTTGCATCGTTATGTCCTTTATATATGTATGTATTGTATGTATGTATACAAACGTTGCATGCATCATTCACAAAAACCTACATACTACTCCCAGCATGGCTTGGCAATCGCAATCACAATCACAATCGAAATCAAAATCGATTTGTTATAAAAAAAAGAAATTCTCAAGTTTTACTAGCGGCACGTAGCAAACGTTTGTATGATGATATTGCTAGCAATGATGCTGGTGCTGCTGCTGCTGCTGTCGATGATGATGATGAGAGAAAGACCGACAGCAAGTATACCTTTTGCTGTGTTGCAACAGCAACATCAACTTCTCGAGTACGTATAACTTTTTTTTTATATATGACACATGTTCTATGGCAATTGTACATGTGTAATGGCATGTATTCTCTGGTGAATATATTCTTCTGTTAAAATATTTTTGCAAAATTGTTTTATACTCCAAAAAAGAAAGAAAACCAGAAAACCATAGAAGAGTATCTTTATACGTTTTTTTCTTTTTCTTTCTTTGCCTTCATCTTCATCTTCATTTATTTCTTTTGTTTGATTTTTTGTGTAAAGGACGGAAGAAACTTTTTCTATTTCAATCTGTTTTTTCCTTTTTTCTGTTCATAAAAGATGGTTATTTAACAATTTGTTAAAATGACGCTTATTTTGTTGCAGCTGGAATTTTGTCTTCTTCTTCTGTTTCATGTTGCCAATTCGTTTAACTGTATGACAATTTGTTAACTTGATTATTAGCAATATATCATCATCATACCGCCATACAATCCATACAATAAGCTGTCACGGTTAAAAAGCTATTTCATTGGAAAATACAACATAATTGATTTTGATAATTATTTTTTTACAAAAAAAAGAAAAAAAAACACACAAACAGAAAGACAAACCTTAAAAAAAGAACAATAAAAAAAAGCAAAAGAAATTGTAAAAATATTTCTTTTAAAATTTCTCAAGATCTTCATTACGAAAAATTTTCAACACACAAATTAAAGGAATTATCAGGGATATTAGCAATAAATATCCATAAACAATTAAAATTTGGAAAACATACCAAAAAGCCATAAAAATTGTAAAATGAAAAATAATTAATTAATTTTTCTTTTGTACATGGAAAAATTAAGTTTAATTTTGTCTTGTAGATTCCCACTCAAATGCAGAATGCAAATCTCATCATAATGTTTTCTCAGGGTGTTGCCATATAAGTTTTTGGCTTTGTAGTTGAGAATTAATGTCCGCTGACTGTGCAAGTTGAAGCAATTCAGCGCTTAAAATATTTTGTAAGCATATGTTGGAGGTTTGAAGACGGCTTCTAATTTCCAAAATTCCTGACACATTGTATAAGCATTTGGAAAAGTTTTCTAGCCCTAGCTGTTAATTCGTCATTACAAGCTTTTAGTCAGTATTTCGATCTAGTTTCTCACACCACCCATTTTATCAATGAGTGGCGTACCCTACAGTTTAAAAGTCAACTCCGAACGACACATTTTTTTTTGTAAAACTTTTCATGGCAATTTTATTTACTCTCAGAGTTTCTGTCACTATTTTAGAGATCTATGTTCTCATCTTATACGTCAACTCAATACCTACTAGCCTAACATTATTTGTTTTTTTTTTTTGCTAAATTATTTTATCAAAAGGGGTGCACGTTTCAGGCTATGTGTACCGTACGCTTCGTCCATTATACAATCGCCATAATCGTTCTATCGAGAAGACTATCCGTAAAGTGGTAGATAAAATCGAGTCCACTGGTTCAGTAAACGATCGACGAAATGCAAGATCTGTCGAAAATATCGCTGATGTTCATAAAAGTATGCAGGAGACATCGAAGCAGTCAATTTTACGTCCATCACATGAAATCTTCCAATCACAGACCATAATTTGACGAATTTTTCATCCTCCGTACAAATCACCATGAATAATAAAATTGTTTTATCAGGCTATGTCCCGCATGCTTCGCCCATTATACAATCGCCATAATCGTTCTATCGAGAAGACTATTCGTAAAGTGGATCAGTAAACGATCGACCAACATCCGTATGTCGACGAAACGCAAGATCTGCCGAAAACATTGCTGACGTCAATAAAAGAAAGTAGGAGAAATCGATGCAGTCAATTTTACATCCATCCACAGACAATAATTTGTCAAATTTTTCGTCGTGGCTTGGTCATACATCCGTACAAAATTACACCGACTTAGGATCTAATGGTAAACGGCCATAGACAACAACGTATGTTCTTTGCATGGGCTCTGACGCTGGTAACTGAACGTAATTTTCAGAAAAAAATCTCTTCTGCCCATGAGGTCCGTTTCTGAATGCATGGGAACTTGAATAAACAAATTTGTCGAGTTTAATACAACACCACTGCACATGAGATACATACATATGTACATACATACATAATTGGTCATTACAACCCTTCAGTCAGCATTACGACCTTGTTTATCACACCACTTATGTAGTGTGTGTTAATTTTATACATGAGTGGTGGGACCTGCAGTTTAAAGTCGACTCCGAACGACAGATTTTTGAGAAACTTTTTCATAGCAGGTTTATTTACTCTCAGAGTTCTTGCCAGAAATCTGCTGAGAGGGAATCACCATGAATAATAAAATTGTTTTGTCAAAAGGAGTGCAGTTTTCAGGCTATGTGTACTGCACGCTTCGTCCATTACACAATCGCAATAATTGTTCTTTCGAGAAGACTATTCGTAAAGCGGTAGATAAAATCGAGTCCACTGGATCAGTAAACGATCGACCTACACCCGTATGCCGACGAAACACAAGATCTGCCGAAAACATTGCCGATGTCCATTAAAGAATGCAGGAGAAATCGAAACAGTTAATATTACGGCCATCACATGAAATTTTCCAATCACTGACCATAGGTTAGGTTAGGTTAGAGGACGTGTACTTGTCAATAAAGACAAGTACAGTACCCGGAGGTCGAATTGACCCATTGTACAATGTCCTAGTTTCTCACACCACCTATGCTGTGTGTGTTAATTTTGTGGGACCTACAGTTTAAAGTCGACTCCAAACGACAGATTTTTGAGAAATTTTTTCATGGCAATTTTATTTTACTCAGAGTTTTTGCCAGAAATCTGCTTACAGGAAGTCGCCGAAGAAATACTTTTTGTATTTTGTCATAATGTCTGGCCTGGGGCTCGACCCCTGGCTTTACCATAATTTGTCGAATTTTTCGTCGTGGCTTGGCAATATGACTTAAGATCTGATGGTAAACGGCCATAGACAACAACGTATGTCCTTTACATGGACTCTAGTGCAGCTGTTATGGTAACTAATCGTAATTCTCAGAAAAAATCTCTTCTGCCCAAGAGGTCAGTTTCTGAATGCATGGGAACTTGAATAAACAAATTTGTCGAGTTTAATACAACACCACTGCACATGAGATACATACATACATACATAATTGGTCATTACAACCTTTCAGTCAGGATTACGACCTAGTTTCTCACACCACTTATGTTGTTAATTTTATACATGAGTGGTGGAACCTGTAGTTTAAAGTCGACTCCTAAAGACAGATTTTTGAGAAACTTTTCATGGCAATTTTATTTACTCTCAGAGATTTTGCCAGAAATCTGCTGAGAGAAAGTTGCCGCAGAAATCCTTTTTGTATTCTTGTTTTGATGTCTGACCTGGGGCTCGAACCCTGGATTTACGTCTCATATGCCAAGACACTACCTACTAGACTACGGCGACTTCATCACAGACCATAATTTGTCGAATTTTTCGTCGTGGCTTGGCAATATGACTTAAGATCTGATGGTAAACAGCCACAGACAACAACGTATGTCCTTAACATGGACTCTGGTGCAGCTGTTATGGTAACTGAACGTAATTTCCAAAAAAAAATCTCTTCCGCCCATGAGGTCCGTTTTTGAATGCATGGGAACTTGAATAAACAAATTTGTCGAGTTTAATACAACACCACACTGCACATTAGATAAAAAAAAACATTTAATGCATTCCACAGAAGTCACTGTTTTATATCGCTTTATATCTGGTGGCGTCATTGGTCCATATTTCTTTAGCCAGGCTATAACTGTCAACGGAGAGCACTGTAGGTTGATGATTGGGTGATCTGGTACTTGCCACACACCTCATGCCACGTTGGATATTCTATACAAGCTGTTTAAAGGCATTTCATTTCACATGGATGTGATAAGAACTGGCCATCGTGATCATCGTTCAAATTGACTCCCGTTAAGAGTTTTTAGGGGTGAAGTCGCCGTAGTCTAGTAGGTAGTGCGTTGGCTTATTAAACGTAAAGCCAGGGTTGGAGCCCCAGGCCAGACATCAAGACAAAATACAAAAAATATTTCTTCGGCGACTTCCTCTCAATAGATTTCTGGCAAAAACTCTGAGAGAAAAATAAAATTTCAATGAAAAAGTTTCTCAAAAATCTGTCGTTTGGAGTCGACTTTAAACTGTAGGTCCCACCACTCATGTATAAAATTAACACACACAACATGAGTGGTGTGAGAAACTAGGTCGTAATCCTGACTGAAGGGTTGTAATGACCAATTACGTATGTACCACTGCACATGGGATACAATAGCATTCAATGCATCCCACAGAAGTCACTGTTTGATATCGATTTTTTTTTGGTGGCTTCATTGGTCCATATTTCTTTAGCCAGGCTATAACTATCAACGAATAGCACTGTAGGTTGATGATTGCAAACATTTTGGTGCTGGTTTTAACACCACGGCTCTACATGCCACACAGCTCATGCCACGTTGGATATTCTATACGAGCTGTTTTAAGGCATTTCATTTCACATGAATGTGATAAGAACTGGCCACCGAGATCATCGTTCAAATTAACTCCCGTTAGAGTTTTTTGTGAGAGTTTTTCTTAAGTCGCAGTCGTATGTGAATAAGCCACAAACCACATAGAGGTGATGTGAACTGGCTAACGAGATCGTAAGATTTGTCGTCGTTAGAATTTTTCTAGTGGGGTTTTCTTAACTTGCATGAACAATAGTCAACAAAGCCCATGCTATGGATCAAATTCAGCCTAAATTATGCACCAGAGTTATGAAATATTCTACATTTCTGATAGACTCCGCCCAATGAAACTGTGGCGGACATTTGAAACGATGTTATATTCTTTACATAGTGGTCTCTTTTAAATGAATAAAAAATTTCTGTTGTATTTAAAGATAATGATACGCAGAGCCTCATAAAAGACCCGATATAACGATTTCTGGTTTTAAATGAACAATTGTGCCACAATACGTATTAAGACAGATGTCTCTCTCGATTAATTAAATTGAAAAAGCTTAAGAAAACCTATGACAACCTTGTTTATTACTTTAGAATGTTCATGCCTTTTTAAACCTTTCTTTTATTCGCTTTTGTCTTCCTTACGAAGTCTTGAATTTAATAAAACAGAAAAACTTTTTATGTAAATGTGAAGTGAAAAAATTCTCCTATCTTTCTTTTTTTTTTTTTTGTTGATAATTTCTCTTTTAACAACTAAAGAAAATATACTTAAACTCTCAACAGCAATAAGGATCCGAAGAAGAAAAAAATCCTGGCAAATGAAAAAAATTCAAGCTAAACTGATGCATAAAAAAGAAGACGATGTAGAAATAGACTAACAGGCCATATAAAATCTAACAATAAACATTAGGTTTTTTCCATTTTTCCATATTTCTATAGAATGAAAATTGCAACAACAACAAAAAAAAGTGCATCAAACGACAATCACTTAAGCAGAGAAGCAAAGGCAAGAATCTGAGAGGCAGAGAGGCAGACAGAGAGAGAGAAAGAAAGCAAAATATTTTAATATAAAATCAGATAAAACTATCTAACTCTGGTGACTAAAGAAGTAAAGAAATGAATTCCATAAATGCATATACCACACACACACACACCACACAAACAACCACATACATATCTTACCTATACACTTCCATATTCTCCTACAGTTTCAGGAAATAAATGGTCACTTGATTGTTTATACTCAAGCAACGAGAGAGAGTATGTGTGTGTTGGTGTATGTATTTTCTGTTCTACTCTCCTTTTGTGTATTTGGCCATTATGACCAAAGAAATCTTTTTAACGTTTTTTTTTATTCATTTTATTTTTATTATAAACGCTTATAACTCTCTCTGTGTGATGGACAGTATGGCCAACTAACTGACTGACTATCTTGATGCCACTGCTACCATAACTGTTAAGAGTGGTGCCTCCTCTTCTATGCGAGCGTTTGTCTAATGAAAAAGAATGAAAAAATTCCGGAAAAAAAGTGCAAAGAAAATGAAAAAATATCGTTTACGTTTAGCTTTACTATCTCTCGACCATATTTGGTGAAAGAGATTGAGGTAAAGAAAAAAAAATTCGAAATAAATCCACAGTCCACTATACAGTCAATTGCAAAGGGAATAGGGACTGCTAGAAATTTCACCGAAAAAGAAAAAGCATTCGAAGAAGAGGAAATTAACTATAAGAGTCCGAACTATCGGCATTCACTACACCTAAGTCAAGCGCTCACCATTAAGGGGCGACAACCGTTTATGCTATAGGAAATCTGTAGCCGGTACGAACTTCTTTAACTTCTTTCAGTTTACTACGCTGAGTACAATTATATCTCGTACAGTATCCCTCCCAAAATATTAGTATCGCGTCTTACAAAAGCTGGGTAATAACATGAAAAAGGTATTCCATCTGAACGCCAATACGGTTCAGAGGTACAAGTAAGGTGGAGTGTCCCATAGAGAGTTCATGCCTTTATTCTCATGGTTTTCCCCTCATCTAGATTATCCCGGAGTATCTCAAAAATTCTTTCTACTGCTTCATTGTTCTACGATAGTCGATGTAATGTTTCTGCCTACTTTTGCAGCCTGGTTTTCAATGCATCAACAATCACTGAGTTATCAAAGTCTAAGTCGTGTAATACTTTACCTCCATTTGCTAGATTATTTTAATTTAAATCTTTAAATCCCTACTTGTCGAGTTTACCTTTCTCTCAGATCATACACACATACCTACGCTTGTAATAACATATTATGGCGTGTTGACCGGTGGCCTAGTTTGGCTTCTGCTTCTTCTCTATAGAGAATCAGTCCAGTTCCATATCCGTGATTAATACCATCAATTTCCTACGTGCAGCTATATCATGGTTCTGTTTGGCCAAGAATATCAGTAGATATCAAGGATTCCAAAACAGCTTTCGTTATGATCGGGTAACCTTTAGGACGAGAGATATAGCCGACGAATTTAACTTCTTATAAGTACAAAAGAGTGATCTATACAAATTGGTAAAAATTCGATCAAATTTAGAAAGGTGCGCTTTTCAGACCTAGTGGGCACGATAGCTATTGGATCAAGGATTACAAAACAGTTTTCATTACGGTGGGGTAACCTTGAGGACCGGAGATATAGCCGACGAAGCTAGTTATTTTCTTCGAATGAGCAAAAGAAGGTGCTCTATACAAATCGAGCTAAATCGGATAAAAATGGACTTGTGTGTTAAATGGACTTATAGAGCTGGATAGCCATGGTATCAAAGATTCCAAAAGAGGTTTCCTTACCGTCGGGCGTTACATGGGACCCCGGACGCCATAAAATTTGGGCAAAATGCTCATATTGCGGTTTTTTCGATTTCTTACATTTTTGTTGATGACTGGCATTTTAGGCGTCAATGACTTGCATTTTTCCGGTAGATGATTTGCATTTTTTGGTTGATGATTTGCATTTTTTCTGGTCGATAATTTGCATTTTTTGGTTGATTTGAATTTCTTGGTCGATAACTTGCATTTTTTTCTGGTCGATAACTTGCATTTGTGTTTTCGTATTTTTTGACGTTAAAATAGTATGTACGATTTCAGTTATTGCCAGAATGGCGCAACATATCTGGCCAAAGCTGGATAGAGGGCAAACGAAAAGTTTGCTTTAACTTTGAAGTAGTATGTTACGTACATATGTTTTTGGAATCAATACTGGGCATTGCATTATGGGCATTCATGAACAGCACTTTCGTCTTAGACACTTGAAAAATGCTTCCCGCAAGAGCTGTCGTAATGAGGAAGAGAACGAAACTGTTAATTACCTGCTGTAGAGTACATAAGCAGCATTTTCTGGGAGGAGAAAACTGAACCTTGGGAACCAACTATTAATATTGGGCATTAGCAGCCTAACTTGCTTCAACATAAGCTTCGAATAGTTAAGAAACTAGGGGCAAATGAATCTTATTTTAGTACTTAACTACTTTGTGTTCTTTCTAGCATTATAACGGAAGCCTTTACTGTAAAATGTTTTTACTCACACACTACTTTGCTTTCTTTTTATTTATTTTCACTCATAAATTAGACAGAGATAGAGAAACAGGAGAAAACTGTGGTAAAAAAGTTGAACTCTGGATGAAAAGCCTTTTTCTATGCAATTTCATGTTTTTTTCTGTTTTTTTTTTTTTTTTTTTTTGTTTTCAAATCATTTTATTGAAGTCTTATAACATCTGAACATTTTTTTTCTCCGGGCCTATGTTGTTTTTATATGGTTTTATGGACATGACCATTCATGTTTAGTTTTTGCTGTCTCCTCTTCCTGTTCATTATGTGTGTGTGTGTGTGTGTGAGGCCTTTATAGATAATGATTAAAATAATGAAGTTTGATATGAAATTGAAGTTGGCCAAAAATGAACACAACAAAGCCAAGTAGTGGGAAAGAGTTTTTTGTACTCTAAGCATTGAGATGATGCTGCTGCCTAGATAGGGAGAGCAGACAAAGAAAAAAATCTAATGGCTAGCCTAAGTTACTTTGTTGTTGTTGATGATGAGATGAGCCAGCCTGTTGTGTCTAAAAGTATAGTGAGGGTCTTGTTAAGTTTAACTCGAGAGGTCAATATTGCAAATGCATGATGGCCAATTTAAGATAAATTCCAAAAACAAAACAAAAATGGCTCCTAAGAGAACATCTCATTTTTTTCTCTTGTTGCTGTCTAAATTAAAAATATAAACAAGATTTTTTTTAATCAGATTTTATAGCTTAGTTTTAAGCCTTTCTTTTTTTATCAAAAAAAATTTTAAATTGAAAACATAATTTTTCCTTCTTTTTTAAATAAAAACTAATTTGTAATGTTTTCTTTCTCCTTCTCTCTTTTTAGGTATGTAAAGTTTTTGTACTTTTTTTAAAAACAAATTGATGACAAGAAATACATGCAATTTTACACACATGTAAGGATACATACATACATAGAACTGACAGGATGAAGTTATTTCTGGTTATGGTAAGGATATGTGAATGAGCCTGATAATGTAATGCAAAGTAATATTTTGAAAAAGTTTTCTTCGTCTTTCTTTTTTTTGTGTTTCACAAAATTTCAATAGTTTTAAAAGGATTTACATACTGTCAGTTTTTTTTATACGAAGAAAACTGCGTGAATAAGATTACATACGTATATTGCACACAGAGTAAATCATTTTTAAGTTTTTTTTCTCCATACTATTAATGTGATTAAAATTGTGAAGAATAGGAAACAAGTGTTTAGTTTTTATATTGAAAACTTTCTTTCGAAATTAATTACATTTTATACGAGGGTAGTTTGATATAGAAATTCATGTGCTATGCTTATTTTAAGATGCAAAGTATATTCATCATTAAGATTTGCTCCAACTTTCACAGTAGTAAACTGATCGCTATTCATTTGCTCTTATTGTGAATAAAGAAATACTTTTCACTTTTGAAACAATTGGGTTTTGATGGAGCCTAGCACTGAGTCACAGATAAAAAGAGAAAATATTTTTTTGCAGTGACGCATGTGGAACTCTAGTACAGAAGTTCTTTTTATATGCAATCTTGTTCAAAATTTTGTTCAATGTTTAGCTTCAATACAATCAAATCAATACGGTTAGGCTCTTACCATTTTCGTTGTTTAAAACATTTTGCGTCAGATCAAACATCTTGTTTGTTAACCCTTTGGACTCGGCACCGTAGCGGACTTTACCTACCTTTACCTACGTACATCCTTGAAACGGTATAATTTTAGAACCAAGTAAGGAATTGTGATGAAATTTGTTTTATATGAATTTGTGGTCATTGAAGAACCGACGTTTCAGTACGAATTGAGATCTTGTATATTTCTTCTCTCGGTTATCGGATTTCTTTATTATCGTATCAAGTTTCCCACTTCATTGGGCCACACCCAAGTAGCTTCGGGCGCCTAATCCACCATATCTACAAATTGCTCAACGGATCAGAGAAGTGTAATGTCCGTCGTGAACGCACTTCGCACGTTCCTTTTCGACGTGTAGAACGGACGATTTATTTATCATGCATCTTGTTAATTTTATCACATTTCGATAAAAAAAATTTGTGCAACAGAAAACTACAGGAGAACACTTGTTTCTTAAAAAATTGCGGTTGAATAAGTTCATTGTCCGTAATCGCTAACAAACTATCATGTCCCCTCAGAGGGGACAACCGAGTGATATGCTAAACTTACGTTGTCCCCTCAGAGGGGACAGCCGAGTGGAACGGGTTAAAGTCCAATTGTTCGGTACGTTTATTATCTTCTCGCCTATTGCAGCGTCAAGAGAGAATGATGATGTCAATTTGGCACAAAACTCGTCTAACTAACAGTTAGCGGATATGCCAATAAGAGATATGTACATATCGAGATAATTAAATGTCCATTGGGTGATCAAAAACATCCTGTTGTTCGAGTTCGATCGAGCAGTTGGAACATATAGGAATAGGTATGAAGGAGACTAAGCTCTTTTGTGTGAATATCTATTGGCATGTTCTCTGATACAACTGCAAATGCCTCAACGGACATAGTCGTACATGCAAAAAAAGTTCTTCACGCTAAACGTCTATTAATCTGTAGTACCTGCTATAGTAGTCGCCGTTGCCTATCAGGTAGGTTCGAACCGCACGTCAGACATCTGAAACAAAACGAAGAATGAAAAAAAAGTTTCTCAAAAAAATCTGTAGTTCATAGTCGACTTTAAACTGTAGGTCCCGCCACTCATGTATAAAATTAACACACACAACGTAAGTAGTGCGAGAAGCTAGGTCATAATCCTGACAGAAGGGTTGTAAAAACCATTTATATATGTAATGTATGTTGCAAAAGTGACCACGTTCAAATCACAACATATACCAGAGGCCAACAATGAGTACTCAAAACGATGAGTAGATTCGAATCATACTTTCATAATTTTTGATACTTATACGCATTCATACTTATTTTAATGTCATACTCATACTAATCATATTCAAAGTTTGAAATACTCATGGTACTCATACTTAGCGATACGCATGGTGTTAATGATTTCGACTCTCCATGACTCATCGTATACACGAATCACAAAATAAGTATGTTTCGCGTACGAACACTACAATACTCACAAAAAGGTTGTGTGTTTGCTCTGCTTGCTGTCTTTTTCTTTTTTCGAATCACTCGAATCATTTGTGAGTATTATAAGTATTTTTCTAAATTTATGAATCTGAGTGAGCAGGCGTATGAATCAAACATAGTTCGAATGTTATGAGTTTGATGTCAACGTTGAACTCATACTCATTGCAACTTGTACTTATAAATCAATGTTGTACTGAGTACGAATGAATCAGAGTAGTTGGATTTCAATACTGTTGACTCACTCATACTCAAAATTTCATGAGTACTTATGAGTAGCGAAAAAGCGATTCATTGCTGGTCTCTGGTACATACATACATATGTATCTGCCGCATACAGTGAATATACGCTTACTAGTGCTGCGCGGAATAACCCAAAGTACAACTATTCAAAAAAGCTGCCGTTTTTCATCGCTAGGATCAATTTGGCGTATAACATTAGCCCCGTAACAATTATTACGATAAGATATTGTACTACATCTGTGAAATTATAACATAACCTATACATAGCTTCTAATGCCCTACAATATGTGCCCTTATCGATACCGCTTTTGTTTTTTGTGGTGCTTAGTCCAAACCAACACTATTCAGTCATTCAGACAAACTCATGCTTCAGCACTATTGCACTTTGCTTCCAGAATTCCAACTGTTGCATAGAACGTTGACAATATTAAGGTTTACGCGCTCCGACTATTAGGCTATGCCTCTTTGGTTGACCTCAGCCACTAACTACAACACTGAAGCTTACTCTCTCTGACGATGGGACTATGGGGACAACATTGTTTTGGTTGACCTCAACTATATTGTCCGCATAGCCCCATCGTCAGAGAGAGTAAGCCTCAATGTTGTAGTTGGTGGCTGAGGTCAACCAAAGAGGAAAGCGTAAACCTCAACATTGTCAACGTTGTACGCAACCATCTCCAGGTGTCTACTTGAGGCTAGCTCCTCCAAAGCCTTCCGTCATTTTTATGATGTACACTCTGTCCTCAGTACTAAGTGTCGCTGTGCTAACAGTAAATACATATACAGTCACACAGATAATTATACGTACCCCCATAAAAATAATTTTTTTTAAATGATAACATATGGACGAGTAAACTGATTTTTGCGCCAAATTTTTTGTTTTCCGTCACAGCCGAACAAATTATATTTGTTCTCATCACTAAATATTAAATTCGCCCAAAAATCAGTTGACTTGTCCATATATTATTGGGCGAATTCCAATCGTGGCTTTTTTCTCGACACTCGTCTGTGGAAACCGTTCTTTCTCAAAACACTGCGAACTGTTTCGGAATGCACAATAACACTTTCCGGGATATTTCGTATTTCTACGGCTGTAGTCCTAGGATTTTTATTCACAATACCTTTTATATACCGGGCTACCCTTAGAGAAATTTTATACGAAATATACGTCGTACGTATAATTTTCTGTGGTGCAATATTGGTTTTAAGCAAACTGCAGTCACAAATTCATAAATTTTGGGAATCATTTTTCTTTATTTAAGTAAATGTGTCGTTACAGACGCTAATATAAAGAAATTTTAGATTAGAAGTTCATTACTTTTTAAAAAAATGATTTTTAGGGGGGATACGTATAATTATCTATGTGACTATATGTATGTATAGCCCTAGAATTTGTTTCACGAAGATCTCAGCTATTATTTTGGACATTTCTTAACTTCAACTGCTTGGATAAAATTCTCTTGACGCTGCTTCGTCATGTACTCTTCTCTTCATTCGAATACTGTATCCTAGAAGGTAAATTCTTTCCTTTATTTTTGTTATAAAACTGGAATTGAAAAATGTTTTCGTTACTGTTTAATTAACAAGGAGGGCCAATGTACTAAAAAAGGTACCCTTTTGTGTAAAAAAGAGACGAAAATTAAAATGAACTCTACCTCAGACAACAAAAGTAGTATAATTTACCTTTTTGTATGATTAGAGCCTTTCCAGTTTTTTTGTCATAAAAACAGAATTGAAAAAAGTTTTCGTTACCGTTTAATTAACAAGGAGGGTTAACGTACTAACGTACTTAAATAGTACTCTTTTCTTTAATAAAGAGACAAAAATTCAAATAAACAGTATAGAAGACAAGAAAAGTACTATAAAAAAGTACTTTTTTTCTGTAGTAAAACAAGGTACAGAACCAAAGGACGAAAATTTATTTTTTTTTGTGATGAAAATCAACAATATTTACGACAACGAAAGAAATGTCTTTCATAATGACTAAAAAGTACTCTTTTTGCATAATACATATAAAATGAGGAAAGTTCTAAATTAAGTATTAAAAACGCAGTTTTTTATATTGCGTACTTAAAAACGTACTTTTTTGTATAACAAATGGAGTAACATCAAATGCAACAGTACCTAAGGCAATAAAAGTACTAATAAAAAGTACCTTTTTATATTAAAGATAGGAAGACAATAAGTGTATTAAAAAGTACTTTTTAATATAATTAATATGTCATTAAAGGTACCCTTTTGTGTAATAAAGATAGGAAAATTCGTACCTTAGGGAACAAGAGTACTATAAAAAAGTACTTTTTTAAATAATTAAGTATTTTTTGGTACTATTTTACTGTAATTTTAAGTATTTCCAAGGATTTTAAACCTTTTTTCCATATGTGTCTTGGGTTCAACAAACGATTTTATTATTTTCTATTTGAAAACGTATTTTTTTTTACTCCATTTTCTAACAATTTCAAAAAACTGAAAAGAAATTTTATTTTTTCGTTTTTTTTTTTAATTTTAAAAGAATTTGAAAAATTCTTTTTCTATTGCAGGCTGCAGTCATTTTTTTTAATAGAATTTAAGCAGCAAAGTGAAGAAGATCTTGTTGTGTGTAGTAGCGTCATGCTCATTTGATACTGTGTTACTGCGTATGTATAGGAAATTGTAAATATATTGAGGCGAGGGAGGCTGTGTAGTTGTATTTAATAAAAGCAATTTACGTTTTTTGCCTGAAGTATAGGAGTATAGTGAAAGAGGCAGGGTAAAGGGGGCGGGGGGAGCTTGAGTTATATTTCAATGGGGGTGTAAGTTTCTTCTTCTTCTTTTTTTGCATGCTTTCGGTTTTTGTATTTAAATTGCAGTTTATAATCAACAACTGCATTCAATGTACACTTTAAGTACATTCACCTAAATTTGCAAAATTTCTTTTTGTTGTTGTTGTTGTTGCTGTTGCAAAATGCATATTACAGCGTTAAAAAAATGCAAAACATAAAAAAAAACTGAACTGAAAAGAAAAATAATATTATTTTATTCGAGTGGAAAACGTGGTAGGGGCAGGGTTTATAAGAGGGATAAATTGAGGAGAAAAAAAAAGCTCATGCAACTGCACACACAACTATACAAGTGTATACTGTAAGTATATGTATGTGAGCCAGGATTTAAGTCTCATGAGTGTAAAAAGAAAGAGGAAGAAAAAAATTGTCGCTTTTGTTGTATATGACTATAAACGTTGCAACAACGAGCCATCAACAACAGTTGTTGCAAAAATACTAACGCACGCCACTACATGGTGTTCGGCGGGTAGTTGCTACTGCTGCTGCTACTGCTACAGTAGCCTGGTAATGGTATTGAAGATGGTTTTTGGGCTGTGTGTGCCACCCTTAATACAAATGGTATTTAAAAATGGTTGCAAGTTTAAATAAATGTTGCCACTGTTGTGTTTGTGTATAGATTTACAAAAGAGCTTATAACAGCAGAAAAATCCAAGCGTAAAAAAACGAAAAGAAAAGCTCTTGCTGCTACTGCTGCTGCTACAGTTTATGGCAATGTTTCCACACCAAATTCATTTCATTTCTTGTTGGTTTTTTTTCGTTTTTTTTTTGGTTTTTTCTTAAGCTTAAGTTTTATAATAGAGTGATACCATAAACCATAGTGCAGGGGAGAGGGGGGGAGTGGTAAATATATAAAGATTGCCTGCCTTCAGTGCGTTGTTTGGGTCCAAAGAAAAAAAACCTGCGAAAAACCATTTTATTTACCCCAGCCAAGCAGTTTTCTTATTTCGTTACACAAAACTCCAGCACCCCTTCCCCTTTATTTCTCTTTTTATTTTAATATTTTTGGTCTCAAAAAAAAACAATAACAAAATAACGAAAACACTTAAACTACTGCCACTACTGCTACTCTACGGCTACCCGCTTACACAGTTCATCGTCGGTATTCTTTTTTCGCGTAAAAAAACTAAAAAAAAAAATTCCATACTTACTCAGCCCTCCATTTTATATTCAATAATGGAAGTTAAACTATAGAAAAGGCTAGTGACGTGAAAGGGGAGGATGAGATGGGGATTGACAAGAAAATAAAGTTTTTCCTGGTTAATGTTTAACTAGTTTAAATGTCAGCCAGTCAGTCACTCAGTCAGTCAGTCAGCCAGCCAGCCAGTCATATTAAATAATATTTGCAGGACCTCAATGTATAGTCAGTCGTCTACTACAGTATACAAAATATTCTCTCTATGGAAAGAAGTTATCAAAACCAAAATAAGAAAACAAAAAAAAAACCAGGGCGACGTTGTAGTAGCAGCGAAAAATCGTGCCAATGACATTTACAGACAGTCATTATAATGACCGGGTGTCTGCAACTTTATTAAGGCACAAAAAAATATAACAGTGGAGGACAAAAAAAGTTTCTTTAAAAGTGGTCAGAAAAATATTTTCTTAAAGCATAAGACACTATTATTGTTTCATTGTTGGCCGGTATTACTCAACCATTGTGATAGTTTTCTTTAGATGTGGATTTTATCTTTAATGCCTCTAGCTAGAGTAGTTATAACGAGTTTGAGGGCGTAAAAATCTTTCTGCCAAGTGCCAGACAATGATAGCAGGGATATCCTTGTTCTTTATTACAGTTTTTGCAAAAATCTCTGTAGAATATTATCAGCTCTCTGGCTCTCCGGTTTATGCCTACGGGTCAGAGCACCGTTACGGCTACTATAAGGTTCCTTAGAGTGATTCTGGGTACATCTAATGCAAACCATAACCGCCATCCACTTAATTTATTTTTTGTAATTTTTTCACCAGATTCCTTTCGTTTTCTATAAGGAGCATAAGTCTTGTCACAAACGATCTCTCGTAAGATAACATAATGTAATTGGCCATTATAACCCTTCAGTCAGGATTACGGCCTAGCTTCTCACATCACTCATGTTGTGTGTGTTAATTTTATAAATGAGTGGTGGTACCTACAGTTTAAAGTCGACTCCGAACGACAGATTTTTGAGAAACTTTTTCATGGCAATTTTATTTACTCTCAGAGTTTTTGGCAGAAATCTGCTGAGAGGAAGTCGCCGAAGAAATACTTTTTGTATTTTGTTTTGATGTCTGGCCTGGGGCTCGAACCCTGGCCTTACGTCTAATAAGCTAACACACTACTTACTAGACTAAGGCGACTTCATCTCCGCCCTTATATAATTGTAATTACTTTGTTTGGCTTTAGTTTCATTAATCAGGTTTTTGTCAACTCTGCCGATTATTAATCTACTGAACGGAGGTTCTAGAATAACAGGCTTGCCATCTATCGTTGTCTACAATTTAAATTCTCTTTGCTACTCAGAGATGCCGCTTGGCTTACCTTTCTAAAGTTCCCTCTGGACATCAGGGCTTGGTGATATACTAGGGTATACTACACATCGACGCCTCCATTCTATAACGTTCTAAGTGTATTTAGAACGTTTTTAATGTTCTTGCATTTTTAAATTCTACGTTCTCTAACTTAAATACGGTCAAAATTTGGTTAAGATGCGCCGATCCGTTCCGAAGTTATAGGGAAAAATCTACTTCGAATACCCATATAGTCGTATGTCGCGCGAAAACTTTGAAAGCTCATAACTCAAAACACACTTTTCCGACTTAGAATGTTATAGAACGGAGGCGTCGATATTTGAAGTAAAATGAAGAGACTTTATTTTTAAAATTTTATTAACCATGGCTTAAATATCCAGGAATCAATGCCACGTTATGATTTCTAAGAGTTTCTCAAGATGGGTTTACATACAGCTGGCGCGAATGTTATTCTGCGTATTTACATATAACGCTTCAGATTTGTCTCTCCCTTTTAAAAAATGGTTTCTTACTTAATTACTTATTTAATTAGTCATGACAACCTTTTAGTCAGGATTAGAAGCTAGCTTCGCACACCAACCATATGGTGTGTTATAATTTTTTTCCATGGGTGACAAATTTGTGAACCTTTTTATGGCAATTTTATTTACTCTCAGGGTATTTGCCAGAAAAGAAAACCGCTGAAGATATATCTATACCAGTGTATGCATTTAAGTTTATGATTATCGTACGTAGAGCTGAACTGGCCACTAAAATCGTCCAATTTGTCACCATAAAACTTATTCTTGTGAAGTTTGCAGGTGTCTCTAAATAAACCATAAAACACGGCGGTCCTCAAAGCCAACACAGCCGATGGCTTTTGATCAAATTCAGATTTATTTATGCTTCGAGTCATGGAAAATTGAAGAGAAACCCTTCAGTCAGGATTACGACCTAGTTTCTCACACCACTTATGTTGTGTGTGTTAATTTTATACATGAGTGGCGGGGGACCTACAGTTTAAAGTC
This sequence comes from Sarcophaga variegata, assembly GCA_932273835.1. Lineage (NCBI taxonomy): Eukaryota > Metazoa > Arthropoda > Insecta > Diptera > Sarcophagidae > Sarcophaga > Sarcophaga variegata. The sequence continues at coordinate 12,485,800 of OW026362.1, forward strand.
GACTCCGAACGACAGATTTTTATAAGAAACTTTTTCATGGCAATTTTATTTACCCTCAGAGTTTTTGCCAGAAATCTGCTGAGAGGAAGTCGCCGAAGAAATACTTTTTGTATTTTGTCTTGATGTCTAGCCTGGGGCTCGAACCCTGGCTTTACGTCTAATAAGCCAACACACTACCTACTAGACTAAGGCGGCTTAATCTCACACACGCTTTGTTTTATTAAGATTTAGATACCAAAGCCTGTAGCCACGCAATATCTTAAACGAACGTTTACAAAGGGAATGCGCGGAAAACCCCTCTTGAGTAGGATATTTGAAACAGTACTAGATTGGGCTTTCCCTGAGGATTCCAGTCTATTTTCTTCCAAGTATCTGCAGTGGATGGTGGCCTCGTCACGCCTGTTTTCGATAGCAAGATTTTGATGTAGAGAAAGTTAACATATCTTGACACGGGCTAAAGATCGCAGGAGCAGTTAAGAATTAATGGTTTGCCTTAGTTAAAGGTCTGGCCTATGCACCTTATAAGAAAAACAGGAATTTATTTATTTTTACATGCCCGCTTTAAAAGGGCGTGGCATTTCAGAAATTAGAAAATTTTCTAAATTTTTAGAAAGTTTCAACGAACTGTCTACAAAATAGTTAAGGATTGTGAAGTAAAAACTTGGGAAACTGTTTGTTAACGCCCCTTTAAAAGGGGCGTGTCATTTTCAAAACTGTTTTAAAAATCAACAAAATTTTGAAGTTTACTTTAGTTCAGGCTATACACTACCCCGTATAAATATTTAATTGGAAAAATTGCATTTTTTTTTTCGGTCTGCTGCAAAAGGGATGGGATGAATTGGGACAGACCCCCTCCCCCACACCCATTTACCGTATCTACAGTATTGTGTTTACACTTACTTAGCATATAAAATATTTACATAAAAATTGCTTTTACTTTTGGTATTCGTTTTTAGTTGCACTTACAAAGCATACAAAAAAAAGGAAATCACAAGAAAAAACCCCAGAGAATCTGCACTTTTTTACCGCTAAAAAAGCAAAAAAAAAAGAAAAAATCATAAAATTTTATCAGCCAGTAAAGGCTGCTGAGAGACAGGCAGACTACTGCTGACTGGACCACCTTGCAACCAACAACACCTGTATTTATGTTTATATTAAAACAAAAGTTGTTTTTGTTTTAATTTTTCTGCTGCTTTTTGTACGTTTTGTTTTTGTAAATTTATATTGGAGATCATAAAGGGTGGTCCCAATGTGCGGCTGTATTTGTTTGAAAACTTAAATATTTCAACGTGGTTAGTTTAACAGGGCATTGCTATTATGATAGTTGTTGTTGTTGTTGTTCTTGTTTTTTTGAGTAAGTTTTCCTAGCCTTATTTGGCAGTTGGTTAAGTATTCTTCTTGTTGTTGTTTTTCTCCTGTTGTCCTAGGTTTGACTAAATGGCGGTGTGTTGTTGTTTATTTTTGCTTCAAAATAGGATTTCCGCCTTAAACTGCGTGACAAAATGACTTGATGCAACAGACAATAACTAACAGACCAACGCCATCACCACCACCACCACCACCACTATCACTACCACCATCACCTTTAGTTGTAACATAAACTTATTAAGGCATGCAAAAGGAGAAGGAGTGCCTTAAGTTTGGTGTAAAATAATGGTGGAAACCATTGCTTGCTTTTGCTGGCTGTGTATAGTTTTTTACCTGTAGTTTTTGTTGCATTATAAGGTTGCATAAATATAAGTTTTTCTCTCTGTTACCGTTGAAAACTAATAATGCTCACAATAAAGTAAGAAAATTACTACTTAAGTGTTGTGTTAAGTTATTTTAGCTGCTTTCAAATGTAAATTATGTACAGATTAATACTTAACTTGTACGCAAAGAAGTAGAAAGCTTTTACCTTATAAAAGATGGTACTTAAAATTATGAAGCATACTTCCTATCTACACCCCCAACTCCCCGCTCACTTCTCTCTCTCTCTCACTGCTGTCATTTTCAAGAAGTAAAACTACTTAAACATCTAATGAGAAAAGCAAAACAGAAAAAACAAAGTCCTGGAAAAGTATACAGTATTCTGCTATTAATTAAAATATTGTAAAATTTTAATATCATTAAATAATTTACATATTTTACACTATTATCGACTTAAGGTAAACAATTAAATTTCTATGGTACTTACCGTATATTATTAAGAATATTTTTATAAAAGCCTTTATGAGTTGCATTATTATTGATAGTGAGACTTAAAAAGCCGCTCATTTTTATTGGAAAGAAGGTTTTAATTAAGATAGAGTTCTTATAAGCATAAGTCATTCAAAATATTGTACATTGGAAGCTACAAGTTTTTCTTATCTTTTGAAAACATAAATGAATCGAGCCAATTTTGATACCCTATTCTGTATCATATTCCAATGAGATCGTACTGCATCGCTCGAAAGTAATGGTAATCGAAAAAGCCTAGCATATCACCAGAGGTCAGCAATGAGTCTTCAAAGCAATGAGTCTTCAAAGCGATGAGTAGATTCGAATCATACTTTCATAATTTCTGATACTTATACACATTCATACTTATTTTAATGTCATACTCATACTACTCATATTCAAAGTTTGAAATACTCATGGTACTCATACTTAACAATACGCATGATGTTATTGATTTCGACTCTCCACGACTCATCGCCTATACGAATCACAAAATAAGTATGTTTCGCGTACGAACACTACAATACTCACAAGAAGGTTGTGTGTTTGCTCTGCTTGCTGTCTTTATCTTTTTTCGAATCACTCGAATCATTTATAAGTATTATAAGTAAAGGGTGTTTTTTATAGAGGTATAGAACTTTAAGTTGCAATAAAACAACGTTGGATTATTCGATTGACATGAATTTTATTTGTCCGAAAGATAATCTTGTGGCATTACATTTTAAATATGATTTCTGACATATGACCGCCACGGCTGGCGCGGATGTAGTCCAATCTGGACGTCCAATTTTCGATGACTTTTTCCAACATTTGTAGCCGTACATCGGGAATAATACGGCGAATGTTGTCTTCCAAATGGTCAAGCGTTTGTGGCTTTACCGCATAGACCAATGACTTTACATAGCCCCACAGAAAGTAGTCTAGCGGTGTTAAATCACAAGATCTTGGAGGCCAATTCACAGGTCCAAAACGTGAAATTAGGCGGTCACCAAACGTGTCTTTCAATAAATCTATTGTGGCACGAGCTGTGTGACATGTTGCGCCGTCTTGTTGAAACCACATCTCCTGGACATCATGGTTATTCAATTCAGGAATGAAAAAGTTAGTAATCATGGCTCTATACCGATCACCATTGACTGTAACGTTCTGGCCACCATCGTTTTTGAAAAAGTACGGACCAATGATTCCACCAGCCCATAAAGCGCACCAAACAGTCAGTTTTTCTGGATGTAACGGTGTTTCCATATACACTTGAGAATTACCTTCACTCCAAATGCGGCAGTTTTGTTTGTTGACGTAGCCATTCAACCAGAAGTGCGCTTCATCGCTAAACAAAATTCGCTTATGAAAATCGGGAACAACGGTAATCTCGTTTTGGGCCCATTCGACGAATCTACGCCTTACTTGATGATCGTTTGGCTTCAAATCTTGCACGAGTTGGATTTTGGAAGCACGCAAATCAAGATCGTTCCGCAAAATCGTCCATAAAGTGGATGGACACAGATCCAATTCCTGTGCTCGATGGCGGATGGACTCATTCGGGTCTTCCTCAATGCAACGCTCTACAGCAGCAATAGCTTCTTCTGTACGCACACCGTACAGCGTCTCTGGGGATGCGAGTTATCAATAAGAGTAAACGTCGTGCGAAAACGTTCCATGGTTAATCGAATTAACTGCTCTGATGGACGATTTTGTCGACGATAAAATGGACGTGCGCGATACGTTTTCCGCCAGAATAATTATTTTCGAAATAAAATTGCACTATTTGCAAGCGTTGTTCAGGCGTGCGTCTATTCATGATTCATTGCCAAACCAAACTGAGAATAAATCACTTGACAGCTGTTAAATCGGTCGCCATCTTGAAAAGTAATGCCAACTTAAAGTTCTATACCTTATGAATCTGAATGAGTAGGCGTATGAATCAAACATATTTCGAATGTTATGAGTTTGACGTCAACTTTGTACTCATACTCATTGCAACTTGTACTTATAAATCAATGCTGTACTGAGTACGAATGAATCGATACTGTTGACTCACTCATACTCAAAATTTCATGAGTACTTATGAGTAGCGAAAAAGTGATTCATTGGTGATCTCTGATGTGAACACATTTTTAAGCTTTTTTCTAGTCTTATTGTAGTTTATCTGTATTATTATGGCTCTTAATTGTTTACACAATTACATACATTGTGTAAACAATTGATTTGTTTATTTTTATTTTTATTTATTTATTTATTTATTTGTTCAAAACAATACAACAAGAATAAATCTTATATTACAGTATTGCTTAGCGATTGTTACTAACATTTATTCAGAAACATTTATTTTAACTTAATTAACATAATTTAACAAAAAAATCAATTAAAAAAAAATAAAAGATACTTAAAATTTAAGAAAAAAGGAAATTTAAGTAAAGAAAGTGGGAAAAAAAAACATTACAGCACAGCATTAAAACATTAGTATATTAGTATTAAAAAAAAAATAAAATGAATATCAAAATTATAATAAAACTAAGGAGAAACAAATTTACAAAAATTAGAGAACATTAACTAAGTAAAGTGCTCGAAAATGTCAGTTTTGAAATGCTTTGCATTGCTGATCATTTGTATTTGAGGGGGAAGTTGGTTCCAGAGACGAATGGAGTGAATAAAAAAATGTTGTTGAGAGATGGCCTTATTATATTTCATAGAGTTTATCCTGTTCCCTCTATTCGACCTAGAAAATATTAATCTCTCATACAAATAAGGTGGTTGTCGACTATATATAAGTTTGTGTAGGAATAGCAGAGTCCGGCAATTCAACAAATTGTCAAATGTGACATTATAAATTAGTCGGGCGAAATGTGATATGCTACTATTTCTCCTGATGCCAAAAATGTATCGTGCTATAGCATTGTAAGCTACGTTAAGTCTCCGTCTGCTAACTGCATCGCAGCTAGCAAACAGCTCACGTCCGTACATGAGAGTCGGTAGTAAATATGTCTTCGCTAATAGCATTCGAATATTAGTTGGTGTAAAATATTGTGACATCCAGAGATTTCGAAGCATCGCAATAGTTTTTCCACAGTTAATTTTTACGTGATCCGACCAATTTAGTTCTCCATTCAGAGTTACGCCGAGACTTTTAGCCGTTCTCACAAATCCTATATTCGATCCATTAATTTATGTTTACTTTCTTCTACTAGTATACCATTTAGTATACCATTTAATTATTAAAAAATAATTTTTATTATTTTTATTCCCTAATTTGTTTCATTTTTTCAATTCATTTCTCTCTTTTGCTTTATAATAATTTTCATTTTTGAAAAATATTGAATTTCCTTCATTAAAAATAATTTTTTGTATTTTTTTTTTTTTTTTTTTTTGTTTTTAATTTTCGTTAATTTGTGTTTTTGCCCTGCTTGTATTATTAAAAATTAATTACACGTAATTTAATATTTTTCTTGTAAATAATTAAAAACAAAATGTAATTGTTGTTAAAAAAAAAATTGCAATTGCTGTGTAGTTTTGTTTCGTTTTTTGTTTTCACTCATAAAAACGCAAACATACTCGACCCACTGCTCTCTATTGTTGTTGTTGTTGTTGGCAGTAATAATACAGAAAAGAAAATGTCTCTGTTTTAACAATAAAGAAATGCAACATTTATGCTCTTTATATGAACAAAAACAACAAAGAAAAAAGAAAAAAAGGTTTCTTATGCCATTATTTTATATTTTTTTTAATGCTGGTTATAAGAGCTTTGCTTTTTTGTTTATGCAACATTTTGTTGCAACAATAGCAAAGACTAAGTTACTGAGTTTTACTACAACAATATATGTATGTATGTGTACATATACATATGTATGTATGCTTGGTTGATTTGTTATGTTGGTGACCATTTGCCCCTAACTTGGCCTGTCTTGGTTTCTTTTTTTCTTTGTTTTTTGGGCTCCGACTAACTGTCTCGAGTACCCTGTTAGGAGCGGAGAGGTCCATTGTTTAGAAATTTTCATTTTTGTTTCAAAAAATAAAAAACTTAAAATGAAAAGACAAAAGCAACCACTTGTGGGGTTGTTTTTGTTGCCTTTTCATTTACAAAGTATTTAATACGTTGGGTCTCAAGTACAAACGAGTTGAAGAAAGTAGAAACAGAAGCAGAAGCAGAATCAGAAGTAGCCGTAGTGGCAGTGGGGCAAAGAGAAAAAGGGCCAAGTATATAAACAATACTTTTGCCAGAACTATGCCACATACCGCTTTTTATTTATTTTTCTTCTCTTCTTGTTGTTGTTGTTGTTGTTGTTGTTGCATTTAGTTGGGGCAATTTTAGTCTATTGTTTTGCACAAAACCAGTGTAGAAAAGCATAAAAAAGAGAAGACGACAAGAACATAATAAAATACTTATTCAAGTGGTCAATAAACCGGGCACTAAAAACAAACAAACAACAACAAAAAACAACATTTAGCAATTCATTAAAGAAAATACTGCATTAAAATTCTTAATAAATGAAAAAGAACCGCAAGATAAAAGGAAATTTATTCATAATTTACCTCCTGACTTGATTAAATAAATTTTTAAAATAAAAAAAAAATTGAAATTAATTGTTTACATTGGGCAAAATTAAAAACTAATATTTGTATTACGTTTTAAGCACACATAAATTCGCATGAACTGCTTACAAAAATATCGATTGAAATACTAAATCATTTTATTCATGATTTTTCTTTTCTTCGTTGTATACATTCGATTAGAAATTTTTCAGTTTTAAAGCAAAAATTAAATAAAACACACATAACATTAAACACATAACATAATTGGTCATTACCACCCTTTAGTCAAGATTACCACCTAGCTTCTTCTTCCTCGGTTTATGGTAATTTTATATGCCAATTTTATTTTTCTCCCAGGCTTTTTGCCAGAAATCGACTGAGAGCAAGTCGCCGAAGAAATATTTTTTCATACTTCCATTATGAGGCCCACATCGGACATCCTCCACAAAACTAATTATGAAAAAAAATATTTTTTTGATGACCCTCTCGCCAGATTTCTGGCAGAAACTCGGAGAGAAAAATAAAATTGCCATGTATACATATGTATGTACTTGTTAAGTTGTCTTTAACGCTGCTTCGTTTAGCGCTGGAAGCGGGGTATTACTGTAATAAGTATACCTCCCTCAGGCTGTCCCTTAGGCAATGATATTTATACGTGTAAAATTCTAATGACAAAGAATCATTGCCAGACAGACCTGGTCTACATTGGATGGGAATCGTACCAAGAATAGGTAAGATGGATGGTGACATACAAAAAATCACGAGAGGACTCACTGAGGTCAATATATTAAGCCCCATATGCTATCACATTCCATTCAACCTAAAAGACTATAATGTATTCAATTAGGAAGAGCCTTTGTCCAGATATACCGGCCAATGTCATTTATCAGGGATATCAAGAATGGGATTTCAAATGTTTTCAAATGTGCTCAAGTGACTCCAGCACCAGGGCCACTTGTTGATAAAATTAACACACACAACATGGGTGTTGTGATAAGCTTGGTTGTAGTCCTGACTAAAAGGGTTGCAATAACCGGTAAGGTATGTAAGTATGGAGGAGAGAAGAATGAAAGCAAAATGCTTGAACAAGTTTCTTTTCAAAATTCACATCTGTGGCCTCGCCACTAGATGGGTCGGCATAATCGTTGGAGGGGGCGGATCGAACCTACTATGCCTGCTATAAATAGTGCTAGAATAGATTTTCTGCTGGGCTTATATAAATCCATTCTGAAGTTAGTTATTGTTTAGCTACTGGATATGCGAGGTTAGGTCGCTGAAAAAAATCTGGAACAGATCTCTTGTGCTGGGAGGGTATTGGAGGCTATGGAATACCTCCTCTGCAACGGTCCAGTCCTTAGTAGGATGAGGTTAAGGACCCTGGGCAGGGACTTCACTGAGTGTTACACTCTCTGTTGAGAGCTGACATTAGGGTTCTCCAGAAATTTATAAGTAGTTTGAGCTGGTTGGTAGGTGCTACATTAAGGCTGTAGTCGCGCTTTCTTGTTATTGTGTTTTTTCATCTTTTTTCCTCTTTTTCCCATCTTTCCCCATCTTTCCCCATTCCACTGCTTCCTCTCTGTTATTAATCTCTGTTTTAAGGACGCATGTACAATAGATCATTTTGATCACCGGTGTTGTACTTGTCTAACACGTACAAGTATACATACGTCTTTAAACCTAACTTAGCTTAAGCACAAATACCCTCGTATATATTGGCTTAATGGATATGTTACTAAACAGATCTATCGACATTAGTGTTGAGATGCATCAAGAGGTATTTCAAAACCGGCCAATACAGTCTGAAATATAAAATGTTTGCTGTGGTGTGTGGACCATTGTATTCAATTCCTAATGTTACAGTCAATTAAGCAGGGGTATGGTGCATTATTCACATTTTTTGGCCACTTAGTTAAAAGTCGCCGTAGTCTATTAGGTAATGTGTTGGGTTATTAGACGTGATGCCACGGTTAAAATATCCCACGTCAGACATCTCCAACAAAACGAATTATGAAAAAATATTTCTTTGGCGACTTTATCTCACCAGATTTTTGGCAAAAACTCTGAGAGAAAAATAAAATTGCCATGAAAAAATTTCTCATATAGCTGTGTTTCGGAGTCGATTTTGGACTGTGGGTCCCGCCACTCATGCATAAAATTAACACACACAACATAAATGGTGTGAGAAGCTAGTTCGTAATTCTCCCTAAAGTGTTGGAATGACTAATTATGTTTGTATGTATGTATGTATTCATCAGAAGTATAGGGTCTTCAAACATTAACTCCTACCCGCCTGCTGCAACTATATTTGTGAAACTAAATGTCTTTTATTTTGTCTATTTTGCCAACTCACTGTTTGCTTTTTTAAAACAAGATTTTTTGATTAATTTTTGAGCAGAAATTATTGGTTTTTGTCAAATGAAAAGAAATCTTTAAACTACTCTGTGACTAATTGAAGCCATTAATTAAATGTCAAGTTCTTTATTTTTTTTTAATTTATTATGAATTTAACATTTTCAATAAATATTCTTCCAGCTTTAAAAAAAAACTTCAAATATTGTTTGACGACCCCATTTTAATTCAAAGATTTTTTTTCGAAAGCTTTTATTTTTTTTTTGAGAAATTTAATTAAAAATAATAATAAATTAATTTAACAAACTTTAATAATTTTTTAATGCTTTTAAAAATTGTCTCTTTTGATAACAAAAAGAACAAGAACAACTCCCCCAATTTTTTTTTTTTTTTTTTGTTCAGAAGAAAAATAGAAAAAATTAAAAAACCTCAATAAGCTTAAGAAGAGTGCCAGTATGACATATGGGCCTTATTAGAATCGACACAATATTTGAATTAACCACACACTTGGCAGAGAAATGTAAATGAAAATAGAAATACAAATAGAATAAGACAAAAAGAAGGGCATTTGAAAAATTTTATGTAAATTTTTTTTTTGTTTTTTTCTCTTTCCATTTAAACTAATCATTCATCATTTTTGTGGGACGCCTATACTAAACAGAAGTGTCTCTCAATGATGTTCTTTAAAACGCATTATATGAGTAGTACGACCGACACCAGTACAACGCACACATGTTTAAATTTCCAACGAAATTTGGAAACAAAACAAAAAAAACATGAAAAAATTCGCTTAAGCAGTGTGTTAAAACTGCTTCCCTCTGTCTACTCGTATGTATAAGCAACAACACAATTTAAGTGGCAGCAAAAATTTTTCTATTTTTTTCGTTTCTTTTTTTTTTGGCCTCATGATGTGTCAGTTTGATTTACAAAAATGATGAACTACTTAAATAGGGTCGCCGTGGCCATACTGTAATATTGTATTTGTTTTTCAAATTTTCAAAAAAAAAAATAAAACAACGAGACTCTGAAATGAATTCATTGACTCCCATAAATTTGTTTGAATCATAGATTTTTGGCAACATGGTTGTGCTTTATTTTTTTCTATTTAACCACCACCAAACCAATAACAATAGGCCGGCAACGTAATATTTGACAGTTTTTGTGTTAAATGACAAAAATTGATGGATATTTTTCACTGGGAGTTGTTATTGTTGTCTCATGTCTTTATTTGCTGCCTTTTGATTTCTGAAGGAGGGGAGTTTCAAAATGATCAAATTAACCCTTTGCAGAAACAGGGTCGTATATAAACTATGTATGACACTAAAAAGGGCACACAAAATCTTTTGTAATTAACTAAAAATAATACAAAATCTATCAGAACATAAAATGGACGCTTTGAAAATTGAAAACAATTGAAAAATTTCGTAAACTTGCTTGAAATATTTATGTAAAGCTATAGTTGAATGTCTGTCGCTTTTAAAAATTATTTCCTTTAAATATAGCCTGTGACTAGGCCATAGGCGATCCGTTTGAGTGCTCCACTTTCGATATATTTTTTCTCAGCTTTTCTGTGTGACAGTTGTAATGTTATTCCAGAGCTGAAATTGTGGCTAGATATTCTTGTCTGTATGCACGAAAGATATCGTGTGTCTTGCTATAGAGACCCATGAACTGCAGCAATATATGAGATTGGGTTAGGTTAGGTTAGAGGACGTGTACTTGTCAATTAGGACAAGTACAGTACCCGGAGGTCGAATTGACCCATTGTACAACGTCCTAGTTTCTCACACTACTTATGTTGTGTGTGTTAATTTTATACATGAGTGGTGGGACCTACAGTTTAAAGTCGACTCCGAACGACAGATTTTTGAGAAACTTTTCATGGCAATTTATTTACCCTTACAGCTTTTGCCAGAAATCTACTGAGAGGAAGTCGCCGAAAAATACTTTTTGTATTTTATTAATAAGCCAACACACTACCTACTAGACTACGGCGGCTTCTTATAAGAGATTAATTGCTTACTAAACTCGACACTGTGTGCATACCGCGTGCTATGTGGTCCGATCTTGTTAAAACTCGTAGCGAACTATGTTCACATACATACATACATGCGTACAGTTAGGATTAAAATATTTTTTTCGACTTCCTCTCACTAGATTTCTGGCAAAAATTCTGACAGGAAAATAAAATTGCCATGAAAAAGTTTCTCAAAAATCTGTCATTCGGAGTCGACTTTTAAACTGTAGGTTCCGCCACTTATGTATAAAAAATTAACACACACAACATAAATGGTGTGAGAAGCTAGGTCGTAATCATGACTGAAGGTTTGAAATGAGTAATTATGTACGTATGTATGAACATAAAAACGAAGCATTATAATGAATCTAAAGATTTATCGAAAGCATAAATTTATGTGGTAGTCGCCGTACACTAGTACGTAGTGCGTTGGCAATATACTACCTACTAGACTATGGCGACTTCTAACTAGCTAACTGCAATTCTTTTATTCATAAAAAATGGGAATAATCATTCCATCATACCCCTGCTTAATTGGCTGTTACATTAGGAATTGACTACGATGGTGGGTCAAAACATTTCATACGAGGGTGGGTAAATAAATTTGTGATTAAGCTACGTTAGGTTTGAAGACGTATACTTGTACGTGTTAGACAACATCTGTGGTCAAAGTGACCCGGTTTATACATGCATCCTTTAAAGAGAGGTTAATAAGAGAGAGGAAGCAATTGAATGGGGAGAGATAGGAAAAATAGGAAACAAGATGAAAAAGACACACACACAAGAAAGCACGACTACAGCATTGATGTTCTAGCGCCACTCAGCTATCTCTGGAGAGCCCTAATGTCAGCTATCGACAGAAAGTATAACCCCCCATTAAGTCCTTACTCAGGTTCCTCAAGCTCATGGACCATTGCAGAAAGAGGTATTCGATAATCTCCAACTCCTCCTCGTGCTGGGATCTGTAACCTCGCAGTGCTCTGTAGCAAGCTAATAACTAATCTAAGACTGGATTTATATAAATGTGTTCTACCAATATTTATAGCAGGCCATAGGCGACTCGTAGACATATGATCTCTCCAAAGCTTCAGTTTATTCACCCTGACCCATCTAGTGACGAGGTCGTAGAGGTGAATTTTGAAAAGATTCCTTTCCAAGCACATGGACAAACAATAATTTTGCTTTAAAACTTCTCTCCCCTATACTTACATACCTAATCGATCATTGCAACCCTTTTAGTCAGGATTACAACCAAGCTTTTCGCAGCACCACCCTTCTTGTTGTGTTGACATTATCAATAAGAGGCACTGGTGTTGACCGCCTATAACTTAATGCGACACAGCTACAAACCTCTGACCATTCTCGACATCCCTGATGGAGTATAGAATAAAGGACAGTGGCCGGGATGTCTGGGTGCCTTGGGCTAAAAGACTCTTCTTAATGGAATACATTGTAGTCTTATAGGTTGAATGGAATGTGGTAGCATACATACAGAATTGGTCATTACAACCCTTCTGTCAGGATTACGACCTAGTTTCTCACACCACTTATGTTGTGTGTGTTAATTTTATACATGAGTGGCGGAACCCACAGTTTAAAGTCGACTCTGAATGACATATTTTTGAGAAACTTTTCATGGCATTTTTTATTTACTCTCAGAATTTTTGCCAGAAATCTGCTGAGAGGAAGTCGCCGAAGAAATACTTTTTGTATTTTGTTTTGATGTCTGGCCTGGGGCTCGAACTCTGGTTTTACGTCTAATAAGCCAACACACTGCCTACTAGACCACGACGGTAGCATAGTGGGCCTAATATATTGACCTCAGTGAGTCCTCTCGTGATTTTATATGCGTCACAATCCACCTTACCTATCCTTGTTACGGTTCCCATCCAATATAGACCAGGTCTGTCTGGCAATGCAGCAAGATTCTTCGTCATTAGAATTTTGCACGCATAAATATCATTGCCTAAGGGACAGCCTGAGGAAGGTGTACCTATTACAGTAATACCCCGCTTCCAGGGCTAAACGAAACAGCGTTAAAGGAGGCAACTTAACACGTACATATGTATACACCTAGTAATGTTGATGACAACTAATAAATCAACTGTGACGCAGGAAAGATGCGTTCGTACTGTGATTGCGGCTTCGGAAAATACAGTTGGAATCTTTATTCTGGACAGACAAACAAAAGAGCGTTGAAAAAGATACATAGTATACACCGTCGCTATATAGTGCACCGCTTTTGATTGGTGCATGACCGTTTCATTTGCAACCGCGTAATACTGAAACAGAGTTAAGCGGAGCAGCGTTAAGCGGGTCTTATACTGTATCATGGTATTGGGTGAGAGAATATCTGCTATGAGTCGATGTGACCTAGAATCCATAAGAGATTGATATCCATACGTTTGCTAATGCTGAAGCCACGGTACTTAAAGCCGAGGAGAATATGACAAATCGCCGAACTTTCTTGCTTGATTTAATTCTCAATTTTATTTTCGCTTACGCTTACGCCATTTGAATTAATTGTTGCTTTGAAAGCCTGCATCATTTCCAAAAGTACGTGCAGCATATCGTTTTTGTTAAAGCCGGAAATTAGCGGAAATGTTGATTGTATTTTTTTGAATTAAAAATTATATCCCCCGAGTATTACAATTTAAATAATTTCCTTTGTTATTATTTTCTTGTGTTTTTTGTTTTTGTTTTTAATTATTTTAAACTATTGTTATTGTTTTTGTGTTTTTATTTTTATTATTTTTTATTGTTTAATTGTTGTTGTATTGTTAAAAATAAATATTCATTCATTCTTATCATGCATACATGCTTTGTTTTTTTTTTTGTAAATAAAATGTGGAATGAATTAAAACGTCGCAAGTAAAGCTTATCAGGTTTTTATATGTAAATGCAGTCGTTTTTTTTCTTGTTTTTTGTTTATAAATTTTCTTTAAGAAACCCTGAGTAATGGAAACATTATTTTATTTTTAAAAAAATATTAAAAATTTATATTTCCGTTGCATGATAAAAAAAATAATTTTTTTGTTTTTATTCAACTTTTTTAAATAAAGAAATAAACTCTGTTCTAAAGCAATTAAAGTCAGAGTTACTTATATTGATTTTTATTAATTTTTTATAATAAAAAAAAATATTTTTTTCTTTACACCAGGGGTATTACAATGATTTAATTTGTAATTTTATTTGAAGAAGAAAAAAAAACAATTTTTTTTTAAATAAAATATTCTTTAGAATTTGTATTCTAATGTGGGTTTACAATGCAAATTAGTTTTCATTAGAATTTTTGTAGTGCCTCAATATTTGTTGTTGTTCTGTACTTCTAGATGTAGATTACTTGGTAAAATATTTTTTTATATTCACTTTATAACAAAAACAGAAAAAAAGCAAAAAAAATAAACTTTATTAAAATATTTCTGTTCTATTTTTTCTTGTTCTTTTTTTCTCTCTACTTTTTTCTATGGAAATAAAATTCCATAAAAAAAATTGAAATGAAGATTGAAAGCATATAATATAAGAAGAGCCACAGATTTATGATTCTTTTTCCATTTTTTTGTTTTGTTTTTTATTTTGCAAATAAACATCTTGATAATCTTACTTATGAGCCCCTAACAAATGTAGACTGAATTTTAAACGCTCAGCATTTATACACGCAGAACGTGCTTTATTTCGTCTATATAAGGCCGCGATTACGCATAGAAAAATAAAAAAAAAAATTTGTATTTCAAATTTTTAATTAACCAGAGATAGAGACGATGTCGGCAAGCTATGCTCAACCATAAATACAATCAATCATTTTTGTATAGAGAATCAAAGAAAACGAAAATCACAAAAAAAAACTCGCACAAAAAAAATCTCTTACAAAAAAAATTAATCTATTTAACGACCTTTAATACTTATTTTAATAAAGTTGTTAACAAAAAAAATTAATAAAAAAAACAAAATAGACGGCAAATTTTCAAACAAAAATCCAGTTATCGTTATTTTTTTGTTGGAATTGGCATACAATAATGATTGCGTATAAGCGTTAAAAGAGTTGTAAATTAATTTAAAAAATTTTATTTTTATTATTTACGAGAATAGCTTAAATTGTTTTCTATTCACACAATCTTTTTTCCTGAGGACAAAAAGGTTACAAAAATAATCAAGTCATGTGGTGTTCATTTAACAAGAATTCGATTTCGAAAGGTTTGCATGGTTAGTAGTTTGCCTAGTGGCCAGATCGTTGGCACAAGAAAACAGTATTTGGATCTTTTCTTATTACAATACATTTGCATTTTAGCATTCCTTATATATGTATGTATATTAGGGCCCATCCAGTAGTCATAACTTCTTAATACAGAGGCTTCTTTACGAACTATACAGTTTGTCCAACGTCTCCGTATTTTGTTTATACCTGCCTTATAATAATATTTGTCGAGGGGTCCCGCCACTCATAAATAAAATTATCACACACATCATGGGTGGTGTGAGATGGCAGGTTGAGAGTCAGGAGACTACAGGGCTGTAAGTTCCATCATCACTTTTGCTGTTGCTCAATACTGACCGCTTTAAGTGAATTGCTTTCTTCAATTTCTTTAATTATAAACACGACATCAGCATCAATCGATTGTTCACATTGTATCTAGTTTCAGAAGAAGAATTTCCTTTGACAGTTTAGTCTGTTTTGTTGTTTAACGCGCCATGGACGGTTATAACATTTAACAACACGTGCAAATATTAAAATTTTTTTTTATCGAAATATGTGTACCATTCGCTCTTTGTTCATTTTACGAACACCATAATCGTCCTATCGAGAGGATTGTGGATGAATTCAAGTCAATTGGTTCAGTAAACCATCGGCCAACACTTGTACGTCCAAGAGACGCAAGATCTGCCGAAAGCATTATCGCTAAACGTGATAGTGTTCAGGACAAGTCACTTTCAAAAGCGCTCTCTTTTGCAGTCCACAATTTAGCGATGTCTGCATCGTAACTTAAGCCTACACCCATACAAAATTCAACTGACTTAAAATCTAAAGTTAAACGACCATAAACAACACAGTTGTGCTCGCTAAATGGCCTTTTGCTGAATGGCGGTTGGCAACTGACATTAATTTTCAATGAAAAATCATCTTCAGCAATGATATCCATTTCTGGATACGCGGAATTGGTACGTGAACAAACAAAATTGTGCAATTTAAAACAATACCAATCCACATGAGATTCAAAAATGTCCAATTCATCATGAAAAAGTCGCATTTGAAGAAGATGATGGCGCATTTGGTCCATATTTCTTTTAGATACCAATCCACATGAGAACCAAGAGTAACGAATACATCCCGAAAAATACATTGTTTAAGTATGGATTTTGAGGTGAGAGCGTCATCGGTCCATATTTTTTTGAGCACGTCAACTGCGAGCATTATAGGTCGTTGGTTTCTAAATTATTTTGGTCTGAATTGGATGATCTGGGAGGTTACTCTCTATTGCGATGCGAAAGCAAGTTCGATGCGTAAGTTAAATGCGTTAAGAGTACAATTTGATACTCTGTATCGTTGAAAATGATGCCAGAGTTGTGCAAAGGAATGCGTAAAAAAAATACGTAACCGCAATAAAGAGTACCACTTATTCGATTACGTACCATTTTCTTTTCGCATCGCAATAGAGAGTAACCCCCTGGATACTAACGACATGCGGTTTAAGCATGTCATGAGCTGCATGCCTTTCTAGATATTCTGCACGAGCGATTTGAAGTCATGGTCAACTCACGTAGAGGTAATGTGAAATGTCCAAAGAAATCGTAGAATCTGACCCCTTTAGAGCTTTTCTTGTGGGGCATTTCTTATGTCGCAGGTAGGTGTATACGAGTAAGACACAAACCACAACGGTTGTCAAAGCCATAACAACATAACACATAACCCAAGCGAATGGTCAAATTCAGCCGTATTTATGCTTCGAGTCATAAAAGGTTGGACATTTCCAATGCGTTTCACCCAGAGAAACAGTGGCGACTGTTAGAGGGGGAACTATAGTTTAAAGACTCCGACGACAGATTTTTGAGAAACTTTTCATGGCAATTTAATTTTACTCTGAGAGTTTTTGCCAGAAATCTGCTGAGAGGATGTGGCCGAATATATATTTTTTTATTTCGTTTTTGTTGGAAATGTCTGACCTGGGGTTTGAACCCTGGGCTCACGTCTAATAAGCCAACACACTACTTACTAGACTACAGCGACTTTATGATATTTCGCATTCACTTTATTTTATTTAACTTTAAGGATTGGAAGTGCTTAATAAAAACCCCAGTAAAAGCTCCAAGCGAAATATGACGGTAATGTACTAAATTTGCTGTCATTTTTATAGGCAGGTAGCTTTCTACAGAGTAATGCGATTTTATTAAATAAAATTTACTAAGTGAAGCTTAAATAGTTTTTCATGTTGCAAATTAGGTTACCAAAGCTTTAAAGCCATGTACCGATAATTGAAAAACGAATGTTTTTGGTTTGAATTTTTTTTAATGGTTCGATTTTTTTTTACATTAAACTTTCAAAATATTTCCAAAATGTAGATTTTTAGTTCATTACCATAGATAGATAGGCATTAATTACTAGGCTTGTAAATTATTTTTATTTCCCTGCTAGCGTATATGTATGTAGTATGTATGCATACAAAAAGTTTATTGTATAATTAAATTGGATTTAAAATAACTTTTTTTTCGTGTTTTTAATTCTTTAAAAATTTTATGTCACATTTTCTGGCCACTACAAATTCCATGCATACATACATACGATAACCTCCTTAACAAGGTGTCATTAAAACGGTGTATTTTATGGTATTTGTGCCATGTACATATGTATGTATATAACATACTGAAATAAAAATAAAAATTTCCAATTTAATGTTATAAAATTAATTAATTTCGAAAATTATACACAGAGTATTAGGCATACGTAGTTTAGAAATTCAAAAACAAAAGCTTCGACAATTTTCCAGCAATAAAAAATTTCAAATGGAACGTCGTCGAAGAACAAAACTATGTTTTTAAAGAGTCATTAAAAAAGAATCGTGAAATAATACGGGAATTAGAAATTCTTTTAAAATTTAATTTAAATTTTATGTTGAAATAAAAATTACAAAACACAATACAATACAACAACTAACGTCAACAACAGCAAAAACATCAACAAATTAAAATGTCTTTATTGCTATGCTTGATTTCTAAAGACATTTTCAACACTTTAAAGTAAAAATAAAAAATTAAAAAAAAACCAAAAAAAAATCATTTGAAAACCTCAACAAGAATTTTAAAATTTCAAATTGATTTTCAAATTTGTCGTGTTTTGGAAATCAAACGATATGCTAAAGAACTATAGAACTAGAAACAAAGAAAAAGAGCACAAGCAAAATAATAAATTTTCTTTTACAACACATGCACACACACACACACACACACAAGTGCTCTCTCTCCGAGCAACAAAACACTTTTTGAATCAATAATCGGTTGTAAAATGAATTTTAAAATTCCCCTGCTTGTGTGTGTGTGTTATTGTATTGCATTTCAAAAACAACATCAGAAACAGCAACGACAACAACCTTAGAAAACTATAAAAAAAAACTTTATTATTGTATGTAATGAATATTAAAAACATTATAACCGTTAGTTAATGTTCTCCCCAGGTTCTCTCTCTCTCTCTCTCTCTCTCTCTCTAGTCATCTCTACTAATTCGTATTCCATTGAAGAATGCACTTGTTAACGTTGTTCTTGTTGTTATTGTTGTGTTTATTTTTTCGTCAAACGTTCAGATGCACAAATGTACATATGTATGTACATATGGTATGTAAATATGCATCAAATGTCAAAATGACATTTTAATTTTCTTACAATTTGTTTGTGTCATTGTATGCTTTTTTTTTCTTCACTTTTCTTTCTTTCTTCTTCACTCTTTCATTTTTTAGTTTTCTTTTTATACTTTACACATCATAGTTGTTGTTGTTGTTGTTGTTGCTGTTGTTTTTGTTAAAACAAACATGAAACCCAATTTTACTAATGACAAATGACAGCTGAGCTTTAACATATGCGTGTATGTACGAATGTCTAAGTACTCGTACTTTGTTCTTCTCTCTCCCCTTGCTTTCCGCTCCTTTAAAAACCGTACAACTTGAAAAGAGTGAAAATTCTAAAGAAAGTACTGAAGAAAAAAAATATCAATAATTTTGTGTTCTCTTTTGCGCAAAATAGTGCAGCTAAGAGAGCAAAATAAAAAAGAAAAAATAAATAAAAATGAATGCAAAATATTAAGAAATGTGTTCACACTGGCAACGAAAAAAAATATTTTTAAAAAAGCTTATCAAAATCGGGACTTGTTCCAATTATTGTGTTCTTTCAAATAATAAAAGATTTTCACACAGCAAGCCTTTTGGGAAACCCAAAGGTCCTCTCACTAAACAAAATTTAATTTATTTTAATTCTATCTCAGGCTTAAGACCTTCTAGCTTTTCGCGGTAGACTAGCAATCAAAATGGATGAGTTGTTCAAGTTTCGTTATGAAGAAACCTCGGTTTTCAATGTTAGAGGACTGAAATTAATCAATATTCCTGAATATTCATGTTGTGATGCTTGTTAAATTAAAAACAAAATCTAATGCTTCATGTATATATAAATGTTAGGAACAAGTTGCTATGATAGTGTATCTAAGCAATGATTGTTATTCTAATATAAACTTGTACTCAAGCAACAAGTTGGTACAAGGTTGTTATGTTATGACTATCCTTACATTGTAAACAACACCTAAGGCTTCATGTATATACAGTGGCTCCATCGCATAATCGGACAAGCACTAGTCTGATATGTATGTGCTTAAAACTTAAAAAGAAAATACTAAATATATGTTTTTTTTGCTTTTATTTACACTCTACATTATAGACTTTCAGATTAATAAAAAAATAACAACATTTTTCATGATAACGGTAATTTTATAAAGAAAAAGAAAATTAACTCAATTTTTTGCGCTCAACGCAGAATCGGACAAAGAAGAGCACCATTGCTAAAAATGACGAAAGAGAACAATTAATACTTTGTGGCATATCCTTTGTTCTCAAGAACGGTCTGTAAACGTTTTGGAATTGATTTTACCCAATTGTAGCATACCACAGGTTCTATGGAGTTCCACGCTTCCAGTAAAGCCGCATTAAGCTGATTCAAAATGTTAAATTGTTGTTGGTATACCCTTCTAGCTAATTCTTCCCAAAGATGTTCAATTACGTTGAGATCTGGGCTCTGTGCAGGGGTTTCTATAAGTTTGGGGCAATTATGGGTCAACCAAAGCTTTTCCACACCCGGAGTTTGCTTGGGATCATTGTCCTGGTAAAAAGCAAAATCATTCGCAATGCCTAAGAACTAAAAATATCTTTAAAAAACAGCAGTGGAAAAGATGTTTGCTTAAATACTATTCGTAATACATTGCACAAATATAACTAAAATCAATTCCAAAACGTTTACAGACCGTTCTTGAGAACAAAGGATATGCCACAAAGTATTAATTGTTCTCTTTCGTCATTTTTAGCAATGGTGCTCTTCTTTGTCCGATTATGCGTTGAGCGCAAAAAATTGAGTTAATTTTCTTTTTCTTTATAAAATTACCGTTATCATGAAAAATGTTGTTATTTTTTTATTAATCTGAAAGTCTATAATGTAGAGTGTAAATAAAAGCAAAAAAAACATATATTTAGTATTTTCTTTTTAAGTTTTAAGCACATACATATCAGACTAGTGCTTGTCCGATTATGCGATGGAGCCACTGTATATAAATATTAGCAACATGTCTATGCAATGTCTGTATTCCAAACTTAAACTTATTCTCTGGTTACAAGTTGGTATGAGGTTGTTAGCGACATGATGCTTTTATCATGCATCTAAACAACGTTTGTATTGGCTATCGTTACATTATAAGGCTTTATGTATTTAAAAATGTTAACGTCATGTTGCCAAGATAGTGTATCTAAGCACTGTTGGTAATAATTGTAAACATTAACAACATATTGCTGAGATAGTGTTTCTATATAATGTCTGTACCAGAGATCAGCAATGAATCGCTTTGTCGCTACTCATCAGCACTCATGCAATTTTAAGTATGAGTGAGTCAACAGTATTGAAATCCAACTACTCTGATTAATTCGTACTCAGTACAACATTGATTTATAAGTACAAGTTGCAATGAGTATGAGTACAGCGTTGACATCAAACTCATAACATTCGAAATATGTTTGATTCATACGCCTACTCATTCAGATTCATAAATTTAGAAAAATCCTTATAATACTTATAAATGATTCGAGTGATTCGAATCATTCGTCAAAATTTGCACTCTTAGTTGTTGTTGCATTTACAAACAAAGAAGAAAGACACATAAACAAAAAAGTCAAAGACAGCAAGCGGAGCAAACACACAACCTTCGTGTGAGTATTGTAGTGTTCGTACGCGAATCATACTTATTTTGTGATTCGTGTATGCGATGAGTCGTGGAGAGTCCAAATCAATAACATCGTGCGTATTGTTAAGTACGAGTACCATCAAACTTTGAGTATGAGTAGGATGGGTATGACATTGAAATAAATATGAATGCGTATAAGTATCAGAAATTATAAGTATGATTCGAGTTTACTCATCGTTTCGAATACGCATTGCTGACCTCTGGCCTGTACTCCAAATATAAACTTGCCCTCTGGCTATAAGTCGGTATAAGGTTGTTAGCAACATGTTGTTAAGATAATGCATCTAAACAATGTTTGAATTGGCTATGGATACATTATAAACAAAATTTAAGTCTTCATGTATATATAAATGTTAACAGCATGTAACTTTGATAATGTATCTATGCAATGTTTGTATTTCAAAAATAAACTTGTTCTCAGGCTGCAAGTTGGCAAAAGGTTGTAATATTGTGGCTATCGTTATATTAAAAACCAAATCTAAGGCTTCATGTTTAAGTAAACATGTTGCTATGATAGTGTATCTATGCAATGTCTCTATTCCAAATATAAACTTATTCTATGGCTGTAAGTAGGTATAAGGTTGTTAGCGACATGTGTATCTAAGCAATGTTGGGTTTTAATTATAAACTTGTTCTCAAGCTACAAGTTGGTTCAAAGTTATGTTCTGGTTATCGTTACATTGTATACAAAATCTAAGGCTTCATGTGTATTATAATGTTAGCAATATGCTGCTTTTATAGGGTATCTAGGCAATGTTTTTATACAATTATAAATTTATTCTCACGCTACAAGTTAGTCTAAGGTCCATAGCTACACGTTGCTATGATCATGCTTGTGAAAAATGTTTGATTTTCAATTATACACATTATAATACCAACAATGTTTAAAATTCTCTAAGTTTTACAGTCGTTCGATATAATATTATTTCTGAAATCGTACCCTACGTCATCAGTGACGATTTTTAATAATGCACAAGCAGGCTATCAGTTGTGCATACTTAAAGGATTACAAATAAAACGAACCCTAGAAGCTGGAGACTAAATTATTAGTAGAATACCTCCAATTATTCCTGTATAAAATAATTTCGAATGACAAGCTAAAACCCTAATCAGGAATATAAAAACTTAAGTAACTCTTGGCCGGGTTGGTCCTTATGGCATCTCTAATATGCTTATTTTTCAATATTCCATGCTATAACAGTTCCAATACAAACATTTTTAGTTCAAATTTGTTTTAAAGGAGGTTTCTAAACGCATTTTCCAGTGTAAACGCTTTCTTAGTATGCCTTACATTAAAAGAAACTCTTGACTGGCATGAATTTTTTTGTTTTCTTTGAAAGGAAAACTAAATGATTATAAAATGCATGCATGTGTGTTCTAGTTTTTCCATAAGTTTTCTTTTTAATTTTTTGTTGCATTTTTTGTTTTGCCTCCTTAACTTGCCATGATTCTTAAGTTTTTCATTATTTTTCTAAAAAGAAAACAAATTTTTTTTCTTTTTTTTAATTGTTTAAAATAAGCACACGCATGCAAGCACCCCCATAAAACTCATTCATAAACTTAAAAATATTACAAGCAGGGGAACAGAGGGGAATAACAAAAATTGAAAGAAATATTTTTAAAAAGAACGAAAAAAAGAATATTTTCCCCCTCTCCCAAAAAGTAATTTTTTATAAATTCCAATGGAATTCGTGTTCAATTGCACTTAAACATCTGATGTGAAACTTAAAAACTAGGGCAAGGGTCTGTTATGGTTTTAAATGCCTACAGGCCGATCGTAAATTATATTGGAGACAGCAAACCAACACCTCCTCTAGGTTCTAGGTGGCTAGTTCAGACTGGTTTTGAGTGAGACTTGGGTTATTGTGTAATTACTTCATTCGTATTAAATTATGGTTTAAGTCTCTGCTAAGGCTCAGCTCTTTCCAAATGATATTTCTGGGAAACTATCTCTCAGAGAGTATATATTTCACGTATTATATTTAGTAAGTATATATTAGCGAAGGCAGAATAGAAGTGTTAATCGTGTAGTAAACATTTTTTTGATGGTCTACTGCAGACGATGTTGAAGAAATCAGATCTCAGAAGGTTATTCAAGGGTGAGCCAATAAGTCTGCGCCCGACATTTTGCTTGATAGGCGTTGGCAGCACTCTCGAAACAAAATTGTAAATCTGTGTCATTCAAAAAGCCACAGATTTATTAACGATTCGTCGGAGTTATTTCCTGAAATTATTCAGAGTAATTCAAAGTACACTCAGCCACAAAAGTATACATACGGTTAACAAATTTCAGAAATTTTTTTACCAATCCGTTTTCGTTGAAAATCTTTATAATTGTCTGACATCTTTCTTCGATTTTAAGACGGTCTTTTGCATTGGTTCAGAAATTTCTGAAATTTGTTAACCGTATGTATACTTTAGTAACTGTGTGTATCTGAAAGTGACGTGAAGGCTCCTTTGCCACATCTTGACCGTAATTCAACTTGCATTTCTTAAAAATCAAATGCGAAATTGGCTTCTTTCGCATTTTGAATTATTAAATGAAGGTTGTGGCAGTATATTTACTTTCTGGGCGATTTAATAGACGATTGGAAAGAGGTAGTCTATGTGGCAATTACTATGCTGAACGTTCTTAAGAAGAAGTTAAACGACTCCGTCGCCATAGGCTAGTAGGTAGTGTATTGGTTTATTAGGGTTACAGCCAGGATTCGAGCCCCAGGCCAGACATCAAAAGGTCGTAATCCTGACTGAAGCGAAGGGTTGTAATGACCAATTATGTATGTATGTATGTATGTATGTATGTATGTATGTAAACGAATTCTTACATTAAAGTGATAACCTGGTTGTCTCTTAGCTCAATGACAATGAGGTTTAGCTTGGTCTTTTCTATAGGACGTTAATTTACATCGTTTTCATGTGGGCTTACTCGTTCATTTAAGCGAGCTAATTTCATATGACATTCACTAGCACAATGGTGTAGTAGGTAGTGTGCTAAACTTCAAAGGCCGTGACCGTGGGTTCAATTCTTACCAGAAGCCCTTGGTGTTTAGTAATTTTCTGACTGTTGACATGAATTATATATCGATTAACCGCAATAGAAAAAGAAAGTGAGAATTATTACAAACCAATTCTTGAGAAAAAAATGACAAAGTTTTTTTTTAAAAAATGTGTTTCAAAAATAAAATTTGCACACTACCCCTCTTAACTTTCTGCTTTAACTACACATACATAATAGAATTGGTCATTACAACTCTTCAGTCAGGATTACGGCTTAGCTTCTCACACCACTTATGTTGTGTGTGTTAATTTTATACATGAGTGGTGGGACCTACAGTTTAAAGTCGACTTCGAACGACAGATTTTTGAGAAACTTTTTCATGGCAATTTTTATTTACTCTCAGAGTTTTTACCAGTAACCTGCTGAGAGGAATTCGCCGAAGAATTACGTTAAGAATTTACGTCTTATAAGCCAATACACTACCTACTAGACTACGGCGACTAACTATCTTTGTGTTATTCCAACAAAATGTTCTGCATGAGTAGGAGCCATATCCTGACAATACATGACTAGGAGTCATCTCCTGAGTGTTGATCTTAAAAAATAGAGTGCTATGGTTAGTTGGTCGATCAGTTCACTTTTCGGGTAAGCAAGTTAGACAAGTAGAGTTGAGATACATCGTTTTGAGAAACACAACGTCTTATGTAGGTAACTGCATGTCATGCCTCTATCATAAAAACAGGAAATTCTTCTATGAGCACGATCAATATTTCATTCAAGTGGAGCATCAACCCTACATTTTTCTAATGAAATTAAGGCGATAAGATCGCATTCAGAAAAACGATTAAATTTAACTGTCTCATCTACATTAACTTCAACATGTGACATCTCATATTGTCACAATTCAATTAATCACTCGATTTAAATGAAAATATTTCAATTATAGTCGAATAAATCTCAATGTTGCTACAACATTAAGTCTAACATCTAATGCCACATAAATTTCTATGAAAAAAAATTTTTTTTCTTCGAACATTTGATTCAATCAATTGCTAATATTTGTTGTTGCTGTTGCTGTAACATTGACTTTAACGACATTAAAAATTAAAAATAAAAATATCATCCATACAGTTTCATTCTGTTTTATTTTATTTTATATTTATTATAAAAAGATTTATTTGTTAAGAATTCTTGTTGAATGCAAAATAAAAAGTATTTCAAGGTTAATTTAAAAAAAAATAACGATAAGAATTAAAATTTTTTTTTTCTTAGAAAACGTGAAAAAAATTTATTTCTACAGATTAATAATAACTATTAGTCATAGATTTATTGTATTAAAAAATATTTTCTTTTAATCATTTAGAGATTTTTTTTTTCTAAAAAGCCGGCCGGAAATATTGTTATACTTTGTAAGCTTAAGCTTTGATTCAAGGAATTTGTCAAGTTAGTTTAAAAACAGTTACGCTGCAGTTTAAATATACTTTTATTCATAAACAATTTAAAAAAAAATTTTTAATTCTCACGAAATATAAAATCTCGCCGTAATGAAGAAGAAAGGTAAACGAAATCAAATTATACGGTATTACGTCCGAAAAAAAATTTATATCGACCGAATATTCTAAACAATAAAGCTGGACTTAAGTAATCCTACGAAAAAAAATTACAGTAAAATCGTGAAGAAAGTACTTTTTTGAGGTACTTTTTCATTTTAGTTTTAAAAATGATGGTCGCTTTGGCTTTTTGAGACAGTCTTTGAGAGTTCAAAACCTCAAGCCTGGCAGTTTTTTGTGGTACTTTTTCATAAATGATGGTCGCGTTGGCAGGATTTGAAAGTTTAAAACCTCAAGTCTGGCATGTTTTTTGTGGTACTTTTTCATAAATGAAGGTCGCCGTATTGTAAAAGGTATAGTGTTAACTCCTTGGACCTGGCTTCGAGTGATCTGTTCACACCTCAATTCTGGCAATTTGAAAAAGAAGTACGAACAGAAAAATATTTCCTTTAACAGTCTTCTGGCTAAAAAACTCTGAGGTACCTTAGTATTGCAATCATGCCAATCCCAATAATATCTCCTTCAAGCCTACTGCTGCCCTACCTCAGAATGTTGTTCGGTATCAACAATACCAATCTTCTCAGCACCCAGCATCCCAGTATTTCCTTTCCTTTTGGGATGCAGTAGTTAGCTCCTCACATCGAGAGAACCAACTAACTACTTGAGTTCCACAAGAGAACGATTCACATTCTTGCAGAAATTCTAAAGAGTAACTGCGCTATTGGCAGTTTCTCTGACAGGCTCGGTCTGCCTTACCAGGATTACTGCAGAAGTTGCCAAGATGTGAAAAAAAATAGAATTGGAATGACTGCCCTGCACTTTAAAACAGACATCATTGGTTTTTGGGTGATAAAAAGTTTAAAGATTTGGAAATGGTAGCTAACGTGCCACTGAGGAATTTGGTCAGTTTCATCCGGAGCTCGGGATGATTCAAACCCATCACGCTGGATAACACAATGGGCCAGTAAGTAAATTTTCCCTTGAGCGGCAAGCTACCCGCTAACCTAACCTAATGCCTTACAGGTTTCCAGAATGTGCCCCGATGATTCATTCTTATAGTCACAGAATCTATATTTTGGGCTCGTATATAAGTGTACTCTGACTCTACAACTCCCTGCCAAAAGACCTGTTATTAACATCAGGTTATTTCTTGATAGTCTGATGCATGACTCAGATCTCTTTTTATTGTAATTTCCTAACAAAAGTTTGGATTGCCTCAAATCCAATTGCATAGTTTGAGAAGAGTCCTTGCTTCTTTTTATATTCGCTTTCGTTAACCCTCACTATGGAAGGATTCCGGTCGGAATGGAAGTAAACCTCTATCGCTTGCTTATTATCGAAAATTCCCACCTGATCAGGAACCTTATTTCTTGGATTCCTATCCAATGCGGCTATCTTGAAAGCACCAAATGAATAACCCGCAATATATCGAATCTTACACGAAACGTTTCTGCTCTTGGATCTGATGTGGATCTGTTTGTTCACCAACCCTTTCATCCAGAAATAGACCTCACCGCTAAAGGTCGTTTTTCTATGGAAACTAGAGTCAATTGCCAACTGCTTCAGAGCTCATTCAGCGTATACACGATGATGTCTTTTACCCTCAGTGCTTGGGCCAGTTGAATTTTGTATGAGTTCAGGGAGGAAGTTAGAAAGCAAAATTTGCTAAGGCGTAGCCTGTAAAGTGCCGAGTTCTTGTGATTCTGGGATTATCCAGTACACTTTTGACAATTATCCACCTATAGTGTTGGCCATTGGCAGTGATGGCTGGCCAATGTCGTTTGTCCTCAAAGAAATATTGACAGATGACCCGCCCAGCCAAAAAGCCACAAACAGTTATTTTTTCGGCATGCATCCTACAGTGCTCGCCATTGGCAGTGATGTCCTGGCCAATGTTGTCCTCAATGAAATATTGACAGATGACCCTCCCAGCCAAAACAGTTATTTTTTCAGCAAGCATTCTAGATGTTGTTGAATCCCAAGTGGATTGTAAATCATCGTTGAACATGACTTCACACACGTAGTTATCTATAATAGTCCATGGTTATTTGGCAAAACAAACTGGATAAATGACAACTAATTTGCCAGATATGGCCTAAATAATATGGCCGTTATCAACTGTCCAAGCCCGTTGAAGCCGCCGTAGTCTAGTAGGTAGTGTGTTGGTTTATTAGACGTAAAGCCAGGGTTCAAGCCCCAGGCCAGACATCAAGACAAAATACAAAAAGTATTTCCTTCGGCGACTTGCTCTCAGTAGATTTCTGGCAAAAACTCTGTGAGTAAATAAAATTGCCATGAAAAAGTTTCTCATAAATCTGTAGCTCCGAGTCGACTTTAAACTGTAGGTCCCGCCACTCATATATAAAATTAACACACACAACATAAGTAGTGTGAGAAACTAGGGCGTAATCCTGACTGAAGGGTTGTAGTGACCAATTATGTATGTACAGTGGTGGCCTTATAATTAGAAACGAGTTAGCAACATGTATGTTTGTTAATTTGTTTTACAGTTTTCACTGTGTACCTGGGATCAAAGGCTTTGTTTGGAGGACGTCTTACATACATTTTTCCATCAGGTTAGGACAAATTAAACTTAGATTCGTCACTCCAGAGACGAATTAGAAACATCGTTTCTAATTATAAGGCCACCACTGTATGTATGTATCAACTGTCCAGTTTTATATTTCCATTTGAGTATTTCAATGTGTTGCTTATTTAATTCCTAATTTACTTGAGTAACCGATTAAAATTTATTTCGAAAAATTCTTTTCCTTTTTTTTAATGGAAATTTTTAAAAGAAACGAAATATTTGTAAAAATAAGAAAAATCTTGTGTTTTTACAAGTGTTTTCTCCATTCGACAAAGACTAGAAAAATAATAAAACCGACCAGAAGAAAACAATCAGCAACAACAATAACATGAAAATTGTGTAAATTGTTAATAAATATTTTTTTAGGGCCTCTGTTGTTTATATTAAAGCTCCCGCTCCCTCCATGTTTTTCCAGAAACCAAGTGATAAATGCATTTGTTTGTTGTGGCATTGTTTTTGTTCAAGAAAAAAAAAAACATGTTGAAAAATGTTTGTGGCATGCCAACAACACATCTGACTCATTCCATAATCTTAACAATTGTGTCACACGAAAAAAAAAAAGAAAAATGTTTTCTTTGGTTTCTGTTCATTTTTTTAGTTGTTGTTGTTTTTTTTTTTCTTTAAATGTTTACTGTTGACATTTTCAATGCATTTGATTCGATTTTTTTTGTTGTTGATTTTTTTTTTGTATTTTTTTTAAGCAGCATTATGTGGCATCACGTATTATGGGATAGGCCGTTGTTGTGCAGTCGTCTATTGTCTTTAAATGGAAAGATCAAGAGATCAATTCCATCAAATTATAAAATTTATAGGTTTTTGTTTTTGTCAAAACTTTTTTTAAATTTTAAATGATATCGGTAAAGTGTGTGTGTGATTTGGAGAAAATAATGAGGTGTTAATAACGATTTATTCATTGGCAATTAAAAAATTAATCAAAATTGTATAGTAACGCCTATTTGACGTTTGAGGGTGTTTGATTCAGATTCAAAAAAAGATTCCTTTAAAGTTTTTAAAACCTATAACAGCCTCTTCATTTTCTATAATGGGGATGTATTTTCTGTAAGGTATCAGTTGGAACCTTGTAAAGCCCTGTAACATGACATTGATTTCGCATTTGACTTATAAAAATGCATACAAACGACAAAATTGCATTTTTTATGCCAAACTTTTTTAGAATCAAGTCTAATAATAAGTTCATCAAGGGATTTTAAGCCATAAGGAATCAATTGGCAGGCAGCTGCTTTGTTCCCTGAGGAGAACCAGTCGACTCTGTGATCCTTAGGAAATTCTTTGCAACGAGACTTTGTAACAAAAATGATTGGAGTTATCTAAAGAGTCCGCCAAATAACTTTTTTTTTTGAAAATGCTTTAAAAAAAACTACTGAATATTTTCTCAAATTTCTTTTTTTATTTGAAAGTACAATCCTCGCGGTTAATAATGGAAAGTAAGTTCATTGAAATGGCTGCCTCGGCTGGCCATGCAGTAGCCTACACGATCGGTCCAATTTTTAAGCACATTATCGATTGTGTGCAGCTGTATTTCACCAATGGCTTCACGAATATTTTCCTTTAAAGCGTCAATTGTGTCTAGCTTGTCGTCGTAACACTTATCTTTGACGGCACCCCACAAATAATAGTCCAACGGTGTCAAATCACAGCTCCGAGGTGGCCAAACGACATCAGCTCTGCGGCTGATAATGCGATCTTCAAAAACAGGGCGCAAGACATCGAGTGTAGCTTCGGCTGTGTGGCACGTAGCGCCGTCCTGTTGAAACCAAATGTTGCCAATATCCTCATCAATTTTTGTGAACAAAAATACGTTCAACATGGCCCGATAACGGTCGCCATTGACTGTAACGGCCACTCCTTGCTCGTTTTCGAAGAAAAATGGTTCAATTATGACTCTGGACCAAAATCCGCACCAAACAGTGACTCGTTTTGGGTGCGTCGGCTTTTCAATGTATGCATGCGGGTTTTCTGTGCCCCAAATGCGACAATTTCTTGTTTACACACCCGCCAAGATCAAAATGAGCTTCATCTGAAAAGATGATTTTTTTTTTCCAAAATCAGCATCCGAGGCAGCCATTTGAATGAAATTATTTTCCATTATTAACCGGAAGGATTGTACTTTCAAATAAAAAAAGAAATTTGAGAAAATATTCCGTAGTTTTTTTTTAAAGCATTTTCAAAAAAAAAAGTTATTTGGAGGACCCTTTAGAAGCTGCACACTTTTTTAAAAGTTGAACCATTTTGTGGTATGCAGTTCGGTCAAGAACGAATGTCTGAGCAAAAGCAGGAATGTTTGGTCCCACAATGAAATATTCCGAGCTCATGGGGAAACCGCGGGTATCTTCCAAGCTAAAGTCTATGCCAATGGATGTGTTCAATTCAAATTGAATAGGAGCGGGTATATAACATATCATTGCTATGTAAGTGTCAGGCCCTTATTCCAATATACGGCTCTTAAGATGTTAAATCAAAGATAGTATAAGACTATCTGGAGAAGCTGAATATGCCACATACCTGGTCATATGAAAATTTTCGGCAATAAGCAAGCAGATGATCTTGTGAGGCGGGCCGCTGATAATACCAAAACACATCTATGGAGTAGGATCTAATATTTGGAAAGATATGCTCAACAAATGGAAAGATATAGAAACGCAAAAACACTTCTAAGGCTAAGTAGATTTGTGGCGATCAAAACTGTTGATAGGAAACTACAAAAAGTTTAGATCAGATGTACATCAGATTACCTAGAAATAACTTCAGGTTGGTAATCGATCTTATTACCAGGTACTGTAGATCCATTATATTCTTATTCAAAATGGGAGTTGTAACGTATAGATTCTGTGAGGATAATAATGAATCATCAGAACACTTTCTTCGAAGCTGTATTAATGTATCCCAGGGAGACACATTTTGGTGCATATCAATTGCTAGGCAAGGATATCATCGTTCACATAAAGGCTTGGAAGAGGCATTATAGGGATATTTTCAAGGAAGTAAATAGTCCGGTGGCAGTACTAAAGTACTACGACAAATATCAACATTTGCTAGTATATATGATATTATGAGGCTTGCATACCCAGTATATGTGCTATGACACTCAAAGATTTTCTTGTTTAAGGAGCACATCAGGAATTTGCACATCCGATGAAACCAAGATTTGTATCTGTTAGCTTGTACCTCCAGTTCTGCAATTCTTTTTCAATTATTAACAACTTTTCATAGCTTCAACATCCTGGTAGTAAAAACAAAGTCTCACATCTGCCTACCGATACATTTCGTATATAAAATTAGGACGTTTCATTGCATGTATACCTCTCCGAGCTATGCAGAGTGGTAGGGATTTTCTTTTCTGCCAGAACTTTAGATTTTATTGTAGCTTGTTTCAGGCGGATTATTGTAGCGTGTTTCAGGCGGAAGTAATGGCCATCTACCGATCTGCTCAATGCATCCTCGTCAACGGTGTTCCATTCACTCGCATTTCGATCTTCTCTGATAGTCAGGAGCTGCCATAACATCTCTGTCGAACGTTGTGAATAACTACAGGATCGTCGAGGAATGTCGCCGCTGTCTCGATATTATTTATGGGCGCTTCAGTGTCACACTTGTTTGGGTCCCCGGACACAGAAATATTCCAGGAAACTGCAGAGCCGACGAGCTCGCCAGGGCTGGTGCACTATTTCCTTTTCAATCCTTTTCAATCGACTTGGGGATGCCACTTACTTGGTCAAGTTGGCCATCAAGCGGTAATTCTTTCGAGACGCCAACCTATCCTGGGTCAATGAGGAGTCCTGCTCCACAACTATGCTCACTTGGCCCTCGATGGATAGAAGACGCACCAACCAGTTACTTGGACTTGGTCGTAACGTCATCCCGATCACGTTGACCATGCTTACAGGTCATTGTGCTATGGGAAGACACGCGGAAAGAATACAGCTCCCTTCTAACGATTTCTGCAGTAGGTGCAGATCCGCTGAGGAAGAGGAGACTGTTATCCAATTTCTTTGTCAATGTTAAAAGAAGTAATTAATCCAGGAAGCTTTCTGTTTTGATCATCATCATCAATAAAGTGCACTTAGTAGGAAAGTGAGATAGCGGTTGGCTCTTTAGAAACTAAACGATATTTATGCCCAGAGTTCATTTCTTCTCAACAATTGTAGACGGCAAAAGTTTTCTTTCTAGGATCTGCTCTCTCTATTCTTCTCTACTAAATATCAATTAAAAATCGTTTGTCCTTAGAACGTTTCCGAATATTGTTCACCCATTATTTTAAATTTTTGATTTAAACATTTAAATTTCCTTTACAGAAAATAGAAAATTAAGAAACTTTCAACAACAACACCAACAATAAATGCGAAAAAAAGAAATAGTTTTTTGAACATTTATTTTCCGTATAATCAAGAGTCATTAATCATTGCGTTCTTTTTTCTCTTTCTCTCTGTCCCACTCTCTCTTTTTGTCTTATTTCTGTAGTTCTTGAAAACATTATTTATACCACTTTGCATAGACAAAAAACAAAACAAAAAATTAGAAAAAATGGGAAGAAAAAAAAACGAAAAATAAAAATGAAAAATACGAAAAATAGCTGGTGAATGAAGAAGTTCATGCTTAAAAACTCTAACCTCAAATCAATAAAGTACTTAATTTACCACTGTAGACACATTACCAAGAATATTAAACAATTCTAACCATTGCCACTCACTCATTCACTCAGTCATTCATTCGTTCATTTATTCACTTGGTTGTTTTGTTTCTTGTATTTTTTTTAAGGATTTATAATCTAAATATACACAGAGAGAAATTTTATGAAGAAATGATGGAACAATTACGAACAAATTTTCGTTTTGTACTAGAAAATATTCATTATTCATATGTGGATTAGGTTAGGTAGGTCAGGAGGCGGATTTTTCTTTAAATGCTCATCATATAGGAAAGCAATCCGAAATAAAAATAAAATCAGCATTGCGGTTATCGTTAATTTAGAGGGCTCAGGCAAATACAGCAAAAAATAGAAGTCAAGACCCCCTCCGCCATTTCACAGCAAGATTCCGACACTGACACACGAGGTGAAACACAGTCTCTTCTTCCTTCTCACATCTATAACTCGTGCAGAAGTTATTGGAGGGAATGCCAAGGTTTTCGGTATGCCTTCCAATAGATCATTGGGCTTTGAGAACACTCAATCCTCTTTTTATCCATATCCAACGGATCGTAGCAGCAGTGTACTTACCCGCAAGCTGTCAGCGAAATCGAACCGCCTTTAAAAAGATTGGAGAATACTATTGTCAAACTATGTCTTGCTATGTAGCCGTAGTCTAGTAGGTAGTATGTTGGCTTATTAGATGTGATGCCACGGTTCAAGCCCCAGGTTACCAATCTCCAGCAAAATGAAATACGAAAAAATATTTCTTCGGCGACTTCCTCTCAGCAGATTTGTGGCAAAAACTCTCAGAGTAAATAAAATTGCCATTAAAAGTTTCTCAAAAAATTTGTCGTTCGGAGACGACTTTAAACTGTAGGTCTCACTACTCATGAATAAAATTAACATACACATCATGGGTGGTGTGAGATGGTAGGTTGTAATCCTGACTGAAGGGTTATAATGACCAATTGTGTATGTATGTATGTATATGTATGTTTTGCTATGTAACATATCGGAGATTTAGAGCCTCATACCAGCCCTATCGAGTTTATTATCAATTCAATTACAGACGATACCCCAATTTCAATTTCTGGTACCTTTAAAGCATCCGAAAGCTCCCTTAGATCTGTTGTCCGACTTAAGTGCATGTGGTCGCATAGTGAGACCTTTTAATATGTGTTAAGGGGGAATAAAAATTCTAAGCCAACAATATCATTAAATGCCTTATTTAACCGATAATTGATGGAGAATAGATTCCATAAAAATCATCGCAGGAAATCTTGATTAATTAACTTCAGACTTAATGATGTATTATTTTCCATGGTTGTTGTCTTGGCTAAATGTTGCAAATTTTAATGTGTATAATTTGTTTTAATTTTTTTTTCTTAATTTTAATAACTAGTTTTTCTAATTTCTCTCATTTTCTTTTTCTTTTCAGGTATGTTTCTCTTAAATTAATACACAAACTTTAATAGTAACAGTTGGTGAGTAGAATATCTTTAATTGTTCATGACGAGTATGATCGTCAGAATGAAATTGAAATTTGTTGTGCTTTACTAAGCCTTTATCAAAATAAATGTGCACTCTTTAATTCACAGGATTTCTGATCCAAAATTGAAAATTATTCTTTACAGTGGGGTTGAAAAGTCATGGTATTAAGGATTTTAAAACAGTTTTCATCACGGTTGAACATTGCATCGAATCGGAGATACAGGTTGGATGATTTGCATTTTTTGTCAATGACTTGCATTTTTTAATCGATGACTTACATTTTTTGATCGATAACTAGCATTTTTTTGAATTTTGTTGATAAGAAAGATTCCTTGCCTATATCTGCTGTACCAACTAACGCTCGACCATAAAGAAAACTGTTTTGGAATCCTTGATACCATGGCTGCCCAGACCTCTAAATCCATTTCTTCCACAAGTCCATTTTTATACTATTTTATACGATTTATGGAGGGTAACAGCTTTTTTGTTATTTGTGTGTTTTCCTACGTGTTTCTTTTAATTTTTCTTCAACTTTTTCCTATTTTTTGTGATTTTTATTCGATTTTCTTTTTCAAACTTTTCAGTTATGTTAACTTAACAATCCAGTCGCAGATAACTTAATATTCACTGTGAAAAAAGAAAATGTTGGTAATTTCAGCTTATTCTTCGTTTTAGGACAGGGCTTATCGTTTCGTTAGGACCTCCTCAAAACGATGAACGGAAAGACGACTTATACCTATCGTCTCCATTGACGCAACACTATAAATGTCCTGCAGATCAGTTCTAATCGTTTTAATTGCTTTTCTTCCTTCTATTTCGGTGCTTCTTGGCTGTAGATATCGGTATCAACTGTTTGACAAGGCTTTTAAACTTCGTAATAAACAACTTCCTTTCGATTTCACCAGACAGACAGGCATTGCTCGTTCAAACATTTTTCCCTACACCGCTCTTCTGTCTCTAATTGCCGTAAATTGTCACTAAACAGGGATGCAGACCCTGGTAACCCTATTTCCCCTACCAAGTTAATTTGGTTCCACCAAAGAGTTTTGAAAATTTTTTCTCGGATGGCGGCCTGATTAAGAGATAATATTGCAATGTCCTCTCCTTGAACTTTCTGTCCAATTTGAATTGAGCACATCTTTCGATGGCATAAACTTTTGCTTTAAAGATGCCCCCACGAGTTTCTCCATGAGTTAGAAATAATTCTCTAAGGGACAAATACCTACTGATTCTGTCTCGAGCCATCCGCATATTACAGAATCGTCCCTCTTTCATTAAAGTATGTAGCTCTTGGGTTACTTCATTTCACGTTACCAAATTCATAAGAGTCTACTTATTCTGTCCATGTTTTACTTCATTTCACGTTACCAAATTCATAAGAGTCTAGTTCTGTCCACGGAAGTAGGTATTAAGGAAGAAACTGTCAGCCATTCGATTCATTAGGTTATGAAATCGCTCAAATCGAACAGACCCTCAAGCGCCGTCTCAGTACAGGTCCTCACTGCCCAGGTTATATTGCCACTGGCATTTGAGCTATTTGTTTAAATGCATTGTACCTATCCATACAATGGCCGCACAGGTCACAATTGGCTTGACCATCACAGTATGCACCCATTGCATAATCCTTGGCTTGCATCACCAAGATTTCATTTCCTTTACGAAATTTTCTCCACCTCGTAAATGATGCTATTATGGCCTATTGTGCAGCTTTGTCCTTAACTTGATCTAAAGAGATATTTGAATGATAATATAAAGAATCTCCTCAAGTTTTTCTTTAGCTATCAAAACCATATCATATGCTTACTATTGGTGGCCCAAGCCTCAGATAGTTCCATTAAAAGTTTCTTTACAACCAAGCTCCAAATTAGTGGTGAAAGAACCTCACTTTGTGGACAACCTGTAGTTATTCAGACCCTGTAGACCCGTAGACGTCAGACATCAAAACGAATAATGAAAAAAATATTTCTTCGGCGACTTCCTCTCAGGCTTATTTCTGGCAAAAACTCTGAGAGCAAATAAAATTGCCATGCAAAGTTTCTCAAAAAATCTGTTGTACGGAGCCGACTTTAAATTGTAAACACAATATGAGTGGTATGAGAAGCCAGGTCGTAATCCTGACTGAAGAGTTGTAATGACCAATTATGTAAAGGGTCCGCCAAATAACTTTTTTTTTTTGAAAATGCTTTAAAGAAAAAACTACTGAATATTTTCTCAAATTTTTTTTATTATTTGAAAGTACGATCCTTCCGGTGAATAATGGAAAATAATTTCATTCAAACGGCTGCCTCGGCTGGCCATGCAGTAGCCTACATGATCGGTCCAATTTTTAAGCACATTATCGATTGTGGGCAGCTGTAATTCACCAATGGCTTCACGAATATTGTCCTTTAAAGCGTCAATTGTCTCTGGCCTGTCGGCGTAACACTTATCTTTGACGGCACCCCACAAATAATTGTCCAACGGTGTCAAATCGCAGCTCGGGGTGGCCAAATGACATCAGCTCTGCGGCTGATAATGCGATTTTCAAAAACAGGGCGCAAAACATCGAGTGTAGCTTCGGCTGTGTGGCACGTAGCGCCTACCTGTTGAAGCCAAATGTTGCCTATATCCTCCTCTTCAATTTTTGTGAACAAAAATTCGTTCAACATGGCCCGATAACGTTCGCCATTGACTGTAACGACCACTCCTTGCTCATTTTCGAAGAAAAATGAGCCCATTTATGCCTCTGGACCAAAATCCGCACCAAACAGTGACTCGTTTTGGGTGCGTCGACTTTTCAATGTATGATGCGACAAGTTTGCTTGTTTACATACCCGCCAAGATCAAAATGAGCTTCATCTGAACAGATGATTTTTGTTGCCAAAATCGGCATCTTCTGGTGTAGGCTACTGCATGGCCAGCCGAGGCAGCCATTTGAATGAAATTATTATTCCATTATTAACCGGAAGGATTGTATTTTCAAATAAAAAAAGAAATTTGAGAAAATATTCAGCAGTTTTTTTAAAGCATTTTCAAAAAAAAAGTTATTTTTTATGTATGCATAATACCAAGCTCTTTACAATAATTTTTTACTTAATTTTTCTCAGTGCATTCAGAAAAAAAAACATTTTCTTGCTGTTATATCGCTTGATTATTCTCGGTTTTGTTTTCTTTTTTTTTTGCATGGGTGGCACACTCCTAACTCCTTCTTTATTATACCCAAACTCTCTCTGTCTAGTGATTTCTTCTTGTTGTTATAACTTTCATGGGTGTATGTGAAGGAGGATAGGTATGTTGGCTTGGAGGTGTGGATGTGTGTGCGTGTATGTGTGAATATTTTGGTAAATGAATGAGTATAAAATAGAATTAAATAGTGTGCTAAAAAACTGATAACTCAAATTTAACGATATGTAAATGAAGCTCAAAATTCAGACACTTACTAACACTAACATACATGCATACATATAACAGTAAAAAAGAAAAGCAATAATAAAATTTTATTTGACTTCGATTTGTTGCTTAAAATAGTAGCAAAAGCATAAAGGATGAAAAGAGAGAGAGAGGGAGAGAGAGAGAGAGAGAGAAAAACCAAAAGAGAGTAGCTGTATAGTTGATTGAAATAAAAAACCATAAAAGTTTCCTTACGATAAATGAAAAGCAAAACGGAAGTTTTAAGGAAAAAGTTTAAAATGCATACACTACTGCTATAACTACTGCCATAACAACAACAAATAGGAAAAAAAACTATTTTTTGTTTTTGTTATTTTCTGTTATTCTATTCAAGGAATATTTAGAGAGAGAGAGAGAGAGAGTGAGAGAGCAGGCAACATGTCAGTTAGTTTTTCAACAATGATTAATAATGGCTGGCCCTTAACTTTTCCTTGCTTTTCCTTTTTGCTCTTTGTCGTTGCTTTTCTTTTTTTTATTCGTTTTTGTTTTTGTTTTCACTAAAGTTATGTAAAGGGCCATTTCAAAAAACGAAACGAAACGAAACGAAAAAGGAAATATCCTTAAGCCTTTTTCAAATCCCCCCCAAAAAAAGATAGAAAAAAAACCTTAAATACTCTATTGAATTTGAATATTTTTCTCTCTCTGCCTCTCCCTCTCTTTTTCTCTTTCTATGCTTTATAAGCCTATAATTTATACGTTCTTTTGGTTTTAAAAATCATTTTTAAAATTTAAAATTTTTTTAATTGATTCTCCTCTGAGTTCAAGCAAAAGTTAGCTTGTGATCCTTGTTGTAATTTTTATTTTTTTTTCTTAACTTTTCTAACACTTTTCTAAAATTTTTTTATCAAATGTCCACAAATTAAAAATTACTCTTGCATATCTTTCGGCTTAAAAGCTTAGATTTTCGAGCAAAGTTTAAAAGTAATTTCTGTTTGTTTTTTTTTTTTTTTTTGTTAAAAGAATTATTTCCCAGGTGTAAAAAAGTTTAAAAAATTAAGTCCCGCTGTTTCAAAGTAGCTGAGAATTTAAAGGAAATATTTAAGAAACTGTACGATTAATCTTCTGTCTCTGGAAGACCAATGACTTTCAAACGATCGCACGAAACTCAATGAAAATAACTCAAAAATATTTCAGTAATTAGATTTCGCTCGTCTTGCAGAAGCAGATGCTAAATTAAAAAATGTATTTGTTTTGAATTAACCCTTTAAATACCAACTTTTATTTCGTGTTGCAAAAATGTACTGATCATGCTCTCAGTCCATAGTTACAGTCCCAGTAGAAATTCATTTACCGCGGTCTGCTTTTCTAGAACAAAATCCTAAATACGGAATAGTATTTCACTTAGCACTTATGGGAGCACAAGTGACTAATTTAAACCAAGAGTAGAAGAATTGTATTCCATCAGCAGCAGGGTAGATCAATCCCAATGGAGCGAATATTCCTTGAATTGGTATGCGAAAAGAAAAATCAAAAACCAATGTCTCTGTTACTGAAATCTCACAGATTCACAGCTCCTGTAATAGCGATTCAAGGGAACTTTAAGTCCATACATAGAGAGCATAGAGCATGAAAGTAAGGAGTTAACTTTGTGCTAAAATCTTGGCTTTAGTTGATCTGCATATACCTACTACTACTACCCTTCAGTCAGGCTTACGACCTAGTTTCTCATACCACTTATTTTGTGTGTGTTAATTTTGTCATGAGGGGCGGTGGACCTACAGTTTAAAGTCGACTCCGAACGACATTTTTGAGAAACTTTTCATGGCAATTTTATTTACTCTCAGAGTCTTTGCCGGAAATCTGCCTGAGAGAAAGTCATCGAAGAAATACTTTTTGTATTTTGTTTTGATGTCTGGCCTAGGGTTTGAACCCTGGCTTTACGTCTAATAAACCAACGCACTACCTACTAGACTATGGCGACTTTAATGCAACTAATACCACAAAACAAATTTTTATTTAAAAAGCAAGTCAGCCAGAGAATAAACCCCCTAAGCGCTTTCATTCACGCTTAAATCACACATAATATCCGTGATGCACGGCAATATAGGCCAATTTGAAAATTATTTCACAGAAATCTCCCTCTAGCTAGCAGAGAGTGATTGTGGGCATCATTAACGTTTATTTGGTTACAAATTCATTAGGATGAAGTGCCTAGTCATCATCAACAATGCTAGTCATCACAGATGATCTCTTGTAATCACAACGGAACTAGTTCTGCCTTGTTATAGCACATATCGACGTCTCCATTCTATAACGTTCTAAGTGTACTTAGACCTTTTTAATGTACTTGCATTTTTAAATTGTACTTTCTCTAACTTAAATACTGTCAAAATTTGGTTAAGATGCGCCGATCCGTTCCGAAGTTGTAGGGAAAAATCTTCTTAGAATACACATATAGTCGTATGTCGCGTGAAAACTTTGAGAGCTCATAACTCAAAACACCCTTCTTCGACTTAGAATGTTATAGAACGGCGGCGTCGATATGTATGTATGTTTTCTCTATGGCAGGTACCCGTGTCTACATATTTTCGTATAGTCTAGTAGCTTTTAAAGTCCTCAAATTGATCACCTCAAAAATAACGATAACGCGTTAGTTAACTCCAAATCTGTTTCATAAGATTGGAGTCCTGTGACAAGAGGGTTATATGGATAATGATATATTCAAAATTTACCCGTAATTGGTCCTAAGCCATGCCATGACAAAAAACGTGAATAACGAGAAAAAAACATTGAGACTTAGGATGTGAAGACATAAGAATTTTGTCGTACAGCATCGGCCAAACTTTTCTCTTCTTCCCCAACTAATTTTGCTTGCTGCTAGAGCAGAGATCGTATACCTGAGACCAATGTTTAGTCTTGTTTATATGAAAATTACGGTGAAAGCTTGAAAATAAAGTCTTCTTTAGTGTTCATCATTCGCAGGTCAAATGTTTAACCCTCTAGGTGATGTAATTAAGTTGTGTAATCCCATATACAATATAATACAATAGATCGTCTTTGGTCGCAGTGCTTTCTGGCCTCAAATAACAATATTCGAGCTTCAATATTAGTCTCGAAGTTGCCGTAGTCTAGTAGGTAGTGTTTTCGCATATTAGAAGAGGGCCCATGGATCAAACCCTAGCTTAGATATCTTAAACAAAACGAAATAAAACAAAAATTGCTCCCAGTAAACTTTTAGCAAAAACTCTGAGCGTAAATAAAATTGCCATGTAAAGTTACTCAAATGTCGCCGTGGTCTAGTAGGTAGTGTGTTGGCTTATTTGTCGTAAAGCCAGGGTTCGAGCACCAGGCCAGACATCAAGGCAAAATACAAAGAGTATTTCTTTGGCGACTTCCTCTCAGCAAATTTCTGGCAAAAACTCTGAGCGTAAATAAAATTTCCATGAAAAGTTACTCAAAAGTCGTCGTAGTCTAGTAGGTAGTGTGTTGGCTTATTAGACGTGAGGCCTCAGTTCAAACCCCTGGTCAGTCTACATACATAATTGGTCATTACAACCCTTCAGTCAGGATTACGACCTAGTTTCTCACACCACTTATGTTGTGTGTGTTAAATTTTATACATGAGTGGCGGGACCTACAGTTTAAAGTCGACTCCGAACGACAGATTTTTTGAGAAACTTTTCATGGCAATTTTTATTTACTCTCAGAGTTTTGATAGAAATCTACTGAGAGTAAATAAAATTGCAATGAAGAGTTTCTGTAAAAATCTGTCGTTCGGAATCGACTTTAAACTATAGTTCCGGCTACTTGCCATAATAATCAACATACACACAACATAGGTGGTTTGAGAAACTATGTTGTGATCCTAACTAAAAAGGTTGTAAAGATCAATTAAGTTAGTCAGAATATCTGTATTTTTTTGAAGTTTACACTGTTCTACAAAAGAAAGTATAAAAATAACGACGTTGTTTAATTTTTTTTTCTTTTTTTAAACTTTATGACACAGTGATAGTGAAATTCAATTTCTTTTCTTTTAATATCACTCTTTTATAGGCTATTTATGTCTTTGAGAATTTCTTTTTTAAACAATAATTCAGATGAGAAAACGGTTTTAGAAAAGATTAAATCAGAGTTTTATTGTCATAAAATTTAGAAAAAAAAATTTGTTTAAATTTTCTCTTGAGTCTAGTGCGTTATGGTATATTTCATCACATTGTTGTTAATTACCGAAGACATTTAAAAGTTTTGAAAATTATTTTTCCAGTTGACATTTGTAAGGTAAATTAAGATGGAAAGCCATTAAAGCTATGTATTCGTCAAACAAATGACCACAGCTATTATCTGGTTTTTATAAATGAGTTGTCTTGGCTTTGAAACAAAAAAAAAGAAAAAAAAGCCAACTGGCAGCAATTTACTGCTGAATTTATGTCATATTTTAACAAACAAAAATACAAAAAACGTAATGATTTTTAAAACAATTGTACATTTAATGACTGCAACATAGTCAAGCTAAGAATAAGGTTAATTATTATGATAGAAATTGATATTCGTTCTCTAAGATTTACAATTTTTTTTTTTTGAAAATACATTTTTGTCTTTTTGACGGTTGATAGTGGCCACTTTGTTGAAGCTACATGTGTCAAATTAGTTGTCATTTATTCAATATATTTTGTCAAACCTCCATGGCACACATGTGTTCGCTAAATGGCTTCTGCACAATTTCATCGGAAAGTTCATCTTCAGCAGTGGCGCCCATTTCTGGCAAAAACTCTGAAAGTAAATAAAAAGTGCCACGAAAAGTTTCACAAAAAATGTATCGTTCGGAGCCGACTTTAAACTGCAGGCCTCGCCACTCATGTATAAAATTAACACACATCAGATAAGTGGAAAGAGAAGCTAGATCGTAAGCCTGACAAATGTAATGACCAATTATGTACGTATGAGGCCAGATTAGTCAAGTCAAATGGAGTTTTGATATGTTCAGTTTTCTGTCAAGTGTTGGATTCTAGACTTAGATAGTCTACATAACCGTTGTACAAATTATTTTCCATTATTTTCAAGTCCTGAAAGCAATACATTTGAAAGATATTATGGTCCACTTGAAGTCGCCGTAGTCTAGTATGTGTTGGCTTATTAGACGCAAAAGCCTGGGTTCGTGCCCCAGGCCAGGCATCAAAGACAAAATACAAAAAGTATTTTTTCGGCGACTTCCTCTCAGTAGATTTCTGGCAAAAAACTCTGAGAGTAAATAAAAATTTGCCATGAAAAGTTTCTAAATAAATAAAAATCTGTCGTTCGGAGTCGACTTTAAACTGTAGGTCCCACCACTCATGTATAAAATTAACACACACAACATAAGTGGTGTGAGAAACTAGGACGTTGTACAATGGGTCAATTCGACCTCCGGGTACTGTACTTGCCCTAATTGACAAGTACACGTCCTCTAACCTAACCTAACCTAACCTATGGTCCACTTTGTCTACATATTATATTGTTT
This sequence comes from Sarcophaga variegata, assembly GCA_932273835.1. NCBI lineage: Eukaryota > Metazoa > Arthropoda > Insecta > Diptera > Sarcophagidae > Sarcophaga > Sarcophaga variegata. Next base: position 12,529,512 of record OW026362.1, read on the forward strand.
CACAACCGTTTATCAGCGTAATTAAAAAACGGTGCTTAACTGTCATCATGTTATTGTGTTACTTAAATCACAATCCTTCTATTAACCATCATTACACTACTATGTTGGAATTGCAGTCCAAAGGAATCCTAATAGAACCCAACTAGTGAATTTTTAATTCCGAGTACATTACAGGTAGCCACCACCACCCACCCTCCAAGTACAATATATTATAGTTATGCTTAAATAGCAATGAACTAAATGAGAATTAATTTTGAATTTTATTATGTCGCTTTGTTATTTGTCCAAACGACATTATAATTAAGTAAACAAACGAATGTAGCACTTAAATAGAATTCTATATGAGTGTTGGTGTGTGAAAAAAATTCAACAAAACAAAACAAACAATGTTAATATGAACAGAGCAATGTTATGCATTTAACAGAATGCATTGTGTACATACTATGATCATGGTACAGAGCAATGTTATGTGTTTAACATATGATCATGTTACTTCGATTAGCGAAATATTAGAAATCGGTCGATGGCATATGTGAGCCACTACAAGAAAGCTTGATCCCTGGCTTTCTGTCTAATAAGCCAACACACTACCTACTAGACTATGGCGACTTCACTGTTAATGGACACCAACGACATGTGGTTTCAATAGAATGGAGCTACGTGCCATATTGGATTTTCTGCATGAGTGATTTGGAAGCATGGTCATCTCACCTCGTGGAAGGGGGATGTGAACTGTCCTCCGAAATCCTTCTTTTCTTAAGTCGCAAACGCATTCGAATAAGGTTTACGCTGTCAAAGCTATTTTAACCCTTCCCATCCGTCAAATTCATACTGATTTTTTTAAAAGTCGACACAGAGTTAATTTCCAACACACATAAAACTTAAGCCCGGTTAATCATTCGTAATGCCGTTCATATGCTAATTGGGTGCTAAAGCAATAGGCTTTAAATGCTGATTTATTGAACAAAAATTTCTTCTGTAATGCAGATCATTTCTCTCTCAAGCGGTGATTAGGTTAACAAGCAAAATTTTTCCTTTTTGAGGTCTCGGAGAAGCTAAAAGTGATTGTGGAAAAGTCGTTGCATTCATAAAAACGGCTGTGAATTGTGCGTTATGGGCTGTATTTTTTCGAAAATAGCTCTGAAAGAATAGTTTTCGTCCATTTAGACTGCTAAGACTAAGGCAGACAATCAAACTTTGTGTGTGGGTTTGGGGTTTCTATAAGAAGGTGCCACATGACATAAAACACACACGCTTTTGGTTTTAATGCATGAGATGTGGAGATGTTTGAAGTCGCCGTAGAGATTAGGCTTATTAGACAAGCGATCGTGGCTCAAACCCCAGCTCAGACTAAATATGAAAAAAATATATTTTTCGCTGACTTCTTCTCAGCAGTTTTCTGGCAAAAACTGTGAGTAAACGAAATTGCGATGATAGTTTATCAAAACTCGAGGCCCCGCCATAAAATTAACGCTTGCTACATGGGTGAGATAATAGGTCGTAATCCAGACTACAGAGTTGTAATGACCGGTTTAACCCATTCGCTGCCAAGCCTAAATTGTGTGAAGTCATTCCCATTGCCATTTATATTTTGGATGTTATTGTATTATTATTATAGTATTGGACTCTGTTACAAATCCTATCATGAAGATAAGGTATCATAAGTGATTTAGTTGCTATAAAATTTTGTTATAAATACACGATGATTTTTGCGTGAAAGATCATTCTCTATAAGAAATAAAGTATTATTTTTGTAAAAAAAATTATTTGTAGTATTTTTCAAGTATATTTATATTATGTTTGTGGCAAAAACAAAATTGGCTAATTCAAAAGCCTGCATGTTATAATATATTTAAAGTAGGACGAGTATACTCGTCTTGGCAGTGCGCGATACCCTGTCAAAGACGAGTATACTCGTCCTTGGCAGCGAATGGGTTAATTAATTGTTTCCCAAAAGACTGGTTTCGAATGTTAACGATGTCTACACTTTGAGACAACGTTAAAGACAGTGGCAAGCGAACAATTTCCTAACAGTGGAGTAAAAACCAAAAAATATTTCTTATGGTACAGCTGATATACAGCCCGAAACTAGCTCAATAAATGGAGTGCTGTACCTATCTAGAAGCGGTCATTCAAATGAGATTATATGTCATACACACTGTCATTGTCCAAGCATTATAATCAATTAAAGTTTCATCATGATCATGCTTAGTGTGTGTATGTTTGTTTTTTATTTAATTTTACTTTTAAAACCAAACGATGAATAACCCTTTACAATATTACACAAGCCTGTAGAAGGGAGTTTTAGTTTGTAATAAAAATGTTTTCAAGACTTTTAAATAGCGTGACTAGACAGTTTCTGTAAGAAGTAAAAACTTGTAAAATTTCTTTACACAATGGAAAATGAAGTTAAAAAATATCAAGTAGCCAAGTAGTGTTTAGGAACATTTAAAATTAAAAAAAAAATTGAAAAACGAAAAATGTAGGCGTTTTAATAATCGCCTTGGCAACCTAAAATCAAGCCATTTTCAAAAAACCCTTTTTAAATATTTTAAAACTTAAATTTATAATTTTTTCAATTTTCCTTTCACCTTCAAAAAAAAACTTGACATGACTTGAGAAAATTTCTGTAATTAATATTAAGTTTTTAAAGAGAAAAAAGAAATGAAATTTTTTTTCATTTCTTAAATATTTAAAGGGAAACTCACTTTTTTAGAAACTTTTACCATAAAGGAGTGGCGTGTTTCACTATAATGTTTCGTTTATTTCGTTTATTTTTCTTAATAGTACTCACCTTAATAGGTAGACCCCTAAAAATATATTTTTGTATTCTTATCTTTCTACACACTATTTATAAATTTATAATGGCCAGTTAGTTTTTGACATTTTTTATTATTTTTTTTCTGTACCTTTTTTACTATTTTTCCCTTTTTTTTGTTGTCTTTGTGAAATATGAACCCGCCATCACCTTCTTTTTTTGAATTTTATTTAAATAGCACAGCCAACAAACAGCAGACCAACCAACGTGTCGTCATGTCAAGACTTCATATAGCGGGTAACGCTCTAATGATTTTTAATCATTTCGAAATATTTTTTTTTCTAAAGGTAAAGTTAACTGCCGTGTAAAAATTTTATTATTTCATTCCATTATTATTTACTTTAATACAATATAGGGGTGGCGGCCAGTGTAAGGGGGCTTATGGCCAGATAATAAATGCTAACAAGTGTAGTAATTAGTTGTCAGTGGATAATTTAAAATTGTTATAAAGTAGTGAAGTTTTCAGAAATAATTTACATTTGATGACATTCAACAGGGTCATCACAATAGAGAAACTATGAAAACTATAAAATGTCTTTAAGAACTTTAAATGGCTTTTAAACTGTCTTTAAAAAATAAAAACGAAATAAATTAAAGAAAATGGCGCGTTTGTGGTTTTGTAGCTGCATGAGAACTATCGATATTGACAGTTGCGTTTTGACAGCTAAGAATGTTAAATATTGTCTTCCATTAAGTAAGATTTAGCACATCATCATGAATAATTTAATGCCAGAACAGTGCCTCCAAATTGTAAAAATTTTCTCAGAAAAAAATAAATCTGTGGTCGTAAAGTTCATTTTGATGTCAATAGCATAATCGACCGATTGAGCAATCAATTCGTAGCAATTACTGCTCGTTTTCCCCGTGACTTTACTATTCTCAAATCAAAACCATTAACAAGAATAAGAATACCAAAGAGAATATCGCCGTGGCCTAGTAGGTAGTGTGTTGGCTTATTAGACGTAAAGCCAGGGTTCGAGCCCCAGGCCAGACATCAAAATAAAATACAAAAAGTATTTCTTCGGCAACTTCCTCTCAGCAGATTTCTGGCAAAAACTCTGAGAGTAAATAAACCTGGCATGAAAAGTTTCTCAAAAATCTGTCGTTCGGAGTCGACTTTAAACTGTAGGTCCCACCACTCATGTATGAAATTAACACACACAACATAAGTGGTGTGAGAAACTAGGACGTTGTACAAGAGGAACATTTTTCTAAAGGATTTTAGCTTACGTAGCTATAAAATACATCTCCTACATGAAATGAAGCTTAGCGCCACCATCATTTGTGTCTCATTTCTATTGACTAGGCCCATTTGAAATTGGCCCAATACGAACATTTTTATCACAGAATTGTGTTTAGTAATGCAGCTCACTTCGGGTTAACTGACAACAGAGAAAATTTCAAGCCGTTTACTAATCATCATTACATACGTATACATACATAATTGGTGAATTGCAACTCTTCAGCCAGGATTACAACCTAACTCCTCACGCCATTTACGCTATGTGTGTTAATTTTATTCATGAGTTGCGGGAACTACAGTTTAAAGTCGACTTCGAAAGACAGTTTTTAAAAAAGTTTTCCACTGGAATTTTATTTTGAACTCAGAATTCAGTTACAACTCCTGGTTGACCTCTCGCAGCGATGGATTTCTGAAGTCATAGTGTGAATTCAAATTCCTCTTGACTAGATATGTAAAATGCTGGTTAGATTAGGTTAGGTTAGAGGACGTGTACTTGTCAATTAAGACAAGTACAGTACCCGGAGGTCGAATTGACCCATTGTACAACGTCCTAGTTTCTCACACCACTTATGTTGTGTGTGTTAATTTTAAACATGAGTTGTGGGGACCTACAGTTTAAAGTCGACTCCGAACGACAAATTTTTGAGAAACTTTTCATGGCAATTTTATTTCTTCTCTCAGAGTTTTTGCCAGAAATCTGCTGAGAGAAAGTCGCCGAAGAAATACTTTTTGTATTTTGTCTTGATGTCTGTCCTGGTGCTCGAACCCTGGCTTTACGTCTAATAAGTCAACACACTACCTACTGGACTAATGCTGATTTCCCAAGAATCTTTCCGATCAATACCAATGAAAATGTTCGCTGTTCTGTGATCTCCGCTCCTTCCTAGTTATTACAGCTTCTGCATACATTACAGCTTTGAATATCGAGCTTTTGGGCATATTTACTAAGGGCCCAATATTCCTTTATTTCTTCAATGAGGTTCCTAAGATTGACTCTAGTTTGGTTTATAATGCAAATTTTGTTTTGCATATCTGCTTAGCGCCCCAGATTTGTCTAGGCTTTATACAAGTGGGTTATTAAGCCCCTTGTTTATCCCTTGCAGAAACGGTCAACATCATATTATTATTTGAATGAATATTATTTGAATTTTTTGTTGTTACAGCCTTTTCAAGTTGTTGTCAATGTTGTTGTTGCCTTCAGTGTTCCCGAGTCCAAGAACCTATATGAAGGTAACATTCGAATATCTCTTTATCTCCTTAGATGTGAAGTATTTGCTCTCTCTAGAGATCTAATGACCGCTTTATTGTTATTAAATATTCTTATATCTACAAACCACATACTCTGCTAACGACTTCGCATAACGTCAGCTGTTACAGCTATTATTGCATCCTGCAATAGTACCCTGCAATAGCAGAGTGCAAAGACAATATGAGATTCAATTGTCCTGAAAATATTCCTCATCTTTGTTAGTCTGAAGTCCTCATTGAATACTTGGATGACGTTACCTGGGCAATCTTAAATGTGGTGTACTTAGCCTAGGGATCTAAATCCAGCCTTACTGTACTTAAATATTAATAATCCACACCAGATCCTTTGCTACCAAATTTGCGTAAAGGCAGCCTTACAGCCTTTACACTCTACAGCAATAGTATAGTGCACGAGACAATCTGATACAAGAGATAATCTGTCCTGAAGAGATTCCACATCTTACCTAGTCTGGATCTCTCATTGAATACTTGATTGACATTACTCTGTTATCGAATTCGCACCGGGCCAGCTTTATAACTGTTGTGAAAAGATTACACATTATTATGTGCAACTGGCATGACGTTCTGTAAGCCTTTATGATTTTCATTATGAAATCCAAATCGAATGCGGTTTCAGATATCGTGTAGTAGTAGTAGGTATATGCAGATCATAGATCAGCAATGAATCGCTTTTTCGCTACTCATAAGTACTCATGAAATTTTGAGTATGAGTGAGTCAACAGTATTGAAATCCAACTACTCTGATTCATTCGTGCTCAGTACAACATTGATTTATAAGTACAAGTTGCAATGAGTATGAGTACAACGTTGACATCAAACTCATAACATTCGAAATATGTTTGATTCATACGCCTACTCATTCAGGTTCACAAATTTAGAAAAATACTTACAATACTCACAAATGATTCGAGTGATTCGAAAAAAGAAAAAGACAGCAAGCAATGTAAACACACACTTGTGAGTATTGTAGTGTTCGTATCCGAATCATATTTATTTTGTGATTCCTGTATACGATGAGTCATGGAGAGTCGAAATCAATAACATCATGCGTATTGTTAAGTACGAGTACCATGAGTGTTTCAAATTTTGAATGTGAGTAGTATTAGTATGACTTTAAAATAAGTATGAATGCGTATAAGTATCAAAAATTATGAAAGTATGATTCGAATCTACTCATCGTTTTAAATACTCATTGCTGACCTCTGATTCAGATCAACTAAAGCCAAGATTTTAGCACCAACATAGCTTCTATACTTTAATGCTCTATGCTCTCTATGTATGGACTTAAAATTCCCTTGAAAGGCTATAACAGGAGCGGTGAATCTGTGAGATTTCGGTAACAGAGACATTGGTTTTTGATTTTTCTTTTCGCACACCAATTCAAGGAATATTCGCAACGAATGGAAAAATATGTTAAAATTTCCCAATAAAAATATTATGTGGGGTAATGTTATCCTCTATTTCACTGCGCCCTTAATACCCGTTTTGTATGTTTAAATAAAAATTATGCCGAAAAGTTTTATTTTTTTTTCTTAAAATTCTTTGTCAAGGATACTTTCTAAAAACGAATTTGTTTTTTTTTTGTTTGCCTGTTTATCTAGGGAAATTGATATGGAAATCATAAAATAAAATAAAAGCCACATTATTTAAATCCTTAAAAAATAAATACCAAAAACAAAAACAAAAAAAAAAAGAAAACCAAAAGTAATATGTTTATAAACAAGTTTTGACAGCCATGACAATGACAATGATACTCTAAAATCAAATATAAGAATGATAATCATCATCGTATTCAACTTAACTTAATAATGACATTCATTACAGCAAACAACAGCAACAAAGAAGAAAAAAACAAATCATTTTATTTTTTTTTTTTAATAAGACCACATGTAATCGGATACTTTGCTTTTGTCTACAAAGAATTTTTTTTTGGCCTGTCACTAAGCATTTTATATTGCTTTGTTTGAGGTTTTAGTTACACAGAGAAACCCTCCCTCGTATACGATGTTTGGTTTGGTTTTTTTTTTGCTTAAATTAATAACGAACGTTTTAGTTTCTATAAAAATTGGTCAATTTAATGTAAACGAAAATGGGCAAAGAGATGTGCTCTAATTTTTTAGTTGTTTTTGTTTCTAATTAAAGACGACGATCGACCGTGTTAAAGTTAATCAAGATAACTCATGACACAATAATAATGAAATTTTGTGGCCACCACTCACTCACTCAATGGTGGTTAAGATGGTGGTGGTTTTGTTTTTTTAAAGAAAAGGCCTATGTTACCCGCTCGCTTAATTATTATTTTTTTTTTTTTTTGTAACTTAAAACCAATTTTTGTTGTTTTTTTTTTGTTGTTCAAATTAAACTCAAGTGGTTATAATTTGTTATACTGGTTTATTAGTGGCTAAATTCTTCAACAAATTATTGGTTTATTAAATAAAAACGCTTATAATATTTGAGGTCAGATTTCAAAATGTTATTTGACAGTGAAAAAATTACAAAAAAAAAATGAAAAAAATTTAAAAAAAAAAATAAAACAACAACAAAAACATTTTAATCGTATGTTTTACGCATTTCATAGGCCATAGTTCCGCCATTATCCCCTTTATCGCGCACTTTACTAAAACTCCTTCAAGTTTATTGCCTTGACAAACTTCAATCTGAAGTCGCCGTAGTCTAGTAGGTAGTGTGTTGGCTTATTAGACGAAAAGCCAGGGTTCAAGCCCCAGGCCAGACATCAAAATAAAATACAAAAAGTATTTCTTCGGCGACTTCCTCTCAGCAGATTTCTGGCAAAAATTCTGAGAGTTATTAAAAATTACCATGAAAAGTTTCTCAAAAATCTGTCGTTCGGAGTCGACTTTAAACTGTAGGTCCCGCCACTCATGTATAATATTAACACACACAACATAAGTGGTGGGAGAAACTAGGTCGCAATCCTGACTAAAGGGTTGTAATGACCATTTAAAAAAAAAATTCTGATAACCTGTACCAAAGTCATAGGTTTCTGCATCGATCTATAGAGATGATAGCCGGTTGCCAAGTTATTTACAGTGGTCATACGGTCTCCCTTCATACTTTATATGGTATTCTTGTAGTGACTAGTTCAAGTCTATTATTGCCTTGACAAACTTCAATATACTGCTCGGTGTCAACAATAGCAATTCCCTGCTTAGCATATGGTATGTAACCAGATGTTCTCTTTTGGGATGTATTAATGCCACACAGATTTTAATAATGTGCTTCAATACTTCATTCTCATCATCACAGGATCTACATATTGGAGTCGATACACAATAGCCATTCTGCATAAGGTACTCTAAGCCTTCAGTGCCCAGTCAAAAGAGCGCTTATCAACCTCAGGTTACTCCTGGATAGTCTAAGGCATGACTCTGATCTCTTCTTATTGTAATTTCTCAATCCCAATTGTTTTGAGAAGAATCTTTGTCTCTCTCGTTTTTTAACGTCCAACAAAGGTTCTGGCCACGTCGTCCGCGTGAAAGCTTACTTTCTCATAAGTTCGTCTGCCACATGAAATAGGACCCAGCAGAGGGTAATCTTATTTTCTGTACTTAGCTGATTCAGTTTTTTCTGCCAAGCCCATACTATCTTCGAATTTACATTTTAAGAGCCGAGGGCTAGAACTGCTACTTGATTGTTAGATAGTATTGCTATGTCCTGTCTATTGTACCTTCTGTCAGTCCCGGTATACATTATCAGTCATTACAACGCTTTTATCAGAATTATAACCTAGCTTATCATATCACCTATGGTGTGTGTGTATTAATTTTATCCATTTGCGGTGAAACCTAAACTTCTACTCTGAAAGACAGATTTTTGAGAAACTTTTCATCAGGTTTTTATTTACACTCAGAGTTTTTGCCAGAAGGCTGCTGAAAGGAAGTCGCCCAAAGAAATATTTTTCGAAATATCTGAGCTGGGTCTTGAACGACGAGCTCTGATCTAATATATCAACCCACTACCTACTAGTCTACGACGAGTTCATGCAGCTTTGATGGATTATATTTTCCGGCATTGTCAATCATAAGATTGCAGGTTCTCAAAAGAATCCCTAATATGGAGAATTAATCCGAAGGTTTAAAGGTTCCTGTAAATTCCAGGAATACCACTGTTATTCTTAATAACGATTATTGCCTACGCTTACTTCTTGAAGTTCCGAAAGCCTTTACGATTGAGCTATACCTAACGATTCCGAAAGATGTCTCCACACCCAGTTTCATTCAGACTCGAATTATCCATGGAGATCTGTATCCAATCATTTACAGAGTGCATCACACCATTTTTACATTCGCTTCTATTCGTAGTGAACATTTTGAATTTCTTCTTCGGGAAATCATAGATTGTATCATGTAATTATTTTCCCTGAAGGTTTAAAATTCGGTCAGGATTCTATCCTACTAGCGGTTATACTCCAAGTTGAGAGGAGTTTTTAATTCAACTTAAATAGAAGCAAATTTTAACAATACAATTTGCCTTTCAGGCGCCCAATTCAGCACTTTCCTCCAAGCAAGCTAAATCAACATGGCAGAGAAAATAGATTCATCCTTAGCCAGTCATGTGAGAATGCAAGACAATGAGCAGTTAGAGGAACTTATCAGAAGGCTAACTTACACCCCACTGTTGAGATCAGAACCTTTCTATGTGATGAATAGAGATATTTGGAAAAATATACCCAGTGAAAGAATAAATAGAGAAAGGCAGATACTGGCAATTACTAGGCAATTATAATAGGAAGAGATTTAGGTCTTATGTCAGACTATTAGCAGAAATCACCTCTGCTGCTGTATTGTATTCTGTAATGAGCAGAATGAACTTATTCCTATGTGGTCTTAATATATTTCAAATAGAAATATCTCTGTGCTTATCGATCAGTATTGAGGTTAGCTATGTGTGGAAGAAGACTTTATAACCTGTGTAGATCGAGGGTGTAATACAATAGATCGTAGCTTAGTACCTCTAGGCTACTATGCAATACAATGTGATTTTAAATGTTCAATTTGTGTGAACATAACATCGCTATTGCGGTAATAAATTATTGTTGTAAACCAAAGCCTAAAAATATGTTTTACTTATATAAATTATTGAGCCTAATTGTTGGCTTGTTTTATTTCAAGTGCCTAATTGTATGCTGCAGTTTTAAAAAAATATTTTAAAATATTGATTGAATGTAGAATGGAAACGCTTTCTGAGAGAACCTTTGTAATTATAATGTAAAAGCTTTGTTTTTTTAGTTACTTTTAAATTTAAATAAATAAGAAAATAAACAATATTTTAATAGGTTATTAGCTTTACACTTGATTGATTAAATGTTATGGAAAGAAACAAAAATTTTATTTCTTTTAAAAGCCATTTTTAGGCTCGTTTTTAATAAATATTTGAGAAATAAATATATTGCATAACTGTAATAAAAAAATTAGAGCAGGGGAATACAAAATAGAATACGTAACATACTTTAAGGCGTGTTACAAATTCAATATAAATTTTTCATAAGACATGCAATATTACATTTCCCTTCAAAAGAAGCAGAAAAGCGTGTGGTGTTATCAAAAAATAAGGAATGTTGGTTGTGCTTAATAACAATTTTTTTTAATTATTTTAATTGGAATTTTTGTTTGTTTCGATTTCGTTAATTTAATTAAAAATCAATATTTCATAGCAGTAAAGTTCTAGAACAGTTAAGCTCAGGGGGATAACAGCAATAGCTTGATTTATGGCTTATCACACTTAATAAAAATGAAATCGTTTCGACTATTTTTCATTTTGTTTTTTTCTATTTTTTTTTTTGTTATTCGTTTTTTATTACTTATTTTATGCATTTCATTTTTATTTATTTCTCCAAAGTCAAAAAAAAAAAACAAAAAAAAACAAAAAAAAACAAAAAATTCTTTTCTAATCAAATCGTAAAATATTTGTGGTCTGTGTTGTTGAAATACAAAAGTAGGGAAAAAAAGCAGTAAAAATTTTAAAAACCGATACCACCGGATGTTAAGCCATAAACCCTCTCTCTGTATAAAGTCATGAAAATTTAATGGCTAAAATTCAGTTTTTTTTCCTATTTTTTGGAAAGAAAGAGATATAGAGCGTGTGATAAATAGTATGAGTTGAAGTCAAGCGTTAAAGAAATTTGTCTTAAGGGTTAAAAGAAGCAGTCATAAGGTTTTCTTTTTTTTTTTTTTCTTTTATTCCACCCCTGAGAAAATACAATAGGAGCACAATAATAAAAAAAATACAGAATTTTATAATAATAAAAGAAGAAGAAGAATATAATTTTCTATAAAGCCGTAAACGAAAACAGAACATAAAGGCAATGACTAAATATTTATTGCATGAATAATTTAAAGAAATTTATTTCAAATAAAAATATTACCAATGCACAAACAGGCGGGGGGCTATTTTCGTTTGTAGAGGATCAAAAAATGACAGCACATTACGCTATCAGAGCTATGATGTACAAGCCATAAAAGACAGATTATCACTACTTTAGTCTGAACCTTAACATAAATTCAGCTTCCCTTACATTGAATAGAGCCTTAATTAAAGGAATTCTTCTTTTTCCCTTATTAACAGGTACTTTCACTATTTTTTCTCTATCACAGATCTAGAGTCGTGGTGGATTATAAATATTACGATTAGAACAGCTTATTTTTTAATTTTTAAATGATACGTTACGTTACGTAAATAAGTAGGGTTGGCTGTCTACTTATAGAACTTGGCTATACTCCTACTTTGCTACTTAGTTATTACAAACCTTTAGTTAGGAATACAACCTAGCTTCTACTATGTTGTACATTCATGTTACGTGTGTGATAATTGTATGCATCAGTAACCTACATACATACATACATAATTGGTCATTACAACCCTACAGTCAGGATTACGACCTAGTTTCTCACACCACTTATGTTGTGTGTGTTAATTTTATACATGAGTGATGGGACCTACAGTTTAACAGTCGACTCCGAACGACAGATTTTTGAGAAACTTTGCATGGCAATTTTATTTACTCTCAGAGTTTTTGCCAGAAGAAATACTTTTTGTAGTTTGTTTTGATGTCTGGCCTGGGACTCGAACCTTGGCGTTACGTCTAATAAGCCAACACACTACCTATTAGACTACGGCGACTTCACGAGTAACGTAACATACTGTTTAATCGACGACTCCGAAGAACAGAATTGAGAAACTCTTCAGAGTATTTACTAGTAGTCGCCGAAAGAAATATTTATTTGTATCTATTCAAGGTGTCTAAACTGGAATTTGAACCACGGTCTCTCCTCCAGTACACCAATACTCTACCTATCAGTACAGTGACACACTTTGGCCATATAAGGGGCCCATAGTGATACCTGAATTTCAGATTTTCTCCTAGTTTCGTATACCCATAAGCAGTTTTCTTCTCTTTCTCAACGATATACAGTCACACAGATAATTATACGTACCCCCCGAAAAATCATTTTTTTTAAAATGATAATATATGGACAAGTCAACTGATTTTTGCGCCAAAATTTTTGTTTTCCGTCACAGCCGAACAAATTATATTTGTTCTCAGCACTAAATATTAAATTCGTCCAAAAATCAGTTGACTTGTCCATATATTATTGGGCAAATTCCAATCTTGGCTTTTTTCTCGGCACTCGGCTGCGGAAACCGTTCTTTCTCAAAACACTTCGAACTGTTTCGAAATGCACAATAACACTGTGATCACTTTCCGGGATATTTCGTATTTCTACGGCTGTAGTCCTAGAATTCTTATCCGCAATACCTTTTATATACCGGGCTACTCTTGGAGAAATTTTATACCAAATATACGTCGTACGTATAATTTTCTGTGGTGCCTTATTGGTTTTAAGCAAACTGCAGTCACAAATTCATAGATTTTGGGAATCTTTTTTCTTTATTTAAGTAAATGTGTCGTTACAGACGCTAATGTAAAGAAATTTTAGATTAGAAGTTCATTACTTTTAAAAAAATGATTTTTAGGGGGGGTACGTATAATTATCTGTGTGACTGTAGCTCTTGTGCCCATAATGCAATGCCCAATAATGCCTTCAACAACAGAGAATAGTCCTTCGGAGTTTCAGTAGACTTTTTTGTGGCCCCTGTATCCGGCTTTGGCTAGATTTTCTACTCATTTTGGCCTGTAGGTTTGCGTAGAGCTTTGATGATTACGTATGAAACTCGCCGAAGATCAGAATTTTTTTCACAAAATTTTGGTTACGGATGGTTAAATGGCTGCATTAATCATCCAAATTCCCGTACAAGCCACCATTACATACCTTATTCGCGGATTCTAGAGCATTTTTAACAATTTGTCCCATTTTGTGGCCTATTATGACGACTTTAACGTTCTTGGGCTGGCACCTCCATTTTTTCAAATATAATTTTCATCAGCAACAAATGTTACCTCACGATTGGTGGTTACGACCGCAAGCGAAATTGTGACATGCGAGACTTAAAGAAACCAGAAGTGATTGTGGAAGAAAGATATCCTCAAGCCACTAGCGATTGTCTGTTTGATGTGGTTTACTTGCCGATGGCATCATAATTTCGTTTAAAATGAATATGAAGCTGCAGCTACGATGAGTCGCGAGCGCTCAGTTCATTAATAATAGCTTTTTGTTACAAAGTTGGTGGCACAACTTACCATACCAAGCGTTTAAATACCGATTTATTGCAAAATCAATTTGAAAACAACTTCATTTTCGGAAGTGGTATTGTTTTCACTATTCTGGATTACTTTTCTTGGGACTGTGTTAACTCATTGGTTTATGTCGTCAATTTGCCATTGACGCCATGCGGTCCCCTGAAACAAGTAACTCGTAGCCGTGGCGGATATACACTGAGCGCCAAAAGTGAGTAAACACCACTGAAATAATTTATTTTCTTAGGATAGCGAGAAAAGTAAATGAGAATAGTCGAATTAATTTCCAAAAATAAAAACGTTTATTTATTACTTATAAAATGTTAAAACAAAAACAACAATTCATGATAAAGGAACCATTTTTTATACTTAAGAACAAAACTGTTTTATACTTAAGAACAAAAGTGTTGACTCACTTTTGGCGCTCAGTGTATGTCATATTTAAAACCCAAATGCCTTGACATTATCCATCAGATTATAATAAAATAGAAATTCTCTTCTGCATTATAATTTTAAGTCCTTAAGCTCTTAAGAAAACATCCGATACTTGAAAAAATTGTTGAAATAAACTTCAGAAGCCTTGATTTTTATTTTCTGTATTTAAATTTTGAAAATCTTTAAAAAATGTGTTGCTTTTTTAAAGAAAATTGTAAACAATTTAATGATTTTTTCCTTTACGAAATTTACATTTACACTTCATTAACTTTTATATTCTATACACACGGCTTTTAAAAGGGTTGGGTAGCAAACAAAATGTTGTGGAGAGGTGGGAGAAGGATGAAGCGTGTGTAAGTTAAGGCCTTAAGCTTTAAATATATATGTATATACATATAAGTATGTAAAGTTCCAGTAATTTAATATTTGAAAGCCAGAAGTCAAATGAATACAAGCGTTTAACATGAAATTTTATGACCTAGAAAAAAATGTTTCCAAAACATAACGTTCGTTCACTCGTTCGTTTGCTCTTCTTTTTCTTCTCTACTTTCTTCTATTGTTTCTGTGTCAATTGTCAGTTTTCTTTTCTTTTTTTTTCTTATTATTATTCTTTTACCAAATTTTGTGTAAAAATACCAAAAGAAGTACATAAAATTTAATTAAAAAGTCATTAAACCACCAGCACAGTAATATAGAGAAGTCAAGTGAAGCAAAAAATTTTAATATTTTTCATTTCATTTGATTTTTTGTATTTTTTCCTATGACTTCTTTTTTAATTTTCTGTAAATATCAAATTTAAGAAGACTCCTTTACACTTACTTTCCTCTGTGATATGGCAATATTGAGTGTCTATCCTTTGAAACATCTATTCCCACTCGACAGAAACGTTCTGGATCAATTGTCGGCATGGAAGTTGGTATTCATACATCTCATCTGCCTTTCAAATGCACACATAACTTGGGGCCCATTAGAGTATGACTCTATTTTCCTTACCTGGCTGATTTAAAAAACAAGTGCTCGGTTTATGGTCTGACTATTTGCTTTCTACCTTCTATACAACTCGAATTGAGCACATCCCTCAATGGCATGGAATTCAACTTTAAAGTTACCCAAGTACATTCCCCACAGGCTCATAATATTTCATTCTGGAATAATAAACTCCCGCTTTTGTTCCAAAAATCGTTCTTAACTCCGTATCTGTATGTCACAAAATGTCTCTCTTTTAGAAGAGTTTGTAGGTTAGGTTAGGTTAGGTTAGAGGGACGGGTACTTTTCAATTAAGACAAATACAGTACCCGGAGGTCGAATTGACCCATTGTACAACGTCCTAGTTTCTCACACCGCTTATGTTGTGTGTGTTAATTTTATACATGAGTGGTGGGGGGACCTACAGTTTAAAGTCGACTCCGAACGACAAATTTTTGAGAAACTTTTTCAGGGAAATTTCATTTACTCTCAGAGTTTTTGCCAGAAATCTGCTGAGAGGAAGTCGCCGAAAAATACTTTTTGTATTTTGTCTTTGATGTCTGGCCTGAGACTCGAACCCTGGCTTTGCGTCTAATAAGCCAACACACTACCTACTGGACTACGGCGACTTCAAGAAGAGTTTGTAACTTCCAGACGTCCAGAGGAATGCCAAGCATTTTCTAAAACTGTAGAGTCTACTGGTTGTAGAGACAGATGCAATTAAGAGAGGAGCTTTCAAAATACCCTCGGCCTCGGAATATTTCATTCTAAAACCATAAACTTCCGCTTTTGTACCAATAATCATTCGTAAGTCACAAAACGCACCTCTCTTATTCTCATTTTTTCAAATTTCCGAGCATTTTCCAAGACCATAGGGTCTACCGGTAGTAGAGACAGGAGCAATTGAGAGGTTATTCTTTAATGAATTTTGTGATAGACTTGCCTGGCATTATTCTTACCATAGCTGTAGCCCTACGTCAAATTTTCCATGCAGTCTAAAGACAAAGGCTAATAAGTTGAGAGCCAGGGCGAATCAATATTTCGTTGTCTTCTTTAAGATTTCGCACTACAGCAGTGATGTTTTCTTTGGTTCACACATTTCTTTGTTTTATTGATGGTTTCAAATCTGGAAGAGTAAAACTAGTGCAAAAACCGGATATGTCTGACCTGGGGTTTAACCCCACGGACTCGCATGTAATAGGCCAACACACTACCTATTAGACTAGGACGACTTCAAGGCCGATTATATTAAACAAAAAATAAATAAAGTGTTCTATGAACTTTGTTTCAGTGTTTCAAAGTAAATTTCCAAAATTTTGGAAGAGTTGTTCTAGGCTTTAAGGATTCTTAACAAAGTATGTTTTTTCCGCTGTCAAACCATAGCTATTGATGGCGATAGCACCCGTTATAATATTGAAAAATGTTAAAACAAAATTTTGTTGGCCTTTTGCCATTTTTTTTTTCAAGCATAAAACTTTTCTATATTTTTTTATTTATTTTATCTTTAGCATACATCAAGGATTTTATATTGTTTTCGTATATTTGTAGCATATTTTTTGGGCAAAATTCATAAGTATTTTTTTTTTGTATTTTTCAAATTGTTTCAAGTTTAAGCTTAACCCTTAACTTTTGTTCTCCTTTAACATTTTGATTGTTTCTTTGAGTTCTACACAAAAGCATAGAGAATAGGAAAAAATAAAGGAAAAGAGAAAAAATATAAAACAGAAAATAATTTTCCAACAAAACTTTTCTTTTTTTATTATGGCTTCTGGAAAATAGTAAAAAAATGGGAGAAATACAGAAAAATAATAAGAATTTTTTCTCGTTTTTTATTTTTTTGAAGGTGATTGATTTTTATTTTTAAAGGTTCTTTTCAATTCTTGAAAAATATCTCCCTTTTTGGCACAAACAAATGAGAAAAAATATGGAAAAATGCCTTAAAGTAGACTGTGAAAGGTAATGCACAAAAAAAGCGATCTAAAAAGTTATACAATAATTTTTTATTTATTTTTTTTTTTCTTTCTTTATTTAATATTTTATCTTGTAAACTGTCTGAAGTTAGACATTAATTTTATTTTTCTTGCAAACAGCCTTAAAGTATGTTTCAATTTTTTTCTTTTTAATTTTACTGTGTTTCACTTTCTCTCGTCTTTTCTATTTTATTTTATGAATCTTAACATTTTAAAACGAAATATAAGAAGTAAAATTATGAAATCTGGGTTAAAATCATGTATTTGGATGATATTGGGTTCAATGTAATTTTTTCAAAGCCTAGAAGTATGCATCTATCCCTATATTGTAATAATTGATTCAAATCCACTTTTTGAAATGGTATTTAGGTGTCTGAAGGACTAATTAGAGGAAAATCTTTACAAAAATTCCCTCAGTTTTTGAGATTTATTGGGTATTTGCAAAATTATTTCGAGAATGTTCATTGCAATGACTTGTTCAGCTTAAAAAGAAAATTTAAAAAAAAACTTGTAGTCTTCTTTACTTTTCTATTAATTTTCTATAAAACTTTTTTAATTAAAAAATATTATTTTTATGTTTTAAATCCCAAAAAACAATTTTTTTCTATGATTTTTGTTTGACTTTTTTTGTTTCACTTTGTTTTTGACATGCGTGAGTTGGCAAAACATTTGCTGGTAATTTAAATATTTTTATAGAATTCCAGGCCATTTTTATACATGCATATACACAACACATTATATTATATACAACAAAAATATTTACGGTAATTAATTTTGTAAATAAACATTTACCAAAAATTGCCAGCCAACACAAGTCAAACAGCTAGTCAGGCAGCCATTTAGCCCGCCAAATATGCTGGACAGGCTGCTAAGGACTGTTTTGCTCTCTCTCTCTCTCTCTCATTCTTTTTTTTTTTTTGTTTTATTGTACATGAAATTTAAGTATAATGAGCATAAAACAGAATTTATTTTTATTAATTTAAACATTTGCTAAGGGAATTACAATGAAATTTTTAATTAAAAGAGCCTGTAAATAGGCAATGATTTTTGTTAGACGATTTAAACAACAAACTTTAACGTTTACATCTATTTAATTAAGCATTTTAAAAGTTAAAGTATACATTTGGGCTGTTAAGCCGTATTAAACAGTCAATAAAAAATGATGCAATTAGAGAACCTTAGCCTAATTTTCTCATCCAAAATATTTGCGATCTCATGGAAAAATTAAAGAAATTTCAATGGAATGTTTTGAATATTCTACTATTTTCATATGAAAATGCGAAGACAATTTAGGATTTTGGGGTATACCTGCTCATTCATTCAAATGGTAATTTTTTGCTGTTGATTGCTTTTAAGGAGGAGCTTGCCTGGACGCCATAATATGAATAATTTTGTTTATTTTAGTCAGTAATATATGCGACAATATAAAGAATATAAAAATAACTCCTAACGGTAGGCAATGAAAATTCAAATTTATAGAGAATGGCATACAACATGGCTCTACAGCATTGAAGATGTTTTAATATCGTATCAAAAATATAGTGGATTATATGAGAAGGGCGCCATCCCCATAGTAAAACTGTCGTCATAATAATAAGAAGCAATAGAAGACGTTGTCAGATAACTTTTAATAAATTTCTGGAAACCTTCAATTTGATTTGAGCTAGGTTTTGCTGAAGTGGCAGCCACCTCAATGGAACTGGATTAGACCCTATAAGGTTCCCCTTTTACACCAATATTAATTATTACTTTATATAATTACGCCTAACGATAGGCAATAAATTGTATATAATTGTATATATCGAGGTCTTATTTTTATTTTTGTTCATTTCATGTTTAAGTTTTTAATTTTCGTTTCTTATACAATTTCGCATTTAAAGAGAAAGTGTTAGTTTATTTAGTTTTAAATAAACTTTTGAAAATTTTCTTTAATTTTCTTTGCTCTTGTACTATTTGGCTCTCTTTCTCTCTCTGAAATAGAATATTTTGAGTAATTTTTTCGAAAAAAAAAAATTAAAAACAAAATTTACCAAATGCGGCAAAATAGCAACAATAACAACAACAACTCTAAAATATTTATTTAAAGAAATAAAAATTAAGCAAAAAAAAAGAAGAAAAACTTTTTACTCTCGTTATATGGTTTTAGCTTCAATGGTTTCAATGGCTGCAATACTTGCAATTTTTAAGCTTCTACATACGCACACATTCTCAAATAAATACTCATGCCTCACACTCAGAGAGGCAGCATAAACAACAGCAGCAAAAACAACAGCAGCGGAGAAAATAGTATTATAAGCGCCCAAAAGCATGCCACAAAATATTAATTAAAATGCTGCATAATTTTAGCATGCTTATGCTATACCACACAAAATTTTCAAAAGTTTTATGCAAATGGTACGTACTTATATGTATGTATGTACGTACGTAATGAAAACAAACACCAGAAAAACACTAGCTACACTGGCTACAATAAAAAGCCGCAACAACAACAACAACAGCATTTGATATTCTATAGGTATTAACAACGACTACAGCAAGAGCAGAGGAGGAAGAGCAGTTCAATCATTAAAGAGTTTTCGAAAATTAAAATGAATGCTTTACTCCAAAAAAAATAAATAAAACAACAACAACAACAACAAAAAGAAGAATTGCCTTTTTAGTTATAACGGAAAGAGAAGAGAGAAATCAGAAAGAGAGATAGAGAAATACGAAGAGCTTGGAGAACAGTTAGTTAGTTAGACTTAAGTAAGCAAGTGTTTATATGAGAATAAAAATATTTCTGGCGTTAGTATTTAATAACACTGTTGCTGTTGTTGCTGTTGTTATTTTTTTTAATTTTACATCAGCTTTTTGCATATGTATGTATATGTAAACTTTAATGTAAATGTGTAAGTGTAAATATGCTTTAGCAATAGAATACCAATATAATACTTGTAGCATACTTTTCAGGGTAAACTTGGCGGGGTGGTGTGGTGTTTGAATACCACCAAAAAAAAAACAAAAACAAAGCCAAACAAAAAACCAACACATGCAAATTGTAGAATAAACATTTATTTATAGTTTAAAAACAAAAACAACAATAAAAAGAAATTAAAAAATATAATGAAACAAAACAACAACAACGAAAACAAAAAACCCAAAACATGTAAATACAAGCAGAAAATTTTACAAAATGCAACAGCAGCAACAGCAAGCAGCAGCATTACTTAGGAGAATTTTATTTGTTTGTATGTGTTTGTGTGCATCAAACAGTAATGCACACAAACTAAATACAACGTAACTAAATGTAAAGTTTTTTTTTTTTTGGGCAACACAAAATAGGCAAGTTTGTGTACATAAGCCATATAGCAAGAGATGTTTACTGGTTCCTCAAGTTTAGGTATCTTTTTGAGAAGATTTTTTTTTTTAAAATGTCGCCGTAGTCTAGTAGATAGTGTGTGTGTTGGCTTATGAGACGTGAGGCCACAGTTCAAACCCCAGCTCAGATATCTCCAACGAAGCGAAACATGAAAAAATATTTCCTCAGCGACATCCTCTCGGCAGATTTCTAGCTAAAACTCTGAGATTAAATAAAATTGCCATGAAAAGTTTCTCATAAATCTTTTGTTCGGTGTCGACGTTAAACCTTAGGTCCCACCACTCATATATAAAATTAACACACACAGCATAAGTTTTGTGAGATGTTAGGTTGTAATCCTGACTGAAGGTTTGTAATGACCAATTATGTATGTATGTATGTACACATTATTAGACGAGAGCCTGTGCTTCAAATCGCAGCTCAGATATATTGAATGTTCTATTGGCTACCTCTCAGCAATCTTCTGACAAAAACTATGAGATTAAATAAAATTGCCATGAAAAGTTTCCGCAAAAATCTGTCTTTCGAAGTCGACGTTAAACTGAGTTGCACTACTAATGGATAAAATTAACACACACGTTATTTGTGTATTTGACTGGGATAGACTTTTTGTAGGACTCCCTGGCCATGCTGAATATTGTCTAATGTTGCAGCATTTTTAAAACAAACATTCGTTAAGTTATTGCAGTGAGTCCGCTTGAAATGTACGAAAAAGTAGGCCGTAATCTATCTCAAAAGATTAGAATAGTTTGTAAATGTTGTTGTAGTTCATACGAAGGTCTAAAGGTCCATGGCTTAAACTTTGACTTAAAAGTTTCATTGAAATTTTTGAAGTCGCCGTAGTCTAGTAGGTAGTGTGTTGGCGTATTAGACGCAAAAGCCTGGGTTCGAACCCCAGGCATCAAAGACAAAATACAAAAAGTATTTTTTCGGCGACTTCCTCTCAGTAGATTTCTGGCAAAAACTCTGAGAGTAAATAAAAATTGCCATGAAAAAGTTTCTCAATAAGTAGCAGTCTGTCGTTCGGAGTCGACTTTAAACTGTAGGTCCCACCATGTATAAAATTAACACACACAACATAAGTGGTGTGAGAAACTAGGACGTTGTACAATGGGTCAATTCGACCTCCGGGTACTGTACTTGTCTTAATTGACAAGTACACGTCCTCTAACCTAACCTTCATTGAAATTATTTAACTTTTGCTTTCGAAACCGAAAATGTTTTTTACAAAATGAATTTCGTAACTTATTCACCCTGTCTAGAGCATAGTTTACCATTTCATAGCACAGTTGTGCAAAGAGAACTCACACGCATTCTTGTGTTTTTTCATTTAGTTGTCGATCAGACTGCGACAAGAACACATGTGCGGCGGATGCTTTATCATTTTATTTCAGCATAACGCTCAAAAAATATTTTATGTTAAAAATGTTCTATGTTATTAACTAGGCGTATTTCATTTTTTTTATTTTGTCGCATAGTATAATTTTTTTAAATGCTTTGGAATGTTCGCTTTTTTTTCTTTTAATAAAAAGTGGGGTTTTCATTCTTTTTATATTTATTATTCTAAAAAACATGGTCTAATTTTTAAGCCAAAGATGGATAGCTTTGTGTTCTTTTAATAAAAAATTTATTTTTTATTTTATTTTTCTTTATCTAAAATTATTAAGCCAAAGATCGATAGCTTTACATACGTATGGTGATGAAATGAAAATAAAAATAGCGTATATTACTAACACTTTTCTATGGCTGTAAATAAATAAATTCTCTCAACTTATTTTCTCTCTCTTACTCACTAACACATAACCAAAAATTTTTTGACGAACCCTGGTCTAGAGCAATATATATATATATATATATGTGTGTGTGTGAGAATTTTTGTGCATGTGTATTTATGTGTAAAATATCTATGGCTTAAGGCTTTTGTAACAGCTGGGTTTCATAGTTAAATATGGTTTTTTTTCTACTTTTCTTTTGCTGTCGCACTCGCTCTATCTCTGTCTTTCACTCCCTGTCTGTAGATTTTCTTTTAAAACCAAGAGAAATTTGTTGCAAAAACAGAAAGTGTGAGAGAGAGCAAAAGAAGTGTTATAAAGCATTTAAAATGCACACAGTTATTGAAATTCATTTAAAAAAAATTTAAATAAATTTAAAAAAATTATTCTCTTTTATTGTTTAATTCTATGTAAATATTTAATATGACCTAATTTAACAAATAAATTTTTATTTGTTCATACAATAAATACAATACAAACTAAATCAACATTAGTTGTTGGAATGTAATAATAAAGAATTATTTTATAAAATTTAATACAAACAAAAAAAAGAATTAATATAACAAAACAAATAATTTATTTTTAATAATAGAATGTGAAAAAACATAAAAAAAAATCTTTTTTTTTTTAATGAAATATTTCTTTTTTTTAAATTCCTAATAAATAAAATATGTATATGTATACATTTTAATGAATGCAAAGAAAAAAGAAATTAATTAAAATACATATTTATTGTGTGTTCGTTTAATTCTCTAGTGATGGATTGATTAGTTGTATTTTTTTTTTTTAATTTTTATAAATTTAAAAAATGTTTACTTTGCTACCTTAAAATAATATGTTCGGTTTTTTTAATGCTTAGAAAAATATATTTTAATTGATAATTTATTAGAAAAAAAATGTAAAAAATATTAAAAAAATTTATTTCAAATATTTACGATATTAAATTGCAATTTTTTTTTTATAAAATAGGCAGAAGTATGTCAGTCAAAAAAAAATTTAAAAATAAATAAATAATGTTTGCATTTGTTAATTACCCTATAAAATATAGTTTTAAGAGAATTTATTTATTTTATTTATTTAAAATTAAGTGATGGTTTGTTTAGCTTAAAATAAAATTCAGAGTTTGACAAAAAAAAGAGGGTCGATTATAAATTTGATGAAAAATGCTTCTATTGGAAATGAAATTTATTAAATCAAATTCATATCAAAACCATTAGAGCAGAACTTGTAGGTTTTCTAAATTAAAAACTAATCCAGTTAACTTTGTCAGCCCTCTATAGAATTTATAGGCATGTTATGAAGAAAGTTCTCAAAAATCATAACAAATGAGAAATTTCAAGTTTTATCAGTTTCTGTCGCGAGCAGTAGTGATCAGATTTATTCGTTTGGCCAGTTTCATATAATGGGTGATTTTTTAAGAGCTATAGGAAGATTTTTCAAAAAAAGAAAAAAACACATAAAATTCAGAAAAATGAATGAAATCTTTATTTGAATCGATAGTACGGTCCATATAATTTAATGTTTGAAGATTATTTCATGCAAATGTTGACCGCTTCTGCGCCTCAAATGCTCCATCCGCTTAGTCCAATTTTGGCATACTCTTTTCAACATTTCGCCCGGTATCTCACGAACAAATGCTTCAATGTTGTCTTCCAATGCGTCAATTGAAGCTGGCTTGTCTGTATAGACATGAGTTTTAACATAGCTGCACAAAAAATAATCTAAGGGCGTTAAATCGCACGATCTAGGCGGGCAATTGATCGGTCCCGAACGTGAAATAAAATGTTCACCGAACTCGCCTCTCAATAAGTCCATTGCTGTGTGGCATGTGACACCGTCTTGTTGAAACCACATGTCATGCAAGTCAAGCTCTTGCATTTTGGGCAAACAAAAGTTGGATATCATCTCACGGTAGCGCTCACCATTCACAGTTACGTTACGATTCGCAGCATCTTTGAAGAAGTACGGTCCAATGATGCCACCAGCCCATAGACCGCACCAAACCGTGAGTTTTTCTGGATGCATTGCTAGCTTTTGCAATGCTTCTGGCTGATCTTCACTCCAAAATCGACAATTCTGCTTATTTACGTATACATTGAGCCAAAAATGAGCTTCGTCGCTGAACACAATTTTTCGATAAAGAAGTGGATTTTCTGCCAACTTTCCACGAGCCCATTCACCAAAAATTCTGTGTTGCGGTAGGTCGTTCGGCTTCAATTCTTGCACCAGCTGTATTTTGAAAGGCTTCACACCTAAATCCTTCCGCAAAATGTTCCACGTTGTTGAGTAACAGAGGCCCAATTGCTGCGAACGGCGACGAATCGATAATTGATGGTCATCATTAACACTGGCCGACACAGCTGCGATATTTTCTTCAGTTCGCACTCTACGTAAGCGTGTTGGTAGTTTAATGTCCAACAATGTAAATTTGGTGCGAAATTTAGTCACAATAGCCCGAATAGCCGCTTCAGTGGATCGATTAAACTGATCATAAAATGGAAGAAGCGCGTGTTGAACTTTCTTAACGGAGCACGCATTTTGATAATAAAATTCAATGATTTGCAAGCGTTGGTCGTTTGTAAGACGATTCATGATTAAATTATAGACCAAACTGAAGATGTTTGACAGTGAAACAAAACACGAAACGTGCGGGAGCTGATTAAACCAGTGTTGCCAAAAAGATAAATGCTAAAAAATCACCCGTTATATCTCGTAAACATTCATTTCAGAAAGCTATCGAATTCGTTCTGTTTTAAGAGTAGAAATTCGCATGTAGAAATTCGATCCATTAAATTTTTCTTTCTTTTTTGAGAATGCAGCTTTCATTCAATGGTTGATAACTGTTTCCTCCAGCACGTTTATTATATGCTGGTCTTTCTTAATTTTTTTTCCAGAATTTCATCAATTTTTGTAGTGATTAATCAGCCAATGTGAGGAGTATTTGATTAAAATTATCAAATCGAAAACAAGAAAACGGTTTCGTTAGTTATACTCTGTCCATACACTTCACAATCTGTAACGTCTGCAAATATTCTTATTCTTCTTAGAGCAGAAAAGAAAGATATATTGGCTATGTTCCAAATTTTCACATGAATTTTTGAATGAGACTAAGCACCACAAGAACATGAATGTGTAGAAGCTGTGGTCATGCCATAAGTTAGGATGTAGTTTTCCTAGATAAGTAAGTATTGACTGCAAGAACTCTTTCAACGAAAATACTGGTTAGATCTTGTTAAGGTAACGATTTACTCCTAGCTGGGAACATCATCCAAATGTTCACAGTTGAATCCACAAGTCAGACTCGAATGTTTTAAGAACAGTTCAATGCACTGCATTACCCGATTAGTGCAGAACTATTCAGGTTGCAATAATGACTGCAAAGATTGCCGTTTTATGAATTTGGTACCAGAATATATCTAGTGAAGACATGTCATAAAACGGCCATTAGGTCAAGAGAGAGTCAATAAACCGGTTCGATTTTTATGCTAAAATGCCAGGTGTCTATGGAGTAAATGGCAAACGTGGACAATATACATAGGCTGACTTCCAAAATGTATCAATACAAAGTTTGTATGCAGTTCTACTACGGTATATAAATTGTGTACATATGCAAAGTTGCCAGACAAAGCATCAACTATAAATCCGATGCCTGATTGCTTTTTGACTGCGTTAGAAATACACATTGACGACGTCTTTAAATAGTATACATTGTAAACATTTTGTAAAGCGGCTTTATGAAACACTATACTTTGTTCAAATACAAAGCAACTAACATTTAGGAAGTCAGCCATAGTTGTCGGACTTACAAATGCTGGTAGACCGGAAATTGAATTGAATTCACGCGTGAGATTGGCATTTATGTGTGTAATTGTAATAATTGTAATAACATCTTGTAACAAAATATAGCTCAAAGTATCGGATTATCATGTATCACAAGTACTGCCCGATATAAATAATATTATCAGAGCCATTGGGTTTTAGAGCCTTGTAGCGACAACGATTAAATACACGAAAATCTTTGATACTCTCTTTAGCATTTGTTTAGTTTTTAAAGGGTGCCCTGGTAGTATAGTCTGTCGTGTGCTAGACTATTAGCGTGAGGGTCGTGGTTTCGATTCCCACCAGAGACTCTGGTCTGTGACACTACACCGAGCATATGGTCAAAGTTACTCAGCTCTTATATAATTAGAATATAATTTGTAATTATATTGTAATAAATAAACAAATAGTTTTAAAAAAAATTAAATGATCTTAAATAGATTTTTAAAAGTCTTCCAATAAAAGTGTTATTTGATATAGTGATCTGAATGTTGAAATATATTGCAATGCTTTAATTGTCTCAATTTCTTTAGTTTATTACCAGAAACTTAAAATTTTATTTTGTTTTTCATATTCTTTGAGAAATATTTGCTTTTTTTTTTTTGCTTTCGAAATCCACTTGAAAAACTTGTTTATCCTTTGGCAAAAGCTTATTCCTTTTGGAAAAGTTTTTTTTTTGTATTTTTAGTTTTCTACAATTTTAATTTTCAATAGCTTTTGAAGCAGCTTATTGCTAAGAAAGCAAAAAGGCAAATTCCAAGGAAATTTCTTTTTTGTAGAATTTCTTCAAAAAAATTTTTTTTATAATTTTTTTTTCATTTAAAACGAAAGAAATTTCTTTAAATGCCAGTTAATTTTTCTTGTTTTTTTTTTTTGCATTTTTGTTCATTTCGTTTTTAATTTATTTGTTTAGTAATTGTTTTACAAGAGTATACACACATACACACAGACATATAATACATATTTCTTTATGTATAAGTATGTATTTATTGCACAAAGGCAATCATCATCATCATCAGCATACTTTAAGGCTTTATTATAACTGCTACTAAAACAACAACAGCAAACTACTTTTACAATTCAATAATTCTCTCCCTCCCTCTCTCTCTCTCTCTCCATTATAAAAAGAAAATTTTTTTTTATATATTTTATACGATATTATATGAAAAAAAAACAAAAAACTATGGTAGTAGTGGTAGTAATACAAACTTTATTATGCTTTATTGTTGTTTTTGTTAAGTTTAAGTACATACAGTGAAGGAGAAAAAAAAACGAGATGGAACAAGAGCTAACCAGCCAGCCAGTCAAGCAGCCAAGCAGTTAGACAGACGAGCCAAGTCAAGAGTTGTGCTAAAACAAAATGAAAAAAAAGAATCCAAAGAAAAAAGAAACGAAGAGCACCAGCCAGGCAGTAAAAGAAGCCTTAAGTACTATTGATTTTTGTTGTTTTCTCTTGATAACAAAAACAACAAAAACTCTTCTCAACTACTACCGCTTTCAGACAATAAAAAATATTTTTTATTTTTTCGCTCTCTTTTTTCTCATTTTTCTATAAATTTTTATTGCACTTACAGGCATATTAAATCATATAAATGCACACACAAACACTCACACACACACACACATTCGCAAACATTCGTTAGACTATAAAGCTCTCGTTGAATTTGCATAGCAAGAGCACGAACAGAACACACAAAAAAATAGCAGAACTATGCTCATAAAATAATCATGAAAAAAATTTTATGTAATTTTATTTGCTCTCTATCAAACTTATTAACACACAAATACACACACACATACACATTTATACACACACAAATAAAAACAAACAATATTAAAATGCAATTTATATAATTAAATCAGGCCTGTTTTTTTTGCCTTGAAAAAAATGAAAATAAAACAAACCATGAAATAAAATAAATATAAACAGAGAACATAGAAGAGAGACAGCCTAACGGGAGAAAAAAGAGACAGAGAGAGAGCGAATGTAAAAGCACTAGAGAGCATTGAGAAAGAAATAAAACATAGAGCATAATTAATGTAAATATTTATTACGAACATGGTCGTATATACTTACATACATACATAATACCGTGCATTGTGAGTGTTTGAGTGCATTTTATTGCTTTAAATTCATTAGTTGTGTGTGTGTGTGTTTAATTTTTATAATTATAATTAACTATAGCCTATTTTTAGGCTGGGTAAGAAAAAAAGTTGGCATCATATCGTGGAGAAATGAAAGAACATTAAAAGGGTTAATATGGCAAACTATAATGAAATTACTCGGCATAACATTTTAAATTGTTTGAGAAAAATTATTGAAGCCTCTGTTGTTTTTAAGGCTTGTAAAAATATGCAAAAAATGTTTGTAAAGTAAAAAATTTAAAAGAGGTTAACAACCAAAAATTGTTTAAATAGTTTGAAAATATTTCGAAACAACATTAATTTACCATATTATTTGGGAATTAATAAGAATAATTATATTATTTTATTTATTTATTTATTAATTACAATATAATTACAAATTATATTCTAATTATATACAAGCTGAGTAACTTTGACCATATGATCGGTGTAGTGTCACAGACCAGAGTCTCTGGTAGGAATCGAACCACGATCCTCACGCTAATAGTCTAGCACTTTACCCACTAGACTACCAGGGCATCCAAGTAATTATATTAAATACTATCATATCACCGCTGTTTTTAAAGCTGGCCAAAGTCTCTAATAAAAATCGAATCTGAAATCTCAGTCCACCACTAGGAAGAGAAAGAGGTGCGTGGATGCCAATTATGGAGGCTCTGGATGAACTGCCTTACATTGATATTGGCAGTCTGAGTCCCTTCATCGGCTCAGTTCAAGTGCTTCGTGGACTAGGGGAAATGTGAAACTGTGGTATCAATATGAGCCCTGTGTGTGGCCTAAGTGTGTCCGCTCCATCGGGGGGATAGCCACTTCTACATACCTACATATTTAATACACACTGAGGTTAAGTTACTATCAATGATTTGTTTTCGTATTTTACAACACTTTTACATACATCCATACATAATTAGTCATTACAACCCTTCAGCCCGGATTACTAGTTTCTCACACCACTTTTGTTATGCGAGTTAATTTTATACGTGAGTGGCAGTGCAGTTTAAATTCGACTCCGAACAACAGATTTTTGAGGAACTTTTCATGGCAATTTTGATTTTCTCTCAGAAATTTTGCCAGAAATCTGCTGAGAGGAAGTCGCTGAAGAAATAATTCATCATATTTCATTTAGGTTGGAGATGTCTGACCTGGGGTTTGAACCATGGCATGACGTCTAATAAGGCAACATTTTCCTTTACAGACTATAGCTACTTCTAGAGGGTTATAATAGAATTTGCAAATTTAATATTTGCCCTGAAGGCATAATTATCTAACTGAGGGAGAAAATTAATAGAATACCCTAGAACTAGTTGATCTGCCAGATATTTGTGGTACAGAAATTAAGAAATTAAATTTCTTTTTCAAGCTGACAAATTAATTTTCTCTGTACACTGGCCGTATTAAATCGATCTGCTCTCCTTTTTGAAAGAGAAAGAAGATTCTATTGTTAGTTTGTAACATTTAGTTCAAACTCCGAACTGAAAACAAATCTTATGGATAAATCTGAAAAAGATTTGTTAATTAAGAGTGATTTAGACGTGACTTCAAGTCGACATGTCATGTTTTTGTAAGAAGAAGAGAGCTGAAAGTATCACATTTACTCAATATGTAACACGGATGAGAACTTTGCAATCGTAAACTATAACAATAAGTTAATTTCTTTAAATTTTTGCATAAACATCACTATTAGAACGGTCGCGTATTTTTATATGAAGAACTAAAATATATACAGTTAAAGGAAAAAGTCTACCTACACCTTTGTAGATACACCGTTGTATATAGACTTTTTCCTTTTAATTTTTCTTCCCAATAATTGCTGCTATATTTTTTCTTTTTTGAATTCTTAATTGTAAATGACTTAAAAAATGCTAAATCATCTGTTTCAATTTGATAAGAGCATACACCGGTGTATGCATCCTTTTTTCTTTGACTGTATACAAATAAAAGAATAGTACCTATGTAGGCGATGAAACTGTTTGCCCCACACCTTTATTTTTTAGAAAATTTTTTTGACCCACTCCGCCTAAGTCTCCAAAACACCAAGACTGGTTCTTCCTTATCGATATTTTTCAAAGAAATGTTTGAACTTAACAAGCAAAACAGATCTCAAAACTCCTTTTCGAAACCCCATACAAATGTTTACTACTTTTTACTATCATTTTGCAAATACGAAAAGAATTTTTTAATAATTTTGGCCTTAAGTATAGTACTTATTATTGTAGTCTATTTAGTATTATAGTCTAAAAACTCCTTAAAGCAAATTTAATTCCATTTTGCCGAAGCCTAAACTCTTCATTATACTATTTAGTACCTTATTGCTCACTTCAAAATGGTATAACGCGTGCTATCAATTTAATTCTTAAAAAACAACTCCCATCTGTGGTACATTTTGTGGTCACCAAAAAACTGCTTACGCATGTGAGAAAACAATAACAAATTACTACACAAAAAATTTTATGCAATGCAGTTGTTGTTGTTGTTACTGTTGCTATTCTTAAAATTGGTGAAACACTTGTTCAAGTTCACCAACATCTTCCTTTTTAATGACGTATTAAAATATAACTGTATTGTTGTTGTTTATTCTTTCTTATGATTTACTCACGGCTCTCTGTTTGCAATGCCTATTCAATAAGTAAACAGTGTTGCCTGTTTGCTAAAATTACGTACATAAGTGATTAAAATATTTACTGGGGATGAGAGAGAGTATTTAATAATCTTTTTACTTGGTGTTAAGATGCTCAGGAATTTTCGTACGTTTTTTAATGTTGTGGAGAGGGTGTAGGTCACTTACATTTGTAAACTGTGAACATACTTTTAAATAAATAACCCTTTGGTACTATACGAGTACCTACAAAACAAATGCAAAGATGGCAATACTGAAGTTTACTTTGTTTCTTTGTTTGTTAGTTTACCGTTTATTTAGAGAATGTAACTTGGCGTCCACAGTTGAAGTGGCGTCAAAAGAAAATAATTGTAGTGAAAAAATTAAAATTCTTTTAAATGTTAATAAAGTAATTCAAAGAAAATAATTGTAAAGTGTAAAGTGTGTGTGTTTGTTAGTGTGAATGCAAAATTATAGCAAAAAAGTAAATTATTTTTCAATATTTGTTTTAATGAAAAAAAGTTAAATGCATGAGTGGAGTGGTTGTGCATTAAAAAAGCGTCATAAAAAGTGTGCTAAAGTGAAATCATCATGTTGGATTGTTAAAAATTGTCCACAACTTAAAAGGAGAAGCAGAGGCAAACGCAGTTATGCAGAAGAAAACAGGTAAAATAACAACAAAACTTTAACGCCATTATGGCTGTGAAGTTCTTAATAGCCGGTGCTTTTTTTCATAAGGCATTTAAACTATGTAAATTTTTTTTTGTATTCACAATCAAATTTTTGTTGTAATCAACAACAATCAGATGATTTTTGTCCTCGTTTTCTGCAGACATGATTATTCATGCATTGCTTAGACTCTCTACTTTTTAAATAAGTTTTGCTTTTAATTTCTCTCAAATTCTCTTTCTCCCTCTCTCCTTCACTATTGCCATTCGCACATGCGCTCTGTGGGATTTATTGGTCTCTCTTTTGCATTACGCATCTTCATTAATAATAATTATCGTATTGAGTTTCTCTATCATTATCATGTTGTAAGATCGTAATAATGATGTTCAGTTGTGGTTTTTTATGTTTTTGATTTCTTTTTCAATATAATGCCCATTTATTGTCTATGCTGAATGAGGACTCAGGAATTTACTTAAAAAAGAAAAAATTATTTTTTTAATTTATAAATAATAACGAAATAAACTTACAATGTATTTGCAAGTACTTTTAAAATTATGCTTTAAATCAGGTTCCAATTAGAAAAAGAAAAAAATTAGAATTATTTGAATCGTTTTTTTATGAAAAAAAAAGGAATTTAATTCAAAATTCCTGAAAAACGCTTCTTCTACGATTTAGATTTTAATAGAGATGGCACTGGGGTTTTCACAGAGGAGTACAAGCCAAGGTTGCATGTTTTTATAATAGGGGTTTGTAGAATAGAAACGAAAAAGGTTTCTTATCTGTTCTAGATTTTTGAGCGCTTACAATAGAGATGGGACGGGGTTTTTCACAGACAGGTACATGTAATGGTAGCGGGTATTTCTATATGTATGTATGTATGTACATATGTAAGGGAAATATCTCTGAAAATTAGTTTCCAGCTAATAGAAGAATACAATATTCTGGCTAAAGAAATCTCTATTTTCAGGCCTTGAATTGAGATTTTGGAATCTCTAATGATAACCAAATAGCCAAAAAACATTCAATGATGTATACGTGTATATGCCGTTTGTGCCTTTGTAAAAAGCTTCATCTTTGTTGATGCGTTTAATGTCCCCGTATCCAGACACCAATATAAGATATTCTCTCTTACTCCTACACGGCATCCGGCATTCATAGAAAATCTTAAATGTGGTATACACACCCTCTAAGGAGCTAATGGTCATTTTATTTTTGCTAAATACGCGTATATCACGCCAGAAATTTTTATAGCAATTATTTCAGCTTGAACAGTACTGTAGCAATCGGATAGTACAAGGCGT
Organism: Sarcophaga variegata; assembly: GCA_932273835.1. Lineage (NCBI taxonomy): Eukaryota > Metazoa > Arthropoda > Insecta > Diptera > Sarcophagidae > Sarcophaga > Sarcophaga variegata. Next base: position 12,562,529 of record OW026362.1, read on the forward strand.
ACAGCCATTTGAATAGATTACACTTTCGACTTTGCCGCGTTTTCTGAAACCGTTAGTGAATATTTAGATGACGTTCTCCAGAACATAAGTGGTGGGAGAATCTCGGTAGTAATTCTGTCTAAAGGGTATACTAACCAATTATGTATGTTCTCCGGAATGTGTAAAATAAAAGGATGCAGCCGTTTTCGTTATAAAACCAGGAACAAAAGCTGGCTCAAATATCTTGTAGACAATAAAGGTATCCAAGTCAGCCATACCGAAGAAAAAATCGCACAATACAAACAAATACAATTTATTATAGGATATCGGATGTGGGAGTCGGTTGCATTCTAAATTCTTGGCTTTCAAATCGCAGTGTCTGGTTTGAACCATGGCGTCACGTCTAACAAGCCAACATGCTGCCTTCCAGACTATGGCTACTTCTATAGGGGTATGATAAAGTTTGCAAATTTAATATTTGCCCTGAAGGCATAATTATCTAACTGAGGGAGAAAATTAATAGAATACCCTAGAACTAGTTGATCTGCCAGTTATTTGTGGTACAGAAATTAAGAAATTAAATTTCTTTTTCAAGCCACACAAATTAATTTTCTCTGTACACCGGGTGTATTAAATCGATCTACTCTCATTTTTGAAAGTGAAAGAAGATTCAGTTGTTAGTTTGTAACATTTAGTTTAAATTCCGAACTGAAAACAAATCTTATGGATAAATCTCAAACAGGTTTGTTAAGTAAGAGTGATTTAGACGTGACTTCAAGTCGACATGTCATGTTTTTGTAAGAAGAAGAGAGCTGAAAGTATCACATTTACTCAATATGTATCACGGATGAGAACTTTGCAATCGTAAACTATAACAATAAGTTAATTTCTTTAAATTTTTGCATAAACATTACCGTTAGAACGGTTGTGTATTTTGATATGATGAACTAAAATATATACAGCCAAAGAAAAAGTTGTATGTAGACTTTTTTCCTGTTAATTTTTCTTCCCAGTAATTTCTGTAATATTTTTTTATTCTTAATTGTAAATGACTTAAAAAATGGTATATCATCTTTTTTAATTTGATAAAAAGCATACACCAGTGTATGCAGACTTTTTTCTTTGACTGTATACAAATAAAAAAAATAGTACGTAGGTGATGAAACTGTTTGCCCCATATCTTTATTTTTTAAGAATTTTATTAAAAATTTCTCCGCCTAAATCTCCAAAACACCGAGGCTGGTTCCCCCTTATCGACATTTTTCAAAGAAATGTTTGAACTAAACAATCAAAACAGATTTCAAAAACTCCTTTTAGAAAGCCCATACAAATGTTTACTACTTATTTACTATAATTTTGCAAATACGAAAAGAATTTTTTAATAATTTTGGCCTTAATTACAGTATTTATTATTATAGTCTATTTAGTATTATAGTCTAAAAAACTCCTTAAAGCAAATTTAATTCCATTTTGCCGCAACCTAAACTCTTCATTATACTATTGAGTACCTTATTGCTCGCTTCAAAATGGTATAACGCGTGCTATCAATTTAATTCTTAAAAAACAACTCCCATCTGTGGTACATTTTGTTGTCACCAAAAAACTGCATGCACATGTGAGTAAACAATAACAATTTACAACACAAAAAATTTTAGGCAATGCAGTTGTTGTTGTTGTTGTTACTGTTGCTTTTCTTAAAATTGGTGAAACACTTGTTCAAGTTCACCAACATCTTCCTTTTTTAATGACGTATTAAAATATAACTGTATTGTTGTTGTTTATTCTTTCTTATGATTTACTCACGGCTCTCTGTTTGCAATGCCTATTCAATAAGTAAACAGTGTTGCCTGTTTGCTAAAATGACGTACATAAGTGATTAAAATATGTACTGAGGGTGAGAGAAAGTATTTAATACTCTTTTTACTTGGTGTTAAAATGCTCAGCAATTTTCGTACGTTTATTAATGTTGGGAGAGGGTGTAGGTCACTTACATTCGTAAACTGTGAACATACTTTTAAATAAATAACCCTTTGGTACTATACGAGTACCTACAAAACAAATGCAAAGATGGCAATACTGAAGTTTACTTTGTTTCTTTGTTTGTTAGTTTACCGTTTATTTAGAGAATGTAACTTGGCGTCCATAGTTGAAGTGGCGTCAAAAGAAAATAATTGTCGTGGAAAAATTAAAATTCTTTTAAATGTTAATAAAGTAATTCAAAGAAAATAATTGTAAAGTGTAAAGTGTGTGTGTTTGTTAGTGTGAATGCAAAATTATAGCAAAAAAGTAATTATTTTTCAATATTTGTTTTAATGAAAAAAAGTTAAATGCATGAGTGCAGTGTACATGTAAGTGCGTGTGGTTGTGCATTAAAGAAGCGTCATAAAAAGTGTGCTAAAGTGAAATCATCATGTTGGATTGATAAGAATTGTCCACAACGTAAAAGGAGAAGCAGAGGCCAACGGAATGATGCATAAGAAAACAGGTAAAATATCAACAAAACTTAACGCCATTATGGCTGTGAAATTCTTAATAGCCGGTGCTATTTTTTTTTTATAAGGCACTTGAACTATGTGAATTTTTTTTGTATTCACAATTTTGTTGTAATCAACAACAATCAGATGATTTTTTTTCCTCGTTTTCGGTAGACATGATTTTTCATGCTTTGGTTAGACTCTGCTTTTTAAATAACTTTTGCTTTTAATTTCTCTCAAATTCTCTCTCTCCTTCACTATTGCCATTCGCACATGTGCTCTGTGGGATTTATTGATCTCTCTTTTGCATTATGCATCTTCATTAATAATAATTATCGTATTGGGTTTCTCTATCATTATCATGTTGTAAGATCGTAATAATGATGTTCAGTTGTGGTTTTTTATGTTTTTGTTTTCTTTTTCAAAATAATGCCCATTTATTGTCTGTGCTAAATTATGGTTCAGGAATTTAGTTAAGAAAAGAAAAATAATTTTTTTAATTTATAAATAAAAACTTAAATAAACTTACAACTTAGTAAAATAAATTTTTTTCCTTTTAATAATAATAATTTTTTTTCTCAATTTTCTCTTTCCAGGTATGTGTTCATTCTCCCTCCCATATTCCCCCTATTTAATACATATAATTTTTGGGTAAGTGAAACTATATTTTCAATACTGAAACCAATTTTACTATCAATTGGGGATTTGGCTTAAGGCTTTATTTAATTTGTTGCCTGTTTGTTTAAATAATTAATAAGAAAAGTTACGTATTTTCTTCGTTCTTTTTCTTTTTTTCATTCTTTTGGCATGTTTTTTCTCACGTGACATTTACAACAATTGTTTTAATGAAAATCAAATAATAAACGAAAGAAATTTTTGTTTGATTTTTTTCACAAATAAAGAACGTGTGTCAACAGCAATACCCCAGAGGATATATTGCAACAATACAAACAAACAAAACTGGACTTGTGTGTTAGGACATCATGTAGTGATGTGGTGGGTGGGTGGTAGTGGTAGTGTGTTGATCGTCTGTTATAAGCAAATTTTATGCTTATTTGCCACAAGAAATCTTTTGAAGTCTTACACAAATTTTTACAACAATTTAGCACGTTTATGTTGCTTTTTTTGGGCCTTAAACCTTAACAAAGCAACATCTTTTATTAATAATTCTCTCATACTTTTTCTACTACTTTTTTTATTAACAATACCTTGAACCATATTAGAGATTTCCTTTTTCTCTCTTTCTTTCTAATTTCCATTATAATAAAATGAAAGAAAGGGAAAAAAACAATATTTTCCATCAAAATTTATGAAAATCTCTTATACAATACAGGGCTGTAAGAAAATGAACTGTTTGTTGTGTGTGTTGTTAAGTTTTTCTGAAATTTAATTTTTCTTTATTGCTAAAGAACAGACGAGACGACACAAGACGCGGCGTGTAGGTAAAGTGCTCCTTTTGTTATCCTAATTGTAGCGTATTATTGCTGAGTTTCTTTCTATAATGATTAGTTATTGTGTTGTGTTGTCGTTGTCGGTTGTCGTTGTATACTTGTATAAACAAGATTTGAAAAAGAAAACTCTCCCTCTCTCTCTCTCCCCTATAAAAATGGTCAATCAAAGTAGATTTCTTTTTGGCCTACTGTGAGCCCGTACAACAACAAGGAGAAACAAGTAAAAATTTGTTTCACCCGCTTTTGTATTGTTGTGACACAGACACAGCATAGTACAGTATGGGGAAATTGTTTTGCACAACACAATATTGTCATCAAACAAATAATGTTTTGATTGACACGCTCTCGTAAGTTCAAAAGAATTTTGGGATACATTTTCCTTTTTGTAGTTTTTCTTATCAAGCGGTGTTTGGAAGGGGTTGGAAAATATAACATTTTGACGTAATTGAAAAAAATAGAAAATTAGAAAAATTTGAATTCTGAGACAAAAGTATTTCTGCAAAAAGTATTTAAGAAAGTACTTACTATTAAAAGTACCAAGCTGAGAAATGTACTTATACACATATATCTGCAAAAAAAACAGTCCAGAGAGGTGGAAATCGCACGATTTCTGTCAGTTTTCACTTTCAAGTGTTCAATGTTCTCAAATCATTCGTGCAGAACCACATGTCGTTGGTATTCAAATCATTCAGTTCAATTTAATAAAAGTTGATAATCATTCAACTAAAATTTCGCCATTGACATTGATGTGCTGGCTAAATTACAACTTATTTTTCAGACGGCCGTTTCCAATTGCCAAAGTTCGTAAGACTCTGTTGGAAGACCCTTTATTTACAGTATATACAGGATAGCATAGAAGGGGGATTGGCAGCTTTGTCATATCAACGTTCAATTGAGCATCTTTGTGAAGCTAGTTGAAGCGATACTGTCCTGCAACTTACAAGTTCTGATTAATATTGCCTTTACAATCGTCATCAAGGCTTCGCATTTAAGTGTAAGAATTAAACTAAAAGTTGGTCTCAAAGTCTGAAGAAGGAGCTAATACCTCCTCTGTGTGTACATACAGGACTCTCGGCAAGAGTTTATTTGATGAGCTGAATTCTACCTACCATACCATACTTTCTTCCCACTAAAGCACTTTAAAACTGCTGCAGAAGTGATTTCCAGTAAAAGACATCTCTCTGCATGCCTAATCATTACGCAGTGATACGTGAAAATAAAATACAGTGTTAAAGTAGTTGATTGGTATACCTTCGTTAGGAGTGGATTGGTATTCGACAGGAATGTGCCTGTTTTAACAAGTTCATGACCTGAACAATTATCCGGGATATACCTCTGACTAACAATCCCTTTGAGATCATATCAAAAAAGTACTCTTCAAAATAAAATTGCCGCTAAGACTGCATCTTTCGAAAACTTGTTTTTTGGGAATGATTCCTTCGCAATAGCACTTTCTAAAAACTATAGTAATAGGAAAGTTATTTTAAAAACAGGTATTCTTTAAAGATGCCCATCTAAAAAGTACCTTTTTAAAGAACATGTGTGTCATAAGTTAATTTTAATGTTTATAAAGTTCTATTAAAAAGTGCCTTCTAATAATAGGCTAAAAATGGCCTTTAAAATTTATCCTTCGGAGAAGCTCCTTTTTTAAAAAGTTCTCTTCAGAAAAGTACTTTATAGAAAAGTACCATTAAGAAACGAACTTTTTAGAAAAGTACCTTATAGTAAAGTGCCTTATATAAAATTACCTTATAGAAAAGTATCTTTTAGAAAAGTACCTTATAGAAAAAAATCTTCTAGAAAAGTACTAAGTAGTTTATAGAAAAGTACCTTATAGAAAAATACATTCTAGAAAAGTAACCTATAAAACTATGAAGTAAGAATGTTAGTTTAAACAAGTACTTGTCAAAAAGGTACTTGAAATGTAGGAAGTTTTTAAATGTTTTTAAAAATAAATTGAAGCGATTCGTAAAAATTTAAAATTAAACTCTTTTTAAAAGTACTTGAACTTTATGGTTTCCAACCTAATATTATAAAATATTATTCACGTTTATTTTTATTGCTGTTTATGGTTATTTTCCCGTGATTTATTTCAATTTTAACCTTGAATTTTTTTGCAAAGAAAAACGCCTCAATAAGTATTTTTTTTTAGCTCATTAAGAGTCTTTTTAGTTAAACTTGCAGTAAACGCCTCTTTTGTTACCTTTTTTTTCGTTTCATTGCGAAATTTTATTTTCTTTCATTTTTCTTTGATTGTGTATTCCCTAAAAAGAAGGCAGACTGTAACACGATTTCCATAAATAATATGAAATGGATTGCATATGACGTTGTTATATTGTGTAAGACTTCAAGCACAAAGCATTTCTTTCGTTTCTTAATACCTTCGCTTTAAAATGTTTAAGAAAAATGTCTTAAATAGTCTTCATTAGCCCAAAACCTAAGCCAATACATAATAAAAGAAGTACGTTTCTTTTTTTCTTTCTTTCTTATTTAATGCAAATTTCCTTTTCTTTTCTCTACAAACCAAATCAAAAAAAAGAAGAAAAAAATACGAAACGATTTTTAACAAACGACAATATGCTGCTCACTTCATAGCTCATACTGCAAAAGAAAAGAATTAAAGTTTTCAGCTCCCAAAGTAGCAAAAAACAAAAATAAAAAGGAAAATAACCATAAAGGAATGAAAATAATTTTTTTCTCCAGTCGTAAAATAAATTAGAGGCCTGAGCCATTTATAATATGGCATATGCCTGCATGCATACATATGTATGTGTGTATGTATATGACTGCCTGATATACTACTACGTAGTACGTAGTAAGCGCTTAAGGCAAACGGCGGTAGAAACTTTAAGTAAAAAATTAAAAGAAAACGAAACAACAAAAAAAATGACAAAAACCCCCACGCGGAACTGCACATCAGAATTAATGAATGCAGTTTATGCAAAAAGACCTGTGTCTGCCGTTTTATATTAAGCAAAAGGGAGGGGACACGCTCATATTGCATATGACACATACGTTTACATAAGCTGGGGGGAACTGTTTCAATAAAAAAGTTGGGGAGTTAAAATTTATTGTAGAATTTGACTTTAACTTTGCCTTCGTCATTATAGCTTCTGTCCAAGTCGTTGTGATATATTCAGGCACTGAGTTCCAATCTAATGAACTTCACAACGGTGTACAACTGTCGCAGACATCTAAATGAGGCAACAGAACGATATGATGACTATAACACATACGTACCGGGACACAATGATATACCAAGTAACTACAGGGCAGACGAACTGCTAAAACGTGACACAATCATCAGCATCTGCAACGAATTCTCGACTTTGTGAATACCTCTAGGGACCTGTGATCTTATAATTGACAATACGTTCATCGATTCCATCAACCGCAAATCGGCGGCTAAAAATACAGGCAGAACAGGGCAGAAAGTCTGGCCACGGTTGAAGAGAAGGCGCCTCGTCAAGCTGCTTAAACTGCAAAGAAGAACGCTCAGTATAGTCGGGCACCAATGCAAGGCGCATTAGTCTAGGGCACCTTACAAATGGGTCAATTCGACCTCCGGGTACTGTACTTGTCTTAATTGACAAGTACCCGTCCTCTAACCTAACCTTACAAATGATTTCTGTGGAAGCTACAGAGATGAATACGAAGATAGAACTTTTCTTCATTTAATGGGAACATGCCCGGGATTATATCAAAGGAGATAAAAGCAACTTGATGCTGAGGATAATGGAAAAACTATGGTTTCACAATGAGTTCTATGTGGCCGAAGAGTGTCCATTCAACTTCCGTGGATGGACAGACACCTCTAGCTATCTACCCATTTCCAGCCTCCAGCCTACTTGATCTAAGGCTCGTAGATCCATTGCTCCAAGGTTTAGCAATGCAGCTCTTGAGGGAGATATTAATCTCCTTTAATGAAAAACGAAAATAACGAAGTCTTCTTCAGTATGTACTAGGTTATCAATTATTTGTGTTTTACCTTCTGTTGAAGCGTTGACCTTTGCCAATGGGTGCCTGTCGCCATCATCCTTCTTTTATCCATCAGATACCATAGCATTAGGAGATTGTCCTACGATATCATCGTGATCACTCCAAAATTTGTTTCTGTGTTTAGTTTCACCTCATATGGTTCATCGATCTTGTTTTCTGCTGCCTAATGCTTAAACCTTTAAGGCTTCCTGTACTATCGCGAGAGTTGTCTGGCTTGGTATATTCTTGTAATATGGACTTCTAGGCCGTGCATCGCTTCGCTCTTGGGCTTTTTAGAGTCTATTATCACCATTTTTGTAAAACGTAAGAGGCTTTGGCAGTGCGAAGATTTTTAAAGTATCCCTGCTGAACCAGTGGCTACTAAACTTATTTCAGTATTCAGCAGACAGATGCCATAATAAAGACTCTGGCTTCACCCTTATTTTACTTTTAAATGTTTTAGAAACCGACACAGGTCACAATACTTTCTGTGGCCTGGTATCTGTAAAGAGCATGAGCTACACCCTACTATTCCTTTTACAGAAGAAACCACAATAGCCGGGCAACCAACTTGTAGACTTTACAAGATTTTAAAGACTTTAGAAACTCAGAGGCAAATTTGTAAAACCCTTTTGCATTTCACTCATTATTAGGATGGATGTCCAATCCAATTTCTTTCAATTCGTTTTTCTCTCTTATCATTCGAAGGTAGTGCCTTAAAAATTCGTTTTCATGCCTTAACAGATGCAACTGTAACATCTTTCGGACCATTCACATGCAGCACTCACTCATTCATTCAGTCATTCATGCATTTATGCAATTGACGTGCCTTGCCACAGAAGCCATCAAGGAACGTGCTCTGTTGTATTGCTTAGGCGGCGGCGGTTAAGTTGCACTAAAATTTCCATTGTAAGGTAATTTTTCAATAAGACTTGAGGTCAGTTTTCTGTTTCTGTTTTGTTTTTTATTCATTTTCTTCGTCTTTATCTTTTGCCCAATTACTAAACAAAAGACTTTCAACATTTAAACACAACACAACACAACATTGTGTGCAGCAGCAAATACATCTTGATGTGTGCTGGTGAATGTGACTGTGGCTGTGCCAGGGCCAGGGCTTAAGCCTATGCTTGTGCTTGTGCTTCTGCTTATGCATGTGGGCATATTTCAATGAGTTTTGTTCCCTGATTAACAATGATTTTTTAAGCCAAACTGGCTTCCATTATTGTTTGTTAAAAACATTGTTTTTTTTTTTTTCAAAAGAAATACTTTTTTTCCTTTGCAGTCCACATACAGAAAAGAAAATTAAATAAAAAAAATGAAATCCAATTGTAAATGTATGGCGCTTCAGTTGCTCGCTGGCCGTCCGTCGTCTTTTGTATATAAAAATGTTAATGTTATTATAGTGTATCGCAATAGCAGAAGAAAAAAACCAGGGAAACAAAAAATTAAGCCTTCATTTTCTGGCTTATTTTGCGGTTTAGAGTCTACTTTTTTATTTTTCTGCCTCTTTTCAATGCCATCATATAAGCGAGGCAAAGGCAGAAACAGAAGGTGAACCCACGAAATGTGTATGAAACGTTTCGTCTGTTTGCGGCCGAAAAGAAATCGGCTTTAATTTTGCGGCTTCAAGTGGCTAAGCAATATCAAAAAAAAAAAAACGGCGTACACTAATGCGACAAGGAACTTCATTATAAAAAGATAATAAGAGGAAGAAAGAAAAAAATGAAATCGACAAGAAAAAATTACTTCATTTGTAATGACAAAAATATAATAAAAGTTAATAAGAGAAAGAGAAAAAATATCAAAGGCATGAATTAAACTCAATTACTATTTTACTTCATGAATTTTCATTCACAAAATTAATTGGATCGAAACGAGCAGGTTTTGACGTTACCCAGGAGAAAATATTGAAAAAAATGGATTATAAAGCCTAGTGTTATTGGCTATTTGATGGAAATTCACTGTTTCAGAATCATAATTTCAATTAAAATCTAAATTATTCATTGTTTAAAGACTTAAATACAAGAGAAACTCTTGTTCGAAAACATTTTTCAATGTTCGAAAATTTAAGCTTAATTTTGAAATTCTAAGAGCCTGTTGGCCCTTCTAGTCCTGTAGTAAATCTGAATATAAAATACATAATGCTGTTCGAAAATAGTTATTCCATGCTAGTCCGGTAGTAAATATATAATGCTGAAAATTTGCTTCTGCTTAGCGATAAATCAATGTTCGAAAACAGTTATTCCATGCAAAACTTAATAATCTCGCTTGGTTTAAGGATTTAAAGATAAGGGATGAAGATTTCTGATAATTCTTGTCAATGCTCGAAATTTCGAACTTAATTTTACAATTCCAAAAACTAATTGGATATGCCGTTCCTGAAATAAATATGAAGTGAAAGCAAATTTTATTTGAATTTGCCATTTGCTTAAGGGGTCTATCGAAGTTCGAATTTCGAAATTTTTTGGAAAAAAAGAAAATTTCATTTTATTTTGAATGTTTAAACTAAAGGCAAATGTTAACAATGATTTTTAGCTTATGTTCGAAAATTCGAACTTAATTTCGAAATTCCAAAAACTAGTAGAATTTGTTAAGCCTGATGTAAATATTATATATACACTTAAATTTTATAATTTTCCAAGCTATATAATAAGAATTTGACGTAGGAATTATTAAAATCAATTTGAATTCCAAAAATTCTGAGATTTTTGGAAATATTAAAGAAATTTGGAAATAATCCGCTTTTCCAAATAAATTTTGATTATAAGAATTGATTGCAATTTTTAACGTTTAAAAAGTCATTAAATATTAAGAAAAAAAATGCTTACTGCCTTGTGATTTTTTTCTTTTAGAATACCTTCTTTGGATCTTCTTTTTCTTTTTCGGTTTCTTTTTCTTTTTTTTTCAGTTTCCTCGTAATCTTTACAATTTAATCTTATGGAATGTTTTTTTTTCCTCTCTCTTTTTTTTATGTCTTCTTTAAGTAATTAATTATCAACAAAATTAAGTTTAAATGAATACAGTTATGCTGACATAGTATATGTATATGCATACATAGTATATACGGTATGGTACTCCTTTTTCCTTATCAGGCACAGTATAGTGGTTGTAGTGGCAGTTGATTTCTCATAATGAATTGGCTTTTAACTTAAGAAAGGTAGAGTGGTGTGATGGTAGTGGTAGTGGTAGAGTTAGTAAAGTAGAGAGAAGGATATGACCACTAATGCATTGTGTTAAAATAAATAAGAAACTGAAGTATATTTAATTTAGTTTTTATTTTCGATATAATTGTTATTGCCATGCAAAGAAGTTGTAGAAAAAAGAAGAAATCTTAAGGACTTTTCAACGTTTAGACAGGAAAAAGGATGCTAAAAAAAAGGAAAGAACAATAAAGACACACGGTAACGGTTACGGTTACGGTTACTTATGTTCGCATTTCAATCAGCGCTCAAACGGATGTTTTGAAAAAAATGTTTTGTTTTCGAAAAATAAATTCATTTAAAGGAGGGTCATTATTTCCAAAGATGTTCAAAAGGAAGTTAATTAATCTTAAGCCTTCATGAAAGTTTACAAATCCTCTTTGGTGCTTTAATAAAGTTTTTTTCTTTTATTTTTTATAAAAAAGTTTTTAAATTTTCCCCTTAGCTATACGTGCGTATATAATTAATTACCCTAGTTTTTATGCCATTAATCTGGTGAATATTAAACTTAAAAGTATTAAAAGTGAATTATTTACCCTCATACTACTCACTTTGCTCTTTCGCCCTCCGGTACCAGCTTTAATTAACTCAAAAAGAGCATACGAAAGCATCCTTTTGTAGAAAAAAAATATGAAATTTTTTATTTTAAATTAATTTTGTGGTCAACCTGATGCCATTTTTTATAAAACACAAACATTGGATGCACTAGCCGTAACTGTAAATTATTGAGAATTTGTCTTATAATTTATTAAACCACAACACAGCAGCAACAACAAACAGCATAAACAAATATATTGTATGTATGTATATTTGCATATATTTTAATGATGAATTTATTGTTTTTAATTTCAACACTGATTTAAACCAACTTATATGCTCTGCTGTTCTTGTGCTGACAAAAGCTTTACTCCAGGGAAAACTTTTATAAGCGACGAAACAGCGTTGAAAATTTTCGCAAAGCTTTGGTTTTGACATTTCAAATTAGGTCAACTGCTGCAAACAAAACAAAAAACAAAAAAAAAAGAGAGAGTGAACAAAGCAAATAAAACACGAGAGAAAAATATAATTCATTTCATTACTGCGGTAGAATTGAAAGTGAATTTTTGATTATGCTCGTAAAACTCTTTTAAATTTTTTATAAATTTTGCCACAGATTTCCCTAGGAAAAATGCAAAAACTCTCAAAGGATGTTGTTGTTGTTGTCGTTTTATTTCAACGCACATAAAAAAAACCAAAATAATTAAACAATAAATAAATAAAGAATTAAGGTTAGCTAGCGAAATTAAGATGTTCTCTTCTCTCCATAATGAGAAATGGAAAGGGAAGGCAAATGGAAGGAAGGAAGATATTATTCAGGTTAAAGGAAGCTTGTTTCAAGTATTCAGTGTATAATTTAACTTCAGGTATTTTGTTGCAGAATTTGGTATAAAAATCTTAGGAATTTAGTTTCATTTGAGGTTTTCTACTTTAAAAAAATCTTCCTTGTTTTTTCCTAAATAATCGAAAATACGTACCTAATTTTGATATTCTAAAACCCAATTTAATGCTACGCTTTCAAAACTAAACGTTAAAGTCACGTAAATATCTCACTACTAAATTCGATGTTCGAAAGTCGATGTTCGAACAAAGATCAAAACATGATCTTTTAAGGTTTTAGTACCCACTTACAGCATATGTGAGTGCAATATGTTGAACTGCTTAGAAATAAATTTTTAGCCAATCTTTCGTTTGGATCATACAGCATCGGGTTGCTGCAGGGCGAAAATGATCTTCATACTGAGAGCAGGAAGAAACTCCCATACCAGTCCCAAAAATTATAGAACCATAAATATTTTCTCCTTCCTACTGCAGGCCATTTAAAGACTCACTGATAAGAACTTACACCAGACATTAGACGATTGTCCCCTATCTGAGGGACAGCATCCATACATAAGGGGCTGTTGAAATTGTCCTGCATATCATACTGTGAGTATACCTTAGCTGCCTTCCTGGTTATTGGAGGATCGTTGAATAATCTGGCATTAGGCGTTATATCATGCCAGATTAGTTATACAAAACACTATGCTAAACTGGATTTCGCGACTACTTTCTGGAAAAAAAAATTCTAAGGGATTGACTCATTACCAGAATAATAAGAAGGGTGGTACTCTCCCCCTCCTTTGGGTTCTAATCAATAGCGAATGATGTTGGAACAGGCTGGATGACTGGCTATTGCATTATTGTTATTATGGTTCTTCTTACAATTTCGTGTAGATTTATGAACTTCTATCAGAGGAAGTATTTAACTTTGAGCTTTGAGCAAAGTCACGATTTGGGTGTGAATCGTATTCAAAAGGGGGTAATGCTATGCACTAAAAGATAAAATCCTCCGCTTTTTCGTCCGCTAACAATAGATAAGTTCCATGTGTTTTGTCGAGATATAAATCCATCTTGAAAACTAAGTATTCTTAAAAGGGTGAAAATTATGCTGTACTCTTGTAACAAAGAGTTTCACTAATGGTTTGAAAACAAATGGACAAATGTGGAAAAGACATCTGGGTCTACCACAAAGACAATTTGAATGATCTGTCAGCATTTGAATCTAATTTATTGATTGAATGATTTGAAGACTAATTCCTAACGTAGCTTATATAGCCTAAGTGTGTCTATCCCGATTGCCTAGGTGGATAGCCACCTTCCTAAGTTTTTAACGCTGTACGAAAACTTATTCCTTGATTTTTGCCTAAACTTCGGAATTTCGAAATTCCTTGCTCTATCCTATTCCAGGAGCAAATACAAGATAAACTTACAAATTTTTAAATTTTATCACTCTTTTCGCTGAGATTCAATGTTCGAAATTCGAAATTTTGATCAAAATTTACTAAATATGGTTTGCTTAGATATTTTGAGATAAACGAAAACGTATTCCTTGATTTCTGTTCAATGTTCGAAAATTCGAATATAATTTCGAAATACGAAAAATCATTTGGTTGTACTATAGCTAAGCTTAATATCAAAAAACATTAAAGTTTTAAAACTTTGTACTTATTTTAGTAGGTTTTGATGAAAATTTTGTTCCATTTTAGATTTTAAGGTTATGTTCGAAAATTCGTTAAAAATTTAAACATTTTAATTTATTTTATTTTTAGTTCATAATACATTATTTTTAGTTCATAAATTTCGGAAATTCGAAATTCCTTGCTCTATCCTATTCTAGGAGCAAATACAAGATAAACCTACAAATTTCTAAATTTTATCACTGAGATTCAATGTTCGAAATTCGAAATTTTGATCAAAATTTACAAAATTGGGTTTTCTTAGATATTTTGAGGTAAATCGAAACGTATTCCTTGGTTCAATGTTCGAAAATTCGAATATAATTTCGAAATTTTAATCTAAACTTACAAAAATGTGTTTGTTTAGGTCTTTTGAGGTAAACGAAAACCTATTCTTTGATTTCTATTCAATCTTCGAAAATTCGAATATAATTTCGAAATACGAAAAATCATTTGGTTGTGCTATAGCTAAGCTTAATATCAAAAAACATTAAAGTTTTAAAACTTTGTACTTATTTTAGTAGGTTTTGATGAAAATTTTGTTCCATTTTAGATTTTAAGGTTATGTTCGAAAATTCGTTAAAAATTTAAACATTTTAATTTATTTTATTTTTAGTTCATAATACATTATTTTTAGTTCATAAATTTCGGAAATTCGAAATTCCTTGCTCTATCCTATTCTAGGAGCAAATACAAGATAAACCTACAAATTTCTAAATTTTATCACTGAGATTCAATGTTCGAAATTCGAAATTTTGATCAAAATTTACAAAATTGGGTTTTCTTAGATATTTTGAGGTAAATCGAAACGTATTCCTTGGTTCAATGTTCGAAAATTCGAATATAATTTCGAAATTTTAATCTAAACTTACAAAAATGTGTTTGTTTAGGTCTTTTGAGGTAAACGAAAACCTATTCTTTGATTTCTATTCAATCTTCGAAAATTCGAATATAATTTCGAAATACGAAAAATCATTTGGTTGTGCTATAGCTAAGCTTAATATCAAAAAACATTAAAGTTTTAAAACTTTGTACTTATTTTAGTAGGTTTTGATGAAAATTTTGTTCCATTTAAGATTTTAAGGTTATGTTCAAAAATTCGTTATAAATTTAAACATTTTAATTTATTTTATTTTTAGTTCATAATACATTTTTAGTTATTTATTGGTGTTATATTACATTTTAGTAACACTTATTTAACCACATATTTATGACAATTAAATTATTTCATTTCGATGCCATTTTTTTTTTTTTTTATTTTACGGCAAGTGGATTAATTAATAGTATGTGGTTAAAATTCTAATAGAATAGAACAGGAGCAAAAAAAAATTATTCATATTCATAAATATTATTTTAATTGATGGTGTTAAAATAAAAAATAAATAAAAAGTATTTGAAACAATTCCACTTGAATAGAAAAACCACAAAAATGTTTTAATGAGCTGCGTAAATAATTGTTTACAATTTTATTTAATGGGAAATGGCTGTGTAAGGAATTTAATAATTTTTTTTTCAAAAGAAATTTAAAAAATTATTTAAATTTCCAAGAAACTGGTTCATTTCCTTTCAAATAATTCTCAGAAAATACTTTTTAAAGGGAGATGATGGGTAGTAATAAAAACCATTTTTCTTACACTATTATCTGGCTTGGTTTGGTAATTAATCATCATTATTTGGTATTGCAATAAAACTACCACCCCCAACCTCCACCACCTTCCTTAGAGTTCATAATTATTCAAAAGAGGGTTTTTTCTGTTTCTTTTTATTTTGATGGGGCAACTTTGCTACAACCCTTGCTGCGTTTAATGGCAAAAGGCTTTAATTTCTTTAACGCTTAGCATTTAACACCGAAATAAACATTTAATAACAGTGTGCGTACATACGTACATGTTATTATTGTCAGTGGTTGTATATGATGAGCCGCATAAAGACACGAAGTAGACAAAAATGATGATGAAGATGAACTACAAAATGACATTAACAGTTATTAAGTGTTATTTAAAGAGACGTATGTATATACATACATACATATATTTTTGTCTTTTTTGATTGTTGTTGTTGTTGTTATTATTTAACTAATGGCTTAAATCTTTTACTCAAGCCAGTAACAAAAACCCAAGTAAACCAAACCAATGCAAACCAAACCCCGTAGTGTACCATATTTCGTAAACTGTAAGTGATTCATCAATCATGTGCAAAAAAAAAAGAGAAACGACAGCTAGACTTAGTATTTGTTAGCCTTTAATAGAACAGGAAGACCTTGAATTAGACAACTCTTAGAGTCTTCTTCTGTGTCTATTTATATAACTTGTCATTTGTTATAGGAATTGGCCCACAATAAAATATTTAAACATTAAAGATAAGTTTTGTTAAACCTTAAACTTGGCCTAGATTTAGTTATTCAATCCAAAGAGACGGAGCAAAAAAAAAACCGTAAAAGGAAGCTGTCAAGATTTCTTTACCATTTTCCATTTACTTATGTATGTATGTATGTGTACTGTATGTATGTATGTATGTGCTTGTATAGCTGTGTGTTTTAGTTAAAGGCATAGAAAAATATTTCTTTTCCTCTATAAATCTTCTTCATGTCACTCAGTATTTAGTTTGATTGTTTAGTTTCTCTACTCGGACTTCCTTTTTTCTCTCCCTCTCTCTCTGTGGTTATTAAAATATTAGCAGAAAAAAATATAAGTTTTTCTCTTGGTTACACCCTTCCTTGACCATTGGAACATGCCTTTATAGTTCATATTGTACAAGGTGTAGTGAAAATAAATCCTTTATTTATGAATGGAATTGAAGGCTTATTTTTAGCACATTTGGAATAAAACCATTCAGGTCAACATTTTAACAGCATGGCTGAAAAGTTCGTAGGCTAACATACGCTCCATAACGCTGTTGATGATTTTTTCCTTTTCAGAATAGTCCATAAATAACTTTCACATTTCAAAATAAAGAAGTCCTATACCTTGCCGTGTGTAGCATTCATTCTTGCACTCTCTAGAGTTGGTTCACTATGTGCAGTGCATTCAAATGCCTATCATTTCGATTCTGGTGTGTATATCGAATTTTTTATGGTAGAAACAGCATCAAACACTGCTTAGAATTATTGCCGCAGTCTAGTAGGTAGTGTGTTGGCTTATTAGACGCAAAGCCAGGGTTCGAGCCCCAGGCCAGACATCAAGACAAAATACAAAAACTATTTCTTCGGCGACTTCGTCTCAGCAGATTTCTGGCAAAAACTCTAAGAGTAAATAGAAATTGCCACGAAAAGTTCCTTAAAAAAATCTGTCGCTCGGAATCAACTTTAAACTGTAGGTCGGTCCCACCACTCATGTATAAAATTAACACACACAACATAAGTGGTGTGAGAAACTAGGACGTTGTGCAATGGGTCAATTCGACATCCGGGTACTGTACTTGTCTTAATTGACAAGTACACGTCCTCTAACCTAACCTAACCTTGTTGTTTTTGGTTTATTGTGACCCTCTTCAGCACTCAGTTTGAATGCAAATATTCATCCACGAATTGTTGTCAACACGTTCGTTTAATATTTTTAAAGCCTCAGCGTTCTCAACCAATATTACTTTGTGGTCATCCAAAATAATTTCGTGGACTCTTTTGATGTTTTTGTCGTAAAAAAAGGCTCCTCAAGGCGTTCATTGCGTGACAATTCAACAGTATCGCCGCGTTTAAACTTTGCAAATCCCTACACAAAGTCCATGTAATGTTTATCAATCCAACTCCAAATAATAATCATATTTCAAAATACAGTCACACAGATAATTATACGTACCACCCCTAAAAATCATTTTTTTTTAAAGTAATGAACTTCTAATCTAAAATTTCTTTACATAAGCGTCAGTAACGACACATTTTCTTAAATAAAGAAAAAAGATTCCCAAAATCTATGAATTTGTGACTGCAGTTTGCTTAAAACCAATATGGCACCACAGAAAATTATACGTACGACGTATATTTCGTATAAAATTTCTCCAAGGGTAGCCCGGTGTATAAAAGGTATTGTGGATAAAAATTCTAGGACTACAGCCGTAGAAATACGAAATACCTCGGAAAGTGATCACAATGTTATTGTGAATTCCGAAACAGTTCGAAGTGTTTTGAGAAAGAACGGTTTCCTCAGCCGAGTGCCGAGAAAAAAACCACAATTAGAATTTGCCCAATAATATATGTACAAGTCAACTGATTTTTGGGCGAATGTAATATTTAGTGCTGAGAACAAATATAATTTGTTCGGCTGTGACGGAAAACAAAAAATTTGGCGCAAAAATCAGTCGATTTGTCCATATATGTATTATCATTTTTAAAAAAATAATTTTTGGGGGGTACGTATAATTATCTGTGTGACTGTATATCTTGCCGACGTAGTTTAGCATTCTTACACTCTCTAGAGTGGGTTCACCATGTGTAGTGCATTCAAATGACAATCTGGTGTAAAAACAGCATCAAACACTGCTTAGAATTATCAATTCTTTGTTGTTTTTGGTTTATTGCGACCCTCTTCAGTACTCAGTTTGAACACAAATATTCATCCACGAATTGTTGTCAACACGTTCGTTTAATATTTTTAGAGCCTTAGCGTTCTCAATCAATATTACTTTGTAGACTCTTTTGATGTTTTCGTCGTAAAAAATGCTCCTCAAGACGTTCATTGCGTGGCAATTCAACAGTATCGCCGCATTTAAACCTTGCAAATCACCACTCAAAGTCCAAGTAATGCTTATCAATTCAACTCTAAATAATAATCATGCTTCAAAATATATTTTTTTGAAGTAGCAGTGCTTTATTTCCACACGAAATTCCTTTTTCTAGCTGTTTTCTTCAAACTAGCAAAAGTTTCTAAGAATGCATAACCAACCATACCAACAAAACACCCTGAGCTTCAGGCATATCAATATTGTATTTCATAAGCCTGTATTGAAGAATATTTTGGAGAATATTCTCCAACAAAATTATTTTCCTAAGGAATAGGCTTTTATTCGCCGTAGTCTAGTAGGTAGTGTGTTTAGCTTATTAGACGTAAAAGCCAGGGTTCGAGCCCCAGGCCAGACATCAAAACAAAAATACAAAAAGTATTTCTTCGGCGACTTCCTCTCAGCAGATTTCTGGCAAAAAATCTGAGAGTAAATAAAAATTGCCATGAAAAAGTTTCTCAAAAATCTGTCGCTCGGAGTCGACTTTAAACTGTAGGTCCCGCCGCCACACACGCAACATAAGTGGTGTGAGAAACTAGGTCATAATCCTCACTGAAGAGTTGTAATGACCAATTATGTATGTATGCATAGGCTTTTATTACGTATGTATGACAGGTTCATAGTATTAAGTACACATCCCTCTCAAACTCCCAGCAATGTCACGATCATTGTTTATATCCTGGAGATGTGCCAACAACAATCACAAGCGGTCCCTTGTGTGCGATTGTTTTTCTCAGACGTCACAATTGTTTCAAAGTAAGAGCTGCACTTGTGAATTCTATTTAAAAAACAGCATTACGTTTGGCTATTCAATCATGAAAATATGTAGACATATAAGTAATTGATCACTACAACCCTTTAGTCAGGATTACGACCTAGTTTCTCGCACCACCAATGTTGCGTTTGAGTGGCGTGACCTACAGTTTAAAGCAGACACAACATCAGATTTTTGAGAAATTTTTTTTATTTACTCTCAGAGAATTTGCCAGTAATCTGCTGATAGCAGGTCACCGATGAAATAATTTTCCATATTTCGTTTTTATGGAGATGTCTGACCTGAGGTTGGAACCGTGGCCTGCCTACTAGACCACTACCACTTTCAATAGTGTAATTAATAGTTTTGCTCCTCTTTACTATACCTAATATTTCCCCCTG
Source organism: Sarcophaga variegata (assembly GCA_932273835.1). Taxonomy (NCBI): domain Eukaryota; kingdom Metazoa; phylum Arthropoda; class Insecta; order Diptera; family Sarcophagidae; genus Sarcophaga; species Sarcophaga variegata. The sequence goes on from OW026362.1 coordinate 12,582,514, forward strand.
CTTTCGTTAGTTTTGTGGATACTGTTGAAGGAAATTTTCTTTTTTTTTCTTTTCATTTTGGTTGATTACATTCGTTGCTGAATAAAGTCAAGCATAAATAGTTTAGTTTTCGTTGCATACTGATACGCGTATAAGTGAAAAAGAGAGAGAAAGCCACACCGTAGTGGTAGGGTGAGTGCATAGGAAAAGAAAACCACAAGTTTTAATATGAGTTATGACTTAAGCTGACATTTCATTAGTAGGCATTATTTAGGTTTACTATAATAGTTTATTATTGCCAAATATTATAAAAGGCCTTTTTAACCAACAACATCATTAGTAAATGTCAAAAACAATCTTTTTTTCTTCTCACTCCCCGCTCTCTCGCTCTCACTGCCATGCTAAACGCCTTCCGTACACCACCATCAACCACCCTTTTCATTCACAAAAATCCTGGCTGTCAAAAGAAATAATAAGAAGTTGACTAACACAGCATCCAACTTATAATTAAATTAACAAAAAAAATTTTCCTTTTTGGGAGTTAGTTGGCTCTCCTTTCCCCTATGTTTTTCCGACTAGTTACAGAGGAATTTGTATCCAAAATAAATCTGTTATTGTTTCATAAGCCAAAAAAATCTGCATAAATTTGTTGAATATTTTCTTGTTATTTAAAGTTTTTCCATCAATTTCTCTTAGCTTGACTTAAACATAGAAAGTGTTAATAAAATTGTTTGTTACCTGTTCCTATAAGATTCCCTACCCAATGGATTTTAGTTAAGCATTTTGAATTTTATTTCATTTTAATAATAAAATGAAATCTCAAATTACTTTTGGGAATTTTATAATCATCATCATCACCATCACTATCTCCTCTTACCTGTCTGCCTATCTGTATATATATTATAGAGGGTTATCCATTTTACGGTTTCAAAACACATAAAGCTATGCTAACCTAAAGTGAATTTTATTTAATTTTATCATTTAAATGACCTACAACAGAGATAGTCCTCAACCACCTTTTTACACCGTTCGAGCCGTGTCTCAGAAAAACTTGACGAAATTTGACTTGCAATTGCTCCAGCATTAGGGGATCATCTGGAGATATTCGCGTAGCCCCACAGTAAATTCAATCGCTGTCCAATTACATGATTTTCTGGAAACTTCTTTGGCAATAACTTTTAAAGTGCAGCGCCTGATCAACTTCTTCGATTAATTTCGTTTAATACAGGAACTTTGCTTACTTGTGGCGTCACAACGGACAGCTATGTGCGCCCAAGTGAGCTTCGGTAATTAAAGCTATCACTCCAACCTACCTACCTACCTGCCTTCAACTAAACAGGAAACATATACCGAAGCTTACAAGAATAACAGTTTATGTGTGTAGAGAGCGCTGAAGACATTTAGGGGGTTGCTATCTGATCTAGGAGTCCATCAGCGTCCATCAGTTCTCAAATTATTCTGGGTAACCGATCATCGCAGGATCTATATTTTGGGTTCGAGCCGATTTCCATTTCAAAAAAATATTCTTTTAGTTTACAATGCTCTGTCCAAACGGGCGGTGCCTAACCTCGATAGTCTAATGTATGAGGCAAATCTCCCCCAAATTGCCTCTAACCGCTTTCGTTTAGCCCTCCAGACATTTTTGTCTACTCCGAAGTATGGTTTTAGCGCCATCAGTGTCGTGAATTCCCACATAACCTGGAGATTAACAGAGGGCACTCATTTTTTTTCCTACAGGGTTCACACAGTTTCCCCTTCCTTACTTACTTACTTAAGTGGTCAGTACAACCCTTCAGACAGGATTACGACCTAGCTTCTCACACCATTTATGTTATGTATGTTAATTTTAGACACGAGTGGAGGGACGGGACCTAAGTTTGAAGTCGACTCCGAACGGCAGATTTTTATGAAACTTTTCATGACAATTTTATTTACTCTCAAAATTTTTGCCAGAAATCTGCTGTGAGAGGAATTCGCCGAAGAAAAATGTTTTTTCATATTTTCGTTTTGATGTCTGACCTGGAGTTTGAACCGTGGCCTTACGTCTTATAAAAGCCAACACACTACCTACTAGACTATGGCGACTTTCACCTTATAATTCCATATCTTCTGCCAGCTCACTAACGTGAATTTCCCCATAACCCACAGCTCAGCAGCAGGGTAACCTTATTTCTCCTACTATTTCCGAGTTAACTACATAAAAACCTATTGCTTTGGACGTCGATCTGAGTATCAGATGGTATTTCACGTTTCATCATATGTATGTATATTCTACCAAATTGAATTATGATGAGTCGCAGGATAAACTGAATTGTTGTGGACACCGTGGAATCGACAAATTGTGATTATTCATCACACTTTCTCTAACAAATCTGATATTTTTGGCAATTCGTATGTTGTGATGGTACACAGTACTGTCTACATCTTTCGGTTTCCTCAGTTAGCTTTCTAACGTTGTCAGTTTATTGCACAGCGGTTAGATTATGACGATCATTATCGTACCGTAATGCTCAACAAGTTGCCAAGAATACTCACCACCCTTGTAGTCAATTTGAGGCATTCCCTCCCATAAGCGTTCTTCAATTGTTTAACAAATGGCCTTTCAAATGAATGATATTTAACAGCTGACAGCCAGTTAATGGATAACCCTTTTTGGTGGTATGTTCGTTTAAACAGAATGAGTATTTTTTTTTTTTTTGTACAATATATGGGCGTTTATCTTGTTTAATAATCAAACCATAATTTATGTAAATTATCAATTAATTTTATAAATACGATATACAAAATGAAATAAAATTAAAATGAAAATTAAAATGAAATGTAAACATTGTAACATGTTTTGAAAATCATCACACAAATGAACTGAAAAAGAAAGTCTGCTTGCATGAGAGAGTCGCCAATGCGTTAAACAGATACAGACACAGAAATTGAAATTGAAACTGAAACAGAAAACTTCATAGATTATCATCACCAAATGAACGCTTAAACCATAAATTTTCAAATAAATTGACAGTCAAGCAATATTTTAAAAACCTGTTCAACATACCATGGAAAATGTTTTTTTTTTTTTTTTTGTTAATAAAATATAATAAATTAATAATAATTCTCATTTAAAATGAAATTAAATAAAAATTATATCTGAAATACGAGTATCGGTTTCCAATAAACAAATAAAAATTATGAAATTTGAATAAGAAATCAAATGAAAATTGTTTGAACACAAACAAAAAAAAAAACATTTTAATGTTGTGATATAATATTTTCTACTTATGTTGTTACCACGGCGTAAAAATTATTGAAAATAATATTTTTTTAAAATGTTTAAATTTTTTTAAATACCTGTAGAGCTACGACGATGCCTTTTACTGATAAACCTATCAAAATACATTTAGAATGGCAAAATGTTCTTACCAATATCTTTAATATTTCTTATGTAACGGTATTTGAAGTCGCCGTAGTCTAGTAGGTATGGTGTTGGCTTATTAGACATGAGGCCACGGTTCAAACTGCAGGTCAGACATCTCCAACAAAACCAAATATGAAAAAAAAATTTTTCAGCGACTTCCTCTCCGCAGATTTCTAGCAAAAACTCTGAGAAAAGTTTCTCAAAAACTGTCATTCGGAATCGACTTTAAACTATAGGTCTCTCCGCTCATGTATAAAAATTAACACACTGAACATAACACAGTAACATAAGTGGTGTGAGAAGCTAGGTCGTAATTCTGGCTGAAGGGTTGTAATAATCAGTTATTTATTTATTTATTTATTAATTGCAACACAATTACAAATTATATCCTAATTATATACGAGCGAAGTAACTTGACTATGTGCTCGGTGTAGTGTCACAGACCAGAGTCTCTGGTGGGAATCGAACCCACGACCCTCACGCTAATAGTCTAGCACACTACCCACTAGACTACCAGGGCACCCAATAATCAGTTATGTATGTATGTGTGTTATGTAAAGGTATTCAAAGAAAATTATCGTTTAGCATTGAAATAATCAAAAATTCTTTAAAATCATAAAAAAAAAATTTTAAATGCCCACTTACTGTCCTATTAATTGCTTCCACTTCGCACAAACGAATCCGTAGTTTTATTTATGCATTATCCAAGGAAGACTTCACTGAAGACATGAATTTTTGATTGAATCACCGGTTTTTTTATACATAATCATTTATAAGGCAGACGACGACGCAATTCATAGAATGATTCATGGCTTTATACTATGCTGAGCTAAATTTTTAACCACAGGATCCTAATAAGCCAACACACTACCTATTAGACTGTGAAGCCTTTAGAAATCGTAGCCTCATGTGTGTTTTATTAAAGCCTACTTTACACGGTCCCACAAGTAATATGATCTGTCAAAATTTTGTGTAGAAGAGTACGGATGTGATCGTCTAAACGTACTATGTAATGAAACCATCACACATTGAGAGAAAATACGGATGAAAAGTTTGACTGTCGTATGCCTCTCTTCATTTTTTGAAATGATTCAGAAAACAAGCAAGTCGCATTAGATCAGGGATGTATTTTTATGTAAACACATAGAAAAAAATGTATTAGCTGTTTTCATTTTACTTTGTTATTGTCTTATACCGATCATGTAAACGCAAAAATATAAATCATACGACTTTTATTATCTTTTTTGTCATACGGATGGAATTTCATTTTACTTTTTCATTAGACTTTACATACGTAAAGTATTACCGTGTGAAGTCGGCTTAAACATTACTTTTGAAAATGAAAAACCTTCGAGGAGCAAAGCATCTCCTTCATCTTCTAATTACTTCTAGTAGTTCGTAGCAGTCACTTTAATCAAGACTCTGTGAACAAGTGTTTTAATAACTGATTGCTCGGCTTTATCAGTAAATCTGCAAAGGCCATGGTTGATGTATTCCTTTCCGGAGTAAGGAGACTTCCTATATGGATATTTTTGAGGGGATTGAGAGCTCTTACTTACTTAGTTAAGTGTCCATTACAATCCTTTAGTTGGGATTACGACTTACTTATTTACAACACCACCCCTTGCTTCTTCATAAGTGGCGGGACCTACAGTTTAAAGTCGACTCCGAACAACAGATTTTTTTGAGAAACTTTTCATGGCAATTTTATTTTGCACTCAGAGTTCCTATCAGAATTCTTGGAACTCTTACATACAAACATACATAATTGGTCATTACAACCCTTCAGTCAGGATTACGACCTAGTTTTTCACACCACTTATGTTGTGTGTGTTAATTTTATACATGAGTGGTGGGACCTATAGTTTAAACTCGACTCCGAACGACAGATTTTTTTGAGAAACTTTTCATGGCAATTTTATTTACTCTCAGAGTTTTTGCCAGAAATCTGCTGAGAGAAAGTCGCCGAGGAAATACTTTTTGTAATTGGGTTTGATGTCTTGCCTGGGGCTCGAACCCTGGCTTTACGTCTAATAAGCCAATACACTACCTACTAGACTACGGCGACTTGGAACTCGTAATCCCATAAACTCGTAAACAAATTTCTTTTTGTGTCTTTCTGTGCCTCTGTTGTGGTTTGGAATGCGATGGATGGAAATAAATGATCGTTTTATTGTACTCTGTGTCTACAGCTCCATATCAAAAAACCGGTTATCAAGCTAAGCTTATACCTTGGTAGCTTGATATATGACTCTGACGTTCTTTTTTGTAATTTTCCAACAACATTTTTAATTGCCTCACACCCACTTCGTTTGAGCAGAGCCTTTACCTCTCTTTATATGTTCTTTTATTGAGGAAGTAAACGCAGGCTTACTTTTACAAACTTTACTTTGAAACTGTCTTAGCTTTACAACTGGCTTGCAACATTAAAAAACTTATTTCAAAACAAGGATTCAATCTTCGTTGAAATATTTTTAAATTAATTTTTATTTTGTCTTCTTTTTAAATAATTTCCGTTTTAAAATAGAACTGACATGTTGTACTGTACAACAATACATATATACATACAATATAAATTATTGTATATTGATAATCATATAAAACACATGAGTGAGTGTTTATATTTCGTTTCTTATAAACATGAAAGAGTCCATGATTTGTTTTCTTCTTTTTCGACTTCTTTTCGACAACACAATCAAATTGACAATTGTCCGAAATAAATACGTATAATAAATTTTCCAAAAAGAAAAAACAACAACAACAACAATGTGTTATAGAAAATGAAAAATCGAAAGAAAACCTTCGAAAAAAATAAATTGCGTGAGTATTTCATAAGGAAAGGCATGGCAAGTCAAGGCAAGGCAAACTTTCTGTGTCACAGGGTTGAGAGTGGCGTGTACAAGGATAATGGTTAGTGATGGTTGGTGGTGGTGTCGGTGTTGGTCCTACTTAAATATGTGACACAGTATTATTATTGTATGTTGAAAGAGTCTTCTTTTCTTTTTTCTATATTTTTTGTTGCTTTTTTTTTTTGCTTTTTTCTATGTAATAAAGTTTTATATTGGGTGTGTAAGGATATTATCAATTCTATTACTTTTTCGATATTAAGTTAAGCGACTTTTATGACTTTCTATTGCCACACATTTAAACGCACGTAATACACACACGCATACACCACATACACACAGTCTATAATAGGTTACTACTGGCATAGTATGTTTGGTACCAGGCTAAAGCCATTGCCATTGGTTTTTTGGGTATTTATTTGTAAAGTTTATATACTAATAATATTCAATATAATTGATTTTGAGTATTAACACATACATATATACATATACACACATATATACATACATACTCATGTACATACATACAGTTATACAAGCATGCATGCATATGATAAGATATGAGTAGTTTCGTGTGAAACGAACAGGTATTTGTATAATTAAAATAAAGAAAATAGGAAAGAGGAGATACAAAGAAAAAAACAAATTGAAATAAAATATTGAATTAAAATTAATTGTAATTAAAATCGTTACGTTACGTTTCACGCACATAATACGAGGTTTGTTCAAAAAAAATCATTTGTTTTCCTAGATCCCGCGATATACTCACATAGCCAGGATTACGAGACCTAGTTTCTCACACCAATTTATGTTGCGTGTGTTAATTTTATACATGAGTCACGAAACCCCTACAGTTTAAAGTCGACTCCGAACGACAGATTTTTGAGATGATTTTCATGACAATTTTTTATTTACTCTCAGAATTTTTTTTTTCAGAAATCTGCTGGGAGTAAGTCGCAAAAAAAATTTGTTTTTGTATTTCATTTTGTTTCATTTGGCCTCACTTCTAATAAGGCAACACACTACCTACTAGACTACGGCAACTTCGATCTTCTGATACACTCTTTCTAATATAGCCTAGAGCTCTTTCAGTTATTTAAAGCTCTTTCCGTAATTTAACAACTTATAATCCCACTTACACCAAAAATTTGGCCCACTATGATATTACAAATTAATATCCAACTTGCTATTGCTTGCACACTTTTTTTTTTCAGGGGATGGCCCCTACTCATGCAGTGCATTGTGCAGGTTTAGGAAAATAGGTTATAGGAAGGTGGAAAGAGGGAGTAGTGTTTGTGGACATTTGATTTAAACCCAAGATGCGAACGGCAAGGAAACGAGTTCCTGCTAGGTGACTATATAATGGCCAGTGCTATACCTTCACCATTAGACAGTCTACAGCAATCGTACCCCCAATCAAAAGTGGCAAGAAATACAGCGTCATTAACTCTCCGATTCTTCATAACAAGAGTCGGACATGTGCACTTCAGGGGAAAAATAGTTTCTTCCTTCTTCTCAGTTTAAAATCGCTTGCAGAAGTCATTCTCGGGTATACCAAGTGTAATGACAAGTCTTCTAAAAAACTGTGGAGAGAATCACAGTAGTGCAATGGATGGCTCTGAAATTAAAGAAAAGAAGACAGTCACTAGTCTTCTTCTTAGCTGAATCAGTCTATCAGATCCCAGCAATACTACACGTACCCCCATGTTGCCCTCGAAGTTAAGCATTTCTACAAAACGTTTATAGAATATCTAGTTTAACTGACGTAATTGATACACCTATGCCTTGTAACACATGGGAAATCGTCAGCTTGGTACCACTCTCAGCCAATTCATCAGCAATACAGTTTCAGGTGGTGTCAGAATGTTGTGGATATCATTTAAGTGTAACTTTTAATGATTCGACATTTCTCCGATAAATACACGGCATTTACAAACGAGATGACATTCATGAGGGCCGAAAGAGACTTGTAGTCGCCGTAGTCTAGTAGGTAGTGTGTTGGCTTATTAGACGAAAAGCCAGGGTTCGAAGCCCAGGCCAGACATCAAAACAAAATACAAAAAGTATTTCTTCGGCGACTTCCTCTCAGCAGATTTCTGGCAAAAACTCTGAGAATAAATAAATTGCCATGAAAAGTTTCTCAAAAATCTATCGTTCGGAGTCGACTTTAAACTGTAGGTCCCGCCACTCATGTATAAAATTAACACACACAACATAAGTGGTGTGAGAAACTAGGTCGTAATCCTGACTGAAGGGTTGTAATGATCAATTATGTATGTATGTATGTAGAAAGAGACTTGTTCACAATTTTTTTGTTAAGCTTTAGACAAGTTTTCAATAAAATATGGATTTTTGGCTAGGCTACAACACTATCAACTTTACATAAATACCCAGACATTGAGGCAAAAAATACTCAGACCTTGAGGCAACAGTTTAAACTCTTGTTGGGCTATTCAATGGTATTCTGTAAGAGACAAAAAGATTGGTTTTCATGGGGACTTTCTCTATGGGGTCGTTTAGTGTGAATATTGAAGGTGGACTATCAGGTCTAAAGCCACACTGATAAGGAGAATTTCGTGCCTTGACGAGTGATATCAATTATTCGTACGATCTGTGTTGGGGAGAAAAAAGACTTATACGCCTATAGTTGGTGTAAATCTGGAGTCTCCACTTTCAGAGGACTAGGTTCTAAGCATTGAGCACTCCTTTCTTTTGTTTATATTCTGCAAATAAGCTAAAGCTAGGCATCAGGGTCTAATTTGTGACTTTGATTTTGTTATTTCTAGGAGAATGAATTCCCAAGTCATCATCATTGATGTTGTTAAAGCTTAGAGAAGTATAGTCTGTACAACCTTAGATCCGTTTGCAAATGATTAAACGATTTATGCTCTGAACTGGTCAATGAATTATATCACGTTGTTAAGATTAGAAATATAATAAAATGTTTAATTTTTAAATTCTAATTTCACATTCTTAACATTGTCACAAACTGATCTATTAATTCTTAATGTTTCTTTTTATCTCTTTTCAGGTAAGCCCAGAAATAATTTTATCCCACAAAAAATTTTGTTAAGTAAGTACACGAAATGTAAAATTAAGAACTCTTAGACATACTATTTGCGACTGACGCATAAGAAACCAATTAGCTTTTTGTAAATGAGATTGTCTTCTAAACGATTGACCTCAACAAATTCTACGTCCTAAAACAAATAATCAATCCCTAAGAGCGCGTAATTATTCAGTCTCCTTCTATTTTTCTTTTAAATCGTGGCAGACATTCGTTAATAAACTCAAAATAATTCTTTCCCTTGTAAATATTCCGATTAAAAAATCCCCTGATAAACTCAAAGTGGAATCACTCATACATTTACGTACTCCTATACAACCCTATACTTTTTTTCTCCCTTTCCCTTGTCAGTTTCCCACTCTTTTTCAACTTATTTTGTTAAAATCTTCTTCTAAAAAGGAAATTGTTGAAAATTAATTTTCTATTTATTTGTTAGATTTCTTCTTCTCTCTTCTTTTTATATTCACTTGTACACAGATGTGTGTGTGTGTGTGTATGTCTGTGTAAGTGTACCAACATATGTGTGTAAGTGTTATCTCATTGAGAGAGCTTTCTTATAAAGTTTGATAAACATGACATTTATTTGCTATCGTTTGCTTATAACCTCTAGAAAATCTTCATTCCCCCTGCAGCAAGTATTGCCTGCTTTAGGGGATTTTATCTTCTATTTAATAGAGTCTTAACCAGCTTTTTCTCTCTTTTGCTCTCTCTCTTTCCCTTTGCATTTGTCATCTACACATATTGATGTGTGTATATATTTCGTTGCTTAAGTGGATTTTGCATAAGTAATTGAAAATTGATTAGAGTTTATCTGTTAAAAATAAAGAAGAAGAAGTAAAAATAATAATTATTGAGTAATCAAAAGATTTTTACTTTTAATACGCTTTTTAAAAACATAAGCAAGGCTAAGGCATTAAGTAATAAGTTTTTTGAGTTTAATGAAGTAAAAGAAATGATACTCAACCATCATAATTTTGTTATTAAGAGGCTTACTGATACCAGATGGTAGGAGAGAATTTAGTCGGTTTTCTTCTTACTCATATGTGACCAGTAGAGTCTAGCAATATTACACACAGCCACTTGCTTTCCAACAAGATTGAGCCTCTCTGTAAAACGAGTGGACACAATCTCTTGTGTGACAATCGGAATACCTATGCCTTGCAACATATCAGAGATTGTAAGCTCTGTATCGGCCCTGGCCATCTCATCAGCAAAGCAGTTTCCAACGATATCCCCTTGACCGGGAACCCATATAAGTGCTATCTTTGATTGATTCAAATTTTCATGAACAAACCTCGGCATTCATGAACAAGGATGTACGTTAAAAATACGTTCAATAGGGATTTAATGACAGCCTAGCTGTTCGACTAAATTAAGAGATTATCTGCGAAAATCCCTCTATCCAACAAACATTGTGCCGCTTTCAAAATGACCATGACTTCCACTTAACCAGCACTACAGTAGTCATGCAACCCATAAGACAGTTAATATGTGAGCCCTTAATAAATATACCACATTCCACATCATCAGGCAAAATCATAATTGCTCATCAAATTTACCTCTCAATAGGTTCATATTTATTCTATGTCGTGTGACAAATGGAAACTTTTTTAAATATTTTTTGTGTAATTGCCTCACGCTGCCAGCGACACATATGCAGTGGTGGCCTCATAATTAGAAACGATGTTTCTGGAACAGAGTTCTCTACAGTGACGAATCTAAGTTTAATTCGTCCCAATCTGATGGAAAAACGTATGTAAGACGTCCTCCAAACAAAGCCTTTGAACCCAGGTACACAGTGAAAACTGTAAAACAAATTAACAAACATAGTACATGTTGCTAAGTCGTTTCTAATTATAGGGCCACCACTGTATGTATACCCTCAAATTACGTTCATTGACCGCTCTTGAACTGCCTTTGATTGCTCTTCACACCAAATTCGGCAATTCAGTTTGTTAACCAATCCATTGAGGCAAAAATTATGACGCTGTTATAACTGGTTCTAGAATGACAGGGTTGCCATTTACCATTATCTAGAAACAACATACTGAAATGAATTGCGAAACACATTTCTCATACAGAACGAATTTTGATTCAATCCAATCCAAATTTTGCAAGCGTTGTTCATTTATTTGCCTACGCATGGTGGAATAACAAACCCTTTTGGCATTCCCAAATGTCACGAAGCACTTTTTACGCTAATTATTAAATAGCAAAAGAATTATACTCTTGGAGGCATATAGTTTCGCTAAAGCATCTCCACCTTATATATGTAGATTGCATGTAAGATTGCAGTGTCCTAGTTTTTAGCCGACCAATTGCTTCTTGAACTTTTAGGATTCTACGCTAGGATGCTTTTTAGTAGCACTGCTATCAGGATTCCTTCCATTAGTATAGCTGCTCATAGTTAATAAATTTATCAGAATTTATTTTCGTACAACACAGTTGAACATTCTAGGCCTTGTCTGAACATTTGGAAATTCGTTCATACTGACTGCAGTCGCCTAATCTTTCCGTTAATGGAATTACTAACCTTCGAAAGAAACCTAACCTAACCTGATGAAGAATTCTTTTTTAGGATTTCAATTAGATTTTGTGGATTTTTTAAGAGGGAATCTTTTTGTCAGAAATTCGGCTAGTCTTGGGTTTGTCTTACTTACTTAATTGGCCATTAACAACCCGATTAATGGATTTCGGTCTGCCGCAACACATTGTTCCAGGCGCCTCTGCTTCTTGCGCCCCTACGCCAGTTGGTCACACCAATCGATGACAGGGCTTCCTCGATTTTATCCTTCCAACGGATGCAAGGTCGTCCTCTTCGCCGACTTCCGCAGATCCCCGCATCAAATACCCGTCTCGCCGGAGCATCCTCCTCCATTCGAACGACATGGCCGAGCCAACGCAGCCGCTGAATATTAATACGCTGCACAACGTCTATGTCGTTGAGGAGAGCTCACTGTTGGATCGGATGCGAAAATCATGTGCAACTCCCACTGGACCAAAGATCTTACGTAGGACTTTTCTCTCAAACACTCTCAAGGCTGCTGCATCAGTGATTAATAGGGTCCATGCCTCTGCGCCATAAAGAAGCACGGGTAGGATGAGCGTCTTGTAGAGTATTAGCTTTGTCGTGCGAGATAGGTCTCTGCTACTCAATTGCCTATTGAGACCATAGTAGCACCTGTTGGCAAGAGTAATCCTGCGGTTGATCTCCAGACTGACATCATTTTTGGTGATAACGGCGGAGCCAAGATAAATCAGTTCCTTGACTGTATCAATTACATATACTTGTCGATAACATACATATGCTTTGTTTTGCCCTCATTTATTGCCAAACCCGTCTTAGTAGACTCCCGTTCAATAGCACTAAAGGCAGCAGTAACATCTCGCTTGGTACGCCCTATGATGTCAATGTCGTCAGCGTATACTTTTTTATACTTTTTTATACTTTTTGAATATTGTGTAGTGGTGAAATGGTTAAAGTTCTCAGCTAGAAACTTGAGAAATTAAAACCTTAACACTGGAAAAATCGAAAAATTTTCATTTTTACATTCGAATTTAAAATTAAGAGACTTTATTACACTCCAAATACTCCATCTAGAATGCCCCGTGCCCACTGCCCCTGCCCCTGCATAGAAAGGATAACTTGAACAACGAAATTTTCAAAAAAAAAACTTTGGGAATGATAGCATTGCTTTAAGTTTTATTTAGACTTGGCAAAACCTTTCAAAAGGTTTCAAAGATATCGAAATTAATACCACCATTGGGCATATTCAGAAAAAATTTTGGGAATTATGGCCGGCCGTTACAGCTATTAAATAAATTTTATTGTGTTGTATAATATTAAAGGGGCCTCATCTATTATATTTTTTTCTTTTGGAGGCTTTTTAAGCCTTTCGTAGAGCACAAATGGCAGTGAAATCTATTAAAAATATCTTATCAATGTGCTTAATAGTCTTAAAAATAGAGGAAAAAAATAACAACAACAACGACAACAAAATAACGACTATTTTTTAAGTAGATGAGGAAGAAATATATGAAAATGAAACAAAAACAACGAAATAAATTTTATAAATAAAAATATTTGCTATTGAAAACAGAAGCAACGACAGCAACAGCAGCAGAAGCATCATTCTCATCATCTTCAAAAGCTGAAGTAGAAACAAAAAATGGGGAAAAATAGCAGAAAAATGCGTTTAAGAATGATGGTCGGTCCTTTAAGAGCGAGCACTGGTATTAAGCGTATGTATGTATGTGTTTCTAGCTGGTTGTCATCATTGGAGTCAACATAGTCTTGCTTTCTTTTCTTTTCCGTTTCATTTTTTTTTGTCCTCTTTTTTAAAGTGTTTGTTATGGAAGGGCGTTTATGCCACCATATGCTAGCAAAAGCTTAAGTTACAAGCGAAAGCAGCAGCAGCAGCCAGTAACATTAAGAGAAGAGAGAAAAAAGAGAAGGAAGGAATTTAATAAATATGAGAAAATAAATTCCTTAAAAAAATACCAAAATTATGTGCGTTATACCAATGCAATACACATACACATACGTACACATACGCATACTGCTCAATAACCTATACACAGACATTTAAACCTATTATCATCAGCATAGATAAATAAATTACATCAAAACATACATACAAATTCTATATAAAGGGTAAAGCTTTTAAGGAACTCCTCTCTCGAATCACAACACAAAAAGGAAGAACAAAAAGAATAGCTCCCCAAGGCGCCGTTGTTATCTCCTTCCCTTAGCCATGTAACATTTCGAATATTCAAATCTTTCTACCTGCACTAGGCTCACTCTATACATCCCCCTGTTACGACGGCGTACGCGTTCCTTAATATCGCTAAAGAAATTGTATTGATAGCTTTATAGAAAATTCCTTATTTATGATAAAGAATTCATTTTTGTTTTTTCTTTTATTTTTCTTACATTTCGTGTAGTGTGTGAGGCGGTCGTTTAGTTGGGTGTTTATTGAGGAAGAAGAAAAAATTTATTGATTTTCTTACAATTCAAAGATTTTCGTTAAGAATTATTTAATATCGTACGTATAGTAGACAAATTGGTTTTTTTTTCTTTGCTCATATACTGAAATTAAATATTTAAAGACAATGTAGAAAATAGTATCAATAGCATGCTTTAAGGCGCCTTTTATATTTATAAATAAAATTTCTAGTATACTTTTAAGATTTTCAAAATGTAAAGTATACTTATAGGCTTTCTAGCATGTAAAAATAATAATAAATGATTTTTAAATAATTTTTGGAACAAAAAATTTAAGGTATACTTCTCGGCTTTTTACCTTAATTATTCATATTATTATTGTCGCATGCTTCAATCAAAGGATATACATACATACATAATTGGCCATTACAACCCTTCAGTCAGGATTACGGCCTAGCTTCTCACACCACTCATGTTGTGTGCGTTAATTTTATACGTGAGTGGCGGGACCTACAGTTTAACGTCGACTCCGAACGACAGAATTTTGAGAAACTTTTTCATGGCAGTTTATTTTACTCTCAGAGTTTTTGCCAGAAATCTGCTGAGAGGAAGTCGCCGAAGAAATATTTTTTTTTTTCATATTTCATTTTTGATGTCTGACCTGGGATTCGAACGCGGGCTTTACGAATAGTAAGCCAACACACTACCTACTACACCACGGCGATATATATGTACTATAATGTCTCATTCAATCTGACTCTATTAATTCTCTGTCAAATACTCGATAAACATCCCATTATTTCCTTCCGACGCGCATTACCGCTGCACAGTTTCGAAGTATGTGTTCTGATGATTCCTGCTCCCCATGACCGAATTTACATATTAGGCTTGAAGCGATTCCGATTCAATACAAAAGTTCTTTGAGCCTAGAATGTTCGATCAGAATATCACAAAGTCTGATAAACGACCTGGCATAAGTTTGCATTGTCTCAACTCTTTCTTGTTTTGAAAAACTTTTCATCTCCCTTTTTCTTCTCTTTTTCCAAGTATATATTTCCATGCTACCATGTTCTCACTTCACAGAAAAGATCTGTCGCCATAAGCGTAGTAGAAGTTTACTTCCTAATGGGATCATTGCCAATAATATGATATGTTTGAGTCATTGGAGCCAAAGAGTTGCATGTCTGCCCAAACGTCATCAGTATTGCTATGGCCTATCCTTAATACCTTCTGTCCACGTTGAATTATTAACTTCCGCTGGAATATACTCGCAGAATATTTCATTCCAGAACTGCACTGCACACCCACGTTTTGTCCCTTTGTTAGTCTTCGAAACATCCGTATACCACAGAATGTTTCCTCTCTTAAAAGACTATGTAATCAGGTTGTAAAGCATTTCCCAAAATTATAGATTTTGCAGATTATATTTAGGGGGACACGTAAGGAACTGTTACAGGTCACGTTGCCCTCTCATGAATATCCTGTTAGCCCTTCTGATCGTCATTACCAGGTATAATGGACTTAAATCTAACAGAGCTAGTAGCGTTTCAATGCCCTCAATATGCTGACAAATGTATGCCTCTGTATTTTGTCTAACTCCGCTAGAGTTCTTTTCAAATTCATCTTACTTAAGCATGCGGTGATCCCATATGTAACAATTGGTTCAATTGGATCGTTGGGTTTAATCCCAAAATTTTCTGGTTAAGTTGATTGGAAGACGCCAAATGACATCGGCAAGCTTTCGGTAACATGCATAGAAAAAATGAGACCGGATTTGTAGAGCAGTATACGTATATTAGTCCCTAGGCAGAGAGCTATAAGAAATTGTTTCCACTTATGATTTACGTTCCTTGCCAATGAATCAGTACCTTCCACAATTCTATCAATTCTTCCCTGTAGATACCATTCTACATCACTTCTCCTAATACCGTATCAGGTGTGCACAATTCATCTTCATTTGTGCCGCAGAATTTCTGTTATAATCAGAGTTCGTCTAAATTTTAACCACGGGGAACGATGGAAAATTGTTGCGAAACATCTTAGGAGGTTGCTGTCTTCACAGTGAGACCTAGGCAGTAGTTAATAAACGTTCAATTGGCGCTGACCTACTTTCAATCCAAGATACACAGCCATAGCAAACCATTGGCTTAACGCAGCAACGCAATACACCGATTTTCGTTTTTTCTGTGATATGAAGAGATCATCGAATGTTTTTCAAATAATCAAACGTTTGCAATGCCAGAACTGCACTTTACATAATACATGCTGCACATGCTGTTAGGCACATGCAATATTAGTTTAAAAAACTGGTCTACTTTTAGGCTTTATAAAGATGAGAATATTCTTATGAACTTGTAAAATTTATTGGGATATTGTGGTTGAACGGCATATTATTTACATTTTTTATATTAATTGTTGGTTTTTTATTTAAGTTTCGAAAATTCCATACATATTTCCTATAATAATTTTATTGGCCTAAAAGTAGGCCAGTTTTTTTTTGTAAAACTATTTGCCAAAATGTATATGAAATTGTAATTTTTTTTATGTAATGGTGATGTACTTTAGACCAACTTATAACTCCAATAATTGGCTAGGCAAAGGCATAGAAATATAAAAAGAAGGGAAGGAAAAAAGTTGGCGTATATTTTTTATTTCCTGTTAATAACCATTATTTATAGCCTGAACTTCCTGTGCATTTTTATTTTTAGTTTTTTTTTTTTTTTGTAATAAAGCAGAATTAACTATAGTGTCTCTATTAATATCCTGGTTACGTGTAACGACCCTTTTAATGGGCTTTACAGTTTGTAAAATACATTTTCATATAGTTTGCCTCCTTTTTTTTCGTTATTATTTCTAGCAGGGAAAGCTATGGTGGAAAATATGAATATTTTTTGTTTTTTTATTTTTGTGCAGAGAGTAAACTAGCATAGCACATTAAGCCTTTTTGCCAGTTAGTTAGCCGTGTTTTTTTTTTTGCCGGCTAATAGGTACGTTTTGTAGCTAAAAACTGCAGCTAAATGTAAAAGTTTTTTCTCATAATTTTTTCTCTGTTGTTTTTTCTGCGTTTTAGTCTACATTTTTATGGTCATTAAGGTATAAAAATAAAGGAGTTTTCTTTCTGTGGAAAATGTTTTTCTCTTCTTTTTTTCTTCACTACTTTTATAAGCAAATAGCTGGGCTTAGTTTAATTGCTTTTGCAGAGTAATTTAAAAAGTTATTTAAAAACAGCAACAAAAAAGGGAAGAAAATAAGTTAGAATCTGTTGTTATTTCATTTGACGCCTGTAATTATGTTTTATTTTTGTTTAAAATTATTTGTTTTAAAAAAATAGAAATCTTTAGCCTTTAATATATGCTTTCTTTTTTCTTACCCTAAAAGTCTGCTGCTAAAATATTAATATTTGTTAAAAAGCTAGATTTCCTCTCTCCCTATTATATCATCTGCAAAAAGTTTTTTTTATTATTTGGATACGAGTTTGTTTTTTATAGCAAATAAAAATCCATCTTTAGGGAAAATGGTCCGTCAAAAATATTTCCTTTAAAAATAGACAACAGGAAATAAAAAAGAAAATGTTGTGAAACTACTAAAAAACAACAATAACAACAACACTTAAATTGTTAACAAAAAAAGAAAAAGAATTGAAAATATGAAAGAAAAATACAGAGAGAGAGAGAAAAAATACAACCAAGTTTAACAAGTTTTCATACTTTATGAGTCTCCAAAGAGTAGTAAAAAAATACGTTTTAGTACAACAAATGTGAATCTCCACACAGCCAAGACCTCTAAACTCTGGAAACACATGTATGTACGTACCATCACCATTACCACCACCACCAGTACCAGCACCACTTCTGCCAGCACTTGTACTTCTAAAAACAAATACAATATATTTCAGTAACGGCTAAAAATTTCTTTTATTTTCTTTAGCCAAAGAGAGCTTAACAAAAGTAAAATTATATTAAAACAAATATAATAACACATACAAAAGAGAGAAATCTTTATGCCTGGCAACGTGATTAAAGCCTGAAAAAATTATTTTTTTTTTCCTCTTTTTTAAAAACCTTGACCAAAAGTACAAGTACTGTGGAATGGTTTAAAACAATTTCAAATACAAGTAACTTTTCATCAGGAAAAAGTTTTTTCTTTTCTTTTGTTTATTATTACTATTGACTTACAAATAATACAACCCCTAAAGTATGCACTGTACCGTATAAGTGGCCTCTAAGGCAACGTTAATGAAAAAAATTTTTAAATTACTTGGGATTTAAGAAAAAAAAAAAAAAAAAAAAAAAAAATATTAAAAATTTGAATCTCAGTACGGAAATTTTCAGAATAAAAGTATGCTTAATATTGAATAATTTTTTAAATTTCGAAATTTAGTTTGAATTTTTAATGTGAAAAAATCACTAAATTAAATTAAAATTTGAAATACAGGCCCTCGACTACTAAACTTGGGGCATGTAGGAATATAGGAATATGACATTATCGAAGAAAATTTTGTTATGACCTTGTGATCTGCAGTTAACCTTAACGAGTAATATTGTAGTAACATTAGTGGTAATAATAGTGGTAGTAATAGTAGTAACAGCAGTGGTAATAGTAACAATTACAGTAATAGTATTAGCGAATAGTAGAAGTAGCAGTAATAATAGCTGTATAAATAGTAGTAGTAATCGTAATAGCAAGATCAGTAGCAATGTAGAAGTAATAGTAATAATAGTAATAGTAGTAGTAGTAGTAATCGTAGTGGCGATAGTAGTAGCAATGTAATATTAATAACAGTGGTAATAGTGGTAGTAACAGTAGCAGTAACAGTTGTAGGCATAGTAGTAGCTTATATTAGAAGTAGCAGTAGTAGTAGCAGTAGTAATCGTAGTAGCAATAGTAGTAGCAATGTAAGAGTAATAATAGTGGTAACAGTGGCAGTAGTAGTAACATCTGTGTTAGTAGCATCTGTAGGAATAGTAGTAGCTAATAGTAGTAGTAATCTAAGAAGTAATAGTAATAGCAATGTAGTGGTAATAAAGGTAGCGAATAGTAAAATAGCAGTAGTAATAGTAGCAGCAGTAATGGAATTGTAATAGTAGCAGTAATACTAGCACTATTAGTACTAGTAATTGTAAAACTAACACCATAAAGGAAGTCGCTTTTATATCCCATGTGTAGAGCTTTCATTCACTAAACTCCCTTTCATCAACAATAGACTATATGTTCCCACTTTGGAATCACGTTAACATTACATCAGAGTCTAAATTTCTCAGGCCCTGCGGCAACTCAATTTCTTTACCTCTGTTCTAAGACATCTCCTTTTGTTGTCTTGTCCAAATCTACTTAGAATATGGCCTGCACACCTAGTTTTTCTAAACCAGTTATCTTAATTGTTTTTAAAATTCTTTAGCTTTTCCTATCCTTTTCGCTAATTAAAAATAGTTCAATATTTCATTGCTTATGATTCTATGATAGGCTTTATAAAGCATAGAATAATTGCTGCTCCCAAAAAACACCTCTCGTTTTAACACTTTCCTTAAGAACTTCCAATTCTTTTACATTTCTCTTTAATTTTATTATCTTAACGCTTATCTCTTCCTAATTTAACGCTACTTTATGCGTTTCGTATCAACATGAGAATATTACTTATACGCCTAATAGTATGCCGCAAACAAAACTCATATACAATATTAGATTTCTTTTTAGAGAAATTTAGCCTTAAACAAATACAGACTACTACACTCGTTTACACACGTTATTTATGATATTTACTTAAACTATTTAGTATGCACAAGGTATATACTGTACTGGTAAATTCTCTCTGAATAAAGACAAAAAAGAGAGCAAATCTTATAAAGCATTCAAACTTACTGAAAATCAGAGAGTGAGACGAGCAAAAAAATTTTATTCCATAAAACAAAGTTTTGTTACCTTAACATACACTACAAAATAAAGAGATAGAGAAAGAAAAAAATAAATAAATACTACAACAGAACAATAAAGTTAAACATTACATTCACCTTCTTTTTACATTTTTCTTTTTTTATTTTATTTGGTTAACTGCTGCCACAAAACTGGCGCAGCATCATCAGATCTGTGGCACCAAAATCTACAGTTCACTCTGTGTGTAGATGAACAAAAACCAAACACGTGACTGAAATACAAATGATGACCACGAATTTCATACAAGACATGTAGGAAAAAATTATTTATTTATACTTTACCACAAATCAAAAATCTAATAAAGAAAAACGAGAAAGAAAGAAAAAAAAACTATGCAAAAATAATACAAAAAAAGTGCCTTAAAATATGAGGTAAAACAAAAAAAAAAATATTCAACAAAATCGCATGTGTGCGGAGTAATAAAGTTTAGCCAGGCACACAGGGGCAAAAACATTTTGTAATTTTATTTTAATACACACTCATACACACACAGTTTAAATTTAAAACAAAACAATAAAAAAAATTAAAAATATTTTATAAAGATTATGTAAAAAAGAATAAATAGTGGAGCGTAGAACTTTAAAATGCGGCATTTACAACAGATGACACGTATCTTTTACTCGTATTTCTTATAACTTATATGACCTTTTTAAAGAGTATGTAGTACGTATCGGCCAGTTATTCTCAGTTACACTCAAATCATTGAGCGAAATGGTATACGCAACAAAGTATTTATTTAAGTTTTTACCTAAAAATATTTCAAAACATTATCGAGGAACCAGTTTCATGCAAAGCGGGAATTTAAAATCGACTTTGACTAAAGTAATTACAAATGACCAGATTTTCTCATCCAAAAAGCCTCAACGTATTCAATTTGTGACAGAAGATCAACTTGAACGCTCGAAAAATGAATAGAGTTACTAGGAGATGAAGGAAGGTACCTAACGAACAACTACAAAACAACTGTGAAAAACATAAATACTTGAAGAAAATTTATAAAAAAAAAAAAGTGAAGAAAATTTTCACAATTAAAGTTTAAAATTTTTCGAAAACCTAACATTTTAAATAAGTTTTTTGAAACCTAGTACATATACTTCTGCGAATCGTGGTATCCAGCAACTAGGAAAAATTTACCTGGTGCCTACGCTGAATTCCCATACAAACACCAATCACTGCTTCCGGTTGTGAACCTGCACCGGAAGTCCTACTGTGAAAATGAAGATATACTCTGCAACAATTTGATGGCGAGATTGCGAAGGCTGCTATAGAATAGATTCCACAGGGAAATCGAATCAACCCATGTTTTTAGAAGGCAGAACATTGAAAATTACTTGCATAATTGGTACTAATAACCTTTTAGTTGGAATTGCAACCTAGCTTCTCCCACCTCCAACTTTGTATGTGTTGATTTGGTCCAAATTGCCAGATTTTGGAAACTTTTCTTGACAATTTTATTTATTCTCAGAGTTTTTGTCAGAAGACTCAAGAGAGGAAGTCCCCGAAAGAAACATTTTTTATATTTCGTTTTGTTCGAGATGTGTGAGGTGGGATGTGGATTACAGGCTTTCGTCTAATAAGTGAATATACTACCTACTAGAATACGAAAGATGGATATTCTTCTGCTAAAGTAAATATGGAATATTGATATGCCCTGTGTATATGCAGAACAAATATAAATTTAACGTAACCAGAGTCCATCTTAGAAACTTTATAACAGTTATAACGAAACATAAGTCGTCGTAGTCTAGTAGGTAGTGTGTTGGCTTATTAGACGCAAAAGCCTGGGTTCGAGCCCCAGGCCAGGCATCAAAGACAAAATACAAAAAGTATTTTTTCGGCGACTTCCTCTCAGTAGATTTCTGGCAAAAACTCTAAAGTAAATAAAATTTGCCATGAAAAGTTTCTCAATAAATAAAAATCTGTCGTTCGGAGTCGACTTTAAACTGTAGGTCCCACCACTCATGTATAAAATTAACACACACAACATAAGTGGTGTGAGAAACTAGGACGTTGTACAATGGGTCAATTCGACCTCTGGGTACTGTACTTGTCTTAATTGACAAAGTACACGTCCTCTAACCTATCCTA
Source organism: Sarcophaga variegata (assembly GCA_932273835.1). NCBI lineage: Eukaryota > Metazoa > Arthropoda > Insecta > Diptera > Sarcophagidae > Sarcophaga > Sarcophaga variegata. The sequence continues at coordinate 12,604,776 of OW026362.1, forward strand.
ACCTAACCTATAACGAAACACTGTAATCTAGTTACACTTTACAACGACTTCTGTAGAAGCTGTAACGACGAGGAAAAAATGGAGGCCACAGAAAATCTGTTATTGCCTGGCACTGGAGAACCTGAGACTAAAGCAGCCTTAGCATAATTGATAGGACGTGTCAAGCCATTGATGCTTTAAGGAAATGTCAGTCCACAGTCACAATTAAATGTCGGAATAGCTACGATTGGTATTACAACTGGAACTTATGGGACCCAGATAATCTGTACTTTTTGTGAACCCCATGATCTAAATATTCTCGTCCTGATATTGGATTTTGTTTTGTGCAGAAATAATTACGAAAACTAAGAACAAATTTTAAACATTTTTTTTTATTGTGTTGCATTTTATTTTATTTTAAAGCATACTTTCCATAGGTTTCCATTGTTTTATTCTTGCTTACAGTGTCATTAATATTGTTTTATGAATTCCATATAGCATATCTCTGGTTTTAATAACAATGTTTTACATTGTTTTTGTAGAGTTTATTTATCTATTATATTTTCCTTTGTTTATGTTTTTCTGCTTTTATATATTCTCTTATAATCTCTTTTATCTTTTGTTATTATTATTATTACTATTCTTGTTATTATTTTTATAATTTTCATGTTATTATCGAGAGAAGTGTAACTAAGAGAAACACCAGCTTATTTTAACGTTAACCTTTTTGTCATAAATTTTAACTTTTTAACACAAAGTGTCAAGTATACTTAACCTTCTTTATTATTACACGTTGACAATGTATGTATATATGTACACATATACCTACGTATGTACATATGTACAGAATACTCTAACCCTAGCATACTATATAGTCCTTCTCTACTGTTTAGTCTCCAGCTATAAACGTAACCGTAAAGCACTTGCATAATTTCTACACATCCGTATTCATACAGTGACAGAATGTGCGAATGTATGTGATTATGTTTCAAAAGAACTATACTCTGCTGTCTCTCTCATATGAGTAGTCATTTTTTTCTTCTCTCTATGCGTTAGCATGTATGTGTGTGGGGTATTTAAAAATGGTGTTATAGTGGCAAATGTATGTATGTTTGTATGCTGCGGTGTGGTGTTTTTTTTTTGCTTTTCTTTTAAAAAGGTACTTGACATTTTTTGCAGTTTTTGTTTTGTTCTCATTATTCGCTTAATTTGTTGTATCTTGTGTCATTTTTTCTCTCTCTCTCTCTCTGTGTGTGTGTGTGTGTTTTTACAACACTTTGTCTTGTCTCATTTTGCTTTGACATACAATACAATTACAAGAGTATTGGTAAATTTATTACTTAAAAATAAAAACAAAAACAACAACAACAACAAAATAAAAATAAATTGCAAGCATTTGTGTATGTGTCAGTAAGGTAATGGCCACATACTTTAAAACATACATACATAAAAAGAGAAAGAAAAACATAGAGAGAGAGAGAGAGAGGCAAACTATTATTATGTATGTTAACGAGCAAAAAACGAAATAAAAACGGCAAAAAAAAAACAGGAAAGAATTAAAAAAAGGAACCCAGAGAGTATGGAAGCATTCTGTAAAAGAAAATATAATAATAAAGAAAAGGGAAAATAAGTTGTTTGCTTTTGTTTTTTAAGCTTTCACTTGTGTTAGACAATTAAACAATTTCAGTTTTTTCCTCTATTTTTTATGGCATATTTGTAGGGAGTTCTTATACAAAAGAAGGCCAAGTTTACTCTAAGGGTTACTTGTATTTGGTTTCTTTTTCTCTCCCTCTCTCTCCCTCTCTCTCCCTCTCTCTCTCCCATTTAATGTCATTTTCATTTTCTTTGGTTTGTTGAAAATAAAACGAAGAGGATTTTGTTTTATAATACAGTTAATTTATTTGTAGCCTACTTTAAGGCGCTTTACAGAAAAATTTATTTATTGCTGTATTTCTTTTTTCTTCTTATTTTTTGTATGTGTTGTTGTTGTTTTCCAATTGTCAAAGTTTTGGGGTTTTTTTTATTGCTTTTGCCAGATTAAAAGGATTTGCAGCGGCAATAAATAACAAAATAACGAAACAAACTAAAAAAAAAAATAAACGAAAATGACCATTACAAGGCTTAGTTTTTAGGTCATTTAATTTTCATTTAAAATCTAAAGCCTACTTTTTGGTGCTCTGCAAAAAAAAAAGAACTACATCCGAAAAGGGTTTTATTTTAAGCCTATTAATAACTTATATTGGAGGTAATAAATATATGTCATTGGATACATCACTTATTTAACAGGACATTAAATTAAAAATTTAAAAGAATTAAACGGATTTTCTTAGCAGTTGAAAAAAATTTAAAATTCCTTTAAAAAAATTAAAATTTATGCTGGCCTCTATAACATGTCCGAAGTATTTCTAAAGTTTTATTGTTTTTAGTAAGTCGTATATTAGCTTATTAGACGATATCATCCACCTCTGATATCTCATATAAATATTTCTTTGGGTGATTTCCTTTCAGCAGTTTTATTTCAGAAATTGTGAGGATAAAATAAAATTGTCGTGAACAGGGTCCTCTGAATTATTACATATGGAAGATGTAATGTAAGAACTGTGGTTTTTAAGGGCAATACAACGGCATAATAAATCAATGATCAATTGTTACCCCGTATCCTATAGTATTCCAATCAATAGGGCATGATTTCTCATCAACTATTGCCCCGTATATATAGCCAACGGTTTCCCATACACTGGGCCACATAATTTATTCGGTTTTGGCAATATATGCCTGCAACCAAGTTCTGAATACCTCTTGTAACTAACTCTATAAAAGATGACATTTGGAGCGGGCAACGTTGGTACGAATCAGAGATTGACTCTTCCGCTCATTCATTCCATAGAAACCCCGGCGGCCTGAACCCTCAAAAGCATATTTAATAACTTCCTGCACTTTCTTATCAACTGAAAGGCAGTCATATACAATCTAAGGGCAAGAAAAGACGCTTAACTGTAAAAGCAAATACATATTTATGCTATAAATGTCCGTCTGAAGGACCCTAGAGCTATTAAGAAAACTGTAGTGATAATTCAATGGATGCAATGCCTGAATTCATCTATGAGTTTATTTATGAAGATCCTTATATCGAAAACTCTATTACCTTGGTTAAGAGACAGAATCTTATCATCTTATCACGCTGTACTTCAGTGCACAATAGTTTCCCTGCGCTACACGCTGCTGCTTCCAGTATCCTTTTGCTAATTATAAAAGCACAGAGATTTGACAAAACATCCTCCTTATCTGTTGGCCACTTTTACCAATTATAGTACTTTTGTATTAAAAATTACCGGAACATAGTCAGATTTGCTGTCACTGGCCATAGGCACCAGCCAATCCTTTTTTAATTTTTCTAATTGATCCAGTTTAATATTAACCATCCCTTAAAGTAGGCAACAAATATGTCTATTTTTCATTAAATGTAATTTTAAGTTGCCTACTTTAACTTTTTATATCAGACATTTTTATTAACATACTTTAAGGCTTCATATGAAAAATTTCCTTTTTCTTTCCCATATTATTTTCATTCTTTTAAATTCTCCCAACCGCGTTACATTTTTAAATTTTCTTATCAAAATTCATTAAGCCATTAAACTTAAATACGCTTTTCAATATTTAATCCGCTTTATTGCATTAAAATCTAAGCGGCGTTAGATTGAAAAAAGAATCTTAATTAGACAATTTGAATGCTTAAATTGGAAAACATCTAATTTTAGTCTGGGGTTATGTTTTCATTTTTACATTCCTTTTTGAAGAATTTTTTTCGCTCTCCCTCTCTCTCTCTCTCTCTCTCTCTCTCTCTCTCTCTAAACCTCATCTCTTATAGCTTAACCGCATGTAATAATCTTACTCGACTTCCTAATTAAAAAAAAAAAAAAAAAAACCCGCCATCTAAAACAACCCACAACCACAGAGCACAGAGAGTAGTGAATACCAGGTCTTCAGCTTTAGCTCCAGCCACAGCATGTTCCGTTTGCTTTTACTACATACGTACAATGCTTTTGCCAAGTTTTCTGTTTTTATTTTATTTTCAACATTGAAAATAAACATTGTTTTTGTTTCTTTTTGTTGTGTTTCGCCTTCGTTTAGCATAAACTTGCCTCGAACCATTAAAATGCTAAAATCACTAATCCTTGCCAAAGGCATTTTTCTCTTTATTTCCCACTCGCTTGCGCTTTCAGTCAGTCGCTCTCCCTGCATTTGGTTAAATTGTGTTACTCTAGCCAAAGCTCTAATGTCTGTGTGTATGAGTATGGTTGTGTGTGTGTATGAATGTGTATGTATGTATGTGTTTTATAAAAATGTTTGCGTAAATTTTCATAGTGTCATATTTTCCGCGGATTAAATATTATTTTCCACAACGTTGCATATAGTTAGGCTGTTTTGATTGTTTGCCCAAAATAACGAATGAAAATTATACACATTTTCTCGTTTTCATTTGTATCTGTATGTGTGTCTGTGTGTTTCGTTATTTCCTTTAAAGCATACTTTTAGTCATGATGACCAAAAATTGTGAAATTATTTGAAAACTTTATAGACAAAAATTAATATGCCTGGAATATCTGTTATACAAAGGAGAATTTAATTGCTAAGCCCTTAAAGTATGCAGATAATACTAAAGGGTTTAATAAATTTCAAAATGATGCTGTGATTTGGTTTTAAAAGCAAAAGCAAAGCAATTTGCAATCATAAAATGTGAATTTTTAAATACACCACACCACACTTTTGGCAATTTTTTGTAATTAATTTTTGTTTCTGCTGAAAGTATGCTTTGCTTTTTTAAGTTTTTAGTTTTTTTTTTTTTTTTTGTTAATTTTGATTAATTGTATTCAAAAATATGGTTTGAAAGCATTAAATACGCAAAGTTTTATAGAACTTTTGTTTCTTTTTTTTTATGTAAAAACAAGTGTAAGAAAATTCTAACTGCCTTAAAGTATACTTAAATAATTTTTTTTATAGTGCAAATACTTAAAGTATGCTAAAAACAGAATTGCTATGAAAAGTTTCTAAAATCTTTCGTAAGGAGTCAACGTTAACCTTTATGTTGCATCACTTATGAACAAAATTAACACGCACAACATGGGTAGTGTTAGAAAGTAGGCTGTAATCCCGACTAAAGGGTTACAATGATCAATTAAGTAAGAAAGCGATATAACCCTTGACTTTAATGTAACTTTCGCCATAGTTCTGTCACGAACACGTTTAAGGCCAATAATAGGCCGCTTGTAGTTTCCTTTACAGAAGTACAATTAGTGGCATAAGTCGCACTTATATTCTTCTGCAACGAATTGCATTCCATGTGGCAGAATGGTTTAGGGTGACTAATACCAGGTGTAAGGAAAACTAGCACTTCACCGTTTATTCTGTTATTATGTGCAAACTTTTTATTTGTAAAATTTACCTTAAAGCATGCTGTATTATTTTACAATAAGGTTTAATAGAATGTGAAGACTGCCGTGATTACTTATTTATTGGAAACATTAAAGTTGTAAAAAACCTTTTACAGCCTTAAAATATGCTTTTATAAATATTATTTACATTTTCAAAATTGTTTTAAATTTTCTTATGCCGTTAAGTATGCAACATTTCCTAAAATAAGTAAATTTCTTTAAAGTATGCTTGAATATTTTGCTTTAATATATATTTTATAATTTAATTTTACTCCTATAAACAGAGATACAGTCTTCGATGTTCTTTAAGGTCTTTTCTACTACCATCTTTAATAAATTTTATAGGCTTGTGTTATTAAATGGTTTTGTTTGTAAATCTTAACCATTCAAGTAAAAGAGAGAAACCGAGCGAAAACAACTGAATTTGTTGCCATTTACAGGCCAGAGAACAAAAATATACTTAAGCTTACTTTTGCGTGTGGATTTTCTTCTTTCGTTATTTTTTTTCTGTTTTTGGTACTTTTGCTCAGTTTATGCTGACAAAACAATGAAAAATCTCAGCCATGGTTTTGGCTATTGTGGCTGTACATTTAGCAGAGACATAACTGTAATAGAGATGATAAGCTACTTATCTAACAAATATTTTATTTCACAATTTTTTGTTTTGTTTTGCCAGAAGAAAAGCAAAAAAGGAGAACTACAGTAAGTCTGTAAAAGCCTGGCAGGCCTGTCAGAGAATTAAATGCAAAAATAACTGATAACAATAAATGTTAAGAAAACAAAGTATAAAATGACTGAAATAAAAAAATTAAATTTTTTTGTTGCCTATTTTTAGGTTTGATTTGTTCGTGGCATCTAAAACTTGACAAGATATAATAAAAGAAATGAAATGAGTGAAGCTTTTATTGCCAAAACTCTTTTTTTAATAAATTAGTGTATGCTTGTGAAATTTAAAAAAAATAAAACTTGAAAGTTCATTTAAAGAAAATTTTCATAACTGAAGTTTCAATGCTGAAATACCACCACCGTTGTATACTTTTAAGCAATATATTAGCCTTTTGTATTTGAATACCACTTATCCAACCAAACTATTTCGTGTCCTACAATATATTACTAATTTTGTGAATAGATAGTGTGTAGACTAGGTCAATATTGGCATGTAAATTGTGTTTAGTGTAATAAGCCCACGTCAACTTAAATGAAGTGGTTTCTTACTACCAAATTTCGAACTTTTACGCACTTTTCTGTACACACGATAGACATTAAAGCTTATCCGACCGATTATTATACAGAATTTATTTAAATTTTTAAACTATTTAAGCCCCTTAAAGTATACTACATTTTAGTATAAATAAATTTCTAAACCTATAGAAAATAAAGCTGAATTTATGTGGTTTTCACAGCAATTTCATAACGATTATTATTTGTCGATCATTATTGCTTTACAGCTTAAATTCCTTAATTACTCGGTACATAACAATTACTAGCTTATCGCATTCATTTTAATTATTTTCCTTTTTTTCCCCAAATCCTAATTATGTTCTATCAGAACTCTTCTTGCCATAGCAATTAAAGCCTTTACTTAATTTCAGATGAAATTTTCTCAGTTTTGGGAAAATGTTCGTTCTTCTTTACCAAACCAAACTAAACTAATTTAACGCTTTATTTATTTTGTTAATTTGTTGCTGGCAGTGCCTGCTAATGCAGTCTAATGTTGGTTTCTTTTTAAAAATTCTCTTTAGATTTTGGAAACAAACGAATAAACAAAAAAAAAAGAGAAATTTTCTAACTGGGTCATGTTAAAAACTACCAACACACACTTATAAACGCATATGCACTACTATATACACCACATGCTAGCACAAGTACAAAGAATAGTTAGGAGGGGGATTTTTAACAATTTAAACTTAAATTTAAATTGCTTTCCCAAAGAGAGAGAGAGAGAGAGAGCCAAGGAAGGAGGGAGGAGAGAGAGGGAGGAAGTTTTATGTCATAGTTTGCCAAAAAGAGAAAATTAATCCGTAATAAATATACGATTTCATAAATTTTTTATAATTTTCTTTATACTTTTGCCATATTTTTAAAGCTCTGCATTTTATTTTGCGGTAAGAGAACAAAAATTAATTGCATACTTTTTGGCAGTGGCATTATATTTTAAAAAGCAACCATTCTGATATTATACAAATTAAACAATTTTTTTTTCGCAATGGATTAATTTTGAAAGGTAAAGGTGGCTGAAGTGCCCTATTGGGTCCTATCAGAGGCACTATTGTACTAACTTTAACATTTCTCTGCCATATTGTTTAAAATAAAAAAGAACAGAATTATATCCACAATTTTAGCCAGATCAGCACTTATTCCTCGTCAATACAGATTCCGCCAGAATCGAGTTATGACTGTTATGAGGTCCCTAAGATTATAGGAAGATTTAATGCAAATTAAATGACCAGATTTTTCTAGTCTCTTTCTAAGTGGATCCATTTTCTACTCCTTTCTATTTTGAATTATGTGGGAGAGCCTTTCAGAATAGTAATACTTTTACTACAAAAATCAATCGCAGTGTATAATACAATAGTGTTTATATGATTGGCAATATATCCCTTTCGTCTTAATACTTCATTTATTTTCGGTCTGGCAACTTCCAGAATTTCCTATTGATTGTTTTGTTATTGAAACTTTTTTAATATCTATCTTATATAGTATTTTAAAATAGTTTTGTTGTTATAAAACTGTGATAATATTTTCTTAAAATATGTATTATAGAATAAAAACCCGCTTTAAAAATTTTTACAAGCCTATTGGCATGCTTTAAAAACTTTAAAGAATTAAAATTTTAATTTAATTTAAATTATAAGTTACAATGAAAGTAAATTCATTATAAATAGGAATAAAATTCAATTAATTTTAAAACTATTTTTTAAATTTAAAGTCTACTTTAAGACCTTTAGAATTTTTTATATTTTTTTTGATTTGTGTTAAATGTCCTCACGAAAAAATTTCCTTAATTTGTCTAGTTTGCTTAACGACCCTTTCATTTAACATGATTGTTGTTTGTTTAAATATTCGAAGTACATTCCCATTTTACTTCTAGGTATTAATTCTAAAATAAATTTTCTTTACCTTTAGGCATTTTAAAGTAAAATATTAAAGTTTACTCTTGTGCAGCCAGGTTTTTCCACTCTTCTTGTATAGATTTTTTCATTGAAATTTAGAATATTTTTTAATGTTTGAACAATAACTTAGTTAAAGTATGTTTTTATGTTTTCTTTGAAGCTCAGCATAGCTTTATGTGCAATTCATGAAAAAGAAGCAATAAAAAGCAAATACATAGCCTTAAAGTAGGCAATATTATATGTGAGGCAGTTGACCTTTGATAGCCTTGCGAGTCTACCCCAATTTAAATCTGCTCAAAATGTCGTTTGAAGTGGATTTAAAATTTCGAATTTATATTTACGCACTTAAGATATTTCTGCATAGATTGAATAAAATCCTTATCTGACGTGTGGTAAGTTCTAGGCTGTATGTTGGATGCATGAAAACTTACCAAACAAACTGTCTTATTCTCTGTCGGGTCTTTAAAAATGTGTGCGGCTTACAACACCTTTCCTGTTAACTAATTCTGTCCGTTTTAATCGAATTATTTTCCTCAATTTTGGTAATAAATGAAAGTAGACATCATAAACAGGTGCTAGATTGGATTGTAGAAGCTTGTGATGAACAATTTCATTCCAGTACCAACTGAAACTGGGATATTACCTTCCTTGGAGTCAACCATTCGCCCATTTTACAATCGCCATAATTATCCTACCGAGAGAACTACATACATACTACTACATACATATATACATCACACCACTTATGTTGTGTGTGTTAATTTTATACATGAGTGGTGTGACCTACAGTTTAAAGTCGACTCCGAACGACAGATTTTTGAGAAATTTTTCATGGCAATTTTATTTACTCTCAGAGTTTTTGCCAGAAATCTGCTGAGAGGAATTCGCCGAAGAAATATTTTTTGTATTTTGTCTTGATGTCTGGCGTGGGGCTCGGACCCTGGCTTTTCATCTGATAATCCAACACACTACCTACTAGACCACGGCGACTTCCGAGAGAACTACACGTAATGCAAGGGATAAATTTGAATTCACTGGTTTAGATCCTTCAAATTTTTAATTTCAAATACAACACATAAATCTGTTATAAAACAATAATTGCTTTTAAATGTACTGTCTACACTGTCTAGGCTATCATACTTAATATTTCATTTAATTTATTGCTAGAGAATCTTCATTAGGAATCCCTTTCTCAACATTTATAATCTCCCTTTTTCTTTCCTTACTTTACGTTCATTTTCAAACTATTTTGATAACTTTGTTTGCCATTAGACAGAATGTCTAGCTTTATTTGTAATAAAGTTTCTGATTTGTTTTAAATCAAATAACTCAGCTGTACACTTTCGCCTACTGCAATAGGTTTTGAAACCTAAAAGACTGCTTCATATCAATACAAAGTCTCACTTTCTCACTCTCTCTGTCTCTGTGCGAATGTCATACACACATGTCATAAGGACATGCACTATACTATTACATTAAAAATAATAACAGTGTAGGAATTTTGTTGCAATCAGTAAAAATCAGTCAACCAACAAACAACAAACCATCGCACTAACAAATCAAACAACAACTGCCAACCAAACAGCTAGTGAGCCAGCCAGCCAGCAAGCCAACCAACAAACAGTTCTCATAGCAAAACAATATTTTCTGAAAATTTTGATTCATTTTAGTTTTAAACGTACACATATACATACGCAAACAAATTTTTTGTTTTTGTTTTTTTTTTTTTTTTTTTTCATCTTACGCTCTATATACGTTATAAAGAGAAATTTCTATTAATATTTGCCATTTTTTTGGTTTTGTTTTCGTTTATAGTTGTTGTTGTTTTTGTTGTTATTCCTGTAGAAATGTTTGATTTTGTGTAGCACTAAATATTGGCTTTTCATTATTGTAAATGAAATCTCCCACTAACACATACACGCAACAACAACAACAACAGCAGCAGTCGCCGAACAGTAAACACTCAATAACAAAGACCATATTTTTTATTGCTGCAACGAAAATTTCTCTCTTTTTTTGTGAGTTGTTACAGTGTTTTTTTTTTTTTTTTTTTTTTTTTTTTTTTTTTTTTTGTACGTCCTTATATAAGTAATGGATTTTTGCTATTGGTTACTCTGTTACTCTGTTTGAAATTTGCCAGAGTATTGTTGATGTATTGGTCGCCAAATATTGACATACTACTTGAAATTGACAGCAAATGCTTGTTATGAAAAGTATGCTTTACTTTTTTGTGTTTCTCTCTCTCTCTCATTCCCATTTCCATTCCTGTACATTCATACTCTTCTATTTTTTTTTTTTGCACATACACTCTTAAAGTGATTTTTGTATGCTAGTAATTGTTGTTGTTGTTTTTGTTTGCTTTTTGGTGCCTCTGCCTTGCCTGTCCATTCATTCTCTTTGTACTTTTGGAATGTTTGTTATTTCTGTATGTATATACAATACATACATACATGTATAGTATGTACATATAGCAGCAGCTGTCAAATTGACAGCTTCTTTCTTTTCCATGAAACTTATTTAAAGTGTTTCTTTTTTAAAGCGTTTTAATAAATTTAATTAAAAAATGCATTTTTTTTAAAATGAAGCATATTTCTAGGAACTTGTCAGAAGTCAGCATATTGTAATAAATTCTTAAAACTATCTTTTAAGAAGATTTTCAAGCTTACACTTTAAAACTTCTGCATATTTCAAGGTACTTGAAATAATTCAAATTTTAAATTCTAAAAAAATATCACATGTTTTCATAAGGCAAACAATTAAACAACAGCTTACTTAGTCCGCAATTTTATCAAACTCTCAGTAAGAAAATTATTGTAATTAACGGCGAACATGCATCGATTTTATTTAGAATAGGTTGTGCTACAAATTGTTGTCGCTGTAGTCTAGTGGGTAGTGATAACGGTTCAAATCCCAGGTCAGACGTCTCGATCAATTGGAAATTCGAAATTATATTTCTTCGGTGTCTTCCTCTCAGCAGATTTCTTGCAAAAACTGTGAGAATAAATAAAATTGCTTTGAAAAGTTTCTTAAATATCTGTCGTTCGTTGTCGACGTTAAACTGGATTCACCAGGATTCGCCATTTCTAGATAAAATTAACAAACACAACATAAGTGACGTAAGAAGCTAGGTTGTAATCAACGCTTTGTGATTGCACTGTTTTATTCCATAATTCGTTACGATAACATTACGTAGACTAGGTTTATGTTAAGCCAGACATTGTTCTCAGAGCTCTTTATGGGCCATATATCTGACTAAGAGTTGTATAGTTTAGGTCTTTAATAACCTGCCTATCGAACCAAATCTTTCTAGAACCATAGTCAACACACTGTTATTCGACTAGGATCTTATTTGTTGGCATTACTTTCAATGAATTTAACAACGTAAAGATATCTGGCATTACAGTTTTCACGTTCATTCCTAGATTTCGCATACCATCTCATCAATTTGACTGTAAAACATAGTACCAGAACATCATTCTTGTTTTGCGTTTTAGAACTTTCCCTTTGGTTTCTTAGCCTTGGACATTATTGTTACATCCTGGCAGACTCCTTTTACTGTTCGAATAAAATATGAATTTCTATTGTTTAATGACAGTAACAGTAACAGGGCAGTAACATCTCTTTCACACAGATCACGGATTTCGAATGCGTTTGGTATTCAATTTATATCAACCATTCGAGTATAGAACCAGAGACCAAACTGCCTGTTAATTGCAGTATCAAAATCAAAGCAGTTGCTTGGCTGGTCTCTATTAATTCAATTGGCGTTTATAATCAAGAATGCAGACCGTAGAATCAATCAATATGAGCTTTCTGCTTTCCTTATTCATTTTTAGCGGAGACATTAGATCGACTTTAGAATTGCTTATCTTCAGAACCAAAGGGAATTAATAAATATGCTGTATACTTTTCGTGGTAAAATTATACACTAATTTAGAAAGAATCACCTTTTTAAATTTTTTCAAAAGCGAAACCTGCACATACTTTAAGGCAACTTATAAAAACTAATAATTTTACTTTCTATTTTTGAGACGTTAATATAATTGAAATTAATATCACATCTAGGTTATATACGAGTATGTAGCTTCTATAACAGAAAAACAAAAATATACCTGCTAAAAATAAATTTTGTTCAAAAACTAAAGCCTACTTTTATGTACAATAACTATCTAACAGCTCTACATAGTAGTATGTATAGTACTTCAGCAAAAAAAGTTTTTCAATTATTAATATGCCTTATTTTTAGAGTAGCACACAAAAACTAATTTTTCACATTTTCTGTAATCAGAAAAAAATTTTGTTGCATATTTTTTGGAGCATTTGTACGTAACATATAAAAATGAAATGTATGCATTTCAATAGCAAAGCTGTTACCTCATTTTCAAATTACAACAACAAACAACTAGTTTGCTAAATATAAATGTAATTGCAAATAAATATTGCATACCTGCAGGAAAGTTAGTTTGTATGGTAGTTGTAAGTATCTTCCAGAATTGTAAGATAAAAGTTTCGTTAGTGATTTCCCAGAGAAAAACAAAACAAATTTTGCACATAAATTTTTAAATAACTTTAAAAAGTTACGGGCATTAACGAAAAATTTTAATTTCTTTCGTTATTATAATTAGCTAAAGTTAAAAAGTGTTGCATATTTTTAGGTCAATTAGATATTTCGAAACTTTAAGACATTTTTATGCTTTGAGGCAATTGTATATTCATGAGTAATTGAAATTTAAATATTTTGTAGATTTTATGGAGCATACTTTTGGGCTATAAAGTATTCAAACATTGAATTAAAATCAATTCTTTAATTTTTATTTTAGGCTTCCTTCTCGAAGGAGTTACGCCCTCGGCACCACCAGATGTACCACCTAGAAACCCCACAATGAGCCGCATGAATAATGGTCGTTTAGTAGCTGCCAATCCAAACGACTTGGGTGTCGATTTTGAACCCTCATGTTTGGTGCGAACTCCATCGGGCAACGTATACATTCCCAGCGGTAATTTAAGTGAGTACCCTACACATTGCTCTACTTACCTCATAATATATCTCTTTTAATAACAAATTTTTGCCAACAATTTTGTTTGAAAAACCTGCCAAATTTTCTCTGTAACAATTTTTAACAATTTTTGCCAAAATCTAATTTCTATTTGACTAGAGAAAAATTCTCATGCAAATAAACACTATTTTTGCCTAAGTGTATGCTACAGTCATACAAAATCATATTTACAGTTAAAAAATAAAACATTTCATAAAAATTTCGTTTTCGGGTTTGATTTAGTTTTCATTTTTGATGTTTTTTATTTTTTTTCGAGAATTTTATTTTCTTTTTTAGCAAATAATTAAATAAATTATTGGAAAATGTTTGAAGCATACTTTTAGGGCAAATGTTTTATTCAAATGTAAAATAGAGAAAGTTATGAAATGTTTGTTTAAAGTGAATTGATTGCATATAAAATGAAAACGTAGTTTGATTAGGAAGATTTTAAAGCATACTTTCAGTATGAAATAAAAATTATTTTTTAATACCGAATACGTTTAGGGAGAATCGAAATTAAAAGCATACTATTAGAGCATATGTTGTAAAAACTGCTTTAACAAGCATACTCTAATTACATTCAGAGAATGAAATAAAAACAACATAAAATTGATTGCATTGTGCCCTTAATAAAAACAAATTTCCTTTTATATCAATACAAATATAAAACTACTTAGCTTTTAAATGTATAAAGTATATTTTTAGGATTAACTGCAAAGTACTTTAACAAATACTTAATTCTACGGCTAATATTTAAAAGAAAAAACTTATTTGTAATTATACAAGCCTAAATTAAATTTTATAATCGTATATCAATCAACGCAACAACTTAGTAAATATTTATTTCCATAAAAATTTCCAAATATACCCTTAGGCGTTAAATCCGATGACCATTATGATTTTTTTTATAATAAAATACAATTCAATACAAATAATAAAAATTGTTTATAAATTTAAAAACATTTTCAATTAAAAATCTTCAGCTTGATAATTTTTTTAATTTGAAAGAAATATTAAAGCATATTATTCGGAGTTAAGTGCCATTTTATTACAGATTTAAATTTAAAAAACTTGTAGAACTAAACCACGAACTTCTAATATGATTTATGGTTTTCGCATTGTTCCTAGACAATGCGATATGGCATCCCCTTCACTCTAGAACCTACAACAGTAGATTAATCACTTTGCACACTAATAAGTACATACATGAATTCAAAACAGAGCAATCCAAATTCAACGCTCATCACGGTCTTCATATTATAAGAAATCAAAATCTTAGATTTTCTGCCAATTAATCTATCCAGGAAGGTCTCTGACAATCCATCTGATTAACATCAACAGAGAAAATCAAAGGAGTGTTAGACAGAGCCGCCTCTTTTGAAAATGTAAACCTCAATTATAATAGCTCATTACATTTTACACAAGGCGTTGTTTCTAGACAATGGCGTATGGCAACCCTGTCATTCTAGAATCTATTATAAATTTCTTAAATGAAAACATAAACCCTAGAAATAACAAAATAAGCGGAGATGTTTTCCGACAGTATTGTGTTTCCTAAAGGAACAATATGCGATCAAATAAAACCTAAAATTTCAATTGTACTTTAAATTCTTGTAGAAACGCCATATACAATGTATCTTACGGTAGCCTGTCTCATTGACTATCAAATTAGCAACCAGCCTTTGAGTAACTCCCTATGTTTTGAACATAGGGTTTACAATCGTCTCCAAATGTTTTTAAGTCTTGAAGCATTTTCAGGCCAATAAGTTTACTCTTCATGCTCTTTGCCAGAAGACCAGTAAAGAAGGGCAAATAAAAGAGAAATAATTTGTTCAAGAATATTAACCTGAGTTCCCCTCTGGTCCCCAAAATTAAATATCGCCCTCAACCAATATTTTTGTAAAGCATTTTTAGCGTAAATTGTGTTTGCATGCGTCTTCAGCAAAATTTTTTAACGTTTAATCTCTAAATAGTTTATAATTCTGCATATGTCTGTAAGTACAAGTAAAAAAACCCTCTTAATTTTGCATCAAAAAAATGCTTAACGCCTTATTAGGCAATCATTTTTTTAAGCAAAAAATTAAGTCTGCCTTAGGGCGTAAACGTTTTTTCTTTGCTTTTTAAAGAGCTCTTTTTAGGCAAATAAATGAAGTCATTTTCTTTTCGTTTTTTTTTTAATGCCAAATTAAAGCCTATTTTTAGGGTATTACGAATTTTATTATAACTTAACATGCCCCTGTATATATAAACTATATCCTATAAACTATTCTTTTATGGCAAATTTTTAAAATAATTTGCAAATTTTCACATGATTTTTGTTTTTGTTTGTTCTTCTTCTCTCTTTATTTGCTATAAAGTGCTTGCTTGCCTGCCTGCCTGTGTGCCATACTCAATTTTAAACAATTTATATAATTTTAGTATTTTATAACAATTTTCCTTTATTTAACAAAAAAAAATTTTTTTTTTTTTTTTGTTTTTGGGCATACAACGTTATGGAAATTTATGCGCATACATTTCAGTTTAAAGAGTTTTTAATCAAAAAAAAAAAAAAGGAAAAAAAGGAAAATTGAAGTGAAACGATAAAAGTGTTGTTTTAGTGCACAGGCTTGTCAGAATAAAAATAAAAAAAAGGATGAAAAATAAAAAATATTATTGGAACAATGCACCGATCATGCTATGCCGGCTGGGTGTTAAAAATTAAGATCGAAAATCGATCTTAATTTAGTGAAATATTTTATGTGACTTGTCGCCACAGTGGCCAAAAATTGTCCATACCGTAACTGCTTTATGGTATCTTTTAACCGTCCTGATACATTTATGCAAGTGTGAAATTTTATTCAAATCACCCTTAGCTAGACACGTTCTGTCAATAAATTCAGGGTGTCTGAGAATTCTTCATCTCAGGTTTTCAAATGCGCGGATAATGATATAAAAATATACAGAGAAAATTCGCTCTTTAGCTGCACAATCTATATGAGGAATTCACTTCTAGCAACATACATATGTATACCTATAAGGGTACTACACACTACAGTATAGATAAACATTACTCCCTCTTTTCTCGCTTTCATAATCTTTGCACAGCATAAATAGGGCCCTTCCGCTGATAACATTATTACAGCTCACCATTACAGTGTCTTCAGAAGTCATTGTGAGGTCATGTCAATGACTTGTCCCGTTAAAACCTTTCCTATTATGACTTCTACAAGGTATATTTGACGGGTATTTTTATGTTATTGGTGAATGCTCATATAATGCATGGGTCATAACCTTAAACAGCTCATTCAACAGTTTAACAATTGTTAAGAGTGTGAGTGATCATTTTACTTTGTAGTTTTACAATGGCAACTTCTAGAAGCAAGGTTGTAATGCCCAAATTTGTATGAATATGTACATATGTAACTTCTAGAAGCTCTTCACACTTATCAATCAAATTATTTCAAACAGCAGGTGTTCTAAATTGGAACAAATTCGTTGTCCAATCCCCCGGGATCATACGTCTTTTAAGCCACTTAATAGCATCGACAATTACACGTTTCTATTCTGTATGGTAAATAAGTGGGTACATTTTTATACAAGCCAGTTCACAACTGCATCTATTTCTCTTCCACGTCTAACAGACAAAAAAATATATTCTGGAAATATGTACCTAAGTACGCTGTTATCAAAATTCTGAGAGTAGAAATTAATTCCCATTAGAAAGCTTCTCCACCAATCTCACAATCAGTATCGATGCTCAAGTACCATATGACGGTGTAAGAAACTATGTCTGATAGGACCTATAGGTGAATCTCTCTCCTTTCTATATATTTCATTCTCACTAGGTGTTGTGATGACACCTCTTGTACAATTTTTTTTGCTTTTCATGCAAATTGCTTAAAATTTGTTGGTATTTATTGCAAGTCTTTAAAAACACAATATTTATTTATTCAATAAAAAAATATAATAGATTTAACAAAATGTGAAATATATTTTTATATTTCAACAAAATGAACAAAACTTGCAAACGAAATTGTTGCGAAAATATTTTCCATCTATTTTTTTGTGCTTTTTTAACTGAAATGCTCTTTTCATTTCATTTAATTCTCAGGATTTTTGTTCATTCCTTTTTTTCCTTTTTTTTCGTTCAGCTAAAAGTTAAATAATTTTTAATTAAACTAAAAATTCATTTTAAAATTTAATTAAACTTAACGTTGTATTTTACTCTTAAGTTTAAGCTCATTAATAGTTTTTCCCATCCGTTCCCTCCCTTCAGCACCTAAACATATGCTTTAGTTTTGTAACTTAAAATATTCACACATTTTATACAATGTTTGTGTGTATGTGTATGTGTAGTTTAAAAAAACTTATACATTTTCTTTGCGTTTCCTTTTTTTGTAACATTTAATAAAGAAAGAAAAATTTTTAAGCTTTTAAACCCCTTAAGTATGCTTTAAAGAAAACAGAAATCTTATTTAAAACGAAAACTAAGGTAAACTATTTAAAATATTGTATATTCTCTTAACTTAAAGCATTTTATACGGTTATAATATTTTATATTATACCGTACGCGTGGAGAGTACATAGTTATGCTTCATCTTTCTGTTTTTCTGCTCGTAAGATATGCATGCAACTTCTTCATTTAATGAAATATTTGTTTTAGTTCATTATTTTCGTGTTACTTCATTAACCAGCCAAACAGCCCAGCCCGCCAGCCCGTCAGTCGCTAGTGGTTGTTGTTTTTTTTTTTTTGTTTTTGTTACGAAATCCCTTTGAGCATTTAATGAACCCTAGTGACATTTTTTTCCTTAAGGCTTTCTTTCCTCCTCCTGCTGCCTGCCTGCTGCTTCTACTTCGTCTTGTAATTTTTTGAATACTTATTTTCTCCATTTAATAGAATTCCTTAAGTTATGCTGCAAGAATGTAACTTGAGCTGAAAGCAAAGGTTGTTCTCAACCAGAGGAGAAAATAGAAACTTTTTGTTCGAAATGTTGAAAATAAGTTACAGAAATAAGAGTGAAAATTTAAAATACCTTCACGAAAGTAATGAATATGTTTTAAAATAGGTTTAAAAATTTTTTTGTAGTAAGTATGCTTTAATCAGCCTTAAAATATGCTTTAAAAATGTTCATAGAGAGGGAATCGAAAATTTCATCAATCAATCGAGTTTCTAGAGTCAATTAACCTATAATTTGCCACTAATTGGGTTAAAGAATTTGTCAGCCATCTAGACTTTCTCTATCCGGTCAGTTTCGAACGATATTTTGTCATGTTCTTGTCACGATCGGCCTCAATTGTAGCGTTCGTCAAAGATTTTTCAACACTTTCTTCCTTTACTTTTGTGCTGGAACACATTTCATTGTCATTAGATTTAGATTTTTGCCTTCGCCATTATCAATATCAGCAGGTTTTGAAATGCTCGCTCAAGCTTCCTGAGCAAATAGCTCTTGTAGTACTCCAGTATTTTTAGAATTTGTTTACTGTTTCTGGCATGTTCACCTCAGTTGCAACTAGTATGACATTCGTCTTAGCACTAGTTGGCCTCTCTTCAAACAAATTTCCGGGGACTTAAAACCTGCCTTATTTTACGAAAATAATATTTTCTTAACCCGCGCTGCCACCTTTTATAATTTTAGAATTGTTCTTGTAATTGATTAATTATTTGTTATCTTAAAAACTATTACCAAGTCATTCAAATCTATTTAATTACCAGCGTAATTATTTCATTACTTAAAAAAAAAATAAAATTCAAAAAAATATAACCAGCTTTTAGGCGGCTCCTGGCACACTTTTGTTATAAAATATTTTATTTCACTAAAAAAAAAAACTGACTTTTTTTTGGTTTCCTAGGCAAAATACCATACAATTCGTAATATTCTCTTTAGTCAATTATTATGAACACACAATGAAAAGGACATTCTAACGATTATATTGTACAATTTCTCATTAATAATTTAAAATATAACTGTTATACAGCTGTTACAATTACATGCACCAATACTTACTTACTCAACTCACTAATACTAATCTAATAAATGGTTGGTTGGAAAATTGAATGTAATTAAAATTTTAAAATTTACCACAAACATAACAACAACAAAAAACAAAAAATAGAATGAAAATTCCACAGCATAAAAATGAACCGTGTTAGTATTTCATCTCTCTTTCTATCTCTCGCTCTCTCTATCTCTCTTGTATATGTTGTATTGTACTCTAACTGTATAACAATAAATAGGCCTTCATTATTCTCCATGTGATTTGTTGAATTTAATACGTTTTTAAAATAAAATATACCACATAACACCAACTAATTACACAGTCTTTTTTGTTTTTTCTGTTTTTTTATAATCAACCAAATTCAACGCAATTATTTTTGAGTAAAACCGAGCGCCTAAAATTATGCATGCAAAAAACATACAAAAGAATAGATATAACTTTTAAAGAGGGGTTTTTAGGGGACATAGAAATTTGTTAAATACTTCTGAATAATACATTGTATTTATAATAATGGAAATATTTTCTCTAAATGAACAATAATTAATATGTAGTTTTGTTCTATAGGGTTTGCCATTTCAAGGTTTCATAACTAAATATAAATAAAATATTCACAAAGGTTTGATTTTAAGGCAACTTTTATTCATTTTGTACGAAATACAATGACATGACAGCCTTGGTCATGACTTCGATTAGTTACAGCAGTCTCTCCTTTTGAATTAGTTTTCGACAAATTTTTCTTACATTACAGCAGGTATCTGAGCAATTACTTGCCTTACTTTGGTCTAACGTTCAAGAAATATTCGCTTAATCTTACGAAAAAAAAAACGTCTAGTGAAGTCAAAAGGCATGAACTAAGTGGTCAATTGAAGACGCCAAAAAACATAAAGTCCCACTTTATGAAAACTTCGCATGTAATAAAGCCAAAATCGGTCATGTTTTATGGCTCCTGGCATTGTCTTGTTGAAACCACATACAGTCCAGTTCATAGCCAATTGCAGGCCAAAAAAAAGTCAGTCATCATACGACCATAGTGCATTGAAATGAGGAAAATTGTTCTACTATTTCTACTATTGAATATTATTACAACTCTTTTAGTCAGAATTACAAATAGCTTCGCACACTACCCACATTATGTGTGTTAATTTTATCCATATGTGGTGGGACTTATTGTTTAACGTATAAAGTGCGGTTAATGGCTTTTCCCATGGTAATTTGCGAAGAACTATAAGCCTACTTACTTACTTAATTGGTCTTTGCAACCCTTCAGTCAGGATTATAACCTAGCTTTTTACAGCATACTTGTTATGCGTGGTTATTTTATTCATAACACCTACTTTGAACGATAGATTTGAGAAATTTTTCACAACAGTTTTATTAACTCACTGAGCTTTTGCCCGAAGACTGCTTCGTTTTTTTTTTTTTCGAGATGTCTGAGCTAGGTTTTGAACCATGGGCTCTCGTCTAATAAGCCAACAAGTTACCTATCAAACTACGAAGCCATTTCCAGATCATAGTGAGTACTAAACACTCACTTTATTGGTTACATTGGCTTTTCACAATTACTTCTGGTTTTTTTCCCCAACAAGTTGTTGCTAATTGACGTAACCACCAAGTGGAAAAATGAGTTTCATCGCCAATCAAAGTAGCTACTGTTTTGTGAATGATTAGCCGACTTTCATTGTAGCGTGAGTTGGATTTTATGTGAATGGAGATGCAAATCCAAAAAGAAAATACGCCATAAAGAGCTGCATGAAAGGCCCAATTGCTGAGTGCACCGTGGATTCGACACATTTGGATAATCCACCATAATTTCCAAATAAAACAATATTTTCGACAGTGCGTGCACTGAATGCACTGACTTAAGCACATTCGTAACGCCAACTTTTTGTGAATTGTGGCAATTTCGTTCACAGTTGGTCAATTTTGTCAATAATAACACCACCTAACGCTCTTAGAGTGATCACGTTTACATCATCACTTTGTAGTCTCCTTTGTAGTCTCTCCCTATTCGTAAATGGCAAAGAACACTTCAGATGTACATACATAATTGGTCATTACAACCCTTCAGTCAGGATTACGACCTAGTTTCTCACACCACTTATGTTGTGTGTGTTAATTTTATACATGAGTGGTGGGACCTACAGTTTAAAGTCGACTCCGAACGACAGATTTTTGAGAAACTTTTCATGGCAATTTTATTTACTCTCAGAGTTTTTGCCAGAAATCTGCTGAGAGGAAGTTGCCGAAGAAATACTTTTTGTATTTTTGTTTTGATGTCTGGCCTGGGGCTCGAACCCTGGCTTTACGTCTAATAAGCCAACACACTACCTACTAGACTACGGCGACTTCTTCAGATGTCAGGTTGAAGAAAAACAGCTAACTCATTGCCGTCCGTCGACGATTTTGCAACCACTAATTGGATAACCTAATATAATTAAAATAAAAGGCTTTTAGTAGCCTATATTTAGGGTGGTATGGTGGTGCTGCAATGGGTTGAAACCTGTTAAAATTATAACTAATTGTTATTAACAATATAGTTATAAAAACCTCATTATTAAGGGGGAATGCATAAAAACAAAACAAAAGAGTGGATAATAATAATCACACATACATTTGAAATGATTTAGTAATTTTATATTTATTTCTATTATTTATTTATGTTCATAATAATAATTTTTATGCAAATTGCGACTATACTATGATTCTTAATGGAGTAATAATTTTTAATTCCATCTCTAATGTTTATTAAAATTAAATTTTAAAACATTTTAGAGGCCATATGCAGGTTTATATACATAGATTCAGTTTTCGATTGAATATTTCAAGTTGAAAAGTTTGCTTTGTATCAAGAGAGAATAGCAGAGAAATCGTCTGATGCCAAAATATTTGAAATTTCATTTGTTTTAAATATATTTTCTTTCTCATTTAAAATTTTTTAATTCGGTCTTTAAATATTTTTTTTTTTTTGTTTTTTTAACTAAAATAATTAAAATTGTTTACCTTTAGAATGTATTTTCTTTAGAATTTAGTTTTATTTTTAATAAAACAAGCTTTAGAATTGTTTGCTTTTTGTTTTTTATTTAAAAATTTTAATGATAATACACTTTAGAAAATTATTTCTTTTTTTTAAGAATAAAATTTTATTTTTTTTTTGTCTTTTCTCTGTAGAATGTCTTTTTTTTTTTTCTTTTTTTTTTTTGTTTAATGGAAAAGCACAAGACATAATTAAAATGCTAGGCTTTAGAAAATGTTCATATCTTTCTTTGTATCCTTGTATTCATTGTAATTGCATACCATCATCATCCATCTATGCTAAGAATATTTATTTGTTTCCTTTGTTACTCTTTCTTTTCTGTTTTTCATTTCCTTTATTTCAAGTTCATAATTATTATGGAGAAAATCATGATTTCATAATCTACCTTTATTAAAATAAATAATTTTCTTTTATTTTTCTTTATTTTATTCGGTTTTTTTGCTTATTTTGTTAACGAGGAAATGCTTTTTTAATTTAAACAAAAAAAACTTGATATAAGAAGTATATGAATATTTTTTACCCTTAAGCCTTTATATACAGAAAAAAAAATGAACGGAAGTCATCAACATAATCATACTCATTTTCATCATCATTTTCTTGGTGATGTTGTTGATGTTTATTTTCATTATATTTACTATTACAATAACAGTTGGCAACTCTCTCTCTCTCTCTCTCTCTCTTATTTAGCAATACCTACTTACACTTATACATAGAAAGCATAGAAAGGTATGCGAAATTAAAAAAAAAAAAAAAAAACGAGGAAACAACGGCCTCTGCAATTACAACAATGATAACATATTGCATTTGTTTTGAAAAATCTTGTTTTCAAACACTGAGTGTGATTGAGAGAGAGAGAGAGAGAGATTGTGTGTAGTAAAATTGAGAAAATGTTTCCGTTATTATTTCTATTTTTTTGTTCTTTCTTTGCATATTTTTTTTTTAATTTTCATGCTTTTTTATACAAACTAGACTTACGGTAAATATAAAAATGGCGTCAAAGCATAAATGACACATACAGTTAAGCTGGCATTCAGGCATACAACATAAATACATTCACACACACATGCCCAGCACACATTTATTTATGGTTTGTAAGGTAGTAGGAAATAACACAAGCATTTATACTCTCTCTCTCTCTCTCTCTCGCTAAGTATGCATGTTTTGTTTTGTTTGAGCACCAATATATGTGTATGTGTGTTTATATTTACAAGTATAAGTATGCTGCTGGTTATTGCATAAGTCTAGCTGCAGTAATACATTATTTTAATTAACATTTTCATTATGAACAACAAACACATACTTAAACATACACTCACACACATTCACCTACAACCAAATGCATACAAAAAGCATTATGAAAACGAAAAAAAATAGAGAAGAGCAAAAATTTTATAATAGAGAGAAAACAGCAGAAACTCATAGAAATTAAAAAATACTCTGACAAAAAAAAAAAAAGAAGGCAAAGCAAAGAAACAAAAACGAACAAAAAAATACTGCACATGTTAAGAATGAAAAATGAAAGCAGAGTAATGCTTAAAAGCCAAGCCAGTAAGCATGAATATAAACATTGCTATGCATACATGCATGCATGCCAGCCATATCATACCATACCATTCCAGCTACCAAGCCAGTCAGCCTGCTGGTACATACATATGTATGTAGGTATGTATGTGTGTGTATGTGCTTATAAAACGCCTTAACATATGCAATGTAATTTTAATTATATGCTTATGCAATATTATTTTCTTTCTAATGGAATGTGCACAAAAGACAGCATAAAACATAAAAAAAAGCACGACGATAATCAAGAAAATCCTTAACAAGGTAACATTGTTTAGAGAGTTTTTTTTATTATTATTATGAAAAGAAAAAATACATGTTTTAATATCGTCTAATTTTAGGCTAAATTAAAAGAACGAATTAATTTTTAAATTAGAATTTACAGCTTAAAAATTTATTTCACCGGCTAGAGTAAAACTAATTTTAAAAAGAAATTTTTTATGCGGATAAGGCAAGCATACTCGCATTACTGCATACTAATTGAACTATTACTTTCAGTAGTTTGTAAGGTTTCTACGTTCCTTTAAGGAACACAGAACAGAAGAGTAGGGATTGGCAGCTTTGTCGCCTTTTGTGGCCTTTTGTGGCACCACATGAAGCAATGTGACAAATCTAAGTCATAATACCTAATTAACCTTCATTTTCGTCAGCCAGCACCATAGCTTAGCATTAATGCATGACTCTCTTAAAATCAAAATGGAACACTGCCTGAAAGTTAGTAGACTTCTGCAAAAAAAAACTCTGAGAGTAAATAAAATTGCCATAAAAAGTTACTCAAGTCTGTCGTTAAGAGTCAACGTCAAACTGTAGGTCACGCCACTCATGGATTAAATTAACACACGCAAGATGAGTAGTGGGAGAAGCTTGGTTGTAATTATGACTAAATGGTTGTAATTATCCCTTTATAATAGTCGTTCCATACCATTTAACGTTAATTCTTCTTTAAATCTAAGCTGTTCCGGGCTTTCTTTAAGGTAGACCGTAATGGTTTGCAACAAATATTTTGGAAGCCAGCTACAGCCGGAGGTACTTCGGAATGTGTGACCTAGTTAGACTGTTGAAAACATTCTTCACATTTAATATGACGAAAAGAACTAATAACCTTGATAATTGATTTCATTTTTTTTTACTGCTTTCTCTACCTCTACAATATCCCCCCAGAGATCTAACAATAATTTACTTGCCTGTCTGATAGATATTTAATTTGTTATTCCGAAAGTCCTTTTCTACTACCTTAAATTTCCGTCTTAACGATTATACATATATACAGTACTTAAAGTAGTCTAAGCCTAAAAATAAGCATTGAAATTTGATACAAAACAATTTCAATTATTGCCTACCAACAGGCTTTAGTTTTAAATCTTCACAAATCCATTTTCTAAACTTTCTGTGAAATAGCTATAGTTGTATTGTTAACTTAATACACTTTAATATTTACCAAGTCTTCTTTTAGGCTGGTAATTGAAAAATATTGTACATGACAGCTGTTTGCTATAGAAATATTTTTCTTTTTTTTCGTTCTTTCTTTTCCTTCTATTTTATATCTACAAGGACAACAACACTTACAAAATTTCTAACTACAATGACATAGACCAACTAACTGCCTAGAGATAGACACCAACAAATAGACAAAAAAAATAAAATGAAATGTACTAGAACACAAATTTCGAAGAATAACACAGAAACTATTACTTAAATATCTAAGACAGGGTGACATTAATTGTCAGTTAACATAGAATATTAATAAAATGTCATTAAAGGTTTACACCATGACAGTCAAAACTAGAATAAAAGAAAGTACATGTATTTTGTAGCCTACTTTTAGTATAATAATTGAAAAAACGAGAAAAAATTGAATATTTTTCTTTTGATATAGGGGTATAACCTAGTTTTTTCATTTTCTATGGTTATGACCATTTTGTTTAATGTGTGATTATTTTAAAGCATACTTTTTGACGTATTCTTTTCCCTTTTTTTTTATAAAATACTGCATTAAGTCTCATGTTATGTAGGCTAGTATCTTCAATTTACTTCTCTAATTAACGTCTATTTTATGACAATATTAAGCTCTTTGCAAAATTATAATAAGATTTACTACCATATATGTATGATATATCGTATGTACCTGATATTTGATATGCTCTCTAATGCTATGTCTACAATTTTCATCTTATACTTTATGATGCTGAGCTTCTTCATGGCTTTACTGTTGCTGGTATACATGTGTGTATGTATGTGTACAGCACAGTTGATAATCTTATAAAATTTAATGAGGCATATTGATTCAAAGAAGATATTAATGTCTGTTATAAAGAATTTGTAACAATGATTTTAATTGATACTTTCAAACCTTAAAGTAGGCAATACATATTAACGAAATTAATTTGAAGTGAAATCACATTTAAAGTTAAACAAACTGTGTATTGATTAAATAATTCTATTTGCTTAGGCAGTTCCAAATATCTTTAAATTCAATTATAAATAAAAATATGTAGGTTGGTTTTAGGCTTAAAAAGTAAAATATTGTAATCCAATTTAACGCATATAAAAGGCCAATGTGAAACGTTTTTTAACTTTTAAAAATAATACTAATATTGTCTATTTATAGGCTTTCAACTAAATCGTGATAAATTAAGTATTTTGCCTTAAAACAGGCACAAAATTTTTTTTTTGTTTCTAAATGTGAAAACAGGTTTTGGGTTTCTTATAAATCCAACGCCCACTTTCTTTCTACAAGCTTTTAATTTAAAAAATTAAATACCTTACTCTAATCTAGGCATACCATGTTTTATTGAATTGCAATATTTCTTCGGTGACTTCTTCTCAGCCGTCTTCTGGCGAAAACTCTGAGTGTAAATCAAATTGCCATGAAAAGTTACTCGAGAATCTGTCGACATTAAATTGTAGTCTCAGTAAATCATGGGTAAAAGTATCACACACAATAAATCCGCTTGGAAGTTTACGAAAAATAATAGCATTTCCTAGCACTCCATACCCCAAGGTACAATTAAAGCACTAAAATAAACAAGTTGAGTGGGAGTAGAGAATTAAGAGTCTCTAAAGATAAAGCGGGTATTGCCTCAGAAACTCAAATTTCTACTGACCTCTGCATCCTCTTAAGCCACAGTTTGTGGCCCAGGTTTTCATTATAAAACTGATAAAAAGAGAATTAATTTGAACTATAATAACAATCAAAAACTATAATAATCGCTTCAGCACTATTTCATTCTTAACTAGTTTTCTGAAATGTTTATAAATTTTCGTTTAATTTTTTTACTTATTTGCCATCATTTTTCTAAACCCATGTATCGTTTCCCTGCTATGCCCTTAAAAATATGCTACAATATGTTCCCTTTTTGCTACAATTTAACGGTTTTTTTTTCCCATTTCTTTTCCTGTTTTGCTAACATTTTCATTTCTTTCTTTTTTCTCGTTACGAGTTTAAATTGTTATATTCCCTTTTGTGGCGTCCTCGTTTTCTATTTTGTTTTTTCCGTTTCTAATGCACTTTTTTATGTCGTTAAATGTTGCTTAAACTATATTTCAAAGTTTTATCTAAATATTTGCTTTTGAAACAAAGCAGCCAATTGTAATATTAACACATATTTTGCTATATTTGCATATGTGGTGGTAGAATAAAACACAACATCTAAAATGGCTCTTCCCTGAGGGCTTCTATGTAAAACAATAACAAAAAAAAGTGAAGTATTGAGGGAAAGAGAGCAATACAAAAAGAGTGAACTACTGCTACTAACGTGGCAAATAGAAAAAATAAAATGCAAAAATCCATATAAAAATTTTGAAAACAATTTTTCTAAAAAGCAAGTATGTTTGTTAAGCATACTGCAAGGGTTGAGCGAAAAAAATAGAAAATAAAACTAAAATTCCGAATAAATATGGATAAGTTAGAATTTGCAAAAGAACAAGAAAAAAATTGAGGTCTACTTTTAAGGTCACAGTTTATTTTGTAACCAAAAAAAGTTTTGCTAAAAACTGAAGCATATTTGAAGGCTAGAAGACAGGTTAACTATTGAAATCTGCAATCAGAAAACATGAAATTGTCTAGACCGTCACATGCAAGTTCACTCGGCGGCCCATTGTGTTACCCAGCATGGATTTATTACCAGCCGTAGGCCTAATGGCCAAATGATCTCCCATCTAGCCTAATCAACACTAACTTCAGGTACAAAAAGTCTTGAATTTGCAACGATCTTAGCCAGATTTTTAGCCTTTTTCAGTAAGTTAGTTCTGTATCAACAAGCGTCTTCACCATGTCCATCTCGGCCGACGACAGCTTAACATTCCATATAACTTCCAGTCTAGAGTTGTATCTGCGATATTGTAAGTCAGATACACAATCTCAGCCCAACTGATCTCTAGGGCAATGGTGTACAGATAAATGTTATTAGAACGCTTGTGTGGTTTTTGTCTCATTGGCATTGTTAATTTTAAAACCATATTGTTCCAGTCTGTTTAACTTAAGGGCTTTAATTGATAAATAGTCCTGATCCCCTTTAAAATTTTTTTTTGTTTACAGCGACACAGTTCAATGTTCACCACTATCTGGGGTATTTGATTCATTCGATTGATTGACAGGAGTCAGCTGAGACTTCCACTCTTAGTAGGCAGATTATGTTGTCGCTGAGCAATCTCTAAAATCGTTTGAAGCCTTTATTACTTAAAATTTGTAGTAAAACTTGTAAATCTTTTTATTTGAAGTAAAATCTTATAATTAACAAACATTAAAGATTACTTTTAAGATGTCATTTTGAGCCTTTAAACCTACAGCATATTTTTAGGCTCCGGTATTAACAAAAGAGCAATTTGCATGGAACTAAGGTGTCTTACTTAAAATTTTTATTTGAAATCAAATTACTTTCAAGATGTTTACAATTATGAAGCCTACTTTTTTGCGTTTAACGTTTATATAAACCATATTTTATGATTTATTATTATTCTTCCTAACCGAAGTAATTTGAGGCCTACTTTTAGACTAAGAGAATTTGATAATTTCATTATTTTTTTAAAGAAATTTTCAATTAAAAACAATATCTTGTACACTTAAAGCCTCTTTTTATTGCAGCTTTTTAAACAATACAAACAAATTTAAAGCCTTCTTTCAAGCTCTGGTATATTTTTCTTTTTACTCTTTTACAATAACCCATATTTCTGAAGTTGACTTCATTAATTATTTCTGATCATTTGTATTCCTTTTTCTTTTTCATTTCTTTTTTTTTTCTTCGTTTTCATCGCCCCAAAAATAAAGTAACAAAGAAAATCTTATATTTTCTTTTATGTTTTTCAATTTTCTGCAGTAAACTTTTTTCTTGCTCATATTGCCATTGTTGTTGTTATTTCTGTATACACAATACTGTGCATATTATGCGCATAATTTATCAAGTGTGACACATATGCTGGATACTCTTCATTTGCTATGAAAGAAAGAAAAAAAAAAGAATGCAAAGAAGACTTTATGATTTTTCGTATTTTTTTTCATACTTTTGTTGCAAGAAATTGATTTTTATTTTCGGAAAGTTTCTGTCGTTACTTCGTTTTTGCGTAGCATACAGAAAGGAGACAAAATTAAAGCATACTTTCTGGGTAAGCAATCATAAATTCAAAAATCAATGTGAAGAAAACAAGCAAAAACCAGAGGCAAAAGAATTTTTAAATCAAACAAGAAAGAGTAGGGAAAAGTTATATATTTAATATAAAAAAATATACTTTTAGGCTATTTTGAAAAATATTATTTTTGTAATTTAAATACAAACATGTACTTTACTTTCTCCTCTCCCTGCCTGTATTAAAACATTAATTTATTTTAATACAAATAAAAATCTTTCTTTCCCTTTCTCAACCATCTATCATAATTTCCTATTAAGTTATTAAAAAAAATAAAATCCTTTAAAGAAAATTATAAGCCCCTAAAGTATGCATCATATTCTGTTTTATTTTATGATTATAGCTGTGCAGCTATTATTTTCTAAAACTTAAGATGCATATATGCATTAGTTAACTTTCTTTAAGTGCAATTTTTCTTTCTTTC
This sequence comes from Sarcophaga variegata, assembly GCA_932273835.1. Classification (NCBI taxonomy): domain Eukaryota; kingdom Metazoa; phylum Arthropoda; class Insecta; order Diptera; family Sarcophagidae; genus Sarcophaga; species Sarcophaga variegata. The sequence continues at coordinate 12,634,952 of OW026362.1, forward strand.
ATTTCTCAACCCTTTTGAACATATTTTCAGTCACTGAGCGAATGTGAGAGTGAGTGAGTGAACGAGTATTCCCAAAACCATTTAACTAATTGAAATGAATTTGATGTTTCAGTATATTACAAAAAGAGTAAAATATCATCTGCATGTATGTACATACATACATATATATGTACATATATATATATATATGTAACGAGGTAGGGAGGTTCCTTAAGATGTATGCAAATATTTGCTAAAGAAAATTTAAGTTTAGAAATGATATTTATTTAAGCAATATAAACAAAGCCAAAGAAAAACTCTTGCTTTCAACAATTTAAATTCTAAGGAACTTCAAAGCGAAGTTTTTTTTTTAAAGCATATGTTAAGGGCTTTAAAAGACATGAATTATTTTTTTGATCACGTGAAAACCTGTGTACTCTATTATCCAAACTAATCTTAATATTATCGAATAGAATTTCTCATGAAAATTTTAAATCATTAGAACTTAACTCTAGAACATTGGGATATCGTCGAAAATTGTATTCGTGATGAAATGGCTAGGGCCGGTATAGACCTTACAATCTCCAAATAATTACTAGGCATAAGAGATTGCTTTCGGTTTCACAAAAAAGCTAAACTTCATTGCCAGCATTAGAATACGTGGAATATTGCTAGGCCTTGTTGTCCTGTTAGGGATAAAATCAGCTGCTGTCCTTAAAGTACCCTCCATCGAATTCTTCCTGTTCTTATAGTCCACTATTCTATTGGAAGACAGACTTGTCAGTAAACTTGGTATTCCCTCAAATATCTAGTGCTAGGTCTGGGGGCCTGAGGAAGAAGAAGGGAGTACTTTTCACCACATTTATCAGTGCCCGGCTCTTGATCTGAACTCTCCCGTTTGGTCTCTCGGAAGTCAGTCAAGTTGTTTTCCTGTATAAAATGTTTGATCTCCGGATTGGATATTGATTGTGGTATTAGTCCACAATCCTTATTCTTTTGCAATCTAGTTGCAATATGGTTGCTTGAACACATAGATTTCTAGTTAAAAACATATTTCACCACAATGGATCCAAAATATTGACCTAAGTTGAAAGCTCACTTGTTTTATATGTGATGACGTCACTTAACCTACTCCAGTACATTGAAAATATTTAAAAAGGGCGCTACATTCTCCAACGCCTGAAACTATACACAACTAATAAAGTAAACAAATAGTCATGAAAAATTTATTTCCCAATTAAATTTTTATTTTCTCTGTATTATTTTAAAATATTTTTTTATTTCACTACACTTTTAAAGCAATAAATTCCATGGAAATGCAGTTATTTTAATCCTATTAAATACTGTTTAATATGATAATAAAATAATATTATTTAAAAGGTTCTGTTATTAAAAAAAAAACTTCAGTTTAAAATTACAATTATTAACGTATATGACACAAGCTTTAAACTAAAGGCTTCGGTGTACAACAATATTATTTACAAGCCTATCATTTACCACTTTTAAAAAGCATCTACAAAAATTTATTTTATTTTTAACTTTTTGTGCTTTTTCTTGTGAGCTACAAATCTATTTATCAATAAAGAACTCGTTTAGAGCAAATCCTAGCAGTAGACGAAAATCTTTGACAGTTTTTTTTTCCTAAGAAAAATACATCAAAATATAAATCACCATGACAGTCATAAAAAAAAGAAATGAAAGAACCATATATACCATACATACATTCGTATATAAAGAAATAACATACCAACTTTTCAATGCCTGAAAGTAGGCAACATTAAGGCGCAAAAAAGAACTCTATATGTATACACACACTAATGGTGGCTATAAAACAGAACACAAGTCTGCAGACAAGAGAATGGAAGAGAAGAGGAGTAAAGTGAACGACTTGTTATGGTTACTGAGATTGTTGTTGGCACGTTTCATTGAAGAGCAAGCATAAGAAAACGTGTCTTGGTATATTTTGTTTGTGTATACTTTAAGGCTGTGTTACAAAATATTGTTTTGCTTTAGCCTAATGTTATGCTATATACACATACTAGTGTTTCTCTTCTTTCTTTCGTATACAGAAAGATAAGTTTATCTTAAGTTATGCTGCATTAGACACGAGCTGGAAAACCCAGTAAAAATAAAAAAAATAGGAGCACAAGTAAAACAAGAGTAGGTAACAAACTAGTTTAGCGTAAGGTATAAAACAAACAACATTTTTACTTCATATGCCATAAGTGTAAGTGACATATGTAAAGCATACTTTTGTTTTCACGTAAATAATATCTAATACAGCATACTTTAAGGGCTAACAAAAAAATATGAAAAATATAAACTTTTATAACAAATTATAAAAAAATTAAAGCTTTAATGTTTGTTTTACGTTTTTGTGCTGAATAATAATAAATTAAAGTCTATTTTTAGACTGGTTTTTTGTTATCAAAATTATAAATGATTTTATTTGAATATTTTGACAACTGTCATTGAGTTTTTATTTCATTTTATATTTTTTCACAGAAATGCATAGAGTTTTAGTAGATTATATAGATTGCTAAGGGGTTTTATTTCTATATATGCCCCTGCAATAACAACAAACAGTGACAAATTGTTAAACATTTTAAATTCTACACCCTAAAATAAAGCAAGCAAACCTGGCCAACAAATTTGTTTGAATTTATTTTTCAAAAATATATTCCATTCCCTGATTTTTTTTATGAACATAAATTCAAATGCTATTGACATTTTATAAATTATTAGTATTTTTCCTGTAGCATACTTTTACGTTTTCATATATTATCTGCAATTTATAGAAAATATTTTTTTTGCAAAAAAAAAATAAAATAGAAAAACAGAATTTATTGTATATGTTTTTTCTCCATTTTTTTTATTATCATTCATTATAAAGTATTGAGGTCAATAGTTTATTGTTTTCAGTCTCTAGAACATGTGTAAATAATATCTTATAATAGTTTTTTTCAAAAGAATGACAATTTTTCCTTATTGTTCAATAGCAAACAACTATTAGAGAAAGGCAAAATTAGTGATTTTTTTCCTCTTTGTTTTCTAATACCGAAAAAGAAACGACAATTCTTGCATTTTATTTCCTATGTACTTAAAATCTTGGCTATATAAATCAGAATTACGTTTAGGTGCAATAAACTTATAAGTTTGTTAAAAACAAGAGTAACAATAAATCAAAAAAATATATCTAAAAATTATTGTTTTGAATAACTTTAAGTCATTTGAAACTAAAATGCATTAAATTTGCATGAAATTGTCCACATACACTACATGATAAATTTTTTCAAGATAGAGCCTGAAAGATAGGCAACAAATTTTAGATTAATTTTTACAAAACTTCTTGTATATTTTCCTAAAGAAATAATAAACTAAATAACAACAATTTAGAGTATGTCAAAATTTTATGCACATCTTAATACAGAAATACATACATGTGACTTAAAAAATCCCCAAACTATGCAAAATATTTTGATTCTCTAAAAAATATCTCCTTAAAGTATAAACATATTTTTACTTTTCAATAATATGTATTAAGTTTTATAAACATTTACCTTTTGTAAACATATTTCGTTGTGAATATTACAAAGTGTATTGACCCCTTAAAGTATGCCAATTATTTTGTTTCACTTAATGTATAAGACAGAAATAAAATAAAAAATTAAAATCATGAATTCTTTAACCTTTAATAAGAGAAATTTATTTAGAGGAAATAGATTTAAATATAAATTAAAATTTTTATTTTAAAAATGCCTAAAGCTATACATCACTCTTCTGAAGCGATGCTTTAAAGTGTAAAAATCAACAAATACTTAGGTTTTTAGGCACAAACTATTGATATTAGATTGTTTAGCCAAATGCGAAATAGTTTATATAATTTTCCTTAAAGAACTCCATATACATTTCATATGTTCCTTAAAATGTCTGACATTTCTCAACTATTCTGAAAGTTTTATAAAGGTGTGGATTTTATCCAAATAATTTTTACTTGCCCTTTTTGTCATGTTCTGGTTGATTTTTTGTCATAATTTTGCATAAAAATTCAAACAAAAGTAATGAAAAATAAATAAAAAATTAAAAGCCTAAGCAAATTATTTATTAAACAAATTTCTCTAGTTGTTCCAATTCATCTTTAATAAATTTATTTTAAATTCCTAACGATATATATCGCATATTCAATAATTAAATTTTTGCATAAGTTTTGTAAAAATTTTAATTTTTTGCCAAAAGCATGCTTTAATTAAATATTTTTTAAAGACTGAATTCAAATTTGTATAAATAATACCTTTAGTTTCCTTTTATTGCTTTAAAAATGTATTTTCTATGTCTTACTGCTATAACCAGGCCATGAAAAATGTTTTTTAACATAATTTTTATTAATCTGGCCTCAAATTCTATGGAGTATTAGACAGCAATTTAAGGTTTTCTGGTTTTTTTTCTGTTTTGTATGATACACCTACAGCAACACAAATATTCTGAATCAATTTAAAACCTGCCATGAAATCAAATTTATTTCGTTGTATAGAGAAGTGCTTATGTGAGAGAGAGAGAGGAGGGCTCTTTACTCTTGCACAAGTAAATGTGTTTGTGTTACACACAATCAAATGTAATTTCCAATTACTGCACGCACAGACAATTTATTTTCTTGACGTTAAACAACCATCTTGGCAATTTTACACACACACACATACACACACGCAAATATAACAGCACAGCTGTATATGATAAAATACAAAATATACTCACATACGCATACACTTACTCTCGAGTGGTGTGTGTATGTATGTATGTATGATTCCCAGGTGTATGGCAAATCAAAAAATCATGCCAACAGGAAACGAAAATACCAAAAAAAAATATTTTTCTATACGCAAAATATGTACCAACAACAACTACTAACAGTTTTACAACAATAATAACAGAAAAGCAGACAAAGAAAGAAAAAATGGGAACTGAATTTGAAGGCAAAACGTAAAACATAATGTTATACAATAGCAGCAGTAATAACAACAACAACGGCAACCTAAAGCAGAGAAATTATTAAAGCAACGGTTTTTCTTTCTCTTATATTTTTTTTTGTTGTTTTTCTCGTGTATTGTTCTCTAAATACACGCATAGTACGTACACCCATGCAATCACAATCAGTTAAATATTTTGTTGTAGTCCCTAAGGATAACAAAAACCCCGAAAAAAACCCAGCGAACAAGCGAGAGAGTGAGGTAACGTAAAAGTAACAAAAACAAGCCAAAAACCATTTTTGCATTTGTTGTTGTTGTTAGAATTTTTGTTTACTTTATGTTTTTGTTAAAGAGAGAGAGAGAGAGAGTGCAACATGACAATGATGATGACTCTACTCAATTGTAATCTGCAAGAATAGAGTTTTTTTTTATTCTTTTGTTGCTGCTTTCATTTTGTTGCTATAAATTGAGTTTTATTGTTGTTACAGCATACAATCAAGCAAATGTGTGTATGAGGGGAGTATTTACCATACAGATAGAGAGAGTAAATGCCATTTACAACTAAACTCTGCTATTGCATAAAGTAGTTGTTGGTAACTTTTGTGAATTCAATTTAACCACGATTTCAGAAAATGCTTGAAAAAATCAAAAAAAAAAAACACAAAAAACTTTTAAAAAAATTTCTCAAATTTCTATACACAGTTGTAATGGTAACTGAATGTGTGAGTCAGTGAGTGTTTGTGTAATATCGATTTCTCTTGGCATCTCAATTTATTATCTTTCTTTTCTTGCTGTTGTTGTTGTTGTTGTGGTTGTTGTTACCCCTTTAAGCATACTGTTCAAAATAAGTGTTAATAAGTTAAGCAAGAGTTTACGTTCTTATTTTTCACTCTTCCCCCAAATCTCTACTCTCTCTCTCTGCTCTTTAGCTCTAAATATCGCCATTTACTCTTTCCCTTTTTCTCCTATCCTTTCTCTATCACACGCTTACAATGTCTTCGTCTTCGTTTACATTGAAGATGTTGATGTTGATGCTGATGCTGATGTTGATGATGATTTTTCTTGCTGGTGGTGATGTTGATGATGAACAAATAATAAAAACAAACAAACAACAACAACAACAGCAGCATTAAAGCGTTCATCAATTTGAAAATAGAGCAAGAGAATGAGAAATGAAAGAAAGAAAGAAAGAAAGAAAGGGTATAAAAAGGGTTAATTTGGTTTATATAAATACTTCAAGATATTAAATAAATTGTTAAGAAATTTTCATATACAAAAGGGAAGGGGGAAATGAGAAACCTTAGAAGTAAAAGAGAAACTTAAAGGGAGAATAAAATTTTTAATTTTGGTAATAAATTTATATGTCTTAAGACCAAAAAGTGTCTAAGAAATTGAACATTTTAAATTGTAGAAATTTTTTAAAATAAATAGCATCTGAAAGTATGCTACATTTTAATTCATGTTAACGTTAAAAAGATTTTCGAAATATTTTAAGACAAAATATCACTTTCTTTGCATTTATTTGAGGTAAATTCGCTCAAATAATTAAGATTCATATTGCCAAACACAGGACTAAAGATATGAAACCCATAAAGTATGCTACACTTTATTTTTATTGTTCAAAGTAAGTCAATATTTCGCAATTTCCAATATTAGCAATAGTTAATCCAATATATTTACAAAACAAAACCATTGAGAATGAGCACCAGCTTAATTTCTTCTTAAACACGGCTCAACAGCATAAATTTTGTTAACTAAGCAATGTTAACACCACTTTCGTATCCTATTTCTATACACAAAATCTTTAAATCATTTTCATAATTTATCTCTCTCTGGTAATTTATTTGTTCGAAAAATTTGCCTTAACGCCTAAAAGCATAATTACACAAAAATATTCAATTAAGTTTTAGCACTCTCTCTCTCTCTCTCTGCCCCTTTCTACCACCACAATCAATGAATGCTATGCGAAAACCATTACAGGCTCGCATAACAGTTCCGAAAAGGTTCTCATTCGTTTATAAAATTACTACATTTAAATGAATTTTACGAAATATTCTGTCAAATTCTTTACGATTATTGCATACTCTCCAACAATATTTCTCGAAGGCCCTAATACTAGCGCAAATAGGCAAAACAAGCAGAAATACTCTTAACGCCTGAAATTTAATTATAAAGTTCTCTGCACAGTCAAATGGTGATAATCAAAAATGTCTATAGACGCCAAGAAATACAAGGTTAAAGCATACTTTTAGGCAACAAAATTGTTTGTTATTTCATAAGAACAAAAAATATTAAAATGAGGAAGAAAACTTGGTAAAATAGAATGAAATAAATGTAGAAATATTACAAAAAGAAATTTATGAAGTCTACATTTAGGCTTGAAAATAAGAACGATGAAATTCTTAATAACTTTCGTATTCTAAATGAAAAATTTTTCACACAAGGCTTGCACTGGATTATCTGTAGTTTTTGATTAGTTTTATTTTATTTTTGTAAATCTTAAATAAAAATATTGCGCCTAAAAGTATGTATAGCACGCGTCTGGAAAAAGTAAACCAATAAAAATCGGCGTTGTGGTGTCTCATTAATTTTCTCAGACATGTTATAACTGATGGCAGATTCTGTGAATCCGTGTGCCTTCTCCCACAGCCAAATCTGCAATTACACGCCTCCATAATCAATTACAATCAGTTTGCTAAACTTGGCTGTTACATTGCTAACTTGGGTCTTGTATACAGCCGTATTCCGAGATAATTTGAGTAGCTCTTTCTGAATATAAATAAAAAAAATAATGTTAACTTTTACCAGTGACCAGTTATTATCAGCTCCAGTCAATGTGATTGTAATCACATGTTTTTGCGTAGCATTACTTGGTTCAGTCTACTTTCTGAATCTACTATGGTCCTGGCTGCAGTACATTTGATTATTTTAGTCTGTTTAAATTGTCAAGCTCCCAATATAACATCAACGACAGTGTTCAGTGCTCTTAGTATGGATAATAATAATATTTACATATGCACCATATACATATCCAATCAATTTATCAATTGTTGATTTTTCATTTTTATTACATCCTTAAAGTAGGCTTTGCATTTTCTTCCTTTGCATTATGTCTTAACATATTCTGCACTTTTATTTTTATACCCCATAAAACTTAAATTTAATATTTTAATTTTCTAAACAAATAATTGAATTTTATGAATATTTTTTTCCCCATTTTTGGCAACACAACACCCTCTACACAAAATAATTTATTTGCCTTTAAGTTATGGCCATAAAACATTTATAGTGAATGGTGTCTGGCCCGTTTACCCCTTTTTTATTTTGGAAGAAAGGCCATAGAATTTTTTCGTAAATAAATATTAAGATAAAATATATGTATGTATGCTTTTTTGTTGTTGTTAAACAATAAATTTTAATAAAATTTGTTAGAGAAAACAGTTTTTTTCCAATTTATTTTTAAACAAAAACCAAAATGAAAAATTCTTTTTTCTCTCTTTTTTTACTGCAATTTATAGTTTGAAAATAAAAGAGAATATTTTTAGGCTTTTAAAAATACAAAAAAATAGAAAAAATTTCTATTAAATTTCGAATACATTTTCTAGGACAAAATGCAAAATATTGCCAACCTTCTGGCATGTAAAATATGAATGAAAAAATTATGAAAACACATCTCAAAGTATAAGTTGTGTTAATTACAATTTTGTTTTAATAAATATAGAAATTAGAAATCAAATATATTTTTTTATATATTTTCCTAAATAAATCATTACAGAAGAATTTGTATTGAAATCATTAAATTCTCTTTTTGAAATTCTTGAAGATTTTCCGCACTCTTAAGCCAAATCATAAAAAATGCTTCATATGTTATGTAAACCCCTTACTTTTCTTTCAAATTTATTCATTTATTAACAAAAACAACAAATAATATTCTGAAAAACTTGTTATGAAAAGCCATAAAAAATATACAAAAAATGTGTTTGGCCTTAAACTATGCTCTGAAATTTAATCATAAACATGTGTACATATGTTTATTGTATATGTATGTGTCTATAGACTATTGTAGATTGTAAGACTATTAAGAATTTTTTTCTTTGGAAAATATTTTGCCACATACACAAAGGCGTTTAAAATAAATTTTGTAAAACACTCTGTTTAGGCAATATTTAGAGAACAATTTTAAGGCAAATTCTTATTGGCCAAAGTGAATTTGAGTAAAGCAATAATAAGAGGAATTTAATAAATAAACAACAACAAGCATCTTTTATTTTTTTGTGTAAATTTATAAACTATAAATTTTCTTTTAAATTTCTTTCAATTTAAAGGCATACTCTCAGGTTGACTCTTAAAAAAATATCTTGAAAATGTAGTTTTTTTTTATTATTTTCAAGAAATGTGAGCTTATCTTTAGGCTCTCAAAAAAAGTGTTCGTATATCTGAATGTCAAATGGTGATACCCGAACTTAAAAAAAATTTAAATCCGAAGTGAAATTGAAATGAACTGAAATGATAGATCCAGATCTCCATATTCTCTCAAATAGCACGATCGATAATGTAAAATTTTTATTTAAGTATAGTACTGCAGATAGAACATTACATGGATAGGACCCTACATCGTCGATCGTGCACTCATCTAATATTATTAGGATAGGAATTCACTAGTAATCTAGTGAAGATTCACAATCATAACAATTGCTCGAAAGCTTAACATTTCCCATCCATTAGGGACCACATTTTATTCAGGTAGTAAGTCGCTGATTATCAGTATTAGAGAAGCCATTTAATCCGACAATATTCTATCATTTTACTTCTGACAATTGTGTGTAGGACAGTTCTGTGTGTCCTTTCCTTCTCCGAATCGCAATATTTACACGATATTAGTGAGCTTTGAAAGGCACTTTAATGCATATCCAAGTATAATAGTATATTTGCTGGAAATACTCTACCATAATCTATCTGAAAGACAATGCAGTAAACTTGGAAGTCTCATATCCAAGCCTGAATATACATGTCACAATCCATTTATCCATGCATATGGATAGTTAGAGATTAAAACGAACTAAACTTCATTTGGCTTATAAGCAACGCCTATTTCTATAACTTTTTTACCACCATAACCAATAGACAAACCCCATTTTCACGGAGGATGTTGGTTACAGGCAAAGACAAATATGACCCTATCATTCTAGGACCTATTGCATCCATAAGATAGGGAAAATGCTTTATATTTATAACCAACCTATCATCATTATATGAGAGGAAAGAAATAAAAGAGTCGATATTTAACAGGCTGTCTGGACTAAAAAAAAAATTATATTAGAGAGCCCCCATATACTGTCAGTGCGCACCATATACTATTTCTAAGACCTTTTTAATTTAATAAAATACAGTGTATCATCAGATTTGGTCCTCAAAATATGCCGTAGTGTTGTAATTTATTTAATGGAAAATTTAATTTAAAAGAAATAATTGTTTAACATAAAAAATTTCCAAAAAATAAATCTGAATTTAACATTTTAAAAAATTAAAGAATTTTTATTTTATTAAACACAAAATATTTCATTACACATACATATGTACATACAAGTAATTCTTTAAAGCCTAAAAGCATGTCTTTTTTTCTAAGAACCATAATAATAGAAGATTTTTTACTGTCCTCATATAATATGTATGTATATGTGCGTATACTTATAAATGTATGTGTATGTTATTAAATATTCATGATAAACTTTCCTTATATTCATAAATTCTTGATGATATTTCTCTTCAAAATAATTTCTCTCTTTTGAAAATCCTTGTGTCCTTAAAAACTTTTTAAATTAACTTTGTCACTTTGGCAAATCAAGTTTTTTTTTCATTTCTTTTCTTTGTTAATAAATATTTAAATATTATCAATAAAAATCAATTATTGATGAAAGATTAAATTTTTTTTTTTTTTTTTTTGGAAAATTCTATAGTGTAAAAATAAATATCAAGTCAAAGTGTTTATGTATGTATGTACATATATACATAAACACATACGTTTGATGATATTAAAATAACATTTTGCAATAAAATTAACACATTATTGAATATAAATGAAAATAAATAAATACAATAATAAAATACAATATAAACTTAAACTTGCTTAACTCTCAATCTACCATAACACTCTCTCCCTCTTATTATTTTACTTCTCTCTCGCCCTGTCTCATTGTTTTCTTTTTCTTCTTTTTTGTTTGTTATTTTGTAATTTTTACTCTGTTATTTGGTTATATTTGAAAAAGTTGGTAAATAAATTTACAATAAATTTATGGATAATATTTATATGACTGTTTTATATATGTAAACATACGCACACAGAGACTTATGTAAACAACATACATTTGCATATGCACCTATATTTGCTTGTATTTAAAATAATTAAATAAAAAATAACAAATTTTTAATGTAAAAATATTTTACATGCATTGTGACAATAAACAAAAAATAAATGTTTATATTGTATTATAAACACATATCCATACGTGTGCCTATGTGTTTACACATGTACTACAAACTCACCCATACGCATACACATACACACGCCTATACGCATACTACATACCAACTTATATAATGCAAATATAAAATAATAACAAACAAACAAACCAACAATGTATACACATGTGTACATGTGTATACAATATTCATCAAAAATTCATCATCATCGACAATAATATTTGACAGGAAAATAGTAGAAAATAAAATCAATACACATACATATGTACATACACATGTAAACACAAACAGTAAAAACTTAAAACAACAGACAGTATAATAGAATAACAACATCTCATGTATCGTTTTATTTCATTTCCTGTCTATACAGTTATATTCTCTCTCTGTTTTAAAGACTTTCTACTGTTATTACGCTCATCTGCATATATGTATGTATGTATACACACACTTATATTTAACTGTTTTAGTTATATGGTGTGTATGTGTGTGTGTGTGTGTGTGTTTATTTAGAATGACATTTATTGTCATCATTTTCCAAGTATATGCTCTAGTAAAAAGTCAATATGTATTTTGTTATTGTTTGTTATTAATAGAGAAAGAAGCAGAAGTAGAATAGAAAAAGAAAAAACACAAACAAAATAAAAGGTCCAGTTGCCAAATTGTCATTTGAATTGTAGCAAAAATCATCGAATACAATTGAAGAATAAGTATTAAAATGTTTGGCAATCAAATGATTTAAGAAATATTCAAGTAATTCATTTGAAAATAAAACTTAAAAGTAAAAAATAAATGTAACAAAAAATAAATAAAATAAAATGATATAAAATAAGAAAATAATTTTAATAAATAAAATGAAATAGAAATATTAAATAAAACATATATGAAATTAAACTAAAGTAAATAATATAAATAAAAAATGTAATAAAATAGTTAAAATAAATAAATAAATACAAAATAAATTTCACAAAAAATAAATAAACTACAAATTAAATAAAAATAATAATAAAATATTTTATAAAAATAAACTAAATAATTCAAATAAAATAAAATAATTAAAGTAAACAGACAAAAAATTAAATTTATTTAAATTAAACCAAATAATAAATATTATAAAATAATTAAAATAAATGATTAAAAAATAAATCATCGAATACAATTGAAGAATGAGTTTAAAAATATTTGGCAATTCAATAATTTAAGAAATAATTCAAGTAATTCATTTGAAAATAAAACTTAGAAGTAAAAAAAATAAATATAAAATAAATGTAACAATAAATAAATAAAATAAAATGATATAAAATAAGAAAATAATTTTAATAATTTTAATAATTAAAATAAAATAGAAATATTAAATAAAACATACATGAAATTAAACTAAATACATATAATAAATAATATAAATAAAAAATGTAATAAAATAGTTAAAATAAATAAATAAATACAAAATAAATTTCACAAAAAATAAATAAAATACAAATTAAATATAAAAATAATAAAATAAATTATACAAATAAAATAAATAATACAAATATAATAAAATAATTAAAGTAAACAGATGAAAAATTAGATTTAATAAAATTAAATCAAATTGACTTAAATTAAGTAATATAAACATAATAAAAAAGTAATATAAACATTAAAAAATAAGTAATAAATAAATTAATTAATAATAAATTAAATTAAATAACTAAAACGCATAAAATAAATAATACAAATATAAAAAAATAAAATAATTGAAATAAACAAAAAAATTTAATAAATAAAAAAGAAATAAATAAATTAAATAGAATTAAATTTAAAAAAATAAACTAAATAAAATAATAAAAATAAAAAGCCTTTGTATAAAAAGTAATTACATAAATAATTTAAAAAATAAACAATTGAAAAATTAATTTAGATTAAGTAATATAAACAAAATAAAATAATTAAAATAAATTATTAAAAAATAAATAATAGATAAATAAATTTATTAATAATAAATTAAATAAAAAAATAACTAAAGCGCATAAAATAAATAACACAAATATAATAAAATAAAATATTTAAAATAAACAAACAAAAAAATTTAATAAATAAAAAAGAAATAAATAAATTAAATAGAATTAAATAAAAAAAATAAACTAAATAAAATAATTAAAATAAAAAACCTGTATATAAAAAGTAGTTAAATAAATAAAATAAGAAAAAAATAACTAAAAACTGAACTAATTAAAATAAATACTTAAAAAAAATTAAATAAATAAATAAAATAAAATAATCCATAAATAATAAAAATATGATAAAACAATTTAAATAAAATAGATTAATTACAAAAGGGACCTACAGTTTGATAGTCGATTCCGAACGACAGACTTTTGAGTAAAACATTTCATGGCAATTTTATTTACTCTCAGAGTTTTTGCCAGAAACCTGCTGAGGGGAAGTCGTCGGAGAAATATTTTTTATATTTCATTTTGTTGCAGATGTCTGACCGTGGCCTCACGTCTAATAAGTTAACACATTGTCTACTAGCCTTTATAACTCTTTAATTAAGATTGCGGTTACGCTTTTCTCACACCAGCCATGCCATGTTGAGTGCATTTTTAACCATGAGTAGCAACAAACTCAGTAATTTCGAGTTGCCGGTCACCGTAGTCTATTGTAAGGTATTGTTTTGTCTTATTAGACGAAAGAGCCAGAGAGTTAAACGCGAGCTCAGGCATCTGAAACAAAGCGAAATATGAAAAAATATTTCTTTTGGACACATTCGCTCAGCAAAAATTCTAAGAGTAAATAAAATTCCTTTTAAAAAATTCCTAAATCTGTTGTTAACTGCAGCACGGGTGTTGTAAGCATGGCAGGTTGTTATCCTGGCTAAAGGCTTGTATTGATAAATTCGAATTGCCAACTTGTCAATTGCCTTGTTTTGAATTTTGCAAAAAAAAGTTATAAATTGAATACATATAAATGTGAAGACGTGTAATTGATTAATTATTAAAATGTAAGAAATTTTCCCAGAAATATTGAAAATTTAACTAAATTTTCTATTTGTCTCTTGTATCGTTTTGATGATAAATGAAATATTTTATGGAAATATTTGAGTAATTTGTTTTTTGTGGCATATTATTAAATCTATGTATATTGTATTCTCTATAATATTTTAACATATTTAAATATGTAAAATACCATTTAGACAGAAAAATTTCATAAAATTATCATTTAACTTTGGTATTGTTTTTACTTTTTTTATACCTTTTTCTTTTGAAATGGAAAATAAATTTAATGCTAATTATGAATAATATGCTGCTGCCTGCTACTACGCTTACCAATTACAAATTGTGAGCAACAGCAATATAGCAACAGCAGCAAATAAATTTTGAATTTAACAAAATAATCACATTGCACACGTTTGCATTTTAATGTTGTAATTTCGAACACAAAATGTCTCAAAGAACGTGATCATTTCATAAATTTATAATTTATGACAATGAGAGAAGAAACCCCATCTTTATTACTTCTGAAAGATGCCACACACATACTACATATTTTACTAGGTACAGACTTTGTTTTCAACTTGGCTAAAGAGATAATGGCAAGCAGAGAGTGAGAGAAGAGTAAGAGGCTTCAGAATGAAAATTCTTAAGATTTATGGTTGATGCAATAATTATATAAAATCGTTTAAAAAAAACATGTACAAATTATCGTTCAACACAATAAACGATTTAAAATTAAATGTATTTCGCTTTAAAACAAATTTACTTAAAATCTTAGCAGCTAAGCTAAGGCTTTTGCTATTGCTATGACCACAATTTCTTTTAAAAACAAGTCTTTATTTTTCATTGTTTTTTAATTCTTCCTTCTCGCAACAACAGATAAAAAGGTTCTGTTTATACTTGTTAACCCTTTTCAGATGTTTTTATTATGTAAAGTATTAAGAAACTTAAATAAACTTTGATCTGATGAAGCCTTTTCAATCTCAACAGCCAGCCAGAAAATGTTAAGCATGAATTACTGTCAATGCTATTGCCAACAATTATAAGACAATAACGACAAAGCAACCAGTAAATCTAGGATGAAAATAAATATTTGAGAAAATGATAATCATTGTAATGATTGTTACCAAAAACAAAAAAAACAAAAAGAAAAACAAACACCTTTTGTTTGACAAAAAACAAAGAATAACAGAAAAACAAAAATACTTCAAAACACAATAGAGTTGACAATTCAAGGATAGCAGAATAGAAACTCATTTACATGCTGCATGAAATAGTATCTGAAATTAAAATTAAAATTGCTAGTATTTTCATGAAATACTAAATAAATAATATTTACGCCTTCTATCTTCAATAAAGTGCAGACCTCTACAGAAATCCAATCATTCAAGAAGTTTCAGGTGAACTGGACGCTGTATGTATGGATGTTCTGTATTCGAACAATGTACAGGTTTAGGGATAAGTAGTGTGATGAGAGCCTCATCTAGAAAAACAGTCTTCATGCAACCGATTGAGATACAGGTTCGATATGAGGCGGCACTGGCAATCTATCGCACCGCGGTACTCATTTAACTTGGTGTTATCCAACGGCTGAATAAAGGCAAGTTATGTGCGCAGATAAGCGGCCTTACGCTTTTACCTGATACACATGCAGGGCATCCGGTGGTGGAGCTTTCATAAGCTCGAGTTCGAGACATAACTCATCTCACACCATTTGGAAGAAGATAACAAGTTTGTACAAAATACAAATTTTCTACAGAAATTATAGTTGGTACCCTAACTGTGAGCGCACAATAGACTTCTTGATGGCTTCAGTGTGCGCCGACAGGCATTAGACCTTTGGTTTGTCTCCTCTGCCCACAAACCATACATACATACATAATTGGCCATTACAACCCTTCAGTCAGGATTACGGCCTAGCTTCTCACACCATTCATGTTGTGTGTGTTAATTTTATACATGAGTGGCAGGACCTACAGTTTAAAGTCGATTCCGAACGACAGATTTTTGAGAAGCTTTTCATGGCAATTTTATATCTCTTTATCTCTCAGAGTTTTTGCCCGAAATCTACTGAGAGGAAGTCGCCGAAGAAATATTATTTCATATTTCGTTTTGATGTCTGACCTGGGTTTTGAACCTTGGCCTTACGTCTAATAAGGCAACACACTACCTACTAGACTACGGCGACTTCTGCTTCAAACTACCATTATTATTATTGTCGGCCTGAAGAGCTTTTAAAGTATTTTGACCATACGAACTGTATTTAGGATGCTGCTCACTCTGTCAACAACCATAATTGCCTGTTCAGCTCTTGATACGCACCTAAATTTTGCATTCTAGATGTATTAATGCGTCACAGATTCCAAATAGGCGTTCTTATGATTCATTCTCATCATAGAATCTACATATTGAGTCCGGAAGAATTCTCATTCTGAAAAAGTTTACTTTTAGTCAACAGTGCCCTATCAAAAGACCGGTTGATAACCGCGATTTATTCCTCGATAGCCTGATGCATGACTCAAATATCCTCCTATTGTAATTTCCCGGCAAAAGTTTAGATTGCCTTAAACATATTGAGCTCTTCTTTCATTTGGTTGTGGAGTATACTTTTTCAGATATCTGCTTGGCAACTCGACTGCATTAATTTTTGTTTTAAAATACTTGCAATTCGCCTCTTTATTTTATATTAAAATTTACATTTTATAAATACTATTTGGCAACACTTATTTCATTTAGTTTAACGCATCTTTAAATGAAAATACTCTTCAATGACAACCCTGTCTCTCTCTCTCTCTCTTATTTAATTTCATTAAAACAAGTTGCCATATCCATCCTCTCGTCTTTTTGTATTGCAGTTTCTAAGGGATTTTAATTTATTGTCTAGTCGTGGTCGTTTCTGTTCGTTTGTCTATGCATTTTGTGCCAGCAAAAATAATGGATTAAAAAATAATCTAAGCAACTAAACGGTTTATAAAAAACAATTTTAAAAATAAGAAAAAAAAATTCACTTCTATTGTTGTAAACAATAGGCTGGTTGCACAAAAGCCGATTGTTTGTTGAAAAAAAAAATAAAAGAAAAATATTTAAAAAAAAATTGCGAAACTTCAATAAAGTCCAGTTCAGTCCAGCGTATATAATTTCTATAAATCGTTAATACAAATATTGAAATGACAACGACAACAACAACAGCAACAACCGCAACAAAAAAAACTAGATGGCATTTTTACACTCCAATGAAAAATAACAATATCACGGGAATTTTAGAAAAGAGAAAAGAGATTTTTTTATAAACATGAAATAATTAATTGGAAAGGCTTAAAAAGGATTTGTATTTTTAAATTAAAGAAAAATTTAACTTTAAAAAACGTTTAGGGATATTAAATTTTAATGCTTAGTTCCGCAGGGCCAGAGTTTCACATACTGATAGTGCGGCTAAAGAGCGAATTCTCTCTATATTGCATTGTATGATCCACTGGCCACTCAACCATGAATATGCTCGTCATGACAGATGCGTAAACGTACCCAATTTTTGGAAATAATTTCCTTTATTTCCGTTGATCACTGTCCTTTTCAGTAGCGATAAAACAATGACTGCGTACGAATGTGCTTCTATGTGAATCAATAGAGTTGGATGTCACGTTGTTGCTAATAAGCACCTACAATGATGTGAAAAATAATAAGGACAGTACCCACCCAAACTTACATTACATTTAAAACCGAATAAAAACTCGAAAATTCTTTCTTGTTTAAACGACTTATTTTTTCTTAAACGGTAGAAAAAACATTAAAAACAAAATGTTTGCTATTCCTATAATATATTTTGATTTTTTTGTGATTTTGTATGAATGCATGTAGTTTAAGGTGTGAAAAAAATAAGGACACTTCATGAAATCTTAAAGCTATAACTAACCTAAGTAAAACTAAAATATATTTATATTGTTGCATGAAGCCTTAGTGCCACATTAGAACTTTGTTGCGGCTCCTTTGTTAATCCAGGACAGCAGCACAACTTCTAGGCATAGAGTCGACCAAATTTTTTCAAACATGCAGGGGTATTGAGTTCCAAGCATCCTGTATAACATCCCAAAGCTCGTCGCAATTTGTTAGAAACTTTCTCCTGATTGCCCTTTTAACTTCGTTCCACAAATTTTCTATTGGGTTCAAATCGGGGGATTGTGCTGGCCATTCTAAAACATAAATTTTTTTGTCCTGGAACCACTTCTTTGTGTACTTTGCCGATGCTTTGGGTCATTGTCCTGCTGGAAGACCCATTTGGGCGGCATATATTCTTAGGCATACGGCAGCATTGTAGTTTTCAAAATTTCGGTGTAATCAGCCGATTTCATTACATTCTGGATACGATATAGAGGACCCACACCATAATAAAAGAATGACACCCATACCATGATGCTACCACCACCCTGTTTTACCGTCTGTTTTACTGTGAGAATCCTTAAAGTGCAAGGAGATCAGATGTTGTGAAGTATTTCTTGCACTGTTTTAAGGAAAGTTTTAAGGTACTTGATTGTTTCTTTAGGCACTCCAATAATATGCTGATTCTAGCAAACATTCATCTTTCTCTGTTTAACGCCAACCGGCCACAAGCAAAATGAGCCTTACGAGTACTATACCGTCTGGCCCTGATTTCAGACAAGCGTTACAAATTGTTATTTTTATAAATTACAGGATAGTTCCACTTACTTACTTGTAAGCGATTTATGTGGGCAAAGACAACTCTACCTTTTTCCAAGCGATTTTCGTTAACAGTCAGCATTTCGCAGATGTCGTCCACAATGCCATCAAAATATTCAAATCTCCTGGTTTGGTTGCTATTGATGAACAGTGCGCCAGAGCTGTATTATGCTGTTATTCGTCTTTAGCCCTAGTTTTAAGAGTACATATCTAAGATTCAATGCTTGTGCTTACATATCTTGATATCTACTGTCAACATATACTAGTTCTTTGACTTACTCTTCAAGTCCAAGAATCCAAATATAATAGAAATGTTGCGATGGAAGTGTTTATAGCGTACTTCATGATGGCCAGATAAGCGATCTAATCTCCCTACTTAGTGATGTAAAGCAAGGATGTTATTTATCATTACGCTGGACCTTGTTTTCACAAATTGTGTATATCATGCATGAAGTCGCCGTAGTCTAGTAGGTAGTGTGTTTGGCTTAATGGACGTGAGACCACTGTTCACGGTCTGATCTGGGGACCTCCTGATAAAAAAAAATTGCCATGAAAAGTTTCTCAAAAAAAGCTGTCATTCGGAATCGACTTAAGCTGTAGGTCCCGCCACTCTTAATTAAAATTAACACACACAACAGTGGTGTGAGAAGCTAGTTCGTAGTCCTGACTGAAAGGTTGTAATGACTAGTTAAATATGTATGTATGTACACTCAGCCACAAAAGTATACATACGGATAACAAATTTCAGAAATTCTTTAACTAATCCGTTTTCATTAAAAATCTTTATAATTGTCTGACAACTTTCCTCGATTTTAAGACGATCTTTTGCATTGGTTCAGGAATTTGTAAAATTTGTAAATCGGATGCATACCTTTGTGGGCCTGTGCAGGGCCACAATTCAGTTCAATTTCAGAAATTTTTTAACCAATGCAAAAGACCATCTTAACATCAAGGAAACTATAAAGATTTTCAACGAAAACGGATTAGTTAAAAAATTTCTGAAATTTTTTAATCGTATGTATAATTTAGTAACTGTGTGTACATATGTAGACATTATATACCTTTGCGTTTTATGATTATTACTTGTGAAATAAATTCCCTTACAGCAGAGGTGTTGACATTTCAATTCTAATTAGAATCCATAGGCCAAAAAAAATCTTTTAAGGTAATTATAGTTTAAAGAAAAGCAAAAGAAATGTACATACATATATGTACGTACAGAAAATAGTGAGTTGTCAAGGGGGTGTTTTTGCCTAGAACCTTGTGATGTTTCTATCGTAATTAATGTAAAGCCAAACTAGGCTATATTTTGAGCGGAAATAAAAGAAATCCTTACAAATCTTTTGTAAAACTTTTAAGGCTTTATTAAGGAGGTCATTGGATTTTATTTCTTTTTTTTTTCTATTTTTTTGTTGTTTTATTTTGTATTAGAGACGACCCCTTTTCATAGCAAATATATTGCGTGCATTTAGAGATTACAAATAATAGAAATTCATTTGACAATTCCAAGTACATATTCAAACGTATGAATTTTTTTTTTTTTTTTTGTGGATTGCATGACAATTCGTATTTGTTAGGAAATCGCAACAAAACTAGCAACAAAAAAAAAAGAATAGAAAATAGCTTAGATTTAATATAATGAGTTTAGCGTCACCTTACTAAAAGTCATTTGTAGTACAAGTATTTGCGTTGATTTTTTTTTTTTTTTTTTAATTTTTAGACAAACAGAACGAGGGCGTTTACATAATATTATAACCTCTGACGAACGTTTTATATTTGTTTTGTAATTTTATTTTTAAAAACAAAATAATATAATTTTTCTTTTATTGTTATTATTAGAGTTTTGCAAGGAAGAACGAAAAAAAATTAAAATTAAATGACCTTTGCATGATTTCCGCAGAAATTTGCTTTCAAAGAATTTTCTTTTTTTTTTTCCACAAATTTCTTGGTTAATTGTTGGCAAATGTTAACAATTCATTATACCACTCTCTACCCAGTGTTTAGAAAGGAAGAAACATAAAGGAGTTATTAAAAGTTGTAAAATATAGTTTTAGTTGGCTTTAATTACAGTTAAATTATAAATAAAAATGGAGGCTAAAAAAATGGTATACATTTAGCACAGTAGCACGCAATTTTATTATAAATAAATATGCAAAAGCGTAAAAATGCTATTAATGGCTGCAAATAAATAATCGTACACACACACATAGTACATATGTATACAGTAAATAGTCAAGTAAATTACCGTTAAGGCTTAGTAATAAATATTTGCATATTTGTAACAAAAAAATAAAAAATAAATAAAAAAAAGAATTCAGAAATAAATGGAAAATTATTCAATTTTTCAAAGAGCATGCAAGAATGCTCTTTGCGAACACACAGTGGTGAATTTGCACAATATTACGATATAAATTTATAGGTTTTCTTTGGCAAATAATCATTCACATTTTTTATAAGGCCAACTGGTAAAAGCCACAACGCCTCTAATCGTTATACAACAACACCCTCTTATCATTCGTATTAAAATTAAATTAATACCAATGGATTATAAGAATACCAAGCGAAATATGCTAAAAATCGATCGACTGCCAATACGGATATTTTAAAGTTATAGAAACCCTTCCTTCTACACCTTGCCGAGTGACCACGGCAGTGGCAATTAATTCAGCATAACGAAGCACTGCACTTCTGCTGAAATCTGCAGAGATTTCGGATAGATTGCGTGAAATAACCGATCGTTTTGATCAACGTTTAACTCGCCGGCGACGGATTGGTAATGTAGGCAACTTTTTATTTAGAAGTAACAATAGGCTTCCCTTTGTCGGGGAACAAATGTCACAGAGGTTACATTTTATGTATATTAACGAACCCATGAACTTTGTTAGGACTGGTTGTATAGTCGTGTCAAGAAAAAATCAAGTCTCAGTTCACATAACATACATAATTGGTCATTGCAACCCTTCAGTCAGGATTACGACCTAGCTTCTCACAAGTCTCAGTTGCCGAATCTAATCCCTCTAAGGACTCTTCAATAATAAAGTAGGCTTATGAATATGCTAAATCCAATTAAAAGCCGTTTAAATGAAAGCTTTATTAAGTTAGACGGCAAATCGTCTATGGAAACTCCTCAGGCAGAGATTAAACGATCCACATTACACAACATCCGGAGATCAAACAGTTGTTATGGGAACCAATCCCGACCAAATCTCGCTATAGCTGTAATCTTCATTTCGGAAAGTTCAGTCAAAGATGATAGGAAACGACCTGCCAAGAACCTCTGCGACCATAGGATCTATTGTACTATATAGGGGGTATCACTATAATGTCTCCTTCAAGCCTATTTTCCTGATAAACTTTAAGAATGCCTAACACCTGATTAGCGCCCAGGTTTCCTTGTGGGTGGCACTAATGCCTCACAACTATCAAGTATGTGTTTTGCTGTTTCATTCTCATCGTTAAAGAAACTACATTTTAGGTTCGAGATGATCCCAATACTGTACAAATGTACTTGGAGTCTACAGTGCGCTGGTTACTAGCCTCATGTTGTTTCCGGATAACTGAGAGGTTCTAAACACCCATTATGTATGTTTGAGTGTATTCCCGGATAGTCTGATGCATGACTAAAATCTTCTCTTATTGTAGTAAGTAAAGTTTAGATTGCCTCGGTTACATTTCATCTGAAAAGTCTTTATCTGTCTTAACCTCACTTTTTTGGAGTAGACATCTCATCCCACACCATAGAAAAGTTTTCGCCAAATTGGCGGCGTAGAAGTTGCTCTATTCGCAAGCTCATTTGCCTCTGAGACAGTGATGACACCCGATGCCCGATGAAAATTCGAAAATAGTGAGTTCTCTACTCGCCCGGACTGATATCACTGAGTCCTGAAACCCATATAAGATCAGAAATCCCCCTGTGAGATCGCCGACATTTATGGAAACCTTTTCCATTTACATCGCTACAGTATAGCTTCGACTGAGTAATGTTCGACTACATAATGGTAGCAAAACATGCGTAAAACTGAACTGCTTTTCAAGCTATGCATTCAATGTCATCTACAGTAAAAGGATGGCAATTAATGCCTATACCCAGTATTATTTTACTCTTATACTTTCTTCCTATGTTTTCCTACTTTTAGTAACTTTTTTTCTCTGATTTAATTTAAAAGTTTTATTCTTGTTGATAAATAAGAAAGATAAGCGCTATATTGTGTATTCCTCTGGCTTTGTACTGTTGTCGTCCTTGTCGTTTCTAAAAAGGATATTCATTTATTTTCTATTTTGTAATGTTAAATATCACCAATAAAACTAATTAATTTTGGTGCAAACGAAAAAAAAATTAGAAAGTTTGTGCTTTTATTGGAACGTTTATATTTGACAAAACGGAAATTAAATTTTCGTTTATCTTTAATTTATTTATTTACATTTAATTTGTGATATTTTTGCCAAACATTTTTATGGATGCCTGGTCAATGTAATTTACCAAAAAAGTATGTATATTGGCAACGGAAATTAATTTTATAATTTAAAAATTTTGTTTTTTTTTTATAATAATGATGTGTTTAGAATCTAAAATTATATACTCGTGGAAATAAAATTATTAATATGACAAAAAAATTTGATGGAAATATGTGAAATATATTGAAAAAAATATAAATTAAATTAATTTCTTTTTATAATGAATTAATACTCAATTAACTTCCAAAATCATGTTTCTGGCAACATTTTATTTCTCATGAATAATTTTTTTTTTGTTTATTTCACTATTATTATGGATGTTGCCAAAAGTTTCTGCAAATTGCACTAGAGTACTTAAGTATCAGCAATATTGTTTACACACATATAACTGATCATTTATGTTTGATCAAACATGTTTGATCTCATTAGTACTCACAAGAGACGTAAAAGTCCTATACACCTAATTCTGTTTTTACACGGTAGATTGGTTCCAGAAAAAACCGTGTAAAAAAAAAACCGTGTAAAAAAAGACACTGATCGTATGCAAAAATAGGTGATTGGTTCCTAATCTCTAAAACCTATTAAAATTAGTGAAAAACAAGGATTTTTTAAGAAGTTTTGTATTTGACATTTTCTTTTAGGGATTCATAAAATATTTAACAAAATTAAAAATATAAATACCTTAATAAATATAAAATATTAACACATTTCAATTGCTCTGACCTTTGTGCTTTATTGCACAAAAGGGAATTCCCCTAAATTTGTGCCATTTACATTTGCTTTGACTAGTAAATTTGCTTGTACGCGCAAAAAGGGAATTCCCTTAAATTTGTGATATGAACATACTTTGCAAAAATTAAATTTGACAAAAAAATTTAAGCACAAAAAATTTTAAATCGTGCTAAATGGAATAAAATCGTGTAACAAAAATTAAAAATATTTTATTTGCAAACCGTGTTATATCAAAACCGTGTAAAAAAAGACCGTGTAAAAACAGAATTAGGTGTACATGTATTCCTAAAGATTAATGTTGCTTTCATCGTTAGATTATAAACATATTCCAGAGCTCTTTTGTAGGTATATTAGCAACATGTTGATAAAGCTATGTATCTAAGCAATGTTTACAAAATCAAGTCATAATCTTACTAAAATATAAAAAACCAAGTTTTTACAAATTTTACCCCTTGCAACCAATTTGTATTTGTTAGCCTGTCCAAGCATCTGAGCGCGAGGGTCACAATAAAAAGTCTCAGCAGCGTTGACTGTGTACAGGGAAGGGTTCCTGGATAGGTATTCCCTAAATTGCTTAGCTGACCTTGTATCCATGTATACTGAAAAACTACATGGAATTCTATCACAAAATGGTTTCAGTTTTGGCTGCATTTTATTGCATAGTCAGCAGAGGTTGCCTTAGTTTTTATCCTCTGAGAGGAAGTTGAGTGTAAAAACAAAACGGTAAACGTTAGAAAAAAAAGTAATTTGGGCATTAATGGGTTAATATCTTTTGGTCTAAGCCTTAATAGGCAATGGCGTACAGCTCCTTCCCGTTAATATCGAAAGTAGCTACCTCACCGGATAGTTATAGTTTTTATACGCAGTAGTGATGGATATATTGCTTTATTGAATTGTACAGCTTACTATGCCTCAGAGGTAACACAGTGGCATCATATCTTGGAGCCAAGTAGTTTGACAATTTGTTTATGTACCCCTCCTGCCCGTCATTGCCTTAAATGCCAAAAATATGTGGAAACCTAAGAAGTACTGAAATGAAAACGATACCTACAAGCGCCATTGTTGAAAGTACCATAAAACAGCTTCTGATGAGGAAACAAACGATACTGTTGTCTGTGATTGTCCGCAACTAGGACAAGAGAGTCTTCAGCAACCAGAATGTGCTGCCCGAACCCAACAGATACAAATCCAATCTGGTCCAAAGGCTCTAGCGAAGCCCTTAAAATCGCAAACCATTCGTGACTTACATCAGATTAACTTAATAGTCCTTAGAGGAGTCAGACTTTGAACCGAAATCACCTACGATTGCACATTTGAAGAGGTCGATATATCATTTAGTCTTGGAAGTTTCCCACCCTTCCACAGGGCGCTATCCGAAATAATAATCAGCAACCCACTTAGAAAATTCGCCTCGTGTAGCATATAGTCGGTGGTTCGCTTCAGAAGTGTATTCCGCCTATTAGGAAGGAAGGAATGATCAGAATTTCGGAGTGACCTTATGTAACCAGAAATTTTCGACAAAATTTAGTTTAAAATAGTTTAGATAAGATCAACGAAATCTTTAGAATCACTGAAAAGAAATCGGGAAGTAAGTCATTTAAAATGAAGAAACAATACGTCACAATGTTTCTGGTTCTGGCCCCTTTAACTGGGAGTTTGTAAATCTATTGGATATAGGATTTGGAAAATTTTCCAAACTTAGACTGTATTTAATTAAATTGTTAGTCAATAAGGCTGTAAATAACAGCCGTCAATCATTTTTGTTTTTTTTTTTTTTTTTTTTTTTGTCGTGTGCCCAGTTTTGCTCTCGGAGTATATTTCTTAATTTTGATTTCCTTTTTTTTTTTTTTTTTTGTCAATTTGTTTAAATAATTTTCTTATTTATTTGTGCATATACATGCATACATATGTACATTTTAATTGACGTCAATATGCGTTAAATTTAATTACATTTATTAAAAAATAAAATAAAATAAAAAATGTTTTCAAATAAAAGTAAGCAAGAGCAGAGAACAACATCATGGTAATTGTCATAATAAATGCAATTATGTTACATGTTAAATTATAATCATTTAATTATTTATAATACATTTATTTTTATGTTAAAAGATATATTATTTTTTTTAATTAAAAAAATAAAAATAAAACATCATAATATAGAGAAATGCAGGTTATTTATTATATAAATATTTACTGCTGCGTCTAAAGTGTAGCCAACTCTTGCATTGCAAATATAAAGGGTGTTTTTTATAGAGGTATAGAACTTTAATTTGGCATTACTTTTCAAGATGGCGACCGATTTAACAGCTGTCAAGTGGTTTATTCTCAGTTTGGTTTGGCAATTCATCATGAATAGACTCACGCCTGAACAACGCTTGCAAATAGTGCAAGCGGAAAACGTATCGGGCACTACGTCCATTTTATCGTCGACAAAATCGTCCATCAGAGCAGTTAATTCGATTAACCATGGAACGTTTTCGCACCACGTTTACTCTTATTGATAACTCGAATCCCCAGAGACGCTGTACGGTGCGTACAGAAGAAGCTATTGCTGCTGTAGAGCGTAGCATTGAGGAAGACCCGAATGAGTCCATCCGCCATCGAGCACAGGAATTGGATCTGTGTCCATCCACTTTATGGAAGATTTTGCGGAAGGATCTTGGTTTTCGTGCTTACAAAATCCAACTCGTGCAAGATTTGAAGCCAAACGATCATCAAGTAAGGCGTAGATTCGTCGAATGGGCCCAAAACGAGATTACCGTTGTACCCGATTTTCATAAGCGAATTTTGTTTAGCGATGAAGCGCACTTCTGGTTGAATGGCTACGTCAACAAACAAAACTGCCGCATTTGGAGTTTAGGTAATCCTCAAGTGTATGTGGAAACACCGTTACATCCAGAAAAACTGACTGTTTGGTGCGCTTTATGGGCTGGTGGAATCATTGGTCCGTACTTTTTCAAAAACGATGGTGGCCAGAACGTTACAGTCAATGGTGATCGGTATAGAGCCATGATTACTAACTTTTTCATTCCTGAATTGAATAACCATGATGTCCAGGAGATGTGGTTTCAACAAAGACGGCGCAACATGTCACACAGCTCGTGCCACAATAGATTTATTGAAAGACACGTTTGGTGACCGCCTAATTTCACGTTTTGGACCTGTGAATTGGCCTCCAAGATCTTGTGATTTAACACCGCTAGACTACTTTCTGTGGGGCTATGTAAAGTCATTGGTCTATGCGGTAAAGCCACAAACGCTTGACCATTTGGAAGACAACATTCGCCGTATTTTTGCCGATATACGGCGACAAGTGTTGGAAAAAGTCATCGAAAATTGGACGTCCAGATTGGACTACATCCGCGCCAGCCGTGGCGGTCATATGCCAGAAATCATATTTAAAATGTAATGCCACAAGATTATCTTTCGGATAAATAAAATTCATATCAATCGAATAATCCATCGTTGTTTTATTGCAACTTAAAGTTCTATACCTCTATAAAAAACACCCTTTACAATATTACACTTATAATGTTGCCACCCTATTACTACTATTTTTTCTGTTTGTTCTTTTTATGTTATTGTTGTTATGCTCATTAAAATATTTGTTATTGTTTTCATTATTTTTGTTTTCGTTTTTTTTTTCTTTTTTTATTGAATAATTTTATAAATCTATGTGTACATACATATGTATGTATTTTTATATAAATTGTGTTTGACAATTATTGTTTGCCGTTTAAGGTTTATTATAAATTATAAAATTGTTTAAAAATTAATTAATTAATAATTTTTATATTTGTTTTTTGTTGCCCCTTTTTTATTGCTGCTCGTACACACAACACTCATAACCGCTATTTTAATGACAATTATAATTAATATGTTTAATAGTTTAAATTTCCTTAAAGCTTTAAAAAACGAACGAAAAAAAAGAACAATTTTATTAATTAATTAAACACTTGAAATAATAGAAAAACAAATTGTGTGGTAGGAAATGAGGAAGGAAGTCTGTGTAATTAATCACTTTGGAAAATTTTAAGTGATAAACGTATGGCACAGCTTCCAAAGCATTTCCAAATATTTTTTTAAATTGTGGCATCCATATTGAATATTAATTGTGGTGTCACAATGGATCTAAATAGTGGCCTCAGTGGGACTTCTTCATTCAAGAAGGGGACGTAACCCTATCTAACCTAATATAAGGCAACACATTGCCATTAACAGCGCAACAATGAGTCCATGATTATTTCAGTGTAACACAATTTTTTTTTAATCTGAGATCAACCCTTAGGGGATATCGCCTATTTAAACAAGGCATTGTGTAGGAATACTGGAAATAATGTCATAGGAGAGAGGAGAACAAGAGAGAGTTAGGTTAGGTTAGCGTGGTAGCTTTAATTTACCAAAAAGCTCACTTGAGCACGCATAGCGGCCCCGTTGTCATGCCACAGGTGAACGCAGCCAACAAGAGAGAGTAGTGAAGGCAAATTATTTTTGGACTGAAGTTCTGTTGAGAATCAAATCACCATCCTCTACACTCTCAAATTTACATGCAACGCACTAGACTACTGGGACATGCCATGGCTCTATGTCAATACAGTAAAGTTTATAAAGTTTCTCCACCGTTTCCTCAATTTGTAATCCCATCTAACGAATAGGATTTGTTGAGGTTGCTAAGAAGGGTATTTGTTTGTAAGAAGCAGCATTTCGTAGCCTATACAAATACATTTATTTCTTCGACAAATGGGGCCTTTTTTAAATCCTCTTTAAATAGACCCATTAAATTGGATACTTACTTTACACAACGAGTCGCCGTGGCCTAGTAGGTAGTGTGTTGGCTTATTAGACGAAAAGCCAGGGTTCGAGCCCCAGGCCAGACATCAAAATTAAATACAAAAAGTATTTCTTCGGCGTCTTCCTCTCAGCAGATTTCTGGCAAAAACTCTGAGAGTAAATAAAATTGCCATGAAAAGTTTCTCAAAAAATCTGTCGTTCGGAGTCGACGTTAAACTGTAGGTCCCGCCTTTCATGTATGAAAGTAACGCACACAACATGAGTGATGTGAGAAGCTAGGCCGTAATCCTGACTGAAGGGTTGTAATGGCCAATTATGTATGTATGTACTTTACACAACCCTTTAGTCAGCTTTCCAACCTAGCTTCTCACTCCTCACACTCATGGTGAGTGTGTTGCTTTATCACTGAATGATTGGACTATAGTTTACATTAACATTGACTCCGAACAACAAATTTGAGAAACTTTAAATTTTATTTACTCTCAGGGCTTTTGCCAGAATACCGCTGAGAGGAGAGGAGGATGCCGTCAAAAGAAATATTTTTTTCTGACCTGAGAAGTGAACCACCGACTACATGACTACAGGCACTGGAATATTCGTAAACCGTACCTCTTTTTAAAGTAGTCAATTTGGATTATAATGAGTGCCTCTTTAAAACCAAACATTTTTGACTATCAATCCTACTTTGGCTCAAAGAATCGCACGGTTTCTACTGCTGTTTGGAGTCTAGACTTAAAGTAGCAAAAGTACGTTTACATTGCTGTTTAACAACGTCAAATATTACTGGGATGTTGCCACACTATTCCCTTTGTGATTTGATTGAATACTTTTTTATAGCCAAGAGTTACTTTGTGGCTTCCAAGTATTCTCTCACTTTTAATCTCAGATGCGCCTTTGTCGTGTTTTTAATTGTTTCTTGTGTACAGACCTCATCGGCTCAGTGAAGCACTTTTTATCATTGATTTTTCAGTTTCCATAGCATTTAATAAACTTTGGCTTGATTTTATTCGATATTGTCCTTGAATAAAAGGTATGTAGCTGCAAGCAACCATTGTCCAATACAAACTAAATGTCGCAGGTTGTTTTCATTTTGTCAGGTGTCAACTGACAGATGTCTGTTGTCAGGAGTAATATTGTCCTCTCAGTTAAGGGACAGATCATTCATAGCGTTGAGCACTCTTAAGATTTTAAACAAACAAAACAGATTTTTGCCATCGAAGCATAGGTATTCAATAGGTGGAACCACATAAGAGATTGGCTATTTATGTGTTCCATTTTATTCACTTGAAGTGTGCGCTGAGAATCATATAATGTATTGAACTATGATCCAATTAAACAGTATTTCATAAAATAATAGAATATTTGACGTTTGAGGTTTTGTAAGATATTTAAATTGAATTTTATTTATTTTTTTATGCAAAAATCATAATTAACGCTTTTTTTAAATACATATAAATGAAAACATGTTGTTTTCAAAAAAAAAATATGTTGCAAAAAATTATTTCGAAATTATTTAAATATGTGCATATTGTTATAATTATAATTATTATTGAAACAAAAAAGGCAATCAACAATCAACTTTTTTAATTACTTATTTACAAGTACAAGTATTTCCTTGAATTCATTTCGCAAACTGCGCAATTATATTTTGTAATAAATTAATAATAAAATATAAACAAATAGGATTAAAAAGGTTGCCAGATTAAGTTTTAAAAGCTATAATATAGGGAACCTATTATAGTATTTTGTTTAAAGATAAATCGAAGATAGTTTGAATTTTCACAAGTGTGCTTTGTCAGATGACTTTTACAGAAGCATTTTTGCAATATCAGGCTACCGCCAACTGTTTTGGTATATGGCCGCCGCTGTGTACTTTGAAACATGAATTGCAACATGCCTAAATATGTATTTTGAAATGTTTTGTCAGATGACTTTTACAGAAGCAAGACATGTACACATATTGCAGTGCAGTTTGAGCTAGAATGAAACACTTGTTAAGTCAGATGTAAAATACATGGCATTTCAATTTTTTACAATTTTTTTTATTTAAAATATTTAAATTTAAATGCTTAAAAATTTAATAACAAATAACAACAAATACAATATAAAATATTTTAAATTGACAATCCACAACTACTGTCAATTATTTAACAAGCAACAAATAACAGTTTATGTGTATGCAAATGTTAGTGATGGAACAGACATAAAATATATATGAATTTATATACATATAAATACATACATATTTGTTTATACATACATATATACATACGTATTTGTGTATTGTTTTTTACGGTGAAACAAAGTAAATTTTTGCTTTTGTCAAGGATTCATATCAAATTAACGCCATGACTACACAAAAATGACTTTAAAATGACAGACATTTAGGCAATGTGACTGGCTGTCTGTTGGTTGTTTGCCAGACAAAAACACCAACAAAAAATGAGCTGAAAATAGTAGTAAAAAGGCTTTAGGGAGAGACACAGCCAACTGTCACATTAAAACACAGCGACACGAGAGATAAAACTTAATTGTAAAGAGTTTGACTGACTATGTATGAATGTATGTATGGGTATGGTAAGAGGCCCTTTGCGTATGATAGTATATGGTTTTTTTTGCATGTAGTTGCTGCCACTTTTTACAATTATTGTCTCATAAAATGTAATTTATATTAAAAATCAAACCGTTTATAATTTTATTATAATGATAATCATTTGCTCAAACCATTGCATTTTTTGCACTTCATAGTACATATAAATGGAATTATTAAATCCTTCTTTTTAACTGCTCCAGCATATTGTAAAAAAATGTTTGTTTATCTCTCAACTTAATCAATCGGGCATAAAGTTTAATTACATTTATTTTATTTCACCGTACAAAAAAAGGCAATTTTTAAAATCAAAAAGGTATAAGAAGAGATACCAGATAATTACGCTCGGTATGAAAAATATAAAAATTTATTTCATTAATACATATGTATATGTATGTATGTATTGAATAAAATCAATAAGATTGCTTTTAATTTAATTATCTTCATATAAAATATTATTCAAAAAATGTTTAAATAATTTTTAATCATTATTATTATTGTAAAATAACCCCAATTCCAATTTTAAATTCATTTTTAATCTGCTAGGAAAAAATATAGATAAAAATGCCATAATAAATTAGCGTGTCTAATCATCATAATAAAATATTAAACATATGCCAGTTAATCTTTGAAAATATGAAATAAAAACAAAAAAAAATTCACTCGCCATAATAATAATAATAATAATTCCATTAATTTATGACTGTGTGTGTTGTATTATAAAAGATAAAATGCTAAAAGATATTAAAGGATAAATTATAATAATTAATTTAAACACACATAAAACGATAACAATTAATAATCAAGGACAAGTTTGACAACAAGAAGAAAAAAATAAACAAATGAAATGAAATGTATGCCAGCCACACCACCCTTTTAATTACAAACTGAATGAAGTTATTGACAACACTTTCTACCCTGTCCGTCTTGCTTAACAGAGATTAGGTGCTAAAGTAAATGTTCGATTATGATTTAGACCGTTTACTAGTCCCCGTAGTCTAGTATGAAGTATTGTGCGTTATTAGACGTGAGAGGTCGTGGTTCAATCACCAGTCCAGAAAAGTTTCTCAAAAATCCATCGTTCGAAATCGACTTTAAAATGTACATAGGTGCCGCCACTCATGTGTAGAATTAAAACACAGCATAGGTGGTGTAAGAACATACATACATACATACATACATAATTGGTCATTACAACCCTTCAGTCAGGATTACGACCTAGTTTCTCACACCACTTATGTTGTGCGTGTTAATTTTATACATGAGTGGTGGGACCTACAGTTTAAAGTCGACTCCGAACGACATATTTTTGAGAAACTTTTCATGGCAATTTTATTTACTATCAGAATTTTTGGTTGTGTAAGAACCTAGGTCGTAATCCTGATTAAAGGTTTGTAATGACCTATGTGTCATGTATGTATATATGCACTTACTTACATGCCTCTATTTACAATTAAAGGTCAAAGTAGAATATTCCCTGATGATATTTGTAGATATCCGGCATTTCTTGTTGATTATAATAAAAAGTTCTTCCTTCTTTCCTTCCTCTTTCCTTTGCGTTCATTTGAAGAACAAAGGACTGTCGCAAAGCATATTCCCTATATTATTATTACTTGTTTGCTTTTATCAGTTTCATAATTCATAAGAATTATATGCTGCAGCTGGTCGTTTGCCGATAAGTTCACCAGTCCTGTAGTATTAAGCCACCCATTAACTCCTCCAATTCTGATTTAAATTCATCAGTACAGGCCCCTATCTGGCGCATCTCATTGTGAGAAATAGTTATGAACATAAAATGGGAAAGTCAACATAGAAGGGGGAAGTGTCCGCTGATTTGTTGAACTTTGAAATATTCAACACATCGTCGGAAATGTCTACCAAGTCTATTGATCCTAGTCAATCAATTCTAGTCTACAATCCTCACTTGTGTTATTGTGGATGATAACTGTGGTATCGTTTAGAATTAATTAAAAAGCAGAGATGCCAGAGGTTTTATACGAAATTTCTAAATTGTACAAACTTTATTCGGTTTTTTTATTTTTTTTTTTTATTTTTTTCATGTTTTTTTTTTAGAAGTCGCCGTAGTCTAGTAGGTATTGTGTTGGCTTATTAGACGTAAAAGCCAGGGTTCGAGTCCCAGGCCAGACATCAAGACAAAATACAAAAAGTATTTTCTTCGGCGACTTCCTCCCTCTCAGCAGATTTCTGGCAAAAACTCTGAGAGTAAATAAAATTGTCATGAAAAAGTTTCTCATAAATCTGTCGTTCGGAGTCAACTTTAAACTGTAGGTCCCACCACTCATGTATAAAAAATTAACACACACAACGTAAGTGGTGTGAGAAACTAGGACGCTGTACAATGGATCAATTCGACCTCCGAGTACTGTACTTGTCTTAATTGACAAGTACACGTCCTC
Source organism: Sarcophaga variegata (assembly GCA_932273835.1). Taxonomy (NCBI): domain Eukaryota; kingdom Metazoa; phylum Arthropoda; class Insecta; order Diptera; family Sarcophagidae; genus Sarcophaga; species Sarcophaga variegata. The sequence continues at coordinate 12,669,024 of OW026362.1, forward strand.
TAACCTAACCTTATTCGGTTTTTTTAAGAATTGTTTAAATATCCAAAATAAACCGAAAAATCCCACTAGCTTGTCTATTTTTTTTTTTTTTTTTTTTTTTTTTTTTTTTTTTCAAAATAACATGCCACATGTGAAAATTAATAATTATTGAGTTTTTCTTTGAAAATAATTTTAATTATTTTCAATTTTACTGACTATATATTTTGATATACAATATTTTCAACTTCATTTCTGTTTTTTTTTTTCTTTTTTCCAAATAATTACATGTTTAATTTGCTAGCCACATAGCACAGCATCGCATAAAACGAAAAACTTACTTTGGCAACAAAGTTAGGATTTTTCCAATTTTTTCCATTTTTTTTAAATTTTTTTTGGTTTTCTTTTTATGGTGACAATAAAATAAACCAGTTGAAAATCATGTGTGTATAGACGTAAATAGCAAACAAACAAAAAAAAGTGAACGAAAAAAATCTACAACTAAATATTAGGAAACTCCCAAAAACTTTTTATTTTTCTCCATTTCAGAGATTTTTTTTATTTCAACTTCTTTTTTTTTTTTGTTATAAAATTGAAAAAATAAAGTTTTTACATCATAGTCCAGGCCAAAAAAAAAGTACCAAAAAAGGAGTAAAAACGTTTGTTGCGTTTTAAATACATTAGTATGTACGAGGGTAACAACGTTGATGCAAAAGTGGCAACCTTATAAACATTTTAAATGTCAAAGTCTCCCATTGTTTGTCACACTCCACCCAATATTAAAGCAGAGGGTTTTTTTTTCTTTAGATAGGTAGGTTTAAGGGAAAGAGACCTACCACAGGAAATCAAGAACTCACGCATATCGGTATACTCCTAAGTCAACATATCCGTTTGTTATGCGCTCTCCAAAATCAAGCTAAAAACTATATTTCTAAAGCCCCGGTTAGCCAAACGTCCTAGGAACGTAATGGAACGTATGTATATTCGTTTTTATAGCACGAAAAGCAGTAAGCTGAAAACATACGTACATTCCGTTACGTTCCGTGGACGTTTGGCTAACCGGGGCTAACGCACCCCGTATATTAAGCGACAGTTTGGAGAAGAGATAGACATGCACATGATAATAAGAACCACGTTTGCTCGCTTAAAAAAACCTGAGTTCTGAAGCTATTACAACAGGGTCGAGTTTTTGCATCGATTCGCTATTACAAATGAGCGTGTGTCCTCAGCTTCATACCTCGAACACTCAAAACAGTAGACTACGTTTAGAGAATAATGTTTAAGGAAGACGAGTACAGTTGCATTCTATAGACGAGTTCCTGGCATCTGGGGAATAATTCTTATCGATGAAAAATGTGTTATTGTGTCTTCTTTGGTAGGTCAGCGAATGTTTTAACTACCCTCGTATATACATGTGAACAATGCGTATATGTACATATGTATGTCTGTGTGTAATACTTGCTAAATATGTGAAAACGTGGTTGCAGCAACACAAAACTTTTATGCTTCATTTTGGTTTAGGGATAAATGTTGACGTGCCAATTTTTAAAAATTAAATGTTACCACATGGGAGACAACAATAGAAAAATATGTTTACTTTTGCCCTCACTCTGTCCTTTTATTTCTTTTCATTATTATTTTAAAATTGAGATAAAACTTTATACGTGCAAAATATTTACAAAACAATTTTTTGACATTTATTGCAATTAAAAACACAAGCCAATAGACAATGTATATAACTTAAACAACAATTGCAAAAGCCATAGAGATACAGACAGTGAGAGAGAGAGAGAGAGCAGAAGCAAATAAAAAAGAGGGAATTGGAGAGAGGGAGTGTAACTTAAAATAGAGTTGGTCATCTAAATAACAACCAAAGCGTTACAAATTAGTTGGCAACTTTAAAATTGACAATCATTTGAAATGTTTTATTTGCAATATGGATGCACGTAGTATTAATACAAATAAAATTAAAAAAGTTTTTTTTTTTTTTGTTTTTTTTTTGTTTTTTAATAAATTGACAAGAATCAGAGAAAATTTATTATTTTTTGATTAAAACAGAAATTCTTAAATTAATATTTTGATATAAAACAACCCTTTATTATTGAAATGTTTGCTTGTTTTTTTTCCTTTTTTTGTTTTTTGAAACGGATGTATACGATAAGGCTTATACGTATGTTATATGCATTGTATATGTTGTTGTTGTTGTTATTATTATTGTTGTTTTTTTATTATAAAAAACAACATTAATCTTTTTAATATGTTGGCAATTATGCATACAGTTTAAAGGTGTATAACATCAAACTATACACACACGCTGCATATGAAATAAAACAGTGGCAGCAAAAATAATAAAGACCTATTTAAGCTACAATATTAAGATATGTATGTATATGGTCCAGTGCACTTGAATTTGCAATACTGTAAGCAGCAGAGTATCTGGACAATTGATGTTCTTTTCAATCATACTCAAACTTGGAGACTTGTACAGATTTTTAAGTACAAAACAAATAAAAATTTCCAAAGTATTGTACAAGATTTAGGTCTTCAAACGGGCCGCTATGCGTGCTCAAGTGAGCTTTGTGAAATCAGAGCTACCACTCAGACCTCAGCGGTCTTCTAAAATAACTCTCGTCTAATATATTCATTTGTGTCAATGCTTTTTTCAATACCTGAACTATTTGAGATAGACAGGCCTCCTTTGTTAAGGCTTTGAGTCCTTATAGTGGTAAAGTTTTCAAACCCCTTTTGGGAATAAAAAAGTAGTCTTTTAAAAGAATATTAGCTTCCAGATTACTCCATTTATTTTTGCTCCTAAGTCTTGTATTGCAAAGCATTTATTAAAATCATAGTGTGAACAAGTTCTGCCTAAAAGACAGTTAAAGAGGGTAATGCCAGTGCTATAGTTCATTAGCTCACGAAATTCCTGTCTGCTCAGACGATAGGTCACCAATGGTCTATCATTGTATACATCCCAGGATTTCTCTGCAAGACTTTTATATCTCATTATGCAATGTCTGGCCTTTCTTGAGCCCTTCATTTCAATTTACTTTCCAGTGGTATTTCTAGGTATTTTATCTCCATATTCTGTGATATTCAGGAGTCTACAGGCTATATAATCTGCATACTCTTGGCTCTCGATTCCCACCTCAGTTCGTTTTGTGAAGAGATAATTCACAAACAAGCTCCACATTTGTAATGAAAAACCTCAACACTATTGTCTAGTTATGTCAACTTTTATTATCCCATTTTCTGCGTTTGTTTCCGCCGACTCTTTGTATAGGTCTTCTGCCATCCATCTAGATATTATAGGCTATATACCCCTTCTATTTAACGAACTCTTCATGGTCTAGAGAGGAGTGTTACCAAAAGGGCCCTCTACATTAAGAAATGTGCATAAGGTTACCTCCTTTATATTCAAAAACTCCCGAATGGTTCCAACTAGTTCTACAACATCTGTCTCAGTTTATCAGCCTATCCTATAAGCAGAGTGTGTACATCACAATTCTGGGTATCTCTCTCAGAGGCATTTGACGATTACTCTCATATGGATTCATGGACAGAAGTACTTTGAATTTAACAAAGCTGACTCACTTTCAAAGGCTGATCCCGATAGGGATATATGCAGAACAAAATATGCGTTAAATCTGCATTATTACGCAACACTATTCACTGGGTGCACACGCCCGGAGGCTGAGAATACCTCACAACGATTTCGGTAAAAGATGTAGGAAGAAGAGAACGCCACAGAACTTCTTCGCTGCTATTCTCATGCATTTGGGAACTTGAGACGTAAGATTCTTAAGCACCCAGAATGTATGGCCTGGACGTGTCTCGCCAAAGGTGATTTATATAGGATTCACACATTCATAAATCTATCGAGATGGCTGTGTAATATTCGTAACAGCCAGTAGTTCTAATTATATTATGGAATATTTTCTAATGGAAGAAGTCGCCGTGGTCTAGTAGGTAGTGTGTTGGCTTATTAGACGAAAAGCCAGGATTCGAGCCCCATAAAATACAAAAAGTATTTCTTCGGCGACTTCCTCTCAGCAGATTTCTGGCAAAAACTCTGAGAGTAAATAAAATTGCCATGAAAAGTTTCTCAAAAATCTGTCGTTCGGAGTCGACTTTAAACTGTAGGTCCCGCCACTCATGTATATAATTAACACACACAACATAAGTGGTGTTAGAAACTAGGTCGTAATCCTGACTGAAGGGCTGTAATGACCAATTATGTATGTATGTATGTATGTATGTTCTAATGGTAATATAAGGAGACTATAACGAAACGAAGTAAGCTACACTCTTCGAGGTGGCTGTCAATTAAATCTAACCCAACTTTCCTAAAACGCTTGGCTTGTCTGAAGTGAATAAAATCTATAAATAAGGTTACAATGTTAATCTAGGATAATACTTTGCGTTCCGCTACCAGCCAACAATTATAGTTTAATGCTTCCTTAAAAAAAATTGAACCCTAATTAAGACCATAACCATTTCGGTATATTTTCTTAGAGGAAAAATTTGTACATATTTTGTTGCTTCTGTAAGCAATTTTGTTATTTTCTTTAGTCTTGTGTTTTGCATTTTTTTCAATTCGTAAAGGAATTCTCAAGTATTTTTCACTGTTGTAACCATATACTAAAGAGTTAATGCTTAAAGAAAAATAACTCACGGCATAACACTACCCTTTATGGCTACTGTTTTATTAAAAACAAAAATAATAACAAAAGGGAAAAAATACACATTATTTTTTGTGTGTGTGCATATATGTATATACATATGTATATGTGTTGGCATCACTATTTTATTATTTAATGAACTGTACATTATTATTTTTATGCTATTTATTATTAAATATTGCCAGCATTTTCAGTTCACTACAGTTCGTTGAATAGTTGGTTTTGTTTGTTTGTTGTTTTTAATTTTTATGGTTAACGAAAAAACAAAACAACAATAATAATAATATAGCTACATATGTATATATGATATGTATTTATATAATATATACAATAATCTATAGTATATGTATATAATTTACATATACATATGTACATACTTTAATTATATACTCACATACGCAGGCATATAAATAAAAACCAATAATTATAATGCTTATACACTTTAAACTTTTAATTTATTTAATGGAAATTATCGAAATTAATTGAAATTAATGTTTTTATTTTTATTTTTGTTTTTGTTTTGTTTTTTTCACTTTGTTATTTAATAAATATGCACATAAATTTATGAGTTTTTGTTTTACAAACACTTAAAAATTATAAAAAAAAAAATTAAATAAATTTATACGCATTTGAGTAAAAAAAAACAACAACAAAAACTCATTTATTTATGTAAATGTATATAAATTAACAATTATTACAACAACAATATAATATTGTTATAAAAATAAACGAATTTAATTTATGATAAAACAAACAAATCCATTAAATTTTTGTAGAGAAATACATATTCTCTCAAATAAGATTTAAAAGCTTCTATCTGGCTACTCTAAAATGATTGAAAAACTGTAATGTAAACAAATTCTTAACGTCAAGATGTCTAGCATAAGTTTACAAACATAATAATGCTAAGCTATGATTAATAAACACAAAAAAAATAAATAAATATTGTAGTAAACCATATAAATTCTTACAAAATTATTTATTATATTACAAATATACGAGGCCGGATCCCATAATTAACCGACTGTAGTAAGAAACAATCTGAGTGAATTTATCAACGTGGAAAGGATTGGTTCAATACTTTCATATGAAAGGTCACAGGGTAATCTAAAACTAATGTGGAGCTAAATCGGAGGCTGTAGTCAAGTAGTTAGTGTGTTGCCTTATTTGATGTGAGGTCTCGGTTCAAACCACAAGTCAGACTTTTCCAACAAAACTAATTATGAAAAAATATTTCTGGCGGTGACTTCCTCTCAGCATATTTCAAAAAATCTAAGAGTAAATACAAATTGCATTAGAAAAGTTTCTTAAAAAATCTGTCGCTCGGAATCGACTTTAAACTGTAGGTCCCGCCACTCATGTATAAAATTAACACGCACAACATAGTAAGTGGTGTGAGAAGCTAGGTCGGAATCCTCACTGAAGGATTGTAATGATCAATTAAATATTCATGTGTGTAACCGTGCATCTTTTATGTGTATTGAACATCTTTGAAAAAAGTTTATCGAACTGAAAGGAGATTATTTTTTCCCCCAATTTATTGTGTTTTCCTTATTATATCTGCTAGGAATCAGTTTGCCTTCCTATAACTGAACTTCTTAACTTAATTTTTTACAATCTGCCACTTCTAATGCCGACCTCGTATATCTCAAACTTTTCAACTTAAATGTTTTTTGTGTAAACAAAAAGATCCTGCACATGTAAGGATGTCTAGTAAATGTTTTGCAATTAAAACTAATCAATACCAAATAAGAAAGCAATCAATAACTTAATTTAAGAACAAAAAAAGAAAAAATTATTTATTAAACAATAAACAAACAACACTTTATTAAAGTGTATTCGTTTATTTTAAAGTACGTGTATTAAATTTCTTTAATACCAACACAACAACATCACAAGCTCGTCGTTGTCGAAAACAAAAAAAAAGAGGGAATTTCAAGAAATTATAAAATGAAACGCAGCTGTATTTAATGGATTTTGTGGTTTTACACGCACATTATTATGAAAAGAAATTATTTAAGGACTAAACACAACAACAACAAAAAAGGTTTACATGTATGTATATGTATGTATGTATATGTTGTGACATTTAAATGTCATATACAGAACAAAGAAGAAAAAAACCGGCAAGAAAGGAAAAAAATGTTAAAGCGCGGTAACATATTTGTTTAGCCTTCCAAAGATTTCATTTAAGCCAAATGGCAACGTTTTAAATTGGCAACATATTGTGGTTATGTTTATAATATTTATTTAATAAATATTAATGCGAAGAATTACAAATTTAAGGTTATGTTGTTGTTTTCAAAACAAAACATTAAAAAAGAATCGTGTTCTGGAAGTTAAGAAAACATTAAGAAATTAATTTAATTGGGAATTGGAACACCTAAAGAACACACATACGAAAGATAATCGAGTGGCGTACACCTCTCTACCTACAGTTTAGAATTTGACAAAGCATTCGCATAGGTTTAGGCATGAGGTTCTGTTCATACAGACTAGGTTTCTGAAGATTCCACGTCACAGGTTTCCTCGCCATTACAGCTTCTGCTAAAGGCATTCCCACAAAATCCTGTTAAGATTCCTAAAGTGGGTTATTCTTCACTATTAATCTCAACATAACCTTAAACTCATCAAGAGAGTGTACCACAGATTAAGTGGTCGAATACAAAGGAATGAGTATGCCAGTAATAAAGAAATAACAAGGGGGCTTCACCGCGACCTCTATTATTCCGATGATATTAGGATTCTCCCACATAAACGTGCAAACATAGAGCTGTGCTAAGTAACCGGCGTGAAATCGGCGCAAGGCGTTAAATACTGACTACAACGGACTGCAGGACTATTAAGCAATAGCAGTCGATGCTTAAGGCAGATAATGGGAATCTTCTGGGCAAATGCAATAACCAACGAACCCCACGACCCCAGCCAATATGCCTTAAAACCGATGACGATATGAGTTGGTCACCCGTGATGATATCCCACGTGTAAAGCTATAAAAAGCACGGATTCAGGAAAATCTAGTGCCCATAATGGAGAACAAATCTGAGTCGCTGGATCTAGAGATGCCATAGTACAGCAAACCATTCGATTTTACTCGCCTCAATCTATATCTCTTCCCTCTGCACAGAAAGATTCTGTCCCCATCAGCATCTTGAAAGCTCCTCTTCTCGTACGCTTACTTGACAGGAATTCCCACATTAACGCGGACCCAGCAAAATAGGGTAGCTCTATCGCCTACCTAGCGGATTCAGCTTTCTCAAACCGACCCATACTATTTTCTTGTAGTATGGCTAGAGGGTATTGCTAAGTCCTGTTCTTTGTACTTTCTGTTGAAGTTAAATTAAGCACATCTTCCAACGGCTTAGAGTTTTTTTTGGTGCCGTTGCCACGGAATATTTTATAATCGGTTCTGTACCAATATCAATTTGTATACAACAGAATGTGGTCCCCTTTTAAAAGAATTTGTAGCCTCTAGCTTACCCCAATTACTCTTGATTTGGTATGTTCCTATAATTTCTACCACCACTGTATAGATTAGTGGTCCAATTTTTAAAAAGAAGAAAATTAAAATATATATTCGGGTTAATATTAAATTAAAAAATAGAAAAAAATGTTTAAAATTTATTAAAAATAAAAGCATAAAAAGATTTACTTTCAAAACCTTGAAAATTCAATTGCTTCCAGGTTTTTGAAAATTTTTTCCAAAAATTCTTACCAAACAAAAGTAATTTTAAATTAAACATCTGTTGTAATTTATTTAAATTACTCTAGAACAATCAATAAAAATTTATTGACTTATAAGGCTTTAATTAAATTCTTTAAATAACATTTTTTTTTTCTTCTAAAGACTTACATACGTACAAACATACATTAGAATTGTAACAACCTTGTGTAGATTTAAATAACCTTGGATTTTATTGAAAGAAAATTGGAAGAGGGGTTGTTTGACACCATAGACTCATCGGTTTTGTGTAGCAACAACCCTCCTTTTTTTGTTACAAGCCTTAAGGCTGTGTAATAAAACATTCGTTTTAAGAAATATATGTGATTTTAAGTTTTTCGCCTAAGCTTAACAAACAGGATGCGTACATTTAAAAACTTATTAAATTGCTATAATTTATAAGGTTTTATCTTTTACTTTATTTCTAACGTTTCTTCTACTTCTGCTTTCATTTCTTAGTACTTATTGTCTCATTGTCGTTGGTGTTGTGGATAAAACTCACACCCTGAAAGAAAACACAAAAAAAAGAGGAGAATTCAAATAATATTTTATGTATTGTTTTGCTGCTGAAACTCTCTCTCTCACTTTCTCTTCTGTCCTATACTATACTCTCTCCCTCTCTCTCTCTCTCTCTCTCTGTCACAGTTAACAAAGATTGTTAGAATATTCGTATCTTTTTTTTTATACAGAAATATAACGGAAACTCGTTAGTCTAAGCAGTAGAGTAGAAAAGTACAAATTCCTCTAAAGTTTAGGCAACAGCTTACACACACACCCACACTCATAGTCACACACACTGAAACTTACAAATATACTATACTACCAAATTATACAACTGTATAAAGCTAAAGTTAAAAGTAAAATTGCCAACCTTTTTCTTTATATCCTAAAACTCAACGTAATTTCAAGCTTTCTGTGTATGTGTAGCACACTTTCTCTCTCTCGCTCTCTTTCTTTCTGTCGCTCTGTAGGTCTTTCTGTAACGGAAATAGAAGTGCTAAGACAGCAGGCAATTAATTTGCATGGCAAAAAATAACAGTAAAACTGTTTAAAACTTTTTTGTTTTGTCTCCGAAGAAAAAAAGGACAAAAAAAATTAAATCCTGTTGATAAGTTTTCCTTCTTTTTTTTATTTTTTTATTTTAAAATAAATCAGTAAGTAGAAGCTACAGAAAAGGGATACAACAGCAACAACAAAAAATTATTTCCAAATAGAAGAGGCACCTTTTCTAAACACTTTAAACTTAAAATCACTTGATTTATAATGGTTTTTAATGACTTTTCATTAATTTTAAAACGAAAATAAAGCTCAAATATAATGCCTTTGATAAGATTAAACGTATTAAAAATTAGATAAAATAAAATAAATTTCATAATAATTTAAATAAAGATTTTCATTATTCAAGCCAAACAACAAACAATATTATCACTCAGAAATTATTTGAAAATTTATTTATTTAAATCAGTTTTTAAACAAATGTGCCTTTTAATAGGCTTAAATTTTATTCCTTGCCATCATAAACAATTTGAAATTGCATGAGAAAGTAAAGAATTTTTAGGAAGGTCAGTTCGCTTTAGGGGTTTTACCACATATGTACCTTGTTATATACTCGTACATATGCATTATGCATGTAAATATTTGTACTCATTCATGCAAGTTCGAATGAGTGTTTTTAACTTTAAATTAAAAATAAAAATACTTTTTAAATGGAAATTTTGGCCACCCCAATAGAGCCTAAAAACAGTTTCACTGTGGCACGCTTCAAAAACAAAATCTAACAGATAGTTGGACGAGTTACTAGAGCATTAAGAAGGGTCTATTCTGAAATCAATAGAAGGTTTAGTAAACACTTCAAAATTAACGAGTGTTGTCATAATAAATCGCATTATAGCCTTTGTGTCCAAGGTGTTCTGTGGCCAACAACTTTAGCGTGATCGATAAGTTACCTTGTGGACAGAAGTTATACCTCCCTTACGTAGGAGGCCTCGTATAGGCATTAAACTCTTTCTGTTAAACTGAAGACTGTTGCGAATTCTTAAGGGAAAATACAAAACTGGTAACGGAAACAAATTCATTAAAAATCTGGGTCAATTAAGGGTCAACAATCGGCTTTACTTTCCAAGTCACATCGACTATGTTTTTTAAAAATTCAGAGTAAATTGCATAGACTTTGTACAGAAGAATAGAACCAAATTATTTGTACGTGCTAGAAAACACACCAAATACACAAATCCCTAAGAACCAATAAGAAATTTGCAATCATAATAGCGTAGTCCTATCGTTCAGCAACTAGTCACGAGCTCCCTTCTTCTTCCACCTCATTACAGCTTTCGCACAAATCTCGGTATACATCCAGAGGCCAGTTTTATAAATTTCCTATAATGAATCCTGGTTAGGTTTAATCCCAATTTTGTCTTATATATGTATATATGTCTATATAAGTTTAGATTGGTCTGGTCTCTATACAAGTGGATTTATTATCCCATTTTTCCTTTGCAAATAAGTAAAGCTTGTGTAAGATCATGTATTTGCTCTTCTACAGAGAATTGCCAATCATATGTCTGAAGTCATTTGAATTCTCTATTATACCAACCTTTCCAATTACCTTGTTACCTTGTTCTCGTATCCAGGGGCACATATTAGGATAACCATCTAATATCTTACTAGGTCATCCATAGATAACCGGCATTCTTGGACAATCCTAGATTTGACACACTCACTCTCTGAGGTCAAATGGCAACTTTACTGTCAGTAAATACGCTTATATCTTTCCACGATATATTCTGATACCGAATTCTCACAGCAGAACTTTTTGTAGCCATTTTTCAAACTGAATAGCACCACAGTAATGGGGTAGTGGTGCACAGACAATGTAGGATTCAACTGTTCTGAAAAGATTTCATATTCGATTTTATTCATAATATGGATCTGGCAGTTAATACTTAGATAATATTTTAGAATCATTTAGGATCGTTATAAAACCAGGATTGAGGCATTCAAGTATATGCAAATCCATTATATCCAAGATTTGGCAATGTCTATAGCTTTTTTACTTCAGTGCTGTTGTGGTTAACAGCCACTTCTTTCGTTAATATGTCTGCCGCCTCAAAAAAGACAACTCAAAAGAAAAATTTGTCTGCTAAACACTCTATTGAAAAAGACACTTCAACTTAAAAGAGCCGTCTGTCGTAGACTTCAGTCAAGTGCTTTATAATTACTAAAACAGATTATGTTAACAACAAAACCCCTCTTCCCACATAGAATTTCAAATATGCCACACCACATATCCAGTTAGATAAGTAGGAATTAATATGACAAAAAGCTTAAAAAAGAATTAAAAACCATATAAAAAAGAAAAGAAAAGAAAAAAGCGGATAAATGATTTAAATTTCTTTATAATTACTTAACTGTGTATGTATTATTTTTAAATTGTCTTGAAAGAGAAAATCCAACATATTGTTTCCAAATAAAAACCAACTCATATAACAGACACAATCAAGTCCATTGCAAATGAATTTCCTTCAGTAAATAGAATTTAACTATTTAATAAAGCTTCTATTTAATTGAGTAAGGAATAAAGAATAGCATTTTGCTTTTTAGCATTTTCTTTTTTATTTGGTTTTTATTTTTTCGCAAATCATTCATTTTAACAAGTCCGCTTGCTTGTATTTTCTTATAAATTCCAACTGTGCCAGTAACAGCAGGAGTCTTATTATTTCAAAACCGTTTTACTTTTAAATCTAAGGGGGGTGTTAAAGGAAGAAAAGGAAAGGAAAACAGAAAAAACGTTAAAGTAGAGAGAGAAAACGCAAAATCATTTTAATATTGGCGATTTTATATTTTAAAGTTTTTTAAATTTAGAAAATCAACAGCTTTAAAGTAAATTCTCAATACCCATTAGAATTAAGGGCACTTAGTCTCCTCTATCTGCACTTGAAAGGAAAATAAGCGACATATCGACGCCAAAATTTGGTTAAGATCCGCCGATCCGTTCCGAAGTTATAGGGAAAAATCTTCTTAGAATACACATATAGTCGTATGTCGCGTGAAAACTTTGAGAGCTCGTAACTCAAAACACACTTTTTCGACTTAGAATGTTATAGAACGGAGGCGTCGATATATAGAATAAAGTCGAAAATGTAAAGTTAGTACATAGTTTACGAATACCTTCCTGAACAATTATTCTTTCATTTCTTGTCATTGCCGACTAAATGATCGACAATTACTATTTCGGTGCTGCATGAAATGTAGAAATTATGCCGTTAAGCTAACTAAATTTTAATTCCCAATCCTGTAAATAATAAATTCCATTTTAATGAAAAATGTTAACCCTAGCTTGTGTGTAATATTACCCAATAAACCAAAAAAATTTAAATTTATAATGTTTTTCTCCTATTCATTTTCCCTTTAATTTTCAATTAATTTTTTTTTTTCCTTGGGAAATAACAAAAAATAGAAAAACTTTTTAACAGTTTAAGTCCATCGAAATGTTATTTAATAGCAATTAAGTGCATTTATCAAACTAAATTGAAACTGCTGCTACATTATTACGGGCAACATATCGACTGCAAATGGGATTTATCCCTGTGCGAAAATAATTTTTTTTTTTTGATATTTGATTTTTCTTTTTTTTAAGCTGTGTTATAGAAGAAAAACTAAAGTTTGGTTTTTCGAGTTTTTATTTTTTCGTTTTTCTTACCAAATGTCTAACTTATTCGTAAATAAATTGAGAGAAAGAAAAAGTAAAAACAAGAAAACTAAAAATAAAAAAACATCGAAGAAGAGAGTAACGAATTAAAACGTATTTAATGCTATTTTGTGGCTAAAATGTTATTGAACGCAATAGCCAACTAAAATATTAAGTTAACTTGGGCACCACCACTCCGTTTATAGATTAAAATGTATTGGTTGGTTGGCAATCGAGTAAAAACGGTTTTCTCTTATAAGGCAGACAACTAACTCTGTTCAGATATATGTATATGAAACGTATACAGAGAGGGAGAGAGTAACACGTTCACAGACGTTCAATTAAGGAGTTTTATGTGAGATTGATAACAAAAAATAAAAAAAAAAACGAAAAAACTATCTAAACTAACCAACGTTTACTATCAATTACAGAAGGAAAAAAATAGTTTTTATTGTACGTAACGTTTCTCACATTTTTTTTTTTATTTTTTGTATTAATCGTATTTATCGGTTGGTATTAAAAAGTTTAGACCATCAATTAAATGTTATTTCTTCTGTATGGATTCGTTTTTAGTATTTTCCCCTTAACAATTTCATTTAGCCAGCCAAAGTGTATTTAATATGATTTAAATTTATTTTATTTTCCTTTTTTCGCTCTCTTTGCGCTCTTACTGTGTATTAAATATGGTGTTAAACTCCTTGTTTTTTTCATTTCATGTTTTCAATACTTTTTTTTATTTATTTTATTTTCATTTTTATTAAAACATTTGTTACTAATTAGCGTGGCAATAAAACTGAGGCAAATTGTTGTAATGGGAATTTATACTCGTACTTGTAGAAAAGTTCTTTGAACATTTATAAGGCAAGAATAATGAACAAAAAAAAAAGAAAAGAAAAAAGAAACAGAAAAGAGAATTTCAAAAAAGTTGATACATGAGAGCAATGAAAAATCAATATTAAGTGAAAATTAATTAATATTAATTGATTGGGTAATTTTAACGTTTTCTTTAATATTACATTTAATTTATCGTTTATTTTCGGCAAACTTACTTTAATAGGTGTTGCAAGAAGACAATGAAATTTGTGTTAACGAAGTTAATATAACTTCAATAACAATATTCAAAATTTAAGCTGAATTTAACAATCAAAACTTTAAGTGATATTCATTACAAAGGCATTATAAATATTAAAACTGTACAGTTGTGTACAAAAATTGTTATGGAATGTAAGAAATCGATTGATAATTACTCCAGGCATAGCACAGTACACTTTATATGAGTACCTAGTTATCAGAAAGCATTGAGCATTAAAAACTAGGCTGCAAAAATTAACTTAACTGTCACATCAACTATTGTGGATTAATGATACAACATGAAGTATTACAAAGATACTTCGGATGTATCCTCAATTGCTCATTACAACCCTTCAGTTAGGATTACAACCTAGCCTCTCACACCACTTATGCTGTGTGTGTTAACTTAATTCATAAGTCGCCTAAACTAAACCTACAGTTTAAAGTCGACTCCGAACGACAGATATTTGAGAAACTTTTCATGGCAATTTTATTTACTCTCAGATTTTTTGCTAGAAATCTGCTGAAAGGAAGTCTCCGTAGTCTCTAATAGATAGTGTGTTGACTTATTAGACGTGAGGCCACGGCTCAAACCTGAGATCAGACATCTTCTCAGGGTAACACCATGAGTATATTGAGACTGAATAAAAAAAAGGCGACTTGAGTACTTTCATAAGTGTCATTATGGGACACCTCACTTTATATGTACATACAAACCGGATAGGCTTGGTAGATAATACATACATACATACATACATAATTGGTCATTACAACCCTTCAGTCAGGATTACGACCTAGTTTCTCACACACACATAATAATTAATATAAATCTTATCATTATTACCGAATCGATGGTCTAGCAATATTGCACGTACTTCCCTGGTGCATACAAATTTTTTTTCTAGCAAAAGTCTGAAAAAGCTCAAATCTATCATTCAAATTCGACGTCAAACTGTGGGTTGTGCCACTCATGAATGAAATTAAAGCACACAACATGGGTGGTGTGAGAAGCCAGACCGTAATCTTCACTAATTTGATGTGCAAAGTAGCTAGAGATAGTTGAAAAGGTGACAACGCACTCTGAAAATTTATAGGTCGTTTTATGAACTATCGCGATCACTGAACTGTATTTCTTTAAGAACTAAAGAAATCACGCCATTACAATAACACAACAAAGTAATGTGATATGATGACAGAATTTTTGGTTACATATTGTTTCAACAAGACACTGCCACATGCCACACATCACGTGATATCATGAATATGGACAAGCAAGTTTGATGAGCAATTAAGCTCACATTTTGGAGTAGTCCAAGAGCATGCAATTTTACTCTACTCGACTCTTTTTCATAAGGATACGTGAAGTCTCTCATATACAAGCCAAACACAATTACAGCTGTCACTGTAAGATGCCAGCCGAAATGTTAAATATACAATAGATCTGAAACAATAGCTGAGGAAAATAGTTACGCTCCAGAATTTTTAAAAAGTAAACGATCTACATTCATTTATCAGCCCAAATAAATATTTCATTCACTTTAGGAAATTTTCGGTATCACTTTTTCCACTTTCAAAACCCAAACAGTTAAAAAAACAACCCGTTATGTTGAGAATAGAACCTATAAAACGCATCCATTTACTAATTTTTTTTTCTTTTTTTGTTGCTGAAAGGGGATACATACATACATACATAATTGGCCATTACAACCCTTCAGTCAGGATTACGGCCTAGCTTCTCACACCACTCATGTTGTGTGCGTTAATTTTATACGTGAGTGGCGGGACCTACAGTTTAACGTCGACTCCGAACGACAGAATTTTGAGAAACTTTTTCATGGCATTTTTATTTTACTCTCAGAGTTTTTGCCAGAAATCTGCTGAGAGGAAGTCGCCGAAGAAAAATTTTTTTTTTCATATTTCATTTTTGATGTCTGACCTGGGATACGAACCCGGGCTTTACGAATAGTAAGCCAACACACTACCTACCACACCACGGCGACTTCAAAAGGGGATAAAAATTATAAAACACGGTATTAAAATACAAATGTACGGCCATCAATTTAGATTTTTTAATTTTATTTTTTTAAATTTTAAAAGGTTTCTTTATGGCTTTACAATGAATAAATGATTTAAAAATATAAATAAAAAAAACATTTTTTCCTTCAATTTAATGTATGATGATGATGAATCTCTTATTTAATACGTATCATGTCCACACAGTTTGAAATTTATAGATATTATCGCCACATTTTCCTGCTATTTTTTTTTTTTTAGCGAAAATTCATTTTTAAATCAGCACTGATGATATGCTGATTTCAGAATTCACCGAAAAAAAAATTCGAATTTTTTTCCTTTTTTGATTTTGGTATTGGTGAAACAGGAGTTGATTTCATACAGTTCTACGTATTTTTTTTCAAATTTTTTCTGGCAAATCATTTGATTAGTTTATAAAGCTTTTAAATAAATCATGTTTATATGTACATGCATGCATACATAAGTACATACATACATGTGTATGTATGTTTTGGAAAAAAAAAATATGAAAATTCGTTGAAAAAAAAACAAGAGAAGAATTATATTATATGTCTGGCTGGTAATGTGATTATAAACGTTATCGATATCTCGTGCTACCATTTGCCATTCAACTAAGGCAAGCCAGTAGACAGACAATCCCTTTTTTTCTTTGTATCCTGGTTTTCCTTATAAATACAACCAAAAAAAAGAAAGAAAAAAAGGAATAAAACAACTAAATTTCAGATGAGTTAAAATTACAAATAAACAATAGCAAGAGACAGTGCCATAGAATAGAATGAAAAAAAAATCTCTTACGCACCCTTAAATGAATGACAATGTAAGGACTGGTCAAAAAAGAGAAGAAAAAAGAAAAAAACGTTCTACTGAATGACTTTACAAATAAAGCTTACGGGCTGGCGGGTTTATTTTTTGCTTTACTTTTTGCGATTTGCCACTGCTACTTACACGTCACTTAATCGAATTATCATCAAACATGGCGTCAAACAAATGATACAGGCAAATATACTCATTCCCTCCTTACTCATACACACACATACTACACTACTTATACTTTACTGTACTCTGCTCTCCATGTGGTTAAAAATGTAGAGATTTTTGAGTTGCCATATAGTTTAGCTTTATGCATCCGGTTTTTGGTCAGGGTTGTGTGTTTCGGTTGCCATTGTGTTTTCCTTTCCTTTTTCTTTGATTGTATTACGAATTTGTGGGAATTTCTTTTCTATTTTATTTTATTTCCTTTTGAAATAAAAAAGAAAAACACAAAACTGTATTACAAAAAAAAAAAGGAAATCGGAAAAGTAGAAAGAAAAATAGAGAAAAATTTGTGATAATAAGTAAATGCTAAAGCCAATGCCAATGCCAATGTTTAAGGTTATGTTCCATTGACAGTTTTGTTATCCTTACAGCCAAAAGAAAATCCTTTTGTCGAACGAAAAAAGAAAATAAAAAGAATCTGCATACCGCACCACAACGTAATGTTGCGTGTTGTTCAACAAATCAAATAAAAAAGAAAATAGAAAGAGAAACCAAATCTAACAAGGGCCCGGATATAAAGTTACGTGTTAGGTATTAGGTGTGATTTTAATGGGTTTCCTTTACAAATTCTTTTTTTTAATACTACTATGTACACTAACTACAAATGCTATCAATGATTTAATTGATTTTTCCTTTACATATCCCTTTTTTTGGGGGGCTTCTTTTCTACACTGAAAGGCAGAACAAAATAGGAGAAAAAATCATTTGGAAAGAGAAATTGATTTAGATGGCAGTGCTTAAAGGGTTTTATTATTAAAATCCTGCGTACAGGATCATTCAAAATCAAGTTTCTTTTTTCATAACATTTTAAATTTTTTGTAAAATTAAATCTTGTATTCGCCGATTAAGGCAAAAACACACCAATGGCCTGTTATAACTGCTATGGGTTTCCTAAGGTGGATTCCAAATCCTTGGAATTTCTTTACAAATATATATGTATGTATATATATAAGTGAGGTTAGGTGACCTTCTTGAAGTGCAAGTTTTGGGCTCATTGGGCTCATTAAATATCCAATCCTTGGGACCAAGCATTCCCTAATAAAAATCAACTCGACTCCAGAATAAATCTTGCTATGGCAGTAATCTTTATATTGGAAAGGGTGACTGAAAAAGAGAAGTCAAGAATCTTCCTTCGTCTGTCAGACCACTGACACATGTGGGGGTTCTTCGAACGAATTTGAACATCCCTGTAAAGCGAGCCTGGTCTAACTAAGGAAATTGGAATACCTATGCACTGTAACAAGTCTGAGATTATTAGCTCCATAGTAGCCCTAGTCATTGGAGTTCATGTGACGCCATTTAATTGTTCCACTGCAGAGTAATGCTAATTTTGTGTACGAATTCATTCAACTTTTCTCTCGTATTAGCCTTTAGAAGTACGTACATCAACTGCTGTTGTTACCTTCAATGTCTTCGTGTTCAAGAACTTATATGAGGATAATTGCCAAATGTCCTGTTATCTGCTCCAGAGACACCCCATATTATTGGAAAATTTTTAGATGTGGTGTACACATTCTCTAGGGATCTAATGGAACTTTTACTGTCAGTAAATATGCGTACACCTCCACTCGATGTTCTCCCAAACCACATATATGATGTTAGCATGATGTGGTATACATATTCTCTAGGTACATATCTAATAGAAGTTTTACTGGCAGTAAATATGCGAACGCCTCTACTCGATATACTCTCATAGGAGATTGCTACAGCTGCAGGCCTTTTATCCATTATCTCAGCCTAAATAGTACTTTATTAATCGAGTAGTTTAGGGACGATCTGAGATTAAACCGTTCCTAAAACGTTACGTCAAACTTTGTCACGTAATCTGGATTTGTTGGCAAATACTTGAATGCTGTTTGCTGAGAAGCATTAACCATTATCATAATAGGATCCGTTCGGATTTTCATTATAAAACAAGAAGCAGAATTCAGGCATCGTGTAGTCAAAATAAAGGTCCAGATTAACTTTATCAATAGATTTTGGGCTTCAGCCTTGACAAATTAACAAATTGTTGAGCCTCTAGCTTACATATGTATGTATGTATGTACAAAAACATTAAATTTTCATTCAAAAAAGGTTTTGTAAATTTGATAAGGAAACCCGAACTTAAAATACTCTGTACATAAAATATTATTATACATATTATATTACATATTATTATACATATTCTTAATACTTGAATACCAAGTCTTAATGTTTCTAACTATTTCTAACTGTTTATTCAATTTTATTTTTCTTTACAGATATGAACAAGGGTTCACCCATTGATTATAAGAGTGGTTCGGCTTGTTCGACACCCACCAAGGATACATTGAAAGGCTATGAACGTTCGGCTAATAATTGTATGGGTCCTGTGCTTCCGCCCCGTAGTGTTATGAGCGGTATACCCTCTCATCATTATTCGGCACCCATGAATTTTCGCAAAGATCTAGCGGCCCGCTGTTCGGCCAAATGTATAGCAATTGTAGCCGTTTCCGTATTTGTGGCCATGTGTGTTTTGTTAATATTTTTAACAGGTATTGTACTTATTCCTAAATAATATACTTTTTCCCCATAAATAATAATGTCATTTTGTTTTTTTCTTAAAGGTTTTGGTGTTCTTCATTGGTCTCCTTCAGCCCCCTGTACAGTTCTAGTCGGCAATGAGGCCTCTGAGGTAACGGCAGCCAAAAGCACTAATACGGATCTATCGAAATTACACAATTCTTCGTTACGCTCAAAAACCGGACAACCAACCATGGTAACAACGGCCACCTCCTCACTGTCGCCCTCACAGGCGGCTGCCTCATCATCAGCCTTTCAATCGACCTCTGCCTCTTCGGTGGCAGTGGGGGGTTCAGCGGCTGCCACTTCATCATCGTCCTCAACGTTGTCCTCCTCCTCCTCGTTGTCGTCGTCAACTTCACTGTCATCACCATTGGCAAATGCCAATAATGGAGGTAATTATTCACAAGTTTTAATTATTTTTAAATGAGTTTTCCGAAAACAGAAAAAGAACGGTAAAAAAAAAACGAGAAACGAAAAGAAAGCAAAACTTAAAATAAGAAAATTTCCTTTTTTCCACTACTCTCTATACTACACAAAAACAACAAAAACACATTAAAAACAAAAGAGAAGAAGACAACAACAAATATCAAGACGCTTTAGTGAAAATTGTTTTTCTTGTTATTTCCTTAGAAAACAAAGATTGTCTCCCTTTTTCCCCGTACCCTCTCCTCTCATTCAAGACAATAAAACATGGTGGTCGCAATGTAGGGTGGTGTTGCTGATAAGTTCAAAAGATCTCAAAAAAAAGAAATGAAAATAAAATTGTTGAAAGTAAAAATGTCATTGCGTTTTAAAATTTCTTTCTTTTTTCTTATTTTTTTGTTTTTTTTTTCTTCTTCAACTACGTGGTTGAGTTCAAAAGAAATTCAAAGAAATAATCAAAAAATAAACTTTTTATTTCAAAGAGAAATTTAATTTTAGTTTTGTTTTGTTTTATTAAATTTCTAGAATTTCTATTGTTATTACAATTTAATTTAAATTACTTTCGGCAAAAACACAAGAAAATATAAATCATAGTTGTGTGGTAAACTATTTAAAAATATCTCACACTTCTTTGCCATCGTAAAGTTAAATCAACAGCAAGGTAGTGTACTGTACTAAGCGGTTTTTGTAATTTCTATCTCTCTTTCAATTTATTTTGAACTGTCATGAGCGATCCCCGTCCAAATAATTAATTATCAAGCGCCCAGATCTTCCCTGTATTCAGTGGCACTATCTGTTATTGCAACACACGCCTAACTCCATTTGAACTGTTCCAAAACAGTTTTCGTTACCATCGGGTAACTTTTGGGATTGGAGATATAGCCACGAAGCTAAATTTTTTTTGTATGAGCAAAAAAGTACTTTATATAAATCGGTCAAAATCAAAAAAATAATAAAATGGTGGGGGAAACGAACCTAGTAAGCTGGATAGCGTTGGTATCAAAGATTCGAAAACAGTTTTTATTACAGTCGGACATTACTTGTAAAGCTCGACCCTACGGATAAGTGTTTTGGAATCCTTGATCCAATAGCTATCCAAACTACTAGGTCCACAAACCACACCCTTTTAAATTTTGCCGAATTTTGCGTTAAATGCGATGTTCACTGAATCGAATGTTCGTTAAATCGGAAAACTACTGGATATTTCTAATGAATTTCTATAAAATTTACATAAGAATTGACAATTTAAATATTAAAAAAAAACATTATTTTCTTAACGGATTTTAAAGCATAAACAATTCTCTTGAATTAATCAAATTATAAAAACATTTTTTACGCATAATTAAAGCGTGAAAACCCGAAAACTTTTTAATGTCAAAACAATTCCTCAACAACACCGACCCACCCACCTCCTCAAACCCAACAATGCCTTTGCAATTAGTGTAAGGAAGGAAATAGTAATAGAAATATAAAATATTAACAGCCATTAGAGAGAAGGGAAAACTACCCTGTGCGATAGATTTTAAGATGTTTTGTATAAAAAAAGGATGCCAGACTTTGTTTAGGTTTTTAGGAATTAAGTGAAAAATATTTGAAATTCAATTTTTAATGATTTTTAAATATTTCTTTACATATATGTATGTTTGTGTGTGCGTTAAATAGATAAAGTAAACGAATTAAATGATTTAATAAAAAGGCATGAATATAATTACTATCATACGCAAGCTTTATTAAATAAAAATTTTGAGTTTTTAAACCGGATTCTAAAAGAAATGGACAAATTTCATAACTTTAATGAAGAACATGAACATGTAAAGGCCGATAGAATATCATCGTCTGCAATGAAATTGCCAGGACAACATCAAAGACGTTATGGCCGAAGTTTAATGGATGAAAGTTTTAAACACTTAATTACGAAAAGCGATAAAACAGAACGAACCGTCGATAATGATGTTGAAGATAATAAAGAGCAAAACTTAAATAATGATAAAGAGACAATATATACGAGCAGCAGTAATATAATGATGACAACAGAAATTGAAAAACATAATGAAGACGATGAAGATGAAGATGACAAGAATAACGAAAATGATGACAATGATAGAGACACGATAAAAAGTAATTATGATAAGAAATTTTTAAAGGACGAAGAAGAGATGTTTTCTACTACTTTTGAAACTTTTACATCAGCACGACGGCAAGGAAACGAAGAAATTTCATCAACTAGTACCTTAACAAAGGTAGCCTTTGAAACAAGCTCTTCATCTCCCTTAAATGTAATAACATCTCCTTCGCCTTCCATCAAGCTTGAAGTGGTGGATGATGACGACGACGATGATGATAAAACTTTGAAAATCAATAACATATTAAATCTCAATCAAAGTAATAATCAGAATATTAACAAAGACTATAATAATAACGAAAATGGAAAAGAAAACGAAAATGAAAAAAATGAACAAAATGAAAATGTTTTAAGGCACACAAAAGAGCCTGCTTACCTGTTAGACACTGTTGCTACAGCTTTACAAGACGACAACGAAGAATTTAAAGAGCAGGATATAGAAGCCACCACTAAAATGTTTACCATTTTCGAGAATTATAATTACGATGAAGAGGAATCTTTGGGTATAAACGATGGCGGAGACTTAAATTTCATTTTAAGCAAAGAAGACGAAAATGAAAACTTAAGCCAAGAGTTTGTTTTAACAGCCCTAAACAGTGATGAATTTATTGATGATGACAAACTATTAGAAAAATATCACAATGAACAAATAATGGCCAGTACCAGCAGCAATAGCAACAGCTACAGCAAACATAAATCTACTTCAAATCAGCTCAATGACAATAATAATAATAATAATGCTGATAACAATGATGATACCGATGATGACAATGACAAGTATGATAAAGATGATGGCAACAATAATTTTCAAATCAATCGTTTTGAAAAAAATCAACAAAACCTTGATTCAATGACAGTTAATAGCCATCATTTTGGTGACAGCTATGATGACATTTATTTAAAAGACAGAACCAAAGAAAATTTACAAAATGAACAGGAAAAGCTTAAGGAAAAACTCACTGCCAGCATTTCCAACCCAAATAGAAAAACAGAACAAGATTCTTTAGAAAATCTCATGTTAAATGATGGTCTATGGCCTTTAAATGTACAACCAGATTTTGTAAACCTAAATTATAATCATAATTTAGATGATGTGGATATTGTTAAACTGGAAAATACCCATTCCAATGAGGAGGAACTGTATAAAACCATTAATGCAACAATTGTCAAAAATAATCATAAAAAATTTAAATTTCAATTAAATCCTCATCAAAGCTATGATAAAAATCAGAATGAAGTTCTAAGATTGCCGGAAGATATGAATCCGGAAATTAATAAACCACCTTTAATTGTCAAACCCATAACGTCTAATCCTTTTACAACTGCCACCGAACAGCCTTTATTAAAACATCAAACCTCTATGACAACCGATCATTTAGAAGAGAAGCGTATAATTGTTAACCTAAGCATTGCCTCTAATGATGGCACTGGCAATCGTTATACGTTACATGTGAATATACCAGCCTTTGATCAAAATGGCGAAGTGCATAATATGCAACAAACCTTAACACATGATAAAATACCACAAATAAAGGAAAATTTCAAGCAACAGGACGTTAAACAAGATTTAAAAACAAGTCCCTATTGTATACCTGAACCACCGCCACCCATACCAGAATGTCCTTGCCCTTGTACAGGCTCCTTGTATACAAAAGCGGCAGACCTTTACTCCACTGACCTTGAAGACAATAATAATGACTGGTTAGAAGAAACAACTTCCGTTTTAACTGATGAAACTATTACTACCTCTACAACAACAACTGATTCTATCACTAACACTACCACTACCACTACCACCACACCTTACACATCTTCTTCTTCAACTGCCTTTGTTACCGTTAATGATGATAGTCAAGAAACTAATACTAACGATAATAATGTTAGTGTTGATTATTATGATACTTCTACCACCACTACCACCGTCTCTAACCTGCTTGCTGGTATTGATAATGCCGTTATAACTACTGTTAATTTAACAAATAATTTTGAAAATAATAGGCATCAGCCTCTTAACGAAAATGGTGAAAAGTTTGCATGTCCTGATGTTATGCCTATACTTATACTTGAAGGTGATTTGTTTTAATTGTTTTGTTTTAAATAACTTTTACTAACTTTAATAAACTATTACTAATTTTGATTAAGGAAAAATTCAACTTTTTAACATAATTTAAGTTCATTATCATTAGATTTTTATTATAAGTTAACCTTGTTATAACATGAATAAATTATTTTACGTTACGTTATGAAATTCATTTAAACTCATTACCATTATCGCTTTTCAATTATAATATTGGCTTAAAACATCATCATCAAACTTTTCAAAATTTCGAAATCAAAAATTCAAAACATTTCATATATTTACACCTCTCTAGTCTGCATTTTGTAATCGATTTCTACAACTATATTTAGTTATTCATATATATATATAAAAGTCTTATGATAGTGTTTCTACAGATTCTGGAAGTCCTATTCTGACAACTTCGTAGAGCTTTGGGCCTTCTCTTCGTTGCAGTATTCAACTGTTAACTTTAAGCATACAAAAGTATGCCAAATGGTGTACTAGCACTGGTCTTTCATTAGTAGTTAATCGTTTCAGCTCTTCAAATTATAAAAAGTCATAGGGTGCTCCGATTGCCTAGTTGGTAGTGTGCTAAACTTCAAGTGCCGAGGCCGTAGGTTCGATCGATTTCTGCCAGAAACTCTGGGTGCTTATGATTGTCTGATTGCTTGCCTGACATTATATGTGATTACTCACAATAGCAAACAGAAAGTGAGAATTATTAATAAAAAAGCTAAAAAAAAGTGACGATAAAAGTCACTAAAATAAATTGTGGCACACTACCCCCTGCTTCCTTTCTCCGATCAATTATCGTCCCTGTATTCAATGAATAGGGGTCATCTCCGAAGTGTTGGTCAGGAAATGTTCTTTTTTAAGAGCTTATTATTTTTCTCTCACAGTTTTTGTCAGAAATTTGCGGAGAGGAATTCGCTAAAGAAATATTTTTTTTATATTTCGTCCAGTTAGAAATCTCTGACCTGGAGTTTGAAACGTGGCCTTATGTCTAATAAACTACCTACTAGACTACAGCGACTATGTCTGAGAAGAAGAAAGTTCTACTATGTGGACGATTTAAATGATGTATCAATAGTGAAATTGGATCCAAAACTACGTTAAGAACTTCCGGTGTAAGGCGATACTAACAGACAGAGAGTCCAACAAACTCGTACACATCGCTTTAGTATAAAAAATGGAGGCATTCTTAGGGCCGTTTTTTGAATGCAAGTTTAAACTCGAGATTAAGTTAATCTCCAGTTAAAGTTAATCTCCAGTTAACTCAGTTTTCATTTTTTCAATGCGAATTTAACTGGAGATTAACTTTGTAGAGCTGCCGTACTTATAAGCAAAAATGGCAACATTTTCTTCGTTTATATTGTTGTTTTTACTACTTTTTGCAAATTATTTCAAAACAATTAGCTTTTGTATATAACAAAACAAACAAACAAAAGCTGAATACTATTGATCTTTATGTAAAAAAATCATTTTCTTAAAATAATAAATAAATGAAGACTGTCTGTTGTCAATTTATGTGTTATATAATTCATAGTTACTTAAATATTTGTCTTATTCGGCTTCCCCTCACTTAAAAGCTCTTTAAAAAAAAAAATTTGTCAACGACTTGTCATAGTTAATCTCGAGTTTAAACCACCAACGTTGCTGGTTTAAACTCGAGATTAACTACTTAACCGTAAGTTTAAACTCGAGATTAAGTGAATTCAAAAACTGAAAACGGAGTTTAACTGGAGATTAACTTAATCTCGAGTTTAAACTTGCATTCAAAAAACGGCCCTTAGTGTCAGAGATTATCGGGATGCGAGATCTTCGAATCTCTGAAATATTAACCCTGGCGTCAACAGTTCCAACAAAATAAAGCACCATTAATGTACAGTTTATAGCATCGCATAGCATACCATTACATTAACTGAAATACACTTATTTAATATTGAATTAAAAAGTTAAATTTAGTAACTCAACGCCTTTTTAACAAACACAACAAGAAAATCTAACAATGCTCCTTTAATACTGCTCTACTCGCATATCCTACAAAAAGTCTTACTTTTAATAACAAAATTTTTGTAAAAATTTGTAAAAAAAAAACAATTAAAAGTTTATATACAAAAAACATAATAATAATTTTTAACGCTATTTTAGCTAAAACAAAACAAACAAAAACAATACTAACCTATAACTGTTATTTTGTGTTTTTCTCTTTCTTCATTGTGTTGTTGTTTTCTATTGTAAACGCTTCATTTGGGAAAAATAACATTAAAACAGGTGCACGTACATTCCCAGCTCGTAGTTTTCCACCAGATGGTACAACTTTTGGTCAAATCACTTTGGGACAAAAGTTAACCAAAGAAATACAACCCTATAGCTATTGGAATATGCAATTCTATCAATCAGAACCAGCGTATGTGAAATTCGATTATACCATACCGAGAGGAGCTTCTATCGGTGTCTACGGCAGACGTAATGCCTTGCCTACGCATACACAATATCATTTCAAAGAAGTTTTAAGTGGCTTTAGTGCCAGCACACGTTCCACCAGGGCAGCACATGTAAGTATTGTCCGCATATGTACTTCTAAAAGCTTTTTATTTTCTCTTTAATTAAAGGGCAATTATGGTTTAAGATATTCAATTTAATTTAATACTAAACAAACAAGCTTTATTAACCTAATAATTGTGTTTTTTCGTCTTTTTTTATGTATTTTCATGCTTTCCTCCATTTACATCCTACCACCACCACCACCACCAAACCAATATAATATCAACACGAACATATGAACACTTTTTTAACTCATTTTCATTTCGTTACACTCATCTCTCTCATCTCTAAATATTCTTAAACTACAAAAATAAAAAAATAAAATAAACATACATACGGACTGTATACACTTACATGCGATTGCTTGCGTTTGTTCATAGCAATCGATAACACGTGAAGTAACCCGTTATATGGAACCTGGCCATTGGTTTGTTTCCCTTTACAATGACGACGGTGATGTACAGGAAATTACTTTCTATGCTACCATAGCTGAAGATATGACACAAAATTGTCCCAACGGTTGTTCAGGTAATGGTCAATGTTTGTTGGGCCATTGCCAATGTAATCCAGGTTTTGGAGGCGATGATTGTAGCGAAAGTGTTTGTCCTGTGTTGTGTTCTCAGCATGGTGAATATATAAATGGTGAATGTATATGTAATCCCGGTTGGAAGGGTAAAGAATGTTCGTTGCGTCATGATGAATGTGAAGTGGCCGATTGTAATGGTCATGGCCATTGTGTTAGTGGAAAATGTCAATGTATGCGTGGTTATAAGGGGAAATTCTGTGAAGAAGGTAAAACATAAAAAACCACTAGAATTTCTTTAGTTTTTGTTTTTGTAATTTTGAGTTTTTATCGGAAATAAAATGTAATCGTTTATGTTATCGATGGTAAAGTAAAAACAGAATTGAAACAGGAAGGAGTACAATGAAAACTATTGTTCTTTAAGATGAAATGAAAAACTTTATAAAAAAATTTATCAATATTTCGATAACAAGTAAATCAATAATCGAGAAACATTTTTAGCTTCCCATATAATATTTTTAAAATATCATATCATATAAATATCGATAACAACTAGTAACTATTCAAATGCAAATGCTAAGTTTTAAAATAAAAATCGAAACATCCTCTATAAGTATCGATAATTCTGTTGCCGATAATTAGAATTCTGTATTTTGTCATCGTCGTTTTTTATAATTTCGTTTACTTTAGATTATGGTATCGATAAATATATGAGTAAAGATTAATAACATTAATTTTCCAATTTCTTTCCCGCAGTTGATTGCCCCCATCCTACCTGTTCGGGCCATGGTTTCTGTGCTGAAGGAACTTGCATTTGCAAGAAAGGCTGGAAAGGTCCCGATTGTGCTACCATGGATCAAGATGCCTTACAATGTCTACCCGATTGTTCGGGTCATGGTACTTTCGATTTGGACTCACAAACCTGTAGCTGTGAATCGAAATGGAGTGGTGATGACTGTTCCAAGGAATTGTGTGATTTAGATTGTGGCCAACATGGTCGCTGTGTTGGTGATGCTTGTGCCTGTGATGATGGCTGGGGTGGTGAATATTGTAACACTAAACTGTGTGATGCCCGCTGCAATGAACATGGTCAGTGTAAGAATGGCACCTGCTTGTGTGTAACAGGATGGAATGGCAAGCACTGTACCATTGAAGGTTGTCCCAATTCGTGTTCCGGTCATGGCCAATGCCGTGTTAGCGGTGAAGGCCAATGGGAGTGTCGTTGTTATGAAGGTTGGGATGGTGCCGACTGTGGTATAGCTTTAGAATTGAATTGTGGCGATAGTAAGGATAACGATAAGGGTATGTTATATTTTGTATACTTATTTAAAAACCCTTGTTTTAAGTTTTCCTTTTCCTCCAGATGGTTTAGTAGACTGTGAAGATCCTGAATGTTGTGCCAGTCATGTGTGTAAGACTTCACAGCTTTGTGTTTCTGCCCCAAAACCAATTGATGTTTTATTACGCAAACAGCCACCGGCCATAACAGCGTCATTCTTTGAACGCATGAAATTCTTGATTGACGAAAGCAGTCTACAGAATTATGCCAAATTGGAAACTTTCAATGAAAGGTGAGTTATTTGTTAGATGGCGGCTTAAACATAATTTTAATTTTATTTTTAATTTTTATTTATTAATGAATACGAAGAAATATTGGGTATTTTCTTTTAAAAAGAAATTTACTTTTCAAAGAAAATTTAATTTCAATAGAGGATAAAATATTAAAACTACTGAGTGAAATAGTGTGCTATTAACTCAAAAAATTAGGATAAATGCATTTGGGCCTACTTGACCCATTGTAATAACACGGTTATACATACATATAATGTATAGACTTAGACGTAGACTTCTAATATACATTACTAACAGATCAAACAAATTATCTACTTAGTCTTGACCTAATGCTGGGTATACATCCAATAGGTGGGGAACAGTTTTCTCCTCTTCCTTGTGTTCAAAACCATACGTCCCTCTGCAATATCTAGTAAAGGCTCCAACAAACATACTGCACCTTATATACAGTTTTGATCGAATCTCCAATATTCTTCCCATAACCGAAGCCGCCCAGTTGGAGTTGACAGAACCTACAGCTACATAATCAATATTAAACTCACAGATCCCGATTTAAAGAACTCACCAAAGAGTTCATTGATTGAGCTTGGCCAGCTCATTCGTTCTATAGTTACTTAAAATATTACAATGTCCCGGTACTCATATGTTATGAATGTCATACCGTCCATTATCTCATTGAGAGATTTACGACACCTACATAAACTGGCTTGGATCTATCTTGTGCTTGCGGCCTAGATATCAGAATCCTCCTAAATAATCCTTATTGTAGACATTTTCGCCTAAAAACGCCTCAGTTTAACGGGTAACCTGATGGATGTTATGAAAACCTTAATAGATATCGGAAAAATTCCATTACAAATAATTCCAATTCAGTTTCGAACCATCAGTGAATATCTGAACGTCATACTTCCTTTAGATGTCATAACGCGGAATAAATACTCCTTATAGTTTCAAATTGCTTTAGAATCTTTGAGTGTCCTATATTTGATTCATGCCACTGTACAGTTGCCCAGAGATGTTCTAGTTGTAACTGCTAAGCTCTTACCATAAATAGTCCAGAGAAAAAGGGGATGAATACAGAAGCAAATCTTGGTATCCACCGTATCAGCTTCAAATTAGTTGTTCTGCTGAGAAATTTCCACCCTACTAGATATCCTTAGGTTAAGATGGATCATACCACTGTTGTATAGATCATCCTGGGTCAAGACAACATTTTTCCACAATATTTTATTACTAAAGTACAGAGCAATACAGAGCTTCTTCAACATATTCCCTACCCAAGTCAGCTTCTTGGGAGTTGGCAGAGACTATTAGGGGTAGCTTACTTCGGAATCTAAATTATTAAAAAAAAAAGTTATGGAAAAGGTTTTAATATTTTATCCCACAATATTTATGAAAGCTTTTAATTAAATAAAGCTAACTGTATATTCTTACTAATAAAAGAAGTAAAACTAACTAGTTTGCCACTTTATCGATTTTTATTTCATTTCTTTTTGGTTTATGTTTTTAATATTTTTAATTATTATTATTTTATTAATAATTATAAATTGTTTTTAAGTTTTGTGACCTTGTCTATATAAAAATCCCACTAAAATCCTTAAACATAAAGTGTAAAATCCTTTAAACCTATTATTTGTTGTATATAAAAATGTATGTCCTTTGTTTTATGCCAACTATAACTATACATACATACATTATTATTGTATTAGGCCACTTTGTTTTAGGGGTTTTAATAAAAAAAAAATATTTTTTTTTTTTTTGTTTTCATGGGTATGATTATATCGTTTTTTATTCTTTTTCATTACAAGTTTCAGTTAAATTTTGAGATTTTTTTGTTTTGTTAATGAAAAAAATAAAACAATTTAAAAAAAAAATTAAAAACAAAAAGAATCATGTGCTAATGGTAAACAAATTTTTTTCTTTGCTCTTTTTTTTCTCTTTCTAAACAAACGCGCGTGTGCTCTCTTAACAACTACTACCTACTATATCTCCACTATCATCACTATATTATTAAACGTAAAACTAACTTCTCTAATACGAAATTGCCAAACGAAAAAAAAATAATCAAATTTTTAAACAATAACACACTCTTAACTAACTTTCGATAACATATCGACAAAATTTGATAAAACAAAAACCCGCTTAAAAACTAAACTAACCTCAAAAAAAATAACAACAAAAACAAAAACTAACAGCATTTTTTGGAATTATTTCAATGCAAGGTAAGGAATGGTGTTTTGGATAAAAAAATCAACAAGAAAATCCAAAACTAATATTTAAACGCTGGTTATTTGGTCTTCATTTGTTTTTAAAAAATTTTTCTTTCAATATTTTTCTTTTTTATGATTTTTTAGTAGTTTTGTTTTGTCATTTTAAAACCATTTCATTATTTAAACAATAAGTTTTTTTTTTTGTTAAATTTTTATTAATATATTAAGCTGGCTAATAGCTACTTAAAGGCCAAATTTGTTTGGTGGTAAAACAGTTGTTTTTATAGGTTGTTATTAAAAAGTTTATTGGGTTTATATATCTCTTGTAAAAAAATCTTATTTTTTTTGTGTAAAACCTTGAAAAATTATTTAAAAAAAAAATATCTTTTAATTTGTATGTTTCTTGTACGTGTGTGTGTAATTGTGAATTTTTAAAAATATTTTTTTATTTTGTTTCTTTAATTATTAATAATTTCAATAAAATATTTTATTTTTATTAAAGCTTTTTAGTAATTTAGCCATTTAAGGTCTTGCTCTTTCACTTGTTCTATCAATGACTTTAGCCAAACCTAATCGTTTAAATTGTTTACCTTTCTTTTTGTGTAGCCGTTCTGCTGTCATAAGAGGCCGTGTGGTCACCTCTCTAGGCATGGGTTTGGTGGGTGTACGCGTTTCCACCACTACCTTGCTGGAAGGCTTTACCTTAACGCGAGATGATGGTTGGTTCGACTTAATGGTTAATGGTGGTGGTGCAGTTACATTGCAATTCGGACGTTCTCCCTTCCGCCCCCAGTCGAGAATTGTCCAAGTGCCCTGGAATGAAGTCATCATAATTGAAACGGTCGTAATGTCCATGTCAGAGGAGAAGAGTATAGCCACTACAACGCATACTTGTTTTTCGCATGACTATGACTTAATGAAACCCGTGGTATTGGCTTCGTGGAAACATGGCTTCCAAGGTGCCTGTCCCGATCGCAGTGCCATTTTGGCTGAATCCCAAGTTATACAAGAATCTCTACAAATTCCCGGCACTGGCCTGAACTTGGTGTATCATTCTTCTCGTGCAGCAGGCTATTTGTCTACCATTAAACTGCAGTTAACACCCGAAACTATACCTTCAACTCTGCACCTCATACACTTGCGTATAACCATTGAAGGTATTTTATTTGAGCGCGTATTTGAAGCTGATCCTGGTATTAAATTTACCTATGCCTGGAATAGACTGAATATTTATCGCCAGAGAGTGTATGGCGTTACCACCGCCGTCGTAAAAGTCGGCTATCAATACACAGATTGCAAGGACATTATATGGGATATACAGACCACCAAACTTTCCGGTCATGATATGTCCATATCCGAAGTAGGCGGTTGGAATTTGGATATACATCATCGTTATAACTTCCATGAGGGCATACTGCAAAAAGGTGATGGTTCCAATATATACCTGAAGAACAAGCCACGTGTTATTTTAACCACAATG
The DNA here is from genome assembly GCA_932273835.1 of Sarcophaga variegata. NCBI lineage: Eukaryota > Metazoa > Arthropoda > Insecta > Diptera > Sarcophagidae > Sarcophaga > Sarcophaga variegata. Next base: position 12,701,710 of record OW026362.1, read on the forward strand.
GGTGATGGCCATCAAAGACCTTTGGAGTGTATGGATTGTGAAGGTTTGGCTTTGCGCCAACGTTTATTGGCTCCCGTAGCCTTGGCCGCTTCTCCCGATGGCAGTCTGTATGTGGGCGACTTCAACTATATACGCCGCATTATGACCGATGGTTCGGTGCGCACAGTGGTTAAACTGAATGCTACACGTGTTAGTTATCGTTATCATATGGCCTTAAGTCCCCTAGATGGCACTTTATATATCTCGGATCCAGAATCCCATCAAATTATCAGAGTACGTGATACTAATGACTACTCTCAGCCTGAAAAGAATTGGGAGCCTATAGTAGGCTCTGGAGAACGTTGTTTGCCTGGCGATGAGGCCCATTGTGGGGATGGTGCTTTAGCCAAAGATGCCAAATTGGCCTATCCCAAAGGCATAGCCATCTCTAGTGATAATATTTTGTATTTTGCTGATGGCACCAACATTAGAATGGTAGATCGTGATGGCATAGTCAGCACTTTAATTGGCAATCATATGCATAAGTCGCACTGGAAACCCATACCTTGTGAGGGCACCCTGAAATTGGAAGAAATGCATTTGAGATGGCCTACCGAGCTGGCAGTTAGTCCTTTGGATAATACTTTGCATATTATAGATGATCATATGATACTACGCATGACCCCAGATGGCCGAGTTCGAGTTATTTCTGGACGTCCTTTACACTGTGCTACGTCTTCCTCGGTATACGATTCGGATCTGGCTACACATGCTTCGTTGGTTATGCCTCAATCCATAGCTTTTGGTCCTTTGGGTGAACTTTATGTAGCCGAAAGTGATTCCCAGCGTATAAATCGTGTACGTGTTATAGGCACTAATGGTCGCATTGCCGCCTTTGCGGGAGCAGAATCAAAATGCAATTGTTTGGAGCGTGGCTGTGATTGTTTTGAAGCTGATCATTATTTGGCTACTAGTGCCAAGTTCAATACCATTGCCGCCTTGGCTGTAACCCCGGATGGCCATGTTCATATAGCCGATCAGGCAAACTATCGCATCAGATCGGTTATGTCTAGTATACCAGAAGCCAGTATGTCACGTGAATACGAAATATATGCACCAGATATGCAGGAGATTTACATCTTCAATCGTTTTGGCCAACATGTCATGACCAAGAATATTTTAACTGGCGAAACCACTTATGTTTTCACCTACAATGTCAACACTTCCAATGGCAAACTGAGCACTGTAACCGATGCTGCCGGTAATAAGGTTTTCCTATTGCGTGATTACACCTCTCAAGTCAATTCCATAGAGAACACCAAAGGACAAAAATGTCGTTTACGCATGACACGCATGAAAATGTTGCACGAACTGAATACTCCAGACAATTATAATGTAACCTTTGAGTACCATGGTCCTACAGGTTTGTTGAAAACCAAACTTGATTCTACAGGCCGTTCTTATGTCTACAATTACGATGAATTTGGCCGTTTGACATCAGCTGTAACACCCACTGGTAGAGTCATAGATTTGGCATTCGATTTGAGTATTAAAGGAGCCCAGGTTAAGGTGTCGGAGAATGCCCAAAAGGAAATAAGCATGTTAATACAAGGCTCTTCGGTGGTGGTACGTAATGGTGAAGCCGAATCTAAAACGATGGTAGAAATGGATGGTTCCACTACCAGTCTAACACCTTGGGGTCATTTACTGCAAATGGAAGTGGTGCCTTATCCTGTACTAGCCGAAATATCACCCATTATAGGCGAATCCTATCCAGTGCCAGCTAAGCAGCGTACCGAAATTGCAGGCGATTTGGCTAATCGTTTTGAATGGCGTTACTTTGTTAGAAGACTACAGCAAGGTAAACAAAATAAAGGACCCAGATCTGTCACCCAAGTCGGTCGCAAGTTACGAGTCAATGGTGACAATGTATTGACCTTGGAATATGACAGAGATACTCAATCCATTGTGGTTTTGGTTGATGATAAACAGGAATTATTGAATGTCACCTACGATAGAACTTCTCGTCCGGTAAGCTTCCGTCCCCAATCGGGAGATTATGCTGATGTGGACTTGGAATATGATCGTTTTGGCCGTTTGGTAACTTGGAAATGGGGCAATCTGCAAGAAGCCTATACTTTTGATCGCAATGGCCGTTTAAATGAAATTAAATACGGTGATGGCTCCTCTATGGTTTATGCCTTCAAAGATATGTATGGTTCCTTACCCTTAAAGGTAACCACACCACGTCGTTCTGACTATCTGCTGCAATATGATGATGCTGGTGCTTTACAAAGCTTAACTACACCACGTGGCCATATACACTCGTTTTCTTTGCAAACATCTTTGGGTTTCTTTAAATATCAATACTTCTCACCCATTAATCGTCATCCTTTCGAGATCTTATACAATGATGAAGGACAGATTTTGGCTAAAATACATCCCCATCAATCGGGCAAAGTGGCATTTGTTCACGACAATTCAGGACGTTTGGAGACTATCTTGGCAGGACTATCTAGTACTCACTACACCTATCAAGACACCACCAGCTTAGTGAAGTCGGTAGAGGTGCAAGAACCTGGTTTTGAATTAAGGCGGGAATTTAAATATCATGCTGGTATCCTTAAAGATGAAAAACTGCGCTTTGGTTCTAAAAACTCTTTGGCCTCGGCCCATTACAAGTACGCTTATGATGGCAATGCTCGCTTGACCGGTGTGGAAATGTCCATTGATGATAAGGAAATGCCTACAACGCGTTACAAGTTCAGCCAAAACTTGGGCCAATTGGAAGTCGTGCAAGATTTGAAAATCACACGCAATGCTTTCAATCGCACAGTTATACAGGACTCTTCCAAACAATTCTTTACCATCATAGACTATGACCAGCATGGCCGTGTTAAGAGTGTTTTGATGAATATCAAGAGTTTCGATGTCTTCCGTTTGGAACTGGACTATGACTTGCGTAATCGCATTAAATCTCAAAAGACAACCTTTGGACGTTCCACCGCATTTGATAAGATCAATTACAATGCCGATGGCCATGTTATCGAGGTATTGGGTACAAATAACTGGAAGTATTTGTACGATGAAAATGGCAACACTGTGGGCGTGGTGGATCAGGGAGAAAAGATCAATTTGGGTTATGATATAGGCGATCGTGTTAGCCAAGTGGGTGATATTGAATTTAACAATTATGATGCTCGAGGCTTTGTCGTAAGACGAGGTGAACAGAAGTATCGTTACAACAACAGAGGCCAATTGATACACGCCTTTGAACGGGAACGTTTCCAAATATGGTATTATTATGATGATCGCAGCCGCTTGGTAGCCTGGCATGACAGCAAAGGCAATGTAACTCAGTATTATTATGGCAATCCTCGCTCCCCTTTGCTTTTAACGCACATGCACTATCCCAAATCAGGTAAAACTCTAAGGTTTTACTATGACGATCGTGATATGTTGATGGCGGTGGAAACGAACGAACAAAGATTTTATGTAGCCACCGATCAGAATGGTTCACCTTTGGCCTACTTTGATATGAATGGTGCCATATTAAAAGAAATGAAGCGTACACCCTTTGGACGTATTATTAAGGACACTAATCCAGATTTCTTTATACCCATTGATTTCCATGGTGGTCTTTTAGATCCCCACACAAAGCTTATGTACACTGAAGGTCGTTTATATGATCCTACAATGGGACAATGGATGACTCCCTTGTGGGAGAAGCTGGCCACGGAAATGTCCCATCCCACAGATGTGTTTATATACCGTTACCACAACAATGATCCTGTAAATCCCAGCAAACAGCAAAACTATATGATTGAACTAGAATCCTGGTTACAGCTATTCGGTTATGATTTAAATAACATGCAAAGCTCTAAGTACACCAAAAAAGCGCAATACAATCCACAAGCTTCTATTAAGTCTCATACGTTGGCACCCGATTTTGGTGTTATATCAGGTTTGGAATGCATTGTGGAGAAAACTAATGAGAAATTCAGTGATTTTGATTTTGTGCCCAAGCCTCTGCTGAAAATGGAACCTAAAATGCGTAATTTGTTGCCCAGAGTAAGTTATCGCAGAGCGGTCTTTGGTGAAGGTGTTTTACTCTCACGCATAGGCGGTCGGGCCTTAGTCAGCGTAGTAGATGGCTCCAATAGTGTGGTACAGGATGTGGTTTCCTCAGTTTTCAATAATTCCTACTTTTTGGATCTGCACTTTAGCATACATGATCAGGATGTGTTCTACTTTGTCAAGGATAATGTTTTGAAACTAAGAGATGACAATGAGGAGCTAAGAAGACTGGGCGGAATGTTTAACATATCAACGCATGAAATTACCGATCATGGCGGCTCAGCGGCCAAAGAGTTACGTTTACATGGACCCGATGCAGTGGTTATAATAAAATATGGTGTAGATCCTGAACAAGAAAGGCATCGTATTTTGAAGCATGCCCATAAACGGGCGGTGGAAAGAGCCTGGGAATTAGAGAAACAATTAGTGGCAGCTGGCTTCCAGGGAAGAGGAGATTGGACCGAAGAAGAAAAAGAAGAATTAGTATCGCATGGTGATGTAGATGGCTGGATTGGTGTGGACATACATAGTATATATAAGTATCCACAATTGGCTGATGATCCGGGTAATGTGGCCTTCCAAAGAGATGCTAAACGTAAACGCAGAAAGATTACCAGCAATCATCGTACGGGCAAAAGCCGTCGCCAACAAAAACTTAAAGATATGACAGCGTGAAAACAACTATTTAACGAAGAGGAATACAATATTAATAATAACAACAACAACAGCAACAACGATCATGAAATATACGAAAAAAGATCCGAAGAATTAGACGACGAACACGATTACTACTATCAATACCAATACGAAGCTGGTAAAAACGACAAAAAAGACTTTGTAAGCAACTCAACCGAAGATGATTTGTATTATTAAATAAGAAAAACAAAATGTTACACAAACAAATAACAAATTTGTACTTCTCAAACACAACCCCCCCCCCCCCCTCCCCTAATTAAGACAGATTTACAATAATAAAATGTTTTTTTTTTTGTCTTAAAATTAATTTCAAAAAATATTAAATTTTTTAAATTAAAACATCACGATATACAACACTGTTCAGTTTATTTTTAAGAGTAAATTTTTGAAAAAGACAGTGGGTCACAAAAATCGATTATTATTTTCTTTTTTTTTTATATTTTTTTTCTTTTATTAAATTAAATTATATTTTAATTTATACATTACATCTTGATAAAAGAAATTGTAAAACAAAACAAAACAGAAATTATGCTCTATGGCTCTCTAGATTATATAGCAGGTAATTTGTAAAGAATATAAAAATTAAAGAATAAAAATCCTTAAGATTTATATAGTTTTGTATAAAAAAGAAGAAGAAGAAGAAGATAAAGAAAATTCTCATTAAATAATAGCAGAATCTCAAGTCTTTACAATGTAATAAAAGTAATAATAATTATTGAAAACAAAACAAAATAAATAAATAAAAAATTATAAATGTTTTTTATGTAAAAGAAAGAAAGAAAAAAAACAAAAACTGAAAATCAATGTGTGAGAACTTATTAAACTCGAATAATAAATAATAGGAGATTAAGAAATTAGCTAAAAAGAAAACACAAAACACAACAACCTCTCCCCATACCCATCCCCCTAATCTACTAATAATTGTAATAAAATAACAAACAATAATTATTATTTATATTATATAACAAAAAGTAAAAATAAAATCATAGTTAATAATGCCCTGAATTTAGTTTGAAAACTTGAGAAAAACTAAAAACAAAAAATTAAGTATTAAGGTTACTAAGATTTTGCCATATTTAATTTCCCTTTTTTATTTCTTCTTTCCATAATTTCTTAAGTGACTTCTTTGTTTCCTTTTGCAATTAATTATAATTTTTTTAACATCACGCTAAAAGCTTTAAATATATATAATTTCATTTTTTAAATAAAAATATACTTCGTGTGTTAAAAAGGGATAAACTGTTTAAGATACAAACAAATATATATACATACATATGTATATTGCAATAATGAACCGGTGTTCTATAAACAATATATAAAAATTTTAAATTTTTAAGTTTTATATCCAAATAATTAAAGTAATAAAATCGTGTTAAAAACAATTTTTTTTTTAATTTTTTTAAATAATTTTTAAGTATTTCACATTTAAGCATTTAACACAAATTTAATTAATTTTTTTTTTAAATTTTTATTTGCGATCTTTTCTAGAACATTAAGCAATTGAGATAATTATTTAAAAAATTCACATGAATTATTGGTTTCCATGTATATGTATATTATTTATATGTACTTACATACTATTAATTTATTTCTATTAAAAAGTTTTTTAAAACACGTTGTTTTCTGGAAAATAATATTGATGAATCATTTTTTAGCATTTCTTAAAAGCAAATTTTTTTTAATAAAAAAATAAAAAAAAATTTCAATGCATGTAGAGTTCGTAAAAATCAATCGAGATAAACAGCAAAAACATTTTAAATTTTTTTTATTAAACAATTTTTTTTCCTAAGGGAAAATATTAATTAATAATGATGAACAATATTTTTTTTATATATATACATTTTAACAATCATTTTTTAAAAGTGTTAAGAATTTATTTTTTATAATTATTTGTTATATAAAACTGGATAAAAAAAATAAGACACTGTTTGATGTTTGAAGTAAGGTTTTGAATTCATTAATGTTTTAATCAAAAATTATTGTAAGTTTGAAAAAGAATCACAAAAAATATTAAAAGCATTTTGTTAATTTAAAAATATGATTTTAAAGAATATTTTTTAAACAATTGATAAAAAAAATTCATGTTAAAAGAAACCAAAACCATATTTCAAATTTAAAAAAAAAAAATTAAAACACTTTTTAGCATTCTAGTTTTTCTTCATATTATTCCATAGCCTGCTTCTATTAATCAAAGAACGATTTATAAAACTGCAATAAAAAATATATTATAAAGCTTTTTCAATACAAAAACTTTTTAAAAAATGCTAACAATTTTGATTGTGGAAAAAAAAGAATACAAATCTCTAATACAAATAAGTGAACTTAAGCAGTTATTACCTAATAACACATTAAGATTTTGTTCTCTTCTCTTTTCTCTTACTCTTTTCCTAAAATTGATTTTTTCTTTCTCCAAAAAAAAAAAAAAAATACAATAGTACTCAAGCTTCTTGTGTTTAAACCCAATTTTTTGTTTGTTACAAATTTCGTCATTTTTTTAATTGTTTTAATTTTAATACTAGAAAAAGAAATGAAAAAAGTCAAGCAAATTTTTACAAATTGTGATATACAACATACTTCTATAAATTATTAAAACAAAAAAGTGAATTTTTTGCAAACTAAAAAAAATACTCACACATCCAGAATATTTTAAAGAAATTAAATTTTTTTTTTTTATTATATTTTTATATTTATTTAATTTTTTTTTTTTTCTTACTAAATGAAACCTCAATAGTTGTAATTACACAAATTTTTTGTTAAATGGATTTGTGTAAATGCAGTGCACACAGAACTATGTGTTGTTTGACAAAAAGATTTGTTCAATTTTCTAACAAATGAAAGTGTTTTATTTTGAAACGTAATATTACAGTTTGCACATTGAGCTGTAAAAATTTTAATATGCAATACTATGTTTAATGCCTTGATTTATTTTTATCAAATTTTTTTATTATATTTTATATTTATATAAATTTTTTATACATGATTAACTTTATAATGCCATATATTTTTTAATATTAAATCATTTGTAATTATATACAATTATTTGTTTAATTTTTTTCTATTTTTTTTTATTATATATTTCTTATATACTGCTTATTAAACATAAATATTAAATATAAATTCTTATCTATTTTATATTATTTTTTAATTTATCAGTAAAACATCATTATACTTTTTTTTATTTTAATATTGCCTTGTTTAATTATTTTGTTTTTCATCATTTTATTTTAATTTTGTATTATAATATTATTATTTTTGTTTTAATTTTATTTTTTATTTTTAAAATATATTAATTTTGTATTATAATATTATTTTTGTTTTAATTTTTCTTAATTATAATCTTTTATATTTTTATTTTTAAAACAAACTATCAATATATAACACATTAAAAGTTATGATATAATTTTTTTCAATTTTAATCCTAAATATATAAAATTTTTTATTATTTTTATTTACAAACTGCTTATTAATCTTTAATATTAAAATATGAATATTATTGTTTACTAATATTTAGTGTTGACTACTTAAACTTAAAAACAAAACCTATATATAAATATAATAAAAAGCAAAAAAATAAACCTTTATAAATTAAGGACCCTGTATTATAAAACACTGTTAGCAATGTAAGTCATAGTATAAAGTAAAAAAAAAACATGAATTAAATTGGCTTTTAAAAGCATTTCATTAAGGAAAGAAACAAAAACAAAAACGAAAAATAATATAAAGTTTAAATCATGACAAGAAATATTGAACCTTAAATAGCCAATGAAAAATAAAATAAAATATGGTGGTCTAGCAATTTTATTAAATAAAATTATTTAATTTTTAAGGCATACATATATAAGAACAAGAAAAAATTATATATATATATATTATTTTAAGCATAAAACCCTTATAAACATAAAGAAACAAAATCCTTCTACTTTAATAACATAGTTTTAGTTAAAAATAATATAAAAAAATCTAAAAAGTAAATAAAGTTGTGTAAAATTAAAAAAAAAACTTTTGCCATAAGCAATTGTTTTTTTTTTTGTTTTTAAAGAAAACCTCCCAAAAAATTAAAAACTAAAAAAAATCCTTAAGCTTAGTATGTGTACATTATAAAAGAATTAAAAAATTATGTGTAAAAATGCAATATTTCTTTAAATTAAAACAAACAAACAAAATTATAATAATAATAATTTTAAATTTATGATAATAACAATAAATTGAAAACAATATTTGCAAATATTATTACAACAAAAATACACACAAAAAAATGACTGATACAAGGAATATTAAAAGTAAATTAAAAATAAAAAACAATTATGGTTTAAAAGAAGAAAAAAAATACCATTAAAATAAAAAACCAAAAAAAAAATTAAGAAAATCACTTTTAAACAAGAATTAAACTAAAATTAAGAAAATTCTCTATCAATAATTTGCATTTATTAATCACTTTCTCTATATTATTTGCATTTAATTTCATATTGTATTTTTTTATTATTTTAAAACTAAACTAAACCGAAAACAATATAGGTATAATATTTGCAAAACACAAAAAAAACAACAACAAAAATTATATAAATAGGTTCGAAAATAGAAGCTAAAGAGAAAAGCAAAAACAAACAAAATGAAACCTACAAAACATATGCATATAAATAATACTCATCTTCTAAACGTTTTTCTAGACCTACCCAAACACACTCATTACACTCATTACATAAGAGAAAAATGGTTACAAAGGAGGAAATCAGTTATAAATTATAAGTACAGAAGTCCCTTGGTCTGTTTGTCACTCACCCACTCAATCACGTAAACAGAAAAACGAATTCTCTTAAAAATACTTAAAAAAATAATTCTCACACACCTACTCATACACACTAAACTAAAAACATAAAAATGTAATAAGAACAAAAAGAAAATAAAAAAATTTTGTCATAAGCATTATATATCAATTATATATGATGATAAAAATTAAAAATAAAAACAAAAAAAAATTTAAAAAAACGAAATAAAATTATTAAAAAAAAAAACAATAAAAATTTGGTCTTTTTATTTAAGGGAAAAAATTCTATATCAAATTTTTATAAAATTCATAAATTTCAAAAATTTTTGTAAAACACCAGGCGAACAGAATGCTGTAGTAGGGGTATTTTCGACAAACTAATTTTTTTAAACGCTTATATCTTTTGAACCGCTCGGAATTTTTGAATGAGATTTTCTGCATGTGATAGATTAGAAGCTCTACTTTCTGCTGAAACTATTTGTTAACCAACGATAGTGAAATAAATCGGTGATAAATGCGTTTTAAATTTTCAAATTAAAATTAAACCGACTTATTTCACTAACTTTAGTAAACTAATATATCCAGCAGAAAGTAGACGTTCTAAACTATCATATGCAAAAAAATTTCATTCAAAAATTCCGAGCGGTTCAAAAGTTATAAGCGTTTAAAGAAATTAGTTTGACATGTTAGCAGAGCCACCAACCACCATTTTGGTTTTAGAAAATTTCAAAAAATTTTTTAAAACACCAGGCGAACAGAATGGTGTAGTAGGGGTATTTTCGGCAAACTAATTTTTTTAAACGCTTATAACTTTTGAACCGCTTGGAATTTTTGAATGAAACTTTTTTCATGTGTTAGCTTAGAAGTTCTACTTTCTGCTGAATGCATTAGTTTCCTAACAATAGTGAAATAATTCAGAGATAAATGTGTTTTAAATTTTCAAATTAAATTTTCGCCTGTTTAACCTATTATCTCAAAAAAACTAATACATCACACAGAAAGTAGAAGTTCTGATCTATCACGTGCAAAAAAATTCATTCAAAAATTCCGAGCGGTTCAAAAGTTATAAGCGCTTAAAAATACCAGGCCAAGAGAACGTTGTAGCAGGGGTGGTTTCTGTCAAAACAATTTTCAAACGCTTATATCTTTTGAACCGCTCGGAATTTTTGAATGAGATTTTCTGCATGTGATAGATTAGAAGCTCTACTTTCTGCTGAAACTATTTGTTAACCAACGATAGTGAAATAAATCGGTGATAAATGCGTTTTAAATTTTCAAATTAAATTTAAACCGACTTAGTTCACTAACTTTAGTAAACTAATATATCCAGCAGAAAGTAGACGTTCCAAACTATCACATGCAAAAAATTTCATTCAAAAATTCCCAGCCGTTCAAAAGTTATAAGCGTTTAAAAAAGTTAGTTTGTCGAAAATACCCCTACTACAGCATTCTGTTCGCCTGGTGTTTTAAAAAAATTTTTGAAAATTTCTAAATCCAAAATGTTGGTTGGTGGCGCTGCTAACATGGCAAATCAATTTCTTTAAACGCTTATAACTTTTGAACGGCTGGGAATTTTTGAAAGAAACTTTTTGCACGTGATAGATTAGAACTTCTACTTTCTGCTGAATGTATTAGTTTCCTTAAAATAGTGAAATAAATCGGTGATAAACGTGTATTAAATATTGACATTAAATTTTTACCTATTTTGTCCATTATCTCTAAAGAACTAATACATCCGACAGAAAGTAGAAGTTCTAAACTATCACGTGCAAAAAGTTTCATTCAAAAATTCGCAGTGGTTTTAAAGTTATAAGCGTTTAAAAATACCAGACCAACAGAACGTTGTTGCAGGGTAGTTCCTGTCAAAGCAAATTTTCAACGCTTATAACTTTTGAACCATTTGGAATTTTTCAATGAAATTTTTTGCATATGATAGCTTAGGACTTCTACTTTCTGCTGAATCTATTTGTTATCCAAGAATAGTGAAATGAATCGCTGATAAATGTGTTTTAAATTTTCAAATTAAATTTTCGCCTGTTTAACCTATTATCTCAAAAAAACTAATACATCACACAGAAAGTAGAAGTTCTGATCTATCATGTGCAAAAAATTTCATTCAAAAATTCCGAGCGGTTCAAAAGTTATAAGCGTTTAAAAAAATTAGTTTGACATGTTAGCAGAGCCACCAACCACCATTTTGGTTTTAGAAAATTTCAAAAATTTTTTTAAAACACCAGGCGAACAGAATGGTGTAGTAGGGGTATTTTCGGCAAACTAATTTTTTTAAACGCTTATAACTTTTGAACCGCTTGGAATTTTTGAATGAAACTTTTTTCATGTGTTAGCTTAGAAGTTCTACTTTCTGCTGAATGCATTAGTTTCCTAACAATAGTGAAATAATTCAGAGATAAATGTGTTTTAAATTTTCAAATTAAATTTTCGCCTGTTTAACCTATTATCTCAAAAAAACTAATACATCACACAGAAAGTAGAAGTTCTGATCTATCACGTGCAAAAAAATTCATTCAAAAATTCCGAGCGGTTCAAAAGTTATAAGCGCTTAAAAATACCAGGCCAAGAGAACGTTGTAGCAGGGGTGGTTTCTGTCAAAACAATTTTCAAACGCTTATATCTTTTGAACCGCTCGGAATTTTTGAATGAGATTTTCTGCATGTGATAGATTAGAAGCTCTACTTTCTGCTGAAACTATTTGTTAACCAACGATAGTGAAATAAATCGGTGATAAATGCGTTTTAAATTTTCAAATTAAATTTAAACCGACTTAGTTCACTAACTTTAGTAAACTAATATATCCAGCAGAAAGTAGACGTTCTAAACTATCACATGCAAAAAATTTCATTCAAAAATTCCCAGCCGTTCAAAAGTTATAAGCGTTTAAAAAAGTTAGTTTGTCGAAAATACCCCTACTACAGCATTCTGTTCGCCTGGTGTTTTAAAAAAATTTTTGAAAATTTCTAAATCCAAAATGTTGGTTGGTGGCGCTGCTAACATGGCAAATCAATTTCTTTAAACGCTTATAACTTTTGAACGGCTGGGAATTTTTGAAAGAAACTTTTTGCACGTGATAGATTAGAACTTCTACTTTCTGCTGAATGTATTAGTTTCCTTAAAATAGTGAAATAAATTGGTGATAAACGTGTATTAAATATTGACATTAAATTTTTACCTATTTTGTCCATTATCTCTAAAGAACTAATACATCCGACAGAAAGTAGAAGTTCTAAACTATCACGTGCAAAAAGTTTCATTCAAAAATTCGCAGCGGTTTTAAAGTTATAAGCGTTTAAAAATACCAGACCAACAGAACTTTGTTGCAGGGTAGTTCCTGTCAAAGCAAATTTTCAACGCTTATAACTTTTGAACCATTTGGAATTTTTGAATGAAATTTTTTGCATATGATAGCTTAGGACTTCTACTTTCTGTTGAATCTATTTGTTATCCAAGGATAGTGAAATGAATCGGTGATAAATGCGTTTTAAATTTTCAAATTAAATTTAAACCGACTTAGTTCACTAACTTTAGTAAACTAATATATCCAGCAGAAAGTAGACGTTCTAAACTATCACATGCAAAAAATTTCATTCAAAAATTCCCAGCCGTTCAAAAGTTATAAGCGTTTAAAAAAGTTAGTTTGTCGAAAATACCCCTACTACAGCATTCTGTTCGCCTGGTGTTTAAAAAAATTTTTGAAAATTTCTAAATCCAAAATGTTGGTTGGTGGCGCTGCTAACATGGCAAATCAATTTCTTTAAACGCTTATAACTTTTGAACGGCTGGGAATTTTTGAAAGAAACTTTTTGCACGTGATAGATTAGAACTTCTACTTTCTGCTGAATGTATTAGTTTCCTTAAAATAGTGAAATAAATCGGTGATAAACGTGTATTAAATATTGACATTAAATTTTTACCTATTTTGTCCATTATCTCTAAAGAACTAATACATCCGACAGAAAGTAGAAGTTCTAAACTATCACGTGCAAAAAGTTTCATTCAAAAATTCGCAGCGGTTTTAAAGTTATAAGCGTTTAAAAATACCAGACCAACAGAACGTTGTTGCAGGGTAGTTCCTGTCAAAGCAAATTTTCAACGCTTATAACTTTTGAACCATTTGGAATTTTTCAATGAAATTTTTTGCATATGATAGCTTAGGACTTCTACTTTCTGCTGAATCTATTTGTTATCCAAGAATAGTGAAATGAATCGCTGATAAATGTGTTTTAAATTTTCAAATTAAATTTTCGCCTGTTTAACCTATTATCTCAAAAAAACTAATACATCACACAGAAAGTAGAAGTTCTGATCTATCATGTGAATGAATCGGTGATAAATGCGTTTTAAATTTTTAAATTAAATTTAAACCGACTTAGTTCACTAACTTTAGTAAACTAATATATCCAGCAGAAAGTAGACGTTCTAAACTATCACATGCAAAAAATTTCATTCAAAAATTCCCAGCCGTTCAAAAGTTATAAGCGTTTAAAAAAGTTAGTTTGTCGAAAATACCCCTACTACAGCATTCTGTTCGCCTGGTGTTTAAAAAAATTTTTGAAAATTTCTAAATCCAAAATGTTGGTTGGTGGCGCTGCTAACATGGCAAATCAATTTCTTTAAACGCTTATAACTTTTGAACGGCTGGGAATTTTTGAAAGAAATTTTTTGCACGTGATAGATTAGAACTTCTACTTTCTGCTGAATGTATTAGTTTCCTTAAAATAGTGAAATAAATCGGTGATAAACGTGTATTAAATATTGACATTAAATTTTTACCTATTTTGTCCATTATCTCTAAAGAACTAATACATCCGACAGAAAGTAGAAGTTCTAAACTATCACGTGCAAAAAGTTTCATTCAAAAATTCGCAGCGGTTTTAAAGTTATAAGCGTTTAAAAATACCAGACCAACAGAACGTTGTTGCAGGGTAGTTCCTGTCAAAGCAAATTTTCAACGCTTATAACTTTTGAACCATTTGGAATTTTTCAATGAAATTTTTTGCATATGATAGCTTAGGACTTCTACTTTCTGCTGAATCTATTTGTTATCCAAGAATAGTGAAATGAATCGCTGATAAATGTGTTTTAAATTTTCAAATTAAATTTTCGCCTGTTTAACCTATTATCTCAAAAAAACTAATACATCACACAGAAAGTAGAAGTTCTGATCTATCATGTGAATGAATCGGTGATAAATGCGTTTTAAATTTTTAAATTAAATTTAAACCGACTTAGTTCACTAACTTTAGTAAACTAATATATCCAGCAGAAAGTAGACGTTCTAAACTATCACATGCAAAAAATTTCATTCAAAAATTCCCAGCCGTTCAAAAGTTATAAGCGTTTAAAAAAGTTAGTTTGTCGAAAATACCCCTACTACAGCATTCTGTTCGCCTGGTGTTTAAAAAAATTTTTGAAAATTTCTAAATCCAAAATGTTGGTTGGTGGCGCTGCTAACATGGCAAATCAATTTCTTTAAACGCTTATAACTTTTGAACGGCTGGGAATTTTTGAAAGAAACTTTTTGCACGTGATAGATTAGAACTTCTACTTTCTGCTGAATGTATTAGTTTCCTTAAAATAGTGAAATAAATCGGTGATAAACGTGTATTAAATATTGACATTAAATTTTTACCTATTTTGTCCATTATCTCTAAAGAACTAATACATCCGACAGAAAGTAGAAGTTCTAAACTATCACGTGCAAAAAGTTTCATTCAAAAATTCGCAGCGGTTTTAAAGTTATAAGCGTTTAAAAATACCAGACCAACAGAACGTTGTTGCAGGGTAGTTCCTGTCAAAGCAAATTTTCAACGCTTATAACTTTTGAACCATTTGGAATTTTTCAATGAAATTTTTTGCATATGATAGCTTAGGACTTCTACTTTCTGCTGAATCTATTTGTTATCCAAGAATAGTGAAATGAATCGCTGATAAATGTGTTTTAAATTTTCAAATTAAATTTTCGCCTGTTTAACCTATTATCTCAAAAAAACTAATACATCACACAGAAAGTAGAAGTTCTGATCTATCATGTGCAAAAAATTTCATTCAAAAATTCCGAGCGGTTCAAAAGTTATAAGCGTTTAAAAAAATTAGTTTGACATGTTAGCAGAGCCACCAACCACCATTTTGGTTTTAGAAAATTTCAAAAATTTTTTTAAAACACCAGGCGAACAGAATGGTGTAGTAGGGGTATTTTCGGCAAACTAATTTTTTTAAACGCTTATAACTTTTGAACCGCTTGGAATTTTTGAATGAAACTTTTTTCATGTGTTAGCTTAGAAGTTCTACTTTCTGCTGAATGCATTAGTTTCCTAACAATAGTGAAATAATTCAGAGATAAATGTGTTTTAAATTTTCAAATTAAATTTTCGCCTGTTTAACCTATTATCTCAAAAAAACTAATACATCACACAGAAAGTAGAAGTTCTGATCTATCACGTGCAAAAAAATTCATTCAAAAATTCCGAGCGGTTCAAAAGTTATAAGCGCTTAAAAATACCAGGCCAAGAGAACGTTGTAGCAGGGGTGGTTTCTGTCAAAACAATTTTCAAACGCTTATATCTTTTGAACCGCTCGGAATTTTTGAATGAGATTTTCTGCATGTGATAGATTAGAAGCTCTACTTTCTGCTGAAACTATTTGTTAACCAACGATAGTGAAATAAATCGGTGATAAATGCGTTTTAAATTTTCAAATTAAATTTAAACCGACTTAGTTCACTAACTTTAGTAAACTAATATATCCAGCAGAAAGTAGACGTTCTAAACTATCACATGCAAAAAATTTCATTCAAAAATTCCCAGCCGTTCAAAAGTTATAAGCGTTTAAAAAAGTTAGTTTGTCGAAAATACCCCTACTACAGCATTCTGTTCGCCTGGTGTTTTAAAAAAATTTTTGAAAATTTCTAAATCCAAAATGTTGGTTGGTGGCGCTGCTAACATGGCAAACCAATTTCTTTAAACGCTTATAACTTTTGAACGGCTGGGAATTTTTGAATGAAACTTTTTGCACGTGATAGATTAGAACTTCTACTTTCTGCTGAATGTATTAGTTTCCTTAAAATAGTGAAATAAATCGGTGATAAACGTGTATTAAATATTGACATTAAATTTTTACCTATTTTGTCCATTATCTCTAAAGAACTAATACATCCGACAGAAAGTAGAAGTTCTAAACTATTACGTGCAAAAAGTTTCATTCAAAAATTCGCAGCGGTTTTAAAGTTATAAGCGTTTAAAAATACCAGACCAACAGAACGTTGTTGCAGGGTAGTTCCTGTCAAAGCAAATTTTCAACGCTTATAACTTTTGAACCATTTGGAATTTTTGAATGAAATTTTTTGCATATGATAGCTTAGGACTTCTACTTTCTGTTGAATCTATTTGTTATCCAAGGATAGTGAAATGAATCGCTGATAAATGTGTTTTAAATTTTCAAATTAAATTTTCGCCTGTTTAACCTATTATCTCAAAAAAACTAATACATCACACAGAAAGTAGAAGTTCTGATCTATCACGTGCAAAAAAATTCATTCAAAAATTCCGAGCGGTTCAAAAGTTATAAGCGCTTAAAAATACCAGGCCAAGAGAACGTTGTAGCAGGGGTGGTTTCTGTCAAAACAATTTTCAAACGCTTATATCTTTTGAACCGCTCGGAATTTTTGAATGAGATTTTCTGCATGTGATAGATTAGAAGCTCTACTTTCTGCTGAAACTATTTGTTAACCAACGATAGTGAAATAAATCGGTGATAAATGCGTTTTAAATTTTCAAATTAAATTTAAACCGACTTAGTTCACTAACTTTAGTAAACTAATATATCCAGCAGAAAGTAGACGTTCTAAACTATCACATGCAAAAAATTTCATTCAAAAATTCCCAGCCGTTCAAAAGTTATAAGCGTTTAAAAAAGTTAGTTTGTCGAAAATACCCCTACTACAGCATTCTGTTCGCCTGGTGTTTAAAAAAATTTTTGAAAATTTCTAAATCCAAAATGTTGGTTGGTGGCGCTGCTAACATGGCAAATCAATTTCTTTAAACGCTTATAACTTTTGAACGGCTGGGAATTTTTGAAAGAAACTTTTTGCACGTGATAGATTAGAACTTCTACTTTCTGCTGAATGTATTAGTTTCCTTAAAATAGTGAAATAAATCGGTGATAAACGTGTATTAAATATTGACATTAAATTTTTACCTATTTTGTCCATTATCTCTAAAGAACTAATACATCCGACAGAAAGTAGAAGTTCTAAACTATCACGTGCAAAAAGTTTCATTCAAAAATTCGCAGCGGTTTTAAAGTTATAAGCGTTTAAAAATACCAGACCAACAGAACGTTGTTGCAGGGTAGTTCCTGTCAAAGCAAATTTTCAACGCTTATAACTTTTGAACCATTTGGAATTTTTCAATGAAATTTTTTGCATATGATAGCTTAGGACTTCTACTTTCTGCTGAATCTATTTGTTATCCAAGAATAGTGAAATGAATCGCTGATAAATGTGTTTTAAATTTTCAAATTAAATTTTCGCCTGTTTAACCTATTATCTCAAAAAAACTAATACATCACACAGAAAGTAGAAGTTCTGATCTATCATGTGCAAAAAATTTCATTCAAAAATTCCGAGCGGTTCAAAAGTTATAAGCGTTTAAAAAAATTAGTTTGACATGTTAGCAGAGCCACCAACCACCATTTTGGTTTTAGAAAATTTCAAAAATTTTTTTAAAACACCAGGCGAACAGAATGGTGTAGTAGGGGTATTTTCGGCAAACTAATTTTTTTAAACGCTTATAACTTTTGAACCGCTTGGAATTTTTGAATGAAACTTTTTTCATGTGTTAGCTTAGAAGTTCTACTTTCTGCTGAATGCATTAGTTTCCTAACAATAGTGAAATAATTCAGAGATAAATGTGTTTTAAATTTTCAAATTAAATTTTCGCCTGTTTAACCTATTATCTCAAAAAAACTAATACATCACACAGAAAGTAGAAGTTCTGATCTATCACGTGCAAAAAAATTCATTCAAAAATTCCGAGCGGTTCAAAAGTTATAAGCGCTTAAAAATACCAGGCCAAGAGAACGTTGTAGCAGGGGTGGTTTCTGTCAAAACAATTTTCAAACGCTTATATCTTTTGAACCGCTCGGAATTTTTGAATGAGATTTTCTGCATGTGATAGATTAGAAGCTCTACTTTCTGCTGAAACTATTTGTTAACCAACGATAGTGAAATAAATCGGTGATAAATGCGTTTTAAATTTTCAAATTAAATTTAAACCGACTTAGTTCACTAACTTTAGTAAACTAATATATCCAGCAGAAAGTAGACGTTCTAAACTATCACATGCAAAAAATTTCATTCAAAAATTCCCAGCCGTTCAAAAGTTATAAGCGTTTAAAAAAGTTAGTTTGTCGAAAATACCCCTACTACAGCATTCTGTTCGCCTGGTGTTTTAAAAAAATTTTTGAAAATTTCTAAATCCAAAATGTTGGTTGGTGGCGCTGCTAACATGGCAAACCAATTTCTTTAAACGCTTATAACTTTTGAACGGCTGGGAATTTTTGAAAGAAACTTTTTGCACGTGATAGATTAGAACTTCTACTTTCTGCTGAATGTATTAGTTTCCTTAAAATAGTGAAATAAATCGGTGATAAACGTGTATTAAATATTGACATTAAATTTTTACCTATTTTGTCCATTATCTCTAAAGAACTAATACATCCGACAGAAAGTAGAAGTTCTAAACTATTACGTGCAAAAAGTTTCATTCAAAAATTCGCAGCGGTTTTAAAGTTATAAGCGTTTAAAAATACCAGACCAACAGAACGTTGTTGCAGGGTAGTTCCTGTCAAAGCAAATTTTCAACGCTTATAACTTTTGAACCATTTGGAATTTTTGAATGAAATTTTTTGCATATGATAGCTTAGGACTTCTACTTTCTGTTGAATCTATTTGTTATCCAAGGATAGTGAAATGAATCGCTGATAAATGTGTTTTAAATTTTCAAATTAAATTTTCGCCTGTTTAACCTATTATCTCAAAAAAACTAATACATCACACAGAAAGTAGAAGTTCTGATCTATCACGTGCAAAAAATTTCATTCAAAAATTCCGAGCGGTTCAAAAGTTATAAGCGTTTAAAGAAATTAGTTTGACATGTTAGCAGAGCCACCAACCACCATTTTGGTTTTAGAAAATTTCAAAAATTTTTTTAAAACACCAGGCGAACAGAATGGTGTAGTAGGGGTATTTTCGGCAAACTAATTTTTTTAAACGCTTATAACTTTTGAACCGCTTGGAATTTTTGAATGAAACTTTTTTCATGTGTTAGCTTAGAAGTTCTACTTTCTGCTGAATGCATTAGTTTCCCAACAATAGTGAAATAATTCAGAGATAAATGTGTTTTAAATTTTCAAATTAAATTTTCGCCTGTTTAACCTATTATCTCAAAAAAACTAATACATCACACAGAAAGTAGAAGTTCTGATCTATCACGTGCAAAAAAATTCATTCAAAAATTCCGAGCGGTTCAAAAGTTATAAGCGCTTAAAAATACCAGGCCAAGAGAACGTTGTAGCAGGGGTGGTTTCTGTCAAAACAATTTTCAAACGCTTATATCTTTTGAACCGCTCGGAATTTTTGAATGAGATTTTCTGCATGTGATAGATTAGAAGCTCTACTTTCTGCTGAAACTATTTGTTAACCAACGATAGTGAAATAAATCGGTGATAAATGCGTTTTAAATTTTCAAATTAAATTTAAACCGACTTAGTTCACTAACTTTAGTAAACTAATATATCCAGCAGAAAGTAGACGTTCTAAACTATCACATGCAAAAAATTTCATTCAAAAATTCCCAGCCGTTCAAAAGTTATAAGCGTTTAAAAAAGTTAGTTTGTCGAAAATACCCCTACTACAGCATTCTGTTCGCCTGGTGTTTTAAAAAAATTTTTGAAAATTTCTAAATCCAAAATGTTGGTTGGTGGCGCTGCTAACATGGCAAACCAATTTCTTTAAACGCTTATAACTTTTGAACGGCTGGGAATTTTTGAAAGAAACTTTTTGCACGTGATAGATTAGAACTTCTACTTTCTGCTGAATGTATTAGTTTCCTTAAAATAGTGAAATAAATCGGTGATAAACGTGTATTAAATATTGACATTAAATTTTTACCTATTTTGTCCATTATCTCTAAAGAACTAATACATCCGACAGAAAGTAGAAGTTCTAAACTATCACGTGCAAAAAGTTTCATTCAAAAATTCGCAGCGGTTTTAAAGTTATAAGCGTTTAAAAATACCAGACCAACAGAACGTTGTTGCAGGGTAGTTCCTGTCAAAGCAAATTTTCAACGCTTATAACTTTTGAACCATTTGGAATTTTTGAATGAAATTTTTTGCATATGATAGCTTAGGACTTCTACTTTCTGTTGAATCTATTTGTTATCCAAGGATAGTGAAATGAATCGCTGATAAATGTGTTTTAAATTTTCAAATTAAATTTTCGCCTGTTTAACCTATTATCTCAAAAAAACTAATACATCACACAGAAAGTAGAAGTTCTGATCTATCACGTGCAAAAAATTTCATTCAAAAATTCCGAGCGGTTCAAAAGTTATAAGCGTTTAAAAAAATTAGTTTGACATGTTAGCAGAGCCACCAACCACCATTTTGGTTTTAGAAAATTTCAAAAATTTTTTTAAAACACCAGGCGAACAGAATGGTGTAGTAGGGGTATTTTCGGCAAACTAATTTTTTTAAACGCTTATAACTTTTGAACTGCTTGGAATTTTTGAATGAAACTTTTTTCATGTGTTAGCTTAGAAGTTCTACTTTCTGCTGAATGCATTAGTTTTCTAACAATAGTGAAATAATTCAGAGATAAATGTGTTTTAAATTTTCAAATTAAATTTTCGCCTGTTTAACCTATTACCTCAAAAAAACTAATACATCACACAGAAAGTAGAAGTTCTGATCTATCACGTGCAAAAAAATTCATTCAAAAATTCCGAGCGGTTCAAAAGTTATAAGCGTTTAAAAATACCAGGCCAAGAGAACGTTGTAGCAGGGGTGGTTTCTGTCAAAACAATTTTCAAACGCTTATATCTTTTGAACCGCTCGGAATTTTTGAATGAGATTTTCTGCATGTGATAGATTAGAAGCTCTACTTTCTGCTGAAACTATTTGTTAACCAACGATAGTGAAATAAATCGGTGATAAATGCGTTTTAAATTTTCAAATTAAATTTAAACCGACTTAGTTCACTAACTTTAGTAAACTAATATATCCAGCAGAAAGTAGACGTTCTAAACTATCACATGCAAAAAATTTCATTCAAAAATTCCCAGCCGTTCAAAAGTTATAAGCGTTTAAAAATACATCACACAGAAAGTAGAAGTTCTGATCTATCACGTGCAAAAAATTTCATTCAAAAATTCCGAGCGGTTCAAAAGTTATAAGCGTTTAAAGAAATTAGTTTGACATGTTAGCAGAGCCACCAACCACCATTTTGGTTTTAGAAAATTTCAAAAATTTTTTTAAAACACCAGGCGAACAGAATGGTGTAGTAGGGGTATTTTCGGCAAACTAATTTTTTTAAACGCTTATAACTTTTGAACTGCTTGGAATTTTTGAATGAAACTTTTTTCATGTGTTAGCTTAGAAGTTCTACTTTCTGCTGAATGCATTAGTTTTCTAACAATAGTGAAATAATTCAGAGATAAATGTGTTTTAAATTTTCAAATTAAATTTTCGCCTGTTTAACCTATTATCTCAAAAAAACTAATACATCACACAGAAAGTAGAAGTTCTGATCTATCACATGCAAAAAAATTCATTCAAAAATTCCGAGCGGTTCAAAAGTTATAAGCGTTTAAAAATACCAGGCCAAGAGAACGTTGTAGCAGGGGTGGTTTCTGTCAAAACAATTTTCAAACGCTTATATCTTTTGAACCGCTCGGAATTTTTGAATGAGATTTTCTGCATGTGATAGATTAGAAGCTCTACTTTCTGCTGAAACTATTTGTTAACCAACGATAGTGAAATAAATCGGTGATAAATGCGTTTTAAATTTTCAAATTAAATTTAAACCGACTTAGTTCACTAACTTTAGTAAACTAATATATCCAGCAGAAAGTAGACGTTCTAAACTATCACATGCAAAAAATTTCATTCAAAAATTCCCAGCCGTTCAAAAGTTATAAGCGTTTAAAAAAGTTAGTTTGTCGAAAATACCCCTACTACAGCATTCTGTTCGCCTGGTGTTTTAAAAAAATTTTTGAAAATTTCTAAATCCAAAATGTTGGTTGGTGGCGCTGCTAACATGGCAAACCAATTTCTTTAAACGCTTATAACTTTTGAACGGCTGGGAATTTTTGAACGAAACTTTTTGCACGTGATAGATTAGAACTTCTACTTTCTGCTGAATGTATTAGTTTCCTTAAAATAGTGAAATAAATCGGTGATAAACGTGTATTAAATATTGACATTAAATTTTTACCTATTTTGTCCATTATCTCTAAAGAACTAATACATCCGACAGAAAGTAGAAGTTCTAAACTATCACGTGCAAAAAGTTTCATTCAAAAATTCGCAGCGGTTTTAAAGTTATAAGCGTTTAAAAATACCAGACCAACAGAACGTTGTTGCAGGGTAGTTCCTGTCAAAGCAAATTTTCAACGCTTATAACTTTTGAACCATTTGGAATTTTTGAATGAAATTTTTTGCATATGATAGCTTAGGACTTCTACTTTCTGTTGAATCTATTTGTTATCCAAGGATAGTGAAATGAATCGCTGATGATTGTGTTTTAAATTTTCAAATTAAATTTTCGCCTGTTTAACCTATTATCTCAAAAAAACTAATACATCACACAGAAAGTAGAAGTTCTGATCTATCATGTGCAAAAAATTTCATTCAAAAATTCCGAGCGGTTCAAAAGTTATAAGCGTTTAAAAAAATTAGTTTGACATGTTAGCAGAGCCACCAACCACCATTTTGGTTTTAGAAAATTTCAAAAATTTTTTTAAAACACCAGGCGAACAGAATGGTGTAGTAGGGGTATTTTCGGCAAACTAATTTTTTTAAACGCTTATAACTTTTGAACCGCTTGGAATTTTTGAATGAAACTTTTTTCATGTGTTAGCTTAGAAGTTCTACTTTCTGCTGAATGCATTAGTTTCCTAACAATAGTGAAATAATTCAGAGATAAATGTGTTTTAAATTATCAAATTAAATTTTCGCCTGTTTAACCTATTATCTCAAAAAAACTAATACATCACACAGAAAGTAGAAGTTCTGATCTATCACGTGCAAAAAAATTCATTCAAAAATTCCGAGCGGTTCAAAAGTTATAAGCGCTTAAAAATACCAGGCCAAGAGAACGTTGTAGCAGGGGTGGTTTCTGTCAAAACAATTTTCAAACGCTTATATCTTTTGAACCGCTCGGAATTTTTGAATGAGATTTTCTGCATGTGATAGATTAGAAGCTCTACTTTCTGCTGAAACTATTTGTTAACCAACGATAGTGAAATAAATCGGTGATAAATGCGTTTTAAATTTTCAAATTAAATTTAAACCGACTTAGTTCACTAACTTTAGTAAACTAATATATCCAGCAGAAAGTAGACGTTCTAAACTATCACATGCAAAAAATTTCATTCAAAAATTCCCAGCCGTTCAAAAGTTATAAGCGTTTAAAAAAGTTAGTTTGTCGAAAATACCCCTACTACAGCATTCTGTTCGCCTGGTGTTTTAAAAAAATTTTTGCAAATTTCTAAATCCAAAATGTTGGTTGGTGGCGCTGCTAACATGGCAAATCAATTTCTTTAAACGCTTATAACTTTTGAACGGCTGGGAATTTTTGAAAGAAACTTTTTGCACGTGATAGATTAGAACTTCTACTTTCTGCTGAATGTATTAGTTTCCTTAAAATAGTGAAATAAATTGGTGATAAACGTGTATTAAATATTGACATTAAATTTTTACCTATTTTGTCCATTATCTCTAAAGAACTAATACATCCGACAGAAAGTAGAAGTTCTAAACTATCACGTGCAAAAAGTTTCATTCAAAAATTCGCAGCGGTTTTAAAGTTATAAGCGTTTAAAAATACCAGACCAACAGAACTTTGTTGCAGGGTAGTTCCTGTCAAAGCAAATTTTCAACGCTTATAACTTTTGAACCATTTGGAATTTTTGAATGAAATTTTTTGCATATGATAGCTTAGGACTTCTACTTTCTGTTGAATCTATTTGTTATCCAAGGATAGTGAAATGAATCGGTGATAAATGCGTTTTAAATTTTCAAATTAAATTTAAACCGACTTAGTTCACTAACTTTAGTAAACTAATATATCCAGCAGAAAGTAGAAGTTCTAAACTATCACGTGCAAAAAGTTTCATTCAAAAATTCCCAGCCGTTCAAAAGTTATAAGCGTTTAAAAAAGTTAGTTTGTCGAAAATACCCCTACTACAGCATTCTGTTCGCCTGGTGTTTAAAAAAATTTTTGAAAATTTCTAAATCCAAAATGTTGGTTGGTGGCGCTGCTAACATGGCAAATCAATTTCTTTAAACGCTTATAACTTTTGAACGGCTGGGAATTTTTGAAAGAAACTTTTTGCACGTGATAGATTAGAACTTCTACTTTCTGCTGAATGTATTAGTTTCCTTAAAATAGTGAAATAAATTGGTGATAAACGTGTATTAAATATTGACATTAAATTTTTACCTATTTTGTCCATTATCTCTAAAGAACTAATACATCCGACAGAAAGTAGAAGTTCTAAACTATCACGTGCAAAAAGTTTCATTCAAAAATTCGCAGCGGTTTTAAAGTTATAAGCGTTTAAAAATACCAGACCAACAGAACGTTGTTGCAGGGTAGTTCCTGTCAAAGCAAATTTTCAACGCTTATAACTTTTGAACCATTTGGAATTTTTCAATGAAATTTTTTGCATATGATAGCTTAGGACTTCTACTTTCTGCTGAATCTATTTGTTATCCAAGAATAGTGAAATGAATCGCTGATAAATGTGTTTTAAATTTTCAAATTAAATTTTCGCCTGTTTAACCTATTATCTCAAAAAAACTAATACATCACACAGAAAGTAGAAGTTCTGATCTATCATGTGCAAAAAATTTCATTCAAAAATTCCGAGCGGTTCAAAAGTTATAAGCGTTTAAAAAAATTAGTTTGACATGTTAGCAGAGCCACCAACCACCATTTTGGTTTTAGAAAATTTCAAAAATTTTTTTAAAACACCAGGCGAACAGAATGGTGTAGTAGGGGTATTTTCGGCAAACTAATTTTTTTAAACGCTTATAACTTTTGAACCGCTTGAAATTTTTGAATGAAACTTTTTTCATGTGTTAGCTTAGAAGTTCTACTTTCTGCTGAATGCATTAGTTTCCTAACAATAGTGAAATAATTCAGAGATAAATGTGTTTTAAATTTTCAAATTAAATTTTCGCCTGTTTAACCTATTATCTCAAAAAAACTAATACATCACACAGAAAGTAGAAGTTCTGATCTATCACGTGCAAAAAAATTCATTCAAAAATTCCGAGCGGTTCAAAAGTTATAAGCGCTTAAAAATACCAGGCCAAGAGAACGTTGTAGCAGGGGTGGTTTCTGTCAAAACAATTTTCAAACGCTTATATCTTTTGAACCGCTCGGAATTTTTGAATGAGATTTTCTGCATGTGATAGATTAGAAGCTCTACTTTCTGCTGAAACTATTTGTTAACCAACGATAGTGAAATAAATCGGTGATAAATGCGTTTTAAATTTTCAAATTAAATTTAAACCGACTTAGTTCACTAACTTTAGTAAACTAATATATCCAGCAGAAAGTAGAAGTTCTAAACTATCACGTGCAAAAAGTTTCATTCAAAAATTCCCAGCCGTTCAAAAGTTATAAGCGTTTAAAAAAGTTAGTTTGTCGAAAATACCCCTACTACAGCATTCTGTTCGCCTGGTGTTTTAAAAAAATTTTTGAAAATTTCTAAATCCAAAATGTTGGTTGGTGGCGCTGCTAACATGGCAAATCAATTTCTTTAAACGCTTATAACTTTTGAACGGCTGGGAATTTTTGAAAGAAACTTTTTGCACGTGATAGATTAGAACTTCTACTTTCTGCTGAATGTATTAGTTTCCTTAAAATAGTGAAATAAATTGGTGATAAACGTGTATTAAATATTGACATTAAATTTTTACCTATTTTGTCCATTATCTCTAAAGAACTAATACATCCGACAGAAAGTAGAAGTTCTAAACTATCACGTGCAAAAAGTTTCATTCAAAAATTCGCAGCGGTTTTAAAGTTATAAGCGTTTAAAAATACCAGACCAACAGAACTTTGTTGCAGGGTAGTTCCTGTCAAAGCAAATTTTCAACGCTTATAACTTTTGAACCATTTGGAATTTTTGAATGAAATTTTTTGCATATGATAGCTTAGGACTTCTACTTTCTGTTGAATCTATTTGTTATCCAAGGATAGTGAAATGAATCGGTGATAAATGCGTTTTAAATTTTCAAATTAAATTTAAACCGACTTAGTTCACTAACTTTAGTAAACTAATATATCCAGCAGAAAGTAGACGTTCTAAACTATCACATGCAAAAAATTTCATTCAAAAATTCCCAGCCGTTCAAAAGTTATAAGCGTTTAAAAAAGTTAGTTTGTCGAAAATACCCCTACTACAGCATTCTGTTCGCCTGGTGTTTAAAAAAATTTTTGAAAATTTCTAAATCCAAAATGTTGGTTGGTGGCGCTGCTAACATGGCAAATCAATTTCTTTAAACGCTTATAACTTTTGAACGGCTGGGAATTTTTGAAAGAAACTTTTTGCACGTGATAGATTAGAACTTCTACTTTCTGCTGAATGTATTAGTTTCCTTAAAATAGTGAAATAAATCGGTGATAAACGTGTATTAAATATTGACATTAAATTTTTACCTATTTTGTCCATTATCTCTAAAGAACTAATACATCCGACAGAAAGTAGAAGTTCTAAACTATCACGTGCAAAAAGTTTCATTCAAAAATTCGCAGCGGTTTTAAAGTTATAAGCGTTTAAAAATACCAGACCAACAGAACGTTGTTGCAGGGTAGTTCCTGTCAAAGCAAATTTTCAACGCTTATAACTTTTGAACCATTTGGAATTTTTCAATGAAATTTTTTGCATATGATAGCTTAGGACTTCTACTTTCTGCTGAATCTATTTGTTATCCAAGAATAGTGAAATGAATCGCTGATAAATGTGTTTTAAATTTTCAAATTAAATTTTCGCCTGTTTAACCTATTATCTCAAAAAAACTAATACATCACACAGAAAGTAGAAGTTCTGAGCTAACACATGAAAAAAATTTCATTCAAAAATTCCGAGCGGTTCAAAAGTTATAAGCGTTTAAAAAAATTAGTTTGACATGTTAGCAGAGCCACCAACCACCATTTTGGTTTTAGAAAATTTCAAAAATTTTTTTAAAACACCAGGCGAACAGAATGGTGTAGTAGGGGTATTTTCGGCAAACTAATTTTTTTAAACGCTTATAACTTTTGAACCGCTTGGAATTTTTGAATGAAACTTTTTTCATGTGTTAGCTTAGAAGTTCTACTTTCTGCTGAATGCATTAGTTTCCTAACAATAGTGAAATAATTCAGAGATAAATGTGTTTTAAATTTTCAAATTAAATTTTCGCCTGTTTAACCTATTATCTCAAAAAAACTAATACATCACACAGAAAGTAGAAGTTCTGATCTATCACGTGCAAAAAAATTCATTCAAAAATTCCGAGCGGTTCAAAAGTTATAAGCGCTTAAAAATACCAGGCCAAGAGAACGTTGTAGCAGGGGTGGTTTCTGTCAAAACAATTTTCAAACGCTTATATCTTTTGAACCGCTCGGAATTTTTGAATGAGATTTTCTGCATGTGATAGATTAGAAGCTCTACTTTCTGCTGAAACTATTTGTTAACCAACGATAGTGAAATAAATCGGTGATAAATGCGTTTTAAATTTTCAAATTAAATTTAAACCGACTTAGTTCACTAACTTTAGTAAACTAATATATCCAGCAGAAAGTAGACGTTCTAAACTATCACATGCAAAAAATTTCATTCAAAAATTCCCAGCCGTTCAAAAGTTATAAGCGTTTAAAAAAGTTAGTTTGTCGAAAATACCCCTACTACAGCATTCTGTTCGCCTGGTGTTTTAAAAAAATTTTTGAAAATTTCTAAATCCAAAATGTTGGTTGGTGGCGCTGCTAACATGGCAAATCAATTTCTTTAAACGCTTATAACTTTTGAACGGCTGGGAATTTTTGAAAGAAACTTTTTGCACGTGATAGATTAGAACTTCTACTTTCTGCTGAATGTATTAGTTTCCTTAAAATAGTGAAATAAATTGGTGATAAACGTGTATTAAATATTGACATTAAATTTTTACCTATTTTGTCCATTATCTCTAAAGAACTAATACATCCGACAGAAAGTAGAAGTTCTAAACTATCACGTGCAAAAAGTTTCATTCAAAAATTCGCAGCGGTTTTAAAGTTATAAGCGTTTAAAAATACCAGACCAACAGAACTTTGTTGCAGGGTAGTTCCTGTCAAAGCAAATTTTCAACGCTTATAACTTTTGAACCATTTGGAATTTTTGAATGAAATTTTTTGCATATGATAGCTTAGGACTTCTACTTTCTGTTGAATCTATTTGTTATCCAAGGATAGTGAAATTAATCGCTGATAAATGTGTTTTAAATTTTCAAATTAAATTTTCGCCTGTTTAACCTATTATCTCAAAAAAACTAATACATCACACAGAAAGTAGAAGTTCTGATCTATCACGTGCAAAAAATTTCATTCAAAAATTCCGAGCGGTTCAAAAGTTATAAGCGTTTAAAAAAATTAGTTTGACATGTTAGCAGAGCCACCAACCACCATTTTGGTTTTAGAAAATTTCAAAAATTTTTTTAAAACACCAGGCGAACAGAATGGTGTAGTAGGGGTATTTTCGGCAAACTAATTTTTTTAAACGCTTATAACTTTTGAACTGCTTGGAATTTTTGAATGAAACTTTTTTCATGTGTTAGCTTAGAAGTTCTACTTTCTGCTGAATGCATTAGTTTTCTAACAATAGTGAAATAATTCAGAGATAAATGTGTTTTAAATTTTCAAATTAAATTTTCGCCTGTTTAACCTATTACCTCAAAAAAACTAATACATCACACAGAAAGTAGAAGTTCTGATCTATCACGTGCAAAAAAATTCATTCAAAAATTCCGAGCGGTTCAAAAGTTATAAGCGTTTAAAAATACCAGGCCAAGAGAACGTTGTAGCAGGGGTGGTTTCTGTCAAAACAATTTTCAAACGCTTATATCTTTTGAACCGCTCGGAATTTTTGAATGAGATTTTCTGCATGTGATAGATTAGAAGCTCTACTTTCTGCTGAAACTATGCGTTTTAAATTTTCAAATTAAATTTAAACCGACTTAGTTCACTAACTTTAGTAAACTAATATATCCAGCAGAAAGTAGACGTTCTAAACTATCACATGCAAAAAATTTCATTCAAAAATTCCCAGCCGTTCAAAAGTTATAAGCGTTTAAAAAAGTTAGTTTGTCGAAAATACCCCTACTACAGCATTCTGTTCGCCTGGTGTTTTAAAAAAATTTTTGAAAATTTCTAAATCCAAAATGTTGGTTGGTGGCGCTGCTAACATGGCAAACCAATTTCTTTAAACGCTTATAACTTTTGAACGGCTGGGAATTTTTGAAAGAAACTTTTTGCACGTGATAGATTAGAACTTCTACTTTCTGCTGAATGTATTAGTTTCCTTAAAATAGTGAAATAAATCGGTGATAAACGTGTATTAAATATTGACATTAAATTTTTACCTATTTTGTCCATTATCTCTAAAGAACTAATACATCCGACAGAAAGTAGAAGTTCTAAACTATCACGTGCAAAAAGTTTCATTCAAAAATTCGCAGCGGTTTTAAAGTTATAAGCGTTTAAAAATACCAGACCAACAGAACGTTGTTGCAGGGTAGTTCCTGTCAAAGCAAATTTTCAACGCTTATAACTTTTGAACCATTTGGAATTTTTGAATGAAATTTTTTGCATATGATAGCTTAGGACTTCTACTTTCTGTTGAATCTATTTGTTATCCAAGGATAGTGAAATGAATCGCTGATGATTGTGTTTTAAATTTTCAAATTAAATTTTCGCCTGTTTAACCTATTATCTCAAAAAAACTAATACATCACACAGAAAGTAGAAGTTCTGATCTATCACGTGCAAAAAATTTCATTCAAAAATTCCGAGCGGTTCAAAAGTTATAAGCGTTTAAAAAAATTAGTTTGACATGTTAGCAGAGCCACCAACCACCATTTTGGTTTTAGAAAATTTCAAAAATTTTTTTAAAACACCAGGCGAACAGAATGGTGTAGTAGGGGTATTTTCGGCAAACTAATTTTTTTAAACGCTTATAACTTTTGAACTGCTTGGAATTTTTGAATGAAACTTTTTTCATGTGTTAGCTTAGAAGTTCTACTTTCTGCTGAATGCATTAGTTTTCTAACAATAGTGAAATAATTCAGAGATAAATGTGTTTTAAATTTTCAAATTAAATTTTCGCCTGTTTAACCTATTACCTCAAAAAAACTAATACATCACACAGAAAGTAGAAGTTCTGATCTATCACGTGCAAAAAAATTCATTCAAAAATTCCGAGCGGTTCAAAAGTTATAAGCGTTTAAAAATACCTGGCCAAGAGAACGTTGTAGCAGGGGTGGTTTCTGTCAAAACAATTTTCAAACGCTTATATCTTTTGAACCGCTCGGAATTTTTGAATGAGATTTTCTGCATGTGATAGATTAGAAGCTCTACTTTCTGCTGAAACTATTTGTTAACCAACGATAGTGAAATAAATCGGTGATAAATGCGTTTTAAATTTTCAAATTAAATTTAAACCGACTTAGTTCACTAACTTTAGTAAACTAATATATCCAGCAGAAAGTAGACGTTCTAAACTATCACATGCAAAAAATTTCATTCAAAAATTCCCAGCCGTTCAAAAGTTATAAGCGTTTAAAAAAGTTAGTTTGTCGAAAATACCCCTACTACAGCATTCTGTTCGCCTGGTGTTTTAAAAAAATTTTTGAAAATTTCTAAATCCAAAATGTTGGTTGGTGGCGCTGCTAACATGGCAAACCAATTTCTTTAAACGCTTATAACTTTTGAACGGCTGGGAATTTTTGAAAGAAACTTTTTGCACGTGATAGATTAGAACTTCTACTTTCTGCTGAATGTATTAGTTTCCTTAAAATAGTGAAATAAATCGGTGATAAACGTGTATTAAATATTGACATTAAATTTTTACCTATTTTGTCCATTATCTCTAAAGAACTAATACATCCGACAGAAAGTAGAAGTTCTAAACTATCACGTGCAAAAAGTTTCATTCAAAAATTCGCAGCGGTTTTAAAGTTATAAGCGTTTAAAAATACCAGACCAACAGAACGTTGTTGCAGGGTAGTTCCTGTCAAAGCAAATTTTCAACGCTTATAACTTTTGAACCATTTGGAATTTTTGAATGAAATTTTTTGCATATGATAGCTTAGGACTTCTACTTTCTGTTGAATCTATTTGTTATCCAAGGATAGTGAAATGAATCGCTGATGATTGTGTTTTAAATTTTCAAATTAAATTTTCGCCTGTTTAACCTATTATCTCAAAAAAACTAATACATCACACAGAAAGTAGAAGTTCTGATCTATCACGTGCAAAAAATTTCATTCAAAAATTCCGAGCGGTTCAAAAGTTATAAGCGTTTAAAGAAATTAGTTTGACATGTTAGCAGAGCCACCAACCACCATTTTGGTTTTAGAAAATTTCAAAAATTTTTTTAAAACACCAGGCGAACAGAATGGTGTAGTAGGGGTATTTTCGGCAAACTAATTTTTTTAAACGCTTATAACTTTTGAACTGCTTGGAATTTTTGAATGAAACTTTTTTCATGTGTTAGCTTAGAAGTTCTACTTTCTGCTGAATGCATTAGTTTTCTAACAATAGTGAAATAATTCAGAGATAAATGTGTTTTAAATTTTCAAATTAAATTTTCGCCTGTTTAACCTATTACCTCAAAAAAACTAATACATCACACAGAAAGTAGAAGTTCTGATCTATCACGTGCAAAAAAATTCATTCAAAAATTCCGAGCGGTTCAAAAGTTATAAGCGTTTAAAAATACCTGGCCAAGAGAACGTTGTAGCAGGGGTGGTTTCTGTCAAAACAATTTTCAAACGCTTATATCTTTTGAACCGCTCGGAATTTTTGAATGAGATTTTCTGCATGTGATAGATTAGAAGCTCTACTTTCTGCTGAAACTATTTGTTAACCAACGATAGTGAAATAAATCGGTGATAAATGCGTTTTAAATTTTCAAATTAAATTTAAACCGACTTAGTTCACTAACTTTAGTAAACTAATATATCCAGCAGAAAGTAGACGTTCTAAACTATCACATGCAAAAAATTTCATTCAAAAATTCCCAGCCGTTCAAAAGTTATAAGCGTTTAAAAAAGTTAGTTTGTCGAAAATACCCCTACTACAGCATTCTGTTCGCCTGGTGTTTTAAAAAAATTTTTGAAAATTTCTAAATCCAAAATGTTGGTTGGTGGCGCTGCTAACATGGCAAACCAATTTCTTTAAACGCTTATAACTTTTGAACGGCTGGGAATTTTTGAAAGAAACTTTTTGCACGTGATAGATTAGAACTTCTACTTTCTGCTGAATGTATTAGTTTCCTTAAAATAGTGAAATAAATCGGTGATAAACGTGTATTAAATATTGACATTAAATTTTTACCTATTTTGTCCATTATCTCTAAAGAACTAATACATCCGACAGAAAGTAGAAGTTCTAAACTATCACGTGCAAAAAGTTTCATTCAAAAATTCGCAGCGGTTTTAAAGTTATAAGCGTTTAAAAATACCAGACCAACAGAACGTTGTTGCAGGGTAGTTCCTGTCAAAGCAAATTTTCAACGCTTATAACTTTTGAACCATTTGGAATTTTTGAATGAAATTTTTTGCATATGATAGCTTAGGACTTCTACTTTCTGTTGAATCTATTTGTTATCCAAGGATAGTGAAATGAATCGCTGATGATTGTGTTTTAAATTTTCAAATTAAATTTTCGCCTGTTTAACCTATTATCTCAAAAAAACTAATACATCACACAGAAAGTAGAAGTTCTGATCTATCACGTGCAAAAAAATTCATTCAAAAATTCCGAGCGGTTCAAAAGTTATAAGCGCTTAAAAATACCAGGCCAAGAGAACGTTGTAGCAGGGGTGGTTTCTGTCAAAACAATTTTCAAACGCTTATATCTTTTGAACCGCTCGGAATTTTTGAATGAGATTTTCTGCATGTGATAGATTAGAAGCTCTACTTTCTGCTGAAACTATTTGTTAACCAACGATAGTGAAATAAATCGGTGATAAATGCGTTTTAAATTTTCAAATTAAATTTAAACCGACTTAGTTCACTAACTTTAGTAAACTAATATATCCAGCAGAAAGTAGACGTTCTAAACTATCACATGCAAAAAATTTCATTCAAAAATTCCCAGCCGTTCAAAAGTTATAAGCGTTTAAAAAAGTTAGTTTGTCGAAAATACCCCTACTACAGCATTCTGTTCGCCTGGTGTTTTAAAAAAATTTTTGAAAATTTCTAAATCCAAAATGTTGGTTGGTGGCGCTGCTAACATGGCAAACCAATTTCTTTAAACGCTTATAACTTTTGAACGGCTGGGAATTTTTGAAAGAAACTTTTTGCACGTGATAGATTAGAACTTCTACTTTCTGCTGAATGTATTAGTTTCCTTAAAATAGTGAAATAAATCGGTGATAAACGTGTATTAAATATTGACATTAAATTTTTACCTATTTTGTCCATTATCTCTAAAGAACTAATACATCCGACAGAAAGTAGAAGTTCTAAACTATCACGTGCAAAAAGTTTCATTCAAAAATTCCCAGCGGTTTTAAAGTTATAAGCGTTTAAAAATACCAGACCAACAGAACGTTGTTGCAGGGTAGTTCCTGTCAAAGCAAATTTTCAACGCTTATAACTTTTGAACCATTTGGAATTTTTCAATGAAATTTTTTGCATATGATAGCTTAGGACTTCTACTTTCTGCTGAATCTATTTGTTATCCAAGAATAGTGAAATGAATCGCTGATAAATGTGTTTTAAATTTTCAAATTAAATTTTCGCCTGTTTAACCTATTATCTCAAAAAAACTAATACATCACACAGAAAGTAGAAGTTCTGATCTATCATGTGCAAAAAATTTCATTCAAAAATTCCGAGCGGTTCAAAAGTTATAAGCGTTTAAAGAAATTGGTTTGCCATGTTAGCAGCGCCACCAACCAACATTTTGGATTTAGAAATTTTCAAAAATTTTTTTAAACACCAGGCGAAGAGAATGCTGTAGTAGGGGTATTTTCGACAAACTAACTTTTTTAAACGCTTATAACTTTTGAACGGCTGGGAATTTTTGAATGAAATTTTTTGCAGGTGATAGTTTAGAAGTTCTACTTTCTGCTGAATGTATTAGTTTCCTTAGAATAGTGAAGTAAATTGGTGATAAATGTGTTTAAAATTTTGAAATTCAAATTTCACCGCTTTTGTCCAATATCTCAAAAAACTAATACATCCGACAAAAAGTAGAAGTTCTAAACTATCACGTGCAAAATGTTTCATTCAAAAACTCCCAGTGGTTCCAAAGTTATACAATTTAAAATATAAAATTTAAATTTTAAAAAAATTCTTGACCCTAAATGTATGCTGCAGTTTTTACCAGTTGTCGCTTTCGAACAATCTGACAAAAATTACGTATACTTTTAGGGATATACTTAAATTGAAGTCCCTAGAGTATGCTACAGTTTTTTATTTTTTTAATTTTTCATCCCTACTAAAAATTCTGATCGCCTGGTATTTCAGCTGGTAGCAGAAACGGGATTTCTGGATGAAAATTTTGAAAAAAATGACTTGCAAAAATTTTAAAAGCACTGCAGTATAGTGAACACTTTAAAATAAAGCATTTATGATTTTTTTTTACAAAAAATATCGATTTATTACAAAATATTATATTATAAATATTACGAAATACATTGTTTATTTGATTTTTTCTTAAATGGAAATAATGGATGAAGTGTTTGGGGTATAACGACCAGTCCATATAGCATATTCTCGTAATATTTCACACAATCTAGTTACCTTGCCAAACTTCAGGATGCTTTTTGGCCTCAATTAGAAAAACCCAATGCTTAACTCTGCTCCTGACATGCTGTAACTCCATACAGCTTGCAAATATGAGTCCTGGTGACTTGTTCTCGTTACATAGTCTACATATTTTGGCTTGAATTGCTCTCTATCTTTACACTACTGCTCTTTGAGATTACGATGGTCATTATAAAGCCGGTTACTTTCCTTGGGCTACTTTTTAATAGAATGATGCATTACTCAAATCACTATTCATGGTATTTACCCTATCAAACCCGTATGATTTGAGAAGACTGTACGCCTTTCCTTTCTTTTCGCCGGGTGTACCCTTCCAAGCCTGTCTTCCTTTTTCATTGAAAAGTTGAACTAGATAATATAGAATAATAATAATAAAAATAATAATAGGAAATGTTATTACTCGAATCCACCATCGATTTTGACCATCAATGTATATCGTTCATCACAACAGTAATACTAATGGACGCTCCTTTTTGAACAAAGCTGGAAATATATGGAATTTTATATTTTTATTAAAGAAGTTTACATTAAAATCACTTACCGTAATTATATATAATTTTTAATACTGATGCTTACCCCGCAAGCGCCATCATAATTATTCCTCTGGCACCTTTAAATACATTAGGTTTGCATAATTTTGGTAATCCTGGACAAATATTACACAGGGCAAATAAATTATGGACCTGTAATAGAACCTGTCAATCCTTAACACAGAAAATTGCTGGTACTGAAGTAAAATTTTCACGACATAATAAAAGCCATCTGGAGAATTAAGTGGATGTTCACTGGATTTAGCCTTTGATGCCATCGACAAATCTAATAGAACAGAAAAACGAATCGAATTTATAAAAAGAAAACGAGATACAGATTATTGGACTAAAGTTACCTTTATTTTTCTCCTATTAACATCGTTCCAGAGCATCTTTGTAATTATTTCGGATGTGTCACTTCCGCCCATATTTGTAGACTGGTTTTCAATGCGCTACAAGCCGTTAGGTTATCCAAGTTTGTATCATGTAATAAGCTGGCTCTATTCGCCAATTACCACATATAATCCTTGTTAAATTAAAGGACAGTTTCTGATCCTGTATATTTGAATACTATTGCCCAAAATGACATTTGACTATCAGTGAAGGCATTCAAATGCATGTTTGTTAAATTAATGAAATTATCACTAAGCACCGATCCAACATTCCCTGATTGCACGTAAATTCGCTTGAAAGTCCGTATCATGGTCCAGTAACCGGTGGCACTGTAAGTTCCTATGTCGAATTTAGAGCCTATCTTCCATCCTATCCCAACGTATAAACCCATCCGTATACCAAAAAATCCCTACAGGCATCTGCGCAATGTATTAGTTTGAACAAAAAATTCCAATTTGAATTAGGGCGATGCAATTGACTGGTGTTGATACCTGACCTGATATCGGATTATTCCGGTTCGGTATGCGAGTATCTGTCTGGTACTCCAATTATGCTCTGGTGATAAGATTTGTGGCTCTGGCTGATCCATTTCTCCATAGACTGGAGCCTGTACATCAAAAGGTAGGATGAAGAGTATCGTTTCCAATAACCTTATAGGTGGTATCCTCATCGTATCAATACATTCTTTGAAACTTCCTGATTATTCTAAGATAAATGGTTTCTTTTTACTACACCTACATATATAGATATATAATCCCGTTGTGAAAAAGATAATTTATGTTTGAAATCGGAACTGTTTTGATCAAATAACTTGTTTCCTTGCACTGAATTTTTTCAAAATTACCAGAGTAAATTCGGAAACCGGTATGGCAATTTGACAAATTAAATAAAAAAATAAAAATATTCTAAAGAAAAATAATAAAGAAAACTAAATTTAAGAGACAAAATCAAATAAAAATTTCATCTTTAAAAACTAAAGATACGTTCTAAATGGCTAAAAGAACTGGAGCGCCAAAATTACAAGAAGATATACAAACCGATGAGGATTTAAAAATCGTTTTAGATAGGCCAGGTCTATGGGGTGCGTATATCGTAGCTTTTGACTCTATATTCTACTGAATTCTTTCGATATTTTAGTTTTAGATATTTATTCCGATTGGTGTGGACCATGTCTGGGTATGGTAAACAGTTTGAGAAAAATCAAATTAGAGATAGGAGGTGATCTCTTGAGTTTTGCTATTGTAAGGACAATTCTACTCCAAAAAGAACTTGTAATTTGTTTAATAAATTTCAAATTTCTTTTAGTGCAAGGCCGATACTATGTCAGTATTTTCAAGATTTCGTCGAAAAAGTGAACCCACATGGCTATTTGTAACGGTATAACATATTAGACCAAAATCTAACTTGTTTTACTAAAAATTTTTCTTTTCTATTGTGATATTTCCATGGTTTTAGAACAAAAAAGCGGTCAATATAATGTTTGGTACCAATGTACCAAATCTGATGGCCTTAATAGCCCAAGAACTACGTTTTCTAACTTTGAAGACGCGTAATTATTACGAACTAGATGAGTATCAGCCCATAGAACAAGCACGCCGTAAAATTAAAGAGGATGCCATAAATGAGATTATCACGCAAGAACGAGAGGAAAAGGAACGTATACGTATAGGATATTTAAATTTTGTTACCGATACGATTATGGAAAATTTACCCGATATGGGTGTTACCATCTTTGGGCCTCAAGTTACTCGTGACATGCTGAAAAAATCTATACAGATAGCGGAACAAATGAAAATGCAATGCAAGGATAGAACGCCCGTTATAATTTCTATAAAGGACTTCGAAACTATACACTACGCTTGTCCCAATCCCATTCCGGATGAGCTTTTGGAACAATTCGATGGTAAAGAATTGTTTGTTTGTTTCTGGAAAGTTCTGGGCACTGGACACGAAGTACCCAAACAATTGCATGAGTTGGCAAATGAATTACAAAGTGAGCGTAAACAAATGATTATGGAAGATGATATGCCCAAAGAGGTCACAGTACCACCAATTTTAACACCATTAGATCTTAATATCGAAATAGAACTAGGCGGTATGTATACACACCCTACATACATATATTATAGCTGCTTCAATATCCAATATATTCTCATTTAGATGA
Organism: Sarcophaga variegata; assembly: GCA_932273835.1. NCBI lineage: Eukaryota > Metazoa > Arthropoda > Insecta > Diptera > Sarcophagidae > Sarcophaga > Sarcophaga variegata. The sequence goes on from OW026362.1 coordinate 12,740,633, forward strand.
TGAAAGTTCTGAAAGTGACAGATCGGAAGATGACTTATCAAGGGCATCATCATCCACGCAATTGAGCCAAGAAGAACAGGACCGTGACGAACAGCTTAAAGAAGAAAGCCTGGAAGGGGATGAGGAAGAGGTCGCTGAAGAACCTGTGCCACTTAATCTTGATTTTGATATTGATTTAACTGAAGGAGCTGAGGAAACGATTGAAGTTGATGAAACGCCAAAGAGAAGAATACGTATAAAGAAAATACGTATTCCACCTATCTGGGTAGCTGATAATCATCGTACTCATGCGGCTTTAATTTATAAATATTTCCGCAATCAAACGAATGCATTTTTACCACCCGATCCTGAACCTGAACCGCCCTATATCATTATGGCATTTGATTCTTATAAAAAGCGGGATTTAGTACTACACTGTGAACGGCATAAAGATCAAGTGCCGATGTATGGTTTCTTTACAAGTGATGAACCTGAAGAGGCTAAATTTATAGCCAATTCATTGGAGAAATATAAACCGGAAACAACGTAAGTATACTTTAAAGTCGGTACATGGGAGTTCTAACACACTTAATTAGGTAGTAACGTTTATCGATTTCAAAATATCGACATGACAGTTAAATGGGTTTAAGAAAGGTTTAGAAATAGTGTTTTCAGGAAATTCAGGGCAATATCCTCCTGAAATTTAAAAGTAAAAAAACTTATTCCTAAAGCATGATTCTGAAATAAATGGCGACCGAATAAAACATGATTCAAATCAAATCTCATGTCTATTGTTGAAATTTCTTTCTATCTATTTCTTTCTATCTATTTCTAAACTCTATTTACCCTCTTACAGAAATGACAAAATTATTTTGAAAGTTAAAAAGGTAACATCACATCATATGCTCGAACTTGTTTCATATGGACCTAGCTATGTGAGTCCAAATATAACCGTGGGCAAAGACGAGGTCTTGAAATTCTTCCCACCAACATACAAAACTGCTGATCAAGAAGCGGAAGAGGAAGCCGAATTACATAAGACCGATAAAAAGGATAAGAAAACTAAAAAAACGGCTCATACTAATGCAGCAGCAGCTACACCAGCACCTCCACCGGCACCTACACCTGCACCTGCCCCTGTACCTGAAGTTGCGGGAGTTCCAGCAAACATCCAGCAGACTGAAAATCCTAATACTGCTGTTAATACAGAAGCGCCCGCTGTTGCGGCTTAATGGAAAATGTTTCCAGTTTATTCCTGTATTCGTATGTGTTTTTTTCTTTAGCCATTACAATTTTTTAAATCTTTTAAGTAACTGTACTTATTTAGCTACCCTTAAATGAGAAACTATTTTAATTTTTTTCCTTTGCATTGTTTTGTACAACAAAAGAAAATATTAAAATAATTTCTCTTTTAATCAAAATTTTTGTGGAATTTAATAAAATAAAAGATATTGGAAACATATTTACTGAATAAATTACATGGTTTACTTTTTATATAGGGTCTTTTTTATGCGCTTCCTACTTTAGATTTAATAAAATATGTGTGAGATATCATTGATTTTTTTTTTGTTTGAAAGACCTATTAGTGCCAGTATGTGTGGAATATAACATCGTTCAAATGTCCGTAACGACTTCTCCAGGCCGAATGCATACGAAATATAAAATGTTCCTCAGGCTATTCAATAAACTTATTTAAACGTTTACATTAGGAACACCTAAATCAAATAAATACAGAGAGTAGAGTGGAGGGTAGATTGCTGGATAATCGGTTCAGACCAGATTACAGTTTACCTTGAATGAGAGTGAACGTTCGCTGCTCGCTCACGGATTACGTATATACGTATATATACGTCGTATATATACGTCGTATATATCCCTATAATGTCTCCTACCCATTTTCCTTAGAAATTTCAGGATGTAACTCGTCATCCCTAAGAATAATTTTCTACCCAGCAGCTGATATACGCTCTGGTGTTTTCTCCGAGGATGCATTACTGCCTCACGAATTTCAAGAATGTTGTTTAATGATTCATCCTCACGGAATCTACAACAGCCTACAATGACCTGTCAACCTCAGAGGATTCCTGAATAGTCTGAAGTATTACTAAAACACACATGACCTGAGAACTCTATTTTCCTTAACTAGCTGATTCAGCTTCTCCAGACAGTGCCATATTATATTCGATTTAACGTTATAAGATCCGGGCAATCGAATAGTGGCCTGATTTTCGGATAGTATTGATATGTCCTGTACTTTTTACCTTCTATCCAAGATAAATTGAGTACCTCTTTGTATTGCATAGATTTCTGATTGGAAGATAACCGTGAGTTTTTCACACTTTTGGAATAACATCTAATCTAACCTATCTACACATCCTACAGGAATACAGCAAGGAAGCAAACAGAACCTAAAAATAAAAAAAAAATTGAGTATGACTGAAAAAGCTCTATCCGAAACAGTTGATTATTTATTCCTTTCGAATTTATTTACTGCAAATGATCATCATGATCATCGTACCAATCCTATCCACCAACTGTGAATAGAAAATTTGACTCAGCAGAAGTTGTCTCCGTATTTTTATCCATACAGCCAGGTAAGTAAAACGCTCCAGGGGTCCATTTTGTTCACGAATTATCAGCGCGATGTATATACATATGCTGGTGCCAAAGTATATTTTAATAATATACGTCTAAGCCGTCATCAGTCGTTGATGAATTCGCAGTATGGTAACCACGATCATTACCATTATCAGCCAGCGTAAAAGTAATATACATTTGAATGACCTCTTTCTCACGTTCTCTTTTCAAATCGAAATAAATAATTTTCCCAGTCTAGGTTTTAAGTGAAACATCTACTGCATAGTACTTAGGGTATTCAATAAAGGAAAACAATTAATATTCGTTGCTATAACACTAAAATATAAACAAACTGTATACCCTTGCTTTATGAAATGTTTAATCAATAAAATTTTCGACAATAAATTGTTTCGAAATTTTCGTTTAAAAAAGAAATTCAAAATTCTGTGTGAAAAAATCAAAATTTTTGGCTAAAATCGTAAAAAAAATTGCAAAACTTTCCCAAAATTGCAACAAAATTTTAAGTGAAACAAAATTTAAAGTAAAATGGCTAAAAAAGGTGGAGTACAACAGCTGCAGGCTGATATACAAACTGATGAGGATTTTGAAAGATTTTTAGAACGTCCTGGATTGTTAGGTAATCTCTCAAATGGTATTCTATTGGTAATAATTTGGTATTAATCGTCTACATACGTACATATTTCCAAATAGTGTTAGACGTTTATGCGGAATGGTGTGGTCCTTGTTTGGGTATGGTTGGTAGTTTAAAGAAAATCAAATTGGAAGTGGGTGGCGATAATTTACAATTGGCAATAGTAAGTATTTAATTGTACATTTTTGTAGCATCTTTGGAATTTTAATATTTCTATGAAAATGCTATTCTAGTGTAAGTCGGATCATATAACAGATTTAAAAAGATTTCGGCGCAAGAGTGAGCCAACCTGGTTATTTGTAACGGTAAGTTTGTAGAAGGTTTTTGTTAAAAAGAAATCCATTTTTTGAAGAAGTTTTCTTTAAAGTGTTTATATCGCATGGGGATAAGTGAAATGATATCATTTCAGTAGGCTGCTTACCTAATTTTAAATTTTTATTCGCTTCCGTTTAAGGTGATAAAGTTGTACTAGAAATAGAATAGTATTGGTCAGGAAACATATGCCGCTCAAAGGTTAAAAAGTGCACCTGGTCATTGTAACGTTAGTGACAACAAAGTTGCGGATGAACTCACAAGAGTACGATCAGATTTAGCAATACCGCCACCGGAGTGAAGTCGGTGAAACCAACAAATGAGATTTCCATAAACTGTGTACTTTCCGATATTAACATTATCTGAATACATTCTTCAATTCTGTTTAAAAATAATGGATTTCTTTTTACCACGCCTTATATTTAATTATTTCATTAAAAAAAGATGGAAATTCTTTAAAAATCATTTTTACAATTTTGTAGGAAGGGAGAGCTATAAATTTAATGTTTGGTACTGATGTACCGCGTCTAACAAAGCTCATAACCTTGGAATTGGTGCGTCTTAAAGAAGGCATTAAATCTCGCCCAACTTATGATATATCCGAATTACAACCCGAAGAGGTAGCCAGACGCAAAGTGAAAGAAGATGCTGAAGCTGAAGCATTGCGCATAGAAACAACTGCAAAAGAAATGAAACGAATATCGTATTTAACTTATGTTACCGACACTATAATGGAAACTCTACTCGATATTGGTGTAACAATGTTTGGTCCTCAGGTGAATCGTGATATGTTTAAGAAAATTAATGAACCAGCTGATGCTTTAAAGATACAATGTAAAGATCGTAAAGTTGTTCAAGTTTATAAGTCGGATTTTGACGTTATAAACTTCAAGTGTCCCAATCCGTTGGATGATGATGTTCTGGAACAACTAGATGGTAAAGAATTATTGTTTTGTTTTTGGAAATTACCCGTAGAAGGAGAAGAAGTACCCATTGTATTGAAGCAATACGCTTATGAATTAACGAAAACGGTTAAGGAACCAAAAGATGACTTTAATGAAGAGCGTGTCAAACCGGCTATAATTTCTCCCATGGATATCAAAATTGAATACGAAATAGAAGGTATACTGTCTTGATTATTACAATTAATTTCAAATTGAAAGAAATAAAAACCATATTCCCTTGCCTTTAATTCAAGATGACGAAGAATGCATAGAAGAAGAGCCTCCGCCACCACCTGCTAAAGAGGAAGCAGAAGATAATGCCGAAATAGACATTGAAGAGGAGGGTGAAGAAGACGAAGAAGAGGATGCTGCAAAGGAATCGCCTATGATCGATATGCCTCCAATGGACTTAGATCTCGGATTAGATATTGGTAACGCCGATGAAGAAATGGAAGAAGAAATGGACGAGATTGTAGTCAAGGACGTACCCAAAAAACGTACTTGTACTAAAAAAGTAACAATACCACCAATTTGGGTACCAAATAATCATCGCACCCATGCTGCTCTCATTTATAAGTATTTCCACAATCAAACCACTGCTTTCCTACCACCGGATCCAGTGCCAGAACCACCACATGTGATAATGGCTTTTGATGTCTATAAAAAGAAAGATTTGATATCACATGCCGATAGTCATAGGGACGATGTGCCCTTGTATGGTTTCTTTACAAGCGAGGATCCTGACGAGGCACAATTCATAGCGAATTCAGCAGCCAAATATAAAGCAGTAACGCCGTAAGCAAATTTTTTTTATTTCCGATAATTTAAATATTTTTCATAGCCATTCATTTGAAAGATAGTAGATTTCTTTTTACTATACCTTATGTTAATAAATATTATTTTCTGTTTATAGCAACGATAAACTAATATTGAAAGTAAATAAAGTAACTTCGAATACCATGCTTTCATTGGCTACCTACGGTCCAAGCTATGTTAGTCCGAATACAGTTGTGGGTCGTGAAGAAGCCAGACGGTTCTTCCCAGAGACTTATAAGACAGCTGAACAAGAAGCAGCTGAAGAAGCTGAGAGACAAGCGGCAAAAGAAAAGGAAAAAGAAGAGCCAAGCGGAAAAGAGAAAAAGGGTAAGGGCGATAAAGGAAAAGCTACAACACCTACAACACCTTCAAAGCCGACAACACCTACAACTCCTACAACACCTGTTGAAGAAAGTACTGCTGCTGCTGAGACAAAACCTGAAGGAGAAACTGAAACAAAACCGGAAGAAGCAGCACCAAAACCAGATGAAGCCGCGAAACCTGAGGAAGCACCAAAACCGGAGGAAGGACAAAAACCTGAAGAAACACAAAAACCTGAGGAAGCACCAAAACCTCAGGAAGCACCTAAAGAAGAAACAGCTGCGCCCACTGCGTAGAATCTAGGTATTCATATAATGTATTCATATAAATTATTTATAATTATATAATTATTATTCACATATGTATGTGTGTGTTAAGATTTTTGTTGGTTTTTAATAAATTTTTTGAAACATTTGGTTTTACTTTATAGAAATATTTTTGTTTTTTACATGGAGTTTCTTTTTTTTATAAAATACTTTTCTTTTTATAAATAACTTATAAGACTATAAACATTTTATATTTACAATTAGAATCTAATAAGAAAAAACTTGAGTTGTTAAGCTATTTAACGTATTACGAAACTATAATCTAAATCAAACTAACAGTACATACATGACATATGTATTAACAGGAGAATGTTAATTTGTCTTTTGTTTTCATTTTTAAAATTCCTTACTTTATACAATTTTATTATTAAGAGGACTTATTTACAGGAAAAATTATAAAAACTAGAAAACTTTAATAATAATTTAGTGTTAAACAAACGCCGGTGAACGGCCAATAATTTTAACAATAAATGTAGTTTTGAATTACAATAAATATTTAATTTTTAACTTAAAACTCAATTTTACAAAAATTATTTTAAATTAAATTTAAAATTAAGTATGAATTTGGATAATAGTTTAAGAACAGAATGGATTTGGAATTTATTCGATGTGTTGCATACAGTGCAATACAAAAATATTTAAATATGGTCCATAAACTTGGGGTGTTAAATATGAAACGGTAAAACTATTTGTCTGCTCAAATGCACAAATATATAGTTTCTCAGGCCAAAAAGGACAAAAAAGCACACAATAAAATTATAATAACTCGGCTCTGAAAAGCTCTACATATTTATAACACTTTAAAAAAGCCAATAATCAATTGTATCGCAATACGACCGATTAGAACTGGTGGAGGAGACCACAACTTTTTGTATAGTTTCTAGAGTCAAAAAGAAGCCTCTAATAAATGGCACAAGGATCCGCAAAACCTTATTTCTTTATAAAACTTTAAATAGGTCAAGAATCAACCATAACATAATGCGAGCGATTACATTTTATGGAAGAAACAATACTTTTTTGGATACTTTATAGAGTCAGAAAATAAAATGAAATTATAAAAACAAGGTTCTGCTAAACCCTGATTATAATAAAACTGTTAATAAATCAATAACCAATAAAGACGTACATTACATTACGACGATAACATTTGGTGGATGAAATTACTCTATTTTGGAGCTGCTTTTACGTAATGGAATTCCTGTAGTACCTAAAAGGGTGGCAAAATTTGTTTTAAGAATTCTCTAAAAGTCCAGAACACTCTTATACTTAATAGTACTTAATATGTATCTTTTGTAAACGTTTGCTATATTACTTTAAAAAAGGTGCGAGTAGATATAATAAATAATTTTTCTTTCCCATTGTTCTTTATCGATCGTTTGATATTTTTCAACTAAATGTAGTCACTAGCCAATATTATTTTAAAACCAAAAAAAATTTAATATTTTAAATGGCCCACATTTACGCATTTTTTTACCACACTGTATACATTTCATATTTTAGTTTCTTACAAAATCATATTGGGACATAATCCAGCACGGTATAAAAATAATATTTACATTAATTAGTTATTCTAAGGCAAAGCTAAAGTATCCCACTTAAGTATCGTTAACATTAATTAAATACTATGTTTTAATTACAGTTTTTATATGCCTATACGTATAGTAATAAATTCGTCAAATACATTATAACAAATGTAACATTAAAATTTTATATAAAAAAAATCGCAGGTAATTTGAAATCTTAACAACTTGTAATTGCACAAATTGAATTAATTCTATGCAACTGACAGTAGTTATATCAATCCATTAATTGTCAATATGAGAATCTCTATTAAAGTAAACTATACGTAAGAAACCATTTTCATATCCCACAGCCACTAGGTTCTTAGCATTTAAATTTAGATTATAACGTAAAGCGTTTATACGTACAAAAGGTATGAAATTCAAAGCGGGGCATCGTTTCTCATCTAAATAGGTCTTCTTCAGACTGTCTTTAAGCTAAAAAGTTTATAGACAAACAGGTTTATAAATAATACATATAATATAAGGTATAAGGTATAGCAAAAATAAATTCATTGTTTTTCATTTGACTTTTGTAGACTGTATCTCACGATATTATAGATGTAAACCCTGTTAATAAAGAGAACTCTAGTGACTAACAGAGCTCTGTTAAGCTTCCTAGTCCAAAGCATACATAAAATATTATATAAAAAGTTCAGCTATGAATAGCTAATATACATAAATCGAAAAATAAATTAATATAAAGGCAAAATAGGACAACATTGGCCGAATTATTTTTAATGCATATTACGTCCCTTTATCTAAATCAATCGCCAGAACCCTTAACTCTTAACAGAGCGAGTTTTTTTATGATTTTTTAATTTATTTGGACCTGAAATTAAATAATTGTTCCAGGTTTTATTTCTAAGCCTTAAAATCATTATTTACCAGTGCCTCTATTTATAACGTAACAGAACACTGTGAGGTGTGGTAACTACGTCTAGGCTAATAGATTTTAATATATATATTCACACACATAAAAAACTTATTTTTAATTTGTTACTGCCTGTCTTCTTTTCTATGTTTTTGCCCTGAATATCCAATGAGGCACCTAAACTGTTACAATTTAAATAGAAAAGCCTAGAAACTATTAAATGACATCAATGAAGAATTTAATATGTTAAAAAGGGTAATAATTTATGACGAACCGGGAGCATATATTTATAAACCGCAAACTTAACCTATTTCTACTCCTCTTCAAAGAGTGGGACGCCAATTATGAAGATGTTATCAAACAAATTGCAGCATAGGTTGCAGAATGGAGTGCTCTGCCCTTCCTAACATCCTTGACCGAGCTCTCAAATATAAAGATTGCTACAGTAACTATTTTGTACTCAAATTGTTTTTCTCTACGAAATATTTAATCCCTGGCTTAAATATTAAATATGGTATCACAAGGGACTTAAATGCTGGCCTAAGTGAGACTCATTCCATCAAGGGGGTTCAACACATTACCACATAAAGATTGCTGCAATAGCAAGATTTATTTTGTACTCGGATTGATTGCCCCTAGGGAATATTTGATCCCTGAGTTAAATATTAAATATGGCATAACAAAGGGTTTAAATACTGGCCTAAGTGGGACTCCTTCCTTCAAGGGGCCTTCACCACATTGCCTAACCTAACCAATGCATTTAATTTTAGTGAAAAATAATGAATTTCCTTTAACTACGTCTTATATTATAGTAAAAATATAAAATATATTCATTACCTTTAAAAATGGTTTAAATATCAGGCCATAGTTTTCCCTTTCTTCGTACATTTGCCAATTGCACATAGCTTTTTCATCGATGTTTTTGGCAATCCCTTTTCGTAATTCAGTTAATGGTTCACCATTTAATTGCTTGATATCCATGGCACAAAGTATACGTCGTACGCTTAATGGTTTACCCAACGGAACTTCATAGTGCAATTCTTTAGGATTTAAAAATATTAAATCACCATTTTCTACAGATGCAGCACACATATTGGTGACAGGTGAATAATGTATTTGAGTTACACCCGCAGCCATTAAATCTAATTTGTTGGTAGTAAACATAACATTCGTTGGATTTACTGCCACTACACAACGACCATCTAAAAAAGAAGAATGGAATTTGAAATTTACAAAGCTTTAGAAAAGGGCCTAATACTACTTACTGTTAGGCATCGCATCACAGTAACTATATAATATAGTTTCCCATAATTGGCACCAGTCCACTGATAATATAATATTTTTTGCACAATCATCTTTCATAACCATCGGCTGTGTTAAATATTTGATGTCGTATATAACAAATTTACGGGTCAAACCAGTCGCCGCTAACCATCTAGGTCCATTTGTGTCATAGTGTAAGGCAATAGCTAAACAAAAAATATTAGAAGTTTAAGCAAAGCTTTTGTAGGTATGCATATTAAAAATGACTTACATTTCACACTCTTTTCCCCCAAATAAAAGTAATTTATTGGCAAAAAACTAACAAGATCTTCCTCAACATAACGATTAAGATTATCTTTACTATCGTTTGTGATATCCCAAATACCAATAAAGCCATTGGAAAAGCTTGCAAAGATGTGCTTATGACCAGAGAACTGAAAAAAGAAACAATTTGCAATACAATTTCAGTAACCTGCACGCTTTAAGTCACTTAACAAACCTCAGACCAACATATTTGCAAGCATTGGGTTTTTAAAAGTGTATGCTGATCCATTTGCTCATTATTTTGCATGTCCAAGCTTAAAGCAAAGCTCGGTTTAACATCAATAAAAACTATGTTGCTGTCACTGCCATCATTTTGTATTGCAGTTCCGTTGGCATTTTCAACGTTAATGGGTAAAGCATATACTTTCATAGAAGATTTAATCGTAGCTACAGCAACTAAACCCAAACGATTTTTGTTTGCATCATAACCACCACTAGGCAAAAAAGCTACATTATGTACTGGACCATCGTTTACTATGAAGCCATATTGTATTTGAAGTTTTGTAATTCGATTATTCTGCACAACTTTAATTATTAATAAGACGTTTTTGTGATGTTTAGGGTTAAGGAATTTTGTAAATTTATCACGGCGATAAGATACCAACAGGTATTGTTCTTCAACGTTATTAGGTAGAGGTACCCAGCAACAAAACTTTATAGGTGCACCCAAATAGAAAAATGTATCCACTGAAATATTTCACAATAAAAAAAGTTTAAACAAACATTTAAAAATCGGTACAATACATACTTTTATTATTTACGCTTTCAAATCTATTCAATTCCGACCATTCGATATTGGATTCCGGCTTTCCCAGCGAGGGTGTTAAAGTAGCTTGCGTGGCTATATTAAATTTCATAGATTTTACATTTGATGGCAAGTATTTAAGGTAATTGTTACGATCTTTTACAGAATAATCTGAGATAAATTCATCAAAAAGTGTTTCGGTGGCATGATTAAGTTTTATGCTGAAATATGAAATATGAAAAATGAAACAATCAAACAATCAATATAAAATACCTTAATTTTCTAATACTTACAAGTTCTTCCATTTTTTCAATATTTCACCATTTAGATCCGTATAGCGACCATCAAAAACTAATGCCAAGTAAGTAAAAAAATTATTAAAAGTTTAACTGAAACAACAAAATTCATCAATTACCTCTTTTACGTTGAAACGTTGAAGCACTTGTTGGATTAACTGTTCTGTTATAGGATTTTTTGTTTTTGCGCGCCTTTTGTGCACCTTCTTCATTATCTTCTAATTCGTCATCTTCCGTTAAAGCTTCATCAGCAGAAACATCAGTGCCATCCATAGAGTTATCATACTCTTCGGAAGAGGCTTCAGCATCCGTTTTCGCTTCATAATCCGATTCATTGGCATTTTGATGAGTTTTAATAACATGTTCTATGGCTTCCTTTTCGGTCTTAAATATACGTTTGCGACAAGGCCTACAAACGTAACCTGTCTTTATATATTTGCATGAGGATAAATGACTTGTTAATTCTTTCAAGTCCGTGCTGGTAAATTTGCACATTTTCTTAGGGCAGGAACCTTTACCACACTTCTTAATCTCTGCTGACCACTTTTTCTTAAAATCGTTAGCTAATAATGGTGGCACATATCGAATGTTATCTTTGGGCTCAAGCTCAATTTTTTTCTTATCACCCAATTCTAACTCCTTTTCTATTACTTTTAATTTATTTTCAGCTTTGATGGTAGAATGACGTTTAACTCTTCCAGTATTTCCAAACACTTCTTCACTTTGTTCTGAAGCTTGATCTTTCGACTCGACCTTGTATCGCATATGACAACTGCGCATATGTATGAGCAAAGAGCTTTGAGCATATTCACGTTTACAATATTCACAATTAACACGTACTTGTTGTATTCCACAAGTTTCGATATGCATTAGTAAACCGGCTCCTGATCGATATGTTTTATTGCACATACGACAATTGAGACCTTCAGGTGCTGTTTCTTTCATATACACATTCATACCCAGTAAAATAGCATATCGGCTTTCAATATTCTATAAAAAAAAACAATATACTTAATATTTTTTGTTTTACAATCTACATGGTCTTTCAAGTTCGAGTTTGTATTCAAATAGATTAAGGCACTAACAAATACCATAAACTTCCATTCAAAAAAAGAACCACTAACTTGAAAGACACCCATAGTTCAAAATATTTTGAAGAACTTACCATTTTTTCTTCTCCAACTTTCCAGCCAATACCATAGTGTTGCGCTAAATGGGATGACCATTTGGAAGGGTGCATACGTTCCAAACATAGGCCACATTGTGTTGCACCCTTACCAGGTTCACTTACTGTTAGTATTTCATCAGTCTCGTATTGTTCTCTTTTGGTTATTAATAATAGACGTGGATTAAAATTACAAACTGGATTACGCTTTTTGCCTCTCGTTCCCGTTTTTGGAGTATCTTTCTGATTTATTTCCTTAACTTCCTTTGCAGCAGGCTTAACATTAGTCTCAGTATTGTCATTGCTAACAGAATCTTGATTTTTCAATTTGCTCTTTGATTTTAGTCTACCTTTTTTATTCAAACGTGGTTGTTCAACATCGAGTGGCGCAGATAACGACGAGGTCGCTGTGTCATTTTCTTCTAATAAGGCGGGTGCTATACTTTCCTTAGGCGATTCATTTGGTTCTTTAGAAAGTTTAGCTTTTTTGGAGACAAGTGTTGGCGTTTGTTGTGCAGTAACACCTTTCTTGCTCCTTTTCAGTAATGGAGAGCTCCCCGTTTCATTTGCAGATTTCTCTAAAGGTGTAGATGAAACGACATCTGATTTAGGTGATTCACTTTGTACTCTCGAATGCTTAGATTTTTTTGAAGCAGGTGTAGTAGCTTCCGCTTCAACAGAACTCTTTTTCTTTTTTCTTGATTTTTTGTCCAAGTATGGCGAAGAGTTTTGAGCACCATTATCGTTGTTTTCAATAAATTTATTTGTTGGTTCTTCCTCCATTACGTTTTTTAGGTTATCATTTCTCGTTGTAGTTGAATCCTGAGTTTGAATTTCATGTGTTTGTGGAATATCTGAAGGTGGTTTTTCATTTTTCGTATTGTCTGTGTTAGGTTTTTTCCTGCTTTTTTTTGATTTTTTACTTTTTAGGCAATTATTATCATGATCCGAATCAGTTGACTTTACACTCTTATCTAACACTTCTTTATTCTTATTTTCTTTACAATTTTCGGTAACAGTATCATCTGCTTTAACAGGTTCTGTAGAGCTCGGTAAAATTCTTAATGGATTCGTTTTATTACTATCAGTTGTGCTTCCTTTCAATTCAGTTTCAGCGTACATCTTAGTTATTATTTCTTTAGACCTATGACGTCTGGAACTTTTACCTTCATTAAGATCAGAGTCAATACCAGATTGTTTTTCCACATCACTATCAGTATTAATTTGTTTATTTTTTTCAGCTGCCTTGTCTTTAGATTTCAACCTTCTAGATATTCTTTCTTCATGACAATCTGAATCGGTTTCTAAATGACCTCTGGTGGTTGGACTTAAATGCTTTCTTCTATCTGTTTCTATTTTAGGTGAACTATCACTTGAAAGTCTTGTATGAATGCGTTTAGTTACGTTTTCATTATTACATTCAGCATTCGTAAAGGAATTCTTTGATTTTGTATAAAACTTTTGCGGTTCAATAAATTTATGTTCTAATTGTTTATCACTTGGTTTATCAGCTAATTTTATTCTCTTACTCGCTAATATATTTTTATCACTATCAATCACATTTTGTAGGCCACGTTTAGGTCTCTTACTGTTTAAAATATTTTCAATTTCCTCCTCTTCATCATCAGCCGGTGAAGTGTCATCAGTTATATCAGTCTCCTCGTTAACACTAGCGCTAAAATCTAAACGTTTTTTTAATGGACCACCAATACGCTTAACAGGCGATGATGTTGGATCATTATGGGCTTCTACTTCGTTTAGCGTTGGTGATATTGCTTTGCCTGTGGTTAACCAATTCTTTAAAGTACCACCTTTTGTTTTGGCCAATGAAATGTTTTCCACGTTATGTTTGTTTGAAACGTTGAGTGTTGTTTTAATTGAATTATCTTCCTCAAAACCTAAGAATTCATTGGTTTCGCCACAATCGTTCGCACAGTCAAAATGATGGGTATCATCATCTTCAGAATCCGTATTGCTATAAGAATTTTGAGACTTTTTAATATCCTCTACAGTTTTACGTAACTTTTTACGTTGTCTCTTCGAACTTGTGCTTTTTTCATCATGACTACTACTAAATTGGCAAGATTCTTCGCTTATTAAAGGTTTCGGTATTTCATCCACAGCTGCATTATTTTTGGTTGCATCAAGCAAAGGTTTCAATGTGTTATTTGTTTCAGAATATGGAGTTTGAGATTGAGAATAAAATCGTGTCCGCTTCACTGTTGGTGAAGACAGGCTTGATAATTCGATATCTAAAGGTTTAGAGTATAAACGCGTTCTTCTAGTCAAAGCATTAGATAATGGTGATATACCCAAGTAAGCAGCGCTTCTTGTTTTTATTAAAGGTGTGTCAGGTAAACATTTACTTTTGTCTTTGCTGTCATTAGATGGTGGATTTATATTCTCACAGGGTTTTCCTGCTTTAAATTGCTCAATTTCAGCATTTACTGGCAAAAATTCTAAATCATCATAACTAGTTAACTGCTTTGCGGAATGTTTATTGCTATTGTCTACAATGGCAGGTGAAATTATTGTCTTCTTTGCTGTACTTGTGGCAAATGAGACTACACCATTATTATCACTGTCGTGTATTGAATTTGCCTCTAGTGCTGTACAATGTTCGTCGGACGTAGACATATTAGCAATATGCTGCGTTTGTTGTATTGGCGTTGTGCTTTTCGTTGACTGTTGATTAGTTTCCTTAGAACTTTCCTCGTTTTCTTTTTGGCTGTCATTTTCCTTAGCCTTTAATTGTTGCAGAAGATTTTCAATACCTTTGGGTTGGCTTTCATGTGTTTTTTGGGAAGTTTCTGAAGAAGTTTTTTTAAATGGTATGACTGGTGGTTTTCCGGAAGGCATTGGTGGTGAATATTTTACGATATCAATAAGTGAAACTTTCGGCTGCCGCACATCTTCTAAAAGATGTTTCGATATTTCCTTGTCTTCTTTCTGTGCAGAAGTTGCATTTGGTTTTATAAATGTAGAAGTGGTTTCTACTATTTCCTTATTAGTCTTAGTTTGACTATCGGCAAATTGCCGCAGACCGTCATCCTCTAGTTCCTTTATAGAACTACTCGTACTACCACTTTCTAAAATGTTTACTTCTAAATGCATGGAATTTTCCTTTGGTAAACACATCGGGGAATCTTTTTGCTCAATTGTTTGATTAATTTGCGTTTCAACGTTTACATCAATAATTTTTTCATTTTCCTGATGTTGTGCAGGGTTCACAGTATCTTTACTATGATTTTCCACAGATTCCAAAATTGTATCAACTCTTTTGGATTCATTAGTGTTTGCAGTAGGATTTGATTGGGACTCATTTTTAGATAATTCCTTGGTCATATTAGCAGATTCATTATGATCTTCCCTACTTATATCCTTGGGCTCATTAGTATAATAAATTTCTGACAAATTTTCAGCACTTACAGTTGGCTGACTTTCTTTACTTGATTTTACATCATTTGCTTTTGGGGCTATGGTTTTATTTATACTGGCTCCAGCTTTGTTACGTTGTACCAGATTAATTTTACCTTTCTTAAAACGTGATATGCGTTTGGCAGGTATCGAACTCGCGTTTGATGTAGTATTTTCAATCGTTTTAGGGGTTTCACTTACTTGAGCACATTTATTTGTACTTGGCATTGAGGCAATTTCATCTTCTATCATTTTAGTTGGTTCAGAAACTTGTTTACAAGTAATTTTAACTGAAGGTGTCACGCAAGTAGACTTTGTTTTTTCTAATTCCAATGTTACTCCAGGTGGTGGTGGTGGCTCTTTTAAGGATTGTTGTTCCTGTTCGTTATTCATAACGATTAAACTTTCGTTTGTTTCAGCTGCTCTTGATAATTCTTTAAAGCCTTCAGAGTAATGTATCAATACACTCGAGGGCTCTGTCGAACTGATCTCACTGACATCCTTTATGAATTCTACTTGAGTATCAGGTTTCTTATTTACATATTCTACTGTTCCCTCCATAGATGTTGTTTCAATAACAGATGTATTCGTCGTATTATGTTCTGTTGGCACTTCATTAGAAATTGACGAATTTAAATTGTTTAGAGGCAATGATTCTAATGAAATTTGCGAAGGTTCAATGATATTGATTGAATTTTCTGCAAAGTTCATAGCCTTATCCTGTGCTTTATCATTATATTGCGCTAAATTTTTGGTTTTTTCAATCTCAAGATGCAAACTGTTTGTGTTACTAACAGTTTCAGTAGCATTAGTTTCAGTTTGTAAAGTATTATTCATGATTATATCATTATTATCACTGGTTAGTATAGTCTCTGGACCATTTGAACTTTCGATAACAATTGTACTCAATTGCTGAGGATTTAAGGTAGTTATACTGTCCTCAGGTACATTTATTATATTACCAATGTTAGTTGAGGATGCTAACGAAGAGTCCTTTACAATAGGTTCCGTAAAAAGTTGTTTTTTACTGTTTCTGTGTTGTGTATCAATGCGCAATGGCGATAAATTCATAGCAAAAGAAGCATTCAAATTAAGTTCTTCGGGGGATAATTCCAAGCTAGTTTCTTCCGTTATAGGATTTGTTTCATTTAGGGATGCTATAAAATCTACTGCTGAGAAACAATCTTCCATTTGGGCTGGTTCATCAACAATCTCCACAGCTGACTTACGGTAACAAACAGAACTTCTGTTCAATGTTGACTGCTCATCAATATTATTTGCTGCATTGGTGCTATTAATGAAAGAGCTTTGATCAAAAGAGTTGGTTGTGATGTTACTAAAGCCATCATTTGATTTGGGTTCTTCCTTTACAATCACCACAAACTGATTGTTTTCCCTGCGTTCAGGCGGCTCAAATTCATTTTCTTTTGTTTCTTTGGATGGCGGCTTTTCAACAGGTTCTGTTGTTTGATTACAGGCAATTGGTGTAGTATTAACGATTCGTTTACAACTGTATTGTTTTGGGAATGGTAGATAATTGTGGTCATTTTGATAGGGATCCGTATGTAATTGCACATTATTATTGCCTGCTAATGAATTTGCCAAGCAAGTATTGCCATTGTCTGCAGGATTTACTATAAAATGCCCGTAGTGTTGTGTATGACTTGTATTTATAAGGGAGTTATTAATATCCCCCTTAGAATCAAATGCGGTTATATTAGGCTGTTTGTTTTGCTCCACTGGCATTGTTGCATTTGGCTTAGCGACACCGGTTCTTTGGGCAATTTGCTTAGCCAAATTTGCTAATTGATCCGGTGGTAATTTAAGTTTATGAGCATTTATTATAATCTTTTTATTTTGTTTTGTCGATATAACCACTCTATTAGTTGAAGGTTTATTATTTACGGCCTTTGTTTCTTTAGCAATATTAGTTTGTGTTGCTTCTTCTGCTGGTAATGGAGGTGAGCTTGTGGAATACTCATCAGATTTTTCCTGTTTTATTACCACTTCGGGTATAGGTTTGTGAGGTGTAGCGAAACGTGGTGTTCCTACTTTTGAAGTTGATAAACGTAATTCTGTTAAATCTATCATTTCATCTTGTGATAGAACTTTATTTTCCAATACAATTAAACAATTTGTACTGTTAGAAGCCGAACCATTACCATATCCAGTTGTTGAAGCTGCAGAAAACGATGTATTAAATCCATCGCCAATTAAGGTTGATTGGGGTAATATTGTTGGAGTTCCATAGTTCGGGGGCATAAAGTCAGTTCGAGCACTATAAAACGCAGCATTAGATAAATTGTAAGGCTTTTTAAAGGAATCTATGGCAGGCAATGGTGTTTCTTGTGGGACATTAGCTGAGGGAAAGTGTATTTTCAAAGGTGACATTTCTGGGAAATCGATTTTTTGCTTTTCATAATGTTCAGCCTCTTTATTGACAGCCACATAGTTTATTGGTTTGCTGATTTGCTCCTGGATATTGCTATTTTGTAAACTAGCCTTTGGTATGGTACACATTTCGCTGTTCAAAGATTTCTTATAGCTACGCTGTGGCTGTGGTACAATTTTCTGTGTTTCTGCTTCACAATGGAAATCTATTTTTCGTGCAATATCTTTTGGCGACTTTAAAGGAGTTTTTGTTTTGGCCAGTTTAATAACTTTGGCAGGCGTAGCAACATCTTCGGGGTCTTTTAATTTAATAAAACCTTTTGTTTGTGTTACAACTTTGTCAGCAACAGTTAATAATTCTTTACGATGAATTTGTACAGTATTTTGGACTTGTAATGCCGTAGTTTCTGTTGGTGTCTTCAGATGTTTGTAGAATTTTACATTAGCATCTTCTGTGGTTGTGGTTTTCTTTTGTAATAATTTCTTGTTAAGCAAATTTTTAACGTGCATTAACCGTTGTTGCGAATTCAAACCTTCTAATTTCTTTAATTCCATTTCGGTAGGAGCTTCCGGGCCAGTTATTGTTATCTTGGGTGGTATTATAGTTTTAGGTGTTACTGGAGATTTAACTAAATTAGCAAATAAAAATAAAAAAATACTAATTCATGAATAAAAGAAAAACTATCGTAGGAGACGAACCTAGGTCTCAAAATTAACACAACAACCTGTAATTACCGGTCCCCTTTGCGCATAAAGCTATAGCCCTATCAGCCAAATACACATCAAATGTTCATCTTAAGAATACAGTCTATTTTTAAGAAATAAAACCAACAACAAACAAGAGGGTTTTTTCTTTTATTCGACCTCAATTTTCATATAGCACTCCCCTAAAGTAACAAGTATAAAATTTATCTTGTGTACCAAATTATTTAATAATACAAAACCTCTTACGGGGATCCGTTACAAGTCTTATTGCGGATATATATACCTCGACCAAGTTTTGATCTCAGGACTCCTACATTAAATACGAAAGAATGGTGACAAGCGCCTCAACGCCTTGGGCTAAATGACACAAATTTTGGGGGTGCTTAAAGCAAACTTTGAAGCAAAGCTACATTTTTATAATAAACGTTTGGTGTAAGCAACAATAAAAAAATTGTACAAATTTTAATTGGAGTACGTTGTTAGTATTCAAATCATTAATTCAATGCATATTTAAAATTAAATTAATTTATTAAAATGTATTTAAATGCTGTCAATTTCAAATATCCCAATAGCTCTAATAAAGATAGTAAGCGATGCATTTAATATGTAATTGAATTGATAGTGAGAACGATATTTTAAACGATATGCTCTAACACATTTCACTGGCATATACCATTATTCAATTCTTTTGTATTAAAACTTAACTAACGATGCATGGGTGATGTTGGGAAGCTAAGTCATAAAAGGTTGTAATGACCAATTAAGTTAGTAAGTTTACTCCTGGGATGCATTAAGCTTCACAAGTTACAACGTGGGGTGCGAAACGATCCGCGTTCTGCATAGAAGTGTACTGGAAGTATACAGTTTCCTGTCAAAAGATCGGTTACTAACATCAGATTAATGCTGGATAGTCTAACTGAAATTTCTTCTTATTGTAATAAAAAAATTTACTTCATCGACATTTTCAACAAACTTTGTGCATCTTTTATGCTGAGAGAAAGTTGCTTAAGAAATATTTTTCTCATATATTCGAGATGTCTTAGATGTGGTTTCAACTACGAGCACGAGTCTAATGAGCCAACACACTATTTACCAGACGACGACGTCGCCAAGAGGAAACAACAGTATACATATCAGGCTTGGATGAGACAAAGGAATCTAGTATATAGATTGAGAGCAATACAATAAATCGCATGGTAGCAGTATTATAGCACCGATCCAGGATGCCAATTATAATAATAGTTCTCTTGATTGTCCCCAAGCTAAACTTTACGAAATATTGGCTTTAAGCCAATGCAAACGTTATACACGTTTAGAAAGCTGAGAATTTATACGGGAGATGCATGATAGAATAAATTTCAAAGGGTCTACTAGATACCAATCAAAACCGTGAATAGTATTCAAAAAATGCTAAATAAAATCTTCATTTCATTCTAAAAGTATACGAATATATTTTAAATAAAATGAAAATTTTAGAAAAATAGAGAAAGACCAATTACTTATATTAATCAATATATATATATATACTATATATAAAGAAAATAAATCATTAAAGTTGTAAGCCTTTGTTAGAGTTTGAACTCATATCATTACTTTGCAAAACAAACACACTAGCCACTCAACCAGGGACATGACATTACTAATTGATGTTAATTTCTAACATAACAATACAGAAGTAAAGAAAATTTTTTAAAAACATACCCAAGCAGAATTTTAAAATTTGTTTATTATTTATTGTGTTTGAATATTGTTTACCTCTAGTGGATGAGTGTGATTGTTGTGGTTGTTGTTGTTGGGCATTCACAACTGGTGGAGCTAAAATAATTTTTGGAGATGCTACAGCTGTTGTTGCTGAAGACGCGCCTGTTGTTATACTGGACGCAGTTGTTATATCCTGGTTATTATTGGAAACCATTTGGGTAGGTTTAGTGCCGGTTGCAGCCAGTTGGGTGGACTTTTTTTGCTTATTTATAGCTGCTGCTATTTCACGATTGAACCCCAACTGTTGCAGTTTTTTCGGATCTATTGGTGTTATTTTACGTATTACCCGTTTAATTGGAACTTTTGGACTTGGTGTTGTAGGAGATAAATAGTTCACTTTTAGTATTGGTGCTACTGTCGCAGCAGAAGTTTGCAATACTGAACTTTCAGTTGTGACGACATTAGCTGTCATGTTAACACAAGACGTTGCATCAGTCGACACTCCTCCACCACTTCCAACGTATTGGCTGGCTGACGTTGTAGGATTCATATTTAGAGATTCACAAACTTATGTTTTTCCTTTAAATTTTATTTATTATTTAAGACAATTATAATTTCTTAACATTTTCACAAGATTTTTCTTTATTTCAACATCTACATTTTTCATATTTTTTTGCTATCATAGCATGCACTCAGGCAGACACCGTTAGACGTCATTGAGACGCATGGCTTTTTTTCAATGAATTTTAATTTATTTGCTTTAATTTTTTTTATGGAAAAATTTATATAACTTTTATTTTCACTAAAAAATATACACTTTATTAACACTTTTCACTTTAAATAATCATAATCTGTTAGCAAAATATTGCAACTTTTCTCGTACAATCACACCTCGTTTCAATACTTCAATAGATTTTTGCTAAAGAATTTATTTTTAGTCACATTTTGACAGCTACTCGCGTTAACAGTGTGGCCTATGTCAAATTTTATTTTTTTTTAAGAAAACTAGCGATTTTTTGTTCACGTTTTTCTTACAGGGTGTAAACACTAAATGTCAATAAAATCTAAAAATAGTAACAACAACTCTGTTTTTAATTATGTGTTTAAAAAATTTGTTTATAATTCACACATTCTTTTTTCGTTTCCGATTTATATAAGTAAAAATTAAGCTCCATCTATGTTTTAAATGGCGTTTATGTGTTGTGTGTGTTTTGGTGTTGTTGGTTTTGGTGTTGCTGCTACCTTGGCTGCAGAGGGGGAGGGGAGAACAAGCGTTTGTTTCCATGTGTGTGTTTGCCGGCATTGCCGCTCTCTTTCTTCGTTGTTGTTGTACGACGGACGGAGAAGAGAAAAAAGGTTGGTGGTGTGTGTGTGTATGGTAAATAAATAAATAATTAAAAAATTATTTTCCAATTTCTTTTTAAGTGTGGTAAGTTTTACAAAATGTGGTGAAGTTATGAGATGTGGTGAATAAAATCGAAACTCACCAAAGTGTCGTTATTCGAAATGGTACTGTATTACAATAGGTCAATGTACTGTATATTGTGAATTGAACGGTATATGTCTAGGATAAGTAATTTTCACCTCTGTTAGCAGAGGCATTCCCCGACATGCCTGGTTACCATTATCCACGAAAGAAATACATACAACGAACGTAGTGTTGCATTATGACAGTAAATTATATGCCATTACTTACCTACGATACCGAAAGACGACGTTCGAAATTTATAAGAACTTTGTACTATTATTTTTAAGTAATCGATTATACGTTAACCAACACTACATCACTATTATAAACATATTTTATTTATTGCTGGTTTCCATCAATTTTTGTGAAGTTTTTAAAGTAAATTTTTGTGTTCAGTATTTAATTATTAATTAATCGATTATCTTTAATTAAAATAGGTCCCAAAATCAGTAATGGATTTTCAAAATCGAGCCGGTGGCAAGACCGGTAGCGGTGGTGTGGCCTCTTGGTCGGAAACAAATCGTGACCGCAAGGAACGTTTACGTCAATTGGCTTTAGAAACTATAGATCTTAATAAAGATCCATATTTTATGAAAAACCATTTGGGTTCTTATGAATGTAAGCTCTGTTTGACACTGCACAATAATGAGGGCTCTTATCTGGCTCATACACAGGGCAAGAAACATCAAGAAAATTTGGCAAGGCGTGCTGCTAAGGAAGCCAAAGAGGCACCTTCAATGATGGCACCAGAAAAACCTCGTGTTGAGCCAAAGAAATTCGTTAAAATCGGTCGTCCCGGTTACAGGGTAACAAAACAACGTGATCCCAACAATGGCCAACAATCTTTACTATTTCAAATAGATTATCCAGAAATAACTGAAGGAGTTATACCACGCCACCGTTTTATGTCGGCTTATGAACAAAAAATTGAACCACCAGACCGTAAATGGCAATATTTACTCTTTGCTGCTGAACCTTATGAAACAATTGGCTTCAAGGTGCCTTCACGGGAAGTTGAAAAAACCGAAGGAAAATTTTGGACGCACTGGAATCGTGATACGAAACAATTCTTTTTACAATTTTCATTTAAATTGGAACCAAAAATTTTACCTCCTCCACCACCAAATCTACATCGTGCTTTGGGACCGCCTGGAGGCTTTCCAATACCTGGTCCTCCACGTCACATATTTAATGGTGTTCCACCGCCACCACCAATGGGAGTATTGCCAGTGCCACCGCCGCCTATGTGAGAAGAGGCCAATTCCGTTTCCCAAGAACAGGGGAATGGAAACAATAACTAAGATAATGTCCGTTTATTCTAAAACATTTAATTTTTAAAAATAAATAACAGGCCTCTGAAATAAGTTTCTGTATTTGCCAGTGTCTGGCGGAATAATTTTAATGTATAATTAATTCCATAGAACAAGAAATAAAAATCGTATAAAAACTTCGTTAGTTTTATTAGAATAAATATGGAAAAAAGGCTCTGAATATTTCCAATATTAACTGCTATTTCTATAGAACTGCAACAAATAATTTTTACTATTTTTATTCGGGCACCTTTTCTGCCCATACGATTATCGCAATGGTGCATCGGTACAATCGGTACAATGCGTTGAATGCCCAACAATCTGAGGAATAACTATTAATGAGAACCATAAAAAGGGCTTTAGTAGCACCATACACTATTGTAACTAAATTGGTTAATTATCAGCTGTACAGAGTTGTTCTCCTTACTGTCCCCTATAATTACAATTTAGTTTCATATGATACAACATGACTTACCTCTACGAGATTACATTTTCAGAATCTATGTAAATATTATTTTTTAATTTAAATATTTGCATTTATTCTTAAATATTACAATTTTTCTTTTTAAGGTATTTTTTTAAAAAAATATTTTTTCTTCTTTTATACTTAATTAAATTAAAACTTATAATGAATAAATAATGATAAAAATTATAAACAAAGCCTATGAGCTGATGCTTGTTCTTGTTTAAATATGAATTTAAAAAAATATTCACAATGGTTTGCAAGGCTTATTAACTTAGTTATTTAAACAGTTTGTAAATAGATAAATATAATATTTATACATACTTTACTATGTAAATGTCAAAATAGATAAGGGAATTATTCAATATAACATGTTATTATTTTTTTTTTTGTCTTAAATTGGCGATCTATGATTGCTCCATTTAGCCTTAACTATAAAAAAAAAAAACAAAAGAAAAAGGGAAGAAGAAAAAGCTTTTTACAGAAATAATTGTTTTAAAACATTCAAACGTTTTTGAGCAACAAGCAGTGAAGATTGGGGGAGGGGTTTTCGAACTATTATTTTTTAAACACACATTCAGTTCTAAACCTTATCTCTTTTTTTATAATTGCGTTTTGAAGCACAACGATTAATAATGTCCGAAACATGGGATTTATGTTCGAAAATTTTCATTATTTGATTTTGGGCATCACTAACGCCGTCAACAATTATTTTACTGCGCTGCATATTGCCCTGTTAAAAGAGAAAAAAGTTTTTTCAATTAAACGAATGTATACAACATTTGAAAAGTGAAATAACGATTAAAAATACCTTTAATAAGTCACTGATACGTTCAGTCTCGGAAGTAATTCCATTCGATTCCATTTGCTTAAGCATAGACGATAGTTTTTCATAACCGAGGGATTCATTTTCACACTGAAAAAAAAAGAAAAATATAAAAAAAAAATTCAATTAAATTAAAATGAATAATAGATTCTATTTAATTAACAGCATTTAAATTCAACAATGAGTTCTTAAAACTTTATATAGGCTTCCATATTAATACTAGAAAGCCTCGATTTGATGCACAAAAATTGTTTAAAATTGGTTGCACTGATTATATGGTAATAAAATGACGTACTCCCAGGTAGGTAGGTATACATGTATAGTTAGATGTCAACCCAAGAAAATGGGTTATACACACTTAAGCCACATATGGGAATCCACATACATATGTATTTATAAAAAAAAAAACAATGTTCTCCCAATTAATATATTTGCTTGAAACGTTAATGATATATCCCATTGAAACTGAGTAGTTTATGTAAGTTAAACTAAAAGTGAAATTTAATTCCCTTCTAGGAGGTACAAATTTCAAATTACCCAATTCACACGCTAACTCGAGTGTTGCAAACTCGAACGTGAATGACTTGGTGACTAAAGATTACTACTTACTTTCTTGACAATAGGTTTATAGTATAGATCGACTATACAGAAGATTAGAATTGTGTGTAGTCTTTACATCATAGCAACCCACCAGAAAATGCACTTTATGTTTAGGTGCGAGATGGTCTTAAGATACTTGCAGTGGCTGAGGCACTACCTAGTAAACAGTATAAATAGTTGAGATCTAACAGATAATTGATTTGATAATGTAATTGGCAGGACACATAACCATGCAAACATAGAGGACAATTTAGACGTTGATGAGCAATCGTAAGCAAGCAACAGATCGTTTTATTTATTTTACTTAAGTCGATGTTGAATATGGACTTAGAAAAATAACACAGGTCAGATAGTTTGTACAACCAGGTTGTGGTATGCAAGATCTTCTGCACTAATTAGCATTCACCTGCACAAGATGGTTAGGGCCAAAAATTTAAATATCCTGCATACAATACATACCAGAGGGATGGTTTTGTGTGGAATATTTCTTTTCGAACATAAGACTTTTAAGTTAAGACTTTTTCCTCAATCAGTTTATTTATTAAAGGATGATTAAATCTGTCGTTGATAGTCGCTGTAATTTCTAAGAATTAGATTAGACGCGACTAAACAGGATAATAATCATCAGTTTCGAATAATCACATTGGAATTATTTTTTTAACCCAAATAGAAAGGTAGAGGGGATATTGCCCTCTTTATAAAGATTTTCTATTAAGTGTGTTGTATGAAATTTTTATTTTTTTCACTTACCAAATCTTCCATTTGCGATTTAAGATGATAAATTTTCCAACCATTAATTTTGCCCAACACATTTGTTTGATTTGCTAAATCCATTATAGTTGGACGTCTTTCTTCTCGTGGTTTAATATCTGAATAACGCTGAAAATGATTGTAAGCTGGTTTCCAAGACTGTTTATACGTCTGTAATTTAGATTTTATTGAATTAACACATTTTTTAACGTAATGTAACCAATGTACTTAAAAATACTTACACTCATAAGTGTACAGTTTTTGGGTCGTTTAAGTATAAACTCAACAGGTTTAGCATTCTCTTTGCCATTCACAACTGCTAAAAATAAAAAAATCAATTTGTAAAAATGTTTAAATTTATATTGTTCTTAAGTTACCTTCATTACTGGCACTAAGACCAGCTGTACCATTTGCTATGACATTGGATTCATGCGTAAGAGTACAATTTGTATTTGTCACATTAGAAACCATATTGTTAGCTTGAGGTGGCGGTAAACTGAGGGATGTTTGGCTTTGTGTTGACAGTTGACTATCATTACTACAGAAAAAAAAACAGATAAATAATCAGTCCTTTCTACTTCTGTATATAAAATGTAATGTTTTTAAAACTTACGTAGATCTTCTGGATTTTTTGCGTGGTGGGCAATCTAATGTACCACCGTTAAGACGCTGTTGTATTGTTATGGGGGCTGTGCCAATGCCACCATTACTGCTATTACTATTGCCAATGACGCCGCTGTGATGATGTATATTATGATGGTCTATAGTTGTTATATTACGTGAACTAACCGGTGTGCCTGGCATAATATGCTGTTGTGGAACCACAGAAACAACAGAATGATGATTGGAGTAAAGCTTTAATAAATAATTTATGACAACAACATTTCAAATAAACAAAATCATAACAAAACGCACATACATAAACAGGCATTATTTTTTAAAGGTTAAATAAACAAAAGCCAACAAAAATAAACCCAACACGTATGTAAACTTACCTCATTAATGGGATTAAAGTGGGTATCTACATTTGGTCCTCCCGAAGGCAGACGATTAATAATCATATTGTTATCTTGGATTTGTTGATCAACACCTGGTGATGAATTGGCCGAAACTGTGGTGGAACCATCTGTTGAAGCAGGTGAGTCAGCCCTCGATGGTCTTTTTGATACTAGATTTGGTGTATTGTTGTTGTTGTTTAAGTTTACTGTAGCAGACGAAAAATTTGAATTGGCACGATCTTTTTTAGCTATAGCTTCAGCTGTTAAAACGGACGATGAGTTCGCCGATGAAGTTATAGATGTTAAACTATAAGAACTGCATACGGACGATGACGCTGGTGAAGAATTCGATGCCATTGAAGCCGATCCCATAGCTAATAATGTAGGTTGCAGGTTTTTTGATGCTCTTATGGGAGAGCCATCAATATCACGTTTTCGTAGGAAATTTGAGACAACTGTAGGTGCTTGGGAGCCACCACCGCCCGAAGTGACTTTTATAGATGTTTGTAAGGGTATGACCATCTGATGTGTTTGCTGAGAATTTATAGAATTAACAGTACAACCACTTTGCTGAGCCACCGAGGCTGGTATAATAATTTGTGAAGTCTCTGCTCCGCCTCCCATCGATGTATTGGAGTTTTGCTGTAACATTTGAGGACCTGCCTGAGATACGGCTATGGCATCTGCCGTTCCTGAAGCCAAACTGCCAGTACTAAGTTGACTAAATCTTACGGGTACTGCTTGAATTTGCGTGCCGCTACTCGATACGGGTATTTGCAATTGTCCAATAGTACGTCCACCCGAAGAAGGTACTACTGTAAATGTGGCCGTTGTAGATTGACCTCCTGCATGGGAGACAAATGGCAAAGATGAGATCGACAGGTTTGCCGCCGAACTAACTATTTGATTTTGTGACATAGTACTACTTGTTGCGGTGGTAGTGGTCAATGAAAGAACACCTGTAGACACTTGGACTGAACTAGCAGGCACTGATTCATAATATATGGTACTGCCTGGCTGTAAAAATGCACCCGTCGACGTTAAAACATTGGTGGCACCTGAATTTGAAACATTTACTGATGACTGCGAAGTATTTATACCGCTAGAAATACTACTAGTACTGCTATTGCTGTGCGGTCTTTGCGGAGCTGGGGCATGATGTATAAAAACATTTGTTGGTGCAGCACAGCCAGCATTATTTGAAGAATTGGTGCTATTTACATTTTCTAAGGCTGAGGATGAAGACAATTGAGCTTGTGTCATTACTTTACCCACAGTTATGGCATTTGCATTCTTTATGGGCGTCATAGAGCCGGTTATAATATTACCACCACTTGCACCTCGGGTACTTATGGCCAATGGTACCACTGTGGCACCACCAGCAGCCGTGCCTCCTGCACTCGATGTGACTATATTTTGTGTGGTCAACAATTGGCCACCTTGTGAAACGTTTACCAATTGTGTTGTGGCATTCGTTGATAAATTTGTTGCTGTTATACTGGCTGTTGAAATAGAAGGAGAATTGTTACCATTGCTTGTACTAATACCACTCAAATTCGATTGTCCCAATGCTGTTGGCGCAGACGAAGACGAGGGTAATTTGCCTATACCTAATTGGGTAATTGTCAACGACGGTTGTACTTTGGCTGCCATTGTTACGGGTGGTCGTATACCTGTATTAGGAAAAAGAACATAAAATAATTAATGAAATAAAATTAAAAACCTTATAATACTATTAATTTTTATTAAAAACATAACAAATTTCTTATAAATAAATTTGAAATATTCACTTTTCTTACGAAATTATAAAAGGAAAATCTTATGAAATCGCTACATTTATTTATTTTGTATCTCCAATAGTTTTCAAACGACTGAATGAATGTGTTGTTTCGATTTTATGCTTTGTATAGTAATTATTTTCGGTGTTCTGACGTTTCATTTTTTTTGTTATAAATTTATTGCTTTTGTTTTTGTTGTATGAAACTTGTTGTTTTATACGGTTTCAGTTTCTAGTATGAATCATTATATTCTTGTATTCATTCCATGCACTTTCAATATGAACCGTACATATGATTATTTTTGTTATTGTTTTTCTTTAGTATTATATTATTGTAGTATAAACAAAAGACAGTTGGTTCTACTATTCTATTCAAACTGATAAAGTCTCGCTTTACTCTGCATTTACTAACACCACAACCGCTTTTCATATTAATACTGAATAGCATCGAGTGTAGGAAACAAAATTAAATGTTTGTAAAAATATTCAACTCATTTTGTTTTATATTCTGTGATAAATAAATATGTGTGGGTCTTAAGGGTAAAATAAACTATAAGTATTGTTTATTATTTTATTCACTGAATACCAAATTCTTACATTTTAAACACTTAACAGACATCACAAACGATTTTTAAACACACAATTCTATTTAATACAAGCTACAGTAAGTACGATTGTACCTCTATCTTTATTTGTATCACACAGCCAATTATGTTAATAACAGTAGTCTTTATGTAATTCCCCACAATTTGTTCGTAATACTGTCTATGCAGAAAGAATTTTGACAGAAAAGTAAAATATAACTGTAAAATACCAGTTTCAACTAAAAACTAAACAAAACGAAAACTGAACTTAAAAACTATTAATAACCCAAATAAATAAATACAGTTTAAATTTTAAATAAAAATGGATTCTAATAACTAAACTATAACTAAACTATAAATTACTTTCATTTTTATTTACTCACCTATTTTATTAGTTCCTGAAGTATTAACAATTATCGGCTGTAACATAACATTTGCGGCTAAACGTCCAGTTGTTCCAATTATCTGCTGTGCAGTACCCCCGGGCTGATGTAATTGAATAATACGTGCTGCTGATAAATTTGTTGAGGGTAAAACATTAGCTGTTGAACCAGTTACACCCGTAACGGTAGTACTACGAGGAGAATTGGAAGCATTATTTCCAACATTAGCATTTAATACACCTGTAGCTATTGAGGGTGTAATATTCGGTGCTCTAATACTAATGCTAGTTGTATTTAATTTTGCCGCCGAAAATGGTTTGGCAAATGGTATTGGCCGTATTTGCCGTGGAGCACCAGTAGCGCCACCCGTACCACTCGTTAGAGGAGTCGCAACGGCGAAGCGTGGTCCTGTAGCAGCTACTGAAGTTTGATTAAACTGTTGCTGTTGTTGCGATAACGCTTGAGATGTGGCAACATTTGAAGGGTAAACAAGTGTGGTTTGATGTCTTGGAGGTATGACAGCAGTCACGTAAGTTTGTTGCTGCTGTGTGGGGGCCGATGAAACAGCTTGTATGGTAGCTGAGGGGGAAAAAACAATACATACGTAAGAAATAAATTCAAATGTTTAAATATGCACAGTACTTACATTGTTGTCCTTGATTTTGTTGAGAATTAGACGATTGTTGTTGGCCAGTAATACATACAGACTGTATTGCAGAAGCTGTGCTGGTAACTACCGTTCCACTGACAGCAGCAACTGTTCCACTAGCAGACACAGGTGAGCCACTTATGCCTTGGGTTGTTATAATTCGTTGCCTCGATTGATGGGGTATTGTTCGAATTAATTGCACTTGACCAGTAGTATTTGCAGCCATCCAAGTTGTACTGGTAGCTGGTGACATAACAGTAGTAGCCGGCGATGAAGAATTACGGCTAACAGCTGTGCCACGAACAAAATTTCCTGTAGCCGTTATGCCAGTTACCGTCGCTCCAGTACCACTAGCTGAAACAGAGACCGGTGTTGTTCTAATCGGTGTAACTAATCGCTGACCAGATGGTACACTCACACCGACCCCAGTCATTTGTGTTGCTGTAACACTAGCTCTAGGTAGATATGTTGCTTGA
This sequence comes from Sarcophaga variegata, assembly GCA_932273835.1. Lineage (NCBI taxonomy): Eukaryota > Metazoa > Arthropoda > Insecta > Diptera > Sarcophagidae > Sarcophaga > Sarcophaga variegata. The sequence continues at coordinate 12,771,284 of OW026362.1, forward strand.
GTTGCTGTTCTAGTCACAGTTATTGAAGTATTTGATACAGATCTTGCCGGTGCTGAGGAAAATGCAGTGATTTGTGCACGGCCAGGACCAGCATTTTCCAACTGTTTTATTATTGAAGGTGTCGTTGTAATGTTGCCCATAACAACTCTAACTTGTGTGGATTGACCTCCTGCACCTATGGCTCGTATTGATGTTGCACCTGAAGTATTTGCTTGTGACGCATTTAAAGCAATAGGTGTGCCACTAATAGAAGTCGCTACGGCTCCACTATTGCCAACCTTTATCGCCCCAACTGTTGATAAACCACCACTTGTTACTATAGTTCCGGTTGCACCAGCACCACCGCCACCCGGTGTTTGCGTTAAACCGCTTAACGTTAGACCACCATTGTTCGCTGCATCGATAGTCGTTGTTTTAACATGCGTGATTTTCGCTGCAACTGGATTTAAAGAAAATAAATTTGTTATATTTGTTGAATTTTTCAATTGTATGGGAGCATGGATATGTGCTAACTGTGGATTATTATTGGGTGTTGTTGTAGAAGTAGGTGTCGGTGTTGGTGAGGGCAATGGTGAATGTGATTGTTGTTGTAAAGATGCTGGATGTGGATGGGGTATTAATTGGGTTTTTATAATTTTTAAGGGTTCTGTGTAAATGAAAAAAAATTAAATAAACAAATAAAAAGTAAACGAAATACAGAAAATAAGACTCACAAACAATAGTAATAGAATAATAAATTATGTATTGATTTTTTTGTTAATAAAATGTTTTCCCATAAAAACAAGTTTGGATATGGTTATGGTAAACATAACTGCGGAGCAATTCCAAATTATAAATAGTAAGGGCAACTTTAGTAAACCTGGATACAAAAAGAACTCCGATGGTTACAACCCTAAAATAGCTTTAGCGATTCTGGAATTTAGAAATGAGTGTTCAGCTCATTATTATTACGTAGAATGATAGTTATGAAGTCGCTGTATTCTAGAAGGTAGTATGTTGGCTTATTATACGTGAGGCCACGGTTCAAACTCCAGATCAAGTATCAAAACGAAATTTGAAAAATTATTCCTTCGGTGACTTCCTCTTCGCAAATGTCTGGCAAAATCTCGTGCCCAAAATTAACACACACAACATATGTGGTGTGAGAAGCTAGGTCGTAATCCTTACTAAAAGGTTGTAATGACCAATTATGTATGTATGTATGTATGTAGAATAATGATTATTAAATAACAAACAATTGAAATTTTCAATTATTTGTACAATTTTCTTGAACAAAATATAAGGTCTTGGTTCCGAGTAAAATTCGGAGGAAAATTTCTTCACGAAAAGGGCTTTTTTTCTCAAGAAATTCTCCGATTTACAATTGTGTATTCAGTTCATCGATATAACATGGGAAACAGCAATTATAAAACATTATACGTCAATAACAAGAAATTTTCATTTATTTATATTTTTATAATTTAAAAGAGAAATATTTCTTATCTTTAAAATCCCATTTAATAATATTCTAGCTTTTTTGTTTTTTTTTACAACCGGGCAACACTGCCACGAATGCAGTAACAATACAAATACGAAATAAAAATAGGATAGATACAGAAAATAATGATCAAAGAAAAACGAATAAAAAGGCAATATAAAAAAATATGAACAGAACACACAGAAGAAATGTTGATAAATGTATAGAGAATATGCCAAATATTGCAATTATTTAAATTTTATATACATATCGTAAAAAAAATTTTTAATACAAATTTTATCACAAAACTTACCTCCTGTAGGTGTTATTGCAGCAGATGAACCTCCTCCGGGGCCTGCACCACTACCACCTCCTGGTCCTGGAGCACCGCCACCCCCTGTACCATTGCTGCCATCCGTTGTACTCATTTTATTAAGAAACGCAGTGTATTTATTGATAAAAATTCTATTGTAAAATAAATTAAATTTTATTTAAAAACTCTTTTCTTTTTCTCTTGGCAATTGTTTAAAGGAAAAGTACAGCTTGGCGGCTTAAACAAATTCGTTTTATTTTTTTATTAGCATATACACGCACACATATACAGTAATTGTCACATACATACGCACACACTCTAACTTTTTCTTTTTAAATTGACACATTTTTTATGAAATATTTTGTATCGTATTTTCTCCAACTTTTTCACTCACCTTACTTTTGTTTATAACGTTATCTTGAAACAATTATGGACGTATTTTTAATTCTATTAACTTCTCTCGGTTATTTTAATTAGTATATGATAATTTTCTTTCAATGGAGCACTACGAATTTACATCCAGACACCATGGAGATTTTTAAAGAAATAAGAGAATATGAAGCACTAAGAAGAATCAAAAAATTTGCGTAATTTTTTTTTCTTTCCTTCTTCAAACAGAGTTGATATGCTGGTGTTGCCACGCCATTGATGGTAAACCTTAAAGTTTGTTTATTTAAATTCATTTTTGATTCCCTGTAGGCTTCCTTGAGTTGGAAAGAACATACCATTGCCATATATCGGGGAAATCGTTTGGTGTTTAAAGTAAAACTTATATTATTTACATATATTTACAGAATACTAAGCAGGATTAAAAATACATGAATTCCTATATTAACTTCACTTAAATACCAGCATGGCACTACTTAAATAAAAGTGTGGCAGCATTTATTTTATCACCAGCTGTTAGATAATTACGCATTGTCGTTTTGTGTTTACTTTCATAACTCTCTCTCTCTAACCTTTCATAACATCACTCATAGTAAAAATTAAAAAATTTGTTATAAATATATAAATTAATTTACTAAATAAATTTAATTTTGTGATAAAAATTATCATTTTTTATTTTTAATTAAACGTTTGTGTTTTTTTTAATATTCTAGCTCTTATCACTTTATCGTCTCACCACAAACCGAAGCACAACTTGAACGTGTATCTGCATTCCAAGAGAGAATCAATTTTCATATTTCCAATAAGAAATCAACAACAAAAATAAACTGTAAGCTTTGCCTTTGTATATATATGGGTTCAGTTATCTCTCAACTACCAAAACAGACTGTTGTAGCAAACATGTCATCACCTCAGGCTCAGTTCGTACAAAATGCAATTAAGGACAATAAAGTTGTAATATTTTCAAAGACATATTGCCCCTACTGCACTATGGCCAAGGATGTAAGTAATTTGTGTACATAAAATGTTACGTTTAATGAAAATACGTGTACATACGATTTTGTTTAATGTTTAGCAATTTAAAAAATTAAAAGTCAACATTGTTACGATCGAGTTGGACCAACGTGATGATGGCGATGAAATCCAAACAATTTTAGGACAAATTACTGGTAGCAGAACGGTATGTTTTAAAAATCAATATTATTTGTGTCATCCAAAAAAAATGTACATGTGTCAGGTTTTTTAACTATTTTGGTCATGTTCGACTGTCTGATCAGCTACAACATATTTTTTAAAAGATACATTTACTATATACAAAATGATTTAGATCTGATAAGTGTTTAGGCAATTGTTCATCAAACTTCCATTAAATTCACGTTCGTTAATATTTTTTAGCAAAGGTTTTAATAGCTTTATGACAAATACAAGACGAAAATGAAACTAATTTAGTATTTTTATTCCGAAATATCGCAATAAGAAATCAATTATTTTTTAACTCGGTCAGTTGCTATTGAGTCAAAATATTCCCTAAAAAAATCCTGCCATCGTATGCAGTATGAAATGAAATTTCGCGAAATTTTAGAAAAAGATTGAAAGAACATTTTAGCTTAGAAATATACACTCGTTCCCAATGAAACATTAAAAGCTGTATAGAATATAGGGAAAAAATTTACTGTCATGATTTACATTTTTTGCGAAAACTTTCGAAAATTAATACAAAAATAACTGTATATACATTGTCGAAGGCCATTTATGAATGTAAAATAAAATGAATTTAATTAGTAGCTACAATTCCCAATATAATTGCACGAATGTGTCATTAATTTTAAACACTGTTTTTCATTTAATGTGACTCATAAAGGTAAATAAAAATCATAGTACATAGTACTAACCTCTATAAAATATATAAAACAAATCATTCTGCTTCATTACGCATATGCATGTGTAATAAAAATACAGGACAATTTTTTATTGCTTAGAAGCGGAAGTGCATTTCAGAATTTTTAAATTCTTGATCCTTAAACAAATTACAATATATTAACAAGATTTAGAAAAGGATTTAATTTGTAAAATTCCGCCTTAGAACAGTTGACAAATCGTGGACGAGTTTCAACACTTTTATAACATATGTAATATTATATTATATTTTTGATAATAACTCTCATTCTTTTACAGGTTCCTCGTTGTTTTATTGATGGTAAATTTATCGGTGGAGGTACAGATGTTAAGAAAATGTACGAGCAAGGAACTTTGCAGAAATACTTCTCTTAAATTTCAAAACGAAGCGACAATAACACTATTAGTTACACTATTAATTACCAAATTACCATAAATATTGTTAACTTTTTGAATATTCCTACATACTACAATTTCCTTTTTTGCTTTTTATGTTTGTTTAAGTTTATACATGTTTTGATTAAAATAAAAATTTTATTTTTATATAAATATTTTAAAATATGTATGTACACCTTTCAAATTCGGTGTCCTTTATGGAGATGTTGAAGAATTTCTTTCAGTAATAAAGACATAATTTTTAGTTTTCCTAACCTCTTCTACCAAGCAATGATGATGTTTGGATTTTTTAATTTGATGAACTGGGCCGATTCCAATGAGAATAAATTTGTGAATTAAGAAATGACAGGACAATGGATTTTGCGTCGGATGTGCAAGAAATGGTATTAAATGGAGAACTATAAATAAAAAATCATACTTATTACTTTTTAAAAGAAAATAATGTTATAAATAAAGTTAAGAAGAGCAGATAGATTAATTGTAAATAAATCTATTATTCGATGCACATACATATGTTCGTTTGTAAAACTTTAAACGAATCAATAACCTACCGTGAAGTAATGCCAGCACTTAAAATATGTAATGTCTTACTTGTTGTAAATACAGTTAACAAGCAGTAATAATGCAAAATAACGATCTCAGGGAAAACTTTCAAAGCACTTACATTTTTAATGTTGATTGCTGGTTCCAAAAAAGCCTAACTTAGATTATAAGTCAGCAATACGAATTCATAACCAATGATAAGGTATTGGTGCATTACAATGGAGTTGTTTCTGTAGTCGTAGCAATTGCTTTCGAATGCCAAAGAGGGATATTAAAATTATATTTTTTTATTAATATTAAACAAATATGTTAATATTGCAATTAATTATTGACCATTAACTTTTTTTTCAAAATTAAACAATTAAACTTATAAAGTTGATAATGAAACCAAACGAATTTATTAATGATTAAAACCAGTTTAACTTTAAAAAAGGCATTTTTAATATAATGGATTAAGGATAAAAATAAAAACTTAATGTATGTTTTTTAGGTTTATCCATCACACCATGCTATGGATAATACTTATCATTTTTTGTTTTTTCGCTATGAATTAATAGGGATATAATAACACAAACTTAAAAATACAGGAAATATTTTATATATGTATATTGTTTAGATGTAATAGAACATCTTCTTTGTTTTGTTTAATAATCCAAAGCCCATTCGTTTTCCGCTATAAAAGCATCTACAACTTCTTTCATTGTGAAATTAGGTATAAGCTGGTCCTGCGTTAGTTTAACCCGGGTCACTGGATCAAAGTGGCCCACTCGTTGTAAATGTTCTTCAATGTCTTTGCGTTCATAGGTAATGCCAGATGGTGTTATCACTGGATCGGTTAAAATTTCAAAACTTATTTTGCCACACAAATAATCGGGTACATCACGTTTTCTCCGACGTTCATCTACTTTGGCGAATATATTATTTAGTTCTTTAACATGATCATCACATTCTTGTTCAATTTCTTGCTGCTTATCTTTTAACTGCTCTTCGTTGGTAGTCTCGTCTAATTTGAGTTTGGCTAAACGATTTTCCATATCCTCTTTAATAAGTCTATTCAGATAAGATTGTAACTCAATTTCCTGGCAAATGCGTTTCTCCTCCATCACATTCCAACGTTTCTTACGAGCCAAGCGCAACTGTGACGTTATGTCATCGCCAAAGTTCTGTTTCTGTTCCTTGGACAAATCAAAGGCTCTCTGCAGGTGTTTAATGGCCTCATCGTACAATTCCATTTCCATTAGACACTGACCCAAAAAGAAATGAGCCTTCAATAGGTTACCATCGATGTCAAGTGCCCGACGACAATCCTGACATGACAGTTCCCAGCGTTTCAATTTGAGATGACACAGTGCCCGATTTGTAAAATAGGTAGCATTATTTGGATTTTTTATGATGGCCTTTGTATAGCAATTAATAGCATCGTCATATTTTCTGGCCGAAAACAAACAATTTCCCTGTTCCTTTAATTGTAGGTCTGTTAAATTGCTCGTGGAATAAATATGTTTGCTGCTCATAGTAGTTTTAATGTATTTTTACTTTTTTCGTGTAATCCAATTAATTTCGGATCAAAGTTCCTTTTTAATTTTATTTCTAATTGAATAATTTATGGACTTTTCATGATATAATGTTTTGTAATACAATAATTATTAGTTTGTTTGTAATCAGAAGAAATAAATAAATAAAATTACAATTTTCTTTTTTTATATTTGGCGATTGGCTACTTTTCTTAAGTTGTATTGAATTTTTTTATTTTCTTTTTCTTACTTCTTCTTTTCACTTTCTAAGGTTTTACTCTATATGTTAAATTCACAGTTGTTTAGTGATATAAATTAGAATTGCCAACCTTTCAACAGTGTGAAATTGTAAGCAGACACAAAAGTTTATTATTTAAATTAAGAGAGGAAAGTCTAAGCAAATAAATATAATTAAAGTACCACTTAAGCACAAAATATAATTCAGATAAAATAAATAGAGATAATGTTTTCTTGAGAAGATTTTTTTCACAAACAAAATTCGTGCCATACACACAGTATCATCTGATTTTAGGTTGTCGTATTTTGAATGTATGTAAACAACTAAATGGGACAAACGTTATAAAAAAATAAAATTCTATTCTAATTCTATCTATACTATTTTTAAAATTTGAATTAAATAAATTAAACTGATTATTTATATTCTTTATTAAAAACACTTTAAAACCTTGGCAACCCTGAGTTAGACATCAGGTTGAAGTCGGCACTTAAAGTGTTACCAACTTAGCAACAGCAATCTTGTCGCTTGCAAGCCTATTGACACATATTTTACACTGCAATTAAAAAAATGTGCGAAATGGACCACAAACACGAAAATATTATTGCTTGCTATTTATATGGAAAATCGGGAAAAACCATTACCAAGGAACTACGAAATTTAAAGGTAAACAAAATGTTTATATATTGCTAATACCGGTAGTATTGAAAAACCACACGGAGGTGGGCACAAAAACAGCAACATCGAAAAAATAATTAAAAAAATTTAAAGCCCTAATTGAAACGCGGTTCAATTGGCAGAAGCTCTCAATGTGACGAATTCTAATTGGGCGAAGTGAGCTTCAACTGAAACATCTCAAAATGGATAGAGTGGAGCTCTTGACATCTCAAGTCAGTTCGCATACAAGAAATAAAGGCGCATGTTAGTGGCAAGCTGGAAAATTTAGTCTTCTCTAATGTAAATGCGTTTTCGGCTCAGCGCAAACAAAAGCCGCAATCTGTTAGTTTAGTTTTTAATCACAGTCAAAGATTATTTGCTGTACCTGCATATGGTAACTGTGTGCCATCTGTAAATATAGGACTACTTAAAAAATTAGCAGTGAATATTTGTTGAGCTATTTAAACTTACTTGTTACTTGCTAGTCGACCCTAAGATAGGCTCACTCAATGCAACATTATTTTAAGCTACATTTTATTGTCTTTAACTTATTTTTAATTTTTCTTAATCAGTATACAAAATATATATGTATTAAAAATAAAACTCGAACTTGTTTTAATTTCTTCAAAAATTTATTAAATATTTGTATTTTTGTTTTTCTGTGATTTATATACTATAGTTGTACAGACATTTTTAGGGGGTGTTTTTTTGTTTGTTTAAAATGTTTAGTTTTAATTTAGGATTTAAAAAATATTTGGTATATAAACAAGATATCTATAAAAATAAATATGTAACATTAAAAAAGCGAACTTTTTACATAATTTTTGAAAAAAAGAAAAAAAATATAACTTGGAAAATTTTAAAAAGCTTTAAAAATTTTAACGATTCAAGTAAGTTTTCAAAAATTTTTCCATAAGAATAATAAAAAGATGTTAGATAAATTGATGTTGAATTGAATAGTTTTAGTACAAAACAATTGATAATATGCTTTATAAAGTGTCTTTCTGATAAAAAAAAAATTCATTAAACAAAACTTTTATAAATATAATAAATCAAATCTATTGATATAATTAATTTAATTTAAAAAATAAAAGTATAAAAAACTGCAAATGTTTTGCTTATAATACTTTCATAATTTAATTAAAAAAATATATAAATCCCAAAATAACACGTTCCTTAAGAAATTATAATAAATAAATAATAACAATAAAAAAACGTGTGATTCGAGAAAGCATAGCTTAATGAACTTTTGTTTTAAAAATGAAAACACTTAAATATTATAAAAGCAGTATTACAAAAAAAATAAGGGAGTTATAAAAATTATTTAAAGATGTAATTGTTGTTGTAGATAATTTTTTTCTAATTAAATTAGACGAAATAAAAAAAAATGCATATGTATATACATTTTTTTTCTGTTGGCTGGTTTAAGTTTTAAGAAAATATGTAATTTTTTGTTGATGTCTGTCTGTACCACTACTTATTTTATTACCTTTCTTCAACGGGTTGGCTGGTTTATTTACTGCTCCTGATTTAAGCGTTGCTTTCAGTAGTGGTATTTTTCACTTCCTGGCCAACATTCTATTAAGCACACACACATACATACATTCATACACATGTTGGTTTTTTGTGTTTTGTATGAAATTTTGTGATTTTTAAATTTTAACAATTTACAGGAGAAATAAATAGGGAGGTTGTGGTTTGTTTTAAAAAGGTGCGTTGGGTATTAAGGAGTGTAAAGTATATGGTTGGTTGAGGTGGTGGTGTAGACAACATTTAATTTTGAAAATAAAGAAAAAAATATAAAAAGAACAAATCAGTCAAATGAAAATAAAGATATCAAGACATAGCGTTCGAAATTATAAAATATATGGGATGAAATTAATAATATATAAAATTAATAAAACGAATAAAAATTAAAATAAATAAATGAAAATAATTCGTAAACTATACTTATTAAAAGACGATTTCTTACTACAAAAACAGCCTATTATACATAAGAGTTTAAAGTTTTAAAAAACAACTCAGTATGTGATACAATATAGGGAAATTGTCAAAGCTACAATTTTGAATGTAATTTCAAATGTTTTCACCATTTAAATGAAATTAATTAAATTGATGCATTCAAATTATATTTATCGAGTCTATATACTTTTTAATCAGTTTTTAACAATAATTTTTATGATGAATTACTAAAACAAAAACTTTATTAACAGAACGCGTTTTCAAAATAAAAAACAAGAAATAATGAGAAAGAAAAATAAGCATATCTGTTGTATCCGTAAAGATTAAAAACTAGTGTTGTTTGATTTTCAAAATGAATGTTATTCTTTGTTTATTTATTTCATTTTATTCATAACAATTTGAAAGCTTAAAAAAAGCCCAATTAATTGTAGTTTACAAAAATGATGTTATTTGATTTCTTTTAGCAGTCATTTCATGATAAAAGTTTCAGTAAATTTTACTTTTTTTAACTTGTGTTTTTCATTCTGTCTTGTAATTAAAAGCCATGTGGCCAATAAATAAATTAAATGTGGTAAATTAAACATGTGGTAGATATCAAATTAACAACAAAATATTTGAAAAAAAAAAAAAAAAAAATTAAAGTCCCCTCAACCCTTTTTCTGCTGTACTAAAAACAAAAGAAAGAAAAAAGAGTTGTTGCCCTCTTAGAGGAATATCCTGTTTTTTGTCCAGGATAGAAAAGAATATGACTTAAGAGCATGGAGGAATTACCAAAAATCTTAAAATTGGGGGTAAGCAATTAAAGGAATGTGTAACTAGAACATGGTACGAATTTTCCAATTAAGGTTATTTTCGGGCGACATATTGAGTATTATCATAGAAATACGTTAGCAAAATGAATCGATATGTAACGAAGTGCACTATCTCACGCCCCGCTCTATGTTTAAATCAAATAAACCTGCAATTACATTTAGGGGAAGTTCCTATCGCGAAATAGCCATAACGTTAGAACTGACTAATTTGCAGATCCTCTCAAGATGATTAACGTACTATTTTTTAATTCAATAGTTAATAAAATGACTACACTTCCTTATTAATGATCACATTTGTTGATCAAACCTTCACTGTTGAACTAAAAAATAGAACAACTTAGAAATTGGGAAAATAAAGGTTAGTTGTTACTGTGTTATACAGACGCTGCACAAAGCAGTAGATATCCGTGTATAAATATAATAAGGAGGACAGGACATTGCGTAGAAAATCATTAAACTGTTGTAAAAGAAAACCTCTTAACTATACATGATGTTAGAAATATATTAAGTATTCAGTCATTTGTATCAGATTATATTTCGCTTAGCAATGCCTTAGGAAGTGTAGGGGAAATTACCAATACAGAGATAATTTCATTGTAAAAAACAAGTAAATTCTATTGTTGCATATAATTGACTCGTATATATATTGTTTACTGCGAAGGTGACCAGACTACAGCATTTTATAAAGTTAATTCATTCCATATTTGCAGGTTGAAGGTGTTTTTAATTAAATAAAATTAACACTCTTTTTTAAGAAAATTTAAAAATAAAATAACTACCCTAAATTTTTTATTTAATGATGTTTGTTGATTGGTTGTTAAGTTGTATATTTAGTACATGATTATTTTTAGGTTTATTTTCTTGCTTTTTTTAGTTCACCTGTTGCTGTTGATTATTTTGTCCTCCACCATTGTTGTTTTTTCTATTATTGGTGTTGCGTCGTGGACGATTGTTGCGTGGAGGACCGCCTTGTGGTCCACCGTTTCCTAAAAAGAAAAAGTAAATTTAATTCAATCCATATTTTTTATTGTCGATATATTATTAAACAATAGAATTTAATCTATCAAGTCAACAAAAATATTTAAAATTTTACAATATAACAATTTACTTTTACTAGACTCTCATATGTATTTATCTATGCGATATATGCAGTTGCTTCCGCATTAAAGCAAGATGTATTTATTGCTTATTATAAACATATTGTTTTTCAAACAGTACTGTTATACGCTAAACAAAGAAATGTGGTAATGCCACATTATACAACCAAAAGCAATAACACCATTAATTCAGTATTTAAATATGGAATATATTATTGTTAACATGTTAGGTAAAATGCAATATTTTACAAACTTTTAACGAATTTAATATTAATAATGCGTTCAGCTTTTCAAAAATGTTAAAAATGTTAAAAACTATTTGAAGTATTATCATAAAATAAAAATTGTAGAATTGTATGGCTTGGAAATATTTGTACTGTGCGAGTACATACATATAATTACTCTGCTAGTACATACAAACAACAATTTCTTGTAAGAAAATAACGGTATTGATAACACTTTATTTAAAGGAATCAGTTGTTTATGTGTGTGTATGAACACACTCTGCAATCGACGTGGGAAATATTGATATAGAAAATTAAATACAAAACTTTAATGTTATAACCGATATCTAAGATAAATGAATCATTTTCTTTCTTACCAATTTTTGCCTTTGAAAAATTGTTATGATAGTTCCTAACACTTTCAAATATGGATATTACTAATTATTATAAAGGACATAAAAAAGAACGAACTTGAATGCGATCATAATTGCAAATGTTTTGAGGAATACTATACATATTTGATTATAGACTTACCGTCGTTGCGTGGTCCACGGGGTCCAACGCCACCGCGGTTACTGAAATTGTTGCGACGGAAGAAACGCCTTGGTGGACCACCACGGCGCATCGGTTGGCCACCTTGACCATCGCCGCCCCTTTGAATAGGGTCAGCGTTCTGATCGTGGCCACCATCGCCGCCCATACCACCATCACCAACCTGACGTCTGGGCTGGTTGCGGGGATAGTAGTTTCTAAAGCGTCCGCGACCGCGACCACCTCTGCCACCACCGCCGCCACGCCTGAAATTACGTTGTTGCCTTTGCGGTTGGTTTTGTTGATCACCATCGTGGTCTTGGTCACCACCTTGCTGAGCTTGTCCCTGACCCTCTTGCTGTTGGTTGCCGCCACTACCGCTTTGTTTGCGGCGATTTCTTCTCATCCATGGTAGATTGCGACGTCTATCGGCAGCGAATTGACTGCCACGGACTGGTTCACCGGAAGGGCCAGTTACATTAGCAGCTTCATTACCCTTTTCGCCGATTACAACGTCGAATTCAACCACTTCGCCGTCACCAACGGAACGTACTGCCTTTTTAGGATTATTCTTGGCAATAGCACTCTGATGGACGAACACATCTTCTTTAGTGTCGTCGCGGTTAATAAAACCATAGCCGCTCTTAACATTAAACCATTTAACGGTGCCGGTTACCTTAGTAGCTATAAATAATAAAAAAACATTATTAAAATATGTAAATATTAAAAGCATAAAGAAAATACCAAATCACATCCATTTGTATCACGAATTGTAATACAAATTAGGTATAGACATATAGGTATATAAAAAAGGTTGGCAACTCTATTATGTTGCATGTATAAATACAGATTGCGAATAATTATACATATATATAAAGAAATATAATTACAAAAAGTAAGCGGGAACTTATGAAATACAAAAAAAAATTAGCAAATGGTATTTTTAAAATAAAAAAAATACTGCAATACAACAGAAAACAATCTGAACGTGTTAAAAATGTGGGTTGAGCAAGTTTTCTATGAATCGCATAAACGCTCACACATGTGTTCACTTAAGGAAAAGAAAACATAAAAAGGAAAACAAAGAAGCAAAAGGGGGCGGTGTATTGGTAAAAAATAATCTAAATGTGCGAGGGAAAATTTCTTGTGCATTTTTTGTTCTGCTGTTAATTTTTTGAGATCAAGACCGGTGTGTGAGTTTTAAAATGTGTACGTATGTATGTACACGTATTTTCCTCGTCTGTGTTCTTTGCTATTGTACAAGAACAAAAAGTGAAGAAATACAAGTAAAACCCAAAAAAAATTATGTGTAGCAGAACCGGTGATGACCGTACGATTTTTACAAAATGGCGGCCAAAAATATTTTGAGCACAAATTTTTCACAAGGAAAAAAACTGAACATTACAGATATCTAACACACATTATTGGATTATTTTAGCATGCGGTATTTTTTTTTTCTTCAAGTACATTAATTAATTGCGCATATTTCTTTTATGAATATCAGTGTGCACTTTGTTTTTGTAACATACCAATAACTTCTTTAGCAGGCGGTGGCTGCTTCTGTTGAGCAGCATCACCTTGTGGGGAGTCTTGGGGTTGTTGTTGTTGCTGCTCTTGGAGCTTGGAGTCTTCCATTTTTTTATTTGTTGTTATACTTCAAAATAATTTTTCAAAAAAGAAAGCTGACAAAAATCGTCTCGCAAACCTTTTTTCACACTTTTTTGAAGTTAAATCTTTCTATTTTCAAACAAAAGTTTTTTTCACCGATTTTTTGTTAGCTTCTTTGATAGTTTTTTGTTGTTTTAGATGGTATTTTATTTGGGGACTCTTTCAACTACTCCGTTCTTAAAGTTCGAGTGATGGATGGTAAAAAAAATCACTCCCAAATCCTTTTTGTCCGCTGTGCAATGATGTTTCTTTTCCAGATCTTACTCGAATGACATGAAAATCATGGTTGCTTAGAGATGGTAAAATTGTTCAACCATATTGTTTTTGGTTCTTAGTGTGTCAGAGCAGACAGACAGCATGTAATTGATGCCCTATTTCATATTGACAATAAAATGTCTTCTTCCGCTTTAGTTTTCCAAACAGGATTGCCAGTAGCATTAAACCTTGTACGGATAGAAAATATTTTAGTATTATTATAGGTCATATAACATATATAGGGCAAATTATAGCAGCGCCTTTATTGAATTTTGACAGTAGCTAAAGCAAGCCCTTGTTTTTCATGTGAATAACGAAAATAAAATAAATATATTCATCATAACTATATGCATAAAATTGATATTTTAAAGGCCGAGTTAGGATTATTTTTCCTCTTCACACTGGCAACCATAAATAAAATACACAGGGGGATTTAGGCGTTGCCAAGTCGAAAAGGGATCTAATTTTCTTCCACCATCAATGTGTGTATTTTTACGATTATAAATAAAACATTGTCACAAAGAATTAAGTAATATTTCTTAAGTAATAATTCTTTACTCTGTGCTGCAATTTTTCTAGTTTATAATATAATATAATAATAAAGTTCAATTAGTTGGCAACAATTTTTAACAAACAGTTTGCAATTAAGATTGCGATTTTTCTTGTTTCGCGATTTTAATGAAATATAAAAAAGTGTGTTAACAACAGTTTTATTAAAAGTCAATAAGAATTTTTGTCAATTATTTAAAACACCACAGTTAAACAGAATTAAAGAAGAAAAACAAAACTGATGCAATTAAAAGTTACTTTACGTGTTTGAAGAATTATAAACATTTGTAAGAATAAAGAATACTACTTAAGTTAATTATTGTTAATTGTCGGATTGATGCAAAACGTTTGAAAATTTTCTAACAAGTGCAGTAAAAGGTTAATAATAATTGTACTAGAATCAAAATATCTTCAAAATGGAAGTAATTTAATAAAAGAAGTTTGTTGATATAAAAAAATTCTAATAAGAATAAAAACTAAAAAGGTTTGTTAATAAAATTGTTTAATAATTTGGAAAATCTTATGAGAATGTTCAGTAATTTGTTTTAAATACGTGCTTAATGTACAATTGCGTTGAGACGTCATATCGTATGATTCAAATAACGTACTGTGATTGGTTGTTTGCGTACTTACCGCCCTTTCGACTGCTCTCCATTCCTCTTCGTTCATTGTTACAGCTGTTTATATTATTGTTATTTATTGTGTTTTGGAAAGTATTTGTGTTTGCACTGTAATAGAAGAAAGAAAAGTCTAGTTGGTAAATTATTTATTTACAAATATGTATTCGTAAAGATTGTATGAGTAATTACTAAATATACCGTAATATTTAATGGAAACATTAAAAATTTAAACATTACATTACATTTTCAAATATTAAGTGTACATAGAGGATTTCCACGTCAAAAATATCATTGTAGATATATTACAGAAAATAGAAAAGTAATCGAAGAAATCTATTAATGAAGTGTATCTTGTACCCCTTTTTTTAAAAGAAACTCCATTATGTCTCTCCCTTATAATGCAAGTAACTCATTAATTTGATTTTATAAAAACTTTGTTTACTTTGACTTTCAATAAAACATTATGAAACGGCATTATGTATGCAAACCAAGTATTAATCACTTGATGTCCAGTTTCGACTGCAAGGCGGTAACATAAGAATTTCCCAGCCAAGTTAACAGTACTTTAATGTAGTCTGATATTAACCTAACTGTGCACTATTCGTCCCTATTAGGTCAACTTCGATGTTTGTGGGCAATTAGATAGCTTAAAGTACTAAAATATGATACACAAGCTCCAAAGATAGCTATTGATAGCTACAGATGAAGAGGGTTAAAAAGCTTGAGCACGCAAAGAGCTGTACTGCTTAACGGAGTGTAGCTATTGTTTTTCTACAAAAATCGGATATTGGATTGTAGATTCAGATTTTTCAAACACAATCTAAACTAAATTGTTTAAATAAGTTTTTCTTAACCTCATATTTTCGTGTTTTTTGTTTTCTTTTAACTATATTTTTTGCTATTTAGTAAACCTAAGAATATTAAAATTCGGAACTGCTAATCTAATAAGACGGAATAAGCAGCAAATAATTATTAAGGATGGATATGGATCCATCATTGGATATGGATTTGATGTCTAGTGGCATGGTAGATTCATTGGATCTATTTAAAGAAGAAGATGCATTGACAATAATAAAAGAAATGATATCTCCAGGTTAAAATTATTAAAATATTAATAACTTGTTTTAAAACTAACAGTTTTCAATTTCATTTTAGATATGCTCAAAAATTTTCTAGATGATATCGATCAAGTACAATTACCAGACGATCTACTCAATAGTCTCGACTGCCCAATGGATGGTAGTCACAGAATAAAAACTGAACATGTCCCAACTGAAATGCCGATTAAACAAGAATCTTTAACACCAATGCAATTGTCACCACAACGCTCAGATATGCAACAATCGCCAGTATATAAACCTCTAATTGCATCTGACCCATTAATGGCTTCAAATTTTAGCCCAATTCCACCCATGTCCAGTCCCTCAACGTCGGCCACAATGATACCAACAGCAGCTCCGTTACAACAGAAAACTATGCCATTGGTTTTAAACAGACAACAACACATGACGCCACAGCATACCAGCAATTCAATACATGCCATGGATACCAGCAATCTTAATAACACCACGGGAAATATAATTTTGCACACAAATAACACAAGCTCCCCCTTACAGCTGAGCCATTTGGATTTAAATAATCAAGCTATTACCTTGACACAAGTAACAAGCGCAAACATGTCTACAATACCATCGATTTTGTATGCCACCACCACAGCAAGCAATAGTAATAATAATACGTTTATATTACAAGCTGCAACACCCCATAATAGTAATAATTTAATGAATAATGCTACTCCTGAAAAGAAAGTACAAGCATCTGCAAACAATCCCAATACGGGCAAAGTTGCAGCGACTGCTACAACTACTCAATATAAAAAAATACAATCCATGCCACAGGTTTTAACAGTGCAAAGTATAGGTAAAATGGGAACTACGAGTAATAATGGGCCTATAAATACAACGCCAGATAAGCATCAAAATATTCTACCAAACCAAACTGCTGTAAAGGTAAATGTAAATTTAGAATTATTTAAAAACAATTATTATTTATACATTTTTATTGTATGTTTAGTATACTACACAATCAACTGCTTCAAATTCACACCAAATAGCGCAACAGTCACCTACTCCACCAAACCAACAACAGCAACCACAGGTCATTATACAAGCTAATCCTGCTTTAATGTATACTACAGCAAATGGTACTGCTATTTTAACATCACATATACCAGTTGTTCTAGAACCCGTTACAGCTACAAATGCAGCTGCAGCCCTAACAGTCAGTGCTACGAATAATACAACCACGCAACAGACATCGCAAGGCAGCTCTTCAGTAAATAGCTCACCAATGTCCTCGCCAGGCCATTCAAGCAACATGGATAACAAAGTTTCCATTAATCGTGCCCAGCCCAAAGTAAAAGAGGTCAAAAGGTCTGCCCACAATGCAATCGAACGTCGTTATCGCACGTCCATAAATGATAAGATAACTGAACTAAAGAACTTAGTCGTAGGAGAATCAGCGAAATTGAATAAATCCGCAGTTTTACGTAAATCTGTTGATAAAATAAGAGATTTACAAAGGCAGAACTATGAACTAAAAATGGAGGTACAACGTTTACAAAGTGAATTGATGTCTCGTGATGGTTCTAAAGTACAAGATCTATTGCATCCTTCAAGTCATGGAAAGAAACGCAAATCATCGTCTAACGAGGATGTTATTATTTATGGTAAACAACAAACCTTAATGACACCACCACGTAGTGATGTCTCCGATCCTTCATTGTCGCCGCCTCATTCGGACATATCACTACCACCCTCACCTTACGACGGTTCGAACTCTTCATCCAGCTCGGGCAGTATTAAAGATGGTGATTTGGAAATTTTGCCAAAGTCTATGCAAGGCATGGCTGCCCATTCACGTTTGGCTCTGTGCATGTTCATGTTTGCTATAATTGTCATAAATCCATTTAAAAACATACTTGGTGGCGAAGACTATAGCAACAACTACGTGTTTGATGATGAAGATTTGGTGGGACAACGTAAAATATTGTCAATTGAAGATAATGGTAAGACTGAATATATTAACCTTGCATAATTATTACATCTTATTGAAAATAATTTCAGACTCTAATGCATACTCTTGGGGAACGTCAACAACTTCGATTTTATTATGGACCATGAATATCTTGGTAATGCTTATGTGCATGATAAAAGTTTTGGTTTATGGTGATCCTTTACTCGGTTCTGAGACTCAAGCTTCGGATGCATATTGGAAACATAAAAAATTAGCTGAACACTATTTTAGCACGGTAAGAATAATAACAATTTGAAAAACATTAAAATGTTGAATAATTGCATTTTTATTGTTTACTCTTAGGGTAACTCAATAAATGCTTATAATGAATATTTGCGTTGTTTGCAAATTTTTGGCATTTCTTTGCCATCCACACGTCTGGAATCCTTTTCGGTAACAACTTGGCAGTTTATTCGTTTATTCTTTCATCGTTTGTGGCTGGGCCGCATGTTGTCACGCAAAGCTGGTGGGCTATTTTGTAGTGAAGACCAAAGAAAAGAAGCTTTAGCTTCCGCCCGCGAGTTGGCTTTAATATTTAATCGCTTAAATCAACTGCACTTGACATCGAAAATAAACGACAATCACGGTTTAGTTATGTCCTTGTTTGCTATTAATATGACGGAAGTGGCTGCTTCGCTATTGACTCCTCACGAATTGGCCAGCATATTTATAACTTCAGCCTTAAGAGTTAAACGTAGCTATCCGAAATATTTGAAATTCTTTGGTCGTTATTTCATTAGCAGGGCTAAAAATGAAAATTCCAAAATACGCGAGCAAACCAAAGACACTCACTGGTTGTTCACGTCTTACGGTTATCGCTACTTTATCACACATAATTTTGATTTTGTAGAAAATGAAAAAGAAAATCCAAATGCTACAACACTCTTTGCTACGCTCAGCAATCCAGCTGATCCCATGTCCTACGTGGTTAAACGTTATCGCGAACATTTACTTACCAAAGCTATACAATGCCTTTTGGGTTCAGGAAGTCAGAAAAGTCATGGCGTAAAAAATAAAAATCATGATGCCAATACTAACAATGTCCCAGCGGGTACTATAGTCAGCAATGTTCTGAAATATACTTCATTATTGCGTGACACTTTGTCAGAGGATAATAACGATATTAATATTGAATGGTGGACAAGCGTTCTAGAAATAGCTGTTCATTGGCTGTTAGGTGAGGATACATTGGCCGAAAATTTATTGGATACTGTGAAGGCACTGCCGAAACAGTTATCAGAAAGTGGAGACCATTTGCCAAAAGCTTTACACACCATACTAAAGGCTAAAACAATATTAATGAGGTAAAGTTTACCATACATTAATTTCAATGGTTGTAGCCTTAGTTAAAGAATTATGTTTATAGTTTCAATGGCAATGTTTTGGAGGGTCGTGAAATGCAAACCATTATGAACATTTGCGATGAATCTAGTGCCTATTTACAGGAATGTTTGACTGTTAATAAAATAACCCAAACCAATAGCATTAAATTGGTAAGTTTTTATCTTCCTATTGTACAATCAAATTATAAACAAATATTTATTACAACAAAACTATTAATAATAATATTGGACAAAGGTGCATTGTAGTCGCATTGTCTGTTTATTATAAAGAAAATTCTGACAATACTTCTGCAATGCAAACTTTGTTAATATTAAAATCAACGTAAAAACCATTATAATAATGCGAGAATAATTTTGTTTAAATCTTTAATCGATTAAAAACAAAATAGCTTTTCCAATTGTTAACTTGTGATTGGATTTTGGAAACTCGTACCCAAATTTGGGAATCGGAATATATGTGTATGAATGACGATGGTTACTATCAAGTGCCTGGCGATGTATTGGAAAAATTCCAAAAAGATTTAAATTCATTACGCAGTATAGTTGAATATATACCGGTAAGATCAGTGTTTATCCCTATACTGAAACATAAGTTAATATTTGTTTTTTTTTTATACGTTATAGAGCGTTCAATCGCGTATTTATTTATATGAAGCTGTTTGTCGTCTAATGGCTGGTGCTTCGCCCGGTCCCACACAACAGCTATTAGATCGTAGTTTGCACTACAAACATGCTAAATCTTCGATTATATGTGGTAGCAAAGACAAAAACCATACTTTTGAGGGCGGTGAACGTGAACGTGCTGCTGCTATGTATGTAGCTTGTAAATATTTGCCTTCGGCTTTATTGTGTTCACCGGGCGAACGTGCTGGCATGTTAGCAGAAGCAGCTAAAACATTAGAAAGGGTGGGTGATAAGCGTAAACTTAAGGAATGCTATCAACTAATGAAATCATTGGGCAGTGGTTCTGCCGTTACTAATTAAAGATTTTCATTCTGTATATTTTTAATAATCGTAAATTTGTTTCTGTTTCATTATGTACGGCTCTGTTTTATTTTTAAGAGTTTTAAGACATTTTTAAAACATTTACTTTAAAAACTTTAAATTTTTTTCAAATTAAATACAATTTTCTTAAGTTAAAATATTTAACTTTAAACAAGTTTTAAAATATTAAATATAAGTTCTAAATTAGATAAGTAAACTTCTAAGTTTTGTATTTGGAATATGATTAATTCGAAGAAGATAAACCACTAGCTAAAAGAGCCAGGAAAGGTAGAAAAGTAGGAAAATAAAAAGTAATGGTGATAGTTGACAGAGAGGACAGGAAATAAAGAAGTTTTAAAGAGTAGTATTAAAGTATCACCAGTCAACCAATTCCTAAGATGAATCTCTCCAACTTCGTAATAGATTCTAACAGGCCAAGAAACTATGGTTTAATATAAAGCATCCAGTGTAGAGGTCAAAATGACCCATTGTAAATACGTCCTAGAGAGAGGATAGTGAAAGTGATAGGGAAATTGGAAAAGGAGAAGAGATAAGTAAGGGAGGATATAAGACACGTAAGAAAAAAGAGGAACCACAAACATACAAGCGAACGCGACTACAACCTTGAAGCCCCAGCACTTCTCAACCTGCTCAACCTATTTATGAATCTATGGAGAGCCCTTATGTCGGCTCTCGACAGAGTCCAAAACTTTGAAGAAGCTCTTGCCCAGGATCCTCAACCTACTAAGGACTGGATAGTTGCAGCGGAGGTGTTCGATAATTTCCAACTACTCCCCATCGCAATATACCCTACAATAGTCCGGCTGTGATCTCGCAGTGCCCTGTATTGAAACCAATAAATAACTTCAGGCCGCCTTATCTAAGCCCAACAGCAAACCTGTTGTATTACTGTCTATTGCAGGCCGTAGACATCTAGACACATAAAAACTCGATTCAACCCCCCAACGCCTCTGCTCTTCTTCCGTGACCCATCTAGTGATGAGGCCGTAGAAGTGGCGGATTGGGGGATGAGGACCAACTATCAAGTCGCCCTCAGAAAGTGAACCTAATTTAGCGAGAGCACCCACCGTCTCATTAACGAGTATACTGCTATGTCCCAGAACCCAGCATAGACAGATTCGATCTGGTCCAAAGGTCCTTAAAGACTCTTTGCTTTCACGAACAAGCCGTGATTACACCAGACCGGCGTGATGGCGGCCTGACTGTCAACTAAGATCATATAAGATTCCGAATCTGAAGTGAGTGAACCAGCTACGGCCTCAATATCTTATATATGTATATATATAGCAAAAGCTAACCTATATTAATTAATTTTAAAGAATTTATAAATAATTGTACAAAGATTTACAATAAAAAAATTTGTTTATTAAACTAAAGTTTTTATTAACTTAAGTTTTTTTTAAGTGTAAAATACAACCCAGACACATTTTGAGGTTATGTGTTTGTTACTGATAGCAAATGTCAGTTTTGTCGGCATAATTATTTGGGTCTACTCGCTGTTGTTCTTCTAATTTCCCATATTATTGTTGGGATTTTGTAACACTTAAGGAGGAAAACATACAAACAATGGCCATTTCCTATAGCTGTCAAGATTTCTTAGGCTTTCAAGTAAGTCTTAAGTAATGATTCTATTTTAAGTCACAATAAAATCAATTTCTCCCTTTAATGATAGGAGGCACTAAAAAAGATGCGTGATATTGATGATAAAATAATTTATGCCTTGAATTCCTCCTTGCCCACAGAATCTTTTAAGGGTCAGGTAGATAGTGAAAGGACATGTAAAGATCTATATGCCAAATTGCAAACGGGTCATAAAGAACGTGAAGAAGCTATACGCAGTTGTATAATGGTATCTGCCGAGTCCCTAAAAACTCTGAGACAACAACGTGAGTTTCAGCCGGACGATGCTGACGTTGATAAGAAATTTAAATCAGAACAAAGAAAGGTAAACAAAGATTTTTCAATAATAAGTAGTAATAAGTTTCAATATGTTCCTTCTTTTTGCAGTTGCGTGTTTTGCAATCCGAACTTAGTGTAGAGGACATTGTTAAAGAACGTTCCTACAAGGCATTCAATGAACGATGCAGGGTCTTTTTCAGAGCTGGTTCAGCAGCGTTATGAACTTTTCCGTTATGTTCCCTTAAAGACGGGTTTGTTATTAAAACCCAAAACTTGGGTGGTTATGGTAAATTTCGATCCACAACAAAGCAATGCTTAAACAAAGTCTTAGGCATACAAATTCAAACTTACGAATCCAAATTTATAATAACCTACCCTTATACTTTCTACAAGTTCTTGGTTCATACATGATCAAAAATTAGTAATTTTCCTTTTTTAGTAGACAAGGTTCTGCGCTAAGTACAATTTTGAACTTGATGATGTTTGCATTTTAAATTGCTTATGTAATGAATTGTTCTTTAATTTTATTCTAAACATAAGTCCAAAAATGTTGTTACAGTTTTATACACATGCATATATATTAAAAATGAGTTTTATTGAGAACAAAATTGCAATTAAATATTTTTCTTTTTATATGTGGTATAAAAATTTTAAATTTATTTTTAATGTTGCCATGTTACGGGTTATAATACTTGTAGCTTATATGTAAATACAATATTCATTATAAGATTAATTTTATTATTCTTCTAAAGGCAAGTAGTAATGCAAATGCATTTCTTTAAATGTTTTACCTTCTAAATTGGCCAAGGCACCCAATACTATCTGGGCTGCATCTTTTACATCATTAAATTCGTGTAGCAAATTCATTAGTTCTTTTTTGCGTTGATCTATTGAATCAGCAACTTTGAATTTGGCTAAATTCTGTTGTAGATTTTTATTTATTGTATTTAACTGTGATAGCGTTAAGGAGCTGTCAGTGAATTCCAAAGGCATTCTAAGAAAAATATGTCCAGGTATGTCCTGAGAATAATACATTGGCAGGTCAGTATAAAATTACTCATAAGATATGTTTAAAAATCAATTCATTTTTTCTACGTTCAATATAAACGAAAGTCTGCTTATATACGTAGTTGTAGATAAATTCAAAGATAAACTATACGTGTACATTTTAGTGAAATCATTTATTTACATAGTTTCTCTACAAAAAATCCCAGAGACAGTTAGGTTTTCTAATGCTTCCATTAAAAGCCTACCTGGATTTTTACTGGTCTAGTTATTCAAAATAACCAAAATGCATACAAAATATGTATTCATTACAAGCCAAAATTCTTTGTGTAAATGCAGACAAAGAAATACTTGGTACCTACGTTCAAGGCTCTCTTTCAAAATACCAATATAGCCATAAAAAGGATACTGCACTTGAAAAAATATTAAACAAATTACTAGAAAGTATGCGATACTATATTTCGCTAATTGAAAAGAATATATGAATTGAAAATTGACGTGAAGCTCGAGCATTTCCTGCCGAAGAGCTGTAAAAACAATATAGGGTTATAAGATTGTTATTCTCAGCATCTTTTTTAGATCCTTATCTCGGACGCGTGTAAATGAATCATACAAAAAATTTCTGGTAACTTTATATTGGGCTCTAATTGACTTGGAATGAACTGGACCAAAAAATCTCGGTTAAAACTATAAATAAAAGTATGGACTAGCAAACCCTGCAGTAATGTGTACCTCCGTCCTACCGAAATGCAAATGTCCCAGTCCAAAAAACATTAATTAGTTATTCTCATCTTTTGACCGTAGATTTACAGGTTTAAATTGCCTGTAGAAAGTACTGGTAGTATCGATCACTAAGCCTCAAGACTGCGTAAAGTACTATGACCTTAATATTGATAGTACGAAAGTATATATGCAGAAAAAAAGATGATATTGGAAAATGGAGCTTTCTAAAATGGCCACGCAATTTCCTTAACGATCATCTCCCCGCAGAAAACCCTTTACTAAATAAATTCAAATATTTTGTGATTCTTTTCAAAAAGTAACTTTGATTCTATTAATAAAATTAAATGCTCTTACCGTTTTTGTATTTTAAAATTATCGGTCTTAAATTAATATATCCACTTTGCTGTAGTGTTGTTCAAAAACTTACACAATTTGGTAATTGAAAAAAATTATTTTCAAATGAAGGTATTTTGTTTATAGTTGGTGTACTACGTTTCTAAGTAACTGTGCGTAATAAATAAAAAGTACTATTTGCTACTTCTTTGTCTCTTAATTAATTCATCACTTTCCAACACTAAAATCGAGAAAAAAACTTTTTCATTTAACAAATTTTTATTAACAATTTCTGCACAAAATTTATTTAATTTAGTTAAATCCTTTGGCCAATAATGAGCAAGTTTCCAGGTATTAAGTGTTCAAATTTGATAAACTATGAATAAATATTAAGATAAATAAATAAACCCATAGGTGCCTTGGTAAAAACGTGTGTTTTATAAGTGAATGTGTTGAAAATGTGTTGCCTTTTCCATGTATTGGTAATTTTTTTTAAAGGGGGAAAGGCAGGGATAGAGTATATGCACTTTTAATAAGTGTGGTAAATCAGTGAGTGAATGGTTATGCAGTGATGTGATGTGTGTAAAGTGTCAAAATACAACAAGCAAATGAAAGCATGCCTCTGCCGTCTTGAGTGCCTACTTGGCTAATAACGAAAAGAAAAAGTTCATTAGAAAAGAAATGAAAAGTAAAAGTTGTCGTAATTAGTTTAGAAGTAAAACATTTTTTTCCCCAAAAAAAAAAGAAAGGAAACGGGTCACACGTCTTAGGAAATTTTGAAGAAGAACATCATAAATATTTAATAACCACACCCTGTATTTGAAAAAAATTATTATTTTCTACTTCAGAAATGTCCACTACACACAAGCATCGTTATAAGAATGCTGGTCTGGACTCTTCCGAAATGCGTAGACGCCGCGAGGAAGAGGGCATACAGATACGTAAACAAAAACGTGAACAACAATTAACCAAAAGACGTAATGTAGTTTTGGATAACTCCAACACCAACACAATGTTAAATAACATGGATAATGATATCTTACAGGTTTGTTTTATATTTGGTATAACAATGACAAACCATAGTGTTAATTCTTCATTTCTTCATTTTCCAGGAATCCGAAATGCATACAGTTTCAAATGATATTTTACAACCAAATGAAGGTTTAGATTTAACAAAAAATGCCGATCAGCAACAACAGCCACAATCCTACCAACATATACCTCAAACTGTGCTTAATCATCAACAGCAGCAGCCACAACAATCGAATATTTATACTTCACATCAGCAGCAGCAACCGACTACAGTAATTAAAAAAGAAATGATTGATGCACTGTATAGTGATGTAGAAAGCGTCCAACTAGAAGCCACACAAAAGTTTCGCAAATTGTTATCGAGAGATCCTCATCCACCTATTGAAGAAGTCATACAAAAAGGCATAGTTCCAAGATTTGTACAGTTCTTAAAGAACAACAGTAATGCTTCATTGCAGGTAAGATACAATTTAATTTTTAACGTATTGTTTACAACAGCTTTTGTTTGCTTCCACTGCGGCAGTATACAAAAAAAATTTGTATACATACATATGGGTCCTTCATTAAGCGCTTTCTATGTTTAAATATAAATAAAACAAAGAATGTGTTAGATATCATGCTGGCATGGGTTATATTGGTTTTAAGGACCGCTGTTGTTTGTGGCTTATTCTCATACACTTGCGTGGTCGTCAAATCGACTGCCTCTAATATTCCTTTACACTTTTACGGACAGGCAGCTTTTTGAACATGTTTTGTAAAGACCTGGTTTTCCTATTCATATTTTAATGTAAACATTCTTCTTATGAATACTTCGGCGATTCTTGAAACACAACTCTTTGGTTCAGATTGTTCTTTGGTTCATCTTTAAAAGTCTTTTCAAATTGGCTACCAACAATTATTATTACTTGTAGCTAAAAATTTGTACTTTGTTCAAATTATTTTCAGTTCGAAGCTGCATGGACTCTAACTAATATAGCTTCGGGTACATCACCGCAAACAAAAATCGTCATTGAAGCCGGTTCAGTACCTATTTTCATAGAATTACTCTCCAGTCCTCATGATGACGTGCAAGAACAGGCTGTATGGGCTTTGGGCAATATAGCCGGTGATTCACCAGCATGCCGTGATCATTTACTAAACTCGGGTATTATGCAACCATTGCTGCAGTAAGTTTATTTATTTTGTTCTTTTAATTTTAATATCAAAATTATTTCCTTTTATTAGTGTTTTAAGTACCACCACACGACTAACAATGATACGCAATGCAGTATGGACATTGTCGAATTTGTGTCGTGGAAAAAATCCTCCTGCTGACTTTACAAAAATTGTTCATGGTCTACCAATCTTGGCGCAACTATTAAATCACACGGATACAGATGTTTTAAGTGACACCTGCTGGGCCATAAGCTACCTTTCTGATGGACCAAATGATAAAATTCAGGCTGTTATAGATGCCGGTGTTTGCAGACGCTTAGTGGAATTATTAATGTATATTTTAAGTAAATTAAGGAATAGAATTAAAAAGTTATTAATTCTCTACTTATTGTAATAATTTAGGCACCCTCAGCATAATGTTGTTACTGCTGCTTTACGTGCTGTAGGCAATATTGTTACTGGTGATGATGTTCAAACTCAAGTCATTTTGAATTGTAATGCTCTACCTTGTATTAGTTATTTGCTTACCTCTCCCGTCGACACTATTAAAAAAGAAGCCTGCTGGACGATCTCAAATATTGCCGCTGGCAATCGTCAACAAATCCAAGCCGTAATTGATGCCAACATTTTTCCTACTCTTATAAATATCATGCAGACGGCTGATTTCAAAACGAAAAAGGAGGCTGCCTGGGCCATTACAAACGCTACAAGTAGTGGAACAGCTGAACAGATACGATATCTCGTAGGTTTTTTCGCTAAGAAATTATTGGGAAAGAAAAAAAGTGAATAAATTTTATTGACAATTTAATTTTAGGTTCACGTTGGCTGCATTCCTCCCATGTGCGATTTCTTAACCGTTGTTGATTCAGATATAGTGCAAGTTGCTCTTAACGCATTAGAAAATATACTAAAAGCTGGAGAAAAATTCAATGCAAGACCAAATCCATATGCCATGGCTATTGAGGAGTGTGGAGGTAAGATAATATTGAAGACTATTTAGGATAGTAGGAATGATGCAGGTGAAATATACGACGATTTTTGCCATTTTCAAAGTAAATTCATTATGTCTGTTAACCTTCTATACTTCTTATTATTTGTGACGGGTCATCACAATGCGATACGAGTATTTTCGTTTGACATTGTCATATGTAATGTTTTATTCCCAGTCATTTGAACTGATTAGATTCAGTAGCGATACCATGATTGCAATTTCTTTCGTTAACTCGTGTGGAACCCAGTTTTTAGTTACTAGACAGTTGACACAAGCCTTTAAAAATTACAAAAAAAAAATAATTTACGTTAGCAGCCCCTGGTTTGAATTTCATTTGAAGTTCATCTTTAAGGCGTGTTTTTATTATTATTATTATTATCTTTATTAGTATTTCTTGAATACTTTGAAATATCACAATAATATAAAATATAGAATTTTACACAATAATGCATCAAACAATTACAATACTACTACTACAGCCATCTGTTGCAATAATTAATTTATTTTTATTAATAATATTTTTATTTTTAATTAGGTTTGGATAAAATCGAATATTTGCAATCGCATGAAAATCGTGATATTTATCATAAATCCTTCTATATTATTGAACAATATTTCGGCAACGAGGAAGAAGATGCGCGGGTTGCACCTTCAGTTGACGGCAATCATTACACGTTTAACACAGACTTTGGTGCTCCTCAGGATGGTTTTAATTTCTAGCCTCCTAAAGTCTTAAACAAGTATATGCATTATATACTACTACAAGCATTGAAATTTACTGCAATGATAATGAAGATAATGATAATGACAACTTTAGTTAGTAAAGCTATGATGACTACCG
Source organism: Sarcophaga variegata (assembly GCA_932273835.1). Lineage (NCBI taxonomy): Eukaryota > Metazoa > Arthropoda > Insecta > Diptera > Sarcophagidae > Sarcophaga > Sarcophaga variegata. Next base: position 12,799,801 of record OW026362.1, read on the forward strand.
AAACAAATTCTAACGGGACAACAATTAAAATTCAACAGCCACTATGAAAATATAAAACTTCCAGCATATAAGGTGTTTAGTTTTCATTTCTTCATTAAAATGAACTTAAAAACAGCAGTTTTAAGGATAAATCTTATGAATAATGGAAAAAAACGAACATGCCTTTAAAGGCGTGATCAGAATAAACCCACACTATGAATTTATGAGTTGGAGAAAATAACAAGTGAACACAACTTCCAATAGCCGAAATTTTAGTAACACTACTAATATTACATAACCTTAAATATATTTTCATTTACTGCATTTTTTCTATTAATTTGTTTTATAGCATGGCCTTAATTTTTTTTTCTCTATTGTTAATTTCATTAACCAACTATACCCAATTGTTTTTCTTTAATATTATTTTCCTATATAATGCTTTACTATGTAATATGTACATATTTTTTATTATATTTATGTTATTTATTATAATTGTCATAATATTTAACAAGAAAACAATAAGAAAAAAAGTTAAAAACGACAAAAAAATATGTTGAAAATAATTTTTAGTTAAACATGAAAAACTGTGTTATTTTTTTTTATTATTATTAATTATTATGATTTTCTTCCTCTTAAATTGTCGCATACCTTTAAAACTTCGCATAATTTTTTTTTGATTGCATGGAAAAATACATAAATAAAGGATTAACAAAAAAAAAAAAACAGACTTTCGATGGACTTTAACTCTATAAACGTTTATTAAACACTATTTATAAGAAAATTAATTATTCTGATATAAGTTGCTCTTCTGTAACAACTTTGGATTTAATAATATTTTTTCGTAATTCATACAAAATTAATGTTAGGGCTGAAACCACATTCAAACTATCTATACCTTGCGCTAAAGGTATATACAGACATTTCCCTCTTTGGCCAACTGTTTCCATGAATCTGAAAAAAAATAAAATATTGTAAACAGTTAAAAATTTTAAATTTGTAGTACTGATGTTTGTAATGTATAGTACATTAGAGGCAAAAGAATACCGATTGTGTGATTAATGGTAAAATTAAAAGGCAATCTATGACTAGATGGCGTTAACACATGCAGAGTAAAAAGGTTTGTTTTCTCATTTTGAACGGGCCTAATAATTAGCGTATACCTTAATTTAACCCTGTAAATAGCAGATTCCAGAGACCATCTCTCTAACCTCTCACTATGTGGGGTCTATGATGAAAGATTATTATATATAAGTTGTGGTCATATTTCACGTTCCTTTAATAGTTGGCATCTAAGTCGAGATTATTGATATTTTTTCAATCAGTTAAATAGGTGCCCAGAACCCGAGTAGTAATATCTTCTCAAGAGGTGGCCAATGCACTATCATCTTTTATGAAAGTATGTGCTTAACCACTATATTAAAGAGTTACAGAGAACATGTAAGGCAAAGAGTTAGTGCACACTGCCCTTTAGGTATTCAGACCTCATTTCAAATACAGAATTTAACTTAAATTATTGAGCTAGCGACCAGTTTTAATTCCATACTTGACTTTTAAGATCTCATAAACTTAAAACAAAATTGGATAAGTTAGTCATATAGTTTCCTTAACTTACTTGTAGGCGTCTTGACTAACACCATGACTTTCTCCTCCTATAATGACCACATTATGGGAGCCAATTTGTGGTATGTTTGAATATTCTACCAGTGATGATTTATTCTGTAGCTTTGCTATATTATTTTCGGCTATAAAAATACAACAATTTTCCGCTTCCTCGGGTGGAATTGTTAGCGCCACATCTTGCCAATCAACATCGTCTCTAATGGGCACACGAAAGTGACCACCACAACCACCACGTAAAGCTTTCGATTCCCACGGATCACAACAGCCACGTGTGATAACAATTTGTAGACAGGGTAAAGCAGCACAAGTGCGTATGATACTACCTAAATTATTTGGTTCTCGAATATTATCACATACAACAGTAATGGGTAAAGTTGAAAACATTTTCTTAACAACGTGTTGTAGTGGAGGGCGTTCAAATACGGCCATTACGCCAGGTGGCGTGGTAAGCGTCGACCATGTTTTCAAATCATGATGGGGGACTTTGTATATGTTAGTACCGAATTGTTGCTTGGCCTTTGCTACACTTTCTTTAATATCCGCTAGTTGTTCCTTTTGGCTGAATATAACACTCTTTAGTTTAAGATCACATTCTAAGGCTTCTAATATTAGACGTTTGCCTTCTATAATGATTTGCCTATCCTTGTCACGCCTTTTCTTAGAACGAGCAGTGATTAGTAAAGTGCTAAGTCTAGGATCGTTTAGATTCAACTTCAGAAATTCCAAACCCAGTTCATTATCCTGTATCAGTTGTGATTCTGCTACACGTTCCGAGCGAGTCTTTTTAAATGTGGGAAACTGCTGAGGTCTACTTATAATGTCTATTTTAGTTTTTGGTTTTGGCATCTTTTTGGTTTTCTTTAGAATTTCGTCCTTCTTTGTCGGCTCATACTTTACCGAGGAATTACCAAAAAGACTGGCTTCAATTTTTAAGGCAGCTTCTTCGTCTTCACGGTCTTTATCAAAACTAGTTTTGTCGTTAGCAGAGGTTAACGTCCTTATTATCGATGTGTAAAAAGTTGTTCTGTATGATTTGGAAACAGATTTTAATAAATTGGTTAACATTTTTATTTAAAAAATTTCACAATTTCGTATTAAATAATGAGTTTTACACCAGAAATCTGTTTGTTTACAAATCGCGGCTATTGACCATAACCTAAAACTAAAAGTGTTATTAGTGCCTAGTGAATGCTGGCAATTGTTATAAACTGTTATAATCAGCTGTTAATACTTAATTGAAAGCAAAAAGCGGTTTTTGATTTATTTGTTGTATAATTTTGCTACGATTAACACATAAAAAAGGTACAATTATTTAATTTTTATTATATTATTAATATTTGGAACTCAAACAACAACTAAATACTTGTTTATATATATATATGTATATATTTATCTTTACCTATATTGATTTATTTTTCAGAAAATGTTTAAACAAGTATTAAACTCTGGTCGTGTTTTGGCCAGACGTGGTATGAGCCAATCTCCAATGCAGGGACAAGTTAACAGCTATGCACCAAATAATTTGGAAAAAAGATTTTTGGTATGGACTGGCAAATATAAGAACATTGAAGAGATTCCAAGCATGGTCAGGTAAGTTCTTGTATACGTGCTGGTAGAGCATTAAAGAAAAATTCATACGAAAAGCATATTAACATAACAAATGATGAAATTTGGGGGTCTATTATTAAATCATACAAATCAATCAGTTAATTATCATTAGAAAGTATTCCATTTGGATTTCTTTTTGTTTTTTTTTTTCAACATTTATTTTCTAATTCGCGTGTGTCTACACACGTACATGCTCTAATACATCCATATTTAAAAAATAATACAGTGAAAAAGAGCAACAAGTAAGCAATACACGTACTTTATATAACAAATATTTTTGTGTATAAAAAATTTAATATAATGTAACATCACTTTTTTGAACTTTTATTTTGTATTTAAAATCCGAGAACAGTAAAGAGGAAGTTGCATAGAAAAAGGCTTTAATTTTAAATATTAAAAATTCACTGCTGGAATACGATCAATATGTTTTCATGTCCTGTGAAGAAAAAATTTGATCATTTTGTTAGTTTTCATGTCCTGTGTTTGTTTCTTGATGGATTTTTTTTCTCTATGGAAATGGTTCCTTGTTAAAAAGTTGTATTGTTTCTCCAAATTGTGTAAACTAAAGCATTGTTTAAAGTATTTTCTTTGTTTTGTCCAATTATATTTGCCTTTGGTGATTTGAAGTCACATATCAATATATGTATCTTTCCACCAGAATGGAAAGTGAGATTTATTTCTACTAATGATTACAAATTAAAAAAAAGATATTGCTTGCAATAAACAATGCTCAGCGGAGGTGTGGAAAAATTAAAGATATTGCTTTTTTTATAACGGAAACAATATGTTTTTGGATCAAAAGTGATGAAATTAAATTAGATTTTTGTAAAAATATAACGGTCTAAAAAAACGACAGATCATGTTTTGATGATTTATGTTTAAAAATATTTGTATAAAATTCATTTAAATATAGAAAGTAACGAATTGTTTATGCGTTGCAAAATGTTTTCTTAAATGTTCTTTTATTTAATTTGCTTTAATCAATCTTAATAATTAACAACAATACATATTTTTAGCAGCATTTATCACTAACACAAATATCAGCTAAAATCATATATGTATAACAGCATTAACACATATTTTTTTATTTTGGTTTGTTTAATTATTATTTCTATCAATATTTTCTTAAACCCAAAAAAGTATTTATCTTAAACTAACGTATTAAGTTTGATTTTTAACGGGTTAAAGTTATAATACATATAATTAGAAAAATCTGTTGTTTCTCCTTGGTGCAAATTTAAAAAAAATAAAGTATAACATTAAAGTTTAAAAGTTGTTTGTTGTTCAATATCAAATAACACACATTTGTTTTTTCATAAAGTTTAAACAATTAATGGAAAAAAGTTGTTAAGAAACTTGTGTGTATAGAATTAATGCAAAATTGTGATCTATAAAAGGTGTGAAATGTTTGACAAAGTGTGGAATCCTTCACAACGAAAAACAGAATACACAATAAAAGAAAGAAAATATCAGTTCAATTGTGTGGTGTCAGGTGGAGTTTGAGAGATCAGATTTTGTGCTATAAAAATACATGGACTGGCTTGTGATTCAAGTATGAGCAACAGCAAAGATAATATAAGCTATATTTTAGAATTGCCTTTGATAAAGACAAAAAATTAGTTTAAATGGGAATATCATTCTTGGTTCTCATAGATTCTTCTGCAAATAAGCTTTGTTTCGACTGCCAACAATTGATTGGAGCAATTGCCAATTTTGCTAATAAAAAGGGAAATGTTTTCCAGAGCTGTGGATTAATTCTGTGATTTTTCGCATTTATATTATAATATGGATTTAGAAGCAAGATATTACTACCTGTTCCTGTAAAGTGCATTTCCTTCAAAATGGCAAAAGCTATCGAACAAAACGGTGCAAATACTAGGCTATATAAAGGCATGCATAAAGGCTTGCATAAAAAATGAATTTTTACTCAGCCTTATTTCATTTTTCCCGTATTTAAAAAAAACTTGTTCAATTTCAATTTAAGTCGTTAGCGATTTTTTAAGTGAGATAAAAATAATATCAGCAATTATTGTTTTTTTTTTATTAATAGAAGAGTGTTTAATAACTACTTGTAAGCAAAATCAAACGATATTAAGTAATGATATGAATTTTTTAAAAGATATCTACTATAATTCTTTTTTGGTGTGAAAATAATCAACTAATTAAAAAAAGTGGTAATAAAAAATATACTTCAACACGTTACTAATAATACACAAATATCATACATATTCATAATTTCATCACCGTAATTAATGTTTCATAATGTGCGTCATCATTCCATTTATTTTTTTCCGTTTATATTCAACATAAGATTTATCGGAAGTAATCTTCAACAAAATTTTATATGTATTGTCCTATTTTTAGTGCTGAAGTTATGGAACGTTGTCGCAATAAAATGCGTATTCGTTTGGCCAACATTATGATGGCACTTACTGTTGTTGGTTGCGGCATAATGGTTTACAGTGGTAAAGAAGCTGCTAAACGTGGCGAATCTGTATCTAAAATGAATATCGACTGGCACAAAAGATATAACGAACAAACTTCATCTGAAAAGAAGGAATGAGTAAAATATCTCCTACATTAGTAATCACATTACACAAAAAAGTTTGTTTATTTAAGTTTTAAATGTTTTATATTTTTTAGATAATTGTTTGTATACATGTTTATGAATCTAAATATTAAATTAATGCGAATAAATGTGCTTATATTAAAAAAAGTATAAAAAGTATATTGCAAATAATTCGACAAATAAACCTTTAATTCCAATAAAGCGTGAATATTTACTTGGAATTGATTTATTTATTTATCTACTTATTTATTTTATTAATAAAAGGAAAAGAATTTTAAAATATTGTGTTACCTAGCAGTGGCTAATGCCCTTGGAGAGATTGTATGACGTCTACAGTATAAATCCAGCAAGTTGGCTATGAACTTAGAGGGTTTTCCAATATTTACACTTATATCGCAGACACTAATATGGAAATCGACATCGGCAGCATACTTGCTATGGATGCATATGGATGCAGACCTGTACATGTATATACATACATATACAATCATATTTAAAACACAATACAACTGGGTTGTTCTTCATTACCTACATAAACTAGGTTGCCCAATAAGTTTCCATGGAATACTCGGAATGTAAAAGTTAAAATATTTTATATCGTCAATCGATTAAGGTGAATCTCCGTAGCAGTCAAATATTTGCCAGATTGTCTGATAATAGAATGTACCCAAATTTTGTTCTGCCTCGCTCAACAAGCTTTTATAGAGTACTCTAATTGTGATGAGTAATGTTGGAACTCGTAAGCACCAAATTCCTATCGAAATTTTGGATTGGATGAAATGAAGATCGGCGTTTAACTGTTACGTAAACCGTTTACGTTATCAGTAAAGGACCGGTATCTTAGGGAGCCTAAATGTTCGTATCGAAAATCTGTTGTAATAAAAGTCTGGCGCGGATTATAGGCCATTTATTTGTATTAGAGCTAGTTAATCGTTAATAGACCAAGGCTTCTGCATAGGCTTTAATGACTGGAAAGATGTGAAGGCCCCATAACTTCTCTTTCATTGTCCGGCACTTATGAACCTGAGATAAAGGATTTTCGGATGCCCAGAAATGCGAAGACAAAATTGATGTGGATAAATTTGATTTATTCATAAAATGATCAGTAAGTGAAAAAAATATCAGCCAGGACTTGTGGACATATGGCGAAATATATATAAAGAGTATTACAATGAGTTGTTATAGGACCCAAGCGACTTAGGCTTTTTGGATCGGCTGCCTAACTTAACAGTTTCTTTATTCTGACTGATCTCCCTTCTTGAATAGCTCAATTATGGTTCACTCACTTTTATTGAACGGAAAAGAATGATAGCTTAATTCGAAAAATAAGCGAATATTCTTCTACTTATTATTTTTCTGTAAAACAAATACAAATATTTCTGAATGATATTTTAAGTTTCAAAAAACTTTTAAAGTTTTTTAAAGTTTTAAACGAATTTATTTTAATTTCTTTTCTTCCTTTGAATTTTTTTGTAGACTCTTACTTTGTCTTCATTGCCTACTTTGAATTCAGTGGATCTTTAATAAAACAGAAGGTATGTTTGTCTTTACTTACTTGAATCTGAAAAATATAGTAATTTTTAAACCACTAAATTAATAAAAGAAATAAGAATTACTTTCATCATTCAAGATGTAGCATCCATCCATTATATTAAAAGTACTATATTTAAATTTTCTTTAATTTAATACACATTTATGTGTGTATGTATTTAACATTCCTACAGTTCATCCAATTGCATTAATAAACGCAAACATAAAAAACGAGCAAACATAGTATTTCGAATTGAATATAATAAAATTTAATAATATAATGACAATTTTATAAAATTGCCTTAAAGTGGAGGGTAAAAAAGTTTGCTTTTATAACATATATAAATACATATATATAAACAATTTACAATAAAAATTCTTACGCGAAATTCTAATTAAAATTTATTTAAAAAAAGAAATACAAAACAGTAACAATAAAATTAGGGAAATGCAGATCAATTAAGGCTTCATATACATACATATGTATCTATATGTATGTGTATATGTTATATGTACTTTTTGTATATGTACAAAATATATTTTTAATTGCTTTTAAGTATAGAATCTTTAAAATTTATTTTATATGAAATAATAAAATAACAAATTAAATAAACAACCATTTAAGTATAAAAAAAACGTGATAGGGCTATCCGTTTTACCTTTACAACTTTTAATCATCTTCCCTTGGAATAACTAAGTTTTTCTGTCATAGAATTCACTTTCACATTCTTCTTTAATTACGATTTTAAATTGGCCTTTGTTAGTTCTTTAGTACATTGTGTTGCAAAATCTTTCTTTGCTTGTAGTACCACAAATTTTCAATTGAATGCTTATCTAGTAAATGTTGTGTGTATATTAATTGCTTTGAGGCACTTATAGTTTTCTAATTTAGAAACGTGTTTGGGAGCGTTAACCTTTTGGAAATAATTCTTACGTTCCAATTGGAATTGTTCTGTACTTTGTATTAAGTTTTCTCTCAATATATTTAAATATTAAACTTTATCCATCGTAATGTACTATAAATAAAAACAATATTACCCACACTGGAAGAAGTTACCTGCATCCTTTTCGGGTGAACAATTTTGAATTTAAATTAATCACTGAAAATATTTCGATATTTAAACGAGTAATCTGTATCAATATATTAATTGGTGTAATTACGTCTAACCCGGCCAGTATACATACCCACTCCATAGGTAACCAGGTTTCTTACTAATTAGAAATCTACTATTATTTCATCATTAATTATAAATCTACTATTATTTCATCATTAATTAATCAGTTTCCTGCAATATCACACGGTTTTATGTTTGAATTGTTATTCACCATCCGTTTAATTCTCCTCTTCTCGTGATGGTCTATTTTTTGGGAAGACCAAGCTATTGGTTTGTCAGCAAATGCTCAGGTTTTTAAATGGGATTTTAAAAATTTAATTAATTTTGGACGGAGCTACTGCTTAACATAGTATCCTTACTTTTTTTGTTAAAGGGCAGGCCAATATCGTCCGTTACATGATTTTTATGGACGTTATGTGGCCAATATCATCCAGTTGACAATTCATATCGTATTTAATAGAATTTCTAATACGAGTTAATGGCTGCATAACCGAGTGAAGTATGCAATATCTTGAATAACGGGTGTCTAAGAGATACTCTTCTATTATAATAGAGGTTATGTAGACTATTTACATGATAAATACAAGATCGGTGTGCTTCATCTATGTAAAAATCTGCTGTAATTAAGAGTATTACCCACGCGTGACTTATAATAACTTTTTGATTATAGTTAGTAGCGTTATACCTTTCCAGTTTCTGTATGATTTCTGATCTTATTAAAGAGAGAAGGATGACCAGCAGTTTGCGATTATAACTCTACTATCGCTGCACTCTAAGCTTCGTCGGTAACCCCGAGTTTTTCTGAAAAGCCCATAACTTTGAATGTATTTATGTATATATGTATATGTCTGAATGAACTAACCAATAATAAGAACAGAAAGAAGAATAATAATAATAATCACATTAGTAAAGAAAACTTAAGTTTATGAAAAATATGCAAAAAAGTTATTTCTGTCATTTGTTAAAATATTTATTTTTCTTGATGATAAAGTGCTAACATTAACTTCGGTAAGCTAGCTTTATGACGCTTTTAAAATCACTCATACAGCTAGATAACCAAAGAGAACATAACACCCTGTATATATGCATGTTGTATGTATTCCAGGTCGATCTCCATCTTAAAACTATCGTATTTAAACACTTCTTATGTATATATTTGGAATACAATTGGCACTTTTTAACACTAGTTTTTTTTTTTTTTTAAATACGAATACACACGCTTAATAGTTCACACATAACAAATATTTAATACACAAAAATAAAATAAATGTGTTAATTGTGCGAGTATTTAATTAATATTTAACAAACGTAACATCATTGACCAAAATGCACTTAAAAAACATCAAATAAATAAATATAAAAGAAAAGAAAAAAATTTTAAAATTAATAATAAATTCATACAGCGTCCAGCTGAAAACAAAAGAAAATTAAATGTAAGAGAAAAAAAAATTAAACCAATTTATCACAAAATGGTAAAATATCATGGTAAACGTTTAAAAAACCACTAAAATATAATTAAAATACAAGAAAATTCGTGAAATGAATGCTAAATTAAAATTTCGTTACATATGTACGGGAATATATACCATACACACGTTTGTACATAAACATATATACATATTTAATGTAGGCCCATTTCAAATTCAACATTTACCGCCAACGCATTGTGACTTTTTAAATAAAGTATTGTAATATTGATGATGAACAACACCGTTGTCGTCGTCATCTCTTATCAGATATTATTTGAAAATAAAAAAAGCTTTGAAAACTGGATGTGAATGTAAATGGTCATTAAAAAGGCCGAGAAAGGCCTTTAATAAAGCTTGGTTTAAATTATGTTGATTTTTGCCAAGGTAACGAAATTCAATTAATTTCTCTTGTAATTTATTTGTACTTTCAAAGAAAGTTTTATTATTTTATGACAATCACATCTCTTTAAAAAATATGATTTAGTTATGTGATGTCTGCTCCATTTTTTTAATTTATGTATGGTATTATGTATTGCAAACAATCTTAATTATATATTTTTAAGATTAATAAGATTAGCTTAGAGATTCGTTGCACACCTTTAGCATAAAAAAACTGCTGATTAAATCTAACTTATAAGGATATGACAGAACAGGATCCGAAAGAAGCGATATTCTAAGTATTGGATACAAACTGTTTGTGCTTTTTTCTGAACAGAATCTACAATAAATAGCTATGTCTTTTTTGCTCTCGGGGCTCACACATTAATTATCTTTCATCAGAATAATTTTAGTGCCATGTGTACTTCCATAACAGTAGCATATAGATCCTATCTTCTTTTAATCGAATTAAATTGATTAAAATCGGGAAAAATTATGCTTTATATAAGAAGTAAGCGTTAAGCACTTATGAAGTCAGGTTTATTGGTAAACAGATGGTTGTAACTGTACTACAGTACTGCACAAAAATCACTATTTAAGAAAACCGATATTTGAAACTAAAAAGTTTAGTCACACTGCATGACAACAGTATGTAACCAACCTTAAAGTTTTTATTTTATTATTATTCAAGGCCTCTTGTGGGAAAATAATTTTTGCTGGGAATTTCCTGAAAATTTCCTTAAAAGACAGTAGTTAATTAGATTCTCGAGTGCCCATCACATTCTAATTAAAAATGTGAAATATGAAATATGAATGAGAAATAAAAAGTCAAAAATTAAAACCAGAATAGTCATGCCTTAGAGTACCATGTTGATAGACCTTCAGGCACATTCGCTATATTAGAACTGTACTTAACTTAAATGTTGCACAACATTAGAATACAGCACTTATTTGTTGCTTCTATTTTAAAATGTTAAATGATTATGACATTTCCAGTCATACGATACGTGTATCAGTAGCAAATGTCCTTATGTTGGAACTTATTAACTTACACAGTTTCTAACTGTTTTTCACAGATTTTTCCATCCAAGGTTGGAATGGAAACGGCTCAAATAAAAAAAAAACTCCAGCGAATATTTCTACTCTAAAATGGTCATTGATTAACTGCAAATAACTTAGCTTAAGTAAGGGTTTGCTTTATAAAAATTTGTTAGTGAAAGATTTAAATCATCTGTTGATCTGTTGATTAAAATTGCCGTATTTTTATATTCTTATTGTGTTACTATTTGAAGCGTATTTGGTTTATCTGTGAACATTTCACTTTTTTGGCCATATTATCGATTACATGCGGTTTTAACTAGAATGTGCAGTGTGCCACTAAGCAAACGAATGCTATATGACCATTGCAATTGAAATTCCCGAAAAGAATAAATTCAGAAAATTCTGTAACATCTGTGGATTTGACTTTTTTAAACCAGAAACAATTGATAATGCCAAGATGTCATTGGAATTTGACCAAAACAATTGACACGTATACACACGTACACGTGGGTTATAATGTCATTCAAAAAATGTACACTCTCTAGTACATAAGTACATATTTAAATATATGCGTTAAATTCTAATTCAAATGTGTATATGATTTGCATTTGAAAAAGAAATTCGAACTTGAAAGTTTCTGTGAGTAAATTTCAATGGAAAGGCTCGTGGGAAGCTATAATAGTAAGTCACGAGAATTGAGTATTGGTACTGGTCTTTATGGACACACCTCACTCACCAAGTATTTGCTATAGCACTTGTCAATTTTATTCCTTAAAGAAATTTACCACTTGTTATATGTATGTATGTATGTATGTATATGCAAAAGGCATGTAATTTTTCTTTATAGATTGCACATTTAAATTTTGATTTGTTACTTCATATTCATTGTGCATTTCGTTTTTCTTTTTTGGTTCTCCTTAAATAAATTTCGTTATTGTTTCAAAACGTCTTTTTCTGTTTGTTTTACAACATTTTCATATTAAAGTTTGGTTTATTTTGTTACCATTGTTGGAGCTGTTGCTGCTACTGCTGTCTGTAATTCTTTTGAAAATTGTTTCGGTTGGTCAAGTGACTATAACTGGAACGTTTAAGGCGCGGTATTACAACTTTAACCCATACTATATTTCTACAGCAAATCGTTATCATAATAGTGATTTAGTGAATGGTCTTACAACCACTATAATAACGCCAACGAAATAATGTGAATTAAAGAAAAAAAAAAGAGAAAAAGAAACTAAACTAAGACAACCAACCATTTTGGTTGGTCTTGCATTTTTATTAAATATTTCCTTAGTTTTCCATTTTTTTCTTTTCAAATAAATAAATTCAAAATAGTTGGAAAACAATAAGAAAAAGAAATATTAAAAACGCAAGCATATTTCGGAAAATTTCCCACAATTACGTGAACTACATACCAAAGAAGACGATGATGACGATGTCTAAGACATTTGTTCATGAAGTCTAAGACGTTTGTTCATGATGATGGTAAGAGAATAATGTGGCTTAAAATACATTCTTCACTGCTTCACTTACTTCCGATTGGGGTGTTTAACGACAACAACTACAACAATAGCAATACTAATATTAGTAAAAAGTGACTGTCTTAAAAAATTTGCTAGAGGTCATTCAAATTACACACTTGTTAATTTTTGTTACTATTTTTCCTTTTGTTTTTTTCTTTTTTTTTTTCTAAGTTCAGGTGGTTAATTTTCTGTTGTTCTTGTTATTACTATTATCTTCCTCATTATCTTCTTTATTTAAAAATTATTTAATTAAAAAAGAAGTTCGCTGTTAAGAAATGTGATTTTAGGAGTTTATGAATCGTTTAAATCATAAATTTTTGTTCATTCGTTCCATTGTTATAATTTCCGTGAAAAAATGTGAGAATAATACAAAGTTATTGTGAATAGCTTGTTGAAAATAAAAAAGAACACAGTATACAGGGTGTGGCAATTGGTTTCTTTAAAAAAGAAGGAATTTGAAAAAATAAAACAATTTCTATGATTATCCAACAGAGCTAATGCTCTTTTTCTTCTCAGAATTGAAAGTTGTCTCAATAAATCTTTTTACGGATATGTTTTTTATTTATTTCACTCAGGGGATGTCCCGTGCTATTGTGTTGGAGTTAGAATAATGGATTGTAGAAGGGGGAACAGAGGGTTTGTATTTTATTAAATATAAAAAAATATTCTGCTAGAAGACTGCCCCGCATACGAAAAGTGTGGCTAAAGAATTATTTTCTTTGTAATGCTTGAAGAGCGTCCCACAAATAGTGCGACCTATGAATTATTTCTGCTGCAGTGCCTAGCGTGATTTACAAACGGTGGTGATAATATTTCATATTGAGATTCCATAGATTAGGATATCTTACTCTTATTTAATGAGTAAATTTCCCATGTCATGACGGCATCAAAATGTCTCAAGATATGTAGACTTGAAGGTTTAATGAGTAAGAAGTTCAAATGGTGTGAAATGTTTTATGAGCCGTTTAGAAAAAACCAAGTCCTTTATTGACGACAGAAGAGTGCACTGGTTCCACTGAATCAGTGGTTTCTCATGCCCAGAAAATTAAAAGGTTTGTTTAAACCACTTAAAGTTTTAGATAACATGTTATTAAAGCCACGCTCAATATACAATATTATATTTTGGGTTAACTTAACTCTTATTTGCATTAGTAAATATGGATATTAGTCCAGGGCTTTACATGAGTATCGCCATGATGGCATACCCCACGGTACTCTTACCTGTAGTACGATAAATTCTCGTAGAAATAAATTAAAGAATATTATTTAGGAAGGTTTAGGAAGAGATTAAATATAGATAGTAGACTTGAGGCCAATCAAAAGTTGCTAGAATTTCAACCTAAAACCTAATAGTTGCCTCTGTTTAGATTACAATGATAATATTAGATGCCTCTTCTACAAATTGAGTCTCCAAAATTTCTAATTGTTTTATAAATATCTCAATTATAAAAAAGAAACACCAAAGCATGCCGAGAAAACATGGAGCACTACAGAATATACGATCACGGTAGTTTAGTAGGAAGTGTGTTGCTTACTAGACGAGAATAGATATGTTGAAAAATCAGTTTTGACACCTTTCTCTCAGCAGTCTTCTGGCAAAAGCACTGATAATCTATAGCACGTTAAATGAAAAAGCTTTCAAAATCTGGTTATTCAGAGTCCACGTTAAACTGTAGGTCCTGGAGGTTACTCATGGAGAAAATTAACACACAAAATATGGGAGATATGAGAAGCTAGATTATAACTCCGTTGTATGGTCAATAAAACAAGTAAATGCTGAAGATATAGCCCTTGTTGGGATTATTGTAGAAGAATGTGGGGTGCTTTCAAGCTCTGAACCGACGGTTTCATAAGAAAACTGCTAATCTTCTAGAAAAGGCTAAGAGAATAACAACATATGAAAAAGCTAATCCTGCATTCAAGATGCATTAGACAACAGAAAATCTAAAAAATTGTTTGTAATTGTCTATAAATAAAATTTTTAAGAGCCTAAAATGTTCCCTTAGGAAAACCAACTTCTTTACCCCAATTGAGCAATAAGAACCCAGACAACAATATCAGTATATTCTCTCTCACGCTATATAGTGCACCAGGATCCTCAACGGATAATATAACTCTGCTACGTTAACCCGAATTCAGTATAACTTGTTGATACAAGTCTGGGGTGTTCAGTTATTTGAGTGGGAAGCAATAGTGTGAGATATGTATATTTGCTATTTTAAGGATAATGTACTTCTCCCGTTCTCCTATTTCAATACTTGATTGCGTTATCGATAATCTCCTATTATTTATTATCGAAGTTTAAACAATATAATTTTTTCTTTTATTTCTAAGTTGGTTAGTTTTCATTCTAGACTTTATAAAGGCTGGGTCCGTAGAAGCATATAATATATATATAAATTTATTACAAATTGTCGTTTCTCAATATTCAACTTTACTGTAGTGAAGTAATGAAAATTTGTGGAATGCTAGGGTTCATTACGTTTAACAGCGGGCTTGTGCATTGAAGGGTTAGCGTATGGTAATACCTTTTGTAGACAGCGATAGAACTTTGTTTTAAAAACATTTTTAATTCGGTTAATTTTATATATATACATATGTACATGTGTATATATTTTTTAGAAAATATTAAAAATTTGTTTCAATGAAATTAAAATTTATTATTTTTAATTTAACTTTTTATATATAGCGCTACAAAAACCATATTCTTAAAAAAACTAATAGAAAACGAAAAAAATGTATTTTTATTAAAGATTTTTTATATTGATGAGAAATTTTTGTTTAAAAAAACTACAACATGCTTTAAAAAAACCTTGAAATGCGAGCTATTTTCTTAATTAGATTTTAAATCTTGTAGGATTTTAAATTAAAAAAAAATTAATTTAGTTGGAAATAATTTTTTTTTTCGGTGAGTTATTTGGTGAGCTGTCTAGCGCAGAACACGTTTTTTTTTTTCATTATACAAAAAGATCACACATCTAGTCTTATATTTGCAAATACATATATGTATAATAGACAATAATGAATTGTACCAATACATACTCACAGCGAATTTATAGACATATTTGGAAAAAAACGCGCGTACGCAAATATCGTCGTCATCTTTTAGCCGGATGTAGATGTAGTCGAACGAATTCAAAGCAAAAGTCAATACAATAAGATGAAAAATAATAAAAAAATTAACATTTCACAAGATCTTATAAGACACAAATCAACAACAACGTTAAAATTGAGATAAACTGAATTTAAATAACTGAATTAAAGATATTTATTCAATTCATTAGAAACAAATAAATCTATAACGTCATCTTAAAACTAAAACGGCATAATTTAGTAATTTGACAAATGAAAAAAAAAGAATATTCGCAATATATGCATATAATGTTATATATAATATTGTACATTGTATTTTAACACATTTATGTTTTTAATATTTTTACATTACAACATACAATTTTAAGCAAGACTTTATATCTTTAGAAAAGCCAAAAGTTTTTGAGTACATATCTTTTAGCGGCATTCATTCGCTTGAAAATCTTTTGAATTAAAATTTATTACGCTGTTTAGTATTTTAGTTGACGTTTTGTGGTTTTAGAATAAAGTAAAGAATTTATATATTCTCTTAGTGTACTAGACGTATAGAAAATTGTGAAATTGTTTAAACAATTAAAAGATTTTTCTGTGTAAAAACAGAATTAACGAAAAAAAAAATTCAATAAATTTTTTTTAAAAATTTATTTTATAAAGCCGTTAAAATTTAAAATATTTTTAAACACCACGCCCGTATTTATTTGGGTACGCACTCTTTCACTCACTACTACAGTTATTTAAATTAAAATCACTTTTTTAAAAAGTTATATACAAATAATATGTTTTTTTGCAGCCAAATTAACAATTTTTGTATACGGCTGGCTATAGCTGCTGCTGCCTTAACAGCTCCTTTAGTGTAGCCCAACGTTTTTGAACTAATTTCAAAAAATTTTGACCACAACGTCTCGTTTTCAGTTACCAAACAAATGTATAATGACTTCTTCAAAATAATTTTTGTTGTTGGCTTTGTATATGTGTTTTTTCATACTTTTAAAATCTTTCTATGTATGCGTTACCAAAAATGTATTACGTTTGTATTAGTGTTAAAAGCAACAACAAAAATGATATATATTTAGTTTAACATTTTTATATCAAAAAAAAAAATAACAAAAACCAAAAAAAATTATATTTCGAAGAGTATAGAGAGAGTAAATGTAGTTGATGTGATACCGGTACTGAAGACCGTCAGCTCTATTCACTTAAATGTCCGTTTGTAAACTGATCGTATGTCTAAAACGTGTTGACTTAACTGACGCTGCTGCTATTACTGGTGCTGTTGGTTATTTCGTATGCCGCAAAGTTGAAATCTTATGGATTTTACCTGATTTTCGGGTTTTTTTTTCAATATTGTAGTTTACGTATTCCACAACCCTCAATTTTTTGTATATGTTTGTAACAGCGTTTGTGTATACAATATGACTCTGAAAAATTCTCTTCTTTAAGATCTTAAAGTCGTTGCTGTATTTTGTTTCTTGTGTTTTTTTTTAGTTCACTGACTTGGCTCAAAGAAAAGAGAGACAGAATAAAACCCGAGAGTAATAAAGTGTTGGTATATCCACATATAACAACATGTACAACAACAAGTGTTATTAGTGTTTGTAGTCTTGATGATGTAGTATTTGTAATCATCTATATATACAATTAATATAGACAGTGAATCCGCCAGCTAGTCAACCCGCCTGTTAGTCATTTAGGCATACGGCCAACAAGTCGATCAATCAATTCTTACCTTGCTAGGCCTGTTTAATTGTATAAAGTTAGTAATATATGCACATATAACATACATATGTATATGTATGCATATATATCTGTATATACATATGTATATAATATAAGAAATACACATATAAAGAGAGAGAGGTATTTGGAAAAAATCCGTCTGTATGTCTAGTTCTTTAATTGTTTTATCAATTCTACTCTATATTTATTAATATTATTTGGAAAAGAAAAAAATATATGCTTTAATCTTTCTAAAATTGTATTGATGATTATTTTAACGCAATGGGGGAGTTTGAAAGTCAGAAAAACCCATACATTCGTATGATTATGGCCGTTCATGAGTATTTACAATATCAAGCATAAGTTAGGCTATACAAGGTGCTTAGATAGATTTGTATTTAATTCAAGGAGCTGTTATCCTACAGATCTAAAAATAAATATTGTTTTAAAATTCGAATAAATAATATTTGTAATTCTATTTCTTTTGAAAAATCTAACGAAAGTGAATTTATTTAACACGTTGTAGACGTTTTTAAAATAATTTTTATATAAACTTTTAATGGAAATATAATTTTTATTATTGGATGTTTATGTATAATTGAATGCAACTAGAAAGACTTTCATTGTTAAACTCCGTAAAGCTGCTGTCATATATATCTACGGGTATAATTTTTGATATAACAATATAGCTATTTCAGAAGCTACGATATTTTATTCATAACACTCGTACACAGTTTTTTCTGAAAATTCATATTATGTCCCTCGCGGCACTATTTATCGAGGGTCACATACTGGTGAATCATAATAAACCTTTAGTCTTTTTTTTGATATAATTTAACCGGAAATATCCGGCCGATTAATAAAGTGATTAAAATGCAATTTTGTAAATCATTTTAAATCAATCTATAGGAAAAAACTATAGAAAAAAATGTAATTTTAAACTAACATTTATAAAAGTGTTCACATTGTTAAATATTTATTATTATAACTTTAAATTTTAATTTAAAATTTTAACATTGTACGAAACGTAACAAAAATCGAAAGTTATTTTAGATCCTCTTAGTTTAAAGTCTTGTTCAATTAAGATAAATATATAAAAAAGGATTTTTTAATGAAAAATTGTTACAACAATTTTTTTAATCCAAAATGCTTCCTTTACATCTATAATTTACTTTTACCTTGTTTGGCATCAATTGGTAAACTTTAACCAATAAATACGATTTTATTAAAGTTTTATCAGTTACTCGGGAGCTAACAGCTCTATGTGCTTTGAAATAAAAGTTCTGTTCTTAAGTCTTTTTACAAGGTTTTTATGCCTTTTAGTGTTCGTTGCCTAAGTCTTTTTCTATGTTGTTGCATTAAACGTGTATGCTGCTTAAGTCTTTTGGTATTCATGCTGAAAAATGTTTAAATTTTTTATGCTGTTCGTTGCTTAAGTCTTTTTCCACGATGAAGTATGTATTGAACGTGCTTGTTGCTTAAGTCTCTTGTTATTCAAATCAAATTAAAATTTTGGAAAATTGAGATAAACTGAATTTTTTTTATTAATAATAAAACAATTTTTATAAATTTTAAAATTGTCAACTTCATTTTTAAAGCACAAAGCTTTAGAAAACAAATTGTGTAAAAAGTTTTTACTAAAATGAAGGATAACTTTATGTCTCTTTAAGAACAATAATTAAAGTATATTTAAATAGTGGCGAATATTTTTAATTCGAAATAGTTAAAAATGAAAAGCTAATTGAATGCCGTACCCTGTATTAATTAGAAATTTTAAAACCAGTTCAATTTATTAACGAATGAAACGTGTTCCAGTTACAATGATAGCAACTTTTGCTAAATAAATATATGCACTACAATCGCTTAAATAGTTAGCCAAAATTATAATAAAAATATCACATCAAATAATAATAGTTAATCGGAAATAATATGCAAATAATTAAATAGAAAAATGAACAAATCAACATAAAATTTTATGTTGTAAGTTTATTTTTTAATTAATTTTTTTATATTTGATATCTTCTATATAAACAGTTTTATTCCACTTAAAAATTGTACAACTATTTAGAAGCGAGTCGTAAAATTAAGGAAAATATTAAATCTAACGGATATTTTAAATACATTTTTTTATTAAACACAAGTAATAAAAGAGTGATGCTATCATTGCCTAATTAGAATGTCTGTTGAAAAGCTATAAGAATTGTTTATCTATTAATAAAATCAGTTATTTTCTATTGTTATAGTTGAATAAAATTATTAAGGAAGTTTGCCAATATTTAAGCCTTGATCGACTAATTAGAAATTTTGTAAAAAGATGTAAGATTTTATAAATTTGCTTATATGTACATACATACTTAAGAAATAGATTTTTGATTTAAAAAAATTTGTCACTTCTAGTTAGTTTGCAATAGCTGTACGTATTTAGCAATATATACATATACATACATATATACGTGTTTTAAAAATCCTATCATACCTATAAAAATGAATTTGATGTACGCTTTTTCTCTCTTCATTATATTTCGTATATTCTAAGTAAACGTGTGATTAAAATATATGCACAAGCTCATATACAAACATGCATATTATATTGTACATTTATTAAACAGCAACAAAAACAACAACAACAATGACACCAACAATATTTGTAAAAACAACAAGTACATATTTACGTACATACATACATACATGAATGTGAGAATCTGAGACAAAAATGACGTCTATTCAGAAAGAAAATATAAAAAAACAACACAAAAAATCTCAGAGCCAAGGTAGGCTGATGACTTGTTGTGTATATACTAGTAGTATAGAGATAGAGTTTAGGTTTACTTGTTAAAAAGAAAATGTACATGTGTTTGTTTATATGTATGGATGAACGTGTACATTTTTCTGGCTGGGGTTGCGTACAATAACAATAGCAACAGATACACCACCAGAGGCAGTAAGAAAAGAAGAAAAAAAAAAACAAAAACATGGTATTCTCAGCAGGCAATACTTCTTGAATTAAATTGAAAGGGTAGGCGGGAGTGTGTGCGTGTGAGTTAAGTTATGTACATACAAGTGAGTGATTTCTTTTTCTTTTCCTTCTCTTTTCTTTTAATTCTTTTATATTCTTTTGTTTGTTTTCTTTTTTTCCTTTTCAAAGCAATTGAACTGAAACTTAACAAAATGACAATGTGGTTCAAACATCTACGAGACAAGTATGAACAAAATCAGACAATTAGTTAGACGGACAGCAATCTTTTATATATGTATATATATATACATAAATACATATGTATAGACATAGTCTGAAACCTATCTATATGTTAGTTATACAGTTAAACTATGTGTCTGTCTTTAAGTTGTTATTTTTGCTGTTAACGTTTATAATCGTGGGGATGATGCTGATTGTGATGATGCCATAACTTGTATAAAAAAAAAACGTTAAGAAAATGAAAGAGAGAAAAAAATCGAAAAAAAACATTATAACCCGCCAAGATATGGTTTGATTAAATCACTAGCAGTGCACAGTGAAGATTAAACAAAAGAAATATGCAAAGAAATCAGTTTGTAATATCTAAACGCATAATCCAATGATCTCAATGTTTGTAGTGTATTGTTATTTGGAAATTCCTTTTGTATAAATTCCGGAGAAAGTATCTGAGTTAGATATTTATTTTATCGCTGTTTCACTCAATTGTGATTTACATTTTTTGGTGAATTGAACCACAGTTTTTTTCACTGTGACTCACGATAATACTTAATTCTCTGTCCTCTGTAAATTGTTCATTTAGACATGACTAGATAGCGGCGCCTTCATCAGGTTTGCGATTTCTGTGTCCATTTCTTATTCTTAAAGATACCACCTACAAATGCGACACTTGTAAAGTTTTTAATACAAATGATGCGTGGGATTCTGGTTTTGTAAGTTATCGCTGATCTTATGTAATGTGAACGACACATTTAGAGACTTATAGCCTGCGGTTCTGTCATCAGGGAAAGTGCTGTCTAAGAGTTTAGGAATGTCCTGATGACAGGTTCTTTGTGATATCCGATTTCTGAATCAATTGGGCTGGGCTATTCCATTTCTAAAGTTTTTAATATAATTAATGAGTGCGCCATGAGGCAACTTTACAATATCTTTTGGAAAACTTCAAGAATTAAACGAAATATTTGAGAAATTATTTCCTTTGGGAAATCAATAGCCTCAGAGATATGGCTTTAAATAAAAGAATACGTAAATACGTAGAATACATGACGTATATAAGGCGATGGATTATTTGTGAGCTTTTTTGCTGGACCTGTCTCAATAGGTGTTAAAGGAAAGCATTAGTGGTGTGGGTAGTCTACAATTTGAGAATAGTTAGTTTAACTCTATTTAAAGAATACCAAAAACTCAAACATTACAATTTTCTATGTAACTTGCTGTTACAATTTTTGTTTTAATGTTTAATTTGTTTTTGCCCACTGTGTCATGCCGGTTGATTGCTTGCGGTTGGCCGGTTAAATGGAGTCAATTGATTTTTTCTACATTTTTTTTTTGTGTTTTTCTGAACAAACATAATTTAAAATTGAAAACATAGTAACGTCTTTTTATACACTGGCTATGTATATAACAAACATACAAATGCTTTTGGGGCTTTTTATATTATATATTTTCCGAAAGTCATGTTTATTATGAAATCAGAGGAAAACAGCCAGATGATGATAAAGGAAAAATATTAAATTAAAGATTTAGTTAAAGAAGTGACCCTCAAACTTTAATTAAAGAATAAAAGATGAAAATTTTATATTTTCTTTTCAGCATTGAAAAACCCATTCTGCTTTTTAAATCAATTAGTTTAAGATTTACATAAAATGAAATCACACGTAATATTGGAATTTCCCATTATTTTAAATTCATACAAACATACAACCGTCATCAAAGCAACAACAGCCAAAGTACTATCACTTGAAAAGTCTCGTTAAATAAAATATAAAAACAAAAACAAAAAAAGTCGGAAAAAAATCGAAAAAATAAAAATAATTATAAGACAACAATATACATCACATAATACCCTATTTTATTGGTATTTTATTGTATGGTAACGACCTAAATTTTTTTTATTTTTTGATAAGAAAGACACAACGTTAGAGACCTATAAATTCAGGTAATAAAATTTAATTCTATTACCTAGCTAAACAGTATATTGTTTTTTGGGTGAGATTTATTTGCTCTTAATTTTAATTAAAAAACTAGTTAATGCTTTAATACATCATTAAACTACTAATAGTTAGATTTGTTGAACTCAGTAGCAGTTAAGAAACAAACTTTTTTCTTCAGCACATTTATTAAAGCTAGAACTACGGAAATACAATTCGAGATTGCCACAGATTTTTATGCTTTTAAATCCATCTGAGCACTTATCGGGAAATTACTTGTAGATCTGTTTTCTGATGTTAAGAGTTTAATAAGTTTCTCCGTTTGGTTCTAATTGAGTTCCACAAAAAATATCTCTATGCATACATTTTATGTATTATGGACTGTCTTTTACCTTTGTTTACAGGATACGAAATTTAGTTCCTTTATGATAGCTGAACAGTAATACAAACTTAGGTATTAATTAATAAAAATAGTGGAATTGCTTTCTTTATGCGTATACTTTACGGAAAGTTGTTTAAATTGTCCATTTGTAGAGTAAGGTGTATATTTTTAGTAGATCCGAGATCAGAAAGGATATATAACTGTTTTAAATTACATGAATTCTCCCGAAAACAAGGAAATCGGTTTGGATAGCATCGAACGAGTGGATCCAGATATTATTTTGTCTCACTTTATTTTATAAAGCCAATCTGTTTCCAACATAAAATGAAAAACATGAACAGAAAAATGTAATCTATGATTATATCTCCTGCGTTCTGTTTCTTTAAGTGTTCTGTTCTTTAAGTTCTCTAGCAGTTCATTGATTTGATTGAAGCATTTTCTATTTAAACATTCGGATGTACCGAAACAGATATTGTCGTCAGACTATCCAGGCTCTAATCTTTAAACTTCATATATCATAGAGAAATAGAACTCTTTTACTTATTCATCATTTCATCCAGATTTATGTTTTCTTAATACTTTTTAATTTCCTCTTATTTAGTCAATCTTGTAAATCCCTGCAATTGTTAGCATATAGGATGTGTAGGGTAAATATCAATGATTATCTCCATATTTCTTGGAACATTTTATTTGCTGTTTTGTACCGTGTTATTTTGTTTTTACCTTTTGTGTTGTAGATGATTCACCCTCTCTCTATTTGATTATAAATATTTATTTATATTTAAGTTACACATTGTTGTTGTTGCTGTTGTTGTTATTATTACTTATACAATTTCACAATATATATATATAATTTTTTTTTATTTTTCTTCTCAATATTCAGTTAAGATCTTTTGCTGTGTGTTTAATGAGAGAATTTATGTGAATGTGAATTATTTGTATGTGACACAATTGCTTTTGTATAATTCCATACTTGTCAGTCAGTTAACATGTCTTCTGTCCGTCCATCTAACTGTCTGTCCATTTAAATTTTTGTTTTTTTGTATTTTGTTCCCGTAGTTGTTTATTATCATTTTTATTCTTTTTAGTTTCGCTGTTTTTTTTTTTTGCGTTAATATTGCGTTGTGTTCTTACCATAAAAAGCTTTAAGTAAAACATGTTTCACAGTGAGAGAGAGAAAATATCTAGAATATGAATGTATGCCCGTTAATAAGTAAAATATGCGCAGGCGGTTCTTTCTTTTTCTTTTTTTGTCATTGTTGTTGTTTTTTTGCTCATACTGATAAAAATGACGCGTATGCAATATTATTTTAAACTCTTTTCTTTGCTTTAGTTTCTGTTGAGATTTTTTACTTGTAATATTTATTATGAAAGTTCATTTTTAACGGATTTAGTTTTAAATGGAGTCATTCAATTTTTTTATTTTATTTATAACTTTTGCCTTTAGTTTAGTACACTTAACGAAAAGAAATGTGTTTAATAGGTTTGTTTTAATAGATCTATGTTAGTAATCTCCCAAATTTGTAATATAAAAAACTTTCAGGATATAAAATAAACAACATACATATAAATACATAATGTATACTGTATAATTACAGTTTATATTTATTATGAATTAAATTTCATTGAAATTTACTATTATACTGACAAAATTCCGTTCCAAAAGATTCAGATATTTATTTATTAAATACATACATAATTGGTCATTACAACCCTTCAGTCAGGATTACGACCTAGCTTCTCACACCACTTATGTTGTGTGCGATAATTTTATACATGAGTGGCGGGACCTACAGTTTAAAGTCGACTCTGAATTTTGAGAAACTTTTCATGGCAATTTTATTTGCTCAGAGTTTTTGCCAGAAACCTGCTGAGAGGCAGTCGCCGAAGAAATATTTTCATATTTTCGATTTGATGTCTGACCTGGAGTTTGAATCATGGCCCCACCTCTAACAAACCAACGCACTACCAACTAGACTATGGCGACTTGTAGATCTACATTATTTATCATTTATCATTATACAATACGATTTCAAATTGTACTATATTGTAATTATTATCTTCGAATCCTGATGTAGATCTATCTGCCTATCCTAGTTTAAAATTAGATAATTATTTTTTTTGAATCTAGGCATCGTAGTGAGTAATTCAATAAATTTTAAATAATTTTTGTGTAAATCTTTTAGGAAATTTGAGATTTAAAATCGAAACAAAGAAACATCTGCTGCCATTTTCGTATTTTTATTTAAATTTCATAAATACATTCTTATGAAATCTTTTATTTAAATGATACCTTTAAAAAGGTACCAAATACCATAGTGTTCCCATAGTTCATCCCCTAAACTTGTACAAAGGACTACATACAGACAGTGTTTAATGAAACCGGTGTTTGGTAGTCAAATACAAGTGTACTTTCGTACTTGTACTCGAAATAAAATTTATATAAGAATAACAAACTACTGTTTAATATCGATTTATAATCGAATTTACAAATCACTTTAACTGAACTTAATAACTGCAGAAATACACTACATTTTATACTTTAAACAAAAGTAAATATTTTATTATTTTTAATTAATATGAATACTGAATAGACATTAAACAATCGTCAGTATGATAGTAAGTAATATCGTATCTGTACTTTCCTAGCACATCTGCCAATTGGATCAGTGCACCAGCTCTGCACAGAGTATCGATGTTGTAGGTGCAGATACTTAAGTACTTAATTATTTTCTTAATTAGTCACTACAGCCCTTTAGTCATCTAGCTTTTCCCCCACTCAGGTTGTGTGTGTAAATTTTTTCATGCGTGGCGGGACACCGAGCGGCATATTTGAGAAATTTTTCATGACAAGTTTATTTACTCTCAGATTGATGATGCCGAATGAAATATTTTATCATATGTCGCTTTTTTAGAGATATCTGAGCTTAGGCTTGAACCACAAGCTCTCTTCTACTACTGAGGCTATCCTTATCCTTAAATAATACACCTTCCATCGTTGAGGTAATAATCGCTTTATGTCACCTCAGCACTATAATGTGGGTGGGTGTTGTAATAAAACTGGTTCTTTACTTTATCCAGTCTAATTTTTAAGAGTAAATTTGGGGAGTTTGATTGCCTGAAAGTTCCTCTAAAAACAGCAATATCTTTATAACAGTTTGCATCAGTGCTCATCACTTTACCCGTGCTGCTTTCACTTTACGTAGTTGTGACTTTCTTTTTATTTCATCTCCTACAACAATCGTTTCAAGAATGGGTTGAACTTTAGGCAACCTTGCAGAGATTCGTAGGTGCAATATCGATTTATAAATATTTTTGTGTGTTAATTTGTGTGGTACCCTTTCTTTTGTATGATTTTTTATCACTCCTATATAATCGAAATAGTGCTTACATGGTGCTCGTAAGATTTTCATTTGCCATAATCAGACTTTGAGATTTTTCCATGGCACTTTTTTGAATCAAAAATATATTTTAGCCGTTTGTATGTAGTCACCAAATTGTTAATGATGTTTTTTTTAATTATATTTTTCTATCACTACTAATCATAATGCTATAATGCGAGATACATTTATTAAGGTCAAAATAAAGAGTTAATTTTCACTTCTATCTGTTTTCCATATATTTAGCAAATATTCGAAATATTGAACTTTGAACTTCACAAAATTTATTGTTTCAATTAAAAATCCTTCTTTTTATTAGGCAAAGCTTTGTTAAATTTAATTAACCAAACATAACCCCCAGTATGATTCTTGTAAAATAAAAGACTTAAGAAACAAACCTGTCAATAAAACAATCGCATAAGAAAATGAGAACGTTTCCTATACACAATAAGACATTTTTTTATGCATATATGTATATAAACATATTGTTGACATATTTAAGATTTTAGTTAAACATTCCTAAATAATAATGAAAATATAAATTAAATTGTTAAACTACTTCAAAACGAGACAATGCCAACACGCTTATTATAACCAAATAAAACTGGACTAGAAAATGTGTGAAACTATTTATTCGTTTTTAGAAGCAAAACTGCATAAAAGAAAGTGAGAAACATTTCAAACTAAATTAAGTAAAAATAAACAAAAAAAGAACAATTTTTTTGTGCGGTTATAAGAAGAGTAGAAAAATAAGAAATAGGACAAGGTCTTAACATTAAACTACAAATTAACACTTGTTTTAAGTTAAACAAAATAACAAAGGGGAAAAATGTGTGTTGTCTAAGAGAAAACTAAGTGCAAAGAATGTAAAATCGTATTAAAACAATAATTGCTTTTCTTCTCTAAAAGAAAGCCAAAACAAATGAAATATTTCATTTCGTTTATTTTGTGGCCCAAAATAAAAAACTCTTTTTACAATATTAACTTTTTCTGTTACAACGAAACTGTACCCCCTTTTTGGTTTCTTGAATTTTTACGCAAAAGAGATGCTGGGCCAAGACAAAAAGCCAAGAAAAAAATCAAACACAAGAGTCTCTATACATACATACGTACATATGTATATATATTAAAAAAACACAAATTGAGCTCAGTTTTTAAATGGGTTGTTTTGTTGCTGTTGTTCTTTCTGGCTGTCGGCTTACAAACAGTGGAATGCAAAGAATTTTTTAGGAAATATTGATTAATGTATACTTGAAATCTATACATTGTGTATACTCTTATACGTAGAGTATTGTATTCATGTAAATATATCAAATATTAATTCTTGTACTTGTCCGAAAGTACAGTTTCTAGCTCTAGTGTTCATCAGAAACTCCCGCATCTGTTTTATGTGTAAATTATGAAATGAATATCCATTTACCAGACCTGGTTTAATATGACAGAAAGCTTTCTAGTGATTTCGAATTTAAAAAAAGAAAAACCTTATAGGAAACCACTGTGCATTATAAACTGATGATGTTGACTGCTTTAGTATGCCTTGCCTGTGTTTGTCTTAAGATTGCTATTTCGTTTGGTATGTTCTCTTTTTTGGTTCTTTAGTAAAAGCCATATTGAGGGAAAAAAATCAACTAAAATACGTTAAGAACAGCAGCGGCTGAAACGACAAACAGCTTCACCTTTTGCCAATAACAACAACAACAACAACAGATAATAATAAAACACAGTCAACAAAAAAAAAAAAAACAAAAAAAGTATAAAGATGAAGTAAAAAAGTATACCTATACATAAAAACAAGTATAACTGACGTGGAATATAAAAATCGAAAAAGAAAAGAAATTATTGCATTCAATAAAAACCAACCAGTCACTTTCAGCATAGCAACGAGTTTTATTTCATTTTGGTTTGGTGTAGAGTAGATTCTAAAAATAAGACCGGCCGGTTTTTTTAGGGAGAGATACAAACATGTTTAAAATACCAAAAAAAAAACTGAAAAAAAATAAATTGAAACAATTTTTTAAGTCTTGTCTTATACTGCTGCAAAATTGGTAGATGCTGTTGCTATTGCTGCTGCTGTTACCGATGCTGTGTATATAAATTATCTGTTTGGTGGTTGGTATTCATATATGTATGTATGTATATATGTATGTATGTATATATACAGAAACCTCTGCATTAATACGCACATACTTACATACAAATATCGTATGTATGTATGTTTGTATGTATTTGCTGCAGTTTCGAAATAATTTTATAACGACATTTTGGTCACTTGAGTTTCTTTTTCCTTTTTCCTTGGTTTTGGCCAAGAGTAAGAATCCAGGATAAGAATATACAATACAGAAGTTTGGTAGAGGAACAAGTTTCTTTTTTTCTGGAAACTTTATTTTATATACAGTTTGCAACAATTTTAAAAAGCCTTTTTTTCAACAGACCAAAAAAAAAAGAGAGAAGAACGAAAACAAAAACAAAAGAAATAAAAAAATTTTGTCTTTCACTCGTTTCTTTAAAATTTTAATTAACCAATCAAGCGTATGTATTTTGATTGCTAAACACCATATATAAAAGACTGTTCAGATTTATTTGAATTTTAAATATATCTTGGCTTTTATTCTATTCAAAATAACCCAAAAACGAGGTTTATAATGGAAATTATAATTTTATTTAAATTAAACTGTTTCGCTCTCAGACAGATTTCTAAAAAAACTTGGTTTTATTGTCAATTCAGGGAAAATTAAGAAAATTTCTAATAAGTAGGGTAAAGCGACGCCTATAGAATGCATGTTTCAAATAACAACAAGACTTTAAATAAAATAACATGTTTTTTAAACAGAAGTAAAATAAAAATTTTAACTAATTTCATGTTCTATATCAAAATAAATATTTTTTCTAACGAAAAACATATCGTCAGATCTATTTGAGATTAAAATTATACTCTGTAAAGGTTTAAATATCATAGGCAAGGAATAAGCATTGTACGCGAAAGACGCTGGAAATAGTTTTACAATATTTTTTTTTCAGGTTTGTGTCTTAAGTCTTTTGTTGTTGTGTCTCATTAGCAAATATTCGAAAAGAAGCTTCCTTAAATTTGCTAAAAATTCTAACTTCAAACTTATTTTAGTACATTTTTTTGAACATTTCATAACACCACGAAATATTAGATATATTAAAAAGAAATTCATTAATATATAGCTTTAAATATGTATGTATTTGTATTAATAAAGTTGCAAGATCATTCCAGATGGTGCTGGAAAGATAAGATTTCTTATTTTTTTTTTAAGTTTTTAAGTTCTTGGACTCAATACAGGGATATAAACCAGAAGAATGAAAATGTGAAAATATATATTATAATCTTTTTTAAATCTTATCTGTTTGTGTATAAATTTTATTTCTACTCAAACGTCTTTAATTAACGGTTTTTGATTTCCACACATATTTAATGTGCATGCATACACCGTTATGTATATTTTCTCTTTTTTATATTGTAAATGAATCATTAACTGTCACTAATAAAATATTTGTAAATTGATTTATAAACACAATGTTTATTTTCTATTTCGATGACTCAAGCTTCCTTCTTTCGAAAAATCAAACGTACCTCTCTATTTTAAAGTTTACATTGAGATTTCATATGCCGGATATTGTTTAAAATTTTAGTTTTATTACACTTTAATTTGTATCTATTTAATCAAATTTAATACAGGATACCTTAATTAAATAATTTTTATTAGGAAATTTTTTGAAATCTTTAAAGTTACTGATATTGCCCCCAATATATTAAAAATATTGTTTGGCCAAACAATACCATTTTATAATGTTAGACATGTAAATTTAAATGCTTTAATGTTAAAGGCGTTATGTTCCTGGACTGGATAGCCTTGGTATCAAGGATTTCAAAATAGGTTTCGTTACGGTCGACCGGAGACAAAGAAGCTAATTTTTTTTTAATTGAGCTAAAAGGGTGCTCTTTATAAATCGAGAAAAGTTCGGTCAAATTTAAAAAGGTACGGTTTTCGGATCTAGTAGGGTAGATAGCTATTGGACCAAGGATTCCAAAACAAGTTTATTTATGGTCAGGCGTTCCTTAAGACCGGAGATATATGTAACGAAGTTAACCTTTTTTCAAATCAGCAAATAGGCCAAAATCAGATAAAAAATGGACCTATTGGGGGTAATGGACCTAGTGGGCTGTATAGCCATAGCCTCAAGGGTTACAAAATAGGTTTTCTTACGCACGTGCGTTTCTTAGGACCGGAGATATAGGCGACGAAGCTAATTGTTTTCTTCAAGTGAACATAAAAATTTTAATAATTCTCATTGAGTTCATATACATTTATATGTATATATACAACAAAATGTCGTATTTTTCGCAAGTTTCATTTCTTTGGTAGATGACTGGCATTTTTTTTGTCGGTGACTTGCATGTTTTTGGATGATGACTTGCATTTTTGGATGATGACTTGCACTTTTTTTGTTGATGACTGGCATTTTTCGCCGATGACATGCATTTTTTTGGTCGATGACTAGAATTATTTGGTAAATGACTTGCATTTTTTCGGTTGATGACTTGCATTTTTGTGTCAATGACTGGCATTTTTCTGGGCCAATGACTTGTGCTTTATTGCTCGATGACTTGCATTTTTCTGGGCCAATGACTTGCGGTTTTTGGGTCGATGATTTGCAATTTTTGTATCAACGACTTTTGGTCGACGATAAAAATATTAGCTTCAGCGCCTACATTATCTTCGTCACTGATATCTCTGGTCTTAAGTAATGTCCGACCGTAACAAAAACTGTTTTGGAATCCTTGATACCGTGGCTATCCAGCCCACTAGGTCCGTTTCCACCACTATTCTATTATTTATCCGGTTTAGACCCATTTATATAGAGCACTTTCACTTAGTTAGCTTTTAAAGGCTGAAAAAAATGCTATATAGTGGAAGGTTATTGCAAACCTTTAGTAAACATAAAACACTAAAAAAATTCGGTTCGGTTGTTTGAAAGCTAACATAGGAAAATTCAAACATCATTTTACATTATTTCCTCTAGAATAGGTTAAAAAAACTTTATTGCCTAAAATTCAAAAGACTTAAGCTACAAACTTGTTCCATTATTGTTTGGCTGAAACCATTACAAAATTTAAGAAAATATTTAAATCAAAATATATAAAAACTCAAACATAATTAAGTACTTACAAACACTCGTAAACGTATGTATGTATAAGTATATAAAAAAAAACACAAATTGATTAAGAAAAGAAAGGCATTGATTTCTTTCATTAAAATGTTCATGTTTAAAAGAACAAAAGCAACATATGAACTATTATGTGTAAAAACCAATGATTTTTGTTTAATTACATTATTGACTATGAAATACTGGATTATTGTTGTTGTCGCTCCTGATGTTGTAGATGAATCAAAACAAAGCCCATTATACAACATTTTTAAATACTGGTATTGATGTACATAAACGTATAACCCTTGATATTGACATACCATACAGTATTTGTACAGTATTTATTAGTTGTTACTATATACTTCAAACTTAACATTTTATTTACAAATATTTCATTTTATATCTATAGACAGACAAGATTTGTTTTAGTGTTCTTTGTGGATACACAAACCTTTTTAAATCTTCTTCTGTGTATATAGAATAAAGAAACTATATTGTTGTTTTGGCATAAAACAAAAATTTGTATTTTTTTTTGTTTTTGTTTCTTATGTTGTATCAACATAAACAAGTAAAAAAACAAATCAACGATGCGCTGTACACCATTGAGGATTGAGATTTAAAGGTATTAAATCATAAAAGCTACAAATGATTTTTTTATAATATCTACTAATAAGTGTTATGTGTACCAAGTTGTAAACCGATTGAAGTTTGGAAATGCTTAAAAAAATCGATACTGAAACTTCGAGAGCTGATTGGAATGAATCTCGTAATGCCCTTCGATTTTTGCTCTCGATCGTTAGCGATTAAGCTGACTTACATATTTCAACGATATATTTAAAAATGAATGTAGGAATAGATGATGTTCATATCGCCTCTAAAATGCAGCTAATTTTTGTGTCTATTAGGCTACCAGACGATATACTTAATGGAAATATATTTGCGGAGCGATCAGGACGTAGAAAGAACTACTATATTCGACCAGGCTGCACTGATAAACTAGTGGGTAGTGGTCTAGGCTATTAGAGTGAGGGTCGTTGGACAATAACAATGGGAATATCGAATATACATATATTGATAATTGGGCCTAGAATATTGGAAGTAGTGTTGATTAATCTTTATCCCTTTTTTATATATTAATCCAAATCTTCTGGAAGTCGCCGTGGTCTAGTAGGTAGTGTGTTGGCTTATTAGACGAAAAGCCAGGGTTCTCATAAACCATTCTTTGCTTCATCTCCAGCAGATCCAAAAATCTAATAGACACTAACTCTTCAAGGCCATTAAACAGCCTCTAGCTTAGTGTCTTAAAGCCCCGGTTTGCCAAACGTATACTGAACGTCGTCGTGGTCTAGTAAGTATTGTGTTGGCTTATTAGACGAAAAGCCAGGGTCCAGACATCAAAATAAAATACAAAAAGTATTTCTTCGGCGACTTCCTCTCAGCAGATTTCTGGCAAAAACTCTGAGAGTAAATAAAATTGCCATGAAAAGTTTCTCAAAAATCTGTCGTTCGGAGTAGACTTTAAACTGTAGGTCCCGCCACTCATGTATAAAATTAACACACACAACATAAGTGGTGTGAGAAACTAGGTCGTAATCCTGACTGAAGGGTTGTAATGACCAGTTATGTATGTATGTAATCCAAATCTTCAAAGCAATATAAATAAAAATTTCTTTTAAATTTGCGTTATAATCCCACTGTCAAGAATTCATTCATTAGATAACCTGCAAACATATATTCGTATATATATATAAATGGCCAAAGAGAAATGATATTCTGTTAGCTTGATGATGATGATGATGATGATGCTGGTATTGTTTCTGTTTGTGTACTATGTTACCTTTTAGTTGCTATAGTCGTTAATCGTTTGCAATGACCCTTGGCTTTAAATGAACAAAAGGACATAAAAAGAAACGAACGAAATGCCTTAAAAGCATTTCAAAGAGGCATGTGGCCAAGACGCCTACCTGTATATAAACATACGTACATCTGTTTGCGAGTATATTTAAGATGCTCTTCAACATTTTAGTACATAAAATTTTAGTAAAAGGCAACAGGTAACTTAAGATCACCACCAAATGTTAACAAGTTTAAATAAAGAATTTTGTTTCTGTATTGGTTTTTAAGCAATTTAACATTGGTGCAACCGACCACACTCGTATGTCTGTACATACATACACATTTACACAATAGTAAAATGAATTTAAAATTTATAAAAAGAATCGTACGATTTAATGGCTGTCTGGCTCTTTAAGAATAAGTCTTGGACTTTGCAACAAGGGTCTGTTGCAGTTTTTCTTAATACTTTTTGAACACAAATATGAGATAAAGTAATGTTGTAGTTAAAAAAGCAATAATCACTATATAGCATAAAAATTAAAAAAAAAACTGTACTTGTCATAGATGAAGACGAATTATACATTTCTCATATTGAGAAAGTATCTTATCTAAGGATATGTTTAGATTAAGATATTAATTAGACTTTATCATTTGTTTAAAGTTGAATAAACCCATTGGATCTATTGGCCATTGAGGTAAGGAAATAATTCAGGGTATTTTTTC
This sequence comes from Sarcophaga variegata, assembly GCA_932273835.1. NCBI lineage: Eukaryota > Metazoa > Arthropoda > Insecta > Diptera > Sarcophagidae > Sarcophaga > Sarcophaga variegata. Next base: position 12,834,059 of record OW026362.1, read on the forward strand.
TTGTATACAATATTCAAAATTAGGTTGATCAGTCCAATTTTTTACACCAAATTATTTTCAAGGAAACAAAGCATCATTTAAAATAGATTTTTTGACTGGTTGTGCGAGTTATCGCCACATAAATCGTTACTTATGGGAGAGCTTTCTTATTCAATGACGATTTGTCTAGGTATAGACGCATTCGTTAAACTTTTTTCATTAAAGATAAACAAGCACGCCACCTACATATAAGACTGTTTTAATAACTTCATTTTAAGTTCCACATTGTAATCTTTTTGTTCATTATATGTGTTCATCATATGGTTTCATATCCTTCGGAGAATTATAAGACATAAAGTAGACAGAAATTTATCAAAAATGATCTTGGTAAACTTTTGTCTGCTTTAAAAGCATATTTGGGTAAATCATTTTTATGATTTATATAATTTTATTAAATTTGTTTACTATACTATAAAAATATAGATTTACGCAAATAATAATTAAAACAAATACACTTCTTCAATGGAATACCATTTGGAACTTTTGTCTTTAACACTCTTTTTCCTCTCAACTATATTGTATAATAAAGCAGCAACTTGTTGAAGTTCAGATATTTCACGTTTGTAATTTTGAAAAAGTTCATTCCATTTATATAGCAGTTCCATTAGTTCAACATCTTTGGCCAATGCAAGAGTTTGAAAATGCGCATTAATAAAAACACCAAACCAGCGTAAAATTTGTATTTCATAGTCTACACTACTTGGACTAAGTGAAGGACGTTCTTCGATAAACCATGGTTGAGATGTTGTCAACATATTATACAGATGCTGTAGAAGCAATAAAATATGTTTATATTCAACATCTTGTCTAATATGTACAGCAATAGTATCAGTATCAAATGAACATGCCAAAAGAATATTTAAAATATCAATAGCTTCTGTGGGAGAACAGTTTTGCGGGTATTTTTCAGCTAATAAATCTAAATTATCAATTGCTTTTGCATTGCTTGGCAAATTTAAGTCAATTTCTTTGTGATCATCTATTGCATTATTACTTATTTCCAGTACTTTTTCACTCCCAACTTTTATATCAGTGGATTTTATTTTATGTAATACAAAACTTAAGGTCCTTGATAAAATTTTTTCCGATATATTGTTATAACGCCTTAGACAAATTCCAATGTCTTGTAATAAGTTAGCTTTCATGAGAACTGTTAATAATTTCTCAGTAATTTCGTGCTCACTGGCTCCAGCCTTTTCTAATTGTCTCGCAATAAGTTGAATTTCTGGACAAACAAAACCGTTATCATTATAGTTGGACATTAAGGATATTTGGACATCATCTAGAGGTTGATCAACTTGCACAACATCAACATGTATATTCATTTGTTTTAAAGAATTTAGTTCCTTGTCAAAATTGTTCGTATTTTCGTATGCCACTGCGAAGCCATCAGCTTCTTCTATATTATATTTTTCATAGCGTTTATTATCTGTATGGAAACCATTCTCGTTGCTATATTGTAAACATACTTCCAAAAAATCTTCTTCATTTATGTGATCATCTTCAACTGCAGTTTGATAATCATGGCCAATTTGTGTACCCACTAACTCAGATAGCACTTCTTTAAGAACTCTATATTTTACCACTGACAGATTTTGTCCCATTGCCAGCAGTATATGATCACTAATCGACCACAGTTGCGAGTAATTAAAATAAACTTTAAAAAATTGTTTAGTTTTAATTACTTTGTATTGAGTATTGTAAAGCAATAGGGAAGCGCCTTCTTGACCATGATTTGCACCGTAAATTGCTACAAAATGTTTTGAAATGCCCAAAACTGATAATGGCGTATCTACTTTTAGTTGAGTCAGCATTGATACAAAATTGCCTGGTGAACGTTCGGGATATATATCATCAGCGAGACTAAGAAGAAAAATACGTTTATCGGACCCTGGAAGTAAAGTTAGATAGAATTTTATTTTAATCTTAGAAAATTCGAAATACACTTAAAAAATAAAGACGTAATCTCAAAACTTAAACAATTATTTAAAATGAAATAGTTTAAAAAGACGTTTCAAATTTTTTTCTTGTATTCAGTTACATGAACTTTAGAAACGATTGATCGAAAAACGTTAATTTTTAATTTTTTAATTGAAAACCAATGGCATGTTCAAATAGACGAATGGTATGGAAAAACAATACCAAAATGTCGTTGTGTTGTTACAACAAAGTGAATATAGACAATATATTGATTTAACGATAAAATAAAAATATCAATTCATTACCAAGCCAAATCTTTAACGACTAAGGACTGTTTTCGTTTAGATATCTCAAAGATAATAATTTATACGTATAATTCAAAAATTGCGCTAAATTTACAAAAGAAAACCCTAACAAAAAAGGGATAATAATGTTTTTTGTCCCTTTTATGGATATTTAAATATTGTTTACTTTTCCAACAAATATACCTACATATTGTTAACAATACTGGACCACCTTCCCCCTCAATAACAGCTGCACCCGCTACTTGTGCGTCCAAAATTCCTCGCTTTAGCTTAAAACGTTTTGCTGAACTGTTTCCCTCTTGCAAAGATACACGTACTAAATGATAGTCTCCAGTTTTAATGTTACGTTCAAAATAGGTTAATATACGTGAACCATTTGACAAATTATGAACTGTAGCATTTGTAAATGATAAACTGGAAACCAATTCAATTTGTTGAGAATATTTTGGACCATCATCTTTACGTGATTCAATAGCAGATTGTAAAGGCTCACAAGTACCATCGGAATACAATACCAAGGTATCGGTGTCATTAACAACCAAGTCAGCAATACTTTTATGAAACTGAGAATGTTTAAACATTACAAATTATTGTATCGTTTAATAATTAATACACTTACCTTTAACTTTTTGCATTTATTGACATCCGTGGTGGTTTCATCCCAACATCTGATAGATTTATTTGCAAAAACACCAACATATTTTCCAATATTTTGATCGTAAACAACTTTTGATGATAGTTTTTCTAAAACAGACCAGCTTCTAGTTTGTTTTTGTGTAGATATCTAAAAAAAATTCTTGTTCCGTCTAAAACATGTATATAGCCAGCCACAGCTCCATCAACTCACCTTGATAATTATGATAATATTTTTACCCAATGTGGTTATTATATTTCCCTCTTCTTTGTCTGGAGAAATGCCCAGAAAGTCTTTTGGTTCTGGTATAGGACACAAGTTGTAATAAGTTATAAATTTCGTCATTTTTAGCTAAATAAAAAAATTGAATGATTTTTTGTTGATGAATTGTAATAGACAGCACGTGTTTCAAAGTTTGTTTACTATTTGCTTCAGACAATTGTGTTCGTTTTAGAAATCATATGGTTGTCAAAACCGTTTTTACACTATTTTTATATACACTTAGAAAATATATTGCAAAAACTCCAAAAGCACAAAAAAAATAATTCATTTACTTAATTAAAAACAAACAATATTGTTTTTATAATTAAAGCTTTAAGAAATTATAAATTATTTAATACTTTAACTACTTAATATATACATACTTAACAAATATTTACCACCTGTTCTGTAAAACGACTCTGTATTAATTATTTGCAATTCTTTTAGACCGGCAACCTTGAAATGTGGTAATTTAGCTGACGTTTGTTGCAATTGTTTTCATTTCGCATAGTTTGGTCATTTCTTTAAGACACATATTTTTATAAAATTTCCAGACTTTTTGGCCAAAGAAATGGGTGGAAAATCTAAGCATACACAACGTACTAAAAACAATGCAAAGGTAAGATATAATGGTAAAGGAATTCCACAAAAAAAAAAATTATATGAATTAATTTTTCCCCACAGCCTTCAAGTAGTGCACGTAGTGCGGAATTGTTGGGTTCTGCTCCAACGTTTGTTGGATTTTCAGCACATTCCGACTTTGGTATAGTACCGTTTGCTCCTGGTTTTTCTTTAGCCGAACAAATGCCAGACACCTTTGATGCCAGCATCAGTACGCAATATCAATTAACCCTTAAGAAATTGACTAAAAAGGATCCAATGACAAAGAAAAAAGCTCTTCAAGAGTTTATCGATTTAATAAATGGCTCTGAAGTGGAAGAACTTAAAATGATATTACCATTATGGCCGAAATTTTATCATAATTTAGCCAGTGATCCTGAACACAATGTTCGCGAATTATCCCAAGCAGTACAACAACTATTGGTGTCAAAGTGTAAAAAGTCTGTAGCACCTTATTTGAAGCAACTCATACCGGTTTGGTTGGCTAGTCAATTTGATAATTATGCTCCGGCCGCTAGCATAGCAAGTGCTTCCTTTAGCGAGACATTTGCCAGTAATGCTAATCGCACTAGTGAAGTCTGTTTGCATTGTCAAAATGAAATACTGGAATATGCTACACGTAATTTAACTTTTCATTCGGCCTCAACTTTGTCTACGGGTAAGAGCTTAACACCAGAAGAAGCGGAACAGAAATATCAGCGAGTGGTTATGTGCAGCTTGAAGGAGCTGTCATTCTTTATTGAACACACTGTGGGTGCTGCAGAACAAACAACAATTCTGGAGGGTCTACAAAAACTGTTGAGTCACCAAAAGTTTTGGAGTTTTGCTAAAAACAAAGTTCACTCTATCAAGTATGTAAAATAGAGAAGTGCATAGGGTTTTATTTTCAAATTTATCTAATCTAATTTCAGAGCAGCATGGTTTGAATTAATGTACCATCTTTTACAAAATCCCAACCAGCAAGTTATATTTGCCACTCAGAAACCTCAGTTAATTACGATAGCTTTTCAAAATATTGACGATTCTGATCCTCTAGTTGCTCCTCATATATGGGGTTGTATACTGCTCATACAAACAAATTACAATGATTGGTAAGTCAAAATTATTGTTATCATTATAATAATAATAATAATAATAATAATAATAATAATAATAATAATAATAATATATAATAATAATAATAATAATATTATTATTATTATTATTATTATTATTATTATAATATTATTATTATTATTATTATTATTATTATTATTATTATTATTATTATTATTATTATTATTATTTATATTAGATTTATAATTAAATTATAAGATCTAAGTAAGAAATTAAGGAGCACGAGCAACGAGGCCAACGGCTCTAGGTAATATTTATAAATAACTTAGATAATAAATGAACTACGGATTTTGCATAGTAGAATTCTTAACTAAATAATGATTCCGATTTTCTTGATAAAATTGTTGATTTTTAAAATTTTGGCTTTCGTAGGAGATTTTAACAGTGAGATAGGATTTTGAAAACTATACTCATCTATCCTTGCCGAGTGATAAAGGGGGCAGTCCAGGAGGAAGTGTTTTACAGATATACTAGTATTACATCTCGAACATAGGGGAGCTGCATCTCTCCGGAGAAGATAATTGTGGGTGATAAAAGTATGACCAAGGCGCAGTCGGGAAAATATTTTAATTTGGTGCCTGTCTATATCTGTGGGATATATAGGTGGAATGCGATCGTTATTTATTTCTTTATAGTGGGGATGGTGGTATCCAGACCAAGCAAAAATTTGTTTTTGTTGAAGATGTAGTTTTATTAAATTGTCTATATCACGTTTCTCCGTTGTTGAATCCATTAGTAGGGGAGCAATACTTCCAAATTTTGCAGATTGATCAGCTGCGATGTTTCCTTCTATTTTACTGTGACCTGGAAACCAGAGTAACTGCAATCTACTGCTATGTTTGATTAGCAAATCTCGAATCTGGTTTATAATGTTCCACCTAAATGAGGCTGGATTAATTATCGACTTTAAAACGGAAAGACTGTCAGTGCAAATCACAGTTTTGTTTTTAGTTGTGAGGGAGATAGATATGGCTTTGGCAATTGCTGAAGCTTCAGCAACAAATACCGAGGTGTAATTAGGAAGAATTTTTAGACACTTAATATTCTTGTTGAAATCAACAATGGCATATGAAGTTATTCCGTTGATCTATCTGTAAACAGAAAAGACCAACCGTTTTCCAGTAACGACTCTTGTTTTTCTAAATAAAGTTGTAAGAATATGTTATCAGGAGTAATTTCTTTTTTGAGTTTTGATAGGGATATATCGCAAGATTGTGCATTGAAAAGCCAGGGGGGATGTTGGAGAGAATAGATTTTGCTTGATTTAGGTATTCCAATAATTTCCGCTAATTTCAATGATTCGCAAATAGATGAGGAGTATCTGTATGTTCTTTTTACAGATATTTGTTTCTTAACATCCTTATCGATAATCGAATTTAAAGGGAAAGATAATTTTGCCAAAATTTTTGACTTGGATTCATAAATCCGGAATTCGATTGAAGGAAGACCTGATTCTGCATATATGTTAACCAATGGTGTGGTGCGAAAAGCATAAATACTTGATCTGATTGCCCAGTGATAGAGGCCTTTTATGATGTCGATATTTGACTTAGTTGTGTTGCCAACTAAGAAGAGACAATAGTCTACCTTGCTCAGTATCAAGGACTTAACGAGGCATTTAAGTGTGTTGATGTGAACATAGCTTCGTTTACTCGATAAAAACCGAATTAAGTTCAATGTACTAGAGATTTTTTCAGATAGGTGTAATGCTCCAAGAATACTTTTTAGTAAAGTGTATGCCCAGTATCTTCAAAGATTCTACGTTTTTAATCGCATTATTGTTAACGTTAATGGCGAACAAATTATGATTACATATCCTTTTACGGCAAATATGCAGTTTTTTAGTTTTATCTGAAGAAATTTTTGCTCCGGATTTAAGACACCAGATATTAATCTTATCTAGTACTTCCTGAAGTAATTTATTAGAATAAGAGTTGGAATTTATTTGCAGAAGATGTAGAGGTCATCAGCATACATGCAATGATCTAAGTGTTTGTAATTATTTATTATTTGATGAATCTCACTAAATGCGATCGAAAAAAGAAAAACGGACAGAGGAGAGCCCTGTGGGATACCGTTGTGCAATGGGTGAATGGATGAGTAAACCCCGTTCACTCTCACCCGAAATTTGCGATATCCCAAAAAGAGCCAGTAAATTTAAATATTTTTGGGCCAACTTTCCATTTGTGAAGAATTTCCAGGATGACATGTCTACCAATTCTGTCAAATGCTTTTTCGAAGTCAATGGAGACTTCAATTCAAACAATGTAACAATTGTTACGAGATGATAGTGCCTTGGTTATATAAAAATCGATGTGTAACAAAGCGTCAGTGCAACCTCTTCCAGTTTTAAAGGCAACTTGATTTAGCGCTATAAGACGGTTTATTTCCATAAACCAATACATGCGTTTAGCTATAATATTCTCTAACAGTTTGCTTGTGCATGGTAATAGGGAGATTAAACGGTATTCTTTAATATTTAATGAATTTTTTGCAATTTTGGGAATAGGGATTATTGAAGCTGTGTTCCAATTTGTTGGGATTATTTCCGATTCAAAAATGTTATTAAACAGTTTTAATAGACGTAGTTTTGATTGAAGGCTGGTGTTTTTTATCATTTGGTATGAAATTCTGTCAAAGCCAGGTGTTGAACTAGTTGTAGTTCTGAGATTGTAATTGCGTTCTCTATAAATTTAGCATTCTTATTAATGCTCTCGCTATGGCTCTGTGGAATATTTTTTGATTGGATGAATAGATTAGAGAAGTTCTGATCTGTTGAATATTCAGACCAGTTGTCCGCAAAAGAATCAGCTATCTGAGAAGCGTCTGTAATGGTATTATTAAGACTTCTTATGGCTAAAATCTTGTTATTTGTTGCATTGCTAGAAAGTCGATTCACTTTGCTCCAAATATCCTTGATCGATGAATTTTTGTTAATGGTGGCAGTAAAAATTTGAAAACTGATTTTTTTAGATTTTTTTATTTCTCTACGAAAAATGGCATTTTATTTTTTAAACTTTACAAAGTTTTCAATAGTTGGAGATTTTTTAAAAGTTTTCCAAGCAATTATTTATTTCGTAAATATTCCAATTGATTATTCCACCAAGGCACATTCTTGCACTTTCTAACCGAAGATGTGTCTTTTTGATATGCACTCTGACGCTAGCAAGATTGTTTTCAACAGTTGCTATGATTCTATGGCAGTCAAAGATAATATGCGTAGTTTAACGTAGTTTTTTAAACAACCCTTACTATCTACAATTTTTTTACTCTAACCAATCTACTGTACTATTAACATTATTATTTTCGCATACATTTTATAAAATATTTGAAGCAAATACTTTGATCCTGTTTTTCTGCAGTTTGTATCTTGCGTCTATTAGACACAAAATCGAAACTTTGGACATAATTTCGGGCCGAAAAGCTATAAAACCCAGATAATCAAATTAAAATTGCACAACTTAGATATAAATAGTTTACAGCTGCAGCAATGCTGGCCAAAATGTGAAACTAAAATGTTTTTATTTTTTCAGGTATGAAACAATTGACTTCCATCAAAATATATGGCCTAAATTTTCCTTATTGCAACGAAATGCTTTCAATCGTAATGCTCAAGCTATATGTCCTAATATTTTACCATTTTTCTCTCAACTGTCACAAGTTGTAGCAGATATTAGTGAATATAATACTTTGGTCAAGCAATTTTTCGACAATATTAGAGACGTTATAATCTCGGAAAATTCTACACTCAGCATATCAAAACAAGACAATAAAATAATAATAAAAACGTATTTTGAATGTATGCGGTACTTGATACAAAAAGTCCATAACAAAAAGGAGGATATGCAAGATGAAGAAAATGCTCTTGTTCTAAAATTATTGGAGGATAATATTGTAGAGACCATTAAATGGTGTTTAACAAGTCCAAATAGTTTAATAACAAAACATTTCTTCCAACACACATCGACTTTTGTGGCATTCTGTGATAAACAGTCGACGAAATCGACTTTATACCGTTCCTTATTGGATAAGTTTTGGTCCTTAATTTTCTGTATTATAACTGAAGATCTAAAGACAGAAGATGTAGATGAATTGTGCTTAGAGCGCGTAATTGAACTAATAAATGATTTATATGTGGCAAATCCAAGCTTAGAAGAAAACAAAGTAAAATTTGTAGAAGACAATGTGGAAGAAGATAAAGTTGAGCATTGCGTAGCGCTGAAGGAGCCGCATACTATAGCTGCTTTCATACACAATGAACTAAAGCAATTGGTTTTACAATTACTGCGTATTTGTTTGAAAAAGACTTTGGATTTGAAAACTTCCAAATATGTGAAACACGTTCGTTTAATCTGTAATATGTTCAATGATAAAGAGTTTTACGCTAAAATAAGTGATGACAATGATTTGAACACAACACTGCTTACATTAGTCAATTTATTAAAATCAATGTTTCTGGATAATGACGCTTGCGAAATTGTTATCGATGTGATATTTGAAATATTACAAAGTCTTGAGAAACAACAAAGATTCTTATTTATTGAAAGAGAATTAATAGAGGTAAACTCGAACAGTTTTCTTGGAAAGACTATAAAATTTATTATATTTTTCTTTTTTCTTTAGATACCTCACCATGTAACCCAAACATTGATATTACAGCGTTTACTTTCACATCCTTTGTGTATAGAACCTGAAGTGCGCAGCATATTGTCACAAGACAAAACCACTGAAATTGTTAGTAAAATTGCTAACGATGTAGTGGTGAACAATTCTAAGGAACTTTTCAATCTTTTGCATAAATGTTTCTTTCAAACAGACTCGGGTGATATTTTAATTTCATCCAAAACGGTAGATTCTATATTGAATATTCTATCGGAACCTTTGGTAGCTAATCACGAAATTGATAACTGCACAACGGATGTAGATGCTTGCGGTAGTTTTATAGCTCAAATTATGCCTGTTGTGTGCACAAATGATAACTCTTCCCAAGAAGTACAACATGAAGTATTTTTAAGACTTTTTAGATTTACCATTGAAAAGTCTGTTAATGACTATATATCGGAGGATACGTTATGGGAAATAACTACCTGCTGGCAGGATGCTTTGTCAAGTGAAGATATAACTATTGATGATGATTTGTTGCAAAAATGTGCTGACATTGTGGAGAAACAAGCAAGTAAAAAAACATTAAGTATTACAGCTATAGATTCAATAGCAGAAGCTATAGCTAAATTTGTTACATGCTCCACAGAGACTTACGAAGAAGAAAACGAACGTTCCTTGAGAATTGATGAAGTTTTGAAAACTTTATTGAAAAACAATACCTCAGACCTAGAAGATTTATTTAATGTCTGCTTGTTTGTAGAGTCTTTAAATGGTGTCGTTTCCCCATCCAGTGATTTTATAGGAAATATACAAAACTTCGCCCACCTTCAACTGGCATTACAAAAATGTCTACTAAATTTCTCCTCTCTGTGTAAATTAGTATGTAAAACAACAAAACCAACTGATCTATTAGAAAACGCTACTGAAACTAATGAAGATGAAATTACGGAAGATTATTGTGATCCTAATGAAAACTTGTTGAAAATCTGGTCAGAGTTTTTACAAACACAGTTAATACAGTATATAAACACAGCCGCTTGTGGAGATGCATTAGTTAGTTATGTAACTAAATTGGATAATACGATAGAAACTTTATGTTTAGAACTTTCGGAAAAAGTACAATTACTTTTACGCCAATCTGGTGAATTAAGTGTAACATTAAAAGAAAGACTTCTGGAGGCAGCAGTAAAAGAAGAAAATATTCAATATTGCCGCTCGCTGCCGTACCTAGTAAACATTGAACAATATGCTCAATTTGAAGAAAGTGGCACTCTTTTGTTGGCGGAAGATTTGCAAGAATATTTTGCCACACAGAAGGCTTTTAAAGCCTACATTAATACTCTACAATACTTGCAACCAAAATTGGAAGCGAAGACTATCAGCATACAGTGTCCCATTATGCGTTGCGAGCCATCTGATATGTGGATTAAGGCTGCAATATTTCGATGTTTGATTGAAAATAATTTCTCTTCATCATACAATGATAAATCAGATTACAATATTATAACATCAGCAGTTCAATTCATAACACAACATGCAGATAAATTGCATACTGATAAGGATTTACTTTTATATCAAACGTAAATTATTTGGCTTTTTCGAAATTTTGAAATTTACGACTTATTTATTTATCTTCTATTCTTTTACTACAGCGAGATACCGAAACAAGACATTGTAAATGTTTTAAATGCTGTTGAATATATGACATTGTTGACAACGCTGCTAAATAAAGTACCATATCAATTGAGTATTAAAAATTGGGATGTTATACGTATTGGTTTAGGCCACTGGATATTAAGCGTAACCAAGTCATTAGATTATGCTTTAGAGAACATGGATCAAAAGGTGAGTATTAACATTTAACTAACCCTTATTATTATTATTCATTATTTTATTTATTTTGCAATAGACTCTGTACTTTACGATAAATGTTTTCAAATTATTTGCCGCTTTAAAAAAATTCTTTGATGAAGAAAAACAAAAGAGTTCTACTGAATTAATAAAAAATGTTTATGATGAATGGCTACAAGTGTTCTCTCGTGATGTTTATCTCACTTTGTTTAAATCCTTTTATAAGATCTGTCAATACCAAGGTAAAATATTATTAACATAATACTGTTTTTTAAACTTTTATTAACAAAGTTACCATTTTAACTTTCAGATATTCCTGCCAACTTTTCAGACTGCTGGGAAATAATAATAAACGAACTTACCTCAGTTATGGAATATATGGATTATGAAATAGTTTATGCGGTAAATTTTATTTCTAGATTTAAATTAACATATTTTAAAATTTATTTGCTAATGTTCCAGTTTTGTAAAAACTCTAATCAATTAACCTTGGATCATGTTTGCAATTTCCTATTGAAAAATCTTTCGAGTCCCATTCATTCCCTAAGAACTTTAAGTATATATATGATGCGAAAATTAACGTCTTATTTTGTGGCTGATGATATCGAAGTATACGATAAAAAATCTGAAGAAATTGATAAAGCAAATCATAAAATTATGAAGTGGCATTTCCTTAATCGTTTCGAAGACTATTTGGGAAGATATGATATGCCCATACAAAAATATATTAAAGAGTTTAGGTAAGTTGAATATATAGTTACTCATAACCTACTGTAATGGTAAAACACTTTACATATTTGTATTTATTAGCTTCAAATTAACAGAGATTGCTGAATTGGAAGCCATTGAACGTCACGAAGCTTTTAGTTATTTAATGTTATGGGATTGTATTATATATGCCTGTGCCAAATCACCAGTAGCTTTGCGTTCTGTGTATACATCCTGGTTACATGAAAATAAGTACGAAGAGGTAAATTATTGACACAAAATTATATTTAACTCTATACAAAACATATAAACGTTTATTTTTTTTTTACAGAATTTATTGCACTTTTTGTTCCGTGCAATGCCAACAGAAATTTTAAAAAATCACAGTACCAAACAATTAAACAATGACATTTTCAAGGGGCTGTCCTGGTCACAAATTAAAGGTAATTAAATTCAATTTATTTGCATTTAGTTATATTTCGGTAGCTTCGGTATTTTGAGGTCTATCACGAATTGCCTGCTGAGAAAGTGCTTGGCTTTCACCCTCTTCTGCATAATAGTAATCGTCCGATGCACTTGAATATGATATATAATCGCTAAGTGGTATAAACGATGACAATTCATGAGTAGGTCTTTCAGGTTGAGGTTGAGGCATCTGTGGATAGTGGGTAGCTGGTTCGGCTACATGTATATTCAAATTCGAAATAAATTTATTTATCCACACAGCCAAATTGAAAGCCAATATTTTTTGATATTCCCTTAAATTGCTAGTGATGTAAAAGTCCTTGTCTGAAATGTAGTAAAAAAAATTAATTTAATTTATAAGGCATAGTAAATAGACGGCTTTGGTAAACAGTATTTGTGTAAGCTGTCGTTGAGTAAGTGCATTTTGCCGTTAGAAAGATAAGACTTGGTATTAAAAAAGACAATATTGTTGGCTAGCATTCGTACTGTTTAAATTACTGCAAGTTCGGTTTCGTCGATTCCGTTTCAGTTCAAAAAGGACATCAGCAAAGTTTCGTACTTTTTTTTAACAGTTAAAATCGTTTGCTAATATTAACATTTAGGTTCTGATACAAAAGCAAGTTATCGTGCGAAAGTGTGGTTTCGTCGAGTTTATTTCGATAATTTTGTTATCAAAACTGCACCACAATATGAACTATAAAACTGAAAATAATGAAATAATAATCACTGTTATGAATTGTTTTCTCTACGATTAGATTAGATTAGAAGTAGTTGGCAAATGACACTTCTATGAATGTTCACTAATAGAACTTTTTGTTCAGAAGGAAACTACTCGATTACACGGTAGCTTGTTATAAAGTTCGATATGAAAAAACTAATGCACCAAATTGCTATATGTTATTTGTAAAACATTGAATAATTTCTTTAGCGAATAGCTAATGATGAAAAAGTTTTTATCACTTACGGGAGTTTTGTTGCGGGGTTCTTATGATCCCAAGTGTACAGCTCGTCACAATAAAAATTTGTGGAAATCTATTGTCCGAGTCTTTGCTGACATGGGCTTATGTTACTATGAGTTTGATTGGGATGTTCTTATGAGCCCAACTGTAAAGTTCATCACAATAGAAATTTGTGGAAATCTATTGTTCGAGATTTTGCTGACATGGACGTGTGTTACTATCGTTCATATTGGAACTGAGTGGAATTCTTATAACTATTCTGAATAAAGCCCTCAAGTTCATTCGAAAATAATGGATTTTCTTTTGTTGTACACACTGTTTTAAAAAATTGAAAAAGAATAGCAAACCTGTAAATTCTCTTAAAGCCTCCAATATCACAGACACTAAGGCTGAATTCTCATCCATAACAAACTGATCATTCAATAGAAAATCTTTCATTTCTTCAAATAGAACACATATAATTTTCTTAATTTGTGTTCTCTGTCTGCGTACAATTTTCCGTGCTAATTTTTGTAGACACGCACGTTCTTTTCTTTTTGCAACCTTTTTCAAACGTATTTCCTCGCTAAGCCATTCCAAGGCCAATGGAATGGTTGTATAGTTTACAGTTGGTTTCTTTTGCAAATGCATTTTCAACAATCTTTTACGCCATTTCGGAATAATGTGACTAAAATTATTTAAAGTATCGTTTACTTGTTTCTTATCGGGTGCAGCTAAACTGTGAACGCGAGCAGTACATTTTGGCACAATATATTTATGAATCAAATAACGCGGCAATTTTCGTGGTTCTGCAAAGTTGGCTTTCGGTGTGGCCAAGAATACTATGTGCTCCTCGTGCGTTAGGACATCGCGATCAATGATTATATTACCAGTATGCTTGCATATGTATTTGGGATTAAATCGCGGACATACACAGAAATATTTGTACATATAACGTAGGGGATCCTTTTTGATTTTTTCAAAAAATGGTCTTATATCTTTACATTTTATTGTACGCTCATTCAATAAACTCTGACGAGCATTTAGTTCCTCTAAAACCGTTTTTCTTTTAACCGGTGGTTTGTCCGGCACTTCAATATCACTGGGAATTTCTTCAAAATTAACAGCCATTTTTTAAAATATGAAAAATAATTTATCTTTTAAATAATTTTATTTCAAATAATAATCATTTTAAATAATGACACAAAAAACATTAAAATTTTTGAAATTTTTTACTTTTTAGAATCAAATTTGTCTTTGGAGAAATATGTTTGTCATTTGTATACGGATGTCTTAAGTAAACTGCCAGCTGTTGTGCGCAAATGGTGGAATACTAGTCCCTCGAGGCAGAAAACCTTTGTGGACACTTTAACAACAAACTTTGTATCGCCAATAATATGTCAGGAAGAACTTATGGCTATTGCTAGTAAAAAAGAAAAACATGAAAATATGCAGGTATTATAATACAATTATTCAAACAACAAAAAACAGTTAATATGCTGAAAATTTATTTTTTCGTCATAGGTCACCGTACACATATCGACTCGTGAAGTCTTAGCGGTTTATTCTATAGATGAGGCTCGTATGGAACTTGTAATAACTTTAGCATCAAATTATCCTTTAGGTTCTGTCAAAGTAGATTGCAATAAACAAATTGGCGGGCGTTCTTCATCACGTAATGTTGCCATGCAATTGACCATATTTTTAACACATCAGGTACAATTGATTAACTTAGCTACCTATTTAAATATTTTCAAATAAGAATTTATTATTAACATTATAGAATGGTACAATATTCGATGGTCTGGCTTTATGGAAAAACAATTTAGATAAAAAATTCGAAGGCGTCGAAGAGTGTTACGTTTGTTATACCGTCATTCATCAGGATACTTGTCAATTACCAAAATTAACATGCAAAACATGCAAAAAGAAATTCCATGGCCCTTGTTTAGTAAGTGTATTTCGAATTTTATATTTAATTGTTGAAGAGAATGAAAAACTACTTCATATTGTACTTCAACATATTACCTTCCTAATGTACTACTTAATCATAGCATTCTTTACATAACTTTCATTATTGTAATATTGTATGAATTTATTATAGTTTAAGATAAGTTTAGTTTAACTAAGTTTAGTTTAAGTTAAGTTTGTGTGAACAAAAAATTTGTGTGATTCGCTTTACGGTGGCAAGTCTTCCTGTAGGATTTTCGGTAGAGCGACGCGAGAATTTCAATGTGCAAGCAAAATCTTGTTTGCTCTCATTAAAGGATGCTGGAAAATTGTGAAAACCTGTTTAGCTTCTGACAGAGATGCAATCGCAAATGAACGTGCTTTAGCAGAAATTACTTCGATGATGGATCCGAGTAATTATGGACGTATTACTGTAGCTAAGACAGCAAATGAGGCAGGGGACAAGTTGATTAATGCTCACGTGAAAAATTGCATTACTGAACCAGTTGGTAAACATATAACTGCGTAAATATGGTTCTATACAGGACTATGTACATGACATAGTAACTACTGCTCTTGAACTTACTGCATCGTTGACGTTAGCTGATTTGGCGTATGATTTTAGACTACTCGTAGTGGCAGTCGTAAATTCGAAGGAGAAATTATCAGTTGATCTTGTGAAGAACCTTCTTTTACAATACGTAAAATTTGATAATCAAAGTATGGAAACGGAAGCTGTGTACACAAACAATTCCAAAGATAAAAGAGAAGCAAGTTCAGTGTTACAACGGTTAGGATTATGCGCATACTTATAGAAATTGCCAGTATAAAAAAAATGGTAACAACAACACGAACAGCAACCATCGTAACAACATGGTAAACAGAACAGAAAGAATGAGAAGAGATATCGTCAACTTACTTACTTGGCAATTAACAACCCGATTAACGGATTTCAGCCTGCCTTAACACATACTTCTATGCGCTTCTGCTTCTTGCGCGCCTTCGTCGTTTGGTCACACCAATCGATGACATGGCTTCCTCGATTCGGTCTTTCCAAACAAACAAGGTCGTCCTTATCGCCGACTTCCGCAAATCCCCGCATTAAATACCCGTCTCGTCGGAGTATCCTCCTTCATTCGAACGAAATGGCCGAGCCAGCGCAACCGCTGAATGTTACTACGCTGCACAACTTCCATGTCGTTGAGGTTCTCATACAGCTCATTGTTGGATCGGATGCTAAAATTATCGCTCAATCGCACTGGATCAAAGATCTTACGTAGGACTTTTCTTTCGAATACTCTCAAAGCTGCTGCATAATAGTGTCTATGCATCTGCTCCATAAAGAAGCACGGAGAGGATCAGCGTCTTGTAGAGTATTAGTTTTGTCGTACCAAAGAGATTTCTGATACTCAATTGCCTATTGAGACCATCAGTAGCACCTATTGGCAAGAGTAATCCCGCGCTTGATCTCTAGACTGACATCATTTTTGATGGTAACGGCGGAGCCAAGATAAACAAATTTCTTGACTGTATCCAAAGTATAGTTATCGGCCGTAATCTGGGATCCAATACGCCACATGTCCCTACTTGTCGACATCATATACTTCGTTTTGCCCTCATTTACTGCCAGATCTATTTTAATAGACTCCCGTTCCGTTAAATCCGTGGCAGGACTTCAAGTACGTTCGATTATTGTCGAACGACTCCTAATTAGCGTCCGACCTGGCTCTGAACGCAGTCTCCGATAAGGTTTGCGTCAACCCTCGCAAGGACTTCACTGATCACCATAGGCACCCTCGGGGTCTCTAAAGGACAAAGGACATAGTCGATAGCGGCTTGAAGATGGAACCCGAATAGAAAAGATGAATAAAAGAATACTAGAAGTAGAAGAGATGATGCAGAGCGAGGTTGCCTATGAGCAGCCCAAAAATCAGGCGATCTCCGGTGAAAAAATCCCAGACAACAGCGAACTCTCAGAACACGTCTGCGAGGATCACCGTGATTGAGAAAAGTGGCACGACACCAAAATCTGCGGAAGGTGCGCAATCGCACGCATCGCAACCAGTGCATGGCGGAACAGAGGAACCGCTTTTGGGACACAGTTCCCCTAGACAGGAGTTTATATGCAAAATGAGAAACTCGGAGGAGGAGACCCTTAATAAGTGCCAGGGTGTTATCCGCAAGATTAGTGTGGCAATGACGAGGGCAAAGAACATCAGCATGGAAGTTCAGAGCGGAATAGCTGAATTAGAGGAGCTCATCGACATAATGAGGAGCTATAGAGAGAACTGGAAGACTGCGGAAAAGTAAGCAAGTAGAGCACTCGAGATCGCCAAGAATAACAGGAACGACTGTGATGTCTCCACACCTGTTAGTTCCCTCAACAAGAGAGGCGCCTCAAGCCCACCGGAGAGCCGCCCGGAAAAAAGGCCGAGAGGAAAACCGACGGACACGACACAGCTCAAGGAAACAGTGGATTAGGAATGGAAAACAATGAAGAGCAAGAAAAAGAAAGAAATAGGAGCGACGAAAAATTATGAATGAACGTCCAGAAGCTGTAATCATCCACCCAACCGAGGGGCGCTGCTACGCTGTCGTTCTGAGGAACATACGGAGCAAAATAAAACCAGAGGAATCGGAGATAGCGAAACACGCCCTCCGGAAGACGAAAATAGGTGCTATTCTCATTGAAATGGGCAAAGGAGGCAAAAGAGACGAGTTCAGGGAGAACCTAAAGAGCGTCCTAAATCAAGAGGCAACCGTAAAGGACCTTGTACCTACGGTCACTTTGGAAATTCGAGACCTGGATGACCTCATAACCACCGAGGAAGTTTTGGCAGCGGTACAAAGAGAAGCGGGCGAAATAAATCCGGATATATCCATTCGTCTAACCGAGGCGAACAGCCGGGAGCAGAAAAGAGCCTTCGTAACAACCTCTGCAAGTTGTGCGAATGCGCTTCTGAAAATACATAGGATCAAAATAGGCCGGACACGCTGTAGAATAACCATCAGGGAAGAACCGACATGCTGTTTTCGATGCTACGGAATAGGTCACAGACGGTGGGGATGTGATGGACCGAACAGGTCAGACCTATGTATGAAATGTGGAGAAAAGTGGTATAAGAGAAAAGAATGCCGAGACGCACCGAAATGTTGCATTTGCTCTGCGGGAAAATCTCTGGATCACCTCCCGGGATCGCGGCGCTGTGAGATGAGCTTACGAAAGGCAGCATGAAGATATTGCAGCTGAATATGCATAGAGGGAAGGTGGCTTTTTCTTTGCTATCGCAAATAGTCAGCGAGCAGGAAGTTGACGTAGCTGTTATAAGCAAACAATATGCATCTAAAAATAGCGGATAATGGCTGGGTGACGAAACATCTACAGCAGCTATATGAATAACGGATAACCAGTGCCCTCGCCCGAGAAGAAATTATGGACGAGCAAGTAATGAGAAATATAGTGGATACACTATTCCTTACTCATGAACCGGCGAACGAACGACGACAGAATACGCCCAATACGAAACCTTTACCATTTTTCGTAGAGGAGCTGAAAGCAGCTCAGTCGGACTAAAACCCGGTAAGGCACCAGGGCCCGATGGGCATCCTGTCTGAGGTAATGCGGGAGATTGCCAATCAAAGACCGCAACTCCTACTGGGAATGTACAACGCGTGTCTAAGGGAGTGTATTTTCCCCGAAACATGGAAGAAACAACGGCTAGCCTTAATAAGCAAGGGAAAGGGCGATCCGGAGCACCCATTCGCGTACAGGCCACTATACATGCTGGATACGTCAGGGAAGCTGCTCGAGAGGCTTTTGAAGCCACGGCTTACTGCTGCTATTGAGAATAGTGGAGGACTGTCTGCTAGGCAATATGGTTTTCGATCCGGTCGGTCAACAATTGGCGATTTGAGAGAAGTGACTGAAGCGGCTATGGTCCCACAACGCGGGAATCACTTTACGAGGCCTGTGGTACTACTTGCGACTTTAGACGTTAGAAACGCGTTTAACAGCCTTAGATGGAGCGATGCACTGGATGCTTTGGAGAACAATTTTTCTGTGCCACACTACATTCTGGCCATGATAAGCAGTTATTTGAGTAACAGGCAGCTGGTGTATAACACAAGCTCGGGATCAAAGGTGAAACAAATAACATCAGGAGCGGTACAAGGATCTATCCTCGGCCCCGATCTTTGGAATGTTAGCTATGATGGAGTTCTGAGAGAAGATATGTTGGACGGAACTTTTTTGGTTGGATACGCAGACGATATCGCAGCTGTTATCACGGTCAGGAACACAGAAGAGGCACAACGAAAATTGCGACGCGTTATGCAAAGAACGAAAACATGGTTAGACTCCCACGGCCTAGACCTGGCCATGCATAAAACGGAATTATTGATAATCACTGGTCGTCATATCCCCTTGCACGTGGACATGAGTATTGGAAACGAGGTAATTAGGTCTAAAAGCTCGGTGAGATACCTAGGAATAAGACTGGATCCCAGACTAAAATATGTGGAACAGGTTAAATACTCGGTTAACAGAGCCCAAAAGATCGTGGGACAGCTCAGCAGACTAATGGTGAATATTGGAGGCCCGCTACCGGCGAAAAAGAGACTCCTGATGGAGGCTAGTAACAGCACTATGCTTTATGAAAGTGAAATTTGTGCCGAAGCGCTCAATGTTAGAAAGCGAGCGTACTCACTTATATCGGTACAGAGAATGGCTGCATTGCGTATCACTTCGGCGTATCGTACAGTATCCTCGCCAGGCGTACTTGTGATTGCAGGTACAATTCCCGCGGGTCTGAAGGCCGCGGAGCGGATGGAGATTTATAGGGCGACATTGACCGGAAGTTATATAACAGGTTCCTACAGGCAAACAACCATCGCAAAATGGCAACGCCAATGGGAGGAAGAGTACTGAGGAAGGTGGACGGCGAGACTTATCCCGGATATTGGTCTGTGGATTGGACGGAAAATCGGAGAGGTGAACTACTACACTACACAGATGCAATCGGGGCATGGGTATTTTAGAAAATACCTGCATAGAATAGGCAAGAGCGCCTGCCCTTATTGCCTTTACGAAGAGGAGGAAGTAATTGATGATGCAGAGCACACTATTTTCGAATGTGCACGCTGGCAGAGCTATCGCTCTGAACTGAAATCAATAATTGGAACGATCACGACCGCTAATATTGTCGGGGTTATGATTGCGAGTAGAGAAAATTGGACTTCAGTGGCGAATTACGTGGAGCGTATCCTACGACTGAAGAAGAGAGATCTCGAGGCTGCAGAACATATAAGCACGCAGGCATAGACGATACTTGCACACGTGTCAAACAAAATCCGACACAGGGACCTGGACGAAAGGAATAGTGGAGACACATAGATGTCTCCTCAACTTTCGACACGCAATCCGGACGCGGGGCCAAAGGACTCCACTCCGAAGTAATACCACCGTAGTTCCGGAGTGGGCACAATAAGTCCACGAGACGAGGAGGGAATTTAGTAGGTGAGGACCCCACACATGGAGGAAGTGACGACTTCCTCTATGGTGCGTTTAGGTACATTTACCCTTCCTCGGCGAAAAAAATAGCACCAGCCGGCTGTACTAGCCAGCTATACTATATATATATATATGTACACTATACTACATAATAGCTAGTATAGCTGGCTAGTACAGCTAGTATAGCTGGCTAGTACAGCTAGTATAGCTGGCTAGTACAGCTAGTATAGCTGGCTAGTACAGCTAGTATAGCTGGCTAGTACAGCTAGTATAGCTGGCTAGTACAGCTAGTATAGCTGGCTAGTACAGCTAGTATAGCTGGCTAGTACAGCTAGTATAGCTGGCTAGTACAGCTAGTATAGCTGGCTAGTACAGCTAGTATAGCTGGCTAGTACAGCTGGCTGGCTAGTACAGCTAGTATAGCTGGCTAGTACAGCTGGCTGGCTAGTATAGCTGGCTAGTACAGCTGGTTGGCTAGTATAGCTGGCTAGTACAGCTAGTATAGCTGGCTAGTACAGCTAGTATAGCTGGCTAGTACAGCTAGTATAGCTGGCTAGTACACCTAGTATAGCTGGCTAGTACAGCTAGTATAGCTGGCTAGTACCGCTAGTATAGCTGGCTAGTACAGCTAGTATAGCTGGCTAGTACAGCTGGCTGGCTAGTACAGCTAGTATAGCTGGCTAGTACAGCTGGCTGGCTAGTACAGCTAGTATAGCTGGCTAGTACAGCTGGCTGGCTAGTACAGCTAGTATAGCTGGCTAGTACAGCTAGTATAGCTGGCTAGTACAGCTAGTATAGCTGGCTAGTACAGCTAGTATAGCTGGTTAGTACAGCTAGCTGGCTAGTACAGCTAGTATAGCTGGTTAGTACAGCTAGCTGGCTAGTACAGCTAGCTGGCTAGTACAGCTAGTATAGCTGGCTAGTACAGCTAGCTGGCTAGTACAGCTAGTATAGCTGGCTAGTACAGCTAGCTGGCTAGTACAGCTAGTATAGCTGGCTAGTACAGCTAATATAGCTGGCTAGTACAGCTAATATAGCTGGCTAGTACAGCTAATATAGCTGGCTAGTACAGCTAATATAGCTGGCTAGTACAGCTAATATAGCTGGCTAGTACAGCTAGCATAGCTGGTTAGTACAGCTAATATAGCTGGCTAGTACAGCTAGCATAGCTGGTTAGTACAGCTAGTATAGCTGGCTAGTACAGCTAGTATAGTATAGTATAGCCAGTATAGCTGGCTAGTACAGCTAGTATAGCTGGCTAGTACAGCTAGTATAGCTGGCTGGCTAGTACAGCTAGTATAGCTGGCTGGCTAGTACAGCTAGTATAGCTGGCTGGCTAGTACAGCTAGTATAGCTGGCTGGCTAGTACAGCTAGTATAGCTGGCTGGCTAGTACAGCTAGTATAGCTGGCTGGCTAGTACAGCTAGTATAGCTGGCTAGTACAGCTGGCTAGCTAGTATAGCTGGCTGGCTAGTACAGCTAGTATAGCTGGCTGGCTAGTAGAGCTAGTATAGCTGGCTGGCTAGTACAGCTGGCTGGCTAGTACAGCTAGTATAGCTGGCTGGCTAGTACAGCTAGTAGAGCTGGCTGGCTAGTACAGCTAGTACAGCTGGCTGGCTAGTACAGCTAGTAGAGCTGGCTGGCTAGTACAGCTAGTAGAGCTGGCTGGCTAGTACAGCTAGTAGAGCTGGCTGGCTAGTACAGCTAGTATAGCTGGCTGGCTAGTACAGCTAGTATAGCTGGCTGGCTAGTACAGCTAGTAGAGCTGGCTGGCTAGTACAGCTGGCTGGCTAGTACAGCTGGCTGGCTAGTACAGCTGGCTCGCTAGTACAGCTGGCTGGCTAGTACACCTAGTATAGCTGGCTAGTATAGCTGGCTAGTACAGCAGCTAGCTAGCTGGCTGGCTAGTATGCAGCTAGCTAGCTGGCTGGCTAGTATAGCAGCTAGCTAGCTAGCTGGCTGGCTGGCTAGTATAGTAGCGAGCTAGCTGGCTGGCTAGTATAGCAGCTACCTAGCTGGCTGGCTGCCTAGTATAGCAGCTAGCTAGTATAGCAGCTAGCTAGTATAGCAGCTAGCTAGTATAGCAGCTAGCTAGCTGGCTGGCTAGTATAGCAGCTAGCTAGCTGGCCGGCTGGCTAGTATAGTAGCTAGCTAGCTGGCTGGCTGGCTAGTATAGCAGCTACCTAGCTGGCTGGCTGGCTTAGTATAGCAGCTAGCTAGCTGGCTGGCTGGCTAGTACAGCAGCTAGCTAGATGCTATACTATCCAGCCAGCCAGCCAGCTAGCTAGCTGCTATACTAGCCAGCCAGCCAGCCAGCTAGCTAGCTGCTATACTAGCCAGCCAGCCAGCCAGCTAGCTAGCTGCTATACTAGCCAGCTATACTAGCCAGCTAGCTAGCTGCTATACTAGCCAGCCAGCCAGCTGCTATACTAGCTAGCCAGCCAGCTGCTATACTAGCTAGCCAGCTAGCTGCTATACTAGCCAGCCAGCTAGCTAGCTGCTATACTAGCCAGCCAGCTAGCTAGCTGCTATACTAGCCAGCCAGCTAGCTAGCTGCTTTACTAGCTAGCCAGCCAGCTGCTGTTCTAGCCTGCTAGCTGCTATACTAGCCAGCTAGCTAGCTGCTATACTAGCCAGCTATACTAGCCAGCTAGCTAGCTGCTATACTAGCCAGCTAGCTAGCTGCTATACTAGCCAGCTATACTAGCCAGCTAGCTAGCTGCTATACTAGCCAGCTATACTAGCCAGCTAGCTAGCTGCTATACTAGCCAGCCAGCCAGCTGCTATACTAGCTA
The DNA here is from genome assembly GCA_932273835.1 of Sarcophaga variegata. Classification (NCBI taxonomy): domain Eukaryota; kingdom Metazoa; phylum Arthropoda; class Insecta; order Diptera; family Sarcophagidae; genus Sarcophaga; species Sarcophaga variegata. The sequence continues at coordinate 12,857,776 of OW026362.1, forward strand.
GCCAGCCAGCTGCTATACTAGCTAGCCAGCTAGCTGCTATACTAGCCAGCCAGCTAGCTAGCTGCTATACTATCCAGCCAGCCAGCCAGCTAGCTAGCTGCTATACTAGCCAGCCAGCCAGCCAGCTAGCCAGCTAGCTAGCTGCTATGCTAGCCAGCCAGCCAGCTGCTATACTAGCTAGCCAGCCAGCTGCTATACTAGCTAGCCAGCTAGCTGCTATACTAGCCAGCCAGCTAGCTACTATACTAGCCAGCCAGCCAGTCAGCTAGATAGCTACTATACTAGCCAGCCAGCCAGCTAGCTAGCTGCTATACTAGCCAGCCAGCCAGCCAGCTAGCTAGCTGCTATACTAGCTAGCTGCTATACTAGCCAGCCAGCCAGCTAGGTAGCTGCTATACTAGCCAGCCAGCTAGCTCGCTACTATACTAGCCAGCCAGGCAGCTAGCTCGCTACTATACTAGCCAGCCAGCTAGCTAGATGCTATACTATCCAGCCAGCCAGCCAGCTAGCTAGATGCTATACTATCCAGCCAGCCAGCCAGCTAGCTAGCTGCTATACTAGCCAGCCAGCCAGCCAGCTAGCTAGCTGCTATACTAGCCAGCCAGCTAGCTAGCTGCTATACTAGCTAGCCAGCTAGCTGCTATACTAGCCAGCCAGCCAGCTGCTATACTAGCCAGCCAGCTAGATAGCTGCTATACTAGCTAGCCAGCCAGCTGCTGTTCTAGCCTGCTAGCTGCTATACTAGCCAGCCAGCTAGCTGCTGTTCTAGCCAGCCAGCTGCTATACTAGCCAGCCAGCTAGCTACTATACTAGCCAGTCAGCCAGCTAGCTACTATACTAGCCAGCCAGCCAGTCAGCCAGATAGCTACTATACTAGCCAGCCAGCCAGTCAGCTAGATAGCTACTATACTAGCCAGCCAGCCAGCCAGCTAGCTAGCTGCTATACTAGCCAGCCAGCCAGCCAGCTAGCTAGCTGCTATACTAGCCAGCCAGCCAGCCAGCTAGCTAGCTGCTATACTAGCCAGCCAGCCAGCCAGCTAGCTAGCTGCTATACTAGCCAGCCAGCCAGCCAGCTAGCTAGCTGCTATACTAGCCAGCCAGCTAGCTAGCTGCTATACTAGCCAGCCAGCCAGCCAGCTAGCTAGCTGCTATACTAGCCAGCCAGCTAGCTAGCTGCTATACTAGCCAGCCAGCCAGCCAGCTAGCTAGCTGCTATACTAGCCAGCCAGCCAGCCAGCTAGCTAGCTGCTATACTAGCCAGCCAGCTAGCTAGCTGCTATACTAGCCAGCCAGCCAGCCAGCTAGCTAGCTGCTATACTAGCCAGCCAGCCAGCCAGCCAGCCAGCTAGCTAGCTGCTATACTAGCCAGCCAGCCAGCCAGCCAGCCAGCCAGCCAGCTAGCTAGCTGCTATACTAGCCAGCCAGCCAGCCAGCTAGCTAGCTGCTATACTAGCCAGCCAGCCAGCCAGCTAGCTAGCTGCTATACTAGCCAGCCAGCTAGCTAGCTGCTATACTAGCCAGCCAGCCAGCCAGCTAGCTAGCTGCTGTACTAGCCAGCCAGCTAGCTGCTATACTAGCTAGCCAGCTAGCTGCTATACTAGCCAGCCAGCCAGCTGCTATACTAGCTAGCCAGCTAGCTGCTATACTAGCCAGCCAGCTAGCTAGCTGCTATACTAGCTAGCCAGCCAGCTGCTGTTCTAGCCTGCTAGCTGCTATACTAGCCAGCCAGCCAGCTGCTGTTCTAGCCTGCTAGCTGATATACTAGCCAGCCAGCTAGCTGCTGTTCTAGCCAGCCAGCTGCTATACTAGCCAGCCAGCTGCTATACTAGCCAGCCAGCTAGCTACTATACTAGCCAGTCAGCCAGTCAGCCAGCCAGCTGCTATACTAGCCAGCCAGCTAGCTACTATACTAGCCAGCCAGCCAGTCAGCTAGATAGCTACTATACTAGCCAGCCAGCCAGTCAGCTAGATAGCTACTATACTAGCCAGCCAGCCAGCCAGCTAGCTAGCTACTATACTAGCCAGCCAGCCAGCCAGCTAGCTAGCTGCTATACTAGCCAGCCAGCCAGCCAGCTAGCTAGCTGCTATACTAGCCAGCCAGCCAGCCAGCAAGCTAGCTACTATACTAGCCAGCCAGCCAGCCGGCTAGCTAACTGCTATACTAGCCAGCCAGCCAGCCAGCAAGCTGGCTACTATACTAGCCAGCCAGCAAGCTAGCTACTATACTAGCCAGCCAGCCAGCCGGCTAGCTAACTGCTATACTAGCCAGCCAGCCAGCCGGCTAGCTAACTGCTATACTAGCCAGCCAGCCAGCCAGCTAGCTAGCTGCTATAGTAGCCAGCCAGCTAGCTAGCTGCTATACTAGCCAGCCAGCCAGCCAGCTAGCTAGCTGCTATACTAGCCAGCCAGATAGCTAGCTAGCTGCTATACTAGCTAGCTGCTATACTAGCCAGCCAGCCAACTAGGTAGCTGCTATACTAGCCAGCCAGCTAGCTCGCTACTATACTAGCCAGCCAGCCAGCTAGCTCGCTACTATACTAGCCAGCCAGCCAGCTAGCTCGCTACTATACTAGCCAGCCAGCCAGCTAGCTCGCTACTATACTAGCCAGCCAGCCAGCTAGCTCGCTACTATACTAGCCAGCCAGCCAGCTAGCTAGCTACTATACGAGCCAGCTGCCAGCTAGCTAGATGCTATACTATCCAGCCAGCCAGCCAGCTAGCTAGCTGCTATACTAGCCAGCCAGCTAGCTAGCTGCTATACTAGCCAGCCAGCCAGCCAGCCAGCTAGCTAGCTGCTATACTAGCCAGCCAGCCAGCCAGCCAGCTAGCTAGCTACTATACTAGCCAGCCAGCCAGCCAGCTAGCTAGCTGCTATACTAGCCAGCCAGCCAGCCAGCTAGCTAGCTGCTATACTAGCCAGCCAGCTAGCTAGCTGCTATACTAGCTAGCCAGCTAGCTGCTATACTAGCCAGCCAGCCAGCTGCTATACTAGCCAGCCAGCTAGATAGCTGCTATACTAGCTAGCCAGCCAGCTGCTGTTCTAGCCTGCTAGCTGCTATACTAGCCAGCCAGCTAGCTGCTGTTCTAGCCAGCCAGCTGCTATACTAGCCAGCCAGCTAGCTACTATACTAGCCAGTCAGCCAGCTAGCTACTATACTAGCCAGCCAGCCAGTCAGCCAGATAGCTACTATACTAGCCAGCCAGCCAGTCAGCTAGATAGCTACTATACTAGCCAGCCAGCCAGCCAGCTAGCTAGCTGCTATACTAGCCAGCCAGCCAGCCAGCTAGCTAGCTGCTATACTAGCCAGCCAGCTAGCTAGCTGCTATACTAGCCAGCCAGCCAGCCAGCTAGCTAGCTGCTATACTAGCCAGCCAGCTAGCTAGCTG